>JAGTXR010000030.1:0-2787331 GCA_022606575.1 Glossosoma conforme
TAAATTACAAATATATAATATAAACTTTTAAGAAAAAATAATTCCTAGTTAAAATAATAAATGGGTAGGCACATACAATTTAATTCAATGCAAAAATGAGTCAAGTGTAGTCTGTTTATTGTTTTTGTAACATTTCACTTCTACAAAATCAGCTGTGAGACAACGCATCATATCAAATTCTTTCTTCATATTTTTTCTTGAGAATATGTGTATCATAATATGTGCTGTGATCTTAAATTTACTGTCCCAATTAAGCGGAATGTCCCAGTTAAACATATAAATTTATTAGTTTCTTGGTTTGGTTTCTGTTCTTTGAGATTTGTCCCAAATAAGCGGCTGTCTCAATTAAGCGGTGTCCCAATTAAGCGGAATCAACTGTAATTTCAAAATTTAACCACTTTTTCTATTTAATCTTCTTATTACGTACGAGTATACACAAAAATAATAAAATAATGTTATATAAAAGCTATTACAACTTTACCCAAATGTAAGAATGTCGCTGAGTGGAGGTCACATGCCACCATCACGAATATAAAAATATCAGATCCGTGTAGCGTACATTTAAAACATCAAATTATTTTATGGCACGCCAAGTGACTCTCTTTAGTCGCTTTTTATTCGCGGAATTCAAGTTAAATTGTTGTGAATTCATAAGATTCGTGAATTTCAACTTGCGAGAGCAATTAAAGCGACATGTGACAATCCCATTGTCTTTTATTTTGCGAAAACATAAGTTTTCATCAAATAAATGTCGCGTAATTATATAAAATAATTTGTGAATTGTTTCCACGGGAAACTAAATACTATCATTATATAAAATTGCATGATTTAATTCAATATCCTTATCGTGGTGATAATAGTTTTAGTATTTGTTGTCCTTGATAATTTTCGTGACGTGTAGATGTAAAGTGAATAAGTGAACCATAACTCATCATAAACAAAAGTATTCTTGAAATTAATGAACCAGATGAAATTATACATTTTTTCATTTATTTATTTTTAATGTCTATAATTATATACCTATCACTCTAAAGTGAAATTTGGAATGGATTCGGCTGCCTCTTTTTTAAAACAAATATTAGATACAACAATCCAAAAGTAAAAACAGGAAATAATTGTTCCCTTGAATTTTTAAAACCAACATCTATGACTATTAAATAATCACAACATTTTCATTTTAAGTAATGAAAAATGCGATAAAAGTGAAAATACAAAAAACAAAAGCTATCAATACACATGATATTCGAACGATCTTAGAAATTTTTAGTAAGTATAATAGACCCAGAATAAAGGTACATATCTCTGCATAATACGTTAATACCTATGCCTAGTAGCCTAAAACAAAAGAACAAGGTAGAATAGCCCTACAGATAATAATCACTATATCCATTAGTACGAGTATTATGAATTCCTACAAACATTTTACTAATGAGTACCTAGTGACTTTCTTTCATCTTTGGGAAGTAAATACCTAGCAGATAATACAGTTCAATAGGTGCATTCATTAGCCTTAGAAATTTATGAAAAAATACTGAAAAAAAACAAAATTAATATTTTTATAATCGAAAACACTAATTATATTAAAATATAATACATATCTTGCTACCTACTCGCTGCTCCTTTAAGGGAAAACATTAATACTATTGCGTTTATATTTGAAATTTTATATTGATGTGTTTGATATCACCATTTGAGTCAAATTATTTATCTGACTAAAATACGTTCACTTTCTAAACATCATAAGGAAACCGACCTGTCAATAGTACCTTCACAAATATAGCTCCTTTAATATGGTGTGGGCATCGAGCATAATAACAAAAAACCAATTTAATCAACAGGTGGATCAACCGTGTAGGTGTGTAAAAGTAATAAACGACTTCAAAGCTTCACCATTAACGAAGCGATATACTCGTAGCTCGTAATTCATTATTAGTAAAATGCTCTTATTATAAAAAAGTGTGCATTGGCTAAACGTAACCAATATCAACCGTGCAAAAAATCTTCTCATTTGCAAACAATATTCCTGTTTGAAATTTTATAGCTACAGGCTGCTTAAATTATCATTGTTCATCTTAGAAAGCGGTTTGTATAAACTTGTTAATTTTGATCCATTGTACAATTGTATATTTCACCACGGCGTGATTTTAGTAAGCCGTTAATCAAATTCATTATATATAACATATTTCCTTGTAGTCTATTGGTAACTTATTGAAGATTTACCACAACCTTTAGACAAGTCATTAAGATGGCAACAATTAACATACAGTTTCTTCAGCCACAGCACTCTGAATGCTTTCTGATACATCAATCTAGGTTTTTATTTTTTTGTAATATTGTATTTTTGAACATCAAGTAAGAGTTTATTTAGCTATTACGTACTTTTAATCATATAAAAAAATACTCTTTGCAATAACACAATATACAGTCACAGTTAAATTTAATTCAAATAAAATTAAATGATTAGAGTAACTCCAACTTTACTGTCTTATTCTTCTTTCTTCTTTTTCCTGGCCCTATCCCATTACTTGGGGTCGGTTCTCCTAATAACTTTTTTCCAAAATGCTCGATCGAAGATAAGCTGGCTGTCGACTGCAAGACGTTCCATGTCCTTCTTGACTGTCTTGAGCCATGTTGCAGGAGGCCGACCTGGTCCCAGCCTTCCCGCCTCCAGCTGCAGGGCTACGTTCACAATGTGTGTGCTTTCCCGCCTACACACATGTACCAGCGCAGACGGTTTTGTCACTTTGTCCACAATGGGGCTACCTCGAGGCTCCCTCCGATGTGCTCGTTTTTTCACATAGTCACCCCAGCAGCCCACCTCAAAATCCTCATTTCTGCTACGTGCAGCTTCTGCTCCTCTTTTTTACTCATAGCCCAGCATTCTGATCCATAGAGCATACCTGGCCTGACGGCTGTTCTGTACACCTTTCCTTTGACTTTTACTGATACCTTGTTGTCACACAGTATTCCGGAAAGAGTGCGCCATTTCAGCCATCCGGTGTTTATTATATGCTCTATATCGGCTTCAATCTTGCCATCTGTAGTACGAACAGAGCCGAGGTAAGTGAAGTGGTTCACCTTTTTTATGGGAAAACCTCCAAGGTGCATGCCTCCCTGCGTTCATGTATCCACGAGAAACTGCAGTTCATATATTCAGTTTTGGTTCTGCTTATTCTGAACCCATTTTTCTCTAGAACTAAACGCCATTGCTCCAGTGAGTCTTGGATTTCAGGGAGACTTTACTGTCTTATTGTTATTACGTATTAAATTATATCAATTGGCAAGCTTATAAAATAAAATAAAAATAATTGTAATTATTTAAGGACGTTATATTTACTTTTTAAATAAGTATTTGATTTTTCAGTTATATTAAATTTTAAAAAACTTTAGTGTAATTTATAATTTCATGATTTCTAAATGGCTAATTTCACATACTTAAGTTGGATGGCTCACTCCCTCTTTTAAATTAAAGAATTCTTGCTATTGTATCGCTCGTGTAGGAAACTCTTTAAGCAATGAGATAACACTTAAAAAAATGCATTAAACAATTAATCATAAAAATACTTATCATTTTGAATAAATGAAATCGGATGGCTATAAGTGAATATTGTTCACTTTCTTTGTCAGTCACCCAGGAGTTTTGCGCACCGCGTCAAAAACAACAATTGAAAAAGTAATGTCTTCTTGTCTTTGCGATTGTTTATTTTTTTGTTTTGTATCCGCCATTCGTATTGTTGAAAAAATAATTGATGCAACAACGGCTGCTCCAATTAAAGTGACGTCAACAAGCTTCCCAAAATGAACCAACGAGCACCGGCTCGTTCGTTACAGGTTCTCTAAAAACAACATCCTATACACTTGATATATATTTTTCTTCACTTTATATATGGACCTGATAATAGACAAGTGTAAAATAGATTTATAATGAGTTGTAAACTTTGTCTATAATAAATTTAGATTATTTTCTTCTGCTGCTTTAAAAGTTCCTGGGAAATATTGTGACTCTTACCCCTTACCTTGTGCACAATTCCTCGCCATTCTTTACAATGTTAAATCTACGACATATCATTCTTAATCAACATATATGTATTTTATTAACGTAGTAGTTTTTTGTGGTGATTATCTTTATCGGTTTGGGAAACGCTGAGTAAAAGGTAACACATAAACACGATTCCTTTCAAATTTTTAGAACTTTTATTTGTGTCTTTTAATCGACTAATTAACCAAGATCACAATACTTTTTTATACAACGTATACATCATACGGAAACAATGGCGTCGAGCAGGTTGTTGAGAAAATGTATCAATCTCACGGAATGATCGTATCATTATTCAGATTGAAAGTTAGTAGTTTTAGGTGGAGGTGATGCGGCTAGAGACGACGATAAGGAAGAGACTCTTGTACGAGACCGGTGAAGCGGTAGTGTCTTCGAATCATTGAAACGACTACGATGTTGGTGGTAAGTAGTGTCTTCTTCGGTGATTACCAGCCATGTCCGGAGACCAGGGCGGGGGCGGCAATGTACTTGTGCCCAGAGATGATCTGGGGAGCCGCCCAAACGGCTTGGGGAGCTGCAGCGATCACTTTGGGGGCCCAAATGGCCTGTTTGGGCGCCCAAATGCTGTGGCTCGCAGGACTGCCGATGATGGTCTAAAATATACAAAAAATATATCGATAAACACAGATCAGAGTTATTTAAGATCTATTTTAGAGTTAGTAAATTATATAAGAACTATTAGAAATATTGCTTTGTGATGTACTCGTACATAGTGAGTATTCGGCAGACCTTCGTGATACGGTGCTAATTTAGAACGATGCTTAAGACCTGGCAGGCAACAACAAAAATATTTTTGCGATTCCAATAACGCTTAATCAAACTGCTTAATAGTTTTTACTTTAACCGGTTGTAGGTTTTATTCTTTTTCAACAAATAAATATTATCTTACATGACATTTCTTTCAATTAAACAGAAAAATAAACTGTGGACGTGAGCAGGAAGTCGCAAACATTAAAACTCATGTGTTTACCATTTTATGAGCATTCCTTACAACATGGAGTCAAGAAATTCATAAATATTATATGGTTAATATATTTTATCGGCTATGGAACTTATTAAAAATTATATACACAAATTTTATTTTTACCGAAATATTCAGTATGTCCAATTTATAAATTGCATGGATAACTTTTTGCTAGTCCAACTAGTATATTATAATAAGAAATTTATTTATGTGGTGATAAACCATACATAATTTTCTTATATTATTAATACTCAATTCACCAACGATAACTCATAGATTTATAATATGACAGTCAAAATTTATTGAATTATTAAGAAATGTTATTTTTTATTTTATTATTTCTCACCTTGGTGTAAATAGGCTTAGCGGCCAAGATGGGTTGATGAGCGAGGGCCACAGGGGCGGACCAGGCATTAGCAGGAGCCGCCCATGCTGCAGCAGGAGCCGCCCATGCTGCAGCAGGAGCCGCCCATGCCGCAGCAGGAGCAGCCCAAGCGTTTGCAGGAGCGGCCCAGGCATTAGAAGAAGCCCATACACCCGAGGGAGCAGCACTGCTAACCGCTGCACAAAGCACCACTCCAAGGATTGCAACCT
Source organism: Glossosoma conforme (assembly GCA_022606575.1). Classification (NCBI taxonomy): domain Eukaryota; kingdom Metazoa; phylum Arthropoda; class Insecta; order Trichoptera; family Glossosomatidae; genus Glossosoma; species Glossosoma conforme. The sequence goes on from JAGTXR010000030.1 coordinate 5,616, forward strand.
AAAAAAATAACCAATGTATTGTCTCATGTTTCATAACATTTCAGATACCAGCAATATCTAATAAATAAAAATAACATATTAAATTCGTATAATAACAGCAAAGAACTACACAGCTAAACAATCCGAAAAAACGACAAAGCCCTACTATAATGAAAAATAATAGAGGAGATATATATACTCGAATGAGATCATTAGCATCACGTTGCTCAGTCATTAGCGGTACGACCATGACGAAGAATGTGTAATAGCATTTGAATTAAATATATATTTAGGGTTTCAAACTATCAGCCCGTGACAATCATTTATTGGTCCGATTCACACAACAAAATATTGGTATTGAGCTAGAAAAATACAGATATTGTGGGTGGCTGAAAACTAAAAGCTTTTGGGCTATTAGCTAAAACAAAAAGAAATTGTGATAATACAAAAAAAACAACAAATTTATTTAAACATCTTTAACGCCACGCATGCACTTCAACTATTAAGCCTTTGAGTTACCCTTGATCTATCTTTCTATTAAAGACTTCACGAAGAAAGATTTTCACCTTATTTTTCGATAGAGAGTAAAAAATTTCTTTAAAACTGTACGTAAAAATCACTAGTTAAACAAATTGGGAACCCACCGCACTATTTTTATAAAAAATCAACTGTAAGAGACGATGAAATGCGAGTATAATATTAAATTTTAATCTTTACTTTTATAAAACAGAAAAAACTATGTGATACAAAAAAAAATCCCAAACAGTAAACAATTGCGACATGTTTTTCTAGCCGTCATTTCTGAATAAAATGTGATTCTAGAATTACAAATAAAAAAAACAGTTCTCCAAGTATAATAATCATACTTTTTAACGAACTTAAGAAGCTAGTAATTATTTTCTTGATAACTAAATAGTATTTGTATTTTTTAATCATGTGTGAGCAAGCATATTTACTTACGTAGAAGTTCATTTTTATATCAGGTGATTCTCGAACTGCTGTCAGGGAAGCCTTCTGAATCGATACTGTCTTCCAGAACCGGCGACGTACGTTTTATATGATAAAGTCGAAGGCCGCGGAATGCAGAATTTCCATGATTTTTATAAATAGATCACACCAAATGAGAGTAATCGGTTAGCGTATGTCGTATAAGTAATCGGTGCAAGGGCAGGACAGGACTTGCGCAAAACAGGTACCCTTGAAGGGAATGTGTACCAGTTAAACTTCTTCAGAGTTTCCAGGTGACTTTCTGGCGGTGAACTGCTTTTTAACGAAAAAAAATGCAAAAACCAGGTAATTCATAGCAGCACTGCGCAAATAAAATAATCACCTCGATCAATTAAACGTTATCACATTTTCTGCCGAAGCACGAAGGAAATCAACTTTATATGAAATAACAAGCCGACATAGTAAACATTTTAAAAATAGGTTTAATAAGCTATATTGACTTTATATAGAACAGAAAGCCAGGTTAATAAACACTATATATACCTTATGAATATTTACATATGTTTATCAATAAATGTTACTGATTAAGACTATCTAAAAAGTAATATTTCATGGGTGCTTCCTGATTGGTAAACAAGAGCATACATTACTCATCAAAATTAGATAAATCATGATTACCAACAAAAAAAAACGTGGAATTTTATCATTAATTTGTATTAAATATAAACTTATCTAACTGGAAACAATACTTATTAACAGATGCGTTATTTTAAATTTTTATATCCAATTTTAAATAATTTTTTCTTCAATATCTATACAAATATAAACCTACTTACCTACCGTACATTTATTGCTTAAAAATGTGTAAGATTCAATAAGAAAATGCAAATATATATTCTAGGTCCGCCGCATTTATTTCCCAGACATTACGTTCAACGACTCATCGGTAGCGACATGGGGCGCACTGGACATCTAGTGCACGGGACATTTGGTGCATGGGACAACTTGTACATTGGATGTCTCGCTAACCTAACCTAAGTTATTTCGTTAACGAGACTTATGGATATCTGGACTCTATGATCACTACATCACTAGACAAATCCTTAGGTTAGGTAAGATTAGCGAGACATGCGTCAAATATCCCGTGCACCAGAAGTCAGTGCGCCCCACGTTGTTGCCGATGAGTCGATGAACGAATTGTCTGAGAACGATGGGTCGAGACACGATATTTTCTTAACAACGGTATATGATCATTCAAACTTCAATTTTATGTTTAAAATTATGTTACTGAAAATATTATCTTGTACATTAAATGGTTATTCATAAATCAAATTTAATGTACGAATAAATTTTCAATGGACGGCCTAAGAAAATATATTTATAAAATGTCCCAGTAAAAATTAAAAACTCTTAAACATAACTGCATATTATCCGTCATCATCGATTTATATTATTTGTTGATGTGTGAAATGCATCTATGAGTGAAAAAAAATCTAGTAAATATATACGAAATTCATTGATATAAAATAATGTTTTTACCTTACTCTGTGTATTTAATGTAGTCGTCCATTGTTTATCTACAGGAATATATATATTTTTTTTTTTCAAATAATCGAAAGTTATAATAGGCTCATTTCTTCGTTCATATAAAGAAGATATCACACAAAAAAATATAACATTCAATTTTTATCAGTTACATCGTATATTGACATTGAATAAACGTAATGGTCAACGTATTCGAGTCACCAGCCTTATAACAGAAAAATAAGTGCATAGGAGGCCGTTCTCAATGAAATAAAAAACAGTTTGTAAACATAAACTTTATATTATTGCAACATAAAATAGCATCAATTAATAATTTGTTTAATTTGCAAAAGTATCATTTATTTAAAACCACTTTAATAATGTCTGAAATTTTAATGAATTTATTTCAGTTTTGGAACAAAACATGGGTGCTTGGTCATCTTTTTACTCAGCAAATTTTGTATTGACCATTTTGTTGTTACTAATCCAGATTGCCAACCTATCTGATACTGCTATCATAAACCGAGACAGTCTTCCTCGATCAGTCCTCTTTGGCACTCTTTTACCTGAAAAATACGATGTTTTATAAATAATGTACCTAATTTAAAAAAACCTAAATAGTATTTAAATGTTTAAAAGTAACAAATTTTGACGTATTGAATAACAGTTTTGCTTAAATACAATACTTTTTTTTTTTGCTAAAAGTAATTTAATTAAACGTTAAACATCGTTTTGTGTTATAATAATTATCGCCATCATATCAAGTTTCCACCTTTGTGTGGGATAAATATCGCATAACACCTGAACCAAGCCTTTCCTCTCAAACTTGCAACACATCAAAGATAATTTAAGTCTTATTGGTGCAAGACAAACCGTATATGCATCTACGAAACTCATAAAATCCTACAATCGACATAAATGTCTAAGAAAGTAATTAAACAGTTTACTCCAGAAAGTATTATTCAATTACATTTCTATCAAATGTTCCATTGCATATGTAATATATTTTTTCTACAATAGTATGTATTTATATGGTATGTAGAGTTATCTCTATGTTTTGGAGCTTTTTGGGAGAAAATTAAGCATCGTCAAAATCAGAAAGCAATGAGAGGAGTTGATTTTCACCACTCACAAACTATTTTTTCCAGAAGTTCAGAGGGTTTGTAAATGTGATGATACCTAAGATTTTTGACACTTCGGCAAGCACAGCGTCTGCAACTCCTTCCAGGGAAGCACCGGTCTCACAGTGCTTCAATAACCATTTGCCAAGTCTTCCCGTCATCTTTACCGAGAGCTTCTCCAACCATTGGCTCCTCTCTGGACAATTGGCGTGCGTTGAAGACGGACGCATCCTCGAAATAGAACGCTCTCGAAAGTATTTTTCTGTGTGCCTATCAAAAATTCACAGCTATAAAAATTAATACATATTTAATCCTGTGGGCAATCCTCGACGCATATCCCTCCAAGATTGTATCCATTATAAATCCTTACACCTGAATATATAAGTGCTGCGTAATCAGTAGTGAATAAATTAGAGATTGTAATATATTTTTTTATAGTAGTAGTAGTAACTCTGTAGGCATAGAAATTTTCCTATGAAAGCAAAAAAAAAAGACTTTTGTTTGCTTGAGAGATATATAATAACATGTTTATAATTCCTCTAATTGTAGCGCTTATGCTGAGCTGAAAAGGGTTGCAGAGGACCGTGAGGAATGGAGATCGAGATGCAAGATTTTGTTGCTGCAAACCAATCCACCGGATTGATACTACGAAGAAAAATAAGTTTATAATTATCGATAGCACGTTTATTAAAGAAAATATTGACATTGATGGGAATATCAAGCCTTTTAAAACTATTTTACATCATATCTTTCCCCACCTTTCTCTTCTTATTAATATAGATATATTCTTTTCAATATAAATAAATATTTAAAACAGATAGTAATTTATTTAATCAATTATCATTACTTAATAATGTTTGTACCACCATTTAAATAAAACTGTAAAAAAAATGTTTTTAATAATATATGTATATGTTTTTTTAGATTTGGTGTTATTAATTGTTAAGGTCGTGAAGGAAACAACAAGATCCATGGGTAACGTCTTTGGTCACCTCAATTTGAAAAATGTGCTTGAGAGCTTATATAAAATTGATAAATATCATGGTACAACATACTCTGGACTCAAGAAGTGCTGCTCTTCTAACATACTCTTGATGTTATTGCTGTGCTGCGGTAACAAATTGTGACCTGTTTCATTCCACAGTTGATGAAGCCGGCGGATGGAAGGCTTTGCTAGAATATCTACCCTAGAATGTCTTTCTAAGTTTTCGAAATCGAAATTAGAATTCAAAATGTACTACAATATTTAACGAAATTCCAAATAATATAAATATAGTGTTTATATTGGTCAAGTATTACATATTTATAGAGTTCCGGGATCAGGTTTCTCATTATACTGCCTCCCCCCCATACATAATAAAAATATAGCATGAATCCTAAGTAATTACCTATGTATTTAATAGTTATTTTAATGTATTGTTTCACAAGTTTGTCCCAAAATAAGAAATAGCTTGTACTTCCTTCCAGTAATTTTAAGTATTTAATAATATATCTTTTATACAAGCCCGGATTCTAGTAAGTCAAGAATGATGCTTAATTCTCTTGTGTATAGTATAGGTAATGCAATTAAGTATAATAAATTAACGAAAATAGTCCATTTAATTTAGTATATATTTTTAGATGTGGGAGAATAAATGGAGAATGGTAGATGTGTATCAAAGAAAAAAAAAATATGGAATTCTACACATTACCAGTATGTATATATTTTTTTTAAATTCTAATAATCATTGTAATCTTAATCTGAATATGTATTTTTTGTGTTCATTAAATTACTTACGTCTCTTTTTTCGTAGCTTTTTAATTTTGCAACAAGAAATTTCAGTAATAACTTCATCATCATTGAATTCAAGCATTTTATCAAATAAATAGTTTAAAAGTATACAAAATTTACTATTATTTAAATTTATGTTTTATAAATAACGCCAAATAATAATTCTCGTAATATTTCAGCTTTTTTTCAAAATGAAACAAAAAAAGAAAAGTAAACAGTTGTGTGGGTAGGTATTTTTTTTATTTTTCAAATAAATCTGATATATTAGGTGAAATGATTTTTTTTTTTGGTGATTGTTTAGGGTTCAAGCACAACCAATGTTCTGGAAGCTCCAAAGATTCCGCTTGAGATTCCTTTGCATTGTAAGGAATATGCCATGAACCATTCTTCTGTGAAGTTGAAAGATATATCAAAGGCTTCTGTAAATAAATTTTAAAAAATATCATTACCCACCACAATTTTTGAATTATAGCACTATCAATATCAATATTTTTTTTTTTAAAAAACAACAAACTTTTTATAATATTTATCACAGAGGAGATGCACAATTAAAAACCATACTTATGAAATGAAAAGTAAGTGATTTAAGTACTGATGGGATTGGAAAATCATGGTTTAAAGCTCATTTGCCCACGATCCATGCGAAATTGTTCACATAAAAATGTCTAACAGTCAAAAATACATTGCATTCAATTTAAAACAAATAATTTAATTTTGGAAATATAATAATTCAAACAATTAAAATAAAATCTAAATTATTGCAATAAAATAATGGTTCCCCTACTCTGCCAGAAGTACCCCTCCGGGACCCACTGATCACTTTGGGAGCGTGTGGTTTAAAACAGCGGTCGGGGAACAGGGGTAAATTACCCCAAATGGGGTAAAAATATGTTTTTTGGGGTAATAAGAAAAAAATTCTAGATTGCTATTTCATAAAACTTACTATTTTCATGTAACTTTTTTGTTATTTTCTCTGTAAATTAATTCAATAGATAATGTTTTTTAAATATACATTGATTGTCGACTTTTCAAAAAATTTTGGGGGAAGGGTAATATCAACATACGCAAAAATATTTTGGGGTAATGGTTAAAAAAAGTTCCCGACCGCTGGTTTAAAGTAATAATTGAAGTCAGCAAAGAAACTCATTATAATTAAGCAATTACAGGTGGTTCTCGACTTACGACGTTTCTACTTACGACGATTCGCACTTATGACCAAAAATTTGAAAAAAAAAAATAATAATAATTATGACCAAAAAAATTGTTTTGCGGTGCGCCTGTCAACCTGAGTCATGCGTAAACAAAGATGATACAACAATGATGCCATAAAAACTTCCTTCCGGTCAGTAGATCACGGGACGTGCGCAAGGAATGTTGTTTATTTCTCACTTCTTCCCTTCATTGTTTTAAAATTATGAATCAATATAAAAAAATATATATACATATACTTAATTCAGTTGACACAGTGTTTTCGAACACGGACATTTATACAATTAATATAATAAGATATGAATATTACATATACCCATTTAATATCTGAAGTCAATATCAATAAATCGTGCCCATAATGACTGGCAAACGGAGAAGAAGTGACAAAAAAAAGTGCTATAGATTTATAAATAAAACTTAAAATAATTAAACAATATGAGAGTGGTAAATAAGTGAAGGACATAGCTCGGGATCTACACTTATCACATTCAACGATTTCTACAATTTTGAAGAATAAACTAAGTATCAGTGAAGCTGTTAAAGGAGCAATATCCATAAAATCTACAATAATAACAAAAAAAAAACTTGGACCCATTTACAAAATGGAAAAACTATTAGTGATTTGTATGGAAGATTTGATAAAAAAACAAATCCCCCTTAACCTTGTGACCATAAAGACAAAGGCGCTTAGTCTTTTTGAAAACCAAAAATTAAAGGAGCAAACTAACTACGAGCAAACATTTACTGCTAGTAATGGTTGGATTGCGAGATTCAGAAAACGGGCGAATTATCAAAATGTAAAAAATAAGTGGGAGGCAGCTAGTGCCGATTACAAGGCTGCTAAAGATTTTATCCATACATTTGACGCAATGATTAGGAAAAAAGGATACATCAAGGAACAAATTTTTAATGTTGAAGAAACCGCGCTCTATTGGAAGAAAATGCCTCAAAGTACCTACATCAATAAGGAGAAAAAAAGTATGCCAGGCTTCAAGGCATTTAAGGATCATTTTACACTTTTATTGCTGGATATAAATTGAAACTATTAATGATTTATGACTCTAAAAATCCGAGAGCCCTCAAAGGAATCAATATCGATATGTTACCACTATATTACCGTTCAAACAAAAAAGCGTGGATGACACAATTTATTTTTGAAGACTGGTTTTTGAATTTATTTATTCCAGAAGTAAAACAATATTGTTATCAGAAAGGAATTCCATTCGATATACTTTTAATACTAGATAATGCACCAGGACATCCACCACATATTGGAAATTTACATCCTAACGTTAAAATCGTGTATTTACCCCCTAATACCACCAGTATTTTGCAACCCATGGACCAGGAAGCTATTGCCGCATTTAAAGCCTATTATTTAAAAACTACATTTGCCCAAGCAATAGTAGCGTTTGACGAGGGAAAAACGTTTAAAGAGTTTTGGAAGAATTTTAATATTCACCAAGCAATTAAAAATATTGGTAAGGGATGGCAAGAGGTCACATCATCGTCCATGTATGGAATATGGAAAAGCTTACTAAACGTTTTGAAAACATAACTCAGTCTCAATTTGAAAAAGAAAATGAAATTGAACACATTACAAATCTCATTGTAGGGCTTTGCAAGAAACTTGATATTAATATTGATCGTGAAGACTTAGACCAACTTATAGAATATGATTTGGAAGATCTTACAAATGAAGAATTATTATGCATCGAAAATGAAAGGGTTGAAGAAGAGACCAAAAAAAATTAAATTATCATGGAATCTCCAAAAAAAAAATTGTATTGAAAGAAATGGAAGCAGCGTTCCTTAAAATTAACCAAGCAATGCAAAAATTTGCAAAAATGGATTCGGATAACGAAAGATTTTTGAGTATAAACCGCCGTACTCAGGAAGATCTTGTTTGCTACAAAGAAATATACGGGGGAAAAAAACAACAAACAACTCAATTAAAATTGGATATGTTTTTAAAAAAGACTACTACTGCTTCTTCTTCCACTACTGTTGATGAGCCAATGGATTGTACTTACATAAGTCCAGATGACGAAACACTTTAAATATTAGTGAAGTAATTATTTTAAATATTATTGATGTAAATATCTTAGATATTAATGAAGTAAATATTTTATTTTGTATTAATAAATAAGTCTTCTTTCTTCTTCTTCTTCGTGTCAGCGACGTCAAATTATTTTTTCCCAATATCTGGCAACATCGATAGCTCGTGTGTTGCCCAGCATTAGGTCCTGAGATGTGCAACTTGTTGGGCACATGGAGCAGCATCGTAGGTGTGAGGCGGTCTGCAGGTCTCCACAGTCGCACAATAGTGTCTCTCCCTGCCGAAGCATTCCCCACCGCTCGAGGTTGTCCTTTGTTCTACCAACTCCGGTTCTTAATCTGTTTAGGGATTTCCAGGTCGGCCAGTCAAGGCTCTTGCCAGTTGGGAGGCCTTCCTTTGAGTAATGAAATCCTCTGGTGCGATTTGTTGCCAGAATTGGAGTCTCTCATTTTCAGGGCCGGATGTGAGAGGTTGTGTGGATTTCAGAAAGCTGCTTCGAGACTTCAATCTTGGTGTTGGGGGGTATCTGATTATACAAGCAGTGGGACGGTTGGTTGATTGCCTTACGCATTTCTTCGGCGCATATGACTTTGCGTCTTATGTTCGGTGGTGCGATACCAGCCAAGGGGTATAGTTTAGAAATGGGTGTTGGTTTGAGGCAGCCTGTGACGACTCTGCATGCATCATTCAGGGCAGTATCCACTTGATTACAGTGGGCTGATCGACCCAACACTGGTGCCGCATATTTTTGAGAAACAAAGTGCTAAAGCTGAGGTACGAAGAAGGGGTGGTTGGGCTCCCCAGTGAGTGTTGGTCAGTTTGCGAATGAGGTTGTTCCTTGTTGCAACTTTCTGTTTGGTGTTGCTGCAATGACGCCTGAAGGTGAGGGTGCGATCTGAGGTATTTTGGATGGTCGCTATGTTCCAGTACTCTACCTTCCCACGTGACACGAAGCTTTCTGTTAGCTTCCCTGTTTCTAAGGTGGAAACAGCAGACTTGTGTTTGATGGGTTAGGTTTGAGATGGTTGGTTTCGTAGTAATGGGACATCTCGTTGAGTCCCTGGCTTAGGATGTCCTCAACTTCTTCAAACGTTTGTGCCAAACCTAAGTCATCCGCATATATGAAAGATTTTGTGTCTTTAGGGGTGGGTTGGTCGTTTGTATATATACAACAAAAAACAAAATAAATAAGTATAAATATAACAATAAAAAATATATAAATAAATACACATGTTTTATTTTAATATGTAATTATGTACATATGTACATTCTTTATATGAATTTCGACTTACGACCAATTCGAATTACGACCAAAGTCCAGGAACGTATCTCGGTCGTAAGTCGAGGACAACCTGTATAAATATAGCTAAAAATTGTTTTAATATATCTGATTTGAAATGACTACATACTCTGAATATAACTCTTTTTGTTGATGCAGTAATCAATGAAAGTTGATTTTGTTGCTGCCATCTTTTAAAAACATTGCGAAGCTTTGTGTCATTTAATAAGAATTTGTGACCCCGCATAAAGTCTCGAGATACAAATTTTGTATTTGGAGAACTCAGGGCAGCATATAATATAAACGGATCATCATACGACCTGAAAATTAAAAATCGTACAAGTTATTTTCTTCTACAATACACATTGTATCACACATCATAACCTTCATAACTACTATATCAATAAATGGTGGTCAACTATCAGAACACTATTTATACATTCTTACTATGTTACAATTGATTAATATTAAGTTGAGTTGAGATATCAGAGAAAAACTATAGCTAATTATAAATTGACATTAAATCCCCATAATAATCTAAGCTTAACACATTCGCATCGGGTAACATTCGCGCTCGGCTGATACTCTAATACGGGCGATAAATCAATGTCGCGCATAAAAAAAGTGTTTCTACATAAACTGCCATAACTTTTAAAATATCCAACATAACTACATATTTTTTTCAATATGATACTCAACCAATTATAGCACCACCAGCAAAATCATCGAAAAGTTGTAGAACATAACAATAATTTTAAATTATGTCCACAACTTGAAAATACATATTAAAACTTTTAAGGGTACGTTTTTTAGAGTTATAAATATTTTTTAAGATTTAGAGTATGATATTCATGGTAATAATAAACCCTTATAAAGGGTATTATCACAAAAAATATACATAAAATACTAGCGATTATACAATAAAATTTAAAATATATGTTGATTTTACAAAATAAACAAACATTATTTATTCTAAAAATTGAAACGAATTTGTAGTAACCCTGTGTCTTAAATATGCGTTTACTTTTGTAAAATTGATAATGTCGAATCTTATAAGTAAGAAAAAGTCAAATGCTTGTAGAAAAAAACAAGTATAAATACCCTATCCGACTTTAAAGATCATAAGGTAAAAATACCCTTCCCGTAATTAACCGTCAGTCGAGGTAACGTGTATTAATACCTTTCCCAATGCGAATGTGTTAAGATGAAATTACCAGTGCTACTAGCAAATATTTAAATCTCTTATAGAATGTATTTGTGTAATTAAAAGTTCCACTATTTGTTTTTTTAATTTTCTGAGAATGCAGTTACACAAAATATGTATATCAACATAATTTGTCAGAAATTTAATTTATCATCCCAGCTTTCAGTTTTAAATACCTAAAATTTTGTTTTGGCAGCACCAGCATATTGAATTATCCAATAAGAATGCAACAATTGTAGTAAATTGACTGTAGCCAACTGTCAATGCTGCATTCTGATAAAGTAGAATAACAGATTTTCATTTAAATAAGATTATTTTAAATCTTTTAAAGCCACGAGACAGTCAGATATATAGCCCCTAGTTAATCATTTATTTCTAGAACATGTTGTCAGCAACACATTACGTACAACATAATGATCCAACATAATGAAACCCTTATAAGCATAACTCCAGATAAAAATATAATATAAAGTTATAATAAACATTAAGAAAATATTTTTAAAAACTTACAAATTCTCAGCCAAAAACAATTTACAATATCTTTTCATAAATTCTATATCTTGTCTGGGCCATTTATTCATGTGCCTTCTTCCAAGCACTAAGACCTTTTTATTTTCCTGTAAGAAATGTTTGACTACTACCATCAATAATTTTGATCTCATCTCTATTGGAGAGTTTGGTATTGAATATGCAACATTTAAGCCATCAACTACAACATCTATTGGTCCGATAGACTTCATATATTTTATGAAACTTTCAACTTCTTCTGGTGAACTTTTAGAAAATTTGTTCTTTCCGATTATAACATTATCGTAAATTGTATTTTTCATTGTTTCATATTCATCTTTGGTAACAGATATTTCATTGAGTGAATTTTTACAGCTCGGACATATACCACTAAAATCAAAGAATAATGTTTTTAATTATAATCATAATTTTTATTATCATCAATTATTATCACATTGTTTGCGGGAAGGGAGTAAACTAGTCGTATTTCTTTTTATACCAAAGTGCTGGAGACGAGTTTTGTCATTTTGATCTGCTTAGCGGTGGGGTGTGGAAAACTTGTAAACAAGGGCTCAATCAATCGGGTGACTACTACGCATTATTACATGTCAGCAGTATACTATACGTCTACCTAATTCCTTTAAAGAATTAATTCCTCCTACACCCACCCTCGATCGACAAACTCGTCTTACATTTGCCGAACATCCATACATGGTTAATGTGTGTCGACAAAGAAGTGGAAGTTTCCAAAGTTTGTTCTTTAATACCAACAGTAAGCTTTGGAATGCTCTTTCCAGCGTCTGTGTTTTCTCCTTCCTACAATCTGGATCTCTTCAAGAAACAGATAAATATACACTTGCAATCTCCCCAACCCACATGCAAACACAACACACGTTTCTGGCATGCAGCGTCCAGCCTCCTTGGTTGAGCGTCATAGAGTACACTGGTCTTGACCGGCTGTGCTCTCCTGCATGCGATTACATAAAATAAAATAAAACCAGCCGATACAATCAATTTGGTACCAACGCGATTTGGTAGGGAAATGCCCGCTTACAAAGTATTAAATGAAGTTTAAATAATAGAAATATTACCCTTTGTTGAAAGACACTTGTGACACATCCCACTTGAATTGTGTAGAAAAGACGCTTTTTAACCGACGTGCAGTCTCCAGACCAATGTTCATACTATTTTCAGCACAAAAATTAAACATGTTTTCCACTTGTAAAATTGCATCAGCATCATTTTTATTATTTCTTATTGAATGTTCTAACCAAGATAAGTATACTTTATCTAGTGGAACATGTCCCAATTCAACCATATCATGCAGCATACTCATGCTGTGGTCTGGCTCATCATTGCTGAATGCAGCAGATATAAGAGCACTGTAAGCCGGCCTACTAGGATCAGCGTGATCCTTCATTTTTTTGATTAAACGTAACCCTTCCTTCCAATCTCTAGTAACTGACAGAGCATGAATACAGTGATCTGCTGTAACATGATCTAACATTGGATATTTATCAGTGAGATTCCGATACAGCTCTAAAATTCGATCCTCTTCTTCTTTAGTCAAAAAATTATAAATCCCACAAATATAATATAATTTTAATAGTTTTCCTGTTGCACCCAAATTAATGGCAGTGCCAGATTCTTTCAAGTAATTCAAATATTTTTTTCCCTGTTTCATTCTGGAGCATGTTGATAAATAATTTATAATTATCGAATCCACATTTAAGCTGTCGATATTCTGTCTTGACTCGATGGCTGTTTTTTTAATTAAGGACCATTCCTCTAAACTATAACTTTTTTCTGGATCAATTGATTCTTCTAAAACATCATATCTAGTTTTTTTGACAAATTCCGCTGAAGAGTATTTCTTGAATGCTTGTACACCGAATATACCTAAAAGCAATAATTATGTATTGAATAAAGAAAGAAACTTTTTTAACGAGCACTATAAATAACAACACATGTCTTTTACAATCAAAATTATAATATAAGTGAAGGATATAAAAGAAGATATTATAGTAATGCTATATATGTAAAATAATTAAATGTCTTAAAAAGTGGATAAAAACTAGGTAATTTACTTATTTTTCTGTATCCATTAACAGATGTATCCTTAAGATAATTATCTAAAGAAGATATAATATAATTAGGAGTTTTCTTAAAATTAAATGAAAGCCAAAAGCAATTTCGCGCAAACATTTTTAGGTTAACTCGGCATGTAAATATAAGATGTCAAATTCAATGAACTCTGTACTTGCAGTATTGCTAGAATCAAAAAGAAAACAGTAACGTGTTCATAATTAAAATTACTTACCTGTTATGAAGGTTTTTCCTCAATTGTACTACACCTAAAAATTAAGCATGATTCCAGACTATTAAATAAATAATTAAGATGTACTTTAGTCCGGACTTGTATAACAGTTAAAGTACCCCAAATTACAGAAAGTATTAGTTATTTGAGGCGAATTTGTGAAACGTATACGTCCATATTGTTTGTTTTAACCCATATTTATAACTAATTTACCAATAAAACCTTAGTTATACCATATCAACTAACAAAACACTCAGGCCCCAATGATGCCATCACAACACAAAATGTTCACGTATAATTACAACAGTTAAAGAAGAAGACGGTTGATCAAACGTCGTCGGTTTTTAATCGAAGCGTTTCATGTCGCGATAATAATACAAGTGTGAAAATGGACGCAAAATCACAAAAAATGCCCAAAGTGGCAAAGGTATGATAAAATTTACATTAATCCATAATGAAACATTATATTATTGTAATATAATGCTCAGAATATGGAATTGTTCTACCTTTGTTTAAAACTATGTTTTTGGGTTATGTATATGGTTCCATGAGAGTAATTATTGTAAACACAAGGAATTTTGTTGTTAAAGAATAATAATTATTGCTAAAAAGTACAGAAGTCTTTGATTATTTATGTTATATTAATATTTTCTTTGGTAAAACGAGCTGAAGCCACAGGACAACTTTAGATACAAGAATATCATCTATAAGGCTTGGTGCAGGAGCAATCACATTCCTCAACACTTTTTAAAAGAGAAAAGAATGAAATTGAGAAAACTAACATTTTTTTTTATTTAAACATAGATTGATTGGATATCTTTCTTGCAGTCACGACCCATCCTAGATTTTGTACTTATGTGTTTTTCGGTCTAGTCAAGTATTTCTTGGGTACCTGTAATTATGATATTATCATCGAATGACGCAAATTAGACAATAATATTTCCTTTTTGTATGTCAATTATATGTTGAACTTCTAGGTCAAGAACAAAGCGCCTGCAGAAATCCAAATTACTGCAGAGCAGCTGCTAAGGGAAGCAAAGGAAAGAGACTTGGAGATCCTTCCGCCTCCACCCAAACAAAAAATCTCAGATCCTGAAGAGCTAAAAGATTACCAGCATCGTAAACGTAAAGCTTTCGAAGACAACATCCGAAAAAACAGAATGGTATTATATTTTTTTTTGCATTCTTCTTTATTTCAAAATCACACCATCCCTCACATACCATGTAAATCATCTTGCCGACCTAGTTGAATTTCATTAAACCTTTCCTTACCTTGTCAAAAAAAACTTATTTTTCTGGTGATGTGTAGTCACTGCACATAGCTAAATTCATGATTTAACATTAAAACAAATCTTACCCAAGTTAATTGCATTTTATTACATTTTTCTTTAAACATATCCAGGATATTCTAAAACAATTTACAAAGTCACTTAATTCTTTAAGTAAATAAATATGAGAATATTTATGTTCTTTGGTAAGCCACTCCTGGACCCAACGTCTCCTTTGCGCTGGCTTCTTCAACCATGACAATAGCAGTAACACCTTTGACTCTGTTTATTTTTTCCATTATTCCTACAACAAATATAGGAATAACGCAAGAGAGCGCTTCCACAGAGCCTGTCCCCATACCGATGTCTGGCAACTGACTGCTTGGATTGTTCAAAACCTCATATTTTATATGTCATTTTGACAATGTGTAAATGCATCGTTGACATATACCTAAAATCTGAAACCTTTATTTAGTATATTTTTGAGATGTTAACGTTTTCATTAACAATTTGCATTATTACCTACACGTCACGGGCAAGGAAAATATAACTAGGTACTCAAAATCAACCTGTGGCATTGTTTTTTAGTTTTATATTGTATGGAGCAATGTTTTCATCATTGCAAGTTTGAAGGATTTGCCTGACAGATGTGATCCATTTGTCGTCGAAGACACTCAATTATGACATCAGCAGTCCCAGGTTGATTTCCAGTGAAGATTAATTTTTTTTTTAAATATGTAAATTAATTCACAAATAGTATAAATAGTTACTAATCAAACTAAGAAATAGATAATTCTCTTAATAAATAATTGCTGCCATTTGTGGACGATGCTGAGTTTTACTCTTATAACTGGGAATTGGTTAATCAATACTCCACTTGCAGTTGATAATAATTCTTCAAAACTGATAATTGTCATAGAATCCACAGATGAGATCTCTCCATCATCGTCAGGAGGGATTCTCCTGTATATTGTTTATAAATTTAAAAAAAAAACATTCCTTTAATATATATGGTGTATTTTGATAGTGATGGAAAACCACCAATTGTGATTAAATTTGTTATTTCAGGTAATCAGTAACTGGCTGAAATATGCATCATGGGAAGAATCACAGAAGCAAGTTCAGAGAGCAAGATCAATCTATGAACGAGCTCTGGACATGGACCATAGAAACATAACACTCTGGTAAATATTAGTAGCTCAGCATTGAATGTAACCAGCTTTTTTCAACACAGAGATAGAGAATACTCCATTCCTCCATATCTTTTTACAAACACACATGAGAATACCAGTAGAGGGTTTTGACCCTCAAGTAGACTGGATGATGCTTAACCCGATTAACGCTATGTAACGCTAGGAATGCATTGCAAAGCCGTCCTGTGTCATTAAAGGCGCCAGAGAAACTGTTTGTCCCGAGTCTGCATGTGTCAACTTTGGGAAAAGGAATTATGATTTTGTTTATATTTTTTTAAGAAATTGATAATTTGTTTAATTTTAGGTTAAAATATGCTGAATTGGAAATGAGAAACAGACAAGTGAATCATGCCCGAAATCTATGGGATCGAGCAGTTACTATTCTTCCACGAGTTGCTCAATTTTGGTACAAGTACACTTATATGGAAGAAATGTTAGAAAATGTAGCAGGAGCTCGGCAGGTAATTATGCTTATATTTAGAAGAGTTATGTTACATTTTTTAATCTTAATTATTATTATTATATATATTGGTGGTTTCGTAGGTTTTCGAGCGATGGATGGAATGGCAGCCAGATGAGCAAGCTTGGCAAACCTATATTAACTACGAGTTGAGGTATAAAGAAATTGACAGAGCCCGACAAATTTATGAACGTTTTGTTATGGTCCACCCGGATGTAAAGAATTGGATCAAATATGCCAGATTCGAAGAAAAGCACGGATTTATAAATGGCTCTAGGAAAGTGTATGAAAGAGCTGTTGAATTCTACGGTGATGAAACCCTTGATGAAAGATTATTCATTGCCTTTGCTAAGTTTGAAGAAAACCAAAAAGAACATGACAGAGCAAGAGTTATTTATAAATATGCTCTTCAGCATATTCCCAAAGAGAACACAAACGATCTATATAAAGCTTACACAATTCATGAGAAAAAATATGGTGACAGATCCGGAATTGAAGATGTCATAGTCAGTAAAAGAAAGTTTCAGTATGAACAAGAAGTTAAAGAAAATCCAACAAATTATGATGCTTGGTTCGATTATCTTAGACTCGTCGAAAATGATGGCACACTGGAAGAAATCAGAGAAACCTATGAAAGAGCTATCGCTAACGTTCCACCTTCCAAAGAAAAACACTTTTGGCGGAGATATATCTACTTGTGGATTAATTATGCATTATTTGAAGAACTGGAAGCACAAGATACAGAGAGAACGAGGCAGATATACAGAACCTGCCTCGATTTAATACCTCATAAAATTTTCACGTTTTCAAAAATTTGGTTAATGTATGCCCAGTTTGAAATAAGGTGTAAAAACCTCATGCAAGCTAGAAAAACATTAGGTTTAGCTCTAGGTATTTGTTCTAGAGATAAACTCTACAGAGGATATATTGACCTAGAAATACAGCTTAGAGAATTCGACAGATGTAGAATTTTATATCAAAAGTTTTTAGAATTTGGGCCTGAAAACTGCATAACTTGGATGAAGTTTGCAGAATTGGAAACGCTTTTAGGTGATATTGATCGAGCGAGGGCCATTTACGAACTAGCTGTCAACCAATCAAGACTAGATATGCCAGAACTGCTTTGGAAGAGTTTTATTGACTTTGAAGTCGCCCAAGGAGAAACAGAAAAGGCAAGGCAGTTGTACGAAAGACTTCTAGACCGTACATTACACGTGAAGGTTTGGATGTCATATGCTAAATTTGAACTGAATGCTGAAAATGTAGAAGACGTCAATGTGGGCCTGGCCAGGCATGTCTACGAAAGAGCTAATGACAGTTTGAGAAATATGCAGGAGAAGGAGTCGAGAGTTTTACTTTTAGAAGCGTGGAGGGACTTTGAAAATGAAATTGGTGATGAAATTAATATCAAAAAAGTTATGGACAAGATGCCACGCAGGGTGAAGAAGAGACAAAAGATAGTGTCAGAAAGTGGTGTCGATGAGGGCTGGGAAGAAGTCTTTGATTACATATTTCCTGAAGATGAAATGGTTAAACCTAATTTGAAATTACTCGCCGCTGCCAAGAACTGGAAAAAACAAAAAGTTCACGAAAATAATGATGTTCAGGGTGAAAATGAATCTGTTCCATCTAGTTCTTAATTTATATTTATTATGCCACCCACGACTCCAAAATATATGATTATTCATTACAAACTTACAATATAAACAATTGATACATCTTTTAAAATTATATTATTTTATCCTAATATAGGGAAAATAGTTCAGTTGATTTCTCTCTAGTATTCAAAATATTATATTATAAAAAAATTGTATAAAAACAAAACTCTTTTATTTATTGAATCCATTAGTTAATATAATATAAAATAACTGAATCAGAAAAGTGAATATTTGTGTAAATTGTTATGGAAACATAAGTTGGAAATTCTCTGGAATCAAAATATTTCTGAAATATTTTTATTAGATCAGTAAATTTCTTTCAAAAATATCAAATACGTTTGAAATATTATTATGTGCATTATTATAATAATACACTTGATATTTACTTTTTCTTTGTGGAGTTTGTATGTCATTCTATATCCTCCGGTCTAACCGGATGAGTGAGAGGAATTACAGATTTTTTATTTACATCTCTAGAACAAGCTTTTCTCATATCTGAAAAGGAAATTATTAGAAAATTAAAGTATATTCAGTATGTAACAAATCTGTGATTTTATCTTAATTTTGATATAATTTATTAAATATTTACCATAAGCATCTTCATCGGGATCTCCAGAATAATATTCCAATATAGTCCGATAAACTATGTAACCCAAATTTGTGTACATTTTTATTGCCACTTTGTTGCTAACTCTCACGAACAAATCAACGAAATACGCATTTTTCCTAAAATACATAACATTTATTAATGACACATTAACCTGTAAAGAACAAAAACAACATTAAAAAATTAAAAATGTAAACAAAATCTAAAAATGATGAACAAAGTATTCACCAACCCAAAAAAATATACAAAACTAACAAATAAATTTCTAAATACAAGAAAAGAATCTTTTTTAATGTAAAAGCTATGTACATATTTTATAATATGCGGATATACAAAAAATTACTAGCAATTACTATTTTATTACTATTGTATGTAAATAAAATTATTTCTTTTAATTTAATTTAAATTAACTAAATTGAATACTTCTCTGAAACGTCCTCCAAGAAATTCATCAAAGTTGCACCCAATCCCAGTCTTCTAAATTCAGGAGCAACAGTTAAAGCAGTAACGTGACCGTGCCAGTTTTCTCCATGGCCTTCCGCTTTTCCCATTACTGAAATTTATTCGAAGATTAGTATTTTTAAATTTCTGTATTTATTTTTGTTTTAAAAGATAACACATTCGCATCGGGAAAGGTATTAATACCCGTTACCTTGTCTGACGGTTAATTACGGGAAGGGTATTTTTACGCACTCTTATCTTTAATGTCGGGTAGGGTATTTATATTTGATTTTTTTTACAAGCATTTGACTTTTTCTTGCTTATGAGGGTCAACATTATCAGTTTTACGAAAGTAAACACATATTTAAGAAACAGGGTTACTACAAAATTGTTCAATTTTTTAGAATAAATAATGTTTGCTTATTTTGTAAAATCAACATATATTTTTAATTTTATTGTATAATCGCTAGTATTTTATGTATATTTTTTGTGATAAAACCATTTATAAAGGTTATTATTACAATGAATATCATACTCTAAATCTTAAAAAATATTTATAACTCTAAAAAACGTACCCTTAAAGGTTTTAATGTGTATTTTCAAGTTGTGGACATATTTATAAATAAGTGTAATAGGTTCTACATCTTTTCGATGATTTTACTGGTGGTGCTATAATTGGTGAGTATCATTTTGAAATATAAATGTAGTTATGTTGGATATTTTTAAAGTTATGGCATTTTATGTAGAAACATATTTTTTACGCGCGACATCAATTTATCGCCCGTATTAATCAGCCGAGCGCGAATGTCACCTGATGCGAATGTGTTTTAATGATGTATGTATATTTAAACTTATTTGATTATAGTCTTCTTCGTAGTATCAATCCGGTGGATTGGTTTGCAGCAACAGAATCTATAATCTTCATATGTGAGAAAAAATATTTTAATTCGATATACGAACAATGATTTCGTATTTATGACTTATATTTAAAAATATAAACAGACTTTTAGTAAAATCGCAACTTACTATAACCCATAATTTCACCAGTTGGAGACTCTGCTACTTGAAAATATTCTGGCCAATGCGCTAAATACTGGGTATAGAAGAGAAGACCATATGTCTCAGTCAGTGGATCCAAATTACTGTAATATAAATAATTTAAAATTGTAATTCGGCTCTTCGGACACCAAAAAGACTATATTTAGTAATAGTATTTTAGGTTATATGAAATCACAATTGCAATGTGATTTTTTTTAATACGTACACATTATTGAACTTGAGCATATCATTGCATGTAAAAGGACGTAACGTGGTCATTTTTATCTTATTTTAAATTAATTTAAAAAGTTTAATGGAAATGCAGGTATTTGGGAAATAAATTTGAAAATACTTATTTGTGACAGAAAAATATCAATTATCCCTAGACCATAGACATGTCAACGACATTAAATTAATAAAAAGAACTTTCGACATTTTACTTGATATGTATAATGGCAACTTCAATAACAACGGTTATTACATCTTAAGTAGCTGTACATAAATATCATAATAATTTCCTTATTCTCAGTCCCGAAAAAGGTAACTGTTAACATAACTAGCTTTATTGATGATAGCTGTCTATATGTAAATATATTTTTGGACTTATTTATTATAGCAATTGATTAAACTTATTATAATTACATAAATCAGTACAATACCTAACGTTAAAATCATAAGGCAAATTTCATTTCATATTGTTATATATTTTGCCTATAAGATAAGAGTTATCAGGCGGTTTTAAAATTATTAAAAAGTATATTTGACTATGTTATAGATATATCCTTAATGATATACATCTTTATTTTACTTTTATGAAAACGAGAATTTTTAAAAGTATTTTGTCTTTTTATATTTTAATAACATGGTTATAATTCGTATTCTTTTATATCTTTTTATACTAATATATCATAATAATTTAATTTTATACTTTCTCTGTAAAAGTAGCGTACGGAGTACTTTTTAAATCATATCATAATATAAAGGTAAAATTTATTACAAATGCATTTTTAATTTATAGGTAATAAATAAAACTTAATTTAACGGATAATAATAATTTAACCAAAACCAGCCCCAGTTGTATATAATATATTATGTTTCCAAATTATTATTATGATAGGTTGACAAACGCATTCAACCCTGTAGTAAATTCGAATTTTTGGACTGATAGTGAGTGACTTGAGTGAATGAATAATATATTCATTTTCTGTTCTAGTCCATTTTGCAATAGGTCACCGGATAGATTTTTAATAAAAATATTTTTTCACAAGTAATCTAAATTATCTTTTTTTAAATTCCGTCTCTGAGGATTGTATGTTTGACAACAAAAATTTCTAACACAAAATTTCAAATATATTTTGATAAAAGTATCCTTTATTTGAGAAAAAGGGAAGGAATGAAGTGACGAGAGTTTAAAGAAGTCTTTCGCAGTGCGCCCCAGCAGGACCCCTCGGCCCCCGGAGCGGCTCGCCGCGTGACGTGTGTGCGCCTGGCGCTGGCTGCAGTGCTGCACAGTACTGGCTGCCATGTTTGTTATTCGTCGGTCGGCTCCAGCCATGTCCTTGGCTTGAAAAATGGCGTTTACAAGCTTTTTGTTTGCCGGTTTTCAGTTTTGAATTTTTATTTGTGCAATTTTGGACTTCCCGGCGCAGTTTTTAGAGTGCGGTAATATGATGATATGCGATGCGCGTACGTATAAACCGATCGTTCTCTTTATAATAGCCCCGCGTTCGCCCTCCGAGTGAAATTAGCGCGTTCCGTCGGGCTTGTCAAGTGTAATGTTAGGTTAGTTGTACAAAATAAGAGACATGAAATATTTCTCATCTGCGCTCCGTCTCATTGCAGCATCCATAGCGGGATCGATCGACAGATAATGGAAAGCTCCGAGGATGATGCGGGTGCCGTGCAGGACGCCCCGCGCCCGACGCCGGCGCGGGAAAATACGCTCGAGTGTCCGTCCGATGATGTCGCCGCCGCGCGACTGACGGCGGGCGACGCGGCCGCGGGCGAGCGATCCCGGGAGCCGCCGTCCGGCCAGCTCGCCGTCGGGCCCGCGCCGCTGCCTTCCACCGAGACCATCCTGGACATGATCGACGACTTCGTAGAGCGGCCGCAAGCCAAGCTCGAGTCATCCCTGCCGATCTCGCAGACCTCGCCGGCCGCGCCGCCCGCGCCGGTGATCGAGAATAACTGCATCGCCGGCCCGCCCGCGCCCCAGAGCAGTACCGACATGACTGCGGTGATAGTGCCTGTAAAAAATAATGCTAAAATTGTTAGTTCTAATTTAATTTCAAGTAGTGACCCGAGTGTTGAACTCTCTTCGTCGGGGTCCGCGAACCCGGCCGGGGAAGCGGACTCTGCAGGTTGTGAACGGACCACCTCGCCCGAGCGGCCTCCGGACACTGATACGCCTCTAGTTAGTGATATTCCTGTTAGTTTAACGAGTGCAGTTCCGGAGAGACCGTCCGCGATGGAGGAAACGGAAGAGTCTACAAAACCTGATGCCGTATTTGGCCAGCGAAGAAAACTCATCCGACCGATCTGTAATGCCGTGAAGCGAGATGAAGATGTTCTCCAGCGCGGTGCCACAGGGACTGAAGCCGTGCCGCTCCCCACCGCGACAGCCCCCGCTGCCAGTCGGGAGGCGGAGGCCGTGAAGCGTTCCTATCCTGTGCCGACTGACGATCAAATATGTAATACCAAATTAAATTCTGACCGCCGGAAAGATGATGAGTCCCCCCCGAGCGTGTCCCCGAAGAAAGTGAAGCTCGTTCGTCACACCAACTTGCAATCTTTAGATCCCCCTCCGATGACCGTCTTACAACTCAAGCAGACGTCCGTTGACTCTGGCCGATGCAGTCCATCTTCTTTGGACGAAAGCAACGTGTCGAGTAAAAGTGAACCAGCGTTATTGGAGAAATCGGCGGATGCCCATTTCGGCAGAGAAAAAACTGTAGACGATTCCGATCAAGGATTTCAAGAACCGGCACCAGATAAATCGGATGTTCTGGATCCTTCGACGGAAGAAACGCCACTCGAGCTGACAGTGAATGTACCGATGGAACCGACTGCGATTGAACCGTTGATAAATGACCACACGATGGAGTGCAGCCGAGAGACTACTGTGGATGAAAAAATGGAATTTTCAAACACTCATGAATCAGACTGCATGAGAGAAGACAAGGGCGGGGAATCCTCGCACCCGGCAGGTGACTCGATACATTTGACCAACAGTGTTCACCGGGACTCAGAAGAGGACGTTTATCTCGACAAATGCAATGACGTCTTAGACGTTCGGAAGGTGACTCCACTCAAACTTGTACGCTCTGATGAAGAATCTTTTACTTGCAATGTTAATTTGAGTGCTACGAAATTAAAAATGGAGACCGATGAAAATGTGAATGAAGTCGGATCAGACGAATCGTCAGAAAATATTCCAAAAGTAACATTAAAATTGCCACCTGTCATCGAAACGAAACAGTGTATCAAAACATCCAAAATGATCACTAAGGCACTGGAGGCGTCACCCGATAGCTCTCAAAAAACTGATAATCTCACTGACGCTGATGAAACCGTCTCAGAGGAAGAAGATTATTATCGAATACCTAATGTTGTTAAACTTAATATCAAACCTATTCAAAAGCCTGTAGAACTCGTCGACACTGAAGATTCGCCTCGGACCAAATGCTCCAGTAGCAGTGAAGTGTCAGAGTCGGACAGCTCGGAGAGTGAAACTCCATCAAAAGCGCCCAGCTCAGCTTCTCACCCCGGTGAAGATGATTCTCTCTCAGACCGAGTCTGTCCCGCCGTACCTAAATTGACCATCAAGTCCTTGTCCACTACACCCAAAGTAGAAAATGAGAATGTCAAGAACAAAGTTACAAAAAGAATGAACCTTAAAAGTTGTCAGGCGTCAGAAACATCTGAACTTCCCCCTCCACTTTTTATTCCTAAGCTGACGATCAAGCCTTTGGTTCAACCGCCCATCGAAAAGATTACTATAAAAATTAATAAGTCGCACGAAGTTAATCAGGAAAGTCATCCCGACATTGACAAGCCCGGTCAGAATGAATGCACACTGAGCAATAGGAAAGGGAAGTCGGGCGAAATTATTGCAGATCCCGAGATGAACGCAAGTGAAGATGAAAAGTTTGACGGCTCTCTAAAAATGAAGATTAAACTATCCAAGAAGGACTCGGGAGATGAAAACGTTGTGGACGGTTTTGAAAATAAAATTGATTCTCTTGATTCTTCACACATTCCAAAATCATCAAAAATGAGCAATCAAAAAATCGATCCTGCCGTCCCGGATCAGTCCGTTCTGAAATTGACTATTAAAATACCTCAAGATCATGAATTCCGAAACTCCGAACGGGTGCTTTCTCCGACTATATCAAAACTGAACATTAAACCCATAGTCAAACCGGAAGAACATTCCCCGGTGCATAAACTGAACATCAAACCCATCCTTGCGCCGGCACAAACACAAGCTGACGAATGTAAGGCACTCGAAACCACCTCTTCTCATAAAATGACTTTGAAGACTAAAGCCAAACCCCCAACAGAAGAACATTCCCACGTGCCTAAACTAAATATCAAGCCGATAGTTAAACCTGTCGATGGAGCCGCATCCGATGAAACCAAGGCATCAGAAGTGTCCTCACATAAAATGACATTAAAATCAAAAACAAAATCTTTAGCGGATGATCATTCAACCGTACCCAAACTTCATATCAAACCTATTGTTAAACCTTCAGATGAACCGGCCGATATAACAAAATCGGAAACAGTCTCCACGCACAAGACGGTCTCAAAAGCTAAATCAAAGCCTACAGCAGATGACCACGCCTCAACACCTAAGCTTAATATTAAACCTATAGTTAAACCGGCAGAAGAAAGTATGTCTGATGAATTGAAGACTTGTGATACGACATCTTCACATAAAATCACTCATAAATCAAAATCTAAACCGGTGGAAGATCACTTACACGTACCGAAACTTCACATCAAACCGATTGTTAAACCGGCCGATGAGGCCATATCTGATAAAAAGGATATCACTGAAAAGCTAAAATCTAAAACAAAAACATCAGTTGACGAACATGTTCACGTTCCCAAACTTAATATTAAACCCATAGTCAAGCCCATGGAAGAACCCGCTTCTGAAGATTTTAACATGACAGACAATACATCTAATCAAAAAAATTTAAAACCTAAACCAAAAACCGTTCCTGAAGAAAGTGTTAAAACTAGCAAATCCTCATTAAAATCATCTGAAGATGTTTTATTACAAGAAAAAGAAGAATTGACATCCAGATTAAAGGCCATAGCTAAACTGGTTGACAATCAAGATTCTCAAAATGTTCCTAAATTGACAATCAAACCCATTCCGATACCTGATAATATGGAGCAGCCTCTAGAAATAGTCACCTCTTCCTCCAGGCCGGGTTCAGGATTACAAAGCAGTGGCCAGGATTCTCCTAGGATTATACTGAAGATTAATAAAACCGTTCAGGGAAATACTTCAGAAATATTGACAGAAAAGAGTCAAAGGAAGGTTGAAACTGAACAGATTCAAAATGATGTAGAATCACAAAAGATAACGGAGCAAACCGTGCCGAAGCTTACAATCAAGGTCCCTCACGATCACAATGCGGAAGTCAAAGTAGAAAACTCTGAAATACCTGAAAATGAACCGAATCTCAATTCACCTGTGGGTCGTATCAAGTTAAAGCTCGCCAAGGAAGGAAGCCAAGTAAAAATTATGAACGAAGAACAGGATGACCCCGATGAGATATTAAAGGAAAATGTAATTCAAACCCTCAAGGCGGGCATCAAGCGCGGCCCCGCTAATGAATTACTGAAAATGTGCGACATGGACAAAACACCTGTCGATTCTAAACGCTTAAAACTCGATCAACTTTTGAACAATTCAAATTTGACTGTCACTCGATTATCAAAGTCAAAAGGGGAATTAGTGAATTTAGAAGACACCGAAACCAAACCTAATATTTCAATATCGGTTCTGTCTCTCGGTTCGAAAGAAGAAAAAATCACATCCGATTATAGTAAATTTAATAGCAACCAAAAAACTGCAAACTCAAAAATGAACGCTACGTTTTCCAATAACGGCGATTCAAAGCTGCAGGATATCTTAACTAGATTACAATCGCAAAAGGAAGAAAGTCTCGTAACTCCGGTCGGTCATTTTCCTTTCTCGTCAAAAAATTTATTGGTTCTCGCTGAAGCCGACTCTAATACGACATCGACGACGGCGAGCTCAGACGAGACGGCCTCGGACAACATGACCCGGCCTGGCACCGAAAGTCCCATCTTTAACAAGGTCGATAACGACTTGATGGCTCTCAACGAAGGCTCCAGCTCTCAAGAGTGCATGATTGTCGACGATCTGTCGCAAGATCCCTTGGATATCGGCAGCATAGCCAAGTCTCATTTTATCCCGGTCACATCCAACAACTCGGGATTGGGCAAAATGAAAAGTAACATTGTAAATATTCTCGCGCAACCGCCTGGAGGTATTCTGATGTCTTCTCCGTACAGTTCGAAGCCCAAGAAGAGAGGTCGACCCCGCAAGATCAGTATGGGCGATAGAGAGGAGTCGGTTGCCGAGCCTCGCTCTCTGGGCACCCCGGCTGCTACTGGCCGACACGTCATGCCCACCCCCGCCCTAGAAGAGAGACCAGTCAGAACTTCCAGAACGCCGAGGTAAATTTTTTATTGCTTTTATTAGTTGAACCACTGTTTTTAAACTTATGATTTTTTTCAAGGAGACGAAATGATGAAAAGTGATTGGGACTTTGAGGTCTTTTTATGTATGTTATAAACTACATAATCATGTTTTCCTGAAATTTAGGTGTACAGTTGGCGTGCACTATAGGGGTCGGAATATTAACCTGGAAGCAATATAAATAGTTTAGTTACAATGTGTAGTAATGTAGTTATTAGTTGAACCTAAGATTTCATAACAAATATGAAAAATATAATGGTTTAGAGACATTTGAAAACAAAAAACGTTTTTTTGATACTTTTTTCTTACAAAAGAACATATTTTTTAATGTATTTTTCATAAAACTGAGATTCAACTAATAGGTAATTAAATAGAGGGTAATAAAAATAATTGAAAATTATGGAATGATTATTTTTTTGCATTAATCTACAAGCCAATTAGAAAAATTGGAAAAAAGTAATTTTGAGAAAAATTTATTTAAATAATTTATATAGAACATTAAAAAGTCAAATTATTAATAAAGTAAATATATATATATATATATTATGAACACTTTTTATTTGACAATTCATACTTTCTTAAAGATGCTTTCTTGTTCCTCATAAGTCTTATTGACTTTTAAATAGTACGTTTTCTTTTGATTTTTAAACAGTCTCCTTGGATTCACATTTCTAATGTATAAAGAACTTTGAATATCAACTCAAACATTTTTAAGCATATTCTTGAATATATTTACTAATGATCTAAGTTTTTTTTTACTCTCTAAAGTGGTTAAGTGACGACATTCTCAATAATGTTAATAACTTTTTAGGGATCGCCCGACAATCTTACGAACGCCTCTCACGAGAGGTCGCGGAAGAGGCATCAAGCGAGCGTTGCTGCACAGCGGAGGGCGCTCGGACAAGCCGATAGAAAAGGCTCATTCCTTCTTTCTCAATCTGACGGCTGACGGAGACAAGAATTCAGGGATGGACGTTCAGCAGTGTCACGTGAACTTGCCGCGGCTGGAGCTCGACTGCTTGGCTTCAATGCAAGTGGAGAGTGACGGGGAGGGAGGCGCCCGCACCCAACAGGAGATGCCCGTGTCGGGGCGCGCACGTCGCGGCCGCGGCAGTCGCGGGCCAGCGCCGCAGCCGCTGGGGGCGGCAGCCGCGGAGGCCGGGGCTCTCGCGGGGGCCGGGGGTCAAGAGGCGCCAGGGGCATGGAAGAAATACAATTACAGGTACTTTACTATATATCAAGTTTTCAAGGTCGGTAGTTTTTAGAGCTTAGAAATTGATTAAAAATATATATATTTTTTAATGTTTGTTGGGGATCGAACCAACAATCTTTGCTTTAGAAAGCAAATGCCTTCACCACTGAGCTATACTTGCCGGAGAATGTGTAATCGAGCTGGAATTTTGTGAATCAACATTATGGCGATGGCAATAATTCATCCCTCTGTATTTTTTTTTTAATCCAATATATTGACCGCCTTTGCAGTAACCGTTTAACCCAGCGGTCGGGGAACTGGGGTAAATTACCCCAAATGGGGTAAAAATATGTTTTTGGGGTAATAAGGAAATTTTCCTAGTTTGCTATTTCATAAAACTTACAATTTTCATGTAACTTTTTTGTTATTTTCCGTGTAAATTAATTCAATAAATAATGTTTATTTAAATATACATTGATTGTCTTCTTTTCAAAATGGGGGAGGGGTAATATCGACTGACGCAAAAATATTTTGGAGTAATGGTTAAAGAAGTTCCCCGACCGCTGGCTTAACCTGTTGCACTTACATTGATCTTCCTTTTGGTTTACTGACAAAAAATAAGGTGATCGGTCTCAATGATTATTGTATTTTATCAATCGCACCATAAAACATTCAATTTTATTAGTTTGATGAGCATTTTGTGTATTTGCATTTGTAACTTAAGCTATATATATATACTTGACAAATCTTTCATTAATATTTAATTAGACTACAGAATATATCACAGAAATTTAACTCAGTATTTGTATAGACAGATAATTGACTATCACGAAGCCCACGTACCTGTGGATAAAAGTTCATTAGACTGTGTTTCTATAGCAATTCCATAGTTTATTTTAAAATGTAATAAACTTGCAAGCCAAATACATTCATCAAATAATAACACCGATGCATTTTGGTATTTCATTTGATCAGCAAGTTTGACCGGCCGCATTGTTTTTATGAGTTACCTGATTTACAACCACGGGAGTTTATAGTTAACAGTTTACAGTCCAATATGAGACTTGCGGCCGTGTGTTGTGTATTTTGTTCCAGAGTTTGGTGTGTAATGTTGGTACCGCGAGAGCACATGTGCCAGCCCGGTGCGTGTGTATGGGTGTGACTGTGGCTATTTTTAACCGAAGCCGCACATGTAGTGGTGTCGGTCGGGCACAGCTTTCGGCTCCCACGTTTTTTTTTGTATGGTTTGCATCTTATTTCCCTCTCCAGCTGTGACTTGGACGTCTGTCCGTGTTGGTGTATAAACGTAACCCCAACGTCGGTTCAACCGATTTGACAACTACAACCGTGTGTCATTCCCGTTACGATTAGTAAAATAGGACAAGTGAGAATTCGCAGTTTGAATTTCGATGATCACTGCAGAAGCCTATAATATTCATTAAAAATGAAGATGTACTGTAATAGCTTTATTACCTGTGCCTTGAATGTGGTTAGTACTATATATAATTGCACAATATGTTTATTAAACTTAGACAAGTTTAGCTTCTCTATTCAAAATAGTATTATTGGAAAATTTAATTTATGATTTATCATCAATAAATCTATTACATATAATGTGGCAAATTGTTATTTGTGTGATTTGAGTGTGATTCACTCTCTTTAATTATTTCTATTATTGGCATTCAGAGTTTCACTTTTATGAAATAAACAATATGCACAATACAGTGGTATTAATATGTTTCAGTTGTTTGAGGATCTTAATGAATTAATTTAAATGGAAACTTAAATAAATGTTTATATTTTATTACTCATTATTTTATTAAAACAAACATTTACTTTTATCTCATGATCGAGATGAAAGACTTCTTAATAAATCTTCGTAAGAAATATTTTTAAATAAAGCTAAAACATATCCAAATAAATAACTTTGTTAATGTAAATAAATATGCACTAATATTGTACATATTGAGGGCATCACATTTAGATCTATTGAAACAAAATACATATAAATATGGTTCAGGAACGTTTATCACGACGATTTTGATTTAGTATGAACTGAGTCTCCTATAGTCCTTTCGTCATAGTAATTTTAAACACATATTACTTTACTTAGGGTCTTTTGATTTTTCTTCCGCATCATCCAATCGATCCGGTTAAAGATTAAGAAGGACTGGTGCTCTCCTGTGTTTATTTAAAAAATGCTCTTTAGAGTTTTCTTGAAAATATCCACAGCTTACTCAATTAATTTCGTTCTTATGAAATCATATATTTTATAAATGTAATTATTTTTTAACACATCTTAATTGTTTGTTAAAATTTCAGGACGCCGTTGCAATTACGGATATCAGACGAGAGGGAAGAAAAAGCAAACATGAAGTGAGTCACACACCGGCGTTGGAAGTGTTTGAAGAAGAAACCTGCATGATCGGGGACAATGGAACACCGCATAGGTATATACAAGTGATATTTATAATATTTCAAACTGCAATTCAGTAGTTTTAAATGCTTTTGTATTTTATAAATGTGAAAATATAAGTCATAATAAAATTGTAGAAAAATATTGCTTTTTTACTTTCCATCATTTTCATTGAGTGTAAAAATAATTGTTTTGTTTGTTCCAGAAATGTTGGCTTGATGGATGAAGAATCTCAGAGTTCTGTACTCAGTGGAGTTACAACAGAAAGTGGCAAATACAAGAGGTCACGCCTGATGGACATGTTAGATGAAGGGTATGTTTATTCATCACCCTGCCATCCTATCACTATAAATGAATTTATTTAAATTTTGTATTTATTTGTGAGGCTGAAAATCCTTGGATATTGTAACTTTAATAAATGACATCATATTTTATTAACTATAAACTTAATTAATTGAAATATCTAATATGAACACAACTCTTTGATGCATAGTGTTATAACTATGCATGGTGGGTTATTTTATAAACCACCTAAAAAAAAACTTTAAAACTTTTTACAGCAGCTTGAAATTTACCCCACCATCCAAAATTAGTAAGCTCATATGCTGAGAACTTTTTTTGAATATATATTTTTTTGTAATTTTAGACCCAGTAAATGGTTGTGTAATAATTTTTAAAAATATTTTTCAATTAAAAATCTGTGCAACTTGGGTATATGTTTACACCAAAAATTCTGTGCCTCAAAGAGTTAAAAGATCTTTAAATGCAATAAAGACAATTCTGCTTTTTTTTATGTATTTTTACTTTTTTTTTTACTTATTTTTACTTTTGTAGCAACTAGATATTTAATAATTTGAGATTTCTTGTATTGAAAATAATTATTATTTGTGGCACAGAGTGGGCCCTGTTTTTATATTTTTTAATGTTTGATTTCAGTCACAAAGAATGGACGGCTGCCGACATTGCTGAATATGACTGGCCGCCCGACTCACCTCAGACGGTTATGATCCAAGAACAGGTATGAGAAGGCCATTCAAATTAATGATAAACCTCACAAATGGAGGATTTCTTTATTTAATCCACAAAGTACAATTCTAAGTAAAACTACTTGATTCAATGCCAAATTAAAAATGTAAATGTACATCCAACCAATTATTGGCAACAGGTAAAAATGTAATTTTTAGTAAGATTGAAAAGGTTAATAATAGTTTTTACATATTTATAATTGTAGGTTTATTTTAGTTAAATTTTTTAATGACGAATTAAAAATATATAGTTATATTTCACTTATTTATTGAAATGATTGTGAACGTTGCCCAATCATATTATTTTCAATAATCTATAATTTATGAATGCAGTTTCAACAAAAATTAACAGTAAATTATTCTAATGTTTTATAGTTTTAATAATCGAAAAATATCTTTGTTTTTGCTTTATATAATACGCAAATATATACATCTGTTGTGTCTTGAAGTAAAATTAAATTTGGACACTTTGTAAACCTACTATGAATGATACATACATTTGTTAATGAAACTTGTATTAACTTGTAATGTAATGCTTTGGAAGAATGTAGTAAATCATAATTTATTTTCTGATGAAATTATGATAGTCAATGTAAAAGTGATATAGTTAAATGTGCTGTTGTTTTTAAGGTGGCTCTGTATCTCGGAGTGAAGAGCTTTAAAAGAAGATATCCCGATCTGAAAAGAAGACCGCTGTGTGCGGATGAGAGGAACTATATCAGAGACCGCGGCCTGATCACCGAAGGCTTATGTGATCTGGGTAAGTGTGTTTTACTGCTACCCTAATCACTCTTCTTGTATATCATATTTTCCCATATTTCTGAGATATATAGACGTGCAGAAAAGATAAACAGAGAATCTGAATAAATAATAAAGAGGTTACGACGTTAAATTATCAGCAGTCTATGCAAGTTCGCAGACTCCTGCCCTGAAAGCTACGGAGGACTATCTATGTTCCCATGTGGGTCTCCAGGTGTACAGGTGTTCTGGGACAAGGCGTAGACAATCTGAACTATCTAAAACGTCAATTTGTGGTGTCCACATGCACAAATATACGGATATGGTGTAAAAAAATGTGATATTTAATTAAGGAACTTAAGTCGTCAAACTTGCATCCAGAAAAGGTTTTATTTATATCCCTACTTGACAGCATTCAATGCAGTTAGTTATGCATTAAACCGTAACAATAATAAAATAATAAATTGCAGGAATCAATAGTTCTGAGTGTTCCCCGGTTGTGTACGTCGGTGAAAGTATTATGCTCTATGTTGAGGGTTGATATGGCATATAAATAAAGGGATTAAACTGAATGTAAATGTTTTTATTGTAGGTGTGACCGCTGTGGACGCCGGTGAAGTTTTAGACATTATGTACACGGACTATCCATCAAAGTACGAGGAGTACAGGAAGCACCTGAGGGAGCGGCGAGACACACACCGACACCAGGCGCCCAAGCCGCCCGCCACGCCACACCTGGCCACATTGCCGGGCACAGATAAATCAAAACAGGTAGTTACTCACGTTCAAAAATAATATTAAATGAAAAATATAGGCTGATGGTTAATACGAGAAAAAAATATGAACATTCATTGTTCCCAATTTAAAATTATGTCTTCTATAGTCTTAACACTTTTTAATCCTCCATTTTACGCTATCTATCTGTTGATTCCATTTAACTGTAGGTCTATTAAAGTTATATAATCATAATGGTTTTGATTTCACTTTGATGACATTTATATCTAGTTAATGGTTAATAGTATATAATTTGTATGTTTAAGCTATTGTAAGTACTGTTAGTTCTGTACTACTGTTGATTTATAGTAGATTCTTTCTAGGTAAAAGCCTTTTTCAATATTTTTCCACTTATCATAAGTCTACCTGTACATACAATATCCGGTTGTCCGGCATCCACAAAACGTTTTCTAAAACATACTCAATTTGGGATTATTAAATATGATTTTTGATTATTTTTTGTGTCTAGGAGAGCATGGAGAGGGCTTGTCAGTCTGCGGCGGCGTGGAACGCTCGATTAAACCGCCAGCGGAGGACCATCCGGCCGGCCGCCGTGGATCTGCAGACCTTGACCCTGCATAGACCTCGCCGGCCACTCCCTGCGCCCGCCGCCCCACCGCCCACCTCCCACTACCCGGTCACCCTCCTGCCGGGACAGTACACGGACTTCTTTAGGACCTATACACCAGAACAACTGAGGTACTAATCACAACCTAATTTTTTTTATTTTTTTATTTAAACAGACTGAATATAAAAATCACTTGTTGAATCTCTGATGCTTGCCTATTTTAAGATTGTTAAGCCTTACAAGTGGACTGCTTATTCACCGTTATACCAACTGTCACCGAACTTAAGCCATTTAACTATTAAATCATTATTAATAAAAATTAACCGGACACTTATAGGATCATTTATGAAATTATTCTAAGTTTAATTATGTTATATTACTGTTTTATGAGATTAAGATGATTTGATGTGTCTTTCATTTATTTGTTTGTATGTTTCCTCGGGTTAAAAATGTGCACAATTTTCACTATAAAAGCAAAGAGAACATTGCTTTCGTGATCATTTAATATTGTAATTTGGGTATTAATGTATCGTCCATTAAATACAGCATCAAACGGTATTTACAGGCATTGTAATTGTTTCTCAAAAATATTAAGTTTTTTATTTGTGTATTGATTTGTTTTTATTAATGTCATTTTTGTAGATATTTCCCCCTCGGTACGGTTCTCAATGCGGTGCCGAGTCCCAGCAGAGTGAAGGAGGAAAGCTCGTCGGAGGAGTCCAATCAGGACAGTGATGCTGTTGGTAGCAGCGGAGAAGACTCGGGAAGCGAGACCAGTGAACGGCATTTTAGGGTAATTCATGATGATTTAATTGGCATGTCTTCTTAGGAATGAAATAATAAACTATTTATATGAATGTAGTCAATGTATATTATTATATAAGAATAAGACTGAAATATCTATGCGGCTTGTATTATGAAAGATATGTGGATAATCGAGTAGACAGGTTGGAATGTCCACATTTGCGATTTTAAGTTTGAGAATCCAGTACGCTGATATTTGAATACGGCTACATTTATATTATGTATTGCTAACTCAATTTTTTTGGTTTGAGCTGTTGTCTAGTTCCAAAGTGTTTGGAACATTATTTAAATTCCATCCCTAAAAATTAATTTCTAAATTTTATATGAACAATTTATTGTGACCATATGCAGTTTGAGGAGCGGATAGAAAAGAAAAAGAATTATAATTTTTGGTTTCATTTGGCATATATACAATAATATCATTTTAAAGCTGACGGTTAAAAATGTCACTAATACATTTGTTCAACTTAATTGATCTATAAACGGTGAAAATTACAAGCCTATTCCTTCTTTGAAAGAAATTCTGGCGACAGGCGTGTATATAATGTTTTAAATCATGTATTCTTTGTTTTTGAAGTTTATTTTTATGTATTTCAATGTTATTTTGTTTACAGCGAAAAAGTGGAGTAAACGTAAAGGCAAGACCTCGACCATCCGTGGCTGCCGGGGAGGCTAACGCTGGGGCCGGGAGTCGCCCGGCCTCGCCGCAGGGAACTGGGGTCCCCGCCCCGTGGGAGCCCCCCCGCTGTAAGCTGTGCTCAGGCATTGAGCAACTTCGTCGGTATCCTCAGGAAGCCTTCATCACGCGCGCCAGCTGCCAAAAGAAAGGTGATCGATTAGTATTTTTCTATTAATCTATTCTGGCATTTTATGCTTATATATGAACATATAAATAAAAAAATGTATAATGTTTGTACACTAATTTATTGAATTTGATTTGTTATTTTTGCAGTTCACCCGTCTTGTCTGGAGATGGCGTCCAACGTAGCCAAGGTGGTGCGTCTGTACGCCTGGCAGTGCGCCGACTGCAAGTGCTGCGCTCGCTGCGACGACCTGGCCGATGATGACAAGATGCTCTTCTGCGATCTGTGCGACCGCGGCTACCACATCTACTGTGTCGGCCTTCGGAAAGTTCCTACGGGTGAGAATACTTACTCCTAAACTTTTAATGGAATTCTCGTTACATTTTTTTGTATCGGTACGTCCAAATGGAAACTACACGTGAAAGAAACTTTTTGAGGTTATTTATTATAAAATAATTGGCAATTACAATTAACATATTACAAAAGATTTTTTTTGTTGACAACTTTGGGTCATTTAATATGTAAGTTTCAATTTTTCTTAAGAATATAAAGAAAATTATCCACAAAGTTGCCTGGCAGATACTCATCATACATGCTCATATACAGGAAATAAAATATAACTCACCGCACTGTAGTTAAAAAATATTATCGTACTAAATAGTATAGTCATCACATCACTTTATAGTATAGTCTTTATGAACATAATAATAGTAAAAATATTTAATTATATTTAAAATAAAAAATAAAATGTTCAACCTAAATAATCCTGTTTCAAATCAATATTTTGATGATAAACTGATGACATTTATCTAAACATTATTGCATTTATTTTTATAATCAACTACATTCATATAGTTTCAAAATATGCATTTACTTTCATAATAATCACAGAAAGAATACATCAAATAATGTTTAGAACAAGCGTGTACGGCGGGCGGTATTAGTGGAGGTAAATTTGATGATGTGAAATGGTAGAATATAAAAAGATATATTATTATTTGGTGGATTGTTATTTTATTAATGGAGTTTTTGTTTAAAGGTCGTTGGCATTGTAGTCACTGCGCCATATGCAGATCCTGCGACGCTCGCACTCCCTCGGGGCAGCCGGGCGCTGCGCAGACGCTCGCGCCGGCGCCCCCCGACCAGTGGCACCATCACCTCAAGAAGGGGCACAGCGGCAATAAGGTGTACTCGCACACCTTGTGTACTCCTTGCGCCAGGTATGACCATCCAACAACTAATGGAAATTCTATAAAATCAAACATCTGACATCGTTTAACCCTTTATAGGGAAAAAAACTTAAATCGATTAATGTATTAACCGGTCGCTTTTAAGTCTAAATTTCATATGACGCTCAAAGATATGTCAACTTTTGTATTTGAATATGTTGTCGAGAGTGTTCTTTGGTTATTTTATTCTTCCTGCTGAATGAATTTTGCATTGTTACTAGAATCCACGTGTTTGGGCCGCATCACAAAATTAACTATTGATCATTGTGTATGCAACTAAATAATGCAAATGTCATGCATTCGGAAGAATAAAGAGGTTAAGAATGTTCACAATGACGTATGAAAGCACAAAACCTGACATTTTTATGAGCGCAATAAGAAATATATGCTTTAACCAACTGGTTCATATGTTAAAAGATTTTTAATTTGCCCTATAAAGCATTAAGCCCACATTAAGTATAAAAAAATGTTGATTTATGTTTTTAAATTTATTTAGCTTATTTTGTGTTTTCTGCTCTGGATATATTTTGAAAGGACAAGAGCTCTTTACATATTATTTAGTTTTCTAATATATTACAAAAGACATGGAAAAATAAGCTAATTAAATCAAATAAAAATCACCATCTTGTTTTTCATAATCTGGAAGCTCCTGATTTCACCCGGGGTTCTTCACTTATTTAATGCCAGTAGATGAAATATAGAATGTTAAGCCTGTATGTACCGATTAGGAAAAAAAAGTAAAAATCCAACATTAAATGTTTGTCCTTTGGTAATGTACTGTCCTTGAGAAAATACCCTCTGGCATTAATGTGGTAAAGATATTCAGTAAATTTGAAGATATCACAATTGATATTCATATCATTCAATGACGATTAACCTTCTTTTAGTTCCATCTTTAATATGCATAATACAAATTATCTTAAGATTGTAAACAAGTCATAAAAAGGTCCCACTTCTTCTTCGTAGTATCAATCCGGTGGATTGGTTTGCAGCAACAGAATCTTGCATCTCGATCTCCATTCCTCTCGTTCAAATTTTACTTGAGATGCGATAATTTTTTTGCTGATTCATGGGATGTCTTCAAGACCTTTAATGTGGTATTTTCCCCTTTATTTCCACATCCTAATGCCGTTGACCATAAAGGTTCATCCGCCTTAGGAGAGCATTTACTACCTCCAGGACAATAGATAGGTCCCACTTAAATCTCACAAAATATAATCTCTGTTTTTTTTTAAATAATATATATTGAATGATTAAAAATACATATATTTTGAAATAACCTGGCCAATTAACCCTTTCAACGCGGCAAGCGAAATTAAAAAGTTGATTTAACATTTGAAAAATGCAAATTTTCCGTGAAAAATAAAGTGTTCTATAAAATTATTTTTACTTCTATTTTGAGAATATCATGATTAAATACACCAAAAAATAGTCGTCAGGTTATATTTTGGGGGCAGGGGGGCTCAAAAAATGAAATTTAAATATAAAAAAAAAACGTAAAAAAACGATAGTGATTATACAATTATTAGTCATTATTTATGATTTTGAATGGAGGGAATGTCATAATACCCAACCCTTGCTATGTTTATGACATAACAGGGCTGTCAAAAAAAGATGAAGGAGGATGAAGAGGCAAAAAGTTTAAAAAAAATATTTAAAAACTATAATTATATTTATTACTAACAAAATTATATTAATTTACTAAAATATACTATAACAAACTTTTATACTTATGTATAAAAATCTTTTATGGAAATGTTATAAAAATAACAGAAAACACTGAAAAATATAACATGGAGTAAATGTCATATAAATATTATAGTCATGAAATAATGCTTATATGAGGGGTGTCGATCCATTCCATCAAATGTGAATTCTGAATGTTCAGCGCCAACACATAAAAATATTTTAAAAAAAATATTTCCCTCTATAATGATGAAAAGAGAGGCATGTTTGGCCTCTCTTTCCCCCACCCCTGCACAATAGCAAACTAAATAATTGCATAACAAAAAAAGGTCTATATATTACAGAGGATGTCGTAAATGCGAGGCGACAAAAATCACTTACGGCGTCCAAAGGGAACGTTTTTTACAAGCCATGGACTATAGTCGAAAGAGGAATAAAAATTCGGGCGACTATAGTCGCTTTCCACGTCCAAAGGGTTAAATGAAAAATTAATGAAACGCTTGAAATATTAAAGTCAATTATTGCTTTACTTCATTAGATATGTGCCGAATAGATTAAAACATTTGACAAATAATTATCTGTGATAAGCAGTTATTTTTCTTTGTTTTTTTTTTCATATAATATTCAAATCTGCATCTATGTGTATTGTGTATTCGTAGGGGAATAATCATCCTCACAATCGGGTTCTTTCATTTATGAATCGCTTTTGTTTTGAGCGAAACATTCAAAGAGTTCCCATGTTTGTTGGTAAAATATTCTGCCATCGTTACTAATACTTTAACAATTCATTTGTGATTTTTTTTGAACACAAAACATTACCTTTTTATGCGGGTTCATTTGTGAATAGTATTAAAATGACGAATTTAAAAAAATATATTTTAACCACATCAAAGAGCATCTTTTTCATTCATAAACGTGTGAGATTGTTTTGGGTTCCATCGGCTTGCATTTGGATTACCGTCCCCGCTGTAAGGTTGTGGTGTGCACTTGCAGGGCTTGGCGGGCCGGGCGCTACTGCTCCGTGTGCGAGCGCTGCTTCGTGGGGCGCAAGGGGGCCATGAGGCTTGTCATCTGCACCAAGTGTGACCGGAGATTCCATCAAGGTGAGAGCCGGCGCATTCTGTTTTGTCCATCATCCTCTGTGCTATTTGTGTGCTTGTGTGGGTTTCTCGTGCATCCATCAACGGTTTAACGTTTATCTGCTACAGTTGAGTAATCATTTATTATGATCCGTCCTTAAATATCTCAGTCTGGGTTATCATCTTATGGGGTTGATTCTTTTCAGATATACATCTTTTTTTTTAAATTAAAATAATAATCACCCTTTTTTATTATTCCTTGGATGTATTTATTTAGATTATTGCCTCTTAAAATTTAATGTGACAAAGAATTATTATTTATTTAAATATAGTTATATTCTCTTGCAATTTTTTTACCCTCTAAACATTTTTTTTTTAACAAATTTCAGAATGCGTAAGGCAACAAGGAAAGCCATTCAACGTCCTGAATTTCATGTGTTCGAGTTGCCGCCGAGGGAATCCTCCCAAGTCCCTGTTCAAGCGCGGCCTCCACCGCCGCTTCGGCCCGCGGCGCCCGTCCAACGTTCCCGACAACAGCAACCCCACCACCTGCCAGACTGACTCCAACCAGAGCTCTTCGCTGAACCATTCCATTGCTGACCTTCCTTCCGCTCTCGATCAAAGTCTCGACTCCTCGTTCGCCGTCGAACCCAATCATTCCGACTTGACCTCCGAGGACAGAAACGAAGAATCCAATTCCGAACATCAGAACAAACTGAAAACTGAATTGCTCTCTGCCGAGGAACCAATGGACACGGACGCGGACGCTGACAACGCCGGCAAGTCGGTGGAAACCACGGTGGAGGCGCCCGAGTCAGCTTCCAGTGTCTGGAACCCCCGCATCTTGAAATGCGAATCTCTTTCTGAAGACTTGCCTAATGAAGTATCGGTCACTACGGTTAACGTTAAAATAGAAGACAATATTGTTTTGAAGTGTGACGTGACGGATAGCAAATTACAATCGCCCCTGACGGACAGCTTACGAGGCTCAGGAGAGCTCCAAGATAAAGGTATAGTTAAATTGAAGAAGGAAGACGACAGCGGCGCCTCTATTGAGGTCATTCCTGTTAACGCGGCGAGTTCGAAAGAAGGATCCGGGGAGACTCCCATGGAAGTGGATCCTCTCTATGAAAGCGACAAGGAAGAGAGCTTGCCGCAGAGTGCAGAGAGTGCCAAAGTAACCGGAGAAGCTTACGCCGTCCCGGCTCGTCTGCAAAGTAAAGATACTGAAGGTGGGACTTGAAAATAAGCTTTTATTCCTGCCTTTTGAGTGCGGTGAAATGCACTTATCTTCCTTAAATGATTTCATTGAAACCCGGCGGGCTACATTTCTACTCGCGACCCTTTAAAGAGGTCAACATTTTGAAGTGATAAATGGTAAATAATGGGAATTTTAATAATGTGAACGTTAATAATTCTACGGCTGCCTATCTCTAGTTTCAAACATAAAACTATCATTTGACAGGTCACCTGTAGCATCTGCCACTCGACACGGCGTTGAAGGATGTCGAAACAATCAATCTCTTAAAATAATTTTAATACTTTAAATAGCCGTAAATGTAAATAGTATATATTAAGATAATGCGATTTTATTACTGTAAAAATGCACCTATCTTTTATGAAATTAGACGTAAGCGAAAAACGTATTTGTTAGTTTACTTATAAGAGGGGGCGGTGAAACAAACTGAGGGTATTACATAAGCATTGATAGCGGCTGTTCATATTATGTTTATGACACAAATCCGTCTCGTAAAACTACAATAAACAATTGACGCCGGGATAAGAAACCTCACATCAGCAGTTGTTGCCGGCGGCCCAGTGGCTGGCGGCTCTCGGCTGGCGGCTCTCAGCTCTCGGCTCCCACCCAGTGCATTTGAACTTGTGATATGTGCGCCCTTGAGGCTTAGCCCTGAAGGTGATTCATTTAATATTGAGTTTGAAAAATTATAATCATTTCGTATTTAATTTTATAGCTGATTTATATAATTTCATAATAATTTACTGCAATAGTGTTTTAAGGAACCTTTATTATTATACAAATTAATTGTGATGAATATATTGAAATGTCCATATTTTATTTTGTTTATTGTAAAGCTTTGTTTTGTAATGAATTCAACAGAAAGCTATAAATCAGTTATTATGATGACTACAGTTACATGATGACAAGTAAAGGTAGTGGGATTAGTGTCACATTTGTCTTTTGTACTAACGATGTTGATTTTTTTATATGTTTGTATTGAATATAAATTTATAGTATTTTTTTAAAATGTTTATTTTTATTTGGTATATTGGCATAATGTCAGCCACAAATTTAAAAATATGTAAATCATGTAATACTATTTTCTAATGGGTTTATTTCCATTCACTTTTTAATTACAAATTGTAATGCGATTGTAATTTATTTATTTTTTAATTTAACAATCGATTATCATTTTTATCTGTTATATAATTATGAATGTTGCAACTTATAAAAAAAACTAATACATTTTTTTTAATTTGCAAGAAAAATTATGTAAATTGACAAAAAAAATCACAAAAAATACTTGTAAATTAAAAAATATAAATTCTTCTCAAAATTAAACTTTTCGGTCAAAATGATTGTGGCATTTTTATATTGAAAAAAAAGTTATTTTATAAAAAATCCTTGTTATATTTAATTTTGTTTCAGGATTATTTAAATGGCTTTATATGTATCACTTCCAAATTGTTACAAATGGCTTAACTTAATGCCATTATTGATATTGTTGCACTTATTTTGACATTTACTTGTACTAAAAAATGTAAACCTAAGATTAGGTGATTTGAAATGGACAAATATAATAACATAATAATAGATATGACTCGCATGATAACAATCAATCACTCAGTGTAATATTCATGACAGTTAATTATAAGATTCCAGGTCTGAAGTAATGAATATGTTTTAATTGATTTAAGATGAACATTAAATTATTTTGTTTGGACGTTGCATATTGATATGACTTAGATAAATATGTACACTGGGTATATGGTGGCTAAATAAGTTTTTCTACTTACATACTTTTTAATGTTAAGTAGTATTATAATTTTAAAGTAGCAAAATCATCGAAAGATTTTCAAAAATATATAAAATCATTCTACATTTTAATTTCTTGAACTTGTATATAGTATTATCGCTTGCTACATGTGTAGGAAGATCGTGTATCCGTTTATAATATTAGCATAGTCGATGATAGAGACTTAAACTGTTGGACAGATAACTGAGGGAACTAACTCGTGAAATAACATTGAATCGTACAAATCTGTTGTAAAATTACAAGAAATAAATCTTAATCCCACACTACAAAATACCTCTGATGTTTTTCTTATGTTCAGTTCCACCGACGAGACTTTACCAGCTGTAGCGATGCCCACCGCCTCCGACGACAAACAGTATTCTTTCAAATCAATATATTCTTAAACTATTATTAAATCAGTATTCATATCTATAATGTAAAATATTAAATTGTGTTTTATTAAAACATATTTTTTTTCTTATTATTCACCCATCAGTAAATCACACTGTGTTTATTAATTTCAATTTTATTAAATAATTGATTTTTAGTCCCCTTTATCCTATTTTATTGTGCTCGGCTATAATTATATAATATTCCATTACTTATGACCCTTAAAGTATTGGTTTCTAATCCTTGAACCAATAAATCAATCTCTTGGATACATTTTTTAAAATAAATATAATATTTTATTTGATTACAGAATTAGATGTTCCAATGACAGTTTAGAATAGATTTTTAAACTAAATGTGTACACTCCCTATTATGCTGCTATTAATTTATAATCACTTTATATTAATATTTTATTTAGGTATTTTTTTGACATTGGGCAAGTCTATAATCACAATGTTTAAAATTGTGAAGGATACTTACCAACATGAAATATGGCTTAAATTCAGAATAAGTCCAATAAAAATAATATCCTAATTTCCATTTTTCAATATAAAATCTATCACGCCTACATTTATAACATTTTTATAGTTTAGTACACTAATGTATAAATATATTTTGAAAAAAGCTCTGTAAAAATATAAAAAGGTTATCAATATTTTTTCTTTTTGGTGAGAAATATATTGATCACTACCATCCAAATAATATTTTTTGGCCACAAAACATATTTTACTCTCAATTTGACAATGAAATATTGTTCACTTTGTTCTAATCAAAGAGAAATTACAAAATATCTCATAAAATCGTAAGTAAAAATATTGCTTAATTTATAGTATTTCATTAATTTATTATGAATAACGTTTATTTTGCATTTATAAATTTTGCTATGTGATGTTAGTAAAAAAAGAATAATCAAACAATTTTCTTGTAATTAAAGTAATGTGATTTTTGATTTTATGAGAAAATAGTGAAGAAAACTTCAAAAGATATATTTGACAAGTGGACTTGGGAATTATAGTTTTACATATTTCTTGTACTATTAGTGTTATTTATGGCCGGTGAATAATGACTTTATATACATCATGCTTATTTTAGTGACAGAAATATTGATTCCTGCATAGAGCAGCTGTGTGCACATTCATTTCTTAACTTGATTCAATGTTTGGATGTTATTTTTAGAATAAAATGTGAGGAACATAACATTATCTTTCCTTTCCAATATTTTTCAACTCCCTAAACATCACAAAAAACAAGATGACCTTTTATTTATTACCTATTAGATGGTTTGTAAACCGCTAACAATATTTTTTTCACAGAAAACCCTGATATTTTTAGAAGCATTGTGTGTGTTACTATATCCAACCATAATTATGATTAGAAGTAAATGTTTAAGGAAGCTTCCATCCGGTAGTAGGTTTTTATTATAGGTATGATATTGGTAATTTAAATTTTACTTCTTTGACTAAAACTAAAACGTACATAATTATGAAATCGCACTAAGATTTATCGATGAAAAAAGGTAACAAATTTACATTTTTTTTTTTAAATTTCCAAAAATAATTTTTAAAAATGGAGTGGGATCTGTTGGCATTTAATAAAAATCCCCTCGAAGTGAACAATGTTAAATTAATACAATAGCACGAGTTCCATTAGCATTGTTAGAAGCAACAAGTATTTAAAAGGTAAGTAATTA
The DNA here is from genome assembly GCA_022606575.1 of Glossosoma conforme. Taxonomy (NCBI): domain Eukaryota; kingdom Metazoa; phylum Arthropoda; class Insecta; order Trichoptera; family Glossosomatidae; genus Glossosoma; species Glossosoma conforme. The sequence continues at coordinate 50,373 of JAGTXR010000030.1, forward strand.
GTGGCATAACTAACCTTGACATAATTTAAATCTGTAGAACTCACGCTGGTCTGGATAGAAGGCTATCAGAAACTGGACGTAAAATGTACCCGGCAGAGCTGACATGGGATGAGACAAGAACTATGGGGGCTGACAAAAGCTTTATGGCATCAGTTCATAACTACCATATGCTCCAATTAGAGGAGCCAACATGGAGATGACTGACACTTGAGAAGTGTTACTTATTACCTTCAAGGACAAAGATCCTTCATATAATTGAAATATTTATATACACACAAAAATACTGTATCAATCTGCAGAAAAAATCTTACATTTCTTTGTAGTATCAATCCGGTGGATTGGTATGCAGCAAAAAAATCTTGCATCTCGATCTCCACTCTTCACGATCTTGTGCAACCCTCTTTAGCTCAGCATAAGAACTGCAACTCATGTCCTCGAACACTTGTATATAATATAATACTCCTGTCTAGGGCGGTTGAGATGCGAAAATATTTCCTGATACATGGGATGTCATTTGGACCTTTAATGTGGTATTTTCCCCTTCATTTCTACATCCTAATGCCGTTGACCAAAAAGATTCATCCGCCTTTGGAGAGCATTTAATACCCCCAGGACAATAGAGTGCCCTAACCAGCTTGACCTGATGAGGTTAGCTGGGTGTTGGCTTATTCCGGCATCCAACATTAGGTCCCTGTCTATATTGGCCGACTGTTGTCGCTCACCCCCCACCACGAAGAGGAGATAGATCAGGATTTTCCTTTCATCGAACCTGTGACCATAAGGCATTTCGCAGAGTCCTCCAGTACTTTTAGGGGCAGGCTTACATTCAAATAACTTAAACTCCTTGAAAGCTGCATCTTGAGAGACAATAGAAACTGCCACAATATAAACCCAAGAGAGAAACAATGAAAATAACTTTGAAAGATTTTTTTTTTAATTTAGTAAAAGAATATAAATAAAACAAATGATATCGCAGTTTCATAGTGCTTTAATGAAAATAATATGAGCAATGAAAAAAAAAATGCAGTTACAAAACATGTTGGTGTTGACAGTTACAAAATTATTGTGAAGGCACATTTTGGTGTAATATAGGTGTATAGCAGATCTTTACAGCCTATTTTAAACAATACAATTGTTATTCTTTTAAGCATTACTATCGAATTCAACAAATAATAATACAATCAAAAATATAATAAAAATATTTAACTTACTAATAATATTTCTCCTGAAGTTATATTTTCATTTGTATATATGCTAAATTACAGCCATGGAATAATTTATGTGTACTATATATTTTTTTATAATAATGCAGATATAAAAATAATAAAGTCATGATCAAAAATAAAAAATGATTTCAATGAAATTCCAATTTTACATGATTATAAAATGTATCCTATATTATCAATTATTTTGAACAAACAGTGTACCTCGACATATGAGTTTAATTCTTTCCGCAACCTCATATTTCAAATTACTCGTATCTCAAAGCAAATTTCCAAAAAGTCACAAAACGCGTGCACAACTTATCAAGGATGTTTTGACAGCGAGAGCACACTGATAACTGATTTGCTGACCCGCTAAGCCAATTGCTCGTATCTCAAATTTTGCTCGTCTTTCAAAGAAAAAAATCGTACGCTCGACAGCTCGTATCTCAAAAAACTCATATGTTGGGGCACTCGTATGTCAAGGTACCACTGTATTATGTATTGAGTGGTATTAACAGTGGCTGTTTTATGCAAGTCAGGGTTATACGCAAACCGTACATTTGTCTAATATAACTGATACTCCAGGCCCGCATTAAAATCTTCAATTGTTCAATTATGGAAATTAATATTGTTAATAATAGTAACGAATAAATAACTAAGGAAAAATATGAATTGACTAGATGCACTGTTCTTCATTTTATAAACATGTAATATTTATAAGAATTCTCATAATGGACGCCAAGAATGTGAGTAATCTGAATAATATAGTAAATAAAAAGTACAATACCTTTATTGATATGTGTTTTTTTTTATTTAGTTATAATATCCATATATCAACAATGAAATAATAAATTGCATTACAATTTTTTTAAACAAATTTAAATAATAGTTTAATTTAAATGACTAATTGACAAAAATATATTATTTCAGATAATTTAAACATACATTCGACATTTCAAGTATTAATTTTGGCATATTTCAGTATATCAGTAAAATGAATTTAGAGTTGAAAATAAAAGAAAAATTTAAAATTAATATAACTTGCCTCTCCAGACAACAATCAAATAGTATGCTTTTAATATTTATAGTTTTTATATTGTATATTTATGTTATAATTATGTACTATGTAAAATTTGAAATATTATGTAATTAGATTTCTCATTATCAAGGAGTTTTTTGTATAAATTGGCACAGAGGTTGTAAGTATTGGTTAATATTAGAAGCATCAGCAATTGTTAAGTATTTTAAGCCCCGTTTAGATCAAATGAATAAATGCTTATTCCATTTCCACTCCTTCAAATTAGCTCAGTTGAACCAATCAAATTTGCTTGATGCACTAAATATGAAGTGGGAATATTATGTGAATTTATTGGTTTGGTCTAAACTGGGCTTTACACAAACATATAGAAACTGATCGGTGTCTTAAAACAATCAGTAATAAAAATAAAATGCATAAATTAGAAACATAAAATGACAAACTAGATGCGTTACATAAATATTGTGATCTACCACATTCTTATATGCTTAAAACATCAGATTCAATTTGGGTTAAAAATGGCAGTTAATATTACAGAACGAGTTATTTTTATAAAACTTATCAGTGAAATAGGATATTTTGGCCGGCCAATTAAGCATTATACCTTTTGATTCAACATCTAATTATTCAATTTAAATTTAGTGACTTAAATGTATAGTATTCTTAAATATTTATAAGTGTAACTAACAATGTAATTTAGTAACAAAATATAAATTGTAAGTAACATTAATTTACTGTTTAATAGCAAAATATCATTCCCAATATAACAAGAGGCTACTTTTTTCTTATACAAAAAACTATATTACAAGAATTATTATGTTTATTTTATGCGATTTCGTGTCTCATTGCTGATATAGACAAAAAGGTAAAGGCATTTTGGAGATGCACAACTGGAATTACAGTAAATGCTAAGTTTTTGATGTTTTCCGTCCTAAATTTCTTTAATGCGTCAATTAACATTTGTGCGTCTGGAGCTATGGATACTTTATAAAACATTCTAAGACCGACCGTGGCTTCGGTTTGATAGTCGGTGAGGAGCTTCCTGGTGCAGTACTTCAATATGCTGACAATCTCATCCTCGGTTATCTGAGACGAGAGCAATTTGTGCTGCGAGAGTGATTCTTCACTGTGGAATGAGAGTTGCGAAGTTGATGGTGATGAGCCTGGAGACACAAAATAAACCATAGTTTTATAAAAAAAAAAAACTCTACGTAAATATATCACAGGCAGCAGATCAGCTGGTAGAGATTACTTTTGGTAGTCATGAGATCAATTACCAAGCAAAAGAAAACAAAATGATGAATACCTGTTGCAACATGGCAAACAACTGCTGCTACATTATTTTCATAGTTCCATCGACGTCTAATGGCCACTTTATATTCTCCTATATTACATCCAGTCTCTTCATCTGAAAACAAATATATGTAATATTTATTACAAAATACGTTAAAAGTTAATTGCTATAAGCAAGTAAATTAGTAAGCAATTTGTATTGTTAAGTCATTTAAATTGTATCAAAATTGAATTGCATTTTTTCAGTAAATGAAGTCAAAATTTGCTTCAATGATGGATGGATAATATTTATACTAGTAATGTATCAGTTACATTCAAATCTAGAGTTGTGGCGATGAGCCCACACGTGCCATTCCAGAGGAGCATCCCGGGGCAGGCGCGGGACCACCACATAGTCCACAATGGCGTTGTTGGTCCGGCGCTCCCACTGCCGCCGAGCTTCGCCGATCAACCAGGGGTGAGTCAAGTAACAAATAGCCTGGAAAAGTAACAATCCTAATATCAATCATTTGCATTCAATTGTTTTTAGATTTTTTAGAATATATTTCAATACTTGATGATTGGCAATTGATAGACAGAAGATTAATGTTGTACCTGAACCACGTCCCTTATCTGCGTCTTGGAATCCATTGCGTTGAGAAGTCTCTGAACATGACGAAGAGCCAAGCGACATTGCGCCCTCCCATCACTCGGAGCCAGGACCATACTGCCGGGCACCAGCGGTATCTGACCGGCCAAATTTATGATATCTCCCACCTGCAAATGTGTGAGCCGACAATTAGATTATACTACCGATATTTAATTAATTCATTTAAAAAAAAATGAGATAACCAATCACTGCCAAAAACATTATGCAATTTCATAACATAAGCACATGAAAGAAAAGTGCAATAAAAGTGAAGAGAAACATTAGCTTTGATGCAATGGTTTTGTCAATTGAGACGTGTGACCACAGTTTGTAATATTTGTTTATTAAGATGAAGATTACACTGTGAATATGGTGGATATAAATGAAAAATGCCAGATGTACTCAGCAAAAATATAATTATAATTTAAAATGGCCAAGAGCTGTAAGGAAGATCACATTTTATGATTCCTTTTTCGAAAAAAGAACATTAGTTTTTGAATACTAGAAAACAAATGAATGCAAGTGACAAGTGATGGCACAAAACCATATGTTTGAATATAATATTTCTGAAATAATTAAATTTACAATAAAATATGTCCTCGGCCTGAATTTATGAGAAAATAATATTTTTTAAAAACTGTCTCGGTATTATGACAATGTTGTGTATTTTTTAAATTTGAATTGCATCATTTTGGATATAAAAATAAAATGTTAGATCATACCCGTACGGCTTGACTGTAGGGTCCAATGTTGGCAGGGGCCCAGTGAGAGATTCCTTGCACGTGCATGGTGTGTCTGTCCCTGAATATGACTTCATCTCCTTCCTCCAACTCTTTGCTGGGCCACTTGTGAGCGAGAGCCTCCAGGATGATCCCGTTCCCCTCTGCCAGCGGGCACTCCACGCACACACGAGCCGGAGGATCCGGGAAGCTCATAGCTTTTATGTAAGCCTCGTTCAGCGAGGCATAGTCACCCATGTCACGAACGTACAATGTTACGGCGCACACATTGGTCAGTGAGAGATTACAGGTTGCGAGAAGATCTACGAATGATGCAAAACATTTAATTTATTGTAATTAAAAAACGACAGTATTTTATTATAATCACAACTCATCAAGCAAGTCTGCCATCTTAAAGAGCTCTCAATAATAACTGTATCAATAAATTATCTGAAATAATAACCAATCAATTTTATAATCACGTAAAACAATAAAAAACATTGCTTCTTAATGAAATGACATCCATTTTACATTACATGCTTCTATTATATTTAATTATTTTGTTCAAATGTAATAATTTGTATAACTCAAAAATTATTTATACAAATTATGAGAAATGCGCACATAACGGATATTTATATGTAAAACAAACTTAAAAGAAATCATAAAGTATGTTTTTGAAAAGTTTACCTACTACATAATTTATTCATGGCATTTTCCATGGCAACTTTTGAATCGGTTCCTTCCCCGACCACGCCTCCGATCCAGTGCCACCCGGAACTGTTGGAGAAGATGCTTCCGGTGTCTTCGATGAGCGTCTTCTCAGATTCATACTTTATAGGGCTCGGAGGGTTTGACATATAATTTCTGCTGTTGGTTCTCCTCCGTCCGCCTCTTTGGTTTTCTTTTTCGGATCCGTTTTTCATCTCGGTGTTGATTGAAAAGCTGTCGTGTCGCCGGGAGCCTATCCCGATATTATTTAAGCATAATTTTTTCACGTCGCACGGCGAAGACTCTTTTTTTTGTGCGTCGACTTCGCCATTTGATGAGTCGTCGTTGAATCTATTGAAATTTGTATTTTCAATCAGTACAGAAGGACAAGAATACGTGGAAGACAAACTGGATACATCTTTGACCGGATTATCGAGTAAAGGATTCAGAGCCGTGGACTCGGACATGGATTGCCGCCGGGCCGTGGTTATCTGCTCGGAGTTCTCCAGTTCACTTTCGCTCAACTCCAAGTCACTCAGATCGCTGTACGAGGATTCATTTAAATCGCTGATATAGTCCAGTGATGATTTGACCGTAGAAGCCGGGACAGTGGAGTTATCCGTTTCATCCGACTTTGGTTCCAAGTGCAGTTTTGTTAGGTTCATATATCCGGCAGGAGCTATCGGGTCATTTGAATGAATGACAACTTGAGTCTCATCTCTGTAACAAATATAAAAAGGAGTAAATTCTCAGTAATAATAAAAATATCCTGCAGATGTAATTCTTTTTAATGATAATATTATCAATAAAATATATATTTGATCATAAGATTGGAGAAGTCTGACGATAACATCTTAACCCTTTCGCACCGGTTGTCTGCATAAGCCGTCATAAGATTCCCCGACCGTTGACATCGGTTGACGTGATATATCGTTTTGCTACTTTCTTAGAATAGTTTTTTATGCATCATCTGATAGCTAAAGGATACAAGAACCGATGTGATATGTGAAAATAGACCAGATAAATACATTTATGCTTCAAATACTTGTTTTATAATTGACAGTATAATTTGTATTCAAACTGAGCCGTAATGAAAGGGTTAACCATCAAATATCCTATAACGATATTGGTTTAATCAATTCAGCATATCTTTTGAGAAGATTGAGGTTATGACAGAACATCACTACACTAATTATTTTATAATACGAAGTAAATACAAGTTCTTGTCTATCTACATGTAACAAGAGTTATGCCCAAACATATAAACTTTATTTCTCATTTTGTTTTCCATTTCTATAATAAATATGTCCTTTAAGCGATCAATATAAAGGTATTTTTTTAAGGAATTATCCTATACGTACAATAGTATCAAGCAATTCAAAGACAGTGCCGAATTTCATGCAATGTGTTTTACTTTGTTTATGCGGACAAAGCCAATAAAAAAATCTTATGTGAAAATAATGTTCATGGATATCTTACACAACTATGCGACTCTTGTAGAGCGGACAGTCCAGAGTGAAGGTCTCGTACTCGCCCCCCTTCCCGCAGACGTTGAGGCCAAACTTGTCCCGAGCTCGCAGCAGCTGCGGCTGCAGCGCTTCTAGCGGCCGGCCTAGCGCACTCGGCTCCAGGCCCAGGGCAGCCACCTTAACACATCATAATGATTACAATAAAAAAATTAGTGTACTAACATTAACCTTTTGCCCGCGGCATCAAATTTAGCAAACATACCCTGTACGCAGCTGCTTTTCTGAGGATTTTGTTGTCGAGTTTTCAATTATAAATATAGGTTGCGATATTTTTTCAACTAATCAATATGTTAATTGGCACCTAAAGTGATTTGTTCAATAATAAAATACAATATATTTCTTGTATTTTCGGTTTGATGTAACAATAATCCTTCTACATACAATTATATAGGTTTGAAACTTCCATGACCTCTATGTGTGTCATACGCGCTGAGGACATGTTCATTAGAACACACATAGCGGTCATACGCGGTGAACAGATTAAACCTTTAACTACGATATGCCAATATATAGGCCGAGACATAATAGATATTTACGATAATTGATTTATGTATATTTGGAAGTATTTTTAAGTCGAATAAAAAAGCAAGTTTTCACCAAAATAGATTGATCGCGCTGTGTATGAAATAAAACTAAGGTGCATAGTTCTTGGTTCGAATTACAGCGTCTGCTGCTTCTTTTTCTCCGAAATTGACGAGAGATGTGGCATAAAATATCATATTTGATGTAGAATTGTATGTCTGTATCAATTTATTTAGTAATATTTCATTTAAAAACCCTTAAATAATTATAACACACTTCACTTTGCCGTTAACATAATGAATGTGACAATGTTTTTAAATTAAAGCAAATACGTAAAATGGATATGAAAATTGTGCATGAAAATCCAGTAATGGTATATGATTATTTCATGATGTGTATTTATAAGTTTACCTTTATAACAATGGCGTACACTTTGCAGTCGATCATCTCCTGAAGCAGCTCAGTTTGGTCTCGCCTCCACAAATAGGCTAACGACACCAAGCCTAAGCGACTGCATCTAATGACAGATCATAACCAATGCTTTCATTTATCTTCAAAAATTATGATACGTGCGAGTGTTATACTATCCAACAAATATGGAAGAAGAAATAAGAAAATAAGACTATAAAAATAATACATATTTTGTCGGGCGGTATCGCTCAATGGTTAAAGCGTTTGCTTGACAAACCGAAGGTCATGGGTGGTAGACGAAAGTTGTCCTATGAAGGAACAACCATTCATAGTAAATTCCTGTAATAATAAGGATGATGCTTGAATGTCGGGCTGTAGTCTATGATTTGACGGATCAACACTCCTCATGTGTTTGATTTTTTTATAATTATATAATTTTTTATAATAATAATTATTTTATAATTTTATAATTCTCCTGTATGTTTACATTAAGAATAAAAAAATACAAATATTAAAAAAAAAAAACAACAACATTATAATAACTTAACAATTATATTACTGAATTTAAAGAAATATTAAAATATATTTTAGTGTGGAAATATATTGTTATATATTATTGATCAATATAAAAATATGTTTTATTTTAATGTGGGGGAGGCTTCTTTGTCTGTCTTGTGAGGGAGAATTTTAGTGTTTTATTTTATTATTATAGTTACAAAAAAAACTTTATTTTAAAATGGATAATTTGCAACAAACAAATTATAAAAGGTCATAAGTTATGAATATTAACATATATAAAGCAACTTACACATTTTCAACTCTGACTCGTTGATAATCTGATAAAATGGCTCCCACGGCAACTCCTTCGATGTGAATTTCTTCCTGGAATAAATTGAGAATTAAAATGGTTTTAGCATATTTTTTTTGTGTAATATTTATAGTGTAATACTTCACTGTAGTGTATCAAGATTTCAAATGTTTTATAAAATCAATACATAATAACAGCTTTAAAATCAGAACAATTTTCATTGTTAGATTTAGTATGTTAAAAGTAAAAAGTAATTTTTCAGACTTATTTTGCTACTAATGAAATTATTTATTATAACTGGACATGTTTCTTCCCATATAGTAAAAAATCTCTAATGTGAGATAAAACACATTGCAAAAATGTATTCTTCGTTACAGGCGCATACAACTGGGATGGGCAGTATTTGGAAAACTAAAGTACATTTTTAAAGTAAAAAATCTGCAATGTCCTAAAACTAAGGTGTTTAACCAATGCATCCTCCCTGTATTAACTTAGGGTGCAGATACGTAGAATCTAACAGCAAGTCTTATCCATAAAATAAGTCACCCAGCGTGCTATGGAAATATCCATGCTCGGAGTGTCGCTAAAAGATACAATCCGAAACGAGGATATCCGCAAAAGAACTCAAGTAGTGGATGCTACCCAATGAATAGGCACACTCAAATGGCAATGGGCAAGACATATCTGTCGAAGAGATGACGGTCGATGGGGAAGAAAAGTATTGGAGTGGCGCTCAAGAACTGGCAAACGAAGCATTGGCCGACCCCCTGCAAGATGGGCTGACGACATAAGAATAATAGCGGGAGTGACCTGGATGCGGAAGGCCGAGGATCGAAGAGGATGGAGACTCATGCAGGAGGCTTTCGTTCAACAGTGCACGGATTCAGGCTGATGATGATGATTCTTCTAACATGAAGCGAATTCAGTCATTAATTATGTCTGTTAACTTCAAAAGCTTTCATCAGATTAAAATTTGCACATGTTTGTTACAAAGATACTTTTAGAATTTAATCAACACGGGTAAAGTTGTGTAAATAAAACGTTATGTCATAAATCTTGTGCTACATTGTTGGATAATTATATTCCTTTGTCCAATATGTAACAAAGAGACAAACATTAGTGGAAGATAATTTAGATAGCAATACAATTAACAATACAGTGTTTCCTTCAAGTATTCCATTTAAATGATAACACACTTAATAAATTAAATTAAGTTTTATGTAATTATGATCTATAAAACTATTTACATAAAAGCACGCAAACATCATCCATGCAGAATAATAAATCTTTGAGCAATTTTACAATGAAAAATATCAACATTATCCAATGATAATTACATGTATAACAGTATATTATAATAAACGAATGGAAATAAATTCAGATGATATTGAATAGCCATAAAAAAGGAATAAGAATCATTTAAAAAACATAAACAATATTGTACACACTAAACATGAACCGCAAAGTACAAAAATAAATTTATATATGAAGTTGGTTATTAATTGTCTGTTAATGAGACAGATATGCAAAAATGAGGAGTCAATTAAAAACCTTTCCTTTTTCCTACATATTTGATATTTTTAGAAAATATTATACAAAAGTTTCAACAAGAAAAATTGATAAATTACAAAGTTCTATTCTAGTAATATTTATTCCCGTTGGCAATAATTATCAGAATAAAAATATTTGCTTGACAATATAGAGATGTTAAATATGTACTGTTATACATATTGTTAAGATAAATATGATATATGACAGTAATAAAAACATACTACTGTGTAATTTTTAGGTAAAATACTATATGTATTGGAGTTAGCACTATTCACAATATTAACCACTTCCCCGGCGTTCACAAGAATATGTGTAAAAAAAAGTGTTTCAATTTCGGCGGTAACCAGATTGGTGTGATACCCGAAGCATTTTAAAATCATCGTTCGATTTTTGGCGTTCACACAAATACGTGTTTCATATAATTTCAAAATTTCTGAAATTGAAACAAAAAAATCATGGTTTCTAAACCGGTTATCGTTCCATTTCAATAAAGACGTTTGTTATTCATTTAGCCTCTTTGATGAAAACTTATGTTTTATATTTGTAAGTATTTTGTGTTATAGATTATGGAATATTGAAAACATATTGAATGGTAAAATGAATTTTATAAATTGTACTAAATAATATTCCTGTTTGCTTTTTATACTATTTTAAAAAATATTATATGAAAAAATTCAAAGCCAGAAGACAGAAGACAGCATACACCATATTTTTGTGTCTTTTGTCATTTTATTTTTGCATCTCTTATTGTACCAATTTTTACTGTGCTTTTCGTCACGGATTCCTTATTCAATTATATTTATATATATTACTCTTGCTATTATGTTTATAATATGTGTATGTAATATTCTATGAAATATTTTTTTATAAAAAAATAGACTTCGAAGGGTTAAAAAATAAAAAATAATGTTTATATTCTTCAAAGTAAATGAAAATAAAAATATGAAAATTTTGGAACATTTTTGCCAAAATAATTTGCCGGGGAAGTGGTTAAATATAATAGTTTATGATACTGTGACATAAAATCTATTAACATTAAAAGCTTTAAATTGAAAGGCATGATTTACCTAAATGGAGGAAAATGTAAAAATTTGTTATCAATATAAATGATGATTAAAAATATGAAGTAATAAAAATAAAAAAAAATAAACAGGTTTTCACCTTTACTTTCTGCAGAAGATCAAATAAATCTTCCACTTCATCGTTCTCTGTCTTCTGGTACATTTTTCCCTTCTCCAGGGCGTTACCTTTGGTTATTCCTCGATACAAAGGCAAACCCATAGCTTCGGCAATGATATTGATGCCTTGGTGGCCAACTGTTTGATACATGTAACTGTCCAATTCATCTGAAAATAAAATTCACAGTCATATATAAAAACTGTCAATCAATTTCAGCAATAAATCTATGATTTTTACAAGAGTATCTGTTAGAAAAATTGTAAAAAGGGGATTTCAAGACAAAGTGCAACCATTTAAGTATTTACAAAACTATATTTAAACAGTGAAAATGCAAATATGTAGGTTTTCGTAGCCAAATATAAATTTCATGATTTTTGAAAATACATCACACTTTGATAGTGTTTCAATCCGTAATACCGTATATAAAATGGGTAAAAAAATTACAACATGTATAGGAAAATAAGGGTTAGATTCAAGAGATTATATATATTTACTTTTAAAATTAGAACTGTTTTGTTGCTATGAATTTTCACTTTTTATGGATTGTTCTAATTATCAAACAAAACCTTCTTTAATTCCAAGAATCTGATGTACAGTGGTGCCTCGCATAACCTCGCACAGCGAATGTTGCACACAACGAACTTCCTTTTCGTTCATTTCACGATTCATACAACGAACTTCGCTTCGCTTCACACAACGAAGTCGCCCACTTCACGATCACTGCCGATTTATTGCATCCTTCCACGCAGGCAGTCGTTAGTCACTGAGCAGTACGCTTAACTTACGCACGTGTCGCAGCAATCGTTCATCATTACAACGGTCGCCCGATCTTCGATCACTGCCGATTAATTGCATCCTCCCGCGCAGGCAGTCGTTAGACTCGTTAGTCACTGCGTAGTATGCTTAACTTACGCACGTATCGCAGCAATCGTTCTTCATTACGAATTAAATCTTCTGGAAAAGAATGCCGAGCAGAACCTTCATTACAAAAGAAGAGAAGAAATTGCCAGGACACAAAGCCATGAAGGACAGACTTACCCTTATGATTTCGTCTAATGCCAGCGGAGACCTCAAGATCAAACCTCTATTGGTTTATCACTCTGAAAATCCAAGATTTTTTAAGAAAAATAACGTTATTAAGTCCAAATTGCCCGTCCATTGGAAGTCCAATCAAAAAGCCTGGGTGACCCGAGTTATCTTCAACGAATGGATTCTGGAAACCTTTGCTCCTGCCCTGAAGAAATTCTTGTTGGAAAAAGAACTGCCGCTCAAAGCCCTTCTGATACTTGACAATGCCCCTTCTTACCCAAAAGACCTAGAAGAAATATTGCAGGAAAATTATCCTTTTATCAAGGTGCAGTATTTGCCACCAAACACCACATCCATTCTCCAGCCAATGGATCAGCAAGTTATTGCGAACTTTAAAAAACTCTACACTAGAGCCCTCTTTAATAAGGTGTTTGAAGAATGCGAGTTTGGTGGAGACAATATGACTATCCGAATGTTTTGGAAGGAGAAATTTGATATCCTTTTGGCAATACGACTTATACAGAAGGCCTGGGAAGAAGTGTCACAGAGGACCCTCATTTCTGCTTGGAAGATGCTTGTGCCTTCGTGGATTCAGGAAGAAGCAGTAGTTGATGACACAGAAGTGGTGAAGGACATCATCACAGTGGCCCAAAGGTTGGAATTAGAGGTAGAGGAAGAGGATGTAGAGGAGCTTATTGAGGAACACAAAGAAGAGCTGACAACTGAAGAGCTCCAAACACTTCTGGCCCAACAACAGGACAATGCTCAAAGGGAAGCGTCATCTGATAACGAGGAGCAACAATCAAACAATCAACCAATTCCAACTGCTGACATCAAGAACATCCTGGTCAAATGGAAAGCAGTTCAGGAGTTTACCAATGCCCACTATCCGGATTCCGCTGAAGCAAACAGGATCAACACCATTACTCTTGTCCGTTATTTCCGGCAGATGTTGAAAAAAGAGAGAAACAAACGACTTTGGACAGGTTTTCACTGCACCATCGGCCAAAAAGCGGAAAATGGATGAAGATGTGCAAGATTCGATTATTTCTTAAAATTAAAAAATGTGTGTTTTTTTCATTATGTTTTTAGATGTATCTAAATAAAAATAATAACAAAAAATTTATCTTTTTTTATGTCATCTTACCATATTTTATGCTACAGAACGAATTATTTTTTTTTAACATGTATTGTTATGGGAAAACGCGTTTCACATAACGAACTTTTCGCATAACGAACTTGCTCCTGGAACGAATTAAGTTCGTTGTGTGAGGCACCACTGTATATAATAAAATATAAGTGTACAGTGACAGTGTTGATTGTGCATCCATTTTAATCACATACAAATTTAAACATTAAAATTTAATTTGGCTTAGTTACTTTATAAAATTAGATAAGATATAATAAATATGTATTTTACAAAACATGAATATTATTTTTATCTTATCATTGATTGCTAAAGAAGTATAAGACAAATATCTTCTAATTTATGCCAATAACCTAATTATCTTGATGAATTTTCTAATCGATAATTACATTGTTCGAATAATAAATCATTACACAAAAACAATGAAATTTCAGATTTTTATATTTTATGCACATTTTGTTGATGTAGAAGAAAATAAGAAAATAAAAATCAGTTTTAGACAAAAATTTAATCACATCATTTGGGTTCTAAAAACTACAAATAAAATAATCGTATTTTGTTTGCAGTATTGCCAATCGACCAAAAAAAATAGCTGTTCACGGAAGGATGTTCTAGAAAACATGTGGTTGAATGCCGAGCTTAATATTTCATAGCCATGAAATGTCTTATTACAATCGCCTATTATATTCAGCAATGTGAAGTCTATTATCATGCTAAGCATTTAATTCTACACAGGTAGGGATTCGGTCGTCCTCATAGATTTATTCACTAAATTTAAAATACAAATAAGTTGTTTTGATGATTTTACCATATCCGGGAATGTGAAACACTTATGTAAAATTATTATTGATCGGGCTGCATTGCAGCTACGGATATATCACTCAAAAGCAATACATTTTTAATCAGCTGTTTGTTAATGACCTTTGCCACGAGTATTTCAAGAACATTTCATCAAAATATCATTAACGATGGAAGCACAATTTCATATTCCATATTAAATAGTAACTTTGATAAAAACTCTGTTTTAAATAATGTCAATTTTTACAACTTAATAAATTATTCATACGTGTTTTTTTACTTTTAAATTATAAGGATTTTTATTGTGCTGATTAACTATTCCGAAAACGAATTAGTAAATGATGACAAGTAGAAGAAAGCAGCCATAATTTGTGTATCAACAGGTCCACCTGTTGATGTAGTGCTAACTACACTACCTTGTTTAATATTATTATGAAGAGTTAAGTTTTAAAACAAGTCTTAGATTAAGAGAGGAAGTGCAAGCGTTAATAAATATATATATATTGTATTTACAATACAATATCATACTGTAAGATAAATGAAGATTTCATATTAATAATTTAATCACAAATACGATTGATTTAAGTAACATTTTAGAATGTTTTCATCCATTCACACAGGAGAGCACCATGAGTGGTTTGCCCTCTAGTGTATGTTGTGATATTCAGCCATGTTGATACCATACAGAATGAAGCAAATATCTAAAATAACATTCATCTGTCTGTAGTTACCGGGATGCATTAATAACATGGGTATTTCTCTCATAATTCCAACAGCAAATTATGGCTATGGATAAAAAAAACAAATAGAATACAGAAATAATACTCTACAGACATTATTTTAAATGAAATACTAATAATAAGAAACTAATTATTATAAAATAATTCCTGTAATTAACTCAAAAATATAATATGCATATGTTGGATTATTCTCCCATCGCCTTCCAGTTGGCCTATTTAAAATATAAATGATGGGATTGTAGTAACAATTTAGATGTATGCATGGAGTTAGTTGATTATTATATCTATGGCAGTCGAAGCAAACATGCAATAAAGAGAAGAAAATTAAAGCTTTACACTCATATAATTGATAGGTGTAACTTTAGAGGACCACAATGAAAAAAAAGGTATTTAATTAACTAGAAACACAATGAGAAATATAAAATCTTTCCATATAAGTATAAAAAAGCTCTATCTGTGTTATATACATATTTTTTAAAACCATTACAATCTGGATATATTAAACATAGTATTTGATTATTATTTTTTTTTATTTAATAATTCAAGATATATGTTTGTAGGTAATTATTGTTTTTTATCAAGATTTCTGGAAAATTTTGATTAATCCAATTCATGTCTTCATCCCTAAAGGTTGGAATTGTCGTCATATCAATATTTAAAAAAATGTTATAAAATGCAATTGACAAAAAATGAAGTGTCGAAATTTTGACTGTAATTGGAGGAAATGGTCACATACGGTAAGAGAGTTATGTAAAAATACCTTTGCCGCTGGGTTGAATGTTGGCCAAAGCAACAACCGTGTGCCCCGCGGCGACGCACTGCATCATGTTATAACAGCTGTCTTTTCCACCGCTCACGAGGCCCACGACCCTCATCCTCGAGCCGCGACAATCCACACAAACACGATCAAATAACAAAGGGAATCAAAGAGAACAAAATCACACCGAAACGCGTACACGTCGTATTAATGTTCACGACTTTAACAACCGGCATATCAGATGATTCTAATAATAGAAAAAGGCTGTTGTCCAAATGATCAACGCGTATATTGTATATTATAATACAATATATTGAAATAATTAGTCAGGCAGTCGTATTACGTCGGTGACATCCTCGCCGTCGCGTTTGTCAAGACGTATTGGGCGCTGGTGAAGTATCGGCCGGGTTTAATGCAAGAGTGTAGCAGACTGGCAACTAGACATATTTAGACAATTTTAATTTTGACAGACGACTCTTCTTATCTCAGGGTTATGCAGTGGAGCTCAAATGGTAAGGTAAACCTTTGGCCTGCGATCCAAATATCGGACCTTATAAGTAACGCGCGTCCCAGATTTAATAAGCATAAACATATGTTGTTGTTCATTATTAGTCCAACAGACTTAAATTTTCTGACGACCTATATAAAATTGTCTATCTAACAAAATAAAATGTGGGATACAAAATCATAAAAAACTGGACCCTGGTCTGTAATTATAACGAGTGTTACTAAATACTGTTTATTTTTTTAAATGTACACGAGTATATGTATTTACAAAAGATTTTCATGGGTATTATATAGTCTTGAATAGGTATGCTATACACCAAATTATAGTATTATACTTTTTATAATTTTAAATTAATTTTAATTAAAAAATTAACGAATTAAAAATATTAAGTTTGGATTCACATTGATTTCAACGATTACATGTTTCGGCCTCCCTGGAGACCATCTTCAATACATCCATAATTGAAGATGGTCTCCAGGGAGGCCGAAACATGTAATCTTTAAAAATATATGTGAATCAAAACTAAATATTTTTTATTTGTTAATTTTTTAATTAAAATTAATTTAAAATTATAATTATGCAGTTTCACCAAGTATTATCAGTTGATAACCTTAATTTTATTTTATTATACGGTTGATATGTTACAAAGGTCAAAAATCCGCTTAAAAAATTTAAAGTATCATTTCAAATCCGTGGAAA
Organism: Glossosoma conforme; assembly: GCA_022606575.1. Lineage (NCBI taxonomy): Eukaryota > Metazoa > Arthropoda > Insecta > Trichoptera > Glossosomatidae > Glossosoma > Glossosoma conforme. The sequence continues at coordinate 67,643 of JAGTXR010000030.1, forward strand.
AATATGAGATAGGTTTTAAATTTAATGAGATTTCTAATGAACATTGAGCAAATTAAAAGTAAGGAGAGAGTGACAGATCAATTAGGTATGGATAAGTTAGTAGAACGCAGAGACTTTGTTTTAGCAAAGAGAGAAGTGATACACTTTGGAAAACCATTGAAATTAAAGTTTTACATATTTGTGTACTGGTTTCGGAATCAATTCTAAAGATTAACTTCAAACAGTTTTAAGTTTGTCTTGAGAAACGAGGGTTATCTCCGAAACTGATATAATAATAAAAACTCCTGGTTTTACAAAAGTCAATATTTATTTCTGAAATATTATATTTTTTACCACTTATTCTATGGTTATATTATATGGCAACTATATTCAAAATTTAGATTTTTATTAAATTTCTATTGAGGTAAAAATAAATTTTAAAAAGAATTATAATTTCTAAAATATGTTTAAATATTAGATCGTAACATTACAACAACAAGATATTATAATAATTGATATTCGTGTACACATACAGTACTTATTTTAGACAAAGAAAAATGCATTGTTATGATAATTATAACGAAATAAAAACGTATAAAATAGTTATAAAATCATCATTGATCAATGAAAAAACAAAAATAACGTATTTTATTATTATTATTAAAAATAATAATTTATATATAAAAAGCGATATCTATTGACTAAATAAAAAACTTATCCTTTGTAAATAAAATAATGCACAAAATTACTAAATATAATAAGAAAGCTTTAAATAAAAAGCTTTCAGTATTATTGAATATTACGAAATCTATTATCTTTATGTACAAAGGAAGATTTTTAAAAAATGTTGCATTACAACAAGAATATTACAGGACTTATCATATTGAGTCATCAGCTCACTTACCAGCCTACTGTATTATTTTCCGGTTCTTAGTTTAGTCGGTAAAGAAGACAACGCGGAGATTGCCCACAAAGCATGCGTAGAAAAATAATTTAGTTACGGCGGCAAATTCCTCGACTACACTTGTAATAAAAACACAAACACTATTCTTTTTGTAAGAAAAAAAATAGTTTTAAAAATATTTTTTATAGATAAAGTATAAGTTAAGAGATAATTTTACTAATTATCTTAATCAATTGAGGTGATCAAGCCGTTGTAATTTAGAAGCATTTTGAATTTGAAAGCATCCATTCTTCTATCTTGTAGAGTGCACAGTACAGGCGTCTGTTGAAAGTGAACCGAGGGTGTACAGTCAATTATTGATGTGCCCTTTCAAAGTCTGGATCGCTGACATCCGCGACGCTGTTAATATATTTTTAAATTTTGGTGGTTAAAAGAATTTAAAACTTGTAGCCGAGGAGGCGCCCACGTTTGCCAGCTAATCAAAAATGGTTTTGGCAGAAAGAAATAACGATGTTCGCAACGGACGAAGGTCTAGGGGGCCAAGCCCCAATGGACATGGAAGTGGAGAATCCACCACCGACGAAGAAAATGGTACGTGACAAGTTATCTGGTCTTATTTGTCCTTTATTTCCCGAGTATTTAGGACGGACGTATTTTTTAAACATTATTTATTTTTTAATTGGGGGCTCCCTTCATCAGCGGCGCGCCCTCCATTTTGTAGGTTACTTGCTGTGCTAAGTTGACGGCATATGTTCACCAACTTTTTGAACCTTCAAACTCTCAATTACTTTCAGAAGGACGTCATGTCTTAAATATTTTTCTCCAAAGAAATATTTTCTAATGAATTATCTCATTGTATTAAGTCGTATTCAGCCTCCAGCATTTCTGATGGAATACTGTTTGTCCTACTTAATTTATTCTGCTTCATATAAATTGTAATTGAAATAAAAATGCTTGTGACGAATGAAATACAATAGTCTAATTTCGATTTAATGATTTATATTTACTCAAGACACTCCTACATTGTTTTTTAATTTATTCCAAGGCTTCATGTCTTAAATACTTACTTGTTGGCATACAATAAAATTATTACTACAATATTTCAAAATTATAATCCATATTTGATTAATTTATTATTAAGTCCTTAACTGGTAGTTGTTAAATATTTCTTGGGTTTATTTTATGTCATTAGATATGCCAATATATATTTTTACATTTAGTGACCAATAATTATATTGTTTTTCAAACATTTTTATTGTGTTAAATTTTATGTTTCCACCACTTCCATTAGTTTTAAATACATTTGGGTTCTATTTTCTACTCTCTTTATTAGCTTAATTCTTAGTTTTATTTATTTTGTTGTGTTGCTTGATTTGTAGAATATTCATAATACTAATTAATAATAATTATTTGTTGAATATTATTTAACATTTATATTAATTTTTATTTTAATGTCAGCATCATCTCTTTCCATAGCTTGAAATCTTATAACAATTCATTTATTCATTATACAGTCAATACTCTTGTATCGTTTTCATAAGATCCAATAAATAGCCCGATGCTTCCGAGACCTGGATCATTTAGTTCTAAGAGGTGGTTCAACCCAAAATCACCATAACCACTATTGAAAAAAATCCCCCAAAAAAAAAAATGCATTGTAAGAAGGTTGACTGTGTAAGCATTCTTTATAACCTGGTTAAGACCAAAGGAACAAATACTCATTTTATCCTACTTCAAATTCGCTCTGTGCTCCGAATTTGATTTAGTGGGTATAGAAAGTGTGTTTGTTTGTTTGATCTAAACCAGGCGTAACACAGTACCATTTTTTTTTATCAAGCACTGTATTTCCAAGTCTCTTAATCCCTAAGACCTGAAAATCTTTAAAAAATATATTAATTTTCCATTGTCTTCTGAATGCTTTGCTTCTTTATTTAAACCTTTGACAAAATATGAGTTGGATTATAGAGCCTCGACTAGCTGGTTCCTAACTTTTAAGCACTCCACAATTCCAGACATTATCAAGCTCCAACCTTCTCTGAAAGCATCATTTGACATTCACATTGATTAACACTTATTGGTTTGAAATATTTTATTCCAGCGCTTTTAAAAATATACAATAAAATGTAAGGTATATTAACCCTCGCTTTACGATGCTAAAAACTTCCGAGCGTTCCGATGGTATCAACTCATTACACATTCTGATTTAAAGTGAATAAAATGAGTAGAAATTCGAAAAAATTAAAATATTCAAAGATATCGCTTAATTTTACAATAGCTGATGTCAATAAGCAGTAATAATTGACATTTAATAGCTAAAAACATGAAAAACATCAGACGAAGACCTCAAACGGCCAGACGCACCTTCTCGCGTGAACTTCCGAGAGATACTAATATTACTTGGCCTGTCGATATATCCATGTACCGACGCGCAAAGATATCATTTCGAAGTAGCCGACCAACTGAGGTTTCCCGTCTCGCTCACTCATATTAGTACGTCAGCGAGAGTGAGGAGTATAGATGCCGCCTCATCTGGGTATTTTTTAATTTTATTTTCGCACACGATTCCGACAGGTCCAATGATTCATGACAGTTGACGCGTCTTGATTGTAGTGGTGAATTTATTCCGGATTTTAGAAAAATATTTCCTGCTCCCGATGAGTGCCTATTATTATAAATATTTTTTTTTTCAATACGTAAATGTATTAAGGAGGAATACCTAAAATCTGAACCCTGTGTGTATTATATTTACAGAGATATTTAAGTTATTACAAGCAATGTGTAGTCGATAGACATCACCGGGGAGGAGAGGTTAAACAATTAGAAAACAGTATACAAAAAACCTACTTCACGTCAATATCCGTTCCCTAGCACTCTATAACCACAAATTCTCATCATATGTTCAGATGCCATAATCTGTCACATTCTAAATCATCTCGACATAAAATAGATCCACAGAGTACATCCTATGTATAGTTACCGATAGCTCTTTTGGAGGCTTGACGAAACGGCAACTTTCAAGGCATATTTGGTGTTTGTTTATGAATTTTTTTAAGGACCATCTGGTGATTCGACCTACTAAGGTCTTCCTTCAGCCTGAGACGACTGGTTTTAAGGGAAGGCTTAACCCAAAAAAATCCTCTGTTTATATTATTGTCTTGTAACAGTCGTACACAACTCTTTTTTCCTCCATCCACAACCCATTTTTCTCCATTCTCCCTTCATAAATTTATAAACAAATGTACATTTTTTGAGAGGAAAAAAAATGCCCCCTTCTCCCAAAATTTAGGTAGTAAAATAACAAAAGCCTCTAAAATTATTGGTGTTATTAAACAAATGCTTCCTGCCAACGAAAATGTGTGAACAAAATATCTTCCCAAAATCTTTGTGAAAGAATGAATCCCTAAATTAAAATTTGAAAACACAATTCACCTCCATTCACCCACTAGAACTAAATAATTATCCCCACGGAAAATTCTTAACCAGTTGGGAATTGCTGTATTACACCAAATATATTTTTAATTAGCTTTTTAATAATATTATATATTCAAATTATTAAAATATTATATGATATTGTAATATTTAATATAAGTATGTATTAAGCTTTTATTCTTGTTGAAATTTTGTATTTGAAATAATAAATAAAATAACATAAAAATAAACAAATCACTACACAAAGTCCTCGACATAATAAAACAAAATGTTGAAAAATAAATCAGTAAAATTTAAAATCCAAAATTAAAAATAATGTATGTGTTAGTTTCGAAGGACTTATTTTATTAAATTGCAAAAGTATAAATTTGCATGTCAAGGACTTTGTTGTATTTAGGTTATGCATATGGCGTATAAAAGAAGGCTTGTGATAAAATTAGATAAATAGTAAAAAAATATATAATATTGTCATGTTCGATGTGAGCAGTTAAATTCCATAATATGAAAAAAAAAGTTAAAGAAAATTCTATTTTATTTATAAAATTTACTATTAAATTACTTAGGTTTTCACGACCAGATTTGGTATTGTGGCTGTTGGGGTTAACCGTGTATGGCGAATTATTTTTTTCCATTATTTCCACCGCCATTGCAGGGGTCTTCTTCAGGGTTGATGCAAGGGAAACATGTAAGACTAGTAAAGGAAGCCACTGAAATCAAAAGGCATCCCAACAACAGCATGGCTTCCACTTCTAGCACATACTCAAAAACCTGCACAGACAAGCAAGGACAACCACAGTCCGACATGACGTTTGTGGAGGTATGCTCCTTAGAACGTACTCATTATGACTTTCATAAAGGTACACTCCTTGGAACATACCCACTGTACACGACTCTCCGATGTGACCTCGTGGAGATACGTTCGACTGATGGCTAAACAACCTCCAGACACCAACTCATCACAAAGTCATCAATCCTGAAGAAGACCCCTGCAATGGCGGTCAAAATATTGGATGAAAATAATTTGCCACACACGGCTAAACCCAATAGCCACAATACCAAGTTACTATTAATTATTACTGTATGAATACTACTAATAATCACCTTTTTTTAGCTGTGCTAAAAGTTCTTGAATATCAATGAAATGGTCATTTAAAAAAGGTTACAACTACATTTTGACAATATAAGTAACTTTATCATAAATAAAAAATGTTCATAATCTATTGTTTTATTTTTTGACTTGTTTTACTTCTACCTAAGTATCAATGAAACATTTTGAATGTTAATATTTGAATAATTGCATTATTCGTGGAATGAAACTGTTCACTTTAAAGTTGTATGAAATATTTAACAAAACCTGTATTTAATGCTTTCCATCACTACTAATCTCCAGGTGCGTGTGTCCAATCATTCATTTTGCTTTTTCTCTCTTTGTTTTCAATTGCAATCATCAACTCCATCAACAACCACTCCCATCGATGTTGTAAACTCCACAAATGCAGTAGTACCATTTCCAGCTGAGAAGATCCGAGTAGGGAAGGATTACCAGGCCGTGTGCCCCGACATGGAGCCTCCGGGGGAGCGCAAGCCCGACCTCATCGCCGACCGGGCGCTGCTGGTCTGGTCGCCCACCGTGGACATCGCCGACAATCAATGTTAGTCACAATCAACAACCGTTTGCTATTTTATAATAAATTAGGATTGTTACCGTTTCAAACCTTTATAGAGCACATACCGAACTTGTTTAATATATTAACTAGTCGCATATTTATGACCATATATTCTAACATCCTCCTCTCTTTCAAAAAAGGTGTTATTCCGTCGCGCGAGAGCATGATCAGGAGCAGGTCAGCAAAACAAACACTTTTTCAGAAGCACATATATTTACGATAAAACTTTACAAGCTTGTGGCCCGGACCTAGGCGCAGCAGTAGGCCGAGCCACAGTACAATATGCTCTTGCCGAAGGGCGGTAGGCAACTCATCTCTGCGCTCGGTATGGGCTATCGCCCGCGCCACGAGCGGCAGTTTATATAACTAATGCCAATATGGCGGACACATCCCTGTTTGACAAGCGAACAGAAATAGAGACGAAAGATTATATATCGAGGTTTTCGGTACCAGTCAGCAAGGGCTATATCATGGTGATGTCAGTTCTATATATGGAATGGGTGTGGAAAGAAAAATGTTTCATAATTCTTATGATTTAACCCGCACATACATACAATCTGTAAATATGTGTGTACTAACGTAGGAACTAATACTTGTACATACCTATATAACCCCACGTCAGTTTATAATTTAACCATTATTGAAGATGGTCTCCAGGGAGTTTGAAACATGTAATCATTAAAATCAAATATGAATCAAAACTTAATATTTTTAATTTGTTATTTTTTAATGAAAATTAATTTAAAATTATAAAGAATTACATTTTGATTACTACTTAAAGCGGTGGAATCAAATAAACTGGATTGATATCCGACAAAGTAGTTGTAAGGATTTATATGTAGTTAACTCACATTGAGGAATCGTAATATTGATTTGCTGAATTGATATTTTTTTTTTCTTTGTTCAGTGGACGAGTATATTACCGTGGCAAAGGAAAAGTATGGATACAATGGCGAGCAAGCTCTGGGGATGTTGTTTTGGCACAAGCACGACCTGGAACGCGCCGTGCTGGACCTGGCCAACTTCACACCGTTCCCAGACGAGTGGACAGTAGAAGACAAAGTGTTGTTTGAGCAAGCATTCCAGTTCCACGGCAAAAGCTTTCACCGGATCAGACAAATGGTTAGAATTTAATGCATTCATTAAAACATATCAATTGACAACTAACAATTCCTCCTGCAACTACCCACAACCGACAAACTCGTCTTACACTTGCCGATAATCCATACACGGTTAATACATGTCGACCAAGAACTGGCAGTTTCCAGAGCTCCTTCCTTAATGCCACCGGTAAGCTATGGAATGCTCTTCCAGTGTCTGTGTTTCCTACTTCCTACAATCTGGATCTCTTCAAGAAACAGATAAATATACACTTGCGATCTCCCCAACCCACACACAAACACGAACACAACACATGTTTCCCCGCATGCAGCGTCCAGCCTCTCTGGCTGAGCGTTATAGAGTACACTGGTCTTGACCGGGTGTGCTCTTCTGCATGCGTTTTCATAAAATAAAATAAAAATTTGGCCAAACTTCATAATAATAATTATTTAAATACAAATTCTAATTATGCAACTCTATTTGAACAAATATTATTTTGCATAGGCTGCTACATATATATTATTCTGAAATAAATTGGTCAAGCATAATTTTTTTATGAGTTGAATGTACCACTAATGTGTTCAAAAAATGCTGAATTGATAAAATGTCGAGTTTATCGACAGACATACATTTTGCATTGTTTTGTTTCTTCTTATCTTAAAAATATAATGTTAAATTACCATCCCATGGGTACATTTCATTCATCACGTAAAATCATTTTTTCTTGTTTTATTTTTTGAATTACAGTATTTTATTTTTTTATTTTTGATAGAAATTATAATATAATGTTTACATAATTGTTCCAATTGTGATGAGCTCATTAACCTTTCCGGGGGAGTATGGACGTACTAGTACGGTGGCACGATTTTTCTGTAAAGGAGTATGGACGTGTCAGCATGTCAGGATGCGTGTAAATGTGTAACTTAAGCTTGAAATATTAGGATATTCAACAATCTTAAATGATGACCGTTTTTCTTAGTTGCCTGACAAATCAATCGCATCCCTCGTGAAGTATTACTATTCATGGAAAAAGACGCGAGCTCGCAGTTCTGCCATGGACCGGGCTGCGGCCACTCTGAAGCGCGAGGGGTCGCCCGACCGCACCTCCGACCGTGCATCCGATGACAGAGAATCAGACGCTGAAGAAAAGGTATGTAAAAAAAATATTAAAATATTAATAAAAACGTTAACATTAAAAAGTATTATCCATTTTGCTTTAATAATATGGTGTGAGGATTTATGAGTAATGGTGTATGTTTTAGAAGAGGCAAGTCAAACCGTTTGAGACCTTTCTAGGCGGAGAGATGATATCTTTATATATATAGAAAGAGTAAAAATGACACTTTAATACACAATAGCTAGTAGGATTTAACTCTTTGTATTTGAGACTTTTTATAAGACATCCCAGTAACTCGAGTGTACTTTTTTGCAAATTTGCACAAAAATAGTGGATTTTAGAAAACAAATACAAAAAAAACTGGAAATGGGCAAATTGTCAATAAAACCAACCGATAAGTGTTTAAAATGGTTTATTTAAGAAAAATAAAGACAATTGGTTACTATTTTCAAATTTTATAATCTTTCAATGTAGGGTACCTAACAAAATAATCGCCCAAATGAATACTTGGAAGAACTACTAGATGACGAGAGAGGCGCCCATTTTTGTTTTTTGTGTCCAATAACATCAGATTCATCACTTATCCTCATAATCACTCAAACTATCACTATTTTATCACTATATACATCAAACATAAAAAGACATCTTCACTTTCACTCAATTCAAAAAAATTATCCATTTTAAGGCGTATAAAAAAACTCGTTTACTTTTAACACCGTATGAAAATGCTGTGTAATGTATTTTACAACAGGAACACACCCAAATGGTAGCAAGGACCTTGAGCAACTGGCGGGACACAATTATACCTGCGTTAGTATGTATCCCGCCTTTTACTATATTAAACAACATAACGCTACATAGCTTCACCCGAGTTACTGGGGAATTTACCGTGTCCACATATTGTCGCCATTCCAGTGCCAAAGATTAGTACACAATTGCTAGTAATATTTATATATGTAAGAAAAATATTTTTGAGAGACCCTAAAGTACATGAAATGAATGTTAAAAATGTTTTTTTTAACATTTTTATTGTTGGCCTTTCTCGGTTTGGAAATATTGAACATTTTAAAAAGAAGAAATGGACTTACACTCATAAGTCATCCCCACCATAGGTATCATAGCAAACCATAGCTAATGCTAGCCTTTTTTTGTGTTCAGATGTAGTCCCTATTATGTAAACACAATTATTGTCTAAAAAATATATATAAAAAAACTAATTTGACTAACTAACTGCCTTATTTTTATTGAATTACAAATTTTAATTCTGAGTCTTTTTTCATGATAATATTTGTAATGTTCTAATATCAGAAAAAACTTTTAAAATTTATTACTTACCTGTTCTGAAATTATCTTAGCTGTTTTATAAAACAATATTATTTGTTATTGTGTTTAAGGAGTTCCCATAGGAACAATACGAATTGCATGATTGCTCAACTTTGCTATTGAAAAGGATCACATCTGTGCAAACATAATGATGTGTATAGCTGCGTCTCTATCTGCATAGTGTGTTGCAATACTTCACATTGTCATATTTTATTTTCTCTTAGTGAAACAAAACTATACTATATATAATTGTGTCACTAAAGCTGTGTCTTGTTTCTAAGGTTGAGCAATCATGAAAATCGTAATCGTTCTTATGGGTAATCCTTTACAGACATATTATATGATAATATTTGTATAATAAAACATTATTTCTCAGAATGACAAAAAATGCAAATTTAAAAAAAAAAATTGGAACATGGATTCAATTTTAATCTATAATAGATTCAATTGACCTGTAAATCTTCCTCCATAAAGTTATTTTGTTAAAAATATTTAATGTAAATAAATATCATCGCTTTCTGGTATTTTATCCTCTTAAATTTAAACTTTAAAAAAACTCTTAAATTTTCTACTTTTAAAAAAAAAAACGGGACACATATATTTTAACAGCTATATTATTTTGATACTAAATTTATTTTATGAGTTTGGTATTTCTATATTTATGAGATATGTGAATATTAAATTAAACTATGCCCGTTTCGTTAATGTGAAACGTAAATTGGTATATATTTTTTGAATTTCCAACACTCGTGGATGAAAGAGCAATGTAGTGTCGAGGGCTAGTGTATTGAGGTTAAGCTTGTCATGGTTGTGTGTTGTTGTGGCGGATTAGAAGTGGACCATCCACCGAGGTATCAGGCGCGGCTCAGGCTCGCCACCGCCCGCGCACAGCCCCCGGGCCGGGGCGCCCGACTCGGCGCAGCCTCAAAGTCCACAGGTCGGTGCCGCCACTAAACGCTTTCATCCGATCATGCCTTCCACTCTTGTCTTCACGCCTTGTTTAGTCTTGAGGTCAGACCAGTTCTCTCCATTTTGAGGAAATAAAAAACGTTCGCAACGTTCTCACTCGCTTACGGTGGCAACCGCTCTTATAAATGTCACAGTTTACAGGTAATATTTTTACACCTGTACACCGGGTAAATCTTCACTGTAGTGCATCTGGCTTTTACATGTTTTTTTAATAAAATCACGTATTATACGATCAAAACTATATTAAAACTGATGGATAATGGTTCTAAGTTTAATTTCTCATTGTTCTATTCACTATTTCACAATTTCCCTGCCACTATTGGATAATCTACTAATGATTAAAAGTCGTAATGTAATCAAATATTTTGAAAAACCAGTAGCCGTGCTTGTTTAACGAATTAAACTTAACCTAACCCAACTCAATCTACTCATTTGAATAAAATAAAACTTAATTTGTAACAAAATTTAGCACTTTTGTAGGTATTTTTGGCTAACGTAATAAAAATCTAAAAAATCTTAAAACTAACTGATCAATAACCATATGAAAATTTCGAAAAGTGCCATTTTTATTAGGAAAATGTTAAATCAGATAACGATGATTTGGAAACATCCATCATTTATAACTTTTTGAGTTTTAAAAGTTTTGATTTTATTGCGTTAGATACACTACAGTAAGGTGTTACCTTACAATGTTCAGCAAGCTGCAGAGATACTCTCAAAGCAGCTCAGGTCAAAAAGACCTTTGTGAGGTATTTTTGCGTGTAATTTGTATAGACTCGTAATTCGCAAGTATCTTCTATGATTTGTCGATAATACTCGTACTTCAGAGTTCATTTATGATGGTTCACGTCAATGAATTACTTATTTTGTGCAAATGGAGGCAAAGTAATGAATTATTATTGAAATCTCCTTGTTAGTAATTTCATTCTGACTCTCAAAGTAATATCCATTGTTCTGTAATAAGCCTAAAAATTGGGAGAGCGAAATATGATAATTACATAATTTTCTTTATAATTATTGTTTGGCTCAATGGTCTGTATTTATTCATACTGTTCATCAGCTTTTATTTTTACATCTTCTCTGTTTTTTAACGGTTTCCAATTCTACATAATTGTATACTTCTTCCAATGTTTATCTTTATTATCAAAGAAATAACATATAATATTATTTAATTAATATTATATCTCAATTGTAATTATTATTTTATTTGAAAACACACATTTATTAAGATGAAATTATTTTGACTTTGAATTCAGAAAAATAGTTGAAAATATTCTAAAGCAGTGCAAACTATTCATTGCTTATAATATAATAAATATTATATATTTGAAGAATAAAACTTTCTTTGCTTTAAAGGTTCTAAATATTATATTTTATAAGATGTTGAATTTTTAAAATAATATATATTCAATTTTCTATTTATCAAATCACACTACAAGAAATATTTTATATAAACAAAATATTGCCACCATACTTTTTGTATGATTATTTTTGTTGACATTTAAGTTATAGATGTTTTATTGGATTCGCTTAGTGTACTAAATGTTGTAATTGAAATCATCTGGAAAGAATATGATTTATTGCTTTGACACTAGCCCAGCCTGATTTCGTCACCTTGCACTTTTCAATGACACTCCTAATACTTGTATCGGGAAGCACATCATATCATTTGGCATCAATGTGATTTATATATTATGACACTAAGTAACAATGAATACTCCGATCCTGAACTCCCCGATTCTCACTCCTGCATGCTTCCGTATTTGAATAAAACCTTAGAACCTGCTACATGTTTTACTATAACATGTCTTTCCAAATTTTACCTTGTGTGCAGAAAACAAAATGATAATATTTGATTAACATCCTGATTATAAAAATAAGAGGCATTCAGGAGTTTTACTGTTTGAGTGAAGAGCGCTCTTGAACTGATTCTCTTTCAGATTTGTCCGACTGCAGTCGCATTTCAGTTCAATTTCAAACAAACTATATAAAGGCTGATGTTCATATTTTATAATTAAAACTGTAAATGCATCTCAGTTTAGGGCAGATCTGATTGCAGGTTGGTTTCATATATTTTTATATCCTATTTTATAATACTCGTTGAACTATTATAAACTTTTATTTAGAAGAGAATGAAGTTGTAAATATTACATGTGAAACTTGAAATTACCTAAAACATTATACGAGGAATGAATTATGTTATGAAAAAATATTTTACGCTTAGATACGATTCCTACATACCTGGCATGATGAAGATTTTCAATATGGCACATTTAAAATGTCTTTTTTTATTTTAAAACGTCTTATTGTATGACTAACTGCTGTGGTTTTTTTTACCTAGAAGCTTTTGTTTTTTTAATCATAAAAATGATAGAAACTCATGATTAAACAATGGGCCTAGATAGCATGCTTAGAAAAAGCTCAAAAGTGCAAGTATTCTTGTTCTCATCGATATTGTGTTCACAAGTTTTACTTTAATGTAGGTATTGTTTCATATACAATTATATTATTTTTTATATAAAGTAAAGAAAAACAGACCACGAAGAAGGTGCATTGATTATTAACTTTGGTTTTCTCCAGACTGTTTATAATTTCCAGTATTACTTAATTTCTTTAAAAAAATTCACTTTCACTTTCGTGATGTCAAATGATCATCGTGTTCATTTACAACAAAAAACACCTCATTAGAAGTCATCATACATGTGTGAGGCATTGCAAAAATATTAAACATTTTTAAAATTAAGTATATTCAGCTTGTTTTAATATGGATCATGTTGGGAGTCTTTTATTGCTAAAAATAGTTTTATATTCTTTTGACTTCATAATTGTATCCATAAAAGATATATCAAAAAAAGTATATTATCTAATATGTAAAATATATCGCCGCCTGAATCCAATAATAAATTCTTAGATACGTGTTTAATTATTATTTATATACATTTGTGTAGATCTGTAAGATTGTAAGATCTTTTTAATACTTAATATTATTTAAGTTTTATCAATGTTTTCAGTATTCACTTTGAGATCCATTATAAATATCTATTTATTTACCTTGTTTTTACATGGATCACGTAAGATATGTTCTCGGTTTAGGAGACCGCAGTTTCGACTAACTCGTAGCCTTCCTAAATCCATCACTTGTCAAGAGACAACTGAGCTGCATAGTATTTCATAAGTGGTCGAACGCATTTTATGTAGGAGGTGGAGTAGGGGTGTGTCTATCAGGGAATGATAAGAGAGGGAGACAGATAGGGTTGCAACAATGTAGAAAAAAAAAGAGAATGATTTAGGAATTATTTTTTGCTTTTTTGTGTTTTTATAATTTGAAAAGCTCTTTCTAAGAGTAATCCATTGATGAAAATAGTCTAAATCTAAATGTCAATATTCGATTATATTTTTTTCGTAATATTATTATTTGATTCATCTGACGATATATATCTCCGTCTCACCTATTTAAATATAATTTATATTTTAATTATAAAAAAGCATATTTTAAAAGCCCTTGGGTTGACTTATGAAGTGCTGCTACGTTCAGTGTCGCTGAAGAAACCATGGTCGCTGCGATAAAAGATTTTCAACATAATCTACAATTACAATGGGGTAAAACATACTCACTATCAATTTCGTTTAATTCAATAAACATTTAATAACTAATCAATGTACAGTGTAATGTTTTTTTATATCTTAATTATATTATTTTTGAATTGTTTAAATTTTTATTTTCTAATAAAGATACTTTTATAGAAAAATGTTGCTTTAAACACAATATTCTGTATACATAAAATTTTGTATCTCACTTTTTATTTTCTTACAAAAGTATCTTTATCTCAAAAATGTATGAATTTTATAAAATAATTAAATACAGGGAGTGGCAAAAAGCTGATGGTTTTAAATCAAAACAACAACGAAAACCGTCAGTTTTCTTGCCGCTCCCTGTATTAGGTATGTATCGAAAAATATTATTCAATAGTAACATTGATCTCTAGTTTGTATTTGTTCAAAAGCAAAGCATTGCAAGTTACATTATTATAAAAATGTACATATATGTTTTTTATTTCACTTAAAACATACAGTAAAATTACTTAAAAATATATATCTTTGATTATATCCTTCGAGGGTGTCCAAGAAGGCTAGCCCGGATTAAATTAACAAAGTTGATAAAATGAAATTAGTTTGTTTCCATTATTTCTTTTTTGAATTTCTGAGTTTTTTTTGTTCTCGGCTAAAAAAAACAGATTTCGCCCCTTCGTAATTCCTGTAATTTATAATATTTCTATCTTAAAAATTTAAATTTTTCAATTATTAGTTTAATCATAAATGACAGCTGTGGAGCTTGATTTTGACATTGCTTCAGTATAAGTTTAAATTGTTAAGTATATAATTTGTCATGGCCTATTTAGGGCCTATAAGTTTTAGATAAAATGCTTAGTAATCTGTTTATTGTTTTTTTACATACAAAGAGTCATAAATTTTCATCAACTTCTTAAAACAATGAAAATATACTTTTTTACTGTCCGATTAAAAGTAATCAAGTGCTGGAAATGATTATAACTCATTTGTAATGCTGTATTTGTTATTGAATCTGAATATTTTATTAGTTTTATCTTGTTTAAACAAAAAATATATTTTTTTTAATTTGTGTTGATACACAAAATGCCGTTAAATACAATCAATACTGAATAAAGAAAATTCACTTTTATCAGTTCTTGTAATATCGAAACGTAATATATGAATATTCATGATTTCTGCAAAAGAAGGTACCAACATATTAAGTTTAACCCTTTATTTACTGAATTATTGAATAATGTATTTACTTTACTGATTCTTTTTATACGAATAAGAGTTGATGGGATATAGAAGAAAATTAAAAAAAAAAATTTTTTTTCTAAAATAAGCATTTATTTCATAGTTTTATAAATCCGAATTATAAGTCCCGCCAGGGCACAACTGCAGAAAATTCACGATCAATATTTTATTTTGTGGTATGGGACTTATAAGTCGTCCCGTCAGTAAATAAAGGGTTAAGCAATATTTATAAATAATGATGGTTTTTTTTTTACTTCTATTTATCTATTATTAATAGAAACAAATTATTAATTTGAAAGAAATCCATCATATTTTTCACAATTTTATACATAAAATTACTTTATCCAATATATATAACATCTAAGATAAATGTGGAATTAACGGTGTTTGATGTTACAACATATTTAGTCTCAATGTGATATTGTGCTTCGACTAATCACTTCTGTGTAAAGTCGTCTAGAAGTGTCAAATGTTCTTTCTACCACAGGTTGTTTGTGTTGTTTCTTTAAAATGATCCACGGCTTGTTTCTTGTGAGAATAATTAGATGTATTGTTGTTTACGATGAAAGTTGGCGTGTCAGTAAGATGAGGCATTGATTGTGGTACGTGGGTGGGGGAAGACGGTGCGGGAGGTTGGTGCACTGCGTGCGGTATCCTTTGCAACAAAACAACGCCCTACAACGCGCATAAACTGTGCAATGCCTGCCACACACACGCCAGGTGTGTACAACTGAATACTCATGCCTTTTATAACATTTCTCCGTAGACCTTTTGTCTGATTGGATAATACCACATTTGATATCGCATTCATATTACTTTCCATTCAAAAGCATCTTAAGAGTTTGATGAATTAATTAGGAGTGGCTTCACATTAATACACATTTATACTGTGCATAAATTGAGTCGCTTCATAAGAAATGAACCTCTTTCTTCTCAACCGCAGATAGACCTGGCTAACGGAAATGAAACAGAAGTTGTCATTTTCAAATACGTCTACTGCTACATAAATACACTTTCTGTCATCACTCATTATTGTTTAAATATATTTTTGACTTTATTAAAAGTTACTATTTTCGAAAGATTATAACATTAATTATACATATACAAATTAATTTTATTTTAATGTTTCATCAATACCAAAAAGATAACAGTATTATCAATTCAGTTTGTTTTAAATGCATTGGAAAGAAGTTAAATTATGGTATTGTGGATTTTTAGTTAAGCCGTGTGTGGCGTATTCTCTACTATCAATATTTCGAGGAGGTATGCTCTTTAAAATATACCCCACCTTACACGACTCTCCGACATGACTTCGTGGAGGTATGTTAGGATGACGGTTGAATAACCTCAATAAATCAACTCTTCACAAAGTCGTCAACCCTGAAGAAGTTCCCTGCAATGGTGGTCGAAATAGTGGTACTAGAGGATTCGCCATACACGGCTAAAGCCAAAAGACACAATACCAAATCTGGCCGTGAAAATCTTAGAAGTTACATAAGTTAAATTATTAGCGATCTTTAAAGATATCAAATGGACATCTCATTTTAAGTAATGAATCACTGCACATGCGAATGAGTACTAACTTTGATGATGACGATGGGCGCGTGACGCGGGCGCACGGGTAGCATGCGGCCGGTGTGCGGGCCGGTGTCGCGGCGCGGGGGGCCCAAGCAAGCTCGCTTCAAGCACAAGCTGCCGCGGGGAATCTTCATTAACTACGATGACCTGGTCGCCATGGGGACCGGCCCCCAGGCCGTGGCGCTCGCCCCCCCCGGCGAGGGCAGCGCCAACAACCGCGCCCAGCCGCCCCTCAACCAGGGCGAGCTCATGCTCAAGGCCATGGACAGAGAGATTGTGTCGCTCAAGAGACAAGTAAGCCTCCCTCGCTGCGGGCCTCAGGGACGGTTATGAAGCCGACTTCGGTGCGCGAGTTACCATTATCTAACTCGGTCTACATTCATCCATCCGTCTTTCTAAAAAATATAAATCATTGAGTTTGTATAGTCTAGTTACGCGTTTATACTTTTTTATGTACAAGAATGGATGGTTTCGGTTTAAGTGTTGTAATTACTGGGTATGAACCATTATTGTAAACTGTTCGACTTCTAAAAACAGCTTTCTGATACATTTACAATCTTGATCCCGACAATTTCTACTGAGATCTGAAGATTATATATAATGATAAACATGTATCAATGATTCTTGTTAGAAATCCTTAATTTAAATGTATATAATGAATAATACATTTAGTATTCATGCCATCATTTTATTTAAAAAGTAATTTTTCGGCTTTTATATATTTTATGTGTATATGTGCTGCAGATATTTGGAAAGTAACAATTATCTGACCTTGTAGATTATTACAAGTGACAGTAAATGCCAATTTGGGATCATTGTAATTTTTAAAAAGTATATTTATTATTGATGATTTATATAAAATAATTGGTATTTTTTTAATTTGACTCTATAACGATTGATTACAACTGCATGTGCAATAGAAAACAAGTCATTCAATAGTAAAATAATGCAGTGCACATGTTGATCTATATTATTGGATTAAAAATCAAATTTCGATTCAGCATTATGATGGATAAATACAAAATATAACGCAGATAAGAAAGTTGTTTTTTGAAGTATGTAATATAAAGTACCCAACGAAAAATTTTCAACCTTAAATATTAATATTGGTACATTTTAAAAACAAATGTGGACTTGATGCAGTAACCGGCTCTCTGGCCCTTAGCCTAGTAATGGATTATGTGTATTTTGTACTTTGTAGCGTTTTGTCATTTAGTCAATAGACAGCTGTAAGCAATCAACACTGTTTTGTATTCTGCACACATTTTATTGCATTGGAAGTTTGTTTTGTTCCCACGAAAACATTCATCAATTCAATGCTTTGGATATTGTAAATTTAAGTGAAATATTTTTTCATAATAATTTATCCTATAAAATTCCATTATCCTAAACCCAATCCATTAATTTAAATATTATTTTACATTGTGTTATGTGTTTTATTGTTTATTTATAGGTATTTCTAAAACTCTAGGTTATACATAAAAAAGGAATTCTAATTTATCATTTAAATTTTTTTGAAATTTAATTATTATTTCTACATTAGAATTATTCATTTTTAAAAAACAAAAGTAAAAATCAAATCCAACATGATTATATTACTTTATCAATGTAATCATTTATTAGTGGCTTTGGGGAAATACTTTAACATTAATTAACATTGAATTCCTGAACGTGAAAAAAAAATAGCAAATTGATTGGTAATTTACATAAATTGATTTATTTTCACTATACCATCTTATTGTTCACAACGGTATTTATTAAAAGGAAAAGGTTACATAGTATAAATTGTTTAAAATTAATATGATAGTAATATTAATTGAAATGCATAGACTATATTGTAGTTTTTTTTATTTGTTTTCCGATTGGTTTGTAATTTTTTTTCATGTTTCATTTTATTAACAATTTGTTTTTGTATTTTCAGGTTCAAAATAATAAACAACAAATAAGTTCGCTCAAACGGAAGAACTCTGAGAGCATTGATGAACTGAGACCCGGTGACCTGAACTCTAAAGTGAACGCTCGGTGGAACAACGAGGAGCTTCTGCTGGCCGTGCAAGGGGTCAGGAAATATGGTAGGACTTCAGTGAAAGACGTTCTAAAAAATACTCAAATAACGCCTAATTTTTTTTATCCAACAACGATGGCGTAGAATTTGGCAATATTTTTAAACTGACTGGGTCATGTAATTATTGTACTCTGAAAGTAATGAAATAAATAAAAATTAAAGTCATGGAAAAAACACAGTTAATCTAGAAAAATGCCCTTATGTGCATATTTTATAATGCTGTTTACCGTTACGGAAATTTTATTCAATAACAAAACAAACTAATATATCTTCTTTATTTAGTGTAAATTATTATGAATCAAAGATTGAAAAAAATATCAATTGTCCATCCTATTCATTTTTTTACATGGAATATGCAATCAAAATGTATATTGTAAATAAACATTTGGATTATATAAAATAATGTAAAAGCTATATAAGCTGGAAGCTAAAATATAAAAGCTAGAAGGTTGATTCACTTTTTACATGAATATAGTTAGTAAATTTATTTTTCTTTGTGGATGATTAATAATTTAATTTATTTTCAGGAAAAGATTTCCAAAATATAGCTGTAAATAAACATTTGGATTATATAAAACATTCTAAAGCTATATAAGCTGAACTAAAATGGATAAGTTCTAGCGGGAGTGGGAGGCGGAGAAGGGCGGGGCGGGAGGAGCAGGAGGGGCATCCTCGTCTCTGTGGATGATTAATAATTTAATTCAGGACCTCAAGAATGGTGCGTCCTTACAAAACACTTCTCTTCATATTTTCAATGTTTTGAGCATTCACTTTGAGATCCATAATAAATTATAAATATTTATTTATTTACCTTGTTTTCACATGGATCACGGGAGGCGGAAATTTGTTAGCGGGGATCCATGTCTGAAAACAAGGTAACTAAATAAATGGTTTCCTTAAAAACTCTTCATGTTTTGGCATTATGACAATTTCTAACTCTTCAGTCCTAATATATTTATTTTTAATCATTTAAATTCATTTTGTTTCTAGTGATATTATTGCATCAAAATAGGCCTGTATTTAAATTGTTCAGTAATTAGTTCAAGGTTTTGGCAGTAGATTAAATAAATTGTGTCAGTATGAATGTGGTCACTTGTAAAACTAACATGGCACTAATTAATATATAATAATACTGATTGTTAACAGGTAGCAACTCCAATTCGAATGGTGAAGACAGCGGAGAAACAGGAAGCAGCACAACAACCAACGGTGCTTCTTCCGGGGCTCTGGGGCGGAGCAGCACACCCATTGTTGTGAAAGATGACAAGGTGAGACCAATAGCAGGAATATATACAATCAGACAACCACACTATCAAACCATTTGATAAGTGAGTTCATTTATTAGCATATACTACAAGGGAGTAAAATATAAATATATATGTATATCCGTTTTATGTCTGGAACATATGATTACCCTCAGTTCAGTCAGTTGACATTGTTAATGCCTTATTCCAAGACATCTATATACCTAAAGGTTCACCTGGAAACATATATGCACCCTGACAACCTCCTGGGCAGATGCCCGGGGAATTATGACAGCAGCTATAGTATCTGTCGCATATTTTTGGTTGATTTTGTAACCATTTAAAGGTTTTACACATTAATAGGTGAGAAATAAATCCGTGTGTTGCTGGAATAATACACCTATGCATGTGCAAATACTTGGAAGACGAAAAAAATATGTTTCGCGAAGATCTATTCCCGTTTTGCACTCGATATTTAACATCATTTTTTTCACGTTTTGTTTTTTTGGCATTCCTTTTATGACTAAAATTTTTAGAGAATCGTCCGGGATAATCAAGCATTTATGTTTAAGGAAAAATTTAAAATTACGTTGAATTTTTTTTATTGACTCAGTTTAATTGACACTGGTTTTCGTAGTCAGATCAGCAAAAAAATGTGAAAGTACATACTCAATTGTCACATATATGAAGGGGTAAAATGACTGACTATAAATTATTGGGATGTTTCTAAAAAAATATTTTATTGGAATAAAATTAAAAATCTGCAGGATGTAAAGGATTAAAAAATGTGAACGATTTTTGCAACAATAAAAAAAACCCTGAAGTGGTTAATGAGATTTTTTAAGCTGTTAACCGAGGAATTTAATTTTGCTCATGTTAAAAAGAAAACACGCGGCGAGTCCGTGCAACTCGATGCGTAGATGTACATGGTATATGATGAACAAACAAAATAAGCCGTAGCTCGTCACGCCCGTTAGAGTGTAATTTCAGAGCTGTCTTGATGGAATATATCGTCGTACCCGCTATAGTTGCTTTCTTGGAATGACGGAATGTTACCTCATACTCGGTTAACAGGTAAAGGAAATCAGATGAATAGCCCGATGCGGCTCAATTTCAATGAGCAATGATATGCGGATGGCGATATTCTGTGAACTATCTAAATTTTGTTGCAACATGCATATTGTAATTTCCGTACAATGTTGTAATGGCTTATTGTGTTATTGTGTGTAGATGGAGGTGGACAGTGAGGGCTGCGGGCTGGGCTCGGTGGCGGAGCAGGGCGGGGCGCCCACGACTCCGGCCAAGCCGCCCGCAAAGTCAGCAAAATGATCTCTCGCCCAACAATGCTCCGCTTTGTGAAGTGTATTGTACATTACAACACTATTCTAAAATATGGCCGTGCACATAGGAAATTATTTTAAAAATACTACAGTCTGAAACTAGAGATAGTATTAAAATAATAAATTACTCATGGCTTGTGAAATTAATGATAGATGATACTTGTAGTTATTTATCAGTTGTCACTGCTGACCTTAGTTTATAAATTAACAAATCATTTAAATTATAATTAAAATTAAATTAATTAAGTTGACTATTCCAAAATGCTTTTATGTTTTTCATCTTTTTTTGTTAATTGCATTTATAGTAAATAAAAAATGAAACCGAGCTGAATTATAAATTAAGGTTAGAAGTAATTTCTCTAAACGGTGTATTCTGACGGGTGTGAAATTGCCATCAGCAGATGAATCTATTTATTTTTGCACATAGGAACTGTCTTTTGAACATTGTTCAAAGGAAAAATTTAGTAAAAAAGTTGTAATTTATGCAGTAAAATTTGATTCTAAAATTTTAGGAAAGAAATACAAAAACATATTATTGTCTTTCTGAATACTTTAACATTTCTGTGTAAAATTAAACTCAATCCATGCACTCTATTATAATGAAATGTCTACTAAAATAAAATGAAATAGAGTTTAGACACATATTTAATGTTATCATGATTCAATGCTCTTAATTATTATTAATAAATAATATTAATTAACATTGCAGTTTTTTATAAGCATATTATTTTAGTGTATTTGAAAAGTACAATACTTTGTCTGTGTATATTGTAAGAGGTAATTTATTGTAATTATTTTTGTGAGAGTAAAATGAAAGTAGCTTAATTTAATACATATATAATTTAGGTTCTTTATAATTTTAATTAAGTAATGTCATCAATGATACTCGCATATAAATATATATAATTTTTGTTGTCAGCAGTAATTTATACATTGAACATGTGTTTCTTTTGTGGTTTTGTGTATTATTTATTAATTTTAGTGAAGAATCATAACCTTAGTAACATTTTTAAGTGCCATATGAATAAAATTTGATTTTTTAAAGACACTTGAGAATGGCTTCTCGACAAAGCTTAAACATGTCACCGTAAATAAAATTGTGGAATTTCAAACTAAAAAAATCAAATCAAATAATGAAACATTGATGTTAACAATAGTGTTTTGTTGTATGTAATGTTCAAGTATTATAAGAATTAAACCAAATTAATGTTTTCACTTTTTCAAATGTATTTTTTAGTTATTTATTTTATTTTAAGTGATCAAATACTATTATTGTTATGGTGCTTTTGTATTATTTTTGTAATCTATGGTTTTGATTCTATCCACTATATTTTTTATCATGATTGTAAATTGTCTATTCCTATTGTGCATACAGTCACAATGTTTATTTGCATTTAAAAATTGAATTACTGCTAGCAAAAATTAAAAAATCACATACCATTGAAGGGACGTAGATGTGACTATTCAATATTTAAATAATTGAGCAATTCCAAATGTCACCTAATCATAAGTAAGGCTTCAACTGCACCCGAGTGCACGGAGTGCTAAGATAGGTGCTACGCTTGTTTACTAGACAAACATAACTGCCACATTGCACGCCAAGCGTTTAAATTTAAAAAAAAATCAGTTCAATATTATAAACAAAATTAATTAATTTAATATTATTAATAATAAGTAATATTATTCTAATTTAATTTTGTCTGTAGCAAAATTTCATAATTTCAAATATTTTTTTTTTGTTATTTAAGAATGAAACTGGAATCATTTTACTTGTTATTGAGTAATAAGTTATTAAAGATGTTAGAAAAGAGATGTGTATTCCACGAATACTCTTTTTTGTGTTAATAATGACAATTTAAATGATGTTTATTGTTTATGAGTTTTGAAGAGTTACGAATTTTCATAAAAGTAGGGAAAAAAATCTTTAAATTTGATTAATTAAGGTATCGCCAGTTGACTGACAGTCTCTCGAGGCGTGCGGTGTGGCCATCGCAATAGTAATAAGATATTCATGTGTTGAAATTGTTATAAGCCTTTGATGAGAGAAACACACACAGCAATAAATGAATTATTCCTAAGATTATGCCGTTCCAGCTTTTGTGTTTAATGTTTTATTTATAAGATAATATATTTACAAAAATTTAATTGTCCAAATTATTTTGTCGAGCAAATTTAGTCTTATTTGAGTAAGTTATTATATTTTGTTGTGATCCCATCACTGGGTATAATTATTATATCTCTTTTGCATCTCTTTTTCAATAGTGAATGACAGTTATTAAATTGCAATTTTATAAACTCGATTTGATAAACACGTAAAACGCCATGACATCATTTGTATAATATAGATAATGATTTCACTTAATATAGTACCTATTCATTCATAATCATTAATTTTAGTAAAACTATCTACTATCCATTGTAATTTTATATTTTTATCTTCCTTTTTTTTGTACTCTCTATAATAGATAACAAATTTAACATGATTCATTTATAATTGTGTTTGGATCACTGCCTTTTTTTACACAGTAGTCTTTAAAGGGAGCAACCACCTGAGACAGTTTTTTTTAGGGGAAAGAATAATTAAAAGTGATTAAAAAGTTAAATAGATCGAAAACTAAAAAAAAAAACATTTATAAAGCATTTATCCTACCCCCATTTTGATCAGCATTTCCTACTCCATATAGATGGCCTTCTTTGCTCCTTACTTCTGGCTTTCTTGTTTTCTTTAGATTTTTTGAAAACATATACTTATACTTAATTTTTTCTGTCTTATGTTTAATGTAATAATATTAAATCTGTCTAATGTTGTTGCCCCCCTTATATGTTGGTTCAGCCTGTAGATAGAGAAGTCACCGAGAGATATTTATATTTTTATTTCAATTTAATTATTTAACCTAACACAAACCTACTCTTATTCTGTCCTTATGTGTATCATGTTGTTATTTTACAAACATATATCATTGAGCATTTGTATTATGGCAACTAGATTCTTCTAAAAACAATAAAAATGTTGAAAACCATATGACAAAATTGACAAGTATATGCCATTTATCATTTATAATATAATATTTAATATATATAATAAATCAATCTTAAAAATTATGATAACATACGCCATACATTTGCTTCGAACATCACAGCTGCGTTCTTTTTAAGTCCCAGGATATCATCTTTTGCCACCGGGTACTATAAATATGTATGTACTAGGTAGGGCTCTGGGTGTAGATAATGGCAGATCACTTGAGATAATGGCAACTGACAAAACTATGTCATTGGAATTTATGTCGACTGTAGGTTCCAGCAGGAATTGTAGATGGAAAAATAAAAATGTAATGCTCTTACATATATATGTATTTTTTATAAGATATTCGTAAATATGTGACAGGAATGTCAGCCAATGGAAGTGAATGTTCTATGAAAATGTAAATAATATCGACTTCATCTCTTTTACTTGATGAAAACTTAGAATGAACACATCACATTCTAAAATTGTTTATATTATATGCAATACAATTATGCTACACAGCTTTTGTTAAACTACTTGGCAATAAAATGCGATGCTGTTTTATTAAAATTATCTTTTCTTAGTTTTAGGCACACAGAATACTCTTAGTTGCTTTCTCACTCGGCGGGTGATCTTGCTGCATTTTACAAGAGCACATTCTTATTTTGCTGCCCACTATGATGGAACACTTTCTGTGTGCCTCAATTACTTAATCCATTGCTTTTGTATTCAAGGACTGATATTTATTCGCAAGATTGGATGTTGTAGATTTTTTATCTGTATTTATTTTGAATATTTTTCAGTTTGTTGGTACGTCAGTCTTTTGTTTTTGTTAGTAATGTTTGGGACTGTAATTAAATAAATAACTTTTCTCCCAAAGTTCACTAAGCAATTTAGTGTGTATAAAATTATGAAACGTTTTTTATATAATAAATTAGGTAGATCTAGGTAAATAAAGATATTTATTAATTATTTGGCATTTATACTTCTCGTCATAAGTAAAAAAATACTAATACAGTTGAACCTCGAACCTTTTACATAACAAATTTTGTTCAAAATCATAATATAATGCACTGTGCTATGTGTTAAAATATACTTATGAGTAGGTAATGTGTTTTTTTCAATAAAAACATGCCAGACAGCACAGAAACACTGTAAAAAATATGTAAATACATATTATGTAAAAGTAATGTAACATTTATTTGAATGAATAATGGAATCCCGGAACAGGGTGTTTGACAGATGTTGAGGCTATCATTATGCCATATCTAGAGATGAGGAATTTACCTGACTCGTTAACTAAATTTTATCTTCCTATTCAAATAAAAAAAATGTCAGAAAAAAGGTTCATATCTCAAAAAACATGGTGGTAGAGAACCTCCTAAATCAAGGTTCCACAGTACATAATGTACACTACCGTGAATAATATATTATATAATCCTGTATATATAGTAATTAGCAATTGTGCTATTTTTATAATAAGATTCAAAAATGTCATCTCTACATTTTTATGTAATAAATTGTATAATAAAAATATATTAAATAATCAATATTAGTTAATGTAATTAATTATACATAAACATACATAATGACATTTATATTCCTTGGTTAAATATTTATTTTCGGATACAAATATTGTTGTATTGTTATCAGCATTCATTTGTAATAAAAATGATTTTCACGAATTGTTCATATCATGATCTTTTTAATTCTTAAAAATGTCATAGTAAGTAAGATAAGTATCATGTACTCGTATTGCAGCCTTAGGCACATCTCAATAGTCTATTGTTTTTTGAGCTTAATATTTTTCTATAAAATGTAATTCAACTTCAGTTTTTGAATGTCGATTTGGAAAGATGTCTAATTAGTATTTATTTTTACATGATAACTAAACTTACGGTGATTAAAAAATATATCATTTAATTCCACCTTGTATTTTAATCAATCTATCCACTCTCACTGTTCCTTCATAACACAGTATAATATAATACGTAACAAAGGGCATAGAAAACTGCTCGCGCAATGTAAAGATACGAAACTTGGTATATACATACATGAGGAATGCGTGTCCCTGTTGGATATTCACTCAATCCGTGTGCCTATTTATCGGCATAACATTTTATGTCACTAGAGTGCGGCGCGCCGATATATAGACAAGGCCATAGAGTTTTATTTAAAAGAAGATATAGTTTGTTTTGATTGATGGTTAATTAAGTAATAAGGTTAAAAATAAATGTATAGTGATGTGTACATGTGTATAAAATAATATTTCATCATAAAAATAAAATATATAATTATTTTATTTTTCCATGGATTATCGACACTTCTTATGGAACAATAAAAACAATAGTCGCACCTAAAGGGTTAAAACAGTCTAGAAAATACCGTATTTTAAGCGTAAAACAATATTTGATACGGACAATAACTTGGATGGGTTATTGCTGTTGGTTGGCTCAGTCTCCCGCCCTAGAAGTCATCAGAAACCATAAATGTACCCAAGTGGACCTGACAGGTGCAGAAATATCTAGGGGTGGCATGAATGCATCCAAGTGACCATGAAGGCCTTGTAGCATGTTCCAAATATGGAAAGCGAAAAAAGACAATAATTTAAATTCTGTGTAGCTTTTGTATTTTAACTGAATAAGATAGTCCTTTCTGTGGATATATGCTTTATTTTAGAAGCTGGTAAGTAAAGAGGTTAAGTGAGATAAAGGTAGGTCTATATAAAGTATGATGTGCTGCAGCATCATATTTGATAAAATAATTTAGTAGATAATTTTTACATCCGAAAATCAATTTTATGCTGTCAAACATTTACTTTCACAAGGAAAATATGTTCTATTGATATAAAATAAATAAGTACATAATTGTACTTGTTGCCACTATTTATGTAGGTTGAATAATAATGTTAAATGATGTATAAAATTGTAGTCATTGAATTTAGAAAAAAGCCATACAATAATAATGTTATTCTTTGTTATATTACTACGTTTCGCTTTATAAATACAATTGTCGCAATACCCATTATATTTTTTATAATGATTATTATTGACATTAAAAAAAACTTCCCTTTTGTTGTACATACCTACTTACTATTACTAAAATCCACAGGAACGAAATTACGGATGCAAAACAAACAGTAGGTATAATTGTGCTTACGCGGCATAAATATGCCTATTACATTATTTTAGGTACAATTGAATAAAGATAATTGATACCTTTGTTTGAGGTAAGTGATTTGATAAAAGCGTATAATGAGATATAGATTATAATTTATATACTTTGTGTATGGAACTAGTTTAAACGCAATTTTATTGTTTAAAAATACATTAGCAAATATATTGTGTTAACAGACAAATATAAGAGATTTACGTGTACATAGAACAATAAAATAAAAATATTTATTATTTTTATGTATTGCCTCACATTTTATTTACTTTTACATAAAAAAACATACATAAATAGGTACACACTATGTATGTACATATTTGCATAACGCTATAGTATTGATTCTCATATTATTTTGATTACTAAACATTTGACGAAAATTGTATTTTATTTATATATTTTTTATTTAATTTATTATACCTACTTGTGGGAATATATTGAGATGTCCTTTTTTTTGCCTCAATACGCATTTCTATTTATTCGATTAGGGATTATAATAAGCTATTTGTAGAAATAGGAGACACAAGTCTCACTCCCCTTAGGAATTAGTTAGGTAAATAGCAAACATGCTCGTAAAAATCATAAATTTGGTGCCTTCAAATCATAAAAACATGTCACCTTAATAATAAAAATTCTTGTCCTTTCCATTTCTTTGTCCTCGACATACGTCTTGAGACGTACCTACAAACCATCTCGTATCAGTATTTGATATTGAATGAAATAACTATACAGAAACCAAAATCGAAAAAAAAAATGCTTTCCTATCTTGGAATGAACCACCTACCAACATCGTGTATACTATAATGTTGTACAATAAAATCATAGAAAAGCATATTTTAGAATGTATTGGCCCTGGCGAGCCAAGTCCATTTTTCAAGTTTGGATTTTATATTATTATCATCAATGATTACATACTTTTTTATAATTTAAGATATTCAAATGATTTAAAACATTAAAATTTCGTTTCTATAACTAGAGTATTACTCCAGATAGTATCGGTTGTCAAGGATATTGGTATAACCTTCAAATCAAATTTTCAAGCTTCCATACCTACGCTCAGTCAATTAAAATTCCCGCGCCAATTCTTGGGATTATCACCTGCGAAGCCAGTCAATTTCACAACCCTCTACTTTTTTGTATCCTCTATTTCTCACTTGCTTTAAGTGTTCTGGAATATGGTACTTTAGTTTGGATTCCCCATAGTATTCGTTAAATTGTAACATGTGACAGGTGTTTTTTTTTGCTTTCTTCATTATTTGGTGTATTTCTGTAAGTTTATGTATTATATGTTACTGAAGCACGTGTTCTATTTATAAATAAATTAAAATTGACCTTTAAACGTGATTAAAACATTAAGATAATTGAAATAAACCCATAATCAGATCTATAACAAATATATTATTTCACTATACCTCTTGCCACCCAGATCGCGGAGAAATGCTGAAAAAAGTGATTTTTGAATTCCAAATTCTTTGTTAATTTTAGCCAATTACTGGATACGTGTAGTATAAAATGTAAATAAAACATTCTAGTCAAAGTTTTTTTGTTTATGTCAAGGCATTTGATAACAATGTAACGAACATATGAAATAAATCAAGTGTACCAAAATAACAGCTTCATTACTAATTCGTACTTAGTCAATGCGTGGAATTCGTACAATCAAAACATGAAAACTCATATAATTATAAATCAATTTTATGCAGTGGAGTACGAAAAGCAAAATAAATATACATTTGAATTTTAAAATAAAGAAATTCCAAATTATTATTCCAAATTTTTCATCTAGGCCCCGGAAGAGTCGGGACAATTTTGTTACTCAACGAGCTAAGAATCTGGTTAATAAAATTAAAATATGCCTCCATATTACATGTCCCTTCTATTTAATGTCACTAATTTTAAGTATACAATTGTTATCAGTCTCCCCTACGTATGTAGTCGAAGAAGCTTTGGGTGCAGAGATGACATGGGACGAGGCAGGGACCCTGACAGCTGACAGAACTCTACGGTGGTAATTTGTGGCTACCGTATTCTCTAGTTAAAGTGTGGGTATAGAAGAAGGTATGAAAAATTATCAAGTCATAGCCTATTAATTAAAATTAGTGGTAGGCGAAAGTCGTCCCGTGAAGACCACCCATTCATAGTAAATTTCTATAATAATAAGGATGATGCGTGAATGTCGGGCTGCAGTCTATGACGTTGGCGGATCAACACTCCACATGCAGCGCTTAACCATATGTAACATAGTAAGCTTCATGGAATCCACAGATGAGACTTCAGCATCACTATCACCATCTGTCGGTATTCTCCTGTATATGCTTACATCAAAAAATTGTTTTTTTTTTAAATATTTGTGTTAGAAATACAAATTAGGTATAAGGGTATGAATTAAATATTTTTATGTAATTTTTAAATATAAAAAAAAAACTTAGTCAAATATATTTTAGTTATTCGGTGTATATAAATATGTTGGAATGATTAAATGAGATTATTTGTTTGTTTTTTTATTCTTTCATTATTACCATTACATATTTATTAAATATAGTAAAATATCGTTCCCCAAATGAAGTATTGCTTAAATTCCTCAAAATATAAATGATAATGTTCTTATAAAGAAGAATAAGTTATCTTTACAAAATAAACTTGCTATTTTAAAGTGTTCATCAATAATACCTTTATAAATATGAATAAATAATATAACAGTTAAGTATGTTTTGAAACTTCGATTTGAAAATCGGCTCATTTAAAACCAAGCCATAAATAGTATTTAATGGCATTCTTTTTATCTCAATGAGCGACATATCCGTCAGGGTGTGTCACCAAAAGTATGGCAAATATTCTCTTGTGCGGACAGCATCTTTGTTCGCAGGATGATTAGTAGTAAGTTGTCAGAGACCCTTGCGTACATTGTTCCGCGCTGACGACCTATAATAGTGACTGGTCGGTAGACGAAGGTAATCGTATCTCGGTGACTCAGTAACTGAGTCTCAGTTGATTTCTTTTATCCTGTGTCCATCAAATTAATATTTATAAGCCCGCCGAAGTAGTATATATGCGTCGGTCTCACTGAGATAATATCAGTTTATTACTAATTTCCGTTCATTACGTATTAAATTCTGCTCCGTAATTTTAGTCAGTCGCATTTTGGTCCAGGCAAGGAGCGGTCAAGTGAAGATGAATTCCACATTTTACGTATTCCTGACCCTGTGCTTCGCATATTGCTATGCTGACGTCTACACCGACTGTGGTAAGATTTTTCTGTCTGCATTTATCAAAACAACAAATTTAATATAAAAAAAAATATGCATTGTAAATTTGGTTTTAAAATTAGAATAAAATCGAAACAGTAGGTATTATTGTAATAAAATGTATGATAAAAATAACGGTTTGTTTATTATATGTATGGACTATTTTCATATTCAAAATATTGTCAATTACATTACGTACATACTTTTTATGGTCCAAAATCAATTAAAAACATTTGTAAATAACTTTTTTGGAAAAGTAATTATGTATTTACATTGTTAGGTACCTACTTACCTCTTATAACTAATATTTATTTGAAATTTACAACTATTTTTTTTTTTTAATAATTCAATATTCATAAATAAGTTTTTATACACGCAAATCACAATATATTTATAAGATCATGGAATTACTCGTACATACATAGAAATCCGTCCATAAATACATGCCAATTGTCATGACACAGGGCTAAGAATGTTACACGAAGTTAAGTATCATAATTTGCGACGAACTGATACTTGGAATAGGTACAATATACTCGTAATATATATTATTGTAATTGTATTATGGTGACTTATCTTTATTTCAATAAGTGTTGACGGTCATCATTCATGCTCTACACAGTGCTTCTCAACAGTTGTAGAATGTAGTCTCCTTCGCGGCTTAATAGTTTTCTTTGCCTTTTAAACTATATATATTTTTTGCATCTCTGTCCTCACACAATAATTTTATATTTATGTAGAGTATATATATTTTTTAGAGAGAATAACTTTTAAAAGGAAATGCATAATTGAACTTGGTACACAATGGACAAAGAGGTTTTGGAAATACAATTGGAAACAATGTTGCCGTTTCGCAGAGCTGTAAAAAAGTAGGGACATACTCATCAAAAAGTTATCTTGCTGTAGTTGATCTAGATTCTAGATTAAGCTTTTGTATTACTTTACATTTTTTTACCATATCCGCTCCGTATGTAGAGCATAAGGGCACCACAAATTGACGTTTCACAATTCTGTAAGCTCAGGTTGTCTATGCCTTATCCCAGAACACCTACACCCGTAAGTCTACATGGAAACACAGATGGTTCCCTGGAGCCTCCAGGGCAAGAGTCTGCGAACTTGCATAGACTGCGGCTGTAGTATCAGAAAATTATTATTATTATTATATTAGTATTTGTATAGGGCTCTTTTATGACCGAATGATCATTCAAAAGCGTTTTTAAAAAAGGTGGGTCTTGAGTCTGCTTCTGAAGGATGCCTCTGCTTTAATCTCTTATGGAGTGATCAGGCCCAGCGTAGCTGAAAGCCGATTGCCAAAGACCGTAGCAGTTCCGTAGAGTGCCTTGTAAGCCTTGTAAAATATTTGGGTGTTCAATAATCAGCGTTTTTAAGGAGATCGGATGATCAGCCCGATGCTCTCGAGGAATGGATATTTTTTTATTTTGTCCTTAAGGGATGGTTTGACCCTACCAGGGGCATATAAAAAGCTTATATTTATTTTAATCGATTTAAGAAAAACAAGGCAGTCACCTTTGGATTGGAGCCCCAAAATACCTTCTAAACTTAATTGACTCAGTTCAAAGAAGAGCAATTCGTTTGATAAACAATAACACCCTTACGTCTAATCTACAATCAATGGAACACAGACGTAAGATTGGTTTTCTTAGTCTTTTCTACCGTTATTACCACGGTCGCTGCTCTTCGGAACTTAAAGAACTAATTCCTCCTGCACCCACTCACAGCCGACAAACTCGTCTTGCACTTGCCGAACATCCATACACGGCTAATATATGTCGACCAAGAACTGGCAGCTTCCAAAGTTCCTTCCTTAATGCCACCGGTAAGCTATGGAATGCTCTTCCAGCGTATGTGTTTCCTCCTTCCTACAATCTTGATCTCTTCAAGAAACAGATAAATATACACTTGCAATCTCCCCAACCCACACACAAATACGAACACAAAACACGTTTCCCGAATGCAGCGTCCAGCCTCCCTGGCTGAGCGTCATAGAGTGCATTGGTCTTGACCGGGTGTGCTCTCCTGCATGCGTTTACATAAAAAAAAAAGCTTGGTCGGGATGCGAAACAACGGCGTCTGGGTGAGAAGCAAACGCCTTAACGACTGGACTTGAGATACATTAGACTTTATTACAGTTTGATATTTTTACTATTCCTTTGAAGCATTTGACTTGTTTATTCGTCCCTCACCAATACTCGACTAATTACAATTTTGAGGTTAGGTTTGTGAACAAGTTTACTGTCGGGATTGTCCAAATGATATTTTAAAATATGTAGATGTGTGAATTATTTTATTCTGTAATAATCGTGATTTTAAGAGTTTTATATTGCTCCTGAAACCTTAATTTTCGTTGTGGGTCCCCTGAGGACTTCTATGGCTTACAGAGGGACTCAGAGAGTTGAGAAACACTGCTTTATCGCATCTTCTCAACAATCAACATTGAGAAGCATGTGCTCTGCCTTAGGCTACTTTGGTATCGTACGATATTCACTCATAGCGTCATGTCATCTTTTATCTTTTTAGATAGAGCTATTTTATTTAAAAAAATGTAAGTTTATCTTCACAGTCTTCATGGGAATCATAGCCAATAAACCAACTGTGTTATAAATGTAGAAGCAACTTACAAGAGGGTAGATGATGGCCACTATTATCGTATTGGTAGTTAAGTGGACAAATTGATTGGATAAGGTATTTAGCTGATTAATGTAGTTTCAACTCCGTGACCTTAATTTCTTATGAGTTATTATTTTTGCGATCACGTAGAGCTCATGCGACATTCGTGGAAATGCTAATTCAAGAAATAAACGCTACATTGCTATTATAGTAGGTATGCAATTAAAAAACAATGTCATGCATATTTTTTAGTTGACAAATAATTATGTATAGTGCTATAAAACATGTATTTATAATTTACTCCGTAATCAGTCTAAAATATACCTATATGTATTATACATATGTATATTTTGGACTGATAGTATAGCACGTATAAAAACGTTATATATGTTTACTCATATAACTTTCTTTTTATCAATTTTAATTTATGAATCCATCGCAAAATTTTATTTTTAACTTTAACGAATAATGGTACCTAATGGATCTCTATTTATTACAGGATCGTCGCTTGCTAAAATAGAAAATGTAATTATATCTGGGTGCGATGACACACAAGAAGAATGCATATTAAAGCGAAACTCAAATGTTTCAATTTCTTTCGACCTAACGCCAAGTAAGTAAAAAAAAACACTTTTCGTATACAGTATATTTTTTTAATGAATCTAGATATATTCTAACTAACTATGTAGGTAAAAAATCAAACACAAAAACATTACAACTGGTCGAAAAGATTTTTCATAACATATCTATGCGAAAAATGTGATATTTAAAATAATTCAACTCATACAGTGCTTGCATTTAAATTATGAAATGCATATGTAGATGTGTTCTAATCGTTTCTCAATGAATATGTTAAATAATATAAAAATACATGTTAATATTAAATTTGTATTGTGAACAAAACAAGATAAACACATGCACGATGTCGAAGATGTAAAAGGTCAAATTCAATTAGAAATTTAACACCCACTTAAGCATGACCCCGTGCAATGACATTTAAAGAAATATGTATTACAATTTCGTGAAAAATTTGAACAAAAGTGGTGCAGGTAAAGTAAGAATAATCTGACTGGAAACAGTAATAAATGGTTGTTATACTTGAATTATAGAAAGCGCTGCCTTCAGGATTAGCTAATATTGATGACGTCTAGTAATGCATATATTAAAGAAAAACTCAAAGAATATTGTCTCTATAATAAATAATTTTAAATGAATATTTCCAGGTGTACCTCTCGAAAAGATAAACACGGTCGTCCATGGTATCATGGCAGGATTACCTATTCCATTCCCCCTGCCTCAGCCAGATGCTTGTAAAGGAAGTGGCCTTACCTGTCCTCTCAAGGAAAATGTCAAATATAGCTACATTGCCAATCTACCAGTTCGCAAGACTTACCCTAAAATCACTCTTGAAGTGAAATGGGAACTGCAGAATACGGAAAAGAAATCTATAATATGCTTGTTGATCCCTGCCACGATTCGCTAATTTTTTTAAGGTATTGCAATCTCACGCCTCGAAGTTTTTGAGAATTATAAATATGAAAATTAGAGTTTAAATGATTTGTATTTTTACTACACTGTTTTTAGTGGTTAATGATGTTGTTCATAAACCTAGATGTACCTCGAGTAACTAATCAGACGAATAAATGCAATGAAATCTAAATTGTTTTATTATTAACATCAAACTATTTTTTTTTAATTTAATTATTTTCAGGTACAACATTACTTCTTATTATTTATCTTCGCTCCAGTAAAATAACTTTTTTTTAATTAATCAATAATTTTGAATGAAAATAAAGATGTTGTATTTTATATCTTATATCTTATATACCCATGAATCTCCGATAATAGATATAAAAAAGGGTTTATATTGACCACTATACAGGTCGGCACATAATTATAATTATGCATAGAAACTCTCAAACATAGTAAATCAACATGTATTTAATTTCTTCCGTAGCTTAAAATTAATAATATATAGATTCAGCGGCAGTTAGATGTCTCTGGTGCAGGGTTTTGGAGACTACAAAACTGACCATAACAAAATGCTACAAATGGTAGTGATTAAGGAGTTCAGAGGTACATGAATCTGAAAATTATTGTATTTCTCCGTCGGGAGTCGAAGATGGCCCTATCTGGGACATGTTCTCCTGCTGCTACACGAAATCATAAACAACAGCACCCTATATATATATATAATCGTGTCGGAAACAACAGGGTCAGATCCTGTCTGCCCAGAAGTGGGCGACGTCGATGGCGTTACTTCTGGCCATCATCAGGTCTTCCTGGGTGCAGCCACTCGGGCACAGCGCACACTCCAGAAGGTGTGAAACAGCACCCTTATTGTAATTGATGAAAGAGTATTGCGTAATACGAAGTTAATTAGATATTTTATTTTTATGTAAGAGAGTAGCTTACAGTTATAGCCAGATAGGTACCTACGCACAAAATGATGAGATTATATTAAATTTACTCAGTTACTCACACAGCCTCGTAATTTAAAAACACGTGTATCACCGAGATTACAACCTATATTAAATCTAAGACACGCGCTTTTGGAAATATAATTCACACTAACGTCTATTGATAATGAATTCGCGAGAAAACATGTATTTACTTATCTAAATGCAAACATTTCTTGAAAATAAAGCATGTTTAGTAATAATAAGGATTTCGTGCATATAAAATGTTTTGTTATTTGAGATATGCAAAAAATTACTAGAACACGTATATATACAGACACCTGACATTTTACATGGAATAGTCATAGCTGAGGTACCAGAAGACTCTTAACACAACTGTATTACTTACAAAATGTTATTAGTACAATTGTTCGTGACAATTGCATTAATTAAGGTAATATTCAATCGATTTTTAAATGGCTTACATTTTTTTGTTATATTTACGATACAAACCTTTTTTTCAGGGTTCCTTCTCCGCATGTATACCATGTGGATGTCCATCTTCAATACCGCCTCAGTGTCCAAATGTACCGCCTCCTCCGCTGTCATGTCTACTTTCTAGTAACAGTTATCAACCTGTTTCTTCACTTTTTGCGCCAACATCGTCATCACAATTCCACGACAAACCATCGGAAATTTCTTCCCCAAATTTCCCATCATTGGATACTCCTAACCAAAATCCATCTGACATAATTTATAAAAATCCTCTCTATTGTTCATCAACAAAAAGAAGCATTTCATATTTCATTCCGTTTGCCGCTTAGTTCATAAAGCAATAAAAAAATACGAATTTTCTCTCAACTTTTATTTTTATTATTATATATTTTAATAATAAATATTTGCTTAAATAAATATTTAAATCATCACTTACACAACATCTTATCTTTGATATTGTGGTGGAAATATTAGGAACATAAAATATAAATAATTACATAAAAAATATTGTATTATTATGATTGTTATTAAGGTTTTTCAAATATTGACTTTGGAAAGAAATCGCCGCTAGCTTTGTCAACGAAAATAAATAAATGTGTATTTTATAGCTTTTTTCATCTGTAAATCATTTGTAAATTCAATTTCAAAAGTTCAAACTATTCACGTTCTACTGTCGCACTTAAATAATACAAAGGTTCTATTTGGAGATACATCAATGTGATTGAGACATAATATTTGAAGGCAATATAAAAAAAAATGGCTGAAGTTAAAGAAAATCTTACTTGAATATTTAGACAATAGTTCAGTACTTTAATAAATGTAAATTAATGTTAATCTTATCAGCATAATTATATACTATACATAAATCAATGAATCAGTGTTTTTTTATAGTTAGGCCTTAACTTTTTATGTACACATGCTCTTGGGCACAGTTGTTTGAAACCGGTGGACTCTTATGATGTTCAACTAGTGGTGGAAGCTGCATGCATGCAGAAGAGATGTGTGCTATTTATGTAGGTAAGAGTCAGGGAGATCCCTCAACTGGAAAAGATCCAGATTGTAAGAAGGAGAAAACGCAGATTCAGAAAGAGTATTCCAAAGCATTTTAAAGTTTTTATTTAATTGGATATTATACATTATCTGTAGAAATATAATTCACCAATAGAAAAAAAATTAAGATCATTTTGAACTAACAGACATTGAACTATCATACTTCTTATAATGAACACTTTTTACATGTTTAGTCAAATCTGATATTCTGTAAAACCCTTTGGGACAATATTGACACGCATGAGGGATAGACTTAGAATGATATTTTAATACATGATAATTTAATTTGCTTTGCAATGAAAATGCTTTGCTGCAGTCACTTTCTTGGCAAACAAATTTGTCAACATTCTGATGCCCCATCATGTGCCTGGTCAGCCCTCGCTTCAATGAGAACTTCTTGCCGCACTGGTTGCACTGAAAGGGAACGGCTCCCGCGTGCATTCCCATGTGTTCCGCCAAGTTGGAGACTGACTTGTGACACTTGTCGCACTGCCCGGATCCTTTAGAATGCATGTATTTGATGTGAGAGCTCAAGTTGGTGACAGAATTCCCACATATTTCACAGATTTGCAATTTCTGTGTCGAGTGAATGAATATCATGTGTTTTTTTAATGCAAAACTAGATTTGAGAGCTTTATTGCATATTGAACATTTGAAATTTTTTACATCGGAGTGGACGGTCAAGTGTCGTCGAAGGGTGGTCATTGCGATGAATCGTTTGTCACAGATGTGACACGCGTGAGGTCGCTCACCGGTGTGCAGCTTATAGTGCTGATTGAGGCTGCTCCGCTGCGAGAATCTCAGGGAGCACTTGGAACATTGGTACGGCTTTTCTTTGGTGTGAACGCGAATGTGTATTATAAGGTCTCCCCTCTTTAAGAACTGCTTACCACAGATGTCACAGGTGAAACTGCGCTTGGAGAAGCGGTCATGGTTCTCATGTAAGCGACGTGTGTGTTCCACCAGAGTACCACCTTGACTGAAGCACTTGGGACAGTAGGCACAGCGGTACGGCTTCTCACCAGTGTGCTTGCGCATGTGCACGATCATTGCTGACCTTGCTTGCACGGAGATTCTGCAAATTTTGCATTTTAAACCATTTTTATAACCTGATTTCTTACTCTTGTCCCTGGATTTCTGTTCCTTTTTAAAATCTGCTATGATATCATCTTCTGAAGTGTCATTAAAGGTATTTGTAATAGAATCATCGCATCTCTCATCTTTTATGTCGGCTTTTACATCAGATTCTATCGCTTCTTGAACTGAGTCGGTGACTTCGTCTTTAATACGACCGGAAGATAAAACTTCATAAGATATATTCGTATCGAAGGCTTGGCGTAATTTCTTACTGGACTCTCGACACTTGGAAATGAACTTGACCACCAGCAACAGCTCCCCAGAGCACTCGTAGCAAAGTCCGGCAGGTAGAGAACCTCCGTACGGAATACTGAGTCCGGTGTATTCTTCTATGAGTTCGCTGTATTTGTTTGTGTTATAGGTGTCAAAAACCGAAATATTCTTTTTATTTTCTACAAAACATATGCAACACGTAGAGCACATCGTATCACTTGTCATAATTAAAATGTTATGCAAATAACACTATAATGTGTATTAATTCATTTTATTCCCAGGCCAAGACGAACAACAACAACAACAACTGTCAAACAACAAATGACAATCCGGCCGAAAGGTAAATAATATGTAAATATGTAGTTATTTGTGATCGGTAAGTAGTAGGTACTAGACAAAGTTCAGTCGTTTCCATTTTGCGTAATCATTTTACGGATTAAAATTATTTAATTATACAACTCACTTTTTTATCAATACACAAGTAAAATCATTTCAAACGATGTGTAATATTTTTATATCTTCGCTTCAAGTGTGTCAAGCTATTAAAAAAGCTGTAATGTAATTGTTTACTGATAGTATTATTTATATCAATATGTATTCCTAATTGACAGATTTACTATTATATACACGATTATTAGTTTTATATTTAAAATATCTTTTTGTCAGGTTTAATGACAACATTGCCATTAAAAAACAATCAAATATGTACGTACAAATAAACCAAATGAAAATTTTTGTTATCATTTTTTTTCGGGTTTGGTTATGTAAGGTTATATAAGTTATAAACTTGGAACAACGACTGGTATTCCAAAAATGTTTTCGTCGTTTTGTCAAAAGGTACATATTTTTTTGCAAAATTTGCAGACGGTGTGAAGAAATCAAAGAATTGTAATTAGAAATATTATATTATAATAGAGTAAAAAGTAAATCATATTTATCATTTGGTTTTGTTTAGTTTTTTTTTAACAAGACAAATGAAACGTAACTACTATTTAAGTTTATTTTGCGGCCAGTTTTAAATATAAACGGCCAACAAATAATATTGAATAATGCCCCTTGAAATTAAATAATTAACTGTGAAAAACACAGCTCAAGTTTTATAGATATATAATAGAATATCAATTATAAACAAAAAAATACGCACAAATAATATAAATTTTATTAAATTAGCCGTTTAAGTACCTTTATAGGTATAATATACACTTTTGCATTAAATACAAGGTAGGTATAATATTAATTTTAGGTATTTGTAGCTTTCATTGCGCGTTATCAAAATGTATTTACTTGACCATTACTGTCACAAAACATTTAATCAGGAGTCAGATTCACGTGTTGTAATTTTTGGACGTTAAAAGTAATTAAACAAAATGAGTAACTTTGCAGAGGACGATAACTTAATTGGAAGAGTCAAGCATAACATTATAAGAGAAATATCAGAATTGGGCATAGAAAACAGAAGTAATAACTTGGCAGCAATTGAAAAATGGTTTTGTTCCGGAGAATATATGAATGGTTCGTATCTTATTAACAGTATTTAGGACAATACTTGTGATACATATCTCCATTTTAACCACAATACATAATTTGAATGTATGTATTATACGAAGACTGAAGAGGTATCTAAATTTAAAAATAAACATAACCTGTAAATAATATGTTATGCAGATGATGTCAATTTATTGCATATATTATCAGTTTATTTCAGCTGAAACATCTAGCCCGTGGATAATTATTTAATTCAACCCTAAGTTTGTATTTTGTTAACCATTTTATGATTTAAATGGCTTTTCTTTTACAAGTCTTTAGATAGGTGGCATATGAAAGAGGCATGGTATCAATACCTCTGCACATGTAGATAAATCAAAATAGTGATTGAAATTATATACATCATTTAGGAAGTCTCTAACTATAGTAGATTAGTATATAGTAGGTTTTGCTTTATATTATCTTTTTAGTAATGTTACATGAATCGGAATATCCTAATAAGTAAATATTAATAATATACATATTACTGATAGTTAAGAATATTTTACTTATTATTTTTTATGTAAAATATTGCCTTTACTACCCGAAAAATTATATAAATGTTTATCATTTTAATTTCATTAAATTGTTAACTGATGAAAATTCTTGGTGATATTGTCTAATTATAGTTATATATTAATTTAACAATATCTAAATAATATTTATCATCTATTTTCTTAAAGTATTATAATAATTATTATCCTACTTTTATTTCAGATCTTGAAAAATACTCTGAAAATAAACGAACAGACGAAAAACTTCTATCAATTGTAAAAGAGTTACGGGAAGAATTTCCATTAGACGGTGTTCTAAAGACAGAAAAAATTATATATCCAACATCGGGCCCCAATTCAGACTGTAAAGAAGATACTACATCGCATATCGATGAGTTTTTATATGATGATGATGACATTGAAGAGTTATCAGAAGACAATAAATTTAAAAATAAATATTGCTCAGATTGTGGTTCACATAATCTGAAGGTACGTAGGAATTTTACCACAGTACCATAGCATTAATATGATATATTTCATTTAGCATATGTAGCAAGGCCGGCGTGAGTGGGTCGCGGCTGCCCATGTGTAATGACGATTTCCCCCATATCTTATATTTTAGGGCGGCAATATCATAATTATACATGGGCGGCCGCTTAAAAGACGCCTTTAGAAGCTGCTGCCCCCGTCCATCAAACAATTAGTAAAAATGCTTATTCCGGCCCTGATCTGTAATTATCTAGGAAACTTTAAACAAAAAAAAAATGTGGATTAGGATAGATAGTTAATTTACCTGTGGATCTTAAGCTATACTTAGATGGGTCAAGCTGTCCATATTGGGTAGTTTTCTGCTTATCTTAATTATTTGATAGTCCGACTTATAGTTATAAAAAATATACCACATTAACATAATCCTCGTATCAAATTCGCAAATTATGAAAAACTCGCGCCACCATTTAAAAATATTTATTGAAGAATCAGCTCTAAAGCATTAGATTTTCTTAATATACATGATGCATTACATTTATGGTGTTTAATATCTTCCAGGATTCAGTGATAGTCAGTCATTCATTATCACGTAAAAAATTGCAGTATGTGTTTACTGTTTTGCTTCCCAAAGATTGCACTGATAAAAGAATCATAGATGTCGGTTCGAGAATTGGAGCCGTATTGTATGGTGTAAGTTTATTTTGTGTCTAAATACATCAATTATCTATGATAATTGTGAAATGTTTTAAAGTAATTAATGAAAATAAAAGGAATAACTATAATATATTCCATGATTTTACTGACACATATTTTGCTAAAATAGTGTCATATATCTCTGTTTAATTAAATAGTGACATGAATTGTATTTTTTTATTTCCTTTACTTATACTAAAAAATTTCATATTACAAATAATGTATTATCATTAGAAATTCTATGTTTAAATATAAAAATATTTTTCTAGGCCTACTTTTATACAAAATCATCTAATATATATGGTGTTGAATTAAATAAAGACTTGTGTGATATACAAAACAAAATTATATCACATTTTAAAATGGAGGATAGAGTTAAACTGATACACAGTGATATTTTGAAGCAAAAAGACCTGCTTTCATCATGTGACATAGTAATACTTAACAATGTATTTGAATTTTTTGTGGACCAAGAAGCACATATAGAAATATGGAAATATTTGAAACGGACTTTGAAGAAGGGCTGCATAATGGTTACAGTTCCATCAGTTGAAGAAACCCTCGATAATTTAGATGTTTATGAAGAATTTTCTGATTGGTTGAAAATCATACCCGCTTTTCAACAAGAAAATAATGTAATGTTTGACATTGATACAACATATTTTCATGATATATATTTGTATACTGTGAAATAAATATTTTCGTTTGTAAATATAATAAAATTACAACACTTTTTTATGTTTTATTTATTTATAATAAATATGTGCTTTTATAAAACTCTAATTGTGACTCGCAGTTCAGATTGAAAATAGGTACAGGTTAACTATAATAATGTATGTGTTAATTATAATATAAGTTCTAAATGCTTGTACCAATTGCTTGGTGTCAACACAAGAATCATATCTTTGAGAGACGCTGCATCCTGAGAGTACCTGTTAAATTTAATGATCTAAGTTGTATTTTATTTTTATTTCACCACATTGGTAGGTTAATATATTTAACTGCGTGGTTGAAAAACAATGGGGTTTTAATTTCCCCAGAAATGCAGTTACAACTAAACATTGAATCATATAATAGAAAACACAGTATTTAAAAAAAATACTAACTGTTATTATTTTATATTTTTGAGTAAATAAAAATGTATTTGCCAAATACAAACATACTCTATAATATAAAGAGAAAACGTTCCCATAAATTTTATCTGAAAAAATTAATTTCTCCCAAAAGGAAAAAACAAAACGAAAGAAACGGTGACGAAACCTCAGAATTTTTCCATAGAAAAGTATAAACTGGAAAACCATAATATAAAAATGTAGATTATTTTCAAATTAATAAAAATGTTTAAAATACAATAAACTCAACATAATGTTCTGTCTATTAAGAATTTTTATGCTAGAACACATAAGTATGATATATTTATCAATTTTATCTAAAATGAAACACATGTGGCACATTTGTGTATTTTGTGAACTTTAAATCTTTATTATGAATGTTTTTTCAAATTAAATTTTATAAATAATGAAGTATGTTAGTTTTTTTAATTTAAATTAAAAAGCATTTATTGAAATGCTTATTCATAATATCGCAAAGATAATTTTGCAGATACACCAATCCAAGGAGCATTTGCTGGGTGGATTTCACATTTTAGAAATATCTCATGTCCAAACCAACATTAATTTTGAATATGAGGTAAATCTTGACAAAAATCCATAAATTAGTTACCACAACCGTTTTATAACGCACAATTAGTGTTTTTTTACCATTCAATCGTAGGATTTCTATTGCCATCGCAAAGAATCTTTACCTACCATGTGTTAAATAGGTTCAGAATAGCCATACAATATGGTTCGAAGAGTCAGTAATTGAATAATTGTTGTAAAAGATACGAGGAAACAAGCCATATCCTCAAGAGCATTGCTTATTTTTTTCGCTGCCACGCATACATAGCCAGCATTGATTTTTATA
Source organism: Glossosoma conforme (assembly GCA_022606575.1). Taxonomy (NCBI): domain Eukaryota; kingdom Metazoa; phylum Arthropoda; class Insecta; order Trichoptera; family Glossosomatidae; genus Glossosoma; species Glossosoma conforme. Next base: position 111,669 of record JAGTXR010000030.1, read on the forward strand.
ATTACATTTTATTTCAAGCAATAAAAATAAATGCCTAAGAACATTTTTAACGAAATTAAGAAATACTTGGTAAAAATGACTGCTGTTAAAATATGGGTTCATAATAAGTTTATCGGTTTTTAGATTGTTCAAAAATAGTAGAGCATTCATATTATTCAAATAAATTACTTTAAATATCAAAATTAATTTATCTCAATTACATATTGAGGTAAATGAACTTTATATTTAAAGTTCATTTACAAAATAAGTACTGGGTTATTAAGTAAATTATAGCGAAATAGAAAAAATGTTTAGGCCCTTTCACATCGGTTGTCGGCATATACCATCATAAAATTGCCCGACCGTTGACATCGGTTGACGTGATACATCGTTTTGCTTCTTTCTTAGAATTGTTTTTTATGTATCAGAAGAAGAACCAATGTGATATATGAAAATAGACCAGATAAGACATTTATGCTTCAAATACTAGTTTTATAATTGACAGTATAATTTGTATTCAAACCGAGCCGTAATGAAAGGGTTTATTTCTATTCTAAGGATTAAATTTGATTACCTGTTAGTAGATAGCAGGCTATCAAATTCTTATATTTTATCATATTATTATGATTGTATTATCATTTCACTCATCAATAAATTGACGTCAGCTGTGATAAATACCTATATATACAATACCTTTTAATTATATATACAATTGATAGGAAACTATGTCTGATCTTAGATATATCGTTGTCCTCGGGTCCTGCAGTGTTGATTTTACAACGTGAGTACTAAAAAAACATTGATTACTAATGTTATCCCAAGTAATATTTAAATTTGAATGCGGTGTCAAAAATCCATCATAATCATAACCTTACTTAATTTGGTTTTTTGTTCTACGGTACTTTTCTTTACATAGGGACCTGATAAGAACTGAAGTTTGGAAAAGATAAGCACTTAAATATTTTTATTTAATTGAATTTTTTTATTGTATATGTACAATAAATTTATAATATATTATTTTTTATTATGGACTAATCACAGAAGAGAAGAGTTGAAAAATTGCTCAAATTTAAAAAATGGACAGACATAATTCTATTTAAATACCGCATTGTTACTCCAATGAATGAATACTGCACAACTTCACAGTACTACTCGTAAAAATGATATAGAGTTATTCATCTTCCCACATCAGTTCAATATCTGGAACATATGGTCAACACAAATTGTCACCAATTAATACTATCAGTTTCTATTGTTAATGCCTCGTTCTAACACATCTCTGCACCCAAAAGTCCACATCGAAACATACATGGTTCCTGACGACCTCCAGGGTAGAAGCCTAGGACTCAAAGAGACAACCACTTCACTATCCTATTTTTATAGACATATTTTTTGTTGATTTGTTATTCATTTTTTAAGGAGTTCAGATGATCAGCCCAACGCTCTTGAGGCGTAGACCATTTGGTCCTAAGGATCGGCTCAACTCTTGGCTTCGGGCTAATCATCCTATGTCATTAAAAAAGGGTTAACCAAATAGAGCTATATAAATTATTATATTTACATGAATCTCCCCAATATAAAGTTTTGCAATTCCTATGAGTAGCACTTAAGGCAACGTATACTAAACTTTGGCCCGCAAAAGGATATCCAGCTTAAATTTTTAGAATACCTTTATGGCTAAAAAAAAATGTTGACACGTTTTTTTACATGCAATTTTGGTAGGGAGATGATTATGCCCACAATAAGTATTTAGGATGGTTTTTATTTATTGCTTATTTATTTTTGAGTGGTTTCTTTTTTCTTAGCTAAAAATATTTTTATTGTGACATAACACCTTTTTAGAAGAATATTAAAGTAGTAGGCAAGTATGTTTTTTTTCAATTTAATTCATAAGTCAAGTTGAGAATGATGTTATTATTATGTTATGTATTACTAAACATAATATGGTGACAAGGCTTATTTTATTTAACTCATCTAGATATGCCTCACGTTTACCTTTACCCGGAGAAACAATACATGGCTCTAAGTTTGTTACGAGTAATGGAGGGAAAGGAGCAAATCAATGTGTGGCTTCTGCTAAATTGGGTGGGAAATCTACTCTAATTGCAAGGGTAATTGAAAAAATATTAATTTATAGAAATACATTTACACTAAATAATGTTGAAACGAAATATATATATTTCTGTATATACGCATAAAATAAGTTTTATTATTAATTTAAGATTATTGACAATTTATACTTATATAAGTTTTTCTATGAAAATATGTTTGACTAAACCTTGATTCTGCTATCATAAGAAAGAGTGCAGAAAGTTATTTTTATGTTATTAAAAAATACGCCAATAATATTTTAATTTAACACTGTTTTTCTGGATTTCATAATACGAGTAGTACAAAAATTAAATAAGACATCACTTACCAGACAAAAAAAAAACTATTCCAGAGGTAAATTTAAAACATCACAGAAAAATGACTTACTGCACCTTACAACGGCATTATTATATTATAAACTTTATAAGCTTGTACTTTTAAAACTACTAAAATATGTGACTTTATTTATGGTCTTAGGTTGGTAATGATGTTTGGGGAAAAAATTACATAGAAAGCTTAAAAAATATAGGCATTGATACATCGTTCATGCATGTTACCCAAAATGAATGTACTGGTATTGCTCAAATCAATGTAAGCAAGTCTGGTGAAAATCAAATCGTCATCGTAGCTGGTGCTAATAATTCATTATCAGTGGAAGATGCTGATAATGCCAGGGATGTTATTACGGGTGCTTCCATTCTTGTTTGCCAGCTAGAGACACCCATGGATACCACTATGAAAGCATTCGAATTGTGTAAGGGGGTAAGATAATTTTGATAACTTGAACAGGATTAAATTACCATTTTACTTTTTGTGGAACCAGTAAAATCAACTACCTGTAAAAAAATATTTATAATTTTTTGATTGTATTTTATTCATTTTTTAATGGATCTCAGTCAATTACACAATAATATTCAGTGTCACTGAATTGAAAGAGACATGAAATGCTGTACTGATTTTTAGATTAAAATATTAAATGCTGCTCCCGCTGTTTCTAACTTAAGCCACGAGTTAATTACGTTGGCCACTATTTTATGCGTTAATGAATCTGAAGCTTCAATTATCACTGGAAAAGAAGTAAAGACTATAAAGTAAGTATAATTACAGACGTGTGATTTTTTATGGAATATTATGTTTTTAATATAAAATTGTGTAATACATATCATATCTTTCAGAGACGTCGGCTTAGCAATAACTTCATTACTCGACATCGGTTGCGAAATTGCTATAATCACACTTGGAGAAAACGGAGCAGCATTTGCATCAAAAAAAAATCCCTCCCCGATGCATGTACTTAGTCAGAAAGTTATACCTGTGGATACAACAGTAAGTCATAACATGAGTGATGTAGAAAAATTAATAATATTTGAGTTTACTTTTAAACAAGCTATTTATTTTTATTATTTTAGGGTGCAGGAGATGCATTTATTGGAGCTCTGGCTACATTGATGGCTTCCGATCCTGAAATATCATTATGCAAAGCTGTCGGTGCATCTTGCAGAGTGGCATCTATTTCAGTTACGAAGGAGGGAACACAAACTAGTTATCCAGAGATGGATTATTGTTCTTTACTACAGCACGAGTATACAGCAATCAACATTTAATGTAATCATCAATGTGGTTGATTTCTAATGAATGCAATTAAATACCTTTTAACAGTGCAAAACGAAAAAAAAAGTAAGTCTGGATATCTATAGCGATGTTATACCAAATATGGGTAAAATAGATGCACACGTTTTTGGTCGATATTGAATATTCTTGTATTTTTTTGAATAAATCATATATTTTACATTTTATTTTAAACTTTTAAAACAATTAATAGTTAATTTGTATGATTTGATATTCTGAATTGTCTTTTTTTTTAAAGAAACGGATAAAATATCCTTCTTTTTTTTGGTATCCTTTATTGAATGCCTTTTACTTTGGAACATAACCACTGTGTAAAAAAGAGTTACGTACACTAGATACTTACCATAATATTCATTACCAATTTATAAAAAGTTTTATAATATATGGCAACCTAAACTTAAGGAAATGTCTTACTTTGGTGTTGTATGAGTAGTGTTAAAGCTAATTATTTTTATGAATTGTAAATATATATATTTTTGAATAAAGTATATGATTTTCTACTGCTTCAGATACTTTCCTTTTAAAAATAACTTAATAGGTAAGATGGCATATACATATACCATGTTACTAATGAAATTCATATAGTTTTTATAAAGTACCATATTTTACATGATACATAAATTTCATAAAAATCTGACGTTCAATTCATAATTCAGTGGTTTTAGTGACGCTACTTTAGTGATTTTCCAAACCGATAGAAAAATATAATTTTGTGTGTTGATAAGTTGTTGCTTATTAATATGAAAAAATACTGACGGAGTAAAATAATGACTTGTCAAGTATTATTTGGACTGTCTTCCATTGAGAAAACTGGTTGAAAAGTGGTTTGCTAGTTTTAGACACTGCTTAATTTATGATTAGCCAAAATAATTTTGAAGACTTTCTTATGATTTCTGGAATAGTCGAGTTTTGGCGACCAGAGACTTCAACATCATCAGTTTATAGGGCAGTGTGTAAAAGCAGCAGAAGGTAGTGTTTTACCATTTTGAGAAAGTACTGTGCTACAAACTTATTTAGTGTCATATTATATTTTGGAGACGTAAAATTTAAATGTATGTTTTCAAATTTTTTATCAACTTTATTAAAACCAGAATTTTATTCATCCATGTTATTATGACTTTGAAAAATAATTTATAGATGAAAAGTTCACATGATATCTTATAATTTATGTACACTATAAAAATTTCAATTATTTATTTCAGCTTTTGTAAGTAATAATGAAGCTATCCAGGCTCACATCATCCACTATCTGTAGTAATATTTGTAAATCTTCAACACTCGTGATGAACTCAGGTGCTCCCAATAAATCTACCTTTTTGTCATTTATAGCCACAGAATATTCCAGATTGAACTGGAACGTGACCGATCTATCATAAGTTTGTTTGTCAGCAGTTAATCTCCTGAATATAACACTTTTTAACGAAGTATCATCGTTTGAGAGGTCAGGGAGAACTTTCACTTCCTTCTTTGATTCTTCTATATCATTTTGTGGTTCAGTAAGTACATCTTTGATTTTCGATGGTTCAACAGACGCATCTGGGGTCAAATTAGAGGATATAGGTATTTCTTCCGTGGTTACATCGGGTGGTATTTCAGGCACCAGTTCAGGTGCTGCTGTTGAGGCTTCTTCTGTTGCTGCCTCACTGGCTTCCTGGACTGCTGCATCAAGGTTCTCTTTAACTGCTTCTTCGGCCACAACTTTGGGGAGTGTCTCAGGTATATCTTTTAAAGTTTTCTCAAGCAATTCTTCGGACATTTTCTCAGACGCTTTTGCGATTATTTCTTCCGCTTTTTCTTGACAGGTGACAATGGCAATCGGTTCCGGAGTCGCCACAGGAATGTCTATTTGCATTTTGTTGTCTACGAGATCACAGATGGGCTGCTCGTTTAATATATCCATGATAGAAGGAAACTCTTCCTGGACCTTTTCGGGCTCCGTAGATATTTCATCTTTTTCAGTTGCTTCAGGTATCGGTGCAGTCATCTCTGAATCTTCAGGAACACACAATTTTCCTTTCTCTTTGGTGGGGCTTTCGTTCTTATCATTTTTAGTCTCTTCTGCTTTCCCATCAACAGAACAAGGATCCGGATCGACATCCATTTTTTCAGGGGTTTCAGCTCTTTTGCTTTCTCCCATCAGAGCTTCCAGCTCGGCAGCGATGGTGTCGTAACTGCCGTCTGATTTCTGATGAAGACTCATGAGAGGAGGGATTCTCTCAATCTCCCACAGATTGGATGGCAGGCAGTCTGTACTGATCAGGTCTGATAACTTTGTTAAAGAAACACCATTGTCAGGATGAGTTTTACTTGAATCGTTAACAGGATTTACAAAAACCAACTTGTATTCTTTTTTGGTAAGAATCTCTGATTTTTTTAAAGGTTTTAAGCCATTGTTATTCAGCTTTACAGGTTGGTTTTTGGCAGTAGCTTTACTGTGCAGACCAGATTTCTTGGAAGATTTTTCTTTAGGGCTCACCGCAGGGAGCAGTTTGCCGCTACTCCGCCTGGTGGTGATAATGGTTTTGGCGGGATGCTTATTGTAGAAAGTACGAGGCAAGAGAACCATCCCATTTTCGTTTCTCCTCAAGCGACTCGCGGCGCTATCGGGAGATACTCTCTCGGCGTCTCTGCCCATCTTGGGCGTGTGATTGAGGTTATTTTTCAACTCCCCCAAATCCATTTTCGTGAGGTGAACAGAACAATCCTTACATTCGGCTTTCTTATATTTTTTCACCAAGCCCTTCTCCGCAAAGTTCTGCCTCAAGATTCTTCTTTTCTCCATTTGGATGGCGTTAGGTTTAGAGATTAAAATTATTGTCGATTGACATCTATTGCCACTTCAACATTTCTTCGCCGATAAATGGGAATTCATATGATTGGATCGATGTTATCACTCTGAAAATAATAGAAAAACATTAAGTCACGCACTCGTTTTTGATACTAATGATTCGTGTACGATGAAAATGGAAAAAATATCTTTATTTATTGAAACGTCAATGTGTTATTGCTGAAGAAATATCTTTGATGCTACCTTTCCCGCGCATCAGAATATCTCAATATAACGAGCGTGCGGCGAGCTGACGAGTATAAACTTGAATTATATTTACTTCACATGAATAACGATTGTATAAAATGCACTTTAATATTTCTTGTTAATCTTTAATTAATATAAAATACTAACGCCAACTGTCAACAGCCTCACAGAAGATACCGTGACCCAAGCCTATCTACCATAGACCATGTAAAGAGAAACTCATAATGCTTCTTAGTTCATTTATTATTTACCTATCTTAGTTTGACTGCTCGCGTGCATGGTAATTAATTATTATATATATTTGAAATATATATTCATATTTAAAGAAAAAGTTATGCATAATTGTGCAACCATAATAATTTTGTTGTTTTAAATAAGTAACTACACTTTTTAATTAACTAATACCTTTGCATAAGTAAACATTCAATTTAATATTGGTATATAATAATTTTATATTAAAAAAACGTTTCTGAATTTATGACCTATAATTGTTTTTATGTTCTTACCAATAAATTTAAGATATTATTTAATTTCAATTACTTAAATATGGATTCATCATCATCAATTCGTCCAATGTAACGAAGGTATACCTCATAAGTCTCTACCCTTCCCGACCCTCCGCTCTCCGCAACTATGCCTATACGACTATTCTTTTGATTTCGACAGTCCATTTTGCATGGGTTCGATTTGCGCTCCGTTTGCCAGTTTTTGAACGCCACTTCAGCTCTTTTCTTCTCCATTAACTATAGTCTCTCCGACTATTTTTTTTGGATTACGTTTTCATATGTTTAAATAGTTAAATAAACTACTTAAAATTTTCATGTTCCATAATGTGTCATTATTAAAACAGAGTCACATATGTAACCGTATGATTAAATATATATATTTTAATTGAAGTTTATACTTTGAATAAAATTTATTTGGTTTTTAAATGGGAGCTATTTTGAAATCTCCGAAATTTTGAAATATTGGTAGTGGGAATGGAAATTATAAAAATTACCAACATTTAATCTTAAAAAAAGGGCACCATTATAATATATTGAAAATACCATCAGGACAGTTATCTAAATTGAAAGTGGATGGAAAATAATAAAAAATATATAAAATGAAATGTTTATTTTATTTCTGAATTATTTTTTGCATCTAAGTTGATATATTATATTAAAGTCTTAATAATAAATGTTTTTTTTTTTCGCATTTCCATCTTCCTTTTCAACCATTAATATTTCATTATAATTTAAAACCAAGCGCCGTTTTGTTAGCGTTATTGTTTTGTTAAAAATCTATATTGCACCGTAATTAAATTGTGTTCTTTCTTTTACCAAGATTGGCTGACTTGAGAGACAAAATAGGTTTATTTTTGAAAGTCCATTTTCTAATAGGACCAGTTTTCCATAGAAATATTATAATCCATGGCATTAAATTTATCAAGAGCATTTCGACGTAAAAGAAGAAAACGAAAAAACAATCGAATCAATTATTGTTGATGGTATCGAATGAAAGATGGTGGAGGTGTTTTGGAATTATTAGCGGGCGATTGATATTTTATTAATATCTCTTTGTTAACATCAAATATTATTCGGTGAGTTTTCTTCATCACCATCACTTTTATGTATCAGTTTCTATCACGACTCGCATTCAGCCGGTGAGGTATTATTAAATTACACAAATACGTCACTAACCGTTGTTTCATGGGAATTATCTCTAGTGTCTTGCTTTTAGAGTTTTTAAAGTTGTTCAGTACAAATTTGATGTTTATTTTAAGATATGTCTTGGCCCAATTGGAACGTGCAAGCGCCCTCCTCGGAGATGATGGGGATGAGCGGTTATACGCCCGAGCAGTGGGCCTCCCTTCAGCAGCAGAACTGGCAACAGTGGAGTCAGTGGCAGCAGCAGTATGCCCAGTGGCAACAACAGTATGGAGAGAAGGTCAGTCTCTTACCTTATCAGCTCTCAATATCGAGCACATATCCACCACAAATCACTGCCAAGAATATGCCAGCAATAATCAGCATTCTTAAGTTCGACCGAAAACAAGTCTTTATTGTACAGACCTTCAAAAGTTAGGGGGCTTGTATGAAAGACTACATTACCCTCTCATGATTTAATTAAGTTAATTAAACATTGTAACTGTTGTTATAAAAAACTGTCTTAAATCCAGTTTAGTTTTGCCAACATTTTAACTTGTAGTCAACTGTCAATTTAATATTGAGATCCTTAAAAAAATAAAGTTCGTGTTTTCTCCCATTCTTCTGCACTTTATATTTAAAAGTAAAAGACAAATCAGCTTTAAATGATTTGTTTTTTTTTCAGTATGCAGAGCAAGTTAAGAACATGACAAATCTAATGGCCACCCAGCCGCCATTGCCACCCAGTTTGCCCAAGGAGGCCCCCCCGCCGCCTCCTTCAGACCCCTCGCCACCAATAAAGGAAGAAGACTCCAAGATAAATCTGACAGACTTCAATTTCTCATTTGCTCCACCCAAGTTGCCAGTCGAGTCGCAGACTACTGCATATATGAAGAACACTAATGTGGAACCTCCTAGAGGACAAAATTATTATTTGGCAAATTCCCACAGTCAACCTTATTATAATGACCAGATGTATAAAAACCCTGGAAATCAGTCACAATATGAAAATTTTGCCAGCAGATCTCAGAGTAATTACAAGGAGCTTAAGGATAATAAATTTGGAAATAAGAATAGTAATCAAGGCTTCAGTAACAGTGGTCCCTCGTACCATCAAGATGATTCCTCTGATGAATACAAATATGCAGAAAATATGGAGTGGAATGAAGATGGGACTATCAAGATCGATGATCAATCTAGAAAAGTTCCGTACTCAGCCAATCCTAACAAGTGGAACGATAACAGTAAATCCTCCTCTTTTGATGTCTCAAAAGAATCTCCGAGAACCTTTCAAGGGAAAGACAATTCATTTTCTCAAAATAAATTCAGCAATAATAATTTGAACTCCGGTTACGTTCAGCACAACAAAGTACCTCCAAACTCAATGTCAACAGTCAGTTTGCAAAATCAAAGTTCACATTCTCAGTTAAAGCCACCGCCGACCACAAATAAGCAGGAGCAAAGTATGGCAGACGAAGAAAAGCTATTTGATCTCCAGTTCAAGAAATGGGAAGAAGAGTTTCATAAATGGAAAGAACAAAATGTTAACCATCCAGATAAAGCAGCTTATCGCGAATACGAGTTAAGATTTGAAGCCTGCCGCAAGCAACTGATGGAACGAAAAGAACAGATGAAAGCTAAAAAGACTGCCATGGTCCCTGATAAATCACAGAATTTCACCCAATCGGACGGCTTGAAAGCTGGAAGTTTTGCTTTGAAAAATCAATCTCAACAAAACTTACAAGAAGAATATAATACAAATTGGAAGTTTGGAAATGATGATAGATGTAATAATAGATACGACAATTCAGATAGTGAATATAATAATGTAGAGGATTACAAAGACGATTCCAATAGCAAATTTAGTTCTGACGGGAGAAACTTTTTGCCGTCATCATCAAATATAGGGATACCAGGATTAGATCTTGTGGAAAAAGATGACGGCTTCAGTGATTCTAAGTCTCAAGACATTTTGCAGGATGACTCCGACTCATACAACTCTCCGAAACGACCTGATTTAAATGCAATTTCACAAGGAATACAAAATATTTTGGGTGACCAAAAACTTTTACAAATGTTATCTTTGGTTAAAAACAACTCGTCAGATAAAGAAAGTACAAGTAAAGCTGTGCAGGGCAATGATTCTTCTACTAGCATTAACTCTAGGTGGTCCAACAACCCAGATACTAATATTGCAGAGACAGGGAATACATGTAAATCTTTTTCTAGTGATAATGATGCATCACGCCAAAATATGAGACCGAACACTGCGAGTACGGGGCAAATGACACCTAATTTAATGTCACTCAATTTTAATCGCATGCAACAAAATGCAGCGGCAAATATTCCAAATGCTCAAAATTGGGAAAGGAATCAAGGTTTGCTACCGATCCCACCTAATGTGATGAATAATAGCGTACCAAACAATAATATGATGAATCCAATGATGCACGCACCACCATCAAGCTTTCAGCAAAACATGTTAAATAGCCAAATCCCTCCCAATATGCTGAATACCCAGATGTCTTCCACTATTATGAACAGTCAGAGGGATAATTTTAATCCTCATTTTGCTAATGCTAATCAACCCGACGGTTTTAATAGAAAATATAATGAAAAACCTAGTATTGCAAATAATCAAAGGTCAGATAATATTTTTAGAAGAGGTGGGAAAAATTTTGAATTTCCAAATCCGATGGCTAATTTTGGTCAACAAAATGTGGGGACGATGCCCACGGGCAATGCAACAGCCCAGCAGCCTCCTCCTGGAACACCAGCGACAGCTAAGGCTGCGGCAGCTAACTCCGCTTGGATGAATGTACCATTAATAGAACCGGTAACCGTCGTAGATTATCAACACAAATCCATTAAACGTACAAGTTAGTATATTTGCTATCTCGTTAATTTCTGTATTTTAATATAAAATTTGTTATTATTTAACCTATTTAATAAGTAACATGGAAATTAAGAAAACCACATTAAGCAGTCGAGTGAGTAAAAGTATTAACAAAATGGGTCCCGACTTAATTTTTTTCTTAAAAGTCCTCAATAATCTAATGATTGAGCGAAGGTTTCAATATATTAAAAAATTATAATTTCTCATTTAAAATCGATTGAAATGGTAATTTATTTTAGTCAAATGATTCACTTTTAGCTTTAAAAATAATATTAATATCTAATGTTCTAATTATTTATTTATACAATATCTTAATTAAATACATATCTCTTTTTTCAATATGGCAATATTTTGTTTATACTGTATCATAATTTCTAATGATTTTTTACATAAAGACAATTTGCATAATTCTTCCTTTCTAATATTTCCAGACATAGATTTTTTAGAGCCCATGCAAACATTTGACTACGGACACATGTCGAGTAATAAAACCCAAATGATAAATGATGCTCGAGTAGATCTTACTTGGATGGAGCTTGATAATTATCAAAAGAAAGCCGGAGCAAAAGTTATAGATTATCAAAATAAAAGTATCGGTGACAACCAAATGCCATCAGAAAATGAAAATTGGAGTAGTAAAAATACAGATTACAATTCTTCAGCAGGTTCAAGGAACGATGACAAATCCAGAAGAAGTGATAGGCATTATGAGAGAGAAAGAGATAGAGACTACAATAGAAGGGATGAAAGAAGTAGGGCTCGGAGTGGCAAGGAAAGGAGTCCCGACAGGAGTCGAGACAGGAGTCGGGACAGAAGGAGCAGATACGATAGAAGCGATTCACGAGATTGGAAAAATTCTCGGAGAAATGTGGAAAGTCGAAACCATCCTTCTGCTGAAATGGGAAATGGCTCACTACCCGTTAGCACCAATGTGATCATGATCGATGATCTTCTTGAACCACCTGGAAGGGAAGTGCGGCCAGAAAAAATTGCTATCATTCTACGTGGTAATTGTCATTTTACTAGTTGTCACTATAATGTGTAGTATTAGCTGACCTGCAAGATCCACTGACTGCATCAAACAGTACACAATGTGGAACGTGGAGCATCAAGAGACATAGACTTATTTGGAAGACATGTGTTCAATGGTGGACAGAGACAGCCTGAATACGACAAGATGAATTGAAATACTAAGTAATTTTAGTTTACTTTCTTTCTAAAATTAATATTGTTTTTTAAATGTTATTCAGGGTTGCCGGGCAGTGGTAAATCTTATTTAGCCAAATTGATAAAAGATCGCGAGATGGAAAATGGGGGTTCCGCACCTCGTATATTGTCTATAGACGACTACTTCATGACAGAAGTCGAGACCACTAAGGAGAACCCTGACAATGGCCAACAGGTGAATCACTTTTATATAAATAATGTAAATAATTTTAATACATAATTTTATTTTAATAAAATATATCAAATTAATTAAAAGAACATTTTAAGTTCAACATTGACTGTTGATCAAGAGTGTGAGATCATTTTCTTGATTAAGATTGTTAATAAGCTGTTAGTGTTCTAAAAATATAGCTTAATATATTATGTTGCAGGAAATTCCTTTATTTTTCATTGAATTTATAATTGTAACATTAAATTTTCTCCCAGGAAACGATAAAGGAGATGGCATACGAGTATGACAAATCAATGGAAGATGTCTACATAAATTCACTATCCAAATCTTTCAGAAGAACTGTTTCTGAAGGATATTTTTCGTTTGTGATTGTTGACAGCGTGAATAATCTGTTACGACATTATGGAACTATGTTTGGAGACGCTAAGGAATATGGATTTAAGGTGAATGCAAAATGTTTTATTATATTTTATTTGTCAATGTGTATACATGTTTTATTTTAGCATTCAACTATTTACGTTTATCATTGATTCACCTTTTATTTTTTATTTTGGTAACGGGTAATCGTTGGGAATCGTAATTTTGTGTTATCAACAATGTATATTCTTCTTTATCCTAGCCATTTCCCATCATCTGGGGTCGGTTCTCCTTGTGCACGTTCGCCATGTCTGTCTGTCCTGCGTTGCATTCTCGGTCAAACCCAGGGTTTTCAGTTCCTTGATTACAGTTGCAGTCCAGGTTGCCTGCGGTCTTCCAGGTCTTCTTCTCAGCGTGGGTATGTTGAGGGCTCTCTTCACCATGTGGTTCTCATCTCTCTGTGTCACATGCCCATACCATCTTAGGCGGTTTTCCCTTATCTTTTCAGGTATGGGGGCCACCCGAAATGAACCCCGAATATGCTCATTTCGAACTCTGTCCACTCTAGTCACACCGCCCGCCCACCTAAGCATCTTTATCTCTGCCACATGAATCTAATCCTATCTAATTATCAACAATGTATACCAGTTATAATTGATATGTAATACATCTATGATTATCAGTAACTCAAAATTTCTATTGATTCAGGTTTATGTTTGTCAAACGGACACGGATGTCCAGGCAAGCTTTAGACAAAATATACACGGCCGTACGTTGGAAGAGATTCAGGCATTACACTCAGCGTGGGTCGTCTCTCCCGCCCATCACACCGTCCTGGACACCACCACTCTGCTTCAGGCTGCCGGCATTGACCACGTCGCCATGGAGGATGTGTCTGATGAGGATGTGAATGAGTTCCCAGTGAAAGAGACACTCAACGAGGAAGATGAGGTTAGTGTCTCACTGCAGAATAGTAAGTAATAAAGCGGTCCACTGTCAGCGAGATCACCGCCTGTGCCGTTCGCCACTGGAACTATGACTGGCTTTCTTCATCTCATCGCTCACAGTTGAGCGTATTAAGCTTCTGAAACATTATTTCCGTTTGATTTTCTTGAAAGGTTGTAATAGTGGTGTATCCTTGCCTTCCGTACTGCAAACCAAATATATTAAACTGGTTCATCAAGCGAATCTTAGTGAGACCTGAAGATAGACACAAAATATTTTTATATTTATGTTTTCAACTTATAAGTGGGTAAGAGGTATTTTAAAAAATTATTCACATCTACCTGTATGTTTAGTATTTTTTTTACATGATTGTAGTTAAATTATTTAATTTTCTGATGATTGATATTGTTTTAAAGTTATGCAGGTGTTTCAACTCTTATTATTATTATTATCATAATAATATTTTTGTAAACTTTTAAGATTAAAAGTGAAATTGAAAAAAAAACAAACTGTAAGAATATATTATTTTTTATGTATGGTAGGTACTGGATTAAAATATTTCCAGGAATGGTTTTATTACTTATTTTTAAGTTAATCTAATGTAGCTGTGAAGCTAATTATTGAGCCACAACACAGAATGTTCATTATGTATGTCAAGAGAAATGGAATGAACATAAATGTGACCTCAACTTTAAGTCATGGCAACTCTTCCTTTTCATACACACTTCACTTGTATACAACATTATATAATGTATGTGTTAAGTTTCTCAGGACTTCTGGGCCGAGTTAGTCCAACGACAACACTTCATTAACTGTTTATTTCTTGTTTCACCTTTTGTTGTGGTATGTTATGACAGTTACACTTCTTTAACAAATGTTTGTCCAAATCTGAATTGTCTGAAGTGTAACTTAAAGCTAAAGATGAAAGATGTCACAGGTGCCGACTTCATTTACTTCCAAGTGGGACCGAATGGATGACAATGACAAATTAGGTACGTGTGAATATTGTAGACAACTTGATTATCTTAATTGATGTTTTATCCCATATCATTGTACTGTCAGTGGTGTGTTATTGAAATTTATTTTCTATACTGATGTCAATAATTAAGCTGATATAAATTACACAATGAAAATACTACATTACACTCTGAGAATAGTATTATTATAGAGAATATGGTTTTCAAATACTATTAAAGAATAGAAACCCAATTTGAATAATTTTATTTAATGCAATAGATATTTATACCATTTACTGGAAAAATTAAAATCAAAGTATCTCAGATATATGTTTTTTTACTATTGTTTTATATTGATGGTGCGATATTATAAATTTTACTGTAAAAATGTGTATATCAAAAATATACATGAATTATGTGGCCAGTTGTGTTTTTAATTATTTTCACTTTGCTTTATTCACCAATTCAGTTAGTCACAGCAGTTTTATATTTATGTAAGGTTATATAATGCTAAAAAGAGTGGTGCGATTTAATTTTTTTTTTAAGATTACATAATTAACCCTTTGGCTACTAATAATTTTTTTAGCGAACTTTTTTAGTACTTTAAAAATTTAAGATTGTTTTTATCTTTTTACTGTCAACTTGTGTTTAGATGAGCGTCGAATATTCGACGCTTCGTCTTTTTTGCAGGAGAATCGACCGTCGAATATTGGACGCTTTACAAAGGATCCAATTTATGCATTAGTTATTTATGATGACTTTCTAACAACACATTTTAAAAGCTTAAAGTATGAATACATATGATATGTTTCAAACTAGTATTATTAAAATATCAAAGGTCCAAACCTTTTTTTTATGGAATACCAAAAAAAAGTTGTGGTTGATATGTAAACCTTAAAGAAATATTTACATGAGCGTTGAATATTCGACGCTTCATCTTTCTCACACGAGAATCGACCGTTGAATATTCGACGCTTAGCAACCAAAGGGTTAAAGTGTAAAATTGATTATGAAAAAACAATTGCAGTGAATAATATTCAGATTAAACCGCTAATTGACAATCAAAATTTAATAGTTCTATTTGCTGGGATACCGTATAACACTTAGATTAGTTGTATTTTCAGTTTTTTTTCAGTACCAAGTAAGGATATCGTTCCATATAAATTAAATATATATTATTATGATAAGACTTAAGCAGTTTTGTTGTTTTTTTGTAGCTCGACTCGATGGCACCAGCAAACCACTTCGCCACACGACGGGAACCATGGAGGACTTCCTGCAAGTAGACGACTGGGGCACTAACAAAACTGTGCAACCCGGGAAAAAAACTGTAAGCTGCAATACTTCTTTTCTTTCAAATCAAAAAAAATATTTTTTAGAAATATTCCACAATTTCTTATAAGGTCACGACATGTTTCGGATATGTCAATTAGTCATTGTCAAGTCAATTGCTCACTTAATTTACCTGTTGGCATCGGTACCCCATATATGCCGTGTAAGATTCCCCTACTGTTGACATCCGTAGCCATGATATAATGTTTTGCTACTTTCTTAGAATAGTTTTTTATGCATCATCTGATAGCTAAATGATACAAAAACCAATGTGATATATGAAAATAGACCAGATAAGTATATTTATGCTTCAAATACTAGTTTTATAATTGACAGTATAATTTGTATTCCACGAAGCCGTAATGAAAGGGTTAATGGCAACTCAACGTAGTCAAAACATGTGGTCATTTATAAAGAATTGTGGAATAATTTTAAATTATCTTTTATTTTATTTGATACTATGGAATTCCACCAAGAATTATCGATTGAAAAAATTAAAAAAACACGTTTTTTCGTACTTACGTAGTGTAATCAACTTGCTAGTCCAGAATTTCATAACACCTGTACTATGTTCCGAGTGCTCTTAGAAGCGGTTTTTGAAATTTAAACAATATGCTATCATTTTTCGAAGGCAAACACAAATGATGTCAATTTTCAGTGTTATACTCAGCCATTATTGATTTTTATGTTATTTATTCATTAATATCCCTTATGTATTGATCAGGTACGATGGGCTGATATAGAAGAGAAGCGAAAGCAGGAGAAGATCAGAGCCATCGGCTTTGTGGTCGGCCAGACAGACTGGCAGAGGATGACCGACCCCACTCAAGGCTCCAGCGCCCTGACGCAGACCAAGTACATAGAGCGCGTGAAGAAATACTAAGTTTTACATTTGTGATTTATTAAGGTTAATTAGGTACCTCAGTCTTGTGCAAGTCGATTCCTTAAATGTGAAGAAAAAAATATATATGTATATATAACAAACACTAAATATTATTATGGAATCATTATTTTAAGGTTTAACTATACTGTCACAGTGAAAAATGTGTAACTCATTTGTTTTTATTCGTTTCTTAGCACGAGCAAATGTTCCGTGCAATTGGAAACCTAGAAGATGAGGTATCACTCTATTTAAGACTTATTGATCAAGCATTAAAATCTGGCCTTTTAAAATTTCAGGATAATTTCATTTTCAAAAGTGTGATAATTAGCAATTGTAAATTTCAATAATATGATGTTGATAACGGTATTTTTAGTAGATAAGTGTGACTGTATTTTTATTTCATTTATGGATCATTCCATCAATGTTCGCGGTCATCTTTCCACTAACATTCTTGAACACGGGCCGTCCATTTGGTGGTTAAGATTAATAGCATTTTTTCATTCATAGAATTTTAATTTATCTTATTTTAACAATTGCTATGTCAAAAATAACATTTTGGTTCATAAAATTCAGTCATTTATGAGCTCAAAAGAAAAGCTGCATATTTACAGTTATTTCAATGATTTTCATTTTAAGATTGAATAGATTTAATCAAGTATAACTAACGCTTATACTTTATTAGCTTTAATCTAAAATTTTATTTTAGACATGATGTTTTTTTTGTTAGTAAAATTAACTAATGATATTAGTCAAGTAATCAGTGTACAAATTTTTTCATAGTGTTTTTTGAAATTGTTTTTGATGTCGAAATAAATGTTTTGATTTTTAAAGAGACTTAACAATTCATAAATACACACAAAGAAGATATGAACTGTATAAATGAAATATAGCTTAATTTAATTATTATTCTACATAATTTATATCATAATACAAAATATCAGACACGAAAACATGTTATGTTTTTGTGTCTTTTTTTTTTATGTGTGAAATTTTTCATGGATTTCTAAAAAGAGCAGATCATTTACCTACATAGGGTATTATTACGCAATAAAGGTCGATTCGATTTTTAAATATTGTATTTATTTCATTACAATTTTGTTTACCCATCATTTATGTTAATAAATAAAAATCCTAAAAATTAATAAAAAAGTAGTTTTAATTATTATATGTATTTTAAATATATTCCCTATTACTTTCATTGTGGTGTAACACAACTTTTTTTGACTCTTGGTAGTCAATATTTTCAGTATTATTTTTTCTTAATATTGAAAACTGATCGACACAAAAATGGATTATTTTGAGGTACAGTATTTTTTTCATTTGATAGTTTATTTTATTTTCTTAATTATAAAAACCACTGACATATTTAGTTGGCTGCTAGTATTCTCACTTCGTCAAAGCATCAGCATCGTATCCTAGAAGTTCTGGTGAATACGTAGTGATATCAGCTTGATATAGCCATTGCAGGCTGGTGCAGAAAACCTCGATGTACAATCTTTTGGTCCACTCGACGGACATGCATGTGTAGCCATATTGGCATTGTGACAAGTCCGGTCACGGATGTGACATTAATTATCTACATGGGTGCTGTGAGTGGTGCGCCATTAATTCTGTAGATCGCCACTTGGGCGCTGGGCGACATTCCACGGCGATCGCACTTATGGCCGGTAGTTGTCCCCAGACTGTGTGGAGGTCGTATTGTGGCTGGCCCGGCCTGAAAGCTGTGACTAGGTCCGGGCAGACGTTTGTAAAGTTTATCGTAAAAATATATGTGCTTATGGAAAAGTCTGTGTTGTTCATCTGCTGCTCACCCTGCCACCACGCGATTGAATAACTTCCATAAGAGAGGAGGATGTCAGTAGGTATGTTACTGTCAATGTTTTTCGAGGAAGTAGTTTACTGCTCATTTATTACCTCTCCAATTCCATCTCCCATAGCATCCACGTATAATATAGGACCATCATCTTGCGGTACTTTTAATTCAACCATTGTCAAGCTCTCATCATTTTCCGGATGAACCTCCGGAAAGTCTCTGGCTATAGAGTCGACTTCCAGGGATTTCCTCTGCTCTGCCACTTTGGCTTGCTTGACCTGATTGGGCATGTCTTCCCTGCCTGCCGTCATGACCATGACCGAGGGGCTCATGGTGTTCATCTGATCCTTGAGGCACTGCTGTAAGATGCTGAGGAAGAACAGAAAACTCAGCAGCGTCAGAGCTGACAATGCAGCTCCACCACCTTTATTTCCTCCACCACTTGAATGACTGTAGCCGTAACTGAAACACAGAGTTTATTGAATTTACATATGTGTTAGTTATAAATAAATTAAATGAAGGTTAAGATTTAATATACATTTTTTATGGTTATTTCTAGTAGGTATTTTAGGTAAGTAGGTAATTAATTTGACCATCCAATATAGGTACCATGTTGAAACACCATTCCCTATTCGATTACCAAAGATAAGCAACATTGGATGTTGAATGTACTATAGTAAGTGACTGTCTGGGTACATCGCGTGTCCTTGATTGGGTTGAGCTGCCTCTAAGGATCAAATAATCCAGATTTTAGGAGCGTTGGGTTAATTCTCTGATCTCCTTAAAATGCTGTTTAATAAAGCACCGAAATTTGCTTTGGTTACAAAAATAGTATTCACTTCAAGTAACTGGGTTCTAGTCCTGGGGACTATTTATTATTATTGTAACTAAAATTGTACATACTCTTTTACCAGTGGTGCCGGTCATTTTTGGATCGGTAATTTTTGGTGGAATTCCACAGTTCAATGTGATAATTGCTTAATTAAATTTATTTAATACCCAGCGTAGTTGGCATTCAGTAAATTGTTTTTTGGGAATTAAAAAAACCTTGCATTATATATAAGAATAGCTTAAAAAGCTTGTTTTTAAGTTACTGTTCTTTACGATTTTTGCGTCGTATAAATTTTCATACAAACTTCAATACAAGTATAAAAATAATATAACTTTAAAATTACATTTTGGTGATAATAAAGAATATTTTCTTACTGATTAACAATATGCCTTGGAGGTGATCCATGGTAGTTTGGAGCCTGGTTGTAACCTTCATGTCCTCCGTAATATCCTTGGCCTGAAGGACTGCTTTGATGATATCTGGAACATTTTTATTGAAAATAACATATTTTATATTAAATTATCGTTATCAAATAACAAAGTAATTAACATTTAAATACAATAGAAACAGGATAATTTAAAGTTGTAAATTTTAAGTACGTTAGGAATTTATTAATACTAGGAAAACAATTAAGTAATCTAAAATTTGAATTTTATAGAATTTTCATCCATGGTTTTTTAAAAGGGGTTTTTAAGAGGAATTTGAACGTAAATTTAGATATAAAAGCTTTTTCGAATTAGTCGAGTTTCCACTGTATTTATAAAAACGTCGCACAAACCTTTCAAATGGTTTATGCAAAATTCCACCATGATTTAAAATTTGCTTGATTGTCATTTTCACAATTTATATTTAAAAAAAACTTTCAGTTTTATTAATAATGCTTTTTATTCTTATCAATCTACGATAAATTATTTATCACAGTTCCCATAGAACATGTTCGTATCTCGCGGTATTTGTTTTAAGAGTGATCTGATGTAGATCGCGTGTCACCCAAGTTCATTGTCATAAAGGGGAACTAGACTTCAAGAGAACAATAAATATTTTATGCGATAAATAAAAAATAACAACTTATTATGTATTTAAGTATTCAACTATCGCACAACAAACAGATTAATCATTTGTATTAAAGGATAAATCTTGATTTGTGCTAAAAAAATAATGTCCTTTGATATACCTATTCCGTTTGAATTTTTATACCTATAATAAATATCATTCTATTGAAAAAATACATATTGTTGTTTTTCTATTGTCAACATCATTGTTTTTGATCGTCGAAATTACTTAAAAGACTAAATACATTGCGGGGAATGAAAAATAATGAATCGCTGATGTACGAATGCGGAGATCACCATATCCTGCAATCCATAAAATCTTGCTTTTTTTCTTATCCTCTCAGCAGTGGTGGATTTTTTAAGGGAATTTAGAGGTTAGCTTTTTCGAATGATAAATAGAAAACATAGATTTTCAGTCAACTGTCACCTTCTAAAATACATTTTAAAAATTACCTTATCGTTGTATAGTATATCAATTCAAAGATATATTCGATGTACAATACATCGCTAGCAAAAATATTAGCCTTTTCGACAAAGCATAGTGTGAAGTTTTGACAAATAGTCGTAAGTGATTTTTTATGTAAAAAAAAATGATTTTTCGTCTATTATTTATTTACATATTTCTTGTAATAAAAACTATAAGTTTGTGTTATAGTCCATCCAATATAGGAAGAACCCTATGACACATTTATTGCCCTGTGCTAAATATCGTCCGATATAACGTTGTAAAAACGTTCGCTACCTATACTAATTTTATCAACATAAACAAAAGCCTCTCTTCTTATATATAATAAGTTATTTAGGTAAATATATCACAATAAAAACAAAATAATAAAAAATGTATGCATATTGTTACAAATTAGAAAAAATACGGCAATTTGCAACTATAATACTATAATATCTGACGCACGTAGAAGGCCATGTCACATAACTGCGAAAACCAGTGTTGGGGTATAAATAATCGGATTTTCGATTGTTTTTGTAAATACCTACTAAAATTAAATATTAGAATTATTATCAATTATAAGTGAATATTAACAGGTTTTAAGAGACATGTAAAACAAACTATAAATAATAATATTGGTAATATGAAAATTATGAAGAAAAGCAAGTGTAGAGATAAATATTAGCACATAACCTTAAAAACACATATTTTAGTCGGAATCCGATAAAGCAGTACATTCTAAATTGTCTTCGTCACTATCGGAATCAGAACTACAACTTTCACACACATTTATAATCAGGTTATGTTCACTTAAATTGTCAAAGCGTACATCGCGATCCCATTTTTATTGTTTGCCGTAGTAGGAACTTTGTTGATTTGGACAGAATGGTACGAAGCGTTGTCCATTACTATGGCGTGAAGCTCATGTAAATTTGACAATAAGGTCATAAACCATTGTCTGAAATGATCAAAATTCGTCTCTTCGTGATATGCTGTCGTTTTAACTGACTTAAACGCCAGAAGACAATTGGGCACAAAACCTTTTGACATTCCGGCATGACAGATAATGAGGCGCTGGCCTTTTCCTTCAGGAGTTTTCGTCCTGGATTTAGCCGTGTCGTCTGTCCATATTTTACGAACAGTATGATTAGCATTGAGCCAAGTTTCGTCGAGAAAAACGACTTTCTCCCAATTCCTAATGCTCTTCATTTGCCTCAAAAATCGCATCTTTTCAGGGAAATATCCGTGCGCTCCATTATAAACTTTCTATTTTCACATTTTTTATTAATGTTTTTCAATACCTTACTAAGAGACGTCGCACTGCCTTGAAATAATCCGACTGACTTTAGAGAACCTACCAGTTTAAGAAGTGTTGGTATTTCGTTGCGGTCATAGTATGCATACACGTGATTCCGAATTGCTGCCAAATCAAAGCTATCGGGTTTTGTTATTGAGCATTTCTTCTGTCGTTTCTTATTTGGTGTTCATAATTTTTCTCTTCTAATGAAGATTCACCGTATTTCTCCTCTGTGATCCGAGACACTGTAGATTTACTGATTCCTAGGGAATCCGCGACCCGATCTCGAATGTTTTCAACAGACAGCAATGGTCCACCATTTTGTTTTTCTGGATGAAAATAATCACGCAAGCGTACGACAAATTCACGTGATTCACTGCTGAGAATAGTTCTTTTCTGTCTCTTCGGCATTGTAAAAACACAAAAATATGATTCAATGAAACAACTTTAACAATAATTACAACAAAAAAACACGAATCGATCGAAGAACAACACGCTACTTAAAGTCAAACATTTGTACTGATCCGCGAAATAGAGATGTTTATATACGATTCACTTCGAATTCAAATTCGATTTTTTTCGAAGAAGAAGAGAAAAAAAATCGACCCAATCGAAATAAATATTTTTGCCCCATCCCTTTTACAAGGGGCAATAAATGTGTCATAGGGTTCTTCGTATATTGGATGGACTATAACATTTTTTGTTTGTACTGAATGTGTTTTTAGACAACAATATGATTATGTATTATTCACACCAAAGCTTTTTCACACATTTCTTGGTGGAACTAATTATTATAACGTTCATTCCAGTTCAAATGTTTTATGTTACGGTGCATTCTGCTGGGAGAACTTCGCCATTCGCCATAATGTAGGTAATATGTTACGGTAGGAGTAGCACAGGAAGAAACTTTAACTCCCACCACAAATTTAAACAAGTGATCTCTATCAGAAACACGGCATGGTAACTGTCGTAAATTCTATACCGAGTAGATCACGATCTTAAACATCTTATTGTTTTATTACAATTTTCTTTTTTTTCTTCTCATTCCAAATTATTAATAAATAAATGCTTACTTGTAATAGGTTTCAAAACTATCTTAACGATATTTACTCTCATATAGATTGTTATGTAAAAAGTCTTGCATAATTTGCATAACATAATGGTTATTTATTTCATAAGTACTTTAGTTTTATATAGCATTTTTTACTCTACTCGTTTCACCCTGGGAATGAATTGATGTTTATGTATATGTAGCGACTCTGGAGATATAACTTCGTTTATACATATAATTTTGTGATTCAACTAATTCAAAATTACGTGTTTTTGGTAGGGTTAGGCTAAGTTAGTTTCAATTAAGCCGGCGTAGCTTGTGGACTGGACTTGATAGAAATTGTTATTACGTAAACTTAGTTGTTAGTAAAATATGATGAACGTGTTATTTGATCATAAAAGTGATACGACTGTATTTATTATTTATTTAACTATTTTATTATATTTCATATATTCAATTAAAAATAATATTTTCCGATTACACTCGTATTTATTTTCATTTAACACTTACCACACAGTATATTTTTTAGAGATTTAATAGATTCCTTCGTCTATATTAGGCAGTGCCGCTTTTAGGGGGTGGCGAAATGGATCGGTGCCCCAGGGTGTTGAATAAGCTAGGGGCGTCGAAGGCAACCAATCTTGTTTTTTTTTAAATATAAACAATATGGGATGCCAGAAAAAAATGCCTTAGGAGGCGGCAGGGTTTAAAACCGGTACTGATCTTAGGTTAGGTACTAAAATAATTAATTGTGAACATATAAACCAATTATTTGACTATATTTTTTAAAAGCAAACGTTTATTTAATTGATTTATCAATATTTTTTTGTTTATGTACATATATTTAAATTTATCTTTCGCTTAAATCTTTTTATTGCGTATAATTGTGAATTTACTGCACAAGCGTATTATATAATATACTCTTTAGATAAAATACTCCATTGCGCGTGATTGATTTCATTAGTTCTTTCTCTTTAGGAATTCTGTGCACGGGCCACAGTTATTTAGTGAGGGCACCCACTGAATTTATCAGTTGCTAAATGATCATTGCTAAATGAGCACATCATTGAGGAAACTTCATTGTTTTCCAATGTGATGCGTGTGTAAGGCGAGTAAAGTCCAGTCCAGGTATTAAAGTTTTATTTGACATTTTGGAAGGATACAGGTAAATAAAATAAGCAGGTTAATTTTATTGATTTATTAAAACAATTGTCACTCGATCATTAACAACCATCCATCACCATTTTATCAAAACGCATTCGTCAATCTTGACAATTCAAAAATATACATCAGTCACACAAATACATTATGATTTTCTTCACGGGTGTTTAAATAAAATCACAAACAACATCTCCCGCGCCGCTATCACTAAATATATCAGCACAAAACTATTCATAATAATTATTTTTAAATGTGCTCAAAATAAATAATTTAATAAATAATCATATTATCACTAAGTTTAATTCGTTGTGTATCTACTTAAATATTTGTATACTAAAGCGAATGCAGACAATTAATTTGACTTAATCCTGCAAACAGATTAGCAATTGAAATATATTAGCGACAGACAAGTCGATTTAAATATTTTAAATAATTTATTACGTCGTCACACTTCCCAGTTGTGATGCTGATTTTTTTATTAACTTTGGTTAAAAGGTGGAAAAGCTAGATCATTTCATTATATTTTTATTTACCTGCTGAGGTTTAAGTATATTCGTATGTTTATAAAAAGCAGCTTATTTTTTGAATAAACAGTTGCATTGATATCAGAGTTTAAATTTGAGAGATCTAAATCAATTGAGAAGTATATTTTCAGTATAAGATCTCTCTATGTGTAAATATTTCTATCGTATTTTTACGTTTCGTTTAACACATTTTTAATTATTGTCTCTATCGAACATATAACACATTAACTTCAGTGAGGTTAAACAAATGAATGATTAATGTGCTCTCGTGTTAAGTTCACAATTTGGCTTCTTCGTGATTAAACTTCGTTGCACTGCAGGTACATCTGACGACAGTCCACTCCTGAGCGTCCTCTTCTGCCAGCTTCGTAGTATTCATCAAACGTGGAACCGGATTGTCTCTCCAGTACGAAGCTCGTTGCGTACCTGAAAACAATAAAATATAATATTTTAATTACGACCGTATTAAAATCATGTACGTACTGTGTTTCTCAAAAAATAAATAATTTAATTCGTGAATCTTTTGAGATGTCTGTGTGTGTGTGACTATGTCGATTTGGGATTAATAACAATTGCTTCATTCACACTTTGTAAACTTATAATATTATTAGATTTTTGTTCAGTTGGGTTTATCATCCAACCTTATAAGACCATGATTATTTCCCCACCACAGCTGTCACTGAGGACATAAACTAATTTAGTCATTATCCACTAATAAGGAGCGGTTGCATGCGAAAGAAAAATAACAAATTTTCTCAAAGTCGCAGTCTTGTCATTTTGGAAGGCTGCGATTGATTACATAATTTCTGTAAGGAATTGAATTGGCGATGATCTTGATTGCTGACAGCGGTTCCTGGCAATAGTTTATGGTAGCTATTTGCTCTGAATTCAGAGCGGGTAGGGTAAATATAATATGTTATTTTCGTTTAAAGTTGAGTTGTTTTTAGGTCAGGGAATGCATTTATGAGTCATACTTATACTGCAATTATAATTGCATCGAAGTATTAGAAAGTGCAGCGAAGAAAGTCAATGATATCGCCCGGAGCCGAGAATGCATGCAACATTGCGATTGCTGTAAGTAATGTAACAAGCGATATGCGAAAATACATTCTTATATTGAGGATTCAACAAGTTTTTAAATTATTTAAAAATTGCTTCTTTGGATATGTCACAATTCAATAAAACACGTTTTCACACTGAAAATTCGGCTGAAAATATAATAATTTTTATAGAATACGAGTAATTAAATAAAAAATATGACGTTTAGGTTGTTAACTGACTAATATTTTTAATATAACATACTTTCATATAAAAATAAAATGGTAGTCATAGTTTATACTTGTACATATTTTAGAGAATAATATAAAAATAACCAATTGTTAGAATAACTATAATAGAATAATTTTAATTCGCATGAATGTAATACCAGTACAATTATTTAAGAAAGAAATCCGCATGCATATCAGGTTATTTATTTTCTGGTTAATTTTTTTCGACAATCAAATTTGAACCACTATTTTTTTTATTCAGAATTCTGAAAGTTTTGACTGTTTAAAGCCGTGAATAAAGAATACTACGTTATTATAAACGGACAATCGAAGACGGGATTGAATGAAGCTATTGACATACTAACGTTGTTCAAAAATGCCAATATTTTATACGTTTAAACAATCAGAGCAAAAATACGATGGCAGGTATGAGAACCCGACAGCTGACAGTGTACCAACTTTACAATCGAGCTATCTGGCTTTTTCTATAATAAAAATAGGTGTATGTTTTTATTGCTAGAAGCACTGATCCAGATTAACTTTAAAAGTGTTCAACTTACGTTCCCAGTTGGCAGAAGACACTCTTGGGTCCAATGTCTCCGGAGCACTCGGTGCTGGCTTCACAGACGTACTTCTGCAGGCATCGGTCATCAGAGGTGGCAAAGGATCGCACGTAGCTCTTCATCATGGTGATGCCGGCGACTGCTGCGTCGCTGAGAGAGTCCTTGCGGCCCAGTGAGCGCGCGGTCATGGAGCGGTGCGAGAAAGATGTCTTCAAGGCGTCCAACAGGTTAACAACGATGTTGATGAACTGGACACGGAAGTGAAAATCATTAAAACTCATCTCATCTTTTTGTTTAGAAGAAAATGATAAATTGAATCATTACAATCTCTCAGGAATTTTATTGTTATACGCTTATGGTCAATTGGTAAATAATTCATCTCATTTATTTTAATAAATTCATATAAAGCCTTCATGTATTTATTACTTGACGAACTTTCAAATGCGGTACATGTGAATTAAACAACTTATGAGTATGTTTGTTAGTTGTTTTTCCAACAATGTCGTCAATTCAATCAAAGAAAGTAAATTTTAATGATTAATAATATGTATATAAATATAAAATAAAGTAAAAACGATTTTAATTAACTGTCTACTATTAAAGCTATCAAGATCTACTCCGGCGAGCAATACAAATTTCAAGATTAGTCAACATTTGAAAAGAGTGCTTAACATAATTATTTGTATAGTTATTTAGTTTTTTTTCGATCCATAATTCTTGGTGGAATTCCATAATATCAGATATAAATAATTTTTTAGAATTTATCCCACAATATTTTTTTTGACGACATGTTTCAGCCACTTGAAAATGGACATTTGACCTGGCTGAAACATGTCGTCAAAAATATATATTGTGGGATAAATTCTAAAAATTATTTTCATTTATATCTGATATAAGTAATATATATATATATATAGTATAGCTTTATTTTCAAAACGCACTGTTGTAACAATTTCAATATCATTTGCTTTTATAAAAAAGCCTGCGTTTGAAATAAGCTATCTAAATTAATATGTTCGTATATATCTCTATATAGCTCTATTTCATTATAAAAATTGTGCAATCTTGCAATTCGTATCGCTTATAGTGTAGCTTTTACGATCTTCAGATATATTCATATATCTTTTTTGAAGTTTTTTTTATTCTACCACCCGGTTAATAATTTGTTTGTACACATTATAATTATATTATTTACAAAAAATAACATGAAAATAAATATATAACTGCGTATTTTTAACATTTAAATTAAAAAAAAATAAGTTGAAGTAATAATATTAATATGAGATTTTTTGTATCGAGTTTATTTCTATAAAATAATGTTAACTCGTCATTTTTATTGTTGTAAAAAGTGGTCAAAATATTTGTTGATTTATTGATGATTTTTTGGAATTAAAAAAAAGTCTTGAAAAACGTAATTGTCAAAATGGGAATTGAAAGTGAGTCAAATTATGACATACCTCTCCTGCTTGCTTGGCCATGGTTGAGACCTGGTCAGGGTCCTTAGTGCCAAGAACTGCCGACAGAACCGCAGCCAAGATACCCTGAAGCCAAACAAAGCCATCTGGTGCCGTAACCGCCTCTTATTATGTACAACTCCTCTCTCACAATCCGTGAACAACTAATAGTGAATATAAATATGCACAATGACACTACGTGATCGAAGATGCACCCAACCCGCACATATTTCACATAATTGTTACATCACATTGTTTACAAAAATATTAAATTCATAGATTACAATAAGGTATTTATTTGTATAAATTCAGTAAGTAATTAAACTTTTTGACAGTAAATTAAACGAATAAGTATTAAATATAATAAACTTGCAGTAGGTTAAATAAATAGACTGTGTCCACTGTGTAAGTACGAATGTGGTAAGTTATAAAATTAAAATGCCAGTAATATATTCAATACTGCCAGTAATTAATGTAAAACGGTTGATATTTATATAAAATTATAAATTTTTCACACTAAACTTAGATTAGTTTTAGCTTGACAGCTAGTGATTCGATGGTGGTAACATGCAAACTTATGACCAGAACTATGGATAATTAACATATAAAATGGAAACCTAACCTTATATATTATTGACTACCATTCATTAATTATTTACAACTATTTTATTATTTTTCTACTTCCAATTTTTATTTTTCTACTGCCAATTCATTATTTATTACTAACCATATCTTAATTATTTACTGGCTTTTCATTAAATTAAATACTGACAAAATAATTAGTTGCTCTTCAATAATTAGAAAAGCTCTTCATATTATCACAAACTTGATTTGAAAATTTCTTTGTTTGAAGACTGTGAAACTGTACTTAAGGCAATATTTTCTTCCAAGATCAAATGCAAAATAATATCGCAAGTGATCAACCAAATGATTGAATCGACAAAAATCAATATTTGGTAACATTCTTTCAGCCTAAAATAATTTACAAACGAAATTGTGAAATATGTGCGAGATTAAGTGGGTGATATTAATATAATATGATAATTTTAGTAATGGTTGCATACTGACATTCACGTTTGATGATGAATCTGAAGTAGAAATGCTACACAATGTAATCTCTAATGATGAGTGTTAATATTGATAGGATTACTATTAATTCGTCACGATTGGTTAATACATTTGTGTTAAATTTAATCACCTTTACAAGAACAACAATTAAATCATAATAATAAAAAAATGGATTTAGAAAAAGCGTTGCCATTTTTAATCGATTTACATTATTTTGTAATTTACAACGTGGCGGATTTATCACACTTCTTTTGTAACAATATTTTGAACCTCGTTTGATGATCTTGATGTTATATTGCATCATAAATCTATTAGAGTGCTTTCACTCTGCGATCAGAGAAAGTGAGTGAGTGGTGTGTGGTTTCTTTTTCCAGCATGTGCGGTGGGAAACTTGAGGATTATTGGTTATGTGGCGCTACTTCTGATTCCTTCAAACGGTCAGACAGTGGTATTAGTCGTATCAATATGCGTCAAACAAAGCCAACTGTGAATTAATGTTGCTCTACCTTTGTTAGATAACTTATTTATATTATATATGGGACCATCCAATACCGAAAATAAATAAATATTATAATATATAATAAATATTATATCTGTCTGGCTAATTATGAATATTATTGAATGTTTTGTATTCAATAAAATTGCTTTTTGAAGTATTCATTAAAATGAATCATATTCATTTAACTTAATATTTACCAATTAATAAAATAAAATTACATATTCCACGATTTTTAAAGAAACGTACAATCGTAAATTAAATTTTTCAAATACATTATTACAAGATATTTGTTTCAATAAATATACTTTTGACATTCTCTTTTTATAAAATAATATTAGAGATTTTTTAAATGGAAAACACAAATGGAACATTTTCGCACCCTCAGGTGTATTTATAATTTAGTTTAGTTGGATAAAAAGATGATCGAGAGGCATCTATGGATTAAACTTTTAAATAACACAAAAAGGAATAAAAAACAGTGAGATTTGAATTTAAATGATTTTACTGAAGAAAATTTGATACTTCAAAAAGCAATATCGTTGGCTGTCTGGTTTTGTCTTGTCTTGTCCAGTGCCGGTTTTAGGGAGATGGCGAAGTGTGGCGGTGCCTTAGGGTATTGAATAATAGGTGCGCCGAAGGCAACCTATTTTGTTTATATTTTCTAAATACAAAAAATATGGTGCACCAGTAAAAGCCGGCACTGGTCTTGTCTAATGTATGTTATGTCGTGAGACTGACCTGCATCGGGGACCCATTGTCGACTTTATCGATGCCGTCGCTGGAGGCGCCTCCGCCCAAGATGGCGGTGAGGATCTTCAGTCCCATGGACAGCATGTTGGCCCAGGGGGAAGGTGCGGCTCCCACGTCGGCGTCTAGGCTGTCGCTCTTGTTAGGGCCAGTTGGGCCACCGTTAAAGAACATCTGCATCAGCATGCCTGAAGACAAAACAAACAATTATTTATATTTTTAGCATTCACTTCGAGACTATTTTTAAATATTAAGAAGATAATGTTTTTAATAAGCGTTATATTAATTAACTGTTAGATACGGAAATGACACCAGAGATTTTTTCCACACTGTACACTTCGACAACTTATCGTTTGATAACACTTATTAAACGATTAACTTAACATGATCCATTCGTGTTAACAATAAGATAAAACGTAAAGATATTTTAAATATTTTAATAAATGATTTAACAAGCAACTACATTCAAGATTTTTTCTGTGTACTCTTTAGTCTCGTTTTTGAAAATATTTTCTTTTAATTAAAAAAACAAGGTTCATAAACAGATATGATTAAAAGTAGACAGTCCCTCGATATAGAGTAATACAGATACAGTAGTAAGCGAAACTCTCAATATAAATAATCAAATAATAACAAAGTTATTAAAATATTCTTAATATTAAAAATATAAATTGTTATTGAAAAAAATATGTTCCTTATTTTATTGTATATATTCTAAGATTTTTTAAATATAAAAATTAACTAATAAATTACGTGGTAAATAAATTCCTTTTTATTTTGTGCCTCAAGTTAGTTTATATTAAAAATAATTATATATTTTTATAATAAATGAATCTGCTTAAATTAATTATTAAAATATAAATTAATTAATTAATCGTAATCTGCCGTATTAATTGCGGCTTTAATCCGATTAGGTAATAACAGGATACAGGAAATTGTCATTCTAAAACGGTGATCGGGTAATAGATGATCTATCAGGGCGGATGTTTGACTAACCCAGCATGTTCGACCATGAGAAGCCTCCATCCTGGATCTGGTTGGTCTGGATGTCGTCCAGGTCGTCAAGCGCCACCTTCTTCATTGCGTTGGGCTTCTCGGCGAACTTCCTGTCGGCGGGGATGCCCCCCGGCCCGTAGTACTGAGGCTGTTGAGCGCGAACCTGTCCCGCTACCTGAAAAAAGAATCAACAAAAATTCATTATTGAAAAATCCTACATCCATTGATTGTTAAATGCATTCCAATTTGTGAAGAATTATGGCTAAATAAATTTTTACATTATGAAGCGATCTACCTTGATTTCAAATTCACAGTAAATTACATAACTTGTTTGATTTTTCATTTATTCGTTTGATTGTAATCATAGGGATGGGTAACGCTAAAGTCACTAAATATATTACACCGCAACCTTCGCAACATTTACGAAGTTTTTCGAATAAAAATCAATAAAGAAGTAACGTAGATGTTAACTAATTATATTTAACGTAAAATTGAAATTAACCACACATTATCATTCTTTTAAGACAACGAGAGCCGGGATTTTTTAAAAGTTTGTTATAGATTACGACTTAATTAATTAAAATTTTCAGGATATCAGGTAATTCGCCTAATGAGACTTGTATTTATGTGCTAACAAAACTAACATATATGACAATTAGACCCGTGAAGTTATCACGAAACTAAAGATAATTTTGTGATGTACTTGCCTGTGAGACTTGCGGATGTTGCATGGCTTGCTGGGGGTAGGCGAAGGTAGAGATGAGGCAGCTGCTGCTCAAGAGGACCAGCAGCGACCAGCCGAGGGTTTGTTGGTGGTACATTCTGCGAATAAGACAATAGAGTTGCTTAATCGTTACAATACCTTTCATTCGTCAACAGTAAACACGTCAAATGAGTACTTATTCACGGTAAGATTATTTCAAACAATGAAAGATGACTTCTTCCTTGTCTATTTCATAACGCACGTAAACGGAAATGAATGCTAATAGTTTATATAAAATACATACGACAATAAACTTTTTTATTTGTTAAAAATTACATTTTTGTTATTTTAACATAAACATTCGAAAAAAAAGAACTCCGGTACATATCGGTATAATTGTATTGAAAGTTATTTATGTATGTACGTTAAAATTATAAAAATATGTTATAATTTATTGATGTAATAAGCAAAAATTCTGTTAAAAGATAATAATACGTCTTTTATATACATGTATATTTGCCCCAAATTGCTTAAAAATCTTATACATTTTCACATAAAAATAATTGACATTAGGTATGATAATGTCAAAAATGCACATATACAATAATCTACCTAACGGTATTTAAGATTTAAACATATCTACCTAAAAATTATAGACATACATATCTACCTAAAGAATATTTTAATACGAATTGCAGTTTAAAAAAGAGAATTAAATAAATAATTGCAATATAAGAACGAAGGCGATAATTATTTTAATAATTGTTTGTCACTGAAAAGTGTTACACATTAAATTTGCGGAGAAGTTAATGAGTTTTATACTAACCGTTAGACAAGTGCAGTGTTACGTTTAAGTAATAATTAAAAGGTGTTTCTCCTGAAGAATCATGACTGTTAATTTTGAAGAAGACTTATTTCATGTTGTTTATCTTCTTATTCGTCAACCGTTATAATTGGCCAAGAATTCCGCACTACACTGCAAGTGGGTCAAGAGTCTCGGTCATTATTCTTTAAATTAGTTTTCAGTAGAACCTAATTAATGATAACTTAATAATCAGAATACTCCAAGATAATCTGAATACAACAAATAATTGTAACTTAAGCATCCCACATTTAAATAGACGGAAATGTGTCAAATTCAGTGCTTCAATAAATATTAAATATTTAGAGTGATTATTCAAGATCAAAATTCGCTCATTCGCTGTTGCATGAATGGGGATCAAGAAATAATCTTCCTTGTGGAAACATGTAGAAAGGTATTTATTATTTTTATATTTATTATGTGTATATATTATATTTATTATTATGTGCTTAGAGCGGTAATGGTTACGGCATGAACGAGTATATCTATCATGAATAAGTATTTTGGCAACAATGATTGCGTACGAGTGTTAAATGTTCTAACGTATCATTAGATTGAAATTTAAAACTAATGGAAAATTAATATAATTATTCTTTCTTGCCTAACAAGCTGTTTATTATATTCCTTGGCCAAGAACGTTAGTCTATTATTTATTATTTTCGATACGTAGGTAACGCTTTTTAATCTTTAATCTCCTGCTTAGCATATGTTATTTTTGCCACTACACATTTAGACACATATATTTACCGCCATACATAATCCTTACCTTGTCCTTGGGCATAATATGATGATTCGTTCAACGCTCATGAGGTCTGAACCATTCGATCAGATAATGCGACTCAACTTCAGAACTCAACTTATACTACTAAGGTATTTCATTGAAAATGATACATCAAATCATATTTCTATAACTGATAACTGAGAGAAATTTAATAAATAATAATCCATAAATTTCTAAAGCAAAATTATTTGAATGCAAACATGCTTGTATTTACTGACATAAATTACGAGAAATGAGTCAACAATGCCCTTATTATTCACGACAAGTGCTGTATAAGTATGTCGACATAAAGAAATGTAACAGTTAGAAATAACCTGCTGGGTTCCCTCAATTACGACTGGCGCCACTTTTTTTCCTGTTAAGTGAAGTGTTTTCATTGAAGCCCAGATAACCATTACTTCAATGAGACCAACGTAGGTAGGCAGACCGAGGGCTACTGAGGT
The DNA here is from genome assembly GCA_022606575.1 of Glossosoma conforme. Taxonomy (NCBI): domain Eukaryota; kingdom Metazoa; phylum Arthropoda; class Insecta; order Trichoptera; family Glossosomatidae; genus Glossosoma; species Glossosoma conforme. The sequence goes on from JAGTXR010000030.1 coordinate 146,357, forward strand.
GTTTTTATGCGACCGATTTCACCATTACAATACGCCGGCATTCTGAGTCGTCTCTTCTACGGGTGCTTTCTTCTTTCTGGCTAACCAAAGCATATTCTGAGATTAGTGCGCTTCGACCTGAATAGATTTTGTGTGAGTCTGTTTTACTTTTATTCCGTCGCGCTCTGAATATTCTAAGACACTTATATTTTGTAATAATTTTATTTTGAATCGTGCTTTCGCATTCAAATAATGCATTTTTTAAATTTACTTACAAGTTAATCCGAAGACGTGCTCATCACTAATACGTAGAAATTAGTAGATTTAAAATATTGCAGAATGATACATTTTATAAATCATTTACATTAACTATGCTTGTTCGTATAAAAGCATCGATCAAATAATATAATAAATATAACATTCATTATTATTTGGCTTCAATCAACACTGCTGAATGAAAAACTAACTATTTATATGACATTGTTTTTTGTACAAAATTATTTAAACTAATATGTATTGCAATCGAGTTTTGAATTTTACTATTTTTATATTAGAAAGATATAATACTTTGTTATGATATAGTTGTAATTGCACATTTTGTAATTAACTTTTAAAAGTTCGTTAATAATTTGCAAAAATACTGTATTTGAATTACGTGAGAGGGTACATAATACAATGTATTTGAAATACGGTTAGATGGATAGTGGCTCCTTAATCGACAATTTTTCCAAGATACATAATAAAAATAATTTTACTTGAAAATTGGTCAAAGTCGATAAAAATATATTTATTGTGTTCGACCTGTAAGTAATCATTTAATTACAAGACATTGTATGTCTCTAATATCGCATGCGCAAGGTAGTAAGTTAACATCCACTTGCTCTAATTTGTGGCTACCGGAGTCTAGCTGCTGGTGAATGAACAGTTGTTGTGACCTGCTGCAGTTCTGGCTCAAGTGTTTACCGTAAACCAAAGATGACGGCGAGATCTTCTTACACGTGAATGTGTACGCATTTATAGGCATAGCCGGATGTAAGAGAATAAGAGATCGATCATCCCTTGGAAATGGAATGAAACAAAAATGCACTATACTGAAGAAAATAAAGCATAACTATTTTTCGAAATAATTTATGTTGACTCAAATAAAAGTTGTTGCCTATTTTCAGTAACAGGATCCTAGTAAATATAATTTATTTAATCAAATAGTCAGGGATTATGCTATTTTTTCTTGAATACAACACGTAACACGTTACTCGTACGTCACATTTAGCAACAATTTTATCTTAAAACTTTAAATGAATAATATATTTTCACCAAAGCATACTAATTCAAAAATTAAAGAGGCTCTCACTCTAGAAGAGCGTTAATCAAAATAGGTAAAATTTTAGTGTTGAGTCTTACAAATCTATTTGTCAGAATCCTGTGTAGCGAAATGAAGATGGTAAAATCTTCAATCGATTATATACCGAAAGGGTTTCATTTTTATGTACTTGTGTTTTTTTTTTGGGAATTTTTTATTTGCTTTTAACCATGATTACAATGTTGCGATGTGACATAGATGAACGCATTCGATGCATGTAAGACACTTTGTTTTTATCCCGCTGTTGTTTAGTAGGTTGTATTTTATATTTGCAAAAAGCGGCGAGTCATCTCAAATAATAATGTGATGTTCTCTCGCGCGCCGCCCTGTTGATGGAGAGCAGACCGTTAGCGACCTACACACGGATATGACATGATTGTGTTTGATTTGAGAATTACGAAATCGTAACGGAATTCGTTTAACGTCTTCACATATTTTCCGTGTAATTTCGAACGGTAAAATTATCAGATATGTGCTATTACACAAACAATCTGCTTATGATTGAGATGTTAGGTATGCGATAAGAAGAAACGTAGTCATATTATGTCAATTTTTTAATTTAATATTAAGTAAAATTAATGAAATGTAAATACATTGAAATTGTAACGTTCTAAGATTTTTTCGGAAATATAGTATAAATTGAGCATTGAGCCGTGCTCTAGGACTAAATATTCCTAGCTTCAAAAAAATTGCGTTAATTTACCTGATTTATTTATACATTCTGAAGAACAAACGCCCAAATTTGCATCCGATATTACAGTGTCTTCTGGTCAAATCCCAAGTTCATATTGAACCATACAAAGTGTGTAGGCAATCAGCGAAGCTACGAAAGTAGACGTTTTACTTGGAACGAGATTAGAGTATTTGCAGCTAACTGTATGATAGCATGTTGTGGCAACCATTTACTCCAACTGTGGTATGAATATGGATGAAATCACTGATATATAATGATTTGAGCCATCTCTTAAAACCAAACGGTTCAGCGTTCATGATAACTATCTTTTCTCCTTACAATTTTGATTAAAAAACGCTTAAATTTGCCTTAAATTTTACAGTTGTCGTTCCTTCAAGCCCCACAATTCAGTCTAGGAAACCATCGACAGCAAAATATAGTCTAAGTTAGCAAACTTTGAGTGTGAAGTGACTTGAAAAAATACAAGTATCATATAATTGTTAAAAGAACAAAGTGACGATAAATTGTAGAAACCGTATCATATGCTTCAGTTAGAGGATAAGTAAAAAATAATAAATTAAAAGGTATTTTAGAATACGTTTACAATTTAATGTCAAATAGAAGTTTAGTAGAAAAGCTCAAAATAGAGAAAACTTAAGCAATTTATAAAAGTTTATGTGTATATTGTATAAGTCTCATTTACATATAACCATTTAAAAAAATAAACATCTGAATGTTAAAAACATATGACAATTCTTTGCGCTTGGACATTGAAGCTCGAGTGACGGTGGAAAGTGTGGAAAGCTGCATTAAGCGGCGGTCATTTGAGCGATGCACTTTGCACTGTTGTCCGGTTTCATCAGCGGTCTAATCTTTCAGTACGTTTTTAATAAGTAAGGCGAAAACCCGTTCTCCTCATTTTCTACTCTAACGAGACTACTCTCTATCAATCTTTCAAAACACACATTTCAATCAATCTTTTTTCTTGCATCCATACAAACATTATGCATTCGATGATTTGAATTTAGTTTTGAAGATGGCTTGACTTTGTGAGGAATGACGAGCTTCGTGAAGCCCATACTACAGTTGGTCAAGAGGTGAATGTAGGCATGGTTGAAATATACCTAAGGATATCTCAGGAGAGTATAAACTACAGATGCCTTTTCTTAAAACCCCGAGCTCACGTCATTCAGGAAGGCCGTCAGGAACTATACATAGAATCTATTCGGCTTACCTTCGGGAGCCTGAGCTGACATGAGATGAGGCTTATGGCCTCATGACATGTCATGGCAGGCTGACATAGCTTTGTGGCGGCTGCTTGTGACAGCCATATAGTCCAGTAAGCGGAGCGAACATTGTGATGATGAATGTTAGATATTTTTATTTGGTTAATTATTTTAAGTTCAGAATATATTAATGTCATTTAAATTTGCTATTTTATATACTATACTCAAGAAATTATGGTATGACCCATGATAATATACCAAAAAATTTAGAGAAAACTTTATAGTGTTTCACATGTTTGCTTTTGTAGATTTTCCCCGGATTTTAGTAAATATAATTTATTTAATAGAATTTAGTCAGAAATCATACTAACTTTTAAAGGATATTGTGTAGTCTTATAATATAAACATATTTGTATTCAAACTAATTGATTATGAAATATATCGTAACAGAATATTATTCAAATGTTTACAAATACATCGATGCATAGTCAAGCCACAAACCTATATATAAATATAACTTTGAGGAAAATTTGTAAAAAAGTTGTCGGTAATAAATATTTTTATCATTTTACAACAATTAAGTTATTGAGATAATCATATCAAGTGATGTGAAATGATGATATGCATAATATATATAATCGTGTCGGAAACAACAGGGTCAGATCGTGTCTGCCCAGAAGTGGGTGACGTCGATGGCGTTTCTTCTGGCCATCATCAGGTCTTCCTGGGTGCAGCTATTCGGGCACAGCGCACACTCCAGAAGATATGACAGGGTCTGCTCCACGCCGCAATCACATTCAGTCGGTCCGCTGTAAAACTGCCAGGCTTTCATTTGTGTCCTCGTCTTGCATACTCCCATCCGAAGTCTGTTATGCATAATAATATGTACCTACTGCTGAGAAAACGGATATGTTGGGAATAATAAATGTGTGTAAATACTGTTTTTATATGGAACAAAAAATGTTAACTTTCATGTAATTCGGAATCATTACCATTATTAGAAGTATGTACAATAATGTAGGTCTGTAATAAGATATGATTATAAGAGCTTCAGCCCATGAGTTGCCCCGCTCGAGTAAGTGCCCACCGGGGCGATAACGGATCGTTTTCTTTGACCATATTCGCAGAATCGGTGTCAGAACCTCGAGTGGCAGTCTTCACTACATGGAGGTCACTAACGATCTAAAATTCAACAGGTCCTCATTGAGGTCCTTGAAGGCAGATTTTCTCATTTTCAAGATATGTATGTTACTTCCTCATTTATCTTCTAGCTTTCAATTAAATGCGCGCGAAAATGTAATTATAAGATACTTGTAAATGAGTTAGACTTTAAAAATTATAAATATTAAAATTTGCTGATGATATATGAGTGTTTATTAAAATCAAACTATACTTACATCGCTATAGTATATAATTACATTGCTGTAATAACATTTGACATATTTGACAAAATAAAAATGCAGCTTTAGCCATATAATGGGTTTCGATAACAAATGCCTGCGTTGAATGTTAAGATTAGCCTTTATAAGGTTTGATGAGGCAAAGGAACAGATATAAAAGCCTTAAATTCTATGATGGTCAAGAGACGAAAGAGAAATTGACTGGGATCTGTTTATTATATGTCGTAGGAGAATATAAACTGCAGGCACTGCAGCTACTTATACCGCGGACCCCCGAAATCTCACCATCCTAAAAGATTATCGAAAATAATACATATAATGTACTAATTGGAGTTTTGAGAGGTAGAACTGACATGGGAAATAACGAAGACCATGGCAAATGACAGATTTATGACTGCAATTTTTCACCATAATATTATCCAGCTAAGGCGTGAATATATAATTATAATCCTTCTTCAGGCTTGATGACTCAGTCATCTACTAAGTCATCAACCCTGAAAAAGACCCCTGCAATGGTGGTCGAAATATTGGAAAATAGTAATTCACCACACACGGCTACATCCAAAAGCCACAATATCAAATCTGGCCGTGAAAACCTAAGAAGTTATTTATGGCAAAATATGTTTTGAAAAATGTAGAAATACAAAGATCATGACTGTAAAAATAATGGCATTTGATTAAAAAATCATTTCTAAAATAAAATTCCCTTTCGTTCATCGCGTTTCGGTGAACGAATAAATGGCCACCCGTGCTGAAAACGTGATATTTTATCTGCGACCAACAATTCCAAAGATATTCGCTGTCCTGTTATGTGACACTAATATCCGATAACACAAATACTTGGCCCAATGCCCCAAAACTTTACTTTTCCGCCGCAGTGTCGCGATGTGGCTTTAGTACCTACCTGCCTGCACCGGAAAGGTAACGGGACAATCCTTTAATTTATGACTGATGAATGAACAGCTATAATAATATGGCTGACGCCGATTGTAAATCATTTAAAAATATTTTGTGTTATGAGAAAGTTGGCGACGCTCAAGTAGACTGCATTCATAAAAATATTAATTAATGTATTCAAATACACTTTGAATACGATGCATGTCCGACAAAAATAGTTAAAAGATTGAAATTACCGGCGGAAAATTTATCTAAAAATGAAATTTCGTTGATAATGAAATATACGATGAAAACAAAAATCATTGCGGACCAACTGTGACATTTAGAACAATAAATATGAATAATATTTTGCAGAAGTTGAAACAAATAAGTGAATTTTCAATATTGTTTTTGTAAGTTAACAAAAGTTATTATGTTAAATCACGTAATATTTCGTTGAGATTTTTCTTTAAGCAATTAAAAAAAGTTCGTTGTAGAGGGTGCTAGTACATTATCCAATAATAGTTTATTGCTAAGCAAATAGTACTCATTTGAAATAAATCAGTATCAAAATATATTAAATAGACTTAAAAGGTCCTCGTACATACGTTAGTGTACGTTGCAACTTGCAAGTACATGAATATTCAAAAGTATTGTTTTACTAACCAGCATAGAAATTCTAGATAAAATAAAAAAATGCCGCTGAGACATTGTCTACTTGTAAATGACATTACCTGTTTTTTTTTGTTTAACTTAATAACGACAGTATGTTTCGTTTCTCATGCGATGTGAATATTGTCAGATTATTAAAAGTGAAAAAAAAAATATAAGACACGACAAGACATACGTCAAGTCGTGAGCGTGCCTCGGGTAAGTAAACAGCTGGTGGATCGCGCAAAATTGCTTAGAATTTAAACAGTGGAAAGAAAGTTTAAAAACCACGCAACAAAAATTTATTTATTATTGAGTGCTCAATGGGCATTGTCCATCAAGTAAACATTAAAAACACGTAAACTCTAAAAATATTGAAATGAAAAAACACAATGCTGTGTGATTTCTCCGGAAAAGTTGAAAAATAACACACGGAATACAAAAACAACATTAATTTTAAATAAGAACAGATTTTATTATATAGTATTAAGAGTTATTTATTTTGAGATGTTTTTTATAAGGAGAAAAATATTTTCTTGCTTTATGTACAAAGTGATCAGTGATGTTTGACATGAGCCAAAAAGCTTGCATATGACAAACGCATTATTGAGTACATGACTTTAATCAGTAATCTGAAGGCTATACTTTTTCGCTGATTGCCATAAGAAAAGATTTAGTTTTGTTTTGAAAAACAACTAATTAAAATTAAAGTAAAATTTAGAAGTAAAGTGGTAATAAATGAATTATGGAAGAATCGGTTGCACTCTTCTTTTATGATTTTATATTTTAATGTATGCATCAGTCTATAGATACTTTCTTTATCCCTAGATCATCTGTTGATAGATTCCGGGCTGGTGGTTAGATTTTTAAAAAGTTAAAGACAATATAAAATTAAATCAGCAAGTAATGTTCATCGCTTGTTGATAACGAGCAGATTGAACATGTTGAAGCCAGGTGATGGACGGGGCATGAGCAGATATGCGCCTGTTGTGATGCGCTTTCACTCAAACCGATGAGAGTATGTGAAACCGATTCACGTCACACGGGACGTGCTTCTCTATATTATATTACCCATCTGAGTAAAATAACATCTATTCAATTTCAATTGAATTGTAATCAAATCTATTGGTCACGTTAAAAATAATGTTTTAAAATCAACGATCTGTAATCAAAGTACTCGTAATTTTTTTAATACTACTTTAGTCTAGTTGTATAAATATTTGTAGTACGCATTGTTAAAATAAGTTATTGTTAAAATGTGGCTAGTAATTATGTGTTATTTTATGATTTGGCTTGTTTTATCATCCGCGAAGAGCCCCGCACAATATATAATTTTTAGATAAATAAATATCTTTGATTCTAGACACTAACAACTCTTCAAGTTTGAAAGAGGTGATGTTTATTTGTATAATAATTTTGTTTTTATTATATTACTACGTTTAAACAACCTTTAAAATAGTTATTTAAAAGGATGCCCTCAAATAGTTAACCTCTTATTATCTGAATAATGATAAACTTACTTTACTAAAAAGGTTAATGTACCACAATATGTAGGAAGTGTTATGTCTGATGGACTAATAATACTTAAACAAATAACTTAGTAAATGCTAATTAAAATATGCTAATTAAAATTAATACTTAGCTAAAATGCATAACTTGTGTTGTTATATTCAATAGGTAAAAATTACATCGTTGATTATTATTATGTAAGCAATTTGTAAGTAACTTCAACAAACTTTTATTTTTCAGATAATATTACCAAATTAACATAATAATGCTCGTGAAACGATGAAAATAGACAATACCGCATAATACGATGTATATACTTTAATAGATACATTTGAAACCGTGCCATTAAAATTGGATACGGGTTTCAGAAGTGTCTTTAACTTTTATTGTTATACAGAAATTTGAATATGCATCTATTTGGCTTTATTTCTCATGGTCATTTTATTTCTGTAACCACTAAATTTGAATACGCGTGATTTTTTAATTTACGCATAAAATTTAATTACCCGACTACATTAGCCGTCTGCCTTGTTCAAAGTGACGAAGTACCTTTGTATGTACGAGTACTTCCAAGGTCTTCTAACTATCAATGCAGTGCGTTTTTAGTCTTAAGAATCCGTATCTAAATAATGGGCTTGTTAGAAAGTTTAACTTTTAATTGATTCGCCGGGAATTTTACGATACGTAAAGTAGGCTTTCTTCCAATGCTGTAGATCTGTTTATTATTTGCTTGACACGTCTGTGAAGTCTTCACTCATACCGCTATGTGGCACATATTGACAAGTCTACCGCTATGATTGGAAAACTAGTTTGCGATTACGATCAGTTTTAATCTAATCTCAGCGAAACGATAAAAATACACTAATATGGTGAAGGTTCTATTTTGATAACTAATAACGAACATGTCACAGTTTGAAGAACGTGCTTACGGCGAACTACTTAAAATATCAGGTCGTCAAATTTGTTGGGTTTCTAAACATGCAATTTGTAAACCCGTGACTAATCGTGAGTCACATTATTTGTTACTTACCTGGTTAGGAGACGCCGTGTGAATTTTTTTTGCTGGTAATTTTGGTTGGCTCAAGACATTCCTCAGATAATGTTATGTTTTCAAATTCCTTCAGTCCTTATTATGCATTGTGCACCCTTGTTAGTCATTCATATAATTATCAACTCTTAAAGCTTTCATATTGAATAATAATTAAATATGACAGTTACATGTGAAAGTTGTAAAATTGTAAGTGCTTATATAATTTATGCAAATAATAAAATGAAAACAAATAAATGCAATTTACTATTGTCTAAATATTTAACAAGTAATGATAATTATTATCACAATAATGTGTTAAATATTAGGATATATATTGTAGTATGTATTTCAAATTTATTGTTTGATAGAATCCTTTTATGATTTCTGGTGTTGAACTCTGATAATTATTTCGAAGAAAAAAGTTCTTATCGACACTCGTCTTATGATTCCACAAAATATACGTGCTTGGAATATATTTACTTTGTCATGAAAGTTTCACTTTTGTCAATTTGCTTTCTTTGTTTCATGTTAAATTGTACGTAATATATTCTTATTTTTCATTTTTTAAGACTGACTAGCATCGCTCTAATAAACATGTTAAGCTTTTACTTATTAAATATTATTGATACTAAATTTGGTCATTTAAAGGTAGAAAAATAAAACGATGGTTTATTTTTTTAAGCTTAAATATACTAAATTTCGGATACCAAAAAATATATTTTAAAAAGTTTTCGCAAGTTGGTTAATATGGACAAATATAAAATGCGTTAACTAACTGGTGAATCCCTAATATTTTAATGGTATTATAAAAATGCTCATATAAATAAGTTAAATAAATGATGACTTAAAACAGATAAAGAATATATACAAAAAATGTAGGATTATGATGTATACGTATCAATGATTACATGCGATGAGAAGGTACATTACATTTAAAAGTAATTTATATCATACCATATTTATGGTGTGTAGATTTTGATAAAGTTGCGAGCTTTGACATAATATAAATGGGATTTTTTATGTTACAAGTATATGTATGACGCTTACCTGTTTTTGGTTGATAATCACTAGATTGTCACAAAGTTATCACTCGCGGACGCGACGACCGTTCCACTGGTCGGTGTTGGTAGAGTGTTGGCAAGCTCGAGAAAGCAAGGTTCGGATGCGCGGCGAGACTGCGGTGCTGGTACGGAGCACACGATGGGTTGACTGATAATGAAGAGAAAAGCGCCTTGAACTTGGGTATATATACGGTGACCCACTTTGGCTCACCGGCCGGGCAGGTGCGCGGTGGCCAGTGGTCAGTGATCGGCGGTCAGTTGGCAGTGATTGGTGGTCAGTTGGCAGTGTTCGCAAGCAAGCTCACTGGGCCACACGCCGCACATGGGGAATCATGATGCTCAATAAGCTACACCTGTAAACATGCTCGTACATCGGCTTATTGATGAACACTTATATGTCGTTATTTTTTAAATAAAATAAAAATATATACGCTTTACAAAACATGACGATCATGAGCACACATTAAAAAATCATTTTAAATGCAATCAATTAGTTGTTTCATATTAAATATGTAAAAAAAACATTTAAAAACTTCCGATTATAACTTAATTTTGTTAATATTATGATAATTAGATCAACGGTTATGTGATTTTATAACAATTAGAATTATTTTCTAAATTTAATAGTTTGGTTACAATAGATTCGCGTGATCTTTCTAGACGTGGATCAGATAATTATCAGTTGTAATAAGTCTCAAAATTCGTCGATTTAATTAGCTGCTTCACATTACTTCATTTGATTTGATGGGATTATTTTTTTCGAGTGTTGGAGTTATAATTGAAATAAAATTAAATACAACATTCGAAACTCGTATATAAAAATATTTTGTTGACAAACTAAAATTGAATGTCAAAATATAAATTTTAAATATGTTTTTTTGTGTACGTTTTTAAGAATATATATAAAAATTTAAGAAAAATTATAAATTCACATTTGAATATCGATCATAAATTATTTTATTTATGGATTTTAGCATTGGCAAAGTTGTCATGAGCTTAGCTTATCTTATAAATATATTATAGCTTTAATACTTATTTCGGTATATTCACTAATTAAATAATTGATTGTATGATATTGTATTTCATTTTGATAGCTAAGCTCTGGAAAAACATACACATTAGAACCACACTCGTATATTAAATATTACATAGTAAAGTGTTTTAATAAAAACAAATTTACGTCAATTGCAAGGTTATTACAAAATTTAGCTTGAAAAAATCCAAGAATGAAATTTCACAATCTTCTCGAAGATTCTAGTTTCATTGGAAAACTAAAGTCGTTTTCTTTGGTATAAAATAATACTTCTGAATATTCCAAGCCCCTAAAAAGTTCAATCTGTTTTAGTTTATTAAATTTTACTGATTTCGTCAGTGATTGATAGTGATGCGAGATGATATAAAGCTTTACATTAGGTATGTTTAATATTTGCAGAACGGTTAAGAAAAATTATGGGGTGGTGGAAAGGATTTTTTATTTTTATGTATTTGCCGTTCTTTGTCTAAATCTAAAAGATGAATGACTTTAACAAGGTTTATGGACAAGAAACAAAATTCTGGTAGAAATACCTTGAGCTGAAATATGTACTGTGGTTTGAAAGACAATGGATGATCACTGTCATATTCTTCAAAGAAATTCAATGAATATACATGTTTAACCGGCATTGTGTTCTTAGAGGAAAATTTAACAAAAGCAAATATTTTTTTAAATTTCCATTCAACAAAATGATTTTATTAAATATTTTAATAAATATTGAAACAATAATAAAAATGTTTTAAATAGGAAATCATTTTAAACTTATTGTTAAATTTACGAAATAAAGTTCAAAAGTTTATTTTTTAAATCTATTACTGTATATATAAGTAATTATATTCATATTAATCTAGTACTTAAGAGTTACTCGCACATCGGTGCGATTTCGTGGCTTTTGGGCATATTTGAGATTCACATTATTACTAAAATTGATTGTATTCTGAGTCAATGAACTCTATATTCCCAAGTTAACTTAATCAATAATTATTTATACAACAATACGTTATTGTGTACGACACGTGTTAATAAAATGAATAATACAAAATGAATTTCCTCATAAACTGAATGCAATACTGGTGGGTAACATATAACTTATTCCTAGTATAAATATCATATTTTAAATAAATGTATAAATAGGATACACAAATGTAATAATTCAACAGTTTCATAACTAAACCCACTAGTGTGTTTATTTTAAAATTGACCTATTTGAGAGACGAGATTGACAAAAAGAGAATTCTTGAAAAGAGAATTGTAAAAATAGATTAAAAATGCATTTTTCGTTAGTGGTGAAGTACTCGTGATATAAACAATTTATGTAAAAATAACTGTCACACCACGACATTTAAAATACAGACAAAATATTTGACTCGTGAATTGTAGAAAACATGATTGTTTGCTTAACGATTCTACATAAAAATATACGAAAATATTACTAATGCAGATTCATTTATCAAAATGCTTGTGCTCCTTTGCAAGATATTAAATTATTTTTCTGATGGTCTGATGATCAAATATTTTTTTGGAAAAAAAAACTATGTCATTGAGTGCACAAATGTTAAAATAGGATATCTGTAGGAGTGGCGAATAAGAACTTAAAATCGGCGTTTCAGTCAACTCTAAGTTAGATGTTATGTAAGCTGACATTATATAAATATTGTGATTGTATCTTAATGTTTTGGCTAAACACGAATGGCGGAATATCGATAAAAAAGACTTCTGTTGGAATCATGTAGATTCTATAATACAATAGTAATAAACGAAATTGTGGTATTTCTTACTTTAACAATCAATTGAAAAATTTCCAAAAAAATTTAATCTAAGATTGTAAATACAGTTAGAAAATGACCTAAAGTTGTTATCAATGTAATACAAATTGATCTAGAAATTTGTATTTTTCACCTGTGTCGTAATGCATTTGGTAAACATGTCAATTACAGTGTCCACACGTTCCTCGGCTCGCGGACCTGCGTCCCAGAGCACTGTCCCGTTAATGTTTACTTTCACAATTATTATTATTATTGTCCATCGTCTGAAACTGCACGATCAGTAACATTCATATTGTAACAAGTATGTCCCGAGAGAGACGACAGCGGAACACGAAGATGATGAAACTCTAGAGATCTCTTGAACCATAGAACATGTACTATCAATTACATATGTGTGGTTTAAATTAGTGACTTACAACTTTGAAATTAGTGGACAAAAACTTCAGTTTTCAGAAATGGTAATCCGAATTAATATTTTTAGGCATTTTTAAGTGCTAAGAATTAAAATGAATTTAAAAAATCAGTGCTATACCTAGTTTTTTTCATAGAAAAATTTCTATGCCATAAACTGTAAAAAAAATGAGTGTTTTTTGAACTAAAAATTATGTATTTTAAGTTATTAGGATAATTTAGATACTTGTATTATAGAAAGAAATAAGATGATAAGTATTTTTCTTTTTTCACGTCAGCATTACACGCCTTGACTTCCTCATAATTTCAGTTATTAAACATTTGTGGCAAGCGGAAATAGTTTAAAAAATCATTTCATAGGTCATAAAAACTAAAATAAATCCTGGAATATAATAAGGAATAAATTAGTTCATTTTTGTTACAAAATACAACACTTATATGTTTTATTTTGCCTTATGAGACATTTGTCTAATGAGCCAGGAAAATACACTAAGAAATAAAATACAACTTCAGTAGTGTCTCATAAATATGAGCATCTGTGAATTTTATGAGTAAAAATGTATGCTTATAATCTTACAGGTTCATTTGTAACTATTTTACTTACAGGTTCATTTGTAACTTATTCTATTAATATGTCTTAGAGTTTTGTCTCTGGCCACGGCCCTGTGAAACCCATCTCGGTATTTTGCCCCACCAATCAGCTTCGGAATTACTTACATTATTATTTATATGCAGACTGGCTGGTTCATATTTTGTGAGAGTATTGTATATAAAAGATGTAATTAAATTTACAGTTGCAGAAATTCTACTGAGAAATAATCAATGAAAACATTTTACCAGATGTTACAGTTGGTTTAATATTCACATGAATCCGAACAATATGAAAACTCAAACTATAATCTGAAATTATTTAAAAAAACCAATCACAACCTAACGCTATTTTAATTATTCAGGGTTGCATCACGACAAAGGTGAACCTTAATATATTGAGAGTAGAACCCACGTTTTACTTTAAAAAGTCAAGTTTAATAAAATTTGGTTTGTGGTCCAATATTATCACTCATTTTTAGGTAAAAGTTTGTCTTTATTTTGATATTATGGAATTCCACCAATACTTTTTGATCGAAAAATTTAAAAATTGTCTGGAACATTCGTATTTATGTTATCGGCAAGCATTTTACTCAATTCTTGGTTATGAGTATATTGATAATATGACAATTTGCAATATTACAGTGTGACTGAAATATTATAACTCTATTGTCATGTAATAAATATAAATTATGTACACTTATATATGTGTGTGTAATTTTTTTTGCCAAAATCTATAACTCATTAGTGATAATTGAAAACCAATGTCGTTTATGAACGATGTTTGAATGCGAATATGTATTATTACTTAAAATATACATATACTATACATAAAATTCTTTTTTCAACGCGTCAATCCAAGCACAAAAATAACGGCAGAAGCGGGATGCGAACCGCGGACCTTGGAAACCAACAACTATGCCCAGGTATTCATACCGCTCGGCGAATCGCGCCATTGCTATGCCCCGACCGACTCGCGTTGAAACTAGTATTTATATCATTGTTATCATCGTACGATAGATGTCGCTATAGTATATATTCAAAGTATGTATATTTTTATTATTATTCAATCAGCCTTCATTTATTCACAAGCTTAATATTATTACTTGCGAATATTTAGTTTATTGATGGTGGTGGGTATATCTTACATTCACGTATAGTAAAGCGTTAATCTATCATTAAACTAGTAATTTTTATAAAACCTATATATTAAATATAATAATCGCCGTTTGGCGGTATTCTCTTGTACGTGTCAAGAAAGCCATTGGACGATCATTTATATTGTACTATATAAATACCTGCGCATGCCCATTACGATCTACTCATGTGTAGTACAAGCCTGCGCAATAAGTGATAATAATAATAAGTTATATTGTGCTATGTGATCTGCCTCAAGAAAATACTATTTAGTAGAAAAGACTACTAGTATTTAAAAATATCAATGGCCCGTGAATAAAGTCCGGTAGGATGTATCAAGTTTTTAAATCCAATAACTATTACAAAATTTTCCCTCCCTGGTTGAAAACACTACGTTATGTATTAAACATTGAATTATACTTAGCGGTTACACTTTATGTAAAAATAGTTGATGTATTTTTATTGCATTCCAATTCACATGCCCTTCGCTATCAGATGTTTGAATTGGATGAATGTGTCTTAAGAAGCAGCGATTCATCACCGATCCCGTTGCGGACACCTCCGTGGCGCAGACGCATGCGCAGTACTTTACCTTACCACTCCGCTTCTTCAGACAACAGGTCGTCGAACCCCAACCAGTCGAGTCGACGCAACTTTTCTCCACCATTCGCCTGAAGGCTATCACATACAGACAGAAGAGCAAACCACGCATCGGAGGACCTCATTTAATCGTTGTTTGATCAAATATATTGCTCTCAAAAGATTTAGTTGTATCTGTATCCATTAAAAATAATTTATGAGAGAATAAAGCAAGTAAATTTTTTTATGAAACCAGTGAGTTTGTTGAAATTGAAACAATAAAAATAACTCGGTGATTCAATAAAAATATTTACTTGTTTTATTCATTGAATATAAAAAACTCCATAGTTACTGCGTTTACGAGTATGTAATTTATGAGAGTGTGACAACAGTGAAATATTATAAATTAGTAATTTAATCAAGGCTTTTAACAATTATTATTATTTATGATGTTAGCCTTCCACACTACTCAATCAAGAGCTAAAGGGGGACCTGGATGCAACATATACATATGATGCTGCAGGAAAACATAAACTATAGCTGACTTTTATTTAAGTCCGCGGGCTCATGCTGTCCTGGAGGGCCTTCGAAACTGTACATAAATTGTATTCAACTACGGGAGGCAAAGCTTATATTAGATGTGGTAAAGACCATGCTGGCTGACAGAGCTTTGTGGCGCTTGTTAGTGACTACCATATGCTCGCATATATCGCAATTTAATAGTCCTTTAACATTCCTTGCTTAATATTATATTTAGGTTACTCGATTGACGATTATCGCAAATGATATTCTGCAAACAACTTTAGTATGATATTGTGGCTTTTGGGTTTAGCCGTGTGTGGCGAATTTATTCTTTCCAATATTTCGACCACCATTTCAGGGGTCTTCTTTAGGGTTGATGACTTAGTTGTGAGTTGGTGTCAGGAGTATTAACTTTAGTATGAGTGTGTCGAAGCCATTCACGATTTCTGAATGACTTCTGCCGAGAGTTAATTTACTAATATTTTAATTTTTTATGGAATTTTATCTATTTGTGCAACGCATAATAGTGTGAAGCTTCCGTACTTTCTTTCCGTCAAGGAGTCAATGAATAATTCCACTCCGAAATTAAACCCACCATTTTTTATATCAGGGGAAATACGCGGCGTCGCGAAGTAAAAGAGAGCGGTCGGTGCACCCAAAAGACATCACTTCATTGATGTAAATTTGATATGCTAATACACTTTGATACTTGTAATGATATGAGAGTTCATTTAATTAGATCAAGATTCAATATACATATTCGTATTTATATTATTCGAAAAGCTATACGTATAATAAAATGTATTAGCTTTATAGTCTAACCGTGCGTTGATGTCTCTTCATACAAATTAGTATTTACACGATTACATATTATGTATTATTACTTCATGGTTCAGCTTAATTGATATTTTTTACATAATATAGTCACTTAAAACTATACAGATTGGTTTTATTTAGATGCTTAGTGCTTCATCTCGTATGTAATCATCGCTGCATACCAAAATGCAGTCGGATGGTTTGCCAGTATGTCAAATAAAGAGAAGAGCGGTGAGAGAGTAAATTAGCGAGTGAGTGGGAGATAACATGGGAGTGGGT
This sequence comes from Glossosoma conforme, assembly GCA_022606575.1. Classification (NCBI taxonomy): domain Eukaryota; kingdom Metazoa; phylum Arthropoda; class Insecta; order Trichoptera; family Glossosomatidae; genus Glossosoma; species Glossosoma conforme. The sequence goes on from JAGTXR010000030.1 coordinate 163,253, forward strand.
AGGAAAGTGAACGAGAATGAACAACAAAATTAGGCCGGAGAATTTGTGTAAAGCAGTTGAAGTAGTGAAGAGGAAAGTAGACAAAGAGTGGACAGAATAGTGAACGTAAGTAACAGGAGCATTGAGTGGAATAAAAAGATACTTAAAATATATTCTGCATTATAATCTGGGCTTGCGCCATCCTGGAAATCCATCGAAACGTATACATAGAATGTACTTGGCGGAGACATGGGATAAAGCGAGGGTTATGGTGGATTTTAGTTTTATTGCGGCAATTCGTGACTACCATGTGCTTCAATTAGGGAATCAGACATGATTTTAGAGTGGTTTACAAATGGTTTTAAGATGCGTAGTAACGCGTAACAAGAAAAAAATGTGTATAAAACAAACTAATTTATATAGGTTGCTGAGCAAGTATGTGATGACCTTAAAACAATCTGCAAATGGTGTCAAGGTGAAGAATGGGAGGTGCTGGTTCTCCTGCGCAGGCGCCGGTCACATTCCACTGCGCACCTCCATTACTGCCGAGCTGGAGTCCCGTTAACTGAATATTTGGGTTAATGAGACTCGATGCAACCTTACTCAACATTTACTACTGGTCTGAGTATCTACATAATGCGATTGAGATATACCAAAAGATTATCCAAATTAATTCAATCTATTTACAAATTGAAGTAATGCAATTAAGCTGACGTGATTTAAAATACTTCTTTCAAAAAATATATGTGTCAAGTGCAGGTTAATGTCGTGAAGCTAAATGAATTAGAGGTCAAAAGTTTATTCGTCGTGAGAAATGCATCAAATTGTATTACTGTTTAATCTAAAAAATGTCTTAGAAGTGCATGCTCTCATGAAACACGGTAATTACGTCCCCCGTAAATTATACAACAAACACAATTTGTATGAACGTGTACATCAATTAAAGTTTTTTTAAAGGTATGATTATAATAAGCTAAACTATTGACAAATTTGCCGCTGCTAAATAATAAAAAACATTATATGTAGGTATTTCATTTAGAAATTAAAGTTTTATTATACAGGGAGCAGCAAAAAAAACTAACGGTTTGATTACTTGAGATTAAATCAAGCCTTCAGATTTTTTTGCCGCTCACTGTATTTCAACAATGTACAAAGTCACATTATTCATAAATATTATATCACATATTGCCACAGTGTTAGATTGATACTCAAATCTTAAATAATAAGAACATCAGTGGATTGATATTTGTTATTAAATATCACCCATTTTATGATTTTGAAAAGATAAAAAAAATAACTATTATAAAAATCGTTCACTGCTTAGATACTTGCTATTTAAATGTTTATTTTATATCTTTTGTGATAATAATCAAATAATTTCCTAAGCTTTAAGGAATGTCACAGCGTTATGTAAAGCTTCTCTTGTAAATAATATTTGGGGAAAAATATGAAGTCACAGTGAAATTAAATCAACACTACTAGTACATGTTAATCTTTATTATTTATATTGTGGTGTAATAATATTAAAATGTGTATGCTTCTGTTCGAGAATCGTGCATAGATATATGTTTTTGATGAAAATCGTGTTTATTACAATATTAACTCAGATAAACATTCGTGTGGATTCACTATTTATTATTTTTGCCTCAATAATTACACATGCAACTTAATTTCAATCAAAGCTGCTCAAGAGCGCAGCTAATATGCTTCACCAGGACCACAAATTACTTAATTTGAAATATATTCAATATCATTAATTCAAACAAATTTACTTCTTATATATAATGGATAATCTTCATTTTTCTTTTCTGCTCTCTAAATTGAAAATGTGTAATAGTAAAACAAATTTTCCTCACATAGTTGTCAGTTGCTATCATTCTCGCCTCGTTGCACGTTATATTACAACTGGGATTTTACAAAGTATTAACTAAGCACGTTCTTAGCGACTGTATCCAGGACGAGAACCTGGGGGTTGCAGAGAATAACCTGAAGTATCCGAGGCATATTTTTACGTTTGTATTCACAATTTTCAGGGGGATCTAAAGATCGAATGATTATCTCGATACTCCCAAACCATGGACTATTTGGCCCTAAGGCATTGTTTATGTCAAAAATAAAGTGCACAATGTTATATTTTATTTGAGCATATTCGATTGAAAATTGACGTCTTAAATAAATCATCCTTAAAATATTAAATATTTATCCATTTTGACGTTCTTTATTATTTAATTCCGTTGGAATTAAATAATTAAATGCTACAAATGAAGGAAGATTAAAAGTTTTATTAATATATATATATATATTTTTTATAAATATAATAATAAAATAATACAGTTAATGATTTTGGTGAGAATAAATACATTCCTTATTTTTTTTTTTTTTTGTAAAATTCGCTTACCACACCACTTAAAGATGAATCTTTTGTGTGGTGTGGGCTTCATCCATGATATTACAATTTTTCACAATTTTACATAATTTTACACAATTTTTACACAAATTTACATAATTTTATACAATTGTACACAATTCCAATCAATATACAGCACGCTTCTTATAATAACATCAATTTTCTACAATCTCGCTCATTCTCAACCAGACACCCTTTAAGGTACTCAATATTAAATCTATATATATTATACATAAAGCATATACATTCCCACCAAACCAATAATAATGCAAAATTAAAAAAGACAAACATATTTAGCGAATCGGTATTATAGTATAATACTTATTACAATATAACACATAATAGACAATTACAGATTAATGATACAAATGTATTTTACTTTTTTTTCTTTTTAAATCAGAATATAAATATAAATAAAAAGATAAAAAAGTATATACAATGAAAATAAAGAAGTAATATCAAATATAAATATAATACTATTAATTTGACTATATTTTTTTCGTCGACATGTTTTGGCTTAAATAACAAGCCATTTTAAATTGTCATATAAATTACAACACATTTACAACATAAAAAATATATAAGTACAAATGCAATTAACAACTCGATTGTGGATTACTTTATTCAAAGTTAATGTAAAAATATTAAATTTCTAATAATATTACAATATAACACATTTAGAGGTTAAAGGTGATTCATAAAAGAGGTAATCTTGTCTAATTGTGCAATATAGTTGAAGCGAATTATTGTAATAATTATAGCGCCCAGCTCGCCTGCCAATTGTAGCTGAAGATTTTTGATTTTGTTTCAGAATATTGACCTTGTTACCAGGAGTCAATGACCACTCTAAAACCAAACGGGTGAAAGTTACCAATAGTTCCACGTTCAAGATGTACCATAACAATATGTGGTAAGTCACTATACACTTATGCACAATTATATTTAACCATTTTCTTTATTATTCGTACTGTGTAAGGAAAGAAATAAAATATATGAATTTCAGATAGAATTAAAATTATTGTTTAGCTTATTTACTCGTACATTCAGTTTTTTTACCTTTTAGCATTAATTATTTTGTAATATTGTCATGAACTAATAAAAAAAAATCCAGTGAGATCTTATAAATGTCGAAAAAACTGTATAATAATAAAACTGGAAAGGTCAATAGAAATAACGGATTGGTTTTCCCAAATATCATGAAAAAGAATGAAATGAAACAAGGTTAGTAGAAAATATTAATTTGTGTACTCAATTGGGCAAGAAAAAAATATTTATTACTTATTTTTATATAAAATTGTAAGCTATTACTTTTAAAATCAATTTTAATGTCATGAATACGAGTATAATAACTGCTTTATTAAAACAAATGATCAGTAACAAAAAAAAATGGAATGTAATTACGGTCAATTAATCCTTAAATGTATCTTTTTATATTTGCTTAAATAAAAATAAATAAATAAATAAAAAACTATTAATTTTACGAAATTTAACTTAGTTATTGTTATTCAAGAAATGTAATGAGTTAATTTCAAACTACACAAATCAATAAATTATACTGCACAAATATTTATATTATGTCTCCGAATTTATTAACAGTTTTTTTTTTTAATTATTTATTTTTGTTTTCATATGTTTGCCAGATTGATTAGAATGTGAGTTAAAGTACATATCTTTTATATGCATTTTTATTATTTTAATATATTTGATCTCAATTTTAAATTGTAGTTACGCCACTGATTTAGTGAGGTGCACAGAAGAACTCTTATGCATTTCTTTTTAGATGAACGATAAACGAAAAATCATTTACGGTTTCCACTTTCGTGGTTTTGTCTCGTTCCACTTGCGATGATCATATTTTCATGAATACAAAGTTAAATGTACAAAACATAACACTTTTCTGTGATTGCCAGGTATAAATAAAATAATCGTGGATGTAAAAACCCAAATGCAAGTTACATCATGCTTCTTAAATGTTATTATTATTTGTATTTTAATGTAGTGTAAACATAAAAAATATATGTATTTAAAAATAATTTTGTGTAAGTATTAATACAATGTTAGGCAATAAATGTGAATACAATAAATTATATATATATACATATATTTTACTAGATTGACTAAGTGATAGTTTAAATGAAGATAACCAAAAATAATAATTATTAATGAATATAATCAACAATATCTTTAAAATAAAGAAAAAAACACAATAAATCAAGAATGAAATATGTAATATATCAACTAGAGCTGAAAACAGCAAAATAAAAATTAGAGACTTTAAAGTATTAATAGGGTATAGTTATAATACTGATAGTTTTTTTTAAATATTCATGGTTAAGAAATAAATATCATATGGACAGTAACACAATTAAAAGAAAAAGTTTTTCAATAGTTAAAAAACAAATGTTTTTTTAAAGATTCAAAGATAGTCGAGTGGATGTATAATAATAGCTTAATCCGTAATGACAGTAATCTGTAAAGACACTGTGCTTAATAAAAAAGTGTTAAAAAATACGTAGCCATATGATATAACTAAAATAATAATATTGTTACATTGTTGTTCCACTTTTTATTGACATTGCAGAAATTCACTTAAAATATAGATAAGCCAAATAATTGAATTATTGTATAATTTATTTCCCAAAAGAAACTGTTTCGACGCAGTTTTCCAAACCAATTTAAGGGTGCTTTTAAATTTTTTCTTTTATAATAAAATGATAATTAAAATGGAAATCAATTTAAATTAAACGAATTAATCATACAAATTTGTTACTTTTACCAGATTTGTGTAGTTTTTTTTTACTTTCAATAATTCCGATATTGTTATTGTTTAAAAAAAACATTCATCGTAAGGTTCATTGTTCAGACAGCACGCATTTATTCGGTTTTTTTAGCGAAATTTATTGGTCGTGAAAGTGATGGACTTGATGGATTTGATACAAATGATATGATATTTTTACTATAAACGATGTATAGAGTAATATGGTTAATAATATAATATTGAATGTTTCATTATTTTGAGTTTCTTTTCATTTTTATATCACGCAAATAAAATACTACTCAAACCTTGACATAATCTTTTTTTTATAAATCATCAACATGCAGACATTGCTTCATGGGTATCATATAAGTGTCTATGATTTAAAACGAGTCAAAAAACTACAAGACAGTGCGTAGGGCAAGGATAATAAAACAGAATATTGCCACACGTTTTCTCAAAGAACCTTAATTATGAGGAGAAAACTCGTACGTATGTACGTGATTATTGGTACCACCGTTCATTTACAAGCTATATAATTTCGACTATTGATGAGTATTTCCAAAACAACGTTAAACCCGTTTTTAATACTGGTACGCAGGATTATTATCTTTTGGATTAGCCTGATTTTTCACAGACTTGTAGGTACTATTATAAAATTAATCTTATTAATTGATGTTTTTCAATAAAATAAGATTTGAAATTTTATGTGATATAAGTATATTTTTCCCCCGGAAACTCATGCGGGAGGTTCAATAGAGGAGGGTCACAAGCTGATGAGGATGATTATTGATATTTCAGTTTATATAAATGCCACAAATTTGTAACTTTACTTGGCCAATAATATCATCATCATCAGCCTGTATCCGTCCACTGTTGAACTTAAGCCTCCCGCATGAGTCTCCATCCTCTTCGATCCTCCGCCTTCCGCATCCAGGTCACTCCCGCTATTCTCCTTATGTCATCAGTCCATCGTGCAGGGGGTCGGCCAATGCTTTGTTTGCCAGTTCTTGGGCGCTACTTCAATACTTTTCTTCCCCATCGACCGTTGTCTCTTCGACAGATATATCCTGTCCATTGCCACTTGAGTGTGCCCATTCGTTGGATAGCCTACACTACTTGAGTTCTTCTGCAGATATCGTCGTTTCGGATTCTATATTTTAGCACTCCGTGCATGGATCTCTCCATAGCAAGTTGGGTGACCTTTATTTTATGGTTTAGACTTGCTGTTAGATTCCACGTCTCTGCGCCATAAGTTAATACAGGCAGTATGCATTGGTTAAACGCATTAGTTTTAAGACATTGTGGAATTTTCGCTTTAAAAATGTACTTAAGTTTTCCAAATGTTGCCCATCCTCTCATCCCAGTTGAATATGCCTATCGATTTCTTTTGAGAAGTTACTTCGTCCTAGTTGTATTACTTGTCCCAGATAGGTGTCGACATTTACAACCTCTATTTGTGTTCCTCCGATGGAAATCGCGTCAAAAGTCTGGGAAATATGATAATATTATAGGTCAAAATGTAACTAAGGTTGTAACGTAATTTTTCATATTCAAGAATAGATGATACTGGAGTAGAAACACTCATTGCATTTAATTGGTTTAATCGAGAAATTGAATCAAAGCTTAATATAATAGGATTTACACATTTTCTAGATTGATACTAATATTAACGTGCGATATATTTTAGGTAATCAGTTGGAATTCATTGTATTTCCATATATTGGTATGTTGGCGACCGCATTATGTCTTTGAGGACAATATTCTGCATAATCGACGTTGTAACGGTACACCAACGCATAGATGAGTTAGCATGACCATAATTATCAACAATCGTGTTGAACAACTTAAATTTACTGCTATGGACGGGTAAGTTCTAGTTTGATATACTCTTAAGATAAAATAAGACTATTTATTATGCTTAAACAAATATATGCTATTTCATTAATAGATGATGAAGTATGAGATTATCAGTAGGTGGTATGTGGTTATATTTTGCTAGTTTTGTTACTGTTGTGAAGCTTCTTCCATACATTAGTTATGTAAATTTAATAAATTTATCTTTTTTTATTTACAAAATAAGTTATTTAATAACTTTGTAGGATTTCACGACCAGATTTGGTATTGTGGCTTTTGGCTTAAACTGCGTATGGCGAATTTTCTAGCACAAATATTTCGACTGCCATTGCAGGGGCGACGACTGCTTCTTCAGGGTTGATCACCCATAAAACGTCAACCCTGAAGAAGACCCTTGCAATGGCTGTCGAAATATTGGTGTTAGAAAATTCTCCACACACGGCTTAACCCAAAAGCCACAATACCTAAGTTCTTTAAGTAAATGGAAAGTGTATAAAATTGTTATTATTGCAAATGACAAAAATCTACTGAAATATTTTTTTTCAATATAATTATTTAGGCTCTGGAAACAGCTGTGTGTGAAAAAATGAAAATAATCATGTACACAAGCTCAAAGTAACTATTAATAAAATCATATTGTTAACAAAATATTATTTTAAGGATTTATAGATAATGTAAACTCAGTGAACTTTTAGTAGGTTCAACCGACCGTTGAATTTGCGTCGGTACCATCACTGTTTTAACATGTGGAGTATGATTTGAAGAAAAGTTCAATATTATAAATTAGGATGGTATCACACTTCAAAAATATTCCAAAATACTTAGAATGTTTTAATTATTACAATGTTAGTAGAATGGGTTGATTTAATTACCCGAACCACTTTAAATACCATTTTATGAATTCAGCACAAAACTCACATATTTGTGTATTTATGTAACACATCAATGATGAAATGAACGTCGACCCTCTCAATGCTGGCTTTAGAAGGTTATTTTTTCTTGCGACTTCTTGCTCGATTCTAATGACCTTTTATTTAGCAAAAATAAATGGCAACCTTTTTCCTTGATACGTCCCCCTAACAAACTAATTCGATTATGTCTTATTTTTAAATGCTATACCAATTTAAAGATAAAATTTCCTGCCAACTCATTTCAACTTTAAACAGCATAGAAAACGAATCCTTACTAAACTATGTATTCATCTATAAAAAAAGATAGTGACGTTTCAATGATATTTTTGTTATAAACTTGTACAGGAAATGTATCAGGTTAGTTATGTTCTCTGTTTCTCATTTGAATTTCTATTCTGAAAAATCTATACAAAAAAAAGTGAGCGCGATTCATTGAATCAAAATCATCATTTACTAGAAGACTTCCTGTAACTGAGGATCATTCAGGAAAACTATGAATAATTTATTATACAAATGACTATTGTAATATCACAACATTACGACCCAAATAAATCCGTAAAATTGAATAAGGTTAAAGTGTTATCGAAAAAATCTCTTGAATTAAAAATAAATAAAAATTAGAAAACAACTTTTTTTTGTGACAAAATAATCTGTTAAATAACAATATATATAAGTTAATTAAATATTATTTTGTAAATGTATTCTTGAAAATAATAAGTTTTTAAGAATATATATTGTAAGTTCACACTTAAATAACTATAATTAAAGCTAATAATAAGTACCACCTACCCTACCACATATGATCTGTATGCAGTTTATATGATTTGGCTTAAACAATTTGAAAAATGTAAGAAAAAACTAGAAATAATTAAATAAAAGTAACAAAATTATTAATGGATTAAGCCGAAACTTTTTGTCATTAGCTTATAGTATTTCAAGGGTGATATAATACTCGGAAAAAGTGTATAAATATGCAATTAAAAACACATACGAGGCAATGTTATTTAGATTTTATTAAGATGAATATCATTGTTTTGTTAAATATTAATTTAACAACAAAAACCTACAATATTTTAAAATTTAATGAACCAGAGATATTTGTACAATGTGTACCAACTCTGCAGGTAAAGTTGTATAATTACATACAACCTTTTCGTATTCTTTCAAGATTTCAATTACCAATTATATAATGATGATTAATTTTATTTATGGATTGTCTACTTATTATCGTGTAAAATATATACTTAAGAATTGTTATTTTTTCGTCTTTGTTTGTGCGCAAAAAGGCGATTAAATTAGCAATTCGGAGGCTGTTTCTTGGTTCTCGGAACTGACAGTGGATCCCTCGCCCGGTTTGACTTTCCCCGCCGCAATTAATTAGGATTTGGCAGTCGCCCCCCGCCCCCTGAGCCCACCTGTCCCCGGTGGTCCCATCAGCCGGTCAAGGGCACAACATGGACCGGTCCATTTCGCCCCATATCCGCTGTTTCTCTTTTTAAAAACTGAAATGTTCTTTCTACTTCGTGATCTTCAATGATATGCCTTTTTTATACACCCGTGAACTTCTCTGTTAAAAAATACCGGCTCAAGCCGCCGCTTCTTAGGACCAAATGCTTTAGGTATCAGGCGCCTCGGATTAACTAATAATAAAAGTAGCATCTAAATATACCTCGGATACTACAGTTGCATTATCTTCAGTACGTCGAGAGGCCGATGGGTACAATATTTTTTCCGTGTTGGACCTCTAGGTACTGTGATATGTATTTGGACAAGGCTAGGAAAATAGCTGCTACAATATAAGAGAACCATGTGGCAGTAATTTGTGGTGAAAATATTCCATACCAAGTTCAGATATGGATTGCGTATGAAAAAATAGTATAAAGTTAAGTCCAATTCAGATTATTTATTAGTATTGTGTAATTAAATATTAATACTATACATAAAGTATAGGTCACTGGAGATATTAAAAGTATCATTCATTTAATTCATTACAATATAATATAAGAACTTATCGCATCATTACTGAATATTACATGTAAAGTGTTTTATTTAAGCCTAAAAAACACTGTGTAAAAGAAGTCTTAAGTTAAGAAAAGCTCTAGATTTTGAAATTTACCGCTCTCCAGCGCCTAAACTGCTTATCTGGCGAATAATTAAACTTCGTTTATATAGAAGAATTTGATAGCTGAAGAAATCAAAATACTATATTGATCGTTTTGTACGCATGTATCAGGTAAAACTACAGCTTAAAATTATCATGTATTGAACTCAGAATAAAGTTATGGTAATTATTATAATTGAAATCTTTGAATAATTTATCGGATGGAAAACATGTTTAAAAGTATTGAAACAACACAACTTTTTTCGTGTAGAAAAACCTTAAATTATTTTCTTTAAGGCTTAAAACAAACTTATGTACTTTACTTTTTTGGATCATATTATCAGGTGTGATAGAATTTACAGCTACTGATAATATATCAAACATGTAGGCACTAAAAAGTTAAATAAAAAATGTGATTGTTATTTTGTTAAAGCATGAAACATGTAATAAAGAAGTAAGAGTAGACTGATGACATATATAATTTATATGAAAACTCAAACTCGTTCAACTGGGAAAGTTTGTTTACTTTGTCCGTGTGACCTTAAGATTACCAATAGACTCATGAATGAACGGTCCCAGGCGGTGACTAAGTCCAGAAAGTTCTCGGCCTACACTCATAGGAGTCATTGAAACATAGAGTGGAGACGGATGTGCGCTGGTGGACTAAGTTACGCAATGTCTCCGGCTTACCAGGGAGCCCGGATGTGCCATGGACACCTTCAGATAGTCCAAGAAATGCAGAGAGAGTTTATTAGTCACGAATGCTCCGTCGCCCTCACAATGCCGCGTTTGTCTCGCCCATCACACACCGGTGACTTAACACCATTGTTCCTCATCATTTTGGATTTAATTTTTGCTTCCATTGTTGGGAAATTATGCTACGAAAGCGCAAGTTATGTGTTTGTTTTAAACGCGTTGCGCAAAAAAGAATCTTGACGTTTGCTGTCATAATATGTAACCAATAAGTTTACAATCGTATTGAGAATTCATTTTAATAAATCGTTAAATCATTATTATATATACATAAAAAATACGAGATTGGTACTATAGAAACAAACATGTTATAATAATAGCCATGCCATTACAAATTGTATTTGGTGAACTTTGCTTATATTCTTAGTCATAACAATATAGGTCAGACAAGTCATAAAAAAACGAAAGTTACATTGATTATAACAATAGTTTTTCTTTATAACTAAAATTAATCTCATAATGGCTTGTCTTCAAAAATACGTCACTGTATTTTCCAAATCAATCTTTCTTTCAATAGCATTATTTTTAACACAAAAAACACGTATGTAAAAAATGTAAATCATATATGAAAAATAAAGGAAATAAGGTATATATTATATAGAAGATGAGAATAATTAATAAATGATAATAACAGGTAATTATGTAATTATATAATAATTGATCTTTGACATATTTCATGTTTTTATTGACATGTTATAAAATTTTGCAGTTATTGTTATAAACATGATATGATATTTAAAAAAATATATCTAATGTAAGTAATAACCAATCATTGCATATAAATAAATCTTGACAATATTGTTTTATCATTGTAATCGAATAGCAATTCCATTAATAATATATTTTTTTTGCGTATAAAAATGTGAAAGAAAAATACTCGTATTTGCTAAACAATTTACCATAAGCACAAACACATCCATTTTCGTACAAAAACCAGTCGTTAGAATTTTCTATAACAGTAATGTAGCGACGTCTGCATTGCCTATTACGTGTAAATAGTAAAAAATCAAAGGAACCGTAGAGTAATTACTGTAAGAATACTTCAGCCTTATTCTCACGGCCCTTGTCGCCAGCCGGCCGCTCGTTTACCCTAATCCATTAATCTACATTCGTAATATTGGCGTTCGCAAGCTTCTCCATGCTCTAGGAATTCGCGCACTTCCGGCAAATAGCGGAAAAGTGCACTATCGCCCCGCCCCCTCTCGTGGACGCCGCCATCTTGCTTTTCACCTTCAGGTCCGTTTCCTTTATTTGAATTATTCAGCGACGCTAGCGCCATCTGCATCTTCCATATGAAAGGTGCCGTCTTGCATATCAAAAGCTGTATGCAAGACGTATCCGCTTCTTTTGAAAAATGATTGACCGATTCAATTAAGTTTTCGTGAAGATTCTTGTCTGAAGCTGATGTCATAATTTTTTGTAGGCTCTCTGAAGGATTGCTCAGTATCCATTCGATAGGAGACTCCGCGCTTGCTTTTCTAGCAGATTCGTTGAGTGCGGGCCGGGCGGGAACTAACGTAGTTGTTATCTGTAGAAAAGACAGATGTCTCTGAATTGTTAAGATTAAATATACATATATATTTTTATATTCCAAGTTGTAAATTTTATTTCACAGATGGTTATATTCTATGATGTTACAAAATAAGACACTAGGTTCAAAATGCAAAATAAAAAAGTTATAAACAATTAATTATTTTTGATTTTCTTTTTGAATTGAATGAAAATTAAATAATATTTAGAAATATTCTAATAGTTTTTTTGTGATACACATACTATAAAAGTGTCCAAATTTATTTTTTATTTAAAACGGAAAATTAAATTCAAGTAAAAAAGGAATTTCTATGATTCTTCCGTCTTTCGATGTGAGGTGGTAAAGATATACTCTCTCTGACTATGGCTACTCTAGACATAAAGACAATTTCTTCTTACCAGTTGTGCTAAGAACACAAAACCGTTGAGTACCATCGCTCCCACTTTGGCACCATCCAGGCTTAGCAGTCGCAAGAGCGCCCCCATCAATCCCTGCGCCACGGGGCCCGACTCCTGCTCGTCCTTTTCTTTGTTGTCTCTTCTACTAAAGGCATCTGCAACCAGTTGAGCAGCACTATTTGCTGCTCCATCTAGACCTGAATAATATTCAAGCAGGAATATATTAGTATCATATATGATATATCTACGTCCGCTTCTTAGCTAAATTATAAAGTCGCAACAACGTACTACCACACAGTTATGTTAGTTATAACAATGTATACCTCTACTCAAAGCTGGCTTTACACCTTGTGGTGTCCTAGGCAAAAAAAACAGGCGCCTCTTAGTTTTTTTGGGTAAGAGGGGAAATTTTCAAAAAACACCCCCTGTTGGAAGTAAGGCCGCCCTTAGCGCCCTTAGTTGATTTGGCGCCCTGGGAAGCCGACCCACTGCGCCACCCCCTAAAATCGGCACTGCCTCTACTAAATAATTTTTGTACCTAAGACTATGTGCATATCTAAGTAAATAATATCTCCTTATTGTAAGATGCCGATTTCACCGATTAATAAATTACTTGCAGTTTATTGCACGTAAAAAATTAATAATAAAATAGTCGTATATATTTATTTAAAAAGTAAAATGTTTTTCAACTAATTCAACAAGACTTTTATATTTATCACAAATTACGTACAAGTAAAAATTCAATTTAATGAGAACACAGTGGATATATCGGACGACATAGTGTCAAAAAAACGTATAAAACACACAAAAATAATAAATAGCGGATATGTTTCCTTTTATAGGTAAAAATTAATTAAGAGCATTACATTCAATATCTTAATTTTATTTTAAGAAAGTACATTTTATAAACCAATACAAAGGCTTTTCACCAATACTATGAAACATCCCTTATCTGCATAATTTTTACGCATATGTGGTAGTAATAAATTAAGACCGTGAATTAAAACGTAGACGCGTAAAATTCGAACTATATTATAGTAAAATTTATGTATTTTTTTCAATGTATGTATGTGTGTTACTAACCATAATAAAAAACAACGATATTGTGGCTTTTGGGTTAGCCGTGTGTTGCAAATTATTTCGTACCAACATTTCAGCAGTGTACAACAGTGAACGAGTATTATAAAATATAAATTTCTTTAAATTTACATAAGATAAATGTAATATAAGATACATTTAATTAATTTTATTTTATAATAATGTATTTTAATGTTTTTCGTAGACTTTTTCTTTTCCAATTTATATATATATATATATATATATATATATATATATATATATATATATAGAATATCACACATGTTATGGAAAGGGCGGACTATTTAACATTCTTAAAAAATATTGTCGAAACTTTAATAGTAACATTTAATATTATACCGGTGCTTATATTTAAATTATATTTTAAAAGTATATATTTAATATATAATATGTCTGCACAATTTTAAATTTAAATAACGTACCTAAAAGTTTTCCTGCCATCTGAAGTCCCGATTTCAGTTTCACCAGCACTCCTGTCTTCCCTGTTTCCCCTTTTGGAAACCGAAAGAAAGTTCCCTCTGTTTCGCCGATGAAAAAAACCGAATGAACGATTACGAGTAAAATCACCAACGACATGTTCATTTCCTTGCTTTGAGACGATGACTGAAACTGTGTGTTGAGTTAAGTGGAATGTTACTGGAAGATTCATGACGGTTCGTTCTGGGGCAGTAACTTCATTGACAGACATGTGAGGTCTCGTAGTCATCAAGTCGGGTGGTGACCGTGAAGATTGAAGATCTAACAAAGCTGTAAAAGCTCTTTAATTACTTGATGTTTTATGTGTGTTTGGATAAATGCGCTTATTACCATTCAAGACTTATCTACACTTTGTTAATTATTCATAAAGTTTATTTGAACTTTTTGGTGGAAAGCATGAATTCCCAATATTATATCTAAATACGAGTATATCTTTATTGCCACTAATGAATATGATTCGTCATTAGCATTGCAACTGTGATGATAAGAATACTGCGATGACGATAAGACTACTATGATACTAGAATAGGTGCATGTACAAACCTTCTAAATTGTATAACTTTACGCCAACGGAGTTTGTGGGGGCCCGGTGTTGGGGTTTTTTATAAACCTAAAATCGAGGAGTCCGAATTTTCACATTTTTTTTATTATTATTAAAATATGTGTGGTAAATCTAAACTTTGTATAGATCATTATTGTTAGGTATTGTTACTAATTTATTAATGAAAATATAGGCTCTCTTAACACCAAAAATGAATACTGTAATGTCAGCTTAAATAAATGCATATTTTATTAAAATGAAATGGCATTATTTAAATCAACACGAAAATTATTAAGCCTTTCAAACTCATAATACAGGGAGTTTGATGACTTATACTTATGTTTATTAAAAATAAAATTTAATAAACATATTTTTTTAAATAAGATACACAAATGATAAAAATAGAATTAATAAATACTGTTATTTACTTTACCAGCAAAATTACGACCTACAAATAGTGTGACAGTATAATTTTAAATGATAAACATATTACCACCGAACCATGAAAAGCTATTTTCTTTGAGCTTCCCGTTACATTATTTGCTTCAGCTATTTCCATGTTGCGTTCTACATGTCACCAACAACATTAGTATTCAACAGATCTTCAAACGAGTCTTATCTTCTAAACCTCCAGTCCAAGATATTAGATTATACGCATTTTCTCGAATATATTCTGTAAAATGTTAATCAGTACTTATGCAACGGCATCAATTATTTTTAATATTATTTCCAAAGTGATATCAAAGGCTGTTTTTGATAATTCATCATTCATTGATCACCATGCGGCTTTTGAAAACATTCAAGACTTGAAAGTGCTCCGTGAACTTCCATTAAATAAATTACTAAAAGTGAAAAGTTCAATTCACGATTTTTCAGACAACGAAGTCGATTCACCAAACTATTTCCATGACATTAAGGATTTGACGTATCCAGAAGCCATGGCATTGAGTACTGACGCTGAAGACCCTCCTCGAAGAACAGATTTGAAGAAAGGAAAAGGTGGAAAAGTCAACACATTGCTGATGTTGTCAATAACGACATTAGCTTTTTTGGCATTCGGTGGATACTTGTTATGTTTGATTGTTCAAGCTGTGAAAGGGAAGAACGAAGCATACAATAATCAATTGGGAATGGCTACGCAGTCCGTCATGCTTATGTCAGGTTCCGTCAAAAAGAAGAAACCTCAGTTCAATTATGGAAGACGGAAACGAGATATTTGGGACGATACAGATCCAGCGCAGATGTACAAAGTCTTGATTATGATGGCGGAAGGATATGCAACGTGGTATCAAATAAAATAATGTCTTTTTAAGTGTTGAAAGATTTATTTATACATTCAAATATTATTCCCCATAAATTAGCATGACTTCAGGAATGAGACTTGACATTTTAAATGAAACATTTCAGTGTGATTTTTTTCAATGCTTGCAAATGTAATTATTATTTGAATATAAATTTAAAATAAAATAAAGTTCACACGTCACCTGTGTTTGTTTTTTTATTTATAGATAATTGGTTACACAATGAATTGAATTATTCAAATTTGCTTAGAATATTTTTAACACTAGATATTGATTTATAACATAATTATATTATGTATATTTTTTAAATTTCAAAAGTAATGGATGAAGAGTTTATGTGGCTTGCAATCTACAGAAATTGAAATATTTTTCTATTTATTTGCGGTGGTGACATTCTATCATTTAAAAAAGTGAATCTTGAATTTATGT
Organism: Glossosoma conforme; assembly: GCA_022606575.1. Classification (NCBI taxonomy): domain Eukaryota; kingdom Metazoa; phylum Arthropoda; class Insecta; order Trichoptera; family Glossosomatidae; genus Glossosoma; species Glossosoma conforme. Next base: position 179,791 of record JAGTXR010000030.1, read on the forward strand.
GGAATCTTTAGATTCATTTTTAATAAATTTTGAGGATAAATTTCAGATAGTCATTTATAATGTTTTTCTGACTTTGTTGATAAATGTTTACATATCATGACAACACAAAAATATTACCGTTTTAATTAATTTATGTTATGCAATGTGTTTATTTAACACTTACTATTAATTATCAAAAATGTTAAAAATGACAACTGTTACTAATTAGAAAGCTTGTTTGCATAATGTACATCTGCAGAAGAAAATTGTTAGCATAAATATTGTAATGTGATTGGTATTTTTGATATTAAATTTATATAATAATTTAATTATGTTGGTGCATATGATATATTTGTATACGTTAATAATATTCCATAGTTTATTTTTTCAACGAAATAAATTTTGCTGACAACTGTACTATCCTCTAGTTCAAATTTTCCAGTCGTATTCTTCAATCGTATTTCGATGTGTATGCAATAGTATTAATTAGATAAGTATTGGTTCATATTTAAATATTCAATGTTTGGTTAACGAAAATATAACCTTTCCCATAAATTACCTTAGGTAAGAGTTTAGACATTTCGTTTATTTATTTTGCCAATTTGAAAATACATACAATTTAGCTACTATTTCTTATTATGTAAGCTGTAATCTGTCATGATCTCAAGTTAATTAATGATCATATTTTCAGTGAATTATGAAAAAAAACCTATTAATAATGGTACTTCAAAAAATCCATTTATAATCAGAATTTCATTGGCAAACGTTTCTATTTAGTGAGGCTGCCTTGTATTAATATTAAAATCAATACATTTTTACTGAAATTTACTGTAAGATAGAAATACTTTAACTTAAAATGCGTTTATTAATTAAGTATGAGTGTACGATTATACTTTTGAAAAAGTGTATTATTTATATTTTTTAAAACAAAATGGTGTAAAACACATTAAATACTATTGACGTTGTGTAAGTATACTAAAAAAAATATACCATAATCGCTTAATAATTTAATATTTTTTATTATCTTTAATTTTAAACATGTTTCCTCCATGTAATTTTAAGTATTTTAACTTTTATATAAGTCTATATTCAAGGTTTTTTTTAGTTAAATAGTCAGGGATCACGATATATAATATTATTTGACTTATTTAAATCTATTTTATGAAATACCAAAATGTTTTTATATTTGCAACAAATATGTTTTTGGCTATCCACTTGATTTCTATTTTCGATCTCTTAAAAACTACATCCAATAAAAAATGAAGACCATTTTACTTTTTCAGAATGTTATTACTCGGATATCATGTTATTTTCTCTCTACTATGATGCAATTAAGAAAAACCAAGATTTCTCGTCATCTTGGCGCATCTTCAACTAATCATCACCTGGTGCTGTACAGTAAATAACACAGGGACACTTGGGTAGGATTTGTTGACGCGGAGTTGCTTCGTGCAGATATTTTGTCGTTTGGCTAATGACACGACCTTACTTGTAAACTTACAAAATATTTTTCAATAAGCGTCCCACGTCGTTACTTTAAGTTTTATTTCGTTGTCACTAATAAATTAAATGGCCATAATGTATCGCTGCGCTCTCTCGGGCCAGAAGTTGCCAAACGTAATCCTGAAATACAGGAAAATTATTTCAACAGTGAAAATAATCCTTTTTTTCACTAACCCATTAATTGAATATCCAGAATTAACAACACGAGTATTTCTCATCATCTTAGTTCAGTTAGATATCACAAAGTGGTCGCGTACATTTTGAAAATCGTATTCGCTGGACATCTATAAAGGATGACTCAGCAAATCAATGATTGATCAGTTAAAAACTCATGTTCTCCTGTGATAATCGTTACTTTAAGAGCTTATTTAATGCATTCAATTGTAATAAAATACTCGTATCTTCAGCATTATTGTTGGCTAGTATAATGTATTTGAGACGTTATATATAGCTAAATAAAATTAAGAATTTTAAAATTTGCGAGTCACTTACACATAAAATTTCAGGTGGCTCTTAACGTTTAGTACATAGCTAGTTCCTGAAAATGTGTGCAAATGTTAAATATTTGAAAGTAATAAGATATAAAAGAAAATTAAATAATCGTAAAAAAATTTTTTTTACTGTAAATATATAACTCACGTTCAATAATTTTACCAAATAAGTACCACATAACGAATACCTTTAATTAAAATAATTATTGTATCCTCTCCGTCCAATGTAATAATCTTTTTAACATCAAAAAATGTTTGAATATCCCAAAAACACATCGGTTTATTAGTGAAATAAACGTTTTTAAATAAGTTAAATCCCACAGAATTCAAAAATAATTTACTAAAAATGTGTGAAATATAGATTTTTTTTATATATAAATTGTGTTAAATTCGAGGCTGCCTATACAATAATTGAAAAATAAAGACCTCAAATTTTTACAGGATTTTAGAATATATTTTAATATTTTATGTTTATAGGAGACACCAATGGCCGTATGGCAGTGTTATCTAATGAAATGGACAGGTTTGTAAAGGTTTGTGGTTCATATCCCTGCGTGTGCCGTTTATTTTTCTCCGATTTATTGATGAGAGAAATGTCATAGAAGATTGTGTTTGCTGAAATTTGTATGTGAATCAGTTGTAACATACTGGTATGGATTCATTTGGTTAGAGGAGTTTCGCCGGCGGTCATAGCTCAATGGTCAAAGCGTTTGCTTTACAAGCTAAAGGTTCGATCCCCGACGGAGATTAAAAAAAAAAGGATTTTTAATCGATTTCTGAGCTCTAAAATATCCCGGTTGGTGTGAATTTGATCCATCACCCGTAAAATGTCAGTCATAGCCTATTAATTAAAATTGGTGGTAGACGTAAGTCATCCCGTGAAGACCACCCATAATTAGTAAATTTCTGTAATAATAAAGGATGATGCGTGAATCTCGGGCTGTAGTCTGTGACGATGGCGGATCAATACTCCACATGCAGCGTTTAGCCATATACACCGTGGTAAGCGTAATAAAATTCCACAGATGAGACTTCAGAATTACTATCACCATCTGTCGGTATTCTCCTGTATGTGCTTACATAAAAAAAAGTTTCTGGTCCGGGCCCTGTGCCGGCCGCGGTCCTTAGTTTGTGGTGCCCCGCAGCCAATATGAGCGCGCATGCTTTATGACATTGTCATCGTGGACAAGCCACATTTTGTTAATATTATGTTCCAACACTCCAACACACGCAACGAGAACGCACCACGGCGATATTACGCCAACAATCTCACGCATCCATTCGGATCTGTTTAAATCGACGTATGGGAGAGAGCTTTGCTGCAGTACTAGCAATCTGCTGCGATTTTTTTTGTTATTTCCCGAACGGAAACTAGTCTAAGACGGCATAAAAACAGTAAATTAAGAAAATAAATTAACCAATAATAATTAAGCGTAAGTCAGTTTATAATAAAACTATTGTTAAACTCGAGTAGTTTTATATAAAACATAATTAAAAAAAAAAAAAAAAAAAGACGTGAAAAACTTTCGGGATAGTCCACCAAATTGAAGTTTTTGAATATATAATGTTAATATATGGCCAATTTGATGCAAATGAATTTACTAAATATGTAATTAATGAACTAATCACTCGAGTGATACGATTTGCATGATTGGTCAAATATTGATGACACAGACATAAAGGGTCCGCCATCTAACGTTTTTTTTTCAACTAGTGCTTATTTCGTGAATGGTAACACTTAGCTCATGTCTGATTTGACAGATAATTAGTTGTATCATTCCGATAAACGAATATGGTTGTGTATACGCTTGAACAACGCTAAAAAATATTGCGATATTACTTTGAAAATCAGGCCATTTTTCTTCGAAAATGAGTAAGGAGTGGCCGTTACAGTCAATGGCGATCGTTATCGGGCCATTTTTGTTCACAAAAATTGAAGAGGAGGATATTGGCAACATTTGCTTTCAACAGGATGGCGCTACGTGCCACACAGCCGAAGCTACACTCGATGTTTTGCGCCCCATTTTCAAAAAAAAAAGTTATTTGGTGGACCCGTTACAAGTTTTAAGCAAAAAAAAATGGTTTGAATAATTCACACCGTATTGACAGTATAATTTGTATTCCACCGAGTCGTAACGAAAGGGTGATTAAAAATAATCTTGGTCTTAGGATTATTATACTCGTAATGTCGTAATATTAATAACTAGTATTATTTTAACCTTTTTTATATAAAATATGTATGGCAATAATCTTTTCATGTACAAAACATACTGCTAAATAGTGAATGAAATATTTAAAGCTAATAGTACAAATTACGATATTCGAAAATTACATTATTTTTTAATTACAGTGCAATATTATCATATGAAAGAAGAGAGCTGTTTTTACATACAAAAACTATTTTCTCATAAAGAAAACTATCAAGCATGAATTTATGTCTCAATAAATAGGCAATTAAAAGTAAATAACATGTGTTCATAAATGGTATATCTAATGTTAATATTTTTTTAAAAAACTCCAATTTGATGAAGCGCCTCGGTATCATAAATTAAGTTAATTTTATATACATTCGATAAATCGTCCGCTTATATTAGAAGACAGTGTAACCAAGTATCTAATGATTTCAAAATAGCCTGAGAAGAAGATTTATGGCAAGCATTTAAATTTACTTGAATAATAATGCGTTGCGAATTTCGAATGAAATTAGGTAAATTAATTATTTCAAAAGTAGGCCACATACAAATTTTGTTTTCGATATCTTTCTTCAGTAAAAAATTACAAAATTTATTTTTAAAAAATCATCTCATATCCGTTTCATATTTGGAACATTTAGTCACCAAAGTTCTGTCAGTTGACATTGTTCCTGTCTCGTCCCAACACGGGACGTGTTTGCCGGCGGGTATAGCTCAATGGTCAAAGCGTTTGCTTTGCAAATCAAAAGTCGTAGGTTCGATCTCCGACGGAGATTAAAAAAAAAAGATTTATAATCGATTTCTGAGCTCTAAAACATTGGTGTAAATTTGATCCCTCACCCGTAAAATGCCAGTCATAGCCTAATAATCAAAATTGGTGGTAGACGAAAGTCGTCCCGTGAAGACCACCCATTCATAGTAAATTCCTGTAATAATTAAGGATGATGAGTGAATATCGCGCTGTATTCTATGACGTTGGCGGATCAACACTCCACATGCAGCGCTTAGCCATATGGTAAGCGTCATAGAATTCCACAGATGAGACTTCAGAAATACTATCACCATCTGTCGGTGTTCTCCTGTATGTGTTTACATAAAAAAAACACATCTCTGCACCTAAAAGTCTACCTAGGAACGTGTAAAGTTACCGACGACCTCCAGGGAAGATCCCCCGAGGACGGCATACTTTTGCGTGATATGTTAATCGATTTTTAAAGAAATTAGAATAATTAGTCCAACGCTCTTGAGACCTGGATCATTTAGTCGTAAGAATCGGCTCAACCCCGATCAGTAACATGCGGTTAACAACAGGTGACCCATTCAAGTTTTAGTCTGCGACTAATGTTGTTTAACTTTGGTGATCTACCGACAACATGAACGATGTGCTATTGCCGCTGCACGAAAAGCGACACTCAATATTATTTCTGGATTATTATGCAAGCCATCATATTTATTATTTGTGAGAAAAAATAATTTTTCGACATTAATTGAAAAAAGTAATGAAATTCTTATCGAGTTTGTAGTAAATATAAAAGTATCAATTAATAATTTGATGCAAAATGTAAATTACGATTATTGACAAAAATAATTAATTTATGTAATTTTCGTCGTTATTTATATATTTTTATGTTTAAATCTAAATGTTTGATTAAATCTTAAACAATGTTAAGTATTCTTGTTTATATTCACAATAATGGCTGTGAAACCATATTAATAATACTATTATCTAAATATAATGTCAATTTTATGTTAATAAAGTATTTGGTCAGAAAAATAGTAGAAATTTAAACGTTCAAATGTCATGAGAGCGGTCGCGAGTTCGAATCCCGAAGAAGCTTACAATAAAATTCACTGATATTACGAGTATATCACAATGTAGTTTTTTTGCATTGATCCCACATAGCTTATCAACCAAACTGGGTGGTAGATGAAGGTCATCTCGCGAAGGCAAATCCATTTATGTCCCTTAACCTTTTGAATATATAGTAGGACCTCATGATGTTTTTTTTTATATACGTAGATTCAGTTTAGATCATTTTAACTTAAAAGTATTTGTAATTTATGATATTTTGGACGTCATCGATGGTGAAAGAGTAAATAAACAAATTCATATAACTATTTTGTTGTTAGTATATAAATGTCTGTATTACAATAAATTTGGTGTGACAAAACATTACAAATTGAGCATATTCGTCCTCAAAAGCTAAAATCATCATAGAAACCACATACGGTATAAGAGCACTTCATCACTGTCTGGAAGTATTCTCCTATACGCGATTCGACAAAAAATATTATGTCAATTGACAAGATCAATAATTAAATACAAAAAGTTCATTTACAAGATAGATAGGGGGGTGTGTTGTGCGAAATATTATAAAAACCAATAAAATAAATAACGTTTCGACGTGACCAACGAACGAGGATATTAATAATTCATTATCTGAATAAATATATTGATTTTGATCTTTTCGGTCGCGATTCTCAGCAGAAGTTATGTCTGAGCGTTCATATTTATTTGACAAGAAAATTAGAATAAATACACAGCGAACACATTCACAACATGAAATATGATATAATCTCACGTTAATGTAAGAGTTCAGACATTTATTTTATTTTATACAGTTATTATGACAGCTGTTATAAAAAATAAAATACATTTTTTGAGCCAAAGAAAAATAGATGTCACTGCAATATACAGAGACGTTTTTAATTGTTATTCAAAGATACTACAGCTTCTGTTTCATAAAGTTCATGGGCTCCTGGCCTGTAGGTCTTCAGGAACCTATATGTTTATAGGTTCCTGAAGACCTTCAGTTATACTATATGTTTCTAGGTGAACCTTCGTATGTGTGGGTTACAACACGGACAATAGTAACTGAAAAAAACTGTGGTGATAATTTGTAGTGATCATATATTCTAGATATGGAATAGATAAAGGAAGAAAGCAGATAATGAAAGAATTTGATTTATTAAGCATCATAAAGGAGTCGACTTATTTTTGATAGAGTCCTGTTCGAGTCATCATAATTTGCCTGTGTCCGTTTATTGTTGATCGTAGGCGTCCCGCGTGAGTCTCCATAATGTTTGATTCTCCGCCTTCCGCAACCAGCCACTGCTGATATTCTTCTGATGTCGTCAGTCCATTTTGCAGGAGGTTGCCCAACCCTTCGTTTGTCACATATTGGGCGCCAATCCAACACGTGTCTTCCAGTCTTCCCCATAGACCGTCGTCTCTTTGACAGAAATATCCTGCCTATTTCCACTTGAGTGTGTCTATTCGTTGTATAGCCTACACTACTTGAGTTCTTCTGCAGATATCCTCGTTTCTGATTCTATCTTTTAGCACTCCAAGCATGGATCTCTCCATAGCACGCTGGGTGACGTTTATTTTATGGGTAAGGCTTGCTGTTAGATTCCACGTCTCTGCGCCATAAATTAATACAGGGAGGATGTATTGGTTAAACGCTTTAGTTTTAAGACATTGCGGAATGTTCGCTTTAAAAATGTACTTAAGTTTTCCAAATCCTACCTATCCTAGTTGTATAGATCTGTCGATTTCTTGTGAGAAGTTATTTCGTCCTAGTTGGATTACTTGTCTCAAATAGGTATAGTCATTTACAACCTCTATCTGTGTTCTTCCAATGGAAATCGGGTCAGAAGTCAGGGAAATATTACTATTTATCATGGCTTTAGTTTTATCCATGTTCATTTTCAGACCAATTTCGAAGCTTGATTGAGGTCGTAGAGCATGTCTTGAAGCTTGTCAAGTGATTCGGCTATTAGCACTATGTCATCTGAAAATCAGAGGTGAGAAATGTACATTCAATTTACATTTATTCCACATTTTGTCCAGGATAGCAATTTAAATATATCTTCTAGGACGTTTGTCAAGAATTTGGGAGATATAACATCTCCTTGTCTAACACCTTTGCTTATAGTTATATTGTTAGTGCTATCATGAAGCTGGACCATCATTGTTGCAGAGTTGTATAGAAATTTAATTACCTCAATATACCGATAGTCTATTTTTCAGCAAATAATAGCCCTTGTAAAAATGGATGCTCGCAGGTATTAGGTTATTTGCTTTATTTGTCGTATCGTGCTAGAAACTATTCAGTTTTTTTTTATATTTGATCTGTTCGATTATAGTATATTAGGTGTTCGAGTAATTATCCCGCAAACGATGATAATGACGCTCGCCGAATAAATGATTCACTAAACGCGCACATTATTGATGTTCCCCGATTCGATCGCGATCTTTAGCGTCCGAGCTCTCGTATTTATTCGTCGCATAAATCAGCCGCGCGCGGGAACGCGTCTCGGAATTGTTGATTAGAAATTTTGCACCCCGCGGTCCTCGGCATAAATAACCCTATTATAAGGTGAGGCTTGTTGCGCCCGCGCGCCCTCCTGCGGCGAGACTTACGAGCGCCACCAGCGAGCAGCGCTCCATCATCCACTCCAGACTAACACCACCACACCACCTCTCACGGTGACGTCATCCAGGCAGCCGTCGCCAAGCAAGGCTCTGCAACATCAACCGATCCATCCAGGTGTGAATCAGTACCGGTTTTAGACCCTGCGGCGCCCTACGACATTTTTTTCTGGCGCCCAATATTGTTTATATTGAAAAAAAATCTAAGCAAGATTGGTCGCCCTTAGCTTATTCGACGCCCTGGGGCACCGACTCACATCGCCACCCCATAAAACCGGCACTGGTGTGAATTCTTTAACATATCAAGCTTATTAACCATCTTAATGTAGCGCAATAGAGGTTTACTTTTTACTTTCATTCCCGCTTCACCAACACGATCTCTCTCACGATATAATAAAAGAGGTGGCTGAACAAATTACATAACACGCACTTTTTTTCCCTTAGAGAAAAATATAAAGTTGCGAATTGTACCCTGCAAGTTACACACAAGGTTTGAATATACGTCTGAGAAATAGTTGAAGAACGTAGGAGCCTATTCCATGTCAGCCTCGTTAACCGCTCTTGTAGCCCTGACGATTTCCCTGATGAAGCTTAACAGCAAGGGACCGTCAGAACTAAGCAGCAATTCAGGTAAATCCTCCCAAGAAATGGTAGAGACTCTCAGGCGACAACACAAAATGCGTCTCCTGTTGTCATGGATGATGCACTCAACGAGAGAGTGTCTCACTGTCTGTTGTATGCCTGGATCGCATGGACATGCGTCGCAAGAAGAGAAGCCAAATCTTTTTAGGAATTCTCTGAAAATTCCGTGTCCGGTAAACGCTTGAGTGAGATGAAAGTCCACGGAGTTCTTCTTTTTCCACGTCAGTAGGTGTTCGTTGATACATAACACGCACTAGACGGAGTACATGCTAAAAATGTATTCTTTAAGATATACCCGAGGGCAAAAATTACACAGCACACAAGTGTCAACAACAAGTGAGAATAATATACACGATTTTGTTGATGCAAATTAATCCTTAATATTAATGATATTACGAAAAAGAGTCACTCCAAAGCAGAAGCATATTTTTTTACTCATATTCTATAATTCCAGCATATTGTTACTATAAATTAGTGGCACAAAGTTGCGTCATCTGACATTATACAAGAAATAAATACATCCGAAGGTCCACCTGGAAACATATATGCTTCTTGATTGACTCCAATGAGAGAGACTGAGAACTTGAGAATACGACTGTTATAAAGGGTCCGCCATCTAACGTTTTTTTTTTCAACTAGTACTTATTTCGTGAATGGTAACACTTAGCTCATATCTGATTTAACAGATAATTAGTTTTATTCTTCCGCTAAACGAATATGGTTGTGTATATGCTTGAACAACGCTGAAAAATATTGCGACATTACTTTGAAAATCAGGCCATTTTTCTTCGAAAATGAGCAAGGAGTGGCCGTTACAGTCAATGACGATCGTTATCGGGCCATTTTTGTTCACAAAAATTGAAGAGGAGAATATTGGCAACATTTGGTTTCAACAGGATGGCGCTACGTGCCACACAGCCGAAGCTACACTCGATGTTTTGCGCCCCATTTTCAAAAAAAAAAAAGTTATTTGGCTGACCCTTTAGTATCCGAGACATATTTGTTAATTACATATTTTATAAGGAGATCGGATAATCAGACATCATCCTACCAAGTAAGCTTATGAATGTTGTTTACATTTGGAAATTAAACAAGGGACAGTGTTTCAATCTCATATAACCATTGTAAGTTTGTCAAGTTACCATTTTATAATAGGTGATTATAGTAAATTCAATTCCACGCATTCAAAGCGAGTTTTTTCAACATTTTGTGGACATATTAAAGAGGCAAGCTTATAAAATTTACTAATGACAACTCTTCAGTAATATCTGATCGTATTCTTTTATAAATTTCAGCTTTTAAAATAATTTGCATTCTGATTGTAAAATTACTTACGTTAACATGACAAACACATAGAATTGTTACTTAAAACTAAATTATTACAATTCAGTACTCCAATGCGATAATGATAAAAATGACATAAAAATAATAATATACATACTCTGAATATATACTACTGAGACATCTATCGTTATACGATGTTAAAATTGGTATATATGCATCAAGTTTCGCGTATCTTTAGAGAATGGTCGTGTAGACAGCGCGGTGTGTAGGATAGAGCAAAGGTGCAACGCTCGAGGTTTGAATCCCGCGTCTGCCGATATTTTTTCTGAATGAATCGATGCGTAAAATTTGATGTATGTGTGTATTTAATTACTTTAATTAATGTTTTTCGTGAGATTTTGACGGTATTTTTTTTTATCGAGGTACCCCCTTTTGATTCATCGATTGCAGATAGCGATCATTAAAATCACTAATGGAGAAATATTATAATATGTGAACTTAAAAACTGACCAAAATCTGTTTGTAAATAATATTATTTACAATGTAAAGAAAATACTCGTATATTACCATAAACTTGTGCAGGCATTTAGCGAAAAAATAAATCACCAAGTTGTCCTCAAACAAGATTTAAAATATTTTTATTACCACATTATTCAGACATAATTTGCATGTTTAGTTTCCATGTTAAATGAATTTTTATTTTCAATATAAATATTAATAAAACTAATAAAATAAAATATTGTATTGACTGTGTATGTGGTTTGGAAATTGATCAATTTATGCCTGCGCTTTGAAATAACGCTCAAAATAATTACATGGATATTACCTCCAATCGAAATGTTTTATTCATACGATAGGTAATTCATCAATTAAAATAAATATTAGCATATCCTAATCGATTTTATTTCTTAAATTAAATCAATCTAATGGCGAAACACGAAAACATATTTGTGGTTTTGGAATCAATTCGTGGAGCGATAAAGTTTTATTGGAATCGTTTAAAAGCGGAATTGAAAACACGATCGTGATATCACAATACATCTGTTAAATTTTTCATTGTTGTTTGTGATTTGTCTTTTAGTATCGCGACATAAAAAATAATGATCGATACCGAGGGAAAAGCTGTTCATACTCAGGGTTACCACTGCAAGATACCCTATCGATTATTAAAATTAAAGTGGACTCAACATACATTAGCAGATATAAATAAAATAATTTTTAGAATTTATCCCACAATATATTTTTTTTGACGACATTTTTCAGCCAGGTCGAATGGCCATTTTCAAGTCAGTTAGTAAAGTGAGTGTTGGCTCTATATAAAGCAAAGAGAGAGTGAAAAGGTGGATATGTATTGTGTGATGGGTATATGTGTTTTGGAAATCATTACTGTATAGGGGGATTCATTGATGATTTTGTTGTGACATCAATGAATTTTTTCATCAATGAAACTTTTATTTATATCTGATATTATTTAATTCCACAAAGAAATATCGATCGAAAAAATCGAAATAATACATTAGCACATCGTAAGCGCGGGTTTGGTTAGATCACCGAAGTTAAGCAACATTGGTCGTGGACCAAAACTTGGATATGTGTCGCTGGTCGGGTTGAGCTGCTCCTTAGTATCATATGCTCCATGGTTCAAGAGTGTCAGCCTAATAATCCGATCTCTTTAAAAAATCAAAATAACAAATCACTCAAAAATATAATCGCTGGTTGGTACAGTTTAGTGGTAAGAGCGTTTGTTTATCAAATTGAAGGACGTGTGTTCGATCTTCGACAGAGATTAAAAAAATAAATTTATAATCGATTCCTAAGCTCTACATTCTACAATACCCTTGGTTGGTGTGAATTTCATTCCTCACGCGTAAAATTCAAGTCACAACCAATCAATCAAAATTGGTCGTAGACGAAAGTCATCCCCTAAACACCATCCATTCATAGTAAATTACTGGAATAATTGGATGATGCGTGAATGTTGGACTATGTATGTACTTTGGCGGATTAACATTCCACATGCAGCGCTTAGCCATATTTAACATGGTAGGCGTCATCAATGACGATTAGACTTTAGCATAACTATCACCATCTGTCAGTATTCTTCTGTATGCGTTTACAAAAAACAACTACAACTGCTTTTTATTCAAGCCCCCGGCTCGCGCCGTCGCGGACAGCCATCAAGAACTTTACATAGAATGAACTCAAGTGTGCTGCTGGTGGCAGAGTTAACATGGAATGAGGCGACAACCATGACAGCCATGTCCTCTAGTTATGCGAGTGGCATGATTATGACGATACGATTATGTTCCAAATATGGAACGGATATGAATAAGAAGCGATATCGATCCTAGTTTCCTTGCTGGCGCGGCCCTGCCCAGTTCGAGGCTTGTTCATTCGTCCACGTGAGGATTTATGTTGATTGCTATAATGTGATCGGCCGTGTTGATACTCCAACTGTCCAGCGAGGCCGGTAGGGACCAGGACTCGGGAGGTCTCTCAGGTAAAAGTGGTCATCATAAAAATCGAAATAAATCTCACCGCCGGCTAAAGGACTGCACTCCTCTTTAACCAGTGAATCGTACGCGACACGAAACGAAGCCTGGTCCCTTTGAAACACGGGCAATAACGCACTGCACCGGACTATAACCTATGCTCTCGATCCTCATTCACATTGGAGATTGCTTTCGGAATAACGGATACCGAATGCAATTGCAAGCAATTGGCAATGTTTAAAAAAAACAGTAAATTTTAACAATATCTGTAAATAAATTTGATTGGATAACAGATAATACTCGTAATTTTTCTTATGGTTTTTTAGAAACTATGTTAATTTATACGATTTTAGTCTCTCTATTTCTATTGAGAAGTTCGACAGGCGTATACAACTGGGATGGGCAGCATTTGGAAAACTAAAGTACATTTTTAAAGCAAAAATTCCGCAATGTCTTAAAACAAAGGCCTTTAACCAATGCATCTTCCCTGTATTAACTTATGGCGCAGTGACGTAGAATCTAACAGCAAGCTTTGCTCATAAAATAAAGGTTACCCAGCGTACTATGGAGAGATCCATGCTGGGAGTATCGCTAAATGATGGAATCCGGAACGAGGATATCCGCAGTAGAACTCAAGTAGTGGAGGCTACCCAACGAATAGGCACACTCAAGTGGCAATGGGCAGAACATATCTGTCGAAGAGACGACGGTTGATAGGCAAGAAATTTACTGGAGTGGCGCCCAAGAACTGTCAAACGAAGCATTGGCTGATCCCCTGCAAGATGGACTAACGACATAAGAATAATAGCGGGAGTGACCTGGATGCGGAAGGCGGAGGATCGAAGAGGATGGCGACTTATGCGAGAGGCTTACGTTCAACAGTGGACGAATACAGGCTGATGATGATGATGATATTATTATTGGACAAGTAAAGCGACAATTTTATGGCATTCATGTCAACTGAAATATCAATAATCATCATCACCAGCTTGTGACCCTCCTCTTTTGAACGTAGGCCGTATGAGTCTCCAAGGGGAGAAGTATATTTATATTACATAAATTTCAAATCATATTCTACTGAAAAACATGAATTAATTATATCAATTTTATCATAGTACCTACAAGTCTGAGATAAATAAATGGCAGACGCTATGATTCGAACCAAGATTATTTGCATATAAATTGTTGAATTGGTTTGGGTGGTTAGTGATTTATAAATATTAGAATATTTAAATATATTCTTAAAATCTACAAAAAAAATGTAATATTCCTATTGATTAAGATAAAATTTACTTAATTTATCGAGGTTTTAAGATGCCATGAATGTTGCATCCATATACTCGTACACCATACCGTGAAGTGAGAAAGTATAACTATAAATTTGTGTTTTCAATAGTGGATAGCGTAGAAACTACAACGTCCTATTCCTCAAACACCCGAACTTGCGTCGTCCTGGAAGGCAGTAAGGAACTATACATATAATGTAATCGGTGAAACTGCTGGAAGGGGAACTGACATGGCATAAGGCGAGGACCGTAGCGGCTAACAGAGCTTTATGAAGGCAGTTCGTGACGACCATATTCTCCTGTTGGGAGATCGGATGTGTTAATGATAAACAATGTCTAAAGAAGTTGAAAATTTTACATCTATTAGATTAAGAAATAATAAATAGTAAATAATTCATGAAGTGAGTATTCTTGTTTATAATTAAATTAACTCGTTATGTGATGAAGACGTCTATTTACAAAGAGTAGTGGAGTAAAGGCCGACAGTTGATGAGGCAACTCGAGCATTTGTTGATGAAACGGCGAGACAAGAAGGAAAACGTTTAGCTGATTCAATTACAGTTTTATTACTAGGAGTGGCAAAGCTCGATGTGCGCCTCCCGAGTACGCTTTTATGTCCTCACTCTGCTCCGGCGAAGGATTGTTAAATATTGAACCCAAAAGTCACCCACTTTTGTGCATCCCCATAAAAAGGAAACGATTCCTTTAGAGTTGTATGCCTGAGGCGTTTCTGTGACGTGAACCAATTCTCCAGTTACTCGATTATATTGCTAAAAATATTTAACATTCATGAAAAGTAGTAAATCAAACAGTTTTGAGCAAACCGGATATATCTGTCTAGACAAAGATTTACAAGACAGATGATATAATTTATTGTTAATATTATTATGTTGGCCAAAGTCTACGTTAAATAAACTGAAATTTATTTTAAATACTAAAGAAAATATATAATTTTATAGTATGCTGCTGAAAATAATAATGGTGAACTTGTGCGTATGAAATACATTAAAGTTTATGGCTTAATAATTTATATTATAATATCAGAGATCAATAGTCAGACAAAGATGTGTATAGGCATGTTATTTGATATTGTTATTATATAATCGATCCTTAAAGTAATCCATTGCTATCGACGTTTAAACACAAATAAATAAGCAATCCTGAAAGGATCCATGACAAGCCCCCGCTACCTGTAGCTATTGAAAACGGCATTAAAAATGTTATCTATTCACTCGGACACAATGTGAAACAAACCCAACCAAATCTAATGAAGATTAAAAACTGGACACACAAATCATGCTTAAGTATGTTTCCGTCGTCTATCTGGTTCTATGGTCATATAATAATAAAATTTATCATGCATTATTATGTTTGGACCGGGGAGTGAATTATTGCTCTCTCTTGACCGAATCTGAATATCATTATAGGCTAAATGGATGACAAAGTCTCGGTCGTAATGCGCACCCTTTACATATTCTGAGCGCACCTTGATATTATGTTACCTATACTAATAACTTCTTATGGCAACATAAATCTAATTAATTATCGTGATAATAATAATTATTAAATATTTTATGGTGAAAGTGGGCACATCTAATTTAATATCCATTTCCTATGTGTTTTATTTATAGTTATACCACTACGTGAACGGAACGTGAATTAGGTTATGTTTGATAGTTTTGTCCGCCTACTGAAATATACGATATATAGTTACGAGTAATTTTAAATTGAAACACGGTAAAAATTGTAACAATAAATATTGAATAACGGATTATTTAAATAATGTGCAATGTTTACAGTTATTCTCTAAACTAGTTGTACACTAAATAAAAATATATTATGTATGCTTATTGTTTATGTATCGCAGTGTAAGTATTAGATATGTCACCAGATTTATAAGAAATGCCGCTTGTTTAGGAATAAATTAATGGCTTAGAAATTGAAAAACAAAAAACGGCTAAATAATGTTAATTATATATTTTTAGCCATGAGTTCAATACAACACCATTAATACAATTACACAAAATATAAGTAATACATTTTGATAAACTTATATTCATAGAATAGCATAAATGCAAATATAAATACATCGAAAGTATGTTTTTAAGTATCTATCTCAGTGCGGGTTTTAGGGGGTGGAGAAGTGGGTCGGTGTCCTAGGACATCAAATAAGCTAGGGGCGCCAAGGGTAACCAATGTTGTTCAGTTTGTTGTTTTTTTTAACCCTTTCATTACGTTTGGTTTGAATACAAATTATATTGTCAATTATAAAACTAGTAATTGAAGCATAAATGTACTTATCTGGTCTATTTTCATATACCACATTGGTTCTTGTATCATTCAGCTATCATATGATAAAAAATATTCTAATAAAGTAGCAAAACGATATATCACGGCTACCGATGTCAACGGTAGGGGAATCTTATGACGGCATATGCCGACAACCGATGCGAAAGGGGTAAATATAAACAATATGGGGTGCCAGAAAAGAATGCCCTAGGGCGCCGAAGGGGCCTAAAGCCGGAACTGACCTATCTATCATAAGATTTTCGATACAAGTACATGTATACAAAATGAGTGTTCATGAATTTACTGGTCTTCATGTTTAGGTTATTAACAACCGAAATGAAATTAAATAGCTGTAAGTGGTACTCCTAAGAGTCGTTAGTATTTCCTATACCGAGTGCATTTTTCAGGCAGAAATATTCCAACAACTTCCAGAAAGCAGCGCTCTCAAACCGTTCCATTATATTATTTAACGTATAAATTCGTGTGCTTGTGTGAAATATAATAATAAATTACTCTCGCCCGCTTTTTATTGATACAGTGAGCTGACTATGCGGATTATTTGTATTCATACATTACTAGTAGAATATAAATTGCCATCAACATGAGCTTAAAAATATATTTATTGTGTTTTTGAATAAGTCGAAACTAGAGACACATTTTGAAAAATATAAGCTTAAAATTATATTTGATACTTCAAAGCAAAAAAATAACGTTTGTAAATAACAGTTTTAATAAATAATTTAGTAAATTAATTAGTTATAGTTATTGTGTCGGTGACGTCAAATATTTCAGTCAAATATCTGGCCACATTCTATTGTCCAATAAAAGGTTCTGGAAGAAACTAATCATGCACATGGGGTAGGATTTTAGACGTGATGCGGTCTGAAGTTCTAAGCAATCGCACAGCAGTGGATCTCTCTACTAAAGCACTTCATATCGGTGAAGGTTGTCTCGAGCTCTTCAGACTTCGGTCCTCAGGTAATAAATTGTGTGTGATTTCCATGTTCGCCAGTCATGGTTTCCGCCAGTCCTCGAGGTCCACCCTTGGAATACCAAAATCCTCCGAATCGACCTGCTGCCTGAGCTTGAAACCTCTTTCAGTTTCAGGGCTGCTTGTTTATCGATTTCAGACAGCTGCTTCGTGTTACTGTAATGATACTACGAGTTAATGTGTATTTTTTTACTATTCATATATATATATATTTAGCCAATCAACAATGTGTAAAATTTGCCATTCTTGAATTAAATATATAACTCGTACTATAGTCGCAAAAAAAACGTATTATTTTACGTGGGCTGTGTATATGTATGTATAGAATCATTAAAATTATTCTTATAAGTCATGATATATTACAATAGGTTAGTTTATGGACTGTGAAATCTTTGAATGGCATATCGAAGTTTTAAACGAAAACATAAATTTACGCAAAGATCGTATGCATAGATTTAATATAATCTTATTAGCATAAATACTTACTTGTCAAAAGCTAGCAATATTTATATTTCACAGTAGGTACCTATACTTATCTTAAATTTTTTAAAGATTTAGATTAATAAATAGATCTAAATGTAAGAAATAAATTAGCTTATTATATGTTCTCTTAAGTTTACAAGTGTAAAGCAACTTATAAACTCATATAATATATCTAGTTATATATGTATATATATATTGTTCTTTAATTGTACACAAAAAATGTAAATAACAATAAGTCTGTCGACAACATTTTTACAGCAATATTTTAGTTTTAGTTTTCTTTTTAAAGTAAGTAGATGTAAAAATAATTGTAAGAATCCCTTAAATAATATTTCTTACTACATGTAGGATTATTATGGTTTGTGTCAAAACTAACGAAAATAATGTATAATCGTATATCATAATATACCCATTTGAGTCACTCTAAATTATACGAATATTCTTTTTTTTTTGAACGGTGACAATATTGAAAA
The DNA here is from genome assembly GCA_022606575.1 of Glossosoma conforme. NCBI lineage: Eukaryota > Metazoa > Arthropoda > Insecta > Trichoptera > Glossosomatidae > Glossosoma > Glossosoma conforme. The sequence continues at coordinate 198,331 of JAGTXR010000030.1, forward strand.
AACAAACGACGAACGACTTTAGTTGAATGAGATAGATTTCAGTGATAAAAATGCGAGTTCCGAAAAAGGAGTCTCGGGGAAGACCATATGGGGATATTTGACTGTGCGAGGTCCCGCGTGGGCCCGCGGGCCGCCGCTAGCGACCCCTGCCCAGCGGGGAGCACACAAATGACTATTAATGACGCGGAGAGCGCATTTATCCCTGCACTCTCCAAGATCACACTGTGAATGCGTTTCGTTCCGATATAATTAATGCACTCGCCGGAGTAAAGCTGCGTGTTTGAACTTTTCATTCGGAGATACAAAATGGGAGAGGATATTCTTTTACACCTCCGTTTATTGGAATTTAATTTTAACGGCGCCCACCGCAATCAATTTCCAACAGGTTGAAGATTAATGTTGAAAGCTTTATATATTTGTATTATTTAACAATTCATCAAGTTTTCTTGCATATATGTGGACGATTGTCGACGCTCCTACCGTTTATAGGTATTTTACACTCTATCAAAAATAGTAGTTCATAACATTGCCCCCTAAAAGTACTGGAGGACTCTGCGAAATGCCTTATGGTCACAGGTTCGATGAAAGGAAAATCCTGATCTATCTCCTTCTCGTGGTGGGGGGTGAGCGACAACATCAGTCGACTAATATAGACAGGGACCGAATGTTGGCCGGAATAAGCTAACACCCAGCTAACCTCATCAGGTCAAGCTAGTTAGGGCAATGTATTGTCCTGGAGGTAGTAAATGCTCTCCTAAGGCGGATGAACCTTTATGGTCAACGGCATTAGGATGTGGAAATAAAGGGGAAAATACCACATTAAAGGTCTAAAAGACATCCCATGTATCAGCAAAAATGATTGCATCTCAAGTTAGGATCAAGAAGAGTGGAGATGAAGATGCAAGATTTTGTTGCTGCAAACCAATCCACCGGATTGATACTACGAAGAAGAACATTATCATATTTTTATATCATACGAGTATATTCTGGTATTTGCTATTAACTACTCCCAAAATATGGATAAGCAGACCAGCTCTATCGAACTCAGCTTCCAAAATTTCTTGTACCACTCATCAATAGCTTCAAATCGCAAAGTTCCGCCGAATAAATGATTTAGTTAACGAAACTTCAAATTGGAGGCTTCTATGAATTTTCTTTAATACCACGCCTAAGTTGAAGAACTCGATCATAACAATTTGGCAAACATATTCCAACCAGGTTCACGAGAACACTAAATTTATATTTCTAAGCAAAAAACATGTGGGATCTATAACGCCTAACAAGGGACGCTAGACAATATACTTAAAAAGGATTAGTGATGTTTATGTAAGGGTTGGGAGGATTACAAGTATTTATCTATTTTTTAAGAGATTCAGATTACGCGAAGAATGAAATACAGATACATGAAAAGCCCTACAAATCTTATCGATGGCTTTTAAGAATGGATATTTAAAATTGCCTGCTTAAAATAAGTATCCGTTATTTCTTTCTCTGGTGTGTGCAAGAGGGATAATTATTTGAATAATGCTATAAAACTGTAAAAAAACGACTGCGTGAAGCAATTATATGTCTGTGTTCCAAGGTTTGGAGGTTATACGCAAGTGGGTTATTGTTTATTTAGCGATCTGATGTTTTTTAAATATTCTAGTATAATTAATATGTATATTACGTAGATCACCTTATCTTCTTCGAAGTATCAATCCGGTGGATTGGTTTGCAGCAACCATATCTTCCATCTCGATCTCCACTCCTCTCGATTCTCTGCAGTCCTCTTCAGCTCAGCATAAGAGCTACAACTCATGTGCTCGAACAGTTGCTGCAAATACTCCCGTCTAGGGCGCCCTCTACAGTTTCTACCCTCAACCATCCCTTCACAATGTCGTGAAGAAGACCATCGTGGCGCATGATGTGACCAATCTATCGGGCTCGCCTCTCTGAGATGGTTCTTACTAGGTGCCTATCCTCCTTGATTATGCCGAGAACCTCATTGTTCGTGACGTGGTCTTTCCAGGAAATTCCGATAATTCTTCTGTAAAATCACCTTATGTATAATACTAGTGGGCCTTCCTATAATGAAATCAGTAATTTCATGAATTATTCATCTGAGAAAGCACCATATATTTAACATGAGTTTGAATCTATAGAGATGTGATTCTCTTTGATTTTTTCTGCGTATGAATTAAATCTAAATGCAACTAATAACTATAAAATTTATACAGTAATACAAATTATTAGTTTCCGCGTTATAAATTAATTATGCAAATAAATGTAAATATCTAAGCGAACGGTAGTGAATTTAAATATTGATATCATTTCACATCGCGCAATGTGTGATAATGTGCAAAACATTAATTATATACTATGTAGGTGTATAAAATATAAACAGGCAGTACTTCAATTTAATCTATTTTATTTTTGATAATATTTTTTTTTTTCCATATAGTTAAATTTACCATTGCATTTCTAAATTGCTAAATCTATTTATTGTCGAGAAATCATTTACATAAACCCATTTCTAAAAATTGTACGCGTTTTAGAAATGGTTTTATATGTGAGCACATAATACTGAGCTTGCTCGGAATAAAGTTTTACATCAAAAGATGAAATTACTAGTTTTACGAGACGGTAATACGCATTAACACACGAGCAGTAGTTTGTTTCAATGGGTGTTTTTTATGTGATATCCGTTAAGGCTCTCTGGTAAGCATTACAAAGCCTCCTAATAAACTACAGAGTAAGCCCGAGAGCCCGCGCCACACAACGACAGAAAATAAATATTCTTTATAAGTTTTTTATTGAATTCAACCGAGCTCCAATATTATAACTCTCCACGACAACTTTTAACTTACAAGGCTCACTAACATCTGAATAATTTACTTTTTGTACTAGTATAATATACAACAACCTAGCCTCGTGTTAATCTGGCTCTTTATTGTTGAATCGACTCGAGTGGAGAGATTTTTATGTACGAAAATGGTTCGAAAGATACAATGGTCCACTATTTTAAGGCGGTAGTTTTATTTTTCAGCTTCTGTAATGGCTCCTTTATGCTACGTGGGCACAACGAAGCTTTATTTATCATTCATTCATGGGGGGGATTCAATGGAGAGAGTTTGATTTATTCTCAAATCAGATTTTAAATGTGGATGATCTAGTATCATATAAATTTCGAAGCCATTGTGTAACTTTCATCCATTCTTTTTGTACATAAATATTGCAAAATTGTATGAGTTTTTAAGCAGTACATACTTTAAACCTGTAACTTCATCCCTAGCGCTGCGTAGCCTAAGCACTGATTGGTACTTCGTTGCAAAGCCGAAGTTCTTAGACTACTAATACAATTTATAAATAATAAACTATTTATTATTGTAAACAAAGTAACACCTTGCTTGGTTTAATGATAGTTTTGACATGACATATTCAATCGAGTATTGCCAATAAATTAAATCAAAGAAATGTCAATCGGTTAATTTAATATTAGAGGTGATATGATCGTTTCGTGGTCAATCTTTCATCTTACATGTCTGATCCCTAGCTGGAACATACCAACTTGTATATGGTCGTAATAATTTGCCGCCATATAAACCTGAATAATATATTTAATTCATCACTTAGTTATTTCTGTATCCGAAACCCTGATGAATAAATTTTGTGCATATTTTCTGACGGCGAAAACCAGGAACCATGTATGTTACCAGATGATCCTCCAGGTGTAGAAATGCCTTGAAGCAAGGTATTGGTAATGGTATTTGTCAGAATTGTGTGACAACAATTTATAGCGACCAAGTGAGCCATAGAGCGGATACAGGGAAAGTAATTACAAATAAGTTATCAGAACCAAATAATGACAAGAGGATATTTGAAATCGTTACGGACTCATCATTATTTTAAAATTGTATTTCGTAATCAATCTTAAGAATGCTTATTGGGTCGTTTTTAAGATATTATATTTAAAGTTTAATTATTAGAAAAAATATTTTTGTGGTGGACATGAAGAAATTGTCTAGATAGGATGAGGATATGAAAGACTTAGAAGATGATCGATGTTTAATAACACAAGTCATTAAAAAGCCACCCGATTAAATTGAATAAATTTTCGAATTTAAGCGATCAAAATGACTTATCGAAAAGATATTCCTTAAGAACGTATGCGGTCGTACGTCAGGGTCCGGCCGCCGTAAGTCAGGGTCCGTTTCCTCATTTCGCGTGTATATTATGATGCCCGCCCAATAAACATGTAGCATTACCGTGTATCGGTTACAGTTTATCGCGTCCACCTCCTCCGCTCGTGCGTCAGGCCTGGACACCTTTATGGGAATCCTCGCGATGACTCGCTGTCCACGTAACTCAGGGACGAGCACGGAGGTATCAACCACCAGGACCGGCTGCCAACGCTTTAGCAATTACATCGTAATAATCTCTCATAGTCCAGCGACAAAAGGGCTTTCAGCTACGCGGCACCAATGGCCTGGAACTAGCTACCGGAAAGCATAAGAGAGCTTAGAGCGGAGGCATCCTTCAGAAGCAGACTCACCTTTTTACTGAAAGAGGCAAAGAAGCGCTTTTGGAATGATCATTCGGTCATAAAAGAGCTCTATACAAATACTAAAATAATAAATAATAATAAAAACACATCGTAAGCGTGGCTCTCGTTGGATTATCAAAGATATTTAATCGTGTCGGAAGCAACAGGATCAGATCCTGTCTGCCCAGAAGTGGGCTGCGTCGATGGCGTTACTCACGGCCATCATTAGATCTTCCTGGGTACAGCTACTCGGTCACAGCGCACACTCCAGAAGGTGTGACAGGGTGTGCTCCACGCCGCAGTCTCATTCAGTCGGTCCGCTGTACAACTGACAGGCTTTCATTTGTGTCCTCGTCTTGCATTCTCCGGTCCGAAGTCTGTTAAGGGATCATTTATTATCAAAGATAAGCAATGTTGACCAAAACTTGAATGAAAAAATACAAGAAAATCCTTTTAGGGTGTAATCTAAAATTCTAAATGATACATACAGGTATAAGTGAGACATTTTTTTTTGTCAAGCAGACGCTTTCAGTTAAAATCACGACAAAGCTTGATTTTTAAAAATTGATTTAAAATAAACTTAAGCTCTATACATGCCCCCAGTAGGATTGAGTAAGCCCTTATGGACAAAAATGTATACTCCTGGCCTCGGGAGCGTTGGGTTCATTATCCGATCTTCTTAAAAAAGGCTGATTATTGGTCACACAAATATATCTCTGGAACTACGGACGTAGTCTATGCATGTTCGCGGACTCTTGCTTTGGAGACTCCCGATAACCATATACGTTCCTATGTGGAATTCCGGGTATACAGATGTTCTGGGACAATATATAAACAATCAGTGATTATAGAACTGTGAAACGGCAATTTTTGTTGTCCATATGCTCCAAATATGGAGTGGATATGGTAAAAAAAAACACAAATGGATACCTGACGAAGCTAGTCAGAAGAAGAAAGAGTCAGAAGAAGAAAAAAAAAAAAAAAAAACCTGACGAAGCTCTCATTGAAAACGAAATCGCGGTCTCGCAGCATGCGATTAAACAGTACTCAACGTAATTTTTATTTATGATACTTAACATTATTTTTTTAGATAATTAATTTCTCAAGCCGACTCTGGAAGTTTATACTTCGCTGGAGGGAAATTTTAGTTATGTTCAGATTCTGATGATAAAATGTTTAACACACACAACGCAAACATTCAAAATCGAAACCCGTTAGATTCCTCAATACGGGGATCCGGCAAATTATCGATATCGCAACACCATTGATTTTTCCTTACAAACTTGATGATCCTTGTGGCTGATGAAAGGTAGTAGATAGCTATTTATTATGCTTTCTTATCCCTATTTAATTACAGAAATTGTATTGCTAAATGTTCAGTATCACAAAACAAATACTTTATCTTACAATTTATACTATGTATTGGTTTTTATACTGATTTATCTATTAGATTCTATATGCAGTGTTTCATTGATATAGGACCTAATATAATCATGCAATTCAATTACATTGCTCGGAGTTTGTAAGCTCTTAAGACAAGATTATAAAGTTATAAATATTAGCAATATTGCTAAAATTATGAAACATGATATTTCGCAACATTTTCTTAGCGAAAATCCAGGAATTTACAAAAGCTTTAACTGCCTTATCAGTAAAAGTTGTGAGGTTTTTTTTGTTATGTACAATATTAGTTCAGCAATAATTTTTTAAGCGATTACAATCTGCTCAACAAAAAGTGTGATGCTATATTTAGTGTTGAAATGCGTATATTATCCGGATCAGATAAGATAGTATTTTCATTTTGTAAATTATTTTTGCTTGATTTTAATTCCCAGCGGTCTCACTTCCAGGTAAAACATACAGGGTGCCAATATGTTTACTTTTTGCAACACTTGCCAATAAAACACAAGTGGTCCCGCGAGTAAGGCCAATAAGTATTATACGTGTATCGGATTAAAGACGAGTGGTTTAAACGCGTTCGTAACAAATTGTAATTTAAAATGTGTGTAATTATGACTTTGATATTAATAGGTAGGTACAGTATAAAGAAATACACTTTTTATTTTTACTTAAATATACATATACTAAACATAAAATTCTTTTTTCAACGTGTCAATCCAAGCACAAAAATAACGGCAGAAGCGGGATGCGAACCGCGGACCTTGGAAACCAACTATGCCCAGGTATTCATACCGCTCGGCGAACTGCGCCATTGCTATGCCTAGACTGACTTGCGTTGAAACTAGTATTTATATCATTGTTATCATCGTACGATAGATGTCGCTATAGTATATATTCAAAGTATGTATATTTTTATTATTATTCTATCAGTCTTCATTTATTCACAAGCTTAATATTATTACTTTTTATTTTGATGCAATATCCTGAAAACCTGAAAATACGATGAGAAATTAAGGAAAACATGTGTTTTGCAAGTTATTATTAATTTTTAATTTAATTTTATTTATTTTTTTAACGGCCTGGGCCAATACATACGGTTTTAAATTAGAAAATACGATTAAAGAAGATGGTAATACAGAATAAATATTTAAGCTCAGACATTACATTTGGACAAAACATAAACATGAGTAAATAGAACAGACATTACGCACATCAGTAGAGGGATCTGCGAAATGCCGGAAGGTCCTGCCCGAAAAAGTCTACATATTCTCAACATAGAAGAAAGAAACCGTAGTTGGTTTTGGATGTCCTTACATGTAGCAGGTAGCATGTAGCCTTTAGTGAGCCGGGAGGGAACATTGAACGTTCAATTCAATGGCACATGTTCGTTAAAACAACGTGAAAGAAAATATTTGACTAAAATATATTATAATATATTTTAATAGTGTAAGTGAGATCATGACGCAGCTATCTAGTAAAAGTTTTCATTGTTTTCTAAGTTTTTTTACTAGCGTTAAGAAGGATTTATTTTATTATATTTTAGTTTCAAGAAAGACGTTATTTTTTTGGAAGAACACGAGATTAATTGTACTGAAAATCACTGCTGGCAACTTTCATTACACCTAAGGTTCTACTATATGTGCCCGACAACTGTTCCAATCAAAACCTTATGTCGGGAAATATACGACCCATAGATGTTGCCTGATGCTAGTTTTGAATGTATTTGACGTCGCTAACATGAAGGAAAGCACGGAATTTTATCATGAAGACTTCACCGTTTTTGGATGTGAGACAGTAAAAATTCAATTCAGGCTTGAAAAAATGTTGATATTGGTATATAATATATTATTTAAAAATATATATTAACATACATTATATTTGTGTCATGCATGTTTATATTATTGGGAGATAATTTGACTATTTAATTATTTTTTAGACATTTCAATAATTTATGTGTCGAATCAAAATTCTTATTAAAGCACGTACAACTAACTCTGTACAGAGACCATTCTCGAATACGACAGCAACCTTTCAGCACCGAATTACTTTTTTTATTCGGTTGATGAAATTCATAAAAGAACAAAGCATCTGATTCGCACCGTAGGGTATGATCTCCAATCCATAGAACGTACAAGTATATGTTCAACTAATTCCACTAAGCATTTTATATTGCTACTACCATGAATACTGAACCGCTCTTTGAAACATTTTCAATTGATTCCAACTTCACATTTGAAACATTCAAACTCAGAATGAACAACTTCTTCAGCTCCTCCTTTGATAATTAAAGAATTTTTAAGAAGGTTCTTTAAGGCTCAGTGTTTTTACCTACTCGTAGATAAAATCTGGACCGCTTAAAGTAATAAAATAATAAACACAAGCAATATTTTTAATACTTAGATCCACACAAAAATTACACATCTTTTTCGAACGTTTGAGCAAGAGTCTACGAAGGAAAATATCCTACCTCTGGTACTCTCATGTGTATTTAACAACAATAAAAATGATACTATTTTATTTGTATGATTATTTCACTAATCATTTATGATATGACATATGAGTAATGTGAGTGACCTAAATAATGATAACAAAAATAAATTACTAATAGGTTACAATATTGTATACATAACTAACTATTCAAAATACATTGATATTGAGAAATTTAATTTAGATTTTTGCAGCCTACAATTGAATTGAGAAAGTCGCAAACGCATTAATTCTGAAAAATTTCGAAAGGATCGACGACAAGCTCTTGATCACATTTCAGCCAGACATTTCATTATGCAATGGCACTACAAATAAGATGGGCAACTGAAGAGGCTGAACAATATATAATTTTTAAATACCAGTCAAAATCTTTTAATAAGTGATATATCTTTAAATTTCATTGAATATTACATTGAATATTAACTGTCCATTAACAACATTATAAAATATCGAAATCAAATAGACGCTTCGGTCAAAAGTAAGAGTTTGTTGTTTCCTTAGACTTTGTGAAGGCATTCGAACAATGAAGTGCTACACATACTTATTAATTCACATATTAGTAAATATTATTAGGTTTATTATGTATCATCAGGGGTCGGCTCTCCTTGCGCACATTCACCATGTCTTTCTTGGTCAAATCCAGAGTTTTCAGATCCTTGTTTACAGTTGCAGTCCAGGTTGCCTGTGATCTTCCAGGTCTTCTTCTCAGCGTGGGTATGTTGAGGGCTCTCTTCGCCATGTGGTTTTCATTTCTCCGTGTCACATGCCTATACCATCTTAGGTGGTTTTCCCTTATCTTTTCAGGTATGGGGGCTCATTTCGAACTGTCTACTCTAATCACAACGCCCGCCCACCTCAGCATCTTCATCTCTGTCACATGAATCCTATCCAAGTCACGTTTCAGGCGGTCCAACACTCCGATCCTTAGAGCATAGCTGGCCTTACAGCAGTTTTGTAGATTTTACCTTTGGTCCTAACTGGAATCTTGCTGTCATACAAAACCCCAGAGAGAGACCTTCATTTCAGCCATCCTGTGTTTATTCTATGCTCCACGTCGGATATTTAAAAGTATCAACCTCTTTTACGGGTGTATTCTGTAGAAGGAGTGGTGTGTTAACCGCGGTGAAACCAGAATTGAAATTGAAGGACATACTAATTTATGTAACTATAATTATATAATATACTCGTATGTGCATTGGTGGATTCAACCAATAAAATCCTAACAATGCAACCTGAGTAATTCAAACTATGGAATATTTTTTTCCCCTAAGTTTGCAAGTGATCGACGATACGAATACGAACACCAATGTTTTTTTTATGAATAACTAAATTGAATTATGGTTGGTATTAGTTAGTTTAACACCTGTATCTCATTCCTAAAAGAGGACATATTCATCACAAATTGACACCGTATTTTTTTCAGTCGACATAGTATTGATCACCTGAGCATATTCTATGGATAGTTCCCGATGAACTTTCAAGACGACAAGATCCAGGTGGCTTAAAGAAAAGTCATCAGCAGTTTATGTCCTCCTAAGGCATCTGAAGAATACGTATCATAAATGACAACCGCGTTAACATAACCTCGCCTATCTTCACAAAATCAAACTATGTCATCTGAACATCATTCTATGCTGGCATCTGTTCTCAAAATCTATTATACTGCTGCATTGGTTTTTGTTAAGGTACCAGGATTTGTACTTGTGTACAATGATATATATAGTCAAGTTGAACTATATTTATATGCACCTATAGATGACCTGCTCAAATACTAATAAGATCAAATTATGTACTCTATAATGTATTCATTTTCTTATATGGTATAACTTCAACAAGTTTTCCTTCCCAGCCCCTAATAATAATAAATCAGAAAAATTACGGGGGGCGTGTCCTCCAAGGTGTCCAGCCAATGGCAGCAGCCCGCAGCTTTAAGCCACGCCCCCTTATCTGCGCAGGCGCCTCCCACGCCCCCTGCTCGTGTGAGGTCCACGCGCCGTCACTGTGTGACGTCCGGTCATCCGAAACGGGTCCATATCAGACACCTCCTCGGAAAACGCGCCTGAAAATTATAGTTATTACTACCCATTACCGTTCATGTGCTCCTGATACATCGATAATTAATTACGGAATGTATCATTGCATAACCGTTACGTTTTAGATTGTGGTGCTTCATGATATGCGAGTATCTTCAGTGTTATATGGAACTTAGATTGTCTGTGATTCTTTATTACTCATTATTAATTATTCTCACATAGTGATGTGACAGTGTTATTCTTATAAAGCTGTAAAAACTGCATTTTTGTGTAGGTAATGTGCAATTTGATGAATTCCACTATTTTATATGTGTACCATTCATTTCCATAAATAATATTGTTTTTTTTATTCAATTATTTTACTTTACTTTATTTTACTGACTCAATTTTGTAAAATGGACGATTACTCAGAACCGCGTTCGTCGCCAGAGATCGTCAACAAAATAAATTCAGACATGGTTTCATATTCAAAAGTGGTTAAACAAGATTCACGGACATCTAGTGGAATAACCAACGGATTAGAAAACACCACGGGAAGTGCTAAATTAAAGTTCGGAGTTGACAGAATATTATCGGAAGAAGCCAGTGACAATCGCGTGAGAAGACCCAGAGCTCTTCCCGCTGTTCATCAGATCAGTGGACCCACAACAGACGTGCAAGGAAACGTGAGAAATCCAAGAGAGTTTTCAATTTTATCGTTGATAAAAGATGTCAGACATTACAGGTCTGATAATTCACAAGTGGCGTTGCAGAAGAATCAAGGATCTCTGGTGCAGCAGCAGCCTCCTTGTTCGGAATGTGTGACTTCTTTGTTCAGATGCTGTAGGTTGAGTCCTTCAAGAGAAGGTAGAGGTCATGATTCAGGACATTTGAACCAAATGGTTCCGGTTTCTCTGGCTGGAGCTAGTGGACTTGTGGGACATCCTGGGATGGCGTATGGAATGGCACGGTTCGTAGCAGCATCAGAAGCTTCGGTGCCGATGGGATACGGAGTCCACGTTCCAGCAACTATGAGACATTTTGCTGTGAGACAAGTACCTAGTAAGATACCATGTAACACTATAATATTAATTTAGATATACTGAAACTTATAAATCTTTGATATTTTGCTGTTGCACTGAAGCTTGATTATATTCTCCCATTTTCTATTTTTCATTACTGAGGGTGAATTTAAATTTGATAAAATAATGATTTATGCCTTGTTGAGCAGATCGGTTACTTTTTGAGAATTATGTTAGTCACATTTTAACGTTAAAAAAATACTTTACGGTTAATCGTAAATTGCACAACTCTTAATCGTAAGATAAGGGGTTGCTTGTAACACAATAAAAACGGTTTATATATTTATATTTGATCAAATAAGTTATCATCGTGTCGTATTATTAACTACATATATTCAGATACTATTCGTTACTTAATGAAGACTAATAATCTTAAGATGTATTTGCTTTCTGAAAATAAATGTAAAAACACTTAACAAATAATCAATTTTATATTATTCTTAAAAGATTTAACATGCATAAATCATGCACTAAAAAACGCCATTTTTGGTGTTACTGCTAATATTCAACATGCATAATTAATTTTCTATTACTCATCAACAAATTGGATAACAAAAGACGATAAATAATTTTCATAATTGCTTAAAAGGTTCGCTAGAATAATTAATCCTTTATGAATTCTAAACAAACATAAATTTACCATTTTACGGAATCGGCGGCAGTAGTAAAAATAAATACAACAATAAATTTACTTAATAATACAACAGTGTACCTACACAGAAATATGTGTAGGTATTCAGTTGCGGTAGACATAATAAATTATTTAAAAAACATGTTTTGTCATGTTTTTATTGGTTGTAATCCCTAATTTATCTACATAACAATGAGCATTAGGCTGTTCCCCCATTTCAACAACAGCATTATGACAATATTTGATGAACTGCGTCCAGTGAGGAGGGCAACATATAATTCTGTGAGTATTTATGGCGGTTTCTTCACAGCGGGAATCGATTAGAACCGAGATGCATTATAGATGCTGGGATGAGATCACGAGTGCACAACCATCCCGACTTTTAAAAGAACACAATTACGAGTATTTATTTATAACAATAACTGGGTATTAAAATAAAGTTAACCGTTTATTATTCTGTTTAGCACTCTATGTCTCGCAGTGGCTTATCAAATTTTACATATTTTGATGAATTTTTATTTCGATGATGTATTTTTTCTAACGTGGTAATTGATCAGGCAGTCTTGGCAATGAGTTGTGGTGACTATATCCTCCAATTTGGAGTGGCTACTGCATGATATAAATGATTAAAATGATGTTAAATCTGATAAAAATATTTGTAGTGATAATCTATGTTCCCTTTCTAGTCTCTTTTTTATTCGCGGTAAAAAATGGCCTTTTTTTTAAATCCTTAGTGGATTATTTTTCACAAATAATGTATTTTGATTGCTTTTAATTAAAGAAATATATACATATACTAAACATAAAATTCTTTGAGTGAGTCAATTCATTCAGAAAAAATATCTCCAGAAGCGGGATGCGAACCGCGGACCGCTTCTGGCGATATTTTTTCTGAATGAATTGATTCGTTTAAAGAATTTTATGTTTAGTATATGTATATTTAATTACTAATAATATTGTTATATAATCAATGATCTATAAAAGTAGATTAGAATATTGTATAATAAAATAATATTCTAAAAAAAATATTTTATCCATAAAAGAAATATATATTTTTCATATTATATTCATTTCGGTTGAAAATGAGGTAAATTGGCAGTATTATATTTTAAATTATTTAATCAAAATTACACAACGAGACTATTTTTTTATTTATTAAACAGAATAAAAAAAGCAACAAATTAGAAAAATAATTTTAAAAAAGGAATGTCTTAAAACTTGCTGAAAGATATTTCTTGCGAATCGTTTCTTGGCAGTTGTATAGTCATAGTCAACTAGTTATTATTTATTTTCACGAGGAATTTAAAATAACATAATTTATTAACTTTATCGTTCGCGGAACTGATTAAATATATAATCGTGTCGGAAACAACAGGGTCAGATCCTGTCTGCCCAGAAGTGGGCGACGTCGATGACGTTACTCCCGTCCATCATCAGGTCTTCCTGGGTGCAGCTACTCGGTCACAGCGCACACTCCAGAAGGCGTGACAGGGTTTGATCCACGCCGCAGTCACATTCTGTCGGTCCGATGTAAAACTTACCAGGCTTTCATTTGTGTCCTCGTCTTGCATGCTCCGGTCCGAAGTCTGTTAAGGGACCTCCATATATTCCACCCATGGTCGTGTCCAGGGGCTAGGTTCTCTTTCGAGGCAATCCAAGTGTTCCCCTCTGTTGCACTTCTCCACATGTTCAGCCGCAGGGTGGCTTCAGGTATCACCAGTTCCGTTGTCGACTGTAGGAAACTTCTTCTTGATTTGAGCCGTGGTTATCTTTTGATACCCAAACATAGAGCGGAACTGATTAATTGCAGTCTTGAATTATACTAGAGTCAGACTGCTGTGATAGTAACACAATAAATTTGGTTTTTAAGCAAGGCAATGTGATTAGTCTGGCACATCAAATCAACGAACCGATATACAAGATAATAGAGTAATAATGCAATACTAATAACTAAGACAATCTGATTTACTGTAATTTAATTCGATGATAAAACTCGTGAAATAATTATTTCATTACCTTATAGTTGTGCATTTTTTAAGCTTGATATTTCTGTATACATGTAATTTTTTTTAGTTTGCATTTGTCCGTTAGACATGGAAATATATAACTTGAATACAAGGCGGGTATGTTGCGAGCTTAAAAGTATCTTAACATGTATTAATAATCGCAGGAATCTAAAAATACCTATAATATATTATTTGTAACGTGTTTACAAGAGTACCTATTTAAAAATCATTTACAAATTATTATCGTCTTGCTCATCAGACTTTCCGTAATTTCCACTATAAATAATTATTTTTAAATCATAATTTAATTATAATTTAATAATTATAATAGAAGGCGATATTAACGGTGACATTTTCTGGAATTACTTTCCAGCGGCTGAGTGTATGTACAACAATGCTAAAGAAAGCTTTATCTAAAAAAAATATCTGTGATCAATTTAATATGAAAAAGTTTAAATTATCTATTTAAGCCGCAAATAATATAATCAACATTGATATTTTAGTACATTTCTAGTAAATTTGTTTTAGTTCAATTCAAACATTTTTTTTTCAAATTTACAAATTTGAATTTTTTTAATACAAAAGGTTCTTTTGTTTTCGAAGGGGCGAAAGATTAAAGGGCTACCAACCGGTAATTCTACATACAACAATAAATCTTGTTAAATATCTTCTAATAATCTTTGAATGGAACGCGTTAACCTTTACAACACGTCAGCTAATAGAAATAATAATAATCAATCGAAGATCTCCTCTCCTGGAGATGCACGAGCGTGGAACACTTCCAGCAGAACCAATAAATACAGGACTACCAACTGTGAGCAGACAACAGATAATCTATAAACATTCCCTTTTGAATTATGAAGATGGATTATCGCAGGTACTGCATATCTTATTATGATCTAAACAAGCCTTTTTATTTTATTCGCACCCCATATAAACAAAGATTATTCAAAGCGATAATATTATTTTTTGATTATAAAAGAAAATCATCAATACTTTTCATATTAACAGATAAATCATACTAAAATGTTAATATTTAACACCGGGGAATGATGTGGAATATTCGCTTTAGTGTTAATTCAAAAAATAAGTGATAAATATATGGAATATCATCATCATCATCACCAGCCTGTGTCCGTCCACTGTTGAACGTAGGCCTCCCGCATGAGTCTCCATTCTCTTCGATCCTCCGCCTTCCGCATCCAGGTCACTCCCGCTATTCTTCTTATATCGTCAGTCCATCTTGTAGGGGGTCGGCCAATGCTTCGTTTGCCAGTTTTTTTTATGGAATATATATTTTTAGTAATAAATTATGTAATCACAATCGACAAATATAAATCAATATGATACAGCATTAAACTATTTGACGCTGAATAATATTTTTTAATCGATCTATAATTGATTAATATATTAAAATATACATAATTATTTATTTTAAGAAAGGGTGTCGAAACCCCATAGTTGTCTCATTAGCGCCATCACCTGGACGGGTATAAATTTGCAGAAATACAAAAATTTAACGCTGAATGTAAATTTAAGTTCATTTAGGTACTTATATATTCGCGTTGTAAATAAGATTTGGCATGTTTGGAAACAATAAAAAAAAGAAATATTAGCGTAAGTATAATCTTACCAATAAAATGAAAATTATTTTATTGTGACACAAAATAGGTTTTTATTTCACAAATAAAAAGTATTACCATCATTTACAGTTTGTAAATGAATCACAAGATAATGGGGATAAATAACTTTTTTTTTTAAACTTTTTTATTGTATTTTTTAACTTTGTACAAATATAGTTAAGTAATGCATATTAAATATGTTATTTATTAAATTAATATATTTAAATATATGAAAACGAAATATGACAATAATCAATGAATTGCACTGTTTCCATTCAAATAATTATTTTATGTTATTGATAATAATCTGTGTATATGTAAATGTAAGGCACTCTTATCGATTTTCGACTATCATTAATTCACTTCTTTAAATTACATACATTATGTAACTGAGCATTTGAAATAAGTAAGTTATGGGTATAATAATAATGTGGAATACAAACAAGTCGCGGGTATAACTCAATGGTCAAACCGTTTGCTTTGCAAGCCAAAGGTCGTGGGTTTGATCCTCGGCGGAGATTAAAAAAATAATATTTTTAATCGATTTCTGAGCTCTAAAATACCCCGGTTGGTGTGAATTTGATCCCTCACTAGTAAAATGCCAGTCGTAGCCTATTAATTAAAATTGACGGTAGACGAAAGTCGTCCCGTGAAGACCACCCACTTGTAGTAAATTCCTGTAATAATAAGGATTATTTATGCGTGAATCTCTAGAAAAAAGTCTATATGTTTTTTTATTGAAATATGTATTTTAAAAAAGCTAACAAGCTCTCAAATAATTCTTTGAAATATTATTTTTAGCTTGATTAATTAATACGATGACTGGTATTGCCGATTATTTAAGAAAATGGCAATATGTTTATTTTCACGGAATCTCAACACAGATAAAAAATGCTTTGAATTAAAAATCGCTTAAATAATGACGATGTTTCCAAGTCGATTCCCGCCGCGGTCGATTCAAAAAGAACCAAATGTTTTAAAACACACTCTTTGGCCCGAGAACGCAATATGGTTCGGGTCAAACAAATAAACACTTTTGTTCTGAATATATCTAATTTTACGTCTATTAGCCGCGCATCTTTAAATAAGATTTATGGCTACACGAGTGGTGTAAATCTAATATGCCAATATCTACCGCGTAAATCTTACAAACAATTTATGATGGATGAGTGTTACTCGCTAAATAATAACAAATATTATATTATTCTGCACAATATAATCATAAAGTATAGATTTCAATTTATTTATTAAATTTTTTTCAAATTTGACTCAATTCATTTCTGAAGTACAATAAGAATTAATCATTAAATAAAAAATACAATATATACAAATATAGGTACTTATGATTAAGAACTAAGAACAAAGCAATAAAGACAAGCAACAGAAGGTCCCAATGCTCATCAAACAGACGACTCAACAAATTATTCTTCCAAAGAAACTCGAGGAGTTCATGTCTGAATTGGGCCTCCCTTACGTGAAATATATCAACATCCGAGGCGATTTGGTTACACAGTCTGATCCCTCTCCCAAGAGGCATTGTCTCTTGATGTATTTGATATATATACTTTAATACTCTCTTTATTAATTAACATATTGAGAGCTTTCTAAGAACATGATTTAGTTAATTTACTAAAAAAAATGGGTTTCCCTGAGTATTCAAGTAAATAAATTATGTTTATTAGAATCTGAGCTTATATAACAGTTAAAATACTTAGTTGCTTAAAATGTAGGTACAAGTTATTAGTTATTTGGGGCAAACATGTAAAACATTAAAAATTCTAATAAATACCAATTGTTTAGGTAAATACTGAGGAATAATGCTTTATTTTATTGAGTATAGTTACCTATTTAGCCAACTTAGTAGGTCTCCATTACGTTAATCGATAGAATATTTATATGCTTCATTTATGAAATTACTAATATATTACGTTGTTGCTTCCAAGAAATTCGACGGAGAGACTCTCCACGTGTATCTACAAAAAAGAATACATAATTTGTGCATGTTGCGATGAATAAGGAGCCTGGAAAAGATGGTGTTTATACTCGGAGATTCAGTTGAAGTGCCATGTACATAATTTTGATTTGTAAGAAAATAGGCATTAAATCATATTTTAATGCAGCTATTAACATATCCCAGTATAAGATGGATTGAGGTGAATGGTGCATTAGATTAAAGTATATGATAGAACATTTAGCTATGAGTAGTCCTACGGAAAACAAGATAATTTTTTTGGAAGTGCCGTTTAGTGCATAAGCTTTGAGCTGACAATACGTTCACAAGGGCTCGCTTAATCTCAAGATATTCGTAATGTTCTGAAGAAAATTTAATATTTTTATCACCCTTAAAAAAATATGCAGTAATTTAAAAGTTCAACAAATGACTTATGTTGTTTTAACATACGAATTTGTAATAATGGAAAGTATCTAATAAATGTATAGTCATAAACCGATTAGATCTAAAACATAAGTTTGATAGTATAACTCAATTTTAACTAGGAGCTTGCGCGAGTCCTTTTGTATAGTACATACCTAGTTTTTCAACGTTGGCGATAACGTCCCCTTATGGGCGTTTGAGACACTCAGAAGGGGTAGTAGAGGACCCAGTGAAAATAAGGGGTCTTCACGTTGACACAGTGAAGACGTGGGCAGCAAAAAAATCTAGGTAATTAAATAAAATAGGGACTCTAGAAAAAATAATCTCATTGTGGGTAAAATAAGATTGTAAAAATTATGGTACAATACTTTGATAGTTATCCGACCTCCCCTGATCACTGACTGCAACCAGATGTTGATAATTCATGTCAGCAGAGACGGATAATGGACAAATTATACATTATAAATGAATATAACAAAGTAATGAAAAATAATAAACGAATTACGTATGTTTTCGGTATATCTAAGAAAAATAAAGAAATTTAAGAATGATTTCTGCAGACAATTGACGATGTGGCCGGAATATAGCAATAGCGGGAGCCGCCATACGTCGCGGCTCACCGCTCAGTGTCTTTAACAGCTTATAAACATTGGCGCCGAAACATATGCTCAAGTGAGTTTAAATGGGCTTGAGAAAACATCTCAAACGGCTTTATAGCGTTTTATTTGGAACGTATTTACGATAAAGTTGTATATCTGTCGGGGCTAAATGTGCGAGACCAACTTTATACCGATCTCTGTTGATGGACTCTATGGAGCCTTCGGCGGCGAAGGGTAATCAGATCGTAGTAATGAGGAATTGATGTTAACAATTGATTCAAGAAAACCATAAAATTTATTTATATAAATGCACTTAACAAAATAACGCCAAAAGTGAATTTTGTAATCAACTAGTGCAGTGCCCTTTTTGGACTTGGAAAATAATCTCCCTGTCCTGTAGTGTACTTGAAGTCCTAAATTAACGGGGATCACTGGACGGTGTCGAAAGAGCTACTTGTTTTGAGACTGCTTGAAGGTCTTTCCATGATTCTAGATATGTATATATCGTTTAGTATAACGGTCACGAAGTTAATATGCTACAGCTTGTCTAGAATCGCTTTCCCTTGTGATATTTTGCTAATCCACGAAATACGTGGCAGTGGGCATGACATTTACTCTTTTTAGGCTCAAGGACCTTATATAATTAAAATGACAATCCACGGAATATCAAAAGCATTAAATGTACATACAAAGGCGACTTTTTTCGTAGCAATTGATACATTGTACTGATTTTTTTTGGAATTAAATTGTGTGTAGTACAATATGTACCGCTTTTTGCAAGAATTTGTTAAACAATATACTGAATACTCGTATATCACGCCTTTTATGTATTTAGAATGAAATTTAGCGGAGCTTTCTTAGGACGTCAAATCCAATTGGTATAATTTTTTTTTATATATTTTCTCATTGCATAATTTATGGTCAGTCTTCATATTTTTCATTTAAGTTATTTCAAAGATAATTGGTCAGGAAATTGGGACGCAGACGAAAAAACTTCTCACACATTAATTATTTTTATTAAATATATAATGTTTAATGATTTTTTAAATATTTATCACATATCTAAGAACATAATTGAAGCAGTATAAAAATAAATATTTTATGAATATTTTTTATTCGCATGTCCGTTCCATATCTGAAACATATGGTCACCACAAATTGCCGCCATACACTTCTTTCAGTTACTATTGTTCATGCCTCATCCCCAGACATCTCTGCACCTGAAAGTCCACCAGGGAACACATATATAGTTCTCGACGACCTCCAGGACAGAATGCCGGGGACATGAAGAGTCCGCACCGTAGTATTCGAGGCATATTTTGTATGATTCTTTAAAATAGGCCAAATTATCCCGACACTCCCGAGGCCAGAAACATTTGGTCCCAAAGAGCGGTTCAACTCGACCAAAGACACGCGATTAGCAAAAAGCGAACCCACACAATTTTAGGTACGCATCCAATGTTGTTTAACTTCAGTGATTTAATGCGAACCGCGCTTACGATGTGGTATTGTCGATGGTCATTTGATTATTACGGTCTACACAAATTTATTACTCGTGTTAACGAATTACGAGTATTACAAATAGCCTCATTATTAACGATTAAATATTTGAAAGGAAAGCGTATTTTTTTTCTCATACTACCATTTTAAAAAATTAAGAGCTTTTAGTAGTCATTAAAAATCACAAGGATGAGTTGTCTTTAGTTGTTCTGAACTTGTTAAACATAAAGATAACCAAATCGTTTTTTTATTTGAAATTTAACAAGGACTCAAAACAAGGTTTTCATTTATTGAGGTCCTGTTTATATCTAGCGATAAGTTTGTCTTAACTCCTGGATAAAAAAGATGCTCGCTAGAGCCGGCTTACACCCTTTTCAAGGACATTTTTGTTTATTTTTATTTATGTTGAACTTCATTGAACGTACTAAATAAAATGTAAAAGCAGAGTTACTTTATAAAAAGTAGTTTTTCTTAATAATATAAAAGTACTATAAAAAAAATGTACAGCTTTTTTTATATACGAGCTAAAGAGTGTTTTCCGGATCGCTAAAAATTGTATTCCAAAGAATTAATTATTTGTTTATTTATTTATATACAGAATCGAAATTCCATTTTTTTTTGCAAATATTTAGAAACATGGAGTATACATAAATATATAATAAATAGAGAAAATAATAAAAAATAAAAACAACACAAAAGAATAAGAAGATGCCACGTGTCAAAGATCACAGAGATCAAGTAGAACAATACCATCGACAAAAGAGGAAAAGGATGTAAGAAAAGGATCGAGGTGTGCTGGTAGGCCATTTAGGAGCGACATTGCCGTTGTAACAAATTGAGTGTAATTATGTAAAAAAAACTACGGGTAATAATTAATTTTAATTATTACTTTCATAATTAATTTTAAATGAGCTACTAGATTAAATAAAAAATGAACGATAAAAATCTACTAAATGAATATATAACGTTGAACAAAGAAATAAAATATATATTCATTCATAAATCACTATTTCTTTCCACACAATGTCCAACCGACCCTGTTGAGCGTCATAGAGTCCGCGAAGGACCAAAATAGGTATGAATGTACGATTATACCTATAATAAATACATTTTAAAATAACTAATTCGTATCATACGAAATATTTCCAAAACAAATGATTCTTCAGTAGTTGGATTCAAAAGTAGTTACGTGAGAAACCATGCAAATTACACACAAGCTTAGAATTAAAGAAGGAAACAAAAATTAAGAAATAATAGTCCATTTCGACCTCGTTTACTGTGCGTGTTATCCCGACTATATAAAAATTTATTCAGCGTGGAAAATATTAACAAACATTCAAAAAACATTATTTCCAAAACAAAAGTGTAAAGATTTAAATATTTAAAAATGGCATTAAGCCGTCCTCTTGATTTTCTATAAAAAGTAAAGATCCACGGTCCTCGAGGCTGCTATCTTTGCCGATCTGCTCTGAACTACTGCGGAAGTGTCTGGCTCCTTGGTTACCGTCTGCTGTGCTGTGGTTGTCAGTGTCACCGATGCTTTACACATGTCCCACGTTCCCGCCAACAGTGAGTTGTCAAGTGGCCGTTGACGTCTTGTTTATGGGATGGAACCCGACGGAAGTCCCGCCCTCAAAACCACACAAACTCCAGCACCAATTCGTGAGATATAGTAGATTAGTAAAAAAAACCTTAGAAATATACAGAATATACTTAGAAAATGGTAGATCTCCTTGTAAATAAAAAATTAATTTAAAAATACGTCTATATTATACAACTGAATGAAATCATTGTAAGCAAAAAACGTTTACGTAGCAACAACCGCGAAAATATTTTGAAAGTTAGGTACAATAAACTTCTCTTTTTGCGATAATAAATTGAGAAAAAATAGAATATAAAAAAAAAATACTAACCGTTGAATGAAAACTCGATTTCTAAAATTAAAATGTTGAGACGTAAACGACAAAAATATTGGCGTACAAATTTATCAAAATTAAATTTTAATTGATTACATTTAAAAAATATTAACTATGGAGAAGGAGTATGCTTCAATTATTTAATGTCATTAAATTAAACCTTTTTTAATTCTAATATTCTTTATAGTGCTATCTGCGCTTGGGAAAATAAAGTAGAAATAATATGTAAATAGTCACTTTTTAATCAATATTTATAAATAAGTTTTTTTTTTAATATGTTAATAGGTTTACCTACATGATTGTAAACATCAGCACAAAATTTTATCTTGACAATTTAAACAACCATTATTCACACCTCATAAACACCCCCGTAAGAACATTTCAGAGACACTTGAAAATTTTCTTTCAATCTACAATAAACAGATGTTCATGTCAAGATTACACTATCACAGTTGTCACATATTACGTATGTACGAGTACGTCATTAATCGTAATTGTAATCCGCATCTGGATAATTTGTGCGGCACAATTTGCCGCCATGAAGTATTGTGATTCGTACGCCAGTATTCAAAAAAATTAAAAACTATCAATTATTTAATCACTCGTTGTTGAATACCCGTTCTGAATATCGACAGGCGCCGTTGCATAACAATTAGGTATATACAACGGCGATTTCTGGATCTATATTTTTTCTTCCCATATCCGTTTCATATCTGGAACATTTGATCACCACAAATCATCGCCACTCAGTTCTGTCAGTTACCATTGTCTGCATTTAAAGATCTACCTGGGAACATTCTCGTATATGGTTTTCGACGACTTCCAAAGCAGAAGCTCGAGGACTTGAAGAAACGGTAACTATAATATCCGAAGCATATTTTTGGTGATTTGATGAGGTCTGATGAATAGCCTTACGTTTTCGAGATTTAGACTATTTCTAGTCCAAAGCAGCGGTTCAACTCGACCAAACACACGTGGTTATAAACAGGCGGTAACCCATCTAAGTTTTGGTCAGCGCCCAATGTTGCTTAATTTCGGTGGTCTAACGAGAACCGCGCTTACAATGTGCTCGGACTATTTAATGTTGTTAATGTTAGATTTGTTTTCAGTGTATAGACATCCAATGCAGCCCAACTCTCCGACATCACCCGCCCAGAACCTGATCTCCTCGTCCACTCATGGCGCAGCACCGCTCTCAGCTTCCAAAAGGAAACGCTCATGGTCACGTGCTGTCTTCAGTAACCTTCAGCGCAAAGGGTTGGAGCGTCGCTTCCAGATTCAGAAGTACATAACAAAGCCGGACCGACGGCAGCTGGCTGCTACCTTAGGCTTGACAGATGCTCAGGTAAAATCTTCAATTGACAAAGATGTTCAGAAAACTTCAGTTGTCTGGTAATTTATATATCAGTTAGAAGCACTGTTGATGGAGCAACATCAAAATGATATTAAAAATTAAAAGTTAATTTATCTATGACGAAACAAAATGAGTAAGCTTTAGATGGGTATGTTCAAACATCAGTGTTAGCAAATTGAATTAGGTTAGCATGTACTTGTATAATAAAACATTATTTTAGAATTACACATATTATATGATATAAAAAAATATGCCGAAAATATATGGGTAGGTATAAATAAAAAAATATTTGGGGAAAGAAATATAAATATAAATATAATAAGGCATAAAGGTTAACACATCACATTAGGAAATACTTGCGCAATAAAACTATTTTTTTAAATGTACAATCAATCAAAACAATATATTTTTTAAATTAGACACAAAAATACTCGTATATGTATACCTATATATATATATTATAATGCATAAAACTATCTAATTACTACTCTTACAATTATGCATAAGTTTCATCATAAATATCCTTTTTCTATTGTAGGTATAAACTCAAAATATATTTTAATGGAATTCAGGCATATTTTAAGCATTAAAATGCATTTTTTTCCCGTTGAAAAATTAACCTGTACTTGTCCACAATAAACAAGTTGATTATAGGATGAGTATAATCGTCTGCTGCAGGGAATTGGTTAAGATTTGTTACTTATTTACGTTAATGCATAACATTAAGTTGGTACCGACTATAGAAATATGGGATTTCACGAAGAATTAACGATTAAAAAGATAATTGGCGTATGTTCCTATTAATAGGTACGTATTTTTACTTGTGATAGGTAGGAACATACCTAATATAAAGCCGTGATATGTATTTATCCATTGTTTTTTAATTGACAGATACCAAACAACATACCTACATTTTATCTTTCAGGTAAAGGTGTGGTTTCAAAACAGAAGGATGAAGTGGCGCCACACTAAAGAAGGACGCGGATCAGCGACCTCTAAGGAGGACTCTCCCATGGGAGGAGCAGACTCCACTCAAGACAACGAGGATGTTGACGTGGACACAGTGAGCGACTGAAGCTCTCATAAAAAAAAACTACGTATAATTATAAAAAAGTACCTATAATACATACCAATAACTTCCCATATGATAAAAATACTATATGAAGCCATTTTTGAGTCATATAAAAATTTTGAGCATCTCTAATAACATAGATATAAAACAGTTATTTCTTCATATGCATCGTCAGTATATAATACATTTTATTGCTGTCTTTAATGTTGCAATGGATCATTTATACGTGCGATATTTCTAACAAATTGATGCTGCAATTGTGAATGAACAGAAAGAAGTTTAGATGGAAAGAAAGAGCCACTCATATTAAAATAATCTCTTTCGCTACATTCGCAATAGCTGTGATAAATTACCAGAAGTATTACACTTGTTGTTTATGACTACTATTGTGAATTATGAAATTTTTATCTAAAACTAAGATATTATTATTGTTTAAGATCTGTGCCTTAAAGTAAAATAGAGAGATAGTTTTTTAGTCTATCAGTGCAAATAATTTCATTTGGAAAATTGTTTATTTTAATTTTTTATTAATGGACTATTGTTGTCTGAGAGAATCGCACAGAAAATGTTATTTTACAATTATTTGTGTAAATTTAACAATCAATTGATTTTGAAAACTCTTCGATATTTCAGTAACATATAAACCAAGACAAAAATATTTTATTAAATTATAAGTAATATTTTAAAAAATTTCTTTCTATAATTCGTTTCATATGGATTAATATAATATTTGCGATACGCTGATCCAGGGTTGGGCCGCAAAATGCCGTACCGGGGTTGGGTTGCGAAGAACTAATCTGGAATAGATGATCAGCCATACCTACATAAATAATATTTACAAAGCCTTTTATACATATGTTTACAAAAATGTTGGTATTTTTTTAAATGATTTATCTTGTACATTATTTGTTTATAAATTGTAAATAATCAGTTGTACATAAATTTGTATAATTTAATAATAAAAAAACGAAAATTGTTTACATTGTGTACTTTATTGATTGTGTAAAGCAGAGGATGATTAGAAAATAATACTTTTTTTTGTATATTTTTATTTAACAAAAGCCTTATTATTTACATTACATATATAATAACCTATTGAAAGATATTATTTATAGAAACTGTGAATATTATGTTTTAGCTGACAACACTGCAAAAGTATTTTATTTTTACTTTTAAAGGAAAGAGATTTATGTGTTGTAATTTTAATTAGACTGCAATTTTAAAGGTGCCATATTAATGGATCAACAATATGCAGTGTTGTTAGCAAAGTGACAATATATTTTAACATGCAAAAACTTGTATTGGGATATGTATGAATTCACGGAGTAAAATTAAAAATAATATTTTCTGAATATGGAAATTTATTAAACTCCAATTTGCTCCCAATTTGAAAGACAATAAAAACCCACAACTTCCGGCATATTCTCATCATACCTAAGACATTCCAAACAAAGTTTTGTTGATAATATATTACTGGATGACCATTCAAGACATCAAAATCAACATTGGTATATATCACAGTTTTTGAGACAACACAGGCTTTTTTATTCTAGTCTGAGAATGTAGATATCAGAATCTAAAGAAAATAACTTAGAAAAAATAAGGACCATTATGCGAATTTATTGACTGAATTAAAATATAATATTCTAATGACAAAACTTATCTATTAATCATCTTAAATGTAAGTTTTAACAAGTTATATAAAATCAGAGTAGAAACTAAATAACACAACCTCCACCAAAAAATCTCCAGCTTTTAAATAAAAAAAAGCAAAAGCGAGAGATTCATTTTTATATAAAATCAATTTACAAAATAGCGATATATTTTTTTAAAATATTCATTTGTTTTTTGTTTTGGTTATTAAAAATTAAAATTGTGAAATACCATTGAATATTTCAGTAAGTATATTTTTTATAATTACATTACTAGAAGGTATGACAAAACAAATCTCTGAATTTTCATGCATATTTATGGATTGAATTTAATGGTAGTGATTTAAAAAATAAGTGTATACTAAAATTGAGCATAAAATATTCTAACCTCTCCCAACCATGCGCGGTTGTCTAAATATTTCAAGAAATTAATACTTGTATTCCAATGGAATATTCACAAAATTTGATGAACAAATTCAGTGCCATCTGTCCTGGTGTATTTTTAAATATCGATAATCAGTGTATTTTAGGTAAAAAACACACACCCCCTACCCCCAAGAGATGTCCTAAGTGCGGGCGAAGGGCTCCCAAACGACACACAACAACTATAATTTTTGACCCCCATCTTTAATTTATTGTAGATTTCATGCGGAATTCGGAATTATATAGAATTTTCAAAAATAATTTGTTCTGAGAAATTGACCTTCATCAATTTTTGTGTTGTTTTTTTTTGTAACATAGTTGTATAAATAAATTAAAAAAAAACAATATTTGTATAGATTAGTATATCGTGTGAGATAATGCGTGAGTTTTGCTAGACAGTAAAAGTATTAGTAGATTACTTTCTAGTTAGGGTGGCAAACAATTAACCCAGAAATAAAAGTAATATCATACTAATTATTAATATATCCTCTCAATAGAGAGTGACATGTAAGCAAGGCTGCGGCAGGGGTCTCCAAGAAAAATGCTAAGTCTATTATAAAGAATCAACAATAATAAACTGGTGAAAAAGCTATTACAAAAGACTGTATTATTTATACCTATACTTGTATATGCAGTGTAATATTTAAATTAATAATCAACCAGTCTCCGAGTCTGCTGTTTATTTTCATCCTGATTATTATACGCGTTGTCCCGCTGCCGCCTGAACCGATCTGAGGACGAGTCGCCCCCGTGGCTGTAAGAATGCCCCGACGCTTCAGGTCCGCCATAGTTGTCGTAATGTCCCCGATTGTCTTGATATCGATTGAAGCGATTATAACCGCCTTGATTTCCTCCCCGTTCATTCCAGTTTCCTCTCCCACCGAAGCCGCTATCTTTACTTAACCTGCTATTATAGTCTTGATTATTTCCAGGCCCACGATCTTCATAAGCGTTTCTCTGCACATTTTGGTTGTTGTGTGATCCTCGATTGTTGTATCCCCATCGGTTGCCTTGTCGACCTCTGTTATCGTATCGATTATCGCTATTGTAGTTTTGGTAGTTGTCGTTTTCACGAGGGTTTTCTTGGTAATATCTTTCAGAGTTGCCGCCTTCATTTTCATAGCTGTCTGTATCTCTGGTTGGTTTTCTACTTGCCTCTTGGTCCCAGGCTGATGTTTTAGTTTTATCTTGTACCTTCCGTGGTGGACTTCTGCTCTTCTCATCATCTTCACTGTCATTACTTTTATCTACAGGAGATGGTGAATGACTTCTGAAAACAAATATACATGTTTATTAATTTTCTTTTGTATTATAAGCATCAATATGATGATTTAAAAAGTTATGATAATTGTACCTCTTTTCTCGTGGTCTGGGAGACTGTACAGGTGATGAGGAGCTGTCCCCATCAGAAGAGCTCTGTGAAGTTCGATGCTGGTGTCTCATCTCCCTTTGCCTAAAATAAAAAAAACATTTTTTGACTAACAAATCATTTTACTAGACAAGACACTAAATGAATGTGAAAATGTTGTATTTATTATTATACCTTCGTCGTATTCTGATGGCCATTTCTCGCATTTCGTCATCCCTCTCCTGTTGCAGCTGTTGCTCTCTTTCTAGCCGTTCTGCTTCAGCCTTCTTGTCAGCCCGCACTGAGGGACAAATACAAATGTTAAAACTTAAGTACTAACGGATGAATGCGCATTTAATATTGTAAAATGTAAATCAAAAAATACGAAACTATTTTGATGAATCAGTAATCAATTTATTTTAGATTTTACGCATACTAAAAAGGAGTGAAACAACACTTGCAGTTAACCAATTACAGTTCTCAAAATTCATGTATCTAAATAAAAATAATAATCAGAAGAATACATTCAAACAAGGTGGTGTATCTACTATTACTCAATTTGATTGGCTTTTAAATGATTTTATTCCTCCTTCAATATATATATTTATTTAATCATGTATATAAATTGACTTTCTTATTAGTAATTAAATAGACACATACAATTCTACATCAAATTTTATACGCATCAATTCATTCAGAAAAAAATTCGGCAGACGCGGGATTCGAACCTCAAGCCTTGCACCTTTGCTCTATTCTACACACCGCGCAGTCCACACGACCATTCTCTGCCTGTGAAATCTGATGTATTTATACTATTGTTAACATCGTATAACGATATATGTCTCTGTAGTATATATTCAGAGTATGTATATTATTGTTTTTATTATTCAATCAGTCAACATTTAATCCAACTTTCTTATTATTGTTATTGGTTATAAACTCACGCTGCCTTGATAGTTGTGCTTGCATCTTCTTGCGCAGCCGCTCCTTCAGTGTGAGCTTTTCCTGAGCAGCTCTGGATTGCTGGAATCACAACAGATCATGTTAGTCATCATGTCTCAATAGAGGACTTGATGTATATTTGTGTTGTTTTACTTACAATGCCTCTGCATGAAACTATTTTATAGTTATTATTAATACTTGTACCCAAATTAAAGTAATTAATCATTTATTGATTAAACAAATATGATTACTTACTTTAATTCACACAAATATATCATTTTAATATAAAGTAGTTCTTATGTTATGTGGAAATTAAATGTGTATTTTTTTTAAATGCAAGTCACACTATTGTCATAATATGATTGTGAGACTAATAATTATTCATAATCTGAAATTTTCAGGTGAATTTTTGTTATCATAAAGTTGTATTATGTGTTTAACAAGAACAACTAATTTTGAATCATAGAGTATTTTTAAAAGTCGGCAGCAACATTTGGGTTGTGGCTCCATAAAATATTTTAAGTTTATTGAAATCACTTTAAATCAGAGCACTAATTTCCAACCTCCAATCTTTGGAATACAGTTGAATATTTTGTTAATTTAGAAATTAAATGATTTAAAAATTATTATTCCGTTACAACTTTTTTTTCCTACATTGAAGTTATGTGGAAGAAATTATGTGGCACTTGCCAAAGTGTGTTACGTTGTGTCTCAAATAAGATCATGGAATATATTCTATATATTGTTTTTATACTGGGAGCGGCAAAAAGAACTGACGGTTTTATAATTTATTTAAAAACCGTCAATCTTTTTGTCCCTCCCTGTATATGAATATTAGATTCTAATGTGTATAAATAAAATTAATATTTACAATTTATTCCATAATTTGAATTAACAAAAAGGACATTTTAATTATTTTTCAAGAAGTTATTATCTAGATTTGAATTGTTCATGTCTCCTTAACGAAGCATCCGTTATATAAATAAAATTATGTAATAAATTCAAAGCACATATTTATTTTCCTTGCTTCCATTGAAAGTATGGAATTTTACAAATCATTAATATACTACCAAAAAATTTATAGAATTAAAGGATTCCTTCAATTATCGAATGAAGAAAGCAAAATAAAAATAGATTTTTATTTTACTAAGAAAAAGATAATTTTAAGTTTTAAGAAGCTTGCTAGAATATGGATTATAAAGAACATAGTGATAAGATGGTATGATGAATGATTTTAGCTTGTTTGGTAGAAAAAAGTTAACCATAATGTCAAAAGTTGTAAATTATCATTTTCATAAATATTCTTCATAGTCGAATTACTGAAAGTCAATTAGAAATTATTATATTGTTTATAAGGTCACAAAAACAGAAATAATGATATCAAAACTAAATTAATAAATTATACGAAAAAGTAAAGCAAAATAATAATTAAATTAAAATATATGATTTTAAAAATATTTTAAAAAAATAAGGTAATAAATATGTAGAACATAATAATTTATATAAGAATAAAATAATATACAATTCGAATGATTTTTTTAGAATATTTTTTAATTCTCTAAATCCTTTATAGATAATTGATCTATATCAATATTATATAAATTGATACACACATACATACAAATCTACATCAAATTTCTCCCATCAATTTGTGGTGATAAAAAAATGCTTGTGAATAAATGAAGATTGATTGAATCTTAATAATATAAAAATACATACATTCAATTTACAGCAAAGCGACATCTGTCATAATACGAAAGTAACAATAATATAAATATGTTAATTCTCTCCACTCAATTAAGGTGAAGAATAGTCATGGTCGATTGCGCTGTGCATAGAACAGAACTGAGGTGCATAGTTAGTGGTTCAAATCCTTTCTTTTTTCACCACAAATTGATGAGAGAAATTTGATGTAGATTTGTATGTATGTGTGTATCAATTTATAAAATTTATTAAAAAAAAACAATATCTATTGTAGTAAAAAATATAAAGACAATTAATTGAAAAAAAAAATAGAAAATGCTATTTTTAGAAAAATATCAATATAAAATAGTGATAATAATTATTAAAATAATTTCAGGTAAAATTTAGCTAATCATTATAGCATTACACTGTACAATGTAATTAAAAAAAAAAAATATCTTTTATTTTTAGATCATATATTTTTAGCACATCATAATGAGGAATGTGCACACGGAAGTGTTTTTTATCTGTTTTCATTTTACTGGTTTAAGGGGTTGCCCAATACAATGATTCTTACTGACTTTGGATGATGCTGCTGTATTACGGACTACATTCGAGACTTGACTGGTTTTACTGCCAGCCAAATTGTCATTAGATCTGCAACAGAGAAGAAAAAAAAACACTAAGTTTCTGCTCGACTAACATTATCATTTGGCACATTTCTAAAGTCTTCAGTCACCAGGACACTTGTTTTAGGCTTGGTCCAATAGGTTGGAAAAGTAATAAGACCTCGCGTATAAACATTCATTAAATAGTAAGAACATTTTCAAATGAGCATTTTCAAATGAGACAATTAAATGATAACATATTTTTTATTAAATCCCACAAAAGTAACAGAATGTCTCTTGTATTATGTGTATTATCACTAACTATAGTGTAAAGCAGGGTAATTAAAATTTACCTGAAAACAGTTCAAAATTTATATCATATACATAAAGCATTGATAATCAATAATTCATCACAGTTACAAAATACATCTAAGATTCCACTTTCTCAAAATTCCTTTTATAAAGTCGTTATCGCTAAGCATGTTTGACTGAAAGAATATACAAAAACACTTAATGTAATCACCATCACGAGGTAAAATACTGAGAAAAATATTTAAAAATGAATGCTACTAATATTTATAACATGATTTATACTACATCACAATTTAATTTTATATAAACAACAAACTTGTCTGTAGATTTGGATTTGGCATCATCTGAATCGATGGAAAGTTCACTGGATGATGATCTGTGTCCTTCTCTCTTGCGGCCGTAATATCTTGGAGGACGAACTGAGGAATTTTGTGATGATCCAGGGTTTCCCCCCGGAGCATTAGAATTGTTGCCGATGGATCTGTTTCCACTATTGTTTTTAGAATATCCCCTCTTGTCACGTGGGCTGTAACAAATGCTCAAGGTGTAAAAAACAAAACTGTAAAAATACCTACTTCTTAAATGACACTAAGTATTTTAACAATTTAATTATACATCATGAAATAATTTACAAACATAAAAATAATATTTCAATCTTTTGGACTTACTTGGAATCTGACGAGGAGCTGCTTCTTGATCTGTCAGATGATCTGGATCGACTTCTATTATAAACAAATCAAATAATTAGTAAATTAATAAAAATAACATAATTACAATATTAGAACAATATTGAAACATTCTCAAAAAATTTCCATTATTTATCACCATAAACCTTGCCGATATGGAGAGGTACAAAATTGGAATAAGAGAAAACTAGAAGTCGGTAATATAAAAAATACCTTGAATAACTTCTTGAGGATTTCCGGCTCCACGATCTTTTCCTTGATCTAGATCTAGACTTGGAGCGAGATAGCGATCTAGAGTTGTCTGATAAAGAGCTGTCCGATCTCCATGATTTGGATCTCTTGCGTGATGAACGGGACCAGTTTTTAGGAGTGGGAGAGATGGGAGACCTTTGTGATTTTGTGTAACTGGAAGACCTACAAGAAAAAAATGGTGTTATAGACAAACTACAGTTTATATATCTTTGAAAAAATAAGGGTTAAATTAATAAAGTTACTTGAATATCAATAAAAAAATAGTCTCTAGTGGAGTTAGAGTTTATTGTAATAAGTTTATGTTCTCGAGCATCTTAGCAAATTAATTGTTTATTTTTGACATTAAATATTTTTTTTTAAAGATGCAAATTAGCATTTTTTTATGGAGAAATTGGAAATTAAGACGCCAAAGAACATCATATTCTAGAGACAACTGTGCAGTCAAATTACCAACTAGACTATTGCGGCATGGCAAGAAAAGACAAACATCCACACTTCTGCCCTAGAAAGCTCACTTTGAGTGATGCGATCGCAGTAAAATAATATTTAAATTTTTGAAATCATTATTTTTCATGAATAACTACGAGGGTTATCCATAAAATATTTCCCAGTGATTTTTGACAGTGTACAACATGTTTAGTTCCATGAATGCGGGCATTTTTGGAAAGTTCAGACTTTTACCTATTTTCCTACATAGTCACTGAGGTCAATGCTTTTTTGCATGTAGATTTTTGAGGTCAATGCATTTTTGCTTATTTTACGGATAACCCTCGTAGCATAAATCTTTATAATAATAGGTGAAATAAAAACATGCAAAAACCTTTTAAGACGTTTCTTATTGCTGTTGCCATCTCGCAAAGCGGATGCGTATGTTTTATCTTTAGATTCGGCATTTATTCTGGCTTTCTCTGCGTATGTGGGTTTGACGACCGCCGATTTATCTGTAAATAAAAAATATATGCATTTATTTGACACTACAATTATTCATTACTGACAATAATAGTTTTACATTAAAGATATATTAATTTTGTGTAAAATTAATCTATATTAATTGGCTAAAACACGAATTTAAAAAAAACATAAAAAACGCACCGCAGTCAAAATATTAATATGCTTTTGTAATGTTTGGCTAATACTAGTGTGTGTATAGTTTAGCAAAAATAAAATAATTGAATTACCAGTTTCAACTGTCTGTTCATCGTCGCCCCCAAAGCTGGTGATGAAAGTGATGGCATTTGTGGTCGGCTCTGGGGGGGACAGGGAGCGAGCGGGAGATAGCGGCCCCCGCGTCGACCGGGACAGCGGGGAGGTGTTTCTGGTCGCATAATGCGGGGGACTCGCCACTCTTAAGGCCAACTTTTTGTCCCTGAAAATAAAAATAGACAATGTTGACTCTATGAACATGACAGATAAATATTGAGTGCTATGGCACACGGTCCACAGAAATGTCAAACAAAAAAGGCAGTGAGAAATATCCTATCACATCTAATATTAAAGTGAAATGCAATTTTTTTAAAATACATGAAATGTTTTCAAAATGTTAATACATGTTATAAAGTTAGCGAAAATAATGTATGTATTTTTAGTTTTAATGAAAGAATAAGGTGATTTGGATGATATCCTATTGTAATTAATAAATCATTGCCGGGTGGCATAGTCCAGTGGTAAAAGCGTCACTCAGGCGCTGTTGTTTCAAAACCTGACTAGCTTGATTTTTTAAAATCAATATTTTCATATTTAATCTCTATATGTGCCCCCGAAAGGGTTGAGCCACCCCTTAAGGACAAAAACAGTATATGCAAACACAGTCTATGCAAGTTCATGGGCTCTTGCCCTGGAGGCTCCCAGGAACCATCTAATTTCCCATGAGGACCTCCGGGATACAGGTTTTCTGGGACAAGGCGTAGACAATTTGAGCTTACAGAACTGTGAAAAAGCAATATGCAGTGTCTATGTGCTCTAAATATGGTAAAAAAAAATCATCTACTCTACCTAGTTACTCAACGAAGGGTCACATAGAGTGCAAAAAGACTTCTTTCAATATCATCATAAAAAAATACTATCAGACGTGGAATTAATAAAAAATATAACAGAATAATCAAGTTATATTATTATATATAGATATTTCATTTTGAGATCCATTTCAATAATGAATAGATAAATATTTCAAATACTTTGTTTTAACCTGCATCACTGAGCTCTGTGTGTTAAAACCATATACATACCATCTATATAAAAACAAGGTACAAAATATTTATCAATTTAACGTTATTTTAAAATTATAATAAAATGTAATTGAATAATACCTGTGAGCTCTCCTTTCTCGCCTGCTTTTACGTCCCGAGAATAATGCCTTCTCCTTTTCCTCGATGAGCAACAGTTTCTGGCGCTCGGCATCATGAGCGTCACCCGTTAAGAATGAAAACAGATCCGTCCCCAACATGCCAAAATTAGTGCCGCAAACATTCATTGCGTGAGCCTGAAAATAAAAATAAATTAAATTAAAATGTCAATGTGTCTGCCAGTGGAGACAGTACATTACTCCCGACTGCTGCCTATTCAATAATTAATAATAAATACAAATTAACCCTTCACGTATGGAATAAGATTTCATGAAAAGTCACAGAATTAGACAATTAGTCAATGAAAAATTAAGTTGAATATTTAAGGATGATTTTTTAATGTGTTTGGTCAGTGCTGCATTTATATTCACTTTCAGAACTAAATTAAATAAATCCATTATTATTTTAAAAAAAGGGAAATTTGAAACATGTGTAGAATGACCCACAACTCAATACATATCGTAAAAAAAAAATTACGAAGGAATGTCGTAATACGAAACAAAATTATATTCACTATAGTATTCGGATAAATCCGCATCTCGCACTGAACTGATATGTTTTTTTTTCAGGGCATGGGATAAATCCGCACCTCGCACTTAAAAGCAGTGCAAGTTGGTGCGGATATATCCGCACCTCGCATGTAAAGGGTTAAAAAACAAATCAGCTTCATCATATAAAACTAGATTTCATTGTACTTATTTATGCTCGCCCATTGATTAGCAGGTATTTATGAAAATAAGTGACAGTAAGGATAATACATTGATTATAATGTTACCTGTGCCGTTTCAACTTTGTTGACGTCAATGCTCAAGTCTACATCAATAATTTCCAAGTCAGATTCTTCTCCCGATTCTGCATCATCGTCCTTTTCTTTGTCTGCAGCGGAGGCTCGGTTTCCAGAGGGAGTGAAATTAGACAAGTGCGATCCTATAAACAATAAAATCTAGATAAACTTCCTCATCCTTATGATTATTATGAAGATTACAACAAACGTAAACCAATTTTTTTGATGAATTATTACTTCATTGACAATAATGTTGTTTTAGGGGGGTTTTAAATCTCCTTCTTAACACGTTTAATGCCACGTAATGTTTTTAATGCATTCGACTCAGAGGGACAAATAGGTCACATTCAATATTAAAATTCCACTGTAATGTAACCGCTGGCGTTCCGGGGCTGTTTGTTCGAAAATAAAAATGTAGGTCACCGGTAACCTACAGGGCGCCCTTTTCAACAACAGCGTAGGTCACTGGTGACCTACGTGGCGTGGAACGTGTTAAATTTGTGTTTAATATAAGATTACGTTTACGATATTGTATAATGCAATATTTTTTTTACTTTATCAATAAGTTATTTTATAAGCACAAACATACAATTTAAAAATTATAAATTATTACAAATATATAATGAATAATTTGATATCAATTACCAGATGAGACCGGTGGATGTGTTGAATCTTCGTAATTGTATCCAATAGCAGCACCCGTTCCTTTCTTTTCAGCCGCCCGTTCCTTCTGCGCTTCTTTTTCATCAATAGTAACACCGAACTGCTCTTCAACAAAGAGCTGATGCAGAAATTTCTCCTCCCCTAATAAAGAAATTTAAAAAAAATTATAAAACAAAATACTTGGGATTAAATGAAATTCAAAAGGAATGAAATATTAGCCGCATTTGTTAAAGTCAATTAAAATACATACCGATTCCCAGGAATAAGTTTTGTGCTAAAATTCTATATCTTTCGTAATTGCAGTTTCTTTCATCGAGGGACATGTCCTCGGGTGCCACATCCGGGACCTTTATCTCGGGAATGTAATCTAAATGAGCTCGGGCGTCAAACCTGTCGATTTTATTGTCGTGGTCACCTTGCCAAGGCATCCTTAAAAAAATAGTACGCATTTGAAATGGGAAATTATGGCTCAAATATAAACATTGTTATATTTAAAAATCAATTATCACATAGACAAAAAGGAATTAGAAAAATCATGATATAAAATATGCAATATATATAAATATAAATGTATGATATTGTTTTTTGTTGTTATTTTTTTTTATTTTTACATACATACGTACATGTATATATATATATAAATTCACTTTTTAATAACCATATAAAAATTGAATAAACTCTCCATGATAGATAAGCTCTATGCAATTTGAGTGATTAGATTTAAACAATTTTTAAAATACAGGGAGCGGCAAAAGAAACTGATGGTTTGATTAGTAAACCAGTAATCAAACCGTCAGCTTTTTTAGCTGCTCTTTGTATTAAAAATGTACGGAATAAATGAAAAAAAAGGTGCATGCTTTGATTTATATATTTTATGATACATTAATGTTTCCGAAAATTTTCCAAAAGGACCTTCTCCACTCTCATCCTTTGATAACATCTCTTGACACAAAGGCGAGCTATCATTTTAGATTGAATCAGTGTGCTGAAGAATTAATTTTAATTATTCCACTGGAAATGGATGTTTAATAAATGTTAATGTTTCTGTACTGACATTATAGCAGGACTATCTCCAGCTGATGCAATCGCCGGGTCCAGATGTATTTTGCAAGGTCTTCCGTGCAATTGTAAAAATTGAGTTGGATCTGCTTTCTAAAAAATATCAAGGTTTGATTAAATAAGAAGAATTATTAAAACACCTTTGATATCTTCTCATAATAGTTAGTATAACCATTGAAGATAATATTATGAAATTGTTATTCTTGTAATGAAACAATGCTAATTAAGCACCACTGTTTCTGTTATAATATAATTATGATATTATCATAATTTTTTACAAAACAACTTTAACCCTCTAGAGGTGATTTTTTTTGATAAAAAAAAATAATGTTTTTTCTATATTCAATCAACAAGTAGTCTGATACGACATGTCTATGTTACTGTATGGTCACGCTTGCCCTTACACCGCCACATATAGTAAAATTTTATGATTAAAAACAAGTGAAATGTCTATTTTCACGAAAAAAAAAAAACGGAAAATATAATAAATTGCATTGGTAGTTGTTTCTATTGCCGGATGATTGCGTTTGCAGGATAACTTTGGTAGACAACCCTTACACTAACCTTCTAAATAAAAATTGAGTGATAGCTACGATGTCCAGGTAGAAAAAGGGCTAAAATAGGAGAAAGTACAAAATACTAATCACTGTGACCATATGATCACACTCGTCCTTGGAGAGTTAACAATACAGCAATGATATCCTGAATGGATTATTTATCAATTTATTACACTCAATATAATCTATTTTAGTTAAGTTTTTTATCCAGTTAATATTAATTTGATGTTGTATTTGAATTACTAGTATTAGTTGCAAATTACACCATTGTAAAGCAGTGTTTCCAAACTGGTCGAAAATTCCCGCTTGGGGGTGAATTATTAAGTTTGAGGGGTCGAGAATCCTGTGATTTGAAAATGTTTTTTTTTTTTGAAGTTTTTTCTACTTATTTATTGGAAGGTAAAAAAGTATGTTTGTGTTTTGCGGAGCTAATATTTTGGAGGTTAATTGCTTTCTGAAAATTGGTAGTGGTGAAAGAAGCAACACGGTTGGAATCAACAAAGATAGAGGATATACTTTTTTGGCAATCATTTGTGTAAAATAACATTAAATATTTTACAATTTTACCTAAATAGGATTGAAAGCATGCTGTTGATTATATTAGCAAATAAGATGATATATGGAAATGTTTTAGTGAAGTAGTAGATGTTTTAAATCATGAATAAATTATAGTAAATAACATATTTTTTAAGCTGAATTCCGTCAAATAATTGGCAATGCTTTGCTAAAAAATAAATGCGAAACTGACAATTTTCTCGTAGAATTCCCTTCTGCGATCAGCTCTCCGGCGATAGTCCACGATCATCCCCCTGATCATTTTCTCCTGTTTTCTCGCTTCGTGCCACATCTTTAACTCTTTTTTGTAAACTCTCGACTCTCAACCGATGTCAAAAGAATATAACTCATTGAACGACATTCGGCAAATTTACACGAGTAGGCAGGGCAGGTAGTGTTGCCATCTCTGCGTGGAGTTCTTTGTTTTTTTATTACATAAAAATACCTACTTGCAAATATAACCCAATTATTCGTGTTCTCTTTAGCGCGCATTTACCGGGTCGCAATTTTAATACAGTTTTGGTCATAATTGTCAATTCATTGGTCAAATTTTTTTATACATTTTTCATAATGTATATTAAATAGTATAAATGTATCGGTTAAATTACAAAGAGCTGAATAAAGATTTTATGGTTGGAATTTATATGAAATGGTCATACTTTAAATGACATTGATCATATTTTATATTATTTGGTTAACCTTGCTTAACCTAACCTAACTTGACTTGATTTCAACCATATAATAATTTTATGCTGACCGCATATTAATATATTCTGGTCGTCAAATTTTTCATTCCGATCAAAATTTGTTTTAATTCTGACTAGAAATTGATTTTAATTCTGATCATTTATTTTGTTGCCGTTCCTACACTTCTTTATTGGTGCTCTCTGGGTAAACTAAATTGGATGATCTTCCCTTTACTCATAGTGGTTGCCTTGTTTAAATGTACAGACACTATTGATAATAAATATTGTATACGCCAAATATATATTTTTTAATTCATGGTATTACGATTAAAAACTACTTTTTTACAATTAAATAGAATTGGACTCAAAGGACTATGCGAATATTGTTATCTAAAATGAACATATTCAATTTTGTCCATAGATTACCAAACACGAGGAGAATTTTTATTTTTAAATTTGAAAATCAGATTTTAAGATTCAGTTTTTCAAAT
The DNA here is from genome assembly GCA_022606575.1 of Glossosoma conforme. Classification (NCBI taxonomy): domain Eukaryota; kingdom Metazoa; phylum Arthropoda; class Insecta; order Trichoptera; family Glossosomatidae; genus Glossosoma; species Glossosoma conforme. Next base: position 237,955 of record JAGTXR010000030.1, read on the forward strand.
GGAAGAAATAATGATTCTCTCATTTTAGATATCTTCAATATTTTTAGATTCCAGATAAAATTATTTTTTATATACATAGTGACAATATATTATGTTTATTATTTGCTTTAGTCTATTATAAAAGTAAAAAGTCAAATGAATGATATATTTGACAATAGACAAAATAACTTGTGATATGTAATTCATATGTCAAATGGATTATGTATTTTTAACTTTACTATCTATTATAAGTTCCAATGTACAACTGAGAATAAAACGAATACACGTTAAAAATATAAAACAAAACACGTAGTTAATGATGGTTATGTTTGGGTAATTTATTATACAACGATACAAATCATTTATTGAACTAAATATTATAGATTATTTTATTATAAGAATATGCAATCTACAAACTATTAATATTATATTCCAATGTTGAATATATTATGCGCACGTCTAGATAGTATATAATGATTATATTGATTTATGATTATATAATAAACAATGCTACTAACATTTTTAATATGCCAATAATACTTTATTTTTTAGTCCCCTTTTTATCTTAAAAATGTTATTTGGCAGGCATTAATTTTTCATAACATCTATGTTTGCAGAAAGCATGACATTCTCTGGAGTGCATGGCATTGCTAAAAAAGAATATATTTATTATAATACATATTTTATATTTATAGATATATATATATATATATATATATATATATATATATATATATATATATATATATATATATATATATATATATATATATATTTATTTTATTTGTTGAAATGCAGCAAATATTCATAATTTCGTACTTATTTGTAGCCATTCATTCTCAGGACATCCATTATCCGTCTTGGCTGACATGATGGCTTGCCTTATAGCAAAGACAATAACGATGGACATATTTAGAGGAGGTTCACCAGTGGCTGAAAGTAGAATAAGTTGGTAATAAAAAAATATATATAACTTAGAATATATCACAATTCACACATGATTTTATGAATACCCTTTGATCGTAGGACTCCTGCAGGATTAGGAGCATTTCTCCTGAAGGATACTCTGAAGTCAATCGGGATATCTTTAACACCAGGTGGTTTGTAGTTCCATGTTCTGTTTGTTAACAATTCCCCAGTCTTAGAATCATATACCAAATTTTCAGAAGTCCAATAACCCAATCCCATTATGAAAGCACCTTCCACCTAAAAACATAAACATGATCCTTAAAAATGCTTAAATAGTTATATTATTTTTTATTTATACATGTTTGTTGGTGAAGCTTACCTGGCCCACATCTATTTGAGGACTGAGGCTTTCTCCGGTGTCTTCTATAATATCAACACGCAATACTTGGTGGTTTCCTGTTAGTATATCAACTTCCACTTCAGCGATTGCAACGGCCCAAATTGTGTACGGCACCAAGCCATCTTTATTACTAAACATGTGATGGGCACACAAATCTACTTGTGATGCGTGTGCTTTTTGAACCAAGTCTTCCCATGTGGGGCTCTCCATTTCCTTCTTGATCGGTTCTAGTCTGTCCAGCAGGATTTGACAAGCTTTAATGGTTGCAAAGCAGCACACCTCGCTAGTTATACTTCCTCCAGAAACTATTGCATTGGGTGCTGTGAAGTTATTGCTAGGTTTGATACAAACCTTATCTAAAGATATTCCTAATACATGAGCAGCCACCTGAGCGACCTTTGTATTAATTCCTTGACCCATTTCTATTCCCGCGTGCGATATAGCTACAGTTCCGTCGTCGTGATATATAGAAACCATTGAGGAGAAGTTGCCCCAGTGATGTAAGGAATACTTGAGAGGTACAAGACTAATTCCTCTCTTTCTCCAAATATTTTTTGAATTAAATTGTTTCACATCTTTAGAACGTTTTTCAAAGTCAGCCGATTCCTTTAGATTATTTATTAGTTCAGGTAACGGATTATCTTTCATGTCCATGTTAACCATCCTTACATCCAGCGGATCTTTTTTAGTCACCGTTGCAATATGTTCCATTATATTTTCAATCATAGCCACCCCTTCTGTGGTTCCTGAATCAAGAAATAAATATATAGTTATTTTAAAAGGGCATTTTTAAATTGGTTATTATAAATTATATTTTATCTTAAAAAATGACTTGCCTGGTGCACGACAAGCAGTGTTAGCGGCTGTATCAGTAAGAACAGCATTAGATTCCAAAGACCAGGTTTTGCTGTCATAGCAATTGATTATAGAATGTAAAGCATATTCAGCCACAGAGTCATTATGGGAACAACCGTCATCTGCATAATACTTATTTATTAAGTATTGTATTTTTCCTTCATCATTTACACCGACCTGTAAATTGATCAGTGTTTATGACTATAAATAACGGTAGTAAAAAATATATAAAGTATTGATGTTATATTTTCCTTACCTCATAGTCACTGGCATAAGGTACCCTCTTACCGACTGCCAGCATATTTTGTTTCAAAGACATTATGAATCTCACGGGTCTATTTAATTTAACTGCTGCTAGAGCACAAGCTGCCGCTATTTGTGCGGTGCGAGTTATTTTACCTCCATAGCCACCTCCAAGACGCCGGACATGTATGTTGATTCTAAATTTAATAAAAATAATTATTATAATACATAACAAATATAAAAAAATATGTTATTTTAACCCTTTACGTGCGGAATAAGATTTCCTAAAAAGTCACGAAATGAGTCAATTATATATAGTCAATGAAAAGTAAAGTTGAATATTTAAGGATGATCTTTTTTATGTGTTTTGATTGTTCAGTGCTGCAATTATATTCACCTTCAGAACTAAATTAAATAAATCCATTATTTTTTAAAAAAAATGGCAAATTTGAAACATGACCCTCAACTCAATACATACCGTAAAAAAAATTTTTTGACAAAGGAATGTCGGAATACGACCAAAATTATATTCAATATAGTATTCAGATAAATCCGCATCTCGCACTTAAGAGCAGTGCAAGTTGGTGCGGATATAACCGCACCTCGCACGTAAAGGGTTAATGTATCATTGTAACATTTTATTAATATGAGGTCTAATTAACAATTTATAATTTTTATAATAAATTACCTGTTTTCTGGTATATTGAGTGATTTGCTTACAACATTCTGTATTAAATCCATCCACTGCGAGGCTGGATAAATGTCCAGTCCATCTTCAGCCGGCACGCAGACGCATGACTGAGTTTCCATTGTATAGTGATATTGTCCAAAGAAGTCGTGCGACCCTTTTATCACTTTTGTAACATCTGTCCCCTTCTCCTGGGGTTCCACAGTTTTCATAGACACAAGTCTGTCTGTAACGTCCTTGGATTTCAGAGCTTGCCTGACATTCAACACGGGAGCCGATTTTGCGACATCCTTATAAGAAACTTTTATCATATCAGCTGCGGCGTTTGCTAGTTTTTCTGTTTCAGCGACTATTATGGCTAGCGGCTGTCCACAATATAGAACCTTTTCACTGCACAATATTTCTTCTGAATATTTATCAAATGGAGAAAATGTGTTTTTACCAGGAATGTCTGCAGCGGTAAATAAAGCGACAACTCCTTTCATCATCTGCAATAAATATTTTAGTTATTCTTAATTTTCTGAATATAATTAATCTAGTAATTAAATATACTCATACTATACATTAAATTCTTTATACGCATCAATTTATTCAGAAAAAATATCGGCAGAAGCGGGATGCGAACTGCGAGCCTTGGAGCCAACCGTTGCTCTTGTTCATTACCCTAGACCACTCGACCATCTCCTCCCCGAACTGATGCGCGGAATAAATTGTATTTATACCATTGTTACCATCATATAACGATATATGTCTCTATAGTATATATTCAGAGTGTGCATACTATTATATTTTATTATTTAATCATTCACAAGTTTTTTAAATATTATTACTTTCTTTTTAAAAATCCATATAATTAATCTCATTATTTTAAATTTACGGCCGGCGGGTATAGCTCAATGGTCAAAGCGTTTGCTTTGCAAGCCAAAGGTCGTGGTTTCGATCTCTGACGGAGATAAAAAAAAATCATTTTTTAATCAATTTCTGAGCTCTAAAATACCCCAGAATTTGATCCCTCACCCGTAAAATACCAGTCATAGCTTATTAATTAAAATTGGTGGTAGACGATAGTCGTCCCGTGAAGACCACCCATTCATAGTAAATTCCTGTAATAATAAAGACGATGCGTGAATGTCGGGCTGTAGTTTATGACGGCGGATCAAAACTCCACATGCAGCGCTTAGCCATATGCACCATGGTTAGCGTCATAGAATTCCACAGATGAGACTTCAGTATTACTATCACCATCTGTCGGTATTCTCCTGTATGTGTTTACATAAAAAAATATTGGAGCATTACCTTTGCTTCTGTTCCATCAATGTTATCAACTGTCCCACTGTAAACAGTTGATAAAACAAAAGTGGCATAAAGTTCACCGGCCATGGAAGAAATATCGTTGACAAATTTAGCTTCGCCTGAGCATTGTACCAAAGCTTCAACCTTAGATACGGGTTTATTCAAAGGCCAATTATCCTTGTTTGTATCAAAGTCTTGCTTTCCACTGGAAACGGGTCTGACAAAGTCCATACCTCCAGACATTTCTTTGGAATCAAACAGATTCAAAGGACTTATTTTAAGAATATACTGTAAACAAAAAGTAGATATTAGAAACAACGCTCGTGATGATTTCAGTTCATTTTATTATATTATATATGGAATTGTATTTGATTTACCTTGTAGAACAAATTGACGGCTAATTTTTTTCGGTATTCTGGAGACGGTTCTGGTGGTGCCTCATCAGGATTGATTTCATTTGACAGGACATTGAAGGCCTCTTTCAAAATTACTTTATCAAATATATTCTTTCCGAGAATATATTTTTCTGTGGAAGCGGCGTGTATAAATTCGGGATTGATACCTCCATACACAATTGATGCTTTTTCAACAACAGTTTTATTGTCGTTGAAGAGGAGGAGGAAACCGGCATTTATATGAGCATGAGAGTTTTGAGAACGCGGCATGATCTGAATAAAACACAAATTTTAAATTACAACAAAAGTATAACATAATATATAAAAGAAATATAGATTTTGTTATTTATTATTTAAATAATTGTTTATTTTATACAAAGTATATCTTTTTTATAACTTATATTCATTTATACTTTTATATTTCTAACAATCCTGTCATTTTCACAAATAAATAAAACTTAATTCTATTCACAGCTAAATAAATGTACAGTGATACCTCGACATACGTGTTTAATTCATTCTGCAACCTTGTTCGTATGTCAAATTACTCGTATCTCAAAGCAACTTTCTACGCAAGCAAAAAACGCGAGCAAAACTTATCGAAGATGCTTTGACAGCGAGAGCACACTGATAACTGATTATCTGACCGTGGCCGGGGGATTCATGCGGGAAAGCGTGACGCGCGGTTCGTGTGAAACCGGCTGACCCGCCAAGCCGATTTCGCGTATCTCAAATTTTGCTCGTATTTCAAAGCAAAAATCGCTTGCTCGATGGCTCGTATCTCAAAAAACTCGTATGTTGGGGCACTCGTATGTCAAGGTACCTCTGAATATGTAAATTATTATTGAATAGTAATCGCAGCCTACATATTAAATAGTGCAGTATAATGTTATTAATGCCTGCTTACCTTGTATGTTTTTAGGATATAGTCTTCATTTAGAGGAGGCATATTGATTTTAAAGATAATACGATGATTCATATCTAAGGATAGATATTGCTGCAATGTAACAATTTTCTGCACTCCTCCTTTTTCAACTATAAAAATATTAATCAGATTAATTAATTGAAGTAGGAAGTTTATTTGTATGATACAGAGCTTAAAGAATGATTATAAATTGTCATTTTATTTACCAATGGTTAATGTTGCTCCAATAGTTTCTAATAGAACAAATACATCAGATTGAAATCCGTAGCTTTTGTGTTTTATCGATAGATTGCCGGCAATCGTTCCCACCTAAATTAATTGATATAAATAAATCATTAATTGTACATTCTTATAAAATAATACTTCCACTAATTCCGAATTCATAGTATTGATCTTATATGTACATCGAGTTAATGCTTACATTTCGCACGGGAATATGAGCGATCAAATCCATGTGCTTATAAATTTCTGAAGTGTATTCAAAACGCTTGTTAGTCTTGGATACTTGCTGAAATACATCCATTGCATCTTTAAGAGTTATATTTGCACCAAGTATTAAATCTGTAGCAACTTCATAGTTCCTGAGTTCACTGATGTTGCTTATATCGATCATTATCTTTGGGGACTTTGCCACAGGATACACTCCTAAAAGATACAAAATATAGGTTTGTATTTATTTGTTCAGTAACTAATTAAAGGTCTTGGCAGTAAATTAAATGAATTGGTATAAAATTATAAGCAATTTGCTTATAATATTGTAAAGTAGTCAATGATCTATAAAAGTAGATTAGAATATTGAAATAATAAAATAATATTCTAATAAATAATTAAAAATATCCAATTGGTATAAACATAAATAAATTGTCAGTATCCACTGTGTCAGTAAAAATGTGGTCAGTTACAAAATAAAAATGTTATTAATATATTCAATAATGCCAGTACAATGGTTGATATTTAAGTAAAAAAGATTTTTTAAATAAATCATTAGTTTTAGCTTGACACCTAGTTAGTAGATGATCGTAACATGTAGATTTGTGACCAGAACTGTGAATAATTAGCATACAAAATGGAAACCTAACCTATTATTAATTACCATTCAATTATTATTTACTGCCAATTTTTTTTTTCCTTTTTTTTTAGTGACAATTTATTATTTTTTACCGATTTATTACTGACTATTTCTTAAATATTTTCTGGCCATTAATTGAATTAAACACTGTCAAAATAATTAGTTGCCCGAAATAATTATTACCAACATTGCATGAAATAAAATATTTTACTGTATAATAAGTATAAAGCAATAATATAAAACATGAAATAATTATTACCTTGTGCAGTATTTCCAGCTACTAGCATATAATTCTCACCCTTGTACTTTTCGAAAATATTAAATATTTCATTGAGTTCATAAACTTTGAACCATTTACAATCCGGAAAATCAATTTCTATTGTAGTTTTGTCGACAACCGAGTCAGTAATCGGTCTTTCCATTTTTATGTTGCATGCACCATTTTCTGCTGAGTAATCGTTACAACTCTTGGTGCAAATGAGACCACTTTTAGCGCACATATTGATGCCAGATAATTCCTCGATATCTTGAACTTGCTTAGCAATGCTTGGATCACAATCGTTTGAGAATGACTTGAAGGCATCAAGAATGGGACGATATCCAGTGCAACGACACATATTACCAGCAAATGAGTTTTCTACATCCTTCATTGATAATCCTTCCTTGTTGCTTTCAACCAGGCTTAAAAAGAGAGAAAAAAAAGTTTACTTAAAAAGAATATACAGTGATACCTCGACATATGAGTTTAATTCATTCCGCAATCTTGCTCATATTTCAAATTATTCGTATCTCAAAGCAAATTTCCCCATTGAAATTAATTGAACTGCCATTAATCTGTTCCAGCCCACAAAATGTCACCACAATTATTTTTGTTACGTGTTTTTGAATAAGAAAAATTTATTTATAAATGACAAATATTGTACAAAAACGTAATAAAAGAGAATTCAAAGAAATAAACAACATTTATAATGTATTACTTTCACTTAATTTTCATCACTGCTTTTCTCTTCGCTTTTTTTCGCCACGCTTTACTCACTTTCACATGTAGGCCGTTTAAAAAAACATGTCCAAGGAGGTCTGTTTCTTCCTCCCTTTAAGAATGTTCCGGAAATGAGTTATGCAAGTGTCATTAAATAATTACGATGCACGACCAGTTGCGACTTTTTATGTGTTTCTTTTCCACGAACTGTGAAACTCTCCCACATTTGGAAATTATTGCAACGCCTTTAGCTGGCGTTACACTTTTTATCGACTCCTGTTTAAGCACAGTACAGTACTCAAAAAACTAGTATGTTGGGGCCCTCGTATGTTTGACATATACCACTGTATATAAATATATTTAATTAGTTATAAATATAATAGATTACCTGTACATGTTCATTACCCATCCTGGACTGCAGAATCCACATTGAGTCCCATTGAATGCAGCGAGACGCTTTTGTATTGGATGGTATCCTGTGTGCTTGTTGCCAATTTTTTCTATTGTGGTAATTGCCCAGCCATGACATGACATGATTGATACGAGGCACTGTCAGTTAAACACACAAATAAGTAAATATAAAGTAACTACATCAGAGGTACTTAAACTAATTTGTGTAACTTAATTAATAACTATTATTTGTTGATTATAAAAAATATTGCATGTACTCGTATGTAATGAAATTATTTTAGAGATTTGGTTTTTCTTATTTTGAATTCCCGCCGAAATCGATTCTGTCAAATGCGTAATAATATGTCAATTTCAAATTTAACTGTAATGTTAAACTGACGCAACATTCATATGAGCATTCTTTTTGCAGGATACCGCAAAAATCCGATCCGTTCGAAATATGCTGTACGGTTTTGCCACTACGAACCGGACGACTGGATCCAGTAAAAAACGGTATCCAGTTTAGTTACGTACATATATTAGTTTAATGGAAGTGTTCCCACTAGCATCCTGCATACGGTTATGGTTTGCATACCGACTGCCAATGCTATCCCGTAAAAAGTAGGATGCAACTTCTGTGTGTGAACACAGCTATGATTTTTGCGGTATCCAGTAAAAAATCGATTCTGCAAAACTGGACGTCCGTGGGAAAGAGCGTTACTCACCGAGTTGACTGCGAAGATTTCTGGTTTGTTGGTCACGGGGTGCATGGCCGCCACTGATACAATGCAAGCCCCGCATCCTCCCTCCTGGCACATGGACTTGGTTCCTCGTAAGTTCGCATGGTTACGTAGGTAGCTATTCAACGATGTGTCAGGCCTGATGTTGTTGGAAACTAAAAATAAACGAAGAAAATCTTAAGTTGGTTGAATATTAATCAAAATAATACGAGTATTACTAAAGTACACAGTGCCTTGATCATAGCTATTGTTATTACACAAAGTACAAAGAAATGTTTTAAGGTAATAATGTGCATACAAAATCAGTGGCGGATTACCCCATAAGAGCAAGAGACACGCGCTTGGGCCCTCCTAATCTAGGGAGGCCTTAAAAATGGCATATATAACCAACATATTTTTTGTATGTTGACACATAAAAATAGCGTCGTTCGATCTTTGTGCTTATCCGTTCCCAATATTGTGCATTTCCTCTGATAACTTTTAATAATACATAATTTCACATAAAAGTATTTCTTCTCCTATGGCGCATTTGATTGCTCATTTATTCTTTCACTGAATTGCATCGGGTGAACCACGAAATGTAATAATATGGTAGTGACAGTTTTAATAAATGTTAAAATAAATTGGATGGTATTTCTTATAATTTCAAAATGACTTTGCGTTTGGGTCACTTAAAGTCCTTAATCTACCAAAAATAGTAATCATATTAGAAGCAAAGTGTGATAATACACCTATCCCCCGATTTACACGGTAGATACGTTCCTGAGAAAAACGTGTAGATCGAAAATTAAAAATTTTAAAGTCAAAACCGTGTAAATCGAAAAGCTTGCAGAAAATTCATAATTTTGCTATTTAACAGTTGTGATTTTTTTCAATATTTTTAGGTGTACACAGAAATAAAAATAAAATGCATTGACAGGTTAAAATATGTAATATATTACGGAAACACTGTTTTTTTATTTAATTACAATACATACATTAAACAGAAGAACAAAAAATAAAACCAAAGGCGTTTTATTATCCTTCATCACTATCACAAAATTACTCTCATTCTTTTTTTCGGAATCGAAGGTTGGAATTCACTTTCATCACTCGAAGTTATTTGTGCCGATTCGATGTTTGAAGCAGAAATATTTACATTCTGAGAGGTGGTAATAAAATCGGTTATTAACAATTGTTTCGAATATTTTGTCAGATCTTTGTAAACTTCTTCATATTGAGCCAAGCAGCGATTTATGTCACGTTGGAATCGTAAAGCCCTTTCAACGTTTGTGTCATTTTGTATAAAATGATTACCCAGCTTTCTTCCCAATGCGAGTCCTTCGCGGATGACTTTAGCAGTGAATGTTACTGGTACTAATTCCTCTTCATCAGATTTGTCAGACTCACTTTCGCAAACTAAGTTAACTAAATCATCCTCACTTCTATCTTCTATCCAAAGCATTAACGCTTTCTCCATTTTTTCCATTGCGATACTTCTGGTGTATGATGTTGTGCCCATACTCGTGGTATTGCCAGCTGCAACACTCTTTCTAATTGTGTTTTCATTTGTTCTAATAGTTATTATTGTAGCTTCGTTCATGCTATATGATTTTGCAACATCTACTACTCTCTCTCCCTTTCGTAAGCGATCCAAAATTTCGATTTTAGTTTCTAAAGAAACTTTTCTTTTAACTTCTTTCGACATTATAAGCCGATAATTTTTTTTAATTTATGTTAATTTATAATAATCTAAATTATGCACTCACTTGTAATTTACGAATATGGAAAATTAAATCTTTCTGAAACTGTGAACCTTTCACTCAAATACAATTTTCCGTAGATAAAACTTTAATTTTATGCGAAGAAATACAGACACAGTGTGCGTGTGCAGCAAGTCAGCACAACTAGCTCGGGATTCCCCGTGAGATGTGTACACAGCGCACGTGTTCAAACACAGTAGCATTTAGTAGAGTGCGATAAAAACAAAAAAAAAAACTTATTTGGAAAACCGTGTAAAAGCGAAAACGTGTAAAACAAGTACCGTGTAAATCGGGGGATAGGTGTATATTATCGCAGTTAGTGGGCGTCAATCAAAACATTGCATATTTACCCAACGCTTAATTATGGATACAATGTATCAATTGTTGTCCTTCCAATTAGTGCAGGTAAAAACATATAATGTAGGCTTAAATAAAGTAATGAATTTTTATTAACGAGTGATAAATTTTAGTGGTTGTGTATTTTTATATTCTTTGCCAGGCCTAAGCAAACTTTAGTTTAACCACTTCTGTGGTCAACCTCTTGGAAAAAGTTGGTCAAAAAAAGCCACCCTTTTTTCATCTTTTTTTTTGCCATTCGCGTCTTTCCAATGCGTTCTCTAGACTTTAGAGGGAATGACCCAAGCTGGATTCGGGTAAATCACTATAAAAAGTTTCGTGTACGATGTGCCTGAATTCAGTTCGGCAAATCACTGTGTCAGCAAAATACCTCCCCGAATTGTATTCGGGCAAATCACACAAGGGGTAAAAATTGTGATTGGACCTGGCGAGACGTGAGTAAAAATTTGCTAGAAAAAAAAACGGTTTCCAATACCATTATTTTGAACATACAACGTTTTTCCAGTGACTTGTAATATTTATTATTAAAATTATGTTTGCTTCATTAAATTTGCAGGTATTATAATAGTTGTAGCTATTTTAAAATGCTATAATTACATAATTACATAATTATACGTAGATTAATATTGATTCAGCTATTATCGCTTGACAATCTTACAGATAAAAGAAGTATTTTTTAATACCTACAAAATAAATTAATTAAGTAGGTATTGGTGTGTTAAAATTTGTTCTATTTTATTTTAAAAGCTCGTCTATGTGAAATAATACATTTTTAAATTCACATTTATGAGGTAACCTTATAAAAGACACACCACCAAAATAATGAGAATAAATCAATAAACTATCAACCGGCTTCGAAACTCATCTGAGAATATCTAACAGTAAATATATAAGTAAAATTGTACATAATATACGACGGTAGGTATGGTAAATACGAGTATATTCATTTGACGTTTCGGCATTTTTGTAATTAAATATACACCATCTGCCGCACCCGATTGAACAATTATTTAAAAAATAAACACAATGCTGAAATAAGCATAACAAATCGTAATGTAAGGTCACCATAGATTATAATACATTACATATATGCATAACTTACCGGTGTGCTCTGTGCCATTGATGGTGAATTTTATTTGAGACATCTCGTCTGTAGCAGAGCTGGTCTGCAACTCTTCAACATGCGACAGCACTCAGCACGATTGCGAAGGAAATAATTCGTCCGTTTGCGGACGCGTAGGTAGGTGCTGTAATATTATTAGTTAACCACACGGACAATACGTAGAATAATAAAAAAACACAAAGTCACCGTTCGCCACTTGATACCGAAAAAAATCTGCACATCTTGTGTAATTGTTTGATAAACTGATAACGGCGATAAAATAATAAAAAACATTATCACATCTTGACCGACTATCTATATTCAAACAATTGAATAATCAAGCATGCCTTTTGTTACCTATGTGTGCATGCTATACATCTGATTAGGTATTTGTCCTACATTTCTTTATTGATTATTGAAATTGAGATTTTAATCATGTTACTTGTATCGATGGATCGAAACTGATTGAATCCATATTGCGTTCTTTTGAAATATTGTTAAATTACTACTAAAGATAAATCCGTAGTTATGTACATTTATTTTGATTTATTTAAAGTACAAACATTAAATATAATAGAGTAAAATAGTTAAACGGTGGATTTATATATTTTTGAAATAAGAATATTGTGTCATTAGTAGATTTTTTACAGAATTAATGAAAGTTTTTTTAATCAATGTGAATTTTATGAGTTTTGATATCCATCGAAAAACTTACATATAGTAATTTAATTAACAGCTCTATATAACACAAAAGAAATATATGTATATTTATTATTATAAGATCAGAATTCAATATTAACCCTTTCGCATCTGTTGTCGGCATATGCCGTCATAAGATTCCCCGACCGTTGATATCGGTTGACGTGATATATCGTTTTACTACTTTCTCAGAATAGTTTTTTATGCATCATCTGATAGCTAAAGGATACAAGAACCAATGTGATATGTGAAAATATACCAGATAAGTACATTTATGCTTTAAATACTAGTTTTATAATTGACAGTATAATTTGTATTCAAACCGAGCCGTAATGAAAGGGTTACGTTTATCTGAATTTTTTTTTTTTAAATGTTTGATATTTACCCCTTATATGGAAATAATAGTATATGAAATCGTAGGTATATTTTTATATATAAGTATGTATCATTAAAGCACATTTCTCAATTGGCAAAAAAAATTACACTGATTATGCAATTAATAATCGGAGATTTCAATACACTTAGAAAACATTACCATTACATATTTGAATAAATTTATAATATATTTTTTAAATATTTAATTTGAAAAATGTATCAAGCAAATGATTAGGTGCCCTAGTACTGTATTAGGTAAAGTAATTGCTTTATCGCAATAGAAATATATAGGTATGTAAATATTATGCATTCAATTTTAATTTGTGTTATGCATGTGTAAAGAGGATCATTACTGTTTTGTTGTGTGTGTTATTGTGAAGTGCCGGTGTATTTCCAGGCATTATCACGGTAGGGGGGATAACCTTGAATAATGTCGCTATAATATTATGCAGAGTCACCATAAAGGCACCTCCACACTATCGTGTATCCGCGTATTGCATGAAATTTGTTCATGTGAGTATGAAAATCCGTTTTTGTTATTTCGTATCAATTTTGACATAAAAATGGTATCGGATTGCTTTGTATCAAACTGCTACGCAACGATGCAACGGTTTCTCATTACGGCATTAAAATCTGATACGTTACACGGTTACGCGATAGCACGGACGCGCCTTTAGATGCAAACATTTACCTAATGACCATAAGGCAACGACCACGTTGAAACATAATTTTCTTTCCGATCACTATTTTAACCCTTTCGCATCGGTTGTCGGCATATGCTGTCATAAGATTTCCCTGCCGTTGACATCGGTTGATGTGATATATCGTTTTGCTACTTTCTTAGAATAGTTTTTTATGCATCATCTGACAGCTAAAGGTTACAAGACCCAATGTGAAATATGAAAATAGATCAGATTTATGATTCAAATACTAGTTGTATAATTGACAGTGTAATTTGTATTCAAACCGAGTTGTAATGAAAGGGTTATGCAATATAAGCGTCGATAGAGTTTGAGGAATGGAGATCGAGATGCAAGATTCTGTTGCTGCAAACCAATCCACCGGATTGACACTACGAAGAAGAAGAGTTTGAATGAGTGATAGATAACCTGGAAACAGCGCGTGTCGTTGGTTGGGTCGAGCAGTTATCTAGATTTCGAAAGCATAAATTATCATCTGATTTTTTTAAAAGTGCTGATTAAGAAACACCCTCGAATACTATGGCTGCCTTATATTTAAGCCTAATTTATAGTTATACAATAGGTGGCCCGATATCAGAGAACAAAATATTATACCAGTTGTTTTTATCCGATTTTCAGCACTGGTGCTTCGTGGATGTTCCTGGTGCTCTGCAATGCAAAAAAATATATTTTTTTGTCTGCGGCGCATATTTTTGCATTTCCTCAATACTAGATTTAATATATTTATTTTTGTGCTCCGCAATATGATTTTACAAATCATAAGTGCTTCGTGGCACCAAGGAGGTTTAGAATCACTGACGTTGATTGAATATCTATCTTATACTTAAATCCACCATACATGATACAACTTTAAAATACAAAATAATATATCATGTTTTAAAACTGGAATGTTAGAAATATTAAATCTGGCTGTAGATGCTTGTACACACTCGTATAACTAATTATTAATGCCATACAACTTAATGCATGATTGTGATGATTTATGATGACGACCATTGAGTTTATTTTTGTTCAACATAAACCTCAGAAGGTAATAATATGTACTTGTAATTAGCTTGCCTTATTTTCAATACACGAAAAACAAACGTAAATAATAAAATATATTGTGCGCTTTTTCTTTTTGAAACTTGTACCCTTTTTTACTTTCGATAATCATAATAAAATAACAGTTTTTTATTACTTCACAATATTAATCCGATATAGATTTTATAAAAGGCAGTCCCTATCCTTTTTCCATCACTTGGAGGTGATACTGGGTCATTCTTAATTGCGAACTTTCATATAGCTAGTCTTTACCCTTCGTATTGGCAGGAAGTTCCATGGCATGTCTGTCCACGTGTTCTCATGACAAACCAAAATATAATTATGAACGAATGTTTTAAGTTGATTTATTTTTAATTTAACAAGCTCTGAATTTCAAACATCTTAAAAACAATCTATTACGGAAATGTATGCGAAGTTTCAGCTCATTTAAACATTGGGAAATAGGTCAAATTTATCTTCTAGATTTTGAGACATCGTCACTCATGTGGCCTTATCCTATTTAATTTTAAACGGTAATTAATTTGACTAATCTAAAAAGTAAACTGCGAATTGACTAATTAGAACTTTTATAGGATCGAAAATTAGTTTTCCTATGTCTATATGCAATATGATATTTTTTTGCAACAAAAAATGTTTTGTAAATTATTATTTTTACACACGTGTTAAATGACAAGTTTTTTGTTGTTGAAAAAAGTGATATATTTTCAAATATTTTAAAGCATAATTCGTAATATTAAATATTAAAAACATATACAATTAGGTTACTTTAAATAAATTAAAATATTACAAAAATATTTCAATCTTTTAGTTACACAAAGCTTAATAAATCTAATTATATTACGTCTTAGAATATGGTAGTGGTTAATAAGCAAATATAAAAAATATGTTTGATATATATTTATAAATAATTCTTTTCTTAAATAATGATAGTATACAGTAATTTTATTTAAAAATCTTGTCGTAGTGTGTCTCAATTGATAATATATACTAAACATTAAAGTGTAAAGCTTTTTAATACTGTTATTAATTCGAATGAGATAATTTTTATTCTTATAGAAAAAAACCAAGCCTTTAAAAGTAATATTTTTAAAATATAATAATTATAATGTATATTGCACACGTTAATTATATAATACCGTAATGATGCATTGTTGTGTTCAGATGTAATCACAAAATTAGGTTAAGTGGGCAGCTAATTATTTTTATATATATTTTAATAAAAGTAATTATAAGTATGTAGACACAATCACTGAATTATTTTTTACGTAGATAATATCAAGGGTTGTCTATTAAATAGTGCGATATTTAAAAAAATAACTTGTGGTGGACATATCATTTAAAATTTCAGTTAATAACAAGTTTTTATTGAATGATTTAGAAAATATTAAAGCTTATATTCGTCTATACTCGTTTTTGTTGCCAAAATTATATTTTCCGGTGTGAGAGGCATATCTGAAAATAAAACAGTTTTATATAGAGAATTTGCATACACTTGTTATAATATTGATATATTTTTATATTAAGTTCCTTTTTCATTGCAATGAAGTTAATGATTTCGAAGAAAACTTTTTTTTTAATTTGAATGATTTTGAAAACTTTATATTAATTATGCATTGTTATTATAAATAAAAGTTTCACATATTATTTTACTCGTAAATAAAAAAATTAAAAAATCCCTCGAAAAAAATAATTGAAGATACCTCTTTGGAAGTAAAAATATATTTGGTTTGGTGTGTACTTTTTAAAATAGTGATAATTTTAATATAACAAGTGAGGTTATGTTCAAATTATTTTCAGTTCAATTGCAATAGGCAACTAATTTTTTGACAGTATTTAATTCAATTGATGGGCATTAGTTATAAAGCTAACGGTTGGTAATAAATACCTATCTAAATATCAATCGGTAGTAGAAAAAAATAAATAGGCAAGAAATAATTAATGAATGGTAATTGATAATAGGTTAGGTTATGTTAGGTTAGGTTTCCATTTTTATGGACTAATTATTCATTAATTTTAATTAATTATATTTACTGCCAGTTGATTTAACTTACAGCCAAAATCTTAAATTAGTTACTGAACAAAGAAATACATGCCATTGCAATGTGATGCGACCAAGTGCGAGTAAGCTTATTACTAACTTTCAGCTCTTTTTAAATTGTATTTCATATTTGTAGAAGGCATTGTTTTTTAGATTTATGAACCTTCTATTGCTGATACACACTCGTATTCATGTTTACCTTCCATTTTATCTAATAATTAACCTTTGCTGTTATTATCTCACCTATGTCATACCACACGTCTTCAGGTAGGCCACTGTCAGTCCTTGCAGATGTTATTGCCTGCCTTATAGCAGTTAATATTCCTACTGCCATGTTGAGAGGAGGTTCTCCAGTTGCTGTGAAATAATAAATAAAATATCACAGCTGTTTAACTCAAATACAAATATAAATCCTTAGCAAATACCACTTAACATGACATTAATTTCGTCCATTAATCAAAATTTAGAAAAAAAATATCGGTGGACATGTCATTCAAACTGCCAACAGGAAACCCGTGTTGTATTTAGAATGATTTTTTATTTCAGTAGTATATAATATATGTGAATACTATTTATTAAATTTTATTTAGTAATTCAAGTAAATTTTCTTGTAGGTTGAATATCACGAATACCGTTTATTTTTCTCCGATCAATTAATGAAAAAAATATCATAAAATATGACATTTGCTCTGAATCAACAATGTTGATAATGCTTGTAAACCGATATCGGTTTTGTTGTGTAAAAATAAATTAAGAAAAATATTATTAAAATCCTTCAAAATAACTTTGTAATAATGTATATTTGAGATTTCTCAATTAATTGTAGTAGTGGAATAATTAGTTTTAATCTCGTTAAATTGTATCCGATAAAAGATAAATAACTTTGCATCTGGTAAAAATCTGAAATTATTAATGACGGAAAATCCTTACCCTTGGAACGCAAAACTCCGGCAGGGTTAGGAGCGTTCTGTCGGAATTGTATTCTGAAATCTATAGGAATGTCCTTTATGCCGGGTGGTTTGTAGTTCCACGTTCTGTTTGTCAACAATGCTCCTGTGGTCTTATCGTAGATCAGATTTTCGCAAGTCCAATAGCCGACTCCCATTATATAAGCCCCTTCAACCTGAAATTCATGATTTGATCGCTTGAATTAAGGCATTCAAGAATCCAATAATAAAGTAGCTGCAATGAAATTCACATTTCTTATTGTATTTTTTTTCGGATTCTCGGATGCTTTAAACTTACATTAAATGTAACAGATAACTATATTCGAGATCCTACGATCTCTAATATAGTTATCTGTCTACACACCTATGGGATTTTGTCTGGCCTTTTTAGTTTGATTTCAATATGATGCGACTAAATGAGTTTATAGTAGACCTCAAACCATTTTTCGAATTCGTTTTCATCATTGTAAGAGGCATTATTTTCTATTCTGATTAACCATTGGTGACATATAAATTTATTTTTTCACTTACATTTTGAACTAATTTTTAACCTTTTCCTATTATCTTTGTATCATTATATCATTATTAATTTTTATCTAAATATCTTTATCATATCTTTACTTAGAGATTGTTTATCTTTATATAATTAAAAGAATAATATTTCTTGGGCATATCTAATTTTGCGAAAATACTAAAGATTGAAATTACTTCAATTGATGCTATTTATTTTCTACTTATTTTTTTCCAGCATAAACAAAATAGAACATTTTCGAGAAAAATTGTATCACAAAATAGATATATGATATATGATTTTAGTTATATTAATTATGTCATACTTGAAACTGATAAATGCAAATACTTAATCATCAATTATAATAATATAAAAATATGAATTAGTCATTCAGTTTGCATAGGTAACTTTCCATAAGTAGAATATTTGTAAATGAGATGCATATAAAAATTAAAATCGTTACATGTATTAAGACGTTGTTACATCACTAAAATACCTAAGGAACAGTGCCGGTTTTAGGGAGTGGCGAAGTGGGTCGGTGATCCCATAGCTGGCCTGGGCGTTGAACTTTTAATCCTACTTTTACCTGGAATCTTGGCGCCAGAGAGTTTAAGGATAAAAATATTTAACAACCTCTTTTTAGGGGTATTCTTAGAAAAAATTGAAGTACATCGATGGCGCCGCGTAAATGAGATGTATATAAAAATTATAACTGCTAAGAGATATATAATAAATTACATAATACTTTCTACTAACCTGGCCAACATCTATATGAGGACTGAGACTCTCACCGGTGTCTTCCAAAATATCAACTCTTATCAATTGGTGATTGCCTGTCAGCATATCCACCTCAACCTCTGCGATAGAAACTCCCCATATGTCGTATGGCTTTACTTCATCTAATACTGTAAACATATAATGCGCGCAGAGATCCACTCCTGAGTAGTACGCCTTCTTGATCAACTCGGGCCACGTGGGCTTGTCCATCGACTTTTTAATAGGTTCAAGTCTGTCAATTAATATTTGACACGCTCTTATTGTTGCGTAAGAACATGTTTCGCTGCCTATACTTCCTCCGGTTACGATTGCATTGGGAGCCGTCAAATTGTTGCTGGGCTTGATTGAAACCATCTCCAGCGATATTCCTAAAGTGTGAGCGCAGACTTGAGCGACTTTTGTATTTAATCCTTGGCCCATTTCGATTCCGGCATGCGACACTGATACAGTTCCATCTCCGTGGTAAACTGATACTAACGACGCAAAGTTACCCCAATATTCTAAGCCATATTTCAGTGGCACAATGCTGATTCCTCGTTTCCGCCAACGGTTTGAAGCGTTGAATTGTTTGACGTTCGAAGATCTCTTGTCGAATTCTGCTGATTCTTTCAAAGTTTTGATCAATTCTGGAAGCGGATTATCAGTAGTGTTCATGTTTGCCAGCCTCACTTCTAGTGGATCTTTTTTGGTTTCGAATGCTATGTGCTCCATTATGTTTTCAATCATGGCTACGGCTTCGGTACTTCCTGAAAAATCGATCATCATTAAAAAATATGTTTTATAGAGCCACAATGAATAGTCTAAAAATATTAAACAAACGAGATATGTACTACTTACCCGGACCTCTGCACCAAGTGTTGGAAGGCGTATCTGTTAAAACGCTATTAACCTCAATATACCAAGTTTTATCATCATAACAGTTCTTAAAAGCCGCAGCTGTGCTCAAAGATATATTTTCGTTATGACTACAGCCATCATCTTCGTAAAATATGTTTCTCAAATACTGAATTTTTCCTTCTTCGTTAACTCCAACCTGAAATTCGATTACAAAACTGATATATCGTACATTGTGTACAACTTTTACTATCTCTGTGAAAATGCAATACACATGTTATTGAATAAAAAATAATCGAAATGTACGTACTTCGTAATCGTTTGAACAAGGCAGTCTCTTTCCAACCGCAATCATATTAGTTTCTAAAGGTAATACGAATCTGACAGGTCTGTTCAACTTGGAAGCTGCCAAAGCACAAGCTGTTGCAATTTGAACTGAACGAGAAATCTTTGATCCATAACCTCCACCGAGTCGGCGGACGTTTATATTAATACTGAAAATAAATACAAGTCATGTTTCAGTTAATATCCTTTGATACATTACACTACAAATTATAATATACAGATGAAATAAAACGACTGGTAACGAGAAACATAAATGCAAGTGTGATTTGTGATCTCAAGGGGTTACTTACCTGTTTAAAGGAATTTTTAATGTTTCCGCGATCGCTAGGTGTGTTAGATCCATCCACTGTGTTGAAGAGTATACGTCAAGACCGTCTTCAATTGGAACGACAATACAGGACTGAGTTTCCATTGTGTAGTGGTACTGACCAAAGATATCGAAAGTGCCTTTAATCACTTTCTTTATATCATTTCCCTTTTCTTTGGGCTCAATAGTTTGATCACGAACGACTCTTGCGCTGGCAGTTGACGATTTTAGAGCATCTCTGATGTTCACAATTGGGGGATTGTTTCCCGTGTTCTTGTAGGTCACTTTAACTTTTTCCGCCGCCAGTTTTGCCAGTCTTTCCGTTTCCGCTACGATTATGGCAACAGGTTGACCGTTAAACAGTATTTTGCCACTGCAGATTATTTCTTCTTGCTCAGGTAAACCTGATATGTTCGGTGTGAACCCATTAATTCCAGGAATATCAGTTGCTGTAAACAACGCTACTACACCTTTCATCGCCTAAAACAAAAATTACATCAAAAGTTTTAAATAGTAAATAAAAATATTTCCACAATTGAGATTGTTGAAAAAAACGATTTTCACAATCCTCTGCAGTATTTTATTTGAACAGTACAACGATACCTAAAGTTTAAATTACTCATAGATGTTTAATTTTGTCTTTGAAAATCTGTTCTTAAAAATAAAATAAAACGTAACAAAAGTTCTTTAATAATAAAAATTAAATCCTTCTAAAAATAAAAATAAAAATAAAAATAAAAATAAAAATAAAAATAAAATAAAAAATAAAAATAAAAATAAAAATAAAATAAAATTGAAAAAAAAAAATAAGACTTCAATTTATTGGGTATCGTTCATTCTTTTACTATTATCTTAAGATCTAGCAGAAATCTACACTAAGATATTAAATTTCGTTAATTTATTTTTACATTTATTACGATCAATGTTCATTAAATTGGCAACACCATTCTCTTGAATAAATAAAACATTCCCATAGTGTCTTTGTATACCCTTCAGATTTTATTTTTTGGTATACATTAATTAATAATACGCAATGCGAAAAATTATTTTGAAAAATTTCTCACCAATACGTCTGTACCGTCGATTTTGTCAATGTTGCCATCGTGAACAGTTGATAGAACAAACGCCGCGTAAACCTCATTTGGCTGAGTCGGCAAATCGTTGACAAACTTTGCTTCCCCAGCGCATTGCACCAAAGCCTCCAACTTATTCACGGGCTCGTTCAGAGGCCAGAGATCTTTGTTTGTATCGAACTTTTGCTGTCCGCTGGAAACAGGCCTGTCAAATTCGTCTCCACCAGACTTATTTTTTACATCGATAAGATTCGGGGGGCTGATATGAAGAATACACTGAAAAAACAAATGATAGTTTTGCAGTCGCAATTGATCAGGATACTTAAAAAAGAGCATTGCACACAGTTTGGCAATGTGTTAGAGCTAGGAGAATAAAAAAGCAAAGTTCTTACCCTATTAACCCTTTTGTTACGGCTCGGTGGAATACAAATTATACTGTCAATACAGCGTGAATTTTTCAAACCATTTTTTTGCTTAAAACTAGTATTTGAAGCATAAATGTACTTATCTGACCTATTTATATATTTCACTTTGGTTCTTTTATCCTTAAGCTATCAGATGATGCGTAAAAACTATTATATTTAACACACGTTTATAATGTAACTTCATACATGTGGTTTACAGAAAAATCGCTCCTGTGACGTAACCTAACGATATTTATTTACATGCTTTACAGATTTCTGTAAAGAATACATGTAGGTTGATAAAGGCAATGACTGCACTTTCAATTTCCTACCATAGATGTCACAATGAGTACTGTAAGAAGCAAAACAATATTTCACGCCAACTGATGTCAACGGTCAGGGAATGTTTGACGGCATATGCCGACAACCGATATGAAAGGGTTAATAGTCACCAGATTACTATATCCAATATCACATTCCTACATTTTAGAAAATACATTGTATCCAGTATATGAATTAAGGAATGGTTCTACGATAGTGACCATTTACAAAAAATGGCATCAGTAGTAGGTATAGCATAACTGGTTCCCTGATATTTTGCCAAAGAGAGTCTAAAATTCCCTTGGAAAAATGTTCTTCTGCCAAATGACTTTCAATAACTGTGCGAACATCATTCTAAAAAAATTCAATGCCTAAATATGTTAAGTGTTACCTTATAAAATAATCCGAGAGCCAGTTTTTTCCTGTATTCAGGCGTCGGTTCAGGCGGCATCACATTAGGGGATATTTCACCGCTCAAGCTTTGGAGTGCCAACTTGAGGTTATCATTCGTGAAAATGTTTTTCCGACCAGCAATTTCTCAGTAGCTGTTGCGTGAATGAATGCGGATCAATTCCCCCGTATACGATGCTTGCCTTTTCAACAACACTCTTGTCACTGTTGAATTTGAACAAGAAGCCGGCGTTAACGTGGGCGTGGGCATTTTGTGCCCTCGGCATTATCTGCAAGAAATTTCAAAACCTTTAATTATTTTAATGAATATCATTGAATTGTGATTATTCTAAACGGCATAATACCATTAGGTTGAATTAATTTTTAATTATTTGTATGTATGTGATATTATCTCCCAAATCGAAGTAAATGATAATCCTAAAATAGTCCAAGAAACCTTTGACCGTCGTTGGATTCCGCCTCGTCCTAATTAAACTCTGCTTTATATATTTTTTATTATTAACC
Source organism: Glossosoma conforme (assembly GCA_022606575.1). Lineage (NCBI taxonomy): Eukaryota > Metazoa > Arthropoda > Insecta > Trichoptera > Glossosomatidae > Glossosoma > Glossosoma conforme. The sequence goes on from JAGTXR010000030.1 coordinate 261,312, forward strand.
TTTAAACGCCCAGTGGTTTCCTTACGGGACTGCAGATTTGCTATGTTCAATGCCCTACGGTCCCATACAGGAGTGCTTATGGTTTATTTCACAATCGGATTACATTAATTTATAATAATAGTATTAAAGTAAGTTCATGGAAGAATCTATTGTGCGACGAAACATTACAAACATTGGCCTGCTAGGGCATAGAACGACGCAAATTTGCGGTCTAGTATGGAACCACTGGGCGTTTAAAGGTTAATTAGCAAAATAAATAACACTATTGATTATTTACTTTACTATAACATTAAGGTTATCAACTGACAATACTTGGTGAAACTGCATAATTATAATTTTAGAATTAATTTTAATTAAAAAAATTCGTTAAAATAAATTGTGAATCAAAACTAAATATTTTTAATTTATTAATTTTTTAATTAAAATTAATTCTAAAATTACATTTACTTTACCTTATATGTTTGATACACGTAATCTTCAGAAAGAGGCGGTAAGTTGATGCAGTGAATGACTTTTCCTTTCATATTCAAATTCAGATATTCCTGAAGCGTTACAGCAGATCGTTTGATAGTCTTTTTATCCTTTTCAACTAAAATTTCAATATTTCATTTGTTACATATATATTTTTTGCTTAACAAATTGATTCGCATTAAAAATAATTACAATTTAATGTGAATATAATTACCGATCGTCAACGTTGCCCCAACTGTTTCAAGTAATAAAAATATATCAGATTGAAATTCCCTGTTTTGATGCTTGATGGACAAATTTCCGGCAAGAGTTCCAATCTAAAAAACGAATAAATGATCAAAGCTCTTTCTTAAATTATAAAGAAATAGTAACTGGCTTGATATAATGTGAATATACGCATTAAATTGCTAACACATTATGTCCAGTATGTAGTCGTCACAAATGGCCATAATTCATACTGGCTTCTGGAGTTCTCCCGAGTCCATTATTTGTGTAGTTATTATAGCCTTGCCATGAAAGCCTGGGGCTCGAATAAAAGGTAGATAAAATTTATGTTCTGTGCCGAATGTAGGATAGAAGGCTACTATGTCAGTTAAAAGTTTAGTACAAAGTTAAACCTTCGTACCCTTACATAAAACCCTACACAGGCACATGTTTTCAAAACTTATTCTTTTTCGTAGTATCAATCCGGAGGATTGGCTTGCTGCAACAAAGTCTTGCATCTCGATCTCCACTCTTCTCGATGCTCTGCAGTCCTCTTCAGCTCAGCATAAGAGCTACAACTCATGTCCTCGAACAATTGCTGCAAATACCTCCATCTAGGGCGCCTTTTACAGTTTCTACCCTCAACCATCCCTTCCACAATGTCGTGAAGAAGACCATCGTGGCGCATGATGTGACCGATCCATCGGGCTCGCATCTCTGAGATGGTTCTTACTAGGTGCCTATCCTCCTTGATTATGCTGAGAACCTCATTGTTCGTGACGTGGTCTCTCCAGGAAATTCCGAGAATTCTTCTGCATGACCACATCTCAAAGGCCTCTAGTCTTTTTTTATCACTTTCATATTAGCACCATGTCGCACAGCCGTACATCAAGATGCTCCAAACAAATGTTTTGGAAAGTTGCATGCGTAAGTAATATTTTTTGACTCAAGAATTTTTGTTTTTTTATTGAATGCTAGTCTTGCTTGATTGATGTATGCGTCTGTTGACTTCTCTTTTTTTTCTCTTTTTTTTCTTTTCCTTTTTTAAAACCTATTAAAAAGCTGTATTGGCTATTGATAAGATGCTAGAATTCTTATAAAATTACAATCTTTAATCAATCGAGCCAGGAATGATTTTGTTTTCGGCTATCTAGTCTGTGAGTATTAGACATTTGTATTTCATTGATTTAAGAGTATATTTCATAAATCCCTTCTTAAGAAAATTAAATATATAATTTAATATTATAAATAGCTACAACGCTTACTAACATTTCTGACAGGAATATGTGCAATCAAATCCATGTGTTTGCGCATTTGTAAAGTGTATTTGAAGTAATCATTTTTGCTCGCCACATCCGTGAAATATTTCATTGCTTCGTTTAGTGTCATTGTGGCTCCGAGGACCATATCCGCGTCCATCTCACACTTTCTAAGTTCACTTATCCCTGTTATATCGATCATGACTTTCGGTAGACTTTTGACATGGTAAACACCTGAAATATGGAACATTCATTCAATTGAATAACTCTGTATATAGTAATACTAAATTGGCGCAATATCACTGTAAAATATACAATAATATGATATAATCAATAGCATACATAGTGTAATCCATTTTGAACATTAAATTAGTTAATTTATTTTTCTTGTTTAAATACAGTGGTACATTGACATACGAATGCTCCAACATACGAGTTTTTGAGATACGAGCCGTCGAGCAAGAGATTTTTTGCTTTGAAATACGAGCAAAGTTGACATAAAAGCAATTGGCTTAGCGGGTCTCGACGGTTACACACGAACCGCGCGTCACGCTTTCCCGCGTGAATCCCCCGGCCGCAGTAAGAGAATCAGTTATCAGTGTGCTCTCGCTGTCAAAGCATCTTTGATAAGTTGTGCTCGCTATTAATTTCAATGGGGAAACTTGCTTTGACAAACGAGTAATTTGAAATACGAGCAATGTTGCGGAACGAATTAAACTCGTATGTCGATGTACCACTGTATGAGTATCAATTGTGTATTACAGTTATGTTCCCAATATAAAAATGTACACAATGCACTCCATTTAAAAATGTTTCCGCCGCATTTCGTCCCCAGACAATTCGTTCAACGAGTCATCGGTAACGACGTGGGGCGCACTGGAAGTCTGGTGCACGGAATATTTGGTGCATGTGGTCATAGCTCAATGGTCAAAGCGTTTGCTTTGCAAGCCAAAGGTCGTGGGTTCGATCCCCGATGGAGATTAAAAAAAATGGATTTTTAATCGATTTCTGAGCTCTAAAATACCCCGGTTGGTGTGAATTTGATCCATCACCCGTAAAATGTCAGTCATAGCCTATTAATTAAAATTGGTGGTAGACGAAAGTCGTCCCGTGAAGACCACCCATTCATAGTAAATTCCTGTAATAATAAAGGATGATGCGTGAATCTCGGGCTGTAGTCTATGACGTTGGCGGATCAACACTCCACATGCAGCGTTTAGCCATATACACCATGGTAAGCGTCATAGAATTCCACAGATGGGACTTCAGAATTACTATCACCATCTGTCGGTATTCTCCTGTATGTGTTTACATAAAAAAAATAAAAATGTGACAACTAGTGCACTGGATGTCAGGCTAACATAACCTAACCTAACTATAGGTTAGGTTATGGAGTTATTCAATGATATTAAAATATACTCGTAACTGATGACTATGTATATATACTTTATATTAATACTATCATTTATGGGAATATAGAGTAATAAACAATAAATCGATGTTTTAATCGACAAATATAGTTACGAATTTGAAAGTTAAAATTAAATACTTCATTATCTGTAGGTATTTACATGTATTAACATATTAGTTAAAAATTACAGTTCTATATTTCATTTTAAATGTTTTCAAATTTATTGATATGTTTTAAGGACGATGTTGACAGAGTATCCTTATTTACAACAGATAGCGATGTTAACTTTAGTACTTAGATTAGACGGTCCAGGGTTTATAATGATATGTTATGTTATATTTTTGTAGACTGCTTGTAAATTGAATCGAGAAGAAGATTAATTCAGAATACAATGCTATAAATATCGATAAGTGTTCATTAATGTATCATTATAGTGCGGCAAATCAATGTGAAGATTGATATGTCAAATAATTCATTTATATTATTGTTTTATGTCTAAATGTTATAAATACATGATGTTTTTGAATCAATAATAATTATTTCTGGACTTTAATCATTTCATTAAACATATGTTAATACTCGTACATAAATATCTGATTTCTGCCAGAGGTCGTTATTTGAAAATTGCACAATCAAATGTGAAAATCAAAATATCTAGTAATAATAAGCATGTAATAAAAAATAAAATATTTATAGATTCGAATTAAGCTCTTTAAAAAGATTGGGCGAGGACCGAAATTGGGCGCAGACAAAAACTTGGATGGGTCACCATATCACACATTGATAATCGCGGGTCGTTGATCTGGTTGAGTCTCACTCCTAAGGACCAATTTTTTATAGCCTAGGGAGCGTTGGGCTAGTGATCCGATCTTCTTAAAAAATGCGACTAACATTTCACCCAACAATAAGTCTAGAATACTACAGATAACATTTCTTCCAGTTCTTGGGCTTTTGCCCTTGAGGTCATCGGGAGCTACGAGTATATATGTTCCCTTATGTACCTTCGGGTGCAGGGATGTCTTGAGCCAAATTACATAGTAATTGAAAAACTGAGTGGAGGCAATGTTGTAATATCAGAAGAAAACAGTACTCTTAATAATGAAAAATAATATACAAATATGTCAGATATAAAATAAAAGATTCTTTAGAATTTATTCCACATATATTTTTTTTGACTACATGTTTCAGCCAGGTCGGATGGCCATTTTCAAGTCAATTAGTTAAATTTTTGTTGGCTCTATATAAAGCAAAAGAGTGAGCGAAAAGGTGTATATAAATTATGTGATGGGTATATGTGGTTTTAGGAAATCATTAATGTATAAGGGAATTCATTTATGTCACAACAAAATGATATTTATAATTACAAAGGCCATTAAAAAACAATCAACATTTACATCAAAATGCACTTTACGTACGAATTCTAGATAATTTTAGCAATAATTATTTTGGTGGATAATCCAAAAGTAGATAGGGAAGCTATACAATTCTATCACATAATTTATATACACCATTTCGCTCACTCTTTTGCTTTATATAGAGCCAACAAAAATTTAACTAATTGATTTGAAAATGGCCATCCGACCTGGCTGAAAAATGTAGTCAAAAAAAATATATGTGGAATAAATTCTAAAGAATCTTTTATTTTACATCTGATATAATGGAATTCCACCAAGAAATATCGATCGAAAAAATCGAAATAATGCAAATATGATTATATTTTATAACGTATCATTATAATAAACAAACCTCTTGCAGTGTTTCCGGCTACAAGCGAATATGATTCAGTTCCCTCTTTCTCGAAAATATCAAACAAGTCGTTGAGGTTGTAAACTTTAAACCATTTGGTTTCTTCTGTTGTCAATTGAAGATTGTTTGATTCCAATGCTATATCCTTCATAGATCTCGCCATGTTGATGACACAAAAGTCACCTTCTATCATGTAGTCGTCACAGGTCTTTGCGCAGATCGTTCCAGTCTTTGTGCAAATGTTTGTGGAAATCTCTTCAATGTCAACTATCTGGTCAAGTAGTTTTTTGTCACAATCATCAGAGAACGTCTTGAAAGCATCAAGTATCGGACGATAGCCTGTACAGCGACACATGTTACCAGCAAAGGAGTTCTCGATATCCTTCATTGACATTTTCTTATCTTTTTGATGGAGACTGAAATAATAAAAATAATTTATGTGTTCGATCGTTTCGATCGATAGTTGTTGGTGTAATTTCATAATTTCAGTGTCTAAAAAGAAAGGTTTTTTAGTTTAAACTCACACAATTTAACCCTTTCATTACGTCTCGGTTCGAATACAAATTATACTGTCAATTATAAAACTAGTTTTTTAAGCATAAATGTACTTATCTGGTCTTTTTTTTATATATAACATTGGTTCTTGTATCCTTTAACTATCAGATGATGCATAAAAAACTATTCTAAGAAAGTAGCAAAACGATATATCACGTCAACCGATGTCAACGGTTGGGGAATCTTATGACGGCATATGCCGACAACCGATGCGAAAGGGTTAAAGATACTTTGGAGGGTGGCTTCTCCCGAAAGATGTCATTGTTAATGAAATTATGGACTTTAAACTGAAAACCTTCCTTAATTAACATGTTGAATATTTTTTTAATTATTAAAATAGTTGAAAAATAGGATGAGATTACCAAGTAATATTTAAATTAAATTTAAGACGTTTGGCAGAAAGGGAATAAGAAGACTTTTCGTCAAACCAAAATTTTCGATCAATCTGATATGTTTGATTGTGGAAGTGAAATACTCGCACAAAGTATTTGTATATCACAGAACAAGGGATTTTCATTTTTCATTTGACGAGTGTATATACGTGTACGTTTAAAAACTACAAAAAATAAATGTATTATTGTAAAGTAGGATTGTTTTTATTACCTGTACATATTCATAACCCATCCCGGACTGCAATATCCACACTGAGTGCCATTAAAGAATGCCAATCTACTCTGGATTGGGTGATAGCCGTCCTTCTTGTTTCCTATCCCTTCAATCGTCGTGATGTCCCAACCGTGACAAGACATGACCGCCACCAAACACTGAAAAATAAAATATTGTAAATTTAAAAGGACGGTGCCGATGATGTACGGCGGCTCAAGTTAAAGTAATACGAGGTTATAAAATAAGTTTCCCATGGCGCTACAGTCGTGAAAAGCGCTTTTATGTTAGATCCCGCGATTATGTAGAGTACCTTGGTTCCCCCACTCCAAATCCCTTCCCTAGCAAGCTGCCTGCGGAGGATCAGGAAAAGGATCACTGGCCGTCCGGAGCGCTCTTCATCATGGACGTCAGTACGCCCGTTCTTGAACTCTTTGAACCATTTGCGCACGTGTGGTACCATCATACACTTGTCTCCATAGATTTCGCATAGCTGGGAATGGACTTTACTGGTGCAATGTAATTTTTGCAGACAGGAAACGGATCACCGAGCGCAGCTCACACCTGGCGGGCGAAGCGAGGGGGAGATCTATCATGTACGGCGTCCAAGTCAAGACTGAGCTCCGCAGGCAGCTCGCTAGGGAAGGGATTTGGAATGGGGAACCAACGTACACCACAGAATCGCGGGATCCACCATAACAGCGCTTTTCAGGACTGTTACCCTATGGGAAACCTATTTTATGGATATTATCACCCTCGTACATAAGATTGATAATATTTAGCAACAAAATAACAATTTAAATATTATTTATCTTTGATCAACCATCCACCATTGCAAGTGCAGCCGTAAAGAACAACTATTTTGTTGATTTCAATCAACAAAAAATCTTATTCATCGATTTCAATATATTTTTTACTGGCGCCTATTGTTACACCAAAACTTGTGGCGCTGAGCTTATGAAGAATTTGCCTGTGCTAAACATGATAAATCTTACGGTATTATGTACAATAATAAAGGTTTTTTATATCCAAAAATTAAGGTATGTACACAGTAAAATATTGAATAATAATAGATTTTAATAATACCTGTACATCCTATGTCAACAAATCAATTTATTGTAAAATTGTTTCTTTGATCTAAAGGGTCCGCCATCTAACGTTTTTTTTTTTCAACTAGTGTTTGTTTCGTGAATGGTAACACTTAGCTCATATCTGATTTAACAGATAATTAGTTTTATCTTTCCGCTAAACGAATATGATTGTGTTTACGCTTGAACAACCCTGGAAAATATTGCGACATTACTTTGAAAATCAGGCCATTTTTATTCGAAAATGAGAAAGGAGTGGCCGTTACAGTCAATGGCGATCGTTAGTGGGTCAATTTTGTTCACAAAAATTGAAGAAGAGGATATTGGCAAAACATTTGGTTTCAACAGGACGGCGCTACGTGCCACACAACCGAAGCTACACTCGATGTTTTGCGCCCCATTTTCAAAAAAAAAAAGTTATTTGGCGGACCCTTTATAACGATCAACAACATCGATCAGCGAAATTGACGCAACTTCCGATCTCGGATTAACAAGTCATTTCATATCGACAATTCGAAAGTATGTAACAGAGAAGGGCTATTATAAATACAGTTCTCTGCTATGGGAGTATTTTGATTAAATTTTTTATGTACCAATCTGAATAAGACCGTAGACACTACGCACTTTTTCCATTTATATCAATTGATGCTGCGATTGTCGAAGATCCTCTTGTTTAATCATAATATATGAAAGATATTCTCCGGCAAATGTTAATACAAAAAAATGATATAGCTATTGTTTGTAATTAAAATATGATGTAATATCTTTATACTTCTCTAATTGATTTGCTTTTTAAATATACCATACATTCCGTGTCGCAATTTTCATTTCGTTTCGAAAACTTTTTTGGCCTTCGTTCGAGCGTCTGTTTTAAGGTCATTGACTGAGTTACTTTGTGAAAAGTTTGAGTGTATGAGTTATATAGCTTTAAAGGTGTTCGAAATCGACAGAGCGGGTACTCGAATCTAGTTTTTTTTGGCGAAGCGAAACGCGTATTTCTTACCGAGTTCACTGAGAGGATTTCAGGTTTCTTGGACACTGGATGTGGTGCAGAGACAGAGACGACACAAGCTCCGCAGCCTCCCTCATGGCACATTGCTTTGGTTCCTCGAAGGTTAACATGGTTCCTTAGGTAGTTATTTAATGTTGTGTCTGCATCGATGGTACTAGAAACTACATGTAAACATAAATTATTAATAATATGTTGATTGAATGGTTCCAAAACTGTAATATATCATTCTCATATAAATACTGCAATTTAGTTATTCTTTACCGGTTTCGGAGATAGCTCTCCTTCGAGACATAAATAAAACTGTGTTTTTTTTATTTATTAAAACAGAGTTTATATAACAAAGTTTATTTTTTTCTTAAATAATGACAAGGCACTAAGTTACTGAGTTCTACTAACATGTTAAATCAATTCAGTTTGAATTTTGTTTTTAACAAAGAACTTGCATAAAAAGTTAGTAGCTTTCCTTTCAAATTCACATTTCGTGGCTTAACAATAAGTATTTAAAGTTTGTTTTGTTTCTTAACAATTAGTACTTAAACGAAAACGATTAACAAACTAAGATATGCTATAGCAATTAATGCATGCTTTGCGATAGCAATGATTTTTTCATTATGAATTCTTGTGAATCACAGGAAATAGATTAAGAATATGATAACTTCATGAATAAAAATGCACAAATGATTTATTGATAGTATCTAAAAAGTATGTAGGCTAATCACTGAAAAATAAAATAGTTAGATAATTCCGTTATTGGGATGCAATTCATAAATAAACATTCTTAACATTACGTCTGTTTTTTTTTGTTTTCGCTTATAAAATACTTATCTTCGAGATGTAATGTCGAGAAAGTGACATATTATATTTTAATGGCTTACTAACACGATAATAAATTATGTTTATTTATTTTTAATGCGTCATAAATAGAACGTTTCAACTTTATATTGTTTCCTCGACCAACAGAGATAGCACGCTGACTTAGCATAAATAGATATTGAAATGAAACAGCATCACTCAAAACTGTGACCCATTTTTTAAGCATAAAAAATTAATCAATGTATTTTCTTCCTTTAATAAAATTACCAATTCGTATAAATTTAATGCGTTACTGAAATACAAGTGGAATTAATAATTCTCCAAAAAATATAAAGGTACTTATGATCAAGTACTAAGAAAAATAAAGCAATAAACATAAGCAACAGAAGGTCCCAATGCTCATCAATCAGACGACTCAAGAAAGTATTCTTCCAAACAGATTCGTGGAGTTCGTGCCTTAATTGAGCCTCCCTTGCGTGAAATATATCAACATCCGAGGCGATTTGGTCGAACAGTCTGATCCCTCTCCCAAGAGGCATAGTCTGGCAGGTTGGTGTTACTCTTTGGGAGATCGAACAATCTGTACCTCCTTATTCTCAGATATATATTCATCACCTTATCATTAAAATTAAAATACAACTACTATGCAATTGATAATAAATATATATCATTGAATATTATTGTGAGGTTGAAATATATTGGGGTTTTCATTAGAAATGAAAATAAACAATTATAAAAATCAATTATAAAAATAAAAAATTCCCAACAACAGAATTTATTTTCGTTCTTTTCTATAACGGTCAGATATTTCAAATTGTTCCTTTGATGTTTCGTACTTGAAACAATATATTTAAACGGTCGTTTGAACTGTCATTCACGCTATTAAACTTATTATCAACACCTTTAGATTTCATGTTTTTTTTAATGTTTCCATCAAATATCCTAAGATAGACATTTTCTGAGTGGTACGCGCTAAGGTCAAGATCATATTTTCTATATAACTTGTGATTGAATGGTTTCATCTTTTTCACTTCATCGCATTTGACAGACTCTTGAGTCATGGCTTAAAATTGTATAACCATTGATCTTATACGAGTCTGATCACATATACTCGTAATAATTATTCATTAATACTTGTTTGCCTTGTTTTCCACAATTTTATAAACAACTTACAATTTATGAGTTACATTCATAAAACTGATCATTCAAATTGCACAATAATTAACAGCAAGCTTTACAATGTAACATAATTATGTCATGTTTCCTCGCTTATACAATCCAGTTATCTTGTATGTAATAACATACACGAGAATATAAGGAAACGGTTATTAAAAAATTTAATTGTAGATTCAATGACACTTGCATTTATCTATCATCAAGGAGGAATTAAAAAACACTTTATCTGATTTATTAAAAGCGTAATCTTTTTACAAAAAATACATTTAATGCAATACAACATTTACTTTATGTATGTGGCATCTAGTTCAATGGATCTTAATCTTTTGCAGCCAAGAAACAGTTTTCATTAAAAGGCTCTATATGGAGGACCAAAATCGTGGTTCTGTATAATGCCAATACTACATAAATATACGAGGCCGTCTTGTATGTAGATACATTACTCATTTTGTCCGAAAAATTACTCAAGACTTTATGACTCTCTCTTAGGTACTCCTGATATAATGTGGAGTGTAGTTGCGCAGTAGATGTATTTATAGTTCATTTCAGAATTTTATTGACAGAACACGATAGTCATCCCAGGAACACTCTCAATCATCTATTCACAATAATTTCTCTTAAAAATGAAAGATACATGAATGCCACGCTGTAGTGTAATGACGTTACCGGATTATCACTCTATATACAGCACTTAGGCATACTAGATGTACGGCTGTGAGACATGGTGCTTATCTGAAAGTGACAAAAAAAGACTAGAGGCCTTTGAGATGTGGTCATTCAGAAGAATTCTCGGAATTTCCTGGAGAGACCACGTCACGAACAATGAGGTTCTCAGGATAATCAAGGAAGATAGGCACCTAATAAGAACCATCTCATAAAGGCGATCCCGATGGATCGGTCACATCATGCGCCACGATGGTCTTCTTCACGACATTGTGGAGGGGGTGGTTGAGGGTAGAAACTGTAGAAGGCGCCCTAGACGGGAGTATTTGCAGCAAGTGTTCGAGGACATGAGTTGTAGCTCTTATGCTGAGCTGAAGAGGGTTGTGGAGGACCGAGAGGAATGAAGATCGAGATGCAAAATTCTGTTGCTGCAAACCAATCCACCGGATTGATACTACGAAGAAGATGGCATACTTAATGCTAAGCATTATATAATCTGCAGACGACATGTCTCCATCAGTGTTGGATGGTATTTTTTATATAGTATATATATGTACGAGAACTATAGAAAATAAACACAAACCCATATTTATTTTTTTCATGCATATTAACAGCTTTGGGATTTCTTAAAGCTAAGATAAACCTTCATAAATATTTTGATATTTGTATTTAAGATTTGACATATTAACTAATTTTAACTGATTTTATCCGTAAAGTTTTCCATCATCATTTTTAGTACTTTAATTTTGAGTTACAGTTTTTAACTTACCAATGTGAGGCTTTCCATTGACTGTAAACTTCACTTCAGACATATTGACGGTAGATAATACTGTAGGTACTGAAACAAGAAAATAATAAACTGTTTTTTTTTAAATTTATTCCATGAATAATTCATAATATCTTTTAAAAAATATGGTTTTATGTTTAAATTCCACAATTTTATTTTTGACAACATGTTTCGGCATATTCAAGAAACAATTATGAGAGATTTAAGCTCATTAACACTTGAGAATAGCTTTTCGATAAAGTTGAAACATGTCATCACAAATAAAATCGAAGAATTGAAACTAATAGTTATTCTGAAATTAATTACAAGTGAAAATCTAAACATTTTATGAAATTTAAAAAAAAAACTATTTAATATAACTGATATGGTTTTACTTATTTTGTAGGCTCTCGATATGTTATATTTATACGAACGGATACTAAGAATGTGACATCGTATAAATTATTTATTATATATATTATTATATATATGTAAATAATTTAATGATTATTTTTAACCAGTTTATACGTATCAAAGTTCAATATTCAGGATATATGAGTATATGTCTTAGATAAAGAGATTTTTTTAATGAATGTGATATCTAATTGATGTAATAATGACTGCAGAAACGTCAAATCATTTAGATTAGTTTTTAGTTTGAACCGTTAAATACTCTACAAAATATGTATTTATGTATCATACTTATCAACAGTATTTACGTTTTGTAAACACATACTAAACATTATTATGAAAATAGAGATAGTTTCAAAATGGCCAGGAAATTTATTTAATTTTTATAATATAATACTGTACTATTCAAATTATTTTTTAATAATTAATTATAATAACATTTGTATTTGAAGACAATTTATTTATTTATTTTTGGTTATGCTTTAACATTAAAATTTTTACTATAACGGTATCATTGAGTTTGTTTTTAAATATTGGAAAATTATTAATACAAAACCTATTTCGACTTAAAAGAAAATCAAATTTGAAATAGTGTTAAATAGTAAGCGAAAAATAGAAAATTTCAGTTTTTTATGTCGAATAGTTGTACAAATGTAAGGTGGTTAGGAGCTTAATTAAGGTAATTAATTAAAATTAATTAAAAATTAATTAAAAATATTGAATTATAATAAAATATTTTAATGAATTTAACAACACATATACATATTTTGTCTTTGAAAGACAAAATATATATAAGAAAGAGTAACAGAAGAAAATATTTCTTAATTGACATGGATAGTGAAGAAAAAAACTAATAATCTTAAAATATCAGTAAATATTAACTGTATCAACTTATAAACGAGAATTTTTCAGTAAATGTAATTTTAAAAAAAAAGTGCAATATGAGTAGTAATAAAATGTAAGAAAACTAAAATAATCCAAAAAATAATTGTCTCGGAAAAGGTACATTGACAACATTGTCATATGTTTTACAGGTACGTATGAGTCTATATTTATTTTAATGCACTAATATTTAATGATCTTAATTTTTTTAGGTCTCTCCAACTATGCTAGTTAAGTTAAGCTGTTAAAATATAAGTCAATTTTATTTATATTTTTTTTTGCAAAATATAATTATTACGTGCATGTTATTTATGTTTAAAATAACATAAATTTTATAATAGTATATTATTTACAATAAAAATAAGTATAATCTTTTCGAGTTTTACTTTGATAGTTTAAGAATACGAAGGGCGGGGGGAGGATAAAGACTTAATGCGGGAGGCCTACGTTCAACAGTAGAGGGACACAGGCTTATGTTTAATGTTATGTATTAATGTTTAATTGATAATTTAACAGTTGTATAGTATAATCACTGTAATATTAATAATACATTAATTTAAAAATACACAAAAATTAATTACTTTCTATTAAAATAATGTTAGGAAATCAATTTAATTTATAATATTTAAATCAATTGTTTTCATCGTTCAATGTTTTTGTACAACTTTTAATTATAATAAACTTTTAATAAACGTTTTTCTTTTAATTCATTAGCTTATAATGGATGGGAATAACATTAAATATAAAAACACACTTTTACTTGTGCATTTGAATTCATTTTACTAAAAGAAAAAAATGTATATAATGTAATGGTTCAATTACCTTAAAATATAACAATAATATTTTGTATTAGCAAAACACAAAACTATGTTTTTATCTTAATAAAAACAATAACGTAATTCACATTGCGATTTTAAATAATTCGAATCTCTGCTTTGGGCGATAGGACCACACAGCACAACAAGTCAACAACAAATGGCATATATTTCTTATTTCGAGCCTTACCTCTCCCTACTTCTTAACCAAGAGAACGTTAATTTTTCATTATAATCAATGTTATATACTCAATAATAAAATATTGTCTAGAAATTATGTATTATTATCTAAATATACTAGTAGGGCATTCTTTATTACATACAATTATGGACATGTAAAAAACATGTTTCTTTAACCCTTTACTTACTGACAGGGACTTATAAGTCCCATACCACAAACTCCAATATTGATCGTGCATTTTGCTGCAGTTGTGCCCTAACCGGACATATAAGTCATATTTATAAAACTATGAAATAAATGCTTATTGTAGAAAATAAATATGTTTTTTCTTAATTTTTCTCTATATTATATCAACAATTATTCATATAATAAAAGAATCAGTAAAGTAAATACATTATTACATAATTCAGTAAATAAAGGGTTAAAACTGGTACTATATTGTACTATTTATTTTAATAATCATTAACAACCGGTATATTTCCAAAACATTCTCATTTAACATATGTCCTTAGCAATCTCCAATAAACATTAAAAGTTTCATTTATTGTGTTATTTTTTTGGTATACCTGAAACGTTAAATTGTCACGTTATAATTTATGTAAAACAAAGCAATAAAGACAAGCAACAGAAGGTCCCAATGCTCTTCAAACAGACGACTCCAACAAATCATTCCTCCAAAGAAACTAATGGAGCTCATGCCTCAATTAGGTTTCCCTTACGTGAAATATATCAACATCCGAAGCGATTTCGTTGAACAGTCTGATCTCTCTCCCAAGAAGCATGGTATGAACGTACGAAAGTGAGTTTTCTCAATGGTAGCTACTCTCTTGCTCTTTTTACCCCACAATTATTGATATAAATCGAATGATCAATCATATAGAAAAAACATATTTTTGAAGGACTTATAATATGAGATTTGCAAAGAAAAAATATATACTTGTCTATTTAATGGTTTAATAAAACACTGTAGCGATTTAATTGCACTTCGGATCTTAGAAATAAGTTGTCACTTTTAAATCGATAATAATAATACGATGCACAAATAATAAACACAATGTAAATATAGTCTTATCCTCACATGGACAGGTAATTAATAAGTACCCACGTTAGTGAAGACGTAGTTAGTTTTTATGTTTGGTAATTATTGAAAACGTAAAACGCTAAGTCATCCTCGACACCGTGTTTAGATAATGTCAATATAATGACTCATATGATCAACACCCAATAAATTAAAAGGCAAATAGTAATGATAGAATAAATATCTTCATTGAAAACGTATATTGTTATTCAAACAAAACATTCTTAAGAGATTTGTGCAATGGTTTTATTGTGTTTTGCATCGTAGTAGGTACAACTTCCACAGTTGTAATAGTTTATCCATGCTCACTTTTGATATCCAAAAAATAATATAATTGTATAAAATTATTACAGGTAAAAGTGATATAATAAGGTAAATATCCTACTTATTATCGAGTCGCAGGATACGTCTCTTCAATATATGCGAGTATGACGCGTCCAATCACTCAAGGCAGGACCAATCAGGGTTTTTTTGAGGACGAATTTTATCTTCGTTAAGAGGAGCCTGAACATATCTTATCAGTCAAAAGCAGCATCTATTAGCTGCCAGTTTTCATTCATCATCATCATCATCAGCCTGTGGTCCGTCCACTGTTGAACGTAGGCCTCCCGCATGAGTCTCCATCCTCTTCGATCCTCCGCCTTCCGCATCCAGGTCACTCCCGCTATTCTTCTTATATCGTCAGTCCATCTTGTAGGGGGTCGGCCAATGCTTAGTGCTTTGTGAGAGTAGCCTTCTTGTCGTCCGCAGCTCTGTCAATAGGACCTGGCATCGTAGATGAATACAGTAACCCGTATAAACGTTCTATTTCCTTCAGTATATCAGTTTTCAATATCGATGTGTTATTTCTATTATTAATATATGAACTCTTTTTTTTTAATAATAAATTAATATAAGTACTCGTTAATGAAGCTTCCTACGGCTTATAGGCACCAATAACGATCGAAGTGAAAGGCCTGAGTATTGTTAGAGAAATATTTTTTTATATTTAAAATGGAGACGTTGATAACTCGTGAAATAAAAGAAACGAGGAAAAATATATAGCAATAATAAGGATCATTTTCATGTACTTTGTATTGCCGAGCCAACTGAGTACAATAAAAAATACCAAAACATAATTTTCTTCAATTTCATTGTATAAAATAATGGGAAAATTGACCATTTATAGGTATCTACAACAATATACATTTAATTGCGACCTCATCGTCTGATATTTTGCCATGAATCCACCGCTTTGAAACATTTTTTTTTTAAATTGCGTAATAAATTTCGATACATTCTAGAATATAATTACCCACAAAATATACCCAATAATTATTTATATAAAGACAAGTTTTTTTAAAAACGTGTTTCCAAACAAATAATGTTATTGTTAAGTAAACAGTATTTAAAGCACGCTTTTTATTTTCGTTAAATAAACTCGTGTATTGAAGCATCTAACTATTCTAACTCATTAACATAGTCAGTCTTGCATTTTTTTTCTTACCAGCATGGGTAAATCTGTAAATAGTAAAGGTTCACAATCGTACTAGGGATTTTCAATTAAGCAATTTCACCATCACCATACCTAAAAGTTTTTTTCGTCTTTAAATTCTAACAATATTACACAAGTAGTGAATATTTTTCTTGCTAATTTAATGTTGACATTTTCGTGCCAGAATGTGTAGTTATAACGGCTGAATGAAATGTACGTTTTAAATTCTTAATTTTCAAACTGTTTCGCGATAAGTGAAATATGCATGTCAAGTATGTACCTACTTATATTTTACTCTCATCTTTCGCCTCACAGCGAACGAGTTAATTGCTCCACAAAGGAAATGCACCAAGTTAACGATAATAAAATGCATTATTCATCTTCGTGAAGCCTTGTGCAGTGAATACTATTGCAACTGTAAATATTTTTAAATATTTTTTTGTATGGCTTAAGTCCACATTTATACATTCATTCGACGTTGTTTCGAATGTGTCCTGTTTTTCGCGGACTATGTATCTCTTCTACCTATGCATAAACTCGTATAATAGTAGGACTCATTATTAGTAATCGATCTTTTCTCGTTCAAAATGGACACTCATTTATTACGTAAATATTATTTTCTTTTAGTGTGATTTGTATATCTTTACGATCTTTGATAATTACATTCAAAAACCTAATTATTCGGTAATTATTACAATGTAATACGATAAACAACTCGTTGAGACAAAAACGGGATTTAAGTTGTAATATGTATCGTTATAACATTAACAATAAATTAAAGGTTTCATACAGTGGTAAAATAGGATTTTTGACACTCAGGACATTTGCTGAATTTGCCAATGAGTACACGGAAAAATATACGTAAAATATCAAAATGCATAAAATCAATAAAGATACGTATAGTGGTGTTTATTCGACAATGATTTTCTACATAAAAGTGACTTTCTATGGGTCTAAGAAATGGAATATTCGCTATTATACCCTTAGCGATAAAGTAATTGTAAAATGATGTATTTTTTTAAGCAGCAGATACATTTTTGTTAAAAAATAATTTTCTACTCGAGTAATTTAATGTCAGATATTTTAAAACAACTAATAAACCAAAATATGTTTATATAGTCAATAGAGCCGTAGTTTATAGGTTAATAATCATTGATTTTTTTAATCATTATTTTAATTGTAATCTAATAACATCATTACTGATTATTTATAAGCCATCTGTCGATTGAGGTGTCGGGACATTACCCGACTGATTTTTATAAAAAATGTATTTTACGTAGTTAAAAGTAAATAAAATAAATAGTTTTACTGGGAGCATGCCGGTGCATTTAGTAGCCATCTTTCCATCGAATTTCACGAAAGATATCGGCGGTACGGGCGTCATTAAATACTTGAAAGATTATTTAGTTTTTACGATTTTTTCTCGGCTGGTTTAAGCTTGGAGATGTTTTTAAAATTGTTAAAATAGTTTTTGCTTATAGATCGAATACATTCCTGATAAGTTGTTCTCCCTTATACTAAAATCCTAATTGGGTAAGCTCATGAATACCTACTGGTTATAACCATGATTGTGATCCTAGTTGAGTGCTGTAGCTGCTCAATAGTAAATAAATTAAGATTGAAAGATTTCACCATCGAGGGTCAGTCAGCAAGCCGATATGGATTATATACTATATTGATGGCCAACATTTTTATACATATATATGCATATAATATTAACGTAACCTTGCACATGCGCACTTTAGAAGCAAAGCATTTTTTTTAAAGCACTTTATTGTCTTGTAAGTAATGGGCTATTGGCGAGCTACACCAAATTTGTGTTTAAGAATAGATAAACAGAAAAAAATGTCTCACACTCCTTCTCCTGGGTTCGAACAAGTTTAACTCTTAACTTACAATAATCACGAAAGCTTTGGAGTCATGAGACTCTGGTTCGTAACATATCTGATATATTTTAATATCATTTTTCAAATATTTTTTAGTTCAAAAGTCAATCCCCCTGTAATCCACGCTTTTTTATTTGTATGGTGAATTTTCCTACAGTGTTTGCGGCGATGTATCATACAACGGTCAATTATATGTTATCATTTTAGGTTAAGCCGCTTCGTGGGACCAAACCTCGAGGGAAACGGACTAATCTTCTGATGTTAATAAAACCTTTATGGAAGGATTTCTTCTTTAGCCTCGCCAGTTCCCATCATCTGGGGTCGGCTCTACTTGTGCACATTGGCCAAGTCTTTCTGTCCTGCGTTGCATTCTTGGTCAAGCCTAAAGTTTTCAGATCCTTGTCTACAGTTGCAGTCCAGGTTGCCTGTGGCCTTCCAGATCTTCTCGTGCTTCATGGTTCATTTTTTTAACGGTTTTTTTTACTGCCGGTTGCCACCTGAAGCAAAGGAAGTAGTTTTCTTGAAAATCTAGAGAGCTGCCGTTGACCGCCAATTCGGTTCATCCGCCGCCATCTCAGCTATGAGGTCCTGCCCGCCACATGGATCCATCATAGCCTCGCCTCCGAATATGTCGGAGAAGCCTATGGATGGTTTTCCACTGGGAGCCTCTACTTCAAAATGTGTTGAAGAACCCTCCCAGTGTGGGTTTTTGTATCGAAATTTGCCTTCTTCTGTTTGTCCGCGGGAGGTATTTTATTTCCCTCCTACCATCCATATCTGGAAGGCCTTCCCCTATCCGCAACCTGGGGACGCTCCCGATGGAAGATAGGCTCCCCACGCTTTATGGAAGGATTGCTTTTCTTATTATATTATTAATTTCAAGCAAGCTTTACAAAATAGCATTATGGGCTTTCGTTTTGACGTCCTTGTTTTACAGAAAAATGACAAAACTATGTCATATCATTATTTATTTTTTTAAATGATTTTTAAATGGGCTGGGAAAAATGTAATAAAAAACCAATATAATAAAAATATTGAATTTATTTTAAAAAGTATAATTTATGCACAGATTGTGTTAAAGATCTCTTTACATTTCATAATTAAATAAATATAAAAATACATTTCGTTAGAAGAATAATATTTATTTATGTGTCTAGTCTTTAGTAACAATTTGAACTATTGTTTTGATTATTTTGTTGCCGTTCTCGTGATGCAGCAGGTTAAGGCAGGGATCTTTGATTTTCTCTTCCAGAAGATTGATGAGTTCACTTCTGATTGTTTTCAGCATCTCAGCCACCTGACAAATTAAAAATAATTTATAATCAATTTGATATAAAAGGGAGTTGAGAAAAAAAAAGACATTTGGAATTGAAATCCAAAAGATATTTTACAACATTTTCTTGTTTCTTAGAGATTTTGGGAAACACAGGTATTTGCATACTTACATATGTTATACAGAAATAATCTTATAATATCACTGGTTGGCGAGTTCTGTAATAATCTAATACAATTCAATTGAAGGATATTGTGACTTGCAAACAAATACAAATGGATATAAAAATTGTTGTCTTTCGATGGTAATCATAATGTTTTATTAACACAAAAGTATGTGTTATAAAAAAATATAATATTTAATAGGGTATTTCTTGTCTAAAACCTATAATTTACTAGCAATATGCTACTAAATTATAGGTTTTAGACAACTTCAAATTGGCACATTCAATTATTCACAATGGATAATGACGTATGTACAATTTATTATATTAAAATCTGTCCTATAAATAATATGCGTACATGTAATTTGTAATTTGTAATATTAAATATGTTTTTTTTTCTTAACCGCTTCTGTGCCAAGAGCTAGATTACTCGCATTCTTGGCCGTGCCCAGCAGGCCGGCTATAGAAAAAGAGCGAGTATTCTCGCTCTGGTTTGAGCCTCCGTGTCATCATATGTCCCGTTTTTTTGGTTAATTTAAAATATAGAACACACAGTGACATCTCTTGGGATGATTTTGTAGTACTTCACCAAACAGTCGAAATTACAGTTTTGTCTCATACTATCGATTTTATTTAAAAATGATTTATTTTGATTAATAATTCACGGCCTGCTGTGCACAGCTACACGTCTACCTACTGGCATTTAAAAGGTTAATTATATTTTAATTCATTACTCGAGCAGAATATAATTTTAGATTGACGCTTTGATAATATCAATATAATAAGATATGATTCCAATGTTTGCAATGTTTTACTAAACATTAAAATAAAAAATCTATTTTTTTTGTAGTTATAAAATGCTGGACTGGTATGAAAGTGGATGAAAGTAATGTGTAGGTACAGGGAGCTAGTAAAAAAATGATAGGGTGTATAAATTAGCAAAATGTATTATTACCTCATGGGTTTCCACATGGAACATGATCCATCCATCCTCCAAAGAAACAACAAAATTCTCTTTGTGGCGTTCTATACTGAGTTGGCATCCTGTGAAGCAAAAAACAATTAAATTTTTCACATTATGTGCCAAAGCTGTGGTAAAGGCTTCATAAACAGGATGTGTTTAATAGCTATGCATGCGATATAAAAAATGTTGATGTAAAATGACTTATTGTTACATTAGGTGTTATTAAAATCTCATTAAACCAAGATGAAAAATTTCAATGGAGTACAATACAATACCTGTTTGAAATAATTATAAAAAAATAATTGCACAACATTGTTAGGTTAGTAATTATATATCGAGATTCGGTAATGTATTGTGTCATTATACTGGTACATTATGTAATAATTGAAATGGACATTGACATCAGTTTGATATAGCCGTTGCAGGCTGGTGCTGAAAACCTTGATACACGATCTTTCGTCTCTTATTATTGTTCGCTCGATGGATGTGTATATGTCGCCATATTGGTTATTTGACAAGTCCGGTCACGGGTGTATCATTAGTATTGTAATACATGGCTGTCTGTCATTGGCGCCCCATTTGTTCTCTAAATCGCCACTGGATGAATTTCGGCGCTGGGTGTCACCAACCACGGGCGCCCGGTGGCCAGCATGAAAATTGAAATTTTTTCGCTGATTGAAATGTATCTCATATTTTAATGATGAAAAACTATATCAGTTTCCAAGTTATATTATTTGACTAATACAAACCTTTAAAAGGGAATAAAATTAACGGCGATAATATAACGGAAATAGGGTTTGTTGGCAATTATCCTTTTAAGATTATTAGATACTAAATACATATACCAGTTGTATTTTACTTAAAACTTACAATGTTGATCGTAACTAGGCAACTTGTTTTATTTTCCATAGACATAGAATGCCTTGTGAATAACTTGATGACATTTTGTTACTTTTTTTACATACAAATGACCGCATTTCATCAATTACAACAACAACCCTAACTTTAATGTAAGTACCAACAATAAAACGGCATTAACTTCGTCGTTATTCTTTTTTACGGCCGTGAATCTTGGCATCTCTCAAAAATCCAATGAGATTCGAGAGCAGATGCCTGCTTAGAATACTGGGGGTGCGATGGTTTGACTTTGTGAGGAACGACGAGGTGAGAGAGCGGAAAAGACAGCCTTTTATAATACAATCGGTCAAGAGGCGCAGGTGGATCTGGCTGGGACATATATTAAGAATGCTGCAGGAGAGCATAAAATATGGCTGCCTTTTCTTCAAGCCCCCGGGCTCGCGCCGTCTTGGAAGGCCGTCGGGAATTATACATAGAATTTACTCGGTGGAGCTGCGGGAGGCTGAACTGACTTAGGATGAGGGGAAGATTTTGGTGGCTGACAGAGCTTTGTGACGGCGGTGCGTTAATGCCATACGCTCCAGTTAGGGGAGCCGAAATGGTAAGATGATGATGTAAACATTACTTTAACTCTAAAATCAAGATTATTTCATCAAGAAAAGCAATTCGTTTGATAAACAATGGCACTCTTACATCTAACCTGCAATCAATGGAACACACGCGTAAGATTGGTTCTCTTAGTCTTTTCTACCGTTATTACCACGGTCGCTGCTCTTTGGAACTTAAAGAACTAATTCCGCCTGTACCCACCCACAACCGACAAACTCGTCATACACTTGCCGAACATCCATACACGGTTAATGTGTGTCGACCAAAAACTGGCAGTTTCCAAAGCTCCTTCCTTAATGCCACCGGTAAGCAATGGAATGCTCTTCCAGCGTCTGTGTTTCCTCCTTCCTACAATCTAGATCTCTTCAAGAAACATATAAATATACACTTACAATCTCCCCAACCAACACACAAACACGAACACCACACACATTTCCAGCATGCAGCGTCCAGCCTCCCTGGCTGAGCGTCATTCACACCGAGTGCACTGGTCTTGACCGGGTGTGCTCTCCTGCATGCGATTACATAAAAATAAAAAAATCAAGGAAACACGGTACTGAATTCTTAAGAAAATGTCAATGTTACCTGAGAATAAAACAAATGGCAATGTTGGCACCATCGAACAGTCTCTTATAAAAATCCTGGATGTCTTCACTTTCTCCTGGTAGACCAAGTAGGGACTCATGTAATGGCTGACGCTGTAGTTGACCGATGTGGGATGAACGCAGACGAAGCCATCTTGCTTGGTCTTGAATCGCAGTTCATCGGGCCGCGGCTGGCGAGGGATGGCGCCACCGGCCGACTGGTGGAAGGACTTCTCGGGAGTCAGAACCTGGAGTTAACCAATTGATTAATTTGATGGTCACCAAACTATGGCAAGGAAAGAATTTTCAATAATTTAAAAAATGAGACAAAGGGCGTTTTATTACAGTCATAAAAGTGCAAAAAAAACGAATGTTTTTTCTTTAAATATATATAAGGTTTTAGGTACTGAAACTTTTAATATAACTGAGAATTTTTAAAAGGTATTAATTATTTATAGTATTAAAATATTGACATCAGCATGATGTAGTCCTTGCTGACTGGTACCAAAAACCTCGATATACAATCTTTCGTCTCTTATTTCTGGTCGCTTGTCGTGCATTTATGTGCGCCATGTTGTCAGTTTGGACGGGTCCACTAACGGGTGTGTTAGTTGGAAACAGCGGAGATCAGTTCTGTTCTGACTGCCGAGAAGGTCGCGGTACGGCCGGGCGGCATGTCATTCCGCCTATGCCAGAAGCTTGTAAAACTTATCGTTAATATATGTCAATGTGCTTCTGAATAAGTCTGTGTTATCAATTTGCTCTTTATCCTGCCCTTACGCGATGGAGTAACACCTTTTTGATAGAAAGGAGGATGTTAATATATATATTTGTTTATTTACCTTGACAACATTGGGGTATAATGCAGCACACAAGATGGCGGCTAAAAGTTTCTGATTATCACCATTGACATTTAACTGAAAATAAATAGATTTTCATTGATATATTGTTAATATTTTATTAACATTAAAGAGGTAAGTAATCAAATAAATAAATTATTTTCAAAAGTTCTATTTTTTCCATTAATGTTTTAGAAAAGGGGGTAATGTCTTTCAAAACATTCTTGGCTTGGTCATCTGCAGTGTATGACTTTTAATCCATTTGGAAGAAGAGTAGGACGGCCAAATATTTGCTAACACAATGAAGTCAGCTGATTGCATCATGTGCTTGGTGCGAACTGAAGGACAACTGATCCAGATTGGAGAGGATATTGAAGGATTTTGAAGTCCAATCAAAGTTGTAGTGCCATTAAAAATAAACTCTTGTAGAATAGATATTTTGAATAAAATAAAATAATTTATTTACCTCTGGTCCTGAAATATCCGCAACTTTATCAGCGCCTCTTCCTCTTTTCTTGCCTCCAAGATCAGGAATAAAGCCGATGGAGCTTAAAAGGTCCAATAATTGATGCTTGATGTCTCCCAACATGGAGAGCGTTTTATTGGATAAGAAATTTTCATTAGCAAATACTTGACCGGCATATTTGCTGTGACCCAGAGCTTCTTGCCATTTCTAGAAATCAAAAAATTATATAATTTTTTTAATGATGAGAAACCTTAATACTGTATTTTTCTGATAATATTATGTACTTTAAAAATACGTATATAACACATTCATCGCCAATACCGTTTTTTGTAAAGTGACGGAAAATGTTTTTGTGGTATTAGGTGTTAGGGCCACGTCGGACATTCTGAACTGCAGTTTGTATGGAGCGCGTGGCTGAGTGCGCAAAACGAAAAATCAAATTTATGTATGTCGTGTCGGTCACCGGTGGCCGACGCGTCGTGATTGTAATGAATCAGTGTAGGCCACCGGTGGATGACATGGCGATGAATGAATTAGCAATTAAAATATCTTGTTTTGTACTGCAATTAAATTTTAAAGGATTGTTTATAAATATGAAATACTACGATTTATTGTGTCAATGAACATACAAAAAAATTACAAATAGGTGATACATTACCTTATACGCCTTAAGAACTGTAAGTTGATCACTGTTGTTTACAGCAAACTCTTTTTTCTTAGCATCGGCTGCTTCCTAAAATAAAATATAAATCTTATATGAATAAAATACTAATGAATTTGAATCAATCCTCCATAAATTTAACATATTAAATTTTTGAAATACTATTGGATATTTGAAATTAATACCTTTTTTCCAAACGGCGCAACAAAGGGTTTTTGTAGCTGAGACAAGCAGCGATTGTTAATGCAGAGTCGACACAACAGAAGATGGCACCAAACAACATCAACTTGCCGATGCGGACATCCACCGGGAGGGCAGCAAGATGGGCTCCGAGGGCGGTGAGATCCAAGGTTCTGTTCAGCGCACCCACATCTTGTAATCTGACGAGTGCTGAATTTATATTTTCGACGGACGGAGGTTCCAAGGTACCACCTAAAAACATTTTTATTAAATAAGGTAAATATGTGCCAATGATTTAAATAATATGCATAAGTAAGTTATATATTTTCAAACATAAACATTCCAAATCATAGATGACTATTATATTATAAAAAATACATATGTTTTATTTATTCTAAATGTTTCTTTACAGTTACGTACCTAATACTTTATGTACGTCCATTCCTTCAAACAGTGGAAGAACTTTGATTCTTAACAGAAGTTGTTCCAGAGGAACTCTGTGCAGTTCTGGGATGGGCTGATGAAGGATGTGATATTCATAGCGATGAGCAGAAAAGAGGTGAATGCAGACGCCCGGCATGACACGACCAGCACGTCCCTTCCTCTGCAGGGCGTTGGCTCGGGACACCCAAATCATGTCTAGAGACTCCATGTTGCGATTTGAATCAAAGCTGGAATCATGTTTTTACATTGAATTATTGACTGATTTTCTTCTTATCCAAATAATGAAAGGACTTGGAACATAGAGACTTGAAAAAGAAATATATATATAATTCTAATTGAACACTGTTGTAGAGGTGATATGTTTTACGCAAACACGGATCAAGCAATGAATTTCAAACCAGAAATTATCTTGTGAGTACTAATGTATTTACATTAATGTGTTTACATTTTAAATATAGTGGTACCTTGACATACGAGTGCCCCAACATATGAGTTTTTTGAGATACGAGCTGTCGAGCTAGCGATTTTTTGCATTGAAATACGAGCAAAATTTGAGTATTGGCTTAGCAAGAAACACCCAGAAAAAGACGCAACTGGTAATGCATTAGAGCTATTTAATGACACTTTGAGATATGAGTAATTTAAAATACGAGCAAGGTTGCGGAACGAATTAAACTCGTATGTCGAGGTACCACTGTATTATCATTTGTTTTACTTAGTTTTTTTAATATAGTATTAAATTAATAAGATTTTCAAGTAGATGTGTTGTCTTGTTTTATAATTCATAATCATCTTTACACATATAGTAAAAATATCTCACCGTTTCTCTTTCATTTTTCCAGAATCTATTACAAAAACACAGTCATCAATAGTGACTGATGTCTCAGCTATGTTGGTAGACAGCACAATTTTTCTGACGCCTTTCTTTGGTTTACAGAAAACAGCTGACTGCTCTTCACTTGTGAGTGTTGAATGTAACGGAACAAGCATATAATTTCCAGTTCTGAAAAAATAAGCATAGATTAGCCGATACCTTTCCAAAAAATTAACAAAAAAATCTATTAACTTTCATGATACTTTAATAATATTTTGAATGTCTGAATATTTATTTACCTTGGACTGAACACTCTGCTATCACACAGCTGATCGTGAAGTGATGTTATTTCAGAAATACCGGGTAAAAATACTAAAATAGCGCCCTCTTCTGGCCACTCATGTTCTCCTTCGACTATGTAGGTAAGGATATGTTCTATCAATTCTAGATTTATCTGAAATATAAATTTTAAGATGATTTCAAAAGAAAAAAAATATAAACAAAATAAACAAAAGTGATTCTTAAATATTTTGGGGTCATGGAGCACCTGTGAATTGTAAAGTCAGTTTATAAAATATTAAATCATAATAGATTAAATTCAGAATTGATGAGAAGGCAAATAATGATCTACAGAAAAAACAATTCATCAGATACGGTTTAATAGAAAAGCCATGAAATTTAAATTTATCCATAAAGACCTACAAAAATACAGGAAAGAAAATTACTTTAATGGTATTTTAGTACCTTTTCTGAATCCATGAGGTAAAGATTTTTACAGGTTAAGTTACTATAGCCTTTATATCGAGCTAGTGTTTGAGCGATTGTGAGGTTTTCATCTCTAATGTTTGTATTGGGAAGAGAATTAGCTGCTTGGGTGTCACACGTTGTCATTTCTATTTCAAGAGTTTCAAAAGAACCTGGAAGCAAAGAAATTGAGTAAAATAAATGCAATGATTATACAACCAAAACTAACATCAATTGATGAAAAAATAGGTGAGGAGTTTTTTAGTACCTTTTTTAATTCTTCGTGTAAATTTAGAATTTTCTTCTACAATAAATGACGACATTTCTAAAATATCTTCTAAAAATAGTTGTTCCACAGGGAAAGTTCTTCCTAAAAAAATAAAACAATAATTTAAAAAACACAAAGAAATCACGGTTACACAGTAACATGTTTACTCAATTGATATATATTAATAAAAAATATTGATTTATTAGTATTCATTTAAAACAATAAGTTATAATTTACCAGGAATTTCCAGCACCGGTACTCCACCAAAGTAATCCGAAAACAAATTGGCGTTCAGTGTTGCACTCATGAGGATGACCTTAAGGTCCTTTCTCGTTGTCAGCAAGTCCTTCAGAATGAGCAGCAGGAAGTCACTTTCCTCAGATCTTTCATGAACTTCGTCCACTATCACGTGGGTCACCGACTCCAGCTTCGGGTCACTTTCTAACCGCCTCAGCAATATTCCGGTGGTACAGAATGTAAGACGGGTTTTGGAAGACACTTTACTTTCCAAACGAATCTAAAGTGAAATTTAAAAATTCCGTGAGCCGTTTAAAGAATTTAAAGTTGTGTTGAATTTTTATAATTTATAATAAAACATTAAAATGTCCATTTAATACATTATCAAATATAATTATTGTACACAAAATAAATAAAGATTTTTATATTACTACAAATAAAGCATTAATAATGTTAACAGAAATATCAAAGAATAATAATAGATGTCTCTGAACAGTAAAATGTTAACATTGCTGATGTTTCAATTGATTTTTACCGCTTTTTATTGCATAATAATGGAAAAATAATAATGGTGTAAGATAATTTTATACCTGATAACCGACTGTATTTCCAGTTCTTTCGACTCGTTCATCAGCAACTCGGTCCGCTACTCCGATGGCTGATATCCTTCTGGGTTGCGTGCAGACAATATCTACGTGAGTGTTGCATTTCGTCCTGGCCTTATTGAGAAGCCATTCATCCAAAACAAACTGAGGCACCTGAGTACTTTTACCACAACCAGTCTCACCACTTATTACAATAACCTGAAAGCAATGTTATTATTGAATAAGCTTGAAATAACAACATCGCAGATAATCTTTTTAATTATTACTCGAGCTGACAATGGTATTTAGTTATGATATTAACCTTTAAACGCCCAGTGGTTTCCTCATGGGATCGCAGATTTGCGTCGTTCAATGCCCTATGGTCCCATACAGGAAGTGCTTATGTTTCATTTCACAATCAGATTACAATAATTTGTAATAATAGTATTAAAGTAAGTTCATGGAAGAATCTATTGTGCGACGAAACATTACAAACATTGGCCTGCTGGGGCATTGAATGACACAAATTTGCGGTCACGTATGGGACCACTGGGCATGTAAAGGTTGTGTTTTTAATATAATAACAAACCTGAGACATGTCCACATTATATAAGATCTCTTTCATTTTTCCCCAAGCCGGCAGTTTTTTTCTGCCGTCTAACATTTTCTTGTACTGCCCCAGGCTTTGTTTTTCAATAAACTTTTTAGCAAGTATCGCGTCTTCTTTGAGTACATTCTCAAGATCAAAAGCCAACTTCCCGTCTCTACTGGAGGCTTTCTCGTAGTGAGACGGCAATATCTTTTTGATGGTGTCATCCTCCTCGTATATGATTGGGAAAAGAGGCTGATGGCTGTCAATGAATTTTATTTCATTCGTTTTTAAAAAGGTTGTCATGGTCTCTTCATTCTGTAGTAAGTCCACCAGCTGGTACACCGATGCGATGCCATCTTGTGAAAGCGAGTTTGCTTCTTCGATAAGTTTCCGACACAAATGAAGGCAAGTCATGGGCGGAAGAAGATTATCCGATACACTAGTTTTTAAAAATATAAAAGGGCTCTCGAAGGGATATTTACTATTTTGAGGAAATCTTATTTCTAAGTAGAAGTCATTATTAGAACCGGCACTAACATTATCACAGATGACTGGAGCAGGCTCACTCACTTGGTGAGCAAATCTACATTTATTTCCAAATTTACAGTTACCCTTTAAGAAATTTCTGCACGTTTCAATTTTTTTCGTTTTGAAATTATTATTTTTGTTATTGTAATTAATATTTTCTTTTCTAGAGGACTCTTTCTTTTTCTCGGGATCCCGATATAATTCTATTAAGTAATCTAATTTTAAGTGTACTTCCCAGAGTAAATTGTGTTCTTTTTCCTTGTAGGAAGATTCATAAATCGATTCGAGAACAGCCTTCTCATCAATTCTTTGCTCTAACAATTCATTTGACGATAAATCACATTGAATATCATCGGAAGGTTCTATATCATAATATTTACAGTATAAAAGGTCTAAAGCTTCCTCTATTTGGCCGTTGGTAAAGTCTAAGGCTTCAGCGCAATGGGATTTATGAAATCCGTAGCTGAAAAAAATAATTGAAATAAATGTCACAGAATATATACATTTTTTGTTAATTTAGCTAATATGGTTTTGAATTAATGCAAATTATAAACTTAAATAATATATTATATTATCTATTCATACTTTTCCAATTTTTTTAAAGCAAACATTCTGAATTTGTCTTCGTTAGTTGTCAGCTCACTCCGCTTTTTTGAATAATCGAACACACCTTGAATGACTAAATTTCCCCTTTCCATCCAGTAACGGTTCCCGAGACTTGATCCTTTATCCTAAAGAAGATGATGAAAATTATTAAGCCATGCTCCAAGATCAAAGTACAAATAATATTATGAACATTTGTGAGACCACTTTAATTTCATAATACCAAAGCAGAATGTACTTTTTATGGAGAAATAGAGTAGAAACGGACCCTGCCATAAACATTATTGTTTCTAGCAACACTGGTTAATTTGATCATGCATTGGTTTTTTTAATTTTAATTCCTATTTTGAATATTGGAACAAATGGCTTTTCGTTGACGTTCAATCATACTCAGTATCTGCAAATATTATACTATTTTTTGTAATCAAATTACCATTTGATGTTGTTAATATTTATTATTTTTATATTTTATTGTATTTATTAGTATTGTATTTTACTGTGTTTATTATTTTTATATTATCCTGTATTTATTATTATTATATATTATTGAATATGGTCTCCAGGAAGGCTGAAACATGTAATCAGTTAAAATAAATGTGAATCAAAACTAAATATTTAAATTTTTTAAATTTAAATTAATTTAAAATTATTATTAGTATTTTAACAATCAGAAATTTACTACTTAGATTAGTAAAAAATATATATATCTGTAATCCATACGCGTACAACAACTAGATATATACCAATTTAATTATGAATGATAATGTACAAATTTTACAGAATTTTGAGGTTAGGTACATTGGATTCCTAAATGAAATTATTTGAATAAAATTGCAAATCATTTAGTGTGCAACTCTTTCTGTAGCATATATGTATCTATACATTGTACATGAATAGTGATTATTGTAGTTATTATTATAGTCACGATTGTTTTTATTATCTACTAAGAACATTATACATTTTATAAAGTATGACCTTGTAGGCGGTTGCCTTCTTGAGCTGATAATCAGGTCCGTGGATGTGTCTTAGTGTCTCCAGAATCATATTTTGCGAATCCCCACTGAGACGTAGAGTTTGCATTTCTACTCGAAGGTTTTTAGGAGTCTCATGACTATCTTCTACTCTTTTATTCCTGAAATAATACAAAAATTCATACAAATAACATTCAGCACGAGAATCATGTGAAATAAAAAATAAAAAAATTATATACATCAAATAATTTTATTGGGTTAAGTACATATTTCATGATGTTGAGCAATAACCTAAAAATAGGAATTTGATAGGTTTATTAGTGACTTACGTTGATTTGGGATTCGCAGGTACTTTGAAGAATATATCTTCGGCCAATTCTTTGGAACCGTTGTCCATCTTTGTATAATTTAACCGACAAAATATATCTTAAATGTCACTTTGAAGTATGGACAGACATACTTTTCTAAACGTCACATGTAAATGGTTGTCTTCTTCTATATAACTATATGGCTAACCACGTGAAAAATATTATAATAGATATAATATAAGTATTACATTAATATCCACTGCTTATATCGTAGTTTTAATTCTGTATAAATGTTTTCATTAAAAAATATATATTTAACTGTAGAGTTTTTGTTATTTTAAATTTATTTTTTATAAAACCAATGAATTTATAATAATAATATTGGTAAAAATTTTTTTTTTAAATCAAATTGATTTCTTGTAGTTACAATATTTGTCAGATTAACCCAACTATTTGCATTGTCTTTAAAATGACATTTGTATAATTTTGTCTATCCACGTTGCTTAGTCAGTAAATTTACCTATAAACGAAATAACGCAAATATTTCTGAAAACTCAGTAATGAATATTGCTTACATAATATAATAATGCACTTGAAAATTAAATGACAAAATCAAACTATATTACTAAATTTATGAAAGGAAAATATATCAATTAAATTGATGTATTACCATAATTTTCGTTGATAGTGTTTTTATAATCATTAATTGCATTATAATATAAATCTCAAAGCACCTATGTATTAAAAATTGTACACTGGTAAGACTTGTCAAATGCGAGCCTCGTTCAAAATATACAGGTACATACTTGAATCACCTTCATAGTAACACGAGTCCAGTATTTTTAAAAATAAATATTTAATTTTTTATCTCCGCTTTAAATGTAAATTAATAATTGAATTAAATAATAGCAGGCTTACGGTTTTCTCAAATGAAAGTTTTTTTATTAGTAGTGAAAAAGTTCATTTAACACAGCGGTCGGGGAACTTTTTTAACCATTACCCCAAAATATTTTTGCGTAAGTCGATATTACCCAAAAATATCTTTGCGTAAGTCGATATTACCCCTTCCCTCCATTTCGAAAAGAAGACAATCAATGTATATTTAAATAAACATTATTTATTAAATTAATTTAGACAGAAAATAACAAAAAAGTTACAAGTAAGTTTTATGAAATACCAAAGTAGAAAAATTTCCTTATTTTCAGAGAACATATTTTTACCCCATTTGGGGTAATTTACCCCAGTTCCCCGACCGCTGATTTAACACATTATATTATTTTATAAGTCTTCCACTCTGGCGGTATTATCTGCATACGTTTCGATAAAAGTAGGCGATAAGAAAATATTTTGTTATAATATGTCTACGTAAGTGTGTTTTGTTGAATTAACAATTACTGCAAGGTCTGCACTTGACATTGAGACGAGCACATCATGTTAAATTAAATGAACCATGACAGAGGTGTGCCCTTAAAAAACACCGATCAAATATTGTTAACACCACACCCATTTCAATTTTAAAAAATGTTTTGCCTAGTGGTTAGGTACATCAGTCAATGGCGTAAAAATCATTGTCCCTCATTTAAGTACTTCTACATTATTATTTTGAAAGTCAAGATTAAAATCGTGACCAAAAATTATCTACGTTTTACGCACTTAATAAATATTTTTTTAAAAGCTATTTTATAAATTTTGACATGTAATTTTTGTGTAAAAAAAACAAAAAAGTGGTCCTCGTCCCATTTTTTAACGCATTATTTTGTCAAGAAAATAATCTTTTCTGCAGTCCTCCAAAGTTTTACGTAACCTCATTTTTTTTCCTTCGGAAGGTCCTTATAGAACAAACTAGGAAAATGTACTAATTATATCATTAACTTAACCTTTATACAACAAAAAATGCGAGGATTATAAATATTCCAAGTATTATGTTATTGATAAGAATATTATCCCTCCATTCCATGGGAAAATAACCAATACGATTATAATCGATGAAATTAAAAGTAAACAATTGATGTGTTCAGGAATGCGCGGTAAAAATAAATATTCAATCATTATCAAACCCATACTGATGAAGTGTTCTCAGCAAGTTATTGATGCCTAATGGTGTAATATAATATACTTATTGTATACAAGTACTTAATGATTGCAAATATAAGCACATTTATAATCTTAAGTGTTGGTTAACAGTAAAAATGTTAGTGATTCTAATGGATCAAAAATGTTAAATACATATCTTCTAAAAATTACGATTAAAATTGTTTGAATCTAATCAATCGATTAGAATGGAAGGCCAATTTATGTTCCGTACTATTAAATAGCATTATTATTGAAACACATATTTACGATTATCATTATTAAATTGAATGACAACACTATGAAATTCATGGAGAAAGATAAAGTATCCAATACATAATAATATTTACTGTTCTCGTACATTATTATTGAATATTTTATGGATATTAAGAATCTGTTATTAATTTATCACGCAGAACATATCGAGCGTAGAAGTCAAGTCACTACATCTTCTATAGACCTTTTGAAACGTGTTTTTCATAAAATGAGTGAACATACGCTTAGAATCAAAATATCGAGACCTCGAATGCGAATGATGATATAAACTCGTACACAGTTAAATATGCTTCGGATACTAAAGATTTCTTCCTTTAAAGACTCCAGAGTCTCGTCCTGTAAGCTAGGTATGAGGATATTACACGTGACGAGACAAGAGTGCAATGTCACCTGACATAAACGTGAGGCGGTAATTGGTGGCAACAATGTATTATATTAAATCTATAGAGTGGATATGGAATAAGAATATTTGCTTGCTTTAAAAGTGATCATTATCACAAAACACTGATAAACTTAGAACTGATTTGGAAGTTTTGAAGAAATGTATTTTGTTTACTTCAGAATGCATGGTAAGATAGACGACAATGGAGGTGGAAACAATTTTGCATCTGACGGAAAATGTTAAGTGCATCAAGGTTTTTTAATAAAACTGTCATGATTATGTCAATATTAGTTTTCAATTCTCGATTATTATAAAAGTAATTTAATTTTATAAAATTATTTCGGGTGAAATGCGTCCGGTCATAATAAATTATGAGAAATTAAAGAAAATATTCCTGACTTTATTATCTTACAGTATTAATGTTACACCATTACATTGTTATTTTTGCGCATACAGTGAGGCCCCGCTTAACGATGTCTCGTTTAGCGCTGTGTCGGTTTAGCGCTCTTTTATTTCAACCCGGGGTTATTCCCCGAAATTGTGCAGAAATAGTGGAAAAAATAGTGGAATTAGCGAAACAAACCGGCTTAGATGAGGTAAATGTGGAAGACGTCGAAGAAATAGTTCAAGAAACAGCAGCTAGTCTTTTTAATTATGAGGTCAAGGAATTAACTGAGCAAGAAGAAAACAAAAATATTGATATAAGTGATTTTGAAGAAGAGCAAAAAGAACTTTCGATGGCGTTTGTAAAAAAGAGTTTGACCACTATAACTGAAATTATGGACCAATTTGTTGAAAATGATCCAAATTTTGACAGGAGTTCAAAAGCAAGACGGGGTGTTATAGATGCTTTATCCACTTATCAACAATTTCTAACAGAACGCAAAAGGAAAACGCAAACTACATTAGTGCCTACTTGACAAAAAGGCAAAAAATTGGATACACAGAATAGACTGAATGATCTTACTAACTTAGAATTTTATTTGTTTTTATAAGTGTATTCGTTTAGATTGTTTTTATTTTTGTAAGAAATAAATGCTTGGTTTTATTTTTATTTAAAAAAATATAACTATTAAATTTAATACCTAACCCCATTATTTACATGTTAAGATAGCCTCGTTTAGCGCTGTTTCGCATTACGCTCTACTTTGATGGAACGTATCTATCCCCCGCTTTAAGCGGGGCCTTACTGCATTTATTTCGGATTTATGTAGACGAAATTGAAACATTAATTCATATAATAATTGTCGTCTTTTTAGTTTGTTTTAATTGGGAAAGGTTAAACCTCGAAAATAATATACTGTTAAATATTTTGTGCATTTCAATTTGCTTTTTCATTGCCAAATGGTTTATTTTTGATAAACATTTTTACATTATATTATTTACGAGTTAGAGATAAATATATTTTTAAATTTTAAACTTTATACTTTAATACACAGTATACAACGTTATATTATGGGAACTACTTAAGCGTATAAACAATTATGAATAAAAATAATATCTGTTGTATGATTCACGTGTTTTGGTTTTATGCTAATAACATTAATATTTATATTAATCATATCAATTTCGACCAACATATTGACACGGTCTTGCCGGCCATTGTTGTCGATTGGTGTTGCCACATGAGGATTGTGGACGTAATTGTAAATTGCCCATTATAATGTTAGGTTTGATAACCCTCCCGAGTGCACGAGGAGTCTTCAATGCAAGACAAGTATGCGGGCGCTGAAATATGTCAATACTCTCACTAGAATTTTGTTGTCACGTTGAAAATTTTCTAGTGTACGAGTATATAATGCTTAGAGTACTTTGTACTTGAGATATGTGCGTATTCGAGTGGTAGTACAAATAAATAATAATTATAATATTTGCTGAAGATGTTTTTTATAAGATGTATATCACTGATCATTTGCAGAGTTCATTGCATTTTATTGTGATAAAACGTTCAAGGTACATTATATATTTTGTACTCATAGTACATCGATGTCTATGATCTCATCAAAATCTACTACATGATATCATGATAATATGATAGTCTTATATTTTTCTATTATCTGATGATACGATTAGTTAGTTCCGGTAATGTGACATGGCTGACAACCTAAAAAATATTAAATTTCTACGCAAAGATAAATGATTCACGATTCATAATCACATTTTCTAAGAATGCTACCTTGTTTTATCCTGATGTCCTATAGTATGTATGCGCTTATATTATATAACAATCGTTGCAAGAATAACAGTACTCGTACATACTGAAGAAAGGTAATTTAAGAATATAAAAAACATGTTTTCCCAGACTTTCTCCCTATTTATACGACATTGCGATGAGGGCTGAAACCATATGAATGAAAAATCTCTTGAAAACCATTGAGGTTAAGGACACTCCAGCCAATTTTATGACTAATAACTCGAGACAAAGCAAGAATTTTTGAAACAATAAAGGTTCTCGACATCGATCATTTGGCTGAACTTTAGGATATGGTGCCGATTAGGGATGAACCGATGAGATAAAGGATCTCCCAATAGTTTGCGTGGAATTTATACTAATATTAAAAAAAAATATGGCACAGGTACTTCTGCAATTTAACAGAACGTTTAATGATTGGTAAATTTTGTAAAAACCATATCAATTATATTAAACCTAATCAAATGATGACTTTATCTCAAAAATAAGTGGTCAAAAATCAGTTTAAAATTTATCCTAGCTAACTAAAATCGAAGATGATTTTAATAAAAATGAATAAAAAGATAAGGTAAATAAAAAACATTACTATCCAATCGTCTAATTGTTTGTGCGAGTATATTGAAGTAATAAATTGATTAAAGGTTTTTAGTTATTTTGATATATGTTTTTTTAATATTATCATTTTTTTATTTAGTGTATAAAACCTAAGAAATTAACAAAAGTATATTGTCTTTTTCGTATTCTTATTGTATTGTAAAAGCATTAAAATATTTAAAAAATTTTGTTGTATTTATTAAATTAACATATGATTTTCGTAATTAACAAAGGTTAAAGCAATAAATTAAGCATTAATAATTACGATTTAATTAAAACCTCTGACCCTTAAAGCATTACTTGGCATCATGATAATAGCTTGCCTATTTAAAAAATTATTCGTTATATTCGTTTTTAATGAATATCTTACAATTTTTAAATCTTTAATTATAGTAATTTGATGTGGCGAAATATGTTTGAATTTTACTGAGAGATACTCGTATTTTAGTTTTATGTCGAATGTAGTTTACGACTATGGAAAATATATTTTATATCTCATCTTTACATTATAAAAACTTCAGGTTTTATGTATACTTTTTATCGTCGTAAATACGCTTATTTTAATTCAAATTAAAGTTCCATAAATTCATAATTACATTCAATTGTTTTTTATAGAGCATTTAAAATCATTAAAACACCAAATAAAGTGACATTTCTCTGATTTTAACGTGTCAATCAACATGACATATGTTTAGAAGGTGTATATAAAAGATGAATTGTGTGAAGGACAAATAAAATTTTAGATGACTGTTCATCGAGGAAGATAATTCTTTTATTGTCTCTTGAAAGGAAGGGATCATTGCAAAAGGGTGCATTAAATCATAAGAAATTCCGTTTAACACGTTAAATTGTTCTATAAGATTTTTTAAATTTTATTTATTGACAAATATATAATTACATACTGTCAATATTTATTGATATTTTTAGAGCAATAGATTTTTATCGCTATCCTTGCAAATGAAGAAAGATTTTCTTGCGTGAACTTAAATTTCAGAGAAAATAAATATTTCAATGTGACTACCAAATTTTACAGATGATAAAGAAATACTGTTTTTTGTTTTCAAAAACAAAACGTCCTACCCAAGCTAGTACGCCTATCATTTGATAGCATTCAAATAATGAAATGGATTTGCTATAAGCATAATCCAGTCCTGGAAGTCATGTCCAGTTCATTGTGACTTGCAAACTCTCGCAGTGTCATTTTGTGGCATCAGTCTGGTGCGAAGCGTCATCCAGGGCCTTGCTCGCGGGTCCCGACTCCATCAGACTATCGAACAGATCGCAAAAAACGCGGTCATCGCTTTAAAGTCAGGCGGCGAAGCAACCGAAGCGCATTCGATCATAATCATCAGTAGAAGGCGTTCCCCGATAGCCCTTCACTCGCGAACACATCGATTCCGATTATCGAAACAATCGAACGATCTTAAAGTACGCGCATACACAAGTTACTCGCGTTTCAGGAAATTTTCGCGTATCACAATGCGAATCTGGCATTCGTAATGTCGTGTAAAAAAATAGATTTCTCAGTAAAAATTTAAATAATTAATCAAAATCACGTGTAGATTCGCTGAAATAAAGCATTCGCAGTATCCCTATATTATTTCAGTGAGCTCTTGCCGATTTCGTGCACCGTATTTACTTTTGCTGGTCGTGATCTTCCAATAAAGTCGCCGTCCACAGTTCTATGTAAACATCGTCTCTTAACATGTTTCCGATTATGAGCTAGTTATGGTCGGCTTAATACGTCCAAGTGGACGGCGATAATGTGATGGGATGTTTGACATTCGATTTGCACTTTTTCGGTGAGCTATCATCATGAAGACGCGCGAATTGAAATCACCTATAAGAACGCAACGAGTGAATCGATTAATTATTCCATTGCATCATTTATATCGCATTGTACAGTGAAACATAAAAATTTGGGAGTTTATTTGTTAAATTAATAATATTGTTATTAAAAACACTGCAAGGAAACGTTGCGGATGTCTGTGAACAGTTGGGAAGAATGGTGGTTCAAACGTTGAAAAGAGGAGTCCATCGAAGGAGTCGCGATCGTCCCGAGGCCGCAGCTTCCTGTGCGACACGTAGCTCGTCTTCCCTGGATCACCTCATCATGTTTCTGCTCCAACTTGATCTACCCAGCCAAGAAAAAGAAAACTTGTGCATAGAAAATGAAAAATCACCCTTCGAAAGCGACAATACATACGAACTATTTTATACGAAAAGCTTCGAGTCCTGACGATAAATCAATTCGATATATCTGTGAATTAATGTAAGCGTCAGTGATATTATAATAATAATAAAATAATTTAAGTAAATACTTTGATAACTGTTGACGTAATAGTTTTTGTGTTTTATTGCGAATAAGTTGTTGTAAAGAAACTCTTCAAGATGATGTCCAAGAAGCAATGGTCAGCATTGCTGTGTCTTCACATCAGTTACTTGTTGCTTGGTGCGAGCATATTCTATCACATTGAAAGTCCTTTGGAGATGGAGAGGCGCTTAGAAGAACGAAGAGAAAAAATTGAAATTCAGAGTAAGAAGATTGTTTTGAATATTTTTTCAGCCTTATTTCTTCAAGTAAGACTGAAGATGATGCATTTATATTTTATTTTAAAAATTATAAGTATTGTAAAAAATATATAGTGTAATAAATCGAATATGATATACGATTGGAAAAAAAAAACTACACGCGAGTAATTTAGTAAGCTTTGAAATTTTCGTGTTCTATAATTTGTGTTCACTATTATTGTGTATTTAAATTGATGATTCAAAAATAGTCTTCTTTATTTTGGCTACAATCAGTTACTTATAATTTCTAGGTAGGTATAATTTTGATAATAACGCATTATTAAGTGCAGTTATGTATTGAGCAAAAAATAATTAAAAAATAATACCTAGATAAGTGTTCCAATTATATTCGTCAGATTCACAAGAAACATACTTTTTTTACACAATTTTCGGCTTAAAAATAATGTTGACGTCATTACGCTGGACTTAAATTATTAAATTCAAATTACATTTACAATAAATAATCATCATAATCATTACCCATTTGAAGCACCATCATTTTACGATATTAAATAATACTTTTTATAAAGGTTATTTAAAAATATACTCTTGAGAAGAAGTCATAAATCACAGAATGGTTAAGTTTTTTATTTTATTAGATTAATGCAGTGAATTAAATGTGACCGTTTTATTTTTCTTCTATATCCGTTCCCTTTTGGAGCACATTGTCGTTACAAATTGTCGTCACACAGTTCTGTTAATGCTATTATCTTTGCATCGTGATGTGAGACTTCTGCACTCTTAATACAAAAATTAAGTCGATATTAACTCACCATTATATCTCTGATTATTTTTTACACAAACACTCACCAAAGTACACATTTTTACACAAAATAGAATGTTCTGAAAACAAGAGTTTAGTAGAAGTTCCTAAAGGGGGTGTTACAAGGTTACTGACCTTAGAGTGCCCGAAATCTGTTTTGTTCTCCTTGAATGCTGATGATTGCTATTATTAATGTTGCAAGCATTGTATAAGATCGTTTCCGCTCAGATCATTAATTTTGCCCTGTATTTATTTTTCATATATCGATTGCCTTAAATACTTTTTAAGCATTTCAGAATAGAATCGTATCAATGAATTCGGAAATTAAACCAGATAAATGTCGAAACTGAGAAGTTCTAGGTTAACTACAATAATTAAGTATATCTCTTAATGTTTTAAATATCATATATTTTATTACTTATTATGACTGAACGCGATTTACTCTGAAGCAGGCCTTTGAAAAGCCCCTGTTCTGGGTGAAACGATCGTAGCAAATATTATAAAAATAAAAGCATTTTTTTAAATTATATTAATCGTATAATTATAATGAAAAACTATTTTATAAAAAATATACTAGTATATTTATTTTAGAATTTACTTACCAGAGTGTGTTCAAAATTATAGAACAAAACATATAAGTGATATCAGAATTAATAATTTAATCAAATCACATTATTGCATTCGTGTATTGGACATTACAAACATAAATTATAATATTCTCCTATTATAATTATACTCCTTATAGCACTAAACTATTTATGTGCGAGTTATTAAAAATCAATCCAATAATAATATAGTAAATTATCGATTTATCTGTTTTGACAAATATAATATATAACAATATTATTTATATTTTAACTGCAGTGTGAAATAATAATATTATTCTGGGGCATTTGTCGTCATTTATGGTTAGGTCTATTTTTAGTTCTTAGATACGATCAAATATGTCAATCTGTGTAAAATTATAGTAAGATTATTGATAAAATTACACAATTATTGGTCTGTCTACTGTCTTGTAAGGTTGACTCAATTTGAGTATTTAATTTGGAAGTATTTGAATCAATACTGAAATAAGCATACTAATTGAATAACAAACTCCCATTAGTGCCAAGCAAACTTATGAGATCTGTGGTCTAGCTGAATTACAAAGCAGACCTGAGCAAACTGAAATATCGAGCATGAATGTTGGAAGGAAAATCGTTTTTTTGTTGCTTGCAAAATAATTCTCAGCATTTTGAAGTTTAATAATGCATTACTAGAAATACATGTTTTTTAATTTTTCTGCGTTCCTTCATTTGAAAGTTTCCCCAAGCATCGTCTAATGAGAATGATAATAAATAATATAAAGGGCTTCTAAATATAAATACATAACATGTTTCTCACTTTGCTGTTTATGCACCTAATCTTATCAACATTATTGATTTCATGTATTCAAATGTTTTTTGTAAATTATAATTTAATATAACTTCTTAGGTTTTAACGGCCAGATTTGATATTGTGGCATTTGGTTTTAGCCGTATGTGGCGAATTACTCTTTTCCAAATATTAACCGCCATTGCAGAGGTCTTATTTAGGGTTGATGACTTAGTGTTATTAAGGCATCAACCCTGAAGAAGACCCCTGCCAATGGCGGTCGAAGTATTGGAAAAGAGTAATTCGCCACACACAACAAACCCAAAAGGAAAGATGTTTATTTTTTTTATGATTTATTTACTTTAAAACATTCGACATATTTACGACGCAGTTTATTTATTTCTTCTGTAATGTGTTTATTCTCGAAAATGTCTGTTTAATTAGCTAGCTATGCGCTATAACACCAATGGTCCTTTATTGTGGGTGAATAGCGATTGTATAATTATTATTTTATTGTCAATTTCCATGGTCCATGCCTTGTCCCAAGATATTTAGTGTACTTGATAGTCCACCTGGTGACATTTCTGATTCAAGACAATTCAGGGCTCGAGGAGCGAAAAAAACGGCACTATAGTATCCGAGGCGTATTTTAGGTGATTTTTTAATTGGATTTTTAAATGAGATTGAATGGTTAGCCCTGATGCTTCGGAGGCATGTTATTTCTTAATTACAAGTTACCCATGATTAAATATATCATAAGTAATTATATTTTTTTGTGTACAAAATATTTATTTAACTATATTAAAAATAAAAATGGTTGATTTACCGTTTTCTTGGAAGAGCTTTTTCGTAAGTTGCAATTTGAGAGTTTTATTTTCGCGGACAAAAAAATTAGCGTCATTCGTCACTTTGTCGCGTGACTCGATTATTACTCTGAGCGTCATTTACACAACCCATTTTTTCGAGGATATTTTCTAACATTTCATCTCGACAAACAAGGCAATACTTCGTACGACATCGTACAACTTTGTACGACTTCGCATACTGAACGCGACACATCTTCACTTGCAATTCAAGGACCGTTGAATTTAAATACTGACCAGTAAAACTCAAGTCTTTTATAATGCACAATGTAATCCGTATCGAATATAGTACTCAGCATCATCACCATGTCCGCTACCTTCAACTGAAGCATAGGATCGTCATGAGCTCCATAAAGCTCTGTTAACCACCACTCTTTGCTAGGCCTTGAACAAGTTAATGCATGATTCGCTAACTGCCTGGAATACAGCATATCAAGAATCAACCTCGGGAGGAATAACCAAGTCTTTCTTTCCATCCATCGAACACTTATTGACCTGGAAAAAGACGAGCTCCGTGGACTTTTATCTCACTCAAGCGTTTACCGGACACGGAATTTTCAGAGAATTCCTAAAAAGATTTGGCCTCTCTTCTTGCGACGCATGTCCATGCGATCCAGGCATGCAACAGACGGTGAGACACTCTCTCGTTGAGTGCTTCATCCATGAGAACAGGAGACGCATTCTGTGTTGTCGTCTGGGAGTCTCTACCATTTCTTGGGAGGATTTTTCCAAATTGCTGCTTAGT
The DNA here is from genome assembly GCA_022606575.1 of Glossosoma conforme. Taxonomy (NCBI): domain Eukaryota; kingdom Metazoa; phylum Arthropoda; class Insecta; order Trichoptera; family Glossosomatidae; genus Glossosoma; species Glossosoma conforme. The sequence goes on from JAGTXR010000030.1 coordinate 304,304, forward strand.
TCTGACAGTCCCTTGCTGTTAAACTTCATCAGTGAAATCGTCGGGGCTACAAGGGAGGTTAACGAGGCTGACATGGAATAAGCTCCTACGTTATTCAACTATTTCTCAGACGTATATTCTAACCTTGTGTGTAACTTGCAGGGTGCAATACGCCACATATTTTTTTTTCTACATTTTTTTAAGTGAAAAAAAAAAAAAATTTAAACCACCATGGTGCGTGCCTCATCCATGTTAGCTCAACCTTAGTTATTTTTTGGCATTACAAGTATCAAAATGTATGTATATATATTCATTAAATACAAATATTCGATTAATATTGTGGCGCCGAATACCTTAGTACATCCATGGAGTTTTAATTTATCCAGGAATGCAGGTATATCAGTTAACAACTAATTAATCAATTAATAATTGTAATACCTTAAGAGCGACTGTGCTACTTATTTACTAAGGATAAAATAAATACTCTACATTTATTGTAATACAGAGAATTCTTTGAGTGTTTTTCAAAAGTAAACTTTTTATAATATTACATCATGTTTGATCGACCACAACTTAATAATTATTTATTGAACCTGGCTGTTTAAGCTTAATTTTTTTAAACTGAAATTACCAACATAAAGGTGTCCTATTATCTCTATAAGGTACCCATGGTTGGAATTTATAATTGATCGTGGTTTGACCCCGCAGTGAAAGAAGGGCAAATCCTCAGTATATTTAAAAATATAAATAATATTCTATCAATATCAGATTTTTATTTTATTAGATTGATGCATTGAATTAAATGTGACCGTTTTATTTTTCTTCTATATCCGACTATTCTATATTTTGCAATACTTGATAGTATATCACAATTTCAATTCTCATTATTGATACAAATCTAATCAATTTATTTTTATTTCACACAATATCATCTGCCCAATACGCTGCCATCTATTACATCAAACAGTAATCATAGTTTATCAGTGAAACGTAGTACGATTGCATCAAATTAATGTTTTATAGTAACATTTATATCTCCTTACATGAACCAGGTTTGATCTAACATGCGCTAAGCGCCGGGAATGCACCACGCAGCAGTTAAAGACTTAGCTTACTTGTAAATTTAATTCTACATAATCTTCTAGTGTATATAAATAATAACATATAACATTTTTTTGAAGTCATTCAGGACAATATGAAATTACCTTATATTGTGTTTTATTTTTGAAAAAAAGTGACCGTAGCTTTATAATCAATTCAATGACAAGGCGACGAACATTTCGACTGATCAACTGAAATAAATCAAGGTTGATAGTAATTACTTATTCTTAACGACGAAAATCTTTCAAGTATGATAATTTACCCGAAACACAATGCGAAAAAGAATTTTAAAAATGTTCGAAACTTTAATGGCGGAATCGCGTCTTGCATACGATTATCTACGAAGCTCAGACGTGACAAAGTTGACCTAGTTTTTTGAATTAATAGTGTTTCTTATTAACAATTGAAAAGGTCAAAGGTACGCATTAGACATTTTGGTAATCGTTTGTTAAATTCACCCGCCGGGCAACTTCCGCATAGATGCGTACGGATATCGAAGGAAAAATTAATTGGGATGGCACACACATATCTATCACGTGAATATTTTTATTTTAAATATTTTTTAAAGCAATGTTACCTAATCTAACCTAATATTTTATAAAGGTTATCTTGATTTGTGAAGCACAAAAAATCGATTAAAATCCACTTATCAAACGCGTGCAGACGCTATATTTGATTTAAACTTGCGAGTGCATATATACAGGCGTGGGAGATTTGAGTGAACCTAACACATGAGTAACGTTTTTTTTCAAAATTATATACAATCAAATATCATACAATAAATATATATTTGGTTAAAATTTATAAGGTTGTACACAGACTGATAAACTTGAAATAAGAATTTTTAAGCAGTTTTTTGTGGTTAGAAACGCTTCACTTTTGTTCTTGCAACTTGAAAATTTAATTTGGCGACGATATGGCCAAGAGTTATGATATTTCGACTATCAAGCAAGCATTCGTGAATTCTAATCCCTTGTTTGCTAAAACTTTTAATGATATTCATAACTTAAAGAATTATAAAGTGAAAAATTCTCGGTTAGTGTAAAATTGATCCTTCACCATTAAAAACCCTGTTTTCGAATATATGATATCTGCATTTATCATGATTTGCCAAGACTTACAAAATATATGTTTCTTGAAAGGCAAAAATTACATTATTTCTTGTGGCAGATTAAAGTGTTATTAAACATCATAGCATCATTATTCATGTGGTAATCCAAACAATAAGTTATTTAACGAATACTGTGGTTAATTTATCACAATTTGTCAGTAAATCAACATGTTTTATGAACTAAAAAACTGACATATTAGCATAATAATACAATACTCAATGCAATACTTGATAATAAATAAACTGTCATACATAACAAAACAATTAAATTTCAGTATTTGGAATAAGATTGAATTAGTAAAGGTCTTTTCATGTTCAAAACTTGAGCAATCTTGCAAATTCGTATTGTTCGTATGTGTATCCCTTATGTGTGTTAATTGAAACAATATAAACAGTATTTATGTTTATAAATAATTGCAAATTTATTGCTATTAATCAAATCAGCATGTTATTTAACGATACAATATTTTGAATAATAAGTATGTAATAACAAAATATCTGAGATACTAAGCTATATACATATTTATAAATACGCCCCGCCCTAGACGGGTGTAATTGCAGCAAGTGTTCGAGGACATGAGTTGCAGCTCTTATGCTGAGCTAAAGAGGATTGCAGAAGATCAAGAATAGTGGAGATCGAGATGCAAAATTTTGTTGCTGCAAACCAATCCACCGGATTGATACTACGAAGAAGAAATATGCCAATGAGTTAATCAATATAAATTTTCTGAATAAATCAGTATTTCAAAGAGACGAAAAACTAAAACATTCAACATTGGTAATTTCATAACATTTTACAGTTTAGTGCACCAAATTATACATGATTTTTTTAAAAATAAAATAATATTAATGATGTTGAGTACTTATTTTTTGCCACGAGTTAATTAATCCACATTGTTGTTTGTTATTATAATAAGAAAAATATAATTATCTTCAATTACAAGATCAACCGATTATTTTAATGAATTCATATTTAAATTTATTTAATTATTACGAAAACCGTCGATCTGAAGATAACTTCAGTAATAGACATTGTTTCAGTATTAATGAATAATGCACAAAAAAACACCCTTAGTAAAGATTAAATCAGGAATATAATAATACAATCCTTAGTTTTTATAAAATCGTGTTAAGCAATAGAGTTACTAATAACTAATAAGCGTAATAAGGTCGAGTTGCTACATGTTATAATATTTATGTGAAATTTATATGATTACATTTTTCTTTTAATTCTTTAACTTTATTCAAACATAGCCTTGTTTATTGTGTATGATAGTTACTAGTTATTTTAACCTAGTGATATTTATATTTGCACGCTTAATTTATCATGTGTAGAAAATACTACAAATATCGTCTCGATTATTTAACAAAGCGATTAAAAAGCTTTCTTTTCTTCTTTTCATATCCGTTATTTAATATATTTAAAACACACGGTCACCACAAATTGCCACTTCTCAGCTCTGTAAGTTACATGCCTTCGTTCACTATTCCCATATATGCCTTGTTTCAAGACATTACTGCACCTGAAGACCTGGGAACATATATAGTTCCAAACGACATCCAAGGCAGAAGCCCATGCACTTGATGTATTGTATTGTATAACTATTATTTTTTATTAAATATCTTACATTTCGAGTCATCGAATTATGTTATGTAATACTTAGTTTAAATATGATATATAATTAGTCTTGCTGAATTTATTTTATTGTAAAATAATACGAATTATTTATATATACGCGAAAATTGATGGGTTGGTTACATAGCTACTTAAAATAATTACACAAAAGCTAATTAACTGGCGACACTGAAACCCGTGTCACAAACGTGACCTAAATATTGACCATCGACAAAGGTCAAAAGCTGCATTGAATAGCGCTATAAATTGAAAAGTTTTTCTCTAAAGGGTATTGTAGTGCGCGAAAATCTGCAGTACTTGCATGAAGGCTGTATGTGTATGTAGGCACTAATCTACCTACTGTCGACATTGAAATCCTCATTACAAAAACACGACGCGCTTTTGTATAGATTTTAGTATGCAGAAGGTAATCGATTGTATAACTTGACAGTCGGTTGATTTCAATCGATTTGTCAAGGAAGTATATATAAATGTTATATATTTTTAATTATAATTATAATAATTTAATCAAGACTTATATAATAAGTTTAATTATATGTATATATTATAAATTAGCATTTGTATCGAGTTAAGCAATATCATTTCACATGATATGATTTCATTGAAGAACCATTAAACTAAATAGAGCCAAATATTGATTGATATTGACCATCTCCGAAGGTGGTTTTTAATCGGTTCCACGCGGAGTACTGATGTTCCGTAAAGATGTTTCAGGTGCTCAGCGAATAATTTCGAAGGATATTAAAACATGAATCAAAGCGAAAAATGATCTGAAGACATTGAACAAAGAGAACATATAAGTTCAATTTGAAGGGACATGATCTTCGTGATCTGATAACAAATTAAATTGTTTTAAAAAATATTTTGCATTGAAAATGAGCGTTTTGTATTGAGACTCAGAATTCGGCAGCTATATATCCGATCGGGCTGAAATAAATTTTACCTGAAAGCTAAACCCTAGGCTACAAACATCAATTTCAACTGCCGGAGTGTAAAGACGTTTAAATCCGAAATTTTTAACGTGTTTGAAAACCGTTTTTGCGGGGAATTCTTCAATTATTTCCACCGAAAGACAACAGCAGCTGATATAAATATTTAATATTATATTTAAATATTTAAATATTTGATAGATAATTGAAGATTGATACCAATAATTTTTAACAAATTAATTCACATACAAATTCAAATCAAATATCATCTTTTATAACATTTCTTTTTCGTTATTACGAAAAAATGTTTCTTTTTCTTCGATATTGACGAGAGAAACGTCATAAAAGATAATATTTCTTTGTATATGTGCATCAATATGTTTACAAAAACACTTGAATATTCAAAAAATTATATGAGGTGTTCGTAGTCTACTCGTACTTCTCAAGACTGGTTCAGAATTAAACGAACGATTGGTCATTTTATCTCCACTTCTTTAAATACAGTTTGTAGCACCGGTGTATAGAATTTGAAAGAGAAGGAGATTTATAGCGAGTTTTATTGCTGAAAATTTTAATAGCAATATATGAAAAGCATAGAAGTGCACAGAATTATTTTTACTATTAAGTTAATAGTAAATTAAATATAATTATTTAATCTAAACGAGTCCAGGTATAACGTTATGATAGTGTCATCAATCACCGGCTTAATGATTATTGGTGTATCGGTGACTAATAGGGTAATAATGGGTTGAGTAATAATTTTTCAAAAATCACCACGTACATAAAATATATAAATATCATTAACGTAGTCATTGTTTGGTGAATTTGATTACCTACGTCCTAGAATATTCCAATTTTTTGTGCAATTTAACTAATCTAATCACAGTAAATAAAAATACTTAGCAATGCTCTTTGTATTCATGATTTATGACGATACTTAAGCTGTTTCTAAGGATTCACCACTGTTAAAATGTTTTCACAAAAAATAATCGCAAATATATGAAGTTATTCAATTAACGCAATTTACTTCGTCCGGATTTTTGCAGAAAATATCACCGTACATTTTTTACACGAAAGCTTTAATAATCTTTGACAAATACCTTAAAATGACAAAAAGTGAGAAAATTAAATATGGTTGGAAATAAAAAATGTTCATTTCAGGATGATATTTTGTCGTGTGGATAAATAGGTTGACGCTAGTGTTAATTTCATCAGTATTTATTCTTCAATTTGAATATCATCAGGTAAAATTATAGCAGCGTATTAACTACAGGTGACAGCACTTGATATTCAGTCAATGTTGTAGAGTGGTTCAGTGGTGACATAAATAATATAATGGTAATTATTAATGGCGTCACAATATTGCGTATTTCAGCTAAGAATATTAGTCTTTTCATTCCACTCAGCTGACCGGCTGAATGGCAATCACGTCTAATAGCTAAAAGCTGTCAAAACTGCTTTAACCATTTGACTTAGACATCGTTAAGAACGCTTTCCTTCGGAGATAATCAATTACCGCTTAATGAAACGTATGATAATTAATATGGTAGTTAATCTGTTTATGCTTCGTAAAATATAATACTTTGTGTTGAGTAATATATATTATACTATATTGTTTCTATACAATATTTATTGATACGAGGAGAGAAGCTGCGAGATGAAACAAACTCCGTTGAGCAGGAAATTTTTTGGACCCATTGAAGCAACTCGTACAGGAAGACATGACCCATATGATTTTGATTATTATTTGGCTTGAAGAAGCTGAAATATTTTCATTTATATATATTTATTATAAAAAAGCACCCAGTGAGTAATTTCATGAGTCGAACTCGTTTTTATTGGTTTTTATAGTTTCTTAGTCTCTCATTGGAGACGAAACGGCGTTTGGTAATTAATAGTAATCGAGTTTTTGAAAGAAAAATGCGGGTTGTTTTTTTTTGGGCTATTATATTCCTAAACATTTTTTGAAGCAAACAGATGTGTTTGTTTTGAATAATATTTTAAAAAACTGTCAATGAAGCAAAGAAGATTGTTAAAGTAAGTTCACCTGTCTGTAGTTTTGTTATTTAAAAGGAATATTCATTCATATAATACATGTTTGATTCGATTCTTTATTTAGGAATGAAGTATGGGGAGCTAAGTTGGGCCTGAAACATGAATCTTGAAGTTATCGGAAATCTCTGTTGACTCTCAGTAAAACACAAATCACTGATATATAATATTATATTGAACACTACAAAATATATATAAATTTACAAAAAAAAAATCGGAATATTACTTTCGGTATAATAAAGTAAATTTTTGGCGAAACTGCATAATTTTCTTAGCATATATCAGACAACATTTAGTACATATGATTTTCACAAATTGTCACCTGCTAATAGTGTAATGTATAGATATACTGTTCTTATATATAATAATATAGATGAATTAGCTTTTGGTTATGTGCCAGGAACTAGAACGTTACAAAATAATGAGGATAATAAGCTATCAGCGGTTTTTACTGAAATTTTTTTTTAAGAAATAATACCAAACAAAAAATATGACTCATTCTTCCAGGATTGCTTCACGAGAACTACTCTCCTGAAGATCCTACAGCACACCTGACCATCCTGGCCAAGCTGACCGACTACTGCGGCCATCCTATGACCAACATGACTCACGACGAGGAACCAGCACCTGTGTGGGACTTCTACCACTCATTCTTCTTCTCCTACACTGTAGTCAGCACCATAGGTGAGACATACGAGAATGCATTTTGTCAAATCTACATAAAAAAATCTCCAATAATACAGGTCAGCTGTGATGTTTTATGGTGAGCTTACTAATTTTCAGGTTATGATGACACTAAGCCACTTTAGTATGGTAATTATCAATATAACGACATTCAATAACAAATATACGAATCGTACAAAATCACAATAAATATTAATTCTTTTTGGTATATTTGATGTTAAATATCATAAATGTAATGTCATTTTTCTTTCCATAATAAAATCCATAACTAAATTGGTCAGTAATATTTATGTTTAGTTATAAAATAATTTTTGCAACTTTTTTCAAAGCTATATATTGTACGATCAATGAAATTCAATTCTAAACTAACCAGTCGTATTAAATGTATAATAATGTAAAAGTTGCGGATGCCCGATAAATTATTTAAACTTTGTAGGTTCTTTTTAAGCTTGTACCTTTTTAAGTTTAGTGATATTTATTAATTTAATATTATTTAAATACAACTGAATAGATTTTTATAGACTTCATTAAACTTTTTTCGTACAAGTGAAGCGCTATAAAAATATATTTAAAATTGAATATCAAAAGATTCGCACAAAGATTAATATGTATGGAGTGTGTACATTATGAATTGCTCTTATTATTGGAGCGTCTATTTTTAATTGGAAGTAAAATTAACAAGCAACAAGTTCTCATGATATTTGACATGTGATTCTGCATATCCTGTCAGCTAAACTAAATAGAACTTAGTTGGCCGAACACGTGGTTCATTAGACTAAATAGCTGAAATTTAAATGAACACATTTGTATGAACAATACATATATTTTGTCGCATGCGGAGTTGATTATTTAACGTTTACAAGTATAATGTTCACAAGTAATAATATTCATTTTATAAAAGACGTTATTTCATTCAGGTAGAAACTTAAGACTTTTTCGTGTATTTAAATATCCACTCTTTTGTACATATAAAAAAATACAAATAAAAAATGCATCAATTTGATAATATTTTTTTTTAGGTTATGGCAATTTAGCCCCAAGCACTTCTTTTGGAAGAATTTTAATGATCTTCTATGGTGTGATTGGCGTTCCAATGAATGGCATCCTATTCGCAAATCTTGGAGGTTTCTTTGGAGATACTGTGAGTATTATTTTCCATTATTCTTAATTTGCTTTATTACACATTAACATGTCACAACCAGGAACGGTGTCACGACACATCGTTCCCAGACAATTCGTTCAACGACTCATTGATAACGACGTGGGGCACACTGGACATCTGGTGCACGAAACATTTAACCTAATCTAACCTAAGTTATTTCGATAACGAGACCTATAGATCTCTGGATTCTACGATCACTCGACGAATCCTGAGGTTAGGTTAGTGAGACATCCAGCGCACCAGTTGTCCCGGGCACCAATGTTCCGTTCGCCAGACGTCCAGTGCGCCCCACGTCGTTACCGATGAGTCGATGAACGAATTGTCTTGGAACTAAATGCGGCAGAACCACCGAGAACAACATTACTTCTTTTATTATGAATTTCTTATAACATAACTTTAAGATGTTCCATCCTATCTCCGTTTTTTAATCATAATATAAATGATAATAATTTAAATGTTGGTTTTGTTCTGAAATTTACAGTTATTTGAATGTATAGGCTTTGAAGGCTTTGGTAATAATCTTTAAATTTAGTGTTGTTATTGTTATCGTGCTATTGTGTTGTAATATCGGTTTGTTACGCCATTTATTGTAAAAAGCTGCAGCTGCTTCTGAAAGACGTAGTTTATAAAATGATTCAATTATCACGTCACGCCTCTGCTGATTTATTAGCAGATAATATGTAAAGCGTTCTTAATAAACATATTCTAATCAAACATTATTATGCACTTTAAGCAATATTTAATTATTATTAAGTCATCCATCGCAAGTGTATTGCAATAATCTTGTAACATTCCGTAGCGACAAACAGGGATGCAAATTGAAAGTAATACAAATAATAACACTTTTTAAATGTATGTTGAAAAAAGTTTACTTATACACAGATGTCAAATGTTGGCTGGACAGGAACTGGAATAAGCTGATGGATAAATAGCCTCATCAAGTAGTTGGCTAGACTACTGTCTATATAGGTTATGTTGGCTATAAAGCGTGTGTATTGTTCCCATTATCTTTTATTGATATGAATCTTGGCATATTACAAAAAGCCAATGCAGTTAGCTATATAACGCATTTCGAAAGCTGATGCCTGCGCATAAAATACTAAGGGAAAGATGTTTCTGCTTTGTGAGGAATGATGAGGTAAAGGAACGAACAGTCTTCCATTCTGCAGTCGATTGAAACTGTTAGAAAAGTTTTGTTGAGTTGAATACTATAGAGAAATCCAGTGCCGGTTGTAGGGGGTGGCGAAGTGGGTCCGCTGCCCAGGGCGCCGAATGAACTAAGGGCGCCAAGGGCGGCCTTAACTCCTACAGGGGGTAGTTTCTGAAGATTTCCCCTACCACCAAAAAAATAACATGGAGCGCTAGATTTTTTTGCACAGGCGCCGCAAGGTCTATAACGGGCACTGGAGAGAGCAGAATATAGAGCGGAATAAAGTATGAGATTTAGGGTTTTGCTGAAAACTAATCCCCCTGATTGTAACTAAGAAGAATATATATATATATAGATATATAATATATTAGTGCAATATAAGATATATATTTGTAGGCTTTGAAAACAAAAACAATACGTGTCTACGGACATATTTTAGTATGGTAGACCGTCTACGCTGCGTAAATACTCGTATTTTGTTATGAATGTAACTTTTGAATATTTAAAAAAAAAATTAAAAGCGATGTTAAAGATAGCTTATCATTCTCGTGATTATATGTGTTAGGCTGCTTTACATCATACATTAGGCTTACAAAATTGAATTGCACAATTATCCGCAGCTTAATTTAAAAATCACTGAATCTAATCAATCTGTTGATTATGACAACTTAGTCATTTTGAAGAGACACTCAAGTCTTAATCAATCAAAACGTTTGTTATCTCTATATAAGTAATCTTCAAATAAAGTAGCATTTTCATTATCAAATTAATATAAAATGTAATAATTGCATCATTTTAAAAGTTAAGTTTATTGTTATTGAATATATTATCACAATTTTATATCTCTATTTTAAAAAATCAACTCTAAATTATTTCCTTTGATACTATCAATGAGATTATGCCAGTATTAAAATAACAGGATTTTTCTTGTACATTGCAGTTTGGGTATATCTTAAGTTTTTAATGGATACATGATATAATATATAATTCAATAAATAGGTTCCCGCAATCTAAATAAAAAAGTACCAAGTAAAAACGAGTAAATCGCGTACAAAAGTAACGGTACTGTGCAATAAAAGTTGATATCAGCATGATATAGCCCTTGCTGACTGGTACCGAAAACCTCGATTTACAATCTTTCGTCTTTTATTTATGTTCGCTTGTCGTGCATTTATGTGCGCCATGTTGTCAGCTTGGACGGGTCCGCTAACATGTGTGTTAGTTGGAAACACCGCCGCTCGTGGCGCGGGCGAGAGCCCATACCGAGCGCGGAGATGAGTGATGAACGACCGAGAAGGTCGCATGACTCCCGGCGGCATGTCATTCCGCCTAACTGGAAGCTTGTAAAACTTATCGTAAATATATGTAAATGTGCTTCTGAAAAAGTCTGTGCTATCAATCTGCTCCTAATCCTGCCATCACGCGCGACGGAATAACACCTTTTTGAGAGAGAGGAGGATGTTAAAGCGTAAAAGGGAAATAATCGTTGAGTACAAAAGGACTAGGGTGTGATTGCATTCTTTATTTTTTAATTAAATGTTGTATAGGGTTAAATATGATTTAACATAGAATAATTACCAAGCTGATAACACGAAAGTATACCTCAGCTAGGTAAAAAGGTTGCCTTTTATTCAAGCCCCCGGAATCTCGTCCTGAAGAGCGTCAAGAACTTTGCATAGTATATAGTTTTTATAATTTAGATTTAATATTTACGATTATACCTAACCTCCAAATACTCTTCAAAAACAATATCAGATATGAGTAAATGTAGTAAAATCGTTAATGAAAATACGCTTAAATAATGTTATTATTAAAATACTTAACCATATACTATGCAAAGTTCTTAGTATATAGTATATACTATGCAGGGATGGCATACTATATATACATGAGGCAAGGATACACCAGCTAACAGTACTGTAAGGCCACAATTCTCAAACTTAAGAGGCAACCATATGCTCCAGTTATGAAGAGAACATAGAAGAAAAATAGAATTTTAAATACGAATAACGTTGAGAAACTTTTATCGAGTGTTCGTGGCGTTATGCACTACACGGTTGCATTTATTAATTAAGACTGCTTATAATATTTGAATTCTTAAATAAAAGTCAAATGTTAAAAACGAAAATTATAATAAAGAGCATCTTTTAAATATTTCAGTTCCGGGGTCTCTACAACAAATACAAAACGAAGAATCCTTCTTCCGGATCGAACATAGACTATCAGATGCGTCGATTTGGGTTAGTCGGGCAGATAGCCATGTACCTGATCCCTGGTTTCCTGTTCTTCATCTTCATGCCCGCCTGTCTATTCGTCATATTCGAGGGTTGGGACTACACCCTGGCGGTCTACTATGCCTTCGTCACATTGACCACCATTGGATTTGGTGACTACGTCGCTGGTTAGAGCATTGATAAATATCTATCAGATATATGATATAAAAGTATATTTTTTATCTTGTAAGTAACTAATATTTAAAATAAATGATTATGATCATAGTATTGCGTTTCGACGTTAGTCAATCAGATTTTTAGGAATTTAATTATGAAACAATTCTGATTATTTTACGACGTATGTACTTAGGTATAAGATAATATATTTTTAAATTTGTGATTCAAGACAGAGATACGATACAACTGCATAAAGTACATTTAACAATTTAAAAATGAAGTGCTGTGTTTTTTGTTGTTGTCGATAATCTATTCTTTGAGAGCTTCTTTACGTCAGACTTTGAATCTTCAAACTCTTTAATAATATTAATGCAGGTATAATAAAATTACAGCAATGAAATCATACATAAAGGGTCCGCCGAATAACTTTTTTTTTTGAAAATGCTTTTAAAAAAAAATGTGTAGCTTCGGCTGTGTGGTACGTAGCGCCGTCCTGTTGAAACCAAATGTTGCCAATATTCTCCTCTTCAATTTTTGTGAACAAAAATGGCCCGATAACGATCGCCATTGACTGTAACGGCCACTCCTTGCTCATTTTCGAAGAAAAATGGCCTGATTTTCAAAGTAATGTCGCAATATTTTCCAGCGTTGTTCAAGCGTATACACAACCATATTCGTTTAGCGGAAGGATAAAACTAATTATCTGTCAAATCAGACATGAGCTAAGTGTTACCATTCACGAAATAAGCACTAGTTGAAAAAAAAAACGTTAGATGGCGGACCCTATACTTTAAAAGTTAAATTACTACGGCAAGAAATTATACATTGAAAGTAGTCTTCTTATTCAATATTAATTTGTCAAACTTGAAAGCTTACAGCGTGGTTATGTGTATTTAAAACTAATGATACTAAACTAAACATTAAACTAATTCAGGGAAATTAGTAAATATTTTATTGAATAATGTCCAGTCCGTAGAAACATCCGCGGACGAGCAATTTACTCTTACGGATCGTTCACGGAACACACGTTTAACACCTTAACGCTAGGCGGAGCAAGTGGAAATATTTATATATTTGTGAAAAATATTTTATATGAGAGTACATTAAAATAGTAAAAATACAGTATTATCATAGATGTAGATACTATAAATATATACTATACACGTTGATTAAGATTTAGATTTAATATTTACGATTATACCTAACCTCGAAATACTCTTCAAAAACAATACCAGATATGATTAAATGTAGTAAAATCGTTAATGAAAATACGCTTAAAGAATGTTATTATTAAAATGCTTAACCATATAATCAAATTATAAACTCTCGACGCTTATATATTTCCAGGAATAACTGATAAAGGTTACGGCATGTACTTCACAATATACAAGATCTTCCTCATCTTCTGGATCACCTTTGGTCTCGGCTACCTGGTTATGGTGTTCGGGTTCATCACGCGAGGACTCAAGTCCAAGCAGATGATGGAGTTGGAGAGAAAGCTGGCGCAGAACCTGAAGGTGACGCAGAACCGCATCTGGAACGGCGTCACCAAGGATGTGGGTTATCTGCGAAGGATGCTGAACGAAGTCTACATGATGCGGTTCAAGGTTAGCTATTCAATCGATTGATTATTTATAATTTCAGTGTTTTACTTTTTAAGGCGATTTGGAATACATAATCTTCAAAATCTTTATTGTCAGTTTGTGATCATCCATTGATAGATGTAGCTGTCCTGCTGAGCATCTTTCTTATGTATTTAACCATATATTATTTGTTTGATGTCGTAATCCTATCTAAGCTGGAGATTAAACATCGCTTTTGTCAGCTTAGAGCGTTATTCTTTCATTTTCATTCCCTTGTAACCGTCATCATTTTGACACACGAGTTCTTCCGTCTGCTATTTTAGTTTGTAATTCAGTAGCATCCAGGAAAGCTTTGTATAAGTTTTATTTTTTTATTTTTACAGCCTGTATATCAGGACGAGTTCCCAGAACCCAAGATCCACCGTAGCTCCAGCTGCCCATCCCTGCTGTATCCCAGGGATGCTTCTCCAGGATTGGTAAGGCGCCGCGCCAACTCTGAGGCCGTGGGTCCTGCCACTGGTGAGCTCCAACGCGTGCAATCCGACAGCGATCTCCTGGCTATCGACCGCAAGCGAACCTTTGCAGCTAGTGCCATCGTCCAACCCGCTGAACTCCTCGCAAGGGTTGTCGATGCCCTCGGCAGCCTCCAAAACGATGACGGAGCGAACACCTTCCCCGATTATCCCGATTTCCCAGACGGTCACGGAGTGCACGGTTTCAGCGACAACGAGATTCTCGCCAGTGAGAGATCCGGTTCCGTCTGGAGTATGGGAGTCGATAGACTCTTCGCCGATCCTCCCACCCAGCCGAGAGCGAGAGCGGCCAGCGAGATCAAAGTGCCGATGCCGATGCATAAAGATAAGTTCTACAACGACAACGAATGGACTTGGACGAACAGCTCATCGACGAACAAAATCAAAGAAATCATGAACGCGCGGCAATTCGGAAAGATGTCAGTCCCAACCATATCCGTGAAGAGCGTATCTGACACTTCGGACACTCGCAATTCAAACGGATTTATTTCTAAGTTGAGTCCACTGAAAAGACGAGTGTCTAAAATATTCAGATCGCAGAAAAATAAACCGGCGAATGACGACGCCGAGATGACTCCCGCTGAGTATCTGAAGAGAACTTCTCGAGGGCGCGCGACAATGTTGCCGGAAGCCGAGCAGCGGTATCTGGTCAACACGAGGACGGGTCGACCGAGTAACATTTCTTTACCGACGCAGAATGCCGACATTTTAGAACAGACGACCGTTGCCGATCTTATTAGAGCGCTGACAGCTTTACACACAGCTTCACCTACTGAGACGCCTAAACGGAAACTAGGCACAGCAAGCTTGACGCCGCCTGGTTTACCACCTTTGCTGACATTGTTTCCTCCCGAAGAGCCGCCTAAAACAATGAATCGTCGATTTTCTGTCAATCCTGTCATGCAAATTGACGCGAGGCGGCCGTCGATGGGACCCGCTTCTCTGGCGCCTGCCATTGCTCGAAGGAGACTTTCACTTTTACCGGGAGCGTCGTTTACGCCAACGCTTTCTCCGGTGGTGTCTGGAAGCTCAGCGCAATCTCGACGAGGCTCATTACTGTTGCCGCCGCCTTATTCTGCCACGCAGGCGCTGCCTTCGCCTGCGCTAAGGCGGCGAGTGGGCGGCGCCTCAGTGCGGCAACCCTTGCGCCCTCGGCCCCCCGCCAGCCCTATGCCCCGCCGCGCGCTCATGTCGCGCCCTCCTGCACGCACTCGCCATGAAAGCCTCACAGACGTAATAGTTGACGATCTGATAAAACAAAAACCCGACAAAACGTAACAAGTACGAACATTTGTGCAAAAAACAAAATTCAAAAAATCTGATACAAAAATACATTTTAACTCGACAAATATGGAAACTGAACTTTTTCTGAACTACTCAAAATAACGACAGATTAACGAAAACGAAGCAATATTCCACGTATTTTAGAGTGATTTGCTGGTGTTCCTCAATGTCCGAAATGTAAGCAACCATTTTTTTAAAAGACATTCTAAAATTATATCATCTTCAGTTTTATATACATTCCACACCATTCCAATACTCTATTTTATTATAAGGTGGCTACGTATATCTTAAATGGAATTTCTTATTTTGCGTTTGTATCTGATAGTATTTTGAAAAGGTCCTTACGATGTTTAAAAAAAGGGAACAAACTGTCATTCAACGGAATTAGACATTTTTTTGTTAACGCTCTCAATTGACAAAATAAAGTTTTTTTTTTAATTTATTTCAACAATAAAAGTGTAACTAACCATGTTCATTGAATATTTGTATGAAATGTAATTTAGAATTTACGCTCACATAATGATCAATTCATAGATTAAGCTTCACCAATTAAAGAAAATCATAATTTTTTTAAGTATAAAATAATAAAGTTTTACGAGTATTAATCAAATCATAATATAAATGTTGAAATAAATATTTATTTTTAACTGGTTGTAATGAAGTAAATTATTTTTAAAGGAGATGTTAAAAAGCTATTGTATTAATTATAATTTTCTATTATTGTATTTAAAATAATTTGATAAAAATATAAACAGAATGTAAGTAATGGTAGTGAAAATTAACAAATTTCCCATTACCTAACAGAGCCGATATTTTTCACATAGATCGTCAGATCACATCGAAGTCGATGATAACACATTCTTATTTTATAGGGACCACTTAAAAAGTTACAATTACAAGTACGTTGTTGTTCACTTACGTCATTGTTCATTGCAATTGGATAATTTTATTTTTATATTATCGTTGCCATGGTAACCAACGGGCTTTTTAAATTTATTATTTAAGCATTCAGTTTGCTGTTTGAATAAAAAATGCTTATCGTTTTATGTAGAGTTTCTCGTAGAGTAAAAAGGTATCTACATCAACTTGAAAGAATATGGAATGTTCCATTTTTAAATATTCAAATTGCATGTGTGCACCACACATGCAATTCTTTTTTGTTCGTTCTCTCATAAATAATTTATTTTTAATAAAAAAATTAACTTTAATGGCCTTATTTATTTCAATTTAAATCATATTTAATATTAGATCATTCCATTGTATTTAATAAAATAAATCATAATATTATTTTATTTACTAGGTTGAAATAATTTAAAATGAAAAAATAAATAGATTAGAATAAATAAATAAAATCATTTAATGCTTTAAATTGTTTGTTTTGAATTATTAGTTTAAGGAAAATATTGAAGATCTGAATTTGGAACAACATTAATTTGTTCAAATTTTATGAATAAATGTGTTATGTAAATAGGTATAGAAATAATTATTAACAACTAATTTAGGTTTATATTATGATTTAAATAATTATATTTTAAATACAGTCGATTCCGCTTAATTGGGACACCGCTTAATTGGGACAGCCGCTTATTTGGGACAAACTCAAAGAACAGAAACTAAACCATGAAACAAATAGTAAATTTATATGTTTAATTGGAGAACATTCCGCTTAATTGGGACAGTAAATTTAAGTTCCTATTATTAACTATGAAGCATTTTCAAGAATAGATAACAATTTACCATGTTAGGATGATAATGAAAACTGTAAGGATTCAATTGTGGAAGGTATTAAATCAAAATATGAAAAATTAGCCGAAGATGACGATGATGAGTCACCTGTGCCTGTGACTAACCAGGAGGCAAAAAAATGTATATCCGTGTTACAGCGTTATTTTATGCAGGAAGGAAATGAAGGGAGCCCTACATCCGCACTGAATGTCTGTGCTGATTTTGTAGAAGTGAAATGTTACAAAAACAAAAGACAAACTACACTTGACTAATTTTTTCATTGAATTAAATTGTATGTACCTACCCATTTATTATTTTAATTAGGTTTTATTTTCTTTCTTAAAAGTTTATATTACATATTTGAAATTTAAATGATAATTTATATTTAAGTGTATATTACTGGTTAATGGCCTAGGTTGCTAAAACCAAATAAATGAATTTAAAAATAATGTGAAATTCGCTTAATTGGGACAGCCGCTTAATTGGGACAAAATGACCAAGTCCCAATGTGTCCCAATTAAGCGGAATCGACTGTACTTAAATTAAATGTGTTAATGTATGAATATGTTGTATTTTATAAATAAATAATCGTTTCACATCACTAAAGAATGTTTATATTTTATTTTATTTCTTTGAAAAATAATTTCAATTAAAACCTAACCCATAACAACCATTGATAAACGATGGAATTAATAATTAAAAAACCATGGGGTACGGTACCCTTAAATGATTAATTACTGTATATTATTCTATTGTGGGTATTATTTACATTTGCTGATTTGACAGGTGTCGCTAATATGTATTGGGATGTCACATAAATTATAAATAGAAATTGTTTTGTGCATTAAATCTTCTTCTTCCTGTTAGCGACGCCAATTTTTTTCCCCAGTATCTGGCAACATCGCTAGCCCGTGTATTGCCCAGAATTAGGTCTTGGGATGCAGCTTGCCTGGATGTTATACCATTTAAAATAAAACATCAAGATTATGTAAAACTTTTTAACCTCAAAACTGCATAAATATTTTATTTAGCATGTTCTTAACCTTTATTTCAGTTTCATATTATTTGGGAATAATTCACCTACATTTAAATATTATAATAGGTATTTTATTGTGATTACTATGTGAGTTTTCTTTTTAGTTTTACGAATAGTATACTACAATATCCTGATTTGTCAATTTATAGTCCATGTTTTCAGTTTTGAATACCTAATTGCTTTTGTTCAATTTATATCTACAGAGTCAACATAAATTCTATGGGAGTTGGCAAGTAAAATAATTAAAAATTTTGGAACAATTAGTTTAAATATTACATGTCAGGTCTCAAAAAAAAAACTATATTTGCTATTTACATAGATGTAATCGCACATGAATTGTATCAAGTGTGTGTACTGCCAAAAAAACTAGATGTAAACTTAATTTAATTAAATCTTCTTTAAAAAATAAAAAAACAGATGTAGATTTTCATATTTAATTTCACGTAAATTTCCACAGATTGTGTTATTTTACATAGAAAAATAATATGTTATATTTTTTAATCGATAAGGGTACATTATAAAATAATAATAATGATCTATATTTTAATCATACAATAGTTGTCTTGATGCATTAATAATTATGAACTGGTCATTTTGATTAATATTACAATACTAAAAGATGTAATGCATTAGACATTTATAAGCCATAAAAAAATGTTTTATAAGAATATTTCAAACATTGACAATTATATTTACGTTTAATATTTTTCAACAAGCATTTCAATTTAAAGAGATTTTCAATCATTTTTAATTAATTATTATAATTCAATTATTTTTTGGAAATATTTTAAATTCATGAATTAAATTAAATAAATTTTAGGGCATTCAAAGAAGTACATTAAAATAATAATTATTGTACACATACATTAAAATTAAAATAATACAATGCAGAGGGCATTAACGTTTTTTTTTAAATATTGTCAATATCTAAGCTTTATAAAATACTATTAAATTGGGAACAATTAGGTTTAAAAGAAAATATAATCATGAATAAAGCTTTTAGTAAGATCTCTTTAAAATGTCAAATACATTCAATGCAATTTAACACTATTTAAGAACACATGTGTGTAATAGATTCATTGAAATAACTGCAGATGTCAAGTAAAATATTTGTAGGTTCAATATATTTTTATAATCCATTCAATTTAGGAAGATCCCCATGACACATTTATAGCCCTGTGTAAGCGGGATGGGGCAAAACGTCTACGTCGTTTTTTTTTTCTGTTCTTCATCGAAAAAAAAAAATTTGAATGGTGACGAAGACAATTTAGAATGTACGAATGTAAGAATCAGTCGAAATCCGATAAAGATCGGATTTCGTCTGAAATATTTGTTTTTAAGGTTATGTACTAATATTTTTCTCTACAATGGCTTTTTTTTCATAATATTCTTATTCATAGTTTGTTTTGCATTTATCTTAAAACCTGTTATTCACTTATGATTGATAAAAATTATAATATTGTACAAAAACAATCTAAAATACGATTATCTATACCCCAACACTGGGTTTCGCAGCAGTATGATTTGGCCTTCGACATGCATTAGAAATGATATTTATTTTTTTACAAATTGCCTTATTTTTGCTAATTTGTATCCATATGTATACATTTTTTATTATTGTGTTTTTATTGTGATATATTTATCAAAATAATTATTTATTTATAAAAACGAGGCTTTTGTTGATAATGATAAAATTAATAATGTACAGGTAGTGAACGATTTTACAATGTTATATCGGATGATTTTCAGCACAGGGTAATAAATATATTATAGGGATCTTCTTAAAATGTTGAACTATAGTTGTATATTGGCAGCAATTGATATTTAATTGGAAAATTTAAAGTTAAGTATATTTTGAATACTCTTATCAATATTAAGGGGAATCCTTTATTGATAGTCACTTTTCAATAGATATTTTTTAACACAGCTATGTCTAGTCATTCATTAAAATCATACCATGATTATTTTAGTATAAAGTATGAGGTAGTAAAGGTATGAAAATACTAACACTGAGGAAATATTACCAAGAAAATGGATATCCATTAATTTTAACATAAAATACGTATTATTAATGTTAATAATAACATTAAAGAAAAAAAACAAACGAAAATATATTGCTTGGTCAAATTTAATTTAATGAATATCCATTTTGTAATTTTGAATGTGTCAAAATAGACAAAAATTTTGTAATTATTCTCAAAACGTTAGTAATATTTTACATAATAATATTATGTTGTTATCTTTTACAACTAATGATTGTCTTTAGTATAAAAATATTGTCGTGTACATTTATAAATAATTAAAACTAAATGAAACACATTTCAGATGTGTAAGAATGTCATCGTATGATACTATGGAATCACTATTGTTATAAAAATATACATCCCGAGATGTCTAATCATATAATTTTACTTATTCTTATGAGTCTATGATTCTCAAATCAAATGTTACCGACTAATAAGCATCATATTCTTTCTTTATCATTAATGATTATGTGAAATAATAAATAAAAAAACATTATTATGATGCATTGAATATTTTATGCAAAGGCGGAGCTTAAAATTGAATTTAATTTTTCGTGCTGAAGAATTTAATGTCTTAATAGATACAACATTAAAAAAGTTCATGCTTAAAATAATATTTACATTTATGTATGGAATACATAAAAAAGTCTGATCCGCTCCGTCAAATTTTGCACTGTCATAATTGTAAAACTATTTTAATACTATGTTTAAATATATACATTAAAATAAATGCCGGCGGAATGCGAGTCCATCCAAACGCGTCTTCTTATCGTCATTAAAAACTGAACGTTCACATCTTCTGAGAAGTCCATCGACTTGCTGACTTGCTTCATATTGACCAGATCGATTTGGTGCATCTGGTGTACACTAACTGGGCACTGCGCGAAACATATATTCACATATTTCACTTTCTCATCGCTTGTGTTGACGATATGATATCCTTCATGTTTCATCGACGTCATCAGGCGGCGACACTAAAGCGTGTGGAGCGTTTAATGTCGGACTCATCGCGAAGACGTCTTCAAACATGTCTCTTTCTCGCTCCTCTTGGATGGTCGTGAATATGTTGATGAGGTTGTTGAGGCCGATCATGTAGCCGTCCTCGTGGTTGCCCACGGTCCACTTGGAGTTGTGGTCGATGTTGGTGTTCTCTGGCAGCTTGACAGTCTTGGCGAAGTCTATCAGCCAGACTGAGGCTCCGTGCTTGTCGTGCACGAACAACAGCGAGCTGCCGATGACCTCGTGAGCTTGGAAGAAGTCGGAATGCTCAAGTGTTGCTTTGATCTCTTTCAATCTTAAGATGTAACTGTCCTGAAATATCAAAACAACAAATTGTTAGTGTTATTTTTAATTTTATGTTATTTCAAAAGAATAATTGTATATGCAATTACATTTTTACTAATCTATTTCTATTTAACCTGACATTTATTAGGGAATAACTTAAATTTTGTGTGTTTATTAGAATATTGAAATAAAAAATAGATTATATTTAAACTGTAAAAATGTACACGAACTATCAGAGTTATTTGCTTTAATATAATTATTAATCTAGTAAATTCATCATAAAAATATCATTATGAAACTGCTAAACTCTATAAATATTATTCGTAAAATATATTGCATTATAAAAGCTAAAGCTAAAAAAAAGTCGAAAGCCATGGTACTAAGGTATTAAAAAAAAACATTCGGAATTTAATGAATACAGGAACAAATGTATAATTTAAAAACTATGACACCGGTAAGTGAAATGCCTTTAAGGC
Organism: Glossosoma conforme; assembly: GCA_022606575.1. Lineage (NCBI taxonomy): Eukaryota > Metazoa > Arthropoda > Insecta > Trichoptera > Glossosomatidae > Glossosoma > Glossosoma conforme. The sequence continues at coordinate 326,443 of JAGTXR010000030.1, forward strand.
TATTCTACTGTCAGGATGAGCGGTCCAAAGAAAAACTCGTCATTTCCGATCACTTTTGAGTGAGGTCTACGGCCACAAGGAAGCGCATATACTCTTACTTTCTTGAGCACTGTGTTTTTAATTAGCTATTTGCTCGCGTTGGATCAGAGGTTGCATGCCCGCTCGACGCCCGTACGATGTGCTGGTATCAAGATATAAAATATTTTTGACTTACAACAATGTTCGGGAAGCCCTTGGTGAAGTCTCTGAATGCCTCCAGGATCTGGTCCTCCGACTTGGTGGTCTTGAAGTCCTTGGAGCTGGTGCCGTCTCCCTTCTTGATGCCCTCGATGCGGAAGCCCAGCGTAGCTGTCGAAGAGATGGTCTCCCTCCAAACCATGTAGCGGGGCTTGGTCACGCCCTTCAGTCGGTGTTCTTCCTCTGTCGGAGCCTGGGGATCTATTTGGATCATCTTTTCGTACATGTCCTAAAATGAAAAAAAACACATTTATAAACTCTCCAGATTTTTTTCCAATCAAAACCTTATAACATGAAAATGTCGATAAGTTTCTTTTCTTCATAATTTAATCTTCATAATATAAATGTATTTTGTTATATATGTTATATCGTAATCAGTACCGGCTTTATACTCTGCGGCGCCCATGGGATTTTTGTTTTGTTTTATTATATATGTCCTTATATTTATTGCTTACAATATTTAAAAAATCTAATTCGAGATTGCTTGCCTTTGGCGCCCCTAGCTTTTTCGACGCCCTGGGGCACCGACCCACTTTGCCACCCCCTAAAACCGGCAGTGATCGTAATAATTCGAATTTAATTGAAGACAAGATAGGTACACCGTAGAGACTTTGTTAGTAAATTTTTAATTCTCACATGTTTATAATATAGAACTCTCTAACAATAAAATCTATCAATTGTACGTAAAAAGTCATTTATTAATTTGAAAAAATACAAATAAATCTACGATAAAATTAATTGATATCGTAGAATATACACATTATATTCAGACAACGAACGTATTATTTTAATGAGTTTTATTGTGGTATATATATAAGATAAGAAAATTATGTTAATAGTAAAATAAATTATGTCAAATGCGTGAAGCGTAGAACGTCATACGTTTTAGACGTCATGCGTTGTGGTTTTTTGTCATTAATTCTACTAAAATTATAGCAATTCAATTTAAAATACCTGTTAGCTTAAGTTACTGCGAAATTATTGTCAAATGACGTATACTCTGAATCTTAGTTGACATAACGAAATCGTGATATTTAGTCAATAAATTTCCGGTATAAATTTCAATAATTCGAATTGTAATAGCTTTGTTTACAAACATTTTTTTTTTATTACCGTCGATATTTAAGTTTGGTTTTTCTTGTTCCCAGAGAATCCTACTCGAAGTTATGCATGAATTGTTGAATATAATGGCTTAGATCAAATGTGGACATTCTCAAACACATATAGTGACGTCTGTTCGAAATGAAATTAAAATGTTTCCAAATAAACATTTTTAAACGTGCGTCCACAATAGAATAATAATTTTATTGTAAAATTCACACTGCAGTGCAAGTTGATAAACAATTCGCAAATGCTTTATGGAAGGACTGATGAATCTTATTCATGCCATTGCGTCCTAAACATGACAATAAGATTGTTTAACCCTTTCGCATCGGTTGTCGGCATATGCCGTCATAAGATTCCCCGACCGTTGACATTGGTTGACGTGATATATCGTATTGCAACTTTCTTAGAATAGTTTTTTATGCATCATCTGATCTGACATCTGAAGTACATTTATGCTTCAAATACTAGTTTTATAATTCACAGTATAATTTGTATTCAAACCGAGCCGTAATGAAAGGGTTAAAAAATAAATTACTTAGTAATCGTGTAATCTATTTTTCATACCATCAGCAGTGGAAGTTGTTATAACGGTAGAAGAGATTGAAACAATCTTATCTCAATATTCTAAGCATTATAGATGAGACGTAGTTGTGCCATTATTTATTAGACGAAGTTGATTAAGTAAAGAAGATATTTTGGCGCTGCAACTCAAAGGTGCTTGCTATATTCAAAGTACCAACCTTTCTCAGCTTGGGCTTCTCCTTGGCCTTGGCAAGTTCCTCCTCCAGGTAAGTTCTGACGCCGACCTTGCAGTCCATAACGCAGGGCGAGTCAAAGTCTCCAAGGAGGTCTTGTAGCTGAAGGTAGGTCGCTGTAGAAATATCGTTAAGGAAAAATCTAACTCACAGATCGAGACGCTTCACAAAATTCAAAGATATAAAAAAAAATACTTGCACCGCACAAAATAGGTGCACATTTGAAGGATGTTACTAAAATAACAAATTCATTTTTTTTAAAATGCATTATAAACAACATCTAGTAAAAAGTATTCAGAGATACAGTTATGGTTGCTTTATGACTTGAGGCAATTTATGCTCGTAAATAAATATTTTTTTAAGTAGATAGTTTATACTATAAAAATAGTAATATAACGGGAAAGGTTGATTATGTTTTTTTTTTAAATAATATAATAAATAATAAGAATTATTGGTACGAAAATCATTAAAAATAGTGTTGAAAAGGATACATTCTCCATCATCGCTTGTGATGTGTCCCTTGTATTCTGGAACGAACGGCCTCAACGAGTCTTTCATCAAAATCTGTAACAAATTAAAATACAAACATTTTGAAATTCTATCATAGATTCATAATAATAAAATTAAGAGGTTCTCCGGAGATCAAGGTGTATGTTTTTTAGGTTAGAAAACCTAAATATGCATTCGATGTTTTCTAACAGTTTTTCCAATACATAATTATGCACGATCGGTTCTATTCTCATTGACCCAAATGCTTAACTGACCGAAGAAAGCGCTTACATTGTATGCGCTGTTATTAATACTTTTGATCAAAATAGCTCAAAAGTGAGAATATCGTAACTTTTCAAAAGCATATCATTTAGTTATTTGTTAAGAGAATATTTAAAAAAAATAAAATGAATAAGGTCAGTGATCCATTATTATGAAACTAGGAAATATTTCACAATGGAATGGTAAATCATTGCTAAACACTCAGTTGAAATGTTTACTTTGTTAACATCAATCAGAGATAAGACTGCTTACGGGCATTGTGTAAGTCAAGTGGAAGCCATCATAAATGGGAAGCCAGTAAAGTACTACAAACTGGTTAAGAGTTATACCTGGACTAGATTAGATAAGGTAAGGTTAAGAATTTTCTACATGAAATAGGTAAAGTTTAAAATAAAATACACATGGATAATGGTGGCTTTTTACCTGAAAGCATGTTTCTTCCTTGGGGCAGAGCTTTTTCAAGATGGTTCCCTGATCAGGACCGGCCTTGAAGTTTCCTTGATGTCCTGCAAGCTGAACCCAAGGATAACGCTGCTTCTTATATGTTTGGAAGAAGGGAGTCCACTGCACTATATTACGAAGCTTTCGCCAGCCAGAGGTCTGTGAAAGACAAGAAAAACTAAATTAATAATAATATATATATATAAATTGCTCGTAGTATAATGTTCATATTCTCGTATCCTGAAATTAAAAATCATTTTTAAATGCATATAATTTATTGTGCATAAATAACTAAAAAAATACATGATAAAAAAACCGCATTGGGCGCTTTTTGCGTTACCAAAAATGACTTCACGTCTAAAGATATTCGAATTAAAACAAATAAATCTCAATATTACCAATAATTAAAAATACAATTGACGTAAGAACTTCTGGCAAGGCCGATCGACATGTTTTTGGGCTACTTAAAGCTCAAATATTATAATCTGTATTACGTAGTATTCGTTTCACGTTTTTATCATAAATAGTGTAAACACGCGCTTAGTTAATTGCATGGAATAATTGTTTACTTGTGATAAATATTGATTCAAATAATAGCGAACGTATTGTGTTAAGAGTCTGGCAGTAGATCAATGTCACCTTCTGAATGAAAGAAATAAATGAATTATCTTAATAGTATAATTCAATATGCAACAGTTTTAAATGTCTTGTGAATCGAAAAATGCATTGATTGTTTCATTCATAATTACCGCGGAAGCGATCTATGTAGATTTCAATACATATTTGATTTGATACCGTTAAGTATGTTTATTTTTATAATTGCATACGCACAAGTAAATTTCCATAAATTATTCCACTCTGTTATTATTTTGGGACTTATGTTATTTATTTTATATTAATGGGAAATTATAAAACATTTTTATATAGCCTATTATAATATAGATTATATAAATGATAAAAAAAACAATAAATATTAAAAAACCAATGAATAATTAAGATTAAGTCCACTGTCATGTGTGATAAATTGATTACTTTACCTTAAGTAAAAATAATTTACAATCGATATTAGCCAAAAATATTTGAAATTGTTTTGATTGAATGAAGAAAACTATTTGAAATAAGAGTATAAAATTTAACGAAATTACATCAATTTTGATTGAGATAATTAACAATAGTTTTAAATACGTAATTTTTCTGCATACCTTATCCCTATTGGTGATAACACAAGTTATCAAGGCGTTAATCATCATTGCCATATTCACTTAAATTCACCAAACAGTTTATAATTATTCACAATAAATCCAAAAATATAGTGTCAAATTGACAACAATAAAATCCGATAAATATCACAAAACGATATTTCAAAATGTTCTTTGGCTACCCAAAATCACTTAGCATATAATGTTTGTTTTATTTATTATTAATTTTATAAACAATAATCGCAGTGTCAATTTTTACGATGTCACTTTCAATGTATTATAACTTCTTCTTATAAGCACACGAGTTAACAAGCTGTTGCGCGGACCATGGATAATCAACGACTGAACGCCAGACCAAGAATCAATTTCAATATAAGGTATCCGCGACCGCGCTTCAATTACAATACATACTAGAAACAGTGGCGTAACAATCGGACGAGAGGAGGGGCTATCATTATGTGCTCGCACTTCCTAAATGACTTTGTACGATAATATTATTCTTACAAATATTTATTTATCTGCATGTTAGAATTCGACTAGACGCCGGCGCTTGAACCATGGACCTAGTATGTTCTAGACTGGGTACTATGACCTAATGGAATTTATGAATATCATCTTGAAACGTGAACGATAACGCGGATGAACTTTTGAATAAGTCACTTCACTTTTAACCATGCTAAGTAATACGCTCTCTTCATGCATCCGCGTCGACCGAACAAAAACTTTCACTGAGCATTTTATCCGGGATATAGCCGCATTTCTAACAAACGAATTCCAAGCTCAATGCAATGACTTGACATTTTTATATCTGATAGAAAGATATTGTCATTAAATATATTTTTAAAATGAAGCAATGGAATTAGGCCATATTTACAAACATTACATAAGGAAAAGATTCGGGTATTTTAACAATAATCATTTGGGATTCTGCGAAAATTTGCGTTATCTTTGCGTCAGATTCTTTTTTTGCAAAACGTGTAAACTTTGCGATTGTACATAATTGTTAAAAAAATGTATAACAACCATTAATACTTCCATTTCAAATATAAAATAGATAATTTTTTTATACCTTGTACCTAATTTCTTACCTGTATGGGTCAAAAGTTGAGCACTTGTACGTTTGTGCGTTTATACGAGTGAAGAAGCGAAACCGCGGTCTTCAAGTTTACTCGGTGGATTATATTTTTAGGATGTTTTAGTGCTGCTTATGGAGTGTTCTGCAAACGTCATTAGAATTGAAGCATTCGTGAATAATTTATTTTCATTATGAATTGGTGACGTTCAAGAAACAATTTTCTTCCCATATCCGCTCCGTATCTAAAACATATAGTCAATGCAAGCTGATACCAATCAATTTTGTCAGTTTTCATTGTTCATGCCTTGTCGAAGGTTCAAATGGGAATATATATGGTTTCCGACAACCTTTAAAATAATTCAGAGTGCTTGAAGAGGCGGCAGCTGTTTATTCTGATTTTGACATGTTAATCGGAATTTTTTTTAAATATCGTAACCTGCTGCCCTCGAGGCTTGAACCATTTGTTCCCAAGAAGCGGCTCAATAAAATAATGAAGGATTTAATGAAACGCGGACGATATTCATCGTTATGTAGTTGGTCCGCCTGTGGCTATAAGCGTGGAGCGATGATCCTTGTCTGCTACTTTCCATGTAAAACGAGTATACTAATGTTAGCACGGACGTCACACTTGTGAGCCAGACCCGTCAGACGTTCGCCAAGAACCTTCTACGTAGTACGGCCTGAATAATAAGAAATCTTTATGTTCCGAAGAGGCTACTTCCACTCTGGTCGACCGTGAACCTTACCGACTGAAAGACTCGAATCTACGACGAAAAATAAACCGTTTTTGTACAACGTAGACGGTACAAATATATTACCAAATGTTAACACTCCAATAAATATTATATAGTATAACATTCTTACAAAAAATGGAAACTTCTTATTATGCATTCAGTCTGTCAAAATATCATGCGAGGTTTATCGATTTTTCGTAAAGTATCAAATGAAGAAGCGATGCATATTATGATATTGCCGCTGCTGCGTATTTACAATATTTGGAATTTCGATAATATTTTTGTATTACGATTTACTAAACAGGATGCTGAACGGTCAATCGTGTTTAAGCCTTTTGTAAGTAAATAAATAGGGGACAAAATTTCAATCGACGTAAATGAATTTAAAAAAATAACTAAGTAATTGATAAAATTTAGTTAATTTAAAAAATCCCCAACTATCACTACCACAATCTCATCGAACAGTAATTTATAGATGATTATATTATATAGATTAATAACGGGCTGTATTCTTATGAAGTTGGCGGATCAACATTAGGCATAACGCACATGGAAATCTTAAAAAATTGTCAAGCGTCATAGAATCGATATATGAAATATCTACAATCAACATCACTATCTGGTTTTATTCTCCAATATTGTGTTACTTAAATAACGTACTCTGAATTTGTGCAATAAATTGTTTAAATGCATCTCAAAAAAGACAGTTTCACAAATTTACTTCGTAATATATGAATGTACAACCAATTAATAAAAAATACAGTCTATTATACTGTTTTTCTTTTTATTTATACATGATTCAGAGGGTTCCTGAGTGGATTTCTCGAAACTATCGATATTCCTCAATGGCGGAATTTTTCGCGGATGTTTTCCAAGAACTTGAATGTTTTGAAGTGATAATTTCGTCGTTTTAGAATACTGGCACGCGCCCTATTTCACATCGGCCTTCGACACAATTTTCTGATCACAATCTGCAAAGTATTTTCTCGCCACATGTAATTCTTCAAAGGCGCATAAGAAAAGTGTCGTCTTGAAAAATACAAAGTATGCATGCGACTCACGGTGTGAGATTGCACGCTCTGATTTTCACGTCTAGACAAACCATGTGTCTTGACAAAAATACATAAAAAAAAAACAATAAATTCTGTCATCAACCTTATTACGACCTATCAAATTATATTATTAACAATATAATAACGGTGGTTACTGTTAATAATTTAGCATCATTAAAAGACAATTTCTTATCGTGGGATTGCAAATGTAGATTTTAATAGATAAGTAATATACGTGGTTTTAAACTGTACGTAGTAATTACCGCTGAGAATAATGGGCAGCATAAGTGGTATTCGTAGGAATAATACTATTACTTGGAGTCATCTATTTAATAATAATGTGACTAATCGTCATTAGGAACAACGTCACAGTTCCAAATATCTTATCGAGAATTCTACGCTGACTCCACTACCTGTGTAAACTTTCTTCTTTATTTTGTGCGTAATCCTAACAAATTTCTGATTCATCTCAAACCAAGAATATAATATGATTTTAACAATAAAAACACATTTTTGAAGTGATTCATTTTACAAATTATCAGTCGTAAATTATGACAGTTGCTATTATGCATTAAAGTTTATCTAAAATCAAGTGTATCATAAGGTTGCTCATCGAAGAAATTTTTTGCTATTAAATACATTAAAAATATATATATAGTTGTTCTCTATAACGACTTTAAGATACAGAATATGTTTCCGTAATATATCATGTAATGTATTTAAGCAGACACGTGAAAGGTGCTATTATAATAATGGCGGTGAAAGTTAATTAAGGTATTCTTTCATTGAAAAGTATATATCTACGTCATACGCTAATCGTTTCTAAATAAAGTGCGTACATTACATGAATTATTAAATAATATTCTTAAATTTTTCCACTCGTTATTAATGTTAAAAACATTATGGAGAAGAATTCAATGAGTCTATAACGGTACGGTTACATTAGGTTACATTACGTTACAATTTGTAAGGTTGGATGAAGTTAAGGTTTTTTTTTAAATAAACACATACAGGAGAATACCGACAGATGGTGCTAATGATGCTGAAAGTCTCATCTGTGTATGACATTCACGCATCATCATTATTATTACAGGAATTTACTTTAAATTGGTGATCTTCATGGGAGGACATTTATCTACCACCAATTTTAATTAATAGGCACTGGCATTTTACGGGTGAGGGATCAAATTCACACCAACCGGGTATTTTAGAACTCAGAAATCGATTAAAAATCTTTTTTTATTGTAATCTTCGTCGGGGATCGAACCCACGACCTTTGGCTTGCCAAGCAAACGCTTTGACCATTGAGCTATGCCCGTCGGCAAGGAAGTAAAGAAGTAAAAATGTTTTTTTTTATATCTTAAAACTTGTGGAGATCGTAGAACTTTGAAACATACGCTACAGAAAAATAAATGCTCTACAGACTAGCGCTGCGATGTTTTGCAGACGAACAAATGTTGTATATGTATCACACAAAACCAAACCAAATAATTAATAATGATTTATTTTGTGTGTATTGGAGATGTATGTGTGAGTGTTTATTTTTTCTCTGACGTCAGAAAAACTGTTTCCTTTTTAAACATTTCCAGTCAACAGCTTTATTGGTATATTATATTAAACATCGATACAACTATAATGAACAAGTCAATATTTAAGTATAGTTTACTCTCGTATCTGGGGTAAATCCACAATGTAATACGAGTATGATTGAATAATCAGTATTTAGTATAGAAACGTCAGTAAATTTCAAGATAAAGAAAGCGGAAGCAACATTTTCTTAAACCACAGTTCGTCAAGTTTTGATTTGATTGTTGAAGTAAGCGTAATTCAAAAATGGAATTTGATTTAAAACATCCGGGTACACATGTTTCAACGGAAGAGACGTAATTTTATACGTTTTTTAATGCGTAAGCGTGTGATATGAGATACGTATTTATATTGACAAATTAATAAAACGTACTTTAGCATAGTGCATCGTCTTTGATAATCAAACACATCTTTGACGTCAATAGAAAAAGTAATACAATATTGTATTAAATATTTTAATTTTCACTGAATGTCTAAAAAAAGTAGATATACTCGTATAAAACAAGGTCTTAAAAGCAATATCAATCCTTACACAATTGTGGCATGTGGACACGAAGAACTTAATTTAAATGTATCATATAAAGTTTTTTCAATGATATGAAGAGTGCAGAAGGATACACAAGACAATTGTAACTAGGAGTGTTAATCTTCATCAACTTCCATCGAGTTCGGTGAGATCAAGGGGCCTCGAAAAAAGGCTTCTGTGGTATTCGAATAACATATCCTATCCACATTTATTTTCGCCTTTTGACCAACCAAGAAAGATCCAAATCTGCATGGGTAACATCAACAAATCTCATAATTTCATACAAAGTTAAACAATTGTTCCCTAATAATTTACGCAGTATTGAAACATCACGATCAAAAATTCTTTGGTGGCTCATTACTACAGTTACATTATTTAAATGTTTTAAATAATATCAACGAAATTGTGCTTATTCAGGTACATAATTTCAAACACGAGTATACTTTACACTGGTTTTTTAATACTCGTAGATGCTAGGATTCGTAGATACAGAATATTGGGGAGAATACAACACTCGCAAAACATTAAATTGTACATATGTACGTTCTCAATGTCAGTAATGTAGGTTCACGATTGAATTGCTAAGTTCAACCCACCGTCTGACAATGAGAACCTTTTATCGTTGACCCCTTTCTGTGGCGCTGATGTCATTTGCCAGGACGTGTGTCTAGTCGGATTTTGTATTAATTTCAATACTCTTAAATGGCCATTCGCAGTCGGAATGCTATTCCTGCAGTCAGTAAGTCATTCAACTCCAGATATTCAGCATTTAAATGACACGATCGGTCATAGATCCCGAATTCGTTTAGAATTTGGTTCAAAAATAAATTTGTGACGTCTGTGATAATGGAACGATGTTTTTTCCAATTTTTCAAAAGCTGAATCTTGTGCCAAAACAAGGAAAAACATACACATTTCCTGCGATAATGTATCCCTACACTTATTAAGATGAATATAAATGTATTTATGTAATTCATTCAACACCTTTTATCATTTTACGAGTATCAATTAGTATTGCATACTTTCTGGACATGTGTCACACAGCTTTGCATATATTTTTCTGTCAAGTTCAATGGCTTAAAATCTTTTACGCACCCGTTTGCAAATTGCTGTATTTATTTATTAAAGTACAATAAACTCTTGCTTTCTCTCGATAGTATTAATTTACTGATATTTTAGCATAATGCAATTAATCAATTAAAATTGTTATAAATTTAATTGAACAATTTGTTATTTATAGACTTTGCATATACGTAGTCTAAGTATAAATACATTGTTGATGATAGCAAGCTATCTTTAAATAGATTCGTACCTACGTCATACGATATTATAAGCAAAATAGTATAGATTAAAAATATTTTATCATTAGAAATTGAAAACCATTTCAATGCAATGTTCATCGTCAATAATTGCAACAACAAAGAAAACTTTTATTTAATCGAGCGTTAAAATATCACACTCAATAAGACAAATAAAAAACAGTAAAAAAACAAATTGATCTTCTTCTTCCTATTAAAATAGTCTTAACATTTATGTAAATTGTCTATGAGTTGTACCAAGACATCTCAGCACCTGGGGATCCTCCTGGAAACACATACGAGTATGGTTTCCGATGTCCTCTTTGGCAACAACCTGGGGACTTGAACCTTCAGCTTTAATATCTGAGGCATATTTGGGTATGTATCATTCTGCATTTAAAAAGATTAAATGATTACCCGGACGCCACCGAGGACTGGAATATTCCAAGAATGGTTCCAACGAGAAAGAGCTTAACCCCAAATTTTACTATAAATATGTAGGAGTATCATTACTACACATTTTAATATCAATAAGGAAAACTTCTTTTACTAAAAATTAACCATAATCATACGAGTATTATTATATTCTCGATTTACGTATACGGTATTGACATATTATTTGAACCAGTGGACTTTGAAACGTTCAATTCCCCCACGATAAAATATAAGTAGCAAAACACATAATAATTTATGTTTCTGTGTTTTTATTTATATATTATAATATTATCTTAGTGTGCAGTGGTTCTTAACCTGTGCTCCTTGAAGCACCGGTTAGGACCAGTTAAACACCGGTTCGATATATAAAAAAGATGGTCGTAGTTGTGTATCGAAAAGAAAGTTAAAATATTTTATGTTATCTATGGAGCTGTATTATTCAAACGATTCTGAGTAAGAGTTTATAAATTTATTTTATTTAATCAATCGCTCAAATACAAAAAAGCATTGCGGTGCATATGATCTATATCAAAATTGATTCACATAGTTTTTTTTCCGTTGTCTCAAAATTATAAAGAACCCCAAAGGCAATGGTTACTACGATTTGTAAGATTACTCAAATTTTAAAAAGAGAAAAACCCATACAAATATAATGATATGTTAAGCTTACATTCATTTTCATTTATAGCACAGTATGAATTGAATAATAATCGAATTTTCATTCATTGTCATCATGACACTTTGTTTGAACCACTTAGCCCATGTTTGTTTTGCTTTTTCTGCTTTAAAAAGTTAAGTTTTCTTGCTTTTTGAACTGTTGTGAAGAGTCTCTGTAATATTTTAAATTAAAATACAGGGAGCAGCAAAAAAAGGACGGTTTTAAATCAAAACCACGACGAAAAGCGTCAGCTTTTTTGCCGCTCCCTCTATAATGAAATTAAATAGTAAATATTTGTTCGCCAAGAGAGAAATATGGATCAATTTATTATTATATTTAGGTACATAAGGTAATAAACTATAACTAGTATATAGGTTTAAGTTATTATAATAGAGGTAAGTTTATAAAGAAAGCACTGTTATATTTTAATGCCTATAATAATATTAAATACTTATATGCGGTAATTGAATGAAAATATAATAAATTTACAAGTACTATGAAATCAATTAAATACCTGAGAAAAGTGAAACAAATTGCAAGAGGTAAAGCTTTTGTAATAATTTTCAGGCTCAACATCTTTTTTGATAATTTGTTTATTAGATTACTTAGCTGAATAGTAAACTGATTTTAATAAAAAATTTAATATGAATAAACAAGAGGGAAATGGCTATGTTTAGCTTTCCGCGATTCAGATTTTTTAAACTTAAGTTACTTGATATATATGTACTAGTATGAATAGAATTTTATATTTAAAAAGCCAGTTGAGTTCCTTCGCTTATCAAGAGATGAATTTACAATATGATTTAGTTTATTATCAATGTATCTAGTTATAATACATTTCCCCAATTCAAAATTTTTGGAGTAACTTTGAAACTTTTTCTGAAATAAATGGCAATGTCAAATTGTGAGTGAGGCACTTGAAAATAAAGAAAATAATGTAAACAATGGACATTGTTTACGCACTGACGTAGGTGTACTACTATTTGTGCAACTTTATTTGATTGGTAAGTGTGTTTAGATACACCTCGATGTAAGGCTGATACAACATTGAATATTAAACAGACTCGTATTGGTGAAGTTTCAAGTTGTTTTCATTCAATAAATCATTGTACTTGATGTTTAATTACCGTTGCTAACCGACATTTAAAAAAATATTGGGCTTTATTATTATTCAATAAAATAAATATATTATTATAAAGTTTCATAATGTAATGGTGAACACTTTATACGATAATAACAATGTTATAATCTTATAAATTATAGTAAAAGGGGAAATACCACATTAAAGGTCCTAACGACATCCCATGTATCAGCAAATATGATCGCATCTCAAGCAAACTGCAGTGGGCGCTAGACGGGAGTATTTACAGCAAGTGTTCGAGAACATGAGTTGCAGCTCTTATGCTGATCTAAAGAGGGTTGCAGAAGATCGAGAATAGTGGAGATAGAGATGCAAGATTTTGTTGCTGCAAATCAATCTACCGGAATGATACTACGAAGAAGAACAATGTTATACATCAATTTTGGCTACCGAAGAAATATTGATGGTAGTTTTAATGAATGACTATAATAAAATATTTAAAATATGTACGATGTAAAATATACAATTTTTGCTGGATTGTTTGTCTCTATCATGTATTGTACCTGTATCCTATAGAAGTACTACCGATATTAAATCGTATTATCTAGGATCAATTGTTGTTTTTATGATTATTTGAATAGCTCTGCCCACAAGGATTTTTCGATTGTTTATTGTATAAATAACTATTTGTCTTTTTAATGTTTTTGTTATGTTTTGAAATAATATGGAATATTTTTGACCTACATTAAGTTATCAATTTTTAAAGATTAAAATTCCAGATTTGACAAAGTAACCACGTCACGGAAAGTTATCTTTCTGACGTCAATTAGATGTATAAACCAAACAATGATTTCGTGATATAATGTCTAAGAATAAATTTACTAAATAGACCGTGAGAATCAAAATATTATTACTTTACTGTATGACTTTTAGAAATCTTAACTAGTTTGAATCGGTTTATTTAAACCTTACCCCCAAGTTATAAAACAACTGTCATAGACTATTTACTCGAATTTGTATCTCAAAAGTCGTTTTGTGTATAATGTACATCACCTATTCACTTAGAGTACTTCAACGAATTGATCTTAATGGATGCTTGGATGAGAGCAATAAAAAATCCACATGCTTAGTCATATGTCAATGGCAAAATCATAGAATTAACAAATGTGATTTTACTTCTATATATTTGAAATAACGTATTATTGTATGGACTGCGGCTGAACATGTGGAGAAGCGCAACTGAGGGGAATACTTGGATTGCCCCGAAAGAGGACCTAGCCCCTGGACATGACCAAGGGTGGAATATATGGAGGTCCCTTAACAGACTTCGGACCGGAGTATGCAAGACGAGGACACAAATGAGGGCCTGGCAGTTTTACAGCGGACCGACTGAATGTGACTGCGGCGTGGAGCAGACCCTGTCACACCTTCTGGAGTGTGCGCTGTGCCCGAGTGGCTGCACCCAGGAAGACCTGATGATGGCCAGAAGTAACGCCATCGACGTCGCCCACTTCTGGGCAGACAGGATCTGACCCTGTTGTTTCCGACACGATTATATATATATATTGTATGGATTTTTTAAATATTTATTAGAATATTATTTTATTATTTCAATATTCTTATCTACTTTTATAGATCATTGACTTTATTACAATATTATTACTAATTAAATATACATATACAATACATCAAATTCTTTTAAAAGCGTCAATTCAATTCATTAAAAAGACTGTCGGAAAGTAATAATATTAAGCTTGTGAATAAATGCAGACTGATTGAATAATAAAAATATACATACTATGAATATATACTATAGCGACATCTATTATACGATGATAACAATGACATAAATACAAGTTCCAACGCAGTCAGCTCAGGCACAGTAATAGCCAAGGCGGCTGAGCGGTGTGAACACCTGGGCATAGTTGGTTTCCAAGGTCCGCATCCCGCTTCTGCCGTTGCTTTTCTGCTTGAATTGACGCATTTAAAAGAATTTGATGTATAGTATATGTATATTTAATTACTAACGTATTATTGTGTATATGTTTAATAAAAAGTAACTTAAATAATGGAATCCACAAATTTTCGAAATGTTTTCAGTAAAAATAGTACAAATTCTCTTTATAAATAATTATAATCCGAATGTATGTGACAACATATTGCTTTGTCACGTAGTACATTTTTTTGTGTTATTTCATTATTCCGAATAAGAAGATTACTAGCTCTTTCATATGCCCTTGAATTTTGTCATTTTTATTTCAGTACAGCACAGGGTTGTGGTAGTGATGACATAGTTAATTGAAACGTGTTTGAATCTGTTCGATCAGACGAGAATAATTGTTTACGGTTTCACACCTCTTTCAGCTAACTGGGCAGGAAGTTTTGTAACCAGAGACAATAATTATTATTCTCTTACAGGTGAACAAGTCTTGGAGGTGTTTTGCGGCGGACATGCATGGAGTCACTGACCACAATTGAATCAAACACCTTTGACCATCGGAGACAATAAAGTAACACTTACAACAACAAAAATACTACTTATTATGTAAACCAAAGATTGAAGATTATTTTTATATGTAAGCACTTAGAGTTTTGCAATCTATTAATTACACGTGGCAATGATGTGTTGTGAATGTGTGTAAAGGCATACACGAGGAAATACAACTGTTTCTAGAATATTTCAAAGTCTACCAAAGATACTTAAGTTTTCAGCCAACTTCAAAAGGGACTTTTTTAAATTAATAATCATAAACCGTAGCAGAAAAGAAACATAGTAAAGCAAAAGAAAAATACGAAATATTAACAAAATTGAAACTCTAACTGTTCAAAAACCTCACAATATTTATATAATTAAACTTATAAATAGTTATTATAACGAGTTCTTACTTTTTAAGGTTACTGAGTAATACAAAAAAAGGAGCAAGTAATATGAGATTAAAATGCATATATAACTTATTTTTCATTGAAGATGATGTTCGATTTGAGTAAAATAATACGATAAGATTTTTTGTATGAACGTATGAAATATTTCATATTTACAAGTTGATATTAACAATGAGATTCTCAGTATAAATAATCTAGGAAGATAGGGACTTAGTAAACCATCTTAGAGAGGCCGATGGAAGAAGACCATCGTGCGCCACGATGGTCTTCTTCACGACATTGTGGAAGGGATAGTCAAGAAGAGAAACTGTAGCGGACGCCCTAGGCGGGAGTATTTGGAGCAAGTGTTCGAGGACTGAGTTGCAGCTCTTATGCTAAAGTAAAGAGGATTGCCGAACATAGAAAAGAGTGGATATCGAGATGCAAGATTTTGTTGCTGCAAACCAATCCAACGGATTGATACTACAAAAAAGAATAACAATGTATAATATTATAATAATAAATATTAAAATTGCTTACATTTTTTATTCCTTGGGTCATAGCATATTCAAATATTGTTTTATTCCGCCAAAAGCAGATTAAAACGTAGAACGCGATACTAATTTCCATAAAATTTAATGTTGCCATTGATAATAAAATAATATTTCGATCACATTTTTCACAAGTAAATGCACTTTTTTCACTGAAAGATTCTACACAATGTGTGACAGTCGACGTGTAGTGTGACCAACTGAAATAATATCAACGCGAGTGGCAGGATTTATTTTAATGTTATTATTATGTACGAGTAATTTTAGAATTTGTATTCTTTAATGAATATAATATTTAATATGTGGTTAATGTTGTTTCAGACGTTTATAAAATACAATAATATTTACTGCATACCATAATTTGAAAATGTGCTGAAAAATAGAAACCTCAGCTATTTCAAGGAGATATTTTTATTAACTGCATACTGTATGCAAAAATAAAAATTATGAGCTAAGACGATCATGTACCTATTTACGATTTATAAACATTCAATGTTCTGGTATCGACTTTATAAAAATTTAAATATATGTTTAGTACATTAATATAGATTGATAAATAATAAAAAAAACTAACAACATCTGTGTAAAACATATTAATATATCATTGAGTAAAAAAATCATATCTGTAAATATATTTATGTAATAAATATTTATTTATTTACATTGTTTTTATATGATCTGTCAAAAGCCAACTGACAAGAGTTGTCTCTTGACAGTGATGGATTGAGGAAGGTTACGAGTTAGTCGAAACTTTAGACTCGGATTATTTATTTATTAAATTGCGGATATCCTCGTTTCGGATTTTATCTTTTAGAGACACTCTGAGCATGGATCTCTCCATAGTACACTGGGTGACCTCTATTTTATGGGTAAGATTTGCAGTTAAGTTCCACGTCCTGCGCCATTACTTAATACAGAGAAGATGCATTGGTTAAACGCCTTAATTTTAAGACATTGCGGAATTTTCGCTTTAAAAATGTACTTTACTTTTCCAAATGCTGCCCATCCCAGTTGTTTACGCCTGTCGATTGCTTTTGAGAAGTTATTTATATAATAATTGAACTCATATTGATAAATTGTATTAATTAGTATATTCACTGCTCTACAAAGTTTATTTTCAGATAATATGTATTCGCATTGATACAATATTTAAAAAAGTAGGATGCTTAACGTAATGACGGCGGTGATTACTCATAACTAAAGAACGATACTTCATTCCTATGACGAAACGACGCTCATTACTTATGACATACCTCATCGTATGTGTGTTATGCTAATGTATTCCGATCGGTGTCATTGTTTGTCGGGATGTTTTGTGACATGACAATATAACATGTTCCAGTGAACAGTGCATTCCGAGCGGGACAATTACTGATACATTATTCGAAAACTCTAATGGCCGACGCAATGTGTTTTCTGACAGAGGAAGAAAATGTATTTTTCCTGTTCGTCACAAATGTTTATTGCGCGATTTCCTAGACGCATTGTCGCCTTCATAGTTATATAAAACGTACGAGTATAATGCATGCAATTATGGAGCAAGTTCACTGCCTGGAGAAGAGTCTTTTGAAGCATTTCTTTGGAACATTCATATGTATCTGAGGGATTTCCAGGTGACAATATTGATTGTATTATACTGATTATTTTAGACAGCCTTTTATTAAAGTTTTTTTAAACTGAGATATGACTGTAGATAAGTAATTTTAACATTTTAATTCAAAGATAATTATCTTTCTTTCACTTAGTCTCATTGAAATCAAACCACACGGCTCAAATCAAGAAAAAGATTCCTACAGTCGACAACGGAACTGGTAATACCTGAGACCACCCTGCGGCTGAACATGTGGAGAAGCGGAACAGAGGGGAATATTTGGATTGCCCCGAAAGAGGACCTAGGCCCTGGACAAGACCAGGGGTAGAATATATGAAGGTCCCTTAACAGACTTCGGACCGGAGTATGCAAGACGAGGACACAAATGACAGCCTGGCAGTTTTACAGCGGACCGATTGAATGTGACTGCGGCGCGGAGCAGACACTGTCACACCTTCTGGATTGTGCGCTGTGTCCGAGTAGTTGCACCCAGGAAGACCTGATGATGGCCAGGAGTAACGCCATCGACGTCGCCCACTTCTGGGCAGACAGGATCTGACCCTGTTGTTTCCGACACGATTATAAATATATATTGAAATCAAAGATGTACAATAATACTTACAAAGTGTGTTTGCAAATTCAAGATGGATATGTTGAACATGCGAGAAAAGAAAGGCATCTGTTTTGCTACAACACGAACATACTCGTAGCTCGAAAAAGAAAAATTGGTATTACTCTTAAATCCAGAAAGTCATATTACTATTGATGAGAATAATTACATACCAATGGTTGATTAAAGCCGTGAAATCTGTGCTATGTTACTTTTTATGAATAAAGTTTTTTTCATTTAACAGTGGTCCCCAATTACACGGCTGTCACTCTCACCTTGGTAGCTGTTTCAAATTAACTTGTTACTAGGAGAGTTGTGACTCGGGGAGTTGTTTCAGTTTTTGACGATATTCTGATTATAGCAGCTCATTTTTATTTATTTTTATGTTCAAATACATAGGAAATAAAACAAAATACATTTATATTATTTAGTTCACTATTTGATTTGAGACTATTTTTGTAAATGATATTCTTACTAGTCAATATATACACCATTACCACATTCCATCGTTTCCCTTATATTATAGTGGTAATCACTTCTTATTTCACATCCTTAAAGTCAATAAGTTACCGTTAACACTTCATTTAAAATTTTCATGATCTCAAATTTAGATCATATTTTTCTCTTAATTTAAAAAGGTCATTTCGTATTTGTCTTTAAACTCTAAAATATTCCTGCATTCTGACATTTATTTATTTATTTAATTTTATTTAATTCATTAACAGAACCGTAGTTCCAAGGTACATAGGAAAATAAGAGTATAGTTATAAAAGTAACATAGAGTAAACATATCCATACTCGTATATATACCTTAAAAAAACATAAAAACATTAGAAGATGACACGTGGCAAAGATCACAGAGATCTAGGAGAATAATACCTTCGACAAAAGAGGAAAATAATATAAGAAAAGGATCGAAGTTCATTTAGGATCGCCATTGCCGTTGTACTAAATTGTAAAAAAATTAATATCTGGCCAGTTAACTGTCAATAAGTTTAATTTTTTTATTTAATTTACTTTTATTTATTTATGATACTGGAATTAAAATATATAAATTTATACTTTACCGGCAAAATATTTTTCAACATTTATAAAATACACGGTTGTAGGTAGCAGTGTTTTTCCCGCGGGGCGTCCAAATAAGGTAAATAAATTGATTTCTTAAGAGTTCTTTGAAGTAACTGATTTAATACTGTGTTCATATAATGGCTTACTATTACGAGAATCATGAATGAATTAATAAATAATGGATGCTTGGAAAATACGCACAGGATAAAGGTGAAACATAAAACATCAGCTGATACTCAAAAAAGTTGTTTCTAGCGAATGAACGGTGCCATAAAGTGACATTTACGAGAAAAGTCGTCAATATACTAACCGGTCGGAACATTAGACTTAAAGGTAATGTTTTTAAAGTGTCGTTTTTTGTAATCCGATCACAGACTTATGTGAATTTCTAAAAAAATCTGCCAGTTCATTTTAAAAAGTATTACTGTGCTTAGAAATGATATACGTGTATGTATTATCGGTAGAATATATATGTACAATATACATGTTTCTTATAGCACATTTTTTTAGTGAAAAATGGCTTATAAAATCATAAATTGAATAAATTGGCACGTGTTTTGGCCAGCTAAAGTCAATGATATTACTCATACCTAATAGTTTCTATGTGTATAAGTGATCACTGAGTATTTAAATATTGATAGATAGATTTTTAAAATATTAGTTGCGTTAGGGATATATATAGCGGACAGGATCTGAAAAGGAGAACCATATTTACATTATTGAAACAATATGTGGAATATTATTTTTGTTTTTTTTTTAATTTATACTTGCATAATTAGCCTACATATAAATATTAATTTAAAGCTCCGCAAGCAACTTGCCAAAACATTTATATGGAGCATACTGATGTACGGCTGTGAGACATGGTGCTTATCTGAAAGACTAGAGGCTTTTGAGATGTGATCTCACAGAAGAATTCTCGGAATTTCCTGGAGAGACCACGTCACGAACAATGATGTTCTCAGCATAATCAAGGAAGTTAGGCATCTAGTAAGAACCATCTCAGAGAGGCGAATCCGATGGATCGGTCACATCATGCGCCAAGATGGTCTTCTTCACGACATTGCGGAAGGGATGGTTGAGGGTAGAAACTGCAGAGGTCACCCTATACGGGAGTATTTGCAGCAAGTGTTCAAAGACATGAGTTGCAGCTCTTATGCTGAGCTAAATAGGGTTGCAGAAGTTCGAGAAGAGTGAAGATCGAGATACAAGATTTTGTTGCTGCAAACCAATCCACCGGATTGATACTACGAGGAAGAATTAGCCTATAAAATAATTAAAACACCTTCCATGGTTTTGTGGTATATGAAACCATATTTTTAAATTTATATAATTTTTATTTTTTGACACATTTTTAAACTAAAGTCAGGTAAAGGGTGATTAATTTACAATTAATAAAAAAAATATCGTCAATAAATAAATGACTGTAATGTGTTATGTTACTTCAATCATTTTGAAGTATTTATATCCCAGTTAAATTTAAACTCTGCATTTTACTATAAATAGTATAATAACAATGATATTATCTATAATATATAATAATTATTATTAAATACCAAATAGGTTATGTGCTATTTATTGATTGATTATTATAACAATGACGTAAGCAACAAGCCATTTAACACTTTTGTATTTATTAGATAATAATACACAACTATTAAATAACGCCATCTTCACACAATTAATGAAATTAAATTTTAAGCGTTATAATTTATTAGAATTAATATATTGTAATGCGTGTTTTAGAAGAAGCTAATGGAGTATTATAATTATATTAATGTTAATGTGATGAAATAATTATTAAACATGATATATTGTTGACGTAGGTATTGGTATAGTGGCTTGCACAGTAAATATTTAAGAATAATATCATCGATGTAATGACGGGGTGCCATATGCTTGCGTACCGGTTAATAGGTCAACTAAGTGGGCTCGTGATTGATTACATTTCTATTTGACATACGTACGTTTGACATGTTAATGGTCCATTGAAAATTACAATGCTAGAGCGCCGATCAGGGTCACAAATTGCAAGTTAATCTTAAATATTTTAACTGTATACGTTTTATCAGTTCACTGTGTTGTTTTCAGTTATTTGTAATATGCCAAAAAATATACATTTAACGTCTATATTTTCCTTCACAAACATGTCTTTTGACGTCCTGCAAAGTCATTAACTATAGTCAAAAAGTTATAGAAAAAAATATTTAGAAAAACAATAAGTTAATACACAATAAACGTTTTTGGTACTGTCTGTCGTGTTAACAGAAGTCGAAGAAAAATACAACGAAAACACACTGTAAAATCTCTTCCTGAAACTTGACAAATAATTATTTTTTTCTATTGCGCGTTTCTGAGAGAAACCATTGTCGAATCGAGGCCGATGGCTCGCTGGTAAATAATAAAGGCAGATAAGATTAAGACCTTCACAGATGGTCCTTACTCGTGAATAAATATTGTGTTACATAAATATATGGCAACAATAAAATACGATAGGGCGTGAAGATTACAATGTCCGAAATGCGGTGTTGTGTTTGTGTTGGACAAATACAGTTCGGCCATTGTATCGGCCAATTAAATACACGTAAAAAACTCAAAAAAAATACTTCCGTGAATCTGATAGCGAATGCTTGATAATACAATTCTCATATAATTTTCTAGAGCGGCTTTACTCGTAGCTTATTATATAATTTACGTAGTTAACCCTCCAGATACAAGCGTGACCGTATGGTCACAGTGAACACTATTGTCTATTTGTCCCTACTCCGGTTCCCATTCTACCTAAACATTGTATATTTCGCTGTTTCGGTTAAGAAGTGTCTCCACCACAGTTATTCTGCAGCCGCGGCAATGGAAACAGTTACCAAGTAGTTAATTTTTTTTCTACAAAATGCATACTTCAAAAGAGTAAATACATTCTTTTTAAATATAAAAATTATTTACGTAATTTTTTACTAATTCATTTCGTATAACAATATGTTGATCTAAGAAAGTAATATCATAAATATTTTCGGTGTAGCTGTCATTCAACCCCAAAGGCTAGCCAAGGTTAGAATCCATACAAAAAACAAAATAAAGAATAATATTTCATACAAAATAAGTTGTCAATAGTAAGGAGTAGCGTGACCATACGGTCACATAGCGTTTCTACAAGAAAGCAACGTGTATTTTTTTTAAAATTATTTTTGCTAGATAAAGAAGACTAAATGCTGATAAAATATAGCTTGAAACTTTAGTTTTTATCAAAAAAAAACTTTCGTCTCAGAAGGGTTTTAATGCTGTGTTAATAATAGTAAATTTGAGATCAGATTTGAGTACATATTTAAGTTTTTTTTTAATCATTAACATTTCACATATTCTAAGCAAAATCTCGTCTAGACCTGTAATATTGTAATATTTCGATGAATATTTTTTTCTTCGAAATGAATCAGGTTTCTCGGACAACATTAATACATTCTAAACACACTGAATACAATATTCTTACAAAACAAAGTAATATTTTAATATTTTTAAATCGTTTAAATACATATTTACAAACGATTTTTCCTCTTACGTGGGATTCTGTAGAAGTTCAGCAACGATAACCCAAAACATAAACTCGTACGTACGAGTATATATGAGCATTTTCAAGAATTTTTATAGTCATATCGACTATAGGCTTTGTTAACAACGTCTTAACGTTTGATTTTCGATTAAAAAACACTATTAATACAACAATTAATTCAAAGTAATATGCTACTAATTTCCTTAAATTTAGACATAGTACTGAGACTGAAAACTAAATAAACTGAAAGTAACACGAGATGCGTAAAAAAATAATACAATCAATATACAGGGAAAGTTTTCAACAATTGACAATAGAAAAAAAAACATTTTAAAAGGTCGCACAATAAATATTAAAATTCATTGTATGATTTGACAAGGTCGGGAGGAGAAAGCACAGTTGAAGGTCAATTTAATTTGCTAATAAAATCCTGACGTCTCGTTGACCTCCTGACCTGAAGACAATTAGCCTAAATCACCGCAATTTTATTATTATGTGATGCACACTCAAGGCTAAATAAACTACAGACAGTTGGACAGCTGTTTAAGACGATTTTTTCAATGTTCCTTGTATATATATTCTTTTAGTTGATAATTTGTATACTACCTCTAACAATAGTAAAAAGTCGAATTTAAATAATCATTAATTAAAAATATGAAATCAAATGTTTTTTTTTTCAATTTATAGCTAAGAAAAATACGTTATTTCTTGCATTAAACATTATTTATTATAAAGATAAATTTATAAGGATATTTGTTTCTGAAAATTAATCGCTTTATTATCGATCAGGGCGACTGAACATTTTCGTAAGCGGATCTTGATTTTCATATATATTTATAAGGTATTAGCTAGTAATATATCTTGATAGTAAAAAACCGTGTGAAACATATAATTTCTTCATAAGTATATGTATATATTCGACAGTCGTATACAACTGGGATGGGCAGCATTTGGAAAACTAAAGTTCATTTTTAAAGCGAAAAATCCACAATGTCTAAAAACTAAGGCGTTTAACCAATGCATCCTCTCTGTATTAACTTATGGCGCAGAGACGTGGAATCTGACAGCAAGTCTTACCCATAAAATAAAGGTCACCTAGCGTGCCATGGAGAGATCCATGCTCGGAGTGTCGCTAAAAGATAGAATCCGAAACGAGGAAATACGCAGAAGAACCCAAGTAGTGGATGCTACCCAACGAAGGCACACTCAAGTGGCAATGAGCAGGACATATCTGCCGAAGAGACGGCGGTCGATGGGGAAGAAAAGTATTGGAATGGTGCGCAAGAACTGGCAAACGAAGCATTGGCCGACCCTCTGCAAGATGGACTAACGACATAAGAAGGAAAGCGGGAGTGACCTGGATGCGTAAGGCGGAGGATCGAAGAGGATGGAGACTCATGCGGGAGGCTTACGTTCAACAGTAAACGGATACAGGCTAATGATGATGATGATATATATATATATTTAAATAAATTATACACGTACGAGTATGATGCTTTGTTTTACCTTGAAAGTGTCGCGTAGTAGGCAACAGTTGCATCTCCTACGTCATTGGCGGAGTAAAGGCATTGATTGTACCGCTTTTAATTTGTGACCGGACATGAGATAATCTAAACAAAAGACAGGATTTGAAATGTTTTGACATTCTTTCTAGTTTACACCAGGTTAAATACATTATAATGACAGGCGATTGGTTATTTAGCTAATATTTTAGCATTATTCGCTAATCGACAATAACAACTTATGCATGTTTTATAGATAATTTATATATTGTTGACTTACTACGAGTATAAGTACGTTTAATCTATTAACTTTTAAAATAATACATTTCTTGACAGTGATGAATTGAGGAAGGCTACGAGTTAGTCGAAACTGCAGTCTCCTAAACAGAGGCCATATCTAACGTGATCCACGTAAAAACAGAGTAAATAAATAAATATATATTATTGTATATATAATGTAAAACAATCAAATAGATATATAAAAACAGTTAATTTTTTAAAAAAAGCAACATTATTTGTTTAAATTGTTAGTGTAAATACATTAATAATTGTATTTAAAAACTATAAACGTCGTTTTGTTTTACGTATATCCTTAAGAGGCTCCTAGACGATCAATCATATTGAACAATCCTGCCCCTTGTCCATGAATAGCTGCAAATCCCAAGACCAAATGCTCGGTAGCACACGGACCATCGATGTTGCCAGATGTTGGGCGAAAACAGTTTGACGTCGCTGATACGAAGAAGTAGGTGAAGATAATGAACAATATTACGTACTGCAAATGTATACAAAGAAGTACGAGGCATTAAAAGACTAAGTATTCATTTAAAAAATATATATAATATTGTAAGTCCTATGAATGTTACACATTTAAAAATAATATTATTATTCATACTGCCATCAGCATGATGTACCCCTTGCTGACTGGTACCGAAAGCCTCGATATACAATCTTTCGTCTCTTATTTCTGTTCGCTTGTCATACATTTATGTGTCCGCCATATTGGGACTAGTTAAATAGTAAAGTTTTATCGTAAATATATGTCAATGTGCTTCAGAAAAAGTCTGTGTTATCAATCTGCTCCTAATCCTGCCACCACGCGACTGAATTTGAGAGAGAGAGAGGAGGATGTTAGTACATATAGGGTCCGCCAAATAACTTTTTTTTTAAGTCACATCGAGTGTAGCTTCGGCTGTGTGGCACGTAGCGCCGTCCTGTTGAAACCAAATGTTGCCAATATCCTCCTCTTCAATTTTTGTGAACAAAAATTCGTACAACATGGCCCGATAACGGTGAATTGATGTTGATGGCGCTTCACGTACACTTTCTGCCAAAGCAGCAATATTCTCGGGTGTACGCACTGTTTTTGGCTTTTCACGCTTTGGTTTATCGATGAGGATGCCAGTTTCTTTCACTTTTTTCACAAGATACCAAACATACGGAGCTGACGGTGATTCTCTTCTTCCAAAATCCGTACGCAATTTTCGCACACATTCTGCAACATTACCATGATTTTCAAAGTAACGTTGCAATATTTCCCAGCGTTGTTCAAGCGTATACACAACCATATTCGTTCAGCGGAAGGATAAAACTAATCATCTGTCAAATCAGACATGAGCTAAGTGTTACCATTCACGAAATAAGCACTAGTTGAAAAAAAAACGTTAGATGGCGGACCCTTTATGTTGAATATTGAGCCAATGTATTTTTCAAGATGATGTTATGCACAAAAAGGAACAAATTTGAATTATGAAGCCAAATACTTGACAACTAAACTTGTCAACTAATGTATTTTTTAATTATTTCTAAAATCAAATAACTTCGAAAAATATTTGTTAAATGTAACACATTTTACTTAACCTTAAACTTGATACAAAAAGTACCAAGTAATATCCAGTTAAAGATCACTATTATCCTAGCAGACATATTATACAAAACACTATAGAAAAATATGTGTAGTGTTATAATGTATTAAAGAAAATGACGTGGAGGTAATTACTGTATTTATTAGAGATACTCGTATAAACATGTGGCTTAAGAAGAGGTTAGGAAAAAGTGATTCAATTGATGACGCAGGAGTATTACAATATTCATATTGCACAACATTATTCATCATAAATATTCAGAAATAAAGGATATGACGGTGAAAACTCGTTATTTATTATCAGAAAGTTATCAATTTTCACACATTTCAAATCCAAGCCGATCGACCGGTGTGCATTGAATTGATGCCTATATAGAATTCATATCCATTTATAGGATGCATAACGCAGTTGTGCAAACTCATATAAAATATCGCCTCGCATTGGGAATTCCATTTGAATGAAATATGTATTAGTTTATCCCATAAGCAGACGAGACAGATGGCTAATTGAGGAGAAGGGAAACGAAAATTTTCAAGGAAAATCCGAATTTAGCAAAAATATTACAGGCTTTACTGCTACAATATGGAGCCTAACGTTTTTACTTGTACCTTCAATTAGTAATGATATACTGCGAATAAATTACATAATATTTTTTTAATGTACAACAAAACACAACGTAAAAATTCAGTTTCAAATTAACAGTAGTTTTATAATGATTATAATGCAATTGACCGCAGTTGACATCGTTCAACAGTAAAAAATCAATCCCAGTACAAATTAAAATTTATTTATAGTATGAGGTGAATGTTGCTTTTTTTATATTTTTTCTTTCGCAATATGTTGTTTCGCAAATAATGTAATTAAATATTTCCATATTATTTTATTACCGACTAATCGAATACATTATTCATACGATTTTCACATAAAGAATGAGTTTCATGCTTATTTATAGCTTTGTTAAATATTGTTTTATGGCTTCGACAGATCATTGACATCCATTAAGAGGGATATGCGTATGAGTGTACACACCTCTTTTTAATAAATACATAAGAAATATATAAAGGCCGAAGTATATTATTTACACACATTATGAAGCTGAACAGATGTATCTCGGGGTCAATCAACCTAATACTCGCCTAAAATGGAGAGCGATCACTAGCGTCATGCTCCTAAGTAGAACACTATGTTGGAATTAATGTTTGTAATCTAAATGTTTCAAAATAATAGTGCAATTGGCTTTGATGAGCAATCACTAATCAGTTAGTTTAGATAACGAAAGGTGACCAATTTTGTAATAAAATTAGATGAAAATTGTGCAGATGGAAGTCATTAACAAAAAATCCATATTCAATTAGTGAGCGAAATGCGTCATAGAAAGACCTGACAATCACTGAAGTGACCGCATTACTGATTCAATTTTGGTCACATCTGTTTATTTTTCATCCAATTTGGAGCACATAGACATAAAATAGCTCTCCAAAGATTTCATAATTTAGTTTTACATTTACCCAAAGATCTGTATGACATTTTGCTGTCCAATAATTACTGTAGTGTTGTGGGGTACTTAGTTAAGCAAGATTATCCCTATAGGTTGAATGTAGTCACGATCTCTGTCTATAACTGCTTTATATGATAATCTGATATTGAACTACGTTTCTCAGGTGTTAATTTACTTATTCTGTAGAGAAGTCGAATCTTATAGCAGGTCTTACAAATAAAAAGAAGAAATGCGTAAGACAATCAACCAACCGTCCCACTGCTTGTATAATCAGATACCCCCAACACCAAGATTGAAGTCTCGAAGCAGCTTTCTGAAATCCACACAACCTCTCACATCCGGCCCTGAAAATGAGAGACTCCAACTCTGGCAACAAATCGCACCAGAGGATTTCATTACTCCAAAGGAAGGCCTCCCAACTGGCAAGAGCCTTGACTGGCCGACCTGGAAATCCCTAAACAGATTAAGAACCGGAGTTGGTAGAACAAAGGACAACCTCGAGCGGTGGGGAATGCTTCGGCAGGGAGAGACACTATTGTGCGACTGTGGAGACCTGCAGACCGCCTCACACCTACGATGCTGCTCCATGTGCCCAACAAGTTGCACATCTCAGGACCTAATGCTGGGCAACACACGAGCTATCGATGTTGCCAGATATTGGGAAAAAATAATTTGACGTCGCTGACACGAAGAAGAAGAAGAAGACAAATAAAAAAATGACACTAACGTGCTATGGCGAGATCTGTGCACCGTGTCTCTAAAATATATCATTTGAAACGAGGCTATCCTCAGAAGATATGGAGTATTGGAGATAACCGAAAGAGAAGGCACACTCATGTGGCAATGTAACATGGTTCCGCCGCATATCATCCGCAGACAATTCGTTTAATGACTTATCGGTTACGACGTGGGCGCACTGGACGTCTGGTGCACGGGACATTTCAACAAAAAAAATTAAAAAAATGTATTAACTGTTTAAATCCTTATGTTTGGTTAGGTTAAGTTAGCGAGACAGCCAGTGCACCAGACATCCAGTGCGCCTCACGTCGTTACCGATGAGTCTTTGAACGAATTGTCTGGGGACGATAGGTCGTGACACCATGAAACATATGTGTCTTAGAGATGAGGGTCGATAGGGAAGAAAAGTGTTGGTTGACTGAAGATATCATAAGAATAGCAGGAGGCCTACGTTCAGTAGGCCTCCTGCTAAACAGTGGACAGACACAGGTTGATGATGATGTTAAACTTGTATACGATTGATAAGATGAAATGATTTTGTAATAATGATCATGACGCTCCTATAGATAACGAACTATGTTTTATTGAAATCTCTGCAAGTGGAAGATAGAGCTAACTAGCTCACACGAGGTGATTAGGTGATTAGTGGACGACACGCGTCACAGGAGGAAGTGACAATCAGTCAATTATGCCCGATTTGCTAACCGCCATTACCTTGTCACAGATAAATTAACGGTACGATAAGGGCTTTTAATATAACAACAATGGCGAGTGACGCACTAGTGAAATATTGCTTATTAATATTTTGTATGTCAGCACCTACATTGTACACGCAAGAAATATACTTCCATCATTGTAGACCTTCAAAAATAGTATAGTTTTTAACATATCAATGCGAAATATTTAAATTTTTAATCTAAAATATGCACAATTTTATTTTAACATTTGTAAGTTACATTTTTATGTATTTTTGTAATAAAAAGTACTGCGTCAATTGAATTACATACTAATTATTGTATTAGCATTGATTAGCATTGACACAACATGATTTATTGTCGTAATCATAGTGATATGCGTGACAAAAAACAGTGAAAATGAATGTCTGAAATTGAATTTTAAATCAATTATATAGAAAACGTTTTATTTATATAAATTAAGGGTTTTCAAATAAATAAATCAATATTACAGTTGCAGTCCAATAGGTTTTTTTACAAGTGATGAAATTCAATTTAATGTAGAATTATAAAGTGATTCATTTAATGTAAAGTTATTTGTATATAAAGATCTTAAAATATTTATATCATAAAATGATTATATATTAAATGAAATAAATATATTAAAGTAGATAAAAAATGTCGTGCTAATCACACGCTATCTTAAATGTGTATGTTGTAATAGCACTTAAAACACCTTGATACTGTTTGGCATGTGCGGCAAGGAATAAACTAAATCTGCCTTATCATAATGCCTCTCATTATTTGAAATACCATCCACAATAAATAGAGATTTCGAATGCAGTTGAATTAAACCAGGGCTTTCGATCTGACAGCTATTACATGCTGCTAGTGACGATTTGTAGTGACCCCTTGCAGCAATTTGGATACAAATGGCAGAGAGAAACTTGTGTAAAACTTTATAATAATTTTTCAATACTTAGAATATGCTCTTTAATATTATATTACTAGCATTCAGTTTGAGAAACATTTAAAATATAAAATAGGCAATACTTCTACTTTTTATATGGATCATGTGAATATATTTTATTACAAATAGTGCATATGGGTAACTGAGGAAGCTCTCATTAAAAGGGAAACCGCTGTCTTCCAATTTGTAAATGAGAGGGATCATAGTGTTCAACCAAATCGCCTCGGATGTTGATATGTTTCATACAAGGGGGGCCCAATTCAGGCATGAACACCACAAATTTGTTTGGAACAATAATTTGTTGCAGTCGTCTGATTGATGAGTTTTGAGACCTTCTGTTGCTTGCCTTTATTCGTTTGTTTTTCTTAGTACTAAATCATAAGTACCTATATTTATATATATTTTTTATTGAATTATAATTCTACTTACGAGTATATTTCAGTAACGTATTAAATTTATTGTGTTATTGAAAGGAGAAATAATTTAAATATTAAGCAGTGCTAAACGTGACCCATATTAAAATGGTGTAAAAACTATTTATTAATTTAATATATAATATTACTTTACCATATTCATTCCCAATAAAACAATATAGTTTAACCAAACAGGTAGTTAAATGTCGCAGTAGTAAATATGCGTGAAAAAAAACTTGTATATACCATTTGTGGTTTTAATCTCTGTTTCGGTATTTTTTCTGTGATTAATTAATTAATAAAATGCCATATAAGACGGTGTTTAATGTATTTCCAATTTGATATATATTTTTTTATTACTTATGCTATAATCGTCCTTTCATCTCTGCACACATTACACTTATTTTATGATCCACTTCTCGTATCACGCAGATCTTTGTATTTTTAGTCTCCTCAGTAGGTCACCGATGTAGAGCAACATTACTACTTCCTCGCACATAATAGAAACCTTTCTTCGTGATTTTAAAAGCAAACCACTGCTACAATGTCACAATAAAGATTACCTATTTACATAATGTCTCTTCACACGTGCTGAAGAAGTATGTAAATAAATTAGTCTATCGAGTATTGTAGCGATATTTTCTTTCAGCACGTGTGCGTGGTGTTCAACACTTTGGTTGTATCCTTATAAATTAAGGAATAGAAAAAAAATATCTAAATGGATCAAAAGCATCTTTCATATTTTAGTATAAACCAATTGTTTCGTTTTGGCATCTACACAGCACTACAAAAGTGTTTTTATAAAACAATATACAAATTCACAGCAAACATCATCTTATATGTCATTTCTCTCACAGTAAATCGGGATAAACAGTAACGGCAGACCCTGAGATCCCAGTGTCCACAGTTATTATTCGGTTTATTTTTTACGATTTATTGTTATTTATTATGATTATTGACTGAATACGAATGAAAAAAAGCTTTTCGACTCTTTCAAAGCCATAAAACCTTTATGGAAGAAAGTTTTCAGTCAAAAAGATAAACTAATTCTAGCCTTTAGTTAACTCCAAAAAGTACATGCGTGTGTAAGAAAGAGGATTTTTTAAATCACATTGCGTTATTGTCATAAAACCCAAAAATATTTATAAATTTTTATAAAATATATGTGCGACGTATTAAAGATGTCAACTTGTACCAAATGAGCTATGAATTATATAAGTCAGAATAAATATCATTGCCAAATAAGACACTTTGTAGGACAATAAAAAATAATGATAGGGTGTTAAAACACTAAAACATGTTGAATAATACAGTTAATAAAAATCGTTTGCTTAAAATAAAATCATTTCATACAGTTACTCCATTTTTAAGCTGTACAATCATCACTATCAAGATTTTAAGCTTCAGTATATCATTTACAACACATTACCAGAATATAATGTTCTGAATATTTACTGAAAAGGTTTCAGAGTGAAATTAATAATTATGTCACTCTAAGACTTACAAATTTCGTAATGGAATTCTTTTATGACGCCTATTTTTTGAATTACAGCATTAGCATTAATATCACGGAAGTAACGAAACTATTTTTATTAAAATTCTTTATTTATTCCATAACATATCTCAGTACAAATAATCTGTGTATTTTTTGTATTTTTACCACTGATTCATACAATAATAAAAAAAACATAGTTTCCATGTCGATTTTTTTATATGCGAGATCTCGACTTCCATTGTGTCTCATGAAACATATTACTCCTTGATTATAACAATTACAATAGTGGTATTTATATTGAAGAAAACAATTGCAAAAGATTTTTTTTAGGGAAACATCAAATCAATATGTATTAACATATCAATTTGATGTTTAAAAGATTTCTGTACGTCACTTTGAAACTTTAAAATGTTTCCAAACACAAAATATTGAGATAACATTGAAATAAAAATGAAAAAAAAAAATTTAATTATTAAATAAAAATCATTAGAAAAAACATTAAAAATTAAATCAGTCACTTTCTAATGTATAAAGTAAGAATAGTGCATATATATTTTATACATATGGATATATATATGTATATTTATTTCTGATCTGAAATACATTAAAATTTTAGAAAATGATTCTCTTAGCTTCAAAACATTTGTCTCGTATTTTTTATTTACGTAAGTCATAACATTCAGAAATTTCATAAAAATAACTTTAGATCAGTTTATTCATTTTCTCTAATTATTATTCATAGTATGAATCCTAATATTATCCCACTTTAACAGCGACGAAAATATTTCAGGAAAAAATACGAATAATGAATTGTAATCGATCATCAAGTCGATGTGAAATTTTTCAGGTCGATTGTAAGATTCCTCGAGCTTGTTTATTTTCACTTCCATAATTTGCCCACAAGAAATCAATTAAGAAGAGCGGCAAAGTGAATGATATTAAAGATTTCATTAGTGAAATGTGTCATGTTTTCATCAGAATACAAAGTTTATGTTTTCTTTGAACACGCTCTGTAGGTTAGTAAATTTTTCATTGTTGTTCACAAGCTAGAGTCAATTAAGTCTAGTGAAAAATTACTGCATGGCATTTTAATACATGTGTCGTTGATGCATTTGCGCGACAGGAACCCGCGATCATATCTATAAATGTTTCATATTTCAGCGATACGAAACTACTTTTAAATAAATAAATATTTATTGTTTTCTTTCAGATACCACAGTTGAGATATGGATTCGTATTTTTTATCCCCACCAGACTGGTAACCTTACTTTTAGGAACACAATCGGTTGTGTTATTGTGTGTATGAATCTCAGATTTGAGTCTGAATAAAATTAAATATGGTGCTTGACAATAAGCTACATCGTGCACATTACATGTTTTTTTTGTGTTGATTAGTACATTTATATGCTGAACACTTCATTATTATTTCGCAAGTATTATTTGCACAGAAATGTGTATATTTAATACAATAGAATGTTTTAGTAAATCACTTTGAAAATTTATAATGTTTATATTGAGATAATGTTAGATTAAACATTGTAAAAAACTTTGTAATTATTTACTAAACAACAACAAAAAGTGAATCAGTCACTTTCTAATGTTCATACACACGTATAAAGTAAGAAGAGTGCAAATATATCTTTTTTGATAGGATAAAAATATGGTTTATCTTATGGATATTTTTAATTATTTATTAGAATATTATTTTATTATTTCAATATTCTAATCTACTTTTATAGATCATTGACTATATTACAATGGTTTATCTCTTTCTTTTGCTAATACCACTATCTCTTGTTATTACTTTAATGGAAAAAAATATATAATAAAAATGAAACACACAAATACTGAGCCGCATTTTCGTGCGAACTTCAATATCTCATACAAATACTATGGGGACCCCGCGACACACGAATCGATCTTTAATACACAGTAAAAGTGCGGCTGCCCTAAAAGCCGTTGAAGGTTCTGGTACATGTGAATGCTGCGTTATGTTACTTTGATATACTAGAAGAACCTTTTTATTTATTGTAGGTGTACTAACTTCTCTATGAAGTTATTTTCACTACAACATGTGCTGTGTAATTTACATGATACGAGTATGCTGATACTGCACTGCAGTGTGTGATGAAATATCTGGACCTCGGGATCCAGTACCTTCAACGTGAGAATAAATTATTTCATAGCATGAAGATTGAAGGTTATTCGATTTCCTAATTGAAATGTGTCTTAATTTAGTAAACCTCAAGTTGGCCATATTTAATAGGTGAATTTTACTTGGTTTGTTTTAATAAAATTTAATGTTTTTTTTTTTATCTAACAGCTACTTGCGGTTTAATACCGGCGATTTTGAGGGAGTCGAAGGACATAATATATACAATTAGTAACTAATATATAGGTACATATAAGAAACCAAATTAACTTACGACGACGATAAATATTTAGCAATAATATTCTTCTATTTCCGCTCCCTGTCTGAAGCATATAGTCGGCTTATATTGCAGTTGTAAAGTTCTGCCGTGTATTTGTGAATATGTATTTCCCGATAGCTTTTCACGACGGCGAGAGACTGGGCCACAGGTGGCTTGAAGAAAAGGCAGTTGTAGTTTATGATATCTACGGTTCACATGTCTCTCTTTTTTCACTGTATGATGGAACGCTGTCAATTATGTTGCCTTACCACGACATACTAGACCGAAAAAGTTTCAAAACCCACTATAAGTGCATTCATTGGATGTTTGTTAGAGACAATATTCGCAGCCTTGCAAAAAATTGGATAATACAGGCGCTTTTCCACCTGCAGTCTAATCAACAACAAATTAACAGAATCCGCAGCAGATACTCGTATATCTTCTTCCTCCGGCCAGATATTTGTATTATAAATTGTACACTTTAGTAAATTCATTATCAAAATGGTGTCACTTATAAATGATTATTGTGGCACCAACGAACTCCTTACCTTTTTTGAATAGTGCTAAATTTTTCCTCTTGCATATTAAACCTTTGCTATGCAAATACTACCTAGGTATCTGAATAATATATCCTCACAAATGAAAGGTTTCTGATCACTGTTGGCAGTGACAAGAGCGTGGTCAGTGTTAGTGTTAGTCGCGCGTATAAGTGTTAATAATTTAAATCGCTGAAGTCGCAAATTACTTTAATTAAACAACCGGCAGTGTGGCCTCAGGATCAACTAGCGACACAACAGCAACGATAGATGAAAAAAAACGCTTAACGATTATTTATGATAATTAATCATAACATTCGTAACTATTTCTTCAGCAACCTACTAACGAATGGCAAAAAGTCATCATCAAAGAATCATCTTTTATACTGTATTCTATTCATAGCTTGGAAATAAATATGTTGTATCATTTTATCGAAAAATTACATTCAAATAAATCACCAAAAAAACCGCAAAAATTCATATAACAATATTATTATATATTTCTATATTCGATTCAAATATGTAACACATGGTAACTACAAATTGCCGATACTCTAGAGTAGTCAATTGCCACTGTCTATTACTTGTCAAGAAAAATCTAAACTATGGGAACATACATGGTTACTGATGACCTCCGGGGCAAAAGCATGGAGACTTAAAGACACGGCAACGTGACAACATCAAAAATATAACACACCTATAGTGTGACATATTTTGGGTGTTTTTTTAACATAATTTTTAATGTGATGAGATTGGATCATTTATTAAAGAGCCAAAGTAAATTGTTAATGAATAATTAAATAAAATCGTTTAACGCATTACATTATTCAAAAAACGATAAGAGGAAATTGAAATTATTTCAATATATGTAGTAAGATGCAACGAATAGTACTGCACGTACTTAATAATCATATAGATTCAAATGTCAGCTGTGTACTGAGAATTTGTATTTTCAAATTAATTCGTTTAGAGTGTCTATGTGAAAAATATTGACAGCCAAAGTAATTAGTCACGATAGTGGAAAACATGCGTTGGTTGTACTTTCAATAGTACCGCTAATATGGAAAATTTGTAGTAGTTAAGTAAACGCGGATAGTGTTTTATTCCATTTGATTGTTATGCTTGATTAATGAAATGCACAACACGTCCTCAGGACTTGCAATAATATCTAATGGCTATGCATCAATGCGGGTAAACGTGATGCACCTTGGCCAGTAAATATTGGCATTATTTAATGCGTAATTTAAAAAGTGCTTTAGTGATTAAAATAACAATTAAATGAAAATAAGTAGTGAATGTTTTTAATATTAAATCTTTACAATATAAAGAACATTAATGTTCAAAACAATTTTCGTCTTTCTTAACTGTTCGGACAGATATAAAACATCCAAAAGGGTTCATTTTTGCCATAAACCAAACATAATTTACATCCAGGTTTATCTTTATATGCGAGTATATTAAATGAATGTCTTGAATATGTTATCAGGTGCATATAATTTTCTATCTAACTTTATTGATTATAAAACCCCTAACAAATCATGAATTAAGTCAACTCTTTACATTAACCCACTCCCTTTTAGAGATGTTTTCTTTTCATTAGATAGTCCCGCGAGAAAATGACTGTTCTTAAACATTCAAGATCTTTAAATCCTTCTGCTATTCACAACCGTGGGATTCTTGATTGCTTTAAGTTTACGTTTCAAATAGGTGACTCCTTACTTATGTCTGCTATCTGCAGAATCCATTTCCCACCTCGCTATTTCCTTATCTATTCCCACGTATTTCGTGGCTAGCGACATGTTACCAAAGAAGGCAATTCGAGACTCGCTGTAGTATACTAACTTCGGAGCCTTAGACTGAGGTCTATTTGACATCTAACTGATGCACCTAGAATCACGGGAAGGCCATCAGCCACTCTCTAACAAGTAGCTTATTGCGTACGTCCAGTAACGGGTCCCCTCTGGGTCTCAAAAAACAGGACGAGACAGGGAGGGTTTTCACCAAGCGAGGGTTCCAAATAGGTATACCTGTGCTCATTCAACTGCAATGACGCTTGTAAAAGAACTATCAACACAGCCCTATCCTATTTTCACAATTCAATTTTTTATTGCTTTCTTTATGTTTTCATGGTGTTTTTTAGAGTTTTTTGTTTCACGCTTATAATGTCATATAATTTACATTATTTGTGTTGTTTTTTAATTGAATATCTGTTCAATTAAAGAAATAATATATTATGATTAAAATTATCAATATTACAGTCAATTCTTGACAAATAATTCTGTTTTTATTCCATTTCACATTGCTCCAGGCCTTCGGAGTTTGAACAATGGCCAACCGGAATGCATAAGTTTAACCTTAAGTCGGAATGCAAATTTTATTGTATTTTCTAAAAATACTCTACCATTGTTCAAGCTTATTTTACGTAAACGGAACGATCCAGTTCACATTTGACGCAAAGCTTTACGCATGTGCTCCATTCCGCTCACGCACGATGACTGCTGATGACCGTGTGTGCAGCAGCGTGTCAAGTTACCCAGCAAGGCACTGTCAAACGACGTCATCACTGACAGTTTCACTTCAGCACAACAGTAATCCTGTTGCAACTGAAACACGCCTTCTCAAACTGCATTGTATACAATTATCATTAATAACAGTTGATCGTTTGATATTGCCATACCTCTCCATGTTGCGAAGTGTTATCATATAGTATATCAATAAGTAGGCCTTTTGCCGGTGGGTATAGCTCAATGGTCAAAGCGTTTGCTTTGTAAGCCAAAGGTCGTGGGTTCGGTCCCCGACGGAGATTAAAAAAAATTAAAAAATGTAATCGATTTCTGAGCTCTAAAATACTCGGTTGGTGCGAATTTGATCCCTCACCCGTAAAATGCGAGTCAAAGCATATTAATTAAAATTTGTAGTAGACAAAAGTCGTCCCGTGAAGACCATCCATTCATAGTAAATTCCTGTAATAATAAGGATGATGCGTGAATCTCGGGATGTAGTCTGTGGCGTTGGCGGATCAACACTCCACATGCAGCGCATAGTCATATGCACCAAGGTAAGCGTCCACAGAATAGAATTCCACAGATGAGACATCAAAATTACTATTACCATCTATCGGTATTCTCCTGTATGTGTTTAAGGCGATATGACATTTCACTTTTTTTTATT
Source organism: Glossosoma conforme (assembly GCA_022606575.1). Taxonomy (NCBI): domain Eukaryota; kingdom Metazoa; phylum Arthropoda; class Insecta; order Trichoptera; family Glossosomatidae; genus Glossosoma; species Glossosoma conforme. The sequence goes on from JAGTXR010000030.1 coordinate 364,898, forward strand.
TGGTGAAAATTTTCAAGCATCTCTGATTTAATGGCTGAGGAAAAAACAATCATATAATTCATGTAAAAAAATAATTCATACTTTTATGTTAAATTATGTTTCGCTAAATGAATTTCGTAAATTTTAGAATTAACTTTCTCAATTAAAAAATATTATATTATGCCGTGATTGTTTTAAATGCGAGTAGCTTTCATTTACTTTGCTTTATAGTGGTTCAAAATATTTGTTTAAAATATCCATAGCTAGAGAATATGGCCACTACAAATTGCCACCACGCATTTCTGCCAGTTGCCAATGTACATGATAACTCTGCTACCAGAAGTTCTAAAAATAAATATAAATAAAATCCTCCAGAACAGGAGATCAAAGAGTCTGTAATAGTAGTATGCGAGTCAGATTTGAATATTTGTAAATCAGCATTTTCGATGAGTTCAGATGATTTTTTAAATTATTATTTTTAAATGAGGGCACCTGGATGCAGAAGGCAGAGGGTTGAGAAGGTCGGAGACTCTTGCGGGAATCCTACGTTCCATATTGGTTAAACTGATGATAATAATGGTATCAATCATAAAAAAAAAACAACTCTTATTTGAAATTACATCGGGTAAACAACACAATTTTTCTGCAATTATTCCAATAACAACGCCCTATAAAACAAATTAACTATTTTATCAAAAGAATAGTAATTGATGTTCATTTTTATATTCTTAATAGTAACACACTACGTACTAATAAACATTTTTATTAATGCTTTAAGTATTACGTCTGTTATAAACGATATCCGAAACAAGGAATGCTCATAATAGGCCGTTTTAACTAGTCACTTCCATGTACAAAACAACTTTGTGTATGATTATTATGTAAATTAACTCATAATAATAGTTTTGAAGACGATAATAACTGTACTATCTATGGCTTACTCTAGTGACACAAATTTGTTAAGTTTATTACATAATTATATAAAGTACGCACCCTCTCATTCTTTGTACTAATTATATAGAAAAATAATGAGCCTATAAGTCACATTTAAAAAGTATATTTACGATTAATGTTAGAGTTTATTCATTTGTATGGGTTACTCAAAGAGATTAAGATTATATGGGTGAAAGTTTTTTGATTACGCTGAAGGGCATTCTAGATGCTACAAGTGTATATGTACTCTCACTATTGAAAGAGTTGTGAATTATTTTAGCATTTTATTTTATAATCATGCTAAATATTATTATATAAATATCACAACTGGTGAAATTAATGAAAAATTGTACAGTATAAGAGATTGTATACCTTTATTAGAACCGTCTTAAGTAATACTATATAGTTTAATATTGTTATTACTTAAATATACATATACTAAACATAAAATTCTTTTTTCAACGCGTCAATCCAATGATGATCTATAAAAGTAGATTAGAATATTGAAATAATAAAATAATATTCTAATAAAAATTAAAAAATTAATTAGTTTAATATTGGTTTAAAAACGGAAAACATTACAATTTGTAGTACTTGTTCCATTTAGTAAACCCAATATCCGTTAAGTAACAAACAAGGTACTAAAAATGAAAACAATAAACGCATAAAATTCGAAACAATAGGCATTCATTATTTTTCACATCAAGGCATGTCAAATTTTACCTTTGATATAAAATAAGAATGTGTTAAATTTTAGCTTATTTTTTTCACCATAAAATGTACATTAAAAATTTCACCACTAAGATTATTAACCCGTGAATAAGTATTATAATTTTTGAACTAAAAAAATGTAATAGTGTTTTTAATGAGATTTAAAAATAAAGAATATTTTATTCTACCTGTAAGCAATTCAAACTTGAGAATAACTATTAACATAGATAAAAATCATAAAAATTATAAAGCATATATATTCATTTACATATTCATTAACAGCTCTGTTTATATTGTTTGAATAATGTAATTAAGTGCATTAAGAATCATTAAGCCATTATCCTGAGGTAAAAACAATAATGTTCTAATGCCAAGTTGTTTTTCTTTGGTCCGCTGAACTATGAGTCCATCGCACTTTAAGCACCACATTTTAAATTTAAAAACAAGTATAGTGAGAGACTAATTAAATTAAATGGATAAATAATTTCAAATGATTATTAAATGTAAATACGGAGTGTTTACTGCTTAATGATATTGCGATTGTAGCGTATTTTTTAGATTGCTTTTCGACGATGAGCACCTTGACATTCCTACTAAATGTAAACAAACTGAAAGGAATGCAGTGAAGAGGAGTCATTAGTTTCCTAAAAAAACTGATAAATGTTGATTTATATGTAATACAGTACACCGCCAATCGTCTAAATACAACGAAAAATATCACAGAATCATTTATAGTGTTTCACAACGATACTGAAATAATCTCCTTATGCGATGACAGATATTTTTCATAGCTAACGTTAATTTTACTAACATAATTATTAACTTGTAGTTTTTCAACGGCCAAACTCCGTAGATATTATGATTTATTTTACATTTAATTCAATTTCAATACAACTTTAGCGTTGATTCATTTGAATTAATGGGCATATATTTTTAGTGTTGGGGTTAACAAAAAAAGAAAATCATAATAAATGTGTAGATATTCAAATCTCAAACCACCACTAATTAATTAAGGTGTAAAACTAGCAACCCTGTTGTGAACTTAACGTATGTAATGAAAGATATTATATAATATCATAAAAAAAAACTAATGTTAAATATCTCAATTCTGGATATGAGTTCGTAAGTTTTATCATATGCTTACCATTATTATACGAAATTAAATATCTAAATCCTAGAATAAAAAATATGCAATGCTCGTGACATTTATAACCTAGGCTAAATATGATTTTTGCGTTCCACAATCGTGAATTTTATTTTCACAGTTTCATGTGTAAATAAAACTGTAAAAATATATATAGGTCAAATGTGACAGATATTCGGTATTTATCACATTTAACATCGGATATACTAGTTTTCACAGCTATTTTTTAACTATCCATCTGCCAAGCAAAATTTTATTGAAAGACTACGTGAAAATTAATAGTCAAAGTATGCAAAATAATTTCGTATTGAAATTTTAATTATGTCTGAAAAAAAAAGAAATTATTGTACGAAACTCACCGAAAAAAATAACAATTAATATCCTCATATGAAAAATGTTGTATACTGTAAATACTACCTAAATGTTGAGGTAATTTTAAAGCTACTTTGCGAGAACCATTAACAATTGCTCATTATTCAAATAATATATATTTTTTTGTAATTTTGTAATGTTTTCTTTACACAATGTATTACGCGCTTGGTTGCAAGAATTATACAGAAATAATGTTTAAACGAGATAAATGTCCCTTTTTATATCATCAAGCATGCATACGTTTATTATAGAATCGGCCTAAATCGGTGTTTTAATATTACGATATCGTGTGTACCCAGATTAAATTCCGTGCCGTGTCTACGCATTGGAACCAAGGATTTTCTTTCATGGTTAGATGTAGGATGACTATGAAAAACGAAGTATTTTATGAACCAAAAGGGAGAAATAAAGTACAACTTTTCATTTAATTACATAATAATTTTATTACTTCTTTATGTCTATACCGGTAGAAGAGTTCCCAAATATACTATTTTTTGGTGATTTTTTTATATGAAGATTCCACGATTCATTCCAAGATGAAGTTGCAAGTAAATATTTTATATGCATGAGCCAAATGAATTGATCCCCATCCTGGCATCCATGGATTTTCAATGTATAAATTGATCACGCTATTTCTTCTTCTGGTTTCTCTAGACTCTGTTCTGTCATTACTCGGTGCCTGTTCTTGCAACACGGATAGCCAGCTGTCACGCCATCTCTTTTATGTGATCTTCTTAGAATTCGGTTGCCCGTCAGCCGCTATGCTCACCACTCTTTCTGAACACATTCTTCACACGTGTTGTCTCCAATACCGTCCTTTTGATCTTTCCCGTTGCTTAACATCTGCTAAGTTACACGATTTTTTTATTTAAAAAAATCTTGCTTTTGTCTTGGATTTTCGGTACTGTAACGGATCAGAAATGCTTCATTTCAGTGACTCTCAAGAGATTTTTTGTTCTTCTTTTATAAACGCTACTTTTAATTCCATGAATCGTAATTAGAGAAACAGTTTTGTATATACATATATATTCACTTTATGTTTCGCGGTATCACAAAATTAAACTATCCACATATTATCATAGATTTTACAATATTAATATTATATTTTTAATTCATAGGTGTACTGGCAGTTGACATATGAGGCCATCAGTTTTTCTTATATTTGGGATAATTATATTTTTTATATTATTAGTTATCTATTAACGTTTATGAATAAAAAAATCAATCTTTCAACAAAACTAAGCACAATTCTAGTTCTTTGTCCCACACTTTTGGAATTATTTGAAAAAGGTTCTTTTCATTTTAACACTATCCAGTCCGATTACACAATATGTGTGTAATCAATCACCAGGCCGAACGTTAAAAGCCGGTCACAAAACATGTGTGTGATAGTTCCGCCAACACTTAGTGGCCGACTATACACAGCCTGTGATGTTTTTTCAAACGTTAGTGGCCGATCACACAACATATGTGTTGTTTTTAGTTTCGACCATAATTCAAAGATCTCAAATCTTTTCAGTGAGGGTCATATTTAATTTTATTTGAACACGTGACGATAGATTTAGCAATTCTTTTTAAAACAGTCGGCCTCCAGCGTAAGTTTAATCGCGTAACACGCGGCCTGGATAGTGTTAAGGCGTCCGTTCAGCAATTCCGCTACGTAAGTATTTTTTACTTGTGAAAATCTACGGCTTCTACTCATATTTCTATAAAGAAGTACCAAAACTGAACATTTTTGATTGAATTATAAACGTTAGTTAAATCGTATTTTAAAGAGTAAATACAATCGAGAATTTGTTGTTATTTAGAATTGCTATGTTTTAACATTTCCAATAAGGCTCCTGTATTAGTCATCTTACTTTTTTAATATATGTGGTTGCATATTATTTTAACTACCTAAATGGAAAAACTCTCCAATGTATTCGTCAGCAGGATGGTCACCGTGGTGCAGTGACAGGATGGGTCCCCTCCGTCAATGAATATTCTCGCATTGAGCACCGTTTCATTATGACGTCAATGGTCGACCACTTCGATCGCCACATTTGCATACAAATCAACCAGAGTCGCATGCGTTCTCCGGTTGCACGTTTTCCAATAACGCATTTTATTCCATTGTCTCACACGGAGGCGTTCCATCACGTTGAGGCATCAAACCACCCACCTAATTAACAGTCATACAAGAGCTGATAGAGAGTGCTGCAACAAACGGAATCGTCGCAGGGACCTGATCATATCTAAGATTTTCCTTAAATGTTCGAATAGCTGTTATTTAAAACACAATTATGTAAAACGTAACAGGGTGCGGAAGGCTCGAAGAGGATGGAGACTTATGCGGGAGGCTTACGTTCAACAGTGGACAGGCTGATGATGATATGTAAAACAAATAGGCCATGTTGTCATATGCTGAGCAAAATATATATGACAAAAAATATATAACTAACAAGGGTCATTCAATTTAATCGTATTTTATTGGCATAATATAGTAACATCCTCCTCTCTCTCAAAAAGGTGTTACTCCGTCGCGCTCTATCTTGCCGGCGGGTATAGCTCAATGGTCAAAGCGTTTGCTTTGCAAGCCAAAGGTCGTGGGTTCGATCGATGGAGATTAAAAAAAGGATTTTTAACCGATTTCTGAGCTCTAATATATCCCTGGTTGGTGTGAATTTAATCCCTCAACCGTAAAATTCCACTCATAGCCTATTAATTAAAAGTCGTCCCGTAAAGACCACACATTAATAGTAAATTCCTGCAATAATAAGGATGATGCGTGAATCTCGGGTTGTAGTCTATGACGTTGACGGATCAGCACTCCACGTGCAGCGCTTAGCCATATGCAGCATGGTATGCGTCATAGAATTCCACAGATGACACTTCAGAATTGCTATCACCATCTGACGGTGTTCTCCTGTTTGTGTTTACATAAAAAAAACTTCTGTATCCGTTATCAACTCATCATATGAGGCGCAGTCCTCGAACACTGTTGGAAATATGACAAGGTGTCGAAATACATAAAATATTGACGAGATATGGTTTGCCGATGACATTGTTCTGACTGCTGAGAGTGAAAATGAAATCACAGAAGCTCTAACATTATTATTACGTATTAAATTACACTTCTTATGAGTAAGTAATCAGCTAACAAATAATTATATGTTATGTATTGTTTTACAAAAGTAATGCTTACTGTATTTTTACCTATCTGTTTAAGTTAATTAGTGTTATTACGTTCATGAATATACTGGCACTAATTATACTTGCAAAATAATTTTCACCGTGTTTGGGCATCGTTACTTTTTTTGATGAATTAGAAATCATGTCTGACCGGGTGGTTTATATTTAAATGATCTAAATACTGTGGTAGATAATAAACGTTAACGAAATTAAAATATATATTTTTAAATGTGATTAGATGCCATGTTTGAATTACATAATGAAATGTTGTATGTGTGTATCGTTTCATTTATTTTCAACGAAGTATGTATTAATCTATTAAAAAACCTTGTATTTTAATTAATATTATTGTTTAGTAAAAAGAAATGCGTGCTATGTATAGTTTTTTCAAAAAATGTCATAATCTTCAAATGAAACACCTCTATAAACTCAATCAAGGAGTTTGATCGCTTACAATATAGAATAATCGATTATTTTCACTTCAATATGAATTGTGTATATTAAACCGAATAACTGCACCCAGGAAGACCTGATGATGGCCAGAAGTAATGCCATCGACGTCGCCCACTTCTGGGCAGACAGGATCTGACCCTGTTGTTTCCGACACGATTATATATATATCAAACTAAGAGTGTGATATACATATTGCATAAAAATCATAAATTTCATTACTCATTATACTGCTTTGGGTTAATTTCATTGGTAAAATGAAGAATTTCATTTGAAAAAAGGGTAAAAAGATCAGCAAAAACTTTAATTTATTTTTATTAGTAAAAAATCAACCAATCGTCCCACTGCTTGTATAATCAGATACCCACAACGCCCAGACTGAAGTCGCGAAGCAGCTTTCTGAGATCCACACAACCTCTCACATCCGGCCCTGAAAATGAGAGACTCCAGCTCTGGCAACAAGTCGCATCAGAGGATTTCATTACTCCAAAGGAAGGCCTCCCAACTGGCAAGAACCTTGACTGGCGGACCTGGAAATCCCTGAACAGATTAAGAACCGGAGTTGGTAGAACAAAGACAACCTCGAGCGGTGGGGAATGCTTCGGCAGGGAGAGTCACTATTGTGCGACTGTGGACCTGCAGACCGCCTCACACATAAGATCCTGCACTATGTGCCCAACAAGCTGCACACCTCAAAACCTAATACACAAAAAATAGGCAACATACGGGCTATCGATGTTGCCTGATACTGGGAAGAAATAATTTGACGTCGCTGACACGAAGAAGAAGACTAGTAAAAAAATCTAATTATATAAAATTGGACTGATTGAATTGGTTGCAGCCTAGGGTTTTAGCTTTCAGGTAAAATTTATTTCAGCCCGATAAGATATATACCTACCGAATTATGAATCTAAATACAAAACGCACATTTTCAATGCTTACTTCTTATATAAGGACGAGTATTTAATATTATCATTGATTTATAACTATATATGTTATATATATTATTGCAATACAAAAGTGTATGTACTATGCACTTATACAATATAATGTACAAGCAGTCACATTTATGTATTTTGTAATCATTGGGCTTTGAAACGAAGTTATCACGAGTAATACTATTTAGATTATAAAGACGTGAAAAATTAACGTTGCCTATAAATTGTGCACTTATCAATGGCCAATATAAATAATAAAAAAACTATTATAATTTAAAGGCGACACTGTAATTTTAATAACTCAGAAACTTATTTAAGTTTGTAGATGCAATAAATGGTACAACAACGCAGTAAAATCATTTGAAAAAAAAGTTTAATTGCCGCTGCATTTTTATTTTAAAATGTAATTATTATTTATGGTCACTTTTATGGATTTAACTGACCACAGATAACTAGCGAGAATCCTGGAAAACCGTACGATATCGATCGTTAAATAAAGGTATATTTTTTATGGAATAATTTTGCTTAATAAAATATATTAATACGTATTTTATTGTTGAACTTGGAATTTTAAAGCATTATTAAAATGACACACAATGAGTGTTATAATAACGATCGACAACGTATTAAAGTAATTATCAATACGTCAACCAATTCCGGGTCCCATGAAACAGACAGGATATGGAAAACCACAATCGTTTAATAAAATGCCGACATGTTAATAACAATTGTGCATTTTTCAGTTAACTTTTACGTTACCGATAAGAAAAACCTTACAAAACGCACGTGTTTATAGCAATACTAGTTTATATTACATTATATTTGAATATATAGGTATATTCTAAATACATACTCGTACATAACAACGACATTTTAGCCATCGATAAATTGTGTCTAGATTGATATGATTTAGTTTTGTATAAAGAAAGGCGTTAAAAACGTAAATATTCGTACATATTAATCTTTTAAGCTCCCATCTATGACTCTGTCAGGCTTTTTTCGAAGCTTCTTATAAAATAAATGACCTAATTTTTAAGTGTCTCTAAACTGTAACACGTTTTCTATCAATACAAACCTTTATAAAATATTAAATTCCTCACACTCTTATCATAAATCTATTGAAAATGTCATAACATTACGCCGTACTGATGGAGTTTAATTTATTTACGAAACCAGTTATTTAGTTGCTCTAGAAAATATAATACAACTCTTGCCTAAGTATAAGCTTCATGCTCTGTATATTAATGTTTTAATTTGATTTATGTTATAATTGTGCTTAAAAAATAACTAGATTAAGCACATTATTGATTCGGTATGATATTTTAAAAGCAGAACTGATTGTAGAGTATATTTTTAAGTAGCAATGAAACCATTTGGCTGTTGACTGAGTTGTGTTAAATAATATAAATTTTTGAAATGAAGTATCTTTTAATGTTATCCGAATTGAAGTAATGGAATTTTCAATACGTTTTTCTGGTCTTGTAATGAAACCGCATTTATTTATATCATAACAGATTAAGCCATAAAAGACAGGTTTTCGATGTGAAAAAGGCCCTAGCTAAAAAATACCTTTTTTTATTCAAATTAATCAATATAATTTTGTCTTAAATAACCACCCTTAGTTTTAAGCGTTATTCTCGTATGTATTCAAATATAGTAAAATCAAATTTTGTTATCAAGAAAGAAGGAGGATTTTTTTTTGATGAGTTTGAATTCTAGCAACTATTATTTTTAGAGCCACTGATATAAAGTATCATAAAACTAATTTAGGGGCATTTTTCAATACATTTTGTATTGATATTTATTATTTGTAATAAAATAAAGTGATATTTGGTGATGAAAAATAAATACCTTATTTTACAAAAAAAAAAACATCTGACGATAAAATGTATATAACAATATTACACAAACGTTCTACTATTTTTTTTTTCGAGTCTAGCGTCAAATCGTCTTTGTTGAGCGTCATAGAGACGGTTTCGACCCACTTTTGATACCCTCCTGCACGCAGTAGCTCAAAAAAACAAAATGACTTTCACTATCTAATGATGAATTAACAGAAACATCAAAATTATTTTCTAAATCGATGGAATTCATTTGCGTAGAAATTACGTAGGAATTGCTGAATTGTAAAAAATAATATATCAATTATTATATTATCAGCCGGCTCTTTCTTGGTAAAGTTATATTTATGTATTCATACGCTATTTGATAAAATAATGTCAATGGTTGGACTTCAGATCTATCCGACATTAGTATATAATTTAATAACGAATGTAATAATATAATTTTATGCGCAGACCGCCCATCAGACTGATATTATTATGATATCTCGCAGTTCACAGATGTCAATGTATTTCAACAGTATCAAATACCGGTTTTAACCGTTGATGTATTATGAAAAATCTCTATAGGTAAGATCCTACGCATGCGCAAGGCTTGTGTGGAAGCTTTTGAACCGTGGAATAAACGAATTTAATTTGAACAAATAATGCTTGAATTAACGTTTCATCGTAATATTACAAAAAACGGCATAATGAATTTATATTTACACAATTTAATGTAAGTTGTAATATAATAAATTTGATTTTGAACATACAAATGAGGCTAGAAGATTAAAAGCTATTTAAAAATAATGAAAAATCCAATGAGATCCTTTACATGTCTTCAAAGTTTTGTCAATTTTCTTAATACTAACAATTAGAAATCTTTGTTTCATCATGATAAATATATGTACCTAAAATATATGTTTTCATTCCGATAGAGGTATCTTTTGTTCCATATAAAAATGGTCAATGTTTTATAATAATCATAAATATTATTTTTCAATATTTTGAATATTAGTTGTTTATAGACAAGAAAGCCTTTTGTAATTACAATATAGTGTGTGCACTGTGTAGGTTTATTGTGCTATTATATATATTGTAATATTTATTATGTTCTAGTCAAAACAATTATAAATTCAAACAAATACAAGCGATAATCAACTGAACAAGCATGAACACAAAAGATAATTGATAATACTTGAGAATATTGGTTAAGCACACAGTAATTCGAAAAACATTACACAACCTTCTTAGCGATTCTCGGTAGCTGCACAAACTACTATATAATAGGAAAACTTTTTTATCAGCTGGTCATATTTTACACTTGTCAAAACATGTAATAAATAATACGATTTCTTAGCAAAAATGCAAAAAAATACACTGTTGTTAACCAACAGACTGCCATATTTTGTGATGACGTAGGTTATGTAAATATTTTTAGATGTCTTAACCCTTTATATATCGGAAATGACCGAAAATGGTTAATTCATTGACCAGTAGCTATAAGGCTTATACTCGTATTTCCTCTGACGCTCATAGAAATGTCAATTTTTGTATTTTAATACATTCCTGAGAACATTATTTGATTAATTTATCATTGCAACAGAATGAAATTTGCATTGTAAGCTGGAAATCTATGTATTTAGACACGCGTTACAAAATTAGCCATTGATCAATGTGTATGTAACCAGATAATAACGCAAATTTCACGCAGTTTGAACGATAAATTACCGAAAGAACGTTCTCTACAACGTATTACATTTGATGTTTCTATTAGGTTTTTTTAATATTAGCTTTTTTTATTTGCCCTATAAAGGGTTAATAAGAGGAATGTAGTATGTTTAATGCGTCATGTAGATCAGTACCTTAGGGTGTGTTATAGGTGGCGGTTCAGGCACGTCGGAGTCCCATTCGGAGCTGAGGTCGTCGCTGGAGGCGTCGCCGTAGTCTGCACACCAGGGGACCTCCAGGAGAGACTTCTGATACTGATCATATCCCGGGCTGAGGCTCACGGGGGAGGCCGGAGACACAGAGCGATGCCACGCGCGCCTACCTGCCAGCGTGGGCGGGGACGGTGACCCATGTAACCCACTTCTCTTGATGTGCAAAGGTGAAAGTCTGTGATGATTGAACAACCTGGAAGATAGTCGAGGAGTCAACCCGGGTTCAGACAGTCTCCGAGGATTGTCAGGAGCGTCGATCCTTATCTGAGTCACCATCGCGGCTTTCTTCGCCGCGTGAAGCTCGTGGCTTAACTTACTTCTGCAAGAGTCAGGCGGGACGATTCTAATTTGCGTGAAAGGAAACGAGCTGCTCATGTGCGACTCGCTATTGATCGAATCGTGGAACTTTTCGTTCGATTGGCCATCGTTGTGTCGCGAATGCGAGTCGTGGATGAACTTGTCTCTCGAGTGTTTTTTGTGTAAGTGTTTCTCTTTGTGGTGGACGTCGATCGGGGCGGTGTGCGCGTGGAGTTCACTCACTCGATTCGTTCTACCGTGATGGACTTCATTTATCGCCTTACCGTGGGTTAGAGAATCGAACGGATGGCGATCTCTGGAGTGGGATTCTTGAAGATAACCACTTTGGGTCAGTCCTTTAGGTGAATTGTTATCATTGGGTTCTCCTGGCGGTTCGTGTGATACCGTTTTGGTCGGGGTTTCTAACATCCCACTCATGATGCTCACAGTACTGTCTGATATCTGGAATAAGTTGTCCTCGAGATCGAACTGAGGCATACTGATAAATTACCTATAAAAATACTTTCCTTCGTAACACCGAAGAGTGTCGGATGATATTATATATTTTATTTGGAGTAAATATATTTTTAGATGACATTGTATCTTATTGAATTCGTTTATTCCATAATCGTTTAGAAGAAGGCTTTTTTTTAGTGTAGTTCATAGTTGTCCATAGTCGATGGTTCCCATGATCAGTCATTCATCGTTGTTGCCCGGCAGGTGTGGAGATCGTGAGACAGGTTTCCTCGTCAGCTCCGATGTAAATGTTCGCATGAACCGCGCTCCGATTCGCGAGTGAATTGCTTTTCAGGCGAGCTTGTCAGCTTTATGTGTATTTTATGTCAAATCTGCTCCATATGTCCGAAGCTGGAGTAATAATAACTCGATTAACTATTTATAAAATAGTAAAAAAAAACTGTGCGAAAACCTGAAACATTTCTGAACAAATATCATAAGCGAGTATTCGATTACGCGTTTAAAAAAAACACGTTGAAATTCTACCGAAGCAGTTTGTAACCGTTGACAAGTATCAATCGAGTTAGCAATTTTATATCACTTTTATTTGTTCACTGTAATTTTTATACACATAATTAATGAAATAAACTGCAATACTAAATTCAACGTTTAAAAATAAATAATCGAATAGTATAGTTTTATAACACTTTCAAGTTCAATACGGATCGGTGATAACTTCAGCACAGTGTAGGCGATGTTAGAACGCAAAAGGGCCCGGCATTCTGTCCGTGTCAAGGCACTGTCGAATTTGGTTCTTTCGGTGCCATCGGGCGTCATTCATATTAGCGGTGTGAATAGAAAGCGGTAACACTGGTAATCCGCAACGAATGCTTTCAACACGCTTACTTATCAGACCGAGAGAGGATAAAACGATCGCGAACGAAATTGAATGCTTAAATGAATGTTTTATTTTATGTTGTTTCAGTGTTGATGGATGGGCATTTACAAACACGGGATGTTGATGGCGAGTGCGGCGAGGAACTGATTCAACGGCCTCCCCGGCTCGAGTCCGTGTAGTACTGAGCTGTCGAGTCGTGCTGTATGTAGGCGGTGAGGCGCAAGGCAGCGAGAGAGCGAGCGAGGCGCGAGTCGTCCGCTAGGAAGGCGCTCCGCCTGCAATGGGGGCCGAGGGCGGGTGCTTTAGCACTTCTAAGTACACCGCAAAGTCTTGCCCCTAAATCGTGACCAGTCCCGGAACATGAGTCTTTCTTCGTTTCAGACTAATGCTCAATACAAAACAATCTAGAACGCAATCAACAGATGTAACGGTTAAAGAGCGACAATAGGCAAATAAATATTTGTACGAGTATGTTATGTTTGAATAGGGATGCAGTTATTGCAGTTAAAACATATACTTATAAATTTCAACCCCCAAAATTGGTACTGGATAATGCTATCAACAATGTAAGTTTAGGCTAATCCAGTTGATTTATCAACAAAAAATTATGCTAAAGTGTCTTACTCAAGAAAAAATAGCATGATCCTTTAACTATTTATTTGAATAAATTATTTTTACTAGAATTCGGATTTGTATAAAAATTAAAATACTTGAAATTGCTGAAAGTAGGAACAAACTGTGTATAAGGTAATTGTGGCAAACGTTTAATACATTAAAAATCTATTAACAATCAATTATTTAAATAAAGACTTAAGAAGAGAGGGATCATGATATATTTTCATGAGTGTAGACTTTGTTCTAAGCATTACTAAAACTGCTACTAAATTAGATGAGTGTTTTAACGAAACCATTGTATGTGAGTATTTATTTACAAATTAAATATATTTCGGCGTCATATCCGAAAATGTCGATGGTAAATTTGTTTTCTGGTATAAGATCTTGAAAGTAAATTAATTATATAAATTGTAGAGCACGATCCGATCTTTGTAAGTGACTACGTAGGCCGTAATAATTTGAATGTATTTTTAGATTAATTAAGAATTTTTTACACAACAATGAAATAGATAATTACATAATGTTTACCAAACGTCTTCAATCTTTATTATAGACGCTTTTTAGTCTTCTTTTTTTGTACATCCATCCTTTCAAAATTCAGTTACCCTTTGTAACACATATCCCAAATTTGTTAGTCGTTCATCCATCCTCAATTGAAAAATGCTTTTCATTTGAATTGAGAGGTGACTGTTTCAATAAGATTTACTTCAATATCATTAAAATATTTTGCTGTTGAATTAAATTAAAATCATAATAAATTATTGCATACTCGTACATTCAAAACTAAAGATTCTCTCTTGAATGTGTCAATTTTTTTAAATATTTGTAGGAAGAAACTTTTAAATAAATACATCTTCAGTTTTCAGTGATGTCAAGACATATGGATATGATAGCAATAAAACTAATTTGACAGAGAACCTACGTCATCCGTTGAAATATGAAGTATGATACGAACGAGCTTTTCAAGACATAAATTATTAAAAATATGTTTAAGGTGATACTATTTTACCGTCATATAATTAGAATATCATAATTAAATGGCAATATATTCATTGTATTTATAAGGTACTAAATGAGGTACCAGAGAATCGTGAACTGTATCATTGTTAAGAAATAATACATTCAGGAAATGACATGTGGTATTTAACTATTGTTAATTACGAGTATTATTTTTTTACTTCGATCTATTGTTATTTATGTGTTATCAGTTTGTACTCCAATATTAGAATCCTAAAAACGTCATAATTCAAATTGATATTACAATGTAACACAACTACATATTTCGTTTTAATTATAATTACAAAAATAATGCAGACATTATTTCTGTTGACAAATTTAAATTCTTCCGAAAATTATCGAATTAAATTCTAATTTTAAAAGAGGTAGATAAGTTCTAATTTGCAATGAAGTATCAGAATTGTTAACTATTTAAAGAACTGGTCCATTACCGGAAAAAAGTGGTAGAGCGAATATAGTGTTATGCAATAGTGAGTAGACAAATGTTGTATAAGGATATAATATGATAATGATAACTAGTAACTACGAAGGTATAAAGTCTTCGACGATAATTTGACCTACAAGACTTTTCTAGTTCTTATCGCATAGTTCAATTATACTGAAACACTTTAATACCACGTATGTAATATCTTATATAATTTTATTATTATTTTACTGAAAAGTTTACATTTCACTTTAACACGTTTTACATAGAAATATGTTTTAAAATATATTTCACTTAACAGGATACGTATAACCAAATTGAACTGAAAAACTTATGCCGGATTTATAAAACCCTTTTTGTATAATTTATTATGTTCTTAAATGTTCCTTCCAGATGTTTATCGTGGAATTGAATGTGTCTCTAAATATTTTGTTATACGAGTATACTTCTTGATAGACCGATGTTTTGAATTTCTCACATACATGATGAATACAACAATACTATTTTTATAATAATATGCTTTTTATATACTCGTATAACAAAGATTCATTAGTTTTTTACCTATGTTCTGTATATTCAATATCAGGGGTGGTAAACCTTTTCATGCGTAGCGCCCACTTTTGCCTATTTTTCATGGTAAAATTTCCCTACCGCCCACCAACCTCGCTATACTTCAATTCAGTATATGGATGAAAAAAATTCTTGAAGGAAAATAGGAGATTTGACCAACGCTCACCGCCCACCACGGAAGCCCGTATCGACCACTAGTGGGCGGTACGGACCAGGTTGACGACCCTTGTTGTATATGCATTGAATATTTTGTACCAACATGTTTCCCATTAATTAAATATGATTGTGGTTTTACTTTACGTATACATCTCAAAATGGATTATTTAATTTTTCACCACAATTTTATCTTAGTTTTCATTAGAAAAGGCACGCGAGATTATTTTCAAACGAAGAAGGAGAGATCGGATCGTTGATCTATGTTTGCTGTTTTATGTATACCCAAGCCTTGAATATGGAATGTTAATACGCCAACATCGTTGAGCACATCGATATTTACGCATTGTCCACAAAGCTCATATAAACTGAGCCATTAATAACTTTCTCTATCTTCCAGAATAACAAGCACTTGCAGTCACTTCAATTACACAAAAGCACGCAGTCAACAAATATCAATTGAGAGCCAACAACTCTGCTTGTTCTCTTGTGTGTGTTTATATTTTAAATGAAAACTGCGATTTGATTTAAGGGCAAACACTGCAAGTGCATTGTTTTCAAGAGATGCCATTTTTTTGCTAAATGATATAAAATATATATGGTTCAACGTATCACGTAATATACTATATATAAGTCTAAAAAGGTAACATTCGTGGACCATTCATAAGATTAAATTGATGTTAAAGCATTATTCTTCCCAGCTAATACGTATGTTTGACAAAATTTGTCTCTTAAGTAATCTCTTCACAGTGAAGCTCCTCCAAAAACATTATGTGTACGAGTATACGTTATGGAGGGCTTTGAGGATGACGAGCGCTTAATGAATTTAGAAAAATGCTTTTCTCTCATCAACAGTTCGGAGAAAAGTAAATGGCAGACGCTGAAATTCGAACCACGGAACTTTGATGTTGTATTGTTTTATTGTACGTATTATTTATAGACAACGCTAATTGTAAACTGCATAAATATATGATGTTGTGGTTTTTGGGTTGAGCCGTGTGTGGTGAACTTTTTTCAACCAATATTTCGACCTAAATTATTAATCCTGAAGAAGACCCCTGCAATGGCGGTCGAAATATTGGTTGAAAAAAGTTAACCACACACGGCTCAACCTAAAAGCCACAACATCAAATCTGGCCGTGAAAACCTAAGAAGTTATTTGCATATATATATATTTATATTCCCCGATTTGATGATGATAGAAATTCCATATAATATTATGTTTGCTGGGAATTTATTGTGTTTTGTATATTTTGTTGGATATCGATTTAACCACTTCATCGCCACGTGTTTTCAAAAAAATAAAAACACTACTTTTACTAATGACTAAATTATTTTAATATTCTTAACATACATTATTGGTGAGCTGCAATCGATTGAACTAAATTTTTCACGAAAAAAAAAAACACTTTTTTTCACTAGGGCTGCCACAAAATAGATCACAGATCAAATACTCGACCGCTTGCTTCTACTGTTCTTGACTAACTACTTACAAAACTGTCTCCCTACATCGTATGTACCTACAACGCATCACGATTGTTGTAAATATTTAAGATATATATATACTATATAATTGTTTTCGAAAAAAAAAAAGAATATTCTGTGCCAGCCCTTGACACTATCTCATGAACAATCTCGCAAACTATCGAAAAATTTCAATCTTTTTTGGTTTGTTAAAATTGTAAAATATTCATAGATATCGTTGTGAGAAAATCGGAATTGATTTTGAAATACATCTTTCGAATATTGCGAAGCGCCCACGGGTGGGCTTACGGCGATCTTCGGGTTGAAACTTGAGCGGTACGTAGAATATTAAAATATATCCTATAACCAACCAAAAATAATTTCATATTTGAAAGAGCTTTTAAAAAGAATAACGTCGAAAAATCATATATTAATACTTTTCAAACACTTCCTGAAAGAATCATTCAACATAGGAGAACAACTGGCGGAGGAGGGTTGAGCTATGCACAGTAATTGGGAAAGATAAAAACTTGGGGATACCTATCTGATATAAATAGTCAATCTTCTAGAATGCACGGCGATGTTTCATACTATATGACGGTCTCTTTTATGTTGTTATTTTGCATTAAACTGCCTTTTAGGATTAAATAGTCAAGATCTCGGGAGCATCGAGCAAATCGTCCAATCTTGTGAAAACGTTATAGGAGTGTTGACTTTAAGTAGAGTATGTATCCAAACTTGTTTTGAGCCTGGATGGGACGTGATTTTATGCGCTGTCAATTTTCTCGGGCACAATACACCGGCGCAATTTAAATAATCCGTCATGCCTTATTTATTAAAGTTGCAGACTTGGATACTCGACTTATTTGGTTACCAGGCCAATTGCGGATAGCTCCGGGCAATCGCTATGTGTCAAAGTATCACAAATGCTTCAGCGATTACAGAACTATAATGCTTTTAGTAAAAAAAAATATCTACGCTTAAAGTATTTGTTTTAAAACAGACAGACTGGCATTTTGCTTAAGTGCAAACCTGTCTAGACTCTTCTGTCTTGTCATATAAGAATGCCTTCTAAATTACCATAACCTTTCTTTCCCTGTGATGTGTATCTTCTCCACATTGCTTCTAATAACCATCAATATCGCTATAAATATAACAAATACAAGGTTTCGTATAACAATTTAGGTATTCCTCCATAATATATTTACGCATTGATTAAAAAAATAATATTAATAATAATCAGAATTTATCTTTATCGGGTACATCGGAGGTATTTTGTGAACATCGGAAACTAATTCGCGCTGCGTTTGCCTCGACCTAGGGTGTCGACGATGTGCGGGAAATACGACACTGTATTCACATCTCACTCTTTTGTACGTCACTGTGAAGAAATAGAGAAGATAGTGGGAGTGGGCCACTCCAGCCATTAACCACGACTAGCGGCAGTAGCTATCGAGTTTAAAACCAGAGTGGACCTATGCCCGTTCCGTGAGCGTTGCCAGATGGTTTTTTTTAATGTTTTCAGCCAAAATTTAAATTAATATATTTTTTTACTTCAATTATAATTAATTAAAGGGGATTAGCTATGAATGTTGTTATTTTTCCGAATAAAAATCGCTGATTTTTGATTGTGTACTGACTACCCAACACGGAACAGGCATTTTTATTTTAGTACCGTAAAGGAAAGGTTAACTACATTCCTACCCGTTAATTATACAACATAATTTAAAGCAAAAGATTTGTTGTATGTTTTACAACTTTACTGAAGAAAATTAAGGATGATACCTCAGTATACTAAATATATATTATAATTATTAGAATTCGGGCTTGTATAAAAGTTAAAATACTAAAGATCACTGAAAGTAGATACAACTTATAAGTTGTTTGGGGGAACTTGTAGAAATAATATTAATTACTTAATTACTATTAAAAATAATCTCTATTCCCTATATTTCTCAGTGTCAATTATTACTACCATTCGAACATAAAATGGGTCTCTCTCTCTGTCAGATCAATATCCTCGTTAAGTCAGCACCAAACGGCTGCAACAGGAATAGAAATTGTTGTGTGACTGGGGAGAATAACACACTGCATCACATCAAGATTCTGATTCATGTGGCCGACTAACTGCTTCTCGCAGGACCTTTTGTTGGGCAACAGACGGGCAATCGATGTTGCCGGATATCAGGATGGATCAAAATGATGTGTCTCTATCACGAAGAACAAGAAGATATAAACACCTAATGGTGAAGAGCTACTTACATTAGCGATAAAAATTGCGTGATTAATAAACTTTCAAAGAGAGACAGAGCTATACAAAAAAAATAAAAAAGTTTTCCGTATATACAAGAGGGTTCTCCAAGAAGATATGAGGGACATGAATAAAAGTACATATATACATATGTGATTTGTTTTCTCGTATTATGAAAAATGATATACGTAATTATATAATATCTTCTATCGCGACTACATATGTTCTTTTTGAACTACTTGGATCATTTGATTTTGTTCAGGCGCTGGGTTGAACATGTGGAGAAGCGCAACTAAGGGGAATACTTGGATTTCCCCGAAAGAGGACCTAGCCCCTGGAAATGACCGTGGGTGGAATATATGGAGGTCTCTTAACAGACTTCGGACCGGAGTAAGCAAGACGAGGACACAAATAGAAACCTGGCATTTTAAAAGCGGACCGACTGAATTTGACTGCGGCGTGGAGCAGACCCTGTCACACCTTCTGGAGTGTGCGCTGTGCCCGAATAGCTGCACCCAGGAAGACCTGATGATGGCCGGGAGTAACGCCATCGATGTCGCCCACTTCTGGGCACACAGGATCTGACCCTTTTATTTCCGACACGATTATATATTTTTGATTTGTGTTAACAGAACAAGATTCCATTATCATGAATAATTCAATTCAAAAATCATTACTATTAAAAAACATTGAAAAACTTAAACTATTACTATTTTAAATTTGTTTCATTGAATTTATACTGAAACGTAAAAATACATTATTATTTTTAGTATTTATGCTAATCGTTTTTTATTCAAGCGATATAAATATTTAATGCTTCTTATGAAACGTTCGTAAAGAAGAGGTCAGAGCTTAATAAAAATAAAATAAATTTGTTACGCAGATACATATTTAAATATAAACATTTTGCAATAAAAACTAGAATGTCGATGATGTATAAAAACAATAAAAATATTTCAAAATGCCACACGTCATTCGAGAATAATAGTAAATCAAACAAAATCAAGATCATATTCATAAATAACGGGTAACACTCACATGTTGAGCGTGCTTATATTTGAAACTGCACATAATTAAAAAAAAAACGTAAATAAACATGCGATTAATAAAAGTTATGAATATTTCGTTGCGCCATCTATATAAATAAATAAGAAATACTAGTGTAGACATTGACAATATCATGTTTGAGTACGGCTTATAATATCAATCGCTAGGTGTCAGTCACTAATCAAAAAGAGTAATATTCATTTGAAAAAGATTTTACAAAATTTGTTTGATTTTTTTGTTATAAACATTAAATGTTAACAAAAGATTGATTGTTTGATAGTTTTATTTTAAAATGATTGCTTGAAATTTACTTCTAATTTTTCACCGCTGTTAGATTACAAATTAAAAATCCTGGCTGATATTTACACATAATGATCCAATATCAGATCCATATATGGAACATTCTTTAAATTGCCGCTTTTTAGTTAGTAGTTCTGTTAGATTTCATTGTCTCAAGAGATCTCTATACCCGAATGTCCACCGAGTATATGATTCCGGATAACCTCTAGCGAGAACACCGGGGAAGATGAGACGGCATATATGTACATGACGGGATGTAGTATCTAAAGCATATATTTGAATGATTTGTTAATAGTAATTTAAGAAGTTCAAATGATTAAACCAACGATCCCAAGGTCATTCGATCATTAAAGGCGAGTCAACCTATACTACAATAAAATAACTGAGTGAAGTATTTGAATGAAGGAAAGCAATGAAAAATTAAATGCAAAAGCAAAAAAATAACGACACGATTTTTGAAATTAACAGCCCAAAAATTTGCTACCCAAATAAATTCTACCTCATTTTTTTGGCTTGCCATTCCGCTAGTAACGCCCCTGATTAAAAAGCAAATAATATCTTGAAATAGTTTCTAAATTTATTGGTTTTGTTTTCCGTTGTAAAACAATACTGATAATGTTGCCATGTACACCGTAATAAAAAATACATGTCCAACATTGCGGTACCTACTTAATTGTTTACATATCTGACAAAAGTATTCGTACATTAACGACAGCATATTATTATGATGCTTTACCTGCCTACTTAAGAGCAAATAAAAAAAACCTATTTATTAAATGCGTAATTCCTTCCTCAGATGGAATTTTTTACTTTAATTGACTAAAATTTCATAAAATATAATAAATAACATATAATATTTTTTACGATATTTTTATATCTAGAAATATGTTAAAATATAACGTTGTTTCTATTTTTCGTTTCTTTTGAATTGAATTAAAAGATACATAAAATTATTAAAATTAGTACCACAATTATCAAGTCTTTAATGAGTTGAATGTGTATTAAAAATCAAAAACTATTAAACACGCTTTCTGGCTTAATAAAATCAACGACAAAACATATTTGTATTCTAAATTTGGCAAGCGATTAAACATCCATTACTAACAGCTCAACACTTATTTTTTTACTATTTTATGAAGGTCATAGCAAATAACACTCAACTCAATGAGTCATATAAAGAAATAAAACTAATCACATTGCAGCATAAATGAACATGGAGGATGACGCTTGCATTTTTGATTGTCATTTTCCGCTAAGACGTTAAGCTTGATGGATCACGGGAGATGCAATCTTATCAGTATTAAGAGAACGACTATAACAGGCAAACATTTAAATACCTCTTCATTAAATATTGATTTAATAGCATGCATCAATTAGATGTTTACATATTTTGGACACGTAAAAAATATCGTCAGTAATAATTAAAAAAGGAAATTCCTAAACAGAAAATTACAAAATGACAAAGTCCATGGTACATTTTTGATTTGTCAAAAAACGTTCCTTATGGTCCCTTAAGTGTTTCTGCCCTGTGAAGTTATTTGGAGAATCTCATATTATTTTGTTAATATAAAAGTTTTTTTTCAATGTTTTCATTATCTTTGAGATCCCTTATAAATAAAAAAATACCTTGTTTTTACATAGTCTAAGACTCTAAACTAAACAGAGGCCTAATCCCAACGTGATCCGTGCAAAATTAATGTAAAATAAATATTCTAAAAGTATAGTTTTAAACAAGTAAAGTTAAATTGATAACATATTTTAGGTAAACAAAGATTTTTTATCGAATATGGTTTACATTTTTTCAATAATAGTAACAATGATTATAGGAGTGTGTTCGAAATTTTGTTGTTTTATTGAGGAATAATTTAATATTTTTGTAAGTAAACATACAAATAAATGTTCAACATAACTCGACGTCCGACATTTCACAAGAACAATTCCTCTGTTGCATCTATTATTTTAATGCCCTAAGAAAGGAACTGCCGTATCAATGCTTAAAATCAAAAAAATGTGTATAACTTCATTTAATTTTCCCCGGAATGCAGGTAAACAAAAAAATATTGTGATATACATATATTACAGTAATTACTATAATATTCTTAATACATATTCAGTTCCTCGAGATGTTAGTGTAATTTGTCGTTCGTATATTACGCAACATGCGTTACTATTGCACTGCTTAATGTAATAATTTAAATAAAATTATCACTGAAAAACACAATAAAATTAGTTTACGTGAAACCTGTAAGCGTTTATACACTGGGAGCATGACAATATTACTGGGTGCGTTATCTCTAGGCAACCTTGAAGTTCTCATGCACTTGCTCTTGGATAAGATCCAGTGAAGATTATTAAGTGCATCCTGCCCTGAAGTGCACGCGGCGGCTTGTCCGGCATCCAAACGCCGGGGCCTGCATTCAATTTATGAACTGACGCTGCAAACTGCGGCGATCACGCCATAAAACGGTCTTGTTTACCACATTATTATTGCAAGCTATCTCCATCTCTAGCCACAATACCCCTCTCAATAAGCATCTGCTTTTATTGTTGACTACTACAACTTCTTCATTTTCTTGATGTTTTAGGTTACATGTTTGCCCCCTCCTGTAGACTTTACTTTTGATTAGAGAAGATCACTTTTAATTCTCATATCCGTTCCATATCTGGAACATATGGTCACCACAAATTGCCACTCACTTGCCACTATCCATGACTTTACTCAAAAAGTCTCTACACCCGAACCGTTCACATATTCTACTATTGTCGTTGGCCACTAGTATTAGGTACTCACAATTGGATCTCAACACTACTGTAATTGAGTCAAAGCAAATTTTTATCTAAAATATATATTCATATTTGATTACTTCATTACATCATAACATGTTTTTGTTTAAATAGCTACAATATATAAAAGCCAACAGATACCAAAGTTAATCAAAGGACATAATTATCATTATGGATTCCAATCTAAAATTGAAAGGATACATTTTTTAAAATATGCAATACGATAATACGAGTATCAAGCTGCAAAATATGTTTGTTATAAACTATATTTCCTGAAATGTGAATTACAAAATTTTATTTCAGCGAAGGAAAAGTGTAATCAATCATCGATTAAGTGTTATTATATGGAGCTATAAGTAAGAAAATATATACTCGAATAATACTAATATGTTAACAAACAAAAATTGAATATGCCTTAAATAAAATAAATAAAAAATATATATATTAAAGAATATCATAACATTAAAATTTCTAGTAGAATTTGTCTAATTCATAAAACGAAACAACATTATTTGACTTCGAATGCGTTTCGTAATAGGTTTGCCACTATACTACTATTTGATGCCCCCATAAGGCAACGCCACCACTACATACTTAAAGTTAATCATAAAGTGTTACCCAGATGTTAGTAATTGTTTGGTACTTCGGTCTGAAGAGGATAAACCGTCTAAGCTTCTCCAACTACGGACCAACCAGCGGCTCGTTCTTACTATGTGTTGTTCTACGAAGCGGTTTATACAC
Organism: Glossosoma conforme; assembly: GCA_022606575.1. NCBI lineage: Eukaryota > Metazoa > Arthropoda > Insecta > Trichoptera > Glossosomatidae > Glossosoma > Glossosoma conforme. The sequence continues at coordinate 389,379 of JAGTXR010000030.1, forward strand.
CGGCTTGTTGAATGTTTATCGTCGTTACTCTCATATGTATATTGCATCTTCAGAGACTCTAAGCATGACTTCACCATCAAGAAACAAACTTACACACTTCGGATAAAAGATCAAAGGAAACATACCAGCCGAGTATGGCGACCGACTCACATTTGATGGCTCGATAATCTTCAAGTGGATCGTTTGTATAATGTGTGAGAGCCATTATTTAGCATATTTTTTACATAGACGTAATTATATGTTTAGCGGCTCTTTAAAACCACTTTTTTATGCGCGTTCTTGATATGTACCACCGGTAGGCGCATGAGCATTGAGCAGTGTTTGATTTTGGCTTTGGCGAAGTGTAGCAGATGAAAGTCTAATTACTTGTAATGACGGTATTTATGTTTTATTTAATGACAGACCGAATTAAAATGTACATCGTTCCGAATCATTCATTTCTCGCTTCATGAAATACCTCAAGGTTATTTTGTTTTTTGCTGTTGCGATTTTAATTTTATGTGTACAACACTTAGAAATTTGCAATTCACGATCTTGAAAATAATTATTTTTTATTGTACAAATCGATATTGTAGATGGCCATTGATAGAATTGATTTATTAATTTTATTATTTTTATTAGGAAAACCTAACTAATATTCGTGTATAGTGAAAAAAACCTTTTATCAATAAAAAAGTATATATTTATAATTTTTCCAAAATTGTATTTTTTAACGACATACTCGTATTTTAATCGATAATGGCTACTCAACGTAAACGAAACATGTCGCTAAAAATGAAATTCTGGAGTAATTCTAATTCTAATTATTATTTTTATAAATTTTATCGAATTCCAACAAAAATATCAATATAATCAATTTACAAAATTAAACCCTAATATTGGATTATTTTTTGTATAAAAGCTACATGTCAAAAAAATTGTTAGATATTTTATTACATTTAATAATTGTAGTATAAATAAATTATCTTGCCGTTATGTAGATACCATGTACTTACTTACAATAAAAGAAATAATGATAAATGCTTAGCGTTACTCTCACTATAAGCAAGATATAATATCGCTATAAAAAAACAAAGCGCGGGTCATGTCAATGTGCTTAGGAAATCAATACAAATGCTACAAAGAAACACTTGAATTGCATTTGAAAGTTAAATAGGCACACATTTTTTACCGCCTTATAAACAGAGCATTTGACACTAGTCGGAGATAAGAATGTTGAATCATTACTTTCTGACCCAATTCATATTTATTTGGTTATAAAATAATGAATGATTTTTTTTTAAATCGTACAATGGCCGGTTAGAATTTTCCGTTGTTTTCTTAAGGTCCACCGAGTGTGAAATTTTCCACCTCGATTACAAATAATCAAACATGTTTAAGGACATCGAACTTTGCTTAGAGAAGAAAATCCAGAACCGCCGAGATTACTAATTGTACTACGTGTCTGTAAATATTTATGCAAGTAACAAAATATTGAAATACCTTACTAAGAGAGTACATTTTTATGTTAAAAATGCGTTACTTAGAATATATTTTAAACTATAATATGTACATTCAATTGAATTTATTTTTAAAAACAAAATAACAGGTAGAAGTAAAATGAAGCCATGTTGTTGAATTAACAAATTATTTAAGAGTTTAATTAAACTGTACGTACAAAAAAGTTAATTATTAAGTTACCTAATACGCATTTGCAATCGTGTAATCAAAATACAAACTACCACATGAATTAATCATCGACAAGCATGTGAAAAACTCGTGTAACGATTTTATTTATCACAGAAATTAGTTATGATTTATTGTATTTCGGTACGAGGGGATACAACTCAGTGTCTACTTAACAGCCTACAAATGAGTAGATCTCGCAAACCTGAATAAATCAAGCATCCAGCCGACAAGCATTGATCAATGTGTTTAACAACGTCATGAATATATGAAACTAAATCAAGTCCCAGGCGGTTGAAAAACAAAACATAACTATTTATATGACACATTGGAGCGACGATCTTGAAATTAGATACACTGGGACCACTTTTTATGGCAAAGAAAGAGCCATTAACTCGGTCCAAGTCTCGGTCCTGGATTTAAAAAAATGATCAGCTGTCCTTTTATGGACACACACTATTGACTGACTGTCATCTGGATCCGTTTGAATCTATTCATTTAATGTGATGTTGACGTAAACGACAGCAGTTCCGATGAGAGACAGAAAGGATGCCGACTCATTTCACTCAATGTCGGAACTCAGTTCTCAGGAAGACATAGATTATTACTACAAAGAACCAGCTTGTCCAACTTTTGACGAAAGAAACTCTTGGAAGTCGTCATTGCAAATTGACGTTATTTTATGAACATACGAAATAAAAAATAATGATTCAAATATAATTAACGATCATTATTTTTATCTTGTATATTTTACAATTATAAAATTATTATTTTTTTAATCTGGCATATCATATTAACTTTCTTTAAGGAAATCAAATCACTCCACAGTGATGTCATTTTAACATACATACTTAGTTTATTAATTAATTCCCTTAGGAGATTTGCTCAAACGTACAATTTCCTATCAAACATAGCCTATCATTTCGCTGCGATTTATACACCAGGTTGATGCAAAATAAATTTAATAAGTATAATTATGTTATTTTAATTACTCTTACTTATAAATACTTTAATTTAAGCTAAAAGATACTAAGTATAAAAATAAATAATCAGTTCGTACAACTCGTACAAATTGTTACAATAATTGTAATGATAATTGCTGCGTTTTCACTATGAATGAAGTTTCATCGTATCTAAGGTAATTTTATTTAAAATTTTCTTTGTTATTTTAAGTACAATACAAGATACTGCCGACTAAAAAATTATAGATCGAAAAAATCAAAGTATCGAACCTTTTTCCTCGCCTTTTCAGCCGGGCCCACGACGTAAAGATCAGCGATGCCCAGCAGGCAGTCATCACAGCTGCATATGTCGCTGGCCATGGAAGTGATGGATCCCATGCTGCTGCAGCTGTCCATGGAGTCGTTCCTGACGAAGGGAGCCGGGCGGCTGCTCAGGGACTCCATTTTGGCAACAAGGATGCTCTCCATCAGACTCCTGGGCCGAGGAGCCGTTGGAGAAAGAGGCAAAGGTGGAGGAGTCACACTACGATACTGTGGTGAAGCCATCTTGATCAGAAAGAACACCACCAGCACACAACGAACTCACAATTACTACATACACTTAGACTATATTTATAGGCTTCAATGTTTTCACTTCTAAACTCGTTTATCACTCACAAGTACAATAAACGTTTCATATACTATGTAAACTATATTCATATATTAAGGTTCATAATTATAAACTTTATAAATCATTTATAAGATTGTGATTTATATCAATTTGACGCAAGAACGTTTGTTTATGCATATTCATAATTTTAAATATGTTTTTTTGAACGTGTATTTATGTTTCATAATCCTGAAACGTACGTACACTTAAACTGTTTGTTTATTTTATCACTTTATTTCACATTATGGTATCAGGTGTCCAAATAATAATCTACGAAAATGAAACAAATATTAAACTTATATTAAAAATAACATGAATGTTCACATTCAGAATGATACACATTCATCAACGTAATAAGAGTATTTAATATTTATATGGAATTGACATAATGGCCAACCAACATTATATTATGCGGGTATCTTAATACGATTTCAAATACTTATACACATGTGTTATTTTAGCACATTACAATTTAGTATGTAGAATAAATTCAAGCATTAAAATTAATTATATAAATTGTATCTTCTAATTATGCTAAAAGAAATAAAACTTAATGACCGTACGGTAATATAAACGAATGGTTTATTTCAAACATACTCGCACATACTTAATGTGGATGCGTGATAAGAGTCCATAAAGGCTTTCCTTGGTAAATGGCTCCCGAAGAACATTATTTTGATGAATTTGATTGGGTCTTAATTGGTGTTACTAGCGACGCAAGTAGCACTTAATACGCTCGTTTAATTGCCATTTAATGTAAGCTGGAGGACAGGTTGAGAATCATTGCATTAGACAAGGACATTATTTTATGTTGTGACGAAGCTTACAGAATAGATTACTTCATGAAATACTTCGCGAATGAAACACAAATGGTTACCTATTTATTTAACAAGCTAGGTAATGTCATAAAGCGAAAGAACAAGAAATGTAAAATAATAACAATCTGCATCTGACCAGAACGACTAATGTATGAATATTTTTTTTAATGCATCTTTTACACCATTTATGTAAATTTATTCGATTTCTTTAGAAGTTTGCTGAAATAAACTGGTATTATATTTTAAAATTACCACAAGCAACGGTTTATTCAAATTATGCATAGGAAAACGAATGTCTAAAACTATTAAAAGAGGATAACGAATGCGTATAGTATTTTAAATGAAAAGTGAAGTGAGTACTTAAAATTTTAATTTTAATTTAATTACAACTACAATATATTTATCCAGTTTCATCAAAAATGATCACATAATTAATAATTTAAAAAAAAACTAACATATTCCCAGCACATATAAACTCTATGTATATAGTTTAAGTGATTGCAGTAAAAAAATGTTTTAAATATATTTATTAAAAAATTATGTTGTGAATGTAATCTCATACTTTCACTAAAGTATTATAAATAGTACTATCGGTGTCTTTTATGTCATATAATCTTAATTATAATTGAAAAATGATAGTTTCATTAAATATACCAATAGGTATACTACTTCATAATCATAAATTTGATATGCTAAATCAGCTAAATTTTATATCCACCTAAAAATGTGCAAATAAATCAGCTAAAAATATTGCCTCTGATATTAACAACAATTTGTTAGACAATTAAATATATCACCGTGTGTTACATACATAAATAAACAACACCAAATATTTATGTTTTCAAATTAACATACATCATAATAACTGTTGATTTTCTTTTCGTTTTGTCATAATATATTACAAAAAGAATACAATATGGAGAAACTAGTTGTTATTATAAATGGTATAGAGAAGCCGAATCGAATGGTATTTTTAAAAAATGTTTAAGTTTTTGTATGGTCATGATAATAAAAATAAAAGGAGGAAATAACATGTATCCTACATCGTGTATAAGGTGTTCCTTCATTTATCCGCATTGGTGCACTATTATTGTAAAATTCGCATTGTTTTTTCAATATCTTTGAGAGGATAAAATACGTAATATATTATGATATCAGCTCGTTATTGCCATTGTTGGGGCCGAGACTGGTGCCGAAAACCTCGATATGCAATATTTCGTTTCTTATTTTTGTTTACTGGTCTGATTCGCATACATAAAAGGTGTTAGTCTAAGTCTATATTTTAGAAGTAAAACCACATATGGTGTTGTGTCGCCATTTTGTAATTATTTGACAGGACGTTGGCAGCATAAGTTGTCTAAATCGTCACTGTATGAATTTCGGCACTAGGTGTCACCGACCACGGGCGCCCGGTGGCCAGTTAACAGCTGTGCGCCGACCGCGACGAGAAGCCGTCTTTCTCTGAGTAAAAGGGGTGTTAATAACTTATAAAAAAATATTTATTAGACATTATAAATTATTGGTTGACTGTGGATGGCGTATAAAAAATCAATTTATATTTAATTTTATCATTATAATTGCACCACATCACATACACGTAATGATTATTGATTTTTTTCAGCGTTTAATATGAAATGTACTTGGAGATTCTCGCATGAATAATTAGTAATCCAATATGTGGGTGTTTATTTAATTTTTTTCCGAGTATCCGTACCTCATATTTAGAGTAGAAGATTACCTTTTAATTGGTTGCTAATGAATTAGCATGACTTGAAAATCAATCAAGACAAAAAATAAATGGAATTATATTTATCTCAGATTCATAGATTACAAACGTATAAGTTTTTGCGATACGTTTCAAAAAATAATTATAAGAGATGGTATAGAAGTGTAATTATTTACGAAGTCATTAGCTGCTTGATTATTAGTAGGCATAATTATCATGAATATCGCTTTAGATACGTGTATACATTTTAACATACATTCGCAATTATATAACAAAAAATAGAAAATATATCACTATTACTCTCGTACTATTATTATTACTGGCTTAACGTTATATGTAACCCTTTCGCATCGGTTGTCGGCATATGCCGCCATAAGATTCCCCGACCGTTGACATTGGTTGACGTGATATATCGTTTTGATACTTTCTTAGAATAGTTTTTTATACATCATCTGATAGCTAGAGGATACAAGAACCAATGTGATATATGAAAATAGACCAGATAAGTACATTTATACTTCAAATACTAGTTTTATAATTGACAGTATAATTTGTATTCAAACCGAGCCATAACGAAAGTGATATCATTACGTGTATGTGATGTGATGTGGTGATATTTAGTCAGAAGAATGACAAAAAGAATACAAAAAAATATATTTTTAAAAATCTCCTTAAAATATGTTTAACAAATACTTAAAATATGCCTCAAATACTACATTTGCCTTCTAGTCTCTTCTAGTCCCCTCGCTCCTATCCTAGTAGTCAACTCTATTTTTTCCCAGCTCTACCTTCGGGTGCAAATACGTCTTGGGACAAGGCATGGATAATGGTTACTGACTGGCGGCAATTCATGGTGATTATATGTTTCAGATATGGAACGGATATGGGAAGAAAATATATAATATAAAAGCTTCGAGTTTTCTAAGTCAGCTTGCTTAAAAAATCTGTTATATTTCCATCTAAGCACCCTACTAGATGTCTCTTTTTATTCAAATTAGGACGGATTAAGCCATAAAAAAGACATACATTTAATAAAAGATCTTGTGTAATGACGAATCAGTAAGTGTAGAAAAATATTCCAATGGTAACGTAAAACGTACTTCAATTTGTTCATAACATACTCGTTAGCACAATAGATAGTTTTGACCGTGTTCTCAAAATAAATCTTTTAAAAATTGTTATAATCGAGAAAATATAGCATGAACCCTGAGTATTTACCTAAATAAATGTTATTTTTAAGAATATTTAACGCTTAACATCTTTGTCACAAAAAACTAACAGATTGTAACTGCTTTCAATGATTTTTATTATCTTAACTATATATGTATGTCCGTATTCTAGTAAATATAATTCATTTGCATAGTCAGTTGTTAAACTAATTTTTCTTAGTAATAGCTGTAGAAAAGACTATAAGAACCAATCTTACACCTAAGTTCCATTGATTGCAAGTTAGACGTAAGAGTGTCATTGTTTATCAGACGAATTGCTCTTCTTTGAACTGAGTCAATTAAGTTTAGGAGGTATTTTGGGGCTCCAATCCAAAGGTGACTGCCGTATTCAAGGATAGGTAAGATTTGTCTTTTATATAGAAGAAGAAGTTGTTTATCGTTGAAATACCGACGTGATCTATATAATACACCTAGTTTTTTGGAAGCGAGACCGGCTTTATACTTAATTGACTCGGAGTATTTGGCATTCAAACCTTTTTTTAATTTAACCACAATAGATACGTGTTCTCAAATTAAATTTATGTTATTTGTGAACATATACACGGAATACTCGTAGTTAATCTCTAGTTTTCATGATACAACATTTATTTGGAATTTTATTTATACGGGCATAATTTAAATTTAAATGGTTAGGTGCTTGAGATGATACGCACACACTCCAATAGTAAGTACTGTACAATTATTAAGTATATCTGTATTGTTTTTTGTCTACGTTTTTTCAGGCTCTGTTAAAAAAAAAGCCTCACCGCTGTCACGTCGCGCCCGCATGTTTATAACGACTCTCAATAATTAATTGCTTTTGTGCTTCATTAATCAACGCTTTTATTGGATTGATCGAACATGCATGCGAAGCATTCATACATAATATACGAGTACCGACTATCAGTAATGGCGGATGACTTAAAATATACAGTTGGTCACAGTTGTGACAGACCAGATCCGATTTAATGATAACGACTAGTAATTTATATTAATTCAATTGGTCTTGTTTATTTGAATTAATAATGTTTTTTTTTATTATTCGGTGCCTTAAAATGTTTAATTAGGAAGTTGACAGCCATAAAAGGCAGTTCGGTTTTTAAAACACGCCGGCATTATTACAATTTAAAATTACTATGCCTAAATCAAAAATTATTTAAATATGTACTAGTTATAATATTTTAATGTGGCACACACAATATATATATATATATATATATATATATATATATATATATATATATATATATATATATATATATATATATATAAACAGTGGTACCTTGACATACGAGTGCCCAAACATACTAGTTTTTTGGAGATACGAGCCGTCGCACTGGCGATTTTTTGCTTTGAAATACGAGCAAAATTTGAGATACGAGCAAATCGGCTTAGCGGGTCGGCCGGTTGCACATGAACCGCGGGTCACACTTTCCCAAACAATTGGTTTCGAGGAGCCAGAGGAGGAAGGGGTTATTTCTACAAGTGAGATAGAGGAGATCTTGGGAATGTGGGAGAGAGTTTCACAGTTCGTGGAAAAGAAACACCCATAAAAAGTCGCAACTCATTTTCGGAACATTCTGAAAAGGAGGAATAAAAAGGCCTCTTGGATATGTTTTTTTAAACGGCCTACAGGTGAAAGTGAGAAAAACGTGGCGAAAATTAAGCGAAAGTAACACTCACACATCACTATAAATTTAGTTTATTAATCTTCTCTTTTATTATGTTTCTGTAAAATATTTGACATTTATGAATACATTTTTCTTATGTCAAAAACACGTAACAAAAATAACTGGGGTGACATTTTAAGGGTTGGAACGAATTAATGGCAGTTTAATTATATTCAATGGAGAAATTTGCTTTGCAATACGAGCAAGGTTGCGGAACCAATTATACTCGTATGTGGAGGTACCACTGTATATAGTAAATGTTTATAACAATAAATACATCTTTTAAATATAACAATATATTAATAGAAGATAACCCACATAGGTATACACCTCTTTAATACTTTCAATATATTGTATATAGTATCAATAACAGTAAGTAAGACCTAATTCAAATAATAAATTGAGATAAGTTAAGTGTAAGTGGCATGTTAAGATTAAAACGAGAAATCGAAACGGATATATATGCAACACAGACCACAGAAGGTACTGCCTCATTGAAGGCAAAGGGACTACGATTGTTCCGATGTCCAAGACCTTATCTCATTGAAATTCTATCGTATATATTATAACTTCAAACGACACAGTCTAAAGCCCAGCAGTTTCCAAACTTTATACTACCATGCCTCCAAAAAAAATGTTTTTGTACCTCCCTCGCTGCTTTTTATAGTATAATAGAAGTACTGATATAGAAACGTTTTAAATAACAATACATATATTTCCAAAAAATAAATATTAAAAATATGCACAAATAAAAGAACAATAAGAAAGTTTTAAATGCTTTATAAAAACCGAATCATATAGGAAAATGTGAAATAAACACATTAAATTACTAACCAATCAATCGCATCAAATTTTAATGCGAAGCATATCGTTGTTTATTGACACAAAATTTTAGAAATCTTAACAACAGTGTGACAGTTTTCTTAGCGAAAAATACGCTATTTTTACACAATTTTTTAAAACTATTTGAATAATTTTTGCACGACATAGTTAGCTAACTTCACAATTATATAGAAGCGAGATATACTTTGCTTCTATACTCATGGCTTTGTGAACGGCATAGCTCTTAAAGAACTGTTTTTAATACAGTTTATACTAATTACGTAACAAAGTTTTAATTATTTGAAGATATTATTGTATGACATTTTTTTAAGAATGTTTTTGGCGCCCCACTATCACCCAGGCAATAACCAAAGCCTCTCAGTTTATAAGCCGCTGATCTAAGCTGATAACACACAGTCCACCTGGTATAACTTAATAAGCAAATCCCTTTACTAGCCATTCAGGGAGTGTAACTCCATTCATACGGTTGTAAGCCGTGTTATCTTTAAGGTAAAGTTGCATTACGTGAATGTTTTGTACAGTGTATATATTGCTGAGGTATGTTTCGCATATTATTTCACTGAAATTTTATCATTGCAACAACGGTGATAATCCAGGATTCCGTCGCTGAAAATGAGTACTTAATCATTATTTATTTATATATTTCTCACATAAATATAATTATAATAAAATTGTAAGTGAAGAATTGCATTTATAAAAAATTGATAAACACCTACAACAAATATCATATTTTATGACATTTCTCTCATTAGCATCGGAGTAAAACGGCAGACGTTGGGATTTAAGATGCGAATTTTCCTTTTGTTCAATTCTATACACAGCACTGGATCATTGCAAATTGCTTCCGCAAATTGAGTTAACAAATCAAGACGTACTTGTAGTATTTAAACATATTATTGGTTCATAGCATTTCATTGGTTCGTAGCATACTTGACAGCGGATCTATTATTTGGGCTCCCCACGAGTATAAATACGACCTCATGTTGGAGAGAGTTCAGAAGAAATTTTTGAGGTTTCTTTACATGAGGATGTATGGATATTATCCGTGGCTGTAACCATCTACCTTTATACGGGGTATGTTGGGATACAATGAGCTGAGAACTAGAAGAGATGTGTGCTTGAGTATGCATTTCTTTCGGCTAGTGCGCGGCGTGTACAGAAATCCTGATATTTTGTTGGAAATCCGTTTGTTTGTCCCTGAAAATTATTTAAGGATAAGGAGACACAGATTGTTTGTTCTTCCTAGAAGTAATACTAACGTGCCAGAGACTATTCTTTTTAGGAGAGTGATCAAACTGTTCAACCATATCGCCTCGAATATTGATATATTCCACTTGAGAGAAACCCAGTTTCAACATGAGCTCCACGAATTTATTTATTAAAGTAATTTCGTGGAGTCTTCTGTTTAGCGAGTTTCGAGACTTTTTAATAATTGTTGTTAATAATCAAAACCTATATTTATAAATTGATTATATTATATCTTATTTCAAGATCGTATTAAATAAAATTTCAAATGTTTCTGAAAGAAATAAAATAAAATTGAAAATTTACAAAATCGAAAACTATTACAGAAGGCGCTTAATTGGCAAACGAAGCGCATACTTAAGTGGCAATGGGCAGGACATATCTATCGAAGAGACGACGCTCGATGGGGAAGAAAGTGTTGGAGTGGCGTCCAAGAATTGTTAAATGGAGCGTTGGCCTACTTCCTGCAAGACTGATGTCATAAGAATAGTAGGAGTACTGTATACGAAGGGTGGAGGATCAAGAAAGATAGAGACACACGCGGGAGGACGTTCGACAGTGAATCTACAGGGTGATGATGATGATTGAGGTTATTTTTTTCAGTCAACCTGATAGTGAATATGTCTATTTAATATTTCTCAAACAAATGTGACTATGACAGCAGTACAGCGATTTAAAGGATGGAATGATTACTAGAGGAGGTTCAATACAGATCGAGGAGGATGGATCTACGTTCAACAGCGGGCGGAAACAGGCTGATGATGAAACTAGATTTCTTCCTTGTTTTGTCCACTCTGTTTCAGTTGACAAGTTGTCAAGAGTCACCGGCACGAGGACACGGCAAATTCCTCCATCTCGGCTCTAGTGCGGCTGGGCACATTTCGCTAATTGCAGATTTAACTATCGGACCGATAGATCTCTCAACCAGTCGACCGGTTGCCGCCCGGTCAAGTCTGTGGCAACCAAAAATCGATGCGAATGCATTTTTTTTAACCAATCGCTTGCATTGCTCAACGCTCAATCAAATGCATGGCTGCACAATCGAAGTATCTATTTATCATTATATTTACTATTCAGATTATTATTTATAAGACATGTTTTTTTTCTTCAATTGAACAGAATAGAGGCATGTTTGCGTTTTTCATTAATATTCTTAGGTCATACAAAGTTGTTGGTATCTGTATATATAATATAAGTAGTTTTTTTACGTTTATTATTTAGTTTGATCTCAGCTCGATATAGCCCTTGCAAGCGAAGCCGAAAATCCTCGATATACGATCTTTCGTCTCTTATTTTTGTTCGCTGGTCTGACACACACATATATAAAAATATTGGACTAAGTCTGGACTTATTTGTGACCTAGGCAGAATACCAAAGTTGTAAATCTAGTGTCTTAAATAAATTACAATGTGCTTCTAGAGAACTTTTTTTTGTTCATGACCTGCTCTTTATCACTACCTCACGCGTCCTGATAATAATCCCGACGACATGGAGTCGTGCTTTAGTAAGCGGGGATGTCAAGTCATACAAAAATAATGTGTAAATGTCATAGTTACTTTACGCGTAAAACTAAATAATATATTTGTTAATTGCATTAATACATAGAAAACTTAAATTATATTTACTTTTGTGATTTTTAATGTTTTCAGCATTCACTTTGAAATCCATTATAAATTATACATATTTATTTATTTACCTTGTTTTTACGTGGATCACGTAAGATAAGTTCTCTTTTAGGAGACTGCATTTTCGACTAACTCGTAGCATTTCTCAATCCGATCAATTGTTAAGAGATAACTCTATAGATAACTCTCTAGATATTTACTAGTATCAAGATAATTACTTTACAGCTATTAGTGATTGCAAATAATAAGATAAAAATGTAATGTTTCACTTGAGCTCAAAAAGACGTGTTTCTGCTCTTGCCCCTTGCCCGTGTACAATTATTATGGATGTTATTACAGAAACAAGGCCTCGTTAATGCTGGGTTGGATGATCATTACCAGGCCGGCTGGTGAAACACAAATACCGTAGTTGCTCGGTATCTTTGTAAACGTTACGTTGACGAGGATTGAGACATTAAGGTAATCGATCACCGGCCCTGAAGAAGGCCTGGCTATTGAAGGACTCTAACCTGTAATCATCGCCTGCGGGATGTGACAGGTATCAGTATATTACCATCCAGATGAGGTGATTATGAAGATAGCTTTTAATTGATGAATATTTATCAAGCATAAAAACATAAACATAACTTATAACTTATTATGTGTCTAATGATTTCAGGTAGCGACAGGCTAATCACCTGGCTATCTTAAAAATAACATGATTTCATTCCTATCACAGATGCCTCTGATCTACGTTAAAAACGTTTGATTTTGAGACAATAATGCCTTGTTATTTGTGTGTCAATCATGATATACTTATGACAGGATTTTTGTTGCTACAAGTCAAACTATTTATCTTGAATCTCCTGACGCTAGTTCTGAGTGTGAGGTCATTGACATTAAATGTGTCAATAAATTTACATCGCCACACTTATGTTTGTATGTACTTGACGCATTGAAATGTAATCTCTTTTGTAATGTTATTTAAGAAAAAAATAAAAAACTGTGTATAACTGTGAAAAAAAAAACTAAGTTCTCCGAAATACGTTCGATACTTAATTAATTTTCTCCTATCTTTTTTATGTAAACGCATGCAGGAGAGCACACCCGGTCAAGACCAGTCTACTCTATGACGCTCAGCCAGGGAGGCTGAACGCTGCATGCGGGAAACGTGTGTTGTGTTCGCGTTTGTGTGTGGGTTGGGGATATTGCAAGTGTATATTTATCTGTTTCTTGAAGAGATCCAGATTGTAAGAAGGAGGAAACACAGACTCTGGAAGAGCATTCCACAGCTTACCGGTGGCATTAAGGAAGGAACTTAGGAAACTGACAGTTCTTGGTCAACACAAATTAACCGTGTATATTCGGCAAGTGTAAGACGAGTTTGTCGGTTGTGGGTCGGTGTAAGAGGAATTAAATCTTTATAACTTAATATATTTCTAATGATTTCAGGTAGCGACAGGCTAATCAACTGGCTATCTTAAAAATAACATGATTTCGTCCCTATCACCTCGATGTCTCTGATCTACGTTAAAAACTAAGTTCTCCGAAATACGTTCGATAGTTAATTAATTTTCTTCTATCTTGACGAGAAACAAAGTTATAAAAATGCAGCTTTGGAAAAATCCACGATATTTATTTATATTACTAGTAATTACTCTTTTATTTGATTCTCACAACATTATATTAAGATATTGTACATTTTATGTTTCTATTAGTATCTATTGTTTAGAATAACAAACAATGTATGAAGTGAGTAATCTTTGTTGTGTCCACGTTTATTGTGAAAGAGTAATATTACAGAAATAATGTATAAATTATAAGTCCAACTAAATAATAATAAGTATACAATATATTTAATTACGTTAACATATACAGGAGAATAACAACAGATGATGATGGTGATGCAGAAATCTTGTCTGTGTATTCTTTGTCGTTTACCATATTACATATGTTGTTCCGCCAACATTATAGAACGAAATACACGCGCCATTCATTTCTTGCAGGAATTTACACTGAATGTATATGTTAACGTGACCCCTTTCCTCCAGATTTTTTTAAAATTAATAAGCTATGACTTGCATTTTAGGTATAAGGGTTCAAATTCACACCAACCGAGGGTATTTATATAGCTTTTCTGCACCCATTTACTTCGAATTTCCTTTAAAAATGGATAATGCTCGAATGTCAAGCTGTACTCAAATGAATTCAATGAATAAAAACTCCATATATAGCCATCCTTACAACAGCACGTATAATATAATCCACATTATAATCAATATAAATTTATCAATAAATCTCTTGTGGTATTCTCCTGAATGAGATGAATTATCTTATAACGTAAAAAAACAATGAAGACTCTTTTTTAATAAGGCAGTAAATATTAATGTGATATAAAAAAAAAACAAAAAATATAAAAGTTTAAATAATATACATAAATTTGATTTACAAAAAATAAAAATCGTAGCGTTCACGTAATATAAAATTATTTTGTTCGAAAATTCAGCACACTTATGTACAATTATTTTTAATTTTGTACGGAAGCTCTCAAAATTTATGCGAGAAATCTCATCTTGTTTAATCAATCTTAGGTATGCATAATATCATATTACACAGGCAGTTTCTGGAAGCCATTTTGTTTTAATTATAAAGCTGGTGTTGTTCGCATAATCAATTATTGTAAGGACAATTTTGCACATAATGATAATTTGACGCTGTACTTAATGTAATATCACTTAAGCATACTAACTTTGATTACAGGAACGATGGTTATACTCTCTATAATATTTGCAAATAATTTTTAAGAAAATACAATAATGTATGATGGAAAGAAAGCATTTGGTACAATTATTAAACCGTTTATAGGCAGATCATGTGTCATTACTTCAGACACAAATTGACCATAAACAAAATGTATTATCACTATTCTGACTCGCTCGGTTTTAAATTAATAATAAAATGAGAAAATAACACTCGAACGTTATTTTTTAAATTCAAAATATATGCTCACGATCGCCTTTCATTCTGATAGTGAAAAAAAATTGCTGTAATAAACATTATTACGATATAATAATGTAAGAAACACTTTATAAAAAAGATAAGCTAAGATTACCTCACATAAAGATGTACCTTAATTTTTGGCAGTGAAACTGCTGTCGGTGATTCATATAAATACAAGGTAAGAAGTATAAATATATTTATCTATTATATTTACTAAATACTAAAATTCTAAAATAATAAAATAACTAATTTTTTAGAACTTTATGTGTTCAAAACTGATATAAATAATTATGAAAATTTTGTGTCTTCGGTTAATTTAAATTATCATTGTAGAAAGCATTGAAACTACGCCCGTATTATACATTATTTGCCATGACATTTTTAAGAAGAACTAGACGACATCATGAAACCATATGTTTGCAAATTCGGATTTACTGTTAAATATATGAAAACTGTAATCAATAATAACATTTAAGCTAAGTCATACATCTAGAGCAGAATAACTTTACTGGTGCCACGCGATGATGTCCCAAGTGCACTGCGAAACAAAAAAAATTTGTATTTTTTCTCTGCAATGCTTTATTTGTCATAAATCAAAATATCTCCGTGGGTTCAAAAAAGTATATAACCACTGATCCTTGAAGTAAGTTTATTCAGTTTTACGTTTTATCCTGAAAAAGGAAGGTTCCCGTCCACGCCGGTAGATAAATAAAATTAAATCCCAGTGTTTTTACAACAAATCATTATTATTTTATCCTAACGTGTATTCTTCCACAGATAAATTAATATGATGAACGAGTTCTATATTAATTTGTGACATCAGCATGATGTAGTCCTTGCTGACTGTTACCGAAAACCTCGATTTACAATCTTTCGTTTCTTATTCCTAGTCGCTTGTCGTGCTTTCATGTACGCCACGTCGTCATTTTGGACGGGTCCGCTAACGGGTGTGTTAGTTATAAACGCCACCGCTCGTGGCGCGGTCGAAAGCCGAGATCAAGCGCGGAGATCGGTAGTCGGTCCCCACCTTTTAGCGAGACAAGGCCGAGTTACGGCCAGGGGTATGTTTCCGCTTGGCCGGAAGCTTCTAAAGTTTTAAGTAAATATAATCAATGAGCTTCTAAAGGAATGTCTTTTTTTGCTGACCTCTTGCTTGTCCTCACGCGACGGTATAACTCCCCTTTTTTCAGAGAGGAGGATGTTATTTAATTTTTAAAAATTAAGGTCCCAGGAATAAAATTCAACTCACCCTTTAAAGATCAAGTGCAGTTATTACCAGGTATATTCAATGATGGACAGTCATGACATTTAACGCAGACATAACACTTGTGAACAAAATTCACGCAATTGTAAATGTTTATGATTTCAAAGCCGTCATCTCTGAGTGATTTAATATTTATAATAATGCGTTCTGAGGGCCATAAACATGCAGAGTAACGCTCGATAAATATGTAAATCACAAGGAATTGCAGCTCAGTGGACTTCAGCCGTACAGTTATTACAGGTAAGTATGGTGAGGTGAGCTGCAGAAACTCACCCCGAAGCTCAACAGGTAACTCAAAGATGGAGATCGGAGAGTAATTATAATTGCAATGTACTCACAATTTATCAATGTTACACCTTAAGCGAGTTAAAAGATGAATAACAGTTTACTAATACAAAGTATTTTATTGAAGACTAGTGCTACGCCGTTCAAATGTCGCGGCTGATTTTGTACAATTAATTATGCAAATTAAAATGTTTCTTATATTTGTAGCATCAATTTATGATATATTTTAAAAATGAAATATATAATGATATTTTACGTTGTTTTAACATGGATTACGTTGCGATTTTCGTTAGTCCTTTAACATTGAAAAACTGACAAAATGCACCATACAGCGGTCTAATTTCTGTAATTCACAGTTACTCATCGTGATCTACGTTAAAACAAAAAAATATATATATATAATCATCAATTAAGTGTTTTAATTATTTTCCACACACTTTGAAAAGTTGGGGATAATGTATGGTTAAAATAAATTGGCTTAATTATATCTATATGTATGTTTATGAATGACATTGTGGATGTTTAGATTAGTATTTTTAAGACTTTTTTAGACATTATTTTGTAAATACATACAGGAAGTCTCATCTGTGGAATTCTATGACCCTTATCATGCTGTATTTAGCTAAGCGCTCCATGTGGGAGTGTTGATCCGCCAACGTCATAGACTACAGCCCGATATTCACGCATCATCCTTATTATTACAGGAATTCATTATGAATAGGTGGTCTTAACGGTACGACTTTCGTCTGTCACCAATTTTGATTAATAGGCTATGACTGGCATTTAACAGGTGAGGGATCAAATTCACACCATCCGGGGATATAATAGAGCTCAGAAATCGTTTTTTTTAATCTTCGTCGGGGATCGAACCCACGACCTTTGGCTTGCCAAGCAAACGCATTGCCCGCTGAGCTATACCCACCGGCGAATTAATTTTTAAAAATGTGTATAAAATCATTATTTTTCAATATGTAGTCTCATTCTGATGAAAATAGATGTTTTGACAGTTAAATTTTTAGTATTATTTGATTTGTGTTATATTATTATAGTAAGGAGTCCAACTACCATGCATTATCTGTATACACGGCGACCTTCGGCGAAGAAGTCAAAAAGTCTATATTTTAATGTCTGAAATACTAACTTTTACACCCACGGTTGGTATTGCTCACCAAAGCCCGTTACTTGTATAACGAGAAATTACTCTGAAAAAAGTATATGGAGCAGCAAAAAAAGCTGACGGTTTTAAATCAAAACAACGACGAAAACCGTCAGCTTTTTTGTCGCTCCCTGTATTTTAAACTGCATTTTATTAATAAACACACTTTTTACTAGGCGTTTTTAAAATATATAAATTCATTGCGTTATATTTATGTTATTGTGAAATATCTTAATAGAGAAGCATGATAAATAAAGAATTCTCTCGTAAATAATTCCCAAATCGCTCAAAGAATCCAGAAAATCTAGTCCTATTTGCATACATTACAAGCAATAAAAAAGTATCGGTTACATTTTTAGCAATCGCGTTGGAAATAATAAATTTAAATAAGCGAGTTCACGGAATAATATTAAGAAACGCTATTAATTTGATTAGACGTCATTAAGTCTAATGGCGGTTAATAAATCTAGCAGATTAAAATCTCTTGAAGTGACAAAGATGTTTGCTAACTCTTTTGATTTGCACTATTTGTGACCTAAAGAGGAGACACGCTATTAGAAACGAGGACTGATGGTGATGGAGTACGAGTATTAGGATAGTATAATGTTTATAGATTCTCATTTATCCTCAGCAATTACCGGCAGGGGTTCTCTATAAAATGGAAATTCGCAATGTCCAGGGGTACCAATAAAACACTGTAAATAACACATCTGACAATCTGATTACTAAACATTAGTAAATTTATACAAAATTATGTTAGACAACGTTAAAGATATTCATAAGTTATATACGGAATACTAAGATTTAGTAGCGAAATTGATATGTAGGCACGTGATATTTGCATACATTCGATGATAAATATTTTTTAATCAATTTTTTTGTTGATAAATAAACACACAAATAGAGCACCAGTAGTGGGCTCAACGGACGGTGGGAATGATATTTAGTGGCAGTGTGCATGTGTATATTGAGGAGATTACAAGCAGTCATTTATCTGTTATTTAATGTGTCACGACCCATCGTCCCCAGAGAATTCGTTCCCAGACTCATCTGTAACGACATGGGGCGCACTGGACGTCTAGTACACGAGACATTTGATCCTCGGACAACTGGTGCATTGGTTGTCTCGCTAACCTAACCTAACTTAAGGATTTTTTCAGTGATCGTAGAGTCCAGAGATCCATAGGCTCGTTAACGATATAGTTTAGGTTAGGTAAGGTTAGGTTAGGTTAGTTTGGTTTGGTTAGCGAGAAATCCCGTGCACCAGACGTCCAGTAAGCCCTACGTCGTTAAACGAATTGTCTAAAGACGAAATGCAGCGGAACCTTTATTTAATGAGACTTAGATTATACGTGAGAGGCAAACACAGATGTTGAAAAAGCATTTCAAATCTTGGGAGAAGCTGAAGAAGCTTTTCTATATATCTACCATTTAGAAATGCTGGAATATAATATTGTATGAATAAAACGCTATTTATTTAAATCTTTTGTCGATTTTCTTTTTGTTATTTTCTACTTTTGAGCTTTAAGTAATAGCTTACGAAATTATATTGCGTGGAACACATATTAACAGCCACATCTGAAACGTTTGTTGATTGTTAAACTAAAGGATTTAATAACGAGCATGATTCAAAATGATATTTGAAATTATAAACCTGACTGCATTCGAGAGAGCAAAAAATATGATAGAATGAGACTGCGCTACCATGACTACATATGCGAAAAACTAAGTGTTAAATAATCGATTTGATTGGTCTCTGAAGCGTGTACAAAAGTAAATGCCATACCAACTAGTGGTGATGTTGGGAACTAGTAATTTCTCAATGATAATAAGCGATAATTAATCTGACTGCATTTAAAATTTAGGATTTAAAAAAAAAACGTTTTTTTATGTAAACACATACGGGAGAATACTGGCAGATGGTGATAGTAATTCTGAAGTCTCATCTGTGGAATTCTATGACGCTTACCATGGTGTATATGACTAAACGCTGTATGTGGAGTTTTGATCCGCCAACTTCATAGACTACAGCCCGAGATTCACGCATAATCCTTTATTATTACAGGAATTTACTATGAATGGGTGGTCTTCAGGGGACGACTTTCGTCTACCACCAATTTGAATAAATAGGCTATGACTGACATTTTACGGGTGATGGATCAAATTCACACCAACCGGGAGTATTTTAGAGCTCAGAAATCGATTAAAAATCTCTTTTCTTTTAAATCTCCGTCGGGGATAGAACCTACGACCTTTGGCTTGCAAAGCAAACGCTTTGACCATTGAGCTATGACCACCGGCATGAACATTTGGTACATTGTGACTTACATTCACGATTGCGAAATTAATTAAAGTAGTTGAATTGATGAAAGTAACATTTTATCAATCGCTAAGCTCATACGACAAATTGGCCATTGTTCTCTCCAAATTCCAAAAAATATATATCATTCTGCTTTAGCCTAATGCTCTGTTCTCCGATCGCGATGTAACTCCTGTAAGTTTCATCGCAATCGGATGAACGGCACGACAGCGCATAAAATACGAACAAACAAACATTATTTTTTACAGAATAGATAATAACTATTATTAATGCACTCGTATAATTAAAAATCATCTCTTTTAATTTTATGCAGTGGCATTTAATTGTACAAGATTGTTAATAAACTTAAAAATGAGTCATGAATATACATATTCATTATCAGCAAACAGGCTCTTAAGTCATATTCAAAATATAATTATTCTATCAAGAAGGAATTTAATTAACAGTTATTGAATATAACACCTACACGCAAAAACCACTACAATATTTATTTATTGGCTGCAGATGCTATAATTATTATTTTGGAGCTATAAAGAATTCAAACTTCATCAAACCTTGCACTAAGTTGTAGTAGTAACTAACCAGTTTGATCGTTAATAATTAAAACGTGGTATTAAATTAAATTTGGTCCCTAACACTTGGCTAAATATAAACGGCAATATTTATTACATATTAGAATTGACTATTTTTGTCATCATTATTATACTCATAGTAAAGTATACGTCAAGAAACATTGATAGATATGTCGCAGGCAATGGATACCCGACGTAGCAGAAACATGTCGACTTTTAATTTAAAAAATGTGGAATAATTTCTAGTTAATCTTTTAGTTTTATTTTTATATACAAACGAATATTTGATCAAATTCCTTATATAAATAATCAATGTATAGAAGGTGAAAAGTACTACGTCTTTAGGGTGATTTAACGAAAGAAAGGAAGTGATTTGATCAAAATTAACCTGACGAAACTTAATATAAGCCAACCTAACCGATGTAATTTAACCTAACTTAACGGAAACTATACATTTGTTAAAATCATCTGTGAATTAATCGTCTACCACAGAGATTAGGTCAGGTTAGGTTGAGTTTGTTTAGGTGAGGTTAGGTTTGATCAAATCACTTAACTTTTTTTAGGAAAATCACTCTAAAGTGCTGTAATTTTGTCAACTTCCATAATTTGATCAAATCCATTAGGAATTTGAGCAAATTTCATAGTAAATATTTTCACTAAAAGCTGACGGTTTCGTCGTTGTTTTGATTTAAGAACGTCAGCTTTTTTTGCCGCTCCCTGTATTATGATAAATTTATTATGTTTTATAATATTTACTATATCGATGAGGCATTATTGTTGACAATCGAATACAATTACAGTCACAGTTGTAAACTATCATACGAATATAAATCGTTATCAGCTTCGACTTCTGAACATTTTCATTTGCTATTATCAATATCTTGTCGAACTTTCATATGGTAATATCTAGACTGCGAACAATGGCAACAGCACAAAACGTCAATAGCCATTGTTGAAGGAACTAATGTGGTCGCTTTATGTGCTACTGTGAGCCTCAAGTGTCCGTACTTTGTAAAAGAACAAGTTACTTTATAATATGTATGTACGTACGAGTATTTATTTACCTACTCCCGTGTCAGTCCAAGTGTCCATTCAAACACAGATAACAATTTAGTACTAGGAAACGATTTTAACGACACTGCACCAGTTTATATGTGATTTAATCAATTAAACAATATAGTTGTGATTCTAAAGAAAAGAAAAACGGTTAATTTTATAAATAAATCTTATCTGTATCATTCTAAATCCACTCTTCTAACTGGAGTTTCATCATCATCAGCCTGTGTCCATCCACTGTTGAACGTAGACCTCCAGCAAAAGTCTCGATCCTTCACCATTAGCATCAAAGCTACTCCTGCTATTATTCTGATGTCAGTATGACTCGCCATGAATGGGTTACTGACTGGGTTGCTGACTCACTATGAATGGGTGGTGTTTACGAGACACTTTATCATTTTACAGGTGAGAGCTCAAATTCGTACCAACCGCATACAGGGTATTTATATGGATTAGAAATATTTTTTTTTTTTAATGTGGAAAGCAACATGCTGTTTTCCATCAACGTTTTGGTCTGCATCCTATGTTGCTTATTCAAGTGATATAAGATGAATTGTGCTAACAATGTGCTATTGTCGTTGGTTTAGGAAACATAAATTTACCGGTCCAAATCTCATACATTCAGGTAGATTACATACAGCATTGATTGTTAGGTCCAATTAAATTTTCCAAACACAATAAATTAAATCAAGATACGGCGTTCAATAAATAATAATTATAAACCCGAGTGCCTGGAGCTCTTACTACAGACCACACGCAGCAACAATTTACTATTGGCGCTGAATTTAATGAGGAAAAAACAACATTAATTTTCTCTCGATCTAGCTGATGAACACGAGATATTCTTACTAAAAAGTCTTCTTTTTAAGCCGCTTTATCCAAGAACAAATAACATGTCTAAGAATTATTTTACAGAAACACTCTCTTTACGCGAGGAGGGAGAATTTCTCTGAAATATTGTACCTTTATAAACTAGAAGCTTAAATATCAAGAGATTACCCGTGCAACATTATCCATTTCGTGGAAGATTGAAGTAGGTAATGTGTTTGTGGATAACGATAACGGAGAAAACCGGTCTATCACATGATTTCCCATCTTTGGGTTGATTGCTTACTACATTGAGTAAGGATTATTATAAGATGTAAGATAAATCATTAAAAATATGCTAATCTGTTTTAAATGTATATTTTAGGTACAGTAAAACGTAAAAAACTGATATCAGCTTGATATATATGTCTTTTAGGCTAACGCCGAAAGCCTCGAAAATGATCTTTTGTCTCTCATTTTTGTTCACTCCCCTGACATGCGCATCTAATAATGTTAGACGGTTCTTCAGCTCCTTCAAAGAAGGTTGCTAGAGTGAAGAGGGCGTATCTTCACACCAAGGGTCTTCAACCAGATACATTGGGTGATGATTTGCAGAGCTTCTTGGCACCGACCGCTGCATTCAATCCCTCTTGGATGACCATCAGGAGGATTGTCAGCAGACAGATGCTGTTAACATCTTTTAAAGTCAGGGTCATGGCGACTTCACTGGAGTCTCTCATGGAGCCTGAAGTGTGGCCTGAAAGGATCATCGTTCAACCCTGGACACGTGTAAGACGAAAGAATCGCAGTGAACAGTGGTTGAAACCAACTTGAGTGAAGATATTGACATATTTAGTGTAATATTGCTTCAGATTCATTGCTGAAAATATCGGACAATAAAGATGAAGATAATAAAAACATTCAATAGTTTTTACCTAGTATGTGCGTAAAGAAACCAAATCTTGCCTCGCTCTCAATGGGCGTAGCGAATTTACCAGTGTCGAATATTTTCAGTACATATTCTTGTAGTAAACAAACTTCAATCAACATTTGTAGTAATGGAAGATCGACTGTTCTGATAGTTGTGCAAAAAATAGACAATGATACGTGTCGCCTACGCTTAATCAATAAGTGCCGCCATTTGCATTTAATAACAGTTTAAGTTACATCACCTCATAGGATTGCTCCTTACTATTTGAATAGTAATACAATAATAAACTTATATTTTTATACATGAATATAAATGATAAATCAATATATAGTTTTAATTGATTATTGTTTAATTGATGACATAATATTCACGTGAACGATATATGATAGGATGAAAACTTATGTACTATATGTGCCGTGATAAATTTATTTAAATGAAATAAATATACTGCTGAGGTGGGCGGGCGGTGTGACTAGAGTGGACAGAGTTCAAAATGAGCATATTCGGGGTTCATTTCGGGTGGCCCCCATACCTGAAAAGATAAGGGAAAACCGCCTAAGATGGTTTGGGCATGTGACACGGAGAAATGAGGACCACATGGTGAAGAGAGCCCTCAACATATCCACGCTGAGAAGAAGACCTGGAAGACCACAGGCAACCTGAACTAAAACTGTAGACAAGGATCTGAAAACTCTGGGTTTGACCGAGAATGCAACGCAGGAACAGACAGACATGGCCAATGTGCACAAGGAGAGCCGACCCCAGATGACGGGAAATGGCGAGGCTAATGAAGAAGAAATGAATTCAATATACTCGTATGTACAAATAACATATTGGAATTTAAAACAATATGGGGTGTTCATACTACAAGAAGAACCTAACATTGAAATAAGATATTCAATTTATTATTAGTATAACAGCATTGTGTACTTCATTTTTAATTATGTAATATGTATCATATCATGTTACGGCATTTTTAATTCTCTTGTGTATTTTAAAAATATCTTACAGCACCCACAATGCGTGTTTATAAAGGTGGCGTTCTTCTAAATAACACATTCAAAAGATAACTTTGTGTATTTTTGTATGTTTATTCAATGATACAGTTGTGAATATTTTCGGCCGAAGGTGTAATCAAATTACAATAATAAATTCCATTTCGTATCCTTTACAATAGCATTATTTGCCGCTATCAGAAATGAATAAAAACACATTCAAGTTATCTATTATTTAACATGATCAAACTCGATTAAATTCCACTGGGTTTAAATTTAAATGTCAGCAGAAGGAATGCATCCAACATGTTATTTAAAAATATTAAACCTGAAGTATTCATGATACTTTATGACAATGCAAAAAATACACACGTCAATTTGCATTAAATAAATTTTAAAAATAATTAATTTATAATAATATCGGCATCATTGAAGTGTATAGAGTAGTATTTTTCTACTTAAATATTTCGCATCGGTTTTTGGCATATGCCGTCATAAGATTCCCCGACCATTGACATTGGTTGACGTGATATATCGTTTTGTTACTTTCTTAGAATAGTTTTTCATGCATCATCTGATAGCTAAAGGATACAAGAACCAATGTGATGTATAAAAATATACCAGATGAGTACATTTATATTTCAAATACTACTTTTATAATTGACAGTATAATTTGTATTCAAACCGAACCGTAATGAAAGGGTTAAAGCATATGCCTTATGAGCACCACGTCGTATGAAAATACATCGCGACTTAATGCATGATACATGTACTCTTCAGCGACTAGGATATAATCAATATAATATTGTTATGTTCTTTACTTTTATGTGGGTTCGTATTATTTAGATTAAATGTTTATTCTCAATTTATTTCAGATTAATCTTTATTCGAACCCTTAACAAACACTATGTTTATTTACTTTTTGAATGTTTAAAAAAAGAAAATGTCTTAACAATAAACTGATCTACTTATATAGCTATCACAATAGATTTCCTTAGGATGGTCTCGAAAAAAATAGATACCTACCTAAACATGTAGAGAACTAGATTCCAGAACACTCCAATTGAAATTGGAATTATCACGATCAAATTACCTTACCTTAAGATTACCTTGTACATCTTACATACTTGTATGTGGTATATATATTGACATCAGCATGATATAGCCCTTGCTGACTGGTACCGAAAACCTCGATATACAATCTTTCGTCTCTTGTTTCTGTTTGCTTGTCGTACATGCATGTGTCACCATATTTTTGGACTAGTTACCGAGATCGTCACTTGTGGCGCTGTGCGACAGCCCATCACGAGCGCGCCAGTCGTGTACCGACCGCGAAACAGATCGTATTGGCCCAGCCTGAATGCTTTAACGAGGTCCAGGCCATAAATTTTTAAAGTTTATCGAAATATATATGTCAATGTGCTTTAGAAAAAGTCTTTGTATTATCAATCTGCTCCTCATCCTGCCCCCTGCGCGACGGAGTAACACCTTTTTAAAGAGAGGAGGGTGTTAATATGTAGTTAAATATACTTAACAGATTAAATAGTATTTAAAAAATTAAAAGGAACCATATACTTAAAGCTCCATTGATTTAATGAATCAATTTGACCATTGCGAAGAAATATATTGGAGATTTTAAATATATATATTTTTCTGCTTGTAATATTGGTTTGACCTTGCAGGTACATACAAAATACCTGTGTGTTTGCTGATTTTGTATTAAATCAACACTGTAGGTGTTGTATCGCAGGTATGTAGGTGTACGACTTCTTTAAATTAATGGTGTGGTTTTCACGCCTATCGAAAAAATGGATCCATAAGCGGCCGCTCGTCGTTCAAATTTATTTTAAGCATCGGCAATAACATTTGTAACTCTTCTTTTGAAATTACGCCTACATATTTTGAGTCTGATATTCCAAAGCATTTCTAAGGAATCTGTATAAAATGCCTGATTATTGGTACCGAGACACTTACCACTTCCAAAATGTTTCAACATTGCTTAAGATTTGTTTATCTAAAGTTATTACATTGCAAAATGTCGAATCATTTTTTATAATGGACCTTTAAATAAATATCAGATTATATCGTTTATATCCAACTATATCTAGAGACTGTGTCTCACCGAACTTAACCCTTTATTAACTGAATTATGAAATTATGAATTTACTTTACTGATTCTTTTTATACGAATAAAAGTTGATAGGGTATAGAGAAAAATTAAGTTTTTTTTTTTTTCTTAAATAAGTATTTATTTCATAGTTTTATAAATCCTACTGATAAGTCCCGTCAGGGCACAACTACAGCAAAATGCACAATCAATATTGGATATTTTAGTATGGGACATAAGTCCCATCAGTAAATATAGGGATAAGCAACATTGAGCGCGGACCAAAAAATGGATAACCCTCGGAAACGTAGGGCTAATCATCAATCTTCTTACACAATCCAAATCAATAGTCAACCTAAAATATGCCTCAGATACTACAACCTGGAAGTAGTCTGCCCTTGAAGCCATCGGAAACTATATATGTTCCCGTGCTGATCTTTGGGTGCAGATATGTCTTAGGATGGGACATAGCAACTGACAGAACTGAGTGGCGGCAAAAAAAGGCGGGAAGTCAAAAATATTTAACTATGAATAATTGTTAAGTAATTGATTTTTTATGAACGAGGATTTTAGTCTAACATCAACCAAGGATTTTGATCATTCAACTTGCATATCAAATAAGGAATAAAAATTATAATTTCCAAAATTTACTATCAATTTCTTCGTATCCGTTAGGTATATGTATTTAAATAATATATGGTTTTTAACAGGAGGTAAGCTTGATTAAAAAGAGAATCGGATATACACGAAAGTAAACCTGTCTAAGAATAAGAAATATAGTGACATTTAATACAAAATAAATTAAGTTTAATCTTGCGAAATTAACTGTCACGATCCTTCATAAGAAATATGACCGGATGTAAACTAAATCATGTGCGAATATTGCTATATAATACTACATTAAATTTCTACTGCCATGATACTTAAAAAAAACATTTAAATGTAATAAAATACATACATAGCTGTATTGGTGTTGTTTAATTTTATCACTGCCAAATCTTTGTGGACAAAAAAAAACAGCCAAAAACAAACAATTTATAAATGAACAAAAAATAATATGTTAACCCTTTCGCATCGTTGTCGGCAAAAGCCGTCAAAGATTCCCGGACTGTTGACATAGGTTGACGTGATATATCGTGCTGCTACTTTCAGTACTTATTGTGACATCTACGGTAGGAAATTGGAAGTGCAGTCAATCCCTTTATCAACCTACATGTATTATTTACAAGAATCTGTAAAGCATGTAAATAAATATCGTTAGGTTTATTCACATGAGCGATTTTTTTGTACACCACATGTTTCAATGTCACCACGTGTATGGAATTACGTAATAAACGTTTGTTGAATATAATAGTTTTTTATGCATCATATGATAGCTAAAGGATAGAAGAACAAATGTGATATATGAAAATAGGTCAGATAAATAAATTTACGCTTCAAATACTAGTTTCAAGCAAAAAAAATATTTGAAAAATTCACGCCGTATTGACAGTATAATTTGTATTCCACCGAGCCGTAACGAAAGGGTTAATGAATTGTATTGACACCGTCACTAGAGAAATTGATACTAACTTCTCTTAAGATGGCAGGAAATTCAAGACTTTTAAACATTATTCATTGATCTGGTATCTTTTAGACATGCGTAGTTTATATGGTGAGGGGTAAGTGGAGGATCGTTGGGACAAGACCATGTGTGGTGGACTTTTACGGTATTATGTAAATAAGCTTTGAGTGAGGATACATTTAAACGAATGCTCACGCCAGTGTGATTTGAATAACAAAACCCGTTTTTTTCTGTCAATTATTTATCGACTATTTGCATTCATGCGGATTCTCATGAGCACCGAAGACAAATCTAGCGACAAAAAAATATATTTTATTACACGACACATAGTAACACTTTTAACTATAACGGGACACACAGAAGGCGTCAATCTTCATTATATTATTGAGCTTCAAAATTTCGTGGCATACAAGACATATTTTTACGCAATACGTTTTTATTGACCCTTCTCTGTTTGAAAGTTTGGAATGACAAATTAACCTTTTAAATGCCAGTAGGTAGAAGTGTAGCTGTGCACAGCAGGCCGTGAATTTTTAATCAAAATAAATCATTTTTAAATCTTATTTTTATAAATTAAAAACATTACACCTTGAAAGGATATTTAAATGACTTACCAAATTTATTCAATGTCTCTGTGTGTTCTATATCTTAAATTAACCAAAAAAACGGGGCATATGATGATACAGAGGCTCAAACCAGAGCGAGAATACTCGCTCTTTTTCTATGGCCGGCCTGCTGCGAGTAATATATATATACATATATAAGAATGCGAGTAATCTCGCTCTTGCCACAGAAGCGGTTAATACCAAACTGACGTCAGTAGTTTTTATTGACAGTATTAATATTTAAAAAAATAGCTCAAATTCACAAGTAAATACCTACCAATTAATGTTTTTGTTTGTTTTTTTTAGGTATTCGATTACGCAGATCCATGTTACAATCAATAGAGCATTTACTTATGAAGCGAGAAATCACAATGTCTATATTTTTTTTTTTAAATATTACAGGTTACACGAAAACATTGTTATACATATTGATATCAGCTTGATATAGTTCCTTTAGGCTGATGCCGTAAAGCCTCGAAAAACGATCTTTTGTCTCTTATTTTTGTTCGCTCGCCTGACATGCGCATCTAATGTTAGATTTAATATTATAATGTTAAGCGGTGTTTGTACACGCAAAAATATTTGTTATGACAGTTGGCACATATCCTATTGGTACACTGTCATCTTGAATTCGCTTTTTCTGAGCGACGATTGGCAGCGCCGAGATGTCAATGCGCCGGCAGTGGTCAGTTGAAGTTTGACTCGCGACCGTTATAGCACGCGCGCCAAGGGCGTTCGCTATAACGGGCGGCGTTTTTGACCAATAAACAGTGATAAAATGTGAAACGAAACCAAGTTTTTTATATTGTGAACCTGATCCTGCATCCTTCATCCAGTAAAGCGATATCGAAATAAGAGAGGAGGATATCAATATAAATGCGATAATAACATATCAATTGCAAATGATAATTATTGTGTTATTTTTCTGTATGTTATATAATACATGCAATGTATAGATACAAAAAAATCTGCTATATGTTCAATGATTTGATTACATTTTTAAACGGTTCAATCACTCGCCCCTTAACGCGTCAACGTTTAAATATTTTCCGAATAAAAAAAAGCCTACGTTGAGTTATTTTAATGGTTCAAGTTTTATAAACCGTTTAAGAGTGTAAGGCGAATTCCAGCAACGGCTATCATTTAAATTGGATCAAAGTAATGCGTCAGGTGAACCGCCTACTTAGTTGATATTTAGCGTCCATCCGAATGGGGAAAAAATAAACCTACCTGACACGAAGCGGTGGTATTAAAATGAATATACTAATTCTAATAAAAAACTTACGAGCAATGTTACTATATTATTTGCAGACAGATATGTATTATTATTTGTTCCAAAAATTTGCACTGAGAGAAAGTAGATAATATTCGAAACATGTGCAATTTAGGAATGTAATATGCTCGTAATGTGTAATCTAATACGGCACTTTTGTATTAAAAAAACGCCACTTGCATGTGCATTCCTCCGTTGGACGTTCAATAATACTTGCTTAGTATTAATATTTAATATTAAAAAGTGTTAATTGTGCAAAATATTGCGCCGACAATGGAAAGAGCGTGCAACATTTTTCTCGCCTAGTTTGTAAGATTTTTTTTTGTGGGAATATTTAAAAAAAATTAGGACCCTAATTCAAATAATATAAACGATTTATGCTGTGTTATTACAACTTTTTATATACTCGTATAATATAATTTGTCGTATTTTTAATTCAAATTTGCCAATGTAATAAGGTTACCACTAGATCCATCTTATAAAGCTTAACATCGGCTTAAGACTTAGATGCCTGGGAAGGAATCATGCCCTATTGGAGTAAATAATAAAAAAAAGCAGATATTTTATCAATTTAATGGTACTCGTATCATTGGGTATTCTGAAAGTATCGTTGGATAATTTTGTATGTTTGCATTAAAACAAGTGTTTTATATTCTTCTCACGCTTTGGGTGCTATTTCTTAGTACATACTTAGTAAATAGGTATTTTTTGCACTTCACATACCTTAGCGGTAGGTTATCTCGAAGTATTATGCAGGTAGTCTTTTAATGGACATTAGTATTTGATTTGAAATTTTATGGGCACGATGTAAATTACCATATAGGTAGAACCTTATAAGAAGTATGGAAATAGTAATTATTTTTAATGTATAAGTGAAGAAATGAGCAAAAATGCTTCTATACTAAAAAAAACTAGCGATGTCCCTGACTATCTAACTAAATAAATTATATTTGTTAGAATTCAGGCTTCTATAAACACTAAATCAATAAAAGCAAGTAGAAGCCATTATTAACTTGTAGCAAAACGTGAAATATTTAATATTTTGTATAAATATACTTTGTATAGGCAAATACTCGGGGATCGTGCTATATTTTCATGAGTATAATCAACGCAATCTCTTATCAATAATAAAAACCCCAATCGTAGATATTTAAGAAATACGAGAATATTTAATTTTTTATGTAAGCACATACAGGAGAATACCGACAGGTGGTGATAGTAATTTTGAAGTCTCATCTGTGGAATTCTATGACGCTTACCATGCTGCATATGGCTAAGCGCTGCATGTGGAATGTCGATCCGCCAACGTCATAGACTACAGCCCGAGATTCACGCATCATCCTTATTATTACAGGAATATACTATGAATGAATGGTCTTCACGGGACGACTTTTGTCTACCATAAATTTTGATTAATAGGCTATGACTGGTATTTTACGAGTGAGGGATCAAATTCACTCATACCGGGGGTAATTTTAGAGCTCAGAAACCGATTAAAAATCCTTTTTTTAATCTCCGTCGGGGATCGAACCCACGAACTTTGGCTTGCAAAGCAAACATACCCGCCGGCAAATATGTAACGTAAGCATGTGTTAGAAAATAATTATTACAAAGTCGCAATTTAAATGCTTTTAAAATATTAAACCATAACTCTACACCTGCGTAGTTGTGTTGTATTTTCGTGGACACATATTTTGATTTATGGATTTCATTTAAATTATTATCAATTAAAGCTTAATATAATAGTTAAACTAATTAAAAGTCTTGTAATAAAAATCCGGACGCATACATTTTAATAAAATTTTAATTTTCAGCAAACGTTAACTGTCAATGTAATTAATTGTCAACACGCTTTTTTTAAATCAATGTTTCATCTGATTAAATACTATTTATTATGCCAAACAATTTTAAACTGGAATGCAAAGTAGGCGCAACTTAAGCCGTGATACCTACCCACACTTAATTAATAACAAAAATTAAATTAACCATTAGTATACTCGTAGATTGGTGGTCAGTGACCTTTTAATTTTGGGTTACCATAATGGCAAATTACAAAATAATTTCACTTTAACCCTTTATTTACTGAATTATGAAATAACTTATTTACTTTACTGATTCTTTTTATACGAATAAGTGTTGATAGGATATAGAGAAAAACCTTTTTTTTTCTAAAAATAAGCATTTATTTCATAGTTTTATAAATCCGACTTATAAGTCCCGTCAGGGCACAACTGCAGCAAAATGTACGATCAATATTGGATTCTGTTGTATGGGACTTATAAGTCCAATCAGTAAATAACGGATTAAAGCTGCTCTATACGTAAATGCATTTAATCTAAAACTTCGTTTATAATTAATAAATTCCTCTGTTAATTCTGTTTTATTTTACGAGAGCATCTGAATAGGGAGTGCTACAACAAGGAGAGTCTTTGCTTTGTGAAAGATGAGATTATATAATTTATAAGATCATCCTTCCATATATTTGCCTAGCTTAGGCATATAGTCTTCACAAACTGCCGCCCCAAAACTTTGTCGTCCCCCATGGTCCTAGCATTATCCCATCTCATATTTGCCTCTCGAGGGCCTTAAAAAAATGTAACTGTAGTATTTGCTCTCCTGAGGCATACCAAGAAAATGTCTCAGATAGATACTTCATTGTCTTTTGACCCCCTGTAGAATGGAACCTCGTCATTCCTCACGAAGACAAACCATCGTACCCTCAGTTTTAATTTTAATTTATATAATTATATAATTAAGTTTCAATTTAATTTTCCTTCATTGCCCATCGCCGAGTAATAAACAAGCCAACGATGCTGCCAGATACTAAACAAAAACACAAAAATCTTTTACCATATAATAAATTTAAAAATTGAAAGAAATTCCTGAAATAAACTAAAATATAAAATTTCATACGCATATTTTCACAACTACAAATAGAAACTGTTGCTATATAGCAATGAACCTGATAGATAATTATCACCACAGAAGTTTAGTTGATAAGGAAGTCAAAATTAATGTTAATCGTATTCCAACAACGGATAAATAATATGGAAGTCTCATCATTTGTCGGTACTAAAGCATTTCCGGGTTCAACAGTTTAATAGGATATTGTTATGTAAACTACACGCATGTCATACGCAGATAAGCATAAAAAACTAACTAAACGTCTATAAAATCATGTATAGTAATATTATTTTACTTCTACAAAAAAAACCATCTATATCATCATCATCAGCCTGTATCCGTCCACTGTTGAACGTAAGCCTCCCACATGAGTCTCCATCCTCTTCGATCCTCCGCCTTCCTCATCCAGGTCACTCCCGTTATTCTTTTAATATCGTCAGTCCACCTTGTAGAGGATCAGCCAAAACTTCGTTTGCCAGTTTTTGGGCGCCACACCAATACATTTCTTCCCCATCGACCGTCGTCTCTTCGACAGATATGTCCTGCCCATTGCCACTTGAGTGTGCCTATTCGTTGGGTAGCATCCACTTCTGGAGTTCTTCTGCGGATATCCTCGATTTGGATTCTATATTTAAGCGACACTCCGAGCATGGATCTCTCCATAACACGCTGGGTGACCTTTATTTTATGGGTAAGACTTGCTGTTAGATTCCACGTCTCTGCGCCATAAGTTAATACAGGGAGGATGCATTGGTTAAACGCCTTAATTTTAAGACATTGCGGAAATTTCGCATTAAAAATGTACTTTAGTTTTCCAAATGCTGCCTATCCCAGTTATATACAGGCGTATACAACTGGGATGGGCAGCAACTGAAACATATATATGAATGTCATTATTTACTCAAAAAATAATCTTTAAATTGCATTATACTTATTACTATAATATTTAAATGTTGGTGATACATTTTAATTTAGCATAGACAGCAGACCTTCGCCTCCATTGTTTATTTATTTAAACCAGTGATTTTAAAAGAAAAATAATATTAACGAAACACATTGCAGAGTATTTAAGCCATAGTATTGATTATCAAGCAATGCAACCATACTCGTCACTAAAATGATTTAAAAATAACTGTGCCATCATTCTATGACATTTCGGTATCTTACATGTAATGTATTCATGTTTGATAATTCTATAAACATTGCTCGGTTTTTAATATGTAAATTATACTTCTAATGGCGAATGAGAACACAATTCAAAAAAAAATACGTATAATTTTATTTATAAAAGTTTAATGCCTAATAAATAATAATTAAATATGTATTCAAAATAATTGTTGATGTTATCCCCAAGCTATATGAAAATCGTTCATTATTTTGCAGGTAAAACTTATTATTAAAGTTAATATTATTAAAATGATGTTACTAATGATATCAGCTTGATATAGATTTAGGCTGTTTAGGCTGATGCCGAAAAGCCTCGAAAAACGATCTTTTGTATCTTTTTTTGTTCGCTCGCCTGACATGCACATCTAATAATGTTAGTCTTAATTTTATATAAAAATACACGGCGTTTGCATACGCCATTTTATACAGTTGATCGATTTCATGTTGATTCAACTGTCAACATTAATTTGTGACTTAGCCGCGATTATCTTTGAGCACTACATGTCACAGTGCCCCCATCGGTCGTTGGCTCGCGCCCGCGCTTAGTCCCGCCTGACCGAGGCAAGCGATACAACATGTTATGGTCGGGCGGGGAAACTGAAATCTTATATTAAAAAAAAAGCGAATTGTGCTTCTGAAAAAATTCTTTGCTTTACGACCTGCCCCTGCATCTTTCCTCCACGCGGCCAAATAATGAACCCGCGACTTGTCGTCTCTAAAGACGAGGGATGTCACTATCTAAAGATGGTTTTAAACTCTAAATAGACAGCTTTGCTTATAAACAATCCGCGTGGTCTAAGCTTAATTAATTAAAAATCGTAAATATAATTCTGTAGTATTTTAGTAAAAAAAATATAAACTGCTTGAATCACCGAACTTAAGAGTTATTTAAGATATGTGGCTTGAATTATATTATAAGTAGCTTTAGTAAGTTTTAGGGGGTGGCGCAGTGGGTCCGCTGCCCAGGGCGCCGAATGAACTAAAGGCGCTAAGTTCGGCCCTAGCTCCTACAAGGCGTGTTTTCTGAAGATTTCCCTTACCACCCAAAAAAACAGGGGGCGCCAGTTTTTTTTTTGCCCAGGCTAAAGTCGGCACTAAGCAGGAGTCACCAGATTGACTGTCTATGCCTGCCCAGTACCCAATAACAATGTCATACGCCGACCCCGCCTTGCTGTGATATCCATTTACATACAGATAGTAAGTTGTCTAAAGACAAACAATGGGCTGCAATACAATAACATCGACCGGCAACTATTCAGCTGCCTATATTAAGTATATTTTACTTCTAGAAGCAAGCTACTAAATATACAGATCCGCCATCCGGGAGAAAAATAAAAATTAATTCCAAGCAAGTTCAAATATTTTCAAAAGAAATCACACTGTTAACCCTTTCATTACGGCTCGGTTTGAATACAAATTATACTGTCAATTATAAAACTAGTATTTGAAGCATAAATGTACTTATCTGATATATTTTCATATATCACATTGGTTCTAGTATCCTTTAGCTATCAGATGATGCATAAAAACTATTTTAAGAAACTAGCAAAACGATATATCATTTCTACCGATGTCAACGGTAGGGGAATCTTACACGGCATATATCGGGTACCGATGCGAACAATACCAGGACAATAAATATTCGGTTAACATTACATTCATTTAATATAAATTAAGAAAACTAAATATAAGATTAAGAATGAATGGATTTACTAATATTTTGCTTAATACATTTCGAATTCATGTCTAAATTGCTAAAAAGCAATACCATATTATAATATAGATAAGCAAGTAGAACGTCAGATATTTAATTGAAGATACAGAATAAAAATCAAGACTTAATAATAACTAACTACTAACCGAGTTCATCTCTGGTTTTTTACATACGCTTCTTTGATGACATATTTCATCAGTGGTTTTGGGTGAACGAGCACCAAATTTTCACACAGTTACCCACTTTTCCTTTGTTGTTTACGTAACTGAGCGAGTAGTTTAAGGTGTCAGTTATGCATGACCAACTATTTAGGACGAGTAAAAAGCGTGCTATGTTCTAATGATGTTATACTTGTACATATTTTAGTGATTTCAAATATTAAGAGCTAGCATTAAATACAATATTTATCTTCAGTACACTTATAATAAAGTTTTAACTTTTGGAACAAAATAGTACTAATTGTGCAGTCTTTTATTGAAAGAATAAATATAATATGAGATACGTGTATTATTAAAAACGATATTGGCGTTCTCCGCCATTTTTGCTTATGTGGTTTGATAATCATTTAAGGTGTGACGATCTACCGTTCGCAGACAATTCGTACAACGACTCATCGGTAACGACGTGGGGTGCACTGGACGTCTGGTACACGAGACATTTGTTGAACGGGACAACTGGTGCACTGGATGTCTCGCTAACCTTACCTAACCTAAGTGATCGTAGGGTCCAGAGATCCATAGGTCTCATTAACGAAATAACTTAGGTTATGGTAAGTAAGGTTAACGAGACATCCAGTGCACCAGTTGTCTCGTGCACCAAATGACCCGTGCACCAGACTCCAGTGCGCCACACGTTGTTACCGACGAGTCATTGAACGAATTGTCTGGGAACGAAATGCGGCGGGACCGTCATTTAATTACGTCAGTTTTATGGTAAGTAGTCCACAATTATTAAAGAAAAATTATTCTGCATAACAAAGATTTATTATTTTAAATCATTATTTAAAAACAAACTCTAAAAGCTTATCTGCCACGATTGTCTAAAAACGTATTTCTGTAGTAAAAAAAATATTCCTTGTGATTATTCTCTTTCGGGACTTTTGTTAGTAATCTAAGTCTTAAATTACTAACAAAAGACCCAAATGAACAGAACATCTTGCTTAAAATCTGTGCCCACATGTGTTCCAAGACAGGGAAATGCATCCAATGGTACTGTTTGGTGTGGGTTTTGGGCTGAAGGCGTAATTTGACCATTTTTCTTCGAAAGTGCTGTCGGAAATGCACAAAAAATTAATGCCTATGGTATTGAAGCAAGATAACCGAGTTTTTTGTGCCTCAAATGGACGGTATGTCTTCTTTTAAAGGTGGTATGTATCTTGATTCCAACAAGACGGTGCTTGTCAGACTTATCATTCTTAATACATAATACATTAAGCAAAATCATTATTGCGACATACATTCCTTGATCGTTAAATGACTTGTATCAGGGATCAGAATTAGCCTAGCTCATACGATAATACGCTTTTATACTATTTTTTCAAATCAAATTATATTTAAGAAGCCTACAACCACTTAAAATAATACGCCATATTACAGGAATCTAATGTTCCACCACACCGAACCGTAATTTAAATTTCGTCAAAAGAACACAAATCAAAGCCATGAATTGATAGAATGTGTTATTTCATACATTTTTCCACATTTTTATGTAAACTCTTAGAAGACAAAACTGACAGATGGTGATTGAAAAAATTCGTAAATAAATTTAAAGACTCTTGCTCATTTTAAGGATGGCTAAGCACTGCCACCATTAGACTACAGCAGCTTTTCACGCATCGTCAAATTTAACGGAGACTAATTGTTTATTTGCGAAACTACTTGCGTCTACCACCAACATGTTTATTTCTAATTAAATTTGAAAAATTAAAAACAACATGTTTTGTTTTAAATTTACATGTTTTAGTTTTGTTAACATTTGGGACACCTTATGTAAGATTACTATATTATGAATCGGAGATTCTTTACCGCCGAACGAAGGAATGCTGAATAAATCTCAAGTGATATGTTTATTTTCAAAAGTGCCGCGTTGCCACATACTTATTTTACGAAATCAGATTTTTTCTACTGAAACATTAAGCTCTATTATTAAAAATGTTACAATTTGTCGAAGAAAAAGTAGAACAACCTAAAATTCATATTCTTATATCTGTCCATTCAGACATAAAATATTTATTTTTATTATTTACGTTCAAAGGTTAAAACAATTGTTCTATTGTCCCTCAAAGTGTTACTTACCTAATTATTTTCTTTCGTATTATACCATAATTCCAAAAGTGTACAATATTTATCTTAAAACTATAAACACAACTTTACGCAAGTTATTATCATGCTTTTATTGAATGTGTTTTATTTGATCACATTAACACAAGGAAATACGTTTTCCTCCAGTAGTAAACAAACAACACAACGAAGCACACAATAACATTACTGCAAGATGTTTTTTTGTCTGACTTTTTAACTGACAAGTTTGTACGAATGTTTAGATGGCATCACTGAGAATCGTCATGCGATGTTTTTTTAGGGTCCATAGTATGGGGATCGACGAGAGATCCCCAGGGGAATTAAATACACAACCGACGACCGACAGATTCCGTCTACGACTGACTTGCTGTTTTGAACCGCCGGGTAACCAAGCTCTCGTGCTGTCGGTTCGGCCATCCTCGCTGAGGCAACAACGCCGACACGTCCGACACTAGATCCCCGACAGACTCCGGCCGAACTTTAGGCTTGTCGGGAAATAATAAAAGTATGACACAGGTGTTTTGTTTCGATGATTGTCTTGAGATGTTGCGACTGATAAAGAGGCTCACGATTTTATTTGCTGGATTTTGCGGAGGGACACGTTAGAATGCGAAGTGTGATTAATGGATTGGTGAACGATCGCGATTGATGTGTTGTAAGCAAATACATGTTGTACTGTTTTTGCTTTACAATAATGTAGAATTATAAAACATTAAACTCACAATGGTGCTGCCATTGCTAAAGCGTATAAATTAAATATTGAATGGTCGGTATTTAATTGTGAATGTACACGTTTTCTTTGAGTTTTTACATCTTCAAGAATGTAGGTTCTTTCTATGATATATTCGTTCCATATCTGGAATATATGGTCATCTATTCGTTGTCATTGTCCATTCTTGGTTCTATGACGTATCCTGACCCTCCTGAGACTTCGATCGGTTCGACCCGACCAGCGATACTTGGTTAACGACAGGCGGTGATCCATTCATGATTTTGTGTCCGCCCAATATTGCTTAACATTGATGTTATAACGAAAACCAAGGTAAAGATGTTCTATTGCCGATGGACTTAAGGTTCATAGTAAAATATTAATTATTATATTCCATTCTAATTTAACAGGAATAAAAATCGTTATTCGATTCATAAATTTAAGATATTTATTTTTATTTTCTTTCCTTTAATAACGCCCCTTCCTCTCAAGTATTCTAAAAATAAAGCCACGGGCAGAAGATGAATAATTCACAGTTTTATTTAAAATCAAATGTTCATAAATTGTTTTATATTCCCTTATTTAAGAATAAAAATAAATTGTTTGAAATGAGATAATAAACCATATGCGTGATAACATTTGACATGTTTTTTTTAGTAAATAACAAGACATGTGATAAAATACATACCGCAATTCAGTCTTTTTTATCAATTATCAATTGTTGTGAATGAATTCTGGTTTGCGAAGACAGTTTGTTTTCGAATTTAATCTCGATTTTTGCAGATTTAAATAAACGAGTACATACAAATTGTTACCAGTAACAAAAATACAGACAACTTCTATTATATAAAAAAAATAAAATTATACATTTTTCCGTGAAGCTTAAAGTGATGTTTTTGGGTTGCCATTTATAAAATAGTTTTTACTTGTATATTAAACACTAGTGATAATAAATATATGGTGATTTGATTTTATGCCTTGTGAGCTTAACTCTTTCACCCCTGATGACGTCTATAACCGTAATTAATTTAAGACGGATTTTTGAGCCATATTATTTGGCTATATTGTACTATTTGAATGTTTAAAATTAGCTGCACCTATTGCTAAATATATTCTATTGTATTTGAGTCGAAAACTAATGGTGACAACTAACATTTATTTAAATATATATATTAGAATATATAATTAATGTCTACAAATCAATTTATAATTCTACTAAAAATACATTGCGTATAATATGCTAAATAAACTATATTATGAAAAGTCATTGAGGACTTCTCACATACATAATGATTAAGAACCGGAGTTGGTAGAACAAAGGACAACCTCGAGCGGGTGGAGAATGCTTCGGCAGAGAGAGTCATTATTGTGCGACTGCAGAGACCAGCAGACCGCCTCACAACTAAGATCCTGCTCCATGTGCCCAACAAGCACACATCAAGACCTAATGCTAGGCAACACACATCGATGTTGCCAGATACTGGGCAGAAATAATTTGACGTCGCTGACACGAAGAAGACATACATAATACAAGTAATTCAAATCTTTTTTTATATAAAAACGATAATTACAATTTAATTTAATGCATATTTTTTTACGAAAAGTGTTCAGTTGATTTAATAACGACCAGGTTTTCTGTGAGGCTTTAATTGGCGTGCAATTCGGTTTGTCAAAATTAATTCAGTCGCAACATATCCATTGATTTCAAAAATTAATTAACACATGTTCCTCGCGCGCTGATATTGGAGATCTTGATCAGAATGTGTACTTCCAGATTGATTAGATGGAGATAGTGGAATATTTGACAATATACCGTTCTAATAAATAATTCAATAACTTCAATCAAAAGTCTGACACACTTAAGCGAATTTAAATATTTTTTGTGGATTTTTATGTCATGATTACATATCAGAGAATATCTCCAAGTGAGTAGACAGATGAGTAGTTATTATTTTTTTCATGCAAAAAAATACGTAAAAGTGAACGCTTTCCATTTAAATCCTATTTGACAGCAAATTTATTTATTGTTAGATATTTTTTCTAATTCTGGAAAAATCAATACACCTGTATATTGTACATACTGAAAACTCAGACGCAACTATTAGAGCAAGCTATCTCATTAAAATTTAATGTCAATAATACCAAGAAGATCTAATTTAAACACAGTTTTAACTTTGAAAATATTAATATCGGAAATAATAAATCCCTTATCTTTATGGAATCATTCGGTTAATTTTTATTGTCAATGTTGCGAAATACTCACAAGTTTTTCTTGTGAATATTTAATATGGAAATGTTCTAACCTTTATTCGGTGTAATATTATATGACATACTGCCACCATAACCTTATTATACATATATATATATAACGTTTTAGTGTGTTATTTTAGTCAAATCATGTTTTTATGATCTTATATTAATAATTTGAAACTGTTTTTAGTTTAATATTTATATCGACAAACAACTGCTTTAATACCAATACATTACGAGCATATAAAGTTTTTTTTTTCAAAATGTAGATTACGAGATTGGCGGGCAGGTCACGGCTGAAGGTCGTGATCTCCATATATGAAATCACTGCCCCAAAACGGAATATAAAGAAGTTTGCGAACCGCAAAAAATATTCTCGCATATTTTTAAATCTGCGAAGCAAAAAACGTTAAAAAT
Organism: Glossosoma conforme; assembly: GCA_022606575.1. NCBI lineage: Eukaryota > Metazoa > Arthropoda > Insecta > Trichoptera > Glossosomatidae > Glossosoma > Glossosoma conforme. The sequence goes on from JAGTXR010000030.1 coordinate 431,165, forward strand.
GAGCATAAAATGAAATAAATCATAAGTGATTCGAGTTGCGATGAGTAATTTTCTAAACAATAATATTTTAATTGAGCACTTACTGCAAATACCTACTCGATCTTAGTAATTGCTGGACATCAGTCATCTCAAATATAATTGAACGAATCATAATATACCTTTTCTTTACAGGCCAAGGCATATTATGGTGTTTATCTTCCGAGCCTAATGTAATATCCATAAAAATGTAAATCAGCTGTTTCTCAAACGTAGCTTTCACAATTTCTACGTGTAAAAGTCATTTTTTGACAGCGTGAATGCCAACACTAATTAAAAAAATTAAACTGAAGCATACATCGGCATTAATTTCAGGCAAAACCTGTGAACAAAACGACGATTATTGAAATAATAAACATGTAAGTCACGTTTCAGAAAACTGTAGTTATTTCATCATTTTTTTAAATTTGTCTAACAACAAAATTGTTGCAAACTCACACAAAAAATATTTGATATCGTATTAAAATTTGAGTTACTTGACTTTTAAGGTGGAATTTGATTTAAATTAACATTTATAGTGTAATTTAATCGAACTGATTACACTTAAATGCTCTTAAACACTCACATTCAATTTTGCTTGTCGTGATGAATTGTATCTTTTTAATACTTAATGGGAAGGTAATCATTGTAATAACACAACAATTCTATGTGAACACTTGCAAAAATGATTCATCTGCGATCATTACACAAATTATAATGTTTCGTGTCGATTATTTTATAAAAAAAAACAACTTGAATACCTGCACAATCGCTCATATAAAACGGCAAGAAGTTAATAATACCTGATCATTACGTGTGTATAATATGTTTTTAAGAGGTAAGCTTGTATCAAATAGTGACATTAATTTTACATTCAATGGCTCTTGGAATACAGTTATCTTCCATCAAGTGTTTCACATCAGAGGGATCACAGAGATCAAGCCTTTCATAGTCAGCAGCGTGTACAGATATGCAGGTACGTGAAATACTCGTATGTATGCATTGGGTTGAAGAGGCAAAGGTGTTGAAAAATGGCATATTTGTTTGGCGAGTCGTATGCTTTGTCTTGCGAGATTTTCAGCGTCATTCGCGAGGGTCTGAGGAGGGTCACAGAAGCGAGATTGACTTCTCAATGCCTGCGTTGTGAAAGAGACGATCTTGATAGGCTTTATAGCCAACAACATCGAGATGACGGGCGCGAATATTATTTAGCCCCTTATATATAACGAGTTGCAGCTATGAATGCAGTGATTCTGTTATCAAGCATTTGTATCTTGACTTATATTTATGGCGTGTAGTTGAGGTATCTCAAATATAACTTTCGTGTAGAGCCAAACATTGAGTTTGACTGGACTAAGAACATTTTTTTTATTTAAGCTCATGTCGGGTTAATATCCTTGAAGAAATAAAAAAAAATGATTTTTAAGAAAAAATATTTTGACCATTTTTATGTTTTTAAGCGGCTCATCATCATCATCAGCCTGTGTCCGTCCACTGTTGAACGTAGGCCTCCCGCATGAGTCTCCATCCTCTTCGATCCTCCGCCTTCCGCATCCTGGTCACTCCCGCTATTCTTCTTATAACATCAGTCCATCATGTAGGGGGTCAGCCAATGCTTCGTTTGCCAGTTCTTGGGCGCCATTCCAATACTTTTCTTCCCCATCGACCGTCGTCTCTTCGACAGATATGTCCTGCCCATTGCCACTCGAGTGTGCCTATTCGTTGGGTAGCATCCACTACTTGAGTTCTTCTACGTATTTTCTCGTTTCGGATTCTATCTTTTAGCGACACTCCAAGCATGGATCTCTCCATAGCACAATGGGTGACTTTTATTTTATGGGTAAGACTTGCTGTCAGATTCCACGTCTCTGCGCCATAAGTTAATACAGGGAGGATGGCTTGGTTAAACGCCTTAGTTTTAAGACATTGCGGAATTTTCGCTTTAAAAATGTACTTTAGTTTTCCAGGCTAATAAGTGCTTAAATTGTTTATAGCTTTGATTTACAATTTTAAGAATTAAATTGCTTATAAATATGCTTATTACTTTATTTGTTTTATTTTTTTTTAAATATTGTACATTGCTTTGGTATTACATGAACTCAATAAATAATTTTATTCAATTAATATTCAATAATTATTTAGTAAATACCTAAAATAAGTAAGTAAAAATAATCATTTGGCAATACGAAAAATAATAAATTGGGAGAAATTAATTAATGAATGGTAATGAATGGTTAGGTTAGGCTTACATTTTATGGGTTAATTATTCATTCATTTTACATTATTTATTACCAATATTGAAAGCTCTCATTTTAATTTTATAACTGACCACATTAATATTGACACAGTGGATACTAGCAATTTATTTAGTCTACTGCTAATTAATTTTATTTACTACCAATTGATTTAACTTACTGCCAAAACATTGAATTAGTTACCGAACAAAGAAATACAACCCAATAAATAATGAAATTAATGTTTTTTTTTTCGTAAGGCCTCAATCCAAAAGCTATAAATTTTAACCATTAGAAACACCGTTTATAATATTACACCATCGCTTATGGAGCTTATATAATTAAGATCGTCTAAGGAAATACTATTTAAATTATATATTTAACTTTATTAATTATGGCTAACTGTCAACGTAAATATAGCAATACATGAATAATATAAAATATATTATTATATAATCCTTGCTTTACATTCACTACCAAAACTATCAAGCTTTATCGACTAACAATTTGTACAGATAATATCTAGAAAATGTCATAAAATTTTCAGTATATTAAACAAAACGTTGTTAAAACATTAATAGCCATTAATTAATTTTATTACCGTTGATTTATTGTTTTCTGAACCGCATCACGGTAATCTATCTAAATTGTATTAAGCTATTAAATTGTGAATCCACAAACAAATAAGAGTCACGTGTAGCGACAACCGAAAGAATTTGTTTGAATCGTGTTTGAATTTTTAAAATGCCTGAAAATGTCGAAGCCTTGACCTTTGCTTACGTATGTGGAAGAGTATTATTTAGCTAACGAATATGATTATCTTTCTCTATGACATGCAAATTATGTAAAAAAAAAGATTATGTTCTATTTAGGCGAATTTACATCATAACTAAACGTATAAGATATTAGATATAAATAAAAGATTTTATTGAATTTATCCCACAATATATTTTTTTGACGACAGGTTTCAGCCAGGTCGAATGGCCATTTTCAAGTCAGTTAGTAAAGTGAGTGTTGGCTCTACATTAAGCAAAGAGTGAGTGAAAAGGTGGATATGAATTGTGTGATGGGTATACGTGTTTTGGAAATCATTCATGTATATATTCAAAAATATATATTTTGGTGTTACGTACGTCTCACGCTGAAGACGACAGCTGTTGATAGTTATGTGTTATTTGTAAATGTGTTATTTGCAATGATATAGGAATTCGATGGTTTATTATACTTTGCATCCCACGAGTATTATCGGGCGGACCTTCAATAAAGAAACAGTCCGTGAGCCCCGACCGATTGTTAGAAAGGGGGCCATAAATATTAAATAAGCCAAAAAGTGTTCCTTTGTTGGCCAGCGTGAGATGCGTCTATTCTCGAGAAGATGTCATAAATATTAAATAAGCCAAAAAGTGTTCCTTTGTTGGCCAGCGTGAGATGCGTCTATTCTCGGGAAAATGTCATAAATATTAAATATTCAGAAAGTGTTCCTTTGTTTAGTAAAGCGTGCGAACGAGCCTAGGATACGTTTCAGTTTTAGCCATAAAAACATAAACCGATGTTATGGCTAGGATTACAGATCTCCAGGAACGCCTCGTATAGTAATAAAACCCTAAGAAAGGAATACAGACCCGTGCGACCGAAACTGTTCCCACGGCCGCAAAAGTAGGTACCAGAAAATGAATGTATAAAAGCACCGACTTGAACGTTAAATAAATCAGTTTAGACTTGAATCTCTTGCGTTTCATTTCTACCTCCCACCCTCCTGTAAAGCCGCGCCGGCTGCCTGAAATCTGGAGAAATGAGGCTGTCCGCCCACTTCAGATTGATGGCGTAACTAGTTACCTTACAAGTAACTGGGAGAAGATGGTCTAGTGAAGAGCAGAAAACCGATACACGCCCGTAGAGCGGATCGTCAGCGGAACTGGAAGCTGTCGTCTACATTTGGGATAAATTCTAAAAATTATTTTATTTATATCTGATATTATGGAATTCCGCCAAGAATTATCGATCGAAAAAATCGAAATAAGTATAATTTCATACAACCCAATACAATGTCAGTTTCATTTAATTTTATATAAAAACAAATTATTTTCTCAGTTTTGACTAGAACATAAAATATGTTGAAAATGTGTGTTGATTTTTGAATATTTCAAACACACTATTTGATCAGCATGACTAATTTATTATATCAAATTAAATTATCATTTAAGCAACAATATTTTTATTTTTAGATATGTATAACTTTTCTTTAATCCACCCACTTTTCGTGATTAGTTTCATCTTATAAATATCCATTATGATTTTATGCATAGACTGAAAATAACTCTTTAAGCCATATTTAGCCTAATAAAAAATACTTTATATTTTTTATTTAATTATTCTATTGATGTCGCTTTCATTAAATCCATAAAGAGTTATGATCATGTTTATAACGACACCGGATTTAATTACGTTTTTCTTTACGGATAAATCTGCCCAGAAAAAAACCACATAAAGGTATGTACTCGTTTATAAAGTTAACATATTGTTCTATGATCATATAAAACACCGTAACCAACAATATATTTATTCAAATATATATTCTTATTTTAAAGGAAAGCGTAGAAAATAGCATAAATAATATCCAGAACTTAAAGTTGCTGAATTATTTATATCGAAAATACTTTGCTCTGTTTTATTACTTTTAAGTTAATAAGAAACTGTATTAACTATGACTGCTATAATTATGTTATCGGTTGAGCCACCCCTTAGTCCGCCTAGGACCGTTCAGCTAAGCACCGAAAATATTCTTAATTTATTTAATTTAAAAAATCATATAAAATATGCTGCAGTTACTACAGCAGCCATCTCTACATATCCTAGGGCTGTTGCTCCATGCAAGTTCACTATATATATTCTTAGGTGTACCACCCGATGCAGAGATGTATTGGGACAATATACAGAGTAGTGGCAATTCGTGGCGACTATATGCTCGAGATATGGCACGGATATGGGAATAAAAACAATGTCTTCTTAACAAGATGAAGTATTTATTATTAAAAAAAAATTGCGGCCATTATTGACAATACCTCTTCAATATCAAGGAGGTGGAATACGTTTAGGTTATACAAACATCAATGTGAAATAAAAGTAAATATTTTGAATTTTAATTTTATTTAAAATACAATTAAGTTTGTCTTTAATATTATGTCGCGGGCAGTAAAAATAAATAAATACCATTTAATTATAAATGTGCACATTCTTCTTCGTAGTATCAATCCGGTGGATTGGTTTGCAGCAACAGAATCTTGTATCTCGATCTCCATTCCTCTCGGTCCTCCGCAACCCTCTTCAGCTGAGCATAAGAGCTACAACTCATGTCCTCGAACACTTGCTGCAAATACTCCCGTCTAGGGCGCTCTCTACTGTTTCTACCTTCAACCGTGCCCTCCACAATGTCGTAAAGAAGGCCATCGTGGCGCATGATGTGACCGATCCATCGGGCTCGCCTCTCTGAGATGGTTCATACTAGGTGCCTATCTTCCTTGATTATCCTGAGAATCTCATTGTTCGTGACGTGGTCTTTCCAGGAAATTCTGTGAATTCTTCTGTATGTCCACATTTGAGAGCGGGTCTATCATTTGGGCTCCCCACGAGTATAAATATGGCCTCATGTTAGAGAGGGTTCAGAAGAAAATTTTGAGGTTTCTTTACATGAGGATGTATGGATATTATCCGTGGCTGTACCCATCTAACTTTATATGGGGTATGTTGGGATACAATGAGTTGAGAACTAGAAGAGATGTGTGCTTGAGTATCCATTTCTATCGCCTAGTGCGCGGCGTGTTCAGAAATCCTGATATTTTGTTTGAAATTGGTTTGTTTGTCCCTGACAATTATTTAAGGATAAGGAGGCACAGATTGTTTGTTCTTCCTAGAGGTAATACTAACCTGCCAGGGACTATACCTCTTGGGAGAGTGATCAGGCTGTTCAACGATATCGCCTCGAATATTGATTTATTCCACTTGAGAGAAGCCCAGTTTCGACATGAGCTCCACGAATTTATTTATCAAAGTAATTTCGTGGAGTCTTCTGTTTAGCGGGCTCCGGGACTTTTTAAATGATTATATTATTATTGTGTTATTTATAAATTGTTATTTTATCCTGTTTTAGAAATGAATTAAATATTGTTAGTTGTAATGTTTCTAAAAGAAAATAAATTGAAATTGAAATTTCAAAGGCCTCTAGTCTTTTGTCATGACTTTCAGATAGCACCATGTCTCACAGCCGTACATCAAGATGCTCCAAGAAAATGTTTCTTGAGTCAAATAATATTAATTTAAAGCTCCGAAAGCAACTTGCCATATATTATTACTATGAAAGATAAAGAAATTATTACCATGAAAGGTAAATAAATTACAACAAATCGAATCAGAAAATTTCATTTCTCCAAAAGAAGGCCTCCCAACTGGCAAGAACCTTGATTGGTGGACCTGGAAAATCCTGAACAGATTAAGAACCAGAGTTGGTAGAACAAAGGACAACCTCGCGCGGTGGGGAATGCTTCGGCAGGGAGAGACTATTGTGCGACTGTGGAGACCTGCAGACCGCCTCACACCTACGATCCTGCTCCACGTGTCCAACAAGCTGCACATCTCAGGACCTAATGCTGGGCAACACACGAGCTATCGATGTTGCCAGATACTGGGAAAACATAATTTGACGTCGCTGACACGAAGAAGAAGAAGACTATGAAAGGGAAAACTTTTGAAATCTTTTTTTTTTGGTTACGATGTTGTGAGTATCATGACACGATACTTAAGTTAACACATAAATAATCAAGTGAAGAGTTCTTGTGTTTACTCTGAGCATTAACAAAATTGGACGTATAGATGTGATGCAAGAAGAGCCAGCCTCGTTTAGGCCAAGCCTGGGTGTTCGAGGAAATCAACTGACTTCACACGTGACGAGAAATACAAACATTCGAATTATCATATAGTGTATGTACATATAAATGTTCACTTTATTTTTACATTCAAGATTCCTTTTTACTGACGCAGACTTATTCTCATTTGGAGTTTTAAAAGAAATCAACAAGTCGATGTTACAAATTATGCTTAAGATTTGTTATTGCAAATATTATTGAGGTTAATATCGTAATTTGTATAAATATAATGTAAGCGTGATTGAAAATTGAATACATTCCTCTATTCTCAAGAAAAATAACATTATGACGAGAAAGTGTCATAATTAAGCTACACTTGAGTAAATTTATCATGGTCCCTGACTAGTTAGAGAAATTAATTTAATTTAATAGAATCTGGGCTTATATACTAGTTAAAATAAACGTTCTTAAAATCACTATAAGTAGGTAAAAGCTATTATTTATAAACGTGAAAATGGTAAAAATGTGAAATACTAAAAATTAAAACAAATATCAATTATTAATATACAGGGATCTATATTTTCTTGAGTATAATATATACCAATCAATGGTTGTTCGTTCGTATTTTATATGCTGCCTGTAATTAACGTTTATCCGTTTGCGATTAAATTTACAGAAATTATTGCTTACAAAGGTTTGCAAAGGTTTCTGTAATAAAAGCTCACAAAAACGGGAATCAGAAAAACAGGAATAAATGGCATTGCAGGGCACAAAAGTATAAACAAACCACATATATTGTATATTTTTTTTAAAGATCTGTTCACATTGCATTGCAACACATGTCGGGTTAAAATATTAATATAAAAAAGTGTTTTGTGACGTGTTTGAACCATTTACCCGTTGAGCGCTTTTCAGAAGATAATACTCTCTAGAAATTAAGTGAGATATAATATTTTACGCGAAAAAGTAATAACCTACTTAATTTAAAGATCTTTTGCGAAAGAAAAAAATACCTCTAAATATTGATCATAAGAAAAAGATCCATCTTCAAATTCAATTTTGAATTAATCTATAATGGGGAATTCTTCAACGCTTGGAATTTTTGTAAGAGCTATTTAGCGTTATATACTGAACTAAATGTCTTTGTTTAACTTAAAAAGGCAATATTATGTATGTAATCGGCTTAACAACTCTAAAAGCGATGCACAATGTTACACCAGTTAACGCATGGTCCTAGCAGGATCATGCGATTGTCAGATAATATCAAAAATACTGAGCAAGATTTGCTACATTGTTTTTGATTACCAGTATTCTTAAGTTTTACACTCCTTTAGAGCTTAAGCTAAATACTGAGGTGACCAAAGAGTCGTATAGTAAGCCGTATTGTGTGAACGCTAATGGTAAACAGAGTAAGTAATGGCAAAAGGAATTTCCAAGAAGTCGCGTTCCCGAACACGCCTGTCATATTGAAAGTGCCTGTGCACTAAAACTGCATTAAGAATAATTGCACTTGACGTCAGCGCAGCTCTCGCCTGCCGGGCCCGGCATTTGCATCGGAAATTGGTAAAGATGTAAACACGTGCTGCGCGCGCACCGCTAATGACCGCAAAGATACAGAAGAACAGCATGCGCGCGCACTGTACGTGTGAACTGCAGTGCCGAGATGCACTAGCGCAACTATGTTGAGAGTATAGAAACCTGGAGCTCACGTCACATTTAAAGTTTTCTGAATTTCTCAATAATGTTAGCAGATCAATGCTGCTTCTGGGGCCCTTCCAGTTATATTGGGAAATTTATCTCTGGACTTGGAGGTGCATCGATGTACGGCTCTGTAACGTTAACGTAGTAATATAAATATTTAAACCAAGCTGAATACTACTTCTTAACACGCAAAAGCCTAGCACTAATACCTACTAGACAAAATCTATGGATATATTTCATGAAAATGAGAACTACTTTCCAGACATTTTAAAATTGATTAATTCAGTTAAGTGTTTTACCCAATGCATGACCGTGCATACCGATTTTATTGACATATAAAACTCATTTAATTTAGTTTCAAACCTTATTAATAATATGTATATATTTAAACTTATTAGGAATATCATTGATTTTTTTAATTAACTTTTTGTTATTATATCATTAATAACAAATTTATATTTTGACCTACGCCACTGCAGAAACATATGTATCACAGTAATGAGACATGATTAGGAATCTATACAAGTATATCTGGTGTAATTTTATGTTGCCAGACATTAAGGGCTAGAGCGTGTAGCTAAAATATAAATAAAATAATAAACTTTGTCAAATAAAATTGAAACTTCCAAAAATATATATTCAGCAGAATACTTTATTTCAAAACCTTGCTATTGTGGCAAAATTTAGGAATTTACTGATTTACTTATTTCATAACCATTACTATTTATAAAAAAAAAAACTTAATAAATCATAATTATGAACTTTCGCCCAGCTAAAAACCTAAACGTTATTTAATTACGATTTATTATTCTGTGTTACTCGTATTATTGTGTTTTTACTTTAAGAATCATAGCATTTGTACTACATTTTTTTGATACGATACTATAGGATTTGCTGTCCTGAAATGGTAAAACAACTTTCTTATGTAAAATCATGAAGTAGCAATTAATTATATTATATAATAAATCAAATTATATTGATGTTAAAAAAATAAAACTTAAAATAACACTTAAAAAAACTGAACATAGAGTTTATAAAGCGTTTGCTTTGCAAGCCAACGGTCGTGGGTTCGATCCCCGACGGAGATAAAAAAAAAGGATTTTTAATCGATTTCTGAGCTCTAAAATACCCCGGTTGGTGTGAATTTGATCCATCACCCGTAAAATGTCAGTCATAGCCTATTTATTAAAATTGGTGGTAGACGAAAGTCGCCCCGTACCACCCATTCACAGTAAATTCCTGAAATAATAAAGGATGATGCGTGAATCTCGGGCTGTAGTCTATGAAGTTGGCGGATCAACACTCAAAAAAAAATGGAAAGAAAAGGAAGAAAGGTGGAAATGTGTGTATTATACAAATTAAACTAGTTATATAGGATGACAAGAATTACAGAATTTGAGTAATAAATAAATATATAATCAAAGTTGCTCACTATCCTAAAATGTATTTGGCAATGCAAATTACCTGGAATCTTTGTGGTGGGCCATACGTTTTGTATTTGAATACGTTTTTTTTTATAAAACGACATATCGTGCCCTAGCAAAATTGAAATTAAGTAATATCTTATGTTGTGTCTTTCCGAATGAACATGGAAAATCAATGTAAGATATAATACCGCGCAATGTTTCTGAAATTAGTATAAGACCATATTAGTCCATAATAGATTCGATTCGATAAAAGAACACTAACGGACCAATAGCCGCGAAAGGAAAAAATCTTTTGAAATTCTCTTTGCCTATTTAACAATCTAGTCTGGTCAATTTAAACGAGCAATTAAAGCAACTTGCTTTTCACGAGATATACTATATAAAATAAACAACTCAATAACGCTTCACAGCATCTATAATTATAAAATATATTATACTAAATTATAAACATTAATAGAGAATAATTACAACTGGCATCCAAGTATTTAAAATGAAATACAACATTGTCATAATTATGTGGAAACAGCTTGGCATAATACTGATATATACATAACGCTTGTGAATTATTATACTCTTATATCATTATATTTAAAATTGTTTTTCTTCTTATTTATAACGTGTATCTCTTAATACACCAAGTTTACGAAGTCGATGTACAAAAAGGTGAAGTAAATTACAAAGAAACAGTGAATAGTTTAAGCGCATATTATTATTTTGACGTTTACGATTCAAATTCAAATATATTGGAATTCCATTCAATGTTGCCACCACAAGAAAAAACATACTTCACATTCTAAGCTGACCATAAACATTATTTTTTGTGTTTGGTCACAACTAGCTAAATCTATTTTTAAATAATCATAATAACTTATTGTTTTTATAACGCTATTTTAAATAATATTATACATAATTTAATATAATATTGCATTAATTTTTTATTATATTTTTTCAATTATCAGCATTGTTTTTAATAATCAATATTGATGTGTAAAGTTTGTACTCTTTTTACCTATTTATATTAGGCCTGTATTTATTTTATAACTTTCGTTTTTAATTTTTAGTTTAAAGTTTAATTTTACATTTAATTTTAAGTTTCGACTTTAAATTAAATGAATTGGCAGTAAATTAAATAAACTGGCAGTAGTTAAAAAAATTGGCCGTATCCAATGTTATCAGTTATAAAATTAAAATGTCAGTAATGTACTCCATATTGCCAGAAATTAATGTAAAATGAATGAATAATTAGCACAGAAAATGGAAACAACCCATTAATGATTTCAATTAATTAATTATTTACTGCCAATTAATTATTTTTCTATCGCCAATTGAATATTTTTACTGACCTTTTTATGAATTAATCACTAACCATTGACCATTTCTTAATTATTTACTGGCCATTAATTGAATTAAATACTGAGAAAATAATAAGTTGCCTTTATATTATCGTAAATTTACCTATAATATATAGGCTTGATCATAGAGCACGAAATGAAAAATCACCTGTCTATGTTGTAAAAAAATACGAAGCGTTAAGTGCGAGATATTAAATATATCTAGATAACATCAACTACTTCCTCGATATAGTACTTTTAAAAGCCATTTGAGTTTCAGATTTATTTTTTTCTTTTATAATAAAGGTTTGTAAAAATAATTGAATACCATCAATTATGAGTGTAACATTCTTCACGTGATTCCTTATTGACCTGTCAAATTCATCATGTGTTAATTCAATTCAAATATTTTTTAAAATCATTTTATGTCATGCAATGTCTTAATATAACTGCACGTGGAGTGTAGCTGTATAATTAATTTAATACCTAGCAGAGATTAAATTATCAACATCTGATTTATTTGACTCTACATACACATTGCATAGTATCCAGACATTAAAATATACACAATACATGTAGGGGAAAATAAAAAATAAATCGAAAGATAAAATGAGGCTCCATTACAACACAAAACTAATCGTATTTTTTCATCCAATTACTTTACGAGTGTGATTAATGTACGTTCAATGAAATAGCTCTTTAACCTCAGCGAAATGTGTCTCTAAATCTCAGAGGCTTTAATTGGAAATTGAAAATCAATTAAGAATTTAATTTGACTTAGCACTTAAAGTATTACACCTACAATCTAATAAAGAACAATTTAAACGATGCGGCAGATAACGAAACCGGTTGCATTAATGTCGTTATTAAAACCTCATTAAAGGAACAAGAACTTTTTAATAGTAAATCATTATCACCGTGGCTGCTCTTCTAACAGGAGCATTTGGACGTCACGAATTTCTACCACATAGTCAGCCACCATGATCCTCGCCTCATCCCATGTCAGCTCCGGCTCTCGCAGCTCAGCCAAGTACAGTGGAACCTCTCATAAAGAGCACCTCTCATAACGAGTAATTCGCATAACGAGCAAAAAAATGTGAAAAAATTTGCTCCCCGAGCAACATTTCGTATAACGAGTAACGCAGAAAGGGGAAGTCACATTACGTATGACGCACTTGTGAGCCGGGACTTCTGCGTCATTGCGTCAGTCTATGCTTAACACTCGTACCTTTAGCACGATTTTCTTTACTTATGTGCAAACATTATTTCTATTTTTTTTTTGAGAGTTTGGAGGTGTCACATTTTCACCAAATTTTAAGGAGTCAGCTAAAACAAACGTCTCTAGACAGCTTTTAGTAAAATATAATTAATTGTTTTTCATAAATTAATAAATAATAAGCTAGTTTCAATTTTTTTAAATTTTTAAATCCAGGTTATTAAAAGTTTATAAGCATGTACTTTTATTTGAATAAACGTTAAAAAATGTTTCGCATGGAACGCATTATTGTGTTTTACATTGATTTATATGGGAAAATTGGTTTCGCTTAACGAGTATTTCACATAACGAGCAAGATTCTGCAACGAATTATACTCTATGTATAATTCCTGACGGCCTTCCAGGACGGCGCGATCCCAAAGGTTTAAATAAAATGATGCTATTATTAATGCTCTCTTGCAGCATCCGAAGTATGTGTCCCAAATAATTCCGACTTCGCTTCTTGTCCGACTTTAGTATGGAAGGCTGCCTTATCCACTCTCTTACCTCGTTATTCTCCACAAAGTTCAACCAACATATATTATTCTACACACAGACATCTGCTTCCGAAACCCATTAAACGGCTGCATTGGCTTTTGGTATGATTCTAAGATTCACAACCGCAAAGAAGAATGGGGACAATGTAGACGCCGTATAGTCGGGATTTTATCTTGATCGAGTAAAGCAGCAAAATCCTAGATATTGCGCATGGAATTAAAAGACGAATAATTTGTATAAATGTAATCCTGTCATAGTAAATTAATTGCGATCAAATATTATATTACAGTGCTTGATAATCATTTGTCTGTATTTAAGGCTTATGAACATGATTTTTATTTAGAAATAACATTCCGCTAGGTATCATTGTTTGAGTAACATAATACGTATTTATAGGCCGTCACGAAATTTAAAAAAATAGATCATTATCAATAATCACGAATTAGTTTATGTGTTGTTTACAAACACATGTATCCATTTCATTCACATTTTTTTTTCGTGAAGAAAAACATATCAATAATAAACAATATTAACCAAGTACAATAAATTTATACGCGTATTATAATTTAATTATGGCATCACATTAACGTAACACGTTGTATAAAACGTATTAGAGTTTTGTAAATACGGAAGAGGCTTTGATAGAATTCGTACTTATGTCAGAATGGATTGTACATAATGTAAAATGATATTATATTAAGCACTGGTTATATACAGTGGTTCTGAACCTTTTCTAGTAATTATGAGTAAGTGTGAAGTCAGTTCAACGACGCATCGGTAACGACGTGAAACACACTGGACGTCTCGTAATGTCTTTAACCTAACCTAACCTTACCTAAGGATTTGTCCAGTGCTCGTAGAGTCCAGAGATGTCTCGTTAACGAAATAACTTAGGTTAGGTTAGGTTAGCGACACATCCAGTACACCAGATGTCCCGTGCACTAGACGTCCAGTGCTCTTCGCGTCGTTAAAGATGAGTCGCTGAACAAATTGTCTGGGAACGAAAGGTCGTGACACAGCTATAAATAAATAGTTGTGCAAATTGGGAATAGTTTCTTCTAATCAATAATACTTGGATTTAAAAAATGATGAGTACTACAGATATACATGGTCAAGTTAAAAAAAACGTATTTTCATTTAAATTTAAATAAAATATTCCAATTGGTGTGAATTTGACCCCTCACCAGTAAAATGCTAATCATAGCCTATTAATTAAAATCGGTGGTAGACGAAAGTCATCCCGTGAAGACCACCTTATTCATAGAAAATTCTTGTAATAATAAGAGTGATGCGTGAGTCGGGCTGAAGTCTATGACGTTGGCGGATCAACACTCCACATGCAGCCCTTTACCATGTGTAACATGGTAAGCGTCATAGAATACATAGATGAGGCTTCAGCATCACTATCACCATATGTCGGTATTCTCCTGTATATGTTTATATATTGTAAAAAAATGTTACTTAGTTTATTGTTCATAGTTCGTAGAGCACTTGGAAGAACGTCGCGGAGCACCGGTACTCCGCGGGGCACCGGTTAGTAACCACCACTGTACACACATGGAATATATTACGGGTCCTATCTAATCTCACGTATAAAGCCACGCTCTTTGGCAGTTCACAACAAAACAAAACATTTTTAAAATTCAAGGTCCGCCGTTCAAAATAATCAATTCACCCACGTCATTGGCGACATGTGTA
Organism: Glossosoma conforme; assembly: GCA_022606575.1. Taxonomy (NCBI): domain Eukaryota; kingdom Metazoa; phylum Arthropoda; class Insecta; order Trichoptera; family Glossosomatidae; genus Glossosoma; species Glossosoma conforme. Next base: position 446,183 of record JAGTXR010000030.1, read on the forward strand.
TTAAATAATTCCGAGCTCATATATTATGTCAAAATAAAATGTACATAATGTGTTTTTTAGATTAGCATTTATTTTTAGCCAAGTCTGTGACCGTAGAGAGAAGCTGACTGGCTGGCATCCTTATAGCATGTATTCATTTTTTTTAATTAAAATGTAACCACTGCTTTTCTTATAAATATTTATGAAAAAAAATATATATATAATATGAATTTACCCAACTAATACATTATTTCATTAAAAAATATTCTCTGATTTATTGACGTAGCCATCCATTGTTTTCCATCCCAGTTGGTACTTGTGTACTCAATTTAGTACAACGGCAATGGCGCTCCTAAATGGCCTCCTAGCACACCTCGATCCTTTTATTACATCCTTTTCCTCTTTTGTCGATGGTATTGTTCACCTAGATCTCTCTGTGATCTTTGACACGTGTTATCTTCTTCTTTTTTTATGATTTTTAGGATATATATGTTTCTTTTATTTTTTTTTGTATGTTTATGTATACTCTGTTTTTTATATATATTTTTTATGTATGCTCTTTATTTATTTTAAATATTTATTTATTTACATTGTTTTTACTTTGATCACGTAACATAGTTCTCTATTAGGAGACTGCAATTTCGACTAACTCGTAGCCTTTCTCAATCCTTCTCTTGCTAAGAGATAACTCTAAAAGCTAAAAGGTATCTCTTAGCAAGAGAAGGATTGAGAATGGCTACGAGTTAGTCAAAACTGCATTCTCCTAATAGAGAACTTATGTTACGTGATCCATGAAAAAACGAGTTATATAAATAAATAGTTATAATTTATAATGGATCTCAAAGTGAATGCTGAAAACATTGAAAAAAAAGTTTATTTATTTTTCTTTATTATCCTATGTACCTTGGAACTACAGTTCTGTTAAAAAAATGACAATTTTACTTTGACTTTGTGAGTAATGACGTGGAAGACAAGGAAGCCTTCCATACTACCGTCAACAAGAGGTGAAAAAATATGAAAATAAAGCAATTAACTACAGTTGCCTTTTCTTCAAGCATCATCTTTATTTGGCGGAGCTGTGGAAAACGGAGCTGAAATTTGATGAGGCGAGGACCATGGTGGCTGACAGAGTTTTGTGGCGGCCATATGCATCACTTAGGAAAGTGGACATGGTGATGATGATGATGATGATGATGATGTTTCAGTTAAACCTCTTCATATACCATTCGCAGCCATATCGGAGCATATGGCTTCCACAACCTATCACTTAAAACAGGTTCTCAAATAATTTCCCCGAATACGAGCCTCCATGACGAACAACTGGGGACTACGTAAACTACTATCTGTACGAAATAAAATAAATAACATTGCCAAAATTCAATAATAAATTGTAAGATTACAGGTTATTCAGAGAGACCTCGATTTACGCCAATTTAATATCACGTCAATATTTCCATTTCTTATTCTTAAGATTCGCACGATGCCAATAAATTATTTAACGTTGTGGTTAAACTCGCAAATTAAGAAACGGCCTAATATATTTGATCCATTGGACCCCTATAAGATAGCAAGTTGTTTATGCACTGATTCAATAACAGTATCAATTAAAGTACAAGCATGAATTTAAGTATATGTTATCAATAGTATGAAATTATACGGTTATATATATTGTATTTGAATTATATCCTATTTCCATTACGACTGACAGAAACAACGTAAAATTAAATAAATACTCGTAACTTACTTTCATAATTATTGGATACATCATTGTATGTAAGCAATATTATTTATCAATTACATTCTTTCGAATTTGATCATCATCATCATCATCATCAGCCTGTGTCCGTCCACTGTTGAACGTAGGCCTCCCGCATGAGTCTCCATCCTCTTCGATCCTCCGCCTTCCGCATCCAGGTCACTCCCGCTATTCTTCTTATATCGTCAGTCCATCTTGTAGGGGGTCGGCCAATGCTTCGTTTGCCAGTTCTTGGGCGCCATTCCAATACTTTTCTTCCCCATCGACAGTCGTCTCTTCGACAGATATGACCTGCCCATTGCCACTTGAGTGTGCCTATTCGTTGGGTAGCATCCACTACTTGAGTTCTTCTGCGTATTTCCTCGTTTCGGATTATATCTTTTAGCGACACTCCGAGCATGGATCTCTCCATAGCACGCTGGGTGACTTTTATTTTATGGGTAAGACTTGCTGTCAGATTCCACGTCTCTGCGCCATAAGTTAATACAGGGAGGACGCATTGGTTAAACGCCTTAGATTTAAGGCATTGCGGAATTTTCGCTTTAAAAATGTACTTTAGTTTTCCAAATGCTGCCCATCCCAGTTGTATGCGCCTGTCGATTTCTTTTGAGAAGTTATTTCGCCCTAGTTGTATTACTTGTCCCAGATAGGTATAGTCGTTTACAACCTCTATTTCTGTTCCTCCAATGGAAATAGGATCAAAGGTCTGTGAAATATGACTATTAATCATGGCTTTTGTTTTATCCATGTTCATTTTCAGACTTTTTGATCAACAGTCAATAAATACAACATTTTTTCATTAAATACATTATAATCATTGACTTTACAGCCGTTCTAGCTGAATCTCTTGCTTGTTGCTAAATTTTGAAAGTAAAAATAAATATTCTTTTAATCATCCAATCGATCTGAAGCTGAATTCGCACATCAACTTGATGAATATAACAATACATTTTTATATACATTTGAGATCGTACATTCACACTCGTATCTTACAACAGTAAAATAATGTTTTTCATGTTTTTTACAAAACAACATAAATCGATGAAACGAACGGCTCTAATTTTTTTATACAACAAATAAATGGGTTTTGACGTGTGTGAAGATAACGACTGTTTTAAAAACCTATTAAGAATATCGTGACATCGAACGAATTTCAGAAAAATCGTTTGAATAAATCAATCAAAGTAGATTAATAAATCCATAAATATTCATTATAACTATACGACGTTTAAATTAAAATAGTTGTGTAATTTGAAAATAATTGGATCAATCACCTCGTTGATGACTTCAGTCGATATATTTGAATGATAAAAAATTAAACTGGTTCTTACGTGATAACGTTTTTAAATAACTGGCAATCGCTTGATTAGATCTTCCGAAGCTTCTCTTAGAAGAAAATAATACATATCAATAAATTACTTACGTTTTCGCTGTAATATTGTTTCCATCGGCCGATACGAAGAGAAGCGTGCTTGAATGAAATTCACGAACTCACCTGAAAGTACAAATAAAAAGTTTTGATTAGGCCTAGTAAAAAACGTAAACACGAACGATGGACGTCAGTCAATCTTTAATGAAATTATTAATACTTTGATTGATGAGTTTAACGGTGTCATGCCAAAAAAAATACATAAGAAAATCTCGCTGGCAATCTTTAACGAGTAGAACTACTTCTTGGTTTTTTGTTGTATAATTTTACTAGTAATTAAAGCATTCATTTATCACACGTGCATAATTAAAGATACTTTTGTGTTAGTAACATAATCAAGTAAATTTATTGTATAAATTATTTGTAAGCCTCGGGGATTTGATTACTTAATAATGCATATATATATACCACACATTTTAACATAGAATATTTTTTATGAAATTAGATCGTAATTATTTTGTTGTAGAATTTTTTGAAATAATATGTTATTCTATATGTAAGAAAATATACATAGCGTTACTCGTATGGCTCGTATTGCGGGCATGCAAGCAATATCTTTTATAGTTTCATCGCAATCGTATGAACGATATGACAGCGCATAAATTATGAACAAAAAAGAAAAACAAAGGGCCTGTATTTTTTTGTTCAGTAACCAATTCAAGGTTTTAGCAGTAAGTTAAATCAATTGGCACTAAATAAAATTAATCGGCAGTAGACTCAATAAATTGGTAGAATCCACTGTATCAATATGAATGTGGTCAGACATAAAATTAAAATGGCAAATATATATTCAATATTGTTAAAAATTAATGTTTAATTAATGAATAATTAACCCACAAAATGGAAACCTAACCTAACCTATTATTAATTGGCATTCATTAATTATTTCCTGCCAATTTCTCATTCTTTTACTTCCGATTGATATTTTCATAATGACAAATGATTATTTTTTACTAACCTTTTTAGGAATTTATTACTGACTGCTTGCTTAATAATTACTGAAAATTAATTGGATTAAATACTGACAGAAAAATAGTTGCCGAAACAGTCAATCATTTGTTAATATTAAACTCAAGAAAGTATATCCCTGAGAATTTACCTTAACAATCGATATTTATTATAATTGTACAAGTTTCACATGTTTACCCCAAATAACTAAAAGCTTGTACCTAGTTCATAGATTTTAAATATTTTCACTTTTACGCAAGTCCAGATTCTAATTATTTATTTAGTCGGATAGATATTCAAGGATCATACTTCATTTTCAAAGTACAATTACGCTTTATCGTCGTAACAACGTTAAACTCACTCGTTATAATTAAGTAGTCGATATTAAATAGACAATATTCAATTTCTATTTTTATCGGTGTTTTTGTAATGTGCAAAACATATTAAATTATTGGAATGCTTTAAAAAAAATGAACAAGTATATTACATGTTACCTGAGCAAATGTTGAGACAGATGGTGAAAAAAACCAAATGATCCAAATACGCTAAAATGGCCGTAGCGGTCTACTTCAAATGAGTGACATCCATAGCGAATTCACAGACATAATTTATTTCAGATCTACAACCTGTACCTCCACCTCGTGTACCTTATAGTCACGCGGAACATATTAAGTGTGTGGACTCTTTGGCGTGGTATTATAGAAGTATCAAAGAGATCCCGAAACATAATTGTCAAAAGGTGATGTCAATGCGTATTTGCTTTTGATCAAATCGAAACGAATTTTCTTTTATGGAGTGTCTTTTGTAAATATTGAATTTGAGTTACACTTTCCTTTTTGTGTCTATTGAAATTATATCAGTTGAGATATTTTTGTAATGTCTTTATAAGAGATAAAGATTTGACTGCGATCAACGTGCCAAGAAAATAATTTAGTAACTTACAAAAAGGCTTTTGATAAACATTTTTTTACATTTAATTACGTGTGTACATGTGATTACAAACATATTATTTTGGTTAAGGTGAGATTAGGTTAGATTTAATTAAGCTGACTGATACATTTATTTACGACCAAACGCTTTCCTGAAATAAATCCTTTATCCATATATTGTTATATATATGTCAGCATAAAAATTGGCAATTAAATTTTTTAATGATAAATCTAACAATACGCAAAGCTTTTACTCGTAAGGAAGTTTTTTTCTTCTTTTGTTAACATCTTAAATCTTGTTTTTTGTAAGATTTCGGCATTTTTTGTTGAATGTACGTAAAAATCATTTCCGAAAATTCAATATAACATATATCTGGGATATACTAACATACATTTTGGTGAGATTTTTTATTAATAACATTTTTTTAGAAAAAATATTTTCCAGTGCCTGCTCTTAATTCATTTTAAATAGTATTCAAATCTCCCTTAGCTTTCCATTATAATTTGAATATTTATAATATTTCTTGTTCTAACTACTTATTTCTCGCATATACGTGATGAAAGTAAATGGATACCATGTATGGCAAAAAATGTTGTAACGTGAGCGTTTAATTATGGGTTGTAGAGTGTGTTTTGACGCAGCGAAAATTGCCGATAAATGGCCTCAGCATAATGCGACATATTATGTTCTCCACACCTGCATCGGTCGAGTTATTATTTTTTATCACCCATATGTCAATCACGCAGGCGCACCGCCTGGTGTAATATTTTCTAAAATGAAACTTAATCCAATGGCATCGGCTTGGCCCGAGGCTCGCAGCAGACACGGTGCGGATTGGCTGGACCGACACGACACGACAACAAACTAGTCGCAAATCCCAACAAGCTTCCATTAAGTTGCGGCATTCCAATTGCAAAGGTTTCGCGAATGCCCACGGTCCACACATGGGATGTCCTTTCACTCTGTGCAAGTTATCCCTGGCGACGCAGTCTGTGATTGCGAAAGCCCAATACTTCTAATAAGATGAACTTCTAATAAGGTAGCGTCGAAAGTCGAAACGAATCTTATTATTTCGTAAAGTTTACGAAGGTATTTGGTGAAAAAAAAGAGTTTAAAAAAATATATAGATTTTCAAAGCAAATAACTGTTTTTAATAAACTTGTATTTTTAAATAACTTCTTTAGTTTTTACGGCCAGATTTGATATTGTGGTTTTTGGGTTTAGCCGTGTGTATTTTTCTTCGTCGAAATGTCAATGTTGATCGTGATCTCTCGGCGACAGTATCTGTTTTTCATTTCCTACTTCATTTTTCACGGTATTCAGCGCTATGGATTGAATCATGTAGTCCTGTGAAACGTTTAACATGGTCAGTTTATCGGGAAGGTTATCATCCTTTACATCGTAAACAGAATAATACTGCATAAGCAAAAAAAAAACCGTTTGTAGTCGTGATAAATTTAATCTTAATTCTTGGACATCGTCATAGATTGAGTAGCTTAAACCAAAAATGTAGTATTTGTTATTTTTGTAAGCCGTGTTCTTTCTTAATCGCCTAAAAATAGATTCGATGCATATTTTAGCTAAATATAAATAGTAAAATATAGCATTAGAAAAATCCCTGTTAAGGATTTGTACAATTTTATCAATTAAGATTGCAATAGATGGGATTTGTTTAATTGCTAACAAAACTTCTAAAGAGTATATTTATATATATATATCTTCTAAAAACTGATTCAAGGGGTAATAGAGAAAAATATTGTGAATCATTGCTTTGAGGATTTTGATCCGAATATGTACTCGTATATAGAACCGACGTTTGCCAATAAAAGTATGTAATATTTACTCTAAAAGACTATCTACCGCAACAGTATAATATCCGATACATACAATGGCAATGTACCAACTTTAACATTTTATTGACATTATAAAGATACAAGCTTTTAATCAAACGAGAAGTTGGAAGAAATAAATCGAAGCCTTACACATTTATTGTTTTATTGCATCGCTTTCAATTGATTGGATTATTGGTTTTATTACTCAAGTACTTCAGTAGCTCCTTTAAATTGTTTATATTGCTTATTAACGCAACTTAATAAGGATGATTAGATAAATGCAAGTTTGTGTAGTTTTATTTTCAATGTTTTTACTAAGAATTTATGTGACAAATATTAAATTAATGTCATAAATAAAGACTTTTTATACTGAATGAATATGTTCAATCGACATATAACCTTGATGCAGACGAGTTACTACATAATTTAGAGACAAAATATGAAATAATTTTTTGAAATCGTTCAACGTTCGTCACGTCAATATTCATGAATGATTTAATTTATTTTTAATGAGCTATTTTTACGTATAAAATGAATAAATGAATGGCAAGATTAACATACAATAGACTACAGTAAAAATGTACATATTTTAAAATCCAAAAACATAATATTAATAATATATTAATCGTCGTAAAAATTCACGTGATGTCTTTTCAGTAACTTTGTACATAAATAACATACGAGTATATTATGCAGGTTTATTATATAATATTACTTAACCTACATTATTTTTCGTGTACTTTCATTGGACGGGTTACATTTTTCAAAAACGTAACTTGAAACTTATTATTTTCAGGGTAGATTACTGTAATGGATAAATCTGTTATTCATATAAAATATCGTTATAACTGTAAAAAGATATGTTGTATATTTATACAATTGACGATAATAACTCATAAGACGTTAAAAATATGAGTATAAGTACGCATTTTAAGTATTTAACAACGTTTGATCCGTTCGGTCATGTTATCGGTGAACTATTATTGGCCGTTAAATATTTTATCTCAAAATAGGCGGCGTCTTTACTCTGATTTGTTGAGCAACGATTTCATATACATAACTGGACGAAAATTAAAAATAAAACTCGTAAATGCTGAAATATATAGTTTACAATGTTCGAAAATGTGGATGTAGAATACAATACTGTGTGCTTGGTTACAAGAAAAGTGAAGTCAGTAGCAGACCACTACTCCTGTTAGATTATTTCCAGAATGTTCGCAACTCTAATGAAGACATTCTGGAAGAATGCGGTTCTTAATCGGTACTCGAACTACAAAGTACTCTAACGTGGAATTAATTAATGTGAAACATACTATGAACTTCTCTTCTTTTAGTACACACTAATAGAGATCTACTGAGAAATTCACAGTTGGTGGAATACGGATAAAGACCAACAGATTTGATGATCTCCTTTGAATTAAAAGATAACGTTCTAATTGTCATTAAAGTAGCCTCAGATTGCATGCATCCGTTTTATATTGTTTCATAATTGCGAAAACATCTTAAAGAAAGCGTAAATAATTAATGCACGTTCTTGACATATTTGACTTATTTTATCATGAAAAACTGTAGTATAGAATGTTTTAGGTGGGATTTCGGTATGTGTCATGAATAAAGTCAACACAAAGAATCTGATATATTACTAATGAATAATTGGGTGATGTTTATTGGTAATTTTATTATTATATTCTAGATAACCAATATGGTTTACTAAATTAAATATATATTATATATGTGATTGATAAATTTAGGGATTCCTGTAATTAACTCTAGCCTAGATTGTTACGTCCATTGACTAGGTTTAAAGCGTGATATAAATTGCAGCTTAGTAATAAAAATACAAGTATTAAGCCTTTTATAGCTTATTGACCGATCAGGCTGCCTATATTAATTAGCTCGTTATTAAGTAGCCTTAAATAATTAATATATTACAGTTTTAAGTACAGGCATTTGTCAATAATTGACGCAAAAATGTTGTACAGCATTTATTGACTAGTTAGAATTAGATTTAAAATATATGCACTGACCATTAATTGTAGCAAAGCGGATTATAAAAGACGTGAAGTATTGGTATCAATTAATTATTGAAAAAGTGCAAAATCAGTAATTAGTAATAAAATGCGAGTAAGTATCAAATTTTGATAATTAAAAAAAATATTATATGTATTTTGTCGTCTTTATGATGTGTGCAGTCGAAAGGTAATTTGATACACACATGTTCTTTCAATGTTCCCACGGTCTGTTAGATATCACGTTAAGTCTCTTATCTGAATTATTGCAATGAGTCCATCTATTTTATATACACAATGATACAATTATTTATTAATAATAATAAATTACCATGAACACCTAGTATAATACTCTAAATATAAAAATAAAAAAATATATATTTATGAATAAAAAATTAAAACAATTTATTTCTATAATTAGAAGAGTATTAGTGAATTTTTGTCTACCATGTCATAGTACTATGAGCATATTGTCTTGAATTTATGTGAAATAATTATATTATAATAATTTCGTGTAATAAACATCGCTTAACAAATGATTCCATCAACCAACTTAATAACGATATAGTAAAAACCTCAATAAAATAAAATAACACGAAAACTTCTTTGATCTGTTACAATGTCAGATCATAAAACAAAAAATAAGTTTGTAATGGACACAATTTATAAATATCCTCATATTTATATTCTTGGAATGTAATACCTTTAAAATTGAATTCAAACATTACATACGAGCTAATCGTAGGCCACATTGCAGTGCAAAGCAATTATGTGTGTATAAAAATTTATAATCAAATAGGGAATAAAAAGTGTATTGAACCCAAGCAATATAAAAATAACTTTAATAGTAAAGGGTCCGCCAAATAACTTTTTCTTTTTTTTTAAAACAGGGCGCAAAACATCGAGTGTAGCTTCGGTTGTGTGGCACGTAGCGCCGTCCTGTTGAACCCAAATGTTGCCAATATCCTCCTCTTCAATTTTTGTGAACAAAAATTTGTTCAAAATAGCCGCGCCGCATGGAAGCGCCATTGATGGCGCTTCACGCACACTTTCTGCCACAGCAGCAATATTCTCGGGTGTACGCACTGTTTTTGGCTTTTCACGCTTTGGTTTATCAATGAGGATGCCAGTTTCTTTCACTTTTTTCACAAGATAACGAACATACGGAGCTGACGGTGATTCTCTTCTTCCAAAATCCGTACGCAATTTTCGCACACATTCTGCAACATTACCATGATTTTCAAAGTAATGTCGCAATATTTATCAGCGTTGTTCAAGCGTATACACAACCATATTCGTTCAGCGGAAGGATAAAACTAATTATCTGTCAAATCAGACATGAGTAAAGTGTTACCATTCACGAAATAAGCACTAGTTGAAAAAAAAACGTTAGATGGCGGACCCTATATAATCGAAATATTGAAATACGTGCAACCGTTTCATTTATATGTTATTTTACCGAATAAAACAGGAATTAACGACTATATTATAATTTCAATTACAAAAAAATAATACAAATATGAGAATCCGAATTATATAGTTGCCGGTAAAATATGTTTTTTAAAATAATATAAATGCATTATTGTAAATAAAAAATATCTACATATATTTATAAATATCATTTGTAATCAATAACTTATTGGAATAATATTTTAAAAGAATGATTAATTAAAACAATATGCAATTTATTATAACTGAAAGCATCGCCCTAGGTCACTGCGCGGCCCAATCAAAGTTATTAAGTCCATAAAAATATATATCATGTAAATGGTTCATTTCATTATGATAGTTCATCATTTTCAGACATTTAATTTAGTATTTCCAATACTGATGAAAACAATTAAGAATCCCAAAATTCCAACTACTCATAAAAAAAAAATTCTTTGGTAGAATACACTGTAGCCGTTATTTTTGTATCTATATATATGAAAAGTATCAGACAAAACTGTGTGTTGAAAATTTGTGGTGACCATATGCTCCAGCAGATATGGAAGTTGATGGTAGTTTTATCATCACTCTTTGGTATTATAATAATCGATGTAAATGTATAATCTGATACGCAAAAATACACTTATATTGATATGCGCCTAGAATGTTGTGGATAGGCAATTCTTGTTACAACGCGCGAAAAAGAGTAATAACATTAGGCGTTCATGCAATTTACGATGAAAATCTGCAAATTCTGCATATAATTCATTTATTTCACAAAGCTGTTTTAAATTATGTTATAAACTAAATTTTATGTTTTCAAATCAAAATTATATTATATACATAAAAATTAAAAAAGTATAGAATAAATTAAATTAATCGTGAGTAAATTTAAAAGGCTGCACAAACAATAAATTCGAATTGTGTGATTGCTTAATTTTTTAAGAGAAACACAACCATATAATTAAATTGATCGGTATAGCATTGATTCATTCCAAAATCAGGCAATCTTCACGAGTTTGGTCATTATTGTCATAACTGTTGAATTGAGTCGATTTATATATTTATGATTGAATAGCACTGCCTATTTTTGGCATTCATTAATAATTCGGTTTTAATTTATGTATGTTTGTGCATTCTTTTTTTTACATAACAATTATGTGTCGTCCGAACCAAGATGCAGTTTTAAAAATACATGTAACTTTATACGTCGGCGTTTAAGTTGATATATTTCAATAAATAAATCATGTTAATATTGTCCCACCGTAAATAAACTGCAGGTTGCGTGATAAGGTTTTAATATTATATCAAATGTAAAAAAGGCTTTTTATAAATAAAATTATAATATGAATAGTTACAGTGAAAATTAATAAATAAATTTAAATTCTACAATATTTTATGTTTTTTTTTAATTTTATTAGAATATTATTTTATTATTTCAATATTCTAATCTACTTTTATAGATCATTTTACTATATTATAATATTATTAATAATTAAATATACATATACTATAAATAAAATAAAAAATAAAATATATGTATATATACATACTTTGAATATATACTATAGCGACATCTATCATACGATGATAACAATGACATGAATACTAGTTTCAACGTGAGTCGGTCCAGGCACAGTAATAGCCCAGTCGGCTGAGCGGTATGAATACCTGGGCATAGTTGGTTTCCAAGGTCCGCGGTTCGCATCCCGCTTCTGCCGTTATTTTTGTGTTTGGATTGACGCGTTGAAAAAAGAATTTTATGTATAGTATATGTATATTTAATTATTAATAATCTACAATATTTATTAATATTACATTATTAATGTAACATAAAATAAATAATATTCATTAATCAACTAGTATGTGCTTCGAAAAAAGAATTATTTAATTAATGTACCAATCATCATCATACTCTGATAATTTTTACAAGATTTGTCTACAAGCAAGAACAGCGGCGTTATTTATTAAAACATATTTAAAAAATGAATATATAATACCTCATTTTAAAACAAAATTTCGAATTTAAGACATCTAGCATTTTTGAAAACAAAACAATGACAGGATTTGAAAAAAAGAACATTAGCCTCAATTGTTATGCCTACAAACGGTAGTGTCATTATCTTAAAGGACGTGTTACATTGTCATTATTTTTTCAAGCATTATTAAATCGTTGCAGGAAATGCGCACGAGTCTTTTTTTGTTAATAAATAAACGATGCAAAGGTGGCCGTCGCTTCCGTCAGAAAAGTCCTTGACCTTATCATAATTATTTATTTTTCGCCACTAAAAGGATTTGTCTGTCAAACAGAGTTAGATAATGACGTAGTTTTGAAAGCAGGTGTGCTTTCCTATATTTAAAAGCCTAAATTTAAAAGCAATTAATAATGCATATAATACTTTAGTCACTTCAACGTATCCCAGGTTCAGTAGGATATTATGAAAATATATAAAAGTTGTAGAAAATACAGCGTCAAGTAGAAAGAAAATGCATGTATGTCATGATGAATAATCACCGTATATTTAGGAATTGCACAACCGCCAACGTCATTATTCTATTGCCCGCCATTCATGCACAGACCACAAAACGTTGTCAACTCTATCAAGATACTTGCTGTGAAATGGCAACGTTTAACATGATGACTAGTCAGGAATTTTAAAGGTAAAATGACCAATGTTACAGCAACTTGAGGTGAGATTATGTATATTTTTAGGACGATTTCGTTCTTCAAATACTACGATATTTTAAAGCTAATCGATTTTTAAATCGAAGATTAATTGCTTGATAGGCGAGTGTGTTATTCAATGCACCATATATCTAAGCAATGTTATTTGTTTATTAACTATATTATTTATATATTTTTTTATAACTTATAGTTTATAACTTAACTTGTTTTATATTTTCATGGTAAGTTAATAAAAATGTGACTATCAATATCGCTAAAATATATAAATGTCACCATGAGTAATCAATAATTTGGTGAATCAGCAAGGTTTGAAGGCATTAAAATAAAAAAATCTTTCCTTGAAAAATATTGCAGAGTAGTCGAATGCCTCACTTCAGGTTGTATTCTCCTGTTTGCGTTTGAAGTAATATATTTAAAAAGACAAATTTAAAATAAAAAAATTCAGTATTTAACAAAATAATTTTATTTTTAAGGTTATGTTGTAATGGAAACGATTAACTTCTAAACTTGAAGATAATGTGGCAAAGAAATCTAACTAACTTTAAGACTATTTATAATTTTAAAATAATTTTAATTAAAACCTAAGAAGTTAATTAAAACATTAATAAATTAAAAATATTTAGTTTTAATTCACAATTTATTTTAAATGATTACATGTTTCGGCCTTCCTGAAGACCATCTTCAATAATGAAAAAATAAAAACAGGTAGTGACTTATATGGACAATTAATTAGTTCATACACACATATTTACAGGTTGTATATGTGTGCGGGTAAAACAACCCGTTGTTTTACCCGAACACATAAGTATAAATTTAGTACTGAGAAATAGCAAATAATGTAATGCAGACGTAAAATAGAGGAGCAATTCTGTGCTTCGGGTAACATCTAGGATTCTAGATTCTAGATTCTAGAATATTCTCGCAGAGCACAGGTTTAATGGCAATGGATATGTGTGCGGGTAAAACAACCCGAATGTAAAATGTAATATAAAATTTACCATTTAAGCTGAAGCAGATCACCAAAATCTTTTACATATGATGTGAAAGTATCACAATTATTATATTCAGTAACAGATTAATATAGAAGTTATATTGAAACAATATAAAATTATGTACATATTTTTACTTTTAAAAAATAATGAGAGAGTAATGTCAACGCCCTCGATAAAACATTTATATATTTAAAAAAAAACGAGTTAATGACATTTGCACCTGTCATTTTTGTTGTCATTTCACGTCAAAGGTACTACTTGAAGATGTCAACATTCATATTTTTAATGACAATATAAATTGTATTAATTATAATTTATAAATAATGTATTTGAATTTCAGTCAGAAATAGTATTTACAAGTTTTTACTTTGAAAAATAATATAAATATGCTCAGTAGATTTTTGATCCATGCAGATACGCTTTCAAGGTTAGGCGCACTGCTTTTTCATGGGATTCAAAATAAACAAAGCACGAGTTTGTGGCAATGTAATACGCCTGATAGACATAAATAAAAGGGTACCCCAGCCCGCCCACATTCCAGCAGCTGATGACGTCAATGGACGTCACGAGCGGCTGTTGCCTTTATGCTTGACAATCAACAGTAAATAAACAGACTTCCAAAAATGAGCAAAAATACGAGTTTCGTGCAGTGCAGGACCGCAGACCAAATATTTTAAAAAACTAACCACGTGCCCACAATTACGATTTTAATTTGATTGAGATGATTAGTTATCTTATTAAAAGAGTGTAAAGCAAGTGTTGATAATAGCTTCTTGACAAAACTAAAACACGTAATCAGAAATAAAATTATGAATTTTAACAATGCATTCTTTAAAATTGACTACAGTGAAATGCGACCGAGAATTTTAGATCGAAATAATAGCAGAGAAGTATGTTTTAACGCTGTTTTTTTTTAAGGTATACTGGTTAAAAATAGCCACATGCCTACTCAAATATTGGAGTTGGTAACATTAAAATTTGGTAGATAAAATTTAAATTGTATAATCTAATAAATTGAAAGGATAGAGCATTATCGACAATTGTTCAAACCATCGGTTTTTAACCGGTGCTTTGCGAGAATGTACTAGAATCTAGATTCTAGATGTTACCCGAAGCACAGAATCGCTCACTATTTTACGTCTGCATTACATGATTTGATATTTCTCAGTACTAAATTTATACTTCAAACTGAGACAGACGACAAGTGCTTTGCCGGTCCAAAATTTCAAGAATCGCATGCTTAAAAACCTGAAACCAACTGCATTGTAACATTAAGAGCTTAACCACAAGCATTTTTTGTCATCTAAACATGGTGTATTTTTTTCAGTAGCCCTTTATTGAATAGGTATTATTATTATTATGGATGATAGGTATTGTGCCGTTGGTCACGTGCTCGCCATCCTGTGGAGTGTTTGAGGACGTGACGTCTTTACACGTGGTGTTCAAAAGGAATCCAAAAAAAACCAACAAGGAACAGGTTTAGTTCATTCTGCCCCTTCATCTCCAATGCCGGTGCTCGAAGGGCAAGTGAACTTTGCGAATAACCTGATACGAGTACTAACGGTATATAAGAGAGCCAGTTGTATTATAGTTTACTATATGTTTTACTAAAAAATGAACGGCATATAAGCACAGATCTTGAACAAGAATAATATCTGTGCATATTCTTTTTATATAACTAAAAAAATGTGTTAATTAATAAAAGAAAATGATTATTATTCGAATAATAACACGATATAAAAACGGATGAAAAAAATTACACATTTAGTTTTAATAAGATTTTTTTGTTTGTGTATACAGTATTAATAAATAATAAATAGTTTATGAACATATAAATATAGAAATAGAGTAATCAGACGAGAGAACTGTTATAATTTATCATTACAATACGCTAAGCTCACGACTTTACTAAAGCTATGTCTTAAAATTAAAACCTCTCGTTATGTATTTAATTGTGAATTTAAATTATATTTACGAATTATAATATATCCAGTATATAAAATTAGAAAATAATAAACATTAAATATATATATTGTAGTAATATAACACCCTTATTTGTCAGCAATATAAATTATAGCGCTTGTTTTCATTTTGAATGCTAATCATTTTCTGCCACTTGGTAACCGAATAGTACGCCCAACAGATTGAAATGAGTCAATGAAAATGTAGATGTTATCAAAGTACTTAGTAACAGTAAGATGTTTTTTTTTTGTTAATTTAAATGATGATTAAAATTGGTTTTGGGCCGCGATGCGGTCATGCGCGAAGCCTGTAGTAATAAGTATAACACGTAGTAGCTTAAAAACATCACTGCTTCTAAAAATAAATAAATAGTTTTGTTAGTCGGTTCTTTAAATAATGATTCAGTCTTTTTTATTTATTAAGAAGTTAATTGTTTTTCTCTGTAATAATGTATTTATAGATCACAATACATACGAGTATTTTTGACCAATATAAATGAATAATTTAATTAACAGAACCGTAGTTCCAAGGAACATAGGATTATAAGAATATAATTATAAAAGCAACATAGAGTAAACATAAACATACATAACAAAAAAAACATAAAAACATAAGAAGATGACACGTGTCAAAGATCACAGAGATCTAGGAGAATAATACCTTCGACAAAAGAGGAAAAGGATGTAACAAAAGGATTTAGGTGTGCTGGCAGGCCATTTAGGAGCGCCATTGCCGTTGTACTAAATTGAGTGCTTAAAGCTCCACAAGTACCAACTGGGATAAAAAAACAATGGATGGGTACGAGCACGGGTGTGCCTATCTGGAAAGTAGAGGTTAAAACATTCAAGAATCCCAGTGTTGTGAATTGCACTGCGAAGAAGAAGGAATGAATGAATGTTTGAGAGCAACTAGTGGAAAGAAAGCATCCCTAGAAGAAAAAGAGTTGGATAATGTACGGAATTGATTGAGTTGAATGGATAGTTACCGTACATATAAATGCAATGTAACGAATTATTGAAATATTACAGTTTATACACTCTTACATTTAAGGCATAATAACTCTTTTTAGTATAATACGAAGACAAAGACATTCACGTGCATCTTCATAATATGAACATTCAAATATTAAAACTTCCGTGAGAAACTCCACATCTACGTTGTATTACCTTCACGTGATTATTGACGTAAATTGTGTATCGCAAGTTATGTAATGGCACTCGGTTAAGAAAAAATAATTTATTACCTCATTATTTATTCAGAATTAACTCATTAACGAAGAGATTTATAACAATTTAATTTTCATTATGTATTTACATATCCTCAACTGATTTTAATCCACTCTACATATCCTCGATCTTCATACAATTTATCATAAATCGTGACTGCAGGTAACGAATAAATTACAATAGACCATTAGCTATGCTAATGCGAAACAACGAGTGCAATGACGCTTTTCCCTGAACATTATAATATGTAACTTAACTTAATACAGGTTGTTCGAAATGTAATGTAGGTTTTTTAACGCAACACAGCACTTTATTGTATTTTTTTACATCAAATTTCACACTTATGCCGCATAATCGTTTTATATCAGCTTAATATAGCTCTTTTAGACCTCTTTTGCCAATGCCGAAGAGCCTCGAAAAACGATATTTTGTCGCTTATTTTTGATCGCTCGCCTGACATGCACATCTAATAATGTTATTTTTAATATTTTATGAAAATACACGGCGTTTGCATACGCCATTTTATTTGATGAAAATTCAGTAAAGGGATTAATTGATCCAAACTCACTAGTGACATCGATGAGAATTTAAATTAAACAATATTTTATTTCGTTTAAACTAAATTACTTTCCTAAATACTTTCGTCATATTTACTAATAGTTCCCCCTTTTACGTTTTCTGATTTATTTTTTCAAAATAAGCACTCTTTTTACACTAGCAAACATGTAGATCAAATTTCTGTCCATTCAATAGTTTTACTTAATACTTAATAAAAACAGATTTGACGAATGTGAAAATGCTAAGTAGGCAAGATAGTTCAAAAATACTTACATCGCATTCTAGAATTTATTCTTAAAATTTTCCCCTTACGTAGAATTAGTTTAATATTACATGTTGCTTATGCAGTGTTTCCGTTTGAACACAAAAAAAAAAACATGTGAGCGTAAAATACAAAAGGGAAATAATCGTTATGGAATATAGACATTCAAATGCATAATTTCTGTATTCCGAATCATTAAATTTTCAAATACTCATCGCGATTATTTTAATTCTGAAGATGGTTTGTAGACAATGGAAGAAATGTCACGGTTTACCAGTTAGAATGTCCACCAAACAATGACTCATTGTGTGCTAAAATGGACTCAATAAATGCACGTGAAAGTAAAAGATGCTTCTTCGCATTCGTGCTCATTCACTGAATACGTAAACACTGCTTCTAGATTTAGATAAATTGCTTTTAAATATGCCGCCCATATCTGGAAAATTTATCCATTATTGAAGTCACACTTCCATGGGTACATAAATTGAGTGGAGAAAATACAAAAGAAAGTAGCAGAATTAACGGGATTTTAATTGAAAAAGTCGTAAAGAAATTAATTTGCCATTTAAAATATATTAAAGCAATATATGTAACTATTTAATAAAAATAAGAGAGAAAGCTTACATAATTTATATACGCATGGCATGTTAATTTTCAAGTAATTGTTAATACAATAAAATTTTATCAATTCGTTACTTTATTGTGTATGGATGTATGGAGCGGAAACGATATAGATTTATATTTAATATCGATAGCACAGCTTGTTAATCATATGTTTTTATAAGTCGCTTTCAATTCGGCAATTACTGAATAGCTTATATTTTAATGCTAAATATGTTTTTTTTGTAGTATATATTTTAGCAAATTATTATTCAAATAAAACAAATATATATCTATAATACAAATGGCAATGATTTTAAAATTGCTAATAGTAAAAGTTTTATCTAAAAATGTTGATAATGGGATATCCACAAGAGCGATACGAATTGCATGATTGCTCTACTATTGAAACGAGTCACATCTCTGAAAACATAAATACCTGTATTTACTATTTATATTTTTTAAATTCCCTTTGAGATCCATTTCAAATATTAAAAAGATAAATACTTTTTACATTTTTAATATGGGACACAACGAGAACTACTTATTCCAATACGAGGTTATTCAGTGAATACATGAATAAATAAATTAAGTGAATAGTATTTAGTACTTTTAAGCGTATAAACTACATTTAATGTATGTGGAAAATTGTAGTAGCTCTTATTGAAAGCGAAACCGCGGTATTCCAGTATTTGAACATTGAACACTGTTCAATGTGATCTACATATATTAAAAGAAGGTACAAAGTATATACATTTTTTCAATGCTTTCAACATTCACTATGAGATCCATTATAAATAAAAAATATTTATCTTGTTTTTACATGGATCACGTTAGATATGGCCTCTATTTAGGAGACTGCAGTTTCGACTCACTAGGCCTTCCTCAATCCATCACCTTTAAGAGACAACTGAGCTGAATAATACTTTGTAAGAGGGCGAACCCATTTTTATCCCTCTCCTACATAAATAGGTTTGACCACTTACGAAGTATTATGGATTGAGGAAGGATACGAGTTAGTCGAAACTGCAGTCTCCTAAGCAAAGGCCATATCTAACGTTATCCATGTAAAAACAAGGTAAATAAATAAATATTTAATAATGTTTATACTATTTAATATTTCAAACGGATCTTAAAATTAATGCTAAAACTATAAATGGGCGTTTAATTTAACACTACTAAGATGTTATAGCAGTTTAAAAATATCTTCTAGGGCGTTTGTGAAGAGTTTTGGAGATATAACATCTCCTTGTCTAACACCTTTGTTTATAGAAATATTGTTAGTGCGGTTGTAAACGACTATACCTATCTGGGACAAGTAATACAACTAGGGCGAAATAACTTCTCAAAAGAAATCGACAGGCGCATACAACTGGGATGGGCAGCATTTGGAAAACTAAAGTACATTTTTAAAGCGAAAATTCCGCAATGCCTTAAAACTAAGGCGTTTAACCAATGCATCCTCCCTGTATTAACTTATGGCGCAGAGACGTGGAATCTGACAGCAAGTCTTACCCATAAAATAAAAGTCACCCAGCGTGCTATGGAGAGATCCATGCTCGGAGTGTCGCTAAAAGATAGAATCCGAAACGAGGAAATACGCAGAAGAACTCAAGTAGTGGATGCTACCCAACGAATAGGCACACTCAAGTGGCAATGGGCAGGACATATCTGTCGAAGAGACGACGGTCGATGGGGAAGAAAAGTATTGGAATGGCGCCCAAGAACTGGCAAACGAAGCATTGGCCGACCCCCTACAAGATGGACCGACGATATAAGAAGAATAGCGGGAGTGACCTGGATGCGGAAGGCGGAGGATCGAAGAGGATGGAGACTCATGCGGGAGGCCTACGTTCAACAGTGGACGGACACAGGCTGATGATGAAGATGTTATATGCGTTTCAGTTTTTTCTGTACACTTAAATTGTTGTAATGATGATAAATGTAACTAATTTGTATGTTTGTTTGACGAGAAAAACATTGAAAAATCTCGTAGTATAAACGCATCAAAATCAATCACGACGTGAATGACGAAGAACGGATTTCTAGAATTATTATTCAATTCATCTCGAGTGGTCGCGGTTATCAAACGGTTATTATTTAATAAGTGCATCGAGTCGAATTATTTATATCTGACGACTAAAGGTCAAGCCATTATACTGGTATTTGATGTGACAGTAAATCAAATTTTGTAGGAATGTATCTAGGCGGCGTGCGTCACTAACAATCGTATTATGTTGCCGTCGGCTTGTGAACGATGATTTATTCATCCAGGGAAAGTAAAGCTTCAATGGAATCAATATTTAGATTAATAACATGAGAAATAACTACACAAATATTGCATGACGCGTATTTCAACATCACCAATTCACAAAGTGACGTCTTCTTCTTCTTTGTGTCAGCGACGTCGAATTATTTTTTCCCAGTATCTGGCAACATCGATAGCTCGTGTGTTGCCCAGCATTAGGTCCTGAGATGTGTAGCTTGTTGGGCACATGGAGCAGCATCTTAGGTGTGCGGCGGTCTGCAGGTCTCCACAGTCGCACAATAGCTGCATTCAATCCCTCTTGGATGACCATCAGGAGGATTATCAGCAGACGGACGCTGTCAACTTCTTTCAAAGTCGGGGTCATCGCGACTTCGCTGGAGTCTCTCATGCAGCCTGAAGTGTGGCCTGAAAAGACCATCGTTCAACCCTGGATACGCGTAAGACGAAAGAATCGCAGTGAACAGTGGTTGAAACCAGCTTAAGTGAAGATATTGACATATTTGGTGTAATATTACTTCGGATTCAGTGCTGGCGTTTATAGATGCAAAATATTGGACGTTTTATTTTGTGACAATAATGCCTTGTTATTTGTGTGTCAATCATGATATACTTATGACAGGGTTTTTATTGTTACAAGTCAAGCTATTTATCTTGAGTCTCCTGACGCTAGTTCTGAGTGTGAGGTCATTGACACTAAATGTGTCAATAAATTTACATCGCCACACTTATGGTTGTATCTACTTTAATGACGCATTGAAATGTTACCTATTTTGTAATGTCATTTAAGGAAAAATAAAATAAACTGTCAAACAAAATAGTAGCTCTCCCTGCTAAAGCATTCCCCACCGCTCGATGTTGTCCTTTGTTCTACCAACTACGGCTCTTAATCTGTTCAGGGATTTTCAGGTCCGCCAGTCAAGGTTGCCAGCTTGGAGACCTTCCTTTGGAGTAATGAAATCCTCTGGTGCGATTTGTTGCCAGAGCTGGAGTCTCTCATTTTCAGGGACAAAGTGACATATTTACTCACTTAATATTGTGAATGACTGTATAATATCAATAACCTTATTATAATAATCACATTTTAAAATTATTACTTAATTAATTCATATTCAAGAATGAAGAGATCACACCTTACATCGCAAATCACAAGATTATATTCATACTGAAGAGTGCATTTTTTTTCAATACTATTATTGCGTTACACGTACGGAGAACCTTGTTCACAAATTAAATAATAATATTGAGATTAACATATGTTTAACATATATTAACCATTAAATTATATAAAGACACATTAAGTTTTTTTTGACAGTATCTTTTCTTAACTGTCTTCCGCTTTGTGTTGATTTAATAGCTCGTTTTTTAAGTTAGAATGCGTTACGTAATTAATTTAATTATATGTCCCATTTTAAAAGAGGAGTTTGCTTAAACAGTTCCGTTTTTAGGTAGTGACATCCCCCGTCTTTGAAAAGACTACAAGTCGCGGGTTCGACACGTGAAGGATGCATGAGCAGATTAACAACACAAGGAACTTGTTTTTGAAGCACAATTCGCATTTATTTTTCATGAAAACTTGATTTCCTCGTCTGACCGATATGTCATTTTGCCGACCAGACGAGTGTTAACTGACAACTCCGGAACCTTTTTTGCCGCCAAGACAATCGCGGCAAAAAAGCAAATTAGATATGACAGTCGCACCAACATGAAATGGAGCAACTGTCAGAAAAAATAAAATGGCGTATGCTAACGCCGTGTTATTTTATATAATTAAAACTAACATTTTTCAATGTGCATGTCGGGCGAGCGAACAAAAATAAGAGATAAAACATCGTGTTTCTAGGCATTAGCCTAAAAGAGCTACATTAAGCTTATATCAGTAGTCTATCATATTTTTTAAAACTATTTTAATACATTTTCATCAACAAGTTTTTACCAGTTTTTTGTAATTATATAGGCTTCGGATAAAATAGGTCGTTATTTTTGTGGTGACTGAAGTTTCCGAATAACACAATTTCGTAAATAAGGTAGACAGGAAATATTTTTGTTCACATTTTTTTATTTAAGCTTGCGAGCAAAAATTAAAATGAGCATAAAAAATGGTCGCTTTAGAAATCGTTCATATATATAATCATTCCTTTATTGATTCGTGTGCCGTTCTAGTCCATTAAGAATTCTTCTTATTATTATTACTTTTCAAGTGAGTGCATGCAGGAGAGCACGTACCTGTATGTATGTGAAGAAACAGCGCAATAATCAGCTATTACGTAGCTTACCAATGAAGTGCATTTATAATTAAAAACTATGTTTATTTAACTCGTGATAGAGATTTTAATATACTTCTAGCGTTATTTCACTATAGAACTCATGTGCAGTACCTATCCAGTGCATAGTTGCTCAGAAAATTGCAAATTGACAGTAGTTTCATCTTCGAAGTATCAATCCGGTGGACTGGTTTGCAGCAACAGAATCTTGCATCTCGATCTCCACTCCTCTCGGTCCTCCGCAACCCTCTTCAGCTCAGCATAAGAGCTACAACTCATGTCCTCGAACACTTGCTGCAAATACTCCCGTCTAGGAAGCCCTCTACAGTTTCTACCCTCTACAATCCGCTCCACAATGTCGTGCAGAAGACCATCGTGGCGCATGATGTGACCGATCCACCGGGCTCGCCTCTCTGAGATGGTTCTTAGTAGGTGCCTATCTTCCTTGATTATCCTGAGAACCTTATTGTTCGTGAGGAGGTCTCTCCAAGAAATTCCGAGAATTCTTCTGTATCTCGCATCTCAAAGGCCTCTAGTCTTTTTTTATCACTTTCAGATAAGCACCATGTCTCACAGCCGTACATCAAGAGACTCCAAACAAATGTACAACAGTAGCTTAAAAAACACATAATCAAAATAAGAGCTTCGCATATCGCAACTATCATCAATCACTAACATTTAATTACTTTTATGGCGAAATAGGATATAATCATTTATTATTATCTGTTATTAAAAACTCACTTTTTTACCATAAATTCTCACTTATATGCCTAACCTTAAATATATATATTGACATCAGCATGATGTAGTCCTTGCTGACTGGTACCAAAAACCTAGATATACAATCTTTCGTCTCTTATTTCTGGTCGCTTGTCGTGCATTTATGTGCGCCATGTTGCCATTTTGGACGGGTCCGCTAACGGGTGTGTTAGTTGGAAACACCGCCGCTCGTGGCGCGGGTGAGAGCCCATACCGAGGGCAGAGATCAGTTGCCTTTCGGCGAGAGATATTGTATTGTGGCTCGGCCTATTGCTGCGACGAGGCCGAGCCGTAAATTTGTAAAGTTTTATCGTAAATATAATCAATGTGCTTCTAAAAGAAAGTCTTTGTTTTGCTGACCTGCTCCTCATCATGCCCTCACGCGACGGAGTAACACCTTTTTGAGAGAGAGTAGGATGTTTTTTTTTCAATGTTTTCAGCATTCACTTTGATATCGCATGACTAAAATATTCAGGCAATGAGAGTTTAAGGTAACTTTTTAGTAAATCTTGCTTTACGGCTGTCAATCTTAGCACATCAACAAAATTCTATATAGCTGTATTATGGGTTTTGGAACAGGTGTCTATGAAAAATATTGGGGATGCGATGGTTTGACTTTGTGAGTAATGACTAGTTAAGGAAGCGGACACGGCAGTCTTTCATTATATGACCAATAGCTCAAGATACGAAGGCGGACATGGTTGAGACATGTTGTCTCTTGACAAGTGATGGATTGAGGAATGCTACGAGTTAGTCGAAACTAAAGTCTCCTAAATAGAGACCATATCTTACGTGATCCATTTAAAATCAAGGTAAATATATATTTATTTATTTTTATTTGGGTTCAGCACTGGAATTCCCGCTGTGAGATTGGCGTATTATTTATAGTAGTGCCATTCACTTTTAAATTAGTTTAAAAAATTAAGTAAAATTAGTTTCACCATTTTTTATTACTATTTATGTAAAACAGTTACAATGTTTGTTTGTAAAACTGTATTTGTTTACTTAAATAATGCTTGAACAAGACTCTACTACAACAACAGAATGATTTTTTTTATATAATTCAATAATCACGATTCCAGAATATTCCATTTGGATAATAAACTAGAGATGAGTACACTGCCGGCGGGTATAGCTCAATGGTCAAAGCGTTTGGTTTGTGAGCCAAAAGTCGTGGGTGCGATCCCCGATGGAGATTAAAAAAAAAGGATTTTTAATCGATTTCTGAGCTCTAAAATACCCCAGGTTGGTGTGAATTTGATCCCTCACACGTAAAATGCCAGTCATAGCCTATTAATTAAAATTGGTTGTAGACGAAAGTCGTCCCGTGAAGACCACCCATTCATAATGTAATTATAAGGATGACGCGTGAATCTCGGGCTGTAGTCTATAACGTTGGCGGATCAACACTCCACATGCAGCGCTTAGCCATATACACCATGGTAAGTGTCATAGAATTCCACAGATGAGACTTCAGAATTACTATCACCGTCTGTCGGTATTCTCCTGTATCATCATCATCATCATCATCAGCCTGTGTCCGTCCACTGCTGAACGTAGGCCTCCCGCATGAGTCTCCATCCTCTTCGATCCTCCGCCTACCACATCCAGGTCACTCCAGCTATTCTTCTTATAAAATATATTCTCCTGTATGTGCTTACACTAAAAAAATCTACAAAGTCGTGTATAAAAAGTTTTAAAAATACTAATCTAAAGATCCATAATATCATACATAAATATACATATAGAACGAGTATATAAGTAAGCTAATTTATTTCAACCGTGCATTATCCCAACTTTTCAATGTGTGTGGAAAATATTTAAAACACTTAATTGATGACTAGATCGAGATGCAAGATTTTGTTGCTGCAAACTAATTCGACGGATTGATACTACGAACAAAGAATTATATTTTGTTTTGTTTTAACGTACATCACGATGAGTAACCGTAGATTACAGAAATTGTACCGCGGTGTTGTGCACTTTGTCAGTTTTTCAATGCTAAAGGACTAACGAAAAAGGCTACGTAATCCACGTTAAAAGAACGTAAAATATCATTATAAATATATTTAATTTTTAAAATATATCACCATCTGTCGGTATTCTCCTGTATGTGTTTACATAAAAAAAACTTTAAAAAACTAGCTTCGTCTTATATGCAACAATAACAAGTTCACATGTATGATGCAAGTGTGTAATGGAATATATCGAGACCATTTTTAATAAAATTTTAACAGCGTTTTTGTTTTGCCCATTGACCATATATGTTTGACAGTAAAGTAGCCCCAATGTGATTACAATGGTAGTAAATTATTGTGTCAAGAATTTATTATTAGACGAGGGGACTATCACTTAATGGCGGACAATTGATATACAATACTCGGCTTACGTATGACTTGATGCCACAATACATTACTTATCTTGTCTAGACGCGATGTTACAAAATCGCAACATTGCTTCCAAACGAATTATTTATTTAATTGATCTATCAAGTGCAGTAAACTGTTATTATAAAATAAAAAGAGATAAAAAGAGAAAAAAAACATGTAATACAACATATTTTTTGGTATTATTTTGAAGAAAGCTGAATACAGGATACTCGTATATGCTCGTAATGGCCGTAAATCCTGTTCAATTATGAATATAACGACGGATAGAAAAAGAATTATTAATCTCAAGTATCTTTATTGTAGGCTTTATTTTTGTAATACGCATGCTTATAATATCTATACGTTATACATATCGCATGACTGAAATATTCAGGCAATGAGAGTTAAAGGTAGTTTTTAGTAAATCACTTTATTTACAGCTATGAATCTTAGCTCTTTTTAGCCTTGCCATTTTCCATCATCTGGAGTCGGCTCTCCTTGTGCACATTCGCCATGTCTGTCTGTCCTGCGTTGCATTCTCGGTCAAACCCAGAGTTTTCAGATCCTTGTTTACAGTTGCAGTCCATGTTGCCTGTGGTCTTCCAAGTCTTCTTCTCAGCGTGGGTATGTTAAAGGGTCTCTTCACCATGTGCTCCTCATCTCTCCGCGTCACATGCCCATACCATCTTAGGCGGTTTTTCCTTATCTTTTCAGGTATGGGGGTCACCCGAAATGAACCCGAATATGCTCATTCCGAACTCCATCCACTCTAGTCACACCGCTCAGCTGTGAATCTTAGCACATCAACAAAAGTCGATGTAGCTGTATTATAGGTATTGGAACAGGTTTCTACGTAAAATATTGGAAGTGCGATGGTTTGACTTAGTGAATAATGACTAGTTAAGGAAGCGGACACGGCAGTCTTTCATTCTATTACCAATAGCTCAAGATACGAAGGCGGACTTGGTTGAGACATGTTCTGCGATGCAGGACAACATCAAACACAGATGCCTGTTCTTCAGACCCTAGGATCTTGCTGTCCTGGAAGACCATCGGGAACTATAAGTAAAATACACATGGTGGATCGTTAAGAGACAGAACCCATATGAAACGAGATAAAGACTGTGTTTCATTTTGTTTTTACCTCTATCATGATTATGTGTTTAAAGAAAATTCCATAAACTAATTCGCCTTATTCGGTTTTTGTCGATTGTCAAGAGAGTTGTGCGCAGCTCCCTTTAAGTGATCAAATTGACATTATTAAAAAGTTTGAGTAAAATTCCGATATCCAATTCCAAAATCAATATTCCGAATGCAAAACGAATGTTTTGTATTGAGGTCTTTTGATTGTGAGCGTTTGCGTAGTGCCTGTAAGTTATATTAGATGATCGCAATCGCTAAGACAAACCAATCTAGTACGTCAATAACGTAATTGTAATTCAAGCCGTAAAGAAGTCTTCTCGCGATGTTGCGTGGGAGGTGATAAGGCGGTGACACGTCCTAGAGAAGTCGGAACGATTGCAGAAGAAGGTGCAGGGTCTTCAAGAAAACTGATAAAAATCTAACAATCTACACCTTTTCACAACAACAAAAAATGGAGCATCAGGATAATCATCAGGCCTTATTAAAAGTATATATATATTCATTAACAATGTCTTTAAGATTATCCCTCTGATACTATGGACATCTACTATATATTCGTCAGTTCTTAATGCTTAATATGATGAAATTATGCTATCATTGTCGAAGAAACAGCATTGATCAAATACTCTTTTTCCTTACACCTCGGGGTATTGACATCGTAAAGGTGCATTTGCTATTACATGTCATATAAGTAAGTGACAGAATTTCATAATTCTTACCTAATTTAGAACTTCAGGTACTTTAGCTTTGGTGTATAGTAATCAAATACTCTAAATTAGATGCAGATTTGATATAGTTAAGATAATATATAGAGAAATCCATACAAATATTGCATAATAGAAAGCAATATTTATTTAAAAACGATTAAATCTGGGTATTATGAATAAACGTATTCTATTAAATTTTCTGCTTTCTGGTAACAGTACTAGAATTGTACGACCTTCATTTCAAGCGAACACAAATTAAATATTCTAGCTGTCATCGAGGTGATCAGTGACAGAGGATGCATTTCACCCTATTGCATTCACAATGACGATATGCAGCATCTAGCCAACCCAGATGATATGATAAGAATCATCAGGATAGTCAAAATATTCTGCATGTGTTCTCACAACTCGTTACGACCACAAATCTTAAACATATATGGTTACAACCTATACCTACAAAATGACTTATGTTTTTCCGAATAGATTAGAGTCATATAGCAACTGAGGTGTCCAGCATGTTCTCCCGCTGAACAATTGTAAAATTCTAATAAAAATGTATGTATGTACTCGTAGTTCATGGAACGAATGTGGGAAGAAGATGTCCTTTTAGGATTTTTTTGTTTTTGTTTTTTTTTTCTGTTACCGACAGCCCTGATGGTTGCCCAGACAAGTGCGCATGTCCTGCCAGCATTATCACTAACCGCCATTGACGTCAGAACCTCTCATCTCGGACACGAGGATGGACGCAGCTCGGTCAGCAGAAATCGCTTTGTAAGGCGACTCTAACACTTGCAGGCTGAACAAGGTGGTTCAGAGACCTCTTAAAAGAAACATTCCACGTACAGATACAACTCATTCGCCTACGAAAGAAATCTAACTTCAAAAAAAAATCACCCACTTTAAAGGTTAATTTTTCTCAAACACGCATAATACTCCAATTGGTTATACTAAAAGAATCGCTAAACACTTTTTTAATTATGCGACTAAATTTCTAAAGTTTGAAAATGTTCAAATGGTTCAAAAGTTAGGATTTAATGGAATTTTTATTATTTACTGATTAATATCATGATTTTCTTCAAACAAGTTTGTTGTAAATTTATTTCGTAAATTAATACCGGAGTGTATGGCTTAATAGTAAAGCATTTGCATGCCATAACGAAGGTAGTGAGTTCGATCCCCACCAGATATTAAAATTAAAATAAAAGTCCTGTGAAAAGTTTGGAAGGAAAGTTAGTATTTTTAGACCGTGTGTGGATGCCCTGCTTTGGTTAAATGATTATAACAAATTGAAATGGCGCAGATTGCTCTTTTCTTTATAATTCTAGTCTTTGGCATCATCGTTAAGTGAAAACAATGAATTACATATAATAATCAGTATTACTTTGAGAGGTGGTGCTGTATTAGACTTTAGAAAGCTGAGATCCTACACATTGTGTCTGTAGTAATCATATTTTCCATTTTGGTAGCGAATATGCTTTAATGAATAATTATTTAAATACTTGTACGAGTATATAAGTAAATGAATGAGATTATTATTATTTGTACCATTCACTTTGAGATCCATTTCAAATATTAAATAGGTAATTATTTTTTACCTTGTTTTAATATGGATCATATTCATCACTGTTTATTAACACACTGGAAGAATATCCGGTCAGTCAATGAACAGTCCAAAATGAATTTATTCCAATTTTGAGAAATACTTCTTGAGAAATTTCACCAAGAATTGCTGATCGAGAAAATCGCAAATAAAATACATTTGGCGTGATAAAATAAATTAATACATAATTACTGTGAAATTGATTAAGATCATCCATAAAGTAGGTTTTTATTCGATGTAAGTTACGAACGTCCATTACTTATGAAAATCCAATCACATTGTTTTTCTGCTCTTTTTTTGCTTTAAACTGGTGTAATTTATGACCGAGTGAACGGAAATACTATAAAACAAGATTCAATAACAAATGCTGTTATTGCAATTCAGAAATACGAGAAACAGAAATACGATAAGCAAAACATGGCCGGCGATGCGGTCGTTGAATTCCGATATAGGAGTTAAATTTCAACAAACCATTCAGATACATATATACATTTGATATAAACGCCGTAAGCATTTCAATGCATGAACATCTAGTAATTATATTCATTAAAATATTTATTAATCTACATCAAATACTACCTTTAAAAAGATCGTTGTCCTGGCATTTAAATAACAGTCAGAACTTTTACTTATTTAAGGTTGCAGACGAATAATATAAAGAGTAAAAGAAAGAAAGAAGAAAAACTGTCATTTTGTGTTAAAATATCAACTGAATATCTACGTTACAAATTCCCAAGCTTATTTGATCCATGGACCCCCTTTCAGACAAAAAATTACTCAAGTAAATTTACCTGCTTCCCCTTTTTACAATAATACACTTGTATAAGTAAGATATACAGTTAGTATACACAGTAAGATATACAGTAAGATATACAATACAGATATACAAAACAGATATACAGTAAGATATACAAGAAAAACAGTTACTTCAAATGTTTAATAATTAATAATTATTAAATAATCTTTAATGAGAAAAAAGAACTTGATGTACTGTCAATAATATTGTCATATTTTGCAAGATGCAATAAAATTTCATACAAAATATAAAAACTACTAAAGTATAGGAAGGAGTTAATTTCTCAATTAGTAGTAATCTTAAGTACGATAGATACTGAAGATCGTTTGGAATTAAAGCCCCACTTCATTGCAAAACTAGACAAAGTTTCTAAAGACTATGCTGGGTGCAGTATCAGAAAAATTCCAGGAGGAATACGAAAAACAGTTTGGTTTTATGAGACGTGCACCTATCCAGACATATATCACCGGGTAGCGAGGTCTGACCAGATCCCTTGAAATAAGGCGGAACCGGCGGCGAGATGCGATTCTCTTCGTAGACCCCCATTTGCATTTCACAGACCTCCATTTTTTGCCATTGACATAGACCCCTAGCAGGTCTTCATAGACCCCTGGATGTCTATGAGGACCTGCAAGAGGACTCTAGAACCTAGGTGATGATACTAGTGTACACAAGGTACCCGAAAATCAATGATATTATCTGGTAATGAAAATAGTTAACCAATATTGTAAAAAACAAAGTTGCTTATCAGTTAGCAATACAACGAATGAAGGATTTACTACACGAGTCTGTAAGGTTTGTTTTCGTTGAAACATTTAATGGCGTGTATTGTTCTGTTCTTTTTTATACCGTAACATTGCTTATGGTGGTACAGTTATTATCGGTGTTGCATAATTACGATCCGTTAGAAATATGGTATCATAAAAACATAAGTAATTAGTTATGTGTATGTATTTTATATTCAATTGCTTATTACTCGTATATACGTCTTTAGAGCGTAAAGTATCTTCCATATTGATCAGAAATTAGGTGTCTAAACTATCATTAATAAATAATATCCAAGTACTACGATGAGACAGATTCTATAGGCAGCTTAAGCTGTAAGTTTTTATTGTATCATTCAGTTATTATCCGAATATTTCTAGAAACCGATGCTAAATATAAGATTCCCAGTTGTATTTTTATTAGGACTAGTCTTAACATACTGCAATTACAACATTAAAGGTAATATATTTCACGTAGTCTCTACAGTTAAACTGCACTTCTTTCATTACAACGGAAGATTTAGGGAAGCAGTTCATTAATTTAAAACAAATATACCTGAAAAAAATATATTATAAAAGTAAGACGATTAACGTTAAATTGTGCGACTGCAACCCAAGCAGCAACTACGAGTATCATAACGTTACTAAGCTTAACCTGACATAACCATTTTTAAATATTTTTTCGATTTTTTCGATCGATATTTCTTGGTAGAATTCCACAATATCAGATATAAAATTCAAATCAGTCAAAAAAGAAACAGGGCAAAATAAATTATTTGGGGAAGATTAGTGGAAAAATTAGTAAGGTTCTTACTAAAACACAAGTCAGCTATTATACTAGTAAGTCTCTAGGATCCATGCTGGTAAATAATAAAGATAAAGTCAGTAAATTTTCTAAAAATGGGGTCTACTCTATACAATGTAACGATTGTAATGCTACATACATTGGACAATCTGGGAGAGCTTTTGATACAAGACTCAAGGAACACATGAAAAGCTGAAGACTTTCAGACGACAAATCTACTTTTGGGAAACATTTATGGGAGAATTCACATAATTTCAATCCCGAGGATAATTTTAAAATCTTAAGCGCAGAGAACAAAGGCACTAAACTCACAAATTTAGAAATCCTTGAGATCAATAGAGCAAAATCGGACACACAACTATAAATCTAATTAATGATCAAATTATATTTGCTTCTTCCCCTCTTTTGTACCCTATAAAACGTTGATAATGCTTTACATTTTTGTTTCAGCTCAAATTTAACCGGACTTTATAACGCCTTCATCAGTATCATCAATTGATTATATTTTTACCTTGAATTGTAAGCTTCCCCATCTACTTTTGGATTATCCACCAAAATATTTTTTGCTAAAATTATCTAGAATTCTTACTCAAGTGGATTTTGATGTAAATGTTTATTGTTTTTAATGGCCTTTGTAATTATAAATATTTTTTTGTTGTGACATCAATGAATTCCCTTATACATTAATTATTTCCTAAAACCACATATACCCATCACACAATTCATATACACCTTTTCGCTCACTCTTTTGCTTTATATAGAGCCAACAAAAATTTAACTAATTGACTTGAAAATGGCCATCCGACCTGGCTGAAACATGTCGTCAAAAAAAATATATGTGGAATACATTCTACAGAATATTTTATTTTATATGTGATTTTTAAATACTTTATACTCGTATTAACATCAATTGTGGTATTTTGCTTGCTTAATTGTACAAATCTTTAATAACTAACCCATTTTCTGACATATACCGAGCTGAAATTTTGTGAATCTCTCGATGAAAATGACAATGCGTCGTTGGACATTTTTTTCTTAGGTAGATTGTACGGTTGGCAGCGGACTGTACTTGGAAGGGTGACCAGTTGGAAAAACCATAGGATAGAACCTCACATATGGGCAAGTATTTTTTTATTGAAACCAAAAAGTTTTTGTAACGAACCGACATGCGACAATATGCCTGAAAAGCATCCAATATTTTATTATAATGATATTCATTTATAATACAATAGTAGTACAAATCAAAATAAAAGAAAAATGTATCTCAAGGTGTCTGTATGTGTGATTGGCCTTCATGTACTCAGCATTATAATGACATTTAAGCAGAAGAATAATAAACTATGGTACTTTAATATCACACCTATAAGTTCTATATACTCGACAACTACGTGTCATGTGCTTTGTTTGATTATGTCTTGTGATGCTTGCGAGATGTTTACCCTCGTAATCTCTTGTATCTTGATGGAGGCTGTGTAGATATTTGATTTGCTGAAGTTATAAATGCAGAAAGTCAGACTGTCGAGATAATTACAAAATATGCTTTGATAAGCATATTCGAAGAAGTTTTTTTTTATCAAATACCTAAGAAGGTCTGAAATATTAAAAAATCAGAAATATTTATTGGAATGATTTTTGAATGAGTGTTATGTTTTTAATGTCTAAGAAAACCTTTTTTTTTTGTTATGTGCAATAACAATTTTTCTTAATTATTTGACTTTTTTTTTATCAACAAGAAATTAGTTGTATGGTTTACTTTATAACATTTATTTTTTTGTGATGATTATTTAGTACACATTACTACTAATAACTTTAATATCTCTAAACATATAATAAATTATGGATTCAGATTTTTAGGTTTTCTCCGCGAAATACGATTGTTTAATATAATCGATTGGAAATGAATATTTTTCCTTTCCGGTTCACAATGTCTATTTTTCGGTTCCGCCGCATTTCGTCACCACACAATTTATCAACGACTCATCGTTAACGACGTGGAGCGCACTGGACGTCTGGTGCACGAAACATTTTCACACAAAAAAAGAATTTGAATTTGGTCCACGGTACAAGTGCTGCACTGGATGGCTCGCTAAGCTAACCTAACCTGAATGTTCTCGTTAACGAGACCTATGGATCTCTGGACTCTACGATTACTGCACAAATGCTTGGTTAGCTTAGGCTAGGTTAGCGAGACAGTCAGTGCACCAGTTGACTCGCGCACCAGACGTCCAGTGCGTATATTGATTTCATAGAAGAGAATGCGATGTTTTTTCACAGTAATTGAAAGGTTGAAAGGTATGAGGCGAAAATTTCATATAAACTTTGTATAAATAATAGAGATGTTTGAATTATTGATGTTTAAATTATTGCATAAAATAATATAATATATATAATCAAGATGTATTTATTACAGTTCTTGACAAATGATATTTGGTATGTTTTTTAAATGTAAGCAAAAAAATATTATTTTTAATTTATCATCTTTTTCAAAGTCATAAAAATAACAAAGTTTGTTTTAATTTCTTCTTCCATACAAGGTTTTCTCTGTAACGATAAAGGTCGATTTACATACTTTTACCTCTTGCAGAAAATGCACTGCACACTCGCCCGAGAAGATTTAATTGTTATGAAAATAAGTGTAATTATTACTATCTCAATTCGTGGAAATTTCCAACAATAGTGTGACAAGCTCGACTCTAATAAAACTACAACCTCGAGTAAATAATACAAGTAATCCAGCACCTACGTGTGTTTGCACTGCACCTACGGTCAAATAGAACGCGGTCTCAAAACAACAGAATGTGTGTTGGATTAAATAGTTAAATATTAAAAGCTTAAAGAGCATTACGTGTATAGTACGTTATTGAGAGAAAAAAAAAACTAAAAATAGAAATAATATTCAATTGAATTAATCACAATCGTAATCATGATCACTACTGAATGAATCTATAAATTACGAGTATTATTGTTGGATGCACGTCATGTTTTTCCAATAAATTTGAGTTAAGACTGAAAAACGGTTTTCATTGGGACTGTTTAAAGGCGATTAAATTAATAGTTAATGTGTGATTTTGAGGATGATTATTTTTATCAGAATTAACGATCATATTATAATCAGTATTACTGCCGAATGAAACTATAAATCACGAGGATTATGGTTAAAAAATGCATACAATGATTTAAAAAATAAATTTGAGTAACGACAGAAAGAAGGATTTCTAAGGAACTGGGTGAATTGTTTGAATAAATTAATTTTGTTAATGATGATATAGATTAATTCTTATTTTAAAGTATACTTTACGTTTTCATATGAACTAGTAATATCCTGAAATTCTCTATGACTTAAGCTTGTGAAAAATGTTATTATATTCTACTTTTATAGACAATTTAAATTGGATTTGTATTATACTGTAGTTAGCTTAGTGAATAATAAGGTAGTAATTTAAATACAGTAACAACAGAGTAAGCATTTTATTTGATATCAACAATAATTTGGTGTTTATAATAATTTCAACATAAATAAATAAATAAATAAGATACACTTTGTTGACATATTTTTTTAATAATATTGTGGTACCCAGTAATGTAGGGAATGTAATAAAATACTTAGTATCTAACTAGTTTGTTATAATTTATGTGATGTGTAAACACTAGATGCTAAATATACACAATATGCAATTGTTAATAATGCACAGTTATGCAATTGATTATATAAAATACAAGCTATTAAAATACTATTTTTTATTAAATGTGTTTTATGTATAACAAAGTAATATTGATAACTGAAGAAGGTATGTATTTTTATAAAAGATATTTTTACTATGTAAGATAAATATAATAACATAAAAGAACATGTATAATAGTTAAAAATAATAAGGACATGAATAATACTTTACTTTGGTGAAGAAATTTTTATAAAACGTATGAAGATACGATTACAAATAGGTAAGTACTAATTCTTATAATCAAAATATTATATGATTATTTTTGGATAAATAAAAGGAAATACATATTTTCCTAAAAATATGTACAATTTATATATTTTCTATTGAAAAAAAAATTGAAATAATATTATTTATCTACAATTTGTCAATGTGTAAAATCAATAATACATGCATTATTAATTTAATTAACCAATAATTATTATTTTATAATATATTTTTTATAACCTACGAACATCCTAACTAAGTATATTGATTTTATATATTAACTTGGTTTTAAAAGTAAATGTGATCAACTGCATTAACATATAATATACATAGTTGTAGGAACTATTTTTTTATAACCTTTGTTAATAAGTAAAGTTTATAAAATAACAGATTATTTAACAAAAACATATTACAACGATCTTTGAAAACTAGAAAATATTATACCATAATATGACAACATAAATTAAACAAAAATCTATCCAATATATAAATGGTTTTAAGATCCTAAATAATATTATAATAATTTGTGATTACAAACTTGTAAATAATACATTGTGAATGTAAAATGTGGTATTGTAGAAATTCTATATAGTTGTAGAAATTTAGCACACTTTATCGCTTTATTTTTTCAACAATTTACAACACAATACTGTTGCATATACACATGGCTGAATAATTATATTTATTATTTTTGTGATGAACTGTTTATTAAATACATAAAGATATTTAGCAGATAAACTGCGCTAGATGTTCAATATAACTAGCTATATCCTGAAATTGTGTTTGCATGAAAAAAAAAAGCTTTCTAACTGGGGAATGTCAATGAAGAGTCTGTACGTATCTTGTTAAAGGATGTATAATAAAAGGTTTATTCAAGGATAAAAAAGTTTTTGTTGCTCAAATGCCTTAATCTCTAGCAGTTATACAACGAATACCCTCTTCTTACACTTGCTGAATACCCATACAAGGTGTTTTGGCGACTAAAACAGACAATTTTCGAAATTCCTTTGTAAACGCTTCCCGTAAACTTTGTAATGCTCTTCCAAAATCCGTGTTTCTTTCTTCATACAATCTGGATCTTCTCAAAAAACACTTCCAATCTTTCCAACGTACAAATATAACACATTTTATTCACATACGAGTATATCGTCAAGCAGCCGCAGGTGAGCGTTATAAATCGTGCATGCATTAACAAAAAAAATATGAAAAAATATATAGAATGCTTGTTGGCTGCCTTATTTATAAATATATATTATTTGTTTTAAAAATAGAGTTATACGAGTACTTGGTCTTCAGAACGCCAGAATATTTATGGATAAAACTTTAGGGTGAATTTATACCAAACAAACTTAGAACTAGAACACGAGCAAGAATGATCATTTACTGTAAATTGACTGACTTTTACAAAAAATTTGTAATAAATTATTTAGCTACGTCTGTAGTACGAGGCATATTTTGATATATTTTTTTAAATCGGTTAATATGTCAATTTAAAAAGAGAATAAGTAAACCGTTCTTTTTTCAATTTAGCGTTGGAATTTTGATTTTTCTTTTATGTATTCGCATGCAGGAGAATGCACCCGGTCGAGACCAATGGGCTCAATGCCAAGCAGCTAGGACAGCTGGACGCTGCATGCGAGAAAAGTGTGTTGCTTTTGTGCTTGTGTGTCGGTTGGGGATATCGCAAGTGTACATTGATCTGTTTCTTTAAGAGGTCCAGAATGTATGGAGGAATCGCAGATACTGGAAGAGTATTCCAGAGCTTACCAGTGGCGCTTATGAAGGAACTTCGTGTATGAATGTTTAGCAAGTTTTGATTTGATCTCGAGGCTGTTATAAGTTACGCTTCTGTGAAATCAAATATTTTACAAAGGATTTCGTATCGATTGCATGTGGAACGATGTGTAGGCTCGTGGTGTGGTAGTATGGCACGGTCCCCGCGCACACCTCTCTCCCGCAGTGCTCGGTAACGTGACGTCCGCGCTGACCTCGCCGGCGAATTGTATTAAAATGCCGGCCTAACGAATTACAACATCAGCGGGGCGCGTGAATGCGAAACGAGGGCCGGCTGATAAACACAACAATATGCCCATTTTAAATTGTCACAAAACTGAGAGTAATGGACGAAGCGCTTGCCGCTACAGCGAAAAATCGTCAAAATAAAAAATAAAACACGTGACAGCATTTGCTACTCGCGGATGTATAAATAATACACATCGTAATGAGCGTTAATGCTCTCTATTGCAAGCTGAGAGATTCAGATATCTTTGCGTACAGGTCACTGAAAACGGTTTTCTTCAAAAGCAGCTCGCTTACCGACTTGAAAACGCTGAAGCGATTTTTAATTTCAAACACAATATCTCGCAGCTTTACTCGATCACAACAAAGTGCCTACTGTACATGCCTGTATCGTCCTCACCCTTTTTTACGGCAGCGAATCTTGTCATCTCATCAAATGCAGCCTTATAATGGGTTTTGAAAGCAGACGCTTGCGTATAATACTGGAAGGTAAAGGGTTTGAATGGAAAGCAAAAACTATAGCTGATTTTTCACCAAACCCCCGGATTGGTGCTGCCCTGAGATGCTGTCGGGAAATACACGTATAATGTATTTGGTGCATCTTTGAGAGGCAGAGCTGACGTGGAACGACGCAATGAATGTGGCGGCTGACAGAGCATATGACGGCAGTTCTTCACAAACATATGCTGCAGGTAAACGAGCGGACATGAAAATTATTTTGAAGATTGAATCATGGAAATCCGTCATGAATTCGAGCAATGTTTTCATATAAATAGATGACTCGGATTCCAATCACTACGAAATTCAAATAAGGTTGCTATTTTTGAGTTCATAATGAGCGTAATATATCTGATTGGAAATCGTGTGTTAGGTTTATTCAACGCTTCACGTCTGCATACACGCATATCGACTGCACTGTAATGCGTCGGTTCGCAATCGACAGGTGATTTGTAATCGATTTTGTTTTCAGTGTTTTACCTCCCAATCAAGATAGCATTGGTTTTCAAACAGTAGGCATGTGTAACGTTTACGTGTTGATACGTTTACACAATGTTATTTTATTGTAAAAAAATATTGAATACAAAAATATTCATATGACCTACCTGTATGTGAGTGCGCGCGCCCGATTTAACTTTGCTGATCGTCCTGTATGTCAATAAATTTATTATGCACTTCATATATTCTAGATATGAAAAAAGTATACATTACTGATAATATAGAATCAAAATAATATAGAATATTCCCCTAGACAAATACTTACTAGCCTAAATTTAATATACGAGTAATAAGAAAATTATTTTTCTGTGTGATTACAATGAGATATCAATATATTATTTATTTAGCACGTTTATTTACAACGATGCAAATTAAATTAAGCAATTATGCCGGGAATTCGCTACTTGATTGAGTTACTGAAATTAAAGGTAAGTCGTAAGGTAATACGAAAGAAAAATTTCCCAATAGGCTCCTTTAACTTATAGCGTTAACTCTAGCGATAATAAGTTAATCTTCAAATTAATATTTATAGCCTGCAACTAGCTCAACGATAACAATGCGTATTGAAAATAGTATTCCTTTTATATGTCAATGTCTCGGATTATAGTAAATTCACTGATAAGTGTGCCCAAGCCTTCACAGTTCTATTACGGTGTGTAAGTGTTATACATCCATATAATATAGCAGACAAGGAGAGTTATGAACTAATTTAATAAATAATAAGTAATAAGCAAGCAACTATGAATCCATATCAACAAATCAATTTATATTTTCAGCAATAAATTAAAGGTACATACAAACAAAATGTACTTTCAGCAAAATGTACTTTCAGTAAAGGGTACATATATACCGTGCCTAATTACATGTATTTGATTTTTAATAACTAATCCAGTAATAAAAAATAATATATTCATGTTCAAATATCATAATTTTTTCAAACAAAATTATAATGTACCGATTTATAAAAAAATAGATTCGCTACTTGCCTATTGATCTTTGGTTTAATATAAAAAATATACATAATTAATTTGATTTATAAATTAATATCATTTTAAAAAAATGTACATAATACTATTTGTTATTTTTAACAAGGTCAAATAAAAGATGGTCATATTTTATTACACGTTAACTTGCCCTCATTTCACCCATCATTATTATCCTTTGTAAAAATTATCGTCCGTAAAAAATCTCAATTAATAAACATTCAATCATAAAAATTAAACATTATATTATTTTGAAAAACATTCCAAATGTTCAGTTGTTTAAAAAAGCAGATTTTATTCGCGATCATTCTATAGTAGTGACGAATAGGTTATATTCATGTACGAGTATACAATCTGTTCTGGAACACTCCTAATTATTCTATCTGGTATGATTAATATTTCCTTTTTGTCAACAACAAAATTATGTTTAAAACATTCCAAATAACAAGCAAA
This sequence comes from Glossosoma conforme, assembly GCA_022606575.1. Classification (NCBI taxonomy): domain Eukaryota; kingdom Metazoa; phylum Arthropoda; class Insecta; order Trichoptera; family Glossosomatidae; genus Glossosoma; species Glossosoma conforme. The sequence continues at coordinate 486,630 of JAGTXR010000030.1, forward strand.
CCAACATTTCGTATTTAAAATCATAACTGAACACGCTACAGAATTTAGTAAGTTTTTCTACCTATCGCGATTTTAAAAACAATCTATTTTAAATCATTTTTTCAAAACCATTTTTTTTTCCTTTTTAATTCTAATTGTTAGTTCTATTCAAATTTTTCAACAGCATTCGAAATCAAAAAAGTTCTTTGTGGTATCTGTGATCATAGATATGGGAGAAATAATTATATAATTGAAAATATTTTTATAACAAAATACGTGTTTAAGAACGACTATTCAAAAATTTCAGCCACTTATTTTCAGAACTATCTGTTTAGGAAATTTAAGTCTATACATTTGTATGAGGTTAAGATTTTTTTTGTATTTCATTAAAAATATTTATACGTAGATACTTTTTTTTTAATCGATGACAATTTATAAAAATAGATTGTCATCGACATCAATACGATTTGAAATTTTTATATCTGTGAATGGCGGAAAGTGTGTTAACTTTAGTTTCCGAAGTTTCTCTCGAACTGATAAGAAAACCAGCTAGTAAAAATCTTCAACAATAGACACGGGAACTAAACCAAGAAGATGATCTTACGAAATAATAAAAATGACGGATATTATTAATGGATATCTGAAAGTTGACTTCAAAAGTTGTTTATGAATTCTTTGGCGGTGACATACATTTTGAATGTATAAATATTCCTGTCTTGTAGTCGTGAACAACGTTCCGAGTGGATTCAGTGGTCCATATGGCCGCCGACAGGTCCGCCGCAGCTCAGTTGGGACTCAGATCTGCAACAATCAACAACAATGAGGTTATTGCAGATGAAGGGAGAGCTTTGCGAACAGAAACTACTGTCGGTGACTGAATGGCCTGTTATATAATCAATCAACCGGGGTTGCCAGTGCTGAGCCCTAAAATTTGAAGAGCTAACTGTAAGTATTTAAGTGTGAATTTTTAAATCTGCTGAGGATTTTTTAATAATATAAAGAATGCAGATAGACACAGAGGACAATATTTAAGTTATATGTATTTTAATACAACATTCTAATATGTCAGCAGTACAAATAATTATATTAGATTTCAATATCTAAATATTAAATTTTATTTTCATTCATCATTAGACCAAAAAAGCATATAGTCCATAACTGAATTTTAAGACCATTTTAATTAACAGATTTTTTCATATTTTCTTTCGAATTCGGCGTCTTTACAAAATGTTTTAAGAGTATCATTAAATATACGTGAGTGCACCTCTTTTGAGGGGCATATACGTGTAAGCCGTCATAAGAGGTGCACAAACGAAAAAACCGTTAAATACGCAAATGAAAATCAGCTCTTAAATATATGAATCAAGTAAAGTTATAAACGAGAGATAACAACTAATAATAGCCATGATTAATACTTTTCATAATTAAGTACGTTACCATAATTTATATTACAATTTCTAAAATTTATTCGTAAGGACAATAGAAAAGCTGTTGCTTTTTAAATGTTCTGTTTAAACCTTAAAGAAAATACGAATATGGAAAAAATGTATTCCAAAAAACATGTTGGTAAGTAACATAATGTTTTAATATGAAATATGATTTGATATCTGTAAACTTAAATATTTTAAGGTTTAATTAACCCTCGCTTTACTATGCTAAAAACTTCCGCGCGTTCCGATGGTGTCAACTCATTACACATTCTGATTTAAAGTGAATAAAATGAGTAGAAATTCGAAAAAATGAAAATATTCAAAGATATCGCTTAATTTTACAATAGTTGATGTCAATAAGCAGTAATAATTGACATTTAATAGCTAAAAACATGAAAAACATCAGACGAAGACCTCAAACGGCCAGACGCACCTTCTCGCGTGAACTTCCGAGAGATACTAACATTACTTAGCCTGTCGATATATCCATGTGCCGACCCGCATAGATATAATTTCGAACTAGGCGACCAACTGAGGTTTCCCGTCTCGCTCACTCATATTAGTACGTCAGCGAGAGTGAGGAGTATAGATGCCGCCGCATCTGTGTATTTTTTAATTTTATTTTCGCACACGCTTCCGGCAGGTCCAATGATTCATGACAGTTGACGCGTCTTGATTGTAGTGGTGAATTTATTCCGGATTTTAGAAAAATATTTCCTGCTCCCGATGAGTGCCTATTATTATAAATATTTAATGTTTTTTCAATACGTAAATGTATTAAGGAGGAATACCTAAAATCTGAACCCTGTGTATATTATATTTACAGAGATATTTAAGTTATTATAAGCAATGTGTAGTCGATAGACATCACCGGGGAGGAGAGGTTTTATGGTTTTGAATCATAGATACAATTATAATAATAACAATGACATCCGTAATAAATATGTATTCACGCCAGATAAAAAATGATTAACAACGATATTGTTATTACTAATACAGTGAATTATTAGTATCTAAGTGTTTTCCTCGTTTGCGTCAGTATAACAATAAGAAATATGAATCAAAAGCCAACACTCACTTCGATAAAATGCACTGGCAATTGTATCAATTTTAAATTGATAAAAAATACAGTTTATTAGTTATCAACGAAATGAAAAATATCTTGGTAACATAATTGTAGCTTTTCGATTGCAGAAAATGTATAAAATACGTGTGTACGAGTACGTTAAGATTTCTCACAGAGATATATCGAATTCAGAAAATAATACCAATTTTCACATGCGACTGTGAAAAAATATTAAACACATACTTAATTATGTAAATATCTTGATCGACTGTCAGAATTATTCACATAATATAACTATGTCATGAAAATACCCATTATTAAATCGAATTATCGTAAGAATTTTCCGCAATAAATAATTAAGAAATTATAATACATTTTATTTAAGTAGGACCGGTTTTCGAAATAAAGTATACTCGTATTATGCGGTTATATCAAGAAACAACAAAAATCATGCATATAACGAAAATATTACGTTTCAGAATATATTATTTTTTAAAACATGCGTTGTTTTATTCTGGAGAAAAAAATGGAATAGATATATTTAAATATAATTAATATTTCGCAACGTAGACTTTTCCTTTTTGAAGTTATCTGTAATATATAATTGAGACTTTCCGCGGTCGGTCCGAAATACAGAGGAAAATTTCACACTCGATAGGAACAATGGCTTAAATATTATGCAGTGCGTCAATACCCAAATCATAAAAATTTGCATGAATAAAAATAGAACTGGAATAACCGGAAAATTATCATTATCTTTGTTAAGGTCCAGTGAAACAATAATGTAATAATATATACGAGTATATTAAGCGAATGTGTATTGTGCATCTACGTTTTAATTTATAATCCTCGGTTTTTTTTTTCTTTTTATGGTGAAAAATTCTCATTATTATGAAACAGATTTACGTAGGAAGAGTTATGTGGAATTATCAGTTAATTGTTGTTTCACGTTGAACATATTATTTGTGTTTATATCTCCATTTTAGTCTTGTTTGTCAAAGTGCAATAAATACAAAAAAAAAACAGGCAAATAAGTACCAGTTATGTATATGGTACATATGTAACCATATTTCCATATCCGTTCTATATCTGGATTGAAACTGGATATAGATCACTATCGTCCAGGCTTTGGTAAAGTCAGGGTAATTATCCAAATTCTTTACAAAATCCAATCAATAAATTGATGAAAATATGCCAGTTCCCGGGCACCTACCCTAGAGGTCAACGGAAATCATATATGTTCCAAGGTGGATTTACGGATGCAGAGATGTCTTAGGACAAGGCGTGGATAATGGCAACTGACAAAACTAAGTGGCGAAAACTTGTGATAATCATATTATAACAAAATTATATAGTCTGCGCCATCCGTATTTTAGAAATACACAAAAAATAGCTACTTTTATAGATACCAGACAATTAACAATACTTTAATTTAATAAAATGTTTAAATCATACGCATATATTAAGTCGAAGATAATTTTCAATCGTAAATATCTGTGATTAGAAGAACTATAAATACGTTCACTTTTACGATAATATTTTTCGTGAAGTCAAACAATACTTTGTGATATTTGTATTCAAATTATTTGTAAATACAAGATTTTTAATCATTTATCAAATATGTGACGCAGTGATAATAAATGTAATTCATAATAATAAATATTTTAAACAGTGATGAACAGTATCTTTGAGCAATTCGTGTAATAGTTAACCTTAAAAGCTTTTTGAATTGTGATCAATTAAGATGTTCATTAAGAGTTTTAACAGAAATGAGAAACAATTTTCATTCAAGCCGACCACTTGGAAATTAGTAACACTACACTCAAGTTGTAGTGAACATTTTCAAGATATTGTTAGTTGATGCGGCCAGAAAATATTAATACTTAACTCAGATATGCTCCATTTAAAATAATTATATATTTCTATAAGCATATTTTTATGGACACAGTGAGAATAATAACCTATTTATATCAATGCAAAGTATCAATAACAATCTGAGCAGTTATTAAAAATGAGCTTTTTTAAACAAAAGTTAACTTGTGTAAAATCAAATAATTAAATAAGAATTACTTTGCGGTATAAAAGAAATACATGCAATGCTCGTAATCGACTAAGTAAATATGTGTCCAAAAGTACTACTACTTAAGGAAATTAAATTATTAAATTACAAAACTTTTTATTAATATATAACTTAGTTGTGAATACCTACAAGAGAGCTTTGCGATAGAGCTATTGCCACTACATAGTGCCACATATCAATGTTAAGGTTAACAACTTTTAAAAATAAAAAAGAGGAAACTTAATGACCAATTAAAAACAACCGAAAAAGTGAGCAATAACACAGAAAAGGAAAACAAAACAAAAAAATGTCTGTCTTTCTACAAGAAGATTGTTTTAGAGATTGCCCTATTTTACTTTCAATTATTGATTTTTCGTTTATTTCTTAGTAATTTTGTGAGAAGGAATACGTTAAATAAACGAAATTTAAAAAATACGTTCAGTTTAGTTTGAAGAAGCTTTTTACGATATAGCAAGAATCTTAAAGTTGTAATGATCGTTGAACAGAAAGAAATATACAAAACATTGTAAAGGTATTAAAACAATGACCTAATTACCGTTAAATGCTCGAATGTGTTTTGTGCTTCATTTATGTTTACGTCTCCACCGTAATAACCTATTTTATCATTTAAATAATGATGCTACGTCATCTGTATGTGGATTGGAATGATTAACAGATAGGTAAATATTGAGTATGTATTGTCTTAAAGTCAATACCGTATTGAAATGCCGGTGTGGGAACAATGCAATTAGTATAACAATACTAATATATAGCACAAGGTAGATTTCAAGAGAAAATAATATTCCGAAGACAATATAATCACTATTGTAATCACCGCATGAATACGAACAATATTGTTTAGAATACCTTATTATATAAAAAAATTAAATGTAAATTTAACTTTAAATTAATTAAATAAATCAATATAATATATTTACTATAGATAACAATACGTAATCTTAGTAAAAAGTCTTTTATACAGACCAGCAAATATCCTACAGTTCTATTGAATAAAATACATTATATCAAGTTTAACATGGTTTAATGCAATTGATAATCGCAATAGAATCTTTGCCTTTTGGCAAGGGCCTCCTTTTTTCTATAATACTCCTTCGCAGTATTTGTCAATAACTTTTCGCCCCCTTTTTTTTTAAATCGTATCTATATTAAAAGGGTAAAATTAACAAAGGATGGCATTTTTTGCGTTATTTTTAGATGATTTTTATATTATTATCTTTGATTTTTAGTGAGACCTCTGTAATTCCCGTCAACTTTCATATTTCTTTTTTTATTTTACGTAATTTTTCCAAAACAATACTTCTCTCCAACATCTCTCTTTAACGAAATGTAATATTATACAAATAATACTAGCAATTAGTATTACATGAACATAATATTATTATGTTAAACAATTGTAGATATGACCATTACATGATTATTATTTTATATAGATAACAAATATAGAAATTAAAATTGAATACAATAACTAGATAAAAGTATGTATATTCGTATTTATATAATTATTTATAGAAATATCATCCTTTGACGTTTTTACTCCACAGTAATGTATCATTACGAATAAGTGCAATCTTATTGATAAGTAATCACTTTTAAAATATTTAATGTGGCGTCATAATATTTGTGCTACAATAATTGAATGACGATGAGAAGAAGATTATTTTACATATTATACAAATATTAAAATTTAACTCTCAAAATAATTATGCAAGTGCGCAGTAAATTGTCATTCAAACGATTTTTTGCAATCTTCTTTCTATAATAATAGCTTGGCTTTGACACGTTAAGCTTAATTTTTTCAGGAAGCAGGATATCTTATTTAAGTCATATAGTTAACACAATAATTAACGATTTATATAAATGGAGAGCTCATGAAGGGGCACGTTACCAAATCGTATCATCCGTTTTCGTCGAAGTGGCGTTACCGACAACGTAATAAGTGACATAAAAAAACAGGAGAATTAATTGCAATTTATTTACCTTTCTCGGAGGAGGTTGTCTGCCCAGGCCACTGTCGTCGTCTTCGCAGTCGCTGACCGACGGCGACAGAGCACCTCGTTCCTCTCCATCCTGCACGCTCAGCAAACTGCCCGGTTCCAGTCCCTCAAGCACGCTGAGCTGACTTCCACAGCGACTGTCCAGATTGCTGCACGAGCTGCGACCACTGGACGCCGCCTCGGCTTCCACATGTCCCCGGAAGTACTCCAACTCTTCAGTCGACAGCCCCGCGTGCACATCGTCTGAATAGTCGCTGACCACCACGGAAGGAGTCCGCACCGTTCTCACTCGCGAGTCTTCAGGTTCTTCATGCCAACTTAAAGAAGAAGGTCTTCGCGTGATTGTGGATGCCTCGAAAGTGTCCGTTTCTGATTCGCAGCTGCATTTTCTTTGCGGTTCATACTCTACATATTGAGCTTCTAGGATGGTTCTTGAAGTGATGCGGTGGCGAGGGAGCGGTTGTTGGGTGTCGTCCTCGCTGTTGTCGGACGCGGGTGGGTCTGTGAGGAGGTCTACGGCGGAGTCTCGGCTGCGGGAGCGTTCAGGGCGGTGTGGGGTCGATGGGGACGCGTCTTCGTCGCTGGAGCAGTCGGCGTTGCGGGGGCATCCCTCATCGGAGCACGCGGGGCTCCTGGCCTTGTCGCGCGCGGGGGGGCGCAGGAGCGCGGGCGGGGCTCCGCTCATGCCGCGAGCGAGGCTCAGCTCGCAGTGAGCTCCGCCCGCCTCACTCAGTCGCCGGTAGAACGACCTGTGGCCGGCGGCTTTCTCCCGCAGCAGCTGGCGGAGGTCCGCCCCCGCCCCCGCCACACAGCCATCCTCCACAGCCCTCATGCTGCAACAAACGCACATACATTAGTCCTCCAGCTGATGACAGGATGTTAATTGAAATGAGCAAAAACATTGCGTACATAATAATACTATATATAACTTGACTTGACTTAACTCGCCTAAAACCCGCATCACACCGGACAGCAATTAAGTCTCAGAATATTATTATTTTTCAGAATATATTTAGATATTTAGGAAAATATCTAAACCAATATTTTGAATATATTGATACACATCTTAATAATACAAAATACATACTTTCAATTTACGGTTTCGATAGTATAAATATGTCATAGATTATGATATTTTGTGTAGATTTGTATGTGTGTATCAATTAATTACAATTAAGTCTTCTTGATGATGCATGCATTCAGATCCCCTCTAAACAGTTATGATCACCGCACAAAAGTGCTAAAGGGAAATAACTCGTGAAACACTTTAGAATCGCTATCACGGGTTTTAACGAGATAAATATAGAAGAAAGATTCTCTCACCGTAAATACTAGTGAAATTGGTAAACGCGCGTATTTTTTTAGTGGCCAGAAAGTCTGCATGTTCAAAAGGGGCCAAAGCACAGAAATATTAAAGTAAAGAAAGTATTTCAATGACCTTAACCGTTGAATCATGTCCTGACGGAAAAATTATGAGAATATTTTCTCTTTCAATTGCCAAAGTTCGCAGTAAATAAATCCATGCACTTTTCTTTCTAATTAAAAAAAAATACAGAAAATGCAGGAAACGGCGATCGCTAATTTTGCAAATTAATCTGCGCTAATCTCCCTTTACTAAATATAAAACCGCTAAAATATAATGAGGCGATTGTGCTGCTGCGTTAATACCTCGTTATAAATAATTAGGTCAGATAAATATTATAATTTAAAAAATATTACACTTATATAATTAATTTTGCAAGCCTGCATACCAAATTATTCCTCTACAAAAATACCTTTCATTAACAGTTTTCAAAATATTAAATATATCACACAACAATTTCAAAAACTAGAAAACGCTCACCGAGTAAAATATTATATTTAGTGTAATAAGATCACTCACAGAAATTCCGAAGAATTCTAATCACAATCTACCCTTCATCACTTTTTGACATTCCGTTGCTCATAGTGTGACGATGCTTTTTCGCTGACCAAAGTTGAATAAACACGGAATTCCTAACAGGCCACAGTCACTATCACTGCGAAATTCCCTCCACACGCAATATATTTGGTATCTGATAACGTTTTCACGCGGATAATCCCGGATCAACTGCTGCCCAAGGCGACCGCGATAGTTATGGTAAAATAACCAGCAGAGAAGTTTGATTGAAGTGATAAGCTTATTAGTTTTTGAATGGTTCAGTGGTAGAGCGGTGTTACCTACCGACTGCTGGGCAGCGGCGCCTTTAGCGGTTTTCCTACAGTACCGCTGCAAGTCGACCGCTTTAACTGTTGGTTATTAACCGTGTTTAGATTTACTAATATAGGATGCTGCTTGACTAGGGTAACCAGTCGAAATGCTAATTTTTTGTTACTGCTTAGCAATGCAATAAATATTAAACGCCATAGAATCTACAGAAAAGGCTCCCATGTATGTATTTATGATGATGCCTCTTGGGAGAGTGATCAGACTGTTCAACGATATCGCCTCGAATATTGATATATTTCACTTGAGAGAAGCCCAGATTCGACATGAGCTCCACGAATTTATTTGTTAAAGTAATTTCGTGGAGTCTTCTGTTTAGCGGGTTCCGGGACTTTTTAAATGATTGTATTATTATTGTGTTATTTATAAATTGTTGTATTTATCCTGTTTCAGAATCGAATTAAATATTTATATTTGTAATGTTTCTGGAAGAAAATAAATTGAAATTGAAATTGAAAATTGAAAAATTGAAATTGAAAAAATTATTAATATTATATTAGTATTTGTATAGCGCTTTTTTATGACCGAATAATCATTCCAAAAGCGCAAAAAAATGATTGAATGATATGTTGGATGGATGCAAATGCACTAGAATTAATAGTAATATCCCGGTTTTAATGATTATTATAAATATGAAAAATCTTTGTTTATATCATAATCAATGAATGAATTAAAAAATTCGTTATTTTACAATTATACATAACCTAAAAACACAATTTAAGGAAATGTCACTAGGAAATGAATTGAGGTAAATATCATGTGGATGCTATTTAATTTTAGGCATTTGAATATTATCAACATCAACCACAAAATACATTATATCGTAATATTTATTCACTATTAAGACGCCAGTAATCACTAAGATGTAAATTTGAATGAAAAGAACATTGAATCGACTTGAAACTACAAAAATGATTCGTATTGTTGTTGGTCCTTGCATTAAAACAAAACACATAACGTTTCATAGAATTATTCATTTGAAAATTTTGAATTCAGAATATTTTTCAAGCAACAAGTGTCGCCCTCTTCATACCTAAACGAAACAGGTAAGCGCATTAACCGAGCCTCGTAAAGAGTCAAATAGAACAACCAATGAGAACGTGAGTGAGGCTGCAGTCTGCTACACACCAGGCCCAGCTAAACATTAGCCATTCTCCGGTAGGTACAAGTACCACGATTCAAAGCTCCGCATCCTGGTATCTGTGCAGTGCACATATTGTACAACACACATGCAAACAATACTAGATAATATAAAGCTCTACAAACGTTTGCTATGTATGTGTGCGTAATCTATTCATTGTTACTATGACGTCCAATAGATGTATATAGTCCATTTAAGTCCAAACACTAAATGCGAATAGTACTGCATGCGCTTAACTAGCGAATATAGTATACCCTTTGGTAGATGATACAAGCGACAATCTGCAGTATACATCATTCACGTGTCGTATAAACCATAAAGGAATAGCTGACACCATTTGTGTGGCTCGCAGTTACCATACCTCACCAACTGCTTCAAAATAACTTTTAAAATATTTTACTTTTACATACGAGTATATTGACTAGCAAATATTAATCGCTTCTAATACTATACATTTATTGTAATTAAATTGTACTGCTACTTCCAGCGTCAAATGGGGCATTGAGATTTAAATCAGATTGTATGAATAATTTCCAGCTATCTTGAACATAAGCTGCATAGATGTACAGGAAGGCGTCGTTCGTAACATTATCCTTAATATCCTTAATATTATTGAAATACGAACCTGTGAAAATATAGTTGATACAGGCCGTTAAATAACAAAACAACATTTTTCACTGTGTAATTACAAATAAGGCCACGGCACTGAGATTACTCTTATTTATTTAGAATACGCGTATAAAAAAATACAAAAATTATCTTAAAACGAAGAGCAATCCAAGAAAATAATTTTTGATCCCGACTATATTTAACGATACACTTCGCAAACGTTGGAAAACAACTGAACACAACTGAAAAAAAATCACAGATTTTCGAAAAGCATAATTCAAATTTCGTTCCAAATTTGAATCTCAATATTACGTTGTGTATTTTGCACACGTCTTTTCGTTCCCGTGGGATATTTTTTTCAATACCAAAGTCACACACGTATTGAAGAATTGATATCGAGAATATAATTATAAATATACGATATATTTATAAAAATATATTAATACAAATAACTTTATTAATATATTATATTAGATAGCATCTTCTCTTCGTAGTATCAATCCGGTGGATTGGTTTGCAGCAACAGAATCTTGCATCTCGATCTCCATTCCTCTCGGTCCTCCGCAACCCTTTTCAGCTCAGTATAAGCGTTGCAGTTCATGTCCTCGAATACTTGCTGCAAATACTCCCGTCTAGGGCGCCGTTCTGCAGTAATGTTCGAACATTCCAGGTGGCACATCTTGTTGGCTGAAGGTTTTTCTTATTTGTCTTGGTTGTTTTGTCTCGAGCAGTCCCCACCCGGAGATCCGATTGGGGGACTATTTTATCTCCGGAAAATTTTACTTGAGATGCAATCATTTTTTTGCTGATACGTGGGATGTCTTTAAGACCTTTAATGTGGTATTTTCCCCTTTATTTCCACATCCTAATGCCGTTGACCATAAAGGTTCATCCGCCTTAGGAGGGCATTTACTACCTCCAGGACAATAGAGTGCCCTAACCAGCTTGACCTGATGAGGTTAGCTGGGTGTTAGCTTATTCCGGCCAACATTCGGTAGATAGCATAAATACTCAAAAATAAAATATTTGTCTTCCCTGTTCGCTGCGGTTTTACTCGTTGTTCGCACTTCGCAAGTAGCGCATCAATATTGCACCGTAATGAACGTTTTGGCAATCAAAACAATGACAGAACGAGGTCGGCCATTTTACTATACAAACGCCAGACTTATGAAAAGCATATATAAAGAACAAAAACAACGTTTCAGAAGCGTACACGGACTGATTCAAGATCAATAAAGACGTTCGTGTTAAAACTAAATGTAGAAATTAAATATTTTAAATCCGTTTTTATGATTGAGCTAATCTTAGTGCAATTAAACAATATAAATAGATGGAATGTGCTGGTTTGATTTTACAATAAGCATATACATTCTATATGATCGTGTCCATATAATATCACATAAATAAATCCCGCATAGTGTTACTGATTTCTATAGACTTTCGACGTTTTTATAAATAAGAAATCACCTTGTATATTTACAGTACTTAATTCTTCTCACTTTATTGGTATTTTTCTCATAAAATTCTCTCATAAATATCCCGAGGAAGAAACTAATCCGACATGTGTAAATGTAAAATCTGTTTTTATGTTTCATTAAATGCGTCATCGTCCTATATTCGTTGTTGTAAATAAAATCATTTAATTTTTTAAAAGAGGAAGTCTCCGTGTATTGAACTGCCTCTAGTAATCAACTCCATCCTTCAAATCGCCATAATGCTGTCATAGTCTCATCTGAGCAATAGCTAAGAGACACATTCACTGTCAGGTTAACTGAAAATCAGAACCTCAATCATCATTGGCCTGTTTCCGTACACTGTTTAACGTAGGCCTCCCGCATGAATCTACATCCTTCTCGATACTCCGCCCTCGGCATTCAGGCTACTCCCGCTATTCTTTTGATATCAGTTCATACGCTTTATTTAACAATTCTTGGACGCCACTCCAACACTTCTTCGCCATCGAACGTCGTCTCTTCGGCAGATATGCTCTACCCATTGTCTCTTGGGTGTGCTTAATCGTTGGGAAGTCACTACTTGAGTTTTTCTTCTTATATCCTCTATGTCTTAGAGACACTCATTGGATGGATATCTTCATATCATTTTGGGTGACCTTTATTTTGTGGGTAAGGCTTACAGTTAGATTCCACGTATCTGTGCCATAAGTTAATACTGAGAATGCATTGGTATTAAAGACATTGCGGATTTTTTCTTCTAAGCGCTGCCCATCCCAGTTATATATGCCTCTATTTCTTTCGAAAATTAATTTCGTCCCAGTTAGATTACTTGTCCCAGATAAGTATATTTATTTACAATCTCAATTTATATTCCTCCAATGGAAATCGCCTCAAAAGTTTGGCAAACGTGACTATGGGAGAAACGTCTATATTGTAAATTTAAAAAATAAGCTTTGGAAACACAGCTGGGATAAAATAAAACATATCTATCCTAACCCAAAAATATCGTCGATGTAGAAGTGTAGAGGAACATCAACTAAGATATGCATAAGTATTAATGTATTCTCTTGATAATTTTGTGTTACCTGATAATTTATATCCAGCTGCATTTTCATGCATTAAATAATAAGATTTAAAAATATATATTCTGCTTGTGAATGAGGCCCTCTATTCGTATTGCGACCGTGCCACTTCTAGACCGAGTGACACGCAGCCATTCTGCTCAAATTAGGAAACGGCTTTATTTCCCATCACGATCCGTCTGTTCCCAAGATATGCTCAACGTCTGAGAGCCACCGGCCGTGGCCATCGAGCCAGAGAACATTATACCAGTTACCACAGATATGTGATGATTGCCCTTATTAGCCCGCTTTGACGTATAAAAAAAAACTAGGAACTAAAACACGTAATGACACCAATTTTGCACGTAAACCACATGTCTTTTAAATTATTATAAATTTGTGTTTCGGCGATTTGTGTTGAGGCGACCGCATTTTTAAAACGCCACACACGTATTGTTTATCATATAACAAAATATTTTTGTTGCTACATAACGTAATTTGTGTTTACTTAAATAAGAGAAACTACCATCATCTGTAGTAAGTATAATTATTATTTACACTAGAGACAACCAACGTTTCGCAGATCGACTCAATAAATAATTAAATATATTTTTAATCAAGCGATAATTTTGCTTGCTTCACAAATCACTTGCTTCTGATTAGGAGCATACGGTGAACACAAGAAAACTCCGTTACATTATACAAACTCGTCTTAAGTAAGCTTTAAGTGGAGCCTTATTATTAGTGATACGTGTTATTCTTATAAATTTTAAAATATATTTTTGCGTGAAGTAATGGCATAGTGTCCGTTTATTCTGTCTGTTAAATTTCTAGTTAAAATAAACCATTAGCAGATGCACAGCAGATGTCTGAAAAAAGACGGCTGCATACAAACATTAGATCCAAAACAGTATTATAAAAATATAAAACTATAGTAGATATGTGGCAACGTGATGGTTAATGTTGCAGTTGAAATGTTTTCATAAAAAAAAGCGTTAAGTCATAATAATTTCCATTTTTTAAACTTATTATTAGTTTTCTTAACTCTCGGCGAAATACATTTCGACACTTTGAAATGATTACAGCAAATATATTTAATTCCTAAAATAAGTTAAAGCTACTTAAACTAATAGTAGTAATATAACTAGTTGAATATTAAAACTACGAGTATATCAATCCTCTAATTTAGATTCATTGAGGTGATAATGATGATGAAAATATGCAACTAATTTTGCGTATATCTTTTATTTCGAGTTTTTACTTTTCCTAATGAACAATTATTTAACACCATATTTAATAATACATAAAACGATTGACGCGAATTTTGATATTGAAAAAAAACTTCGAGTAGGTATTACCACCTAACGAGTGTGACATCGTGTAAAATAACATCACTTAATTAAATTGTCACTCACCACTCCATGTTTAATAATGTGTGTCGTTTCTTGATAATGGTGAAACAATAATCACTTGCTTAAATGATAATTATTAAGTTGTGACGTATTTTAGAGCCACTATGTTTTAATCCACGGCATCCGTTCCATGAAGACATATTCATGTCAGTGTCTTATAATTAGGCATACACTGTCCATGTAATTATTTTGATAATTATTCGTGAAGGCGATCTGAAACAAAAGTACGTAAACTCACTTTAATGTTATGCAAAACTATTACAGAATACATAATTTAAGTACAAATTCATTTACATTTTTTACAATATAACAACCAACGTTGAATTTCATTCTACGTGCCACTAAGCAACTACCATTTGCCAGCAAGAAAAATAAATTACCCGAAAAAGTGATATGGCTAATTTATTCAATTCTGTAACAATAATTAGGAAAAACTCTTACTTTTTAAGAATGCCTTTTTAGAATCGTTTTTAACAATTACAACAAATTTACAACCCACCACAAACAATTTTATTTTTCACGTGAATAAATCAATATTAAATTTTGTAAATGAAACTATTAGATTTTTTAATAAAAAAAACATTTCACATTTCGGTCCCTTTCTAGATCTTTACTTATTTGTGCACTAAAAAATTTATAATACATGTTTAAAAAAATTTTTTATATTTATCTTAATTTTTTTTGTCATTTAAAATTCAATGTATATAAATATATTTTTAATTTCAACATTGGAAAATAAGACGACTTCCTTAGCAAATGAAAAGTCAAATTTTAATATTGTATTTAATATTGTTATATGACATTTTAAATAATCGCTATCGGTTATCAGTCATCACAGACAGGTGTACTATATCATGATTAATTAACCTTTACGAAAAATAATTTTGCGAAAAACACCGAAAGAAAAAACTAAAATAAGATTGCACAAAACCTTTTACGTCTGTTATTTATTATGATGGAAATCTATAGCAATATCGAATACAATTAGAAACACAATGATTTTACTTGAATATTACTTCCCTTGCAGTCTTTTAAAAGTAGCTGACTTATTGTGAAATATATATATATATATTTTATGTAAACGCATGCAGGAGAGCACAACCGGTCAAGACCAGTGCACTCTATGACGCTCAGCCAGGGAGGCTGGACGCTGCATGCGGGAAACGTGTGTTGTGTTCGTGTTTGTGCGTGGGTTGGGGAGATTGCAAGTGTATATTTATCTGTTTCTTGAAGAGATCCAGATTGTAGGAAGGAGGAAACACAGACGCTGGAAGAGCATTCCATAGCTTACCGGTGGCATTAAGGAAGGAACTTTGGAAGCTGCCAGTTCTTGGTCGACATATATTAACCGTGTATGGATGTTCGGCAAGTGTAAGACGAGTTTGTCGGCTGTGAGTGGGTGCAGGAGGAATTAGTTCTTTAAGTTCCGAAGAGCAGCGACCGTGGTAATAACGGTAGAAAAGACTAAGAGAACCAACCTTACGTCTGTGTTCCATTGATTGTAGATTATACGTAAGGGTGTCATTGTTTATCAAACGAATTGCTCTTCTTTGAACTGAGTCAATTAAGTTTAGAAGGTATTTTGGGGCTCCAATCCAAAGGTGACTGCCGTATTCAAGGTTAGGTCGGATTTGTCCTTTATATAGAAGAAGAAGTTGTTTATCGTTGAAATACCGACGTGATCTATATAATACACCTAGTTTTTTGGAAGCGAGACCGGCTTTACACTTAATTGACTCGTAATATTTGACATTATTCGATATTGATAATCCAAGCATGTTAATGGAGCTTGCTTTCGGAAGAGAACAACCGTTGAAAGATACAGGATCCATAGCAGTCTTCTTGGTGGAGAAAGTACATGATTGGGTTTTTGAAATATTGAAACTGACGAGGTTGAGGTCGCCCCATCGTGAAACCCTTTCAAGAGACATGTTCATCTTCTCCACCAGAGATTCCCTAGCCGGCATAACAGTGAATGTTTGCGCAGAAACATATATAACAAGTGTAATAAAAACAAAAATATACTCTATGAATATTTTGTTGAAACATATAGATTATTCGATAGAAGCCTACATTGTTTATTATATGTAAATTTGATATGAAACTTGGTGACGATGTTGTCAAGAATCAAAAAAGGTTGGGTATCTAATGTATGAAAATAAATTATCTTATTGAAAAAATATAATGTAACGGTGTGAAATCCACTTATTTAATAGATTATCTGTATTCCTATAGTGAAAACCTTAAATTATTTTTAAAAAAATAAACAATTCATCAGACGTCAATTTTGCTATGTAGTACCGTCGTCACTCTTGAAGTAATATAATGATATATTATTTAAGCAAGCGATCCTGAAAATATAACTACAGTCATTTTGTGTTATTTGCTGTTGTGAACTGTATATTTACAAGCTTTGTATCTTTATTATAGTTGTTTACAATAATTACTGATACACCAAATGAGAAACCAGAAGAAAAATACTAAAAACAAAACATTTAAAAAATTGCGGAAAGAAGCTACCAATACACATTAATCTCTAGTTAGCAACGTTACACGATAAGCGAGTCAGCCATTACAGCTATTAGTCAAACATTGTTCTCAAACTACCTTAATAATTGCGATTTTCTACCAGGTAGCTTTTTTATTTTTCGTGCAACTGAGACTAATCCACTCGAATAAAAATGTTCTTGTTTAAAAATATTTTGAAAGAACAAAAGAATAAATTTACACGACGTTTGGATAACTGGTATTTTTCGGTGGCTTATAAAAAAACTGTTATGATTGCGTTGCCCGAATAAATGCATTTCCTGCTGCCATTAAAAAACAAAATAACTGTGTCGATACTTATCATAGTTTTGTAAACTATGCCAATAATTGAATACAAAAAAAAGGAACAAAAAATTCAAAGAGTCTCGTACATCAATATATATTGGCAACATAAATTATAAGTTTTCATGTAAAAAATATATAAATTAATCTGAAAAATGTATCTATCAAGCTTCACGGACATGAAACAGTTTATTCATGCAATAATTTTCTGAAAAATTAAACCACAAAACATGTAATTTTTAGCAATGTATGATAATACCATTATCGCTCATATTATGCATAAACTCTTAAGAATGATAATAATTACTATAGATAGAAATTGATATATGAAGTGATGATTTTGTCTATCAATTCATACTTCATAATTCATCAAACACACCTTAGACCGAAAAAAACAGCATTACTTTGTAAATATTAATTATGGGGGTGCAATAACCTTATGCATCATTTAAACGTGTTAAACAAAGAGCACTATTACATATGTACGACTATTTATGATCTTCCATTACCGATCGCTTAGCTACCATCTAAAATCATTGAATATTTAAGAAAATGATTATCCCATTTTTGCCGCGAATGTCTTAATAATAATTTTATCCTTTCACGTCCTTACTTATAAGTTTCAACATGATAGCCAGGATACTATACGAGTCTTAAGAAGTGTCTGGAAGTGATTTTGGGACTTAACATAGTTCAACAGAAAACAACACATTTCGTATACAAAAGTCTACTACTGAGCTTTCTCTATTTTTGCATCAATCATGTTTTAAAAATATAACAAATTATGCACATGTTTTTAATCATCGGGTGATAAACAAGTTTCTTTTTTTGATGCATTCGATTAATTTGATGCAATTAACGGTGCTTGTAGTTGCAACAATAAATTTAAATGGTGTTTTTTACGTTTCGTTTGCCATGCAAATTTACAGAATAATCACTTTTCTACATTCCTCGTGAAAGTCGACTGAATTTTTACAAGCGTTTTCTAATACGTTCTAATTTACATTCTGCAAAAGATGCAAAGAAAAGAGCAAAATACAAGTGTAATTAAATAGCATAAATAATACATACTTCCAATTTACAACAAAGCGACATCTGTTCAATACAAATGTATCAATAATATAAATACGTCGAATTTGCTCGATTGCACCGTGGACTGCGCTGTGTATAGAATAGAACTGATGTGCATAGTTCGTGGTTCGAATTCCAGCGTCTGCCGTTTCGTTTTCTCCACAAATCGATGCGAGAAATTTGATGTAGAATCGTATGCATGTATCAAATTATGTAATAAAATTGTTTAGCGTCTACAATCACAAAATTTTAATGAATTTAAATTCATTGAAGAAATAGTTTATCACGAAGTAACACTTTCGCGCTCTCAAATCCGTATACGTTTAATAAATTTGAAAGATACACATTTTTAAAGCTAATATATGTATATACAGGTAATTAATTAATCGATTAATTATATTGTAGTTACCAGGTAACTTCTCTACAACATTGTCAATAGATACCCTAAGAAAAGATCGAAAAGTAAGTATGTAAGATCGAGCGATCATTGTTATTATTTTCATTATTAAAAATATTAATGCATTTGAAATCGATTTGAAATATATTGTCAAATTAATTCAATCATTTGGTTCAATTATGTGACACACAAAATTTTAACGCAGATTTTTTTTAGATTATTATTAATCAATAAAAACCATTAACGCACTTATTTTCTTGAAGCTTTACTCTACTGTTGAATAATATAATAAAATTCATACAAGCTTGTACTCAAATGAACGATAACTAAAAAATATAAAATTTTATATACTGTATGTTCTCTTCATTTTTAGTGACCTACTAGGGTTCCACCGCATTTCGTTTACAGACAATTCGTTCAGCAACTCATCGGTAACGACGTAACCTAACCTAACCTAAGGATCTGTCCATCGTAGAGCCCAGAGATCCATGTCTCGTTAACAAAATGTCGGTGAACTATTTGTACAGTTAGCGAGACATCCACCGCAAAAGTTGTCCCGTGCGCCAAATATCCCTTGCACCAGACGTCCAGTGCGCCGCACGTCGTTGCCGACGAGTCGCTGAACGAATAGTTTGAGAACGATAGTTCGTGACACCACCTACTAGTACTATAGCTATAATATGTCACAATTAAAATATTTATTTCAAAATTGCATAAAATATAGTGAATATACTTTATATTAATGCACATTATATTATCAACACATGAACGTAGAAAATGTGTTCATTTTACAAGTAAAAATAAATTGTATTTACATATGACTACGAGCTGAGCTGAAAAGGGTTGCGGAGGACCGAGAGGAATGGAGATCGAGATGCAAGATTCTGTTGCTGCAAACCAATCCACTGGATTGATACTACGAAGAAGATGACTACGAGTATATAACGTTCTATGAAAGTAGTACTCCCAATATATTTTGGACAGTGCTTTTACTATAATGATTTTTTTATCAAATATAAATATCAACTAATCCTTAATACAGAAGTGTTTTCATAATGGAGTTTTCGGTTGAGGATAATATAAAAAATCACATGAATAATTTAACTCCACATCATCAGTATTTTATATTAATTTTCTAACCTTTTGAATAAACGTGTTAATACTAATACATAAATATTTATGAATAGCAAATAAATTTGGTCATGCATAGTTATTAAAATATAAACTAAAGCCTTAAAATGGTTTTTCGGTTTGTAAAATAACAAAGTGTTTTTTTACATTTCAATTTAAATAATGGCAGCCCACTCGTATATTGACTCAAAATTAAAGATTATTCAACAACCTTAATCACCTTCTAAATTTAAAGGAAGTAATCTTACATGGTATAATAACGTATTTGTGTTTAAATAGTAATCATGTAAATGCTTCACTTTGTTCACAACTTAACCCGATAAAAATTGCCTACAAATAAACGCTGTAATGTGTAATAACAAAACAAGCTAAATTACTTTTACTCCGTAAAATATGAATAAGATGAAATTAAGTATTTTAATGTAAAACTAAATAAAACATAGTAATATTTCTATAAATATTAATGTAAATTAAAAATTTATTTTACTCGTACAAAAAATGGCAGAGTGTAATTTAAGCTTATGTTATTTGTATGAAACATTTGGATTGTTTAATTTTCAGCCATCCATTACCTATCCTCAATAACAGGGAAAAAGTCGTTTTGTAAATAAGTATGTACATAGTTTTTGTTGCAATCTTTAGTAATAATATATCTACATTTATTTTTATAAAATTTAATTTTACCTAAATAGAATTGTGATTTATAATTTATTTTTTCTGCCCAATAAATATAACAAAGCATGCATTCAAGTCAACAATAAAATATGTATATATAACAAACAATAGACCTACGTACCATATGTTAGATTTAATTTTAAGTGAAAAAAAATCATGCAGCCCGTGATATCTACGTGTTATTTTAACCAATTAACCAAATAATGTACAATATAACACTTCTGTTAATTAATTTGTTAATAGCGATAACAATTAGCGGGTAGTAAATTATGATACAAATAAAAGTGCTACCGTCATTCAAGAGCTGCCCACGCCATACACATTATCTTTTCAATGGGCGATACTACAATAACCATAACGATACTGTATCACATTGCCAGTCATCGCTGTCATTACACCAGTCAACGTACTCGACAAACCGATCACAACAACTCGTCTGCACGGCCGATATCCACTGTAGCAACTTGTAACGATATCGAGTGAAAACACACCAAGAATATACTCAAAAACTACAATCGAGCGATCGCCGACCGAGCCGTATCACTTCCCAAACAAATGCGAGTAATTAACTGATTATACCGTGCCCGCAAGTGTCTCGAAGACTCAATGATCGCTGTTTTTGAATAAGGTTCTAGCGGCAACAGCGGTCTTGTTTCTTGTAGTCTGAACGGTGGCATCGACCCGGTGTTCCCTCGTCTCACAACTCGCACGTTCGCCAGGCCTCCACCGACTGACAGCTTCTGGCTACTCGCGTTCTGCATTTCAAGACTCGGATGGGCGTTTAAAACGAAAAACTTCGCGGAATGCGCTGAAATGGAAGATAGTGAAATACATTATTATCACCCGCCAGTCGGATGACTTATAATCCTCCTCGTGATAGCTGTCGCGGTGTCAGCGCAGGTACCTACGCATTGCGATAACGTTGATGAGCAAACAAATATTTACCCGCAAGTGGGTGTTGAGTATTTGTGTAAATGTGCAGTGAAAAATTCCAAAGCGATGCATTTCTGATATTTTTTTAGACGTCTGCGAAAAACAAATCTATGCAAAACAATAATTAATGCCAATATGACTTTTTTTCCAGAAAAAAAACAACAACAGGTAATTTTATAGGTATGTATGGTATAGATAGTCAATTTTAGATAGTTAGAAAGCTAAAGATAGTTTTGAAAGCATTCTATTTTCCCAAAACTATAAATTCGATTCGAATAATTATTGTACGAGTAAATTATTGTTTACTTTTGTATCAATGGAAGTAATAGTGATATTAATTTCTTATTTTATAGCCATCGGAGAGAGAAGTCCGAACTAAACCGGGTAGCAATACGGGTAGTAATAGATAATTATTTTCACTTTCGCATAAACTTCTTTCTCTTTAAAGAGTTCTATAACCTTGTAGCAAGTGAGCTAGGAAAATAAATTTCTCCTGAATTCATTTTGCATTAGAGAACTTGAAAATGCAGTCTTAGTTTCTATTATTTTGCACTAATTGCTGTCTAGCTAGATCACCATTATCTTGACATCATATCTAGACTCCATTGATTCTTAACTGACAGGAAAAGAAATTAAATGACACGTTTTAGCTAGTGCATTTTTTAATCATTAAGCATTTGGTATAATACATTATCATTTTCTTCTTCGTTATTATTGACTACATCTTCACCTGTTAATTTGTGTACAACCTCGTAAAACGTATACAAGAAACCAATTTAAGCAGCCGTTATTGATATTTTTGAGCTTCAAAATTGATTTTCCCAATGATCTGTATGCACAATAAACTGTACATAATGCCGTAATAGGTTTATCATCCAACCTCCTCAAAAAAATTGGTTGCCCTATCACATCAACTATTTTATTATTCAACTGGCTGTAATATGGTTTTTAGAATTGTGGTAATTATATGCTATATATATATCAAATTTTATTTTTTTAATCCGCTATATAAAGTCATCCTGAAATACCATCGCGTACATAATGAATTTAGCAGTAATTGATATGATGGAGTAAGAGGTATACATATTATATAAATAATTACAAATACATAGAATAAATAAACACCTGGTGAATATGCGCTCTTGTAGTCATTGCTTTTTAGGTGGTTGGTTACCAAGTATCAAGGTAAAATAATTATCTCAAACTTATTATTATTTCGTTTAACTAACTAATTTCCCAGTAACACGATGCTTCTGTTACGGTAATGATTAATAATTGTTCGATAAATAAGCATCGAAAATGAATATATGCCTTTCAACTGTCGTTTTTAATTGTGTGTAAGGAAACATGCTAGATACAAAATGTTTTTATTTTGACGTAATCATATTCATTTATATTAAGTGTTTTATAGAAAGCTTAAAAAATTGGAAGTTATTTCTCCTAGAAATGCAGAGACAATAAAATATTTACCGAATAAAATATTTACTTAATTTTATTTATTGTATAATGTCAAATGATCATCAAAAATATTTTGAATGCCAAATTATAATTGCTTAAATGTGGTGCCGAAAAAATTTAATGGAAAAATAAACGAAATCCTTAGATTAATTCCCATTGCACATTAGAAAAACTTATGTGACGGGTTTTAATGATGCTATTTTATACAAATCACATTTTTAGGCAAAAGTCATCTTTTTCATTAAATCTGTCAGCTTCCATGATCCTTACCTTATCCAAAGCTCCGCCGAGTGCATACTTGACAATTGAGCTTATGTATTATGAAACTGACATCAACTTTACTAGCGCGATGCTTAGTCATGATACAAAATACCCGTTGTTGCTCTTGAGCTTTCTCTTGTCCGAAAGTTGTATATTTTAACCTATTAAAATCAAATTAGATATTAGACAAAACGTCGTTCGGACAACCCCGATCAATCACGTTTAATTAATTTTTAATATTATCTCCGTTAGCGTTTTGTATAGTGAATGATATGTACAGTGTGCCTTATGTATAGTGGACGATATGTAGTTAGCGATAGGTCAATGAACGTTTTGTATTTTAACGTTAGTTAGTGTAACATTCAACAAATCCTCAGCTGAAGCGAATCTAAAAAAAAATTAAACTATATCACTACATATGTAAACCGTCATTATCTTTATGTTTTTTATGTTTGTTAAATAAAGAATTTAAAAAAAAATTGCTCTTTGCTTTTTTGCTTCTTACGATTAAAAAAAATGATAATTTTATGAATTTCCACCATTTATACATTAAAGAGCCACTCTGCTACATATTGTATGGAAATAAGAACAATTATATTGTTATTAGTAGAGAAGTCCATAAGTGTTAATTATTAATTCCTTTGAATTCGACAATTACAGTAAAATGATAGTATTTCAATCAGCTTTTTTCAATATGTGACCAGCGGACAGCCACTTGTTCGCTATTACTAATCACCGGTCGGTGTTACAAATAGAAGAATTATTGAAAACTTTTAATAATTTAAATTAAATAAAGTCACTTTATTTATCATAAACAAACAAGAACAGTCATACACAAAAACAGGCCTTACAAAATTTCTGTCCTCTAAAAATTTAGAAACTTTTCGTAACTTCGAAATTTCATTCCCGGATTTTGTGTGAGCAAAAATGAAACATGAAAATGCTCCTTTAAGAATGACTCTACAAAAAATATATAAGCACATATACTACTTCGTAATTCCAAATATTCTAACATTCAGAATTGACTAACTAAATTTGTTGCGAATTTTATGATTACACTAATCAAATAATGTAGCTTGATTTCGAAAAGAATGCATGTATATCTGGTTTTCGCCGGTAAGTAAATATTATATTATTACCATTTTCACAGATAACCCAATTAAAATTATGACAGATGCTTTAAAGGAGGAAGAATACTGATTTAAGCACTAAAAAGACTGCTATAATACAGTATTCGTTACCCGTATTCATTATTCAGAAACATAATTCAAACCTGTTATTTATTTTGGTTATCGGATAGTAGTCATAAATTTATATTGGCCTTGAACTAGACAGTATTTCCTATATGAAACTGATTTAAAAATTTCATTTTATAAAACCACATCCATTGTACACTATTTGTTTTTTTTAACGTCTATTCCAGTTCTTCTTCGTAGTATCAATCCGGTGGATTGGTTGGCAGCAACAGAATCTTGCATCTCGATCTCCAAGCAATAATTTTTTTGCTGATACATGGGATGTCTTTTAGACCTTTAATGTGGTATTTTCCCCTTTATTTCCACATCCTAATGCCGTTGACCATAAAGGTTCATCCGCCTTAGGAGAGCATTTACTCCCTCCAGGACAATAGAGTGCCCTAACCATGTTATAACCAGTTATGTTCGATATATTCTAACAGATATTTTTGCGACTGAGAGATCAGTCTCACATCAATTATTTATAGATAAGTATTTAGGAATAAATTAGTAGATTATTTTTTATTTTTTTGTATTTTATATCGAAACCAAAATCTCGCACAAAAATCGAGTGCCTTAAGTTCTGTTATTTATGTTTAAAATATATACACAGGAGAGAGTAAGTTGCGTAGTTTTCAGGCATCTTAAATCTGGTTACAAAATGCATATAATCAATTTTAATTCGATAATTACGAGTATTATTTAAATGGGTATCAATTTACCAAAGTGAATAATGATTATTATTTAATGGATTTGTGTCTCTTTCTCAGTGGATACCAACCCTGTACCCGGGAGGCCATGACCGCCTACGCAGGTCGATTTTTTTACGCCGGCTGATATTCGACCATGACATTTTTAATTTAAATTTTCATATATTTTATACTTCAATTTTCTAAAATTATTAAATACATGATAAAATTAATATATTTTAAAATATGTGTACACAATAATTGAAATAATAAATGTGTATTATTTATTAACAAATATTTGGAGCCCGCTGCCCTACCGATATTTTAAAATGTGCTTTAAGTCCAAGTAAAAAAAATGGTAGACTCTGCTCTAACTGCTTGCCTAAGTTTGTTGTAAATTTTATGATCTCACTAATCAAATAATGTAGGTTGATTTCTGAGAAAGAATCATAATTTGAAAATATTTTTCATTAACTTCATCGCTAGATTTGATTGATTAGATGTAGACCAATAAGATGTGAAAAATAACTTCCTCGATCAATTTCTCGACATCCAATTGACCTGAAAAATAGGCGCGATGTCGTTCAAAATGCAGAATCTTGTATTACACACCGATATATCGACCAGCGTTGCAGGGGTCTTCGTTTAACAAGTCGTAGCAGCTATAACGTATTGTTTCATTGGAATTCCATACTTTTCTTTCAATGTTATCGTTGCCATAGCAGCTGACAGACTTTTAAATTATTTTATGGACTATATTAGCTACCTACAATAAATAGCTCTACACTTGAAAAACAAAATAGGTTTTTGATAATAAATCTCCGACGATAGGTACTTACATTCATTTTTAAACGATACGAAACACTTTTTTATTTCAAATTTTTTATTTAAAGGTATATAATTTTACAAAAAAAATATGGTATTTATTTTATGAAAACAAATTTTATCTGGGTTATTTTTCAAATCACATATTATTTATTGAATTTCACAAAAAGTTGAAATTTTAAAAACAACAGTTTGTCCATCGTAGGAAGAACCCTGTGACAATTTTATTGCTCTGTGTAAAAGAGATGGGGGGAACATTTTTTATTCAATTATATCGATTTTTCTTCTCTTCTTCTCGAAAATAATTATATATTTTAATATCATTTTTTTCCGCAAGGCGGCGTGTGATCGGTACAAATGCCCAACTTTTGGTAGCGCGTTGTGTTTCGATCGATACGTGTTTTTTTGTAATTATTATATTTATTATTAGTATTGTTTAAGTTATTTATTTGAATCGTATTTTTGTGTTTTAACAATGCCGAAGAGTCAGAAAAGAACTGTTCTCAGCAGTGAATCGCGTGAATTAGTCGTACGTTTGGGTGATTATTTTCATCGAGAAAATCAAAATGGTGGACCATTGGTGCCTCTTGAAAACGTTCGAGATCGGGTCGCGGATGCCCTAGGAATCGGTAAAGCTACAGTATCTCGGATCACAGAGGAGAAATACGGCGAATCGTCATTCGAAGAGAAAAAAATATTAACACCAAATAAGAAACAACAGAGGAAATGCTCAATTACAAAACCCGATAGCTTTGATTTGGCGGAAATTCGGAATCACGTGTATGTATACTATGACCGCAAAGAAATACCAACACTTCTTAAACCGGTAGGTTTTCTAAAGTCAATCGGATTATTTCAAGGCAGTGCGTCGTCTCTAAGTAAGGTATTGGGAAACATTGGTTTCAAATATTAAAATGTGAAAAAATAAAGTTTATAATGGAGCGCACGAATATTTCCCTGAAGAGATGCGTTTTTTGGGGGCAAATCAAGAGCATAAGGAATTGGGAGAAAGTAGTTTTTCAGATTTAATTTTAATTAATTAGTTAATAAAATTACCACCATACCATTGCCAGTATAATGCTATTGAAATGATATGGGCTCAAATAAAATGTATCTTCATAATTTACATAATATGTACTAATATTATTATTTATATTTTGTTTTACATGTCTCTTAAGACCTGTTATTATTCACTTAAAATTGATATTAATTCCAATATTTCATTTAGTAGGTATATACAAAAACAATCAAAAGTACGATTATCTATACCCCAACACTAGTTTTAGCAGCAATATGAGTTGGCCTTCTACATACGTCAGATATTATATTTAAAAATTTACAAATTGCCATATTTTTGCTAATTTGTAACAATATGTATTTATTTTTTATTATTTTGTTTTTATTGTCATATATTTACTTAAATAACTTATTATTTATAAGAAGAGAGGCTTTTGTTAATGTTGATAAAATATATATAGGTAGAGAACATTTTTACAACGTTATATCGAACGAGATTCAGCACAGGGTAATAAATGTGTCACAGGATTCTTCCTACGTTGAACAAACTATAACCTTATCTATTTCACTATGCACTATTTTTTGTTTTATTTTAATTGAAATTGAATGGAAAA
Organism: Glossosoma conforme; assembly: GCA_022606575.1. NCBI lineage: Eukaryota > Metazoa > Arthropoda > Insecta > Trichoptera > Glossosomatidae > Glossosoma > Glossosoma conforme. The sequence continues at coordinate 514,236 of JAGTXR010000030.1, forward strand.
AAAATATTTTTTTCAGTTTGTACCCGCCCTTGCGGTTGCTAACTTACATTTATGTAAATGAGTGCATCATCTCGGATATTTCATTATCCTCCGGTGTGAAGCGGAAAAATTGCAAGTCTTGTGAACATCAAATTTATAAAAAAAATACATAAATACGAATCATCCCATTCAATTGCGGGTTCAATTTAAATGCAAGATTCCGAAGAACGAAATATAAATATAAAATATAAAAAAATATATAAAAAACATGATATTGTTTATTCTTTCGTTTTTTATAACAAATAATTATTATCGCGTCCCCGAAAATATTTTTTTTTAAACGCGAAAATAATAAATATGTAGATATAATGTTGCACTAAACAGCCATAATATGTTATTTATTGTTTATGGTTTGCCGCTAGGAGTTAAAACCGGTGAGTGAACACATTTTCCCAATTAAAAAATTCTAAAATAGATTCTGTTTTAAAAACTGTTTTAAATAAATAAAACGTTGACTATTAAGCAAAATAAATATATAAAGGTTCCATAACATATTACCGATCATCATAATTTCTTGTACATTCATTATTATCAAATGTCTTAATTTACGCAATCCCGCGTTCATATCGTCCGCCATATTTGTTTTTCTTTTGTTACTGTTTTCAGAAATGAAAATTATAGTACGATTTTCTCGGTTAAATTATACCAAATTACACACTCGCGATCACCGCAATTCCTACACGCATACAACCACTACTCATTTTATCCACCACAGTATAGCCGATCCAGTTTAGCAACAAATAATTCAGTGAAGGACCAAAACCCTAAACCGGTAGTTTTCCTGTGTGTTTATATAAACAATAATAAAAGACCTCGAACAAACTAGTAAATTGATAAATATTTGAGTACCTACTAGTTTCATTAAATACTATAGTTTATATTCATAGTCATTGGCTTACGTGTATTCATTACATCATTTATGACAATAGTCCAGAGGTTTCAAAAAAGCTCTGTTTTTAATTATTTTGTCTTGTAGCAACTGGCCCCTAGATTAAGCATACGGCTACCACAACTGTGTACAAACGGTCCAAAACGGTGTAAGAAGCTACTGACTTGGGAAACATATTCAGAAGACTATTGAGCTTGGTAAAGCTTGCGAAGATGGAGGCTACTTTTGAAATGAGTGAAAACTTGCCGGCAGTGAGCAGAAAGAGACCTCTTGCAAAAGATGAGAATATGCAGGCTCTTGATGCAAAAATTTCTAAAGAAGCAGCAAAAGTTATAAAAATGAAGGTAAGACAACCTACATATATTATATACTTTAATTTATACATTTTATCACTAGTTATTCACTCTCTATAAGGCAGACTCTGATATAATGTGACGCAAGAGACTATGACTTAAATGCTTATGTGGTAAAACCCTGAAACATAACTTTGGTGAAATTGATAGGATGAGAACCGACTTTTCAACATGTTCTATGGCTGTTAGTTAATTTATTTATTATCCTATAATAATTTGACCACAAAAAACAAACTATACTGGTCTTCAATTAATGTGTATACACCATAAGAGTAAAAACATTTAATGATTTGTTATTAAAGTTATTTTAATGTTTATTTATAGGTACAAAGTAATGTTACTAACTGGGAATTAAATGAGAAAGTAAAGGAATTAGAATTGACAAAAGACAACCAACATCATCAACTACGTCAGCAGCAAATGCAATATCAAACACTAGATGAAGAGTATAAAAATGAATTGCGTTTCAGAAAGGACACATTAAACAAGTCAGTCATGTTACAAATATTTTTTATGAAAGCAAAATTTAATATTATTAACAATCTATTAAATATTTTAGAGTCAATTCGACACGAAATATTTCAAAGAAACTCGAGGACTACTGCAGTGCAATGCATAGTTCACTCTCAAAGAACAGGAACGATTTGCAAACTGCCTATGATGCATACAACAATGTTGTAAAGGTTACCGAAGATATGATCAGTCGACACCGAAATGTTGAGCAGCAACATCAGCTCACAATAAATAACCTGGAGCAACTTGGTAACGTTCCTTGATTTCTCTTCTTTAACATCTAATGTATTAAATATAAATATTTGCAGCAACATGAAGTTGATTCCACTCGTGACTTGGACGTTGTTGCTTATCAATGATCCTGGATGGAGCTGCAAGACAGACACATAGAGCATCAAACTATGTTTTTATTAGCTGAAATGTCATTCTTCTTGATCATTGCTTCTTACTTCATAATGGTTTAACAATAATCAATATGTATTTAATTTTCAAGTTAATTTTGAGCGAGCAGCAAAGGACGATATCAATCAAAAATGGATGTATGCCACTAAACAATTTGAAGAATTTTCTGAACAGTTAAAAAGCCAACTAGCTCAAAGCTTGGACATGAATAACTTCTTAAAGAAACAAGGAGATGTCACTGAAGCTCGTTTAAAGCAGGTTCGGAAAAGCAATCAACAATGATAATAACAACAAAAATTTAAATATAATTATTAGTGAATTATTAAATACTTTTTAATTATTATTTTTTTATTTCAGAATGATATTGAACATAAAGAACTAAAAACGGATTTTAGTGAATTAAAAAACTCGTATAAAAAAATGATAGAAGACACAGAAAAAACAATGCAAGACAAAAACAAACAGTACTTTTTTTTTCAGTTCTATAAAATAAGAATTATTTTTTTTCATATAAAATCATATATTACTGTTCATTTAGTTGTGTATTTTGGGTTAAGATTAATAATTTTTAAATATAAATGACAAACTGTAAAAGTTGGTGTCTATTTTTTTTAAGATTGTTACTTGCAATAGAAGAACTAAAAAGGATTAAAGAGGCAATGGCTACTCAAGACACTTTTTTGCATGACATAATCAATGAAAAAAATCAGACATCAGATAAGCTGTGTGCTATAGAAGAAGAATCAACAAATCAGAAAGAAATTATTATGCAATTAAAAGAAAAATATGCTGTAATATTCTTCCATTTATCTCAAATATTTAATTTATACACTTAATTATGATTTGTTACGTTCAGATTTTTTATGTACAACATAAAATTAAATTTCTTATTTTGATTATAAATTATAATTTTACATTTTTATATTTTAGAAAAAAACTATATTTTGGTGTGTGTTTGACATGTAGATTTAGTATATTTTGTTGAGTCGCTACATTATTGGAGCATCTTAACAAGAGCTCAACTTGTCGAGTGCCAGCCAGGACTGGACCACGGACCAGTATTTGACTAGCACTGATCTATAACATCTATTGATTAATGCTTTTGAAAATATTATACATGTAATTTAAAAAGTTTTTTTTTTATTAAAGGTACTAGAAAAAGAGCTTAATAATACAATAAGTGACAAAAATATAATAAATGCCAATTGTATTAAAATTAATGAAAAATATCAAAAAGAGAGAGAGGTGAGGAATCTCTGTAAAAATAGTTTAATAGAATATAGTATTTACATCATTATTATACAACATATACTGATTGATTATTTCAGCATTTTGAAGAAGCGCAGAGAACGATAACGATGATCAATCAAGAAAAGAATGAATTGATGGCTAAAGCCACAATTATGGAAACAGACAATCAACAAAAGTTGAATCTTTTATTTAAAGAAAAAGAAGAGTTCAATATTGTGATAAAAAGTAATGAAAATAAACTTCTTGCTGAAAAGCTGAACGTAGAAGCGTTGGAGGCAAAAAATAAAAGCCTCCAAAAAGAGTTGGAGGAATACATGTTAGTAATTTTATGATAGTTATATTATTTTTTCAACATTATAAAACATTTCATAACATATTTAGATTATTTATATATTAATAAAATAAGGCGGGTGTTACTGATTCCAATCTCGTAGACCTTGAAAGCCATCGGAGCCATATTCACACAATAGGTTTTGTTGGTACTCCTGTTGGGTTTGTTTGGTGAATTCCGCCAGGTTACGTAACTGTGATGAAAAGTGGAATATTCGTATTTATTGACTATTTGACTCATATTTACAATTTATATTTACTATGCATTAAGTATAATACGAAAATATTCAGTTCCGGTAGATGGCACCGAAACTGAGATATTAAAGATAATATGTAGCAAGCAGTTTATCTACATATGTTAGTTATCTTATATAATATACAATATGACTTTATCATCATCATCGGCCTGTATCCATCCACTGTTGAATGTAAACGTCCCGCATGAGTCTCCATCCTCTTCAATCCTCCGCCTTCCGCATCCAGGTCACTCCCGCTATTCTTTTAATGTCATCAGTCCGTCTTGCAGGGGGTCGGCCAATGCTTTGTTTGCCAGTTCTCGGGCACCACTCCAATACTTTTCTTCCCCATCGACCGTCGTCTCTTCGACAAATTTGTCCTGCCCATTGCCACTTGAATGTGCCTATTCGTTGGGTAGCCACTACTTGAGTTCTTCTGCGGATATACTCGTTTCGGATTCTATCTTTTAGCGACACTCCGAGCATGGATCTTTTTCATAGCACGCTGAATGACCTTTATTTTATGGGTAAAACTTGCTGTTAGATTCCACGTCTCTGCGCCATAAGTTAATACGGGGAGGATGCATTGGTTAAACGCCTTAGTTTTGAGACAGTGTGGAATTTTCGACTTTATACCTTAATTTAATAAAACATTTTAATTTAATAAACTTCATACCTTTTATAACCGAATTTATGACTTTATTCCTTAAAGTTATTAAAAACGTATAATGATTGAATATTTTCAGGTCTGAAAACAAAACAAAAATCTTGGAATTGGAACGTAAACTTAAAGAAGCTTGCAGCGATGTCATCAATAAAACCGATGAGATCACATCCTTAGAAATCAAAGTGAAATCCTACAACACTCAAGAAATCGGATTACAAAAATCTTTTGAGGACTTAAAAAACACAGCTGACATTTATAAAAGTGAAAATAAAATGCTCGAACAAAACCTAGAGGTAACTATAATGTTCTATGGTTAATCAGCAACTGGGATTAAGAATTTGAAAAAATCAATGGACTTCATAAATAATATATTTATTTATATGTATAATAGATATATACAAGGAGCAGCAAAAAAAGTAAGACAGTTTTCGTCGTTGTTTTGACTTAAAACCTTCAGCTTTTTTTGCCGCTCCCTGTACATATTTTAACTTTCATATGGGTCTTCTGGTGTGTGGTAAACATTCTTGTTTTTTTCTTCAGCTGTCTATTGAAAAGTTATTTTCTTTCTACTTTGACAAAAAATCTTTATTACCTCAAAGAATATTCTCTAGTTACATAAAAATAGTTTATTTATATTCAGTATATTTTTTCTGCGTAACAATTCCACGTATCACCACTTTGACGTTGAACCCATCCAGGCAACCCTCATCACCAATCTACCGTTTGGCGCACTTTAATCCAACCCATCTGTTAAGAGACAAAATTTGTAAGAAAATTGATGACAAAATTTTAGATGTGAATGAATATCTTGATATTACGTACCTAAGGAAAGATAAAATGGATAAAAATCTTACTGACTTACTAATGATAATCTTTTTTTAAATTATTTATATACTAATTAAATATTATTACTAATTTGTTACAGAAAATGAAGAATGAAATTCTTCAGCTCAAGAGTTCTTCCAAAAAAACTGGTGAAGAAAATGTAAGTGTATATTTTTTCATTTTTAAGTGCGAAAATGTGTTTTTGCACATGCTTAACTGTCTCATTGTCTTACACGCACACAGTCGCTGCTCACCCTTCTCATATGTAGCATCCTATTGATCCAGTTGAGGGTCATAGAAACCACGAAGAACAAGAACCCTTGACATACTCGCTCTTCCATGTGATGATATAAAAAAGTGCACTAATTTCTAGATTTATATTTACACGAAATTTAATATTTTAACAATTTTACTTGAATTAATTTCCCATACAACCAACTAACGTAATGCGATGTTATTGATGCTTTCATTTGTGACAGTCCCCAAATAAATATTTGATTTTAAAAACAAACATTAATTAATGTTTATAAAATATCTTCTAAATAAACAATCAAAGGTACATTATAATGTAGTCTATTGATTGTTCTATATTTATAGTGACGATATGTACTACTGCTTGTTTTAAACATTTTAGGAATATATGAAAAAACAAATTAACACCCACGAGAAAGACCGATCTAAAATACTTGCCAATCTACAAAATGTAAAGGAAGAATTGAAAAAATTAGAAAACAAAAGTTTAACTGAAAAGAGGAATGCGTCTTTAACAGCTTACAACAAGGTGATACCTGAAGCTGAAGGAAATAATATATATAACGGCCCAGTTGCGCGTATGGTAATGTTTTTTAATTAAGTAAAAATTATTACATCACTCTCCTGTTTTCACCGCTCCACCATAAGTAATACTCTTGTCAGATGCCTGATTCTTCAATGTCCTTCATCAGCCATAAAGGCTCCATTACTTTATGTTCTGCAGCAGTGAGGACGTAATCAATATATTATATTTAAGGCCACTCTGATATTAGCATAATTATATTTTCCATTGCTCAACGGATTTTAATTTTCAGGCCGATACTGAACCATGGAGAGTCCCATCAAAACCAATAATAAAGGCCCCGTCTCAAATGAAGAACCACCATTCTAACAATGATAATGGATTTAGCGATAGTAGTTTTGACGGATTTATTATGGATGTAAATATCTTTTTCTATTTAAAATAATCTCATTAGATGATTACATATATAAAGAGAAGGAAATTATTTTATCACTTTTGTCAGTCCATTTGATCATTCTACACTTCACATGAGTCACCTAGTCACTATAAAAATATTTTTTACATTCATAATTAAATAAAATAATGTAATATTTAAAGTATTTTATCACAATAAAAATAAATAAAAAAATATGTAAACACATACAGGAGAATACCGACAGATGGTGATAGTATAGTAATTATGAAGTCACATCTGTGGAATTCTATGACGCTTACCATGGTGCATATGAATAAGTGCTGCATAAGGAGTGTTGATCCGCCAACGTCATAGACAACAGCCCAAGATTCACGGATCATCCTTATTATTACAGGAATTTACTATGAATGGGTGGTCTTCACGGGACGACTTTCGTCTACCACCAATTTTAATTATTAGGCTATGACTGGCATTTTACGGGTGAGGGATCAAATTCACACCAACGAGGAGTATTTTAGAGCTCAGAAATCTATTAAAAATACTTTTTTTTAAATCTGAACTCAGCAAAGCAAACGCTTTGACTATTGAGCTATACCCGCCGGTGTGATTTGGTATGATGATAATGATTTATTTTTCACGAAGAGCTTTTATCCGGTTATGATTTTCGCTGTATTTATTAAATATACAATTACATATTAATTACAGCCAGTACAGATTGATCGGCAATTTAATGAATTGATGGGAGGGAGAAAGCCCAACTCACCAATACGACTAATACGACATTCCAAAGAAACACAGCAGCAACTCTCAGCCAACCAGACTCCTCACAGCACTGAGGTAACATTCATTGTTCTGCCGCGTCTCAATACAAGCCAAATATGATTCTTTGATCATCATTTTAATAACTAAAGCTTAATAACCTCAGAAAACAATGTTGAATATACATATATTTATTATACATATACATTAACATAGTGTTGTTCACTCAGAATACATTATCGTTGGCTTTAATGTAATGTTAAGCAATTCATGAGATGTCAGCTGTTAGGGAGTGTAATGGCACTGATTTTTGTTTTAATTAAAAACAAACGAAAAATGGTAAAACAAGTTTATCCTAGTCTGCGTGCAAATTGCCATTGAGAAGTTAAATTGTCAAAACCATTGTAAATATATTACAAGCGATTATAATATGTTATATCTGATTAAATTAATCTCAATACTCTAGGCTAGTATGGAAGCGAAACCCAGTTCTACCACCTCATCAAGATACAAAAAGAGGGACACAAAGCCAAGAGACCCAAAGCCTATTGGTGCTCAACAGCCAAATTAACTAAATGTTCACTTTTTACATAAAATATGTCTTAATTTTATCCCCTGTAATAGTACATCCCAAAAGGTTAAGGGAATTCCCAAAACGAATGACTGTAACAAATTGTTTTAATTAACGCTTGGTCTTTTCTTGGGCCTAGTTATTCAGAAACCATGTAAAATGGGAGTTCAGTGTAATAGGTATCTAATAAGTAATTTATCCAATTACAAATGTTTATTTTGATGTTATTACCTGTGGTTTTGTGTAAATGCAGTGGGAAGTATAAACTAATGTTTTGCTTAATTATTGTTTTTTAACTAATTGTGTTTATATTTATTGCATTTCTTGTATAATTAAGAAATAATTTGTGATTTTATATTTATTCTTCTATAAACATCTTCCCACCTGCTCAATATAATATGTCAGTGATAACAAATAATTCAATCTTAAGAAATAATATTTAATCTGTTTTACAAGGCTGATGTAAATGTGCCAGTAGTATTTTATCATCTCTGCGGTAGTTTGATATAATGGCATTGTAATGAGTTGATAAAATTATAATAATACAAAAATAAGTATCATCATCATCATCATCAGCCTGTGTCCGTCCACTGTTGAACGTAGGCCTCCCGCATGAGTCTCCATCCTCTTCGATCCTCCACCTTCCGCATCCAGGTCACTCCCGCTATTCTTCTTATATCGTCAGTCCATCTTGTAGGGGGTCGGCCAATGCTTCGTTTGCCAGTTCTTGGGCGCCATTCCAATACTTTTCTTCCCCATCGACCGTCGTCTCTTCGACAGATATGTCCTGCCCATTGCCACTTGAGTGTGCCTATTCGTTGGGTAGCATCCACCAAAATAAGTATAAAGTTACTGAATTAAATAGCGTCACTTTATTGTATTAACCTTTTCTATGCCAAGCGGTTTTCATATGGGGAGACCCCGAGGGCCGCCATTTTTTTGAAAAATCAAAAGCTATTTTTAAAATCGATGTATTATCGATAATTCTTGACAATACGTAGTAGCTAATTATTTCAACATGGCAGCAAGAGATGTCACTGTGTGTTCTATATTTTAAATTAACCAAAAAAACGGGACATATGATGACACAGAGGTTTAAACCAGAGCGAGAATACTCGCTCTTTTTCTATAGCCGGCCTGTTGGGCACGGCCAAGAATGCGAGTAATCTCGCTCTTGGCACAGAAGCGGTTAAGGATATTTATTTCATTGTTTAAATATAGACTTCATGTAGGAATATTCACCCTAATTAGTTAAGGTATTAAAGAAATCTTGTTTGGAATAAAAGATTAAAATTAATTGTAATCAAAATAATAACACCAATTAAAAATTCTTTTCTTTATTTCATACATATTTTTTCAACAAACTAAAGAGAATTTGTACTTTCTTCAAAAAAAGAATGCAATAACTTATTTATGAATATTTTTTTAGTGAGCCGTTGTTTTCATGTCATATATACCCCATACTTTTTGTACGCGATACATTGGTTTCATGAAGTAACATTTAAATACTGATTTTTCATATAATTCAATTATTTGAATCCAACAATCAAAACATTGCTTAAAAATGTACCAAGTTACGAAGCCATACAATTTTTTTGTGTAAATGTGATATCATGTAAAAAAAGTCGCGTACAAAATGACTGGGTGTATTGATATTTTGTGTACTTATAAATATTTATGTGGGCAGATTACTAAACTCATGTCAGATCAACCACTACAAGAAATATCCATATGATTATGATGGTTATTCAAAAGTTATTCGATATTTAACAATAAAAACACCCTTAAAGGAATAAATTACTTTTAAACAATACTTTTATAGCAAATAAAATGTTGTCATTAACAATACAAAAATGTTTTATTTTTCCTAATATTATAACCTAATAAATTAGACATTCAAAGGTGAGTCTTATGATTATTATCAATTATATAACTGTAAATTCAGGCATATTAACTTGTTTTATCAACATTATTTGAAAAACGTGAAGCATCTTATTAAAATTATAATATTAATCATGAATATACTGTCACAATTACTATAAAACTTTAAATATAAATTTCAGAGTAATAAAGACTTGAGTTTATAAAGTTGTTGTATTACAATAACAATATTTTAAGTAAACTGATGTTAGAAACATACTTATTTGCAGTTTTTTTTTTTTTGAGATCTTGATGTTTTATGAAATATGACCACTTATTTATTAATTATTATTATACATGTTCTTAAATACACTACACCAATATTCACTCATGTCTTTAGTTATTTCAGTTACTCTTAATGGACATTGAGAAAGTACAAACAGTATGTTTAGTACTTGCGTTACAAAATTGAAACAGATACAACAAATGAATGGTTAAAATTATAAACATGTTAATGCAATAAAATCAATACAATTATCTCCATTGTATATAAATATGATACCAATTGTTATAATCCAGACTTACAGATATATATATGTAATAGAATATTTTTTAAAACAAATGAATAGTTTCAGAACATTAAGGAACAAACTAAACAAAATGAAGCTTCATACTCAGCAAAATGTTTAATTTAACTTTTTTATTAAAATATACATATATTTTTCAAAAAGTTGGGAAAAGTGAATTACATTCATCATTATAAAACAACATACAAAATAGCTTGTGTGAGGAAAATATTTTTATTTTCATTTCACAAATGCTTCTGGGGGTATTTTACCCTGTTTATGAAGTTCAGTGAAAATAAGTACAGCTCGTTGAAAGTCCCAGTTAGTTTGCTCCAAGCAACTGAAATTAAAGAAAATATTATTTTTACAACTAAAATAATAACATATATTCAAATTATAAATCATAAATTAAATTCAATTATTGAAACTGGTAATTCTAATTTTGTAGTGGTGAAATTTAAATACTGCACCTAATTTAATTATTAAATACCAACTGTCTGTAAAATGTTTAATTTTTATGCTAAGGACTGAAAAATTCCATATCAGTGCAGAATATTATAATGCTTGAGGATTGAAACAACATCATCATCAGCCTGTGTCCGTCCACTGTTGAACATCGGCCTCCCGCATGAGTTTTCATCCTCTTCGATCCTCGGCCTTCGGCATCCAGGCCGCTATTCTTCTGATGTTGTCAGTCCATCTTGCATCTATTCTATCTATTTTTCTTTTAGAGATACTCGAATCATAGATCTCTTCCATAGCACGCTGGGTGACCTTTATTTTATGGGTAAGACTAGCTGTTAGATTCCACGTCTGTGCGTCATAAGTTGATACAGGGAGGATGTATTAGTTAAACGCCTTACTTTTAATACATTGCGGAATTTTCACTTTAAAAATGTACTAAGTTTTCCAAATACTGCCTATCCCAATTGTATACACCTGTCAATTTATTAATTGAAACAACATCTGATAATAATGATTAATTGAATTGTATTATTGTATTACTTAGTGCTCCACTGGTAATTCATGGTAGTCTGTAGTGCGAGGGTCTGTATGAGCTGCTGATGGTCCATGGCTGGAGGTGCGACTAGCGCAGCTCCGGGACCGGGCTGTAGAGGTGATGCTGCAGGGTACGCTGGGGGAGGAGCGGGATTGCTAACGATCGGAGGCTTGAAGCAAGTTTTTTCCTAAAATAATACATACATTGTACATTTATTTATCACTACATTTTTAAATGAAATAACTTCAACATTTTATTCATAATTTTTTTACGTGATATTTTCAAATTATTTTATCAAATCTAAGCTCTGTACATGCCCCCGGTAGGGTTAAGCCACTCTTTAAGAAAAAAACAAAATTGTACAGGCCTCGGTAGTGTCAGGCTGACCATCCGATCTCCTTAAAAACAGTGATTATTGAACACCCAAATATTTCTCTGGTACTACAGCCGCAGTCTATGCAAGTTTGTGAACTCTTGCCCTGGAGGCTCCCGGGAACCATCTATATTCTCATGTGGACCCCCTGTTATACAAGTGTTCTAGGACAAGGCATACACAATCTGAGCTTACAGAACTGTGAAACGGCAATTATTGGTGTTCATATGCTCCGAATTCTATTGAATGTGGTTTAATGGCATCATTCAATTGAATATATTTCTATTTCAAAATGAGGACTTCAAGGGACCAGGTGAAATATTTTAATTTAAGACAATTCTCATTAGTGGATATTTAAATAATACTCATATTCAATTACCTGTTCAATAGTGGGATTCGTAATAAATATAATGTCATTTTTTATGCAGAATCCCCCACCGTGGGGAACTATGACCATTGTCTTGTGAAAGTATCTGATGGGCGGAGATGTCTGTTTATTTGACCCGGAGGATGATGATGTTGACGAAGCTTCCTTAAAAACTCCATTGACTGTCAGCATGATTAAAGCAGGCTGAAACGTGAACAAATACAATGAATAAAAATGTCACATTAAGGAAAAATTTTAATGTAATTGAATATGTTAACATACAAATGATAGTGACGACATTTGTTTTAGCAGAAAGAAAATAACTTACCGTGAAAATAGTGAGATCCACACAAAAACTTAAAGGATCGTGTTGTGTTTTGGGGAGATCATTTAAAAATGCGACAACTTGCAACCGGCCAGTTTTAACAAGCTTTCTTCTGTAATCTCGATCCAATATTCGAGTAGATTTCTACTGTTTGATATGTAATTGTTTAATCTGAAAAACATAAAATGTATGGTAATAAATATAATCCCTAATAAAAAAATCAAGCTTTTAAAATATCTAAGTACAGTGGTATCTCGACATACGAGTTTAATTCCTTCCGCAACCTTGCCCGTATTTCAAATTACTCAGATCTCAAAGCAAATTTCACCATTGAAATTAATTGAACTGCCATTAATCCATTCCAGCCCCCAAAATGTAGCCCCAGTTATTTATGTTACGTGTTTTTGAATAAGAAAAATGTATTTATAAATTACAAAAACATATTAAAAGAGAATGTAAAGAAATAAACTACATTTATGAAGTGTTACTTTCGCTTAATTTTCATCACTGCTTTTCTCTTCACTGGTCTGGGGCCGAGGGATTCACGCGGGAAAGCGTGACGCGCGGTTCGTGTACAACCAGCCGACCCGCTAAGCCGATTGCTCGTATCTCAAATTTTGCTCGTATTTCAAAGTAAAAAAACGCTCGCTCGACGGCTCATATCTCAAATAACTTGTATGTCGGGGCTCTCGTTTGTCAAGGTACCACTGTATAATTAAATGATACATGAAGACATGCAGTGTATGCGGGCGTTTTTGTTTTATCCGTTTTAAATGCTAAATGCAAATTATTGTCAGATTAAAATATTAAGCAAACCTGTTTGATTGATGAATACTTTTTGACTGTCCAGAACCATAATATGCCGATGTAGATAACATGGCATTTTCATGATAGGCATCTAGTAACGGTTGCCTGGAATCTGAGCCGTAGAGAGCAAAATACTGCTCCAAGAACTGTCGGACCATCGTCTGTCCGTCTGGTGAGCAGAGGAACGAGGCTCGACTCGGGGGTAAACATCCTTCTTCTTCAGTAACGCCGAAGCCAATAAGAGCCGGTAAGGGATTTCCATCCTTGTTTAAAAAAATATTATCAAAGATGAAAAATGTGTTATTTTATTGTTATATATTTAATCATACATGTATAATGTAATTCATTAATTGGCAAAAAAAACTTACCAGTTTGGCTAGTTTGGGAAACTTCTTCCGCACCTCTCTGGAGAGAATTAAAAAATTGCAGAAACAAACAAATAAAACTGAAACCTTCAATGGCATAAGATATTATTATAATAAAGTGATGGAATCATATGTCAAATTAGAAACTGTGGAGAGTAAAGAGGGATATTTAGATCATTGATTAAATACATAAATAGACATGAAAAATCCATGCTGTACAGTGATTAAAAAGATGCAATTTATTATTTTTCTTTTTATTTTGAACACTACTTACTTCAAAACATGGTAAGAAAATATGGATAACATTGATTCTGATAAATGCATTTAGCATCTGATACAAAGTCATTGATTTTTAAAGAAAATACTTTCTTTCTGTCAAAACCAAACATTCAAAAAAACATTGAGAGTATAGATATAAAGAGTAAATAATTCAGAGTGAAATGATTTTTCTTTTCCAAATTAACATTACTAAAACACTAATACTCCTATAATACTACTTCATGCACAAAGAATTTTTATTTTGAAAATATTTGGTATATATTATTTGCTCAAGAATATTCTAAATGAGGTGTTTTTTGTTTTAAAAACTGCAAATAATATATTTTCAATTTGAATTCACATTTGTTCTTCTCGAAGTGTAAGGTTTTTCAAAGCAGATTATTTACTGGTGTGGTTGAACAATCATTTTTAATATATCTTGAGCATGGTATATTTATATATTTTTTTTTAGATCTTAGTTTCGCCTTCCATTTATATACAATAAAGTTATATGCGATTTAATAAAATGATTAATGCCGTGGCCAATAATTGTTTTTCATCCAGCAATGTTCACACCGTGACAATTGTTATTCCATCACCATTTTCTCATCCAAATCACCATTGACAATCGGAATCCAATAAACTGACTCGCCGAGGACTTGCATATCAGATACACGGTACCAAGGGAGGCCGGCAAACACCGAGCGAACAGAATAGAGAGCTTTCCAATTTCACCGAGCCACCGCAGACACAACAACGCCAGGCAACACGCCTCGAGGACATCCCACACTTTTTAAAAACAAAACAGTGCAGATGCCGCACATCACGCTCGGTGATTAAGCCATGATAAGGATCCAACCATCCCTTCAATCTAGCACGCTGCGGCAATAATATATAGCCAGCAAAACATCCATGACGTATGTGAACATATATAGATTATAAAACAATTTATAGCATTCGATTAAATACTAAACAATATTTATGTATTTAAATAATATATGTTATTGGAAAGGTTAACCAGTTTATCAGTGACAATCTTTTTTTCACTTACTCTGCACATTTTTTTTTGCAGTGTTGTCTTTTATTTATAAACACCAATATATTTACCAAATATAACAAAACAAAAAACCTTGTTAATGCCTCTTTTAATTATTATTTTTTTCACTTGATGTAAAGTAATGCATTATTGTACTAAGAATAATCAAATCAATCATGACATTGTGCGAAATCACAACACAAATTGTGGCAAATACATTCCAATTTACAAAGTAAATGTTTGGCTTTTTATAGAATTTATAGTGCACAGAGCGTACTATTTCAGAAATGTTTCTTCTTGATATTGTTCATACAATACAGGCTCTTCCTTGCTCCACATAAAGAAGCAGCTTGTACAACAGTCACTTAAGTATTCCATTTTACCTGGAGTTGTCTCTATACATTACCTGACATAAACATCTTTTTCTTTGAATCGGTCAGCTAAAGGATTTCCTTCCAAATACATTTCTATGAATGGAAAACCTGCCAGAGACTCCAATGAATTTATATGTGGAATCTACAAAAAAATATATCAATTACAAAACAAAATTATATTACTCTAAAAACGACATGGATACTACCATACCATCACTAAAAAATTAAATGTTTGATAAAGAAATTTAATGTTTTCATTGTCTCTGGAGTGCGGAATCATAAAATATTTTATTTATGTGTCGCATCATATTTTATCAATCAGTTTTTTTAGTAATGGAAAATTGTTTAAGAATAATGCATGTAGCTCAGAAACTTACCCGATTATTGGCCAAATAAAGAATTCTTAGATTAGGTAGTTTTTTTAGTAGACTCTTAAAATGGTCCAAGGTTTGTATTTTATTATCATTTAAATTAAGGGCCACAATATCCGGAATATTCTCAGATATTATATTGATCGCCGCCAGCATTATTGATGGGCGGAATAGAGCACAGAATACATCAACAAGTCCTAAAAAATATATTTAATTACAGTTAATGATAATTTTTATTTAAATTAGTAGTTATTTTATAAAAAAAGATAGAGTAATAAAAATATGTACATATTATAATTAAGTAATGAAATGTACAAATTAAGATTAATTTAAATAATTTAGGGATATAGTTACCAGGATCTGAGTGGAATTTGGTGAGGTCCAAGGCTTTTGTGGCGGCATTGTAGCGCCCGGCCATTGCCAGCTTCATCTTCTCCAGGAGCGTCTCATCAATATTGATGTGCGGCGTTCCAGACTTGACCCGTATCCCGAGACGAAACCCATCGGGCATCGATATCGTCCTATCCAAATTCTGAAGCTTTTCAGCCATACCGAAATCGTCCACATAAAAAATAGCAGCGTTACCAACTGTGGTATAGAAATGTGGAATAAACACGTCAGGAGTGATGCTGCTGAGTAATGCATTTAATAAAAATGTCTTTTCATGTTTTTGACCGAAAGGAATTGTTACTTGGTACCAGGGAGAGAGTCCCGGTAACAATTTCCTGGGTTGGTAGTTCTGTCTCGGGGCTGGGGAGTTAACGCGACCGTCCCTTCGCCCCCTGCCTCGGAACCCTCCTCGGAAGTAAGGCTGTCCCCCTCCCCTTCCAGCTCCCTGGGTCCCCATGTCGATATCATCATCATCTAAATTCTTTAATACAGAATCCCAATTTCTGTTTTTGTTTTTCTGTATTTTACTGGTGTTTGGTTTGAAACTGACTCTTCTGACATTCTCATGATTTCTGTCTCTCTCACGTTCTCTGTCTCTATTACCTGTAATTAACAATTAACTACTAAAAGTTGTTCGGTGGACATTATAGCACTCATAGTACAACAACAATAAATAACATTTCGGCAATGAAAGACTTAACGACAATATCCTCCTAAAAAACTATCTTTCCTCACGTTGTAAGGACTTTAAAGTCACACTGCACGTAAAGAGATGAGGAAAGTTATTGAAAACCATGCTTCTCACCGTTGTATGAGGATTGATAATTTGAGGAACCGTCGCCTCCTCCATTGTTCCAATTACGGCCTCGACCATTATTTCCCCCGCGTTTAGGCATTTTAATATATTTGTACGATTAAACAGGTAATACACAATTCATTAAAAACAATTAATCTATTATTAGCCGTCAAATGGAGCAGATATTGTTGAATTATCTCTCAAAAAACACACGAGCACATCTAAGTGAAACGTCAACGACAAAAATGGCGGAGTGTTTATGGTAAGCGGATATTCACGCAGTAAATGTATGCTTCTTTATATATAAAATAAAATATAATGCATAAATCCTCGGTCTTAATAACAATATTACGTATTTTTATAAATTTACAATTAAAACACATCTTATTTTTAATGCATTTCGAAGTACGTTGAATTATTTGTATTCTTCACATTTTACATTCAGAATATCCTTTTGTAATAAATATTTTTGAATAATAGAATTTCATTACATATCATTTGGATTTTTTAAATAAATTATTGTGAGTGTTCACAAAAGAGATATCTGTGAAATGATTGTCAATACAGTGGAATCTCATTATTTTGTTCTCACTCGTTTTTCGATAGAATTTGTTCATTTTTAATGGCCTCGGTAAATACTCATAAGAAACAATGATCACGCATAAACTGTTTCCCGATTTATCATTTTCCTTAATCTACAGCTTAAATATTATGATTTCCTTACAAATACTATTCCGACGAATCGTTTTTTTGCAAAATTATCAATACATATTCGTAAACATTATGTCACTAGGCAGTCACGCCAGAGTGTTTGCTCTAAACATAATGCACGCGTGTTTGACCTTTATTGTCTTATCGTTGAGGGGATCCCCGTATGACGTCAGCGTATGTTCATCATCATCATCAGCCTGTGTCCGTCCACTGTTGAACGTAGGCCTCCCGCATGAGTCTCCACCCTCTTCGATCCTCCGCCTTCCGCATCCAGGTCACTCCCGCTATTCTTCTTATATCGTCGGTCCATCTTGTAGGGGGTCGGCCAATGCTTCGTTTGCCAGTTCTTGGGCGCCATTCCAATACTTTTCTTCCCCATCGACCGTCGTCTCTTCGACAGATATGTCCTGCCCATTGCCACTTGAGTGTGCCTATTCGTTGGGTAGCATCCACTACTTGAGTTCTTCTGCGTATTTCCTCGTTTCGGATTCTATCTTTTAGCGACACTCCGAGCATGGATCTCTCCATAGCACGCTGGGTGACTTTTATTTTATGGGTAAGACTTGCTGTCAGATTCCACGTCTCTGCGCCATTCGTATGTTATGTGTACATATTATGTGAATGTGATAAGACATTGCTTAAACTATAGTGCAAAACTACAAAGAAGCAACTTAGCATTACGAAATTTTGAAATAATATTTATATAAATACATACGTTATAAAATACAAATATATATTTTTTTAATATTTTGTATTATTATTCAATATTTGAAGGGTCCTCACTTTTTTGTTTACCGAACTTATCGTTTATTAAGGTCTCCTGAAAATTAAAATAAGTTTAGTTTCACTGCAAGAATAAAATTTGTTAACGTGACTGTACATTTGCATATGAGTGTTGGTGAACTCTCTAAAAATAAATAAATTAATCCAGAGTCTAACTTTTAAATTTATATGCTAACAATATTCATTGCATTGTTCAACCTTTCACATCGGTTGTCGGCATATGCCGTTATATGATTCCCTGACCGTTGGCATTGATTGACTTGATATATCGTTTCGCTACTATCTTAGAATAGTTTTGTAGGCATCATCTGATAACAAAAAGATACAAAAACCAATGTGATATATGAAAATAGACCAGATAAGTACATTTATGCTTCAAATACTAGTATTATAATTGACAGTATAATTTGTATTCAAACCAAGCCGTAATGAAAGGGTTAAATTTTAATTAGAAAATAATTTTGAAACTGTACAAGGAGATTATTCTATTGCACATTTATACCTACCCATTTTGCTTAGGAATTCAAAAAACCCAAATCTATTCCCCCATGACCTGGCAACATCAAGCATTTAGCCCGCCCGACCTTTCCGGTTAAGCCGCCATTGAAGGTGAATTGACTTTTAGCCACATGGCATTGAAATAATAACAATTTATAAGGATATTTATACTAAAATACACTAATATTTTCGTTGCAATATCCCCTTAAGGTAGAGCATGATTTTTAAAGAAAATAATGCTTTTATCAATGTGATTACTATGACTTATAACCTATGTTTCACCATGACTTTGTTGAGGACCCAATAGCGCATGTTACACATTATTTAATGGTATTCATTATTATTTCAGATGCCTTCAATCACGTTAAAGGACGTTGAACAGGACAAGGTTGTGAAGGAGATCGCAGCCTTCCTGAAAAAGTACGTATTTGTGTTCAATATATAATCACCTGTCATTTGAATTTATAGGCCCAAGATTTTTTATTTGAAACTACTGGTGTAACAAAACTATGAATTTATAATTTATGGATAGTTACGGATATGTTGTATGTGCTGATTATAGCATTTATATAAAAATATAATTATACATGTTTTGACATTTAGCCTTAGTATCAGATAACCTAACTTAATTCGAGTGGAACCTTTATAATGTTTGTTGGGTTATAGTGGTTATTTCTAGAAAAAAATTATAATAATTCACGTTATTTCAATCAAGCTTTATAAAATCGATGCATGTTTTATACAATCAAATCTAATGTACAACTGACAAAGTATTCCCGAGGATTGTTTCTCATTTTTAGGTTTTCATTTGCCACCAATTTACTAATACTCTCAGACAAAAAGACAAGACTTTTATGCAAAGAGTATAGCATTTTTTAAAGTCATTGTTGCTACTAAAAAGAATGTAGAGTATTATATTTCTGAACCAACATATTGTTAACGAGTATTGAGAAGTTCTTTACACCGGCCAGTACTGATGTTTGTATCACTACTGGTTAACCCTTTCGCATCAGTAGCCTATATATGCCGTCTAAGATTTCTCTACCGTCGACATCGGTAGCTGTGATATATCGTTTTGCTACTTTCTTAGAATAGTTTTTTTTGCATCATCTGATAGCCAAAGGATACAATAACCAATGTGATATATGGAAATAGATCAGATAAGTACATTTATGCTTCAAATACTAGTTTTATAACTGACAGTTTAATTTGTATTCCACCAAGCCGTAATGAAACGGTTAAAATGATAAGTGAGCAGAACATCACATCTCCCTAGATAAATTTTTTCAGGTTGAAAAACAATAGACTGTACATCTCAAAGTTGCCTGAACAACCTCCAATGGATGTTATTTTTTTTGTTATTTTGCTAGCATTTGTAAAATGAAAATATTTTGTAACAGCTTGTAATCCATGTTATTCAAATGTATCAATTATTACAAGTAATAGAGACTTATAAATTAATTTGTTTTCAGATCAGGAAAGATGCAGGTGCCAGAGTTCGTTGACCTGGTCAAGACTGGCCGTTTCAAGGAACTGGCTCCCTACGATGCGGACTGGTATTACATCCGCTGCGCCTCTCTGGTGCGCCACATCTACATCCGCTCCCCCCTGGGAGTCGGCACCGTGACCAAGATCTACGGCGGGCGCAAGCGCAACGGAGTCACTCCCGCCCACTTCTGCCGCTCCTCGGCTGGCATCGCCCGCAAGGCGCTGCAGAGCCTCGAGGGGCTGAAGCTCATCGAGAAGGGCCCCGAAGGAGGGCGCCGCCTCACCAAGCAGGGACGGAGAGATCTGGACCGCATCGCCGCTCAGGTCAAGATCAAGGCCCGCGCGCGCAAGGACACCCAGGGCCCCATCGTTTTGTAACTTGATAATAATATATAAATAAAATGTAAAATCCATTTTTTTGTTTTCTTTTTCCTCACTCAAATATTAAGCTTCAGAGCTGTCCTTTACCTTTTTTTACTTCCAAATTTATTAAAAGCAATTGATATTTGTGGCCATAATTATGGAAATGGTGTAAGTCATTATTATTATTATTATATTAGTATTTGTAGTCATGTTTCATTCATTCCAAGATTTTTAGAAGTTTGTGTTTTGATGTTGGTTGAACACTAGAAGATGGCAACTCTCATTTGTTGCATAAAATGCTGCATTTAGATTTTGTAAATTTTTGTTTGAAAAATATATTTATTCATAAAACTGAAATAAATTAATAAGTATTTTATTTCAATTAAACCATGGGCACACTTATTGATTTTGAAATTTTTTTGGCAAAAATTAGATTTATATTGGTTAACAGGAAGTATAAATCGTTGGTGAAAATGCATTTTGTGGCTTACAAATAGTATCAGTAGGAGGCGTCGATATCCATATATATATCGAAAGCTACTAACAAACTCACATTTTTTTTTTATGTAAACAGGAGAATACCGACAGATGGTGATAGTAATTTTTTTTTTGAAGTTTCATCTGTGGAATTCTATGACGCTTACCATGGTGTATATGGCTAAACGCTACATGTGGAGTGTTGATCCGCCAACGTCATAGACTACAGCCCGAGATTCACGCATCATCCTTTATTATTACAGGAATCTACTATGAATGGGTGGTCTTCACGGAACGACTTTCGTCTACCACCAATTTTAATTGATAGGCTATATGGATCAAATTCACACCAACCAGAGGTATGTTAGAGCTCATAAATCGATTAAAAATCCTTTTTATTTTAATCTCCGACGGGGATCGAACCCACGACCTTTGGTTTGCAAAGCAAACGCTTTATCATTGAGCTATGACCGCCTGTTAAAGAGCTGTGACAATATTGGGTAATGTGCTTAACAGGTGCAGTCACTTCATACATGCTGTGGAGTCAAGTAAAAGTTGGTGCTGCATAAAAAATGAAATTAGATACTAGATACATAACCTTAGTAGGTCCACAAAATGTTTACATATGGGATGTAAACTTCGACTAAGACCAAAACTGGTGGTCATTGATTAATTACAATATATAATTAAATAAACTGGCTAGATATTAATGTATTTTAAGCTTTTATTAATGTATGTATATTGAAGAAATATTTTTTGGAATCAAATATTTTTAATATTAATTACAGGCAGACCTCAACTTTCGTACATTCGACTTTTGTACAATTCGCTATTTCGTACATTTTTGAAAAATAATATTATTTTTTTTGGCGAAAATTCAAAATTGTTTTGTTTTCGTGCAGTTGTTTCCCTGTATAATGAATATGAACAAGGTCTGTACTGTGAAAAATGTTACATTCTGTTCGCACATATGCATTAAGATACGAGCGCGAGCGAGTCCGAACGTGCGTTTGTATGTAATAATTTGTACACACTCCCGTCTGACCTCGATACGCTTAGTCTTGCGTGTCGAGGTTAGACCAGCGCTCGCACGGGTACATTGTTATGCGAGTTTTGTTTTAAATATTTCCTACCTGTTTTAACATGAGTGAGAAACGAAGAAACTGCGAAATAGATATTGCTAAAAAAAAAATCAAGAACCCATAAACTTCATACAATAGAAACGAAGGATATAATAAAACGGTCTGAAAATGGAGAGACTTATGCTTCAATCGGCCGTTTGTATGATATAAGAAGGTCTACGATATGTTCGATATTAAAGAATAAAGATAAAATTAAAGAATATTTTTAAAAAATTGGAAATATAACATCAAAAATTATTTCCAAAAGGCACGGCATAGTGATGGATGAAATGGAGAAATCTTTGTGTTATTGGATAAGTAATCAAAATCAAGAAAACATCCCTATGAGTACTTCAATGATTCAAGCTAAGGCACGCTAAGGTTTGCATAAAGATTGGAAGGCTATACTAAACGAAGATTCTAACACGGTGTTTCATGCAAGTAACGGCTGGTTTTCAAAATTTAAAACAAGGTATTCTTTTCACAATATTAAATTCACTGGAGAATCAGCTGATGCGGATGAAGATGCTGCAAAAGACTTTATTTCGTCATTGTCCAAAATTATTGAAGATGGAGAATATACCTCTAGTCAAATATTCAATGCAGATGAGACTGATTTATTTTGGAAGAAGATGCCTAATCGTACATTCTTATCAAAGGACGAATCAGTTGCCCTGGGTCATAAACCGCAGTAAAAAACCGATTGACATTGATTCTTAGTGGAAATTTAGCTGGTGATTTAAAATTGAAGCCAATGTTAGTTTATCAAGCAGAAAATCCTAGAGTATTGAAAGGGAAAGATAAAAAATTGCTTCCAGTCATTTGGAAATCCAATAAAAAAGCATAGGTTACTGCTTTAATATTTAAATATTGGTTCACTCCACATTTCGCACCAGCAGTAGAACATTATTGTGAAGTAAATAATTTACCATTTACAGTATTATTAATCTTAGATAATGCTCCAGGACACCCAAAATCTACAAAATTTATACCCAGAAATCAATGTTGTGTTTCTTCCACCCAATACTACGTGTCTCATACAACCCATGGACCAAACGGTGATAGGTACGCTTAAACGATATTATATGCGGTTGATAATGAATCAGGCCATCAAGGCAACTGACATGGAAGGTGGGCCCACATTCAAACATTTCTGGAAGAATTATAACATATGGAACGCAATAAACAATATTGGAGACGCATGGGCTGAAATAAAAGAGTCAACAATGAAAGGTTCATGGAAGAAACTATGCCCACAAATGATGAGTGATTTCATAAATTTTAATGAAACTCCGGAAACCATCACACTTGAAATAGTTCACCTAATGAACGAACTAAACCTAGATGTTAACAGTGAAGATGTTAATGAGATGATTGTATCTCAAGAGAACGAAAATAGTACATATACAAATTGAAAGTGAGGAAGAAGAACCAGAAAAAATCATCAAGACCTTAACAATAAAAAACATGAACGAAGCTTTTAAGCATCTCGAGACATTTTTGAATATTATGGAAAAATGTGATCCTAATGGAGAACGCATATCTCAAGTGCGTAGGGCGATCCATAATAGTACTGCATGTTACAGAACTCTCTATGAAGAAAAGAAATAAAGCAGTAAAATACAATTAACCCTTGACAAGTTTATTAAGAGAATATAATTTTTATTTAATATGTACTTAGTTTGTAATTTTTGATAAATAAACATTTTAAAGTACAATTTTTGGAGTTTTTTTTTGTACATCCCTCTTAGCGCCCAAGAACTGGCAAACGAAGCATTGGCCGACCCCCTACAAGATGGACTGACGATATGAGAAGAATAGCGGGAGTGACCTGGATGCGGAAGGCGGAGGATCGAAGAGGATGGAGACTCATGTGGGAGGCCTACGTTCAACAGTGGACGGACACAGGCTGATGATGATGATGATCCCTCTACTTTCGGACATTTAACTTTCGTACGCATTTTCAGGAACCAATCATGTACGAAAGTCGAGGTCCGCCTGTATTAAACATTTTAGAAAATGAACATACATTACTAACTTGAATCATTAAATCAAATTTATTACCACGGTCGCTGCTCTTCGGAACTTATAGAACTAATTCCTCCTGCACCCACCCATTACCGAAAACCTTGTCTTACACTTGCTGAACATCCATAAACGATTAATGTGTGTCAACCAAGGACTGGTAGTTTCCTAAGTTCCTTCCTTATTGCCACCAGTAAGCTTTGGAATGCCCTTCCAATGCTGTGTTTCCTCCTTACAATCTGGATCTCTACAAGAAACAGATAAATATACACTTGCAATCTCCCCAACCCACACACAAACACGAAAACAACACACGATTCACACATGCAGCGTCCATCCTCCCTGGCTGAGCTTCATAGAGTGCACTGGTCTTGACCGGCTGTGTTCGCTGTCCTGCATGCGATTACATAAAACAAAACTATGTAAATAATGTTTAAAGGTTTATTAAACTTATAGATTTGTGTTTAAACCAGTGGTTCCCAAAGTGGTCCATACGGACCCCCAGGGGTCCCTGGGATCATTCAGGGGGTCCGTGGAAAATGAAAATTGATTCGGGGGTCCCTGAACATCGTTAGGGGGTCCACGGAAGGTTCAATATATATATATATATATATTTTTTGACACATCATTAATATCATTAAATATAAATTAAATATGCGTGATTATGATATTGTGAAGTGCATACAATAAATATCCTAGTCTTGGACAAAAAGAAGTAAAATACGGGATGGACCAATAACTTCTAAACATTTAGGAAGCCGGCTACTTCCGCGCGAATATAAATATCGGTGCGGGAAGGGTACCAAACTCGAGAACGGCTGATTCCAGGAATTTAGTGCAATGGCAACATATACAAAGCATAATGTGCGCTCTGCCTTTGATATTACTATCGAAACAAGGATTCTGCGACCGCAGCTAAACGGAAATTTTGTTTTCATTAGAATATTCGGAACGCAAATCAATCTCCAACAATCCAAGCGATGCAAAATTGGGTGTGGAAGTTCGAGTCAACGGGTTTAATCTTATATAAATCTGTGATGAAATGTGATATTTCTTAAAGCATTGCTCAGTATGTAGACCAGATTTTCTGGAGCAGGTCTCACAAAACCAAACTGTTTCTTGTATTCTTCATGGACTTTTTTGTTACTGCACGGCCTTTAAAGTCTTTGTCTAGTTTTGCAATGTAGTGGGGCTTTAAATCCAAACGTTATTCAGTATCTATCGTGCTTGTGCGTCCCCTTTTTCTGGACTCCCGGTCAAGTCTTGCGCCTCCGACAAATTGAAAAATTAACTCCTTACTAAGCTTTTTGTGATATCTGTTAGTTTCTGTCACAATCTGAGGCATCAAATGTTCTGTAAAAAGAACTGAACGAATCCTAAAGCAGACGTTAGTCGTTAATTGTCTGGAATTCTAATGTCTGATGTGGCAGGAGAGTATGGGAACTCGGGTTGGCTATCGACATATGTGGTTCTATCATCACTATCTGAGCTGTTGACATTATCGTCTTTGAAATATCAAAAATATCAAAATCCCAAGGAGAAGAGTAAATCAGTATCTTAGGATTCATCTTCTGAAAACAGATGGTCTTTAAATGACATATCACGTGAAGTTCCAGCCATTTTGGAATGAGTATCTTTCAAACATGATTGTTTTGTAAAATATTATTTAAAAATGTTCAAAATTGTTTCAAAATATCAAAATCAATACTCAATATTGTCAAATCACAAGTAATATTGCGTAAGAAGTTTTGCGCACAAAAATGCACTACAAACACATCGGCTGCCGGTTGACAACTGAGTTGTTCTGAAAAGAAGCTAAGTCGGCTGACCGTTGACAAAGAAGTGCAAACTACGGCAGCAGCAGAAAATAACTTTAAGCAGATAGAATTAATAGAAATGCAGTCTACACTTAAATCTAAGAATTTAGAAGTGCGGGATACTTGGTTTTTAATAATAACTCCCCAAAAGCTATACAAACTTGTAAAATCTGTCAATAAAAATGTGGAATGTTCGGCTCCACTTATTTGTGCGGACAGTTATGGTCATGTATTAAATTACTATAATAGTAGCAGTTTGTGAATTTTTTGTCCAAAAACTGATATCTAAAAGAGGTGACATTAACTGTCCACCCCGCAGCGAGGATTTGTCCCCAGTGAACTTTTTTTTTGTGATATCTTTACAGGATACTTTATATTAGCAATCCAGGATCTATTGAAGAATTAAAAGAGAGCATGTGGAATGAATTGCATGATATTTCACCAACCATTTTTCGGACGGTAATGGAAAAATTTCAGTCCAGATTATAGGAGTGTAAAAATAAACAAGGTTTATATTTACACAATGTTATCTGCAAAAAATAAAACCCTAATTAATGAACTTTAAAACTCAAATTACAGTTTTTGATATACAAGGCGTGTTTATTTTTTATAGCTATTTTAAATATTAACAGGTTATTGGTCCACAAATAGGCATACTCAAAATACCTTATCCAGCCCTTGATGTTTTTTTAGTTTGACACCAATGAACTAATGCTTTTTTTTTAAAGTACCTAGGAGGGGGTCTACCGAAAGCCGAAAATCATGGCAAGGGGTCCACGACTGAAATAAGTTTGGGAACCTATGGTTTAAACCAACAACTTAGTGGCAACATTGCTATGAAAATTGCATGAATTTAATTTTACAAATAATGTTATCAAGCTCTATTCTATCAACATAATCTTCTAAGTCAACCAAAATAAATTTCAAAAAAGTACACAATGCTTTCTTAACATTTCTATGGTATCATATGGTCATACAAGTTCTTACTGGGTCGTATATTGTAAAATTTGATGATGAAAAATAAATGCTACGTCCATTATTATGATAATAATTTAACTGAAAATAAAATTAATCGCGAGGGTACTTGTTGTTTCCATTGCCGCCGCTGTAAGATAACTAGTAGAAACCCGTCGCAACCGAAATTAAGAGATAGCTACGATGTTCAGGTAGAAAAAGGACCAAAGAAGGGGGAAGTATACAAGTAATAGTAATTTCTGTTACCATATGGTATCGCAAACTTCATTACATAGGATCAGGGACCCACCATTTGGTAAATAATAGAGTTGTTATATTTATCACATCCTTTATTTTTTATTAATAGACATGCATCATTATAACTCAGATACAATGTATTGATGGTTAAACTAATTCATACATTATTTCATAAAATGCTTTTTAAAATCTAGTTTTACAAATAATAAATTGATTCTCTAATAAAAGATTGTGTCTGAACCCATTCATAAATGCTAACGTACCATAATTAAATAATTATGACAATATTTTGAGCGGGTATAATTTTCAGAGTAATTTATAGAGAGATACTATAGAAAATATAGCTGATCCATTTGACATTTGAAATGTCCAGACTGAAAAAATATGGGTTAAAATGGAATTTTTAAAATTATATAGCATTTATTTTGTTTCTTGTTATGTTTTTGTTGTTGTTACACTTTATACATATTCCCGGAACTATTAGTAAAATAACTTATGGTGCACAGGCCGGTTTCGTAAAAACAAAAAAAAAAACATGTATTCATGAAAGCTTGATGAGAACTTCTAATAATTCTTTAACTAATAAATGTATCGCAGTGTAATTTTGACGACACATTTAATATGTTTCACCACATATATCTAAAACATAAAATCATAGATTTTCTAACTGATATTAATGCAAAAAAAAATGGCCAGGCCTGCCAACTTTTTTACCAAATTCATATGGAATAAATAAATAAAAAAAAAATTACAACAATCTGTGAGTATTTTTAAACATAAATAAATTAAGAACATTTTCAAAAATTATTTACTTTGAAAAAAATCTCTTTTTCAGGTTGAAATCATTGTTATATTAAATAATGTGCGAAAAATCGAGAATGGAATGTAACATGTTAATTGTTCCATCATATCATCATACTTTAAATATAAATATATATTACAGCAGAGATCTGTAAGGAATCGAATGAGTTGAAAAAATAAAATCACAAACACCCATTTAAAAATGAAGTGGAAAATTTTCCAATATTGACATATAGATTCCAAAATAGGAAATCAAAAATTCAATTCATACTTCAACCATACATAAGTGAGCAAAAGCACAACTTGTGTGAAAATAAATAATTTATGAATAATTAAAGCCAACGTGCAGTTAATGACATGACAATAAATTGTGCAAAATATATAATTTGTCTGAAGCAGCTTATTGGGAAACTACTTCAACAATTATTGTGGATTATTGTACAATAAATCCATTTATAATTATTAACACAGTAAAAAGACTTAATAGTTAACACTTACAAGATACAAAATCATAATGTATAATTCAATTTAAAATATTTCAATTTTCAAGGAAATTTTTCAATAATAAAAAAGTTATAAATTGTTATACAATATATGACTAACAGGCAATTCATGTCTAATTCAATTATATACTTAAATTATTCCAAAAAATTGAGTTTTATAATTTTCGAATTTTCAGAGATTCAAATGTTCTGAATGTAAATTTTCATCCATTGCAAATGGTTTGTAGTAGGTACCAAAAACATAACAAAAAATCATACAATGGATAAAAATATCACATGCAAGATAAAAAAAAATACCGATGTATTATACATAAACATTACAAGTATCTAGTAGAGTGTCAGGTGTAATGTTTACATATTCCTATGGGCAAGGAGCATACCATTGTTTGATGAAACATGATACTACAATGGCACCAAAATTTTGAAATATTTCATGATTATTAAAATTATGTGAATAAATTATATTAGAAAAATCATTTCATGACTAGATTTCACATATAATGCAATTTTAATTTGGCTTGAAATGCCTTCAACTCCTTAAACAACTGTATTTTATTAATTAATGTAAAATCTATTTAACAAATACATTTTTATTTGTCAAACAATTAAGCCTATTTCTAAGGGAAAGCAACAAAAATAATTAATTCAATTCATAGGTTTCAATACTTATTTATTTTTTGAAGAACAATTTTTATAATCCCAGTAATTATTCAGTTTATAAATAACAGTATACAATTTTAAATGGACAATTCAATGGTATGTTAGCTTTTTACACATCACGGTATATTTTTTCTATGAATTCTCCTGATTTGATGAAGAAGAAAAAACATCACAATTTAACAACACTAGGACTAGTATATGATTCTTGAGCACTATTTTATGTAAGTTTGGAAAAAATTGAAAGTAGGAATGAAACATCATTTTTTTATGATATGTACGAAAATAACACGGTAAAATTATTTCTATTATTGTCACTACTTATGTGACAACATATTATTATGGTTTCTATAATGTTATTAATTACATTTGAAACAAGAAGCCAGGCATTATTTATTTTTATTTTAATTTTATCATTTTTTTTTTCTAATCAGGCAATAAACTAATATGCAAAAAATATACAAAAACAATACATTTTACAAAACATTCAGTAATTATGTCTTTTGAGAGTAGAATATGAATTTAAAAACAATTTTTTAAATAATATATTTCAATATTTCAACATTCTCATGAGTGTTGCATTCAAATGAAGAATATTTATTTTATCTTTCAAATATCACGCCTACTTGTCTTTCGAAAAATTCCATTGCATCAGTCAATTCTAAAACATTATCTCACATTGTATCTTTAATATATAATATTTTTTATTTACTTATTGTTATATAGATCTAAAAAGACCACCGATGTTGCCACTTCCTCGTTCCAAGCAGCAGTTAAAGTAGCTAAGGCCACTGTGAGCCTTTAGGGCTCCATGTTAAATCATTTCTTCCCAATAATAATTACTTCTCAAAAAACTTTCCCATTCAAAAAAGAAACCGTAGTACTTACATACAATTTTAAATTTTATTTGGATATTGTCATTGACTATTTTGATCCATTTTAAAGGTGTTTATTAAATATTACCTAGAAATGGGAGGCAGCTTTGTAATTACATATTTTAATATTACCATAGGCGGTTGTTTTTCATCATCAAAATGAAAAAATAAACAAGATGTCCTGTCAAACCAATGCAAATCTTAAAGTTATCAACTGACAATACTTGGTGAAAATGCATAATTATAATTTAAAAATATTTTTAATTACAAAATTAACAAATAAATATTTAGTTTTGATTCATATTTATTTTTAATGATTACAAGTTTCAGACTCCCTGGAGACCTATTGACCTATACCTGATACCTATACTGGAGATTATTGAAGATGGTCTCCATGTAGTCCGAAACATGTAATCATTAAAAGTGTGAATTAAAACTAAATCTTTTTAATTTGTTAATTTTTTCATTAAAATTAATTTAAAATTACAATACAAATCTGAGATGGCATAATATATCTCAGTTTCAAAAGGTCAACGTTAAAACCGTTAAGAATTTTATCAAATAATTGATTAATGCAGAAAAACTGTTGTAATAATTACAAATATGATTTGGTTTTTTAAAATAAACATGACTTTTAAATATGAGAGATTGTTACTGAAGGTATTTTTTAAATATTCATAAGCTTATATTTGGCTTGTTTGGGTAAAAACATTTTAAATTTCTATTAATTTTTAACTCCCTTTTAGGCTCTAAATTTTCTATCACATAATGTTAATTTGATACTAGTAAAGGAGGGCACGATTATATGTCTTCTAGTCAGACTCAATAATTAAACTCTTGGGATTCTAATTATATAAGGGTATACAAATACCCATTTTCTACTTACATTTACTATGTTTAATGTCTAGTAATATATTTCGTGATTTCATTAAGTACTTGCCAATTCATTAATGTTATTTTTTTAAATATTATATATTATAAACAGCCTTTGAAAATAATTTTGCAAAAAAGAAATACAAACATGACATTAAAAATTTATGAATATGTAATAATTAAAAATGATTTGTCATACAACACAACCGTAAGTATAGTATATTGCTAAACATATAAAAATATAGAAATATAGCAATCATATATTGGAAATGAGCTACTTCATGATAATTAAATAGATAAGTATTTAATTGCTCAAATAAGTAGCAAAAAAATAAATGCATTGTGTGTACATAAAATATCGATAGTGGCCATACAAAACTGCTCACGGTATGTAACAATACGAAACTTGATAAACACATAGGGGAATGCGTGTCCCTGGCGGATAATCACTCGATGCGGCGTGCCTATATATCGGCATGATACTTTATGTCACTGTCTTTGGCAATCGGGCTTTCAGCTACGCGGCACCAATGGCCTGGAACTCGCTACCGGAAAGCATGAGAGCTTAAAGCGGAGGCATCCTTCAGAAGCAGACTCAAGACCCACCTTTTTACTCAGAGAGGCAAAGAAGCGCTTTTGGAATGATCATTCGGTCATAAAAGAGCCCTATACAAATACTAATATAATAATAATAGAGAGCGACACGCCGATATACATTGGCAAGGCCATAGACTCTTTTTAAAAGAATATATAGTTTGTTTTTTAATTGATGGTTAATTAATTAATAAGGTTAAATTTAAAAAAAAAATGGATATAGGTGTGTTCATATGTATAAAATAATAATTTGTCATAAGAATGAAAAATATCATTATTTTATTTTTTCATGGATTATCGACACTTTTTATGAAACAATGATAAAAACAATAGCCACACCTAAAGGGTTAATACAAATAATATACGATATATAGTAAATTATTTTCTAAATTAAAATGACTAGTTACCGTCTAGGTAAATATTCATATAACCATTTAAGTATTATTCAAAATATGTAGGTACTATAATTGATGATTTAAGTAGCATTTGACTAGATACGTATAATAGTGGACTTAGAACATGACTAGTAATTTATGAAATATTCATGTGATATTTTAAAAATGTTTTGATTCACTAGAAATATATTTGATAATAATCTTGAATAAAGATTATTTAAGCATGGACATTTGTTAAATATAATGTATGTTGACATAACATAATAATAAAAATACATCTATAAACAGTGTAGAATTTTACTAATAACAAAACAAGAGATCATAATTTTTGTTAGGTACTATATATATTTATATATGTCTATTTTATAATAATCAGAAGAAATGAATGATTGTGTTACCTCTAGGGGTATGATTTCAAGGATCATTAAAATTTTGTCGTTTTTTTTGAACATTGAAGTATATAAGTGATGAAAAAATTATATACAGTGGTACCTTGACTTACGAATGCCCCGACATGCGAGTTTTTTTAGATACGAGCCGTCGAGCGAGCGATTTTTTGTTTTGAAATACGAGCAATCGGCTTAGCGGGTCGGTCGGTTGTAGACGAACCGCGCGTCACGCTTTTCCGCGTGAATCGCGGAAAAGTTATCAGTTATCATTGTGCTCTCGCTGTCAAAGCATCTTTGATAAGTTGTGCTCGCGTTTTGTGACTTTTGTACATTTACAGTTGTACTTCATTTACTTTTATAACCATGGATCTGAAGAGAGTTAGTGGAAAGTTCAGTGCTGAATCAAAGTGAGAAAAGCGCAGCGAAAAAGGTAAAGTCCAGTGAAGAGGAGAGCAGTGATGAAAATTAAGCGAAAGTAACACTTTATAATCTAGTTTATTTCTTTACATTCTCTTTTATTATGTTTTTGTAAAATATTTGTCATTTATAAATACATTTTTCTTATTCAAAAACACATAACAAAAATAACTGTAGTGACATCTTTGGGGGCTGGAACGGATTAATGGCAGTTCAATTAATTTTAACGGGGAAATTTGCTTTCAGATGAGTACTTTGAAATACGAGTAAGGTTGCGGAACGAATTCAACTCGCATGTCGAGGTACCACTGTACTTTCATTATGCATAAAGTGAGTATTAGTAATAATTATAGCATTATTGAGTATCATTAATTTTTGTGCATTGACAATAGACACATATTATACATATAACAAAATCTTACTAAATTTTCTTGTGAATTGCTTAGATATATTTATAGTGGAATGACACAGAGTCACAATGTAACTAATTACATTATCATAACAAGTATTACACAAACATCCAACTTATTTTAGTGCAACAATAACCTGCAAAATCTATAGTAAATTCATTGTGTATCTACTACGATATTTATTACAGAATTTGAGCAAATATTTGAAGAAATCAACAATGAATTTTAAAAATGTAAATTCAATACAAAAGGTATAAAATAACAAAGCAAAAGCTTAATACACAGAAGTGGTAACACAAAAAGCTAAATTTACAGTAGAAACATTTTAACTGTGTGTATATATGGCATTTAAATTATATAAATACCTTTCAAGCAGCTTTTTGAAGTCAGCTCTATTTTATGCAGTATATTCAAAGGTATCTTAATTTTTTAAGGTAATTAATACATCCATATGTAAGTATGAATGTGAACTATTTCAACGATAAATACATTTTCACTGAAAATAGAGTTAGTACTTCTGCGTATTGAGGTGTTGATTGTATTTGAAGAAAAAAAGAAAAGAGGATCATAAAAAAGATATATCTTTGTGGAATGATATCGTTTTGATGGAACGTCTTGTGTAATACCTAGTAGGCATGATGCGTTTATATAGGAACATAGATGACTAGAATGTTAAGCTTTGGTAGATTGCGATAATTGTCATGGATTACAAGGCTGCTTGCTGTTTAAGCCAGTCTCTGAGATCTCTCGTCCTCTCCACCAAGCTTGTGGCAACACCGCTCACCCCCACTCCGCCAGACTGGAATCAAAAATATGTTGGTTCAATGGAAGGAAGAAAAGAAACATTTAAAATTCCCTGATTCCATTTTAATTTTATGACAATTTTTTTACTTTTTTCCTTCAGAATTTGATTACAGAATATATTATTTTTTAAAGTTCATTGTAGACATAATTTTTTTCGATTATTGACATCCCCCGTCTAAGTGACTCCAGATCGCGGAGATCGTCATCAGGATGCGAGGTGGATGGATGAGGAGCAAATAACTTCTTAGTTTTTCACGGCCAGATTTGATATTGTGGCTTTTGGGTTTAGCTGTGTGTGGCGAATTACTTCTTTCCAATATTTCGACCGCAATTGCAGGGGTCTTCTTCACTAAGTTATCAACCCTAAAGAAGACCCCTGCAATGTCGGTTGAAATATTGGAAAGAAGTAATTCGCCACACACGGCTAAACCCAAAAGCCACAATATCGGATGAGGATAGAGTTGATTAGAGGATGGTTTTAGAGTTGCCAAATCCACTAAAACTAATCTGCTTTCCTTTACTTCCAACATTACTAGGGCTCTAGAGGACAATCTCCAGGTAGATGTCCTCTATACAGATTTCTTCAAAGCCTTTGATAAAGTCAATCACACAATTCTTCATGCAAAGCTGCAATCTATCGGTATTAGGGACCCCTTATTATCGTTTTTCAAATCTTATCTTCATAATAGAAAACAGCAAGTCAGAATAAATAACTTTCTCTCGTCGCTTATCAGTGTCACATCAGGAGTACCTCAAGGAGCCCATCTTGCTCCATTACTATTTAACATATTTATAAATGACATTAGGGATGTGTTCTTGCATACACGTTTCTGGTTGTTTGCAGACGACAACAAAGTCCTAAAATTAATCAAATCTCCTAATGATTGTCTTCTACTTCAACATGACATCAATCGCTTCAATGACTGGTGCATTTCAAACTGTCTACACCTTAACATTGATAAATGTAAAATTATTTCTTTCACCAGAATTAAGAATCCTATTAAGTTTAATTATAACATCAACAGTGTTGCCCTTTCTCATGTTCCTACTATAAAGGACCTTGGCGTCACCCTAAATAGTAAATTATCTTATCACGACCATATTGATAGTATTGTGAACAAGTCCCTTAAACTTCTAGGTTTTATCAATAGAATCACTAAGGATTTTAAAAACCTGAGCTCCATCAAGGTCTTTTACTGTTCTCTGATTCGTCCGCAGCTAGAATATGCTAGCATTATATGGTCTCCCTACTATCGAACTCATATCGACCGGATTGAATCAGTCCAACATCGCTTCTTGTCGAGAGTTGCACGACTGATCGGCCTTGAGAGAGGTAGCTACTCCTATGAAGATATAGAGAGGCGACTTAATGTATCTACATTGGAGAGACGTAGAACAGTGACTGACTTGCTGTTTATTTTTAAAATTATGAACTCCATAATCGATGACTCGACATTATTGCAGGAAATTACGTTCAATGTTCCCTCCCGGTTCACTAGAGGCAGTGACCTTCTACATGTAAGGACATCCAAAACCAACTACGGATTCTATTCTCCTATGTTAAGAATGTGTAGACTGGTTAACTCCTCTAGTGACTTGGACTTTTTCGGGGTGGACCTTCCAGCATTTCGCAGATCCCTCTACTAATGTACTAGATCTGTTTTTTTACTCATGTTCATGTTTTGTCTAAATGTATTGTCTTAGCTGTTATATTGTTCTGTTTTACCATTTCATTTATTGTATTTTCTATTTTAAAACCGTATGTATTGGCCTAGGCCAAGGGTCGGCAAACTTATTTGCCAATGAGCCAAATATGTACTTTACAACAATTCAAAAAAAATCTGGGAGCCAAATCTGTTTTTTTAATTTAGTAAACCTTCATTATAATTTTTAGACCTTCATTAAATTACGGGTACACTGAATAAAACTTGATTTCACACTTTATAAAGATTTATTCCTCGAAAAACAATAATATGAAAGTAAGGTATCATTAAATTTAAATCATGACAATGACTAATAAACACTTAATGCGAACAATGTCCTTGCATCTCCTTGGAAAGTTTCAGTAAGTCATGTGTGTTTTGTTGTTGTTTTTAATTTTAGGCATGATTCCAGGCTCTCATCAATAAGACGACTTCTCAGTTTACTTTTAATGAAGTTCATGCTTGAAAAAGATTGTTCGCATGAATATGCAAAACCAGAAAAGGAAAGAACAGCAAACGCAAGTTTTATCAGCTAATCGTGAGAGTCAGGAATATTATTCCAGACGTTGAAAATGATCATGTCTTCCTTCTCCAGGTCTTTCAAACCAGACCACTTGTGTTGTGAACTAAGATCACATTTGTTCTTCTCTAATATTTCCAAATCAATACAAAGACGTTGAAATTTAGAGCTCCATATCTCCTTGTTTTTTAAATCCTCAATTGTATTTCAAAGTTACCAATGTCAATGCCAAAAGGTGAAAATTTCAACTCATTTATCGTAGCATTGAGGATTTTTGACGAATGCTAAGGTTACTCTGCTATTTTTAAACTCCTGACACCTGCTGAGAAATGCTTCCCTCATATTTAAAATTTTTGTTTTGAAATGGTGTTTTTCAATACAGGAATTATTTTCTTGGAAATGCTTAAAGGCTCGGAAAGTGAAACAATGTTTCCCTTTCAAAATCTTGAGCGAAAAGGGATTATTTGTTTTCGAATGAAATGACTTCTTCCAACATTGAAAAAATTGTGTTTCCTTTCCCTTGTAGTTTACGGTTACTATGATTTAGATGAGACGTAACGTCTACAATTAAATAAAAGTTTTGGATCCACTGATTGTCTGTAAGTTCTGGATAGTGAACACCCTTCTCAAGGAGAAATGCTTCAATTTCTGGCAACGCGAAACGTTTAAAAACGTTCCCTCTTGATAACCATCGCACCTTGTTATAAAGCTGAAGATCAGCGTACTCACTCTCCATTTCAACTAAAAATTCTTTGAATTGACGATGATTAAGAGCTTTAGCTACAATGGAGTTGATGATCGAAATCACTAATCGCATAACTTTACTAATTTCTTCTGGAAATATCTGCGCACAAAGCGCTTCTTGGTGAATAATGCAATGATAAGCCAATATCACATGACTATTTTTTTCTTTTAAAATTGCAACAAACCCTTTTCTGTCGCCGGTCATACTTTTGGCCCCGTCTGTTGAAATCGACACAATTTTATCGAGAAGAATATGATATTTATCCATACACTCCACCACAGCATTTGCAACATCCTCTCCACGCGTCTGACCTTTGAGTGGCAATAATCCTAAAAGTTTTTCTTTAGGACCTGAGTGTGAAATAAATCTTACGAAAAGCGAAACTTGCGCTGTATCACATATGTCACAAGACTCGTCAACTGCTATTGATAAAGCCGAAACTAATTTCAGATCTTCGATTTGCTGGATGGTTAAATTGGAACAAATTTTAATTGTTCTATCTTTCATTGTTTTGGCAGAGAGTGGTAACTCTTTAATTTTTTTATAATATCTGCTTTGTTCTTAAAATCCCGAAATAACTCTTCGGACGCATCGATAAAATAACTTTTTATGTATTCGCCGTCTATGTACGGTTTCCCTCTCTTAGAAATCTCTTAACTAACAACAAAACTTGCCGTATTCGCCGGCGGTCATAGCTCAATGGTAAAGCGTTTGCTTTGCAAGCCAAAGGTCGTGGGTTCGAGCCCCAACGGAGATTAAAAAAAAAAGGATTTTTAATCGATTTCTGAGCTCTAAAATACCCCCGTTTGGTGTGAATTTGATCCATCACCCGTCAAATGTCAGTCATAGCTTATTAATTAAAATTGGTGGTAGACGAAAGTCGTCCCGTGAAGACCACCCATTCATAGTAAATTCCTGTAATAATAAAGGATGATGCGTGAATCTTGGCCTGTAGTCTATGACGTTGGCAGATCAACACTCCACATGCAGCGTTAAGCCATATACACCATGGTAAGCGTCATAGAATTCCACAGATGAGACTTCAGAATTACTATCACCATCTGTTGGTATTCTCCTGTATGTGTTTACATAAAATATATTGCTGGAAGATTACATCCAGTTATTAACTACAGAAGTTGATGAATCGTGACTCTTCCGAAGTTCCTCAACTGCTTTTTTCCTTGCATCACCGGCAGGATATTTAGTGCTAAATGACGCATGCTTACTTGTAAAGTGTCTCTCCAAATTTGACTTCTTGTTGTGTGCGAATTTCTCCTTACAAATAAGACATGTCGGATAGCCATTCAAGTATCGAATAAATGCGAAATTTTTGGTCCACTCAACTCTAAATTCGCGGTTTTCATCTTCTGTTTTTCTTTGCTTCCTTTTGGTAGCCATATCGATTGGGGCACCTACATATAAAAGTATACCATTTTTTTTTTCTAAAGCCACCAATATTAAATTATCATCATTACTAAAATCGTGACAAAAATACCTATATGATGTGTAGCTGGAAAAAAATACAACTTGATTCTTCAAGAGACATCTTTGTAACGTATGCCACTTGCACGATAAGCTCCGACTACTGTAGAAAAGACTATTCACAATCAACGCGACTGGTACAATGACTGCTGTTAATGCCAACCAAACTTGTTGAAACGCGCGACTCTCTCCGGCGCAGCGTACCCGGCAGTCGTCAACCGACCGATAAGTCACCCCCGCACGTACACCTCGGAGCGCAGGTACCACGCGCCGCTCCGAAAGTAAGGTGAGGGTTTTATGGCCGGTTTACATTGGTCAAGCATTTAGCGAGCGAAGTAGGTAAGTACAGTGAGCAAGGACAGTGGTGTGAACCGATTGAACAGTGGTGAGTCTATTCTAGTCTATTGTGTAGGGGTCTATTCCCTCAGCGCGATGTACCTGCCCAGGCCCGTGGATATTTGTGCCAGAGCCGCACTCAAGGAGCTAAAGAGCCGCATGCGGCTCCGGAGCCGCACTTTGCCGACCCTTGGCCTAGGCCGTTAATAAAATAAATAAATGAGGAGCACGTCGCCAAATGAAAAAATTAGTCGAGAAGCACATTTAACATTTATTTTACGTAAAAAAAAAGACTAACTAAATTCAGTCCTCCGTCTGGCACAGAACATTCTGTTTACTCCATAACATCCGGGTAGCGACTCCCGGCGATGACAGTGTGAGTCACTGCGCCCGAACACTCATAGTGGCTATCTATAGAACTAGCAGCCCCACATGACAAGTAAGCGACTTGTCAATATAAACAATATGGCGAGTTCGCGCTGTGTCTTATGACTACTTAAATCTAAAACATAAGCTAACATTTTTATGTATGAGTGTCAGACAAGCGAACAAAAATAAGAGACAAAAGATCGCATATCGAGGCTTTTGGGCAACAGCCTGAAAGGGCTAAATCGAGCTGGGATCATTATATTTTATATATATTTAGATGTTATATTTTCACCTGAGCTACAACAGTTGCCGCCAGCTGTGGCCTAATGGCGGCGCTCGCTGCTTGCCTGTAGTTGTGCAGGCGGTCGCGTGCGGCAGCGCCCTCGGCTGGCAAGGCGGGCGCACCCACGCAGACAGAGTTGGGCAAACTTGGCAATCCCTGCAGGTTCTGCAGATTGGGAATATGGCTGGCTGCAATCGGAAGTTGCCAGCCCACATCCGTGTATAGAAGTTGACTTATTGGAAACACTGTAAAAGAGAATCAAATTTACTAACCCTTTCGCTGCGTATGATAGGCTATTGTAAAGTAATTAATTTAAAAAGCTATAAAAATGAGTTGAGTTGTTGTTTTACTTAATAAAATAAAGCATAATACCTGTATTTTTTTTTAAATGAGTCTGAGAGAGAGAATGTTCGCTATAAATAAACAATAGCTACATACTTTACTAGTTATCATCTAGAAGATTTAATTGTCCTCCGGTGTGATGCAGGATGGGTAAAGTCCAGTCCAGCTTGTACCTACTTTCAGTTATGTCATCAGTATTTTTACTATTATAAGTAAGGAATTCCAGTGAATAAATAATATTTAGTTAAAATACAGGGATCATGTAAAATATTCTGGAGTATAATCTTGTTTCAGCATTCATTTAGCACACAAACACAGTTTACAAATAAACACCATAAATAAATGTCTTAAACTAATAGTAGTGCAAATCAAAAATGTTATTTTAAATAACTTTTCGAATCCACATATAAGTGATTAACTGAATATATTTTTATCATTAATCTTTTGAACGCGGCATCTTTTTGGTAGGTTTTTTAGTTGATTATAAAGACTATAATATATTTTCTAGTAAACAAATTTATCAGATATTGCTTATAGTTTTTGACTGGAATCCAATATATTTTATATTCAGTTGTATAGTAAGTTAATTCTAAAATTACAACAGTAGAATAGAGCTACAATATGCTACAAATTCCATGTAAAACTCATGACCGCTATAGATGTCATGCGCAGTGAATGGATTAAAGGAAAAAGTAGTCTTCGAACAGGAACCGTACCTTTGGATACATTCATCTGCTGCTGAGCGTCCAGCACTTGCCAGATGTCTCTGATCTCCGCACTGAGAGTCTGCAGGCTTCCGATGATCTCGCTGGCCGGCTGCTGTTCAGGGGCGGGAGGAGGAGCGTTGCGGTTGGCATCACTGGGACCCTCGGTGCTGCTGAACCCGGAACTGTGCGATGATATATCGCTAAGTGTTGTGTCCTAAAATATATATATAAAAAAAAATGTTTAATCCATTTACCACTTCCTGATCGATTTCTTTAATAAAAATCTTTCCAAAAAAATATATATTTCTATTATGGTTTTATATTAAGGTATATTGACAGAATTTCTAGTTTTTTTTTTATTTAGATCTAAAAATTCATATTTTTTTGTGTAAACGCTATAATGCACATGTTCGTGAATGTCCAAAATGATATAGTTTTTTATCTCGCATATATGCGCGAATGACCGAGAAGTGGTTAAGCGTCATTAAAAAATTATAAATTGCTATTTAATACAATGCAAAATTAGAAAAGGATGTACGAGTACATTAAAATTAACCGGTGATAAGTAATGAAAAACATATATGTAATAATTTAAATATATGAAAATAATATCACCAATAGAAACAGTTTAAAGTGATTACTTAAAATATACATATACTATACATAATTTTTTTTTTTCTTTTTTCAACGCGTCAATCCAAGCACAAAAATAACGGCAGAA
This sequence comes from Glossosoma conforme, assembly GCA_022606575.1. NCBI lineage: Eukaryota > Metazoa > Arthropoda > Insecta > Trichoptera > Glossosomatidae > Glossosoma > Glossosoma conforme. Next base: position 555,570 of record JAGTXR010000030.1, read on the forward strand.
GCGGGATGCGAACCGCGGACCTTGGAAACCAACTATGCCCAGGTATTCATACCGCTCGGCGAACTGCGCCATTGCCCCGCCTAAGTATTGAAATTATTTATATCATTGTTAGCATCGTACGATAGATGTCGCTATAGTATATATTCAAAGTATGTATATTTTTATTATTATTCTATCAGTCTTCATTTATTCACAAGCTTAATAATATTAATATAATAATAACGCACGTCACTCTAGGCGGGGCAATGGCGCAGTTCGCCGAGCGGTATGAATACCTGGGCATAGTTGGTTTCCAAGGTCCGCGGTTCGCATCCCGCTTCTGCCGTTATTTTTGTGCTTGGATTGACGCGTTGAAAAAAGAATTTTATGTATAGTATATGTATATTTTAAGTAATAATAATTTGTTATATAGTTAATGATCTATAAAAGTAGATTAGAATATTGAAATAATAAAATGATATTCTAATAAAAATTAAAAAATTAATATAATAGTTTAAAGTGAGTTAAAGGTGATGTACAAAAGACAAAGTGATGAAAAAGCGATTACGTAAGAACAAATGTCCATTTTAACCAGTTTGCAACTAAGCATATTTCTATGAATGTGTTCCTCATTTTCAAAGCTTGAAATTCTATGCATGTCACAGAATAGAAGAGAAAAGAACCAAAATATAATGTGTAAAATAAACTGTTTGCATTTATTTACAGTTTTTTTCATCTCCTATATCACATAGAATACAGTATAAAATTAAGTGAAGGATATGGGACATGTTTTTCGTTTCTTTTCTCATGATTTTTGAAGCCACTTGTTTCTTTTATTAGATTATAATACATATTAATTGTTAATTGTTTTTTTTGAAAATTACAATGTGTTATACATTTCTCTATCTGTATCCTACTTTGGAACTAATGTATCTCCCACTCTCTCAAAACCTTCATCACTGTGTCTATCAGGAATATTATACTACTTGTATATATATATATATATATTTAGATATGAATAAAAAATAATACCTTATTTTCATGTTCTCTTTGCTTTGGAGAATTGGATTCGGTGATCGGATCTTTATCTTGACCTCCTTGAATCCTTCGCAGAGACTTCTCGATGTGCCGCAGTCTAATGACCTTCTCCCCGAGAATTGATTTAGTCCTGTGCAAGGATACTTCCATATCAGTCAGCTCGCATTCCTCCTGTAATCATCACACAAATTGCGGTAAGATTATCACCAAACGTCTTAAAAAAACCTATTTTACACAAATAATAAATTTAATTGAAATCAGTTTTTCACAGTCCGGTTGCTCTAGAGTTTAAAGATTATCAACCATTGATACATTAAATACTAATAAATAATATAATAGTATTTGTAAAGCTGACTTGGGACAGTATGAATACTCTTGTCTTTTGAGAGAAGTTCTTGATAGTGATGTTCTAAATGCTCAAATAAATAAGTGTACAAAAAGTGATGGTTTTGAGTCATCTACTGGTCGAATAATATAACTGAGAAAAGGTTAAATATGGCTAAAGGCTGTGTAAGAGTTTATACTTGTTCAAACATTAAAATAATAAAGAGTACAGACAATATTTGATGTAATTACAGTTCAATTAAGGGGGCACCACTTTATGAAGCTCTTTTTACCATTTTTTGTGATTTTTTTTAGAGGGGTAGGAATGATGAAAAGTGATTAGGTCTTCGAGGTATTTTTAAGAAGTTTAACCCTAATATTTTCTTAGTTATGAACAATATATGGTGTTATAAAATTAGGGTGTACGGTTGGTGTGTACGATAGGAGTTGGAAAATATAAAAAAGCGATATAAAAAAATAGTTTCAATATATAGTAATTTAGTTATTAGTTGAACCTCAGATTTCATAACAAATATCAATGATTTAATAGTTTATAGAGACATTTGAAAAAATAAAACTTTTTTGACACTTTTTCAATGTTTTTTTTTAATGAATATAATTAAAAATTTGTTTTATTTTTTAAACTCTTTTTCTGTTTAACTAATAGGTAATTTAAAATAGAGTAATATAAAAATACTTGGCAATGATCAAATGATTAGTTTTTGCGAAATTCTGCACGCCAATTGGAAAAAAAAGTTTAAGAAAATGGCATTTAAAAAATATATATTGAATATAAAAAAATAAAAATATGAATATAGTACCCGTCGTACTACCAGTTTAATTAGAGAGGACGGCTTCTTGTTCTTCATAAGTTTGATTGAATTTTAAGACCTTCTCTTTTCTGTATTTTCTCTTTTCTTAGATTTTTAAACAGTCGCGTCCTGCGATTCACATTAGTAACGTATGAAAGACTTCCTAACCGTCTAATGTGGGGGTCGCCCTTAAGTTACCGGTAGCAATTTGTGGCATACGACGCTCACCTGCCATGCTGTAGGAGAGCGTCTTCTTTGACGCAGCAGATCGGAGCGGCGACGGAGAGCAGCTCTGGCGCGACGGACGCCCTCTCTCTCCACCAGGGCGCGGTGACGAAGGAAGCCCAGCTCCCCGCCGCTGCCGGGCGTCCCCCCCGCCCCGGCCCCCCGCCCGCTGCCCCCTGGGGCCACACAACCAAACACCACGTCTGAGCGATGGCGCCACAAGCAACTCATTAATATTACGTCATGCGGTGTAGAGAACACTTATGTATAATAGATATGCCGGTGACAACTACAATACGACACGGGAAGACTTGTTCAGGCTGAATAGGGAAGGGGAACATCCACTACTGTAAGCAAATAATACTGGGAATTTGTTTAGAAATCAAAAAATCATTATTTATTCTTCTAAATTCATTTCACCACCCTCAAAGTAGTCCCCCCCCCGGATGCAATACACTTGTGCCAATGTTTTTTTCCAATTTTCAAAACACGCTGCAAAGTCCCTTTTCAGTATATTCCAACAAGGCCAGTAAGGACTCAGACTGTCAATCGTCGATTTTGTAGCTCATCAGTTGATGTTGATGGCCTTGTTTTCAACGCTTTCTCGACCCTGTTTGAACATTTTTTACCACTCATATACTCTTGTTTTCTATAGAACTTGCTCACCCAAGGCCTTCTGCAACATTTTCAATGTTTCAGCAGATATTTTTTTATTCCACATACAAAATATAATGGAACTGCTTTGTTGCATACTTTCAGACATTAAAAAAACTATTTAAACACTTATAGCTGTTTATAAATTGAAAAAAAAAAAAAACACTGATAAATATTTTGACATGTAATTTGGCACAGATGTCAGTGAAACTGACATAAACATAATAAAAAAAACATTAATTCAAATGGCTTAGCCTGTGAAATTTAAATTGAAATATCTCAGTATTTTTGGCTCACAGTAGTTTACATTTTACATTTTAAATAATTGATATTCAAAGTAATCTTAGGTTTGTTTAATATGTGCGCTGCTAGTGAAGATTATTAAAAATATGCAAATAAAAATTACAAGGCTTAAGTCCTTATTGAAGAAATTATTGCTTCTCAAATATTACATACGCAAAAGATATTGTTTCAATATTTTGTACACTAAATATTACAAGTATGAGGATGGTTCTAAATTACATTCATTTAGGGTGAAAAAAAATACATAGGCAGGGTCTACTAAGGAATGAAAGAAATACTCATATTCATAATAGATAAATATATGTGAATGCAATCCTATAAATATTTGTATTTACTTGGACTCAGTAGGTAAATAAAATATTTATTTTCTTTATAAATTATATTAATTCAACCAAAAAATATTGATCAAGAAAGATGTAAAGATTAACGTCCTTTATAAAACCATATTTTGTGATTATAAATAGATGTATTAAATATTCTTGAAATAGCAACTAAGTATTCATTATTTTTTTAACTCTGAGATCGCTGTTTCAATTCCAATGCATTCAGGAAAACAGCAGCAGAAAGTTATGGTCTCCCGGTAGATGTAGAACAACTAGACACCATGTTTGAATATGAATAAATATATATCTGCACTTACCAGGATCGGGGAATGGATATCTCAAACGATAAGCGGTCGTATCCGCATTCAGTGTGACGTCAGGGAACTGCTCCTCGAGATCTTCAAGCTTACGGAGCTGCTGTCTCAGATTCTCAACAGGACTGCAGGCTCTTTCATTAAGCCTAAAAATAATTTATAAATATATTTTTATTTAATTTTTTTCACGGGGACCAAAGTTTTGTACGTATACTTCTCGAACCTTTGAGCTTTTACTAAATAATCATTCGTTCGTGATTCAAACGGAATTTGGTTATTATTTAAATAAAGTATAAGAAATGAAGACATAAAAATCTCAAAAGGAAGAAGGTAAATAGTGAATGCCAGAAACGTAATGAGAATAATTACTTAGATGTTACACTGTAGTTAAGTCTAGATGTTGAAGCAGACTTCAGTCTAGTAAACAGTTTCTTCCGGCTGCGACCTACTAAGGACTCTTTGGCTTGTCTGTGATCACTGAGGCCGGTGTCTGATGAGTCTTGATAGTCTGTAACGGCTGGAAAAAGTAAGAGATCATTTTAATTAATATTTTATTTATTTTTAAAATATGGCATTACAAACGGCTAAATTTCAAACGTACTTGTTTCAAATCCTTGATCAGGCTTTAATGCCTTTCGTAATGCACCCTTGCCTCTTAAATCCACACCATCTTTATATACTTTATCTTTATGATCGACAACAATCACTCTCTTTGCATATTTTCCATTTGAAACTGTGTGACTGTCGCTTTGACTTAGCGATACATCATTCACTCCGATGCTGTTATCATTATCTCCATTACCGATGGACTTCTCTCGAACAACGATTCTGCCCATGGGAGACTTATCACGGAAATGCGGTGGTTTCCCTCTAGCGCTATCGGGAGAGACTCTATGCAAGTCGCTTCTGCCAGTAACACTCAGAAGATGACTGTTGGATGGTGTGTTTTGATGCGGGGAAGACTCACTGAGCGAAAGGTTCAAGTCTCGGGTATAGTTGATCTGTATTCCGTTTGCGTTGTTATTTTCGTTGAAAGACGGCTTTGCGTTGTGAATGGAAGCGTCGTTGTTGTTGCCGTTCTTAAGGCTGCCGGCGTTGATGGCCAGAAGGCGTTTTGCAGCACGATTTGAGGAATCAATTTTTATATTTGCAGCATCACCCACATCTCCCGACCTACAGTAAATGGAAGTTAATAAATAAATATTAAACAAATAAAAAAAACTATATTGCACAGATTATTAAATAATTTGACAAAGAACTGATAGTCACCGGTTAAAAAAATACGTGTACTTACTTATCAGTGGATGGAACAGTTCGATGAGAATGTGACTTTTCAGTTTCAGATCCAGTGGTGAGACTCTGTTCACGTCTTTTGTTTCTTCTCTCTATTGAAATCTAAAATATAACAAAGTAAACACATTTATTATATTTATGTTTCAATATGATAATGTTTTGAACAATAACACCCGTAAGTCAATTTTTATTTTTTTTCTCAAGAATACTTTTAGTGTATTGAAATTAATTGTTTATCCATAAATAAAACAATTATTAAAGCCGCATTTACAAAAATCTTGAATTAACTTAAATTATCAAACAGTTTTTTTTGTCATCCTACAAAAATAAAAATGATTTAAGTGGTGTTGTTGGATAATAAATGATATACAAAATGAAAGCCACCAATACTCTTTGGAATGCTCATTTGCAGTCTTATACAATCTGAATATCTTCAAGAAAATATGTTTTTTTTATATACACATACAGGAGATTACCGACAGAATGTGAATTCTAAGATGCTTACAATTTTACATATAGCTAAGCGCTGCAATGTACGCTTCAATCTCCTCAACCTGCAATACTACATATTCCCCTGTGTGGTGACCAACTATCTTGGTTCATTGTTACACAACCAAACAGATGTTTACAACCCAAATTGATTGTTTTAGTTACATTTATATATAAATATATATATTATGTACTTTGACGTCGCTCTTGAGGCGGGCATATTTCTCCTTGAGACAGCGGTACTTGTCCTCCAGCAGGCGCTTGTCGCAGCGCAGGCGCTCGTAGCTGGCGTCGTCTCTCGGGGCCGGCGGGGAGCCCCCGGGGCCGCCTCCGGGGCGCGGGCTCTCTCGTTCACGACGCAGGCGCTCCCTTAAGGCACTCAGGTGCGCCGCTTGTTGGCTGCGTAACATTTCCACCTGGAAACAATTTGATAAGACTCATTACTGTACTGTAACATATTAAATTAATATTTTTTAGTGTCTTCACCAAAGATTTGATGGAATTCATATTATAATAGTATTATATAAATTATATATGTTCTTTTAGTTCTCAAGAAATTATTGGTAGCAATGTGAATTCAGCTAACATTTCTATATTAACTGAGCTATTTTTAATACTCCATTTAAAACTTTTATATAGTTTTCATATGGATGTTACAATCGAGAAAAGCAGAGCAACTTAAAAATAGTGCTACGATGTTTACTTTACATATCTCAGTTAAAACCAGATATAAATATATTTTTATTGTAAAGTCATCATGTTTTTTAACTGAGAATAAAAATAATTGTAGATTTTATGTGTATCAATAATTTAAAAACTAAAGTACATTTTTAAAGCGAAAATTCCGCAATGCCTTAAAACTAAGGTGTTCAACCAATGCATCCTCCCTGTATTAACTTATGGCGCAGAGACGTGGAATCTGACAGCAAGTCTTACCCATAAAATAAAAGTCACCCAGCGTGCTATGGAGAGATCCATGCTCGGAGTGTCGCTAAAAGATAGAATCCGAAACAAGGAAATACGCAGAAGAACTCAAGTAGTGGATGCTACCCAACGAATAAGCACACTCAAGTGGCAATGGGCAGGACATATCTATCGAAGAGACGACGGTCGATGGGGAAGAAAAGTACTGGAATGGCGCCCAAGAACTGGCAAACGAAGCATTGGCCGACCCCCTACAAGATAGACTGACGATATAAGAAGAATAGCGAGAGTGACCTGGATGCGGAAGGCGGAGGATCGAAGAGGATGGAGACTCATGCGGGAGGCCTACGTTCAGCAGTGGATGGACACAGGCTGATGATGATGATCAATAATTTAATCATTCTATTTTTAGATCAATTTAATATATTAAATCATGTTTTAATTCAGTGGATAATTGAGGGTTTATCAATCTTGACTTATGAATAATTGTATTTCTATGGGAGAATAAAACTAGTAAACATATGTTTTAAGAGGTTAACAGTTGTGAGAAAGAAGTTCGGACATCATTTATCAACAATATGTGATGAATTTATAAGTATATTTTAGAAGGTAAAGAAAATATTGAAACAATAACATTGAATGTATTTTGTGCTAAGACGCAACATGTAATATTCAATATTTGTTTTATGTTGTTAGTACTGGTTTTAGAATACATAAATTGTGGAACATGCAAAATTAGTTCTGTAATAAACAAGTGAGTTATTTATATATATTAATATATTTTGTAGAAATTACTGACATCATATATAAATAGATCTGGAAAAGCAGCGGTTTCAACCCTCATATGGATTGTTATAAGGAATATGATTAATCCTTTGGTTACTAAGCATCGAATATTCGACGGTCGATTCTCATGCGAAAAAGACAAAGCGTCGAATATTCTCGGCTCATCTAAACACAAGTTGACAGTAATAAACATTTATTATTTACATCATATATGATCTCAAAATCAAAATTTGAGTTTGGATATTTCATTTTATGATGTTTATATTTTTTTATTGGCAAATATAATTATTATTGATTTAAATTTTTATTTTCTTAATCTGAAGTATGAACTGTTTGGAATGAACATTATTTTCATTTTTACAATCTAGCGTAAATATGTTGAATGAATACCTCGCTCCTGTAATCAGTCCTGATCTCATCGCACATGGCTTCGTGGTCATTCTTCATTTTATCAAGAGCTGATTTATTTTCAGCCATCAGTCTTATTTTCTCGACTTCATGATTATCAGCAAACTGCAGGCGGAGTTCGTTAACAGCCTTAATGCTTTCTGCAATGAACAATTTAAGCAATTTAATCCATAATTTTTTACCATTATAAATATATAATATCTAATATATAGATTAAATTTCCACCACACCCACATCAGACATCATGAACTTGTGCAGGAATATGTTCTTCATTATGCTACAGTTAGGGAGTTATTATTATTTTCAACAGAACTGTAGTTCCATGATGTACATAGAACCATACATAATATATTCATAAACAAAATATAGTGCATATATAGAAATAAAAAAATAAAAGTATTTTTTGGTATAAGTGGGGCCATCACAAAATGTAACAGTAGAGATAAAATCATAGCTGCCTCTTATTTAAGTCTCCTTTTTGATGCATTGACTACAATTCACAGAATATATTCAATGAAGTTTCAGAACCAAGAGTTATCTCTTTTCAAGGTGAAGAGATGAAGTGCTTGACAGATTTCTTTATGACAGATTATTATAACATTATGCTCCAAATTATGTCATCTTTACATTATATTTCTAACATTGACACAATATTAAAATGTTCCTTTATGTTATTAGAGCATTTAATTTTTCCTATGTGTTTCAATATTCTAAATTTAAATTGAATAAAATGTTTACAAACCGTAATCCAAGTTAGTAGAGATGGCAATAAACTGACTCTTTCTATCTTGTCTCAATTTATCAATAACACTGTTGTGTTCTTTATTCAAAGCGTCTACAGTTTCGGCCAGAGATGTAGAGAGTTTCAACTTTTCTTCTTCGATGGCCTTTTCTCGCTCTTTCGAAAACTTTACCTTTAGTTCCTCAACGGCTGATTCTATATTTCTATCGTGATTTTTTTGAGCTTCAAGGATCGCCTGAAATAAACCAAATGTGTATCATAATTATATCTAAAATACAAACATTCAATTTTGTAACACATTTTTTTATATGCTTCGCATTTTAAATACACTTTAAAGAGGTCACTCATTTTATATATTTACTTTATTAACTAATAAGATTTAAAAAAATTGAAATTATATACTAATGTAATATTAATATCTAAATAACTTGTTAACTAGATACTAACTTTTTCCAAGTCTGCCTTATTAATGGCGTGCTGCCTCTGTAATTTATCCTTGAGAGACATGACTTCACTATGAAACTCCTTCTCCAAGCCAATCCTCATATCCTTCAACTGAGTATTCATCTTTAGCCTCACATCTTTAATTTCCGACTCTCGCCTTGCCCCAACGTCTACACTGTGTCGCCTGGTTTCTTTCTCGACATCGCTGTCACCAGAATCACTCTCTCTCAACGAGGATATACGGTTAACGAGGAACTTTTTGGAAATGGAATCGACTCGGCGCAATTCACTATCAGAGAGCTCTTTCTTTTTGCCTTCACCGAAAGAGATATTTGCAACACGGTTGGAGTTTATAACAGGATCAATAGTTCCATTCTCTTTACCCGGAGAATCGAGGGACAAGTCACAGTTGACATTCTCCATTAAATTAATTGATAGTTTATTTTTGGCGACAATAGGAACAGGACTGAAAACAATATTACATGAAATTAATTAAATAGTAAATAAGAATATTTACAAATTGGTCAATTTTAATTTTTGATTACTTAAGTAAGGTTTAAGGTTTATTTTAGTAAGGTTTGGTAAAGTAAAGGTTTGCACCTAATAATGGTAAGAATTTATGGGTGATGTGGTGATATATTTGTCCAATTAGAACTAAATGCAATGTTCTGTAATAAAACTATTGATTTGATAATTAACTATGAGTAACTATAACAATATAAATTAGTAAAGTGTTGCTCATTAAATTAATTATAGTTGATTTACAACCTCTCTATAATTTAATTAAATAACAAAAATTAATACTTTAAAAGTTAAAAAATACAGTGATACCTTGACATTCGAGTGCCTCAACAAACGAGTTTTTTGAGATACGAGCCGTCAAGCGAGTGATTTTTTGCTTTGAAATACGAGCAAAATTTGAGATACAAGCAATCGGCTTAGCAAGAAACACCCAGAAAAAGTCGCAACTGGTCGTACATCAGAGCTATTTAATGACACTTTGAGATACAAGTAATTTGAAATACGAGCAAGGTTGCAGAACAAATTAAACTAGTATGTCGAGATACTACTGTATATTGGAGTACAAAATTGTTTCATTACTTATTTCCTGCCACATCAGATTCACTGTCGCTGTCAGGTGACGTGGGCTTCAGTATATCGCTGAGCTTCTCAAATGGTTTCTGGAAGAGGTTTGGCTTTATGAAGTCTCCAGGATGTGGCTTTATGAGTTTTCTTGTTGGCGAGCTGGTAACCGATGATATCTCAACCTTCGGCTGATTTTCATCTGCGTCACCGAAACCTATAATACGTATTGAAAAAATTATCCGATAACATGGTATTTTTATAATTTCCTGGATGAAACATAAACCTCATTGAATCAGGGAGAATGACGCACAAATAATTTTCTCACAGTTGTTTTGGTTGGTTTGTATGCACCATTTTTGAACTACTGTTTCATAAAAAAAAAACATATTTTAAACATAAATATGAAATGATATACCTTTCGTGGATGTTACTTGATTCATAAATTTTGGATTATCTTCACTGGCTAAGGGCCTTAGCTTTTTGCTTCTGAGGAAGTTAGGCAGCTCTCCACTGACGATGGAGTTCTCCGAGTTCCTTCTGGCGGGAGCAGCGGTCCTGGTGAAGGCTTCCGCGTGACTATTTTCAGCCTGGTCCAGAGCAATGACAGAGCCTGGATGGCCCGGTACCAGGTCCGAGGAGCTGTTTGAGCTGGGACTTGGAGAATAATCATACTGTGCCTCGACATCGCGCTCTAAGTTAAATCTAAAAAATAACACAGAATGAGAATTATTGAATTCAAAAACTAAAAAAAAAGTATCATTAACACTATCCAGTCCGATTATACAATATGTCTGTAATCACCAGGCCGAACGTTAAAGGCGGGTCACACAACATGTGTGCGGTGCGATCGTTCCGCCACCGCTTACTGACCGACTATACACAGCTTGTGTTGTTTTTTTAAACGTTAGTGGCCGATCACACAACATGTGTTGCTTTTACTTTCGGCCATAATTCAAAAATCTCAAACCTTTTCAGTGAGGGTCATATTTAATTTTATTTGAACAAATGATGATACAGAATCTATTAAAAAACAGTCGGCCTTCAGCGTAAGTTTAATCGCGTAGCGTGCGGACTGGATAGTGTTTTAACACTATCCAGTTAATTTTTTAAAACATTGTAATAAATATTACCTGACACTCTTTTTATCATCTTCAGAGATGGTTAGGTCACTGTGTTTGCTTCGGTCACTTTTATCTGCCACCGGAGTTCTAAATATGGGCTCCCCGAAATTTCTATCTCGGAGGATGCCCTTCGGATTATCATTGGAGCTGGAATTTCCAGTCTTAAGACTCTTGGAGTCTGTCCCTAAGGAGCCGAGGCCTTCGCTGTTGCCATTTGTGTTGGATTGATTCACCCGATTTGATTTCAAGAATATTGACCCTCCACCTGCAACGTATAAAAAAAAACTTTGATGCAATGAAATATATAATATATTAAGCGTTTTAATTTTTTTTTAACTAGGGACTAATACTAGGGCACACCTAACATAAATGTAAGATTAATAATTTGACATGATTTCTCGAAGCTTAAAAAAGACATTAAAAAAAAACATAAAATGGATACTATATTATATTGTTCTTTAATATTTTTTTATACATTACCAGTCAATATTAGTCCTTTTTTGGCAGGTGGCTTGTCATTAATATTAGTTGCAGCATTTTTTACAGACGTTGCTGACGCTCCAGCTCCAGGATTAAAGCTCAAATCAATGATATCAGAGTTTTGTCTGGTGAGATTAGATGGCCTCACAACAGTTGGAACTTTTTTAACGATCGGTGCATTTCTGCGGCTGTCGCTCTGATCACTATCAGTATTATCCAAGCCCAGAGAGTCGTCATAGAGGTCTTTTTGTAAGTAGACGCCTGATTTGAAGCGTCCCATGCTGGCTTGTGCAGTTCTAGGAAAAGTATTGGATTCCCCTGGTTTCTTTGACAAAGGGCCGAGTTTTCTATCGGCCATTCCGATGGGGTTTAAAGATGGTAAAGTCTTCCTGCCTAATGGTGCGAGAAGTCCTCTAGATGAACCGGATAGGTTATGGGCGTGAAAGTTGTCGAGGGAAACTTTGGACTTTCGGCCAACACTCAGTTCATCTTCTAGACTTGTTTCTAAGGAGGAGTCACCATCTTGTCCACCCATTTTATCTTTGGTGTCACATCTATCTGTTGTAATCTGTCTAGCGTCCTCTTCATATGTTATCAAATCCTGAAAGAAACATCAATAATACTATCGAACAATGACTTAATGGAAAAAATAATTATTTATGAAGAGATAAAAATGTCATTAATTTTATTAAATAATATCTGCTTTTAATGTATCAAATAGATTATTTTAACTATGTTTTATTGTATATTGTGTTGAGCAAATATCAATCACTCAATTAATCTTTTATTTGATTCAAATGTTCACTCATTTCTATGAATTACAGGTTCTATACTTCTATGCTTAAAATAATGGATAAACAATCATTTATTTATAATTTAAAATTTATTTTAATTAAAAAAATAACAAATTTAAAATATGTACTTTTGATTCACATTTATTTTTAACGATTACATGTTTCGGCCTCCCTGGTGACCATTTAAAATAAATTTGAATCAAAACTAAATATATATAAAACTAAATTATAACTATGCAGTTTCACAAAGTATTGTTAGTTGATAACCTTAATATTTTTGAAAATGATCATTTATATAATAAAAATATAAAAAATAGGTGGTCAAGATTTTTTTAATTGAAATAAAATAACTTAACAACAAATAATGTTTACTGTTGTCTTGATAATTCTCCGCAAGTAAATTAATTAATAATAAACTAAATGGATAATGGGATGCTACATTAAGCAAATGCCCTATTCATTTATCAATAGGGCATTTGTTTATTATCATGTTCATGTTTTGTCTAAATGTATTGTCTTAGCTATTATATTGTTCTGTTTTACCATTTCATTTATTGTATTTTCTATTTTAAAACCGTATGTATTGGCCTAGGCCGTTAATAAAATAAAATAAAATAAAAATAGCACATTTACCTGTATGGATACGCAGGTGTCATCAAGGATGGAGTCCCCCCTGTCAGACGGCAGCTTAGCTTTGATGACAAGGTTCTTGTACACCTGATCAAGTGGGTGCTCCCACTGAGTGACCCGTGTCTCTGGGTTGTAATAGTAATTGGTCTTGAGTTTATCATCATAACTGCGTAGAAAAATACATTTTATTAAAAATATGAACTTATATTGAAAATGTGTAATATTATTAACATAAATAACTTCTTAGGTTTTCACGGCCAGATTTGATATTGTGGTTTTGGGTTTAGCCGTGTGTGGCTAAACCCAAAAGCCACAATATTATTAACATATTCGGGAATCAGGAAAGAAATCCTCCTGCAATACACACAGGTAACTGAAATGGCCAAAATAATGTATCTTAACTTGTAAACCGAGGAATTTAATTTTGCTCATGTTGAAAAATGTGTACATACAACTCGATGCCTAGATGTACATGGTACATGATGAACAAACAAAATAAGCCGTAGCTCGTCACGCCCGTTAGAGTGTAATTTCAGAATTGTATTGACTGAATATATCGAAATACCCGCTACAGTTGCTTTCTTGGAATGACGGAATATTACGTCATACTCGGTTAACAGGTTAATAATCACAGTGAATTATTGCTTTGTGTATCAGTGTTTGAATAAAATATATTTGTTATGGATAAAAAAATCGATACATTTTAAGGTGTAGTTGGGCTTATGCTTTTTTTTCAATTGAGAGTTTAAAAAAAATAAAAGAGACTTTTCAATTTGCATGTTTTTCTTCATTTGAAAACTAAATGTGTTGCATATTTAGTAATATTTTTGTAACTTACTATGCTTTCCATGGAAAGGGCAAAGCTTGCATTAGCCCATCCCGTGCCAGGGGCAGTAAGTGACTCTCACTGACGGGATCGATTCCAATTTGTTGGGCATAGTCACTGATTTCTGAAAAGAGATTGAATTTATATATATTAGTGTGTCACAATTTTGTTTTAATGTTTGGCAAATATCATTATGTGTCAATTTATTAATACGATTGGAAAATTATGGAAGTAATAACGGCAATTTTATATTTTGATACATAATTTTGTATTTCTTCAAACACATATTTTATATAAGCTACAATGAGTCATTCAAAGAAATCAATAGCTTTGACTAATTAATAAATAATTATGTGAAATCAGAATTATCAATAATTTTGTATACACGCTTAAGTAAATTATAAATTGCAAAACTTTATTTTTAATTGTGTATTATCAGTTCAATTTTATAGAGTAAAATGAAAGACGTATATAATAAATAATAATCAGTAAACTACATTTTGGTGACGAAAACTCTGCTGGTCAAACAATTTTATAAATGCTATTAAAGTAAAATATTCATGGTGATTGAACTCCTTGTAGTGCAGTGCTAAGACAAGTCCACAATGAAAATGGAGATTTCTCATTTACCTCTTCAGTCCGCTGTTAATTTTATATCCTCGATGAGTAATTTATGAGAATTAAATGGCTCTTATAGCTATTTATTTACCGCACAATTTTTAATGTAATAAAAATAATATGAATACTACTCATATTTTCATTTTTTTTATTAGAAAATAGTATGGCGAAAACGTAATTTGTAGTACTGCTACATTGAAGTAAAATAAAAATAAAATATTAGATTTAAAAACTAAGAAATTTAGTGTTGAAACATTAAGATTTTTTAACATTAAGGTTATCAACTGACAATCCATGGTGAAACTGCATAATTATAAATTTCAATTAATTTTAATTAAAAAATGAACAAATTAAAAATATTTAGTTTCGATTCACATTTATTTTTAATGATTACACGTTTCGGACTCCCGGAGACCATCTTCAATAATAGTTAAATTAGCCACTGCCGGTTTATAATTTAACTATTATTGAAGATGGTCTTCAGGGAGTCCGAAACATTTAATCATTAAAAAAAAATGTGAATCAAAACTAGATATTTTTATATTTGTTTATTTTTCAATTAAAATTAATTTTAACTTATAATTAAGATTTCTCATAACAATTATTGTTTTATTAACAGGTATAGCAATAAACTTATGGAAGTAGCTCAATTCATGATTGAAAATTACAGTCATTTTCAAGTATTTATTAATTATTAACATTGCAGAGGGAATAATTAAATAGTAAAGTATCAAACTTGTATATTTGAAAGTGATAAATAATATGATAATAATTTTTGAAAAAAGTCTATATATTTAAAAACATAATAAAGATAAAGTTCATTGTTGTTATTCAGAAAAAGGTTTCATAATATATTTTAAATGCAATTTTAAAATTACAAGAAATTTTAGGATTTCTTTGAGCATTAAAAACATTTCAGTTAAAAATAAATTCACTTAAAACAATTTAAGAATATGTGTACCTTTTTAAAACAACAAATTACTTCATAATATTCCAAAAGTGAAATTTAACTATAGAACATTTTATATAACAATGATGGAATAAAATCGTTTTATTGTGTAAAATTGTGTATTTCGTTTTAAGTCAGTATATAGTGATGTGAAGATGTAAACAATATCGATCTAACATGGAATTAATTTTTATAAAATCGTTTTTGCAAATAAGTAAACAAGATTATATATTGCGATAGGGTGGAAAATGGCAAGGAATTTTAATTGAGAAAATGATTATGATCTACCTTCTGCGGATGGTTGGCTGTTCTCATCGAATACCTCACGGCATACGAGGGCCGTCGGGGTAGAAGTCATTTTTGCATATCATTATTTTAGCACTGGTTTAAAGTTAATCCAATCCCAGCCTCCATTTGTATGTAATTTTTGACAGCGATAACAAGGAGCTCCCTGACAGCAAAACTCGCATAAATACAAAAGGCCACAGACAACAAGGATAAGTGACGTAGATGTGGGATTCATTATTGATAAAAATATTTGAAGCAATGTTTATATATTATAAAATACTCATAAATTTAATGATTTTTGTGAAGTGAATAATGTATTTAAAAATTTATATATTAAATCAAAAAATTAAATGCTTTCCATACGAGATACAAAATGTAAAATTACTCAACTTTTGCAAAGCTCTATTTAACTATTATCATCTGTCGTTATATATCAAAGCCCGTATAAATTTTAAAATAAAAATCTAGGTATTACACCTAGTTTTTATTTATGCAACTTTTTTGGACGGCCCATTACTTTTTTTTTATTTACTCGTTGTTATGTGATTTTTCTCAATTTATTTTTTCTTTCATATAACAAATACGTTTATAAATATAATAACCCTATGTCAAATCGTGTAATGTTAATCTTAATAACTTGTTTTTTTCTTAATTACTTAAATTAAGGAAAATAAAAAATTTAAGATAATGTTTTCGGTACAAAAAGTCTACTCATGTTTTTATTGTAAATACGGATATAAGCCATAGGTAATTTAAAAAACAAACCTCAAAATTATAATGGAATTTATAATATAAAATAATAATTTATTCTCGGATCAAATAATTAAATTAAATTGAATAATTATTGACTCGTCAAGAATTGCAAGACCGCATCCTCAGAAAGAGTCAATATAATCATATCAATTATTAATCTTAATTATTAATATTTCATAAGATACGTTTTATAAATTCATTTGTATATATATGCTAATTATAGTTAATTCAAATTAATATTTTAACAACAATATACCTAATAAAAAAAAGTATTATCGTAAACATTTTTAAGCCTTCTATCAAAAATTATAAGTGTTACCTGCAAGAAAAAAACTCTACTAACGAAATGAAATATCTGATCAGTGATCGACTGATCGTGTAGTTGAAAACAAAGACTGTTGTGATTACCATTAAAATAAAAAACTTATATGCATCTGTCATCCTGAAAAAAGAAGCTTTTAATTCGTCTGAAAATAAGGTGATTTTTGTATATAAATTCAAATCGTTTCGCTAAAAATTCTTCTATAAACTAATATTATATTGTAACTGACAGATACTGTTCCTCATTGCTTATTGTCAGATTTTTTAAGCTTATTGTTACGCGCAATTGTGTCTAAGAAAAAGTATATAGTATAATACACGTTTCAGAAATTGCACTGTATCAAATAATGTAATAATTAATAGTATAAATAGTTTATGTTTGAACAACAAGGTCTTTACTACGGTGATATCATCTTATCGCAACCTTGAGTATAGTTTTTGATTATTGTAAATATTTACCTTCTTTAGGTTTCAAACCATCTATATGACGACATAATTTTATTATCATCTATTTTTGTTCTTATTTCATTTCTCTACAAGTGCAATATGCGTTTATAATATGCAAAACTGAAATAAAAAATATGTTTTTCTTAAAAATATATCAAAGAATATTTGTTATATTAATTTACTTTGGCCGTAAAATAAAGCTTAAGTGCTAAATAACGTTAAATATGTACATAAATTAAAAATTACCCTTTCAATTAATATTCTTTTACTAATCAGAATAAAAAACTAATTTTAGAAATTTTAGAGTCTCAAACAGAGGACTTGTTGCGAAAGAAGAAAGAATCTATATGATGGAAAATCCGCTGGAATTGTACTCAAACGGGGTCGAGCCCCCGGCTAAAAAGGAGTTCGTGATAGACGTCCGTCGTCCCAAGAAGGTTCTTCACTTCAGCGATGGCGTCCTTGAAGAGTTCAGCGATGACGAGACCGATGGACCGCAGCAAGTGCAGACACAAGTGATTGACACGGTAATAATGGTGATTTCTTGAAATGTAATCCAATCAAAACGAATTAATTTCATGCTCCTAGGCTCTCGCTGTACTTAAGTATAAAAGTATGTCAAGAACTATTCGGAAGGCAGAGCTAATATGGGTTGAAGCGAGGACCATGACAACTTATGGAATTTTGTGGCTGTAATTTCTGTTAACCTTATGCTTCAATTAGGATGTGGGTATAGAACAGAAGTGCAGGAGTGCGCAGCCGTTCGAAACCAGTGGGCTTTATGACGCTCAATCAGGCCTGATGGATAGAATTAAAAATAGTGGTTTTGATAGACTGTTGTAAATGTTTTCAGCAATCGCTGGGATGGGGCCCTTGGTTTGTGCATTACGCCTGGGCCGGCGGTGAGAAGGCGCTCGGCTATTGCGACTATGTCGGCGAGGGGCTTGCACATTTCCTGGGCATCACCTCGCCCAAGTACCAGCTGGAGATCAGCGAGTACGAGAGACTGGAGCGGGCACGCAAGCTAGAAGAAGAAGAGGCGGCCGGGTGGGTCGCTGGGCGCGAAGACGGAAACTTACCACTTGTCACACAACCCACCAATATCGTACCTATCTAATAAAGTCCACCGCGTATCTACACTATAAAGCCGCCACCGCATCAAAATTTTGCAATCAATTCTTCTTCATGATTCTTAATGCTATGTTTACACAAATTTAGCAGTTGAATTTAAACATACTAATACCAATACTTTGTTCTTTACTCTTTGATAGATGTGTCATCTTGGTTGCTCAGTTAGTGTAAAAACAGAAGAAAGCCATCGCCATTTTGAAATTCAACCAAATTTATTATACGCAGTCAATGGTTTCGCTAAAATACTTATTTTTCTTCCATATGTATTCTCCAGCTGGAGTACATAGTCGCTACAAAATTCTGCTATTATATTTAGCCAGCTCAAGTTAAAGTTGTCACTGAACCAAAAGTTATGCCAAGATAGTTCCCGACGGTTTCTATAATGAGAGCTTTCTTGAAGAAAAAGCGGCGGTAGTATTAGATTGTTTATCAGCTTTTTGAAGCGATCAGATGATTACTATCAATGAGTCTGGATCGATTGGTTCTAAGAAGCTGCTCAATCCGATAGTTTTTATGAGCCAAAATAAAATGTGCAAGAGGAGGCTGCTGTAATGGGGTCATTTTGCATGTAAAATGATGGATATAAACATTTTTTTAGATTTGAAGTCAATCTCAAAAAGTATTACCTTTAATTAACTACACTTTGTTGTCAAAGAGTCATGTAAGAATGGATGACATGGAACTTTTTGTGGCATGAGGTTTTGATGTATAAAAATATATAGATTTCTACATATTGAATTTAATTAAATAATGAAATTCAGCTAATATTACATTTTTGAGTAATCTAAAGATTAATAACATTAATGATTATTAAAATTTATCCTTATTTAGTTTTTATGTATACTTTTAAATATTTATTAATTGTCGCTTGTAAAATGCTTTACTGTAGTACGTGCGATGTTCACAGGACTGAATTTTTATATATATTCTTTCAATTGAATAATTTAGATTCAAATCAGATTTAAACTTATGCCGGGTGGTATAGCTCAGTGGTCAAAGCGTTTGATTGGCAAGCCGAAGGTCATGGGTTCGATCCCCGACGGAGATTAAAAAAAATGATTTTTAATTGATTTCTGAGCTATAAAATACCCCCGGTTGGTGTGAATTTGATCCCTCATCCGTAAAATGCCAGTCACGGCCTATAAATCAAAATTGGTGGTAGACAAAAGTCATACCGTGAAGACCACACATTTATAGTAAATTCCTGTAATAATAAGGATGATGCGTGAATGTCAGGCTGTGACGCTGGCGGATCAACATTCCACATGCAGCGCTTATCCATATGTAAAATGGTTAGGGTCATAGGATGCACAGGTGACAAAACTTCAGAATTACTATCACCATCTGTCGATATTCTCCTGTATGTGTTTACATAAAAAAAAAACTATGTTATATTTTCCAAACTCTTTTAATGGAAAAAGTGATGAGGAGAATATAGATGATATAATTATATATTTATGATAAAAAAGGCTGTTGTTTGCTCTCTCGTTAACTGCGACTATATTTGTTTTAATACACAAAAATTTCAAATGATTAGAAACGTAATATGAAAGAAACCATGCAAAATGCATAAAAGCGAGAACAAAATTACTTAAGTATTAATACATAGGTTTAACGTTGAAGCAAGAAGAGATCATTCCTTAAGCATTAGCAAGAGTGCCTGAAAAGAGAGAGAGATAAGAAACTGTTCTGGGAAATGTTGTGTAATGTAAACATGGAGAATGTACCCTCATGGATATTGTAAGCTTTACTTAAATGTATATTTTAATTAATTTATTCTATTTATTTCAATCATACCAAATGTAACTTATTGTAATTTACAAATGTAATTATTATTTGCTTCTCAAATTGCTTTAGTATTTTGTAAGCGATACGTTTTTGGTGGTTTTCTTGTGCGATTTATATATTATACTCATATATTGTAATATATTTTTAACTAACCAAATGTGTATGGTGTCTTATTCTTGCGATAATAAAATACACTATATTTTTTACAATTTCTGTGTAACCGATGATCAATCTTCATACAATTTGTCATGTAACTGTCAAATGAAAAACATAATGCTTTTAGGAAATATTAAAATTAATATTAAATTAAAACTTTTGTATTTTAAAAATATTTGTCTAGGTTTTTAAAAAGTACTCTCTCTTTTGATGACAGTTAGAGAATTTATTTATTTTCTATTTATGTTGCTATTTTTCTTCGCCGAGAGAAAAATGGATATCATGATCCTTATTACTCCTTATCGATGATACATATTACAAATAATATAATACTAATTTATTTTCTCATTAATTTATTTTTCTTTTTGTTTATAATATTTTTTTACATTGATATTTAAATTACATGTATAATAAAGTAGTGTTGCCAACTAATGAAACTCATGCTATTTACATGTTTGGGTGGCAATAGCTACTAGGTGAGAGAGATCAAGAAAAAACTACTTGGTGTTGCAAGTCTGAAGGTTTATGAGTAATTGTATAATGATAATGTGATTTTTATGCTTAATAAAATGTAGAAAAAATATATACACAAAGAAACATTATAAAGCTAGTTTTAATTATTGATACGCTATTTCTGAAAAATATAATAAATTATTTTGTTTAAAGATTTTTATACACAATTTTAATAAATGTAATAAAACTATTATTCTGTTTTTTATTATAACTTATTTTTTTCATTTGACGAGTCTCTTATTATCTATCAGCTTTCTCATCACAAGCTTTTTTGGAAACCTGAAATTTGAAGAAATTCAATGGTTTGGAAGCCTGAAGAAAATGTATTCATGTTTTATATTCTTCTGCGACATCTAATTCTTATTTGAACTGTTCAGCCACTATAATCTGGATAAAAAAATAATATGATCAATTGTCAACTCAACATTTGATTGGTGGCTAAAAACAGGTGGGTAAAAAATAAATATTTCTCTTATTAAATTTAAAAAAAGATTTTCTTATACAAATTAAGTCTCAACCAATAATTTTTACCAGGACTTTCGTGTGGAGAATACTTTGTTATCTGAATTATTAACATTTTTTAAATTCTAGACTATAGTACTCTAGCGATGAAACTTTTTTTATTTTATTCCCTTCCAATTTATATATTATCTAATGGGGAGTATTAACCCTTTCATTACGGCTTGGTTTGAATACAAATTATACTGTCAATTATAAAACTAGTATTTGAAGCATAAATGTACTTATCTGGTCTATTTTCATATATTACTAAGAATCTGGCATCCTTTAGCTATCAGATGATGCATAAAAAACTATTCTAAGAAAGTAGCAAAACGATATATCACGTCAACCGATGTCAACGGTCCGGGAATCTTATAACGGCATATGCCGACAACCGATGCGAAAGGGTTAAACCCAATCGCTTAAACAGCATAGAGTTAATTTGTGGTGTGAGAACACGATATTTTATACTATTCACATGAAATAGTTTGGGAGCAGCCCACGAAGTTGAGACCCCAGCTTCGTGCACTCAGTACACTTCATCAGTTATTCACCTGTAAGCAATCTTTCCTAGTGATATGCGGTGAATGACTTATGAAGTGTACAGAGTGCACGAAACTACGATTTATTTTATATGATTTACATTAATGTCCCATGCTGAAAGAAGGTACATTTGATTATTTATTGTAAATTTTTATATGCATCTTAAGGTGAATTGTAAAACAATTACAACCTTAGAAATAAATTTGAAACTATTAAATAATTTTGGGTGCATAATAAATTACGTGAAATTATTTAAAACCATTTATAATTTTGTGAGTAAAACAAAAATGTTCGTTTTACGTAAGGTAGCTACTTACTACCTGTGAAACAAGGTTAATAGGTGTCTAACTACAATCTTCCAAAGATTTAAAGTTAACGTTTTATGTTATACCTATATATACATGTATAGACCCTGTTATGATATACGGCGTTGAGACGAGGGGTGACATGACAAAAAAAAACCATCAAAACCACTGAAATGAAGACTCTCCGACTAATTGCAGGTATGACAATCCGAGACAAAGTGAGAAATTCTAAAAATAATATCGAAGATGCAATGGGGAAAAGACCGAGAAGGCGATTCTTAAGAAATTTTGATAAAGGGAAGCATACAAGTTAACGAGAGACCACTAGGCGTTCGACCTCCAGGAAGATCGGCGGGTATGGCTTAGCGGTAAAACCTTTGAATACGACGGATATCAAAAATAAAAATCATTTTCAATCGATTTCTAAGCTCTATAAATACCCTCAGTTGGTGCGTATTGGATCCCTCATGAGTGATAAATGATAATCTATTAATTAAAATTGGTGGTAGACAAAAGTCGTCCCGTTAACACCACCCATTCATAGTGATTCCACGTTAAAATAAACGAAGCCTGAATGCCGGGCTATTCTAATAACATTAACATATCAAAAGTCCACATGGTTAGCTATACTCAAAAATGGTCAGCGTGATATAATCCACAGATGAGGTTTCTCAATTGCTCACATAAATAAAACGGCATGAAAGATGACAGCTGGAACATGCTCCAAGTAACAATATGGCCCTAGTGAAAGCACAAGAAGACGAAGAAGTATTATGGTAGTTAAACCAATTTTAAAAATGCCGCAACATGTTTTCAAATATATGTTTTTTTGACGTGGCCAAGTGATTAACTCGACGCTTTTCACACTGGACCATACCCCTTCTCCGAATAGCTCTGTTCTCTCGCCCGCGCGCGTGTAGCCTCCCTGTATAAACTCACATACGTAGAGGGTAAGCAGATACGGGCAATTTAATATAATTTCCATGACTAGAGCTTGACGCGGGAGGTTTTCGGGACTTCCCCCTAAAGCCTCCCAGTCCTCAGGGCCTCCCCCGGGCCCCCGCCCCCCAGCAGGTCCTTTGATCCCCACTCACGATTGTGAGGCAAGCTTTACGTACTCCGGGGCGCATTCCACGTAAATAATATAAAAATATTTAAAAACAGTAACATTATTATTCTTCCCATATCCGAAATACACAGGTAAAAAACAAAATTAAAGAAAATGTTTTAATTATTTTAAAGTACTCAAGAGTCTATGTTTTAGATGCTTGCATACATTTTTTTCATATTCTTATGATCATTGCCTATATCCATTATCAATTAGACTAGTTCATCATCACAATGATATTGTACTTTTTTGTTTTTTTTTTTTGTACAGGCATTTGCTAGTCGTATTATATTTTAGTGGACAAAAAAGAAAATGGTTTTCATTACAACTTTTTTGCTTTCCAAAATTTCTAACGTATTTATAACCGAGGCGAAATGATATGTATTAGAATATACTTATGTATTAATTATTTAAAAAAAAATCGTTTTTTTACCTCTATTAGTAGTCATGTATTATTTAATCGTTTTATACAGTGAATAATAAATAATGTTTAAAAGGTTTTCACGGTCATCTTTGGTGTTGTGGCTTTTGTGAATTACACACGGTTAAATCCAAAAGTCACAATAGTGAATACTGCTCCCATAAAACATAGTTTTCATGAGAAAATATTTAAGTGCGAGGTCAAACGAAACAAAAGTGCAACGAATAATATTTGAAGTTTTTGAATAATAAAGCGTTCCATTACTTTTTCAAATTAATCTAAATACCAACGAATCTACGAGCTTACTAAGGAAAACTAATTTTATTTTAAAAATTGCTGTTTTCAAGAAGATGTAGCACAAACCCTGAGTAATATAACCACTAACATTTAATTTAATTTCCTTATGACCATAAATTTTGGCCACAAGCAACCACCGAGAATACATTCGGTATGTGCATCATTCTAGAGAGGAGATTTTAATAAAATTCAGTTGTGTTCATCATCAGCATGTGTCCGTCCACTGTTGAACTTAAGCCTCCCGCATGAGTCTTCATCCTCTTCGATCCTCCGCCTTCCGCAGCTGTGTTGCGGTTATTATAATATTTTCAGACCTAAATTATTTTTACGTGCCTTCTTGATGTTTTCCATTTTCCGTTGAGTACTAGTCACGTCCATCTTCCTCTTAGTCAGAAAATCAAAACTACAATCGAATGCCAATAAGAAAATGGTATAATCTTATTGGGCAGTTTAAAATCCATTACATACCGAATATTATCACATAAAGCAACGGCTTTCAAGAGGCGCGATCCGATGGCCAAAATAATCAATCGATTCTTATGATTTATTCTTTCTTTGTTAAACCTACCATCATTGGCAATATCGTCGTTTAATAAGTAGTAGTAACATTGTTAATCATTTAAATATCAGATTGAAATAAAATAGTATTTGTAATTTATCCCAAAATATATTTGTAGACGACATGTATCGGCCACGTCGACTGGCCATTTTCAAGTCAATTAGTACAGTGAGTGTTGGCTCTATATAAAGTAAAGAGTGAGTGAAAAGGTGGATATGAATTGTGTGATGGGTATATGTGTTTTGGAAATAAATAATGTATAAGGGAATTCATTGATGAAAAATTTCATCTTTTATTTATTTCTGATTTTATGGAATTCCACCAAGAATTATCGATCCAGAAAATGGAAATAATTAATCATTTGAATCATTGTTCGTTGTAATTCGATTTTTTTTCAATGTTTTCGTTGCTATAGTAATCGACAGACTTTTTACATTTTATTTTTAATACTGATAGCTACGTATCATTTATACGCAAGAAAACTTAGCGTGATCTATATATAATAGTTACTAGATTTCCAGTATTTTAGGATTCTAGATCACGTATAAAAATAGTATTATAGATAGCGCATTAGCATTAAACTTAAAATACTTAAGATCACTGAAAGTAGATAGAAAAACTTGATGGCGGGTATAGCTAAGAGATAAAGCGTTTGCTTACCGTTACCAAAAATATTTAAACATATATTTGCCTCAAATTAAACTTGCCGGCCATTTTAAGTCGGCCAAGCATTGGCCGACCCCCTACAAGATGGACCGACGATATAAGAAGAATAGCGGGAGTGACCTGGATGCGGAAGGCGGAGGATCGAAGAGGATGGAGACTCATGCGGGAGGCCTACGTTCAACAGTGGACGGACACAGGCTGATGATGATGATGATGAAAACTTGCCGGCGGTCATAGCTCAGTGGTAAAGCGTTTGCTTTGCAAGTCAAAGGTCGTGGGTCCGATCCCCGACGGAGATTAAAAAAAAAAAGGATTTCTGAGCTCTAAAATACCCCGGTTGGTGTGAATTTGATCCATCACCCATAAAATGTCAGTCATAGCCTATTAGTTAAAATTGGTGGTAGACGAAAGTCGTCCCGTGAAGACCACCCATTCATAGTAAATTCCTGTAATAATAAAGGATGACGTGTGAATCTCGGGCTGTAGTCTATGACGTTGGCGGATCAACACTCCACATGCAGCGTTTAGCCATATACACCATGGTAAGCGTCATAGGATTTCAGAGATGAGACTTCAGAATTAGTATCACCATCTGTCGGTATTCTCCTGTATGTGCTTACATAAAAAAAATGCCTACTTTCTACCACTAATTTTAATCTTTGACTGGTATTTTACGGACGATAGATCAAATTAATACCAAGCGGTATTTTGTTTAGAAATAGATTAAATTTTATTTTAATTTTAATCTGCATCGGGGATTGAATACACGACTTTGTAATAAATAAGTATGAAATATAAAAAATATAACAAATAAATAATTTTGTGATAAATTCGTAATTTCTCAAGCTGCACCCCTGTGCCCTGGCCAAAACCCCAAAACAGTGAAAGGAGAGGATAGAGAAATCCGACAACTACAAGAGAGCACACGCACAGCACACGCTCAAGCATTATTCACGTGTGTTGGTGCGTGTGTGTCACACACACAAATAACATAACCCGCTCCCATTTACCTGGCCGCGCGCGGACCGGAACGCCGTAAGCGCCGCGGTATTGCGTTTCCAAAACGACGTAACTAGAATAGTTTTTGGTACCAATTGAAACGTTGTGTTCCGCTATTGGGAGAAGAGTTGTCCCGTTGGGGGCGCATTCGGCTTGGTCCGTAGATATATTGTGCGGCGGGCCAGACGCCTGGCCGCGACAAACTACCGGGTGCTTAGTAAATGTTTCACTAATATATTTGATTAAAAATATTATTTGTTTGCTTAAAGTATGCAAGAAATAAAATGTTAAGTTTAAAACGTTTTTTTTTCTTCACTGCTCGACTTACAACATAACAAAAATTTTGATTCCGAAAATATTTAGTTATTTTAAAAATTCACACCACTATATTTTTATCCTCCTCATTCCCATACCTGTTTCATAACTGGAACATATGGTCACCAAAAATTGTTGCTACTCAGTTGTCAGTTGCCACTATCCCTGTCTCATTTCCAGACTGCACCCAGACTACCCGATGACTCCCTTAGACAGAAACCCGGCTTGGGGATTTGAAAAGATAAATAATATCCCAGGCGTTTTAGGTGATTTTTTAAATCAATTTTTTAAAGGAGGTTGAATGATTAGTCTAACGTTTCTAATATAATTAAAGAGCTAAGAAAATGATGAAAAAATGGTTTTAATTTTCGTTGAGAATCAAATCCACAACTTTCGATAATATAAACAATATTATTTAATGCTAAATTGATTACGAAATTTTCATACACCTTTATTTCACTCATTTGGCATTGTGAACTAATAATTTATTATTATTATTATCATTATGATTATTTCATGTTTGAATAATTATTTTTTACATTAGAGGATCAAGAAGGATGAAGAATCATTCATGATGCATTCAATAGTGGACTTACACAGGCTTATGATGAAGCAAACGATTGACCTGTAAAGCCATACCACTCACTTTGGACATATCCTCCCTGTTCCGTCCTGTGTGTTATTATGTATTACGTAGTACGCTCGCGAAAAACTACTTGTTTGAGAGTGACTAAATGTCTTCCTGTGATGCTAAATGCAGCGTATAGCTGTTAATAAATCTCAGTCTACTGGTAATAAAGTTAGTATGCTACAGCTTGTCTTTTTAGCTGACCTGTTGCTAGTTGACGAAATGAGTGGGAATAGATGAGGAATTAGGTCGTGGGAATATACTATGCGGAAGACAGTTACGTCTCCTTGATAAGTCTAGTGGGAGTTCATTCCGAATAATGTGACCACTGCACAGAAGTGCTAAGAAGAAAGAACCCGTGAGAGAGATAAGAATCACTTTTACGGATTAACAGAAGCTGGAAGACAGATTCTCTCACTGAAAATGAAACATTTGTGAATATATTTAGTAGCCATAAGGTCTGCATGTCCAACAGACTCAGAGAATGTGCTTTGAGGTCTGGAAGAGGGCGTCACAGGGGCAACTAGGGTTCGAAACTAAATTGAATGAGTATGTCAGTCATTAAGAGCGCCGTCCCCAGTCATTAGCTGGGTAGACCAGTGATCAATGTTTATCCACTTAGCAGTTAGTCTGAAAAAAATATATTTGGGAACAACAGAAAGGAAGTTCTACCTTTAGTGGAAGAAGACCAACGCTCTTGCCGTACGACCGTAAGGGCTGGATTAAAATGTCTCCGATGCTAGACGCAAGATCGCGACAGGTGATATAAAGGAGTATGTCGCTGCACTTACAATTCCAGACTGGCAATCCCTAATAGAACCGGAAGGGCCCCTGTCGAAAATGTTCCATACTCTATAGGCTTTGGCCATAGCCAGAAAAGGAAATCTCTGCCCGCGAAGTATCGTAAGACGAATAAGTCGACGGCGGTTATAAGATTCCGCCAAGCTACTAGTTCTGTGGAAGACGGCAAGTCGTACCCCTTGTCGAAGCTAACGCTCGTTACAAAAATACGCATTCAGACTGCGATGGGGTAAGGGATGTTCTGATCGCCTTGTGGTTTAGTAGCGCCGCACACACATTGAAAGGCTCATAGGGGTGTCCGCCACAGATCAATATGCATGTTGTAGTGTGGGTCTAAAGGGCTATGATTGGCCGGCGCGGGGAGGGCGTGGTCTGCCCGGGCATAGTTGTAGTGGGAGGGGAGGGGGAGCACGCACACACGGGGTGCCAACCCAACCCAACCCAAGACACATTATTGCAAACATACCCGTCCGAATGTCATCAGCGAACGCAATATTTTTTCAATCACCTTATTCTACTAACAACTATACTCTTTGGTACATATATACATACCTATCCGAGGTCGAACGAAACAAAAGAGCAACAAATGTTCGAAATTTTTGAATGAAAAAACGTTCCATTATTTTTTCAAATTGATCTAGGTATATATTAATCTACGCGATTTATTAAGGATAACTGATTCAATTTTCAAAATTGCCTGCTATAAACGGAAGTACGAGTAGGTTATAGCTTTAAAAACTAATAAAAAAGGCTGCCGGTTATCATGGAAACGAAAACATTAAAAAAAACTAATGTTGTCGTCTAACGTAACCAAAAAAGCAGTCGCACAATAGGTTATGAAAGCGTACTATATACCTGTGTAGAATACTAAGGGTGTGGTGGTTTAACTGCGTAATGACAAGGTATGGGAGCGTACAAGGTAGCCTTCCATAATTGAGTCGATCAAGAGATGAACTTGGACCTGGCTGGGACATATACTTTGGGTGCTGCAAGAAAGCATAAGTTGCTTTTTCTTTAAGCCCCCGGGCTTTTTGAATATTTTTTTAAGCACTATAAATACGAATTGGTGTGCGATTGATTCCTTACCCTTAAACCGCCAGTCGAAGTCCATAAATCAAAATTATTGGTATACAAATTCTCAAATCCGAAATGACTATGACGCTGCATGCGGGAAACGTGTGTTGTGTTCGTGTTTGTGTGTGGGTTGGGGAGATTGTGTGTATATTTATCTGTTTCTTGAAGAGATCCAGATTGCAGGAAAGAGGAAACACAAACGCTGGAAGAGCATTCCATTGCTTACCGGTGGCATTAAAGAAGGAGCTTTGGAAACTGACAGTTCTTGGTCTACATATTTTAACCGTGTATGGATGTTCGGCAAGTGTAAGACGAGTTTGTCGGCTGTGAGTGGGTGCAGGAGGAATTAGTTCTTTAAGTTCCGAAGAGCAGCGACTGTAGTAATAACGGTAGAAAAGACTAAGAGAACCAATCTTACGGCTGTGTTCCATTGATTGTAGGTTAGACATAAGAGTGTCATTGTTTATCAAACGAATTGCTCTTCTTTGAACTGAGTCAATCGAGTTTAGAAGGTATTTTGGGACTCCAATCCAAAGGTGACTGCCTTATTCAAGGATAGGTCGGATTTGTCCTATATGTAGAGAAGAATTTGTTTATCGTTGAAATACTGACGTGATCTATATAATACACCTAATTTTTTGGAAGCGAGACCTGCTTTATACTTTTATCTTGTCGTATTAGATATATATATCATACGACAAGATATGAAATGATGATAAACTTGTATGTAAACGATGAAGAATATCAAACATTGCACTTGGTTATCCCTGAACTATTTGCACTCGTTCACTCGGCAACTTTTACAATTGGCGTATTATTCGAAAAGTGTTGTTTACTTCAGTTCTTTGGCGTGAAAACGCCGTTCACAAAGATGTCGTAAAATGGCGGGCGGCGGTTCGTTTTTATGATTCTCTTCACGGGCGAGTAAATGGAAAATATGCATTTTATTATGCATGCATAGTTCGCGAGTTTGAAACAATGTATGACAATATGTAGCGACTCGACAACGAAATATTTTACAATTTAAAAAAAGATAGTCCGCGAGTCTGAACGTAATATCTTCAACGGGTTCTTTCTCTGTACTATTTCTGTGCATTGACAACAATTTTTCATAATGGATTCTAATTAGACTGGATAAATTGCTAATTAAATTTAACTTATTTACATATGCACATAATTAATGCTTTTTTGTATTGGATGTTTATGTGAAACAGTAAAATCCTAAATTGCTAAGATATCGCGATATATTTTCTTCTTGCTATTAAATTTTGGTCATCAATCTGTTATTTTCAATTTCTGTCCTCTTGGAAAGAGGAGTACCAACTATCTTTCCATCTCTTGGATCCAGTTGCGTATTGCATAGCAGCTGCCAGAATTATCTAGCGGCAATTTGAGGTGTTGATATGTGCCAGAGAGGGAGCTCATTTAGAAAATGCCAGAATAACACATTTCAAAAATGTATTTAGCACAAAATAATTATTTTGATGACGTGGTTTGGTTAGCACGTATAAGCTTGTAACATTTCTTTTACTATCTGTAACATATAATCACCGTAAATTGCTGCGACTCATTTATGTCAGTTGCCGCAGTCCATGCCTTGTCCCAAGGCATATCTTCATCCGAAACTCCACCTGGAAACATACATGGTTCCTGACGACCTCTAGCGATGGTGCCTGGGCGGCAGTTGTTTTTAGAGGCATATTTTTGGTGAGTTGTCAGAACAATTTTTAAAGAGTTCGGGTGATTATCCCGACGTTCCCGTGGTCTGAACTAATTGGTTCAAGTGGGCGGTTAAATCCGACGAACGAATTTTTTTTTTTTTTATCTTAGGTACTTTAACGAGGACTACGCTTTCGTTGTTATATATTATATTACAATGTAATAATGAACATAACAATGTTATCGTGGTTCGAATCCCGCGTCTGCCGATATTTTTTCTGAATGAATTGATGCGTATAAAATTTGATGTATAATTGTATGTGTGTATTTAATTACCAATAACAATGTTCTGTGAGTATAAAAGTTTAGTAGCAGTATATTAAAAATGAGTGATCGGTATGTACATAAAATGAATTATGTAGTGTCAACCTTTACCCCTTGTACATGATATTAATATGGTAACAAGAAAACCTTCCTTACGGTAAATTTAACACTTAAATAGACAGTGTGTTGTGGCGAGCGTAAACCTCTAAGGGTCACTCCCAGGACATTATTAAAAAGGATAGTATAGTAGAGGCAGAAAAGGATGGAATAGGAAAGGTAAGGATAGCACTCGACGATCGTCTCCTTTCACATGTATTATCAAATGCATGGCTCAATCTATCAAACATACTAAGCGATATAAACATAACGATACATCATGAATTCTGAGGATTACATTTTATATGACGGAAAAATAGTATAAGTTTTATCTAGGACGCTTGATATTTAAAAATTACTAAGCGCTGTATTCAGAATGTTTATATTACAAAAAAATAATAACCATCAATCGAGGTTTCTCTTGCACGTGTTTACATAAAAATACATACAACATATTTACTTTTTATCTGGAGATATTGGGTCAGGACTTGATACACAGCGTTTGTCATTTCCTAAAAAGCAAGCGTCATATAATCTGCATATTTTTTCATCGCCGATTGGTTATATTGTCATGACTTTTTAAACAACTGAGCGTCTGGTTAATAGCCAGGGATCTTTTTGTTATATTGATGTTGTCCCCGTCACAGCTGTCTCCGAAACAGTGGACTTGGTTGGTATGTTTTACATAAGCTTCAAGTAGAGAGCGGTTGGTGCAGATGACTAAAAACCAAATCTGCCTAGAAATCGCATAGGACTGTAAACTGAAAAATATATTTGTTGGAATTATGGGATGAAAAGCAATGGATATGGGCGGTGATGTATCTGGTATTATTCGTGATAATTTTTAACAATTAAAGCGTTTGCTATGTTTTGGTGAATGGCAAAAGATTGTTTTTTTTAGCATTGACCCTAAAATTTTTGGCGGCAAGCCTGACCTGACCCGACCCTTAAAGAAGGGATCGCCTTTTATAAAATGTCCAAAAAGACGATACCCTCAGAAAAGACCATTGTAGAAGGATTACATTTTTTATTAATTTTTGAGTTGATAGAAAACATGGCCACTGCAAGTTACAGTTATTTGTAATTTTTTTTTTTTTTTGAGTCGTTATTCTTTATGGAATTGCATTAATATATAGATAAATTTATTTACTATTTATTTATCGATATAACTTCGTATTGACAGTGTTTAATAGATACTCGTAATATTTATTTATAAATAACAGTTGCTCAACGTGATACAAGCTAAATCAGGGAATATAAAAAAATATATTCAATATTCAAAATGGATCTCCGAGTGAACGCTTAAAATATGAATAACCTATTTTTAAATGTAAATAAAAATACTTTGAACAGTGTGCTTGAAAGCTTGTTAACTAACAATTGCTAGTAATACACTTTTATTATTTACTTGATAATGACCTCACGGAGATTTAGAAACATGCTGGGACAAAGCACCTAAAATCATGAAATATACATTCGAAAAAAATAATTAATCAAAACCTTTTTTTGACATACATTATAAAGTTCAAGTCCTTCAGACATCTTAACCTGTTCGCATCGGTACCCGATATATGCCGTGGAAGATTCCCCTACCGTTGACATCGGTAGCAGTGATATGTCATTTTGATACATTCTTAGAATAGTTTTTTATGCATCATCTGATAGCTAAAGGATACAAAATCAATGTGATATATGAATACAGACCAGATAAGAACATTTATGCTTCAAATACTAGTTTTATAATTGACAGTATAATTTGTATTCCACCGAGCCGTAATGAAAGGGTTAAAAATATTATTTATGTATTTCTAGTACAATAAACTAACACGATAAATCTAAGTAGTAAAAAAAATTTCGTTAAATACTCGTAAGAGTACCATAATATTCTGAAAATGTAGAAAATGATGGTGTGTCCGAATTTTTTAGTTTTTTTTTATCAAATATAATATTAGAAATGTTTTTTTTTCCTTCAACGTAACTATACGTTTTTTTATAATATTGTTATTTTTATGTTTAAGTGTTGGTGTTATTATATATTATATTACGTTACATATTACGCGTATAAGTAAGGTAAGTATTAGGTTGTCAACATCCCCTTTCCTATTTGTATGTAGCAATAATACCAGAAAAAAATCTAGATAACAAAAATCAGATAAATAAAAGGCGTTTTTAAATAACTCTTCTATAATATATTCGACGGGACGATATGAAACGGTTGAAGACTATTTTTTCGAGTGTTTTTGAAATTTAAATAATTGGCGCTGCTCGCAGTGGCTTGGCGGGGAACCGACCACTTCAATTTAGAAAAATTTAAATTATAATGCGACTGTTAAAAGATATAAAAGAAAATGTGCAAACATTCTTCTCTTTATTTAAAATTCAGTAACTATATTATATTTTTATGCACAAAAACAAATACAGTAAAATGCCGTCAAAGGATTTTTGTATTTTTATGACATTAAGCTGCGTTGGATAGATTCTTTGTGAAGAATATATTTGTAATGATTATGTGTATATAAGAAATGAAATTGTTAATCAGCTTCTCGGTTTTAAATGGTTTTAAAAAGTCCCACAACTAAAGTTATATACATACTCTAAGCTTCTAAGATCTAAATTGTGCGCTCATCTTAACCCTTTCGCATCGGTTGTCGGCATATGCCGTCATAAGCTTCCCCGACCGTTGACATTGGTTGACGTGATATATCGTTTTGCTAGTTTCTTAGAATAGTCTTTTATGCATCATCTGATAGCTAAAGGATACAAGAATCAATGTGATATATGAAAATCGACAATATAAGTACATTTATCCTTCAAATACTAGTTTTATAATTGAGAGTATAATTTGTATTCAAACCGAGCCGTAATGAAAGGGTTAAAATATTAATTTTGTCGATAGCTTAGTCTATTAGAAATATCTAAGAGTCTAAAAGTGCTTGGTAGCTTAGGTTAGGTTTAAATAAATCACAAAAAGGTATATTTTTGATATCAATGAGTTTTTTTATTGAGTTTTTTCAAATTTGATACACATTAGAACACAGCTGGAATACATAACCTTTATGTATAAGCAACATAAGGTCTTTACTATCAGTGTGTTATTCAAATTTTCATACGAAAGTATTTTTTTTAGATGCATTGTATTACAGACTATATTATTATTTCAGGCGTATCCAGTCCGCGGTCTAAAGTCTTCGTTTATTACCGTTTTCTTTGCTTTGATATCGTTGCTTGACATATTAAAATTAATATTAATACCAAAAACAGACACTGAACATTCACAAAATGAATATTTTTACCAGAGAATATCACACATAGTATAATAATTTACTACTGATAGTAAAAATCATCATAGACAAAAGTTGTGCATAATTTTTTTACAAAAAGAAATTCAAATATTTCATTCGTTATTTTGTCATTTTTTTTCCTTTTTATCTGATTTTATACTTTATTTTCATTTTTATAAATAGACTTATATATGTATATCATATGCGACGGGTATATCTCAATGGTCAAGGCGTTGGCCTTGCAAGCCAAAGATCGTTGGTTCAATCCCCGACAGAGATTGAAAAATATATATTTTTTAATCGATTTCTGAGCTCTCAAATATCCCCGGTTGGCGTGAATTTGATCCCTTACCCGTAAAATGATAGTCATAGCCTATTAATTAAAATTGGTGGTAGACGAAAGTCGTTTGTGAAGACCACCCATTCATAGTAAATTCCTGTAAATAATAAAGGATAATGCGTAAATCTAGGGCTGTAGCCTATGACGTTGGCGGATCAACACTCCACACGCAGCGCTTAGCCATATGCATCATGCTAAGCGTCATAGATTTATTAAACATTAGATATGAATGTACATAAAGTGTGGATGTTATTAACGGTTAAGGCGCCAGACAAGTTTAATACAGCTAATACAATATAATAACATGGCGCCACTATTACTGGAAATTACTCTAAATAGTATGCAAGGTTTATTAAGTGCCGAGTGCTTCGAAAAGTTTGAATTTCCCTGATGTATAAAGATAGACGACTATGGATCCTAAAATCTGACGATCATTCTAACCTCATCATACCCAGAATTTGCATACGGGTTTGAATTCGCTTTGTTGCGAACCAGGTATAAAACTATTTTGATACAATAAAAGAGTGCTAACCTTTTTTTTGCAAGCTCTAGATTAAAGTACATTATGCCATCTGCTCTAATTTGCATTTCAAAACTAGCTGTTTGTCGGCTGGTATGGCTTAGAGGTAAAGCGTTTGCTAAACATACCAAAAATTAGGGTTCATTGAATGTACAAAATAAATATATATATTTACTGTTCATCACTGCGCTATGACTGCCATTTTACCTGTGACGGATCAAATTTACATCAACTGGGGAGATTTATAGAATTTGTTTTTTTCGAATTCTATAATATCGATGAAGTAAATAAAACTATATCTATAATTTCTTCATAATTTTATTTTGTGTTACGAATTCACAGATTCTTAATCTTTATTACCGTCTGTTGGTATTTTTCTATATTTATGTTTAAGTAAAAAAGCTCGATATGATATTGCGGCTTCTGGGTTTAGCCGTGTGTGGCGAATTTCTTCTTTCCGATATTTCGACCGCCATTGCAGGGGTCTTCTTCAGGGTTGATGACTTTGTTGTGAGTTGGTACGTTAGGCTAACGGCTAAACCACCTCCTGACACCAACTCACAACAAAGCCATCAACCCTGAAGAAGACCCCTGCAATGGCGGTCAAAATATCGGAAAGAAGAAATTCGCCACACACGGCTAAACCCAAAAGCCACAATATCAAATCTGGCCGTGAAAACCTAAGAAGTTATTTAAAGCTCGATATGCATATTATGGACATTTAAATGCACTGATTTCGGGCGTCAACTCACAAAGAAATATAAACGAATCTATGTCCTCGTTGTTAATTTAGTTGTAGTTGTATTTATTATAATTTAGCAGCATTATTGCGACACCGTGTTGCCGGCTTCTGGAGCAGGATAAGGAGGTCCAACAACACCATCATCCTGGCTGTTTCTGAATGGCTCAACTCCTCCCTGAGCCATCGCTGGATGGAGATGTTGCAGCGACCACCATGAATAAATTATTATATATATATATATATATAATTATTATTTTGTATCTAAAATGTATCTATGTATCTAAAAATATGGCAGATTGGGTATTGCACAACCCACCCAATCCTGCTGGAATAAAAAGCTTATTATTATTATAATATAAAAAGTAATATTAGAAATGTTTTTTAATATTCGTAATATATAAGTATTTATACTTAAGAAAAATTAGCATTATCCCAGAGCTTTGACCCAAGTAATTGATATTTATTACAATTTTGTTTGCAATGTTTCACATGTTGGCCCCAAATAACCTTGTTGTACCTACTTACAGTGTTTTTTTTTTACATAAGTCCATATTGTAGTAAATATAATTTATTTACTTGAATAGTAAAAAATCATGCTAATTATTCTTGAGTATAGTAAATTATTCATAAGTATTTAGCGAAAGTAAGTGCTGGTTAGATTAAAAAATATTAAAAAACTGTCTACACATTATTTAACTATGAAGTTACTGAAAGTCTGAAAAAAATAATGATCAATAAGTATGATTTACCGACATAATTCAAATAGGATTAATTATTTGTGTTTGTTTAAATTGCATTTCAGTATGTTTGTTCCCGACGGCAAATCATCTCGCGCTACCAAGTGCCGACGGGAAGTCAAATGTTAAAGTAATGTATTTAATGGGTCAGTAAAACTATTTAAAGATTAGTCAATTAATAGTTTTTAACTAGGCGAAATAAATAGCATAAAAAATGAATAAACAAAGTACATTTTAGCGACAAATGTGATACAAGATCTTGAGTAGTAACATTTCATGAATTTATAATTTTAAGTTACTTTTAATAAAAAAAATAACAAATTAAAATATTAAGTTTTGATTCACATTTTTTTAAACGATTACATGTTTCGGCCTCCCTGGCAACCCATCTTCAATAATGGTCTCCAGGGAGCAATTTTAATAAAAAAATATTTAAAATGATAATTATGCAGTTTCACCAAGTATTGTCAGTTGATAATCTTAATGTTATTAACGAATTTCGTAAATAACCAATGCGTATATTTAAAAAGTTGTTTTAATATGGATCATGTTGAGTTAATTATTCGTTTGATAGTACATCGAGGTAAAAGGTCTTATTTTTTTAATAAGTTATCTATAAGTTTTTGTGTTTTTGTTTTGTTTTATAATTTAAAAAAATCTTTATAAATCTACAACATTTTACTTTCATAAAAAATATCGATGGTAAAAAACAAACGAATTCGTGTGTTTATTTACAAAATAAGTAAACAATTTAAAATGATTTGTCATTATATATATAATCGTGTCGGAAACAGCAGGGTCAGATCCTGTCTGCCCAGAAGTGGGCGACGTCGATGGCGTTACTTCTGGCCATCATCAGGTCTTCCTGGGTGCAGCCACTCGGGCACAGCGCACACTCCAGAAGGTGTGACAGGGTCTGCTCCACGCCGCAGTCACATTCAGTCGGTCCGCTGTAAAACTGCCAGGCCCTCATTTGTGTCCTCGTCTTGCATACTCCGGTCTGAAGTCTGTTAAGGGACCTTTTTGTCATTAAAACATTTATTTTCATTTGAAATCTGCTGTGTCTTCTGTGCCTCAATTCAATCGTAAATCATTTATCAAATTATAACAACATACGAGTACTTACAATTACTTTATAAGTTCAAATATTTTTTGAAACTCTAATAGAGTATTTAGATGTTTCACAAAAGCACATTTGGCATGCGCTGGTTTGGCTAAAAACATTAATAGTCACCAACGGCCTGCTTAGACAACAAGAGCCCGGAGACTTTCTGTGGCATTCGATACATATATTCTAGTCAGAACCACTATCGCATCTAAACCACCTTAGTATTAAAAGCTGCCTCACCTCGTTATTCCTTACAAAGTCAAACCATGTTACCATCAGTATTCTACGCAGGCATCTTAACCCTTTCGCATTGTTGTCGGCATATGCCGTCATAAGATTCCCCGACCGTTGACATCGGTTGACGTGATATATCGTTTTGCTACTTTCTTAGAATAGTTTTTTATACATCATCTGATAGCTAATGAATACAAGAACCAACGTGATATATGAAAATAGACCAGATAAGTACATTTATGCTTCAAATACTAGTTTTATAATTGACAGTATAATTTGTATTCAAACCGAGCTGTAATGTAAGGGTTAACAGAAAACCCATTTACGGTCAGCATTATCTTTTGGTGAGATGTCAAGATTTGCAACCGCTAAGAAGGATGCGAAAAATATAGACGCTGAATAGTCCGAACCTATTTAATAAATTAATTTAATATAATCTGAAATCATTCGTTTGTATAATATAAAAATCGACCCCATAATGCTTCGTTTATTGAGTTACCGGCAGTCAATATAAACTGCTGTTCTTGTCAGTATAAAAGTGGAACATTCAAGAATAACCAGTTCACCCTTTGCACTAGCAATAATTGACTAATTCTGCTCAATCGAGAATTGCTCAGGTCATCAGGAACAGGCCATTCGTGGTGTCGGAGCAATTTTTATTTAATAAATATTTGAATCCCTAAAAATACCTGTTTTTAGCACGCATCCAGATAAACCGGTACACGGGATTTTGTGTAAAAGTAACCCGTGCCGATTTTTGTTTTGTTAAAAACTATTTGGCAAAATGTATCCATTGTAAATTGTGCAGTTAAAATGAGGGTAAAAATACAGTTGTTGATTCATTAAAAAATACACTTATTTAAAGAAAACACATTGAAATATAACATATTGTAAGCGTAGTTCTCATTATGTAATAGACCTCTGAAGTTTAGTAACATTTCATTGAATCTTTCATCATCATCACCTTCTCCACTTCCTTCGAAATAGAGCATTTGGTAATCAAAAGTTAGCACCCCAAAGCTCCGCAATGGTACTCATTTCATGTCATTTCCGCCTCCCGCAGCTCCTTTGAGTACATTCTATGTATTGTTCCTGACGGCCTTCTGGACGGAGTAAGCTCAGTAACTTGATAAAAAGGTAGCTGAAGATAATACTCTTCTGTGGCATCCGAAGTATATGTACCCATCAGGTTTATCTTTGAATCTTGGCCGATTTTAGTTTAGCAGGCTGACATATTCGCTATCTCATCTCGTCATTTTTCAGAAAATCAAACGATCGTATCCCCAGTATTCTTTTGGCATTTCACGTTTTACAATCTTTAATGGTTATTTATTTTTGTCAAGTGTTCTAGGTTTGACTTTATCATATTTCTTGGATAGCCTGCGTAGTAACAAGGGCGTAGTATTTATTTAAAAAAAAAAACATTTAAAAACACTTATAGTTTTAAATTATGTTTGAAAATCTCGTGATTTACGACGTCCTTACCTCCAAATACACAATATGCGTTTTGTATGCTGAATTCAAACACATTTACATGAAAGGGAATTGGTGAAATGTGTAAACTGAACTATTTCAAGGGTTCCCTCAATATTGACCAACAATGTGCCAAGCCGAGGGCAGGGAGCATGTAAACATAAAAAATAGTCCTTTGCGCATGCGCCACAGTGATTTATGAACTGACCAATGGTCATACATCACTCATAAAAAATAGATTTTCCCCTTTGGTCATAACGTATGGGCGTGCGTTCAGTGTTTAAAATATGCGCGTGCCAATAATAGAAAAAAAACCTATGTACTATAATGTGGAGTGAGAGGATTAAATAAATATAATAGGTTAATGATTATATGATAAAAATAAAAAACATTAATTATAGTAATAATTACATTGTTTATAGTATATATAATTTTAACTTTAAGCTTAAATATTTGTTGATACTTTATAAGAAACATACAATTATTTGTTAACCATCATACAAAATTTTATTTTTCTTTCTTTCTCTTTATATCTGGTTCATATGGTCGCCAAAAAGACACCGCCACACAGTTATTACATTATTACATACTATGCGTGGATTCCGAAAACTTCCAGGACGAAAACCTTGGTGACTTGAAGATAAGTTTGTACAATGAGATCGGATAATTAACCAGAACCTGAACCTTTGGTATAAAGGGACAGCTCAAGTAATGACAATGCTCAAAGCTCGCACGCAGACACCCGTCTAAGTGGGCACTATCCACGACCAAATTTGCTTGACGAGTCATAATATTTAAAAATCAACTATTTACTAGTCTTTTGTTATAGACTAAATAATATAAGTGAAGTTGGTAAGAGTATTAACCTTTATCCGCCCAGCGGTCACGTAAGGGACCGGAGATATGCGTCGTTCAATGCCCTAGCAGGCCAATGTTTGTAATGTTTCGTCGCACAATATATTCCATGAACTTACTTTAATACTTTTATTACAAATCAATGTAATCCGATTGTATAATGAACCATTAGCACTCCTGTATGGGACTGTAGGGCATTGAGCGACGCAAATCTGCGGTCACGTAAGGAAACCGCTAGGCGTTTAAAGGTTAATAAGAAATTGTTGTTTTTTCTCGTTTTTACAATATGATTGTTTGCTGCTTTAAGTGAATACTAAATATCATAATACAATTATTTTCAGTGTTATATTTATGAATGCTTTTTGTTAACATTGACTGCTATTATGACTGAGAATAATGACTTTGTAATAATCCATTGACTGCACATTACAGTCGAAACGAAAACTTTTACTTGAAAAGTTTGCAAAATTAAATCGGTTTAATTTACATAGCGAAACACGCCGGAGCTCGCTTCTTGCTCCAGTTGCGAATAAACGAGTGCAAACTTTTAAAAACATTGGCCAAACCAGCGCTTTCTAAATGTGCTACTGCGAAACCTCTAAAACCTTTTCTGGAAATTAAATCGTACAATAATTGTAATTATGTTATTGTAAATTTAATAAGTGATTTTGGATTGTGTCTAACAATTGATGACATCAGCATGATGTAGCCCTTGCTGACTGGTACCGAAAACCTCGATTTACAATCTTTCGTCTCTTATTTCTGTTCGCTTGTCATACATTTATGTATCCGCCATATTGGGACTAGTTATATAGATCACCGCTGGTGGCGCCGGTGCGACAGACCATCAAGCCAGTTGTGTCCCGCCCGTCGACGAGAGCATATTGTATTGTGGCTCGGCCTAATGCTGTGAGCTAATGCTGTAGGTCGAGCCCTAAATTTGTAATGTTTTATCGTAAGTAAATGTCAATATGCTTCAGAAAAAATCTGTGTTATCAATCTGCTCCTAATCCTGCCATCACGCGACGGAATAGCACCTCTTGAGAGAGAGGAGGATGTTATTGAGTAGACGAGAAATACAATAATCGATTATACAGGGAGCGGCAAAAAGATCTGACGGTATGATTACTTGAAATTACAGAAAACTGTCAGATTTTTTTTACCGCTCCCTGTATTATTAAGAAATCACTCATAAGAAA
The DNA here is from genome assembly GCA_022606575.1 of Glossosoma conforme. Classification (NCBI taxonomy): domain Eukaryota; kingdom Metazoa; phylum Arthropoda; class Insecta; order Trichoptera; family Glossosomatidae; genus Glossosoma; species Glossosoma conforme. Next base: position 597,314 of record JAGTXR010000030.1, read on the forward strand.
TATTTATTGCATTTTTATGATTATTTCTACTCAATATTTTGTCTTATGAAGAGCTTGTATAGTCTCCATCGTGCTGCAAGACTTGGCTCTCACAAAAAGCTAATTTAGACGAATATAAGTATACCAATCATACATCTGTTTTTGAAACCCATTGACTGAATTGACTTTTAATAAGATGCGAAAATTACCAGCCGTAAATAAGAACGAAGACGATACGGATTCTATATAAACGGTTTGATTTTAGAGGAACGACAAGGTGACAGTCGGTCAAAATGAGAAGTTGAAACATGTTGAGACTCATATTTTGGATGTCACAGGAGATTATTAACTAAAGCTGCATTTTTTACAAGCCCCCGGTCTCGCGCCGTGTTAGTATGCCGTCGGGAATAATGCATAGAATGTACTCTGCAGAGCTGCAGGGATACATACATGGTATGAGGCAAGGATCTAAGCTGCTGACGGAGATTTGTGACGGCGGCTCGTGATGATGATATGTTCCAGTTAGGGGAGCGGATATGGTAATGGTGATGAATCTGTAATGTCGTCTCATGAATATTGCTTCAGATTCAGTGCTCGTGTGGCGGATGCGAAATGTTGGACGTTTGATTTTGTGACAATAATGCCGTGTTATTTGTGTGTCAACCATGATATACTTATGACATGGTTATTGATGTCTCAGATCCTAACTATTTGCACTGCGTATTCGGATACTTGTTCTGAGTGTGAGGTCATTGACACTAAATGTGTCAATACATTTACATCACCACACTTATGTTAGTACTTCAATAATGAATTCAAATGAAATATTTTGTAATGTCATTGGAGGTAAAGAAATAAAATTGAAATTTAATTTTTTGATGTGTGGTGAAAAAACTAAAATGCTTCTTTGACAGATTAATTGGGAATCTTTAAAAGAAATCTCGGTCCACGTGGTGTTGAGTGTGCGAGAGGGACGCAGACAGCGAGCACGTGGTCCTCCGGCGTGAGGGCTGGTGCCGAGAAAGAAAGAGAAAAGAGTACTTTGGAATGGAAAGATTGGCGGCGCACTCGCTAATTATGAATGGAGAAAAGTTGCCGCCCGCGATTCTTGCTAAAATGGAAACGAGCTCATTGACGTCGAGTGAAAAATATTTAAAAAATGTTTTTTTTTCGAAAGTCGATTCGCGACCTGGCCATCTTTAAGACTATTCATAGTGCTTGACGATTAAAGCTGTCATGAGCTTTAAATGGATTTTATTGCCTATTATGACATCGTTATTCTACTGTTATAATGTTCAAAGTTAGCTGAATATATTATTAGATGTAAGATTTATTTGATTATAGTCATAAATTGTATATTTGTTTAAAAATGTCAAATTAAATCTATATTCATTGTCTAAATTTCGATAACAAGTCTATTAAAAAAGCACCAAGGTTAAAAAGGCGATTTAAAAAGGGGACTGTAAAATAGTAATTTTTAAATTGTTCTGTTATTTTTGTTCAAATAGAGACAATTAACTACTTTGTCTATCTAACTTTCCATTTTACATTCAATTTTACACTCTATTTTACTGTACACTTGAATGCTAATTTAACTCTAAATTTATCTTTCATATTCACTGTCCATTTAACTATCCATTTTATAGGACTTCTTCTTCGCAGTATCAATCCGGTGGATTGGTTTGCAGCAACAGAATCTTGCATCTCGATCTCCATTCCTCGAAATTTTACTTGAGATGCAATCATTTTTTTTGTTGATACATGGGATGTCTTTAAGACCTTTAATGTGGTATTTTCCCCTTTATTTCCACATCCTAATGCCGTTGACCATAAAGATTCATCCGCCTTAGGAGAGCATTTACTACCTCCAGGACAATAGAGTGCCCTAACCAGCTTGACCTGATGAGGTTAGCTGGGTGTTAGCTTATTCCGGCCAACATTCGGTCCCTGTCTATATTGGCCGACTGATGTCGCTCACCCCCCACCACGAGAAGGAGATAGATCAGGATTTTCCTTTCATCGAACCTGTGACCTTAAGGCATTTCGCAGAGTCCTCCAGTACTTTTAGGGGGCTACTTTATAGGACATGTATGAATAAATCTTTATAGCCGAACGGACAGACCTAGAAAGCATCGAACTAATCATACGATCTTATTAAAAAAACTGATTATCGATTATGATATATTGCTCTAGCTCTTTTTTCTTTTAGACATCAAGCTCTGTTCCTGGAGGGCACTCAAGAACAATACATATGTACAATATGATATACATGTATAATGTACTCGGTAGATTTTGGTTGTTACTTAATTTTCTTGATCGAACTACACTAATGTAACACTAACACCTAAGTGTTTAACGATGTTATGGTTGCTGGTCGGTATATGCAGTTAATTTATTTAGTAAATTAATTAGGAGACGAAAAAATGTATCAGTTTTTATAAACGCCACCTCTGTTTTGTTTGGCACTGAACCGAATATAGTCCTAGGTCAAGGTCGCCTTTTCTTTTTGCTACGAGGTTGTCTGAAGTCACCGCGCTTCCGCCGTGGCGCTGCTGTGCATTAGCTTAGTCTTCAAGCCAATATTACACAGACAGTCATTTCCTATTTTATTTTAAGACTAAGTGATCATTTGATTCATACACAAAAAGAAAGCAAAGCTTCTGGGTATGAAAATATATATATATATATATATAGAAAAAGCAAATTTGAATTTAAGAATGAAACAATGCATTTTATAAAATCACTGAGTTTTAATTTTTTCTCCCCATTCTTGATAAACCGATTCATGATGCATGAAGGAACGTCATGTGTATTTATTTTTTTCTTCCCATATCTATCAATTTCTGGATAATACGGTTACAATTTTTTTTGCCACGCAGTTTTTTCAGTTCCCACTGCCCATGTTACATCCCCAAACATCTCTGAACGTGAAAAATTCCGAAGATAGAAGATGGTAACAAATGATTCCCGACGACCCCCAAGTCAGAAACCTGAGGACTTTAAAAGACGGCAGCTTTAGTATCCGAGGAATGTCTAAGTGATTTTTTATTAGTTTTCAAGACATTGGATGATTAGTCTGACGCTCCCGAAGCCTGGATAATTTAGTTCTAAAAAGCGGCTAACGCAGCAAGCGAATCGTAGTTAGCAACTGGCGGTAACCCATGAATGTTTTGGTATACGCTTAATGTTGCTTAATTTCGGCGATTTAACGAGAACCGTGCAAGCGATTTGCCATTGTCGCTGGTCTCATCTGTATACTAGGCATATTTCGGTGTTCGTTTATCAGAAATAATCAGTAAAATATTAATAAAAATAAGTAGATATTGGGATCGCTTTCATATCATCTATGCCATCTAATTGGTCTATGTCAATTGAAGTGCATATGGAGTATCAATTTCAGAAGCATTCCAAATGACACAAAATATTAATGGATAAAAATAAGTTTTCGAGTAAGATTAGATGTTCATGTCAGTGTTTGAGGATTTGTTTTTTTGACTGCCCGTGCAAGTGTGCCACTAAATTACCGCCTTTTTATTAGCCTTGCAGGCTTATTAGTTGGCTTCCCCGGTCGTTGCTCCCTCTAGTGAAGGCGGCGGCGGAACTTTTCCGGCGATAAAAATAGTTGAAGAGTTCCAGCGGAAAGCTCAAACAAGTGGAATCTGCCCTGGCCGACTAACTGCTGATTTATGCAGGAATCTCAACGGAGCTTTTCCCGCCCACTTTTGGACTTTGATCAAGATTTAAGACACTGGAAGTTTCAATAAGCTTATTAAGTAATTTACCAATGAGATAAGTTAACCAACTTGTTTTTTTTGGTGGGATAAAAATATTTTCCATTTTTTTTCTTTTTGTTAAGCGATAAAAGCACGTCGTAGCGCGGTTTCCATTAGATCATCATAGTTAACGATTCAGACATTGAGGGTGGACGAAAATCGGATGGGTTACCGCCTGTTACTAATCGTGTGTCGCTGGTCAGGTTTAGCCACTTTTAAGAATCAAATGGTTCAGGCCCTAACAGTGTTCTTAAAAAATCAGATTAATAAATAATTCTTTGGACGACAGCTGCCTTATCTTCACGTCGTCGGGAACTCTGAACTTCCTGCAATCTGGATCTCTTCAAGAAACAGATAAATATACACTTGCAGTCTCCACAATTTAAACAAAAACACGAACACAAAACACGTTTCCCGGATGCAGCGTCCAGCCTCTCTGGCTGAGCGTCAATGAGTGCACTGGTCTTGACCGGTTGTGCTCTCCTGCATGCGTTTACATAAAAAACTGTATTCCCAAGTGAACCTTTGGAGATAGAGATGACATGAGATAAGGCATGGACAATGGCAACTTACAGAACTGAGTGGTGACAATTTTTAGTAACCAAATATGGATTGGATACGAACAGAATAAATTATAAATGTAAAAACAACAAACATACATACATGGAAACGTAGAACGCAGTAATTTGTGGTTTGTCAAATTTAAAGAATGAACTTATGAAGAGCTAATAATCCACAGACGACCCTGATCCTTCTTCTCTCCCCTCCACTTCTCTATCTTTATCATTGATTATTTTTTCTGTATTTATGTTTAGTTTTAAGATTGTCCAGACGAAGGTGAGATGTTACCGAAACCAGTAGAATAATCTTCTTTATCCTAGCCATTTTCCATCATCTGGGGTCGGCTCTCCTTGTGCACATTCGCCATGTCTGTCTGTCCTGCGTTGAATTCTTGGTCAAGCCCAGGGTTTTCAGATCCTTGTTTACAGTTGCAGCTTAGGTCGCCTGTGGTTTTCCAGGTCTTCTTCTCAGCGTGGGTATGTTGAGGGCTCTCTTAACCATGTGGTCCTCATCTCTCCGTGTCACATGCCAATACCATCTTAGGCGGTTTTCCCTTATCTTTTCAGGTATAGGGGCCACCCGAAATGAATCTTGAATATGCTCATTTCAAACTCTGTCCACTCTAGTCACACCGCCCGCCCACCTCAGTATCTTCATCTCTGCTCGAAACCGGTAGAAGAATAAATAATACGAACTTATTTTTTAAATTTTATTTGCCAATTTTAATGATTTTAAATGATTGATAAAGACTATATAATAATAATATACATTAAAATATTCATATGTATTCATATGCTTAGAAAAATATATTAATTGAATAAATGGCTGTCATTAGGGAGCTTTAAAGCTGCAGGTAAAGAAATTCATTATTGGCCCACTCTCTAGCTCTTGCCCACGCTCTCGTCGTTCCACCATTCTCACTGGCGAAACAAAAACATAATGGCGTCGGCCGCAACGGCGAAAGCTCGCAGGAGAAAAACCATTTAATTAGCTCGCGAGTTTTAAGCTTTAACCCTTCCGGTCCTCTTGGGGATCAATAATTCGCAATAGAGATGACGTTTTAAATAAAGAAAACCGTCTTCAAAAACTAATACTGAAAAATACTATAAGAGTATCACATCAATTAGAAGGAAGCGTACCAAAAGCTCAAAGACATGCTTTAGGTTTTAATTAAGGTTAATCTCCATCTCTTTACAACCCATGAACGCGATTCCAATCTCTTTCACGGGTTCTTTCTTTTAGCACTTCTGTGTAGTAGCTACAATTGTTCAGAGGGGACTCCCACTGGACTTATCAGTGCTAACTGATCATAATCTGAATGAGCCCGTCATCAAGGAGACTTAACTGTCCTCCGGTGTGATGCGGGTGTGAGGCGGGTAAAGTTCAGTACAGACATGCTTTAGGTATGAATGCAATATCTCTGGTGTCATTAATTTGTTTCTGTAAAGCATGAAGTACTTTTATTAGTCTATTTTTTCGTTGATTTTCAGCGGGTGGTCAGCTTTCATATAACTGCGTAAAATTATCTAAGTTCTACATATAATTTATAAATTTAAATAAAATTCCTAATATTTGATTCACATTCAATGATTAAACCATATTACATCAAACGTTCATTTCAAATCGTTAATGTCTTTACTTGTCTTCAAATATGTTTTCGCAAAAATACTAATGGTTTGAATCAAAGTAAATTTCAAGATATTTAGTTAATAATCTTGATTTTTAGCATTAAATTTAGGTTTGTAGTAACTTGATTTTAATATCAATTATTTTGCGAAAAAAACTCCTTATTAGGAGATTTTTGTAAGCCGATTTCATTGAAATTATTTGTTCGAATTGAAGAGGTGGCATGTATTTATTTTTATTATCCGATTCATAAAATAATTCAGATTTTATTATTAAAAAAATAGATGGGTTTTTAATTAACATATTTTGAGGTGCACATTTGATTAACCTAACGTTCTTTATAGAAATAAAAAGTGATTTTTTATCCTATGACTAAAAACTCTAAGCGAATATTGTATTTTTTAAATGTAAGTCCATACATGAAAACACTGTTAGACGGTGATGAAAAGATAATTTATGTAGATAATATAAATTTTATCATTTTAATGTATGGCTAAGCGCTGTATACGTATCATGCATTCACGCATCAGCATTAAAGGTAGCTCTATTTTGTCAATATTTTGTATTCAGAGAAGGCTTTAGTCTACCACTAATAAAAAACTGTCAAGAATAAAATCGTCATTGAAAGGGTTGGTTGAAAGCTCGCTTCGAGGACCGAGCTTTTAATTAACCCTTTCTTTCATCCGCCTGCCTTTGGTACAGGAGAGAGCGCCTTCTATGCAACGTCACAACGGCAGCCGTAACCAAACGGAGACCCAGCCGCTACGAGTGCACCGGGACTATTATGGGAACCTAGACCCACTGCATTCTGCATCTGAAACTGCATATCGTACGGTTTAACCCTTTAACAGAATATTTGCATTTTTCTACAAGCCTTTACTTATGTCCGCAGTAACTGGGTTAGATTTTTCAACATGTCTGCATTATTCGAGTACTCGTAGCTTACTTATACATTGGTAAAACTTAAGGTAAGTCGGGAATCAAAAGTTTATCTTCATTTGAAGTACTCTTGCTGTTCATCAAGAAACTTAACATTTAATATTATATTTTAAACGCCATTGATATGCCTTAGAATACTCTTCCAGGATACGTTTACCCTTACTAATAAGACACGAATTCCATTAAACAACCTTTACGTATACCTCTAAGTATAATAAATCCTGTATAAAATTCATGAAACAACATTTTATAATTCATAAAATACAACCAAATTTTGGTGTTCTTTATTCACATATGTGCACATATTTTGTCTAAAATAAAAAGGGGCATTGATTTAGGGTACAATATTATTTAAAAAAAATATATAACTATAAGAAAGATAAAATTAATTATTTAACTAAAATTCTTAATTCACAGCGTTTTATCGTTTATACATGATCCATGTTTATGGATAATGGATATCAAAGCGAATACTAAAATTGCATATTCTTATATGAAGCTAAACAATTTTTTTCTTGAATGAAAATAAATATATTTTTTTATTAGTAAAATAAATTTAATTTATAATATTTTTATGCAGATTCGCACAAGAATCGTCTGTTAATAATTATCTAACGATATATAAGAATAAATATTAAAATACTCGTTTGTATAATGTAATAGGTATCTGTATTTTAAAAATGATTTTATTGAATAAGTACACAGATGCCGTTCTATAATGCGCGCCATACGGACATTTTATATTATTCAATATCAATCACGCTACCCCATAAATATTTAACAGTTTGCATCACTAATTTTTATCAATAGGCCTTGTTAGGTTGGTATTATCGGCGCGTCAGACGCTTTAATCAATGATTTCAAATATTTTTCTCCGCTTTGTAGTCAAATTCAAAGTATTAACATTCACAATTCAATGTATTATATTTATCAATGCTTGATGCGTGCGAAATGTAAAGTATTTGTCAATGTTTCCAATGTACCCAATCACGCATTTATATACTGTAGTTGTAGTATGTACTGGTAGTTATATTTATACCAAAGTTTGAAATTTTAAATATTTTTTATGCATATCTGTAGCTTAAACTTTTTTTACATTTATATAGCTCAATGGTCATGTCAGCGGGTATAGCCCAATGGTCAAAGCGTTTGCTTTGCAAGCAAAGGTCGTGTGTTCGATCCCCGACGGTGATTAAAAAAAATGATTTTTAATCGATTTATGAGCTCTAAAGTATTGGTGTGAATTTGATCCCTCACCCGTAAAATGCCAGTCATAGCGTATTAATGAAAATTTATGGTAAACGACAGTCGTCCCGTGAAGACCACACATTCGTAGTAAATTCCTGTAATAATAAGGATGATGCGTGAATCTCGGGCTGTAGTCTATGACGTTGGCGGAACAACACTCCACATGTAGCGTTTAGCCATATGCACTATGGTAAGTGTCATATAATTCCACAGACGAGATTTCAGAATTACTATCATCATCTGTCGGTATTCTCCCGTATGTGTTTGCATAAAAAAATATCATTTAATTTAAATAATAAAATATTCTCTACTACATTATATATTTAATTACACTTAAGTTGTACCCTGTATTTGTTTATAAATTGTCTGTTCAAACAAGAAAAATCTCTGCTTACTACGCTCATGTAAATATAGCATGATCCCTGAGTATTTAACAAAATAATGTTTATTACAACTTTTAATGTTTCGCATGTTAGTCCTAAATAACTAATGTCTTAGTTGTGTATTTTAAATTACTTAAAAAAAGTCTACTAAATATATAAATAATATCTTGAAGCTTTTTTGGGAATGTGATTTCGGTTACCTTACTTACTCAAAAACATTATAAATAATTAATTGGAGGTTTGTACGTGCCCAAGGTGAACACAGTAAATACATTACTTGAGGGATGAAAGATAGTTCATCTTTATATTGGAATCGCCAGTAAGCAAGCAAGGCGCAGGTGGGGTAATGAAGGATACCTGGAATTTCTTTTTGAAGAGTTTTTTCCTCTAAGATCACGGATTTTCTGCTGCAATTCTGGACCAAAGGGAATGCAGTAGCGTAGTCAATAAAACACATTTATTTTAAATAATGCGACCGTCAGTTTTTGAGGATTTTTAGTCTTTTCCGCTGGAAGGCACTTTTTTTATTTCACTGCCTTAAAATCATAATTGGACTAAAAATACAATCAATGATGCAGCCAATCATAAGAAAGATCCAAATCTGTGTCAAAGAGCTTTAAATATATTTATTTTATTATACTGGATGTTTTTTTTATTGATTTGTTTGTGTTAAATGTAAATAAATATATGTATTAAAACCATTCATTATTTTAAATCACATGTTTTTTTACATTTTTTTTTATTATGTTCAATATATTTGGGTGTGCTTGTTTTTAACGCTGCGATATAACAATTACACTACTTTACGTAAACGTATCTAACTTTTAGTTTACTTAAATTGAATTAATTGATCTAGATAATTATGTGCATTGGCACTGTTCAAAACGTTATTTTGAACATAACTATTTTGTATTAAACATCCAAAAGTCTTTAAAGTAATTGTTATAATCAAACTCTCCATCTTAGATGGAATCTGTCAAATTTTATAGTCGGGTAAGACACAGGGCATTTTTGCCACGCTATGTAAATTAAGGGGATCAAGGTCCAAAACAACAGGTATCGAGGAATTTGCGGTGTATAAAATTCAATGTATTAATATTAATAAAGAATGCTTACGCATCGATACAAAGCATTATCCATCCCAATAATCTGCCACTCTATATAAATTGAAAGGATAAAGGTCCAAAACGGTATCGAGGAATTTGCGGTGTATGAGATTTAGTGTATTAATATTAGTTTTATAAATGCTTACTCATGTTGTTGACTAAGGTATAAATATGGGGACTCTTATCAAATAAATTAATATCAATTCAACTCCGGTCTTTGGATTTATCCTCAGTGCTGGAACCTTGGTATTCCGACATCACCATATAAGCTGATGCCGTCATTTCGAGACCGCGACCTCGGTTCCGGAACAGGCACAATCTCCATATTTTATCAGTTATTTCTTCTTCATAGTTGAACTCAGTGCTGACAGTTGTGTTTTAAATATTCACAGTTTTTTCCTTCACTCTTCTCCATTCCTTTTGATCAACTTCAAGATGACAATAAAAATATACTTAATAATCTTAAAAAAATATATAACTATATACTAAATTTAAAAAATACAGTCTAGTTGGCTTTCGAAGATAATGCACATGAAAAATCCATATATCTTCCTGTTTAGCAGTTTTCAATACATGAGAGGTCTAGGTGTTGTATTTTGTACCCTCCTGTTTTGTTTCAGTTGCGCCACTGCAGTATGTCCTCTGCTTGCAAGCGATAGAGCACGATTTAAATTCCCGAGAACAAACTAATAAAGAGCGGCGACCGCGCCCCGGTACTGCCAGTACTGAGTGCGTGAACAAAATGTTTTCGGTAAGAATTCATATTAAAAACGTGAGGCGACGAGGTCTTCGAGCTTTCTTCGACAACGTCCAGAGGCGTAACTATTCAATGGGTTAAAAGAAGTGTCATGGGGGCCATGTGGTGGATCGAGATCTATTTTATCATTTTATCTATATATTTTTTACTAGGCGTATTTCGTTATCTCTTACTAAATAATTGGTATTTAATTTTCTTGCGGATTTCCAGTAGATAATCAACTCTTATTACACTACGACTTACAATGTAAGCTGTAGACATTATTTATATAATGCTTTCATATTTATGAACTAGATACGATATAATATATTATTAATTGCCGCTATATTTTTCTGCCAGCTACCATTATAATTGCCTTATCCTAAATTGTCTCTGCACCCATAGAAAATACTCTTCATAATTACCGAAGTCATTTAAGATAAGTGTCCAATAACTTGATGAACAACTGATAACTGAGATATTTAAAAGAAAAATTCAAACCTTTACTTAACATTTTTTCTTTTAACCCCACTCACTGAAACTGCATTAAGTTTATTTATGTTGGGGGTGTCATTTTGTTAATCATTTTTCTTTAAAATAAATTAAATTTAAGCCTGAAACTTACTTGGTTCTAAAGAGAGGATCTAAGAAAAATATATATTTGCCAAAAATAAATGTCCCGTGTTTTGCATTCTTTAAATTTCAAATTTGCGATTGCATTTATTTTTTCACAAATTTTTGCATGCCGTAAATACGCGTCAATGCAGTCAAATATATCTTTTATCTAACACAGAATACAAAAATCGAAGATTTTATATGTTAAACTGTTATGGAAAATGAATCTTTCATGGACATATTTTTAAGATGCCAGAGAAAAACATAAATTATTGACTAGTTGCTAGCAGTTTTCATTTTCACATAGTAATATTATTTTCATAACACGTTTATTGACTTTTGGTATTGCGATGATTCGAACTTACGAGTATAATGGAAGTTACTTGGTTTGATTGATATTTTAAATATGTTCTAGCTAAAATAGCAGGTATGAAAAAAGGTATACCTCTTTAGTTGCGCCTCTGAACGTGTCTGTAATGTTACTTACGATAGGCCATGAAAATACTTCGCGATCCGCAAATATTTCCTCCACCTCTTCTCATCCTATCTCCAGGAATTTAGAGTACTTAAGGGCCAATTTACGTTATGGCCAGGAGGTCTGGCTTCTTGGAGGCAGATTGGAAAAAGTGTTTATTGATATTTAAAAAATAAATGGACACAATATTTACTTTGAGCACTACAAACAATGAGTACAAGAATATTTGATATATTATTGAAATTAATCAGAAATAAATAACTTTTTAGGTTTTCACGGCCACATTTGAAATTGTGGCTTTTGGGTTTAGCCGTGTGTGGCAAATTTCTTCTCACCAATATTTCGAACGCCATGCAGGGGTCTTTTTCAGGGTTGATGACTTTGTCAGAAATGTTTTATGACCAGCTTAATTCATTTATAATTTATTATCTTGATCATTAATTGTTAAACAGTGTGTTATAGTAAATATTATTCAATGTAATCTATATTCTTTTGTGTCTTAACGTTTTAAATGTGCCTATTTTTTGCTTTGTGAACCTGCAGATTTATTAATTGAATACTTTCCGATAGGAAGAAATAGAAAATTAGTATTATTTTATTATGACTGAAGAAGAATGAATTTCATTCAAAAATAAAGTGAACCCAAATATTTAAAAATATTCTTAAAAATCTGTATTATGATAAAATAAAAAAAAACAGACAGACATTTTGTATGAGAATAAATGCCTTATCAAAGTAGAATTATTAAGCAATGGGGAGCAAAGAAGGAACCTCCACGTGGTGCCCCGTGGAAACGGTTATTTACAATGCCAGCTAATCCTTCTACTACGGAAACAACACCCTGTCACACCTTCTGGAGTGTGCGCTGTGTCCGAGTAGCTACACCCAGTAAGACCTGATGATGGCCGAGAGTAAGGCCATCGACGTCGCCCACTTCTGGGGAGACAGGTTCTGACCCTGTTGTTTCCGACACAATTATATATAAATAATAAACAATTATCTCATATGAATAAAAATAAAAATGGGTGGCGAAAATATTAATACTTATTCAATATTGATGCGATCTATGAAAAATACCATTTTTTTAAAATGTAAATACATACAGGAGAATACCGACAGACGGTGCTAGTGATTCTGAAGTCTCATCTGTGGAATTCTATGACGCTTAAACATAGTAAATATGACTAAGTGCTGCATGTGGAGTGTTGATCCGCCATCGTCATAGACTACAGCTTGAGATTCACGCATCATCCTATTAGTACAAGAATTTACTATAAATGGGTGGTCTTCACGGGACGACTTTCGTCTAACCACCAATTTTAATTAATAGGTTATGACTAGCATTTTGCGGGATCAAATTCACACAGACCAGGGGTATTTTAGAGCTCAGAAATCGATTAAAAATCCTTTTTTTCTAATCTCCGTCGAGGATCGAACCCACGACCTTTGGATTGCAAAGCAAACGATTTGACCGTTGAGCTATACCCGCCGGCACTCGCTATAAGAATTATTAAATTTTTAACAGTAATGAAATAAAATGAGGCATTTTAAAAATCAAATTAACCCCTAAAATACGAATCATTTTTACAAAAAATAACTTTTAATTTTTTTATTATGGTGATTAAAAAAATATCCTAAATAATTTTATACTGTGAAATTCTTCTTCTCCTTCTGTATCCGCAACATTACAATAACCTGCCTGCATTTTTTTTGCAAGTGATACCGATTATTCTAATCAACCCTTTTTGCGAGTGCAACGACTTTTGTCTGATGTTCGGGATGCGTTTTTTTTGCATCCCAAACGTCTCCCCCGGGGTTGGGTTCATTTTTAACTTGAGGGTAAATCATTTTGAATTATAATTTGAACCCTTGAATTTGGAATGCCACCGGTGCTGATGAAAGCATTGTGCCCCGGAGCAACACAAAAGTTTTTTCTCACTACCACCGGAGATGCGATAGTGTAATTTATTTTTTATGTAAGCGCATGCTCACGTAAAAAAATGCTGCCACAGAAAGAATTAAAAATATCCCATATATGACTTATCTATAACTAGATACTCTATATTCAGGAGGATTGTCAGCAGACAGACGATGTCAACATCTTTCAATGACGGGTTGATCGTGACCTCGCTGGAGTCTCTCATGGAGCCTGAAGTGTGGCCTGAAAGGACCATTGTTCAACCCTAGATACGTGTAAGACAAAAAAATTGCAGTGAACAGTGGTTGAAACCAACTTGATTGAAGATATTGACATATTTAGTGTAATATTGCTTTAGATTCAGTGCTGTTGTGGACGGATACGAAATGTTGGACGTTTGATTTTGTGCCAATAATGCCGTGTTATTTGTGTGTCAACCATGATACACTTATGATATGGTTATTGTTGTCAAAAATGCTAACTATTTCCACTGCGTATTCCGACACTTTTTTTGAGTGTGAGGTCATTGACACTAAATGTGTCAAAACATTTACATACTTATGTTAGTACTTCAATAACGAATTAAAATGATATATTTTGTAATGTCATTGAAAGAAAAAAAATAAAAAAAATAAAAAAATGAAAAATATTAGGTTAAGCCGTGCCTTAAAACCAAATTGTCGAAGTCTCGAGAGCATCGGGCTAGTTATTGTATCTCCCTAAACGTGGTGCCTAACTAACACCAAATTATGCCTCGTATACTATCAGTTGACGTCTCTTTAATTCTCCTTTTACTGATTTCTTGAAACAAGGTATAAGCAACTTACAGACCTCAGAGGCACCAATTTGTAGTGATCAAATACTCAAGATATGAAACGTATACGGAAAGAAGAAATACTGTAAGTGGACTGTTGATTTACTTACGAAACACAGCGAACCAAAGTTACATAACTCTAAAATAAAACAATATTATCTACAAACTTATATCTCGAGAGATTTTGGCAACAAATTTCTTCATATTTATTAATTTGTTCAATTGATAGCCTTCCTGCTGGCAAAAGTCTTAATGTATGGACGTAGAAATGATTGTACAGGTGAAAGACCAGAGTCGGAAGAAAACGACTCCAATAGTGATGCACTGCTGTGTGACTGCAGAGACCTTCAGACCGGATCACATCTAAGATTCTACCCCATGTGTCCAACTAGTTACTCCTCATAACAACAAACGGGTCATTAATGCTGCCAGATATTGGTTTGCATATATTTCACATTTCTGACAAGAATAATAACAATACCATTCAGCTAATTGTTATAATATGACAGTCATTTTAACCGTACCAAATATTTGATACCATGATATTTACATAACGCACCCGGTATTTTTAGAATTATAGTCAATCGCTGTAACACTTAGCCACGTCCCTCGGTAAAGAGCACCCTGCTGTTGGTAAAGCATTGTGCTTCGAACTGCATAAAAGTGCATCTTCAATACTATTGAGATCCGATATTTTAATGTGAATCTAACACCCTTTGCATAAAAACGCTAATTGTACTTGCGGATGGATAAAACATAGATTTTTAAAAATAAAGTGGTTCTTAATTGTGGTACCTTATGTTATATTAAAAAAATAATACGTTTCATTAACATAATAACTAAAAATATATAAGCCATAGACACATATTTTCGATGTCCATTTCGTGTGAATTTATACCGAAAATGCCGCTTTTCACTTTCCATATATGCAATGATAGCAACTAAAAAGTAATAAGTATAATCAATTGTACTTTTTCACAACTAAACTTTGCTATATCTGTTGTCAAAATGTATAACAATTGTATAATTTTCAATTGTGTGTCTGTTAAGTTTTTTTAGAGCAAACATAAAGAAAGTAAACTAAATTTAGGACAAACAAACTGAATTTAGATGAAATAATAAGTTCATAAAATGACATATTATTTTTTAGAATTTCTGAATTGAGTACAGTGCATGCATCAGATTGCAGTTACCATTCATTCAACATTACACCTTTCTGAGTTTAGGTAGCGATGCATCCCACGGCGTAAAAAATACTAAGCCAAGGGTGGGAATTATTTTTCTCAAAGCGGAAGGGTTGATGCGAGGATTCCGCACTAAGGGATGCTGCAGGGCTGCAAAAATGGCAAAAAAATATTATAAATATTTAACAAAAAAAAATTGATTGTATATATTAATTATTATGTTGGACAACAGACGGATAATAGATTTTTCCAGACATTAAATATATTAAATTGTATTACATTTTAGGCAACTGCGAGCGTTATCCAAAAAATATTATTGATGTATTTTAAGATCTAGGGACTTTCAGAACTAAGTAGTCTAGAAAGGTGCTCCTAAGAAATGGTAGATATTCCTAGGCTTTAATACAAAAACATGCCTTCTATGTTGCCAGATATTAAGCTACATATATTTGACTTGGCCGATATGTTTTAAAGTTGCGAGCAAACTATCCGGGACTGATCATGAAAAGGAAAGACTCACTTGCTATGCAACGGAAAAAATTGGAGGAGGTCAGATTATTGAGATGGTTAAATTAAACTGATAGGGATAGCGAGCATTAAGAGTTGTATTGAGTCTTGGGAGCACTGGAGTCTCCATGCTCGTATACTCGATTCTTGTAAATCTTATATATATAATCTTATGTATCCTATTATAAGCCGATGCTGTCGTATAATGAGCTTGGTGAACAAGTGCTGGCATAGAATACTGGAGAAGTGAGATGAACTTTGTGAGGAATAAAGTGGTGATGGAGCGGCCACTGCTCTTACAGAAATATAATTAAGTTATAAATTTAATAATCTATTAAACATAACGTATTTGTTTAACTAAAATAGATAGCTTTTTTTTGGGGCCTAAGGCCCCCGGGCCTGTCGCCTTGTACTTGCGCTCCTTGGGAGCACTTACCAAGGCATTGTTTTCAGAGTACTTTCTCGTTATACAAGTAACGGGTTTTGGTGAGCAACACCAAACGTGACTTTTTGACTTCTTCGCCGAAGGTCGCCGCGAATACAGAAAATGCATGGTAGTTGGGCTCCGTAGATATGAGATCGATATATCCAACTGGTCCAGACTTCTGTTGGATTACGCTAAAGAGCCTTTGCCTACGTAAATCTAATATTGGGCAATGCCACAGAACGTGTTAAGCGTCCTGCAAGGGGCTGCCGCATGGGCAGTCTGGACTATCAACGAGGCTAAACTTGAAGAGTTTAGCCTTAAAGTTGCCGTGCCCAGTCATGAATTGACTAGTCCAGTGGCTTGGAATAAGCCACGGCATCTCCATAATATCTCTCATCGTCACATCTCCATATCCAAAATAGATAGCTATCAATATGTACAATAGTATTATTAAACTTATAAGATAAGAATAGACTTAACTACTTATTTGAGTTTTAAAAAATGCGTCACACATCAAAAAATACACGACATAAAAAGGGAGAAAATCTGTTTTATATTTTAATTATAATAATTTCAGCCCTGACTTCCTGATTTCTTTTACGCATATCCGGGACAGACACGCCAGTTTTTTTATGTATTTTTTTTATTACGTTTCGGTTGCTGTTATTTTGCGTACGTGAATGAAAGAAAAGGGTTAAGGGTGAAAACGTGACACCATTCCATTGTATTTGACGTCGCTATGTACAAAATAAAAAATCAAAGGCCGAAAAAGTGCGTGAAAAAAAAACCGATGCACCGATTTTGGTTGAGCCGTCAGGCAAAAAAAAATGGGACGGTCCTTTATTGCAGTTTGGGATGCACTGTGACAACAAAAGGATTACATCCAAACCTTGAACTGGAATGGGTATTTTGGGTCTCAAAAAGAAACCTAAATAGAGATAAACTCGTGTGACTTTGGGTATTATTTATTACACCTGCGATATAAAATAATGTTTTTTATTCTACGTTTTTTGGTTGCCTTCAAAACAGATTTAAAAGATAAATTGGAAGCAGATTTCGCAATTGTAAAGATCATCTAAATAAATGACGCCTGTTTCAATGTGTAAGAAGAAAATTAATTTTGAGGAAATCTATAAATAAAGTCAAATAATCGTATTTTTAGATCAAAGTCTTTAATTATTCATTGAGTAAACAAATTCATTGTACAACTAAAGAGATTAAGTAAATTACTGTTTTAAATATGTAATTGAAAGAGATTTTTTACTATGTTTTACAAACTCAAATTAAAATTAATAGATAGTATGTACTCGGCTTGGGTTGAACCGCCTCTTACGATCAAATGCTTTGGGCATTGGAAGCGTCCAGCTTATCACTCGATTTTAATACTTTCGATTAACTGATCAATCAAATTATGCCTCCCATACTACAGCTGCAGTCTTATCAAGTCTTTGGGCTCCTGTCCTGGAGGTTTTCAGAAGGAAAAAAGTTCACAAGTTCTTGAAACATGGCAACTGACAGGTCCGAGTCGCGGCAATTTGTGATAGCCATATGTTACAGAAAAATGTACTCGGCTAATTTGCTCATTGTTCCAGATGCAGAGATGTCTTGGAGAGTGTCAATAATGACACAATTTGTGGTGACCTAATTTTGCTCCAGATTTGTCGCGTATATGAAAGAAAAATACTCATACTATGTGATTTTTTATCATTTCTTATTAAAATTCAAACGATATTAAGTTTCTAAACCCTTTAACAGTAACGAGCATCGCTTATTGTTCGCTACTCGCTCCCTTCCGGCCTCATATAATTTCAATAGATCCAACCTTATTGGGTCTTATTGATTATCTATAGGGAACACAAACCAAAAAATGTATTCCTTCCCTTTGCAACATTTTGCTTTTAACATTTGTATTCATCCCGAATCAATGTGTCTGATTTTTTCCGTGTTTAGTTACCCACATTTACTACGTGAATATATTTAATTTGCATGGGGTGTAAAAGATAAAAATAAAATAATAAAAAACCCGATGGAATATTTTTTTATTATAAGCGTCTCTATGAGTCTTTCACAAACAGATAGCTGTGTTTTGTGGATGATGCATAAATGTTGGACTGAAAACAACGTTTTTGAACTGCAGCTCAAAATTTGGGCATCATCCTCGAAACAAATTAGTGGATTTGGTATTCACGGGATGACTTCCTTTTACTATTGACATCAGCTTGAGCTCTTTCAGGCTGATGCCGTAAAGCCTCGAAAAACGATCGTTTGTCTCTTATTTTTGTTCGCTCGCCTGACATGCACATGTAATGTTAGTTTAAATTGTATAATGTTACACGGCGTTTGAATGCGCCATTTTATTTGCTATTACAGTTGTTGGTGCAACTGTCATCTTTAATTTCCTTTTTTGCCGCAACTGTCTTGGGGCGCTAGTGTGCGAGTGCTCCGCCAGTTGTCAGTTGACTCTTCGACCGGTATGGCGAATGCCATATCGGTCGGACAAGAAAGCAAGTCTGTAATAAAATAAACGAGAATCCTGCTTCGAAAACTAATTCTTTGTATTGTTAACCTGCTCCTACATCCTGCCACCCAGTAATTCGATATCCAATTTGCAGAGGAGAATACCATCTAGAGGGTCCGCCAAATAACTTTTTTTTTTTGAAAATGGGGCGCAAAACATCGAGTGTAGCTTCGGCTGTGTGGCACGTAGCGCCGTCTTGTTGAAACCAAATGTTGCCAATATCCTCCTCTTCAATTTTTGTGAACAAAAATGGCCCGATAACGATCACCATTGACTGTAACGTCCACTCCTTGCTCATTTTCGAAGAAAAATGGCCTGATTTTCAAAGTAATGTCGCAATATTTCCCAGCATTGTTCAATCGTATACACAACCATATTCTTTCAGCGGAAAAATAAAACTAATTATCTGTCAAATCAGACATGAGCTACATGTTACCATTCATGAAATAAACACTAGTTGAAAAAAAAAGTTAGATGGCGGACCCTTTACTACTATCTAATTATTTATTATATTTTTTTTACGTACTATGAGCTTTAATATTTCTATATAAATGCTTGCATATGATTTTTCACGGTAAATTATATCAAACAAAGTAATTATACATATTATACACATACGAAGTAATGGTAAAAAAACATGTAAAATTGATTGAACCTGGAACTGGTCATACAACAGTCAAGCAATTATTACCACTAAGTAATTTATTTGATCATTTTCGCTATGAGATGAGAAGACTATGGCAGCTCACAAAACTAAGTATCGTTTTTCTGTGGCAATCACATTATTCTACATGAAACGGAAATGAAAGAAGTTTATTTAGGTTTCGCCTCCTCCGAAATCAACTTTGCATCCCGAAGATCGAAAAACATATATTTTATATTGTTTCTAGTGTAAATTAGTTTAGAGCATATGATATAACTGATAAAGGATAAATCCGACCTATCCTTGAATACGGCAGTCACCTTTGGATTGGAGCCCCAAAATACCTTCGAAACTCAATTGACTCAGTTCAAAGAAGAGCAATTCATCTGATAAACAATAACACTCTTTTTTTTATGTAAAAGCATGCAGGAGAGCACAACCGGTCAAGACCAGTGCACTCTATGACGCTCAGCCAGGGAGGCTGGACGCTAATCTTACGTCTAACCTGCAATCAATGGAATACAGGCGTAAGATTGGTTCACTTAGTATTTTCTACCGTTATTACCACGGTCGCTGCTTTTCGGAACTTAAAGAACTAATTCCTCCTGCACCCACCCACAACCAACAAACTTGTCTTACACTTGCCGAACATCCATACACGGTTAATGTGTGTCGACCAAGAACTGGCAGTTTCCAATGTTCCTTCCTTTATACCACCGGTAAGCTTTGGAATGCTCTTCCAGCGTCTGTGTTCCCTCCTTCCTACAATCTGGACTTTTTCAAGAAACAAATAAATATACACTTGCAATCTTCTTAACCCACACACAAACACGAACACAACACACGTTTCCCGCATGTAGCGTCCAGCCTCCCTTGTTGAGCGTCATGTGCACTGGTCTTGACCGGCTGTGCTCTCCCGCATGCGATTACATAAAAAAAATGATGTGAACAAATATGTTTTATTTTAGTAATTTAAATTTGGAAAAGAATTTTGTTCACCAGGTGTTGAACCTAGAAATTTTCGAATGGCACCGATGCTAGTTGTCACGGTACCATTATACCCTTATTGCAGTTTTTTAATGTTCAATTTTACATTTTGAATTTTGCATCGGCGATATATTATGCGCTTTTTTGTACTCCATATCCATTGTGGCACGCATTGACTACGTATATTTATTTATTATAATTCCTTTCATCTTATTTGTATGGGTTCCGAGCGAACCGAGTCCCTTGGCGTGGAATAAATCTAAATTGGAAATAGCTACGGATTGTATTTGTAAAATTATCGATGGGAAGGGTTGGAATAGACGGCTTGAGGTCCAGTCATCTGTGAGAGATGCTGGAGCTAAGATTCAACTTCCCCGAAAGTGCGGAATATTATAAGTACTTCACCAAAAACAATTTATTTCTAGAAAACAAGAACATAATATATATTTCGGCTTAAATTTTTTTCGAAAGAAAATTGTGTTGATAAATAGTTTTATTAGGATTGTCTATTATTTATTAGTTTTTGTTTATTGATCTTTACTAAGGCTGCTTAATAATGAAATGGTTTAATTAAAATGTACATTTTAATACGATAATTGCAAAGTGAGTGGTTTAAATACAAATTGACTGTTTGTTGTTTTACTCCTATATCTGTCTTTATTTATCTAATTAATTTAAAAAAAAAATGTCTCGTATTATGCTATTCTTTATAGATTGTATACATTGCAATAATTTAGAGTTACACTTATAAGTTTTTTAAATAATAAAACAGAGGTCTTCGGGAACTTGCAAAAATCTCTTGGTACAAGGCATGTACAATGAACTTTGACAATTTGTGGTGACTATATTCTTCAAATACAGAACGGATATGAAGAATAAATATAACGAACTTCATTATTTAGTACTGCATTTAGATTAAATATTAAATAAATAAACATAGAAACAATGTATAATTTAACAAAAATGTTGATCAATATATGTGAAATGAAAGCAGTGTATTTGATAAAATATATTTTGTTAAAATATTGGAATCCATGAAGTAACTGAAAAACTTTACTGTATACGGGTATATTAATTTACCAAGTTGGTAAATGTCCTCTTTTCCTGAAGTGCGCCATCAACCAGGATAGTTCTCATCCAGGACCTCGTTTATGGGCGGGTCTTCCCCTCCGTTTTGCCAACTTTGCCCCGCAGCCAGAAGTAGGCGGCGGTATTAGCTCCAGGTGGAACTTTGACAATTTGTGTTTACTTCTAATGCTTCATGCCGAGGCGAAAGTCTATCCTCTAACAGCAGCAATGAATATCGTGGAGCTGCCGAACAGTTTTTTTTTACAAATCAATTTAAAATTTTGAAAAAACATACAGATATATTTTCCCAGTTTTATGTATTTTAAGACTTCTTCTTCGTAGTATCAATCCGGTGGATTGGTTTGCAGCAACAGAATCTTACATCTCGATCTTCCATTCCTCTCGGTCCTCCGCA
Organism: Glossosoma conforme; assembly: GCA_022606575.1. Taxonomy (NCBI): domain Eukaryota; kingdom Metazoa; phylum Arthropoda; class Insecta; order Trichoptera; family Glossosomatidae; genus Glossosoma; species Glossosoma conforme. The sequence continues at coordinate 619,236 of JAGTXR010000030.1, forward strand.
ACCCTCTTCAGCTCAGCATAAGCGCTACAACTCATGTCCTCGAACACTTGCTGCAAATAATCCCGTCTAGGGCGCCCTCTACAGTTTCTACCCTCAACCATCCCCTACACAATGTCGTGAAGAAGACCATCGTGGCGCATGATGTGACCGATCCATCGGGATCGCCTCCATGAGATGGTTCTTATTAGGTGCCTATCTTCCTTGATTATCCTGAGAACCTCATTGTTCGTGACGTGATCTCTCCAGGAAATTCCAAGATTCTTCTGTATGACCACATATCAAAGGCCTCTAGTCTTTTTTTTATCAATTTTAAGACTAATCAAATATATCAAAAGAAAATACTTGATACATCTATAAAATCAGCAGATACATTTTGGATTCAAATAGAGTGAAGTTGTTGAAATTCGTAAGAAAACCATTTGTTTAAAAGTTTTTTTTGCAAATCCTTAAAATAATGTCAAAAAAGTATGATCACGTTTTTTACATTTTTACAGCTTACACAATTGGTAAAGACAAAACTCTAAAAGCCTCTCGTAAATTTCACTGAGAACGAAAAAGTACACTCGGCTTATTGCTTAGATATCTTATAGTAATGTTTCGTCAAAACAATCCACCTTGATGACAAGTGCTAACCTAGTATAAACATAGGATAAAAAAGCAAATCACCGCACATTGCTCCACTCGAAATTGCAGATTTTTTGTAAAAAACATTAATAATGTTTAAATTTTTAGCTTCTTTTGTTGATGCTTAGTTTTGTCACTTAAAAAACTGACTTTACAATATTTTAATAGTATTTTACACTTCATTCCCTCGATGTTATCTTTGCTCTGTGTCTAGCATATTAGAAAGGTTATACGTAGTTTGTGACTAGATATTATATATATTACGATTATTAGTGTAGTTTTACAATAATGATGATTGCGAACTATTAATATTAACTTTAATTATCTAGAATCTCACTTAGAAAGTAGTATTTTATAGATGATGAGTTTTATTTAGTTGATGATGAAATGATATTTTATTTAATTATAAATAATTAATGAAATCGGCGTAATTAATAATCCCACTGAACTGTATTAAGATCAACAAAACACAAGTTGCTTTTTTCATTATCAAATAATACATTTAATTATATAAAACTATTTTTCATTCAGTGAAGACCAGATAATGTGTGAAAAATTAAAATTTTACACGCGAAAAAGTAAATCGAACAAAGAATAAAATATGCTCAGGAAAATTAGTTATGAGCACGTTTTGTACCTATAAAGCATGCATTTTTTTATAAAACTATTTAAACCTGATACACTAATATTTTAATCGATTAACTTAATGCTATGGAACTGCTCTTGTTATTTTTGTTTATTCCAAAATAGGTACTTTGTTTATTTTCAATAAGAGTGTAATTATATTGTATAATTTAAGATGCCAACGTAATGTGTGTGGCAGACGCTCCCACGCCGTACCTTTGATGTATTCTGCAGATACACATACTATGTACCCATTATTCCATCTCAAGCCCAATCGCGAAATCTTTCAAACGGTTCGTATATCGGTCGATATAGTTTGTAATTATTTTGCATGGACTGCCAAAGCAAAGTACGGGTTGTGTACATACGCCAGGGGCTCTACAAATATGGGTAGCACACCATTACACAATACTTTTTAATAACTAATCAAAGCATTACAAAGTATAAAATTAGAAGACCTAAAATAAGATCGATGTGTTTTTTTTTGTAAACAAAACATTTAGCAACATAAATCAAGTACTTTCAATTAGCTGATGAACTGTTAAGAAACAATTATAAGTGAATTGATGATTAAATTGAATTTATGAAAATGAAACTGATTATTTAAAAAAAAAGATGACAACAGTCGCGGGTTCGTCATCGGGCCGCGTGGAGGAAGGATGCAGTAGCAGATCGCAAAATTCGCGTTTATTTTCAATATAAGACATCGGTTTCCCCGCCCGACCGTAACATGATGTATCGTGGACCTCGGTCGAACGGAAACTGTGGGACATGCAAACGCCGTATATTTTTATATAAAATTAAAATGAACATTATTAGATGTGCATGTCAGGCAAGCATACAAAAATAAGACACAAAAGATCGTTTTTGGAGGCTTTTCGGCATCAGCCTGAAAGAGCTATTTCAAGCTGATGTCAAAACGTATTTTCAATAAATATTTTCCCCAGAGTCTATCTTATATGCTGTATCCATGAGTGTCAGCGAAAAAAACTAACTGTTAAAAGTGTATAGTTAGGTTATATTATTTTATATTGTATTTTAAAAGAAACAACACATTAAACCTCAACTGTAATGTTTTACCTACGACCCAAAATTCTTCTAATTATATCTCGAGCCTAGTATATTAATACCACAGTTTTGATTTATGTTCTCCTGCGATAACTTCTTTACAATTCAAGATTCTTAAGATGTATTACAGACAAGTATATTCGTCAGATATGAAGCAATGACCCATAGATATCTATCACAAAAGACTATTTAGTTTATATATAACTTATATATTTATGATTTGATTGACATTTACAATAATAATTAAACACGTGATTTTAGACGTCATTATTGTGAAGATATAATCAATAAATTAAGAGGACATAATATTCGGTTGAAGATCTCTGTTATTTAAAGCAAAGAGGGTGGGCGGTCCGCCTACCCACCAACGCCCATCGAACGCCCGCCCTTCTTGTTAGTTCATCCAAATTAAATAGGTAATGTAATTACAAAGTCCTCTCGTAACCCTTCCTAAGCCTGCTCTGGAAACCTAAGCCCAAATTACCCATCCGTATCTGTATTTTAAGGACCTAAAACCCAATGCCCAAGGGCATTTGAAGTCATACCAAGAACGACTACTTCTATGTTCTAAACTTGGACTGTTTAAGAGATGTACAACTAATCAGAAATTTTATGTAATATTAAATAAATATTTAGATTTTCACGGCCAGATTTGATATTGTGGTATTGGGTGTAGCCGTGTGTGGCGAATTTCTTCTTACCAATATTACGAGCGTGTAAGTTGGTGTCAGGAGATAGTTTAACAGTTAGCCTAACGTACCTCCACGAGCGTCATTGTTATCTCCATGGCAACTAACATGTTGGAGATCGTGTACGGTGGGTATGTTCTAAGAAGAGTACCTTCACGAACGTCATGTCGGACTGTGGTCGCCTTGCTTGTCTGTACAGGTTTGTGTATGTGCTAGAGGTGGAAGCCATGCTGTTTTGAGAATCAAGCCGTCATCCCTGTTGATGTTGGTGGGATGTCTTTTGATTTCAATGGCTTACCTTGTACATGTAATCTATTAAATATATTTGCATTGAAATGGTGTTTGAGTATCGTAAAGAATATTAAAATATATTTAGTATTTGACATCGTTAAATGATAATTTTTCATGATAAATTTACAACGAGCTTTTTACGAGATGCTATAATAATGGAAACTATGCTGCATTTGTAAAGTCATCAATTATAGGCTGCGTGGATGAATTTTGATTTAAAAACATATTATTATTGAAGCAAATGATTAATGATCCGTCTGTAGTAATCCCATATAGATATTAGGCGAAATTTTATTGAAAAAAAAAACATATAAAGGGTACCAGAGATTGGATACTTCAATGAAACATCATTACTTATACTTTAAAATACACAATATATTATTTAATGTAATTCGAATAATATATGTTTATGGTTTGTCAGATTGTCAAGAGAATGACGCATATATTGAGCAGTAAATAGATGCTAAAAATCTTAAGTTATAATATACTCACTACAATGATATATAAATATGGTACAAATAAAGCTATTTATCTTTCTAATGAATGAATACGAGCAATCTTTTTACATCCCATATGCAAAGAACGACTACACGTCGAGGATAAACGTCATAGAGTCCATTGGTAAGGCAAAATACTTTGTTGGTTTCTGTAATGAAAATATTTTGAAACTGAAAAAAACATATGAAAGTGAAATTTCATCATCATTCAATTTCAATTTATTTTCTTCCAGAAACATTACAAATATAAATATTTAATTCGATTCTGAAACAGGATATAATACAACAATTTATAAATAATACAATAATAATACAATCATTTAAAAAGTCCCGGAGCCCGTTATACAGAAGACTCCACGAAATTACTTTGATAAATAAATTCGTGGAGCTCATGTCGAAACTGGGCTTCTCTCAAGTGGAATATATCAATATTCGAGGCGATATCGTTGAACAGTCTGATCACCCTCCCTAGAGGCATAGTCGCTGGCAGGTTAGTATTACCTCTAGGAAGAACAAACAATCGGTGCCTCCTTATCCTTAAATAATTGCCAATTTCAAACAAAATATCAGGATTTCTGAACACGCCACGCACTAGGCGAAAGAAATGCATACTCAAGCACACATCTCTTCTAGTTCTCAACTCATTGTATCCCAACATACCCCGTATAAAGTTAGATGGGTACAGCCACGGATAATATCCATACATCCTCATGTAAAGAAACCTCAAAAATTTCTTCTGATCTCTCTCTAACATGAGGCCATATTTATACTCGCGGGGAGCCCAAATAATAGCCCGCTCTCAAGTATGCTACGAACCAATGAATTGTACAGTACGACCAGTACGTTAGTGTTCGAGAAAGTCCTGACACTACGCAGAACAAATTCTAACACCTTCAGTGCCCATCCACACACAGCTTCAATGTGAGCATGAAACGTTAGCTTGCTTTCAAAGAATATGCCAAGGTCTCTGATGGATGATATTCGCGGGATGCCAATACCATCCATACTGTACCTATGGTATACCATCTTATAATTACGAGTATACGATAAGACGCTACACTTAGCAACATTAAATATCAGTTTGTTACGTGCACCCCAGTCAGATATATTATCAGTATCCGACTGGAGAAGTCTGCAGTCGTCCAGGGTAACTACATCCAAGAAAAGCTTTAAGTCATCAGCGAACAACAAAAACAAAGCATGATTTATAACATCAGATAATCATTTATATCCGCTGCCCTATTAAGAGCATTCAGTCGTTACAAGATGTCGCAACAAAATTCTGTCAGCAAGCAGTATTTTCCGCAAGCATCTGTGTTAAAAACGAATTAAACGTCTGCATTGATATTTAGAGAAAAATTAACAATTATAAATTTTTTGAAAAAAATAAATACACATAAGAAAATAACTGAAAAGCTCGTAAAATGTTATTTGAAGAACGTGCGCTACGCACATTGACCTTACGACGACAAATGAAGGGAACCAAGCGATAAACAATAAAAGGGGACATGGATTGACTTTTACGACTTTCCACATGACTCATATCTAACGTGACTATATTTTGAGCTCGAAACAGGACATAATACATTTTGGTCGTTATATTTATAAAAAAATAAACAAAAAATAAACATGTTTTCAATATGGTAACAAAAATAATTAAAAATATAAATTTGACGTTTCTCTCGTATCAGTGGGACATACTGCTTAAAAACGGGACTGTGCCGTTCAAAACGGGACGTTTGGTCAGCTCTGTCATGTTTCGTATAGAGCCCGGATACAAGCGCAGTAAAAGCAATTTATGAAAAGTTCACTCAAAGCCTTTAACTTCCTGATTTTTTCACATATCGTACTTTTGCGACAAGACTGTTACAAGTCAAAATATTCCAAAGCGAAAAAAAAAATTATACTTGTTGACATCCCCCATCTTTAAAAAGGCGACAACCAGTCGCGGGTTCGCCATTTGGCCACGTGGAGGAAGGATGCAGGAGCAGGTCGTACGGCAAAGAGCTTATTTCGAAGCACAATTCGCATTTATTTTTAATAGACTTGGTTTCCCCGCCCGACCGACACATGACGTTTCGTCGGTCGGACATACCAAAGTTCCTTCCTTAATGCCACCGGTAAGCTATGGAATGCTTGACGTAGCGCCGCCAAGATAATCGCGGCAAAAACACAGATTAAAGTTGACAGTTGAACCATCATGAAATGGAGCAACTGTCTAAACAAATAAAATGGCGTATGCAAACGCCGTGTATTTGTATATACAATTAAAACGAACATTATTAGATGTGCATGTGAAGCGAACAAAAATATGAGACAAAATATCGTTTTTCGAGGTTCTTCGGCATCATCCAAAAAGAGCTATATCAAGCTGATATTATTGTATATACTGACTAAATATTTTTAAAATACGAGATTTGTAAATACAGTTAAACTCATACAACTAAATGCAATGTATTTGTTCAAAAGAATCAGAGTTCATCTCTTCCAATCTTCTTCTGGCAATAGAAAGAGGAACAAATATCGTACTTCATTGAGATCAGTATATCTATAGTATTTATCAATTCTTCTGCGATTCTTTGGTGTTGTGTCAAAATTTTTGATTTTCAGTTGATAAGGTATTTCTTGTATTCAAACAGATCTGCGTTCGGCATTTGACCGACTGAAGTATGGAAATATGCCTTGAAATATGCTCTTGCTAGGAAGCGGAAAAGAAAGTTTAAATTGATGAAGCGCAGGCAGGTCTAGTTAATTATTTATCATCAGCTTTCGAAACCCATATTACGGATGCGATGTTTTTTGTGTAATACCAGGATTCATGAAGACCCGTTGCTTATCTTAAAGTGATAAAAAAGACAATAAGCCTCTGAGATGTGGTCTTACAGAAGAATAATCGGAATTTTTTGGAGAGACCACGTCACGAACAATGATGTTATCAGCATAATCAAAGAATATAGGCACCTAGTAAGAACCATCTCAGAGAAGCGAGTCCGATGGATCGGTCACGTCGTGCGCCACGATAGTCTTCTTCACGACACTGTGGAAGGGATGGTTTTAGGGTAGAAACTGCAGAGGGCGTCTTAGACGGGAGTTTTTGCAGCAAGTGTATGAGGATATAAGTTGTAGCTCTTATGCTGAGCTAAAGAGGGTTGCAGAGGATCGAAAAGAGTGGAGATTGAGTTGCAAGCTTTAATTGCTGCATACCAATCTACCGGATTGATACTACGAAGAAGACCAAGATTCGCAACTGTCAAGAAGAATTAGTTTGTCATTGTTGTAAAATCTGAAAGATATATATATAAAATTAATCGTTTTTTTTCTACTTGTGGCACTCCATTCGCAATAGTGCGATAGACCGAATACGTAATATTTCAGGTTCGCAAATAATATGTTGTCTCTGTGAGATTTCCAAGGGATGATTGAGGATTCCAATTTGTAGAAAAAATAAGACAAAACAAGGCCGGGGATTCCTCGGGGGGGTAGAAATAAATTAGATTTACACCAGAGTTGAATTTGATACACTGTGGTTTTCTTTTGCGTTCAGTCGTGGCTTGGGATGTGCACGAAACAAGATGGAATAACTCTCTTCCTCTTGTAACTTTTCCAATAAATCCAACATAGATAAAATGTAATTTTTAATGTCGAGACAAAATAAATAAATGTATATTCTTGGCAATGTGGAATTTGTTTTGGATTTAAATTCGTTTATGAAATAACTGTATATTAATGTATTATTTTAGATGTTTGTTATATACTCGTACAAGTATGTACAAAATATAAGGTGACAAATCAATGTATGTATTACATTTTTTTATTGTGTAGATCATTACTTAACCATATATAAATAAATTTTAATAATAAACATCGAATGAAACGAATGGCTATTTATTTACATTTCCCTATTTTTAAACAGCTCTAATAATCAGATGTATTTTTTTTATTTTTATTTATTGTCCTAATTGAACATTATTATTTGATACGAATGATATAATTCAGTAATTCAGAAGGTTTTATTTAAAAATACACATATATGAAACAGACAATGATTTAAATTTAAATATGAATTTAAAATAAAAGTGAATATTATTTATAGGTATATATTTATATGTATTAAATTGATAAGTTTTTTTCGTCTATCATCATCATCAAACTGTATCCTTCCACTGTTGAACGTAAGCCTCCCGAATATCGAAGAGATCCTCCGCCTTCCTCATCCAGATCACCCCCGCTTTTCTTCTTATACCGTCAGTCAATCTTGCAGGGGGTCGGCTAATACTTCGCTTGCCATTTTTTGGGAGCCACAGATTTGTCCTGTCCATTGCCACTTGAGTGTGCCTATTTGGTAGGTAGCCTCCACAAATTGAGTTCTTTTGCGGATATCCTCGTTTCACAATCTATCTTTTAGCGAAACTTCTAGCATGTATCTCTCCATAGCACAGTGGGTGACCTTTATTTTATGGGTAATCACCGGATATCATTAAAAATATGATTCAAAGAAGTACCCATATAGTAATATGCTTTAATAAGCTTCCCTGGCTGAGCGTCATAGAGTGCACTGGTCTTGACCGGCTGTGCACCCCTGCATGCCACTGTATATAAATAGTCGTTATTCCTCATTCTTATCCATCATGACCTAATTAAAGTACTCACTTAATTAATAAAAATGTACCTACTTAATAGAATGTAATTTAATTATTCAAGTATAGATCAAGATATAATAAAGGTGACCTATTATACAATTGAAACGGTTCTTCGATGACTGATTTCGACGAATAAATAAGTTGGAATATAATATATTTGGGAATAATACTTGCCTTAGTGTGTGTTATGTTGTATAAGACATAACGTATTATTGTGTGGCACGCACACACAAAAGTACATAATATATGCCATATCTACTACATAGGCATCGGAGGTTATCGGCTGGCCGTAGGGGAGAAAATGGGAGAAAGGGGAGAAAGAGGGATAAGGAGGAGGTGGAGGGTAGAAGAGGAACTCCCACACCCACAACCTGCTACAGCCCACCCCTAGAAGCCGCACATATATGAAATATATATGTTAGTATGTGCGCAGAGGCAGATCGAAAGAAAAAAGATATTGGAAAAAAAAAATGATTTGAAATTTTAGATTATTGTTTATTGTATTAAAACATTTATATAGATAAAAAATCACAATAATTCAACCGTATCATCATTATCATCAGACTGTGTCCGTACACTGTTGAGCGTTGGCCTCCCGCATAATCCTCTTCGTTCCTCTGAATTCCGCATCAAAGCCTCACCCGCTATTATTTTTATGTCTTCAGTCCATCTTGCTGGGGATCGGCCAACGATTCGTTTGTCAGGCCTTTTGCGCCACTACAACACATTTCTTGTCCATCGACTGTCATCTCTTCAACAGATATGTCCTGCGTCCTGCCCATTGTCACTTGAGTGTGCCTATTCATTGGGTAGCTTCCGCTACTTGAGTTTTCCTTCGGATTTTCTCGTTTTCAATTCTTCACTCCACATGACAAAAAGTTAAAAAATAACCGTTTATAAATGACTTAAAAAATGATGCAAGAAACCATTACAATAGTAAAGCAAATTAATGAGAATGCTTGTTTATAATATTAAATGTAAATAAAAAACATTTTGAAACTATTTTTTTTCACTATAGATGACGACATGTTTCAGCTACGTTGAGTACCCATTGTCGAGTCAATCAGGAAAGACAGTGTGCGCGCTTATATAATGCAAGGTGTGAGTGATTAGGTGGGTGTAGGTTGTTAGATGGGTATATATTCAATAGCGCATTGTAAAGGAAAGCAATTATTATTTAAATATTTATTTTCTTTACCCTATTATATTGCTTTGGTCTCCACCTACTCTATAACGTTCAGCCGGGTCAGCTAGCCGCCGCGTAAAAAGTGCTCAGCAGTTTCCAATGATCCGCTCCTGAATGTGTCCACACATATATATGTATAATATGTTTATGTTTGTATGCTGCCCCTTACTCCTCTCCCCTGACCCCGGGGGTATTTGCATTCCCCGCTCCCCCGCAGTCACACGAGAGGAGTGCCAATAAAACGAAAAAAATGCTCTACAAGAAGAATTAAATTCGTATTTAAGTGCCGTAGCGTGAATTGTTAAGAGCCTCACACGCTTTCAGGAATTCAACCCTTCACCGCCGAAGAGGATGCGAAGAATTTAATTTTTATAACACGCCGATGTGATGTACATCCCTCATATTTTTATTCATATTCACATAGCTTAAATTGCAAACGAATTTCAAAGCGATGACAGCACTATATATATTAATCTTGCATTTATTTTTAACTCGTGATCCTTAACCCTTTCATTACGGCTCGGTGGAATACAAATTATACTGTCAATTATAAAACTAATATTTGATGCATAAATGTACTTATCTGGTCTATTTTCATATATCACATTGGTTCTTGTATCCTTTAGCTATCAGATGATATATCATAAAAAACTATTCAAATAAAGTAGCAAAACACGGCTACCGATGTCAACGGTAGTAGAATCTTACACAGCATATATCGGGTACCAATACAAACAGGTTAAATTAATAAATACAAAAAATTGGAACACAACCAGCTTGAACGAGAAGAAAAAAAGTAGAAGTAGAAGAAGAAGTAGAAGAAGAAGAATAGGAAAAAATCGAATGCAGCTTTTAGGTGGCAACTCAATTAAAAGTTCCATTTTATACGGAGATTATAATAAAACAGTGCTTAACGTGATCAATTTAAAACGAGGTTAAATACTTCTTTTTGTTCCTCTTGTACCGAGTCCATTTATTATTTAACTTCGCCATTGGCAATCCAAGGCTCAGATGTAAGAAGTGTAGGGTTCAAAGGTAAGGTTAGCAGCCTGTCAATGGTAAAAAAAATACAAAATCAAAGCCCGGAAAGCCAAGCCTTAGAACACGATAGATCTATAAGAAATAGCGAAAATATTTTTATGTATCATGAAAACAGTTTCTTGTTGAAAAGCAATGCACTAAAAGAGAGCTCCTTTGTATCATAAATTGCCTCAAGTTTTGTGATAAGGCTGGACCCTTCTTGTAACAGTCTTGCGTCGAGGGACGATTTTCAAATTTAAATTTCCACCAAGTAAAAGTTTTCTATGTAATCGCACACTCACTGTTTGATATCAACATAAAATAATATTAAATTAAATATTATTAGTACTATTGGTAGCCTTCGTTTTTAAATCCATTCTGAAAATAAAACAAACCATTTTTTTACTATGATTTAATATTGATAACCTGAATTAATAACGCTGAAGTTTTTTTTATTTCAAAGTATTCTAAAATATACGTAACATTTTTTTCTTTTCGTATCTGTTCCATATGTAGAGCATATAGTCATTACAAATTGTCTTGACTCAGTTATGTCAGTCGCCATTATATAATCTTAAAATAACCCTACATTATATAGTTATAAAATCAGTAATTCAAAAGTATGAATGTCTTAATCTGTTTGCAAATATATAAAATGCTAAAATATTTGTAAGAATCTGAAACTATAATACTTCGTACGACTTAAAAAAACTACTATCTTGGTATAACCAGGTTTTGTTGAAGTGGTGCATGGGTAGGTGAAGACAGCAAGGAAGGCTCTACACACGCCTTAAACGCGTTCAATTTATCGACAACATATTTTTCTCAGTTAAAAACTGTTCGGTATGTTAAAGTTGGTAAGCCTGAAACAAGGATACTCAAAAAATACACCAATTTTACTTTATTCTACCTTAGGGATTAGTTTTATTGATTACACCTAGCTCTATACACTTGCGATATACATTTGAAATTCTTTCAAATTATAAAAAACGAATATTTAATAATAAATTACGTATGACTTATGAATGTAATTCAAAAAAGTGCAGTATATGGAATACAAAAGTATATTTGCTACAAAAAAAACGGCACAATTATTCAAAATTGAAGTGTTTAACTCATGTAAACGTGTATTTTCACTTTAAACTTTTGTCAAAGAGATGTGATTATTAGTAGTTGTACTTACCAAAAGGCTTTGGAAAGATCTATATTTGAATTGCTCTTAAAATATCATATATAATCGACACACATAAGTAGCAATTAGCATAACATTTGCATTTTAAACGATCTAGTTGAAAGATGTTGGAGTGCCGACCAAGAAACGATAAACAGAGTGTAGGTAAGATGGACTAATGACACCAAAAAAAGAGTAGATGGAGGTTGTATGCTGCACCCAGAAAATCGAAAGGGAAAGAGACTCGTGCGAAAGGCGTTCTTCAATATACATACACTTGATGAGGATTATTATAATCTACATATGGTTAGAAAATATGTGTATAGCATCTGATTGATCCCTGATTTTTAACAATCGCGAAAAGTAAAGCCTCAACCAGTTTACCTCTTCGCGCCCGTGCCTCCTTGGTCGATTATAGCTCTTGTGCTCTCTGGGAGGGACTCGCCTCCTTCCTTTCTCCTCCTCTGCAGGGTCGGAGGACGCGGCCGGTGATGGATGGAGACCGGGCGGCCATAAAATGAAATAGGGTCTCGGGGACCGTAAGGCCTAAGAGATAACGTATTGATATGGTTTGGGGCGCGCTAGCTTTTTTTCGTCCGTAATATGCGTGCCTTGATGTGTTAAACAGGGTTGAACTTCCGATAAAAACGAAATTCTAATAAAAGTTTAACATCATCATTGCCTGTATCCATCTAATGTTAAACATATACCTTTCACATCCAGTCTCCTCCCTTTATTATTTTTGTGATGATGTCAGTTTTTATTATTCCAATATACCGTTTGTCCTTTCTTGAACGCAATTTTCCAATAATTTTCATTCCAATTGACCGAAGTCTCTTTACTATTATTATTATATTAGTATTTGTATAGCGCTCTTTTATGACCGAATGATCATTCCAAAAGCGCTTCTTTGCCTCTCTGAGTAAAAAGGTGGGTCTTGAGTCTGCTTCTGAAGGATGCCTCCGCTTTAAGCTCTCTTATGCTTTCTGGTAGTGAGTTCCAGGCCATTGGTGCATCGTAGCTGAAAGCCCGATTGCCAAAGACCGTGCTAGGACTACCTCCCGTCAGCTGCATGGTGCTTCTATTTGCTCTAGCCGATCTGAGCGTCTCTCCACGCGCGCTTATTTCTGAAGGCTTGATAAGTTCTGTCAGATAGCCCGGTGCAGTTCCGTTGAGTGCCTTGTAAGCTAAGAGGCATAATTTATACTGGATTCTAGCCGAAACTCTCAACCATATATCTTTGGCATATATCCGCTCATTGTCACTTGAGTGTGACTAATTGAATATTTTTGTTAATACAAAAGTAATTGTTATTTCATCTTAAATATAAAAAATCAATTATATGTCGCCAAATTGAGTATCCATGCTAAAAAATATGTTTTCTTCCATCAAAAGTTTTCCATTCTTTAAATGAATAGTGTCATAAACGCGTATATTTCCAAATCAATGACAACAGTATATTGTAAAAGCTCTACTAGTTTGATCATCGATGTCAACATCATTATGCTCAAACACAAAATGGATGGGTTGCCAGTTTGGTTGAGTCACCCCTTGGAATGATCCAAGTATAGGGGCGTCGAGCTAATAATCTAATCTTCTCACGAAATTCCATTAAAAAATCAACCGAATGTCTCAGATACCATAGTATCGTGTCATAAAGTTTCCTGCTCTAGAGATGACCCTAAATCATATGTTCTCAGGCAAACATTCGTTGCAAAGATTTTTCGGGACAAGTGTGAACAATGCAAACTTACAGAACTGAGTAGCGACAAAGAGGTAGTATTTATATTTGCCAGATAAGAAACGTATATGAAAAGAATAGAAAATTAATTTAGTTTTACTCTGTATTTTCCAACCCTGAAGTTTGGTGCTACCCATCGTTAAGACCAATGTATGTGTTTACGCCGCGCTATAGAAAACTGCTGACGCGCTCTGGATCACCGATACTTTTTATCTCTTTGCCCCTAAAATGAAAACGATACATGGAAGCTGGTGACATTATGCAAACTCCGTTGAGCAGAGAAAGTTTTTCTCTGAAGAAGAACCTCAACATTGCCTTAAATGATATGTTTTAAGCTTATAGCTTTATATCAGAGTATGCCGCCAGTGGTACAAGGACAACCTTTGTCATTGCGCAACGACAAAGTGGCTACTGACAAAACGTCACCCAAAAAATGATTCACAAACACCGAAAAGCAATATTTACGAATATGGATATGAAAATTTTGAAATGTTTATCTTTATGATAAAAATATGCTCTAGATATGGAACGGATATTACAAGAAATATAGGCATAAAAGCCAAATGACAAATAAAATATTCTGTAAATAGATGAATAACCGACGATTAGTCTTAGGTTAGACTTCTCTAAGACTAGAGGCCTTTGAGATGTGGTCGTACAGAATAATTCTCGGAATTTCCTGGAGAGACCACGTCACGAACAATGAGGTTCTCAGAATAATCAAAGAAGATAGGCAACTAATAAGAACCATCTCAGAGAGGCGAGCCCGATGGATTGGTCACATCGTGCGCCACGATGGTCTTCTTCACGATATTGTGGAGGGGATGGTTGAGGGTAGAAACTGCAGAGGGCGCCCTAGACGGGAGTATTTACAGCAAGTATTCGAGGACATGAATTGTAGCGCTTATGCTGAGCTGAAAAGGGTTGCGGAGGACCGAGAGGAATGGAGATCGAGATGCAAGATTCTGTTGCTGCAAACCAATCCACCGGATTGATACTACGAATAAGAAGATGTCTTAGGTTCTTGTCTGTCCTTGTAAGGAAATAAATATATAATTTACTTGACAGAACATTCGGGTATGATAAAATATTTGGATATAGATAACTTGAAACGACATGTTGATAGGTCGCTATTCGGATCAGACCGGAAGGATGCGTCGAGCTAATCATTCGTTCTTCTTAAAAATATTAGGAAACATCTAAATATACTACAACTGATTTATCTTCAAGATTGTGATTTAAAGTCTGTTGAAATATGCACAATGTATACTCGGCAGAGCTCCAGCAACAAAAGTGGCACAAGTTTCAACAAAACATAAACCTTTTCTATTTTTACCAGCAAACGCATTAAGTGTAATTTTAATCATATTGAGAAAACAAATGAAGCAGTTCATAAGTAAGAGTATTTTCATGTTTTTTTACGTTTAAATTAAAAACTCACGGCTTTTGGGTTGAACCATGTGCGACAAATTTTTAATTCAGAGAATGAATTTCATAAAAGCAACGAATTATTAATTAGTTCACTTTATAAATGCATATAAATAAATCCAAACCCCTCTCGTAGATCACAGTGTTTCAACGTCACGTTAATTTATCAAAATAAAAAAATTTAAAAAACTACGCAGCCTAAAAAGTGTTCAGCTGAAAAACGAGTAAAAACTTCATCTCCGAAACTCTCTGAATCACTTACATTTTACAATATTTAGATCACAGTGTCTGTGACGACATTGCAAGAAACATTTCAGTTTTTTTTCTTTTAAAAGAATTATTGAAGCGGTTCTACCACTTTGAATTGCACGAGTATTTCGTCATTGTACATAAAATAGATTGTCTTTATGAGTATCTGTTGATCGTCTTAAAAGTATTATGAGGAGTAAATGAAAGATTTTAGTAAATTTATTTACTTGTTTTGTTAAACGATTTGATTATTGGGTTCCTGCGGAAAGCCATGATCAAGATGCAATTTTTTAAAAAGTAATTTTGAATAAAATTTAATAAAAATTTAATGTGATATATTAATTTTGTATGGCACTACTACTAACTCGTAATTATTGTCATCAAAAGTAAAGATAGAATCGTTATAATACAAAAGAGTATATTTATCAAAAGAGATAGAAAATAAACAATTGCTTTAAGTGACATTAAAAACCAATTCGGGACAAAAATATCTCATATATTCGTTCTTTTGAATCGATGACATGAAATAATGAGAGCGGATAAAAATTTTATTTAGAAATTATCTTACTGTTGAACATACGAGTATAATTCGATGTGTAATATTTAGACAATCTCTTGATGAAAAACAAATTATTTAGGCTACTCTGTAAATTAGACTCTAGGTTACGTGTAAGATGCGTATGTGATGTTTTAAGATTTGTATTTACCAGACTTTTGTGTAAATAACTTCTCTATGTCTTTGATCTCTTTACAGGTTCCTTCTCTGGAGGTTTCTTAATGCCCTGCGGATTAGAGTTAGTCACCTGAAGATATATTGACTAGGCTAGACGACGCGTCGCTTTGACATTAAACACCCGACCAACCCAACTAACCCAACCAGCCCAACCATCCCGGTCACAGACATTTATCATCTCTCAGAGAGAAATTAATCACATGGCTCGAGGGCCTCAACTGTGGCAAGCAGATATGAAACACACTTAATGTACCTTAGTTCATTGTAAAGTGATATTCACAACTATAAGTTGAGTATTTGATCAACCATATTCGATATTAGAAACATTTACGGTTGACATTATGAATTTAATTGATATAGATATATATTAAATGTTTTCAAGAATTATAAATAACTTGAAATTCACACAATATCTAGATCTTAGACGTAAGCAAGTTATAAAAAATACTTTTATTAATACCATCCAGTTACCACAATTTAACATTATAAAGATTATAGTCCGTGAAGGAACAAGACACCCTCCATTTTTTTCCTGATACTAAAGAAATGCTCTAAATATTTGTGGTAGCCATTTTATTTAAAATAAATAATTTTTAGATAAAAACGAATCTAGGAGAGTGTTTTGATATAAAGATTGTTATACAAATATTGATAATATTAATATAAATGTATATTGCTTAAAATATTGTTTACTATATTCGCTTCAGATGGATCTTATGATTGCAATAAATTTTCCCTACACAGTTCCAATACCTGTTATCATTCTTGTCTTCGTCACAATTAATCTCTATACTCTTGATTTTGCACCTCAACCCAACCAATGATACGCAGTTTATATCGGCAGTTACTATTCAAGTACGTTCTACATATATATTTTTAACTTTGTTGATTGAACGATAACCGTTGTGATATTACTATTGTTGTTGGTCAAATGGCTACGGCTAAGAAGTGCTTAAACAGTATATTTTTTGTCTCATAGCTAAACTATGAAACTACAGGCAAAAATAGTTTTTCATAATTTTAATCATATTTGACGATAGCTGTAAAATAACTGCAAGAATAATTATATTGTTTTCCGTAAATTTTCTTACATGACGTGGAATTGTGACTTTTGAGTTGAGTTGTTGTATGTAACATATTCGATTGCATATCAGCATGGCTTGAAAGGTTTAAAATTACCAGTATTTTTGGAAGTTTTTTAGTATTTTTTGATAGGTTGCTATATATTATCGGATTTATTATAATAATTTAATGCACTGCGAGGAGTAATAGACCTCGAAATCTCTAAAGTCAATATGATAATGAAACATAAACATAATATTCAAGTTCACTTTGAGCGATGGAATGAATACTAAGTAGGAGTATGAAATGATTATTCTTCAGAAAAAACCTTCTGAAAAAATAACCTTAGTTACGTTAACGTTTACAGATACGTCTGATGGATACCGAGCAGACGGTTTCCAATGGACATCAATCATCTTGATGGAGAGTGAACCTCTGATGTCTAAATAAGATTTTGGATCACCTCGGGTCTTCCCCTCGGGTAGAAAGGTGGAAATTCATTCGTGGAAACTTTTATGCGAATTTTTCGGGACAAAGCATCCACTTTTCATACAAAGTAAACACATCGCGCACCGCAGGCGCAGAACTCACTGATGTATAGGCTGGTTGCAAAACAATGAATGTTTTTGATTTTTGATCAATTAAAAGATCTACATGGATCAGTCAACGATTGCAAACTTAATAGTATGAGCGGCATTAGCGTTTAGGAGTGATACTGTAATAAAATGTTGAATAATTTGACTAGTTCAAGGCCAGAATGTATGTTACCAAATATTATTGGGATATCAATCTCAGAAATTTGAAAAAGTTGAATGTCGGTCTCACATCTTAAAAACTATGAATGCTATGTCACGTTGGTATCTCACCGAAGAACTTATTTTTCTTTATAGTACGAACTTGCCCTATCCTTAAATACGGCAGTCACCTTTAGGTTGGAGCCCTAAAATAGCTTCTTAACTCAAGAAACTCGATTAAAAAAGGAACAGTTCAACAAGTATTGAACAAATGATACAATTAAGTCTAACCTGCAATATTAATAATTCAAGTAGTGTATATTTATATATTTGTAAAAATACATACTACATGATCTATATCACTATCTCCTTCTTCTAGGATAGAGGACCATTAATACTTCAAGTATTGCAGGTTACACACACGTAGGATTGGCTTACTTAGTCTTTTCTAAAGTAATCATCATGACCGATGCTCCTCTGATCTTAAATAATTACTTCGTATTACACTCACCTACAACCAACAGACTTATATCATATATATACGAGGTACACGACTAATGTTAGCCGACAAAGAATTGGCAGCTTCCAACATCATTCCCAAAAGTCACTGGTTAGCTCTGGAATGTTTTTCTAGTAAATACGAGTATACGAGTATGTGCTTCATTCTTCATACAATCTGGATCTTCTTAAGAAACAGATCTAAAAAGGTTTGCAATCTCCCCAAACCGTAGTCAAACACAACACGTGTTTCCTGAATGCGGCGTCCAGTCGACTCGGATGGTTGTCAGTGAAATACCTCTGCAGGTAACTTTTTGTGTATGTTATGATATCAGCTTGATATAACTACTATGGTAGAATGTTAAGCGGTGTTTGCATATGCCAGAATATTTGTTATGACAGTGGGCCCATTTTTTGTTGGTACCACTGTCATCTTGAATTAGATTTTTTTCTGTAGCGACAGTTGGCACCGCCGAGATATCAGAGGCGCGCCATTAGTTGACAGTTGAAGTTTGACTCGTGACCGTTATAGCGCGCGCGTTATAGGGCGTTCGCTATAACGGGCGACGTTTTTGACAAATAAACGCGTATAGTGAAACAAAAACAAGCTCTTTGTTGTGAACCTGATTCTGCATCCGTTATCCAGTGAAAATATATCCAAATAAGAGAGGAGGATATCAGTTTATATATTCGTAAAAATAGATACTACCTGATCTATATCACTAGCTCTTTCTTCTAGGATGAAGGATTATTAATGTTGCTAGATAATAAAATACATATATATTGATTAGTTTTGTTTCTTTGTCAGGGTGTGTCTTGTGGTACATACATGCATATTTACCCGCTCACGTAGGTGAACGTGCAATAACATAAAAAGGGACAGGCGAGCAATCTTCCGCCCCTATTCCGCGAGCAAAGTATCTCTCTGAATTTCCGTTTTACTATTTGCGAAACAGGAAAATGTTATCGGCTCTCGAGGGGAATGACGCGGGGGCGAAGGGTCCTGGCCGACCGCCCCTGCCCGCCCGACACCGCCCACTTCTGGGCGCAAAGGGCGCGACCACCACTTTCACTTTGGGACGCAATGAACGATGTACTTGAAATACGTTTGTGACTGAATGTTCGTCATTTGCTTGAATATTCTAGACTATTTGGATTCAATCTTTATGGCAAAGATGTAACAAATATTGCAATAAAAAAATATTAATTAAATATAGGTAAACATATATATATAGCATAGAAAATTTAAGTATTACACTTCAACAGTTTTATTTTATTTTTTTACTAAGCATTAACCCTTTCGTTACGGCTCGGTGGAATACAAATTATACTGTCAATACGGCGTGAATTTTTCAAACTTTTTTTTCTTAAAACTAGTATTTGAAGCATAAATGTACTTGTTATCTGACCTATTTTTATATATCACATTGGTTATTCTATTCTTTAGCTATCAGATGATGCATAAAAAACGATTATATTTAACAAACGTTCATTATGTAACTCCATACATGTGGTGGCATTGACACATGTGGTTTACAGAAAAATCGCTTCTGTGACAAAAAAAAAGGATATTTATTTACATGCTTTCCAGATTCCTGTTAAGAATACATGTAGGTTGATAAAGGGAATGACTGCAGTTCCAAGTTCCTACCGTAGATGTCACAATGAGTACAGCAAGTAGCAAAACGATATATCACGGCTGCCGATGTCAATGGTAAGCGAATCTTAGATGGCATATATCGACAACCAATGCGAAAGGGTTAAGAGTCGACAATAAAATGAAAAGACGTGCAGGGCTGTAAAAAGCAAGTATCTGACAAATTGACTCTATAATCAGTATTAATGTTTTTGAATTTTTTTGTTATTATTTAGTAGTGCTCTAATTTAAAGCAGCTTACTAGAGTTTATTAGAATTAAAGGAATTGAAAATAAAAGATTATTTTTACCACGAGTAGTGATTTGTAAACAAAGAACTTAATGCATATCAAGATATTATATTATTATGATGATGTTTTATGTTTGCGTAAGCGGCTTCTTTAGGATATTGTAGGTGTGCCAATGCCAACCAAATTCAAGCTACATGAAATAGAATAGCTTGCAATAACTTGAAAAGCTTGAAGCTATATGAATTAGAATAGAAAGCTGTATTAATTGTTTGTTGTAGCTTGCATTTTGCACACATTTCGTGATATGCGAGTAACATAACAGCAAATTTAACTACAAAATTGAAATTATTATACAAATATGATAAGAAACTGCAGTAGAAGCACGACCAAATTTTATGTTATTGTAGAGGGAGAAAAATTAATGAACGATATGTTTTTTATGCATTATGCAATTTCAACAAGAATTGACAGTTTTCAGTATACGAGTACTCTCATGCATAGTACTTATGCTATAAAACAAACACTAAACAAATTAATTACGTAAAACATTACTTAACCAAGTTAAATTAAAAATATAAATCTACATCAGATTTCTCTCACCAATCTGTGGTGAAAAAGAAACGGCAGAAGATGGGATTCGAACCACGAACTATGCACCTCAATCACAGCGCAATCAATCATGAATATTCTCCAACTCGATCGAGTGGAGAGAATTATCGTATTTATATCATTGTTGCTTTCGTATAATGACAGATGTCGCTTTGCTGTAAATTGAATAAATGTACAATATTTACAAAAATAATAAATAATAATAATCCGAATAAATTAAAAGTAGTTGTTGTTAAGTGTAGTGTTGACGAATACAATTGACATTGTAAAAAATGACATTGCTGGTAAGATTTAAATTTTTTTTTTAAGCATTCACCACTTCCGATATTCATACATACGTGGCGTCGATTAGTATTTCGGAAAAATGATTTGTAGTAATTGAATGTATAAATCGTCACGCTAGTTAAATTTAACCCAACAAAACATATTCGGAATATAGCTTTACATATACTAATCTAAGTTAACCGACGTAAATGTTTAAAAATTTCCTTGAATAAGAAATTTCTCAAATTCAATGTCATATACCTGTACTCGTATATACACTTTTAAAGAATCCAGAATGAAACATTAAGGTTATCAACTGAAAATACTTGATGAAACTGCATAATTATAGTCTTAAATTAATTTTAATTAAAAAAAATATCATTTTTTTTTTAATTTAATCATTATTGAAGATGGTATCCAGGGAGGCCGAAACATGTAATCGTTTAAAAAAAATTGAATCAAAACTAAATATTTTTAATTTGCCAGTTTTTTAATTACAATTTTATTTCTAAATGTATCAAACCTAATTTGTATTTTTTGTGTAACTACATTTGTAAGAATTAAAAAAAATGTATTTTCTATTTTTAGCACTGACTTTGAGATTTATTCACATAATAAAATTATTATTTACAAATCAGTATGCTTATACGCATTGAGAACTGATGAAGCCCTCATAGCTAGTGATGAAGCATTGCTCTCAATGTGATCCATGTGAAAACAAGGTGCAAAATATTTTAGATTTAACTATGTACAAACATTAAAATTTTAATTTATTTCTAAAAAGCATTACCACTATCCACGTTAGTATTACAATGTTTAAACACACAGGAGAGCAGAGTTTGTTTGGTTTCCCCCTGCGCTGGCAGGCGGTGGTTGCCTCAGGCCGGAGGAGGCGACTCAGGGAGTTCGGAGGAGGGGCATCAGAAGCAGACACATGTGTGGAGGTTCGCCTCCAAGAATGGCACATAACGAGCCTTTTGTATGAAGGAATTCGCCTGTGTCGAGAGATTTCGCGAAAGGAATATTCAAGTTTAATTTTGACTTTAAGTTGTATCCAGAAGAATGCGAAATAAAATATCTCGACTTTTATTGTACGTACAGTCAGCCCGGCAAACAAACACCCACTCGCTTGAACATTTGATTTTTTTTCCTTTTTTTCAACAACTCGTATATTAGAATTCTCGAAATATCTTGGAGAGACCACGTTACGAACAATGAGGTTCTCACCATAATCAAGGAAAATAGGCACCTAGTAAAAACCATCTCGGAAAGGCGAGCCCGATGAATCAGTCACATCATGCGCCACGATGGTCTTCTTCACGACATTGTGGAAGGTATTGTTGAGGGTAGAAACTACAGAGGGCGTCCTAGATGAGAGTATTTGCAGCAATTGTTCAAGGACAATTTAGACAATTTAAACAATTATTTATTTATTTCCTTCTGTAACATTACAAAATGTTTTTACATCTTAATTCATTATTGAAGTTTTTACACAAAAGTGTGGCCCTGTAAATTTATTGACACATTTAGTGTCAATGACCTCACACCCAGAACAAGCGTTAGGAGACTCAATGCAAATAGTTGACTTGTAACAACAAAAACCCTGTCATAAGTAAATCATGGATGACCCACAAATAACATGGCATCATTGTCACAACATCAAACTTCCAAAATTTCGCCTTCGTCAACACTAGCACTGAATCTGAAGCAATATAACACTAAATATGTCAATATCTTCACTCAAGTTGGTTTCAACCACTGTTCATTGCGATTCTTTTGTCTTACACGTATGGACATGAGTTGTAGCTCTTATGCTGAGCTGAAGAGGGTTGCAGAAGATTGAAAAGAGTGGAGATCGATATGAAAAATTTTGTTGCTGCAAACCAATCTACCGGATTGATACTACGAAGAAGATTAGAACGCTATTTTAAATTTTAAGACACTTAAAATGTAGTTTTGAATCTTTTACATATAAATGAAATAAAAGTAAAATATCATTCATCATTGATACTTATATCGTTATTAAATGGGTAAGGTTTTAATTCATTTTTATTTACTAAGGCCGCTGTTCTTCTAAAAAAATACATGACCTGTTACACACGACCAACAACCAGACAAACGTATGTGCTTAATTAACTGTTAAATATATTAATAAATCGATATTTAATATAAATTAATTTCTAAAACTTGCCGCGAAGATTTTACAATTTCTACGTTTCTTCATACACTATAAATAATGTAACGCGTAAGCTCTAGAAAAGATTTATTTATTTAACGCAACCGCAGCTCCAAGGTACAAAGAATAAGAAACATAGATTATACATAAGCATACAATACATACAAAAGAGAAAAAAAACATAAAATAAGAAGAAGATGACACGTGTCAAAGATCACAGAGATCTAGGAGAACAATACCATCGATAAAAGAGGAAAAGGATGTAAGAAAAGGATCAAGGTGTGCTGGTAGGCCATTTAGGAGCGCCATTGCCGTTGTACTAAATTGAGTGGTCGAAACTCCATAAGTATCAACTGGGATCAAAAACAATGGATGGCTACTAGCACAGGTGTAATTATCTGGAACGTAGAAGTTAAAACATTAAAGAACCCCATGGTTGTGAATTGCACCGCGACGAAGAAGGAGAATGTTTGAGAGCAGCAATTTTCCTCCGGGGCTGACTTATTTTCTAATAAAATCTTTAAATTCTACCGAATGTTAAGAAAGCATCCCTAGAAGAAAAGAGTTGTGTTATGTTCGGAATTGATTGAATTGAATGGATAGTTACCGTAAATATAAAAATTGAGACGTCTGAGAATTTTTTTATGAATTTGTTCGAGCATGATAATGTATTTGGATTTATTGGGAATCCAAACTAAGCTCCCAAACTAAGTTATATAATAAATATTCTAGATAAGAAAACTGTCTTCTGTTTTAATCTGGTCCGTCAAAAATAAACTCAAACTGGGTAGTGAAATTCTTTTAAGGTTATTAGTTAGAATATACTAGATTGGTGAATTGTCACATGAGTATGTGGATAACTGTTCAATAACTATTTTATTATTCAATACTAAGGAAGAATACATTCGATTTAACTTCATAAAAAGTGTATTATGTCTTTTACTTAGAAACATATTTTGAGAATCAATGTGATTAAATAATAAACAGTAAAATGTTTAATAGTGTAAACAAAGTTTTTTTTAAATAATAAATTGCTATCGAGAAATTAGTCGAATTCTTGTTAAAACTGAAAAGCATTACAGTAAATATCTTTATAAAACATATCAATATTGTAAATGCACTAACGATTTACTTAAATTTTACAATTACACCCTCTTATACGAGTATAACAACATTCTTCAAGCACGCATATTTTAACTGTCCAGCTTGTGCGTTTGATGGTCGTAATCATATTTTGGTGGTCTCCTGCATACTTTAGCATAAATTAATTGGCAGGCTTTTACTGAGCAGGTACGTATGTAATTTCACTTACATGATCATTAAAATAGACTACCTGTGTACATCTTAATCCCACGTATTTCAGAATGTTTACTTTAGATAGAGCTTAAATTAGAGATCGCGGGTCTGCTGGTTTCCTGTATAATTAATGTACGTAAGTCCTCCCCTGAACTTGTATGTACTAGTACTAAGCACATAGAATAATACACATATAACTGCCGTGGGCAACGACGTATATACTCGAACATCAAGGCATTTACATAGACATTGTGAGGCTTCGTCTTAACCCTATCTGAGCAAAGTTACCGTAAAAGCGGTCAGTTATTGAAGCAATAAATTATCACCAAATGAAAAAGTAATACAAGTAGAACTTAATATCATTGATAATAACAATTCTAAGAACATCCGCTTTTAACAGTTTATAATAGGTTAATCTTCTTCACGATATTGTGGAGGGGATGGCTGAGGGTAGAAACTGTAGAGGGCGCCCTAGACTGGTGTATTTGCAGCAAGTATTCGAGGACATGAACTGTAGCGCTTATGCTGAGCTGAAAAGGGTTGCGGAGGACCGAGAGGAATGGAGATCGCGATGCAAGATTCTGTTGCTGCAAACCAATCCACCCGATCGATACTACGAAGAAGAATAGGTTAAGCTGATTTTTTTTTGATCTAATTTTGATTGGTGGACAAAATTTAACGCATTATGTTTATATTTTCATATACGTTACTAAACTGGAACATATGGTTGCTACAAATTTTCACCACCAAGTTCAGTTGTGATTGTCTATGTTTTGTTCCAAAATGTTTTTGCACCCAAAATTCACCTGGAAAAACACGTTGGTCGTTATAAATTGCTGTCCTTATATATATTTTCAGCTGTTATGGTCTTCTTTCATATTTCTGGCTCTGCATCCAGAAATTCCACCGCTTTGATAGTATTCTGACAATCTTTGGTCTTGTATTCGCTCGCCACACCTTTATGTATGTGGCCACATTGGGGCGAGTTATATAGTTAGGCCACCGGCAGCGCTGCTGACCCAGCACGCGCCGCGGAAGTGTGGACACAGGCAGTTGGTCTCGACCCTTCGGTGAAGTAAAGTCCGCGTTGCTGCCGCGCGGGATTTCATACCACGTGGTCACAAAGCTTGTAATGTTTTTATCGTGAAAATATAATCTGTGCTTCTAAAAGAAAGTCTTTGTCTGCTGCCCTGCTCCTCATCCTGCCTCACGCGAAGTATTAACGCCTTTATTTTTGAGAGAGGAGAATGTTGATATATTATTTATATTGCAATGGACTTGGTTGGGTTAATTTCAAGTTCGCAGTTTTCTTCAGTTGTTTGCTCGGAGGTCGCCCCCACGCACACATGCAAAATTCATGTCTAATTACGGACGCGGCAATCGAACAAAGGACATGACAGGTGGCGCACATATGCTCCAGCCACTTTGGGTAACAAAGCAGGTGGAGCTGTCCGCCCAACTCCTCAACCTACCGACCCCCTCACACACAGCAAACCAACCAGGGTCGGCATTTCCACATTTACATTTTTATGAAAATACTATACTGTAATCAATCTGCATCTCCATTCTCAAGTGAAAATTAGAGCATATATTCCAATATTCAACGTACTGGAAATGATAAAAAAACCTTCAGAGAAAAAAGATAGTATCTGTATATCTTATTTACACATGTGGCATAATATATTAACACGAAGATTGTAAAAAAGGTTATTTGTACCTGTATGAAGATGTAAGAGAGCACAAACAAACGAAATTAGTGTGCTCTATGATGTTCAATTTGCATTTTAGGACGTTGCATACTAGAATCCCCATTCTTCATCACCCCTGTGTTATGAAAGTATACATTTTTGAGATGAGTTGCTTCTTAGGACCAAATGGTAGACGCCTTGAGAGCATCGGGCTAGAGAATGAAGAAATAATGACAAAACTGGAGATCACTCGAGAGGCGACCATCGCCGTCAGGCGCCAGGTCAAATATCATCGACACTCAGATCAGCCAGAACAAATAGAAGTACCCTGCAGTTGACGGGAGGTAGGCTCAGCACGGTCTTTGGCAATCGTGCTTTCAGCCACGCGGCACCAATGGCCTGGAACTCGCTGCCGGAAATCATAAGAGATTTAAAAGCGGAGGCATCCTTCAGAAGCAGATTCAAGACCCACCTTTTTACTCAGAGAGGCAAAGAAGCGCTTTTGGAATGACCATGCGGTCATAAAAAAGCGCTATACAAATACTGATATAATAATAACCAGGCTAATCATATACTAAGAAAAAACGATTAAAAAATCACCCAAAAGGATATCTCGGTTACGATAGTGGCTATCACTTCAAGTTCCCATGCTTCTGTACTCAGGTAGACTTTCGGGTGCAGAGATAGTTTGACACGAGACAGGAAATCGACAGAGCTGAATGGCGGCAATTTGTGGTGACCATATATTTCAGATATGGGAAAAATGTACATATTGGATATTTTTCTTGTAAATTTCCTGAATGTTAAACAGATGTAAGAGCAATTTAGAGCTTACTGGTAACATTTAAGTAGAATTTTTGAAAATTGTCTGTTCTTGATCGATACAAATTAATCGTGTATGGTGTTCAGCAAGTGTAACATGAGATTTTAAGTTTGAGTAAAACTATTTGAGCTCTGAAAGACAAAGTTCACAAAGATTTTATTTGTTTCTACAGTATTTAGTGTTTAACGTAAGTGATTCATTCAACAAAATGATTTTCATCATATTATTGAAATACTAATAATAGTTATAAGAAAAACTAATGAAACTAGTCCTTGAAACAGCTTTTAGGACTTAATTCATTCGCACAAAGTTTTCATATATGATGATGATAATGATGGACAGGATACAAGCCTCACATCCTTGTCCGGACCGACTCTGCGAGCAGGTGGAGGCAACCACCCCATCTTCTTCAAACACCCACATAACATAAATCCACATTTCCACCCTTGAAGCCTCCTTGAAGTCCTGAATCAGTTTCCCTTTCCCCGGGCGCTTGCGACGTTGCGGCCGCGGCTTGGGGCCGGCCCCCGCGCGACTTGCGTCCTTCTGGAGCCGAGGCTGCCGGGGCCGCTGGGGAGATGCGACCTTCTGGCGCTGAACGGCGCCCCGGGCAGTTATTCTGTTGCCCTTCCACATAAGCGACAAAGGCAGGAGTAGTCAAGTGCAAGCATTTTACTGGACCATGGAAAAATGTAACATTTTGAAAGTGAAAGGAATATTGTACACTAAATATTGTACAATCAGTCTTCTTTGGAAGAAGAAGCAAAAATATAAAGGCCATACAAGTAGCGGTTCTTTAATGGACTAAAGATAAATTTATAGCAAACTCTTATTTTAGGATATTTAAAGTATCAAAACAAGTTTTTTTGAGCTATTTAAAATGTAAAGAATGTTGAAACACTCAGGGCTCTATGACGTTCAACTAAAAAGGCGGTTGAATGCTACATTCGCATTACAATTGTTTGAGAAAGTTTTGAGAATATGAAGATATCTTTATCTATTTCTTGAAAGGATCCTGAATATTTTAAGGAGGAAATACATGTTGGAAGAGTACTCCATTCGTTGTTATTGATAGTTTTCTTTGAATGCCGTCGTTGCCACTGTAACCGATTTTTTTTTTAGTAACTTATTTTCAAAGTTGTTAACCCTTTCATTACGGCTCGGTGGACTACAAATTAAACTGTCAGTTATAAAACAAGTATTTGAAGCATAAATGTACTTATCTGGTCTATTTTCATATATCACATTGGTTCTTGTATCCTTTAGCTATCAGATGATGCATAAAAAACTGTTCTAAGAAAGTAGCAAAACGATATCAATGGTAGGGGAATCTTAGCCGGCATAAATCGGCTACCGATGCGAAAGGGTTAAAGCTTAATTACTTGCTACTTACTTTATAAAGCTAGTAATTCAAAATAAATATATATTTAATAAAAATCGCAATTTAATAGAAATCAAGATGAATATATGAATAGAACGATTCATTTAAGTATTTAATGAGATCAAAATGTGTATTTAATATAATAGCGTGGTATTTTTTAATTGGATCAAATATATAAAACGGTCACGGCTTTGCACATGCGATTTTGTAATAATCTCAGTAGCGACATCTTGGGGCGATGATAAATACCACAATAAATGCGGCGTGTCCGTTATTTATATAAAGGGAATATTGTAATATGGAATAATGTTTTTGTCGTGGATCTCTGGCAGGACGCTGTGTGTGGGAGCGCCCCGGCTAATGTCCTTTAGGACCCCAGAGCGCGTTTCCTCGCGCGACCGTTTCGATCGTTAATGCCTCGAGAAGGGACCGGAAGACATTGACATTTCACCGAGGACCACCTCACTCAGCCGCCAAGTCAAACACTCTAACCCTACGTAATATTTTATTTATTTAAATACTCTTCACATGTGGATGAATTTAATTATAACATAAATCCTATGCCGGTGCGGAAAAAAATCACAATGCAATCCAGTAGAGATTTTCAGTAGTTATACTTTTTTTTCGAAATTTATAGATGCTTAGCCAGTGGTGAAGTAAATATGTACCACATCGGACACTCATTTCTTCGCTATTTTTTTATTTTTCATTCTATCTGTCAAAAGTTATATAGAAATGATTTTATATAGACAAATAATTATTAACATATATCGAAGATAACTTCATTCAAAATAGTCAGGGAAGCAGTATCTGTTTTAGGTGGTGGCGAAGTGGATCGGTGCCCCAGGGCGTCGAATAAACAAGAGGCGCCGAAAGCAACTAATCTTGATTCGATTTTAAAAAATACATACTATAAGGGGCGCCAGAAAAAATATCTTTAGGCGCCACAGAGTCTGAAGCCGGTATTGCAGGGAGGAGATATGGAATATCGTTTTTTTCAATAAAATACACGTTTTATGTATTCAACTATAGAAATTATATTTTACGTTTTCTATATTTAATTAAATATGTTTGGATTTTATGAAATATAGACTTAACACAAAAAATACATTTTCTCTGACTATTTATCTAAACAATTTTTTTTATTTTTTTATTTTTTTTATTTAATCAAATATAATAGGATACATTTAAGATTTTATTGACAGTATTACATTCATTTTTTTTTTTTATTGTTTTTTTTTTTGGAATTCGCTTTCCACGCCACTTAAAGGTAGATCTTGTGTGTGACGTGGGATTCATCTTTGATTTAAGTGTTGCATAATACATTTTTTAGAATATAAAATAATATCATTAAAATTTATTCATATGGTAAGTTGTAATTGTGTTTTCAAAATTTTGTACTAATTGGTTGAGATCTTTGATCGAGTCATGTATGAGTTCTTTTATTTGAATTTTATTGTTAATATTGTTGCATGTAAAGTCATTCATTGGTAAGCATTAATTTTGAAATTGTAAATGATGTAGGTATACTTTATATTATTAACCTCGATAGTAAATACATTACATAAATTGTAAATGATGTAGGTATGCTTTAAATTATTAACCTCGATAGTAAATACAGTACAGGAATTGTAAATGATGTAGGTATACTTTGAATAATTAACCTCGATAATAAATACAGAATTCAACCGAAATCAATCCGGCTGTTTGCGATTTTAAGCATTTTCTCTCTGATCATGCACTGGTGGCTATTGGGGTTGTGGTTAGTGGGTAAATTTGTTTTGTGAAATTTGTTTGAATTGGTACAATTGATGCAAATTGGTGTCTCTTTAATTTTACAGTTTATGTGGTTGTGATTTTGTGAACAGTGCAAGCAGGTTGGTGGTTGATCCTTGGCCAGACATCGTAGTGCTGTGTGTCCAAATTTTTGACAATGGTAACATTGCATTAGTGGGTTGCAGTCCTCAATGTTGACTCTGTTGTATCCTATGTTAATTTTTTTTTTCTTTCTATCAGATGTCTTCTAATCGAAGGAGTTGTCTGTATGATATAGTTTGTGGTATCCCACTCTTTTCCATCGTTGCTTTTCTTGATTTTAATTTCTTTGATTAATTTAATTTTAGTCTCGTCCTCTTCATTTAGTCCGTTTTGGTTGACTATGTTACTGATTAATTCTTCTTCAGTAATGCCTTTTGTAGTCTCTTAATAATTAAGTTTGGTTGTTTCTTTTTAATTTCTTCAGCGGTAACCTCGTCTCCGATTCTCTTATTTATTTCATTGCACAGTAAATTAGCTTCCTCTTTTGTTGCGCAGATTATTAGATTCTTTTTTTCTCCGATTTTTTTGAAACTTATTATTCCCATTTTCATTTTGTTTAGGTTCACATTTTTTGCTATTTTAGTTTTAACTATTTCAGCACTAGCATTCTTTTTTGACTCTATTATGATTGCGTGTTTTGAGTCTTGTTTCGTTGTAAATTTAGTTGGTTCTTTTGGTGAACTCTTTGTGATTGTTGCATAAGATATGTTCGATTTAGAGATAATTTCTTCAATCTTTTTCATTTGTTTCTTGTTGTTATTAATTAATTCGTTTTGTAAATCAATTATTTTTCCTTGTAAGTCAATTTTTTGATTTTTTGTAATTTCTTCAATTTCTTGAATATTTTTTTCCAGTTGAATTTTTAATTTATTATCTTTTCCTGAGGTGATCTTATTGATCAGCTCTTTAGTATTAATTATTAATTCTTCCATCTCCATCGCATTCTATCTTGATTCATTTAATCACACTTTGATGTTCACTAGAAATTATTATAAATCAGTTTTTTTATTATTATTATTGTTGCACACACGCCACTACTCCGAATTTATTGGAGCTACTGTAAAGTACGTCTTCACTCTGTAATGGTCGAACGACGAATTGATGTCTATTTTTAATTTTTGCTCCAAAACTGATATTTTTTATCTGCTTTCCACTGACTATTTTCAAGTATTTTGACTTTAATATAAGTCTTGATTCTAGTAATTATAATTTAATGAGTGAAATGAGTCAAGGATCATGCTAATTTTTATTCAGTAAAACACGAAGTTGTGAAATTGCTCAAGTGGAAGAAGAAAAATAGATGACGAAATGTAAAAATAAAATAACTTCCATAATTGTATAATTTCCTAAGTAGTAAGTGATCATCAATCTACAACTAAATCTAACTGATATTGCAGCATCATTTAATGCACGATTGGTATCCTTCAAATTCCACGTAATGTCAATTCCGAATTTATATTATTTTTTGTATTATTGGTTTGAAAAATATAAATATTAAAATTTAGTGTGTCCACGCGTTGGGCGATAACCGGGACGAAGTGCTCCGCCATCTTGGTTGGCTCTCCCTTCGCGATAAAGCTGGGCGGTGATCGCGCCCCCTAATGTTCTGATAAGCTTATATGACCGCCCGGAGCTGCTGGGGGCGGGAGGGATCAACTGAGGAGCTGAGGAGGCAGAGGAGCGGCTCAGGGATGAAGAACAAGCGGTCAAATATTATCGGAAACTAGCTGACCGGCAAACATGTTTAACCATAAAAAAATATACTTGAAACGAACATAGTTTTTAATGTCATATCCATTTCAAATATTGAATAAATTAATTATTTTTACATACAAAGGAGAAGCTCAGGGATGAAGAACAAACGGTCAAATATTATCGGAAACTAGCTGACCGGCAAAGATGTTTAGCCATATTTTTATTTATTTGAAACGTACATAGTTTTTAATGTCATATCCATTTCAAATATTGAATAAATGCATTCTTTTTACATACAAACGTATATTACACATTATTTTATACGTGTGAAGAACTGAAGAAGTTGGTGGTAGACGAAAGTCGTGAACACCACTTATTTGTACTTATTAATAGTAAGACTCTGTGAAATTGTACGCTACTTGAATGTAGTTGAATGACGTTTGCGGATACACTTCACGCATAGAAATCGTTAAAATGATAAACGTTATCTAATTCTGTAATACAATTATTCCTTTACCATTATTATACTCGTAGTAGATACATTTTGAGTATAAAAATGATTGAATTATCAGGCCAATACATGTACCGCAGCTATACATTTTCGTTAATAAATTACAAAAAATAAACTCTAATGCAGCCGTATGATGTGTTTTGAGAACAAGTGTCTGTGCAGTATATTAGGTGTACAATATTTAGAATTTATCAGGAATAACGAGGTAAAAAAGTAGATACAGCAGTTTTTCATCGTACACAAGTAGTCAGTCAAGAGAGGAAGGTAAAACGGATTAAGACATGCTTTTCGGATGCCGCAAGAGAACATAAATTACAGCTGGAATATATACGAGGTTCTTGAAGCTCTTGAAGCACGGAGCTGATATGAAACGAGGTGAAAAATGTGACATAACTTCGGCGGAATCTTAATCATATGTAGGAAAAATATGGTAGAACAAAGAAGATGATTATAACTCGATGGCTTAGTTCTGTTTCTTATTAATTACTTGTTTATGTATAGTAAGAAGATTTAAGATTGTTGAACATTCCCTTTGCAAGGACTAATTCAAAAGACTTTCATTTGAAGAAGAAATTTCTTTTAGTAAATTTGGTAACGACTTCAGGGCGATCAGAGAATTATCTATTGCTCCAGATTATTTTTATGGCCCTTGTATTCGTGTTATGCATACGGAACGAAAATATCGTAAATTAAGTTTATTGACATATTTTGACAAAAACACAACATACTCGTATATATTACATGCAAGTATGAATTCAAAGGGTTCCACGACTTATTTATCATATTATATATTTATTTAAAAAAACATTTATATATGAAATGAGTATTTTTAATAAACATTCTTGTTGTAAGTCAATTCGTATAATTTAAATTCTATATTTAGGATACAAAACTTATTTATCTTATTCTTCCACACCACTTATACGAGTACTAAGAAGAGTTCTTGAAAGCTTTTAAAATAAAGAGGTTAGTTAATCGTTTTTTTAATGAGATCAAATGGTTAGCCTGATGGTCCTGAATCACAAGCGGTAAACACCATGCGGTCACTAAACAAATATAGTCGAGAACGAAATGTTGCTGAAGTTCGGTGACAGAAAGATAACAATTGTTTAAAAATACTTTGCATGTTGGTCACATTACTGATGCCTATTTTTGTATGTTGAAATATTGTTCTTAATTTTAACATATTTTACCGATATCAATTATACTGCATGACATTCGTCTGCCACCAATTATGATTTTTAAACATTCTAGTATCTAGCCCACACTGCTATCTAATTGGTCAAAGAAGATTGAAAAAACACAATGGATTAGTGATCAAATATACAATTTATCATAATTCTTAGGTAATTTTTTTAAAAGCTTTTAGATCATCTTCCATTCATCCTACTAGATTCGAGATTTATATGTCAATATATTGAGTAAATAAGAATTCGTAATAAATAATTTATAAAATGCGACAGATGTACGAAATCTTGGACTGATTTTTATGAAGAACAACAGTTGTTTATTGCGATACATTTAAAACCACTTATTTATTTAATATTATAAAGCTTGCTTAAAGTTAAAAAAATATAAGGATTGATAAGTTATATTTTTAGAAATGGAATTGAAAACAGTCTGCGAATAAATTTTACATGATTTCTGCGAGTGTCGCGGGATGGCGCAGTGGGACATTTTTGGAAACGAATTCTTTGAGAGAAGAAGGTGGATTCTGGAATGGGGTTTAAGGGGGGAATGGGGGCGACATGTGCCGAGGAGGGACCACAAAAAAGCAGAAGTTATTATATGCTTAATAAAATGTAAAAAAAGAAGAATAGCGGGAGTGACCTGGATGCGGAAGGCGGAGGATCGAAGAGGATTGAGACTCATGCGGGAGGCCTACGTTCAGCAGTGGACGGACACAGGCTGATGATGAAAATGTAGAGCATATGGTCTTACAAAAACCTACATCATCATCATTACCTTGTCTCTCCACCTAATTGGATAATATGTTCTTCACGAAATGCAGCTACAAAGGTGTGTCAATAGTCTTATTATATTTTAGCTCTGCATCCTGGAGTTTCACCATTTATTATATTGTATATTCTACGTATAGTTCTATAACGGCGCGAGTCCTGGAGTTGAACAAAAGGCACCTTTAGTTTATGTTCTCCTGCGGCATCCAAAGTACATGTTCCAGCCAGGTACATCTTCCTCTATTGACCAACTATAGTATGGAAGATTGATTTTAATTTTAGAATTAATTTAAATTAAAAAATAATAAATTAAAAATATTTAGTTTTGATTCATAATTTATTTTAATGATTACATGTTTCGGCCTTCCTGAAGACCATATTCAATAATTGTCTTGTTAATAATTGTCAATAATTGTCAATAATTAATTATAAAATTATAATTTTGCAGTTTCACCAAGTATTGTCAGTTGATAACGATGATTAATGAAGATTGATTTGTCTGCTACCTTACCTCTTGGAGGAATACCTCAAAAATTCAAACCATCAGACACCCAATAATTCACCCATTATTCAATTCCATCCACCCAGGCTGCATTAGCTTTAAGTGTGATTAGCAGACGAATACAAAAATAGGGACAATACAGGCGCTGTATAGAGTTCTAACGTTCCCAAAGTGGAAACGATTCCTTTTAGAGCACTGCTTTCAGTGACCTGTACGCTATCTGACCGTCGCTAGTAATTGCCCAATCTGCATCTCAACAATTGCCATATGGTGTCATGACCTATCGTGGAAATACAACTCTCTCTCAGCACACGTACAATGTGGAGACATACAATGCGCCAGTTGTCTAGTGCACTGGTTGTTTAGTTAGCCCCTGGTCGTTACCGATGAGTCGCTGAGAATGTTGTATGTGGGCGAATTGCGGTGGAACCATATACATGGTTTTAACTGCGCCAGGTTTCATCAAACGCCTCTAACAGAGCTTATAATTATTATTATTAAAGGTATGGAAAATGATAGAAATTGACAATAAGCAGACCTACGTATATTGGATTATATATTTACTTTTTGAGGTGATCGTGTTCTTAGTCGTGATGTAGAGGGTGGGTGGGAGCGTGACATGTGCGGAGGGAGCAAATTCCGCCCACCAAGAGGCGGTAGGAGGAGCACAAAGGACAGAATTTGAATCGGGAAAACGTAATTCTGCTCAATTGTATTTTCCGCAAGCTCCAGGCCGGGCAACATTATCAGCGTATGTACTACACAAGTACACGAGAGGCTGTTTGATCAAGTTATACAACTCATTCCCCAAATCTTTAGCCACACACCGCCAGATGAAATCCTTAGAGACTGTTCATAGCAGCAGGATTCAGAAAGGAAAAAAACATAAAAAATAATTTTTTGTTCCATACAAAGCTGTTCTAAATATGAGTAGAAAATGCTCATAAAAGCAATGTTGGTTGTAGAAAAAGAAGACAAAGATATCATGTCATTGTAGATGGAAAAAATAAAACTTATTTATGTATCAATTAAGTTTAATAAACACCAGATATATTTAAATTTATAATGATACGGTACTTCAGAGCATTCGATACTGAAAATTGTCACAAGGCGCAAAGAAGGTTATAAAATTCTCCTGGAAGACGAAGAAGATGCATATGGAATACTGTAATGGAGTTGTAAATTGTTATACTATACAGGTTTATTCTTGGTAGTATCAATCCGGTGGATTAATTTGCAGCAACAAAATCTTGTTTCTCGATCCTCTGCAACCCTCTTTAGCTCAGCATAAGAGTTACAACTCATGTCCTCGAATACTTGCTGCAAATACTCCCGTCTAGGGCACCCTCTACAGTTTCTACCCTCAACCATCCCTTCCACAATGTCTTGAAGAAGACCACCGTGGCGCATGATGTGACCGATCCATTGGGCTCGCCTCTCTGAGATGGTTCTTACTAGCTGCCTATCCTCCTTGTTTATGCTGAGAACCTCATTGTTCGTGACGTGGTCTCTCCAGGAAAATCCGAGAATTCTTCTGTATGACCACATCTCAAAGGTCTCTAGTCTTCCGCTACAAACTACCACCACCAAATTCAGTTGTGATTGTCTATGTTTTGTTCCAAGATGCTTCTGCACCCAAAAATCCCCTCGGAAAACCTGTTCGGTCGTTATAAATTGATGTACTTATTTTTTCAGCTGTTATTGTTTTCTTTCATATTTCAGGCTCTGCATCCAGAAATTCCACCGCTTCGATTGTATTCTGCTTATCGTAACATTCTGAGGCTTTAACAAACCTTCAGTCGTTCTGTCGTTGAGTGGTTAATTAAAATATTGACATCAGCTTACTGTTACCGAAAACCTCGATAGACAAACTTTCGTCTTGTATTTTTGTCGCTCGCCACACCTTTATGTATGTGGCCACATTGGGGCGAGTTATATAGTTTGGCCACCAGCAGCGCTGCTGACCGAGCGCGTGCCGCGGAAGTGTGGACACCAAGGCCTCTAGTCTTTTTTTATCACCTTCAGATAAGCACCATATTTCACAGCCGTACATCAAGATGCTTCAGGCTTATGCGTCAAAATAAAATAATTAAAGTGGTTCAATGTAGATACAAGGTATTACTTATTTTGAACAAACATGTGAAACATTTAAAATTGTAATACGTATTAATTATTTACGTTAATTCACAGGGCTTGCGAAATATTTTCTTGAGTATTCAAGGCTAAACGTTAACGTCTCCAAGGTAAAAAAAATAATCAAAATTATATAAATATCCACCAAACGCACTGAAGTACAAAAAATTAATTGTAAAGACATTTCAATAAAAATGTTTGAATTACTCGTATGTTGCTTTATAACAAAACAGTATATTTTCCTTAAAATTCATAAAATCGAAATGTTTTTCAATGAAATAAATACCTTATTTAAATGTTTCAGAATTGTTCTAAGCAGTGCACTGTATTATTTGTGTGCCGGAATTGTAAATGTGTCTATTACTCAAGTGGAGCAGAGTTTAATTAAGCATTCACCCGACCGCACGCACCCGGCATTCAATCGGGACAATTGGGATTAGTCGATACCTCATTCCAGAAACGGCGACACAATGCTGCGAACGATTCCTGCCCTGAAATATTGAAAGCAAGTCCTGAAATACTCGGTTTTCGGGAATACGAGCATAACACTTCAGGAGAAAATATTAACCTGCAGTGTGGCTTAAGAAAATACAAGCAAATAACAGTTCGACAACTGCACATAGTACACACAAAAATTCATAACAAACTCTCAATATTTATCTCATCAATCAATCGGACTTAAATAAACGGTGGACGCGGGGATTCGAACCAAAGAACTCGTACAACAATTCCACTTTTTTGCCAAAAAACATGACCATTCTTACTTAAATATACATATACTATACATAAAATTCTTTTTTCAACGCGTCAATCCAAGCACAAAAATAACGGCAGAAGCGGGATGCGAACTGCGGACCTTGGAAACCAACATATGCCCAGGTGTTCATACCGCTCGGCGAATCACGCCATTACTGTGCCCAGACTGACTGCGGTGAAACTAGTATTTATAGCATTGTTAGCATCGTACGACAGATGTCGCCATAGTATATATTCAAAGTATGTATATTTTTATTATTATTCTATCAGTCTTCATTTATTCACAAGCTTAATATTATTACTTTCCGGCAGTCTATTTATTTTAGTAAGTACCACTCGGGTCTCGAACCAAACTATAGACTGAATGGATGTGAAACGACTACTTATAGTTCCGACTCGGACTTTATAACCAATCATTTACCTGTGTTACTGATGGATAATTTTACCTTCTTGATATTGTCTCAAGGAGACATTATTAATTAATTTTTTAATTTTTATTAGAATATTATTTTATTATTTCAATATTCTAATCTACTTTTATAGATCATTGACTATATTACAATATTATCATTACTTAAATATACATATACTATACATAAAATTCTTTTTTCAACGCGTCAATCCAAGCACAAAAATAACGGCAGAAGCGGGATGCGAATTGCGGACCTAATAAAAATCCTAATTCTAATAAAAATTAAAAAATTAATTAATAATGTCTCCTTGAGACAATATCAAGAAGGTAAAATTATCCATCAGTAACACAGGTAAATGATTGGTTATAAAGTCCGAGTCGGAACTATAAGTAGTCGTTTCACATCCATTCAGTCTATAGTTTGGTTCGAGACCCGAGTGGTACTTACTAAAATAAATAGACTGCCGGAAAGTAATAATATTAAGCTTGTGAATAAATGAAGACTGATAGAATAATAATAAAAATATACATACTTTGAATATATACTATGGCGACATCTGTCGTACGATGCTAACAATGCTATAAATACTAGTTTCACCGCAGTCAGTCTGGGCACAGTAATGGCGTGATTCGCCGAGCGGTATGAACACCTGGGCATATGTTGGTTTCCAAGGTCCGCAGTTCTCATCCCGCTTCTGCCGTTATTTTTGTGCTTGGATTGACGCGTTGAAAAAAGAATTTTATGTATAGTATATGTATATTTAAGTAATGATAATATTGTAATATAGTCAATGATCTATAAAAGTAGATTAGAATATTGAAATAATAAAATAATATTCTAATAAAAATTAAAAATTAATTAATAATGTCTCCTTGAGACAATATCAAGAAGGTAAAATTATCCATCAGTTACACAGGTAAATGATTGGTTATAAAGTCCGAGTCGGAACTATAAGTAGTCGTTTCACATCCATTCAGTCTATAGTTTGGTTCGAGACCCGAGTGGTACTTACTAAAATAAATAGACTGCCGGAAAGTAATAATATTAAGCTTGTGAATAAATGAAGACTGATAGAATAATAATAAAAATATACATACTTTGAATATATACTATGGCGACATCTGTCGTACGATGCTAACAATGCTATAAATACTAGTTTCACCGCAGTCAGTCTGGGCACAGTAATGGCGTGATTCGCCGAGCGGTATGAACACCTGGGCATATGTTGGTTTCCAAGGTCCGCAGTTCGCATCCCGCTTCTGCCGTTATTTTTGTGCTTGGATTGACGCGTTGAAAAAAGAATTTTATGTATAGTATATGTATATTTAAGTAATGATAATATTGTAATATAGTCAATGATCTATAAAAGTAGATTAGAATATTGAAATAATAAAATAATATTCTAATAAAAATTAAAAAATTAATTACATGACCATTCGTTTACTTATGCCATCTCATCGAGTCAAAAAATTAACAAGTTTTTTATTATGAAGACGTATTATTTTATAGATGAAGTTTATTATAAATGGTATATTTATTTTTGAAAGGTTCTATGAATTATTTTTACCGACAGTCTATTTATTTTATCTGCATACTCAGACTCAATTATAAGCGTGACGAACGTGCATGACAACAAGCTTTCGTTAGTGCTATACGAATATTAAAATAATTTGTTCTACTCATGTGCTGATGAACCTAACCTTCATATATGTATTACTTTTACGAGGATATGAAAACGGAATATAAAACGTAATGTAAAAATA
Source organism: Glossosoma conforme (assembly GCA_022606575.1). Lineage (NCBI taxonomy): Eukaryota > Metazoa > Arthropoda > Insecta > Trichoptera > Glossosomatidae > Glossosoma > Glossosoma conforme. The sequence continues at coordinate 659,163 of JAGTXR010000030.1, forward strand.
AATAACGTAATTTTAAAAATGTGAATTTATTAATTTATAAAGTAGTTATTATAGACACAGGGGTACAAAAATTTAGATTGTTGGTAGAAACGGAGGAAGATGTTTTAAATAATACATCTAATAATTAATGTACACAGCCTTGTGTGACATGGTTTTTGAACGATATGATATTTTTCTTCTAAGTCACATCTAGATTCGAGACAACATAGTTATTACAATTCACGTGCAATGCGAAATCTATAAATTCCTTCAGAATATGCTCTTCCAAATATTCCAAGTATTGGGCGATATTTGGAAACGAACAAGGCGCAAGGAACATGGACCCAGATTGTGTGGCATAATATATCGCGAACTGTCAGGACGAGGATTGGTCCCATGAATCGTTCCAGATGAGCTCGCGATCTGCTTATCCATCGCTGCAGCATCTTCCCCTCCCTGAGAGGAAAAATATTCCACGGAAAACTACGCGTGGACCAACACTATTTTTATTGGTGGCCATTACGGACGACGACAAGGAGATATATTAGATATTAGGCACTTATATCAGGCTTTATGGAATGTTTAGCGAGTTCGTGGCACATATCGTTTTACATACATATGAGATATGTGCTCCTGATTATTCTATTATTATAGAACTATTTTATATAACGACTTAATTTATATTCGAAACAGTGTTTATTTGAATTTAAAACTATTGAATCTACTCATATAATTCATGTAAATAAATAATTAAAAAATACGCCAATATATATAGTTTTGAAGAACATTAATCATATAATCTTATCTTTCGGGGTACTTTTGCAGTAAAAACTATTTTAATTAAGCGTATCTACCAAAAGCTATAAATGTAAAAAATCTTTCTTATCTCAAATTTATTGGTAGGCAAATAAAATAGAATACAATTATAAGAATTGATTAAAACACAGAACCTATTATATGGAGAAATTAAATTAAATGTTGTTTCGTAAATTAATAAAAGCGATATTGTTTTTACGATATTAACTGATCGAAAAAAAATATAAATAGTTTTTGCTGAACCACTTTTTAGAACCAAATGTTCCAAGCTTTGCGAACATCAAGCAAATCATCTAACCTCCTAAAAATGTTGATTAATAAAAACATGCATTTTTGTCCCAGATACAGTTCATCATAATCGCTACCTTTCCAAGTGTACCTACGGATACAGATTTATTTTGGTACATGGCATAAAAAATGACAACTGTGTGTGACCATACACACGTACATATATAAGAGAGATGTAGAAAATAATATTTCCTAATTCTCTACATAGGAATAATACATCTATAAACTTAAAGATCCCTTCATTTATATACGCATAACGAAAGTAAAACAACAATAAACAAAAAAGTCGTATGAGTATGTTCATAAACGGTAGCAAAACAATACAGTTTTAAAGATAATCCAATAAAATACATTCGGAGATGTCACCAGACGGTCGTAAATCCTTGCGTCAAGGAGTACCTCGCATCTGATTCGTCGCGGACTTGGAGATTGGACTCTCCATCCATCCACCCTAGTTTTGGTCCTGGAATTGGACGATAAATCCAGGAGCGGGGGCGGCTAATGGACCAAATGTATGTTGAGTCGAACGGAATCCGGAAAGCAGTAAAGATGTTGGGGAGCCGAGGGTCTACGGCTCTACGGCTCGTAGCATGCAGGGATGCCTAATGAGGTCTGCTCGGTGGGTAGTAGAGCCCTCCCCTGCGTCAGACGATCCCAAACAATCAGATTTATCGACATTGTAAAAAACATTCGTCGTAATTGAGAGATGTATAGTTTATGGTTTTGCGTCTGTACCTTCTGTAATAAAAAGCTTTCGGATGAGATTGCTTAAATAATATATTTAGATTTATTGAATCATTAAATTGGAGTTACATTCGAATAAAAGTTGGTATAATTAAGCTCATGCATTATTATAATCTTAAATTAATTTTAACTAAAAAATTAATAAATTACAAATATTTAGTTTTGATTCACATTTATTTTAAATGATTACATGTCTCGGCCTCCCTGGAGACCATCTTCAATAATGATAAAATAAAAACAGGCAGTGGCTTTTATAGGTATGGACAAGTAATTAGTTCCTATATAGTACACTTACTTTTCCATACCTATATAAGCCACTGCCTGTTTTTATTTTATCATCATTGAAGATGATATCCAAGGAGGCCGAAACATGTAATCATTTAAAATAAATGTGAATAAAAAACATAATAATTTAAATAAATAAATAATTTAATTAAAAATAATTTAAAATTATACTTATGCAGTTTCACCAAGTATGGCCAGTTGATAACCTTACTGTTACTCATGCATTCTTTTAATGTTTTGCGAAAGATGTTTAATTAGTGGTTGTTGTAAATTTTAAATGTGCTGAGTAATACGATGAGCATATATTTATATCTTGAGACTAAGGTTTCGTGTACACTGTATAATTCTTTAGCATTCAAATGACGATAAATTTTCTTTTTAAAGGTTTTAATGATGATTTTACATCTATTTTCTATATTTAATTATACCTATTTGCATTGTTTTGATAATTTGATACTTAGTAATACGGTAATATACGAGTACAATAAAAATATTTATCACCCAGTTGTACCCCAATAAATATTATTATTTAAATAAATAAAAAAATAAAATTAATGGCAAAAAAAGTTAATTGAAAGTTAACAACGGTAAAATAAATTATTTTCATGCGAAAATACATTTATTGTTCAAAAACAATACAAATTCATAGCAAAAAACACATGAGACGATCATAACAGATTTTGTTTGCTTTAATTTTTTATGTATTTTAAAAATATTTACATAAATCTAAAGTAGTTTATAAGGTAATAAAAATATATTGCAGTATAACGTAGTACACATAAGACAATTACAAAAGTAAAAAATCATTAATTTATGAAACAAATATCTTAGTTTATGGTCAATACTTGTACTTTAAGACATGTAATGATGAAAAACAATGATCAAGATTAGAAAAATAATACGAATATGTTTGTAATAGTACATGTATGTGCTGCATTGTCAGTATTACTCAGTTACTTCTAAAGTACTCACCATAGGTATGCACTAATTCTAAGTCGAGGTAGATGGGTAAGTTTAGTACATAGATAGTAGGCGAAATTTGTTGGTGGCGGTTCTCTGGGCGGGGAGGCGTATCCGCCCACCTCTACTGATAGTCACTCCGGGCGGATATTGCCGCCCCTGCCGCCCGCTTCCGCCCACTCGCCGCCCCCTTCTAGAACTTTCAGCCGGGTGTATGTGAAACGTAATAGCAATAATAAACTTAGTACCTTATTAATGTTGAAGGAACATAATTAAGGCAGTCGCCATGACGACGAGAGCGAGTTGCTGAGCCAGAGGCCCTCGTAATAAAGACCCTCCAAGGAGGGATCGTGTGGAGGGAACAACACATCTTGCATTACAAAAATGTAAAAAAGGTATGGTAAATCAATTTTAAGCAGAAATAAACTATTTTTTTTCAATGATTTCAGAATTCACTTTGAGAATTATTATAAACAATAAATATTTACGTGATCCATGTAAAAACAAGGTAAATAAATAAATATTTATTAGAAATAAACTATGTATTAGTTTTTGAAGTTACGAAAGAAACCGTTTTTTCCGATTCAGTCAAAGCTTCCGCTTTCTACCACCATACCGGTAGCTTAAATAAGGTATTTTAGCATCGTTCGTATTATTTATAATTTATTATTTCTTTAAATTTCACTAAATGTTAATTCGAGAATCGGAATGTTAAATGGGAAGTGGAATTTAGAAACTATATAAAAACGTAAAAAAAATTTTTTTTCGCAAAACACTTTTAGTTAGTATAGAAAATAAATGTTGGTATTTATTATCAGACAATAGGAATAAAAAAATTATTCGGTATATATATGCCGATATATATATATATATATACCGATATATATATACATAGCAGTAAAAGCTTGTTATTCGGTATATATTCACTACAATTTTCTTTGTGCTATCTGACTTATATGACAATAATACAATAATACAAAAGAAATACGATTATACTATCAGCTTCACATAAAACACAAAGTCTACTTACGAGTATTTTGTGCTCCCAATCTGCTCAACTAGTTATTTCAATATTCTTTTTATCTTTTAATACGCATTATATATTTCTTTAAAGCTTCAGATATGTAATCGCTTTAAAATGATTGAATATTTTCATTTACCAAAGTATGGTCTGGGGTCACCTCTCCGATTGACAGGTCCGTCTCTGTGGGGCCTGGTCTACCTCTGCTGGAGGCAACAATGCTGGCGTTGTCCAAACTTTTGTACCGCGCGCGTTTGTTTGAGATGTGGATGTGGGAGCTTGGAAATTTACCAAATTGCTCATCACAAGGGGTCCCCAACTATATTGCAGCCCTCGTCTAGGAGGATCGCGGACATAGAGGGCACTTTCAAACTCATCTACCTCTATACATATTGCAATTAATGACAAAAGTAATTTATATATAAATTAATGACTTTTAGAACATTCAAACAATCCTACTTGTGGTTGATACTCATAGCATTAACTTTATGAATCAATTACTTGTTAAAATGTTATCGTATTTAAAAACATTGCAAAAATCAACTAGTTCCAAGTAAAATAAGGTACAATATAATTGAATGATTACTTTATGTTTTAAATTAGTAAATGATGAATGGTGAGTTAATTATTTAGTTTGTAAATACAGTTATTTTTGTATTTAGTAGCTTCTACAACACTATCAAAGATAATATTTTTTTAAATGGATTTTTTTAAATTTTTTATTAGAATATTATTTTATTATTTCAATATTCTAATCTACTTTTATAGATCATTGACTATATTACAATATTATTATTAATTAAATATACATATACTATACATAAAATTCTTTTTTCAACGCGTCGATCCAATCACAAAAATAACGGCAGAAACGGGATGCGAACCGCGGACCTTGGAAACCAACTATGCCCAGGTATTCATACCGCTTAGCCGACTCGGCTATTGCTATGCCTGGACCGACTCACGTTGAAACTAGTATTTATGTCATTGTTATCATCGTATGATAGATGTCGCTATAGTATATATTCAAAATATGTATATTTTTATTTTTTATTATTCAATCAGTCATCATTTATTCACAAGCTTAATATTATTACTTTCCGACAGTCTATTTATTTTAGTAAGTATCACTCGGGTCTCGAACCAAACTATATGTATATTTAATTAATAATAATATTTTTATAATTTAATAAATACATGAAAGAGTGCATTTCCGCAAGTGCGTACGCGAAACACAAAACCATTTTTATTAGTAAATTTATATATTTTTTTTGAAACGCGGTTTTCACATGTGATCCTTACTAACCGATTTAAAATACACTGTTCATATTCTTAGCATTCACTTTGAGTATCACGTTCAAAAATATAAAAAAAGTAAAATATTTTTTACTTTGTTCTAAAATGGTTCACATTGAAAACTGTTTATTTACGTACTTGAAGACGATGATTTAAATTAAACCTTTTTCAATTCTTCACATATGTGAAAAAAATATGTTTATACATGTGAATAAGTAAAGAATATCAAATTAAAAACTGAATAGTTATTAATTTTAAGATAAGGTAAGACATTTTTGTGTAACTATCGTAGATAACTGCAATTTGAAAAATGTGGACATTTCTGACAATCGTCATATACAGAATACTGTCTGAATATTAGCATAGATCTTTTCTTTGAATGTGTGTAAAGAATAAAGACTTCGTGAAGTATGAAGTGTAGTTCTTGTGTATATTTAACAATTTATTATTGCTAAGCAGCCGGGACACTTGTTCGTATTTAGTCTAAAACATTTCTCCCAGGCAATATCCCGTCTCTTTGATATCGCTAGACGGGTATCGCGTCATTCTCCTTATGAAATTCAGCCTTCAGTATGAGTTTAATGGCTCAGGCGCATTTTTCAGCGGTATTAAATAACACGCATGTTGTGAAAATAAGACGAGACGCGAAGAAGCAAAATAAAACACAAGAAAAAATCATTCCCGTATACTGTGGTGAGCAAAAACTTGTTGGATTTTAGATTTTTTTGATCTACGATTCTTGGCGAGTGTGCGTGATTCAAAATATATGAATATGATTACTGCGCACTATTTAAAATGTTTATTTTATGATATGTTATTGAACGAAAATGCAATTAGTCAATTAAAAACAACTATTAATTAACATTGTCGAGTGAAGTGAAAACTAAACATTTTACTTACTTGAATTGTAAACATATATTAAAAACTATATTTTTTAATTTAAGTCTTTATGATTATAGAACTTTATAAGTAACTTATGTTATTTATTTATGTAGAAATATACTTCTAAGAAATTAATGCATTTAAAAAGTCGAGTCTAAAAGTAAATCTAAATATTGTTCGAGCGTGATAAAACATGTTATTTAAACAATTTTCTTAATCAATGTTTTGACTCCGCTTTCAAAATAATTAACTTATTAAATAATTCGTAGACTAAAATACCATGATAATCGATTGAATGGTATGACAATCGTGAATAATTAACGCATCTTTACAGAGCCTCTAAATGAAGAAATCGAAGTCATTCGTGGATGACACACATATTTCAAATTATATTCCAATGATTTTGATAAATCAATCTTATATAATTCTTAGTTATCTTTAATAATGATAAACGTCATATATTTCAGATGACAGTTTATAATCATGGTTTGATGATATTAAACGTTACATAAACGTGAAATAAAAACATTTTTTTTTAAAATTTATATTGTCACATTATTGTCACACACGTTTAAGATTTATACATTTCATATGCTTTAATATTCAAACTTATGTAATACCTATGGTATTTTTATCCTTTCTTTGTCTCGTGTCTGGCTTAGACACTGATTGTGAAGGAGGGGAGATTCTCTCGATTTTGTGAGGCTTAGCCGAACATTAATTTGTTCAATTTGCGTACTGGGAAACGTCTATTTAATATGTATTTTACAACACGTGCCTATTACGGCCTTCGAAGGTTTTATGTTACATTGACGTATGATGTAGGTAGTTAGAAATTAATCCAGAATATTGCTACTCTAATTTTATTTCCAGATAGCAAAATATGTTTAATTTTACCAAAAGCTATGGTCTAGAAATACGTGTTTTTCATATATAGTATGTATTTTTTAAATAAGCTGAATATTGATAACATATACTCGTATTTATAAAATTCCCTTTTTATGTCGTTAATTTAAAATTCGGCGAATTACAAGTCACAAGTCCCCTTGAAAATGCCAATCCGTGATGACGTGCTATAGAATAATGTATATTGAGATATAATAATAAATTTATGAAAAATGAGACTCAAAAAGAGCAAAAGTCATAGTACAAGTATAAACAAATGACTTTTCTTGTATTTATTGTATTCTTGTAAAAATGTATTGACAAAATGCCAATGTAAAAACTTGTTGTTAATATTTAAATATCCTAGTTTGTAATATTGCAGATGCACCACATTATGGAAGGCTAACTGAAAAGACAATAATTGATGCAAAATGTTAAGAACAACTCTAAGCGATTAAATTATTAAAATTCGAGCATTAATGATCACTTGACACGCCGAAGTTCAAAACACTTGCGATATTTTTTTTTTCGTTATAAATTGAATTTTAAATAATCAAAAATAAGATAAGCTCGCAAAATTCGCGAGACGAAAAGAAGATGATGTTATCGTCATTGAAATAACTTTCCTACTAAAAATAAGCTCTCTACTAGGAATAGTAAAGGGGGGTACTCTGGTAAATTGTTTAATTACGAAGAGTCCGTGCTTGTTCGTACGTGAGCTTAAAGCCAGCGATACACGTAACCAATAATGCCTCCAAAGATAGTGGAGCTTTCCGCGAAGGAGCCTCCGCCGCAGCCGAGCCGCTCTAGGCAAGGTAATGTTTGAGTGGTTTTAGTTTGATTCAAGAAGCTTTCCCTGTTTCAGGAAAAGCTCTTCAGTTAACAGTATGGTATGGCAAACTAAGACTCTAGATTGTTGATGAAAGTATATGACAATATAGTAAAGTTAGCAACTTAGTAATATAATGTTTGTTTAAAAATATTTGTCAAATATGCAATGAAATGATATCAAACATGTTCTTATAATGTCTGTAGTAGAGTGTACAAGTAAGCAGTATAGTTTAACGAACAAATATTATAGAATAAGGATTGTTGATGAAGACAAGTGACAATATAGTAATTTAAGAAACTTAGTAATACGAGTAAAGAGACTTTCTAGACTTAAGTCAAATACGCGATGAAATAATTTATTTATTCGGCAGATTAGATGTTCCAAATTTAAAGAAGTAAAGTACAAACATTATATTTAGATGTGACGTAGCAGATAATTGAAAATAACTTTATTATTCAATCTATCGTGAGAATGATCCAAGGGGGAATGCTGCACCATAGGTCCTAAATGGCAACTCAACAGATATAAAATGTTTGTTCGTTTAATAACTTCACCCATCAGCGTTTTCTCAACGTTTCAGTGATTTTAGTTTGTTGTTTATATATTATTATCATTCATTTTTAGTGGAGAACTGATAAAACCTTCATTGAAAGCGAAACATCTGTATAGTGCAAATAAAAAGTGCTCAGTGTAGTCCATGTTAAGACAACTTCTCATAACACTGTATCCTCAATGTTAGAAAAGTTTTAGTCCCTTATTTATATTTGTAACATTCGAAAACGAAACCGAGGTTTTCTAGCAAGTAAATAAACAGTGCTCAGTGTGATCCATGCTAAGACAACTTCTCCTAGCAGTATTTTCTCAACGCTTGAGTGGTTTTAGTTTGGCCCTCGGCGATGGGCGGTTAAGGGGGCGTGCGGCTGCGTGGGCGTATGTGATGGGGGCGCTAGTCTCCCCCCGGGGGCGTATGCGCTGCCGCCCCCTCCAGGTAAAGAAAACTATGCGGGAAATCTGATGCTCGCGAAAATACACCGGCAGATTAATGCCGGGGCTTGCGGCCTTTGTAGCGAATACTTTGCAAATATTTAATACGGTGATGGAATGTATCACTTTGAAGTTTGGAGGAGTCACAATATGAAAATACTTTGAGGGCGTAGAGCCATCGTTTATACACGCATTATGAGACTTGATTTCTTACGTAAGTACATACAAGATAACACCAAGAGTCCGTGTTGAAAAAATCTCACCTGTGGATTTTATGAGGTTTATAATTAAAAAGATGGCCAAGCTCTATACGTGGAATGTTAATATTAATAGTCTATGCTTTGTATTTTAAGAGTGAGAGATACATTTTATATCAACAGGGTGTTATTGTAGAATTTCGATTTAATAATCATTTCATGTTAAGCTTAGATCGAGATTTAACCCATAAAATCTGGCTTTGTAAGCAAACATTTTATTTTTAAGCCTAATTTTACAAGCAGTGATTTAAAAAAAAAAATTCAATAACAACTCCAGGTTCAACAAGTAATCTAGATATTCATTCAAATAAAGTTTAAGACCTGACAGCTTAGCACTTTTTTGTTTGTATATGCTGACCACAAGCTTTATCTTGAGTGACATAGAAAAATGGTCGGAAATATATAATACAAAAAACTTTTTTTTCAAATGAATGATATTAGTACTATTAATTGCAGTGAATAAATATTCCAAAAAAAAAATGGTTTTGTGTCTTAAATATGAATTAAATATTTTATTTGATTACGAAAACTATTAAGAAATATCTCTGTGAAGTGTTCTTCTCTACTCTGCAAGTACGTATGTATGTATTTTGTTGGTACTTTAGCCCGCTGAGTTATGTCTCTACATAGTCTGCAGCTCTAGAACAAGGACCTTGCGGTTCTCGGTGGTATATTATGTAATGCTCCTGTTGCCTGGAGGAGGTCCTCGCCACTATTTATGTTCTAACTGAGAACTTAATATACACACTCGTACTGAAACAAGGAAGCTTTTGAATAGAAAATATACGTAAACGATAATGTTCTTGCGAAATGTAAGATGAAATCATATAGAATTCGAATTAGAACTCATGAAACACAAGAATATACGAGTATACATACAAAACACATTTTAAAGCATGCATAAACCAAAAATTTAGACTGTTTTATTTTTGATATACGTATTGATGTACTCGTATGTATTCTATAATATAGGCGCAAAAAATGTCTCAAGGAGAGAAAATTAATTGATTTTATAGGCTTAATGTATCGTTGTTAGTTAATTTTATTTAAATAATTACTCTAATTTTAAATTATGAATTTTAATAGTCGTACGTGTTTAGAACCAATCCGTTCCATTTTGAATAATTTGGATTAGTTTAACTAAGTAATGTGAAACAAATCTGAAACCTGAAAAAATTAACAATTATAACTATTCAGTTTCACTAAAAGCTGTTAGGCTATTTAATAAATTCCATGATTACTTTCACAATAAATATTTAAACATAATTAAGAAATGAAAAATATCTATAATTTGAAATCAAATTATCACGGATAAGTGAACTTCAAGTTTCACTAATCCACCATTTAATATAAAAGTACTTATATTTTTTGTTGTTTCTTTTTTTTGTATTGAATATTAATAAAGCACAAAGATTGATTTATAAACGTTTATAACAATCGTAAGTGTTAAAGATTACAGTGATTTATGATAGTCGTTTTTAAATGAAAATATTTTAAGGAAAGCTACACCTGATTTGAACCTGAAATTATGTACAGATAGTAAGTGTACATCTGTACACGTATATGTAAGTAGTACAGTTTCAATTTTGTCGTCTCAGCAAAAGGCTTTAGAGGAAGGGTGGAGGTCTAAACAAGGGAAGAGACCGGTAGGCGGGGGCGGCGATGGAAGACCAGCGAAGTTTCTTGGAGGAAGTCTGGGGCTTAGTTGATTAGGATGGAGGGAGACGATTGGTGAGCAGACTGCTGGTGAAAACGCTCTTCAGAGAGTGAGTATATTGGAGATACGAGTACTTACTTTTGAGATTCAGTTAGTTTAATTTATTATGTATCTTAAACACAGGCATAATTAAGATTTTACATGATTACGACAAAAAAGATTAGTAATGGTTTCACTGCAAGATTTAAAAAAAAAATGATATACAGGGAATCAAACTTGAAATATAATTAGAAACCTAACCTCTTATTTATAAATAACAATAATACATTATTAACTCGAAGGTTTTGTTTTAAACAAATATACATACAGTGAAACCTGAAGTTTTTTTAATACGTTTTTTACAAAAACCAAGCCTGTGACATGCGGTTAGAAAGAGTGACGTATCCAAGTCTCGGTCTGCGCCCAATTTTGTTTAATTTCGGTGATCTAACGAAAACCGCGTTGACGTTTTGCTGTCGCTGCTGACGATTCAAATAAAATTTCAAATGTTTAAATAACTAAGCTCAAAAAATGTTGATTAATAATGCTTCAATGACCAGAAGTCATTCGCTATAAATAAAATATCAAAAATAAATCTGAAGAAATAATTAGAAAAATAAAGAAAAGAAACCTATGAGTATATAAGATATGAATAAAAAAAAAATTCAGATTTTATTACACATATATTTTTTTGACGACATGTTTCAGCCAGGTCGGGTGGCCATTCTCAAGTCTTCTAAAGGGTACGCCAAATAACTTTTTTTTTTGAAAATGGGGCGCAAAACATCGAGTGTAGCTTCGGCTGTGTGGCACGTAGCGCCGTCTTGTTGAAACCAAATGTTGCCAATATCCTCCTCTTCAATTTTTGTGAACAAAAATGGCCCGATAACGATCGCCATTGACTGTAACGGTCACTCCTTGCTCATTTTCGAAGAAAAATGGCCTGATTTTCAAAGTAATGTCGCAATATTTCCCAGCGTTGTTCAAGCGTATACACAACCATATTCGCTTAGCGGAAGGATAAAAATAATTATCTGTCAAATCAGACATGAGCTAAGTGTTACCATTCACGAAATAAGCACTAGTTGAAAAAAAAACGTTAGATGGCGGGCCCTTTAATATACCTATAAATATAAATTCACTTATTCACAATACACATCATATGCCTTCATAGGTCTTGTGTTAAGCAAATGTACACATAAATTTGAAGTTCCACGTGTCAAGGGTGTTCCAATCACGAGAGGCTGTGTACAGGATAAATATTGTGCAGGTGGAATAGAGGTGGGCTGCTCTAATAAGGGGATGTTTATGCGTGGGCCCGCGGAGGGTCATTGTTCTTGCGTACAAAGGGCCCCTTGCTATTTGAGAACCACTGGGCGGAGAACAGTCTAGAAAAACTAAAATTACTAAGAGCATGGTGAGGAAAATTGCAATTTCAATTTGATTTTTTTTCCCTCACAGAAACATTACAAATTTGAACAACTCATTCATTTCTGAAGCACAATAAGAATTAATCATATAATAAAAAAAATACAATATATACAAATATAGGCACTTATGATTAAGTACTAAGAACAAAGTAATAAAGACAAGCAACAGAAGGTACCAATGCTCATCAAACCGTCTACTCCAACAAATAATTCCTCTAAAGAAATTCTTGGAGTTCATGTCTGAATTGGGCCTCTCTTACGTAAAATATATCAACATCCTAGGCGATTTGGTTAAACAGTCTGATGATGCAGCATGTAAAGTTTTCAGGAAATTAGTAAACATATTAAAACAAATACTTGCAATTCAAAGAAGAACAGTGCATTTGATGTCTATGTAACATAGAATATTTGTTTTCGCATCATCCATGAAAATAGGAGACGTGTTATGTGTTGTTATCAGGGAGTCTCTGCCATTTTTGAGAGAATCTTTCTAAACTTCTGCTAGATTTTAACGTTTTTTTGCTATTGAACTACATCAAGGACATCATTTGTATATTATGTGTGTTTTTTCATGCTACAAAAGGTATTATAAAAATAGTGTTTTCTTATTACTCGCTTATTTATTTTAGAAAGTTAATTTAACTCGTCACACTAAAACCACTACACACAACACATATGAACTAGAAAGTGATACATGAGTTATTCTCGTCAAATTTGTAGAAAATTATTATTGCTTATGTTTAACATTTTTTTTCAAACTTTCGATTAACTTTTAAATATTAAAGCAATGCACATTTTCTTGCACTTTGAACCAGTTGTTTCCCCAAGTTATGAAGGATAGCTTTCAGTTTGATAAGAAACAAAGCCTATTCCGCGGCGCATGGGGGACGCAGCTTTTGTTTAATGTATGGAAAATTATAACTTTTCCTCAAAATACACATTATCAGTGAAAATTTATTATTTTCAATACTAAGCTTAGATCAGAGAATTACTAGTACATAAAATATTTATAGTTTAAATGTTGAAAAATCTTATAGTTTATTGATACTAAATACTATTTTCGATATGAAATGTATATTTATAATTACTAACGACAAGCATTATGTTTACATTTGAAAAATAAAGCATTTATAAATTCGCAGCATGTCATCTTATATGTCACTTTTCTCTTATCAAGAAATCGACGAAAAATAAAGAGCTGACACGGAGATTTGAATCACGAACTCACGTTTATATAGGTAAATAAAATAAAACAATACGTTTAAAAGAACAGTATGAAAATTTAATATCAATTTTAAAATTAACTGCATTGTTGAATCGTTATAATTATATATTTTTTTAAATAACTGAACCAGTAGAAAAAAACAAAAATGTCCTCCTATTATTGGATACTGAGAACAAGATCGTAAGAAACATGTTTGTACGTATAAAGTATACGAAATTTAAGGCCGCACATAAAAGTTTGGTTAAATATGGTTGAACAAAACTATAAATATTAATAACCATTTACTACCAAAATATAAGTGGAAAAGTAGAAACATTGTGTTATAGATGGTATTTTTGAATAACTTCACCATCTCATCATTAGAAACATGAAATATATTTGTTTGGTGCATCTTGATGTACGGCTGTAGACATGGTGCTTATCTGAAAGTGATAAAAAAAGACGAGAGGCCTTTGAGATGTGGTCTTACAGAAGAATTCTCGGAATTTCCTGGAGAGACCACGGCACGAACAATGAGGTTCTCAACATAATCAAGGAGAATAGGCACCTAGTAAGAACCATCTCAGAGAGGCCTTCCCGATGGATCGGTCACATCATGCGCCACGATGGTCTTCTTCACGACATTGTGTAAGGGATGGTTGAGGGATGAAACTGTAGAGGGTGCCCTAGACGGGAGTATTTAGAGCAAGTGTTCGAGGACATGAGTCGTAGCTCTTATGCTGAGCTGAAGAGGACTGCAGAGGATCGAGAGGGGTGGAGATCAAGATGCAAGATTTTGTTGCTGCAAACCAATCTACCGGATTGATACTACGAAGAAGATTATATTTGATACATATCTAACAATATAGTAAATTTAATATTCTTAAGATGTAACGAAGAGAAGTATGTATAATCATTGTATTTAGTCATCAAAGACGTCACCAATATCTTGAAAACATGAACATTGTCGCATTTCATTGGCGATGCCGCATGGATGCTGTTGGTTAAGTTTCTCGTCGGATGGGCTGCTCCTCCCGCGCCCACTCACGTCGGTAGGTTCCTCGTGGGAAGCTCTCCACCTCCTCAATCTCCCGAACAAAGCACGGCCACGTCACACGCTTCGCCGATGAGCCCTCCCAAGAGACGAGAGAATATCAACAATATGCTATTGCAGCTCATGACTGGATCCTAGATGACTTCTTCTTGCATAGTTGTTTCCTCTCTTCACAGTATTCTTCTTTAGCCTCGCTATTTCCCATCATCTGGGGTCGGCTCTCTTTGTGAACATTCGCCATATCTGTCTGTCCTGCGTTGCATTCTCGGTCAAACCCAGAGTTTTCAGATCCTTGTTTACAGTTGCAGTCCAGGTTGCCTGTGGTCTTACAGGCCTTCTTCTCAGCGTGGGTATGTTGAGGGATCTCTTCACCATGTGGTCTTCATCTCTCCGTGTCACATGCCCATACCATCTTAGGCGGTTTTCCCTTATCTTTTCAGGTATGGGGGCCACCCGAAATGAGCCCCGAATATGCTCATTTCGAACTCTGTCCACTCTAGTCACATCGCCCGCCCACCTCAGCATCTTCATCTTTGCCACATGAATAGTCCATGTCACATATTAGCGGGGTCCAACACTCCGATCCGTAGAGCATAGCTGGCCTCACAGCCACTTTGTTTCCTCTCTTTACAGTATTAATCTTAAAGATTGATTTGAAGTAACAAAGTATTCTATCTCGTTATTTACTCCCCTCTATCCTCTAAATATATCGGCAGGCGTATACAACTGAGATGGGCAGCATTTGGAAAACGTTAGTACATTTTTAAAGCGATAATTTACCGCAAAGTTTTATATCTAAGACTGTTAACCAAGGTATACTCTTAGAATTAACTTAAAACACAGAAACGAAGAATCTAATAACATATTTTACAAAAAGTAATTAAGTCTTCTAAATACTCGTAGAAGGCAGTAGCCTTGTGGTTTTTCATATATAAAGAATAAAATAAATGTAAACCTTTGTATGAAACCACCGAGTTAAACTGAGTAATTTCATACAGAATTTAACATTTATTTTACTCTGTAAGTTTTCTAAATGCTGCCTCATTGTGTATACATTAATACATAATTTGATAATTATGAACCTATTTCATTATCATTGAAAACTTAGCTGTAAAATTGAATGCGTGTAGATTTTGAAAGCTTTTTAGTATTCCAGCCATTGGAACATTTATTTATTATCCTGGACATGACCATTGATATGTAGCGTGCGCACAAATTTGAACAAAGTGTGTCAAATATGAACAAAATGTGACAAATATATTGCTTGAAAAAGATATGTCTTTCTTTGAAAGTGAATGAGAAAGAGGCTTAGTATGCGAGTAGATTTCGCAAGTCATCTAGTTGCTTAGCGACATGAACATTTGCTTGTTATCCTGCAGATGACCGTTGATGTGTAGCCTGAACATTAACTTGAACAGAGTAAGACAAAAGAATACATTTATTTAAGAGAAAATGCGACAGAGGTATGGCATTGAATGCGTGTAGCTTTCGAAAACCTGCTAGTTGCACTGCGGGCAGGCTGCGACTGGAACTTTTGATTGTTATCCAGCAGAAGACCACAGAGGGCGGGTATGAGCATAAACTTTGACTAGAGATCTGATCGTATCCTGGAGCGATGTCTATTTATAAGCTCTTATATAATATACTTCATATAATGATAAAGGAAGTATTTAAGGCTATATGAGTTTGGTAATTATGAAGATCCTTGACGAGGTAAGTGAACGAACAAGTAGTCTTTCATACTTTAAAGTTGGTTAAATGACGAAGGTGGACCTGACATTAAAATTTAAAAATGTCTTATTACTATTATAATAATTATATGGTCAAGTTATTCAATGTGGAATAATGGAACGTATTTGGGAAGAAAATAACATTATGTTAAATATTCATTCTTAAATCAAAAGCACAAGTTTGTAAATAAATTAACCCTTTCATTACGGCTCGGTTTGAATACAAAGTGTACTGTAAATTATAAAACTAGCATTTGAAACATAAATGTACTTATCTGGTCTATTTTCATATATCACATTGGTTTTTGTATCCTTTAGCTATCAGATGATGCATAAAAAAATATTCTAAGAAAGTAGCAAAACGATATATCACGTTAACCGATGTCAACCGTCGGGGAATCTTATGACGGCATATGCCGACAACCGATGTGAAAGGGTTAAAAAATACAACATACGGCAACAATTACTGACATTTTTAAAATTAAGAATTGTATTTAAAAGTATGATTAACATTCAGTTATGTAAGTATGTCCACACACTTTGAGAACGAAAATAAACTGTCAAAAATATCATTTACAAATGTCATTTACAAAATACGATGATTTTATTCTTCATATACGTACTCGTATGTTTTGTATATTAGTATGAGAAGTGAGATTCAGACTGTTGAGTAGATTCAGAGTTCCCCAATCTTCTTGCTCGCAGGGGTGTGTGATAAGTTTAACTGCATCCTGCAGAAGTCGAACACCTTATTTCTATTGTTGGATGAATAAACTTCTCCGCTCGTCTTCCATACTAAGTGATCGTCCGTAGCAACTTCAAGCTATTTTGACTATTCATCATTATTTTGATAAGTTATATTGATTAATTTATATGTATAGCACGCGTGCTTTCTCTATGTAATGTCCTCTCAAAACATTGCACATATAGCAGCATATTTGTTACTTACTGATGCTCCGATGCAGATATTACTTGAGAAAGATAGGAATAATGACAGTAGGCGTGGATAATGGAAATTGGCAGAACTGTGTGGTGTCAATTAATGGTGATCATATTCTCCATATATGTATCCGATATGGTCATAATTTTTTTTTAAAATTTACTTAGGCTAGATTCGTTTCGTACCTTTTCGTCCTATTCATTTCTATATCCGTGATAGATAGGTGAGATGCATAAAAAGGCACAGGCTTTTAAATACATTTACCACAGCTTTAGTATCCGAGGCATATTTTGGTGTAAGTTAATTAGAATTTTTAAGTAGCATTGACGAATTGCCTAACGATCCCAAGGTCGGGACTATCTGGTCTTAAGCGATAGTTCAACCTAATAAGAGGCGGCTTAAAAAATGATATTTTGTGATGACACTTATAATTTCACCTCAAATTTTCCCTGAAATGTACCCCAAACAATAGTAAAGACGTGTCTGTTTGAAAAAAACACAGTTTGTTACATGTTTCTTATATACTCGTATGTACTTACTTTCAAGTGCAACAGATTAAATTCATATCGAAAAAAGGAGAGGGTTATTTCACTTCAGAAACAGGTGTAAATCGTATATGACAGCGGTGCTCTTGAATTCTTAACCCCTAAATCCCACAGATAGAATAAAATGTTATCATCATCATCATCCGACTGAATGTGACTGCGGCGTGGAGCAGACCCTGTCACACATTCTGGAGTGTGCGCTGTGCCCGAATAGCTGCACCCAGGAAGACCTGATGATGGCCAGAAGTAACGCCATCGACGTCGCCCACTTCTGGGCAGACAGGATCTGACCCTGTTGTTTCCGACACGATTATATATATATCATCATCATCACCATTACCATGTCTGCTCCCCTAACTGGATAATATGCTGTCATGAACTGCTGCCACAAAGCTATGTCAGCCGCCATAGTCTTTGCTTCATCCCATGTCAGCTCCAACTCCCACAGCTCCGTCGAATACATTTTATGTATAGTTTTCGACGGCCTTTCAGGATAGCCTAAATTGAAATAATGACAGTTGCAGTTTACTCTCACTTGCGGCATTCTTAGTATATGTCGCAACCGGATCTACTACCTTCGCCTGTTGACCGACTGTAGTATAGAAGGCTGCCTTGTTTGCTCTTTTATCTCATTATTCACCACAAATTCAAATAGTTGTACCACCAACATTTCACACAGTCAACTGCTTCCAATATTTTCTAGTTTAGTATTAATAGTCATAATAGATTACATCCTAATTGTCACAAGTTAGATGTAAATAGATGTCTACTGCAAAGTCACAGTGACTCTTGAGATGCATGGATGATGCAGATGCGTTAGCGGGTCCAATAGTATTACCACGCTGTTGAGTCTGCTAATGCAATATTCCCGGTGCACACTCCAAGTTCCCGCCCCCTCCTTCGTCTATGCAACTGCTCCGATGCACCCATTGTCTTGGCGCAGGCTTTGAAATTAATTTCCCCCGGAAACTGGCAACAAATTAATTCACATCCGAGAATATGAGCATATAATTAATGCCACCCGATGATATCGCGGAAGAGCCTTAACTAGTGCGGTAACACTTGATGCCTTATTTGTATCTTTGATATATATTGAACTATATACAATTAAATTTCCCTTTTTTATATCCACTCTCTAGTTGAGTAGTATAATCGTCACGCTCGTCATATAATTGTCCCTATAATTGCCTGCTAAATATTTTTATGCACAATTAAAAATATAGTCGTTTTTGGAGAGTCTGGCGCACTCTCTCTGCAGGATAATGCTTTCAGTGATCAGTACGTCAATATACATGATAACATCGGCTTTCTCAATATTCTGATGTTGGTTGATTAGATATCCAAATCTTGTTATTAAATTAAGAGAAAATATTTAGGCTGGAAGCAGAGCATGTGCATATAAAAGAAAAATGTATGCGCTGAGCGGCATAGTCCAGTGGTAAGAGCGTTTGTTTGTCATTCAAATGCTGTCGATTTTAAACCCGACCGAGCTTGATTTTTAAAATGTATTTAATTAAATCTAAGCTTTAAATATGCGTCCGGTAGGGTTGAGCCACCCTTAAGAACAACATATTAATTATCCAGGCGTCGGGAGCATTAGGCTGATCATCATATCTCCTTAAAATAACCCTGATCATTGAACACCCAAATATTTATCTCCTACTAAGCCGCAGTCTATGGAAGTTTACGAGCTCTTGCCCTGGAAGCTTCCGGTAACTACCTATGTTCACATATGGACAAAGGTATAAAAAAATTGAGATTAGAGAATTGTAAAAAACGGCAATTTGCGGTGTCCACATGGTAAAAATAAAATATGGTTAAAAGGGCTGACTACTGCATTGCGGAAGAAGGCATGTTAAAATGGACATGTGTAAAAATAAAGTCACTAAAAATTCTTAAATATAAATTGAGAAAATTTAAAGTAATTAAATAGTATTTATTTTTTAATTTTTATTAGAATATTATTTTATTATTTCAATATTCTAATCTACTTTTATAGATCATTGACTATATTACAAATTATTATTACTTAAAATATACATATACTATACATAAAATTCTTTTTTCAACGCGTCAATCCAAGCACAAAAATAACGGCAGAAGCGGGATGCGAACCGCGGACCTTGGAAACCAACTATGCCCAGGTATTCATAATGCTCAGCGAACTGCGCCATTATCTATAAAAGTAGATTAGAATATTGAAATAATAAAATAATATTCTAATAAAAATTAAAAAATAAATACTATTTAATTACTTTAAATTTTCTCAATTTATATTTAAGAATTTTTAGTGACTTTATTTTTACACATGTCCATTTTAACATGCCTTCTTCCGCAATGCAGTAGTCAGCCCTTTTAACCATATTTTATTTTTACCATGTGGACACCGCAAATTGCCGTTTTTTACAATTCTCTAATCTCAATTTTTTTATACCTTTGTCCATATGTGAACATAGGTAGTTACCGGAAGCTTCCAGGGCAAGAGCTCGTAAACTTCCATAGACTGCGGCTTAGTAGGAGATAAATATTTGGGTGTTCAATGATCAGGGTATATATATGCATATTTTAAGTAATAATTAAATAGTATTTTTTGTAATATTTATTTATATATTTCGCATCCATTTACTAATAGTCAAGCTTTTATGTTTCCCGCAACGAAGGGTAAATATTTTCACGACGGGTGACGAGAAAAAGAAGTTAGAAACAATGCGATCAGCTGGGCCGTGTGACATCACAATTAATTTATCCTTTATTGTTGAAAAAGCTTTTAAAAAATCTTTTTGTTTTACTGACCCTTTATACCCTTTTGTGGTCAAACGGTCCCTCTGCAATTCCACGCTCGCATTGTTTCATGACTAAGCTTAAAAAAAAATGCAAAGCAAATTTATGCATTGTTTAAAGGATTTAAATCAACAAATAATAAACGGTTGTTTCGTTAAAGACAATGCAAAGCAGATTCGTTTGCGTGTGAGTAAAATGAAATGTCATTTGAATTCCCCCCTAAATTAATACGTACTTTAATTATTCAGATGTGTATGGAAATCTGTTTGCTTTGAATGTTTAATGAGCGTGATGTTTTATTGCCGTGCTGTTTTATTGCAAAAAATAATTATGAAACTTTGATAATTAACCGATGAAAATAGCACATTGTAAACGCAGTTCTCGTTAAATCACCGAAGTTAAACACAATTGAATGCGGAATACAACTTGTATAGGTTTTCGATAGTTGATTACCGCGTGTTGGGTTGATATGTCTCTTTGAACTGAATGGTACAGGCGTTGTCACGACTCATCGTTCCCAGACAATTTGTTCAACGAATCATCGCAAGCGACGTGGGGCGCACTGGACGTTTGGTGCACGGGACATTTGGTGCACGGTACAACTGGTGCACTAGATGTCTCGCTAACCTAACCTAACCTAACCTAAGGATTTGTCCAATGAGCGTAGAGTCCAGAGATTCATAGGTCTTTTGTTAACGAAACAACTTAGGTTAGGTTAGGTTAGCGAGTCCAGTGCACCAGTAGTCTCGTACACCAGACGTCCAGTGCGCCCCACTTCGTTACCGATGAGTTGTTGAATGAATTGTCTGTGAAAGAAATGCGGCGGAACCGCTACAGGCCTCGGGAATGTTGGGTTAAAAATTATTTCAATAAATATTTCGTATATTTGAAAAATTTGCTCAAATACTGCAGTGTTTGCCTTATCAATGTCGGTGATCATCATTAAAATGATTATTGTGTTGTTTATAATTATCCTCTTACATGATTCAAGTTTTAAATAGGTATTCTCACTCTAGAGGACAATGTTAGTTAGTAAAATGGCCCACTTTAGTGTCAGTCAGTTTCTCGGCTTCATGGCTTTATAATACGCAGAGACGGTGACTTGATTATGCAGTTAATAGAATATCATTACCATCGAGCTGTGCTTAGTGCCAATGAGCTAGCTTACACAGCATGAATTCAAGTATTTTCAAAGAAGAGGTATTGTAGTATTGTATGTAACCTATATTAATTGTATATATTGGTTCTTCTTCGTAGTATCAATCCGGTGGATTGGTTTGCAGCAACAGAATCTTGCATCTCGATCTCCAAGCAATCATTTTTTTGCTGATACATGGGATATCTTTTAGACCTTTAATGTGGTATTTTCCCCTTTATTTCCACATCATCATGCCGTTGACCATAAAGGTTCATCCGCCTTAGGAGAGCATTTACTCCCTCCAGGACAATAGAGTGCCCTAACCAGGACCTGATGAGGTTAGCTGGGTGTTAGCTTATTCCGGCCAACATTCGGTCCCTGTCTATATTGGCCGACTGATGTCGCTCACCCCCCACCACGAGAAGGAGATAGATCAGGATTTTCCTTTCATCGAACCTGTGACCTTAAGGCATTTCACAGAGTCCTCCAGTACTTTTAGGGGGTCAATTGGTTACATTGTGGATAAACATGTGAATCTACAACAAAGTGCATCATATTTTTTTATTTATATATTTCTATTTTATTACATAATCGAAATTTGTTTGGAGCATCTTGATGTAGGGCTGTGAGACACGGTGCTTATCTGAAAGTGATAAAAAAAGACTAGAGGCCTTTGAGATGTGGTCGTACAGAAGAATTCTCGGAATTTCCTGGAGAGACCACGTCACGAACAATGAGGTTCTCAGCATAATCATGGAGGATAGGCACCTAGTAAGAACTATCTCAGAGAGGCGGGCCCAATGAATCAGTCACATCATGCGCCACTATGGTCTTCTTCACGACATTGTGGAAGGGATGGCTGAGGGTAGAAACTGTATAGGGCGCCCTAGGCGGTAGTATTTGCAGCAAGTGTTCGAGGACATGAGTTGTAGCTCTTATGCTGAGCTGAAGAGGACTGCAGAGGATCGAGAGGAGTGGATATCGAGATGCAAGATTTTGTTGCAGCAAACCAATCCACCGGATTGATACTACGAAAAAGATACATATATATTTTATTACATAATCGTATAATAAATTATGCATATAAAACTTGAACGACAGTATACTGAAAACTTTTTCTTTACATCTAAGTTACATTACGAATAAAGTAGTTAATACACATAATACTATCTAGTGTTCGAAGCCTTTTTAAAAATATTCTTTTTCACTAATTAATTGATAAATTAAATGTACAATATATATTTTGTGGTAAACATAAACGGGAGAATACCGATAAAAGGTGATAAATAGATCTCACTTTTATTTCATGACGCTAAGCGCTGAATGTGAAATGAAGATCCTGCAACTATAGCCTGGCATATGTAATATTTAAGAATGACTCACAATGAGTGGGTGGTGTTCATGGAATGATTTTTATCTATCAATTTTGATTTTTAGGCTATGACTCTAATTACAAAAGTAAGATTTTTATTTTATACCGTCAAATAAAAGCAATCTATTAAAAAGTGTTTAGACTTCACCTGGGATAGAATTTATAAAGTAAAAATTCGCTTTATTTCTATATCATATTCACCGGCATATTCACTGAATGCATCAAGCAAGGCTAGCTTTCAATAAAAAAGCCAAAATTCTTGAGTCAAAGAACATTTCTTTAGGGCTCCGCAAGCAACTTGCCAAAACACTTGTTTGGAACATCTTAATGTACGGCTGTGAGACATGGTGCTTATCTGAAAGTAAGTAAAAAAGCCTTTGAGATGTGGTTGTACAGAAGAATTCTCGGAATTTCCTGGAGAGACCACGGCACGAACAATGAGGTTCTCAGAATAATCAAGGAAGATAGGCAACTAATAAGAACCATCTCAGAGAGGCGAGCCCGATGGATTGGTCACATCATGCGCCACGATGGTCTTCTTCACGATATTGTGGAGGGGATGGTTGAGGGTAAAAACTGTAGAGGGCGCCATAGACGGGAGTATTTGCAACAAGTATTCTAGGACATGAATTGTAGCGCTTATGCTGAGCTGAAAAGGGTTGCGGAGGACCAAGAGGAATGGAGATCGAGATGCAAGATTCTGTTGCTGCAAACCAATCCACCGGATTGATACTACGAAGAAAGATTCACCGGCACAGTTTTTTGGATTGTGTTCACTGGTATTTATTTTTTAGTGTTTTTTAAATTATATTCAAGAAAATAAAGCATGATCCCTGAATACTTATGTAAACAATTGATATGTAATACAAATTTAATGATTTATATTTGCCCTAGATAACTGATCTGTAAGTATTTACACTGTTTTTTTTACTATTTTTACTTATAAATATATACTGTATTTAAAAAATTTAATAATATATTATGCACTTAGTCGAAAGGTCTTTATCAGGAAAAACTTAAGACTGAAAAAAAACTCAGAGGCTTAACAAACTGTATTATTGAATTGCTTAATACGACAAACCACAAAGTGACGTTTTACGACTATATTTTTTTTATTTTTAAATTATTTTAAATTAAAAAAGTAATAAATTAAAAATGTTTAGTTTTGATTCACACTGATTACGGGCTCCCTGGAGACCATCTTCAATAATGATAGAAATAATCCAGGGAAACCGAAACATGTAATCAGTGAAAATAAATGTGAATCAAAACTAAATATTTTTAAAATTATATTATAATAATGCAGTTTCACCAAGTATTGTCGGTTGATAACCTTAACGTTTTAATTTATTTGGTTAATTTCTCAGGGATCATAACAATTTAACTTGAGAAAAGTGTGTTATTTCATGAAAAATGTATATTTCACATTAAATTGTTTTTGGTGGAGTTTTACAGTATATTTAAATACTAGAATATTCATAAATCATTGAAGATCAATAACGTCTGCCGCCCATTACGTTATTTACCGTTTGTTGTTATCCTATTTATTGAATATAAGATGAAGTTTGCAGTAATTTTGTATGTTATAACTAAAAGTTAAAAATGTATTTTTATTCATATTATCGTTATTTATCACTTGTACTAAATAAAAGCGAAGTTGGGGCTCAAATCGACTATCGAATTAAATTTGAAATTAATAATTCATTCGTCTCATGTAGTGAAACCTCAATAACTACTCCAACTTACATGTTCTAGCAATCTATGTACATGCAAGTATAACATACGAGTATATGTACATTGTTCTCGTCGATAGCATGAGGAGATCGAGAGGTTTGGCTTGTATCTATGTTTCTAATATCCTGGGCGCCTCGGGGCCTGAAGGAGAATTTATCAGAATTGGATTCTTTTGTGGTTTCCCGCAGATTGAGTTGGAGGCTTTGTTCGCTCTGGAAGCCGCCGGGAGGCTGCTCAAATTGAATCCTCCGAAGTATTGGTTGATTAAAAATAAATACTGGCGCTTAGAAGACGTCTCCACGTAGAACTTGCTGTTTCAATAGGACTTTGTGCTATTGTGTAATTGCTTAGGTTATTTAAAAAAATATATAAACATATACTCGTATTGTATGAAAGTGGTCCTATTAACATTCAGAGTGATTTTCTATTAAAGATTACCGGGATGTAGAGTAATTACATTGGATGTTTTTTAGTTCTCTTACAGTGTTGGTCATTATTGTTATGAAATATGAAGCGTTATAAATAATATATAATAATACCCTTAGATGACATATATCTATTACTTTTAGCCACTAAAAGTGGCTAAAACCACTAAAAATTTGGTCCAGGTTATATCTCAAGACATCTCTGCATTCGGAGGTACACCTGGGAACATACTAGTAAATTGTTCCCGATGACTTCAAGAGAGAGTGTCTGGACATTTGTAAAGACGTCGTATTTGTTTTAAATAGCTTAATATCGGACCGAAACTTAGGTGGGTTACTGCTTATTGCATAAAGCGTGTCGTTGGTAGAGATGAGCAACCCATTTAGGAACAAATCGATTCAGACAACGTCGTTTTAATAATCCGATATGATTAAAAATTCTGATCAATCAATCATCCAAAAATATTCCTTGGATACTCTTCTTCTTCTTCGTGTCAGCGACGTCAAACTATTTTTGCTCAGTATCTGGCAACATCGATAGCCCGTGTGTTGCCTAGCATTAGGCCCCGAGATGTGCAGCTTGTTGGGTACATGGAGCAGGATCTTAGTTGTGAGGCGGTGTGCAGGTCTCCACAGTCGCACAATAGTGACTCTCCCTGCCGAAGCATCCCCCACCGCTCGAGGTTGTCCTTTGTTCTACCAACTATGGTTCTTAATCTGTTCAGGGATTTTCAGGTCCGCCAGTCAAGGTTCTTGCCAGTTGGGAGGCCTTCCTTTGGAGCAATGAAATCCTCTAATGCGACTTGTTGCCAGAGCTGGAGTCTCTCATTTTCAGGGCCAGATGTGAGAGGTTGTGTGGATTTCAGAAAGCTGCTTTGCGACTTTAGTCTTGGTGCTGGGGGTATCTGATTATACAAGCAGTGAGACGGTTGGTTGATTGCCTTATACATTTCTTCGGCGCATATGACTTTTCGTCTTATGGTTGGTGGTGTGATACCAGCCAAGGGTTATGGATACTACAGTGCCGCCTTATCAAGTTGTTATGTATTTATTTTCTCAGGTGCATCTTTGGGTGCCGATATGTCTTAGAACAAGCCAAGCACAAACAACAGACTAAACTGGTGAATGTTTGTGGTAATCGTATTTTCTAGATATGGGAAGAAAAATGGTTATCATATAAAATGCAAATCTCTTCAAGATGCATATTATACCTACATGCACGTAGCCACTACACAACCTTCTCTCACTTAGCATCTAGCATCATAAAGTATACGGCGAGCTAAAACCTCCTTCTGATAATTTTTATGTATATTTTTATTGAAAAATATAAGTAAGTATATTTATATTAAGTGTATAAGTATATTATATAAAATATATAAGTATATTATATAAGTAACTCAATTCATATGTTTTTAATGTTGTCCCAAATGTCCCACGCTTCATTCCCTTCTCGGATTAATTAAGCAGAAGCGTATCCTGTTATATAAGTGGTGAGAGAGAAAACCATATAGTCCCTCCGCCCATTCTAGAAAGAGGCTTTGCGAATGTAGAACGTTCTAATATCCCGCTTCTGTTAGACGCCCGAGCCTCCCTCGTCTGACATAATCCCAGCCTAATCCACCATGTTAATATCCAAAACCAAACCGCTAATCCGGATAGACGCAATATAAATTGTTTATTAAATTCGACGTACTACAATGCATACGTTTTTTTACATTGTATTTTACAGCCTTTCTCGAGATACTAAATAAAACATATAAACAAGAATGTAGTGTCTTACTTTTAGCATTCAATTTGGAGTAAATATTCGAGTATTTGTGCTTTATTACACATAAATTGCAAACATATATTTCTACATCCCATATGCAAAGGTAATAACGAGTCGGCCAAATAATTTTTTTTTTTTGAAAATGGGGCGCAAAACATCGAGTGTAGCTTCGGCTGTGTGGCACGTAGCGCCATCTTGTTGAAACCAAATGTTGCCAATATCCTCCTCTTCAATTTTTGTGAACAAAAATGGACCGATAACGATTGCCATTGACTGTAACGGCCACTCCTTGCTCATTTTCGAAGAAAAATGGCCTGATTTTGTCGCAATATTTTCCAGCGTTTTTCAAGCGTATACACAACCATATTCGTTTAGCGGAAAGATAAAACTAATTATCTGTCAAATCAGACATGAGCTAAGCATTACGATTCGTGAAATAATCACTAGTTGAAAAAAAAAACGTTAGATGGCGGACCCTATATATAAATTTTCGCACTTAGTTTATTCATTTACCATTGTCCATGTTTTTTCTAAATATATCCCTGCATCTAGAGTAAAATACTGTCCTATAACGATGAAATAAATATCGTGTTATAGAAGAAATCCAATGATAAAAAAATAATCTCCACACATGCTTTATACTCGTAAATCTGGATTTAAAAAAAATGTATGTGTTGTCCTAACTGGAGCATATGTTCGTCACGAAATGATTTCATAAGGCTTTGTCAGTCGTCACGATCTTCCCTTTATTTCATGTCAGCTCTGCATTCAGGAGCTCTGCCGGGTAGATTCTTTGTATGGTTGACAACGGCCATTCAGAACGTCTTTTTTTTATGTAAACACATACAGAAGAATACTGACAGATAGTGACCTTGACTCTTACCATGGTGCATATGGCTAAGCGCTGCATGTAGAGTGTTGATCCGCCAATGTCATAGATTTCAGCCCGAGATTCACGCATCAACCTTATAATTACAGGAATTCACTATGAATGGGCGGTCTTCACGGGACGACTTTCGTCTACCACCAATTTTGATTAATAGGCTATGACTGGCATTTTACGGGTTAGGGATCAAATTCACACCAACCGGGGGTATTTCAGAGCTCAGAAATCGATTAAAAATCCTTTTTTTTTAATCACCGTCGGGGTTCAAACCCACGACCTTTGGCTTGCAGAGCAAATGCTTTGACCATTGAGCTATAACTGCCGGCTAAGTCTGGAATTAATCTATAAAACACCGCAATTTGTCATCACATGGTATTGCTTATGTTTTTTCGCCAATACATCTCTGTATGCAGGAGCCTTGGGATTCGTTGTCGTAGAAGCTTCAGTTGTAGTATTCGATATGTATATTTTTGTGTTTTGTTATTCGAAATTATGATCGTATGCTTAGCTCGATATTTACTACACCTTGACAATTTGTCCATTCTAAGCAGCTCAAATCAAACAAACACAAAATAAATGAAAAATTGATGAATGCGTGAATACAAGGCTGTGGTCTAAAATGTTGGCGGATCAACAATCTACACGCATCGCTTAGTCACACTCAAAAATGGCAAGCGTTATGCTTACGTATGTTGCATAAAAAAGTGCGTCAAGTTACAGGCGGTAGACAATCCAAGTTTTTTTTCCGTGTCCGATGATGTTTTGTGATCGTACAAGAATCAAGCATACAATATGATTTTGTAGTTGATATTGAAGATAATTTACGTAAATATTTATTTTTATTTACTCATCGAACAGTAGCCGTAGACAGGAAGTAACAGAGAGGGTTTTACTGCAAAGAAGTTTGCCTTTAACTTCCGTTGTTTTGAGTGAGCTATGAATATTTTATTGCTGGAAACAAGTCCTCTTCGGAGCGCTTCCCTTATTTATGACGTCTCTAACGCGTGCTGGTGATGTGTTCTTGTGCTACATAGTCGACATCGTCAAACCTACATGAACGACGCACCCATAAACCAGGAAAAACGAACTCAAGCGTCGGACTACAACTAGATCATACAATGTGCTTTGAAAAATCGATCAATGTGTTAGCGCAATAGTTGCAAAAACTATGTTTTGTTAACGTCTGCTGTTGATTTGTCTTAGGACATTGCTTGAGAACTGAAAGAACTGAGTGGTGGTAATTTGTGGTGATCATGTGCATATATGGAAAGGATATTGAAAACCTTTCTGATCATACAAAGTTGATAAAATTATATAATAGTATTCACTTTATAAAACAAATACATTACGCATTGGCTTTGGAATGAATTCCAAAGATCAATGTTTTGTGCCTCCAAAAATTAAAAAAAGAGGTAAATTATAATCGTACATTCAACATTTTTTCAACTTCACAAAAAACGTGCATGTTTTTCCTATTAACACTTCACCCATCAAAATATTAAACAGCTTTTCGTACTCTCCTACATGCATTTTCATAAAAACTTATCATTTCTTCATCACACTGACCATAAATTACCACCACTTAGTTGTGTCAATTGCCACTATGCCTTGTCAAATAATATTTCTGCATCCAAAAACCCACCTAAAAATAAATGAGACCAACGATTTTTGATCTCTAGGGTAGGGAGCAGCAAGCTATATAATTCGAGGAATATTTGATGTAATCTGTTAATTGGAATTTTAAGTAGATCATATAATTAACCCAACGATCGTGAGGTCTGGATAATTTAGTAAAAAGGGGCGGCTTAATCCAACTAATGACATACAGCAAGCAAATGACAAAGTGTCCACTGCTGCTTAATTTTGGTGATCTAACGAGAATCGCGCTTTCAATGTGTTATTGTCTATAGTTAAGGTAACGAACAAACTAAGTGATTATAAATTTTATTTTTTTAAATATTAAATATTTAAAATATAAAAAAATCAATCATTACTAAAATGGGGTGTGTTTAGTAGGGCAAAAATTCAAATTTAGGCAATAACCGCATCATGCGATATCGCTGAGTGGATATGGATCCTCATCGTCTAAGAGTGTCAGGTCTTGGAAGTGTGGGGAACTGGTAGAGCATGAAGACTATCGCCAGTGGCTGAGGAAGCCGAGGTATCGGAGCAGAGACTCGCTTTTGATGTTCATCCTAGCAAAAGATGCGGAGACGACTAATAGTCACGCAGAACCTTGGATTTCTACCATCAACAAACCATTTTAGTGATGTGTATCACTTTATAGCTGACTCGAACGTGGTTTTTTTCAAATTCATATTCATAGAAAACATAATTTTATGACATTTCTCTCATCAATATCGTTGAAAAATATAATTCAAACGAAGGGATTCGAACCACAAACTCTCGGTACTAAAGTTAAACTTTTTACTCAGCATCAATTGCTCCGCACACTCATCGACAATCGAGAAATAATTATATGTATATTGTATTGTTGAAAAGTATTATTTATAAATGACATTAAAACATACGGCGAGAAGTTACTACCAAGAAGGAACTCACCAAAGCAACCCATGACGCACTCCACCCTATGTTTGGGTACCAAAAGATAACCACACGGCTCAAATCAAGAAGAAGTTTCCTACAGTCGACAACGGAACTGGTGATACCTGAGGCCACCCTGCGGCTGAACATGTAGAGAAGTGCAACTGAGGGGAATACTTGGATTGCCCCGAAAGAGGACCTAGCCCCTGGACATGACCAAGGGTGGAATATATGGAGGTCCCTTAACAGACTTTGGACCGGAGTATGCAAGACGAGGACACAAATGAGGGCCTGGCAGTTGTACAGCGGACCGACTGAATGTGACTGCGGCGTGGAGCAGATCCTGTCACACCTTCTGGAGTGTGCGCTGTGCCCGAATAGCTGCACCCAGGAAGACCTGATGATGGCCAGAAGTAACGCCATCGACGTCGCCCACTTCTGAGCAGACAGGATCAGACTCTGTTGTTTCCGACACGATTATATTATAATGACATTTACGTTAAACGTATATTGTATGTTTATTTTTATTAAGTTTCAATCAATTTAGAGAAGTGTTAACGATATATGACGACGAAATCCTGGAGCATTCGATTTCACTCATGTAATTTAATTATTATTTTATATCAAGTTTAATTTGATGGTTGTAAATAACTGTTTTGGGCGGCACATTCCACCTCCGCCCAAATATTTATTGAAGACGCATTATCTTGGACCGGCGCCCCGGGATGATCGAAGGGCGGGAAGATTCGCAGGGCGGGAAAAGTGGGCGTCAGAATTCGGTGTTTGGAGTAGACGGGGAAGTACGGGTTGATTTTTCCTCGATTTTTCAAAGCAAGCTAGATGCTTGTTTCGGATGCTGTACTCTCACGGATAATGTATGATGTTTTACTGGGAAATTTAATCGTCTGTCAAAGTCAAAGCAAACATCTATAAATTATTTGGAGCATGAATAGAGGGCGAAGAAATAAACAGCGGAAAGAAAATTCTATCTCTATGTCGTAGATATAATATGAAATATTATTGGTATATTCATAAAGGATCAGAATAAAACTATATAATGCTCTTTATTTATGTGATCAGAGATTCAGAAAAACTATAAATGACTGTGATAGGGAATGTTCATATGTGAATTGTATGACACTTGACATTTTGGATTATGTAAGCGAATTGTTGATTTACCAATACAATTTTGTTTTAATTAAGAGGCGTTTGACGGGTGAGATTTCAGTTTCAATATACATTTCGCACTAAGAAGTGAACTAAGAAGTGCACTAAGAAGTAAAGAACCATCTCAGAGAGGCGTGCCCGATGGATCGGTCACATCATGCGCCACGATTGTCTTCTTCACGACAATTTGGGAGGGATGGTTGACGGTAGAAGCTCTAGAGGGCGCCCTAGACGGTAGTATTTGCAGCATGTGTTCGAGGACATGAGTTGTAGCTCCTATGCTGAGCTGAAAAGGACTGCAGAGGATCGAGAGGAGAGGAGATCGAGATGCAAGATCTTGTAGCTGCAAACTAATCCAACGGATTGATACTACGAAGAAGACTAAGAGGTGCTGCTAGATATTTATAGATATTTATTATTATACAATTTACAGATAAAAAAGCAAAATAAAAATATATATTTTTTCTGGGATCAAACCCGTGACGTCTTTTTTGGGAGGCAAGCATTTTTTTAAACTGTTTTCCATAAAAAAATAGATCGTAAAAACTTTTAATTCAACGATATTTAAATATATGTGACACGATTATAATATTAAACAAAAATCTTTATTAAATATATTTTTAAAGGAAGCATCAATTTCCGTTAAATGATTTTTGAAAATTGTCCAAAAATAAACTTGATTAGGGGTAATTTAATTACAATTATACTCGTAATAATGCGATTTCAACAGTCATTCAATTTATTAAGAAAAATTTTTTGCTAACGTGATGTATTTTTATTAATACTTCATATAATTCCTGAAATAATATATATAAATGGTGATCATGATGAATTCATTAATAATAAAAAATTTAGAGATGCGGCATTTTTAACCCTTTCGTCACAGCTCGATGGAATACAAATAAAAAAAAAACTAGTATTTGATGCATAAATGTACTTCTCTGACCTATTTTCATATATCACATTGGTTCTTCTATCCTTTAGCTATCAGATGATGCATATAAACTATTTAACAAACGTTCTTTATGTAACTCCATATATGTGGTGGCATTGACACATGTGGTTTACAGAAAAATCGCTGCTGTGACAAAACCTAACGATATTAATTTACATGCTTTACATATTCCTGTAAATAATACATGTAGTTTGATAAAGGGAATGACAGCAGTTTCAAGTTCATACCGTAGATGTCACTATGAGTACTGAAAGTAGCAAATATATCACGGCTGCTTATGTCAACGGTAGGAGAATC
Source organism: Glossosoma conforme (assembly GCA_022606575.1). Taxonomy (NCBI): domain Eukaryota; kingdom Metazoa; phylum Arthropoda; class Insecta; order Trichoptera; family Glossosomatidae; genus Glossosoma; species Glossosoma conforme. Next base: position 692,058 of record JAGTXR010000030.1, read on the forward strand.
TTAGACGGCAAATATCCACAATTGATACGAAAGGGTTAAGCAAAGTGAATTTATTTATAACACCAACAAAATGTAAAACCAATCTGGATATTCATACATTTTCTAAACGCGAATTGATTTTCAAAACGTTTTCAATCAATGTTAATAAAAGCAGGTTATTTTGATAGTGTAAAAAAAGTAAATTAATCAATTTAAATTACCTAGTATTTTTCGTGAATACATTTTTCATTCATTCATAAAAAATATTTTTACCATTGCTTGTGATATTTAGCTGAAGAAGATTTTCAGTTGATTTTTTTCGTGTCGCTAAATTTTCATCTTGTGGAAGGTACTACTTATTGACTGATATATTTTTTATCAGGTTAGTACATAGGCGGCAGCCTTCAATCCTGTTTTTCAGACATCCGCCCACCTCCTTAACCTCTCTGCCGAGGAACATAACATAGAATTGAACCGTTCGACTGTCAGTTTATTTTACACAGGTTCAATCCTAAAAAAGTTACTTAATATGAAAAATAATTGAGATACCAAGAAGTATATGAATACATTGCTCAGTGTGATAATAAAAACGTTAAGCTGACGCTTTTTAAAGCCTTCTGTCAATGTTTATACACGTGCGGCCAATGGGCTGGCTATACTCAGAAGGTCTACAGTGCACTCCGGATCCAGTATAACAACAACTTCCGAATAGGTGGGAATCACGGTTGGAGGGGCACTGGATGCGCCTTCACGTAACCATCTACAGGGGATCCGGTGCTCCACTCACTGAGTATTACAATAATAATAATGTGGTATATGTGTACATGCCGATTAACATTTTTTTTCTATTCTGTTTAATTTAAATTTTGATTTTTTATGTATTTACTTGGAATTATTGTACGTTATTATTTTATTATGGCACTAGTGACTGAACATTTTTTTTTTATAATTATTATAAAACAAAGTATGAAATTCTTATCAATTTAATAATAAAATCGATATCAAAGTGAATCCTTAAAATATAAATAACATTCAATTGTAAAGTTATAAAACAAATCTGAATGGTGTATTTTATAAAAGTTGACAAGACAATAATACTGGGCTCTTGTGAAAACTAAATATGATAAACGATCTTTCTACATGAAATAGTGGGAAAAATGATAAATAATATTATTAGACTCTAAGGAAAAAAGAGGAAAGATAACAGATTAAAAAGAATATGGAGGTGGTTGATGATTCAGTGAAAACCATTTTAAGTGAAGATTGACTGGTCATACAATGGAAGGCCGCCGTATTTACTTCCTCGTTTTATCATTTCTCACAAATTTAGAGTATCGCACCCTCAATATTCTACACAAACATCTTTTTCAAATAATATTATACAGCTGCATTGATTTATAGAAGGCTGCTTATTGAACTAATAAGGCAGGTTTTGTTATCTCAAAGTTTCCGAACTAATATCTTACGAGTCTTTTTCATACTTAGCCTGCTTCTAATTAATGGTCATGCCTAAAGACATATTCATCTCTTGCGTAAATTATTGGATTAATTGAGTATGTTTCTCTTTAAGATCAAATGGTTCAGACGTTGGTAGCATGGAACTCAACATTTGATCTCAATTAAACCATTATTACAATTTGTCACGGAATAACATAACGTAATATTGTAATGTACAAAAACGTAGTGCATAAACCTCACTGCTAGAGACCTATTATGTCAAGTTTTTTAACAGTGAAATTTCTACTGATTTAATTCTACAATAATTAACGTCCCGTCAGGATATCGCTAGGTTAGATGTTTAAATAGTTCATTTTATACATTCTGTTGGTGTTAGAAAGTATGTGTTTCTACAAAAAATGCTGCTGAACACATGACGTAGAATGGATCGACGGGGAAAGGAATGATGGAGAATAGAATGATGGATTGGTTTGAGACTCTTTGTAGCAAGTCACATAATGTTGGTGCGTACTGGAGACCCCACCCTCTCTGTCTCCCTGGAAATTGAAGGAAAATGGACAATCAATCAAAATGGAAGGTTCTAGATTTTTATCAGAGAAATAGAAAAAATCCTACGCACGAACGTAGATAGATGTTAATACGAAAAAGCATTAAATAGAAAAAAATGGAAAACGGGTTTTGGGAATTTTTTAGGAAAATAACTTTAAGCATTTGCTATTGTATGCGACATTACATTCAGTTGCAAAGTTGTAAAAAAACTGGATTGCATATATAAAAAACTGATTATGTGAAATATAAGGTTAAATGAAAAGATTTTTTAATTATATTTGATCAAAAAATTATTCCAAATAACAATAAATTTAATTAATTTATTAACATTAATGAAATTTCAAAGAAACATTAATTACTTTTTTCAAAATTGGCGGAGAAAGTTTTCAACGATATTTTGCCATAAAAAAAAACACAACACTCAAAAAAGCTAAATGAGTTATATTTACTTATTAAATTTGGATTAATATAAAATTTATGATATTTCAAATCACTGGAAGAAGGTTCAAGCAATTAAATTATTTTGAGAAATAAACGACAAATATTTAAAAATGTAATATATATAAAGTATTTAAGTAAGTACAAAATCAAGTTTTACTATCTTGCATATAGCTTTACGTACATTTTTGTCAATTTTAGAGTATCAAAATTTATAATAAATATAATCAAACAATGGTTTTTAGTCAGTCAAATACATAAATATATTTTTATTTTATAATAGTTATTGCATATTATAAAAAAAAATCGATAAAAAAGTTGATTTAATGATATCTTAAATTGAAAATTGATTATTCGTTATAATTTTATCCACAGTTTGTATAAAATTTAACGCGTGACGTCAAAAATATTTCATAGCGTAGATAGCAGATTTTCACTTGACTGCCTTCGCAGCGGATTACAATCAAGTATAAACGAGTCACTGGCAACTATCGTCCCCAGCCGGGCATCGGCTACGCCGTAGTACCTCAGCCTTAATACTCATGGCGTAGAGGCGAGCTTTCACGTCGTAGAGGCGAGCTTCATGGAGAAATAAGGGGCGAAGTGAGGGGGAGGATATCCGGCCCGGGGAAGGGGAGATTTCCCCTCCCTCCGGCGATGGTGATTTAAATTGATGGCTTTCCGAAATGCTCTCAATATTTCGTGTGGACGCCTCTAGGTGCTCTTTCTCGCCTATATACCGAGTTCCTACATGGTCGGGAGTATAATGGGGGCGGAGAATGTGTTGAGTGCGGGGAGCTTTTTCAATTTATATTTTGCGGTCGGATGTGGATGGGGAGGGCGTGTATGGGGATAAAGGATTTGGGGAGGCTTTCATGCAAAGACACTATTTAGATTAAAAAGTTAAAGTTGAAATAAAAATATCTCGCTTTAAAATATTTATCATATACATAATTCAAGTAAAATAAATACGGATTTTTAAAATATTTATTAGAATATTATTTTATTATTTCAATATTCTAATTTACTTTTATAGATCATTCACTATATTACAATATTATAAGTAGTTAAATATACACATACTATAATGCAGCAAATTCTTTATACGCATCAATTCGTTCAGAAAAAAAATATCGGCAAAGGCGGGATGCGAACCAGCGAACGTTGGAACCAACCATTTGTTCAAGTTCATTACTCTTGACCGCTCGACTATCATCTGCCCGAACTGCTGTATGGAATATGGTGCATTTATACCATTGTTTATCATATAACGATAGATGTCTCTACAGTATATATTCAAAGTGTGTATATGTTCAGTATATATTCAGAGTGTCAAATAGAGAACATTGATTTCATTTAAATTTGTATAAGGTTTTTCTTACATTTTTTTAAGTAACTTTAAGGTTAGAAAAAAGTGTTAAAAAACGCAGTTAAAAAATGCATAATTGTTGTATCTATTGACAATATATTTATTAAGAGGCTATGTTGTTTATTAATTAAATAAACATGAAATAAAGCTTAACACTATAAATTAAGATATTTTTATATGTTCAAAATATTTAATGTTTTTCAGCTGTAAAAAAGTAGGTTTAAAATGATTAATGGTATGTGGGGTGGGACCGATGTACATCTTGTTGATAAAAAACATCTCAAAAGCAGCTTCATATGATTTTTCAGCTTTTCAGGCCAATATTGCTGAAACGTATGAGCTCCGTTAATAAGATGTATAGTCAGCGAACACCGTATCGCATGATATGTGGCTGCATCAATATTACTCCGCCGGTAATATAAATCTTGTCGATAAGGCTCTCGCGGCGTATCGAGGCCTCGCATTTCTTTTGACTTTGGAGCTTAAAGCTTAGCGAAAGAGGATTAAAGATTTTACTTGAACGACCGAAACATAACCGAAACATCGGAGGGGATTTTCGTATTTTCAGCCTCCACCAAGCTATGGAAATAAATGTGTAATGTATGTGATTTTTTTTGCATTCATGTCTTAAAAATGATTCTTTACTATTTTCAAAAATGAAAAGCATATTGTATAATATTTGAAAGCGGTAAAAAAAATTTACTCGGCATGTAAAAATAAAAGTTTACTTAAGAAAATGTATCATGAGACTTGAGTATTTTATTCAGAATAATTAATATTAACTATAATTTGTATTCTTTGTCTAAAAGAACTATCTTTGTAGTAAATTGAAATATTTTACCTTTATATAAGCTAGGGTTAAAGTATATCTTATTTGTTTTGTCAAATAGTTAGTGATGCTGATAAATTTTGTAATTTTTTTTTTTATTGTTTTTATTATATATAGACATAACGTCAATAAATTTTAAAGTACATAGCAAGAAATAATTCTTCATTGTTGTATATGAACTGTTTCCTTGCAAATTCATCGTGATAATGGAACTAGAAGTAATTTTAAATGCATGAAATCAATTGCGAATTCTGTTATTATTGAAACAAAAATAATATTTTAAAATGTTTTTATTGTAATAGAAATAGATACATAGATTTATTAAATAAAGTGATTATAAATCTTCTTTATGATGAAAACGATTTTCTATAGGTTTTTAATTGCAGCATATGATTGTTTTAAATGTTTTTTTTACAAAGTTACGTTATCCACCTTTCAACTTGTCCGTACAACCTTTTTTAGGACGAAAAAAATCATATTCTGTGCCAAAGTCTCGTCAAATACTTTTTGTTGTCATCTGTTTTCCAGGTACAGGAACTTTATATTTTCATGTAGTGTACAAATTAAATATTACATATCCTCATACTTACAATTACGCATATACTTGTATTCCATACGTTAAATATAATTCTGTAAAACAATAAATTAGGCTTATTCTATAAAATATGTTATAAATTTAATAAACAAAGAGTTTTCCTTTGCAGCGTCTCGTTAAAAATTATTTATTATCATTACTGTCGCTATAAATATTCCATAACAATAACTATCGAGTGTCTAAGGTCTTAAGGGAGGCGTAGTAGGGTGGTGAGTTAGTGGGGGTGGGATGGGGTTGGGAAGGAGATCCCCTCCCCCGATATCACGAAGGTCGCATATCAATAACGTTTGTCTTGTATTATTCTACACGAACACTCACTGTGTAGAAAATGGTAGAGATCTACGGCGTAGTGTGAGTGAATGAACAGTACCGGATACCGGATCTGGATTAAACTGTAATGGTTTGAAAGTTCCATGAAATAACTTTTTAAAAATATAAAAGACTCCCGTTAGGAAAATAAAACATATAAAATATTAAACAAAATTAAGCACATAATATGAAGAAAAAAATAGGATCAATGATCATCAAATGATTCTAATTATAAGGATTTCTATGTCTATGTTTTTAAGTTAAATTTTAAAACATATATATTTAAGTTTTTTTTTGTAATATATGCTTTAAATAATGATAAGTATCTGTCAAAAACTGAGTTCTGTTGAAATGTAATATACAAGACTTTTGAATTGGTGTTATACGTGTAGAAAATGTGATAGAATGTACTCGAGAGAGCTTCGGAAGGCGGATAAGATACTTGTTTTTTTTATTAACTTATTTCATCATTTTTTGTTATAGTCTACATTTTTAAGCTCAATCACCCAAACTGCATATACGAGTAGTTTATTTGTGGTTACGAGTTCATTAATTTTGGTAAAGTTAGGTTATGGAATTATATAAAGCGGTATATATATGATGACAATGTTGAAAAGGTAGATGCCAGCTCTGTTTAAAAATAAGTGCACGAATTAATGATACGAAGTTAAGTATTTTACCACCATAGTTAGAATTTATGCATTTTAATTATTGGAATAAAAACTGCTTGAAATAAATAAAATATAAAATAAATATTTAAATGTATTTCCTTGGATTCCTCCCTGTCTCTGTGAGAGTACATAATGTGAATATGGAGGGCCTAGGGAGGCTGAGTGATATATCGCGCTGAGGAGAGGTAGTCCAGGCTGGTTGCCAGGGCCGGGCCGTTGCTAGGCAGCCGGGCCCCCCTTAGGGCCCCCCTAGAGCCCCTCTCACCCCCAAGGCCTCCGGGACATCGCTGACCCTCCCCTTCACAGGCAGGGAGACTAAGAAATGGGGTGCGAAGCCATGCAGGACTCTTTTGCGTACAGGTGTGTCGCGAATAACAATTTGAATCCTTATATATTATTTTTTCAGATGCGTTGTTTATCATTTTGATATAAACTTACTTGCATCATTTATGATACATAACTAGTATTTTATTCTTCTAGCAATATAAAATAATGCTTTCTTAAAAATAAAAAAATTTGAGATTTTTTTTATTTATATGTTTAACGACATCTTGTGTGTGATTTGTTATCATATCTGAAGTTTTGATAAAATCTGAATAAAACACTGTCTGATGGTATAATAAGCATAAATGTAAAACTCTTTAGTAATTCCTATATTCGTTACATATATGGAAAAGTTACATAAAAAATGCTGCCACTTAGTTCTGTTAGTTGCTATTGTGCATTCGTTGTCACAAGGAGTCAAACTCTGCATACTAAGTCTACCTGGAAGCATTTATGGTTCTAGATGACCTCCTATATTGACTTAATTATTCAACAGCTTAAGTATCTGATTTGTTGTTTGATTTATTTTGAGTTACTTTAAAAAATATGATTCTTGAAAATATTATCAGATAAATAATCTAAAGTTTCCGAAGCCCGGATAATTTGATTCTAAGAAGCAATAGACTCGACTTTTGTAATTAATTATTATGCATCATCATATATGAGTATAAAAAAATCTTTAATTTATTCTTAATATTTTATACGAGTGTGAATTTTGTCCTTTTTCTTTGAATTAATGCAGCCGTATAAAAAACAGACGTATAGTAAGTAACTCACTTTTGAAAATCTGTCATACATATTTAAATATTACATTAAAGTTATTAAGCGAGTTGTTGGTAAAAAAAACATTGTTGTGATCTCTATCAAACTAAGTTTGAAATTAATATCTTGTACTTTGCTTTGCAAAAAATATTAAAGATTTTCATTTTATTTTTTAGGGGCTTCTTACCATAAATTTTAATGCACATACAAACAATAAAATGATTTAATGTGATTCGTTTGATAATAATGAATTTTAAAATAATTAAAAAATGACAGTTTTAATCTTAGTTTGCAACCTAAAATAATGATTGTTTTTTATTTGTTGCTTCACATCGCTCTCACTTTAGATGCAGTAAGCCTGGATGAGGTGGTTTTCAGGAAAAAGGGTCGCCCATAATGGGATAGTAAGGACGTAACTGTGGCGGTGACGTCACTGCACAAGGGAAAGCGAAAAGACGAAAAGATCTGAAACTCGAGCGTAAAGCTTTGAGAATTATGTCCAATAAATATAGAAAAGCATTAAGCATAGATTACAAATAAATTAAATAAATATTATGTTACTAAATTAATCTCATAATAAGTAAATTCCGTTCCATATCTGAACCATATTATCATTGCAAATTACCACCAATATATTTTAGCACCCGAGCATTCACCTGGGAAGATACATGTTTTTCTTCTTCAAAATTTACACTTAAATGACTTGAAAAATACATGTTGTATACATGTTGTGGTATTTGTTAATCAATAAATAGTTTAAGACCATTTTAGAGGGATTGAATGATGATCTCGACTGTCCCTGACGATTTAACCTAAAATACTAATACTTTTCAATAGCTTGTCTGGATCTTTTCATTTAAATCGTACACATAATACTGTAATAATAAAAATGTGGATTATTTGAATACTTTAGACAAAGTTGACTCAAATTTCACCACAATAATTCATGTAATCATATGATTAATTATATTTTGTTAATTATATGTGAATCTTGTACGCATATTAAAGATTAAAAATAAATAAAAATTTGGTGGATTTAATCCATGTTAGCACATACCGATGAATATTTCCAACCCTTTTTAATGAATCTACTTCGTCACACAACGCAAAAATTCAAATTTAAAAACAGTATTCGAAATAATGGAAGTCTGGTTGTATTGTTCTATATTTAAATATTATTTCACCAACAAGAAAGCTAATATCTATTTTTTTACACATATCTTAAACATTTCAAAATATATTTAATGACATATTATTATCTACTTTGAATGAAATATTATGTATTATACATGGAGAATATGTATTTGCAAAGTAGAAGGAAAGATCGCGTATAGGGGAAAGGTAAAGTATGCAAAAGGCTCTTAGACCTAAGGCTAAAGCTCACGAGCCGATGTTGCTTAGAAACGAAACACCCGGTGGCTACTAGCACTAATATTGTAATATTATTACTAGGCAATAATGCAATTGAACACTGCCGGCGCGGGATAGTGGTATTTATACTGAGAGCTTTTTGCAATTTAAGCTCCCCAGCATGAAAAGCTCATGAACACAAATAATACTATATTATTATTGGTTTTACGATGCAGATAATATAATAAAAATAAATTTTATTTTGTCAAATTTATAAAATTCATATTTTAGTTGAGCATTTTGTAAGATTGTTAGCTAAAAATGTATTTTTAGAATGGGATGCAATATTATACTAATCACTTAAGCTTATTTAAATATTTTTTCATCTATTGCAATATTATACTAATTGTTTAAGAGAGTAATTCAATGTACTTTTACTTTAAAAACTATTATATTTTTTGTAAAGTAAGCTGTAATATTACATTTTTGTGTCATTTTTCATAAATTTACTTTATTTATTGACAGAATCAAGTTCCAAGTAAAACATAGGTTACACATAGGTTAGACAAGATGCATAGCAGACAAGATAATAAAAATATATTCTAATGCAATATAAAAACATTACTGCTATTTGATGGTTAATTTGTTTTTAAATAAACACAGACACAGTTCAATGTAAGATAAAGCAACGGTTTTTGTATATTTTTGTCTAAATGTTAAAAAAAAAATATTTTCATACAAATATGACATCAAATATTTTTAAATTTTAATTCAATAGAGAATCTAAAAATTTTGCATCAAATAAATTGAATTTTTGGAGAAAATTACTTAATTATTTCGAAGCGATAGCTCTTAAATACATTTAATGAGGAATATTTAAAAAAAAATACATTGTAATAGAATATATATCTCTATATTGAATAAATGTATGCACAAAGAAGCTAAAAAAATAATGATAATAAAAATCTTGTACAAAAATTGTTCCTATTGTCACGATCTTACAGTGTCACGTGTTGGAACACTCGACTGAAAATAATTGAGTCTCGTTAAGGCAAGATTTGCATCCGATCGAATATCACCTGTGTTCTTTGTTCATTTTGCAGACAATGCTCGTAGAAAACACCTGCATGTGATTCGTTTTAATACACGAAGGGCTTTTTTAGAAGAGCAATGTAGTATTTTTATTTCGAAAATGTACAAAAACAATATGAATGTTACAGGAATTTCATGTATAACAATTGTCAAATGAAGAGCCCCTAAAGCGACAATTGACAAAGTATTTATTTATTTTTTATTTATACAACTGTGTTATTGTAATAGTCATTCAAACGCTCAAATAAAAACTAGTATTTTCTACACTTTTTAATAATTACTACTTATGTTATTTGATGTGTCGTTTTAAATTTTGCAAGACAAACTTCAATAGTATCATAGCGCAGTTTGAAAAAATTATTATAAAAGATGATTAAAGCTTTTGTAAATGATAATTTAAAAACTCTTTGTATTTGTGCAACTTTAACATAATATAAGTAGAAATTATACATAATTTATACACTTGAGGGTTCGATGGTTAAATTTCGAAAAAGAAATATATTTTGCATACAACAGTTGCCTTCTCTTCATGTCCGTCAGCTCTTACAAATCTACAGAAAAATTGGATTCTATGAAGTATTATATTTTGCTTTGGCTGCTGAAAAAAATTGAGACTGTTAGAATAATGACTGTAATTGCTTTGATCATTTGGAAGTGCAAATGGAAGAAATATATATTTCTATGTTAATTTTTTTTGTTTTTATCGAAAAACATCACATGTTTAAGTATTAAAGCTATATTTAAATGGTACATTGTTCACTCAGCAATAAATTAATACGTCAGTAGCAATATCAAGAGTCTTATTGATGAATGGAGATCGAGATGCAAGATTCTGTTGCTGCAAACCAATCCACCGGATTGATACTACGAAAAAAAAATTGATGAAAACAACTACATAGAAACAAGTCGGAAAGAGAAACGAGTGAAGGTGACTCTAAGGAAGGCTGGAAATATCTCAAAATACAAGATAATATAATATTTGCGAGATACGTATGGGAGAGATACGCATTTCGTAGAATATATAATGTATATAATATGGCCGTATTTTGTGTATTGTATAAACGCGACATTTTAGACCAAGAAGCGGGAGGGTCCACAAAGGGAAGGTACTGCGAGAGGAGATAGGTTGGTTATTAGACATGTAGTGGGTCTGTGTATTATGCTTGGGTATGTGTGGGTGGTGGGTGGTGGAGGGTGGTGGTTAAGGGGAGGGAGAAGGAAGAGTTAAATGTATTCCCGTACTGCTCTGGCAGCTCTCGGCCTCTCTTCTCTGTTCGAATTGAACGAAAGCTCCTGCGTTGATGCCGCTCGTAAACGGTCAGTGATAAAAAAACAACTTAATATAATGTATGGTTAAAGATTTCATAAAAAGACTAATTACATTCAAGCAGACGTAAAGTAAAAAGACACTTTTGTACCATTCGGATTGTGTCATTGCACAGTTGGTTTCAATACTCGTACTGAAATGTTTATCATCATCATCAGGCTGTGTCCATCCACTGTTGAATGTAAGCCTTCCGCAGAATACTCTTGCTATTATTCTGATGTCGTTAGTCCATCTTGCAGGAAGTCGGTCCACGCTCCGTCACCCAGTCCTTGCACCACTCTAACACATATCTTCTCGATCTTAGTCTTTTCGACAGATATTCCGATTTACGACCGCTTTAGTAAATATTAATTTGATATCACCTTATTAAATATACATTTTTTATTATATTCATGATTTTATTAATGATGTAGTTTATTAATACTGCGTCTCTCGTCTTTATATCGATACATATTTATTTCTTCAAGGGATGCTTTCTATCCATTCGTGAAAACCTCTAGGAAAACAGCTGTTCATAGCCATACATTCCTACTTTTACGTGGTGCTATTCAAAACACTGAGTTATAGTTTACGAAGTCATCCGTTTTTCCTCATTTCAATTGTATCCTGTAAAGTTTCAAGTACTTAATTCAATTGAATGTCAGTCAATTGCAATTACACTTTTAAATGGGCTACGTTGGTGATGATAATTTCCTGGATATCAGTGATCTTTGAAAATTGTAATTGGTTTTTTCATTTTCATTAATTGATTTATACATATTTTTTTTATGTTTAAAGTACTTTTTTGTTAATTTGTATCACATATTTTATTGGAGAATGTGTTATATATTTATATATTAATAAATGATGGTCCGCTCGATCGGCATTGCCACTACCATCATTTACGATTCCTATAGAATCACAAAAAGTAAAATTAAAATGATTATCAAAAAAAGGGTAATTTTATTATGATTTTTCATACTTTAATGTGTTTCGATGAAGCTCATATTTAGCAACTTGAAAGCTCTGCTTGTGCAAGCAAAGCTCAGATGTAGGGAAGGCGGTGTGGCGCGTAGGTGAGTCTGTAGACAAAGTGTCAGTTGGAGAGCGGTGGCAAATCTACCCTTATCTGGCGTGGCAGCCGAGGGGGGCTTGAGGGGCGTGGGGGCGGCCGTCCAAGGGGGCTGGGGGCGGAGGGGCGAAACTAAAAAGCTCGCCTCTGTGCGGATCGCGGAGCTTTCATAGGCTGATTGATGACGTTTGATTTTTTACAGCGACACCTTGAAGACTTTCTTACCAAGCTGTTAGCCTATGCATTATCACATGATCTTTTATATGAACCAATTTATAAAAAAACACTAGAACTCTCTATTTTTATCCCAATATATGTATATATAATATAAGAGAATATTGACTAATGGTAATGGAAAAATCATCTGTGACGCTTGCTATTTTTGAGTATGGATAAAAGCGCTGCTTGCGAATTGTTCATCCGCCAAACTAATAGAGAACACGGCATTCATCCATTTGTACGGAGATTCACCACCGATTTTAATAAATAGCCCATAACTGTAATTTAAAATACGGGTGAGGGATCAAATTATTAACTAGCAGAGTATGTTTTTTTTTTAATTTAATCTGCTCCAGGATCACACTCGCGATCTTCGGTATAGTAAGCAAACGTCTTACCTCTACACCATTCCCGGCGGCATATGTGAAATGCCTTACAATAAAAAAGCTTTTCATACTAAACTCATATATATTATTTGAAAGCAAGTTATAACGATAAAATGTAGAATATGTTTTTTTTTTAATTTGCAAATTAAAATGAAAAAATGGTATAAATATCAAAATATATAAATGCAATTAATTTTCAAGTTAAATTCACAGATGTCATTGAATCGTTTTTATTTTGTCGTAAAGGTAATATCTATAATGTTCAATTATTTTACTAGTTCGATAACGTTATGAAAATGTTCACATGTACATAAATTCTAGTAAAACAGTCAATGCTTATTATTTTGTTAAAGCAACATTATTTACATTTTATGAAAAACTAAAAAAACATAATTTGACCTAAAGAGAAGATGATCGAAATGTTTATCATAAAAATTAAACAATAATACATATTTTTTAATTTGATGTTTTGCAGATGTGTTGTCGGCAGATAAACAGTTTTTATGTGAATATTAAGCTCTTACAAAAAATCCTACAACATTCCATAATAGGAAATTATTGTTACATAAAACGTAAAAATACATCAATATAATATTTCATTAAATTTACAATATAGTACATCAATTGGTGACAAATACATAACAGCTGAGACACAAACAACAACTAAATTTTCTAGCTTATGTATTATAATAAATATATCACAATCACACCTCATTGTCAAAAATAATAGTAGAGTTTATATTTTCTTTTTACGCATCGAAAGCCTTGGTGTTCTGCAAGTTATCATCCTTGGTTGACTTTCATAGTAACGCGACGTGGCATCCACTCTGCCCCCTTCGGCCTTCTTGCGCCCCCATTGCGCCCCCCAGCGCCCGGGGGGCAGATAACCGTGTCCGGACATCGTTCCGCCCTTTTTAAGGGCGCCCCTCCTACGATGCACAGTTTGGCAAGCTTCCTCTGAACTGTGGGGATGTTTCATATCTCTGCTGTAGGTAAAGGTAGAAAATATATCGAGAATATATAAGTTGTAACTCATAAAATATTAAAAAAAAAAAGTTTTTTATTTGTGTAAATATAGTATATACATGAGAATAAATAGATAGATACATGATGGATAAATGTCATCTGTCATTTGTATAACACTTCCATATGAATGGATAGATAAATGTAGAGTTGTAAATTTAAACCCATTAACATCTCAGTTTGGCAGTGTACTGTGGCAACCGAAGGGCTTTTCTTTTAATCTGTAAGAACAATTATTTGGGGCAAATACGTGAAAAGTATTAAATCTTCATAAATATTATATAATTACGATATTATATGATAAATATCACGTATTTAGGTTTGCATGTTTGCATGTGGCTTACATGATGCTATATATTCTTGAGTATATTCTAAAAAAATTATATGATACCGAAACGCAATTTGAAAAAATAATGGATTTCTTTATTGTTCGAAATATTCAAATCACACTTATTGCGCTTCTGTTTTGTTTGACCTCAAATATACACGATTTAATATACTTAACTTTAATCCAATGGCTTAATTTTTAAACAAAACTTCTTTATAAGAATAATTCAAATAATATGATTTTTGTGTTATAGCATCTATTGTTGACATAAAATACACTATAAAAGAAGGCTGTCAATTTCCTCTAGTGAGTAAACGCAGGTGAATAACGATGCAATTATGGTATGTTTGAATAAAATAGTATTTACTTGTATTCAAATTGCGTGTGTGCAAATATCCTTGTCCCTTACCCTTGGAGCGAGATCGAGTCAGGGGTGGCCAAGGGGGTCGCGGCCCCGGGAGGGTCCGTCCCTCGGGAAATTCAATATTCGGCCCCCGCTGCATGCGGCCCGCGGGCAGGCGTGCTTCAGGGGGTTGAAAACTTTCAGGAGAGCGTGAAGGGTACTGAAAATCTGTAACGGCGATTAAACCAAATCTTATTTGTATTTCGTATGTATATTATCTTTGCCCTATGTGTCCGATATATATGACCTAAGGTCGCATATTTAAAATACGTAATTGCCATCACACGGTTTGGTCAGTTATCAATGTTCATGCCTTATACTATTAAACTTTTTTAATACAAATTTGCACCCCTGGGTACATTTATGGTTATTGGCAAAACATGAGTATGGGGTGATTTACATGTAATGAAATAATATATGTGTTGATCATCATCATCAGACAGTGTCCGTGCAGTGTTGAACGTGGGATAGGTCTCCATCGTTCTCGATTTTTCTCAATTTGGTTATTAATTCGTTATTTTTATTTATCAGGAGATCGTACAGGAGAATACCTTTTTAAAGTTTATTTGTGAATAATAAAAACGCTAGCGATTTTTCAATTTGAATGTTCTACATGTTAATTGTAGATCTGCCAACGTCATGGAATACGGCCTGGCATTTACAAATCATCCATTTTTACGAAGACTCAATACGAATGGGTAGATTTCATGGGACGATACGTCTACCAATTTTCAGTAATAGACTATTAATGTCTATGACCTTTAACGATTTAAGAACTAAATCACAACAAGTGTGGAGAATTTATAGAGCTTAAAGAATATTAAAACATTTATTTTATTTTTTATTATTTATATATTATTTTTACCGGTTAGGCAACAAAATAAATGGTCAAAATGGATATTAATTTTCAGGTCGTAATTTCAATCAACTTTCGATTGATTTAACTGAATTTTGTAAAACGTGTTTTGACACGTTTTAGATAATTAAATTATGCAAAATAATAATAATACGAGGGTTACTTGTCATATAAGATTCCCATACTCCTGAAAAGCGCTGTTATGGTGGATCCCAGGATTCAGTAGTGTATCTTGGTTCCCCCACTCCAAATCCCTTCCCTAGCGAGCTGCCTACGGAGCTTAGTCTTGGCTAGGCAGCCGCAAGTGATGAATCTTCCCCTCGCTTCACCCGCTATGGGAATATATTACGGATAACCCTCGCATTTATTATATTTTGACCAAACAAAAAATTCTGAGCGGTCTTCGTCGGCGATCAAACACGCACTCATTTGTATGGTAAGGATTTTTTTGCCACTAACCCATATACACCGACAAATTTTTTCGACCATTTGTAATTTATTAGCGCTGTGTGTGCCAGGTTTCGACAAACGGCCTATGCATCTCGATCAAGCTGCTCTTGAACGTTTCTCTGGCGCTCTGTTCTCCAAGTTCGTCCTGTTCGGTTCTGGCGGCGGTAATACGTCAGCCGCCTTTCCACCCGCCTGACAAATACAACCGGCAGGAATACATTTATCAACATCGCGCACGCGGGCGGCCGCACGAAGGGGCCCCACCGGGCGGGGGCGTCAAGGGGGCGAATTCAAAATGGCCGGAGACTAGCCACTGCCGGGGGGCAGGCGGGCGGACCCTCGGTAATGCCGACACTGTGCCCACCCCACATGACAAATATAACACTAACACTATTACCACATTTGATAAAATACATTTGTATTAGTGCGGCGTACACGCCAGCTTTCGACAAACGAACTAAACTACACATTCATATTATTAGAACTCATAGTTTTCAAGTATATTTATCTTACAAGCCGATGATATATCATGTCTTAGTGATGATCCATGCAAATATCATAGAAAAGTAGATTCGCTCTATCCTGCGTAAATCAAAACTCTTAAAGTATTATTAAAAGCTACAATATCTGAAAAATAATACTGTTAATTTACCTATAGAATTGCGTTGATTGTACAGTTAAAAATGTACTAAAAAAAATCTGAAATCTCTCAAATAAATGATATTTTTTCCAATCTAATTATTAAATAGTTAATAATTATTTTACTTAAAAAACTTTGCTTTTCTTATTGTTCTTATCATTTTAAACATTTTATAATACTACATAATACACATGAAAATTAACAGAAAAGCAACATGTTCCACGATTCAAGTAATAACTAGCAATACGTCATTTTTTAAGTTTCAATTACTGTCACCAAGTCATCGTTCCACATTGAGATTCACTAGTACATACTACACATTATAACTGACTACCTTACGATCGATATCTCGAAGGTTTAAATATAAGACATTTGTAATTTCCGAGGCATATTTGAGTGACTCGACAGTGAATACCCGTCGTAGCCGAAACACAACGTCCTCCAATAAAAAAAATCAACAAACAATATTTTCTAAGTAATCTTTTATTTTTATTTGATATTATGGATCCTACAAAGAATTAGAGAATAAAAAAAATTGAAAAAAAACAGTATTTTTTAATCACTTGATTAACTTTCTGAATCTATGTACTCACGAGGTATATACATTTTGGTACAAAGGTGATAGTTAACTTAACCAATATCTCGTATGTTACATGCTAAATGTTTCTTGACTTTATTTATTTGCAAAAACTGGTGAGTTTAAATGAAACAAGAATTATGTGATTTTGTTACTATACGGTTACGAATGGGTGACAATATAGTATGGAAATAGTGAAATAATGAAATACCTCGTGCTTCAGTCGTCATTCCTGAAACACTGTAGCTCCGGCTAATACTCTGCCCCCGGCAACAACCCTTCAGGCAGAGATCGCCCCCTACCCGGGCCCCAAGCGCCCCCTACTCCCCCCAGTGAGGAGGCTGTGTGGCTGTGGAGGTAAGACGATACATAACCCGAGTACATCGGGGTATCGATCTTTATTGTGAGGGCCGGCCACAGAACCACGCAGCCTCACAAGGCATCCCATTTTAGAAGACGCGTTGATCAATGCATAATTGTTTGGACGATGTGAAAGACATGGGGTTATGCCCTTTCCTTCCATTGACCCTAAAAATAGATTACAATAAAATCAAACCTGAGTCATCTGATGGAAATACTTAAAAATGAATGGGATCTATGTGTTTTGAATTGTCATACATGTCATTGCATTATTGTTGATTGTTATTTTGACTGATTGAAATATTTATATTGCTAGTGTGATATAACTGCAATGATGTAGTACATTCGAGATAATTAAAAAATCACAGTTATGATAAAAACAAAACAAAACAAAAATAGTTGAAACATCAATGACCGACTTGGTATCTATTTATTTCCCAATACACCACTAGAAATAAAGTAAATCAAAAATAAAATGAAAAACATGGTACAACATTGTTTGATAAAAAAATAATGTATTTTTTTTGTACCTACATTCCTTAGAAAATAAAAAACTTTTGTTTTAAGACTCGCTATTAAACAAGTAATGTAAAACATTTTATTTTTAGCGATGATATTGTAGCTGTTTTATGCTCTAAGGTCAATATAATCATTCTTATTGCGGATTTAAAAATCAATATAAATAGTCGTTGAGTCGTATTAAGCAGCGTTTTCACATCCAATCAGTTGAATTTTTATTACATCAATATTTTTATTGTAGTTAATTATTGAATAAAAGGAAGAGCATACGATTACCGGTTACCACAGAAATCATTTACTTAATTTACATTGGCAGTGTGAAAAAACGTACAAATTTAATATCTACATGAGCCAATAAGGGTTTATATCTAAAGGGTCCGCCAAATAACTTTTTTTTTTTGAAAATGGGGCGCAGAACATCGAGTGTAGCTTCGGCTGTGTGGCACGTAGCGCCGTCCTGTTGAAACTAAATGTTGCCAATATCTTCCTCTTCAATTTTTGAGAACGAAAATGGCCCGATAACGATCGCCATTGACTGTAACGGCCACTCCTTGCTCATTTTCGAAGAAAAATGGCCTGATTTTCAAAGTAATGTCGCAATATTTCCCAGCGTTGTTCAAGCGTATACACAGCCATATTCGTTCAGCGGAAGGATAAAACTAATTATCTGTCAAATCAGACATGAGCTAAGTGTTATCATTCACGAAATAAGCACTAGTTGAAAAAACGTTAGATGGCGGACCCTATAAAATATATTTGTTAAAATATATCAAAATAATAATTTTAAAAGATTATCGTAAAATATTGGCAAGAATGATAATTTATATAGTTGTGTTTATATATAGTCATATATAAAAACAAGAATATTTATATTATTAATAAAATATACATATACTTTACATAAAATTCTTTTCAACGCGTCAATTTAAGCAGTAAACTAACGGC
This sequence comes from Glossosoma conforme, assembly GCA_022606575.1. Classification (NCBI taxonomy): domain Eukaryota; kingdom Metazoa; phylum Arthropoda; class Insecta; order Trichoptera; family Glossosomatidae; genus Glossosoma; species Glossosoma conforme. The sequence goes on from JAGTXR010000030.1 coordinate 710,867, forward strand.
AGAAGCGGGATGCGAACCGCGGACCTTAGAAACCAACCTATGCCCAGGTATTCATACCGCTCAGCCAACTTGGCTTTTGCCATGCCTGGACCGACTCACGTTGAAACTAGTATTTATGTCATTGTTATCATCGTATGATAGATGTCGCTATAGTATATATTCAAAGTATGTATATTTTTATTTTTTATTATTCAATCAGTCATCATTTATTCACAAGCTTAATATTATTACTTTTTAAGAATATTTATGCTTTATTTACCACATGATTCATTATGTTATTCTAAAGCATAGTATATTTATTGAATTGTGCATTTTAAGACTGATAAGGATTTTTTTGTCATTTTATTATTTTTAAATAAAATAAATAGTTAAAATAATTTTCAATACTTTTTCATTTAATTAAAACATTTTATATGTAGTTGATTTTTATCGCGGAATATACTCGTAACCCATTTTTTCAATTGTAACATTATCACTTATTTTTGTGAAAATTAATTCATCACTTCAAAATTCTGAAAAATCACAAATGTAATATTATAGTTCTCCACAAAGAAGCGAGATTCTTTTCAATTATTTGATACATTTCATATTTAGATAAGAAGACTTACGAGTAATAATGCGAGCACAAAAGCTCCTCCAACCGTTTCCCAAGACATTACATAAGTACATTTGTGTGTCGTGAGACGTACGCATATATTAATGCCGCCCCCATACACACATATGTAAATGTAGGGGAGAGCTTTCGAGCTTTCGGAGGATGAGGGAGGTCTTCGAGGAGTTGGGTCGGGATGGGATTGGGATGGGTTGGGATGGGTTGGGTTTGGCACGCATGCCCAGTGTGGTTCAAGGGCTCCACACGGTCAAGTTGTGGCCCGGCCACCGATGGTACTATAATATTGTACACCCTCTTCTGAAAGCTCGCTGCCTCTACGTAATATAGAATACTACTGTGCGGCTGGGATGTAAATGCTGAAACGTGAAAACTTTCAGGTTCTTCGATATGTTTGTTTTTTTATCACTTGTTTGCATTCACAGATTTTAAATGGAATAAATATAATGTATATTAATTAACAACAGGTTTTTTATTTTGAGTCTCGTTGAGAAAATTTGGTATTTAGTTAACTTAAAAAAACCAAAAAAATATACAAACATTTTTTTTTACTATAATGTATTATTTATCACATTCCATGGTAATTATAAGGATTGCATCTTGTTTCCAAGCACTTGTAATATACTCGTTGACTTAGAGATGTTACAAGAATACGAAAGGTGCGTTTGTAAATAAAACAACTTAATTAATTCAAAAGCAATTTATTGATGTAAATTTGTGCAGATAAATAAAATTAAATGCATTTTAATGTAACTTACAAATCAATTAACTCTTTAATATCTATTTTTTACATTTATTCAAGCATATCACATTTATCAAAAGTATTATGTTTCTAATACATAAACATAAGTAATTTTATTTTACTTATCCACTCTACTCAACAGCATAAGATCCATAAAGTTCCACAAAGTGCTGTAAGCTGCCATTTTCTTCACTTCGTTAGAAATAAACTCTGCATCTGAGAGTTCCGCCAAATAGATTATATGTATAAATCTTGATGGTACTCCAAAATGCGAGGGAACAAGTATGAAAAAAAGTCAGCTGCAATATTTGAAGCATATTTGAGTGTTGCAAATCGAAATTTCCCAAAGCCCGACGCTCTTTAACCCTAGAATATTTAAACTTAAGTAACTTCTTAACTTAACCAACGGATGCGGTGCCCCGGCGGTCACTTAGGGAAGTATTGTTTTCGCACAATGTTTCTTTACTTTGGTAGGACGGGAATCCGGTTATTTAACAAAGCGTAATCGTTAGTAAATATGATGTTTCAACCTGATTCATCATCGTCTATTGAAAGACATTTCATGAGGTTTCTAATATCTACAGGATCTGTTTTTATATTTATATTCTATATTCGTTCTACTTGACTACACAAAATAATGAATAGTAAATCACTGATAAATTTAAATTATAGCTATTTCATATTATACTCAAAAAATATAACATGATCTCTGAAAATTGAACTATTGTATATACTTAATATTTATTTCATTTTTTAAATGTTTTACATGCATGTCTCAAATAACCAATACCGTATACTTAGTTAAAGTGATTTCTAATAAATTTTATACAAACCCATTTTTTAATAAAAAAAATGTATATAAATAGTCAGGAATCACATTATAAACTTTTGTATAAAGTCTAATTTTAAATTAATATTTTAATTGTGAAAAATTTAATGTTGAAATTATGGTCACCTATCACAGTACAATGCTTTCGGCGTTAGCAGAGGTGAAATGAAGTGAAGTCCGTAGAGTAGTACAGGAGGTGGCGTAGCAGTCTCGTAGGGGAGGCGTAGATGGTCGTAGAGGGGCGATCTGGGGGCGCGGGGGGCACCAGAAGAGGACCGCACCGGTCACTGCGCCGAGCCTCGTATTGATTTGTTGTATTGCACCCTCCTAGTGCTACGGGGGGCGCACGGACCCTCGACTGGGCGCTCAAGGGGGCGTAGGAGGTAATGGAGGCTCAGGAGGTGCTTCCTCCATCTACTATACCCCCCTCCCTCACCTCCAACTTGGGGGCGCCGCTTTGCACTTTTTATGATGGATTATATTCGAGATGGATTTTTTTTTTGAGATGTGTGGCGATTATTTTGCGATTGGATGTAAGACGCATAAATCATGTGAGAACCATGAGTACTTCTTAGATTTTTGACATTATAAAATCATAATAAAAATATATGATAACCATTGTAAATTTATAGCATTAACAGACCCTACATTTACAGATTTTTATATTATGCTTATTACATACTAGATTGCTAAAATATAATTAATTGTTTTTAAGAAAACAGTGTATCAGTATGTTAAAGTTATTGATAGGGATCGGCACTATAAAAATATTTAAATTATCTTACCGTCTCTATAACGTTCAATCGATATAGTAATTATATTTATGACTTCATATTAATTATTTTATTTGTTAAAATAATTTATGGGGTAGTTAAAATACCTTTTTTATTTTATATAATTTAGATTTAGACCATTTGGCGAAATCTATGACATTCCAAAAGGTAAGCTGGATGCCATTCTAATGCGAGTGAATGGTTTTAAATTCATAATATTGCGACTAAATTGTCCCGATTTTTCATTTTGTTTTCAAATGTGAATTTTTGAGAACAGGTGATTTAGTAAAATATAAAAAGCCAGGTTTGACAATACGGTGAGCAGGCACGGCAGCTTTCCATTCAGTCAATTAAGACAAATGTATAGGACGTGCATTTTGGATGCCAAAAGAGAGCATCAACAACGATTGTCTTTCATTCAGGTTCCCGGGCTATCGCTGTACTAAAACTGTGAATATTCACTGAATGTATTCCGTGAAGCTTCGGGAGGCAGAGCTGATGAAAGACAAAGCGATTACCGTAACGGCAATTTGTGATGATCAATTATTGTTTATACGTAAAAAATATAATCTTTAACAGTCATTCAAATTCATTTTATATCTTTTACTTTAGCCATTTTTTATTTCTAGATGACCATACAATGCACTCATTAAGCACGTAAGAAAACATTACTTGAACTAGTAGTAAAACTTTTTCATAGATAGCTAATCGCATCTTGGCGCCATGCAAAAAACATAGCTAAGAATCATAAAGGCGAGAATCGCGCGTCGGGCGAAACCTTCGTACATTCTTATGATAATGCCCGGAACATTTTAAAGTCGGTTATTCGCTGCACGTTTGCTCGGGATTGCCGACTAGAGACAGGTCTTTAAAATTCATTACGAATTACAACGGTGAAAACTGTGTCTCGGCAGCAGAAGGTCCCATGTCACGCAGTCTCGTTCAAGCGAAACTAAGTAGACCTCCTTCAGTTTCAGTCTTGATATCTTTGTTTTTATTTGAATGAGAATTGAGGTGAGATTTTCTTGATAAATATTTGAATTCACAACCGCGCTCCTTCTCTCTGTTTCTTTGTGCAAATGTTGTGAACGAACGGAGGCGAATAATAAGGATAATCGTTTGTAATACGGCTCGTTATAAATTAATGTAATCGGTACGCTTTATTTATTCAAATATTGATAGAAAAAATGGCAGGAAAATTTATTTCCTTGGAATTAATTCTACGAAACTGTATGACATTTCTTTAAAATTAATGGTGAATTCCAGTCTTGTGACATTGTCACAATATTAACCTACTAATTAAATAATGAATAAAATTGGTTTACTTATATTCCACGGAAGGTATAAATTAATACTTATACATAGTAAGTGCAATAAAAACAAAATATATATATTAGCTTATAAAATGTAAAAGTAATAAATAATATGTAACAATTTTCCCTTAAGAAAGTGTAATGCATGTTTTATAAATCATTTATACTCAAAAAAATATATGATAGTATGATGCGTATGTAAATACCCAAACTATTATATTTTAGTTAACAATTATTCATACGTTTGCCTCAAATAACTAATACTCGTGATTTAAACCTACTTTCAGTGATTTAAAGTATTTGTACTTTTTTATAAGCGCGTATTCTAGTAAACGAGTATAAAATTTAAATAGTTAAATAGCCAAGGAGCATGCTAAATGTTTTTAAGTAAATTGATTGATTTGCATATATATATATAATGTTATTTATTTTAACAGAACCGTAGTTCCAAAGTACAAAGAATAATAAAGAATATAATTGTAAACATAAACAGACATACAAAAAAAAACATTAAAAAGTAAGAAGATGACAGGTGTCAGAGATCATAGAGATCTAGAAGAACAATACTATCGACAAAAGAGGAAACAGATGTAAGAAAAGGATGAAGGTGTTATAAGCATCATTGTTTCCAATTGTATTTTCATTAGTTTCGTTATAAATTATATTAATTTAAATTTAGAAAAAAACATCGTTCAGAATCAACAGCAAGTATTGATACGTTAATTTTACAAGACTACGCGGCATTCCCGCATTTTTCACACACAATAGCGACTCACTATGATTGCATGGTGTTCACGAGACGATTATCGTTTTTTATATCGATCAATATACTATGACAGATAGGTAAGAAATCAGTTATATTTCAATTAATGATATTTTATGTTTATATAAATATATGACTTTTTAAAAAAAATAAAAAAATACCATATAATACCAAAATATTATACCAGCGGGTACAGCTCAATGGTTAAAGCGCTTGCTTTGCAAGCTTTGATCGTGGGTTTGATCCCCGATGGAGATTAAAAAGAAAAGATTTTTAATCGATTTCTGAGCTCAAATTGTTGCAAGAAAGTTGGTGTGAATTTGATCCCTCACCCGTAAAATGCCAGTCATAGCCTTGATTAAATCCTAAATTACAATTGGTGGGAGACGAAAGTCGTCACGTGAAGGACCACCCATTCATAGTAAATTCCTTTAATAATAAGGATGATGCGTGAATTTCGGGCTGTAGTTTATGACGTTAGCGAATCAACACTCCACATGCAGCGCTCAGCCATAAACAGCATGGTGAGCGTCATAGAATTCCACAGATGAGACTTCAAAATAACTATCACCATCTGTCGGTATTTTCCTGTATGTGTTCATATAAAAAAAACTCGCATGATAATCAAACGCCTAAGCATCGATCATTCCGATTAAACAAAGTAAAAAAAATAGTAGTGCGCTCAATTATTGATATCATGGTTTTCATAGCACAATAATGTATTTAAAATTTGTATTGCTATAATGTTACAATAATTTGAAAAAATGTACCAGCGAAAGCATCTAATTCATAAAGCAAACCAAAGTTGATTTAATTATTCGGGCACACAAATTACCGCTCATTAATAAAAGCAATATTATTACCGAGGAGCGAAAAGAAATATCGCGGCGGGAAAAAAATCACAGTCACAACATTATTAAGTGTCAATTATTTTGCCGTTTTTCGAGAGGGCGCTGGCGTGTTAATTTTTTAATTCAATAACCGCCCTCTCCGAGACTCCGCTAATTGATATCAGCTAAAATAATTATTCTTTCGCGAGGGGAGAAATATGTGCGAAACATCCGCGCTCCCCATGGCCTGTAAACAAAGCGAGGAAGCCGATTTTTTCCCAATTGCAACTCATTTTGCGGGATTTTAATTTTTTATTACTGGCAAGAAAATTGAGAGATTCAAAATTCGAATCAAAGATGGCTGTTTTATTTAATACGTCAATTGTTTTTGTTCTAATTTTTGAATTTGAATTACCTTTATACACAATATTGTATTTTAGATTTATGATTTAATAATTATAATTGTTGTCAGCGTAATTCTTTTTACTTTAATATGTGCTTCCCGTAAACTTTGAATGAAATAAAGTTATCATTTTTCTTTCTAACTGATTTGTGGCTTTTAATTTTGCTTCATGGTAAGAAAAGTTAACGGTATGGTAAGCAAATGTTTAACCATTAAGCCACACTTACTAGAAATAGTGCAATATTACTAGTATTACAGATTATCAGTTCATTTTCAAGAAATAAATAAATTACTTATTTTAGAAGCTATTGTCTGCCCTAATGAAAGCAGAGTTGTGAATTTTCACACTCTTGTTACTCGTTACTGGTACAGATAGAGAGGTGCTCGATAAATCGGTGATCTGTACTGTAATATCCAACACTTTTTTGTAATGATACTTGTAATTAATAACGTAATTACAGTCAAACCATTATAAAATGAACGTGTATAAATAATTTATTAAAATAAACCGATAAAATCACAAATAATCGATTTTCAGACATTGTCAATTAATGCATAGCGAAAAACCCTTTCCAAGTATTTTTACAAAGTTGATATATGGCACAAGCCGCATAGTTCTTTGAGCTTCTTCTTTAATGTCACATCGAAATGATTTTCTTTTATCGTCACACTAACCATCAACTCATTAAACACAGACCGAAATATTTTATTTTATTTTATGTAAACACATACAGGAGAATACCAACAGATGGTAATAGTAATTCTGCAGTCTCATCTGTGGAATTGTATGACGCTTACCATGCTGCATATGACTAAGCGCTGCATTTGGAGTGTTGTTCCGCCAACGTCATAGACTACAGCCTGAGATGCACGCTTCATCCTTTATAAATTACAGGAATTTACTATAAATGAGTGGTCTTCACGGGACGAATTTCGTCTATCACCAATTTTAATCAATAGGCAATTCACGGGTGAAGGATCAAATTTACACGAACAGGGGTAATTTTAGAGCTCAGAAATCGATTGAAAATGCTTTTTTTAATCTTCGTCGGGAATCGAACCCACGACCTTTGGCTTTGAAAGCAAACGTTTTGACCATTGAGCTCAACCTGCCGGCACAACTGCCAGTTCTTTGAACTTAATAAATTAATCCTTTGTTCACCCGCTCATAACCTACAGATTTGTCCCACATTAGCGGAATACACAAACAAATGGCATTTTGATCAAGAACAGGATAACACAACTCACGTTTCACGCTTGTAGCGTCCAGCCTCCCTGGCTGGGCGTCATATAATCCTCTGAGCTCAACTAGTTGTGCTCTGAATAAATGCAATTACCATTTATCGCTTGTTTAATATTGAATCCAAGCCACGCTGAAGCTATGTAATATAAATAAAGAATGTAAAATAAAATGTATCGCATTGTCAAAGTTACAAAATATCTCTATTGCAGTATCTTGGGCATTGACTGAACGAGACAGTCACGAAATAATAAAAAAAAACATAAAACGAAACACAAAGATGTGTGGAGCACTGCAAGTATCATGCATTCGAACAGACGCTGCTCGTCTTCCTTCCTCGGGGAGTCACCCTGGAGCCTCCTTCAGCTGGATGGTCTAAAACTGGTGGGAGAGGAAAAAAGTGACAAACTCTTACGCCTTCATAGACAGTCGGAGAAGCATTCAAGAAGAAGAAACAAACTTATTTTAAAGTGTGGTGCTCATGTATCATGTGTCCAACTAGCTGCTCCTCACATATGCCTTTATATAGGGCAAAAGACTGGCCATCAATGTTGCCAAATATTAGGCCGAATCAATTTGACGTCGCTGATATGAATAAGATGATATTTATTCGTGTATTCGTGATTATTTATCTGTTGTATGTATGTATGATCTGTTAAGATCCTATAGTAATTAACAAATTACAGAAAAAAGTTTAAAATATAAAATTTTAAGCATTTTTACAAATACATTGAAAGAAAACCGTTTTTTCTGTAAAGTATGTTGAATACTAATCAACCAAAATTATAAGACTGACTGATAGTTGAGCAGTTTTAATCATAAAATTAGAGCATTTTTTTATTATTCTCTGTAATTCAGAGTACAATAGAATTTTAGTAAATAGGCTATGACAGCCGGTTTTACGGAAATGAGTTTGTTTTTAAATTTTTAAGGGTTTTTAACAACTAAGTATAATCAGACTTATTTGTAAATGGCGTGATGCTTATAAATTGATGAAATATATATGTTCATTTTTAGGGTATTTTTGGGGATCAAACTCGTTGCACGCGTATGCAAATTAACGTTTTAACTATTATTTGTAACGTGCATAACTGGTACTCTAGTATATACATTTATGTATAATATTTTGAGAAATAGATCACAATACTAGCTTGTAATAATAAGCATCCAATCAAAAAAGCCGCTTTATCGATAACCATCATGAATGATAGCATTCTATGTAAAGAATTTAAATTATCAAGCTATATATTCTTAGGCATCAGGATATAATATTAATTCGTCAAAATATGATTCGTATGGTATTGAAATGCTGGTCCTTCATCATCCTCTACTTTTTTATTTCTCCGTCTTCTCATAGACAGTCATCCAGGCAGGTAAAAGAAACAAGTCTCCCCGGGCGCGCGTTTTCCTCGCCACCGCCACATCCACCTACGTCCTACACACACCCCATGTCTGCATACCCTCACGCCGGCTGGGAAAGAATCTAAAGAAGTGTAGAGAAGTAATACGTATATTCTTATTAATTACAGTCCTGGCTGACAGGACGCCACTTCAGCTATCTCTTTGTAAACTCCTCAAGAAAAGTACCCACCTGTTTATTTATTAAACCATCCACTTACTTTTACTTGAAAGGCGTTATATTTATGCCCCTGTTGCTGCCGCAATATAAAAACTATACAATATATTACTTTTGTGTGAAATATACAATAAATTTAGATAATATGTGTATAAAATGTACATTTGTTAAGTTCAACTAACGATGTGTAAATAAATATGAAGATATCATTTTACGTGTTAAGTATGGATGTAGGCCATCATATAAATATATTATGAAATTTTTGTAATTGTAGAATAAGTTAATTATTAAAAGTGAATAATTAATAAATCAAAAGTGTTAAGTTACATTACATTTTTTTTTAAATTTTGAAATAAAATGTATTTAACATTATAAATACGTAGTTCACCAATAATTGTTAGCTTACAAATAACTTTAATGTTGTTAATTTTTTTTTTTATTAAAATCGTTAATTCCAATTAAAGTTAATAAAATGTAAGTAAATCTAAAGTAAAAACGTAACTAAAAAAACTATTTTGAAATGCATGTTTTTAACGACAAAATTGATTTGAATATCATTCTTTTTTTTAGGGAGTGTATAATGGAAAGTAATAAACCCAATTCAGCTTAACAAACCTAAATAAAAACAGTCTTTAGCTAATAATTATATATTTTAATTCAGTCTCAAAGTTTGTTCTAATTGTAACCGAAAATTAATTTACATTTACACCATTCAATTAGTTTTCTTTTAAAAGATAAGCATTGTAAAAGAAGCAGTAATGACTCATGCTGTGTGTATAAAATGTAAGTAATTTAAATATATTTTCAGTTACGTTCAGCGTCATTTGCTTTTCCCCTACAGATTCATATTATGTACTCGTCACGGTCCGAAATCGTTCTCTTCCTATCTAAACACATAAAGAGAAGGGTATCCCATTCAACACGCAGCGTCCATTAGACCTGACCCTATGGTCCAGAGATAAAGCATAGAAGGGGAATGCCCCAATATATATTCATGAAAACATTCTGCAGTCGGACAGTTCTCTTATCTACTTGTTTGACAGCTGCCCCTCGACCCAAATAGACAATAGCCCAGCTTCCGGTCCACTCACGGTTCCTCATTCCGATTGGTCGACAGCGAGTGCGGGTGAGGGTCAACCAGCCAATGGGAGAGCGGCTGGTCTAGTTTTGTACACGAGGGTTCGAATGTGATATTCCTGGCGTGCGTTTCGAAATCTCGATTTGACCGCCGAGTCAAGTGCTCTTGGAGAATTTTTATCTCGGCGATGTGGAGTGGCCTCGTCCGCGTGCATGCGGAGGGAAGTCGAACCGTCCGACAATGGCCGATGCTTGTTTTTAAGTGTTTGATTGAACGGCTTCAAATCGCTCGAACGCGTTTTGAATTTGAATTTTTGAAAATAGAACTTTTACTTTACAAGTCTTCCAATCATTTGTAAGAATTGACCGTTTGCTCAAATCAGGCATCCACATTGCATTAATACAAGTACATTATTATTTTTTATGGATTTATGACGATATATGTGTATAGTTCGAAATTAAAAGAAAAAGATCACCGTCTCTTTCGAGTGTTAGTAATACGACTGTAATAAAAATGAATCTGCCTATTTATTGAAAGCTTCTCCTTGTTTACTAAGGCTGCATTAATAGTAGTAAAATTATTTGTTAAATTATATTTCGTTGTTCAGACGTGAGATACACAAAGAGGAATATTTGAAAACCGATGAAAGAATGGTCGATCATATTTTAAGAAGGTTTATGAAAAAGGATAATATAAAAGAAAAATACTTAAAATAAAAGTATTGTTATCAAATATTATTATGGGTATTTTTTCAAATGAAAATTAAACGCAATTAATTATTTAACACAAATGAACAAAAATTCGAAGAGAGTTGTAAAACTGGAAAGGATTCTTGGTTACGATGGTAAATCATGAGCGAAATAACTACAAAGAGGTGAAATTGTATGAAATAATTAAAAATATATAAAAATACAGACTTTAAGAACTACAGTTTTCAAAATCACTATTAAAAGACAATGAGCTCGAAATTATCATCAAATCTTAGGTTCTTAGGCTTTAAAAAATAATAAATTATATAAAAGAGAATTGTTAATAAATTAAAACAAATCACATTTATCAAACAAAATAAAATGCGTTGCAAATTGTTTTTTTTTTCATTCACAGAAAACATAGATATTAGTATTCTAAATTGATTTCGAATTAAACATGATTTTTCTAATCATTATCACTTTTAAACTATGTAACAAATAGTTTAATTTAAATTGTATTATAGTTATAATAATATGTGATTAAACGCCTATAAATATGACCGTTTATTTTACTAGAAACACGCTTCGCGATGTGATTTATACGTTATGGGCTCGAGTCCCGCTGGCCCAACCTTATTTGCCCATAAAACGGTCGACAATAAAAACAAATTTAAATTTCTCCCGTTTTTACCATCAATATATTTCTAATTTTTAGCACGCGCTCCTTCCCATACAATTCCGCACATCTGCCATTTGATCATAATCAAATTACAGCGCAAAGAAAATACCGCTTTTTTATCTATGAAATTACTCGCAAAAAGCTAGCTCAACACTCACCGCCGCTACCTTATTTCGGCACGGTCGCAACCGGTTTTTATTTGCAAATTGCGAAATTACACAAATGGCTTAAAATAACTGGTCTCCCGTTCGCAAATGTACTTAAATTTTAAATGGACTCGGTCCCAAAACTGACCAATGAATTAAAGTTTCCGCTACACTTCAAAACTGTCCGTAAATATCTGCTCTGTATGCTCAAAACTTGCTTGCAAAAATGGTTATGGATTAAAAATACGAGAAAACCGGACAATGGTTAACAAAGGGCTACTTTTGTGTCAACTCTGCTATGACGTATATAACTGAAATAAAATATATATGTATTTTTTGTTAAGAGTTTAGGGATTTTGGGTCCTTTTATTAAAGGGGTACGTCATGAATTAAATGGTCAAATCCTCATTGAAAACCTTTTTGGGGGACACTAGGGGCACCGGGCGCGTTTTCGGCCGGCAATGTTTGACCATAACTCGGCGGAAGGGTCAGAAAACGGTGAATCGAATTTTTTGATTTATTTTCTGTTTATACGGCTCGCGAGGGTTGGCGGCACTTTTCGGTCACAATAAGGCGCTAGAGGTCACGGGGGCCGGAGCGGAGGTTGGGCTAATGGGGCGCGAGGGGGTCGCGGAGCCGCCCTGGACGCGGGTCAATTGACCTCTTCCCTTGTCGCGGAGGTCAAAGTTGGCCGGTGTTGGATGCGTGTTGTTGCAGAGGGACCAAAACTGGACGGACCAGTACGTCTTGGGTGTACGGATGATGCAGAAGAATTGTCGGTTGGGTTGGCGAATATATGAAAATAAGCATCACCTTTTGTGGCGGATTGTTGTCCGGTTGATGGATGGTTTTTGGATGAAATTCTGCACCCGAAATTCACATTGTATTAAATTGCATTTTTTGCAGCGTATTTAAAATATGTGGTTGAAAACGTACGCTTTGCTGGATATTGTGAAATAGTAATGTAATGTTGAAATGAATTATTGGGTGTTCAATGCATTTCTGTTATTATGTTATGCCTACAAAACATGATGTGAACTATCTCTTTGTAATTTGCAATAGTAAAAAAAAAGGTAATAAAATAATACCCATTGAGAAAAACAGATAATTTTTTCGATCTTATAGATAAATCTTAATTAAAAGTTCAGTTATACGCTTGCTATTCGCAAAATATTTGATCACTGATAATAACTATGTTACCTATACATCATGTAATTTTTACATCAGGCAGAGACTTATAAACGTTAATCTGTTAATCCATGATTGTATAAAGTTGAGTTTTTACCACTTCAGCCAGAAAATAATACAGGTATTCAACAATATAAAAAAGAAAACGATACAATGAAGAAAAGACAACATTTTTAAGAAGCGAAATAATATTTTATTCTGTTTTTAACATCAAATAATTTCACCGTATTTATGTTAGTTTTAAGTTTATCCTGAGGAAGGAGAGTTTTCTTCGAAACTAATAGATTAATAAAAATAAATGAAAATGGTCTTATAAATTGCATTATTTGAATCTTTAATAAATTATTGTTTGGGGGGTTTTAACGGAAAATATTTTTTTTACAAAAATTTCCGCATTGTGAAGATTTCATTCTTACATTGCGCGAATACTCGTATGTGACAAATATGTACAATGTATTTAAGTTGGTATATATGGCCGTATAATATGCACAAAGTAGCATTATAGTATTCCTATCAAAGAGCACATACTGGCGTTCACACACACACACATACCGCTGGGAGGGTTCCCTCTTTGCGCGGGATGTAGATAAATATTGAAATAGGCAAAATGGATATTGCTGAGGGCACACACGAGGGGAGCGGTATCGGTTATTGGATATAATATCAAAGGAGGGCACAAGATGGCGGACCCTCCCCTCCCACGAGATGGCGGACTCCCTCACAGGGAGACTCAGCTAATGTGTTGCAGCGCAGGGTTATAATCACCAACGTAAAAATAGTAATGGCGCACGTTAAAAATAAGAGCCTTGAAACATTATGTACGTCTTTCGGATTTGGTATTTTTATAGGTCGGATGAAATATAACACTATAGCATTTGTCGCGACAACGCAAAAGAAAGAGACAGTGCTAAACAGGTAAACATGTTTAGATAATATTGCTGTAACACGTCATATTGCTACTGTAGAAAGCTTTAAAATATGTTTAGTTGATTTTGATGTTTATGTGATATTTTTATATGTATAGTAATTAATTAACATCTGAATTAACCGTGTTGATACTTTGCTTTTATTGTATCTAATCCTCAGATTGATCTCAAAGCATGAATTGTAGAACTATTATTTATATTTGTTAGTTAGAGGGTTCTTTTCGATGCAATTCTAGGAAAATAGTTTAAAAATACCGGGCACGCTTACCCGTGTTGGGGCTATTAAAAATATTTTTTAAAATATCAGTATTTTTACTCGTATTTTCCGTTAAAACAAATACATTATTTCTCCATCCCTTTCGCGGGTTCATTCTCTTTCGGTACTTCTGTGCTGTTCACAGAAGACTCTTACCGTAATTATCGGTTGCTAACTGACGATAATCTAAACGAGCGTATTATTAAGGGTATTTTTATGTCCTTGGGTGTGATGTGAGTGTAAGACCACTGCTATAGTTACTGTAAAATATTGAACTGGTTTTTTTTTTGTAAAAGGAAATCGACTGCTTTGTACTATTCACATGATATTTTAAGAAGACCTTAAATATATTTTCGAGAAGTTTTAGCGTGATCACTGACTACTCAAATAATAAATATATCATTTAATGGTGCCTGGGTTACTAAATATAAAAGTGAAAATATTTAAAATCACTGATCTTAGATACAAGGTTTTATTCATTGGTGTAAACTGTTAAATATAATTACTTCTTATCATCACCAATCAGACTGACATACAATATCATAGTTTCTTTGTAGAAAAAGGCTCGTACTTTAGGATCGTTTATCATAAAAACCTAAAATACACACAAGAGGAATAGGTATCGGTTATTGGATGTAATGTCACGGAGGGCACGTTTGCGTTATCACAAAATGGCGGCCGCGTCCTCCCGCGTAATGGCCGCCCCCCACTAGAGGCGCAGTGTTGCCCTAATCGAAACCATAACTTTCGCATGACAAATTCCCCATAACTCCTTCTATCCGTCTTGCAGTGCTGACTCGGGTAGAAAATACAGGGACGGTCGGAAAACAAGAATATCAGAAAGAACAATGAAATAAATAACATTTTTGTATTCTAAAAATATTAGTATACGCTTCATATTTGAAAGCCTTAATAAAATATTTAAAATAATATTTCCAATATATGTTTCAAAAATCCAATAAGAATTGTATTAATTTATACTTATTTAAAAAAAAACTAATTAATTAATGCGTTTTGAATTGCATACTTGCCCATAAATATATTTATATTTAAAGCTAAGTGTTGTGATGTTGTTGAACAACTGATAAAAGTGACAACAACTTATTGCATAAAATGGTATATTCGAAAATTTATATTGGATGAAGATTATATTAATTTACAACAATGTGAACTGATATAAAAAAATATTTTTAATTTTTACGCACATCACTTTCATAATTATTAGCACATATAAATTATAATTACTTAAAAATAAATGTTTACTAAAAGAATTCTCGTATACGAGTTCAAGAGGGACAAAGTCATTTAAATATTATAATGTGAATAGGTATATTTCTTTTAAAAAGCAGTGTTGTCTTGACAAATAATATTGAAAAATTGTACAATATTACACATAAAAAAATGTATAGAGCTTAAGATATTTTGTAGTATATAACATATTCTGCCACCTGCCGTCTCATTTAGTACCGGTTTTCTGCACTAAATATCATCAAGAACTATATATGTTCCCAGGTGGATCTTTTGTGTATAGTATTTGAGAAGGTATGAACAATAGCAACTGACAGAACTGAGTTGCAGTATTTTTTTTTTTTTTTTAATGAAAAAAAAATGTTGAAATAAATATTAATCTGCATATTGTATCCTGCAAGTTACACACAAGGTAAGAATATACGTCTGAGAAATAGTTGCAGAACGTAGGAGCCTATTCCATGTCAGCCTCGTTAACCGCTCTTGTAGCCCCGACGATTTCCCTGATGAAGTTTAACGAGGCAAGAGACCGTCAGAACTAAGCAGCAATTCAGGTAAATCCTCCCAAGAAATGGTAAAGACAACACAGAATGCGTCTCCTGTTCTCATGGATGATGCACTCAACGAGAAAGTGTTTCACCGTCTGTTGCATGCCTAGATCACATGGACATGCGCCGCAAGAAGTGAGGCCAAATCTTTTTAGGAGTGGTGGTATTTGGGTGATATGTTAAACTTTTACTTTCTATTACCGTTTCATGAAATTATTCAATAAGTTGAAATTACAATATTTTATAAATTAATTATTTAATATGGAAAATTAAAATAATGAAATGTCCTTAGTTCGGATCTGATCAGAAGGATCCTGTAGCAGTGTAGCATAACCTCATTTCATGCAAAGAATCTATCTTTGGTGCGTGATTGAATCGAATTAATTTGAGGCGGACTTTATCTTCCCAAGTGTATGAGGTGTGGCGTCATTTCACATTATTTAGGTGATTTTAGGCTTATTTTTGAATTTGCTGATCTGACTTATAAATAAAAATGGAGCCTTTGATACCGCTATATTTATGAGTAATCCAAAAAGTATGATTTGGTTAAAACCTATTAAGTCTACAAAATAGCAAAGCTAAACTCAATTTACGTAATTAGACTATTAGACGAGCATATTATTACTAAAATAATTATGAAAACTTACGTAGGTACTCTTATAAAACGAATAAAAAATATTGACAACTAGTCAAATCATTAAAATTTTGAGCATGAAAAATTGTGCGAACAAAATATTTATTTTCGAAATACTTTCAAAATGATAGTAATACATTGTTTGCTATTTTTGAAAAATACATACATCCATTGTTATAATAAACGAATTTATTTATTTTTTCTAATTATTTACGTATATACTTTATTACAAGTATTATTTTAAAAGTAAATAAGAATCTTATTTTTAGTAGTATTTTAACTTTATTATGTAGTGTGTTAACGTCATTAGAGAAGAAATATATTTTTGTTTTTATCATTATATGTTTTTTTGCATTAAATATTATAAACTTTACAATGATTTTCTATGTACTAAGCTGTATGAATTTATTATATTTTGTAATGTTCTACATGCCGCGCATAATTCTATATAAAGCGTCAAATAACTGAGACTTTGTTAATACATACTTTCAGTAATTTCTTTAATTTTCGATTATCTTAACTTTTATATGAGCACAGATTAAAGTAGATAGAGTTAAATACTCGTAGTAAGGAATCATAAATTTCTCGAATACACAAAACCTTCAAACTATTTTCTCTCGATTTTAGTTACATCCGTATTATTTATATAAAAAATAACGAGTATCACAGATTTAATGTTAATTAATGTAACTTTAGGTTTATATATAATAATGCACTGCACTTGGTTATAACACTGACAGACCCAAACACAAACTAAACAAATTTCAGACCTTCCGGGTTGAGTTCACGTCATTATGAACGTTTGCCCCACCGTGCGATAATTTATTGAAATTAGATCACGTATTCCTCTGCACCTCGTATGTAAAAAACGGAAGGGTTACCGGGTGCGGGCTTAGAATCCATTGTCCAACGGAGCCGCACAAAGAGCAGTAATGTATTCCATTGTCGCTGAAACATTTCTTCTCGTTATGACTATCGACGGCGGCGCTGTGGAGTAGTGAACGTAGCACTCGTTTGTGATGCCATTTGTTCCGGATGCGACTTCCGCCAAAGCTTATAAAAAAATACATACGTGTTTTTAATTTTAAAATATTCCGTTTCACAATTCGGAGCGAGCAATTGGATTTAAAAATATAAACACAAAAATGACTTCAACTCTTATGCTTCTTGTCAATGACGAAGATTCTATTCTACGAGAATATTTAACAATTTTTGTTTGCCAAATTGTTTGCCAAAAGGTAGTTAAACTAAACGTTTTAAAATGAGAAGCAAGTACATGCCTACTTGATGAAATACTGAATAACGTATTAAAATATTTAAACATTTTTTATAGTAAGTTTATATATCGATAGAATGCGATGGAGAAATTCCATTTGTCAATTTTATGAAGTTTAACCAATTTTAAGGATTACTATGAGCTGTATGTTTTGTTTTGATCCGCCAACGCATTAGACTATATTTGACTACACTATACCTACAATTTATGCAACGTCCATTTTAAAGGGGCTTGCTCTAAATTATAACTTTTATTTACCACCAATTTAATGGTTTATCGTATTATAGAATTTTATATATTATAGAATATTAGAATAAAATGTCTAAAAGTATTTGCGTATGAATCTTGTACATGCAGCGTTAAGCTATCTTCGCATTTAAGTGAAATAATCAGAAATGACAATTTCATCTTACAACAATAATTAACAATATGTGTTTTATTACAATTTCTTTTTTTGCTAGCTTTTCATAAGTTGGTCATCATAAATTGTCATTATGTGTAATTCTGTTTCTTATCTAATATTTGTTCTTCTGTGTTTTGTTGTGTTTAAATTAAAAATACACTTTTCACAAAATTTCTTTGACGTTTTTTGATAAGCGACACGAAATAAATTCGAAAAATTTGAAAATAAAATCATTTGAACAGCATCGAACGCATTAATTTTGGTGTATTCAAAATATTGGCCTGTATACCTCTCGACCTTTCTTTACTATGTATCGTATGTGTGTCTCGCTTTTATGTTAATTCGACCCTTCCGGCACCTCCCATATACCTACAGACCTAACATGACATATAATAACCATATAGGGTGTAACATTTCGATGTTTGGTAATATAAGTGCGGCTCCATTTTACATGATACAAAATATTTTAGATTAATATCCTACGTAAGAATCCAACTATTCAAATAATGTTTTTATCTACTATAACATAAGTACTAAAATTAGACGACCATTTAAAATGACCTGTAAAGAATGGTAAATTATACAGGAAGTAATTTGCTGGATTGTCTGATAAGAAGACAATCGGTTCTTCAACCGACTTAATGATTATTGTGGCAACCCACTTTACTGAAATATCCAGACATAAAAGATTACAAAAAAATAAACTTAGAGACGAACTAATTACGATCCTCATAAATACTTGTGCGTTGGGAATATTTCAGATGCTTTGTGAAACTTTTCGTGAAAAAAGAAATAAGGTATTTTAAGAATTCAATACTGTTTCAGATGATTTTGAAAAAATTGTAAAAAAATTCGAACACAAAAAATAGTGAATTCTTCATAAAATTTCACATTTGGCTTATTGTTAATTTTTCGCGTATGATGAATATGAACAACTCGTATATAAGGTTATTAATAGATTTTTTTAAATCTTTTAAATGCATTTATATATAAGGTTTTTTTATTTGCCGGCGGTCATAGCTCAGTGGTCAAAGCGTTTGCTTTTCAAGCCAAAAGTCGTAGGTTCGATCCCCGACGGAGATTAAAAAAAAGGATTTTTAATCGATTTATGAGCTCTAAAATACCCCCGGTTGATGTGAATTTGATCCATCACCCGTAAAATGACAGTCATAGCCTATTAATCAAAATAAGTGGTAGACGAAAGTCGTTCCGTGAAGAACACCCATTAATAGTAAATTCCTGTAATAATAAAGACGATGCGTGAAGAATCTCGGGCTGTAGTCTATGACGTTGGCGGATCAACGCTCCACATGAAGCGTTTAGCCATATACACCAGGATAAGCGTCATAGAATCCCACAGATGAGACTTCAGAATCACTATCACCATCTGTCGGTATTCTGCTGTATGTGCTTAGATAAAAAAAATATATAATTTATTTAAAAATAAAACACCCTTTACTCATTATTGAACAGCAGCATTTTATATCAGTCGCGAATTTGGGTACAATTTTTATCTCCACGGGCCGAACATAAAAGGAGTCCTGTTTTTTATTGGCAAGCCATTATTTATTTAGATTATTTCTCGGATGTTTCCAAAGCGGGGGTTTCGTGTTTCGGGTCGCTTCCCGGAATGAATTATCGCTTGTATTGAATATGTATCCACAGCCAAACACAATATATCCGCAACTACCAGGAGAGTACAACTAAACTCAATGTAAGTCATCAATCAAATACTTTTTAATTCATTGGCCGTGCTGTATTTTCGCATCAAAGTATTGTAGATCGAATTCAACATATAAATACGAACTCCTTTGAATAGTCTCTTCTAAATAGAATCGATCCTATCGGGCATGCAGACTTTGTGGCCGCTAAAAAAAAATTCCACCTATTTACAATTTTTGATCGTATTTTCGGTGAGAGAATATCTTCTTTCATCTCCATCTCTTGACAACCTGTGAATGCAATTGTTATCTCCTTTCAGGGGTTCTTTATTTAAGCACTTCTGTGAAGTGGCCACAATTGTTCAGAGGGGACTCCCACTGGACTTATCGGTTGCTAACTTATCATAATCTCAATGAGCGCATCATCAAAGAGAAGCTGTCCCCGGTGTGATGCGGGTGTGAGGCGGGTAAAGTTCGTAACCGATAGATATTTAATTCAATGCATAAAAAAATGCTTTTAATAATTAAATAAATATGTTATTTTTACCTTGAATTAACATAAATATATAACGTTAAGCATGTCAAAAACTGATGAAGGTATTATTAAAAGTATGACTATACTCTTCAACTATGTGAATAAATAGTCCACAACATGATCGATATTAAAACCCGTTCAAAAGTACTTTTTTATTTATTATATGAAATGGATATCTAAGTGAGTACTTTCAATATTAATAAACACGTATGCAATGTCTTAATACAATTGCGAGTTTCTTGCAAATGTGTTCATATGTTCATAAATTAAATTTGTCAAATCATTAATTTAATGAAAATATTTTTGTTAGTGCACATAAAATAACTCGTAAAAAGTTTATAGTTCCTCGATGCAATCCATATTAGTAAAAGGTAAAGTATCAATTTATGTTCGTATATTCCCAAGTGGACCTTCAAGGGCAAGTATATCCTAGAACGCCTAAGTGGCGGCAATTTTTGGTGACCATATGTTCCATATATGAAACGGATATGGAAAGAAGAAGAATCTCAAAGTAAAGGCTAAAAATGTAAGTAATAATGATTAATTAATAATAATACTATTTAACATTTAAAATGAATTATAAAGTGAACGCTACGAATATTGATGAAAAAGTCGTTATAAACTTTTCATTAAATACATACAACATAATTTTAAGATATCTAGTGTCGCTCTTTTCTGAATTGATTATGTATTCATATGTAGGCATGAAAATAAATTCTCAGGACATTTTTGGTTGGGTTTGTTTCAAGGGTTGCGTCTCCATTGATGCGAGCACACATTCGATTATGATCTCTTCCGTGCCTTATCAAGATCATTCAAGTTCATTGTTGAATGGTGTTCCCCGAATGGTTGCGAGGTAGCGAGGCATTAAATAACCAGAGCTTCAATCACAGGGACCCAAACCCTTGAAAGGCTTGAATTGTAGCAGTAGCTGTTGACCTACAAAGTGAGATGACATTACAGCACAATGAAATATCGTTCTTAGTATACATATTTCAAAAACGCAGCTTTCTGATCTAGATTGAAAAAGAAATACGGATTTCTTTTTAACGTTGAATTAGCAAAAGTTATTTATTTATTGGACTGGATAAGACTTTTTACATCTCACAAGGAACGACTCTTGATTATGCGTTCGTTATGTACTTTTAATATTATAAATTTAATAAGATTAGAAATAATTTGAATAAAAAGAGAACCATAGTGGTTGAAGGAGCTTTTTGTATTTTGATCCAACTACGTGGTGGATATGGAATTATGAAATAATGATAATAAAACATCATATTTTGTCTAATTTTTGTTTTATTAAGATATATTTTTTAAGTCCATAACTTTTGCGTGTGTTGATGTTGTTTCCGTAGTAGACGCACCTAAATACCTAGGGGTCAAGCTGGATAGGACCCTCACTTATCAGAAACACTGTCAGTCTGTTAAGCAAAGGTGTAAACAACCTTGGTGCAATTTGGGAGCCCAACCAAACCTGATCCGCACAAGTGCTCTAGCTCTCTGTTTCTCTGCTGGATATGCTGCGCCAGTATGGGCGAGGTCTGCCCATACCAAGAAAGTGGATATTGCTCTGAATGAAACATGCCGGTGGTTACGGGGTGCCTAAAACCTACCCCAATATCAAAGCTATATTTTCGGGTGCCCCACCAAAAATAATTACCAAGAAGGAACTCACCAAAGCAAGATATCCACACTGTTTGGGTACCAAAAGATAACCACGGCTCAAATCAAGAAGAAGTTTCCTACAGTCAACAACGGAACTGGTGATACCTGAGGCCACCCTGCGGCTGAACATGTGGATAAGCGCAACTGAGGGGAATACTTGATTTGAAAGAGAACCTAGCCCCTGGACATGACCAAGGGTGGAATATATGGAGGTCCCTTAACAGACTTCGGACCGGAGTATGCAAGACGAGAACACAAATGAGGGCCTGGCAGTTTTACAGCGGACCGACTGAATGTGACTGCGGCGTGGAGCAGACCCTGTCACACCTTCTGGGTCCTGAAATTCACTAGAGCTCAGTTTGAAATTTTCCATTTAATAAATAACATTCCATCTTTTGAAACAGTTAGATAATATTAAAAAAACCCGTTTTGGAAATGTAAAACATTATATTTAGCATTTTTTGTATAAAAACTAATTCATAGGAATACTTGTGTCAGTAAAGGTTACAGACTGATTGAAAATGGATATAAATACTGACCATTGAATACATTAATTTTTCTACCTGCTTCCATCATGCAGCCTCTAAGTGGAACACATTATTTTCCAACAGGATTATATTTTAAAGTGGGTTCTATTTTTGTTCCGATTTTAATTCTAATATATTGCAATGCATTGCTGTACAAGATTTATAGCTCTAAACTATGGTTTTTCTATCTCTGTTGGCAATCTTATGCGAGTATATGTGAATATAAATAATGGCCATATTTACTTTACATATGACCAAAATAAATATTGTACCTTGCACATTAAAGCATTTTTGCACGCAGTTGCGCCATTTTGAGTTCAAATGTTGGAGGATGCCTCCGCTTTAACACAAGTCCAACAATGACAGTTCACACGTAAACAACACAATAATTCTATCTGAATTATTTGATGGCAAGATAAGAAACTACAGATCGAATCAATTTTAAATTCAATTCAATTATTTTATTAAGCGATCCTACCGTAAATTTTATTATACAGATGGTGTTTTGAATTTTAATCCGCCAATGTCATTAAATAATGGTCCGGCATTAACGTAAGCAGAACAAACTGTTCTCTATAAACTCTAGGAAAGAGTGTGCATTTCACATATAAATGATTAATATAATACGAATATTAAAAAACAACTATGGAAAAGAGAAATAAAATCTCTAAGAAATCGGCAACAATGATGGTCCAGTCCATCTGTTAACAAAGTTCTATAAACACGGGTGCTGACAAGGAGATGCCTTCCCTCCAAAATCTTCAAACGTTCAAGCGATTTTTAAACTACTCAGCGAAATGTGGAATAAATATTAACGGAGGAAACACAAAACCTCCGATTCGCAGATGACATAGTGCTTATAGCCGAATCACCTGATAAGCTCCAAGACATGCTCTACGACCTCAATGAAGCGTCGAACAAAATTGGTCTCCTGAACTTTGAAAACAAAGAATGATTAAAGTTATGACAAAAACCGGAGTTCACTGGAGGAAGGCAATCTTAAACGAGTACATATGAATATAAATAATGGGCGAAATAACTTCTCATATTAAAGAAATAAATATTGTACCTTGCATTAAAGTACATTTTTAAACGAAAGTTGCGCCATTTTGAGTTCAAATGTTGGAGGGTGTGCTCCCTGTATTAACTTATGGCGCAGAGACAGGATCTGACCAAGTCCCCTCACCCCGTTTGGGGATCCATGCGCCAGTGTCGCAAAAGATAGAATTATATCGAAATACGCAGAAGAACTCAAGTAAGACACTACAGATCTAATTGATTTTAAATTCAATTCAATTATTTTATTAAGCGATCCGACGGTAAATTTTATTAAGCATTAAGAATTATTTCGAATTTTAATCCGCCAATGTCATTAAATAATGGTCCGGCATTAACGGAAGGCGGAGGATCGAAGAGGATATAAACTCTAGGAAGAGCCTACGTTCACATATAAATGATTAATATAATACGAATATTACATGAGTTTTAAAGAAAATGTTTCAGCTTCACAATAGCCGGCGGTTTTTTAAAATATGTTATATAATTTATTTAAAAAACGGAGTACTATCGATATTGATAACGACTCCTTAAATAGCTTATAGAGAAATATTAAAATATAAATTTATAAAAGTTTATTACTGCCTTCAAGTTCAAATAAAAATTGATCACTCTAGAATATTTCCACGTACATAGAATTTCCTGTCAGATTTAAGAATACAACCTACTTTGATTCATGTGACAAGTTGCTGTACTAAATTATTACATATTATTTATATGTAGTGCTTAATGAATTAAATAAGTTTGAGCATATTTAGAAATGACTCTAATTTATACAAAAATGACGTTTTGGTACAATTTACACTACATGTTATTATTTTGCTTTCTTAAGAACTTTTTTTCTAGTAATATAAAATGATGCTTATAATTTATAGCAAGCATTTTTTATACGAGATGTATTAAATAAAATGATACTTAAATAATACATCAATTGAACATACTATTTGAAAATTCAATCTTACAATATAAGCAATTTAATTTAATGAAAAAAATATGCTAAGTAAAAAAACAACTTTCACCTTTACATAAATGAAAAAATAATTAGAGAATTTAATCCAGCGGCAGATGGCTTGTCAAAGAGTGAAAAAATAAACACAAAAGACCTTCGCCATATGCAAATAATTGTGCAAATTGTCAATACTTTATATGCACAAATAAAAAATCGAGAGCATTATATCACGAAAAAAAACCCTCAGCGAAAGTGTCAATAATCAATTCGGAATTGATTTGAATATCAAAACCGTTAGAAAAGAATGAAATGTATTTTTTATACGAACCGGATGTATATTATTAACATATTGGGTTTTACCCTTTACCTGCGTAAGCCCAAGATTATAATGCAGGTAATAGTTACATTGAAATATTCTGTAATTGTTAGGATTGCATATGCAGTTTCATTTTGCATATTATGCAGCGGTGCCCGAGAATTTGGGCGAAGGAAAAAAATCGCTTTGTGTTGATTCGGATGCGTTTTTAAGCCTTGGGTTATTTTTTATACAGAGCGCGGGGA
Organism: Glossosoma conforme; assembly: GCA_022606575.1. Lineage (NCBI taxonomy): Eukaryota > Metazoa > Arthropoda > Insecta > Trichoptera > Glossosomatidae > Glossosoma > Glossosoma conforme. Next base: position 735,974 of record JAGTXR010000030.1, read on the forward strand.
CACCCTTTTTGCATACGAGTCGGGTTGCATAAAAAAAAAAGCGATTCGTGGGGTAGGAGATGGGGATAGTCTTAGATGCAAGCTTAGTCGGGTAAGGTGACAATCTTTTAAAATAATAATATAATAATAATTTTGATTAATAAATACATTAATAGTTAATTAAAAATATCATTTTTAATGCAGTTTGTGTTTAAGTAAACTGTAATGTTTTCCGAAACTGTATTTCTTTAATGGTCAAATTAATTGTAATTGAACTTAATAAATGTATTAACCTTTATCCGTCCAGTGGTCTCCCGTGAGGGACCGGAGATTTGCGTCGTTCAATGCCCAGTGGTCCCGTACGGGACCAGTGCTTTTAGTACATTTCGCAATCGGATTACACTGATATATGATAATAGTATTCAAAATAAGAATATTAGCTTACAAAAATAATGACTTTGAGATACTGATCCATAATTTTATTTTCGGTTTCGAAAATATTTTTGTCATAATGAGTTATGTAAACATCTTTAATTGGTTTCGATAATTACTTTTGTCTTACTGAGTTATGTAAACATCTTCGTTAAAAGGTCAGCTCTTGTGATATGCGTTGCGTTATATTATGAGAACCGCAATAAATCAGCCGCATCCATAACATTTTTGTAATTTTATGGTATAAGATGCTTTAAGTTTTGTGTAATTTTTATAGTTTTAATTCTTTAACTGTAATGTCTATCTATATAAAATGTGATAAATTTAAAACAATCCATTTGTAATATGTAAAATAAATAATTAATTAAATGAAAACATTTATACAGTCTCATCAACGAATTTCAATTAATGATGTTAATTCAACATAAAAAATATCTAAATAATTTGGTACGCATATCTTATAATTTACTCTAACGTTTCAACACGTCTTCAAAAGATAGTCACCCCAACTGAAGGGGACAATAAAAAAGCTCTACCGGATATAAATTATTTGTTTGCCATCAGTTTGTATTGATTCATGGTTCAGACGTGATGAATATTCAACGCCTTTTCTAAGGGATTGATTGACGTTTCTTTGTACGTGTTTTTGAGAGTCTGCAATGCAACCAATAATTTTCTCACGTAGCTTTGAATACCAACGTAGAACCCGCCATGATAAACGATTTTTTATAATCCTTTTTGGTATCGATCGCGTTGCATATTATAGTGAAAAATTAATGTAGATGAATACTGATGAATGAAAAATTCAACATTTATTTGGACTGCAATTTTGACAACGTTTCTTTACACAATAAAAAATGTATCTGATTTCATACCTTTATATGCTAATAATAATATATTAAATGAGTACATAAAATAACTTTTCCTCTTCACGTTACAAGTATAAAAATAAGTATACGTGAATACATATAAATATTTTGAATCTTTCAGAAAAATTAAGAAATCTTTTAGTCTTATATAAGAGTAAAATAAAAAGAGAATCTCTGCGTGTTTGAGGACCGGGTCTCGTTTGTTCACCAAAGTAAAATAATATTGGACGCGGAACGTACTTGGATAGTGACTGATTGGTACAACACGTGCAACTTGTTGTGTTGAGCCGCCCTAAAGGATAAAATGGTTATCATATGATAATCTGACCTCTTTAAAAATGCTGATAAACAAATACTCAATTACAACAGAGATATTATTTTCACGCCCCGGGACTCCCGCCTTGGAATCCGTGACTACGTGAGTGAATCTTCAGGTGCAGAAATGATTTGAATGAATGCTAAAATAATGACAGCAGAGGGAACTGTGCAGGGAACAGCAATTTGTGGTAGTTATATGATTCAGCTATAAAGCGGATAAAACAAATGTATGGTTATTTATATAAGTATGTGAAATGAAGGAAAAAATGTTGCAAGCTTGTGAAATGTAATTCAAATCGGTAAATAAGGAAAAAACCGTTACATCAATAAAAATATAAATATTATATTATATTCATATTTAATATATTTAAAATTATCATATTTTAATCAATTAAATATTTATTTAAGAGAAAGATGCAGAAGAAATTATTTAAGTAAAGTAATGGATGATTGCAATAAAACAGACAATAAAGTAATTTTGAATAAAATGATTTGATAAGACAAAAAAATAATCAAAAAATAGTATACACAATGAAGTTTGACCCAAGATAAATCCAAAATTCGAAGTAAAAAAGGAAAAAGTAAACCACTTAATAAATATCACCTTAACATTAATATTGTTTACAACGTCACATTTGATTTGTCAACTTAGCCGCTTTGAAATAGTTTCTTTTCGCAAAACACTCCGGTAATCCGTCATAAAAAGCTTCCGAAAGACTACGTATCAAAGTTCGTTAAGACCTATCCGCGAAAAGCGCGATGCCAAAGTTCGCGATACGGTTATTCATTATTCGAAAAGCTCCGCGAGAAGTTGGTTTATTCGTGCCGACATTAATCTGCTGTAGGAGGAGGGAGCTCCTCGCGCCCGTCATAAGTTCAAATAAAAATTCATTATCACTTTAAACAAGACCGAGGAAACTGGAAAAGTAAAAGCTTTCGTGGCGCCTCGAGTTCCGCTCAACAAGTAGCTGCCGCCATCGGCGGAGCTATTCAAAACGAAATAAACAATTCTTTAAATAATTATTTTTGATGGCAAAAGCATGACGTATAAATAAAATACAGCTGTTGTTTGTTACATTCTAAAGTATCCGGATTACATATCCCAGGCAGGTTCACTTTCGTTTTTTGATTGACTTATGCAAAGTTGACTTGTTCGTTTTCGTTTCCGTTCGTTCGTTCTCCATAATCGTTACTTACGATATTAAATGAAAGCACTCCTAATTTACTCAACTTCAAAAGGATATCTGATTTTGTAGAAGAAGTAAGTACAAAAAGATAGTTAGTATTTTATGATGATAAAATATCCTTAGATTGTTTTGTGTTAAAAGAAGAAACAATAGTAATAAGGAGAAGCTTATTATAACTGCTGAAGAAGAAAGTCCAACAGGCGGATGGACCTACTGAAAGTATCAGAGGATAACACTAAATGATACAATACGCTTTGGTAAATTCTGTAAGTGATGGAAAACAATAGCAGATGGAGCAAATCTGGAGTTTTTATCAAAGTGTCAAGAGATAATGCAAGCGATAGATAATTGTTCTTTGCTGCGATAGAATACTAAAAAAATGTTTTTTTTCAGTTACCAAGATACTAATGTCAGAAAAATCAGTACTAAGGTATCTTGACGCTCAGCCTCCTTAGCTGAGCGTCATAGAGTGCACTGCCCACTGGTCTTGACCAGCTGTGCTCTCTTGTATGCTATTATATAAATAAATTAATAGAAAAAAACTGAAATTTTCAATCCGAGAAACTGATCTCCACTAGTGAGTGCCTGTGATTGGATCTATTTTGTATTAACTTACATGCTGAGCTAAGTCATCGAGAAATAAATAGTACCTTATCGATAATGTTTTGAAGATCTACAATGATGATGACGGCATCATCAGCGTGCTCCAATTTGCGAGGAATAAAGAGAGATATGATCTGCAGTCCCAATAACTTAGTAAGTCAACAAATAATATTTAAAAAATATAATTCAATTAAATTTGGTTACTCCTATGGACGCGGCATCTTTTTTTACTCCAGTCTTGACGCCTGGCGCGGTATTTTTAGTTAAAAACTTTTAACTAAGAATATTTAACTAAGTGAAAGTAAGAAGATCAGAGCGGGACGCCGCCGTGGGGCAGACAGGGAGGGCGCTATACGGAAGAGGAAAAAACTAAATAGAGGAAAATAAAATAGAAGTGCAGCGGCAGGAACTGTGTCAAGGTTGCCTTGACGAGGAGCAACGTGAACTTGAAGATCGTTTACATAAAACTTATTTACTTATTTATTATTGAAATTCTATATTTTACATTTTTAACATAAATACGCTTATCTTATAACGTTATTGAACTCTATTTTATCATTCACGTATAATCTTTTCTCTTCAATCTGAATGAAAGGGATGTTGACTGTCAATGTTGCCTTGTGGATAAAATTCCTATATAAGAGTATGAAGCAGTTTTGTACCATTCAGAATAACTTTAAGATATATACCTCCACTCCTTCTGTATGTGAATGATTTGCTTCAATGTGCAAACATTCAGTGTTATGCCGACGACAGCACTGTCCATGAGAGTATAATATTTCATAAACCTCCGAAACATTCGGAACAATCTGCTGCTAGGGAATCTCTGGTAGAGAAGATGAACATGTCTCTTGAAAGGGTTTCACGATTGGGTGACCTCAACCTCGTCAGTTTCAACATTTACAAAACACAATCATATACTTTCTCCACCAAGAAGACTGCTATGGATCTTGTATCTTTCAACGGTTGTTCTCTTCCGAAAGCAAGCTCCATCAACATGCTTGGATTATTAATCTCGAATAATGTCAAATATTACGAATCAATTAAGTGTAAAGCCGGTCTCGCTTCCAAAAACTATCTTTTTAGTTGATTTATGATTTAGTAAGTTAACTTATCTTTATAACGATTGTTGTAGAAATTAAAAGTGAAAAGTGAAAAAAAAACCAAGCAGGTATTTTTGAGCTTTGCCCTTTTTTTAGTCTCAGCAAAGTGAGCCTTGCAGGCTTTTGTTCTAATTACAAAGTGCACGGGTCTTCTCCGCTCGTCTCTCTCTAACCATCGCAGCAGACGAGCGCCATCCTTCTCGCACTCATTAGTGTGGTAATGGCCTGAGAGGCTTTGTCTTCGGTAGAGACAGAAATAAGTTGAAATTTTCTTTTCCCGCCTTTTATTCTTCAGAAGTGCATCGAAATATTTTGCAAGGTACGCGACCTAGAAAACTTTTTAAAACTTTTACCAGCATAAAAATAGTCATAAATTTGCTTGTATATTGCTTGAATACACATAAAAAAAATCGGTTACGTAAAATTACAATAATTGATTTATTGAATACGTTATAGTGGAAAATAAATATATTTTTAACTTTTTTTTAATTGATTATGTATTAAAGTGATATTGATGCGCATTTTCAGATTCGCAATACAAAAATGAATTACTTTATAAATTTCAAAAAATATCAGAACGCATGTCTCGGCTAGGAAGAGATATAGAAGGATGATCTTATATATTACGTTTAAAAAGTTCTGTCGTGTCTATCTTTGTAGACGCCTGCGAATCATCTCACCGCACTAAGCGCCAATGCAGCTATCTAATAGGTTTTCATAAAAGGTGCTTGCGTATGATCTTAGGAATATTTTCAATTTGTGAGAACGGACAAGGTAAAGAAAATGGACCTGGCTGGGACATGTACGTCGGATGCTTCAAGAGACCATGCCCAAAAACTGCCTTTTCAAGTCTTCAAGCCCTTGCCGTCTTGGAAGGCCGTTGAAACAATCCAAATAATGTTCTAGTTGAATTTTTGTGAAGTAGAGTTGATATGCAAATAGATAAGGACCGTGGCGGCCGACAGAACTTATGCTGTGCCGTGTGTGTGAACTTATAGTTTGTGACGACTATATGCCTCAGTTAGGGAGAAATATAGAAGGAAGGCTTTATAAATTTTATGATCTCTTCTCTCGCACAGAATAGATTATCCTTGTTACAGCACTCCCTATTGAGATCCTCTCGTATAATGAAACGAAATCAACAGAGGATATTATTAAATATAACCAAATTTTAGATTAAATTCAATTACATATTGAAGTGCTTTAAGCTGGAATGATTTTATAATTTGCCCTTTTCGTACCCCAATTTAAAAGGTCACTGACCACCGGTCTACGAGTACACTAATGGCTAATTTATTTTTTGTTAATAATTAAGTGTGGGTAGGTATCGCGGCTTAAGTTGCGCCTACTTTGCATTCCAGCTTAAAATTGTTTGGCATAATAAATAGTATTTAATCAGATGAAACACTGATTTAAAAAAAGCGTTTTGACAATTAATAACATTGACAGTTAACGTTTGCTGAAAATTAAAATTTTAATAAAATATATGCGTACGGATTTTTATAACAAGACTTTTAATTAGTTCAACTATTATATTAAGTTTTAATTGATTATAATTTACATGAAATCCATATTTCAAAATATGTATCCACGGAAATACAACACAACTAAGCAGAGTTCAGTCGTGCGAATCTATAAGAAATCCGATTCTAATAACAGCAGGCAGTTTAAAAAGTAATCTATTATTCAATATGGATTTGTAAGTTAATCCGTTACTATAATATATTGTATAAATTTCATTTTAATTAAATATGTAAACACAATAAAGTAATTAAAAAAATTAAAAATAAAATTATTACATATGCGATTAACATTTTTTTCGAGTATGCAACCACTGATGAAACACGTAGAAATTATTTTATATTTCTATAATTAATTAATAGAAAAATAACCGACGAACGTGGTTATTTGAACAATAAAACCTTACAACATGTACAGGTCTTCGCCCAACGCTTTGACAACTTGCCAAATTTCACCGATTTATGAAGTCCTGAAATACAAAAAAATACGCATTATTTATAGTTGACGTTTGTTAAAAACTTTATTTATTTTTGCAAGGTTAATAAAACATAAATATTTGGGCGAAGTTAATACCTCAAAACGTTCTTGATTTTTTATATTTTATTTCAAAGTATGAAAGAACTTGAAGGAGGACAACAACATTAAGTTTGTGTTCTTTTTGTGTGTTTTCTTTGAAAATATATTATATAATTGAAGAAGTGTTGACCTAATAAAAGTGCTAAAAGTTCTAAGCACGTTTGAGTTAGTGTATAGAATATTATAATGGAAAGCACTACATCCATCGATGCCTTTCAAAACCGCCTCCACTGAAATGACTCTTCCATAAATAATATATGCCGGCGACTGGGCGGTAGGTGGGCGGGGGCGGTGGGCGGGAGGTGGGCTGTGAAAAAGATTTGGCAGCCTGGGTCCCTCGCCGCCCTCGGATCCCTACGTGCGTTGTTTTCAATTTAGTGTAACCAAGGTGACGGTGATATGTGAACAGGGCGGCCCACCCCTCAAAGCCCACCCCGCCCGAGGGTGATTGATAAGCCGAGCTTTCCCGCCCACCCCAAAGCTCCGAAAGCTCGGGCGTCTAAGACGCTGTCCCCCTGGTGACTGGATGCGAAGACCGACACACACTCGAGAAGCTTACAGTTTATTTATCACATTATTTATCTTCTTCTTTAGCCTAGCCATTTCCCATCATCTAGGGTCAGCTCTCCCTGTGCACATTCACCATGTCTCTCTGTCCTGCGTTGCATTCTCGGTCAAACCCAGAGTTTTCAGATCCTTGCTTACAGTTGCAGTCTAGGTTGCCTGTGGTCTTCCAGGTCTTCTTCTCAGCGTGGGTATGTTGAGGGCTCTCTTCACCATCATCTCTCCGTGTCAGATACTCATACCATCTTAGGCGGTTTTCCCTTATCTTTTCAGGTATGGGGCCACCCGAAATAAACCCCAAATATGCTCACTTCGAACTCTGTCCACTCTAGTCACACCACCCACCCACCTCAGCATCTTCATCTCTGCTACATGTATCCTATCCAAGTCACGTTTCAGCGCAATATTCCATTATTTAGAAAATTGAAAATAAATATATTCGACAGTATGCATAATTGTCCGTGTGGCAGTAGAATGCTGAAAACTTTCTCTACTCATGGGGCCTAATGGTTCATTTCATGCATTTAATTATGCTTTATATGGTATATTTTAGGCTAAGCGATATTTCGTTACAAGACAACTTTTCACCGTCAGTAACATTGTCATATAAACCTGTAATTGACATTATTCTACGATTATAATAACAAGAGCTTTGAGATAAAGACTTTGTTCTTAGTTATGAGGTCCACTACTACGACTCCTTATAAATATATATATATATTAAATTGCAGTATATGGTTAGAATACTTCATAAAACTCGTCTCAAATTCATTCATATTGTCAGAAACTTCTATGATGGTACAGTTAAGGGTTTGTAAATATTTTTTGAAATAATGATATTTTTTATGCGATGCTTAAGAGTATATATCAAATATGAGATTCGTATTGTTCAAAAAAGTTTTAAAAACATATTTATATTCCAGGGGCTTTCAACACGTCGTGTGTGTGGGTCTCCCTTAACCCTCTCGCCGCGGTCGGATGCGAGGGCCGTAGCTCACGAGCCGCGGGGGGCGGGGGGCAGGTCCGCCCCGAGCTTAGAACACCGAGGAGGCTCCACGGCATTCCGCCGCCCTGCAAACTCAACCTCCCTCATCCAATTTTCTAAGTCTCAAGCCCACGATGCGGACCTGGAGAGGAGACTATACAACGATTCAGTGCAAAAAAATCTTTTTTTGAAAGTATTATAACGTTCGCACCGTCAAACTGAATATAGGAGTTGAAAAGTTTTATAGATTATTTATTTAAATATTATGTACTAGATTTTAAAGGACAATTATGTTCTCGTTTATATTACAATAATGAGAGGATTCATGTACAGTTTGTTATAGCCACGAATCGTCAGTCTTTTGCTGATTGATTAAAAAATAAAGAATAACACTTAATCATAATTTGTAAAAATAAATTCTATAACACAATAATTGATGTAAAATTCCAAATACGACCACATTACTTATGGATGAATACTAATTCGTTTGATATTAACAAACTAAAAACACGCCAAAGCTAAGAACTCGTTAAGAAGCACATTTAAATTAATTTTGCGGAAATAAAAGACTAACAAACTGCAGTCTTTTGCCTAGGACACTAAACATGATGTGTACCTCACAGTGCCTGGGCAGAAAGTGACTTCAAACGGCGCAGAACAGTCACAGCGCTCGAAGACCATTTATCGGCCATCTGGCGAACTATCCGCTCTCACATAACAGGTAGCGGCTGTTAAAATCAAATATAAAAATGGCGCCTGTAAACACCCTACTTTTGGCTACTGTAATCTAAATCTTAAACGAACGATTTTATATATGCGTGTCATACGTGCGAACACAAATAAGAGAGAAAAAAACGCAAATCGAGGCTCTTCGGCACGAGCCTGAAAGAGCTATATCGAGCTTGTATCATAAAGTTTGGTCTTTGGAAAAAGAAAATAGTCACAGAGACTAAATCTGGTACTTGAAGTAGCAGTTCGTAGTCCAATTTATGGATTTTTGCCATGGCGACTACGTCCTGATGGAAAGGACTTTTTTCTTTGTCAAATGCAGTCATTTCTGCTTCAAAACAATACAGCATCTTTCCGAAAGCTCGTATTTCAAATTTATGTGCAATGGATCGTTTTAAGCATTTTCTAGTTTGTTATACTGGGTCTGATCCTGCCTACCCCGGCCGCCCTAGAGATTGATGCGAGGCCGGGCGGGGCTGTTTCTCGGAACGTACCGCGGGCGGCCCGGGCTTGATTTGAATTGACTAAGCTTCATATGTTACCGCCGCCTACCGCCCACATACCGCCCATACCGCCCACTTACCGCCCACCCACCGCCCGCCCTCAGGACAGGTCCTGCGAGGGCGGGGCCCCACTTGGATTATCGCAGCCCATCAACGTTTTTTGGGCGGTAAAAGCTTCACGAAATGTCTGAGGATGGCTTAAATTCTGTTCCTAAGAAAAAAAGTCATTTGTAGGTAAATTCGCGCAACGCTGTAGGGTTATACTAATTAACTAGTGAAAAATTGACATATGGATATACACTAGATACCTTTAATTAACAAAGAAGTTGTAATATTTAATAAAGTGCAGTATTATTATCTTACTTTCACGATAATACTTAATTTGATAGAGTTGACAAAAGTGCTCTAATGAAATTTATAAACAGTCTACCCAAAATAAATCTTAATTTAAAGCATTTTTTTACAATAAAATTTGTAAGCAGCATACAGTTTAACAAAATAAAATATCGTGTACATTGGTAGCTGACCATATTTGGCAAATATTCGAAGTAAAATATTTTCATTAATACATTTATCCAACTGGATCATTTTAATCCCATTGATTATTCGTAATATGTCATGCTTATAATAAATATTCTAATACGACACGATCGAATCGGAAAATAAAGTAAATTTTAGAATTTTTCTTTGAGATTTAATATTTTAAAGTATGCAAGTAGACACATAGATTTTCTATTTATATGTGTATACTTTTAGAATAAACATCACATTTTGCCAAAAAATATCATTCACAGTGAAATTATTAAAAGCTGACTATTTTTTGGCAGTTTTTAATTCAATTAATGGGCAGATATTATTTAGCAAATGTTAAGTAATAAATTCCTAAAAAAGGTAAAAAATAAAAATAATCATTTGGCAATAGAAAAAATTAATCGAGGGTAGAAAAATAATAAATTGGCACGAAATAATTAATAAATTGTAATTTTAATTAGATTAGTTAGGTTAGGTTTCTATTTTATGGGTTAATAATTAATTTATTTTACATTATTTTTTACCAATATTGAATAAATAACTGACATTTTAATTTTATAAATGACCACATTCATATTGGCATTGTGGATACTACCAGTTTATTCTGGTCTACTGCCGATTAACTTACTGCCAAAACCTTAAATTAGTTACTGAACAAAGAAATCCAAGCCTTATTTGTATAATTTTTCGATTACTTTTTTGTTTTTAAGAATTTTCATTGAAAAAAAATTATTTCAATGAGCCATAGAAAATATTTGGAGAGATCCATGCTCGGAGTGTCGCTAAAAGATAGAATCCGAAACGAGGAAATACGCAGAAGAACTCAAGTAGTGGATGCTACCCAACGAATAGGCACACTCAAGTGGCAATGGGCAGGACATATCTGTCGAAGAGACGACGGTCGATGGGGAAGAAAAGTACTGGAATGGCGCCCAAGAACTGGCAAACAAAGCATTGGCCGACTCCCTACAAGGTGGGCTGATGATAAAAGAAGAATAGCGGGAGTGACCTAGATGCGGAAGGTGGAGGATCGAAGAGGATGGAGACTCATGCGGGAGGCCTACGTTCAACAGTGGACGGACACAGGCTGATGATGATGATGAAGCAAATATTTTGTAAAGAATGATCTATTTTTTATTTTAACAAAAGTATAGGCAAATTTTCTAATGCCATATTACGATATATATATTTTTAAATTAATCGAATCATTCAGATCTTGCTGATTCAAAAATATGATTATTTATTTCAAAGCAAAACACTAGTAAAAAAATATACATGAATGTATTAAACGAAAGTAAATTTTTGCAAGAAAATCCACAAATTTTGTATTCTTTAAATATAGATCAATTTGACTATTTGTCACCAGGAGAGTATAATAGGCTTAAAACTTACGCTTCTTTATTTGTATCATAATACTTATTCGTGTTTATCTTCAATTTTGTTCTACAATATATAAAAAATATTTAAAATATTAGTTTTAACATTCTAAATTAATTATCCTTTAATCCTGATTTGGTCCTGCCCCCAGGAGTTCTACCTGGAGGATTGCCGCGAGTGGATTCCTCGCCTAGGCAACTCACCGCCTTTGAAATTCAAATATTGAGGATTGAAAAAGACTTTTGTCCTTTGAATTTAATATTATCTTATAACCTTATAAGTTTTCAAAGGCGCCATCTATATGGTTATCTTTCTCTCTTATTTATATACGCACATGTGCGTGCGTGGGAGGGACGAGCACTAGTGGGAAATGTGTAATTTGTGACTAGATAAAGGACATACATATAATATACTATGTACTCTTATATATTGATGCAGAGACGTGTATTGTATGATATTACAAAAGTAATATATGCCTAAAATGTTGCTTTTCACCTTCCGTCTTTCAAAGCGTATCAATCAAAAAGTATTGCGTAGAACCAACAAAGATTTTTCACAATCAAAACTTATTATATCAGCTGTCAAAATATTTATATAATAATAAGCATCATCATCAGCCTATATCCATCCACTGTTGAACGTAAGCCTCCCGCATGAATCTCCATCCTCTTCGATCCTCCGCCTTCCGCATCTAGGTCACTCCCGCCATTCTTCATATGTCATCAGTCCATCTTGTAAGGCGTCGGCCAATGCTTCGTTTGCCAGTTTTTGGGCGCCATTCCAATACTTTTCTTCCCCATCGACCATCGTCTCTTCAACAGATATGTCCTGCGCATTGCCACTTGAGTGTGCCTATTCGTTGTGCAGCATCTTCTATTTGAGTTCTTCTGCGTATTGCCTCGTTTCGGTTTCTATCTTTCAGCGACACTCCGAGCATGGATCTCTCCGCAGCACGCTGGGTGACCTTTATTTTATGGGTAAGACTTGCTGTTAGATTACACGTCTCTGCGCCACAAGTTAATACAGGGAGGATGCATTGGTTAAACGCCTTAGTTTTAAGAAAATGCTGCAATATATAAAATAATACGCATAAATTAAGTAGCTGTAAATAAATAAGATTAACTTTTCTATTACGAAACATTACCTTATTTAATACAATTAGACAATATTTGTTTAAACATAACATAATACATATGTTGTTTGCTATTTTTTTTATCTTGTTTTTTTTATGAATAAATGTAGTTTAACGTCTTTGTATTCTTCTTTACAAAATATATATTAATTTTATCAATAAATTTGTTAGTAAATTTGAGTATCTTTATAATGATACATTTGTTCCCCAACGCCAGATACGTATTAAGAAATGTGAAACACCCCCGGGCGACCAATTCACCTAACTCGCTGAAACACATAAAATGGATTTATATAGTTCGCCCCACCCTCACTCACCCTCATCCCTCACTCACTCAGGGTTAGGGTAAGAGTGAGGGTAGGAATAGGTGGGCTTCGTTAAACTACCATCGGGCGGCCATCATTGTTAGTTTAGATACATTTGAGGTTGCTTTAATTAAAACTAGTTAAGATACTAATGATTTTTAAGGCATGGTAATATTAAATGGGATTTCGTAGACTCTCAATTAGATTTTTGGATCCAACTGGAATATTGTTCTTATTTTAAGAAGTCTACTAATTAATAGAAAAAATATTAATAAAAAATATATGTTACAAGCAATTTGCCAACTTTAAATACTATACGAAAGGTAGTAGGTTCGTTCCCGGACGAAAAAGAAAATTGAAAAATATTAAAACTGAATTTATAACCCGCTTAAGTTGGTGGTTGGTATGAATTTAATTCCTCACCCGTAAAATGCCAGTCATAGCCTATTAATAAAAATAGGTAGTAAAAATGAGTGAATGTAAGACTGTAGCATAATGATTGGTGAATTGATGAATTGGTGGATCAACAATCCACGTGCAGCGCTTAGCCATATTTAAAATGTCAAGCGTCTTAGAATTCACAGATGACATTTTTTGATAACCGTCTGTTAAATTTGGTCCAAAGAGTCAAACTTATATTGATAAATATTATATTTTTATAATCACCTTCGAAGGTATTTATTTCTCCACATCTCATCTTTTCAATTTCAATTGATTTTCTTTCAGAAACATTACAAATAACAATATTTAATTCATTTCTGACACAGGATAAAATAACAATTTATAAATAACACAATAATAATACAATCATTTAAAAAAAAATCCCGGAGCACGCTAAACAGAAGACTCCACGAAATTACTTTGATAAATAAATTCGTGGAGCTCATGTCGAAACAAGTGGAATATATCAATATTCGAGGCGATATCGTTGAACAGTCTGATCACTCTCCCAAGAGGCATAGTCCCTGGCAGGTTAGTATTACCTCTAGGAAGGATCTTCCCATATCCATTCCATATCTGAAACATATGGTTACAACAAACTGCCGTCACTCAGTTATATCAGTTGCCATTGTCCATGGCTCATCCAAAAACATCTCTGCACTCCTAGAACGTTCTAAGAATATATATAGTTTCCGACGGCCTCCGATGCAGTAGTGGCAGTATACGAGACAAATTTGTGGGTAATTTCTTAACCATTTTTTAAATGTAAACACATACAGGAAAATACCGACAGATAGTGATAGTAATGCTGAAGTCTCATCTGCGGAATTCTATGACGCTTACCACGGTGCACATGGCTAAGCGCTGCATGTGGAGTGTTGATCCGCCAATGTCATAGAGTCTATGACATAGACTATAGCCCGAGATGCACGCATCATCTCGTCTACCACCAATTTTGATTAATAGGCTATGACTGGCATTTTACGGGTGAGGGATCAAATTCACACCAACAAGGGGTATTTTAGAGCTCAGAAATCGTTGAAAAATCATTTTTTTAAAAGAAACCAGATGATTATCCCAACGCTCCCGGAGGTAAATGTTCCTCCGCACAAGTAAAGAACAGATCTTAACTAATATTTTTTAAGAATTTGTCAAATTTATTTTACGCCGATGAGAGTTAATTTTATAATTTACTATCAGCACAGTCGACACCCTCGTTAATTTATCCATTACTCTATATGGAAGAATCAATTATCTAATTAGTGAAGTCGGATGATGATGATGATGATGATGTTGATGCGCTATAGCAGACGAACTTGAGATGGATCAGCGGCGGTGAGGTTCTGCCGAACTCCAGTGAACCCATCGCTGCACAGCACACCAGAGACTTCAGCTCGTCCTTTCTGGGGGCTTCATCGTCTTAGTTCTCCTCAGTCACTCCTGATGCAGGCTAGCAATATTCTCCACCGGACTCGATGAACTTGTTGAGTCCCTCCAAAGTTCTCTCTAATGTAATGCTTTATAAGTGTCTTGATGTATGTGTTCCATACTAACTTCGCAGCCTTAGACTGAGGTCTATTTGACATCTAACTGATGCATCTATTAAATTTTTTCAATTTATTTATTTATTTCTTCGAGAAACATTACAAATATAAATATTTAATGCGATTCTGATATAAGATATAAAAGAAACAATTTATAAATAAGACAATAATAATACAATAATTTAAAAAGTCCCGGAGCTCGCTAAACAGAAGACTCCACGAAATTACTTTGATAAATAAATTCGCGGAGCTCATGTCGAAAGTGGGCTTCTCTCAAGTGGAATATATCAATATTCAAGGTGATATCGTTGAACAGTCTGAATCACTGGAAGACCTTCAACCACTCTCTATAAAGTCGATTTTTGCGTGCGTCCAGTAACGGGTCGACATCTGGGTTTCCAAAAGCAGGACAGAGAGGGTTTTCACCAAGCGAGGTTTCTTTTTCAGCGATGGTCAAACTTTTATTTTCCGTCCGCTCTGCGAGTGCTCTCATCTCCATACATCCCGCCCACGTCACGGGGGCGTGCATGTGTGCAGCGCCGCTCCCGCCCACGTGCGGCCCGGGCGGGGGCGGGGCGGGGAGTGGGCGGAGAATGTGGGCGGGCAGTGGGCGGCGGATCAATACCGGAGCGTCCAGTGCCCCCTACCTGTTACCGTGGCCGGGCACACATGGCCGCGCCGCAGGACGACCAAACACTTTGAGAAACACGGGACTTAAAAAAAATCGCATTCAGGTGAGCATTGCCGGTTACAACCAATACCCACTATGACACCAGGCAAGACAACTGGACACTGATGCGAGAAACGTGTGTTTTCGTGTGTTAGCTGATATTGATCTATTTCTTGAAAAAATCTAAATTTTATGAAGGAGGAAACACAGATAGCTTAGCATATCAGAGCTTACAGGTGGCTTTTAGGGATGAATTTTGTAAATCGTCAGTTCTTGGTAGACATACAGACTATTATCTTAAGAGGCATTATTCTCGGTAGTTCTTCATTATTCTCATCTTCATTTGCGAAGTGTCACCTTGTTCATCATATAGGTGCAAATATTTCTTAAGAGCTATATACACTAGATCTATGTAGCCTATCCTTCGAAGTTAAATTATCCTAGATATACCCACTTCCTGAGAAATATCAACTGATTTTTCCTTAATCCGCACGTGTTTCTGCATCCTAACTTTATATACACTTACTTCACCGCTAGGTCATATTTTAAATTTGATATTCATTTATCCTGAACATCCTCCTAAGAACAATTATCCCAGTCAGTCCTACACCTTCCTAATATTACTTTGTTCAGTTCAGCTTAAGTTTCACTAATCCTGACTTACCCTCCAACGAATAATTTTCCAATAAAGATCTAAATTTTCATTGTAGAAGTAGTTGGTTTTGAAAACTAATTTTGAAATAAGAGGTTAATTTTTTTTTCTATTAGATTTTTGTTTCCAATTTGAATGTTTATTTTCTTATTACATTTTATATTGAATCCGAATAAAATATGAATGTTCCAAATATGATTAAATGTTAAGTAATGTTTGTAGAATCACTAAGTATAAATGGTTTCACATATTGAATCAATAATATGATTATGTTATAGAAAAACATGTTTTCCATACGAATATTTTTTTATCAACAGGTTTCCGAAAATTGATGGAAAATTAAGATTGTAATCACTGTATGAAGCATTAAATTATTCGTCTTATCTGTGTTTCTTCATCTTACCTAAAGCTGACGACTCTTTGAATGTAAGTTCAAATTGTTCTTTATCTTCACTGACCATGCTCTTAAGAGGCATTATACCAGACAGTCTTACATGTTTCTAAAATGGACTGTTACCCTACTATCCGTCCTTATAGCCGCTGTATCTCCATCTTCTTCTACTGGCGCCTCCACCGCCAGCTCGCATTGTACGGCCGGAGTATTGGAAATGTGTTTCGATACAGCTTTGTAGGCAGCTTAGCACTGAGATTACACTGGCAGAGTTCTTGATCAGACATTTAGGTGCAGTATATCACTTTAAAACGCTGAAATTTAATTCGAAGATAATAAAATGAATAAAATAAAGAGGCAGAAAGAGACAAATTTATAAAGATGTTCTATCGATGATTTCGTATCACCTCCATACGAAAGAAAAACTCTTAATTGGTTTGTGGATAAAAATATTTACCAAATATATTTTTTCTTTAACATAGCAAAAAATATGTAATAAGATGTATAATCGATTATATAGATCATTGGGTAAGATTTTTTTAATGCGATACAATGTCGACTTTTTGGTAATAAAAAGATCATTTTGATCATAATTGACTAATTTAGTTATATTCAAAACTGTATTATTAGAATATTTACAAAATATTTTAATAATTTGAGTCTTCATGAAATAGTCGTGAAACATATAAAAGTGAAAAAAAATACATAATTTTGTAATACTAAGCTAGTATTTTTTTTAATTTTTATTATAATGTATTGTGCACATTTTTTTTTCATTTCAACACATTCATGGATGAAGTGTATGGTAACTGAAAATTCTCGTAATAGTATTGTCAGCTGCCATGATCTTTGTAATATGCCAAGTCAAGTCACAAACAATCCCGAACATCCACGGTTAATGTATGTCGACCAAGAACTGGCAGTTTCCAAAGTTCCTTCCTTAATGCCACCAGTAAGCTTTGGAATGCTCTTCCAGCGTCTGTGTTTCCTCCTTCCTACAATCTGGATCTCTTCAAGAAACAGATAAATATACACATGCAATCTCCCCAACCCACACACAAACATGAACACAACAAACGTATCCCGTATGCAGCGTCCAGCCTCTTTGGCTGAGCGCCATTGAGTGAACTGATATTGACCGACTGTGATCGTCTGCGTTCGATTACATATAATTTTTTTTTTTTTTTTTAAATAATTAATTTCAATTATTGTTGTTGTTGGCATTGTTTTTTTTACCCCAATCACTCGAGCTACTTACAGTTTATTTATCGTGATTAGTAGAGTAAATTTCCACCGTTCTCAGAGATGGAAGCCCGGGAGATTAAATAAAAGTGCACGTTTTATTAGCGGCATATTAAGGCGATTGAAATACTTTTTTATTATAACATGGAGATTTTTCTTAACTGATCAAAAACTCCTCCAGTGTAAGCGCAGCTTAACTCGCTCGTGTGGGTGCCTCACTAAGATGCGGTGTATGAAATTTTGATAGGCAGTGGGTATTATTTATGGGCGAGCGATCGTACGAGGAAAGCCTGATTTATTAAACTGCCTAAATAATAATAGGAGAAATCGATTTCGCTTGAAGAAGAAAAAGCTCGCGCTCTATTGAAAGCTCGTTCTATTATTTATGCCCAAAGTCTTCTCGTTCAAGAGCACTTTCAGTGCCTTTTCGAAAACTTGAATTATATTGCGTTGAATGAAAACTAATCTGATTCTCAGAGATTTCATGAAAATATGTTTATAAAAATACGAGTGTAATATGATTATTACAATCGTAAAATTGATAGATTTGAGTTGATGACTTCAAAGAATTGAGAAAAAGGTTTGTAAAAAGTATTAGATTAATCGAGTTTGTTAAAAAAAAGTATTTAATCTAATGAATAATGGCACACTTTCTAGTAAGCTATGATTCTTGTAATACTCACGTATATACATACGATTGGTTCAGTTAGTTTTTTCTACCGTTAGGTACCAAAGCATTTAGGGAAAATAGTTAAGACTTTAAAATCTTGATCAATATTCATTAACAGTGTAAGTATATTCAGCAAGTGTGAGACGAATGTTTCAGTTGTAGGTGTATGCAAGAAGATTTAATTATTTGATTTCCAAAGAGCAGTGAGCATGTTCGAGAAGATATAGGTGGGATGTAAGTGTGCCATTATTACACTAACTGATATTTTTATACTGAATCGATTAAGTCTGGAAGGTACGAGTATTTTAGAAGGAGAAGGTGGATTAATCCCTTGAATATAAATAATTAGTTTTTTAGATAATGATAACTTTATATAAAAAAATAGTTATCCATGAATTATTGACATCGTACACCTGCATAATCTATGGAGCACACACATATACTGTTTTTTTTAACTTGGATCTTGTTGAATAAAGGTTGATATTGTGGCTTTTGGGTTTAGCCGTGTGTGGCGAATTTCTTCTCTCCGATATTTCGACCGCCATTGCGGGGGTCTTCTTCAGGGTTGATGACTTTTGCTGACAAAGTCATCAACCCTGAAGAAGACTCCTGCAATGGCGGTCAAAATATCGGAGAGAAGAAATTCGCCACACACGGCTAAACCCAAAAGCCAAAATATCAAATCTGGCCGTGAAAACCTTTTAAGTTATTTGAACAAAAGTTATTTACAGAATTGAGACCATGGTTTCGTGATTATGTACAAGTAAATGATCGAAAAATTGCAGTGCTCAAAAAATCGTATCCTTACTTCATGTTAAGGCAAAGTACTAAAAACTTTTTTTTTTAATATTAAGAAATATACATTTTTATCGCCCCCTTAAAAAATGCTTTCATGCAATGAAAAACTCTTTTTCCATATCAATCTTGTCGTAAGAGTTTTGTATGTAGCTCGGAATCAAAATACTAACCACCGCTTGTAATGGTTTCGAAACCTGAGAAGAATATAGAAAACCTTTAAACAGCTTTACCGACTGCAAATTGCCTTGGAACTCGGCGAAGAGATCTAGACGTACATATATTTTTTAAACGTTTTAAGTTTTTCAGTCTAAAGCAAGATGCGAAACCGTTTATTTGATCAACTTTAATGTAGATTAAGAAATACAAATAAAATAAAAGTAACTTTTTATTATATTTTCAGATAAGCAGATAGTAGGACAAACTAAATATATTATTTAATGTATTTAATTGTGACTCATTTAGATATAAATTTTTGATAATGTTTTTTAAAGTAGTACATATTTTTTTTTGGTAAATAATGAAATAGACGTTAGCGATTGAGTGTTCTGTTTCATTTTTAAATTATTTTTATTTTTTATTTTTTATTTTATGTAATCGCATGCAGGACAGCACACCCTGTCAGCCAGGGAGGATGGACGCCGCAGGCCTTATTATAATCTAGTTAGGTTCTCGCATCTTGAAGTTACGTATGTTACATTTTTATAATATTTAATTTTTATGAGTTCCATGTGAGTATGTTATAATTACATACAACTGTAAGAAAATAAAAACGAATACTCGAAAACTACAAAACTCATAATTTACTATCAATTACTAAGCTTAATTACGTGTACATTTTGGTTCAGACCCTTGCATGTTAATGTACCTCGATACTACTTAATATACTCTTCACATTATTAAAGTATGAAAATGTACTTTTAGAGTAAGATGTAAGACATACTTTTGTAAACATAAAGTATGTCTTTACGGTAAAATCTGCCGAAACGGAATAACGACATTGATAAAATATAAAAAATCAGCTGTTTCTGGAAGGTAAAGTAATGAAAAGTATCAGATAACATAAAAACTAATATTCGAAGCCTACATTTAGCAGTGGATAAACTCAAGCTAACGATAATTGTGACCTAATCATCATGATCATTTCTTATGCACTCAACAGATGAAGAATACGGTCGTCACAAACTGTTGATTTACTGTTTGTTATTTTCAATAGTCCTCGTTTAATCATTCGTATTTGAAATGAAGACGCGAATAAGCGTTTTTTTAATAAACTCTTGCATAAAATAGGAGGAAAACTGGGAGCTTTAATAGAAAGCGAGGGAATTCACACATGCACACAGCTTGGAGAGTGAAAAAATAACCTCTCGCCCCATAAGTTGGCGCTAAAGTCTATTAAAGTTGTTTACTTGGGACGTCCCACTGTCTCTTCGCGGATGGAATTCCACAAATGCGGGGAAAAACTGCATTAGTCTCAGGCGAGGGGTTGGAAACTGGTGTTTGGTGGAAAACTTCCTCTGCTGCTTCAGGGTTTTTTTTATCGAATTTGTAAGGGAACTATAAAACGCTTGTGGAACCAAAGTTTTTGAATGATGACGTTTCTTTCCAACGCTGAAAAATGACAAGAAATATACGCAATTATTAATGGAAATAAACTTATTAGCTTTGCAAAAGCTAAAACAATAAAGTAAGAAAAATATTTTGTTGACGACATGAAAATGGTGATATGATGATGGTAGTAACTAGTGATGTCTTATTTGTATTGACATCACCATGATATAGCCCTTGTTGACTGGTACCGAAAACCTCAATATACAAATTGGAAGAGCATTCCATAGTTTACCGGTGGCATTAAGGAAGGAACTTTGGAAGCCAGTTCTTGGTCAACATATATTAACCGTGTATGGATGTTCGGCAAGTGTAAGACGAGTTTGTCGGCTGTGAGTGGGTGCAGGAGGAATTAGTTCTTTAAGTTCCGAAGAGCGGCGACCGTGGTAATAACGGTAGAAAAGACTAAGAGAACCAACCTTACGTCTGTGTTCCATTGATTGTGGATTAGACGTAAGGGTGTCATTGTTTATCAAACGAATTGCTCTTCTTTGAACTGAGTCAATTAAGTTTAGAAGGTATTTTGGGGCTCCATATAGATATAGGATAGGTCGGATTTGTCCTTTATATAGAAGAAGAAGTTGTTTATCGTTGAAATACAGACGTGATCTATATAATACACCTAGTTTTTTGGAAACGAGACCGGCTTTACACTTTTGACTCGTAATATTTGACATTATTCGATATTGATAATCCAAGCATGTTGATGGAGCTTGCTTTCGGAAGAGAACAACCGTTGAAAGATACAGGATCCATAGCAGTCTTCTTGGTGGAGAAAGTACATGATTGGGTTTTTGAAATGTTGAAACTGACGAGGTTGAGGTCGCTCCACCGTGAAACCCTTTCAAGAGACATGTTCATCTTCTCCACCAGAGATTCCCTAGCAGCAGATAATTACGAATGTTTCGGAGGTTTATGGAAGATTATACTCTCATGGACAGTGCTGTCGTCGGCATAACAGTGAATGTTTGCGCATTGAAGCAAATCATTCACATGCAGAAGGAAAAGAGTGGGCGACAGCACAGAGCCCTGTGGAACTCCTGAGTTGATTTTATGGCAGGAAGAAGAAAAGCCATCTACGACAGTGATGATGCTTCGATCACTCAAGAAGTTTTCAATCCAGGAGCACAGGGAGGGAGTTAGTCCATAAGACGGTAATTTATTCACCAGACCGCGATGCCAGACTCTATCGAACGCCTTGGAGATATCCAGGGCAACAGCTTGCGTTTCTCCATAGCATTCGACGGATTTCCCCCAAACATGTGTGACATATGCCAAGAGATCGCCGCACGATCGACTACGGCGGAAGCCATATTGCCGATCGCACAGAAGATCATTCTTCTCTAAGTGGTTTAGAAGTTGGTTGTTAATTAAACGTTCCATCACTTTGGAAAGTAGTGATGTGATGGCTATTAGGCGATAGTTTGTGGGCTCACTTCGGTCTCCTTTTTTTGGAACTGGGTGAACAAGTGCTTTTTTCCATCCCTGGGGAACAATACCACATCTAAAGGACAATCTGAAAAGTTTGGTGAGCACAGGACTAAGTTCAGGAGCGCAAGTTTACTTCTCATCCAGACGCCATCGGTTCGTATACCGACCAAGCTTGATTTTCCTACATCGATTTAATTACATCTAAGCTCTTTAAATGCCCCCGGTAAAGTTGAGCCATGCCTTAAAACAAAACGAAAACTGTCAAGGCCTCGGGAAAGTCAGGCTGATCATCCCATCTCCTTAGAAACCCCGATCATTGAAATATTTATGTGATACAACAGCAGTCTATGCAAGTTCTCGGGCTCTTGCCCTGGTTGCTCCAGGGAAACATCTATGTTTCCATGTGGGCCTCCGGGGTTACAGGTGTTCCAGGACAAGGCAATGACAATCTGAGCTTACAGAACTGTGAAACAGAAATTTGCTATGTCCATATGCACCAAATATGGAGCGGATATGATGTATGGTGAAATGAAATTAATTATTAAATAAATGAGAAAGGTTTGGTTTTTTTTTGTATTTTAAAATGGTTGAAGATTGCTTGATGTGAGTCTTGCCCCACACACATACTTGACACCCACTAAAATCCGCTCGGGCGTTTTATTTATTCACGCGTTTCGAGTCCCTGTCTGGGGCCGGAAGTCGGGACCGAGGGACGCGACACGTGGGGGAGACTACGCGAAGAGGTGGATCAGAGACGAGCCTGAAATAATATTTCAGGACAAAAAAATATATATTCAATAAATCATCATCATCAGCATTCTGAAACTGGCCGACTCGACACATACTCAGGTCGCACAACTTCTTCAGCCCCTTCATTGGTATGCACGAGATGATTTTTATCAGTATGACTAATACTTTTTTGGTAAAAGGTATAGTTTCACAACGACTTAGGTATTCAAAAATTCAAATATACAATTGGAAAAACATTAAAATTATCAAGTGACCGTTCCCAGTAAAAAAAATCTATACATATTTTACTGAAAGCGTTAGACTTGTAAATACGTTATATCATACTTAAAATACGGTACTGTAGTTAGTGCCAAGACTAAGAGCTATAAAATTAATAACATCAATTAAAAAAAAATATCGATTGATAGTTCATGGTGGAATTCCATAAATTAAATAATATTTTCAAATATTTCACAATTTTATTTTAATGTAACATGTTTCCACTTCATCAAAAAGTCACTTGAAAATGACTTTTCGGTAACATTATAAGATTGCTTCAAGTAGAAACGTAACTTATCATCTGACAACATAGCGCAATACCAATAGTCCATAAATCTCAATTATTAGAAAGTACAATAAATGTTTCTTGCATAATAAATATACAACTATTTTTTACAATATATTTATGCATCTGAATTCTCAAGTAAATTTGAATGCAGAAAAATAAGAACTGAAAAAAATTAAATCTCCACAGTGTAAAGTGGGGAAGAAAAAATATCTTAGCATCATCCGTCGATGGTTGGGATAAAAGAGTATTGGATTTCTCGTGACTGGGGTGGACAGGGTGATATGGCCGAGAGGCATTTCTTTCCTGCATTAGATGGGTGTGTTAGACAGTGAAGACGAGTCTTATTGGCATTCGGGTGTTTGGTTCTTACAGGAGTTTTATTCTTATTGGAATTGGTGATGAATCTTCTTCTTCGTGTCGGCGACATCAAATTATTTTTTCCCAGTATCTGGAAGGTCGACTGCTCGTGTGCTGATGTGCAGCTTGTTGAAAAGGATCTTAGGTGTGAGGTGGTCTGCAGGTCTCTGCAGGGGAGCATAAAAAGAACCTCCACACGGTGCCCCCTGGAAACGGAATCTCGGACTTCCTCCTCCGGCCAATCTTTTCAACCCATTGACGAAAACAAAAGGTGATGAATGAATGTTATTTTTACAATCCCCAGTAATGTATGGTCAGTATTTTGGTTACTTGGATACAGGACGTACAGTTGGATCCAAACTTAATATATTATTAGTTGTTATATATGCAATAAAATTGTATACTTTGGTCATAAAAATTTGAAAAATCCTGTGTAATTTAACTAGGTAAATTAAAATCACTGAATTAAGAATATTTCAGCTGTTTGGGTAAACACACGAATCTTTAATACCATGTTATATTGATCAATTATAAATGATTTTTTAGTATAAATAAATTGCGGTTAGGCGCTCGCGCTAAAATTGAATAAATTATATTATTCTTCGTAGTATCTCGATCTCTACTCTTCTTGATTCTCTGAAGTCCTCTTTAGCTCAGCATAAGAGCTAAAACTCATGTCCTCGAACACTTGCTGCAAATAATCCCGTCTAGGGCGCCCTCTGTAGTTTCTACCCTCAACCATCTCTTCCACAATGTCGTGAAGAAGACCATCGTGGCCCACCAAGTGACCGATCCATCGGGCTCGCCTCTCTGAGATGGTTCTTACTTATTTATTAAGAAAATGTAATGTTTATAATTGTTAAATAAAATCGCAATCAAATTCATAATTCTAAAAGATACATAAAAATGTAATTGTTAGGGTTAAGAATATTTTTTAAAATTTGTAGTTTATTGACTGATTTTAAATGGAAATATTGAAAGTTATTAAGGTTAGAAAAATCGTCAATTAAGCCAAGTTGAAGTAATTTTCATTAAATAATAATATATCGTAACGCACCAATTAAACGCTTCTTCATCTTAAATAAACAGTACAAAAATAATGTACGAGCATATTTATATTTTTAATTAAAAAATAACAAATTAAAAATATTTAGTTTTGATTCACATTTATTTTAAACGATTACATGTTTCAGCCTCCGTGGAGACCATCTTCAATAATGATTAAATCAAAAACTGGCAGTGACTTATATAGGTACATATATATAAGTATAAATTCATACGTTAGTACACATATATTTACGTGTGCGGGTAAAACCATATTATTATATATATATATATATATATATACATTATAATTATGCAGTTTCACGAAGTATTGTCAGTTGAAAACTTGAATGTGTATTTGATGGCATTTACTTGCAAGTGCACAAGTACAGACAATTGCAAAATTTCTAGTAGTTTGTTGGCTACCCATTCGTTTTTCAAGACTTCCGTTTCAGGTTTACACAAGGCAGCGGTGGTTTCTTCAGGGTACTGTTCCGGGGAGTGCAAGTAGTGGAACCTAACGATAGAACCTTGCTGCGGTTTTCAGAGCCACTACACACCATTCTTGCAAACCAGGGCTGTTTACAAACCTGAAGAAATACTAGAGTGCAGACCATTTTATTGAGAGAATCTAATTTAAAGTTTATTACATCTTATAAACCTTATTTAATTCTAATATCAGATATAAATAAAATATTTTTTTAGAATTTATCCCACAACATATTTATTTGTAGACGACATGTTTCGGCCACGTCGAATGGTTATTTTTTTATTAGAATATTTTTTAATATTCTAGGCAAGGAATGGTCGTGTGGACACGAGGTGTATAGGACGGAGCAAAAGTACAACGCTCGAGGTTCGATTTTTTTTAATGAATTGAATGCGTAGCATCTGATGTAGAAATTGTATGTGTGTATTTGATTACTAATAAATAGATTTTCCCGTAAAAATATATCCTTGTAAAGAAGAAATTTAATCGTAGTGTGTCATATAAATATTTGAAATACTTATTAATATATTAAATAATTTAAGTGGGTTTGTTAGAACGTTCCTCTAGAAGGTGGATTGATTTTGTCGGCCATCTTAGGCCCTTGTGTCCGGTGGCCATTTTGTGGCTGACCTGCGCAAATCTACTGCGCAGAAGCCCGCGAAAGTTCAAAACCGAAATGCTACAAACAGAGACTTGTTCAAGGAACTTCTCGAACACTCGACAAGAGAATACAAGCCCATTGGCGTACACACATTAAAATTACAATGTATTTTTATTTACGACTACAATTAAAACAAAAAAGAGTATTTTTTCTTACGGAACGTTATAAACATTGTGTAACTACTGTATTTTAATTTATAATAGTCTACTGGCTTAGGAGATAGCTCAACTTTCTCAGTACAAACTTAAAACTAACATTGAGACATTTATTTATTTATTTCACACAAGCGATGTTTCAATGTACAAATATTAAGAAACATGGAATATATATAAATATACAATACATAGAAAAGAGAATAAAAAATAAAAATAACATAAAAGAAGATGAAGATAACACGTTTCAAAGATCACAGAGATCTAGTGAAAAATACCATCGACAAAAGAGGAAAAGGATGTAAAAAAAGGATCGAGGTGTGCTGGTAGGCCATGGAGGAGAGAAAAGTATGCAAGTTGAGTCTCCTGTGCATTGACCGGTCACCTTGTAAAACCATGGTTAATACGCCAATATATTACAACAGTCTACACTTTAAGTGGCCTGGTTTTTACCCTGGATGTCATTTGTCATCATATGTGCTCTCAAGTGGATCTTTTCAGGTGAAGTTTTGGGACAAAGCATGGGTAAGAAACTGGAGAAAAAATAAAATTGGATACAAATAATTACACTGATCCAATATAGCAGCAATCATGGAAAAAAAAACGATTTAAGTACATATTTTTGATTTAAATAATGTTTTTTTTTAGTATTAAATGTCTTTATGGTTACGTCACTGTATGGCATAAATCTAGGCTAGCTTATATGGCAATATAACTAGACGCGGAGATGTGCGTGCGAAGGATTTCAGTATATGCCTCAAAGTGAACTGCTATATAGCTGGCATACATAGCCCGGTATATATTAGCCTTTGTGGCTAAAGTCTCCCTCTCGGAGGTAGAGGCTGGAACCTCCAGCGGCCAGGCTTAAGGCTGGAACGTACCTAACTTTACCTAAACGTACCTACGAGTATAATTTGAATATAGACACAATAGGGTACGGCAAGAAATTTCATAATAACTATTATACCGCTTTTGGGTGCATACAGACGATTTGAACTTGATGTTAACGCTTATAGACTATTTAACCTTAATTACTCTTTGCTAACGTTAATGGGTTAGTAAGTCAAGTGGCAATGGGCAGGAGATATCTGTCGAAGAGACGACGGTCGATGGGGAAGAAAAGTATTGCAATGGCGCCCAAGAACTGGCAAATGAAGCATTGGCCGACCCCCTACAAGATGGACTAACGATATAAGAAGAATAGCGGGAGTGACCTGGATGCGGAAGGCGAAGGATTGAAGAGGATGGAGACTCATGCAGGAGGCCTACGTTCAACAGTGGACGGACACAGGTTGATGATGATGATGATGATGGGTTAGTAGTTAAGCGCTTGCGTACCATACAAGGTCGTGGACTCGATCCCGGATGGAGATTAAAATGAAAATTGTTTCTAATATATTTCTAAGCTCTTTAATTACCTCCGATCGGTGTTAATTATATCCCTCAGTCGTGAAATTCCAGTCATAGCCTATTATTAAACAGTGGTAGAAAAAGAAAGTCATCCCGTTAACTTGAAAGTATCTTTTTTGAATTCTGTCAGTTGCAATTATCCATGTGATGTTATAAGACAACTTTCCAACCAAAAGTCTACTTGACGAAAAATTTGATTCTCGACTACCTTCAGGACTAATACTGGAAGACTTGAAGAGATGGAGATGCGGTATCTGAGGCATAATTTTGGGTGATTTGTAAATTTAAATTTTTCAAAGAGTTAGTTTAGTTTTCCAAATGCTGCCCATCCCAGTTGTATACGCCTGTAGATAAGGATATATTTATATGTATATCTTTATAAATTATTATATTTAATACATCAAGTACCAGTTGGATCTGTATAAGGAGAGCGGAAGGGGCAATATTGAGGCTGGGGCGCGGTTTTCGCCCAGAGACACACTGGCGCTATCTAGTCGTCTCTTATGTGTATTAATTAATTTAAATGTCGCCAGATAAAGACGTCATGCCTCTATAGCATGTTTTATACGAAATACTGGCTTTATAGAACAATTATCAGAAGAAAAGAGCTTGAAATACTTTGAAGAATCAATATTTTTAAAGTAGCTTGAGTGAAGTTTTACTTTTTAAAATTAATTTTTTTTTCTAATTGCTTACACTCAATAAATCAAAGAACATAGAGCAATGAACATAGGACATGTATTTTGGGTATCGAAAAGAGCAACAAAAGCTGTTATTTTAAGTTCCCGGGCTTGCGCCGTCTTGGATGCTCTTTGGAATCTATACATAAAATGTACTCAATAGAGGTTCGAGAGGTAAAGCTGAGATGTCATGATGTGAGAATAACGTTGGCTGACAAAGATTTGAGGCTGTGATGATGACACGTTTCTCATTTTAATAAAATTTTCGCATTATATCATTACCTTTATAGAATGCCATTCTTACGACATTGTTTCAAATTTTACTAATGCCCTCCTCACACGCTGCGTTCCACGCGCCGGATCGTAAAATGATCCCCAAAAAGGTGCCTACCCACACGTCTTCATACATATGTATATTGTGTGAGTCCTCGCCTGTAATTACTTTTTAACCGCGATCCGCGTATACCCGGAGCCCGTCGAAAACACAAGTTTTCAATTTGGAGTCCCGGTAACGAGCCACTCCGCACACACACACACACATACGCATCCCAACGAACGGCTCTACCACCCTCTACCCAAACACCCACCCACCATAGCCTAAGTCTTGCCTAACAGCATGCGGACCTTATGTAATAGCGACAGCCGTGAGATGAAACATTCTAATGTAGATTCATGATTCATAATAATACATAAGTCTATAACAGACAATGAAGACAACAAAGTAAATTAAGAAATGAGACAAAACGTTGACTTGATTTCCATATCAACGTCATACAAGTGACATATGGTCATTGAAAGTTGTCGCTACTTAGTGCTATCAGTTGACACTATCAACGCCTATTCCCAAGACATCTCTGCATCCGAAGGTTCACCTGATTGAGAGCATGTGCGTTTCTAGACGTCCTCCAAGGCAGGAGTGGCCTATTTTGATGCCTTGTATGTTGATATGTTGATATAATTGACTGACTGACTTGCTGTTTATTTTTAAAATTATGAACTCCATAATCGATGACTCGACATTATTGCAGGAAATTACGTTCAATGTTCCCTCCCGGTTCACTAGAGGCAGTGACCTGCTACATGTAAGGACATCCAAAACCAACTATGGATTCTATTCTCCTATGTTAAGAATGTGTAGACTGGTTAACTTCTCTAGTGACTTGGACTTTTTCGGGGTGGACCTTCCAGCATTTCGCAGATCCTCTACTAATGTACTAGTTCTGTTTTTTTTTACTCATGTTCATGTTTTGTCTAAATGTATTGTCTTAGCTATTATATTGTTCTGTTTTACCATTTCATTTATTGTATTTTCTATTTTAAAACCGTATGTATTGGCCTAGGCCGTTAATAAAATAAAATAAATAAAATAAAATAATTCACGTAAGGGAGGCCCAATTCAGATATGAACTCCAAGAGTTTCTTTCGAGGAATAATTTGTTGGCGTTGTCTGTTTGATGAGCATTGGGACCTTTTGTTGCTTGTCATTATTGCTTTGTTCTTAGTACTTAATCATAAGTACCTATATTTGCATATATTTTATTTTTTTATTGTAGGATTAATTCTTATTGTACTTCAGAAATTAATTAAGTAGTCCAAATTGGTAATTTTTCTGTAAGGGAAAAAATAAATTAAAATAAAAAATTGAATTTTAGGTGATTTGTTGGGATGGACTATTTGAATTCAAAAGTGCCTCAACCCAAGATAAAATAAAACAAAGTTTTGTTCATGTTTAGATAAATATTCACACATATTATAAATAATCCTGATAAATAAGAAGATAATAATATAAAATTTTTTTTTTAATAAGACTGATTTGACGGAAATCACATCGGCCGGCGGGTATAGCTCAATAGTCAAAGCGTTTGCTTTGCAAGCCAAAGGTCGTGGGTTCAATCCTCGACGGAGATTAAAAAAAAAAGGATCAACTTCTGAGCTCTAAAATACGGTTTGTGTGAATTTGATACTTTACCCGTAAAATGCCAGTTTTATTATTTATTATCTATTAATTAAAATTGGTAGTAGACGAAAGTCGTCCCGTGAAGACCACCAAATTAGACCAGTCGGTATTCTCATGTATGTGTTTACATAAAAAAAATCATTAGAATCATCAGCCTGTGTCTGTCCACTGTTAAACATAGGCCTCCCGCATGATTTATAATTTCAAAAAATAATTTATCTTATTTGACAGCATTAAATTGTCCTACATCTCATTTGCTTGTGTTCAACCAATCTTACGCCTGTGTTCCATTGATTGTAGATTAGACGTAAGGGTGTCATAGTTTATCAAACGAATTCCTCTTCTTTGAATTGAGTCAATTAAGTTTAGAAGGTATTTTGGGGCTCCAATCTAAAGGTGACTGCCGTATTCAAGGATAGGTTGGATTTGTCCTTTATATAGAAGAAGAAGTTGTTTATCGTTGACATACCGACGTGATCTATATAATACACCTAGTTTTTTGGAAGCGAGACCGGCTTTACACTTAATTGACTCGTAATATTTGATATTATTCAAGATTGATCCAAGCATATTGATGGAGCTTGCTTTCGGAAAAGAACAACCGTTGAAAGATACAGGATCCATAGCAGTCTTCTTGGTGGAGAAAGTATATGATTGGGTTTTAGAAATGTTGAAACTGACGAGGTTGAGGTCGCCCCATCGTGAAACCCTTTCAAGAGACATGTTCATCTTCTCCACCAGAGATTCCCTAGCAGCAGATAGTTCCGAATGTTTCGGAGGTTTATGGAAGATTATTAAGCTTGGTAAGCATATACTCTAGATATGGAACAAATATGTGAAGAAAAATATATATTTCTATAAGATTTTATAATATTGTGTGTCATTTACCACGTTTTTAGTTAGAGTATGCCAAAATATGTGCCCGCCCACGTTTGTCCTTAGGTAAAGAGACGAGTGGCGAGGATAAGGGTAGTTTTGATTCTGTATTAATTTGTTCTAGAACCAACTTTGTGATGTTACTCGTGCGGTAGTATTGGTAATTACGTTTGATTAAATTGTCAATAAGTCCCATAAGCTGATTGATTAAAGTTGGTTTGATTGTATGGAGCTAGAAAATATTATCAACATGAAAAACCTGATTGGATTTCCAACAATTCAACTGGAATATGTAACGTTATCCCTAGAAAAACAATCTAGTTGGAATAATCTAATCTAACCATAAAATGTAATATATAATTAAATATACTTATAAATGTGGTTACAATATGTATTTATTTACACTTTCATTAGGCTCTTACATAAAAATAATAATAGTATAAGATATGAAAATATAAAAGCTAGTTAAAAGATAATGTAATGATTTACACAGTAAAAAATGTAATATACTGGAAGTGTGGACAGAATTTCTAGAGAAAAAAATATTTATAACAATATAAGACACAATAATTAGTTGTAAAATATGATATACTCTGAATCAATAAATTCATCACAATACAATATAATTATGTAAACATATTTTATAAATACAAGTTTTTGTGGGCATATTTGATTCTTAAGCAAATAAATATGTCTTAAATATAAACGTATTTTTAAAAGAAAATGTTTTACCTTTTTGTACAATAAACGTTTTTTAAAACAAATTCCTGCACGATAAAATATTAGCAAACTCTTTGTTATATGAATAAAAGTATATTTAACGTTTTTTTATATGATATTTTTTTAAATTTCATGTTAATTTTAATATGGTTACATAAATTTTTCGTATAATAATCGAAAGTCTACTCATTCACAGTTATGAACGATGCGTGAATGCTGATCTGAATTGTATTGAATATGACGCACAAAATTCTATACAAAAACCGCTTCGAGATTATGAAAAGGGCTAACAAGCTTTTACGCATTTTTTGCGGTAGAAATGTGAAATATGAATATATTTCCGAAACGATTGTGCAGGAATTATTGTTAAATGTTAAATAAAATTAATTTAAATATTCATATTATTTAATAAGTAGTAAGACAGTAGTATAGCCGAAAACCGTGACTGTGACATAATGAAGAAATAAAACAGCATACTCCCTCAGTATTTACCTAAATAATTGACATATAACATAATTTGTAATATTTCACATGTTTTCGGCAAACAGCTAATATCGTGTACCTACTTTCAGTTGTTTCAAATATTTTAACTTATATAAGATCCCATTTATTTTCCTAAATAGTTAGGGATCATGGTAACGTTTATTGAGTAGAGTGATGTTTTATTATATTTGGGTTTTACTCCTTGGTCGAGCAAAGGAATAGTTCGCTTGAATAAGGCTACAAATTGGAGCTTCTTTATCTATGGATATAACAGAAAAAATATATGCCACTACAAGCAAGACGTGATTAATATTTGAACATAAAGGGAATCCTCATATGAATAAAGACGTACATGGACTTTTCCGAATATACATAAGACATACAGATTGAAATTGAATCATCGCGCACATAAGGGTGGCGCGACCTTACTAAGGCGGTGGTAACCTGCTTTTGAAACGGGGTGGTTAGGGGCCTCAGAGAGACCAACCTATGAGGTCATGGCTGTATCTGACCCTCCAGTTTGGTCACAATGTATTTTTAAAATAGCTAGTTTGAGTCTTGTTTGATCCCAATTCGAATCTCAATTCTATATGCGATGTTTAAAAAAGTCAAACAAACTCCTCGTTCTTGGATATATCTGCACCAGAAGGTGTACTTGGAAACATACAGTATAGGTTCGCGACATCCTCCAGAGCAGAACAACGAGTAGCTGTAGCATCCGAGGCATATTTTTAGATAATTTGTTAATGGATTTTTGAGGAAACCAGATGATTAGCTCGTCACTCCTAAGGTCTTGATAATTTTATCCTTAAGAGCGGTACAACACAAAAAATATATACATTAATTTCATGTTGTGCTGCACATGCCGGGCGAGTAGAAGTAACCACTGAGCTATACCGCCACTATGCCAGGTGGTATAGCTCAGGGGTAAAATCATTTTCTTGGCAAGCCGAAGGTCGTGGGCTTAATGTCCGAAACAGATAAAAAACAACGATTTCTGAGCTTTAAAATACCCCGGTTGTTGTGAATTTGATCCCTCATCCGTAAAATGCCAGTCAAAACTTATTAATCAAAATTGGTGGTAGACGAAAGTCGTCCCATGAAGACAACCCATTCATAGTAAATTTATGTAATAATAAGGATGATGCGTGAATGTCGGGCTGTAGTCTATGACGTTGGCAGATCAACACTCCACATGCAGCGCTTATCCATATGTAAAATGGTAAGCGTCATAGAATTCCACAGATGAGACTTCAGAATCACTATCCCCATCTGTCGATATTCTCCTGTATGTGTTTACATAAAAAAATAATTCTTTAGAATCATCAGCCTGTGTCTGTCCACGGTTAAACATTGGCCTCCCGCATGATTTATAATTTCAAAAAATAATTTACATTATTTGACAGCATTAAATTGTCCTACATCTCATTTGCTTGTGTTCAACGTTGGTGGTTCAGAGTTTCTAGGGAGTCGCGTCCCCTGCACGCCTCCTACTTCGCCGAATTTCGTGATCGCTAATAACAGGAGAGGAGCCTGGAAGCCGTCCCCTTGGGAGGAAGAACGGGAGGTACGTAAGGTTCTATCCCCGGCCCATTCCTTCGAGGGTAGCCAGCGCACGTCATTAGAATACGGCGAGGCTTCCACGTAAAGTCCACCAGCACAAGAGCGAGACATAGGTACATGTATAATGATTGAACACTCGTACACACTAAAATTGAAAGCCAATGGAAATATTTGGCAGTTCAACGTCTAAGAAGAAAATTGTTATTTTGAAATAATACAATGGGTCAAACTATTTTTCGAAAATCAGTCATTGTGGACGTTTATATTGTTTCTTTATCATTTTATAACAAACGAATATGTTTTTTGAATGGAAATTCAATGACAGTCATCAGACACATCGTTTTCGCGAATTTTAACTAGTTGTGGAAAACCGTAAACATTCGAACACATTTAAAAAATGAATAAACTCGTAAGTGTTTGGACGTTTTCAGGATTAATCATTCTTTCTTTGTAGTATCAATTCGGTGGATTGGTTCGCAGCAACTAAATCTTTCATCTCGATCTCCACTACTCTTGATCCTCTGCAATCCTCTTCAGCTCAGCATAAGAGCTAAAACTCATGTCCTCGAACACTTGCTGCAAATACTATGTCTAGGGCGCCCTCCACAATTTCTACCTTCAACCCTCCCTTTCACAATGTCGTGAAGAAGACCATCGTGGTGCATGATGTGACCGATTCATCGGGCTCGTCACTCTGAGATGGTTCTTAATCATTAAGATTTAATATTAATAATTTAAGCATACATATACAGA
This sequence comes from Glossosoma conforme, assembly GCA_022606575.1. NCBI lineage: Eukaryota > Metazoa > Arthropoda > Insecta > Trichoptera > Glossosomatidae > Glossosoma > Glossosoma conforme. Next base: position 770,575 of record JAGTXR010000030.1, read on the forward strand.
AGAACACCGATAGTTGGATTATATGACGCCTATAACTTTATGGTGCATTTAAAGTGTTGATCTGCAAATGTCATCAATCTACATCCCGGCATACATCCATCATGCAATTTTACTAAACTCGGTCTTGGTGAAATAAGTTCATTAAAAAAATAACATGTCGAATGAAAATGAGTATTTTAAAAAAAATTGAATTAATTAAATGCTCTTTATTAGGATGTTGAGCCAATAATTCTAATGTACTCGTTATTTAAATGTTATTAAAAAAGTATTAATAAAATCTCCAGAGTAAATACGGTAAGTTTTTTGTCTTATCTATAGCAAATAGTCATTAAAATATTCGTCACTCAGTTTTTGTAATTGCCATTGTCTATGACATTCCAAAACATTTGTATACGAAAGTCCACTTGAGAACATATAGTGTGCGGAGTAACGCCATCGATGTCGCCCATTTCTGGGCAGACAGGATCTGACCCTGTTGTTTCCGATACGATTATATATATAGAGAACAGGAATGGATGTCTGTGTAGAATACTAGGAGAATGGTGATGTTTTGACTTTATGAAGAATGTCGAGATAAAGAAGTAGACACGGAAGCATTTTATAGACTCGTATATGCTTCAGCTGGGGACTTTGTATAGAATAATAATGATTTTGTAAATAAATGTAAATAAAAGTAAGTATTTTTCTGCTTATCTTAATATTTTTCAAACTAAATAGTTTCTGTATCCACGTACAAAAGTATACACGATTATTATACAAAATATATTGTTTCGTGTTTTTACAAACTTTTAAACTTAAATGACGTCAGTGAAATGATCTTGACTATTGACCTTACGTCAACAGACCAGATTGATTTCTTCTAGGTTAGCATTTCATAACACTAATTGTTATTTAATTTTAAATAATAATTAAATAAAACTATTTCACATTTATTTAATGACTGAACGCGTCGAAAATATTTTCAACGATGTTTTCGTTAAGAGAACGAAACACGTTAACTAAACACTTAAAATCTAAATTAAATTATCTTTTATAACATATCTTAAACTATGGAAATGTATTTCTAATACTATTACTAAAAAGATTATATTTTTAGTGTCTTATTTTAACAAACCAAATGTTGATATTATTTAAAACAGCAGCGCAAATACATTTCGGAATTTATTTTGCAAAATTTAAACGTCTTCAATAGATACGTTTAAATACCTAAATACATTATTTTCTATAACCAAAGTATGCAAATTTCGAATGTTTACTTTGAATTTGCATTACATATTCAGTTGTAGTCGGGAGCATAAAACAGCAGTTTCCAAAATGATATAATTAATTTCACTTTCACTTTGGTACGGAACCACGACTGAGGTTAGAAAGTCTAACTCCCCCGTTATCTAACAATCTCGGTATAATATTTGGGAACCATTATTTGCGAACTAAAGGTTTTGCGCTAAAGCTTTTGGGGGCGGCCAAAGGAAGACGCTTTCGTTTAACAATGAGCTTCTCAAAGTTTTCAAATGAATATAACTTTTTTTTTCAAAAACGTAAAAATTACTAATATTGCACGGTATATTTTTTCTTTATCTCAAAATATGTCACATATAACCATTACTTAGTTATGTCATTCACCATTGTCCATATCGTTTGAAGGTATTTATGCACTAGAATATCAATCTAGTATTATCTGTTCTTGTGAGTGCTTAATAAACACTTAAATCAGAATAATTCTATTGTTCGATGATTTTTTCTATTATATACAAAATAATGTTTTTGTTCTATAAATAAACTAGTAGTGTTAAAGTTGAGATTAAACTTATTGATGTATTTAGAATAATAAATTTTTCCCATACTGTTGTTCTAAAGGAGCACCGGAAACATAAAGTATGTACTTGGCGGAGCTTTGAATGCAGTATTCTAGTATAAAGCTCTCTCAGCCGCAATCATCTTAGCATTATTTCAGGTCATCTCTGCACCCAATATTTTATCTCATAACATGCATAATTCCTGATATTTTTCAGGGCGAGAAATTTGCAGCTGTAGTAGCCGAGGCATTTTGTACGCGTTATATATTTATAGATGTTTAAAGAGGATTTGATTAATAGCTTGATGCCTTAATGACCTGAACAATTAAGTTCAAATGGGCGGCCTAGCACAAGCAGCAACACATGATTTTCTTATACATTAATATACTAAGAACGCATTTTTTTTATTATCAGTACTTATGACTACTGTATGAAGATTATATCGTACTACAAAGTTTTTTTACTAAAGTTTCTTCTTTACAGTTTTATGTACCGTGCGAACAAAACATCGTATAAAAAAAATTCACACATTTCACAGCAATTGAATTCTAAGTATTCTCTAATGGAAACACATGTCTATAAGGCCTAAGTTTATCTAAGTAATTCTGAAATAAAATTATGATTCGTCGCTACGTGAAGTTTTCAGGAGCGCTGTGCTGAAGGCTTTGGGCGGTTGTGGGAGGCAGGACGGGCGTGTCCCAAATTTGAAACGTTTCAGTTGGCATTAGTGGGGTCTTGGCGTAGCTACATGTAATTAGGAAAGACGCGTAGAGGCGTACACCTAAGCAGGTATAGCATATACTCGTAGCTTTACCTGGGTACAGACGGTTATATGTAATAGAAGAGTGACCCATATCACCTAAGCGAAGATCTACATTGTGTAAATTCATGATTTGGTGCAAACAGCCACCATAACTCACGAAAGAGCTATGACAGACGCCAAAAAATCTGCTGATATTATAAATTACACAAATAACCTTATTTAGTCGATAGTTTGTTACTCTTTACTAAATATCAAAGCTTCGTGATATCCTTAGACGCCAAAACTGAATCCGACGTGGAGTATAAAATAAACACAGAATGGCTGAAATGGAGGTCTCTCTTAGGGGTTTTTGTGTGATAGCAAGATTTCAATTAGGATCAAAGGTAAAATCTACAAAACTGCTGTAAGGCCAGCTATGCTCTACGGATTGGAGTGTCGGACCCCGCTGAAACGTGACTTGGATAGGATTCATGTGGCAGAAATGAAGATGCTGAGGTGGGCGGGCGGTGTGACTAGAGTGGACAGAGTTTGAAATAAGCATATTCGGGGTTCATTTCAGGGGGCCCTAATACCTGAAAAGATAAAGGAAAACCGTCTAAGACGATATGGGCATGTGACACGGAGAAAAAATGATCACATGGTGAAGACAACATACTCACGCTGAGAAGAAAACCTGGAAGACTACTGGCAACCTGTAGACAAGGATCTGAAAACTCTGAGTTTGACCGACAATGCAACGCAGGACAGACAGACGTGGCGAATGTGCACATGGAGAACCGACCCCAGATGATGGGAAATGGTGAGGCTAAAGAAGAAGAGTCGATAGATTTTTTAAATTATCATAGATAGTTAAATTATATCTAGCCTATATTGTAAAATCTATCTTCCATCGCCATCTCTTTACAACCCATGAATGCGATTCTGAGCTCTTTCCCGGGTTCTTTCTTTTAGCACTTCTGTGTAGTGGCCACAATTGTTCAGAGGGGACTCCCTCTGGACTTATCAGTTGCTAACTGATCATAATCTGAATGAGCGCGTCATCAAGGAGACTTAACTGTCCTCCGATGTGATGCGGGTGTGCGGCGGGTAAAGTCCAGTCCAGACAGTTAGAAATATGATACAAATCAATAAACAATAGTGCAAATCTATTAATTATCTTTAGCTAGATTTGCTTTGCTTATGACAATAGTGCGAAATATAATGAAAAGTGTAATGTGATGAGATCAGATGTAAATCCCAAAAAATCGATGAAATACTATATATTTTTTTAAAACTCTATCCATGTATATTTATCATCCATATTTCATCGATTTTCTAAGAAAAGAATTACTCTCTATTACATAATTTAATACAAAAACTGTTAAATATCTCAAGTGTAGCCTAGCCTATGTTCGAACATTACTGCAGAACGGCGCCCTAGACGGGAGTATTTGCAGCAAGTATTCGAGGACATGAACTGCAGCGCTTATGCTGAGCTGAAAAGGGTTGCGGAGGACCGAGAGGAATGGAGATCGAGATGCAAGATTCTGTTGCTGCAAACCAATCCACCGGATTGATACTACGAAGAAGAAGCCTAGCCTAGCCAAGTTTTCAATGCAAGTAAAATCACGTGCTTATCTCCTTTATATGTTTTTACTTGATATTAAGATACGCGTGTGCAGAGTAGACAGAGTTTTGTTATTAAATCGCAAAATTCGCGGAATATCCTCGCTTTGTTGTCACGTTATTTACGTGTGGAGTCTGTTTTTTTTTCAGAACACTTTAAGGACTTATTAACTTGTCAGATGAACCACAACCACTACAAACCTGAAATAATATACTCATGAGAACAATTTTTAAATTAACATAAAAACGATCGATTTCACTATTTTTAACTGTTCTAGATTTATTAATACGTAGAATGGAAATAATATAAATTCTACGTAATATTTCAAGCGTTTACTCGAATTTTTAACATATCGGTGATTGAAACCAATTACTATCACTCTTCTAGTTATAAGTACGATTAAAAAAATGTACGTACAAATTCAAAGAAATCATACACTTAACAAATTCGCATCGGTTGTCGTGACACGCCGTCATAATATTCCCCGACCGTTGACATCGGTTGACGTGATATAACGTTTTGTTACTTTCTTAGAGAAGTTTTTTCATCATCTGATAGCTAAAGGATACAAGAACCAACGTGATATATGAAAATAGACCAGATAAGTACATTTATGCTTCAAATACTAGTTTTATAATTAACAGTATAATTTGTATTCAAATCGAGCCGTAATGAAAGGGTTAAATGACATTACTCTCATTTTTTTCACTGATTTATTGACGAGAGTTATTTATGTTATTTAATATGATGCAGGTATCCGTTCGTTAATTAAGACGATGAAGTAATAATGAAAAAAATCATGAAATAAAATGTATTTTTAATTCAATAACGTTTTATATCTGGTCATTACAAAATGGCATCAGAAGAATAGCGGGTGTCTCCTGCATGCCGAGGGCGGAAGATTAGGAAGGATGGAGACCAATGCATGCGGGAAGCCTACGTTGAATAGTGGACCGACACAGATAGACGATGAATAACATACATTTTAAAGGATATTAGATCAGAAAATTCGAGACCAATCCATAAAAATGCGAAGCTTAATTCATCCATTTATATGATATCTTGAAATTTTTTGTTTTTCTGTTTTCTACTGGAAAAGGGTTGCCCAGAGAATGCGCCAACGAAAGCTCGTTTAGCCAAGTCGTTAACAAGCTCACCTGTGAGGTACTCACCTGTAAAACAGCGGATGTAATTGATTTCAGCACCGGTAAGCGATTTTTCAGGTCAACGATTGTCAATTAATATCCAACGACACAATGTATTGAAATACTGCATCCTTACATAATGCATACAAATATTTTAAAATATAATATAATACGGGTTTATAATCATCATATCATGTCCGCTACCTTAACTAGAGCATATGGCATTCAAAAAATGCCGCCACAAAACTTTCAAGTATTTATTATTACCAAAAAATAAGGTTATTTATTCAAAAATATATCAGCAAAAGTAATCAAGAGTTCTAAATTATTGTAAATAAAAATGGTTCCGCCGCATTTCGTTCCCAGAAAAGTAGTTCAATGACTCATCGGCAACGAAGTGAGGTGCATTGGATGTCTGGTGCACGGGACATTTGGTGCATGGGACAACTGGTACACTGGATGTCTCGCTTACCTAACCTAAGTTATTTCGTTAACATGACCTCTGGATCTCTGGATTCTACAATCACTGCACAAATCCTTAAGTAAGGTTAGGTAAGCAAGACATCCAGTGTACTAGTTATTCCGTGCGCAAAATTTCTCGTGTACCAGACATCGTGAGTCGTTGAACGCATTGTCTGGGAACGATAGGTCGTGACACCTATAAAAATATTACTAATGTACTATTTTTTTGCATATTTTTATTTCAAAATACTTTTCCATTAACAATTAATACTCTTTGAGAAAATAGTTTTGTACTTAAAATTGAAAATTAAAAATACATCGAAATAAATTATTTTGAAAAAATTGATTGAAAATCATTGCTTCGTCAGATGCAAGAAATATTGACTCAAATTGTTCTTTGTTAAATAAAAAACTTCGTAACATAAAAAAAACGTTCATAGCACAAAAATGAAGAAAAAGCAATGACGGAAAATGATACTTAATTAAAAATACGTTTTTTAAAGCATTTATGTTATATTTCGGCATTTTCAGCGGTAGAATTTTTCCTCCCCTTTTAAACGTATTAAGAATTTACGCCCGAGAAGGCGGCGTAACTCAATATTACTTATTCGGACGTTTTCGTTTTAATTAGCCAATGAATTAGAAGGCTTTGCTCGACAACAGCTTCTCTGATTCTGTAATAAAAAATGTATAGGGAGGCCGGGGCCGCCACTTAGGTACGACAATTATAATTAAAGTACACGTAGGCCGAAAAAACCACTTTATACTTAACAATATTTATTATGTTACGTAATTTAAAATCAGTCTGTTTCCATATATTGTTAAACGTAATGAGTCTCTATTCCTCTAGGTTAGTCTGTATTGTTGAAAATTGGCTAATGAAAGTTTCCTATGAACAATCTAGAATCTATTTAAGAAACAGATAAATATACACTTGCAATCTTCCCAAACCACACACAAACACGAACACCACAGACGTTTCCCGCTTGCAGCGTCCAGCCTCACTGGCTGAGCGTCATAGAGTGCACTGGTCTTGACAGGGTGTGCTCTCCTGCATGCGATTACATAAAAAGGAGTCAATGCTTCGTTTGCCAATCTTTGGATGGCACTTTAACACTTTTCTGGCCCATAAACTTTCCACCATTCTACAAATATTTATTCCCAGTTGAGTGTGCTTATTCTTTTGGAAGTATCCAATATTCAAGTGCTTCTGTGGACTTCATCGGCACGAGACACTCTTAATGAAAAGTGAAGTGATCTCTATTTAACGGGTAAGCCCTGCTATTACATGCCAAAATTCTGCTTTATAATTTATAACGTTTTTTTTTTAAGTTTATGTACACTTGTCAAAGATCACATAGATCCAGGAAACCAATGCCACCGAGAATATTTTATCAAATACTTGTAATCAAGTTTTAGAAAATAAATGATATTTATAATTTTTCGGCACATCCACTACGTTCACAGCTTGTGGCAATACTTTTATGAATATCGTTTACAAAGCTCTGCTAAAAATAAAGAGAAGACGCTTGAAAAAAGCTCCGGGAGAAAAGCTCGAGAGAGAAAGTGCGAGCGAGGCAGAGCGTCACACCAGCATGTACGAGCGACTAGTGACAGAGCAGGACAGGAGGACGTTTGGAGGCTCCGTCTTCGGGAGAGTGAGAACGGGATAATTACTTTTTACACGTTAAGTTGATTTTTCATTGCCAATGCCTTTCTTCCACTTTCTTCCCGTCTGGCAAAAGTCTGGAATTTCCAAGCTTTTTTAGCGGGACGTAATACAGTCGCGTAACAAAAATATTTTTAACAATATTTTTATTATATTTATCAAAATCAATCGCAATTTTTGTATCCTCGGACTTAACTACTTTGATAAAAAAAAACATCTTTATCATTACATATCATTACGACATCATTACAAATTAAATAAACGTTGACTTTTTTCAAGGCTCTCTTGACGTCTTGAAAAGCCGTTGGGAGCTATGCTCGGAATGTATTCAGTGGATTTTATGGAAACATAGCTGACATGAATGATGCGAGGATCATAGTGACTGGCAAAGTTTTTTGATGGCAGCTCCCGACAACTTGATGCTTCACTTTTTACACAGGTTTTGTTCATCATATTATTTAAGTAGAAACACTGACTGATTTTATGTTTTCAAAACTTGCAAAGCTAAAGTGATGTTGGCCTTTTTATATCACACAAAAAATATAAAACTGAAGCAGATGATAACGAGTTGGTATCTGAGTGGTGGAAAAAATAATAGATGATGCTAAAATAAAATATAAAGAAACGACCTTAAAGAGACGGGTGAAAGCGATGTAAAGGAAATGTAAAAGACATTGTAGGAAGAAAGCTGAGAAAGCTCTTGTCAAAGGGTTCACTAACATGTTCGCTAGTGCCAAGTAATATTATTCTGATTTTTTTATTTAATCGATAAGAATATAATGATTTAAATCTTCTTCGTAGTATCAATCCGGTGGATTGGTTTGCAGCAACAGAATCTTGCATCTCGATCTTCATTCCTCTCGGTCCTCCGCAACCCTTTTGATTTAAATAAAAGACTTAATATTATTTTTGAAATATGAAAAGCGTTAAAGCTAACATTTTATCAATAATAAATATCTATAGTTTTTTTTGAATCCTTAGTTTGAAAAATTGAGCTTAACCTGGCGCTGAAAAACGTTTGCACGCTAGTCAGGAGCAAAGTTTGGCAAATTACTAAAGTAATGTAATGAAAAATTAAATTTTTTCAATGGAACAGAGTATTTTTATTAATTTTTTAAATAAATAATGATCTAGTTTATATCTCTGAAGTAGTAAACATCAAATGTTGCTTTAATATAGATCACACTGAGAATTGGTAGCAGGTAAGATCACAGTATTTCAGTATGTGAATAAAGATTGCTCTAAGTAGTCTAATTGATTCATATTCAAGTAAAGCAGAAAGTATTTATTAATATTTGAAATGTATCACAAAATAATTAAAATATGTAACCAACAAGCTTTATGCTGACCGATGGGCAAACAAGGTCTTTCAGATTCAAAGAGTGGAAAATACATGTACTCATAACTAAATGTTATTCTGTTTTTAAGAGTTTTATGATTTTTCAGGGCTTTCAGGTTTCAAAAGGTTTTTCAGTTTTTTTCAGTCACCACACTGGGCATTGAGATTTTTCTCTGTAGTAGATTGCGAAGTCAATGCAGCGCTTATTAGCTGTAGACGGGCGGCAGGCGGCGGGGGCGCCATGCTACCAGCTGGGCTCAGTAGTTGCGCTAGGTCGCGGCCGCCGTAACAAGTGAATAATTTATGAATTGTTCTTGGAAAGGCGGCCTCTTTTGCGGGGCGCCACTTTTACTTTTACTTTCTCCGTGGAAAAAGTTTCGAGTCGCAGTGACGTAGGTAATGGTGATTGAAGGCGGTAAGGCTTAAGCGACGATTGCTGAGTGTAATTTATTATTTTAAATACTCACATTTTTTCTCAGTCACAAGTTTTCTGTATCTGTGATACGTTTTTAAACAAAAAAAATATATCTTTAAGTAATGCTAGCTTGAAAATTTGTGTATTTATAATTCGCCATTTTAATTTATTATTTTTGAAATTTTCAAATGAGAAAGTCTGCCAATTTCTGTTTGTAGGAATTTTTGTTTATATTAAATTCTAAGCATTTAAAAATGTGTTTTTTAAAATATTTTTTACTAAATCATCAACCCTGAAGAAGACCCTTGCAATGGCGGTTAAAATATATGGAAAATAGTAATTTGCCACACACGGCTAAACCCAAAAGCCTCAATATCAAACCTTAGAAGTTATTTATGTATGAATATATTTGTAGAAATTATTTTTTATAATTGAATTATACTGTAAAAATCATTTATAATAAAATAATGATAACATTACAAGAGTGATGAATTGATTTATGTAAATATATAAATAAATAATTTTGTAACAATCAAACAAAATTATACAATTTATATATTTATGTATGAAAATAATAAACAAAACGTATTATATGAACTGTACAACTTAAAAATCAAGTAAATTTTTCACTTGAACGAATATTCATAATTACTTGAAAAAATAATGACTTAATTAAATTCAGTTTAACAAATTAAAAACGGCAATGTTTGAATACTTTTCTTTCATCAACAAAAAAAGAAACTGAGTTGAAAAGAAGAAAAAAAAAACGATTTCAGTCTGCTGAGCATTTATACCAAACACAATAACTGGGGAGTATAAAAAATTAAAAGCACAAAATATGCTGTATTAAAAACTCATATTATCGCAACATGTAGGGAAACTTATTCAATTAAAACGTCGTTAAGAGTGTATTAACTAACTGCTGAAAGCTTTAAGCTTTCCTGAAAAAGCTCGCGATCCTCGGCTCTGAGCTTTATGCTTATAATAGTACTTGCTTACTTGCTAATAATTGGGTAAGTTTTTTGTCCCGCATGCATCGGCCGTGAAACCTGAAACACGCGGCCTGCTGAAACTCTCGGCCTGAACATTTCCTGAAAGCGACCGGTTTCATGAGAACTTACAGTTACACTCTTGGCGACTGATGTCGTAATCTGACAACTAATATTCAGATATGCATCAGTATTTAATTTAAATAATAAATTATATAATTGATGTAATATAATACCTACATCTTATAAAAAAAAATCTTCACAACGAATTGGATTTATAGTATGTGTAGTATATCCTAGGACCTAGATCCTTTCCGCCCAGAATTGGTCGACGTCGTTACTCCCGGCCATCATCAGGTCTTCAGGTATCACCAGTTCCGTTGTCGACTGAAAGAAATATCTTCTTGATTTGAGCCGTGTGGTTAGGGTTTGAAACCCAAATATTGGGTTAAGTGTGTCCTGGGTTGCTTTGGAGAGCTCTTTCTTGGTGGTGACTTTTCGCCGTATGTTTGGTGGGGTGATGCCCGAAAAAATAAGAGAAAACAAACATAAAAACATGAAGAAAGCATTGAAAAAATAAGAATATGATAAGGGGTTGTCAAAATCAGTTTACTGAAATCTAGAAAACAAATATCAAGGACAAAAGAGAAAAAAGATGTTAGAAAAGGATAAACGTGTGCCGGTAGACCATTTAGAAAGGCCATTGCTATTGACTCAAATTGAGTTTATTCGTGAGAAAATTCAATGAAAATTTATAAAATATTAGAATTAAATAAAAATCAATGCTCCAGTTTTAGTTGCCAAAAAAATATTTATTTATTTATATAAGGAATCGAAATTCCAATTTTTTTTACAAATATTTAGAAACATAGAGTATACGTAAATATACAATAAATAGAGAAAATAGTAAAACTTTAAGAAGATGAGTCAAAGATCACAGAGGGCAATGAACCCATCGAAAAAAGAGGAAAAGGATACATAAAAAGGATCGAGGTGTGCTGGTAGGCCATTTAGGAGCCGTTGTATCAAATTGAGTGTTTGTCGACAAGCATCGACTGGGCTTAAAAACAATGGATGGTTGCACTAGAAATCTGGAACATATAAAACAAGGGGTGAATTGAAAAGAAGGAATGAAAGCAATTATCCTCCGGGACTCTAGGGAATAGAAAAGCATTCCTAGAAGAAAAAGAGTTGGGTAATGTTCGGAATTAAATGAATTGAATGGATAGTTACCGTAAATATAAAAATAAAGAAGTCGGAGAAATTTTTTATGAATTTTTTCGAGCATGAAAATGTATTTGGATTTATTGGGATTCCAAACTAAGCTCCCATATTCAGAACAGATAGAAATATGAAGAATTAAGAGTACGAAAAATTAGAGGGTTATGAAATTGACTAGCCTGGCGGGTGATGAATCCGAGAAGTTTATTATTATTATTATATTTGATGACATCCCGAACGGTCCTGCTTCCGGTACGGTCCCAGGTGGTCCACCCTGTATGGCTAATTAAAAATGTTCGTTTCCCTAAGTTTTCAAGGGGCGGAAAATTCAGTTAATCCAGTTGCCGAGTGGGGAGAGAAATCCCCTGTGTGAGTAGCTCGCACAAACACAATGCGCGTGTCGCGGATAATGCTGCTACCTGCAACCTGAATCCTGAAAAAATCTTTCAGGATTTAAAAATGTAAATAATTATATAATATATATTCACTTAATCCTCGATATTACGGTACTTTATTATATGATGTATTTCGGATATAATGGACAAAAATAAAGTCCAATGTAAAAAAATAAAACGTGTCGAATGTCGTCTATTCAGAGGAACTTATATAAAGTGAACCTTTTTAATTTTGTATCATGCATGAAAGCCGAGCTTTGGAAAATTTAAATTGGAAAAAATGATCTATAATATAAATTAAATACCTTATTTAGTCCAATATAAAAATATCAGTTTTATATTAATATAACAACACTATTTTTAAAATGTAATAACACTAGTAGATAAAACAGTCATAGGCTTAACCCTTCAATTACTCCCTTCAGTTCCCAACCATCTCCACTTCCTAGTTCCCTACGTATTTACTTATATATTTTTTTAAATTATCTTCTCATCAGTATGTTTATTCACGTAGGAGACTGATGAAGTTTTTATTGCAAGCAAAACAAAGTATTTCAGTAAGTGAATAACCAGTTTCCAGTGTTATGTTAAAACAAGGTAGAAAATACTTAATTTATATTTTGAATGTATCTCAAAATGAGAGGATCGCATGAAAACTTGCGGTTAAATTATTTTCCAGCCATACTCATTGATTTTCTATTAAAATAATAATAAATAATATTTTTTAGATCTTTTAAATATACAAAGATATTTGATCCCGGTAGTGTTCATGAAACAATCAAGTTTTTAACCACTAAACCATACTACTACCTCACTGAATTCCGTAAAACTCCATGAAAATACAGGCCTCTAGGCCACACAGTCTTTCTGAAAAGCGGAGTTTCTGAAAGAAAATCCTTTCCGTATTTCAGGGAGCAACTCGTTTTGTGCCAGCGCTTTTTATACTTTTAGCGTATGGCGCTGAAAGGCAATTGTTATTTTATTCTTAATTATTGTTGTGATAGTTAATTAGGATGATTATTTTGTTATTATAGTATTTATTTATGTATAAAATATAAAGAAAGTGTAATAATAAAAATAAAAGTTTAAAAAAATGTTATGATAATGTTATTTTGGATAAATTGATATAATTTTTGTAGTCACATGGAGTCAACACGGATCAAAATTTTTGTCATTAATTATAAAAAAAAACATTTATTATAATTTAATGAACAGACGTTATTGATAATAAAAAATGGTACGTTTATTGTTATAAATAAAACAAAAATAATACAAATATTTCATAAGACTATAAATACAAATCGTTCAGGTAAAAGGAACGAGTGATTTTATTTTTTATTATAATACTCGATGGTATTTTTATATAACATTACTACTTATTTATATTGTACAAGTAAATAATTTATGCAATTGAAGTAAACAAAGAATTTGACTATTTCATAAAGTCATTTTAAGAACAATATTGACAAAATAAATTTTGTCGTTTGAAAAATATAAAGAGTATTGATTTTTCGCGTTTATTTATTTATCTTTTTATTATTTAATAGAACATATGTTCCAAGTTATCTCACACTCTTGGTTGATTCTAACACTCAATAATTATGGACTTTTTTGAACGAGAGCCCGGGGTTTTAAGACAAGTCAGTTTTTTAAAGACATCACATGATTAGCATGAAGCTATCGATCATTTGGTCCTAAAGGGACACTTAAGACGAGTCTTAATTACAATTATAAAATAAATATTTATTTGGAGAGCGGATCGATAAAGACAATTAGTAATGAAATAGTATTTGAGTAATAAATATGCTCTTGGGTTGATCTGCTCTTTAGTACCAAATATTAGTAGGAGCGTCAGGCGTATCATCTGGTCTTCCAAATTTTTTATTAAAACTTTATCCGGAATTAACCTCGCACACTATAGCAGCAATCTCTCAGTCTTAGGGAGGACCTAACCCTGGAGGTTATCGGGAGTCAAATATGTTCCCAGGTGGAGCTAAAGGTAAAGAGATATCTTGGAACAAAGCATAGAAGGTGGCAACTGATAGAACTCTGTGGCGAAAATTTGTGGTGACCAAGTGCTCAGGAAATGGAATCAAAATTGATTGAATAAAATATTTTCACATACGAGTGCAATCACTGATCAGATTAAACTAAAGCGCTTATTAAAGAACACAAAAAATAAAAATAAATGTATTAGTAAGTTAGGTAAAATAAATTTATCTAAAATGTCCTAATAATAAAGACCATTGATATTTAGAAGGTAATATAAATTTTATAAAGACTAGCTTCTAATAGCATCAAAAATTAGAATAAAGATCGTTTTTATTCTAGCGTAAAACACTTTAAGCAACTCCCCTTGCTTAAGTACATCAGTACTGGGAGAAAGTAGGGAAAGATATAAAGATAAAGTTAATTTTGTGAAATTTATTCCTTTTCTCATCGAGATGTAATGTGGTGGGTTTCTCGGCTAAGTAGCGAATAATAAATAATAAATATTAATGTGCGTGGAGCTAGCGCCTCGCTGCGGCCGGTAGGGAAGCTCGCCGGTAGTAGTTGTAAGCTTCAAGAGGTGGCGTGGGGTTTGTAAAGTATAGCTAACACGTTCTATTAGATTTATTTGTATGTAAATAATTCGTATTGGAGTTTTTTTGCGTATAAGATTGTCATATCACGAAGATTGATTTTTAATTTTTAATCGAAATAATTACGAAAGACAGCGATAGAAATTTTGCATTTATGGTTTATAAATTCCTGTATATTTTTATCCGCGTACATCATTGTAATACAGTCCGGTATTTACGCATTGTTCTGAAAAAATCGCAAGGAACTCACTGAGCAGTTAAACTACATGAATAAATTATGATATACTTACGTTTTACTTCCAATTTGTGGAACATGAACGTAACATGGTTCAATTCTTTATAATTTTCCAGTTCTTCTTGAAAATTATTTCTACACTCACTTTAAAATGGTTGAACCCTGATTACCTAGTTCGAAACTCATTCAATTTATTACTTAAATATACATATACTATACATAAAATTCTTTTTTCAACGCGTCAATCCAAGCACAAAAACAACGGCAGAAGTGGGATGCGAACCGCGGACCTTGGAAACCAACTATGCCCAGGCATTCATACCGCTCGGCGAACTGCGCCATTGCTATGCCCAGACTGACTTGCGGTGAAACTAGTATTTATATCATTTTAGTATTTATATCATTATGTATAGTATATGTATATTTAAGTAATAATAATATTGTAATATAGTCAATGATCTATAAAAGTAGATTAGAATATTGAAATAATAAAATAATATTCTAATAAAAATTAAAAAATTAATATCATTCAATTTAGTTTCAAAGAATGTTCAAGACCTCAGAGCACATTCTCAGAGAGCGTTTCAGTGTTATCGGGCACACAGACTTTGTGGCTACTAAAAAATATTTTCGCGATGTTACAGGTTTGCGTATATTTTCGTTAAGAGAATCTATCTTTCGTCTACATCTCCTATTAACCCGTGACAATGTATACGATTCTAATCTATGTCGAGAGATTTTTCTCTTTATCACTTCTATATAATACCCACAATTGTTCAATTATTTCCCACTGGAATTATTTTATTAGTTGCTAACCTAATACAATCCGAATCATGTTATTTATATTTTTAGTATTTATTTTGAGATACATTTCAATATGAAATTGATAAGTATTTCATTACATGTTTTAATTAACTTGTTGGACGACTGCAGTTTCACCATCAATGAAGGCTTCAACGTGTATAAGCGTACTGCGTTGGAACTGATAAAGCCTTCATTGATGGCGAGATAGCAGTTTTCCAGCAAGTGAAACAGCGCAGAAAGGTATGAAATTCTTGACTAGTTAATCCGATCATCATCGGGATTTCATTGTCCTCTGGTGTATTGTAGGTGTGCAAGGAAAAAAATACAAGTCTAGTATGTTTATGTATACTAGACTGTACTTGTGTATACTCGTATTTTTAAGAATAATCATGGTTTATAATTGTTTCTAGCATAGCCTCGTGTATCTTTGCTAGTGCAGTCAGATCCAGTGGTCATCAGGTGACTCCCGCGTGACCTCGCATGGTATCTTTACGATCCTCCGAGTCTGAGAAGTTGAGCCCTCCCGTGTTTGATGTTCCGAGAATGGGAGCAGATAACAGAAGAAGAATGCATTCACTGTGAACAAAGATGCACCACGTACGGAGACAAGAGGCAGGGACAGTCTCAGGAATTTCTACATACAATTGTGCGCAACATAAAACGTTGGTGTAAAATTAATATATAATAAAAAATTCGTTTAATTTACTTATTGAATTTATCGTCGAAAGACGCTGTAAATGTGCAAAGATTTATTTCATATATTTCTTGAAGAAATGTAGACTGTATGAAGGAGGAAACATATATACTGAAATAGCATTATAGAATATAGAACATCCCGGAGGGATTTAGGTAAGATCTATTTAATCTATTCCACCGAGTATGCGTGCAGATGGAAATATTTTTATGAGTTAAAAGTAGCAGTGACCTTGGTAATAGCGGTAGAAAAGACAAAGGGATCAAATCTTACAATAAAGTAATATTTTCTTATAATGGTTAAAGGTTATACGTAAGTGTGATATTAGTTATAAGATGAACTGATCTTAAATAACCAAGTCGATGAAGTCAAATGCATTTTAGGGGTCTAACCCAAAGGTGACTGCCGTATTCAAGGATAAGACGGATTTGTCTTTTAGTTATCTTAGTGGAGAAAGTACATGATTGGGTCAAATAACATTAAACTTGACGATGTTGAGGTCACCTCATTTCGAAACCCTTTCTAAGGAAATGTTCATTTTCTTTACTAGAGATTCGATAGCAGCAGAGTTTTAAAAGCTAAGGAGTTTTAAAAAAGTAATGTAATGTGAGATCAGCTTGATATATCCCTTGCAGACTGGTGCCGGAAACCTCGATATGCGATCTTTTGTCTCTTTTTTGTGTCGCAATTTTGTTTTTTTAGGTCTTGTCATCGGTGCGCCGATAAATCTGTAAATAGCTATCTGTCATTGGCGTCCCATTAGTTAAGGCTCTAAATCGCCACTGGATGAATTTTTGGGTGTCAGCGACCAGGGGCGCCCGGTGGCCAGTAATCAGTAGTGCGCCAACCGCAGAGAGTAGCCAGTGTGATCCAAATAATAGCCAATGTGGACGAAAGTTTGTCAAGTTTATCGAAAATATATGTGCTTCTAAAAAAGTCTGTGTGTTGCTCATCTGCTCCTCATCTCTCCACCACGTGTCCTAATAACGATCCCGGTGACGTAAAGTTGTCTCTTCTCTTAGTAAAGGGGATATTAAATGATTAACAAATTAATAGCAATAAAGATGATATTGATAAATTATGATAACAAATATGTATGACAAAGATAACAATAATGATGATGACAAAGGTAACGATGATGACGACCAAAAACTATTATAAATGTGTCATAGACTGGCATAAAACTCTAAGTCTTGTCCTGTTTTTGGCCTGCGATGATAAAGTTGGCCGCCTGAGCCTCTTCACACACTGGTGACCATATCGCAGGACTCTGAGATGAACTGGCATTAGACGGTCATAAACATGAGCTGAGCAAACTGTACATCGAGCAAACAAACAATCAAGTGCCCTTGTTACAAATCTTGCCCGTATTTGCGTTGTGTGACGTCTGTATGCTTATATATTTATTTTATTGGCGTCAACAACCTGTTGTTTTTATTCACTGTTTAAATCATAGCGATGATGAAGCAATACATAATCACACTTGACAGTATTATCTTCTATTAGTTACTATTAATATCGATCAGTATATCTTCTTATTGTGCATTTTTACGACTGTTTCCTGCTATCAAATATTGTTCCGGAACCGAGGTCGCGGTCCCAAAATTACAGCATCAGCTTATTGGTGATACCGGAATACCAATGTTCCGGCACTGAGGATAAATTTAAAGAACGAAGTTGAGTTGATACTAATTTAATTAATACGAGACCCCTTGTTATACCCTAGTTTACAACATGAGTAAGCATTTATAAAAGTAATATTAATACATTGAACGTCATACACCGCACATTCCTCGATACCGTTTATGGACCTTAATCCCTTCAATCCATATAGAGTGGCAGATTATTGCGATGGTCAATGCTCCGTATCGATGCGTAAGCATTCTTTGTTAATATTTATACATAGAATTTCGTACACCGCAAATTCTACGATACTTGTTGTTTTGGACCTTGATCCACTCAATTTACATAGAGTGGCATAAATGCCCTGTGTCGTACCTGACTGAATGAATCTAAGATAAACAGTTGATTATAACAATTACTTTCAAGACTTTTGGATGTTTAATACAACACAGTTATGTTCATAATAACGTTTTAAACACATATATCAGCTGCAATGCTCACCATTAATTTTCACACATTCATCCAAAATGTTTTCTCCAGTACCGCTTTCATGATATTTTCAATCGCCAAGCCTTTCTTTCTTCAGAATTTCATACTTTGTCTCCGATTTTCAGTCCAGAAATAGGTTAGAGAGCCTTTATCATAGTTGTATTTAAGTGCAGTATGTAACGACATTAATAATTAAACCCACATTACATTTTAAAATCTTCCTCTCTTTGAAAGGTTGTTATTCAGTCGCGTGGTGGCAGGATAAGAATCAGAATAACACACAGACTTTTTCTGAAGCACATTGACATATATATTTCGATAACCGATTCAAACAGTTAAGTCTGATATTTATTAGTAATATTTGAAAAATACATTATATTTAAAAAATATATAAAAAAAAGCCGATGGCGTTATTATTTATAATTTACAGAGACTAAGAGAAAAAATATATAGTGTCCGAGGCATATTTCTGCGTTTGTTGAACATAATTTTTTGAAGATTTGATATGACCTTGCTGCAACAGAGATCTCCACCATTTAGTCATAAGACACAACTCAACCCAACTAACGATATGCGGCTTGCAACACGCGGTGACGTATCCAAGTATCGATCCGGATACTGCTTATCTTCCGTGGTCGAAAAAAAACTGTGATTACAACTTGCTATTATCGTTATATAAACAACTATAGAAACCATTACTGTAATATAGGCGTCTCTTTTTTCAATAGTCAATAACTTTTTCAAATCAAGGATTCTTATAGTAGATGAACCAAGTAAAGTTAGTCATCTAATGTAATCATTGATCTTCTATGTATTTGACGTCATCTAAATTCTAAATCATCCATATATTTTATCATTTTGTAAAATATAGTAACATCCTCCTCTCTCAAAAAGAGGGGTGTTATTACGTCGCGCGAGGGCAGGATGAGGAGCAGGGCAGCAGACAAAGACTTTCTTGTAGAAGCACAGATTATATTTACTTTAAAAACATTACAATCTTTCGACCACGCGGATTGACATGCCGCGTGGCTGCCATGCGACCTTGCCAAGTCAAAGGGTGGTGAACTACTGCCGGCCATCCGCACTTCCGCGGCCCGTGCTCGGTCACTAGCGCCGCCTGTGGCAAAACTATGTAACTAGGCCCAATGTGGCCACATACATAAAGGTATGGCAAGCGACAAAAATACAAGACGAAAGATTGTTTATCGAGGTTTTCGGTATCAATTAGCAAGGGCTACATCGTGCTGATGTCAATAGATATAAGTATTGCAATTATGTGTGATTCCATAATTTTTAAATTATATTTGTTTAGATTTCAGTCGCTGAAAAACGTACAGTGTACATACAACTCAATTTTGAATGATAAGCCAGCAGTATTAGCGACCGGCGATTGTTCCGGCGCAGTATTTGCGAGTGTTATCAGCTCGGTTGACGTCCGAGCCGCAGGTAAATAAATTACCTGTTTGCATAGCGAATGATAAGGTGAGGTTGAAGCCTCTGTCGGCGCGGACAGAATGGGCATCCGTCATTGCTGAGACTCGTAAATCCAAAAACCGCAGAATGCACTATATTACAGAGAATACAGGTGTGCACTGAGATATTAAGAGATGACTGCTTAAAGTGCAATAAAACCAAGCGATCATATAATAGAATACGCGTAATCAATATTCATTTAACGGTTTAATTTAAAAAAAATGATATAAAGGTTGATAGACCTTTAAACGCCCAGTGGTTTCCTTACGGGACCGCAGAATTGCATCGTTCAATGCTCTACGGTTCCATACAGGAATGCATATGGTTCATTTCACAATCGGATTACATTAATTTGTAATAATAGTATTAAAGTAAGTTCATGGAAGAATCTATTGTGCGACGAAACATTACAAACATTGGCCTGCTAGGGTTTTGAATGACGCAAAATTTGCGGTTTCGTATGGGACCACTGGGCGTTTAAAGGTTTGCTAGACAACAATTTTTCTGTTAAAGATAATTTGAAATAGTAAGTTTAAGACTGTGTGAATGCTCGTTTGATCTGAATGATTCCTTTTTTTAGTATTTGTTGAAATTCATTCGAGAATATTACATTACTTGAGGGCAAAAATTAAAATCGTACAAAACTACTTCTTTGTCTTAAAAAAAATTAATTAACAAAAATGAAATATAACACTTATAACGAAATTTAATACAGAAAACAGATCAACCTATAAAAAATTGTGCATTACTGTAGAATATCATCAGAGATATCAATGCGTGGAGTGTCTCTAAAAGATATAATCCGAAATGAGGATATCCGAAGAAGAACTCAAGTATTGGAGGCTATTCAACGAATAGGCACACTCAAGTGGCAATGGGTAGGATATGATTGTCAAAGGAACGATGGTATTAGATGGGGAAGAAAATTGTTTTAGTGGCGCCCGATAACCGGTAAAGGAGAATTGACTGACCCCCTGCAAGATGGACTGACGACGTCAAAAAAATAGCGGGAGTAGCCTGGATGCAGAAGTCGTACGATCAAAGAGGATGGAGACTCGTGCGTGACGCACACGTTCAACAGTGGACGGATACAGACCGATGATGATGATGATAAACGTCTTATGATAAAAGGCGCTAGAGAACGAATGTAAAACCACGTTTGAGATTAATATAAGGTGACATAACACAAATCTCTTAATTTTCAAATGTCGTCTATTTGGCAGATATGTCAAATTATTTTAACACATTAGGAAACATTTTGTTTGTAGGTAATGCCTGGTGCTTACCGAAAAACCTTTATTTCAAGCGTAAACGTATTAATGTCAAAAAATACTTCATATTTTATAACAGAGACATTGAAAATAAACTTATTTTTATAAATAAATAAAATAAATTTAATAAGTATAATTTGGGGCCCAAGACGTTGACTATTGTTGAATTTATATCCTAGAGACGGATCTGGTTGAACTACGTGTATAATATAATGAATATTGTTCTCGAACAAATGCTGATAATGATATAATGTGACATTAATTTGCACTTGTTCTATACTAGTACCGCACCGCGATCAAGAAAAAGAAATTACTTCACAAGAGTCGGATGATTATTAATGATGCGTGAAAACCAATTCAATAGTTTGCAAATAGTATGCAAAAATAACTCTCTTGATTGAACACTAAAAACGAAAAATTTTAATGCACGTGGTAGATGAACTGATAACACCTGAATAATAACAGGTTGAAAAAATCAGAGAGCTTCTCAAAAAAAATCGACATGCGTATACAACTGGGATGGGCAGCATTTGGAAAACTAAAGTACATTTTTAAAGCGAAAATTCCGCAATGTCTTAAAACTAAAGCGTTTAACCAATGCATCTTCCCTGTATTAACTTATGGCGCAGAGACGTGGAATCTGACAGCAAGTCTTATCCATTAAATAAAGGTCACGCAGCGTGCCATGGAGAGATCCATGCCTGGAGTGTCACTAAAAGATAGAATCCGAAACGAGGAAATACGCAGAAGAACTCAAGTAGTGGATGCTACCCAACGAATAGGCACACTCAAGTGGCAATTGGCGGGACATATCTGTCGAAGAGATGACGGTCAATGGGGAAGAAAAGTATTGGAAAGGTGCGCAAGAACTGGCAAACGAAGCATTGGCCTACCCCCTACAAGATGGACTGACGATATAAAAAGAATAGCGGGAGTGACCTGGATGCGGAAGGCGGAGGATCGAAGAGGATGGAGAATAATGCGGGAGGCTTACGTTTAACAGTGGACGGATACAGGCTGATGATGAAATTCATAGAGGGATTACACATTCACCGATTGTTTATATTTTGTTTATCAAAATTTCTGAACGCGAAAAATTCTAGTCAGATTTTTTTATGTTTAAAATTTTTGGAGAGGACTAGCAGATATTATTAAGCCTTCAAGCGTTTTCAGTTGGGCGTCCCTGCACTTTAGTACTAAATCGATAAAAAATAATATAGTCCACGTGTCGTATCTCTCTATTGATTTTTCTGTTTGGTCAATACTCAATACTCATGACGCGTGTAATCACACGGAATGCAGTACAGTCAACCCACTTATAGAGTACACTTTTATGCAGATGTTTCCTATAGTGTTTTTATCAATATTTCATGTAACGTTTCTTTTTATGGTATACATTTTGGATAAAGCAAGCTTTTTCGACTAAATTCTCTAGTCATCAGTTCCAACGCTTCAGCAGAAAGTTTATACACGTTAAAACAGATAATGCCTTTCTTGATGAAGAATTAAGTAATTTTCCACAATTTTTCTTTCACGTGTGATATTCATTAAGAAAAAGTATCAAATACTTATATATTTGAATATATTGTTAATTCAATAAGCCCTTAAATATAATAAACAGGATGACACAATAAAAAACGTATTATCCTCTTATTCATAATGAAATTTCCACTATGTCGATTTACCTTGCTGGAGACTAAATATCAATAAGATTTGAAATCGGCGAACCAATGATGTTAACAATAAACAAATAACGAATGTTTCAGTTGTAAATAGTATTTAAAAACACTTCAAAATTATGTTATTACACCAAGAATGTTATCGTTTAAAAAAAAACAACAAAAATGTCACACTATATAATGACGTTCACACAGAAGCTATCGCTAATTCACATATTGCACATCCAATCGATTAATGAAAATGAAATGATTATAACGCTTTAATGTGATCTATTTATATAAGATGATATTGTATTACTGGATTATATTAAGATTGCATTGTTATTATTTTGAATGGTTCCTTTTTTCATCAAAATACTTACCCAAATAAATGCTTTATAATAGGTTTATATTTAATAGCATTAATTGCTGTTACATAATTTTTCGTATAAAGTGTACTACAATATGTTATTTATTCATTCCAAAATTTGGTTAAGTGGTGTTTTATTTATTTATGTACATAATTGTTTAATTCAATATTTAATATTTTATTTTTATACTGATAACTGTTCTTTTTAACACTTTCCCACTAGAAGGGAATGGGTATATTCTGAAGATTTTCTCCTCGGGGCGCAAGATTTTTTTTTGCCCTAAGGTGCCTCAGTGTCTAAAGCCGGCACTGCAAAGTATATACAGTTTTCAGGCCTTTTTTCTAATATGAGATATAAATTTTCGACATGTTTTTCCATTGTGCGTTACCTATTTCGACGCTATAGAAGGGTTGACTGTACATTACAATATCTATAAATGGTACTTCCTGCCATACTTAGAATTATCCAGAGGTGTGACCTGCGGGTATGGAATAACAGTCATAGGGGCACCTCCATGAACTTAATTCGGTTGCCCAGGTAACAATACCGATACTAAAAACGATAGCCAATGCCCGCTTGGTGGACTGCACTAGTTTGTATTTCATGCAATAGATGGCGCCGGTCGACATAGTTATAATCTATATATATATTAATATTTTTTCATTTATTAATTATGGGTACCTTTACTACTAATCAAATCACGATAAAACATTGTAAATATATTAACTGCGCATCAAACCCCATTTTAATATAAAAAAAATAGTACTTAGTGTCGAAAATTTAGCGATTGTTGATTTTAGTCGCCTTAGTTACGCAAGCAATTCATATAACCATATTCGATGTACCAACTAAGTCTAATTGTAAGGGATTTGATAGCTTGGTATGATAGGTAGTATGATAAGGAGGTAAGAGAAGTTGAAAATAAATTCAAAACATTCCAATTTACCAAAAGTATAAATTTGATTAGACTAAAGAATTAAAACTATTATTTTCTTTTGTCCCAATGGAAATAATAGTGATATTATTAGAAAAAATAATTAGAAATTGTTTAATGAATCTTTTTTTTTTAATGTTATATGTAATGTAATCTTAAGATTCAAATGTGGAACTTTTTTTCAGTTGTGTTCGACTGTTTTCCAACGTTTGGGCAGTGAGTGACGAGACTTTTCCCGGTAGTGTGTGACGCTACTTCTCTCGACAATTTGACTAATTTATTTCATAGTTTAAAGTGAACTAAAGAATTTTCATTAATTTTTAATCAATACGAGTAGTGTGTACTAGTGCCGTGGCTTCTAATTTCAAACCTTTTACAAAATTATTTAAAAATCATTATTACAAAAATTCACTATAAATGAGTGGTTTTCACATGACGGCTTTCGTCTACACCCAGTTTTTATTGATAGGCTATGACGGGAATTTTACGGGTGAAGGATCAAAGTCACACTAACCGTGGGTATGTATAGATCTTATAAATCGATTACAAATCTTTTTTTTAATTCCGTCGAGGATCGAACCCACGTCCTTCGGTTTGGAAAGCAAACTACTTCACTACTGAGCTTTCTTTACCCATCAGTAAAATATATATAAATAAAGGAAAACGAATCGAACTTGGGAAGACAGGAACAATACGGTATAAAATTTATTCTGGTTGGCTTCTCCACAAGTACGTTAATGTATTCAATATTTGAAATTGCTTCAGCAATGTCGCATTCAAGCGTTTCATTTGAATACTCCATCACGACTCGAGCTCTCAAAGTTGCGTCACACGTTGAGCTAAGCCTTTCTGAAGAGCTGGTCCTCGCCTCGGTATCTGCCGAGGATCTTCTTGGGTCAGAACAGAACCAGGGAGTGGGCAGAGCTCTCAGCATCAGAGGCTGATGACGGGCAAAAGGTTATGAGGCTGGGAAATGCCCGATGTCGACAGCCTGTTGAAACAGAGACGCATCAAGAAGGTGCGACAGCTGTAAAGATATTCATTTCTGTGCACAGAAGACTCACACAGGACATATGAGTTAATTTTCATTTCTTTCACTTTCTCTAGAAGTGCGTTTTGTTAATAATGCGCCCTTGCACTAGTGACACAGATGTCTAGCTGTCTGTCACGATATTTTGTCTGAACTAAAAAGTACTTCAGGAAGGTCCTTTCAAGAAATAAGAGATTCCTTGGCGACAACACAAAACACGTCTCCTGTTATCATGGATGATGCAATGTATCAGAGAGTCCTGGAGGTCGGATGCCCAGTGGTATCTAGTAAGTTTTTATACTGACCAATATTCAGTAAACATTCTTACAACGTGGTCTTATTACTGTCATTGCAGTAACTCAGCCGTGTTAGGAGATTTCAATGCTGACCCTAGATCTCTTTTTGGAAAAGAGCTTGCTGTATTTTGTTCAGAAAACAAATATATATATGCGGATTGCTCAAAAATGCCATCGGACACATTCACATATATAAGTGATGCTCATGGCAGCACCCGCTGGCTGGATCACTGCATCGTCTCTGAGGGATTAACCAATGCTATAATGAAGATAAATGTAATTGATAATGCGTCATGGTCCGATCATTTACCTATTACAGTAAATATAGATACCAACTATATAGCTGTAATGAGTAACAGATCGGGCAAACCTCAAGATGATGGAAAATGGGCTGCGAAGACAAAAAAGGACTTTCAGACGTATACCCGCATTGCAAATGATCTACTCACCGAGATAAACCTTCCAGAAGCCATATCCTGTCAAAATGCACTCTGCAACAAACCTGAACATAGGGAGCAGATTAACGAACTCTACAAACATATTGTAACTGTGCTTCGCTGTGCTGCAATGAAGTCATTTAATAAGTGTTGTAAGAGGAAAAAAATTCGTCAAATACCCGGCTGGAATACTAGAGTGTCTGAATTGTATGCTGAGTCACGAAGAGCTTTTCACAACTGGATGAGAGCTGGAAAACCTACTTATGGCGATACTGCAGGTATCAGAAAATCAGCAAGAAAAAATTTCAAAGTGGCTCTGAAAGCATGTCAAAAGTCAGCTAATCAGCTACGAATGGATAGCATAGCGACTGCCTTACAGAATAAAGACTTCAGGAAGTTTTGGCAAAAACTTCATCTGCAATCCAAAACAAACGTGGTGCTCCCCTCTGCGTCAACAATGTCTCTGGTGACGAAGCAATTGCCAACGTTTTTCGTGATTGCTTTTCCCTTAGTGATGATCCAATAGATACCAGCAAACCGTCGGTAATTGATTTGCCCATGGATAATGATGGAAAAAAGATTATTATTAGTCATCTTATGGTTCTGTCAGCAATCAAAAACACCGCCTCGGGTAAGACACCAGGTTACGATGGAATCAGTATAGAGCACATCCGACATGCAGGATCCTCAATTGCGCATATACTGGCTGCTCTCTATACTGCTTTACTTGGACATGGATGTATGCCGAAAGATATGACCATGACCATCATACTGCCTATAATAAAAGCCACCCAGTTAGATGCCTCTATCAGCAGCAATTACAGACCCATATCACTCGCCACGATGGTATCAAGAATCTTCGAGAAAGTAATAAACTCACTCATAGAAGACAAGTTGGTCACGGCTGATAACCAATTTGGATTTAAGAGAAACACGTCCACTGATATGGCTATTTACTGTGTCAAGCAGACAATAGACTATTACATAAGCAGAAAAACAAACGTCTATGCCTGCTTCTTGGACCTGAGCAAAGCATTTGATCGAGTTGACCATAGGAAACTCTGGATAAAATTAAAAAAAGCGCAATGTTCCGGCAGCTATTGTGAACGTCTTGGCTGTATGGTATGCTCAACAAAAGAATTTTGTACAATGGGCTGGAGCTGAGTCCTCGCCTTTATATATGAAGAGCGGAGTTCGGCAAGGTGGTAGTATGTCACCTATTCTCTTCAATGTATATATCGATGACTTGATCCAGTCATTAAATGCTTCCAGAAAAGGTTGTCATATAAGCGGCTACTGTGCTAACAATATTAGCTACGCTGATGACATGGTCATTCTATCGCCATCAATAAATGCACTGCGATGCCTTCTTCACCTTAGTGAAAAGTATGCTAAATCCCATGACCTCAAATATAACCCCACAAAATCAGTCGTTTGTGTCTTCAAACACAATAATGAACCACTGATCATACCCACAGTGAGTCTTGAGGGCAGGGATCTAGCGACAGTGTCTTCAGTAAAATACTTGGGCCACATCCTCACAGATGACCTACGTGACATTGAAGACATAGAGCGGCAAAGAAGAGCAATAAGCGTTCGGAGCGGTATGCTTTCTCGGAGGTTCTACCATTGTAGTATTGCTGTCAGGAAAGTGCTATTCAAAGCACACTGTATGGCACTGTATACCTCAGAACTCTGGTCTAACTATCCTAAACGAGAGTGGGAGAAGCTCAAAGTTGCGTATAATAACTCATACCGCCAACTTATGCAACTCCCTAGATTTTGTAGCGCATCTGACATGTTTGTGGAGGGCGGAGTCCATTCATTTCCAGCATTATTGCGACACCGTGTTGCCGGCTTCTGGAGCAGGATAAGGAGGTCCAACAACATCATCATCCTGGCTGCTTCTGAATGGCTCAACTCCTCCCTGAGCCATCGATGGATGGAGATGGTGCACCAACCACCATGAAATACTATTTTATTTTAATTTTTATTTTATTTTCACAAAATTAAAACTTTGTTCAATGCTATGTATTTAAAAATATGGCAGATTGGGTATTGCACAACCCACCCAATCCTGCTGGAATAAAAACTTTATTATTATTATTACAACATGTTCAATGCCGCAATCCTTTCTTATTCAGAATTTCTTACTCTGTTCAAATTATCAGTCATACAATGGTTC
The DNA here is from genome assembly GCA_022606575.1 of Glossosoma conforme. Classification (NCBI taxonomy): domain Eukaryota; kingdom Metazoa; phylum Arthropoda; class Insecta; order Trichoptera; family Glossosomatidae; genus Glossosoma; species Glossosoma conforme. The sequence goes on from JAGTXR010000030.1 coordinate 798,457, forward strand.
AGAGAGTCATCATGTTAGTGGTTATGAAAAAGTTTTTTTTTATTTGATGCTATGCTTACCAGTCTTTCATAACATTCTCATCAAATACCGACTATTTGATCTTCCCCATCGCACAACAACTTCAACCCCGCTAGTCTACTTGTAACAAGTTGTTAATTGATCTGAATGAGCGCATCTAATTAAGGAAACTTAAGTTTTCTACAAATAATGCAGGTGTGAAAGTCCAATCAAGGTGTATAGGCAAGGATAATCACTTCTTAGCATTCACCACAATAGTTCAGAGGCTACTCTCACTTTAATTTTCAGTTGCTAACTGATCATAATCTTAACGAACGCATAAAATAAAGGTTTTTCATTCAAAATATTGTTCTTAAGGTTACGTTTATGAAATGATTTCTCATCATTTGTGTTTCTTCCTTAAGCGCACATTTTAAAAGTAAAACGTTTATTTGGTGAATGCTTGAAGCCGTGCGTCTAATCCCTGCTTCAAAAAAAAAATAGTTTTGTAATAAATTTATAAGGCTAAAACATAACCATCAGAAAAATGCTAGTCAATGTCTATTCAACCAAAATTGCCAAAATTAAATCAGTGTCTGTAGTTTGTGAGGTGTAGTGCTTCTAGGTATAAAACGGACGTAAAAAAAATCAGAGACACTCAGTTGAATCTTCAGTGAAATCTTCTGATATCAGAAAGCATCTTACTTTATTGATCTGGCAGAGATAAGATAAAAGCTGTGTTTAAACAGCACGACATAAAACACATTAATTATTTTCTCAAGTGTATGTAAATCAAGAATGATTTTAATAATCAATTTACTAAATATTGTTCTTTGATCCAGAGGTGGCTCTGTGTCATATTAACTAAATGCTTACTGTTTTTTTTTATGATTTTTACAACAGTAAGTGTTAAACGAAACAATGCGCTGTAGGTGCTTCAATCCATAAACCAAGTATTGTGCACTAAAATATGCTGTAGTACATACTCGTATACACCAATATTCTGTAATGGTACATAAATGTGCAGAAAGGTTAAGGATGCTACTCTTGGATTCGCTTGACTCCTGAGGTATGCGGCTCTTGGAACGGAGGCTGCCCCGTCCCATAGGCGAATGGAACATTTCGAACGTCCTCTTGGCCAAGATTTTAATTTATTATTTATTATTTGTCAAGCGAGACGAATTTCCAAACACAGCTTTTTCGTTAACAGGCTGTGAGAACCTAGAAGTATTAGACGAGTCTTTGAGCATCTAATATGCATTCAGTGTTGCTTACTGAAAAGTGTGGGTGTTAAATTCCGTTCATTCGTTCGTTTTAAAATTTGCAGCGATGATGTGATTTGAAATATTATCAAAATATTAGCGTGGGTTTACCATTATATACTTATATCGTTATCTATACAAGTTGCTAAGATCAAACCTTATAGAGAAAAGAAACAACTAAGAAAAACGCTGACCAATAAATCAAATGACATTTATATTTATGACCTGAATGGCATAAATCATACGTCAAATATTTGTCGTTATATATTGACATACAATCATTCGTCTCTTATTTCTGTTCGCTTGTCGTACATGAATGTGTCCCATTTTGGACTAGTTACATATATCGTCACTGGTGGCTCTGGGCGAGAGCAATCACGAGCGTATTAGTCGTGTCCCGCCCTTCGGCGAGAGCATATTGTATTGTGGCTCGGCCGAATGCTGTGACTAGGTCGGGCCACAGGGTTGTAAAGTTTATCGTAAATATATGTCAATGTGCTTCGGAAAGAGTTTTGCTAACCTGCTACTCATCATGCCATCACGCGACTGAATAACACCTTTTTGAAAGAGAGGAGGATGTTTATATATAAGTATTGTTTAAGTATATCGTCCCGAGAATATCACTCATTTACAGTGATATTATTTAAGGAACAAATTACTGATATTTGATAAAAATGATTACATGTCGAATTGTTGTAAAACCAGTATTCCATTTTCATTCCACAATTTTCTCTATCAGTGCAGGCTGTCTCGCGTTCTTCCAGATTCGGTTCTTTCCTTGCTTAGTGACCTAAGTCCGCCATTCAAGGTTTCTGCTAGAATTGAAGTTTCGATTGCCATAATGAAATTCTTATGAATAATTTGCTGCCAGAGCTGCAGTTTCTCAGGGCTTGATATGAGTGATTATGTCAAATAGTGATGTAAGATTCTTACTTATTTCACACTGTTGCAGTCCATTGCCATGTTTTCATAGTGTTAAGTTAGTGTTAAGCTTGCATTAAGACTATGGTGAGAAGACGATTTTGTGTCCTTGTTTCGACATTTTCAGTTTTATTATCTTAAAAGGTTCCATGGCCGGTTTCGAAATAAATTTTAATGTGACCGACCAATCCCTCACAGTCTCCAACTAGGTGACTTGCATCTTAGGGCTTACAGCTGGATCTTCTGGTCGGATTACACTAGGCAAGTCATTTAGTTGAGTAACTAAATTACTTGTATTGTAAAATATTTTCGATTGTTCTTCTTCGTGTCAGCGACGTCAAATTATTTCTGCCCAGTATCTGGCAACATAGATAGCCCGTGTGTTGCCCTGCATTAGGTCCTGAGATGTGCAGCTTGTTGGGCACATGGAGCAGAATATTTGGTGTGGGGCGGTCTGCAGGTGTCCACAGTCACACAATAGTGACTCTCCCTTCTGAAGCATTCCCCACCGCTCGATGTTGTCCATTGTTCTACGAACTCCGGTTCTTAATCTGTTCAGGAATTTCCAGGTCCGCCAATCAAGGTTCTTACCAGTTGGTAAGCCTTCATTTGGAGTAATGAAATCCTCTGATGCGACTTGTTGCCAGAGCCGGAGTCTCTCATTTTCAGGTGTTCAGGTTTGTGTTGCTTAACTTCAGTGATATAGCGAAATCGCTTAAAATATATTATTGTCGTAAGGTTTGGTATTTCTTGTGATATTATATATATATATATATATAGTTTGGAATCCCAATAAAATGTTCCAGATAAGTACACCCGTGCTCGTTGCCATCCATTGTTTTTGATCGCAGTTGATTATTGTGAAGCTTCGAACACTCGATTGAGTACAATGGCAATAGTGCTCTTAAATAGCCTACCAGCACACCTCGATCCTTTTCTTACATCCTTTTCCTCTTTTTGTCGATGGTATTGTTCTCTTAAATATCTGTGATCTTTGACACGTGTCATCTTCTTCTTCTTTTATGTTATTTTTATTTTATATTCTCTTTTCTATGTATTGTATATTTATGTAAGGTTTTGTATTTCTTATGGTGTTATAATGATAAAGGTGTGTGGTTTAGTGACTGGACACGTTTAGATGGTCCTCGATTTCGCGATGCTATCGTCGTTCTGGACACTTCTTCGCCGGGTCCATTCACAAATATTCTGGGCGTGGACCGGATAAGGCTTCGCTAGAATTCGAATCATTATTCATGGGCCGCAGTCGCCAACAATGGAGATGGAAGATGGTCAGAGATGTGCTGGTAATGTCATATTATTCAATCCCGACGCTCACAGTAATGACATTAAACACTGTAATAGGCACACTCCATTCACAGTCGAACTTTTTTTATCGAAACGTTGCCTCACAACAAAAAAGTGCTGCATTACAATTATTAAATTGAATGAAAAAAAAATGGGTATCGAGAATGTTTTTTATAGTTCATTGAAAAGCTTCATGTCGTGACGTAGTACTTTGATATTAATCATCATCATCAGCCTGTATCCGTCCACTGTTGAACGTGAGCCTCCCGCATGAGTCTCCATCCTCTTCGATCCTCCGCCTTCCGCATCCAGGTCACTCCCGTTATTCTTCTTATGTCGTCAGTTCTTCTTGCAGGGGGTCGGCCAATGATTCGTTTGCCAATTCTTGGGCACCATTCCAATACTTTTTTTCCCCATCGACCGTCGTCTCTTCGACAGATGTCCTGCCCATTACCACTTGAGTGTCCCTATTCGTTGTGTAGCATCTACTACTTGAGTTCTTTTGCGTATTTCCTCGTTTCGGATTCTATCTTTTAGCGACACTCCGAGCATGGATCTCTCCATAGCACGCTGTGTGACTTTTATTTTATAGCTTAGACTTGCTGTTAGATTCCATTTCTCTGCGCCATATTTTAATACAGGGAGCATGCATTGGTTAAACGCCTTAGTTTTAAGACATTGCAGAATTTTCGCTTTAAAAATGTTCTTTAGTTTTCCAAATGCTACTCATCCCAGTTGTATACCCCGGTCGATTTCATTTGAGAAGTTACTTCGTCCTTAGTTGTACTACTTGTTCCAGATATATTAGTCGTTTACAACCTCTATTTGTGTTCCTGACGACCCTTCTCTGCTGATATTAATATCGTCTGCTTATTTTTTATAAAGACTTTTTTCAAAATCTATACGAGAAAATGCATAAAATCTTAGATCGTAATATTTGCTTCTTTAAGGATCGAGAGTTTCAGATATATCGGCTTACATATCATCAAGAATGGTGCCCTGCAAAAAATGCTTGCTAACGCCGACGTTTCTTACAATTTGATGCCTTTGAGACTGTAACTTTACTCGATCAAAACAAAGTTGTTATTGCCTGTACGTCACTTGTTTTATCCTCATTTTTAAGTTCAAACAAGGTTTTCAACAATAAACCTAATGCTCTGTGACGAATGATAATACAAGGGAGTAAACACGGCAGACATCCATTCTGCAGTCGATTGAGAAACAAATTTGTATTTTTTAAGTTCTGCAGAAATGTTCTTCGAATGCAACAAGCGAGCATAAATTACAACCACCTGAGGCCTCTTTTGCCGGCCTGAATCATACACAGACTCCATATAAAAAGCTCTCCGGAAGCAGAGCAGATGAGAAAGAGAAGAAAACATGTTGTACTCTTAAACGCCTAATCAAATTCATTTGTAGCAATGAAAATACGTTTTTGATACATTTGCAGATGCGTCTCTTAAACTCTTTCGCATCGGTTGTTGGCATATGCAGTCATAAGATTCCCCGACCGTTGACATTGGTTGACGTGATATATTGTTTTGCTACTTTCTTAGAATAGTTTTTTATGCATCATCTGATAGCTAAAGGATACAAGAACCAAAGTGATATATGAAAAAAGAACTATTAAATATTTTCTAAACTATTAAATATTTTCTAAACTATTAAATATTTTCATAATTCTGAAACTCATTTCAATGGCTGTATATTTTGTCATTATGTATAAAGATTTTTATTTTATCAGTCAAAAGCCTCTGCGGCAGTTTCCGGTCCGATGACGCAGTTCGCGTGGTTTCCGGTTGCGCGCGCACCTTCACGTGACGCGTGTGACGCCGCGTTACTCGGCTGCTTCGCGAGATGTTGCTTCCGAAAACCAGTGACCTGGTGAAAACATGATGGAAGTCATTCACCACCTCATGATCTGAGAACTCACGTCCTGAACCGAGACTAACAGGTTCATCATCATCAGCCTGTATCCGTCCACTGTTGAACGTATGCATCGCGTATAAGTCTCCACACTTATAGATCCTCCGACTTTAGTATCCAGGCTCTCTCGCTATTCTCCTGATGAAATAAATCTATTGCAATGGTATTCTTAGTAACAGATTCAACTATTAAGAATATACATGCACTTTTTTAGAGTAAGCACTTGTAGGAGAATACCGACAGATGGTGATAGTGATATAAAAATCTCATCTGTGGATTCTATGACGATGTGATTGTGATGGCTCCGGTCGGTGGACCATTGCACCTATTATCCACGCGCCCTGGTCGCGCGCCCAGCCGTGAGTGTCAACCTCTGTCGTCGGTTCTGCTCCACGTGGATCAGCTGTACGATAAAGACTCAAGACTTTACGAAGTATGACAACATCAGTGGCGTGTATGCAAGCCTGCACGCGAGCAATGTATCATAGATGAAGCATTGACAATGTTGGTTGCAATGTCAATCATAGATGATAAGAATTATTGCAGTCGCTATATTCTAATGGATTGATGTGAAAGGCAGAGGATCGAGGAGGATGGAGACTCATGCAGTAGGTCCACTTTCAACAGTTGACGGACACAGGCTGATGATGAAGTAAACCTTGTTTATTTAGAAAGCAGTTGCTGTAATGAGGCTTATTTAGACGTTTATTGATCACACCGGATGATTGTGGTGGTTCAATCAAACAAGCGACACGCAGCGGTGTTCATCTAAGTTTTAGACTATTAGACAAAAATATGACACCCCCTTGTAATTAAAGAGACTCCAGATCGCCAAGATTGTCATTGGGATGCGTGATGGATGGATGATTAGCAGGTCGCCAAACCAAAGAACTCGCCAAGAAGCACATTTCACGTTTATTTTACGTTAAAGAACCGAAGAAATTCGGTCATCTGCCCGGGACACAAAAATGCTGTTTACTTGATAGCGCCCGGGCAGTTACTGCACTGAAACTACATAGTGGCCATCTATGGAACTAGCCATTTCCACACGACAGCTACTAACTGTCAAAATCAAATCGTGCGCCAATGTTTTCACATGAGTCTAATTCATTTTCGTAAATAGTTACTTTATTAGAGATGAAATTTAGTATGGTGGCTTTTCAGGAACTACCACACCATGTCTCAGATGAAAAGCGTATTATTTTTAAAATGCGCCACTGCTTAAACAGTTATAAAGAGTTTTTAAGCGGTGCTGTTTCGAGTACATGGATTCAAATCCCGGGAACTTATGAGTTTTTTTTTATTGTTGCGTGATCGCTGACCCTCGGTGAATGCAATTATTTGCGCTATGTCTTTGACATAATCTTCAAATATAAATGAAAAAAATAAAAATTCAACAATAGCAATGACAACTGGACACTTGAGACACTGAGAGTCACTGAACCTTTCATAAGCACACGTAATGCTTATGTTATAACGATTAATTTCTGGTGAAATTGTATTAACGTAAGAGTAATATACACTTTAATATATTCTTATTTTTCTTCATCTTCAACCTCTTCTTTTACTTATGATTTCTATTGAACTACGTTCTGTTATTACTCCGAGCTTCTTCCTGCGACACGGATATCAAGCTTTTGCGCATTTTTTTTAAAGTTCTTCCTAATAACAAGATGCTCAAAAGTAGCTCGCTATGCGCTATGTTAATAATGTTCTTCTTCGTAGTATCAATCCGGTGGATTGGTTTGCAGCAAAAAATCTTGCATCTTCATCTCCACTCTTCTTGATCCTAACTTGAGATGCAAGCATTTTCGCTGATACATGGGATGTCTTTTAGACCTTTAGTGTTGTATTTTCCCCTTGATTTCCACATCCTAATGCCGTTGACCATAAAGGTTCATCCGCCTTAGGAGAGCATTTACTACCTCCAGGACAATAGAGTGCCCTAACTAGCTTGCTTATTCCGGCCAACATTCGGTTCCTGTCTATATTGGCCGACTGATGTCGCTCACCCCCCACCACGAGAAGGAGATAGATCAGGATTTTCCTTTCATCGAACCTGTGACCATTTATCAATTATTTTTTTGATCCATTTACTAGGTTTTATTCAATTTAATTTTACATTAAAACTTATTGTTTTTAACGCAAAACCAGTGTTGTAAAAAAATACACAAAATTATGCGTTAATTATCAATGTTATTCGTATCATCCAAGCATCCAAAAAATATATAAGGGTAAAGTAGAACGTTAGTAAGAGTTTGGTTGAATATTTTTATGGACTGATAAACTACTCTTCAGGACAAGGGATTCCACATATTCCTTTTGTAGTGTTTGATCCCCTTAAACCTCTTATAGCCCTTTCGACACCTTCCGGTCAAGGGGTGAGTTGACCGCAACGCAGGGCCCTCAGGGTTTGAACTTCTTCCCCTATCTAAGGTTTTCCTAATGTGCGAAATCCGGTAAGCAGACCATAAATAATATTTGGGGTCCAAGAAAGGTATCCCTTCGTAGCACAAAAGACAACCGAACCCTTTTAAAATAAGTTGAGTATCACAGATAGCGAGAATGCCATTGTATAAGATTTTTAAAAATATTTTAGAATATATTTTTACACATATTTTATACACATTTAAGAAAAAAAACATGTTACAGTTTATTCCTCTAACATCCATACTATTTCTGGAACATAGTTATTACAAATTGTCGTCACTCAGTTCTGTCATTTGTTATTGTTCATAACGTGTCCCAACACATATCTGTACCCGAAAGTCTATCTGGAAACATAAATGGTTCCCAACAACTTCCACGGCTGAAGCCAAAAGACAGAAAACGGTAGCTATACATAATGTTTGAGAAATATTTTGGGTGATTTATAATTGGAAATTTTGATAAGATAAGATATATTTCTTTCAAAAACCTTACAAATACAAATATATTTAATACGATCCTGAAATAAGATATAATACAAGAGATAAAATTAGGTATTTACTATCATTAACAACAATTATTAAAGTCCCGAAGCTCGCTAAACAGAAGACTCCACGAAATTACATTGATAAATAAATTCGTGGATCTCATGTAGAAACTGGGCTTCTCTCAAGTGGAATACATCAATATTCGAGGCGATATGGTTGAACAGTCTGATCACTCTCCCAAGAGGCATAGTCTCTGGCAGGTTAGTATTACTATCATGATTAACCCGACGCTCCCGAAGACTTGAGCATTTAGTATTAAGGGGCAGTTCAATACAAAATGTACAACATATCATACAAGAAATCGTTTCTTCGAAAAACCGCTGCAAACGTCATACGGAACAAATCTTCAGATGCGTACGCTATAAGAGGGTAGACTGTATACGAGTATAACGTTGCAGTATACCTCTTTATTCAGTGGGCAGCTGTTTGGGGTTGCACGAGACACCTTCACTTATTCAGTAAGGGTGGGTCAGCCCTGATCGCCTAACCAACCGTGTCCACCTATAAATAAATTCTATCGCCCTTGCAAGACCACTTGCTGATACAGTGAAGCCACTTTAAACAGGGTTGGCAAAAATAAATCTTTTTTTTTTTATCAAAAACTTTTGGTTTTAAATTTCAGTAATCGTCTACTAATAGACGATACCTAGTTATTGAATTAATATATGAACATAGGCCTTACGCATGAGTTTCCATCCCTTTTGATCGTTCGCTTTCTGCATCCTGCCTCATCATTGTATTTATCTGATTTCGACAGTCTTCTTCGTAGTATCAATCCGGTGGATTGGTTTGCAGCAACAAAATCTTGCACCTCAATCATACTTGAGATGCAATCAATTCTTTTTTTGCTGATACATGGGATGTCTTGTGGACCTTTAATGTGGTATTTTCCCCTTTATTTCCACATCCTAATGCCGTTGACCATAAAGGTTCATCCGCCTTTGGAGAGCATTTACTACCTCCAGGACAATAGAGTGCCCTAACCAGCTTGACCTGATGAGGTTAGCTGGGTGTTAGCTTTTTCCGGCCAACATTCGGTCCCTGTCTATATTGGCCGACTGGTGTCGCTCACCCCCCACCACGAGGAGGAGATAGATCAGGATTTTCCTTTCATCGAACCTGTGACCATAAGGCATTTCGCAGAGTCCTCCAGTACTTTTAGGGTGCTATTCGACAGTATATCTCGCAAAGGTTCGACCAACAGTCTTACAGTTTTTTAGAGCTACTCAATTTTTTTTCACGATCTAAGTTAAAACGTCCATTTCGGCAGACCTTACATACAGATAATAGTTTCTTAATTTGAGTTAAAAAAAAAACAAATGAAAAAAAACACTTTTTGGTCCTATTAAGACCATTTTCAACAATGGGCAAACTATTCAACAAATTCAGCATTATTACACTGATTAACTAAATTAATTAAATATGTATTTCTGTATGTTTTTTTTTTATCGGATAATAAAAATTATTATTAAGAGTTATTTTACAATTCTTGTATGTTGACGACATGTCAAGTAGTCATTATCAAGTAAGTAGATGGATGCAGGTTTTTATGTAGCTAGAAGAATAAAAAACATTTGTAAGAACTACTTCTACGTAGCCGAACACGTCGTCAGCAAATAAATAAAAATGTAACAATTCAAAATATTTCATGCCACAAAATTTCACCAAATATTATGCAGTTTCATCAATATTTGTTAGTTAATAATAACCTTTACGTTATTAATAATAATGATTAAATCGTTCGTCTGACAACCCTGAATCAATCGGGCTGGCGACCCCATCCATAAAAAAGTCTGACCTTTTATTATAGTCCAATAAAGCGGAGGCTTCCTCAGTTCCCTTATCGACCCAGCAAGGGTCACTCAGGAAGGCATTTTCATGCTTTTGTTTGCCCGGAAGATTTATAAGAGGCCCTGTGAGGGTCGAGCCCAGCTCTGTATTGAAATATTCCAGTAAAAGATAGGGCGATGAATGGGCAATGTGTGGGCGGCCGTATATCAAAGGGATAGATAGATAGTGAGACGTAACCTCTAAAAGATACGCATTTTTCACGCATAAAAATCGCATACATCGAAAAATTGACCGTTAATACATCATTACTTAAAAAAAAACATAACACATTAGATATTGATATCCTCCTCTTCCATTTATGGACATCAGTTTACTGGATGAAGGATGCAGGATCAGGTTTACAATATAAACACTTGTTTCACATATTATTTGTTTATTGTCACAAACGTCGCCCGCCACAGCGAACGCACAGGACGCGCGCACTGTGACGGGCGCGTGTCAAACTTCAACTGCCGGCCCACGGCGCGATCTCACATCTCCACGGTACCAACTGCCAATACGACAGTCCTACCAACCGGCAATAGGCCAACTGTCATAACAATTATTTTTGGCGTATGCAAACATTCGATGTAGATGTCACGCAAGCGAACCAAAATAATAGACAAAAGATCGCTTGTTGAGGCTTTACGGCATCGGCCTTAAGGAGCTATATCAAGCTGATATCAATATATTATCAAGAAATATATATAATAAGGAATATATGGAGGTCCCTTAATAGACTTAGGAACGAAGTATGCAAGACGAGGACACAAATGGAAGCCTGTGAGTTGTACAGCGGACCGACTGAATGTGACTGCAGCGTGGAGCAGACCCTGTCACACCTTCTGGAGTGTGCGTTGTGCCCGAGTAGCTGCATCCAGGAAGACCTAATGATGGCCGGGAGTAACGCCATCGACGTCACCCACTTCTGGGCAGACAGGCTTTGACCCTGTTGTTTCCGACACGATTATATATAGTGGTTGGTGGGGCCTTTTGGTGTTGAGGACTGTAGCGTGTCTTGATGTGCCGGGCTCTGGAGAACGACTGGCCTGTTGGCAGCCTGTGTTGGCGCTCATCCTCGTGGTTGTCGCATGTCCGTGTATAGTCTTGCCACAAGTGCAAATTGAAGCGATGAGTAAAGTTCTGTCAGCTGCCCTGTCATGTCCTAAAACACCTCTGCACCAGGCGGTCCATCTAGGAACATATAAAAGTAACCAGAGACTCCAAGCTTTTGGACTTAAAGAGACGGCTGCTGTAGTATAAAAGGCATACTTTTCGGTGATTTGTAAATAGTTTGTTAAGAAATTTGGACAAGTTTCTTGAAACTCTCAAAATCTGGATCATTTAGTCCTAAAGTGCGGCATAAGCCGACATTATTTACACAACTTTTAACATCTCCTTAGCTCCTATTAACCACCTTTCTTCTTAACAACTTTTTCGTTAAATATATAATACGATAAATTTGACATATTAATAAGATTACGAACAATGAGGTTCTCAGCATAATCAAGAAAGATAGGCACCTAGTAAGAACCATCATAGAGAGGCGAGCTCGATGTATCGGTCACATCATGCACCACGATGGTCTTCTTCACGACATTGTGGATGGCATGGTTGAGGGAAGAAACTCTGAAGGCGCCCTAGACGGGAGTATTTGCAGCAAGTGTTCGAGAACATGAGATGTACCTCTTATGCTGATCTAAAGAGGATTGCAGAGGATCGAGAAGAGCGGAGACCAAGAAGCAAGATTTTGCTGCTGCAAACCAATCCACCGGATTGATACAACGAAGAAGAAGATTACGCAATTAAAAAACTTACCCTAATCTTCAAATCTGAGATTAACTATGCTACATGATCCATAAAACAATGTAAAAATAAATAACAATGTTTTGAAATGGATTAAAATGAATATAACAACTGTGTATTTATGTATGTATTGTAAATGCAACTGTCTGTTCTTATTGTTGCAATTTCGGACGTTTGCAGATATTCTGCAACATTAGGGTGTCAGTTTTTGCATCACTAGATTACAGGACACACTTGCGTGACTTGCATAAGTGACTATTGCAGCCCGGCGGTATCCACACGGCAAAGAAAATTCGCTGCAATTGAATGCAATATTGAAAGTCATGCGAATCATAATATCCATGATGCTAACGATTAGTGTCAACCCAGAAGCAAAAGTTGACATTTCATTAATTACTCTGTACAGTTCTCATGAGACTGGAACATATATCGTGGCAAAATACTCGTAATATTAGAAGTTATATCGATGGCGGTTTTTTTACGGATTTTGCGATTATTAGTTATTTATTTAGTGGCATATGGATAGATTAAAACAAACTTATGTTTATATGAATTTTTTTAATTTTTATTAGATTATTATTTTATTATTTCAATATTCTAATCTACTTTTATAGATCATTGACTATATTACAATATTATTATTACTTAAATATACATATACTATACATAAAATTCTTTTTTCAAAATAAATAGACTGTCGGAAAGTAATAATATTAAGCTTGTGAATAAATGAAGACTGATTGAATAATAATAAAAATATACATACTTTGAATATATACTAGCGACATCTATCGTACGATGATAACAATGATATAAATACTAGTTTCAACGCGAGTCGGTCTGGGCATAGCAATGGCGCAGTTCGCCGAGCGGTATGAATACCTGGGCATAGTTGGTTTCCAAGGACCGCGGTTCGCATCCCGCTTCTGCCGTTATTTTTGTGCTTAGATTGACGCATTGAAAAAAGAATTTTATGTATAGTATATGTATATTTAAGTAATAAACTTATGTTTGTTAGTTCTAAGAGAGTGATTTGATTAATATAAAAAAATGATGAAAAATGTTTATTTCACATTTTCAATGAATTATGCAAAAATTTAACCATAACGTGGGTAATATTTAGGGTTAAAACAATATGAAATACAGAGAGCGGCAAAAAGCTGACGGTTTTATGTAATCTAAAGTTATCAATCCGTCACCTTTTTTTGCCGCTCCCTGTATAATACAAATCAACAAAAAATAAGGTTCGAATTTTTAAAGTCGGAATAAATTATTTAAGGCCAGAATTTAAAATTAAACTAACGGGTTCCGGAAAACTTGTTTTATTTAATTACATATATGAAGCTTGCTTACATAATACGTTTTTCTGCATTTATCGTTTTTTTCTGAAGCCTCTGTAAAAACATAAAACCAAGTTTAAAATAAAACATAAATTACGTAAAAAGAATGATCGATCACAATTTTTAAACTAAAGGCGATCAAAAAATAGTCTATCCAAAGCTACCTTTCACTCCCGATTAGACGTGGACCGCGATGATTTAGTTTCGCATGGGGAATCGTTTTTTTTTTTACCGAATGCGACATATGCAACGGACGGTCACAATGGTACTGTTTGCGTAAATTTTTGCAATGGACATTTCGCAACACAGCTTAGGAAATGCACGCGTTTGGTCTGGGCATTGTTCGGCTCTGGTCCATCCTTCATCTCTGGCCGGCATCATAACAAGACGATCAGTATTGTGCTGGACGCATGCTGGGACGATCCGCTGCGCTTGGATGATGGGATCTAGTGAGAAGTAGATGGATACTACGACCAGTGCAGCATCCACTAAAACTGTGAAACTTGTAAAATAATATTGAGTTTTGCATTTGATCATTTTCAGAATCGTACTTTATTACCAAAAATCTAGATGTGCGTCGGTATTTCATCGAAAAATAACTTTATCTACTGTATAAAGGCCATATTCGGCGTGACCTCAATCTTAGCAAATTTATCATTTCAGAAACCTAATTCTGCACTTTCTTTACTTGCACGCTATGGATAATGTATCTTTCAATGATTGTTCTCATCAAAATCTAAGCACCATCCTTGGAGTATCAATCTCAAAAAAATAAAAATATTTTCAGTCGAGTCTAATCTAAATATAGTCGTGCTTTATAGAACACGTCGGTATTTTACCTACAAACAAGTTCTTCTGTATAATGGACAAATTCGCCCTGTCCTCAAATCACTTTTGGCATGGAGCCCCAAAATACATTCATGAAAAGCGATAAAAATAGTAGCAGTTCTTTTAACCTCCAATCCTCGGAATACATACGTAAGGTTGGTTCACTTAGTCTTCTCCATCGTTATTGTCATGGCCGCAGCTCCTCTCAACTTAAATGATTAACTCCTCTTTTCAGTTCTAATTCAAATAATTTTTGAATTGCTAGAACTGATTCGGCTTATGAATCAAAGTGAACGCTGCTTTAAGAATACAATTAACATTTTCTAAGAATCCGAATGATAAATCAGACGTATTTTTTAAAAATATAAATTGTATAGCTGTAGTACGAATATATGGGCGTCAAAAATGTAAAAATACAAATTATTAAATTATCATTCATTCATTGTATTTTATGTAAAATTAACTGTCTATAACTCTATATTATGTCTTTATTATCCGATGATTCGTTTAATTATTGTTATATCCACCCTTACCAAGGGCACTAAAATATGGATATTTAGACTTTTACTCTGTTACATTTACTTGAATCTGTTTGCCACTGTTATATTGTCAATTTATTTTATAAGTTTCATCCACACAACCTCTCACATCCAGCCCTGAAAATGAGAGACTCCAACTCTGGCAACAAATCGCACCAGAGGATTTCATTACTCCAAAGGAAGGCCTCCCAACTGGCAAGAGCCTTGACTGGCGGACCTGGAAATCCCTAAACAGATTAAGAACCGGAGTTGGTAGAACAAAGGACAACCTCGAGCGTTGGGGAATACTTCGGCAGGGAGAGACACTATTGTGCGACTGTGGCGACCTGCAGACCGCCTCACACCTACGATGCTGCTCCATGTGCCCAACAAGTTGCACATCTCAGGACCTAATGCTGGGCAACACACGAGCTATCGAAGTTGCCAGATATTGGGAAAAAATAATTTGACGTCGCTGACACGAAGAAGAAGAAGATAAGTTTCATTGTTTATTTCTTTACCATATTATCAATTTATTTTCTTTTTAAGCCATTTATTAATAATTAAATTTGATCCATATAATTATTTTATATAAACATCGTATTATGTAACAAAAAAAAATCGCTTAGTTAATAAATTTATTGTTCAATACGCCACTGGATTTACCTGTCAGGAATCGTTTAGACCAGAGATGATGGATCACGTTTGACAGACTGGACAACTCCCCACAACAATAATTGTGATCAGCATGACCTTGTGCAACTATAGAACGGACTATCTCTAATCGCGGACACAACAAAGCATACGTGTAATCATCCGTTCATAAGACCTTTTGTAACGTTACACTCATTGATTGATCAGATTATATTTTCGTGATCAATAAACGAATTGTAAGCAACGGTATGGTATAAATCCAGCTACTGTTCTTACAGTATAAGCATTTTTTCCATATCTGGAACATATAGTCTCAACAAATTTCTGCCATTAAATTCAGTAAATTGGCATTATCCATCGCGTCCCAAGACATCTCTGCATTCAACGGTTCACCTGGAAGCTTATATGGTTCTCAACGTCTGCAAGGCAGAAACTTTCATTCAGGTTTAAGTATCCGAAGCATATTTTTGGGTGATTCGTTAATCGTTTTTTTAAGGAGGTTAGATGATTAGTCCAATGCTCTGGTCCATTTGACCCTAAATATCGGCTCAACCCGACCAGCGATACGTGCTAAGCAATAGACAATTCTACTTTATCCAATGACCCGTAAACCATGTCCAGTTCATTGCCAATGAGCTGAACATTTGTTCATTTATTCGTACTTGGTCACATCAAAACAAGAAATTGTCACATCTATATTACATTTTTTTTAGTTTAGCCGGCGGTCAATATTGACGGTAATTGATATACTCATCTTATAGCCGGCGGTCATAGCTCAACGGTCAAAGCGTTTGCTTTGCAAGCCAAAGGTCGTGGGTTCGATCCCCGACGGAGATTAAAATAAAAATGAATTTTTAATCGATTTATGAGTCCCCGGTTGGTGTGAATTTGATCCATCACCCGTAAAATGTCAGTCATAGCCTATTAATTAAAATTCGTGGTAGACGAAAGTCGTCCCGTGAAGACCGCCCAATCATAGTAAATTCCTGTAATAATAAAGGATGATGCGTGAATCTCGGGCTGTAGTCTATAACGTTGGCGGATCAATACTCTACAATGTACTCTACAGGCATGGGCAACCTTTCCTAGGTCTGGGGCCACATTATCATTCTGTCTCCGTGTCAAGGGCCGGACCAAATTATTAACTATATTAAGGTAATATTAAATTAAATAAAACACATTGCTACTTCTTGCATATTTTATTTATTTATATAATGAACGACATTAATTGCTTATAAAATTTAATGTGACGATTGACTTTATACTTGAATTACGAGACTATCAATATTGGCGTTGATATTGCTTAATGATAATCTCATCGAATTTTCGAGATTTTCATCTGTTATCCTCGTTCGAATTTTCGATTTGGTGTACTTCATCCTCGAAAAAAGTTGTTCGCATGTATACGTGCTGCCAAAAAGACAAATGATGTTTCTTGCAAATCTACGTAAGTTTGTATAATTTTCTTCCACCAAATATAATTTATAAAAATCCGTCAAAGTAACTTTGTCAAATTGTGATTTTAGCGCTAAATCCCCCTGAAGCTCAATAAGTTCCATCTGTAAATTTGCTGGCACATTATTTACATCAGCATCCATCGGACGAGCAAATATAGCGAATGTTGAGTCTTTGTTTTGGAAGTCGGCAAACCTCGTATCAAATTGCTCTATTAGTGCCTTCGCTTACAACAAAGCTGGCTTTAACAACGCTATCGTGCTGCGTTATTTGCTTTTTGAACATTTGTTGCTGGGTATCCAAGTTCTTCTTCAACTTCTGTATCATATCTTTTCGAATTTGTTCATTTATTTGTTGGTGATCCGCATGCCTCGAAGTAAAATGTCTCTTTAAGTTGAATTCTTTGTTGACGGATACGGACTCCTTACACAGCAAACATACGGGCATTCCTTTATTCAGGATAAAGAAATAATCCTCCGTCCACTTGTCTTGAAATTTTCGACACTCTGCATCAACTTTTCTTTTTTTCGACATAACCCCTGACATTGTCACAAATTTAAAAACAATATTCAGAACTGACAAACAAAACTGTCTTCTACGCCAGAACGCACCAGTAAACAGAACAAACCAGACCAGAAGTCGCGTGAACACTAAATAAGGGGAATGCGGCGCGGAGGGGGACGGAATTAGTGTGCTGCACTCGGGATATTTCGTGCCTACGAACTTTGCCGAAACACAAACCATCGGATGCATTGCGATAATAATATATATTATTATATTATGTAGCGCGGAGGGGGTGGGCCCCGCTCGTAATCCTTCGGTGCGTATACGAGCTTCCCCGAATCACTGCAAGCGCCCGTGTCATCTGCATTATTTTAACTAATGTATTTCTCAATTACTTCGCCGAGATGAATCAGGGCCGGACAAAATAGCTCCGCGGGCCGGATCCGGCCCGCGGGCCGGCGGTTGCCCATCTATGCTCTACATGCAGCGTTTAGCCATATACACCATGGTAAGCGTCATAGAATTCCACGGATGAGACTTCAGAATAACTATCACCATCTGTTGTTATTCTCCTGTATGTGCTTACATATTTTTTTTTTTTATATAAATGGCGCTTATTATAAGCTGTATGTATATATGTTTTTGGTTCTCGCTTTGTAGATAAGCTACTAGGTCAGCATCATGCAAAAAATGTGCAATATATATTTCTTGATAATGATAAGGCATCGCATTCTTTTTTGCATGCGACTTCCACATTCGAGGGTCCAGCTCCAGATTGCTGTGCATCATCCATCATCAGCGCGAATGGATATTTAGCTGGAGACTGACACAACAACGCGAGTGCACTGAATAAAATATGCAACTCATGAATCGGCTAATGCAGGCCGAAAAGTAAATCTGAAAATGTGGACACACCTGGGCACAACGTGATATTTACCTACCTACTGAATTATCGAACATGGATCCTATTATTTGGACACCCAACGAATTCAAATATACATCACGTGAGAGATAGTTCAAAATAAGTTTCTGAGGTTCACGTAGATAAGAATGAATGCATGGTATCCGGACATTTGAGCAAAAGTAATTGACGGAAAAAAGTATACATGAGCATTTAATCTAAAAAAATGACATTTGAATAAAACGGGCATTTTGCTCAATCGCTCACACTTGATGTTTTGTCAATTACACTTAATTTTTAATCGCATTTAAGTATTCACCGTACAAAAAGTATGTAGATAATAACGTCTTGCGGTTACACTTTTACAAACCTATTTTGGTTTTTAATGTCTTATTAAATAAATTATTGTACAATTTAATATTTTATAAATTAATGAAAACTTACTGAATGTATTATACATAAAAGTCACTGGAAAGCTCTAAAATTTTCTTCAAGTAATTGTCTTTAATTCTTCATTCAATCTCAATGTCCTTATTTAATATGAATACTTACACAAATACAACAACTAGTATACTCGTATTTACTGAATGCATCATCCAGCGGCTTTAGTTAAGCGTCATAGATACCACTAGTTATAAACTGGTTGTACGTTCCTGGATGCGAGTACCTAAAAATTATATTAATAAATATTTATGCGGAATTTACTGTATTTTTATTATTATTTAAAGACGTAATCTTGAAAAAAAAACTGAAAAATGGTTGATGATGTGTTAATATTAATGATTGTTAAGCTCTACTCTTAAAGTTAGTAAGTCACGAATTGCATTGATAAAAAAAGTTAACACGGTCATATGTGACGTTATCGCTGACGTTTGTTGGGCGCCGTGACAGCGCCTTGCGACATCCATTCACCGGCGCAATAACGGCGACAGATAGATAATCGGCGACAAATTGATATTGGTGACATTATTGCATTAACAGTATGCACATTGAGCCCGTTTTGGAGAGACAAACACTGGCTGAGAACGTAATAGTCATGATAAACGTATATTGCGTATCACTTGCTAAAAAAATAATGATTGCCACATACATTCAAATATAACGAGTCATTTAAGTATAAAGCCAGTCTCGTTTCCAAAAAACTAGGTGTATTGTGTCGATATCACGTCAGTATTTCAACGATAAACAAATTCTTCTTCTATATAAAAGACAAATCCGACCTATTCTTGAACACGGCAGTCACCTTTGGATTGTAGCCCCAAAATACCTTCTAAATTTAATTGATTCAGTTCAAAGAAGAGCAATTCGTTTGATAAACAATGATCTAACCTGCAATCAATGGAACCACACTTTTCTATTGTTATTACCATGGTCGCTGCTCTTCGAAACTTAAAGAACTAATTTCTCCTGCACCCATCCACAACCGACAAACACGTCTTACACTTGCCGAGCATCTATACACGGTTAATGTGTGTCGACCAAGAACTGGCAGTTTCCAAAGTTCCTTCCTTAATGCCACTGGTAAGCTTTGGAATGCTCTTCCAGCGTCTGTGTTTCCTCCTTCCTACAATCTGGATCTCTTCAAGAAACAAATAAATATACACTTGCAATCTACCCAACTCACACACAAACACGAACACAACACACGTTTTCTGCATGCAGCGTCCAGCCTCCCTGGCTGAGCGTCTTAGATTGCACTGGTCTTGACAGGCTGTGCTCTCCTGCATGCGATTAAATAAAAAAACAGAAGAGCACCGATAGTCGACACATCTGTGGAATATACAGGTATGATGCTTCACAAGCAAGAATATCTGAGCGCTTCTAGTAACATACAAGAGCTTGGAATCCGAAATGAAATTAATTGTTTTTTTTTTTAATAATAGATCCAATCCAACCAAAAAGGCATTATAGTATACACTTAAAATCTAAGTTTGTACAACAGAGCTTACAAACTAATGAATATTATTATTTATATTGTCTTGATTTATTACACGCTTTGCGTATTTATCACGCCAAAAATATGACGTGTGAAATGTACCGCAAAAATATTTTTGAGAAATATTATTTTTAACACGTGCAAAGTAGATCATAAATCTCCGACTGGACGAGTAAAATAAAAAAAAATGCATTTGAAAGGATTTCGGGCGCATACAGTTGTGATTCGCAAATATTTCACATATACTCGTACTTTCTTTTTCCTTATCAGGATCAAATGGTCATCACAAATTGCTGCAATTTCGCCGTGTATGTGTTGACGACCGAGATGGTCGCATTGCGGCCAGCGGCATGTCATTCAGCTTGCCCGGAAGCTTGTAGAGTTTTAACGTAAATATAATCAATGTGCTTCTAAAAGAAAGTCTTTGTTTGCTGACCTGCTCCTCATCCTGCCCTCACATGACGGAATAAAACCCTTTTTGAGAGAGAGGAGGATATTATAAGGCATTAATTTATTTATAACGGAATCGAAATCATATTATACACGAAATATATCTTGTTATGAAATATTGTACTACTCGTATTATGCAATAATTACGTATTTGAGATCCAAGTAATTATAAGGTTGGACTGACATTGTGACTATTACAAAATTTTGGGTTTATTTTTTTGCTTTGTAAAAATATATTTTTAAATTTATTTAATTAAATCTGAGGAACGTTGGGCTGATCATACTATCTAGTTAAAAAAACCCCTGATTATTTAACCGTTTCCCATTGGTTGTCGGCATATGCCGTCATAAGTTTCCCCGACCGTTGACATCAGTTGACGTGATATATTATTTTGCTACTTTATTAGAATAGTTGTTTATGCATCATCTGATAGCTAAAGGGTACAAGAACCAATGTGATATATGAAAATAGACCAGATAAGTACATTTATGCTTCAAATACTAGTTTTATAATTGACAGTATAATTTGTATTCAAATCGAGCCGTAATGAAAGGGTTAAACCAAAATATTTCTCTGGTACTACAATCGCAGTCTATGCAAGCTCACTGGCTATTGCCCTGGAGGCTCTTGGGAACCATCTATTTTCCCATGTGGACCTTCAGGTAAAGAGGTGTTATGGGACAAGGTATGTACAATCTGTGCTTACAGAGCAATTTTCGGTATCAATATGCTCCATATATGAAGCGGATATGGTAAAAGAAAAATACTTAGAGACAATTGTATTAAATGCAATGTATCGCGAGCCGATGAAGTGTTTATTTTCTTCGCGTATTGAATGCGTATTAGAATTTTTCATTTGGTCATGGGTGAGAATTTAAAAATAACAAGTGCTTCAGAATTCACAAAGGATTGTAATCGCAGACGGAAAAATGCGGGACGTTTGGGAATGCGTCTGACGTGTCACGCTAATAAGGCGACTTCGGTTCCCCGGGGTCAGAGGAGTCCGGCGGCAACAGAAATAGAAGCGGTGACCGCGGGGTGACCGCGGGGTGACCGCCTGGTGACAGCGACGCCGACGCTTCGCAAGGACGCCGACAGGAAACGACGTCTGCGCCGGTTACACATAATATATATTAAATTAAATTTATTTATTATATATTGTTTTTATTATGTTTTTTTCAATGAAATCCAGTGATTCAGTTGATGCTCTCGAAGCCGGTAGCATTCGATCCTAAAAAGCGGCTCACCTTGACCATAGTGGTCGATTTTGAGATGGATTATTATATATAGTGAGGAAAGATTATGTGTGGAAAACAAGGTTGAGGATGGAAGAATACTGCCTAAAGGTGATATAGGATGCTAGAGAGCGATCAGTTCAGACACCTTGAGATCACCAGTCTCATGACTTACTGGTTTGATAAACCCTCTGAGATAACGATGATGATGAATAATTTTAGACAATGTCTTACTAAGAAATTTATGTATTAAAAACGCTGCATCCGGGAAACATGTGCTTGTGTGCGGATTTAGGAGATTATAAGTATTTTTTAATATGTTTCTTGAATAGATCTAGATAGTATAAAGGATAAAACATACTGAAAAGGCTGTCTAGAGGTTAACGGCGATATTAAGTAATGAATTTCGGAAACTGCTAGTTCTTGGTCGACGTATATTCATGTATGGATGTTCAGCAAGTGTAAGACGAGTGGCACTTGTGGGTGGGTGCGGGAGTAATCAACAGCAGAAAAGCAACGTCCGCGGTAATAATGGTAGAAAATGCTGAGCGAACCAATCTTAAGTCCATGTTCCAAGCATTAGAGGTTAGATTAAGTTTTCAATTATTTATTAGACCAACTTTTTTTTGTAAACCAAGACGATTAAGTTTATGTGTAATGTATTATAAAGCTCCAAACCAAAAATGACTGCCGTATTCAAGTGCGTTGAAGACGATATTTTTTTTTCGGATACGGGACCGTTTTTAAACTTAATTAACTGAAATTATTTGATAAGTGACCTGTTTTGTGAGATTCAATATCTTACGTTAATTTAGGTAAAAGTAGAATCATAGTATTTTTAGGTAGTGGATTGCACCGCACGTTACTTCTGCTTGTGGGCTATCTTAAGTTCTAACAAATCAGATTCCACGAAAGCTTTTGTGCCGCGACTTTACTGAATGGAAGTGAGACGACGCAGGAACTTTGTTTTTGGTCAATGCAGTTGTGATTCACCTTTTTAAAATACACCCATTTCATCTGTCTTAGTAGATTCAGAAATAGATACACAAAATAATGTATACAACAAAACAGAATCCTAATAAATATTTGAAATCCAATTCGTGTTTATTTAAAATAATTAAAAAGTAGAGCGTACGGACGTCACGAACTGCCACCACAAAGCTCTGTCAGTCGCAATAGTTCCCACCTCATCCCATATCAGCTCTGCCAAGTGCATTCTATGTATAGTTCCCAACAGCATAGCAGAACGGTGTGAAGCCAGGGTCTTTAAGAATAGGCTTCTATATTGTATGCTCTTCTGCGGCATCCAAAGTGCATATCTCAACCAGGTCTACCTTCGCGTCTTGACCGACTATAGAATGGAAAGCTTAGTTATTCCCCACAAAGTCATAACATCATACCCCCAGTCATCATCATTAGCCTATATCTGTCCACTGTTGAACGTGATAATTTAATTGTAGAAAATCGGCCAATACTTACCAGATGAACGTTTTCTTTGAACAATTGTGGCCACTATATGAAGTTTTATAAGAAAAATCTGTGTAAAAAAATAGATATACGGATTAAAATATGGTTTGACTAAGGCAATTCTATCATTATCATTAACCCGAATGAGTCTCTATTCTTCTCGATATTACGCCTTGTCCATCCAAGCCACTCCCGCTATTCTTCTGATGTCGTCAGTCTATCTTGAGGGTCGGCCAACGCTTCGTTTGCCAGTTCTCGGGTGCCACTCTAACACTTTTCTTCCCCATAGACCGTCGTCTTTTTGACAGATATATCCTGCCTATTGCTACTTGAGTGTGACTATTTGTTTGGTATCCTCCACATCTTGTCTCCAGATTCCTGATGAATTAATTAACTGAATTTGCTTGAAGAATCCTATTGTTGTTATTTTATGTTGGAATTATAAATATTCGGCATAAAAAATGTACGATTTAACAAGGCTCTTGGTTGAGGATTACATTTTTGAAGGTATCTTGGGAATCCGAACCAGGAGCGCTATCGAAAAGTTGGCTATCCACTTAATTTACAGCGAGGGTAGTTGTCCGAGTTAAGACTTGGATGCTGGTGGAGTATGGAGGTGGGCCAAAGAAGGACGAAGGAGAGTGGAAAGTTTAGATGATGATAAGTCGCCGGTCCTTTGAGCCAAGACGTAGTTTTACCAGAGTTTTAACGCGATAAGCTCGCTGGTGTCCCCGACCCCACCCTCACGGACTTTAAAAGGACAACAGATAAGGTACCAGCAGATCGTAAAGGTCCCGCGGGTTCACTTTTAAAATTAAGCACCTGGTTTCTTACCTGGTGTAGAGAACTACTGAGTTGTTGTCTTATGCATAAAATTCTTTTAATTATTTTTGCATATCATTGCGTAGTTATTGGAAATCATTATATATATGTCGTGTGGCAAATCCTTAAGGCAAATGATACATTGACGAAAGATATATCATCATCATCAGCCTGTGTCCGTCCACTGTTGAACGTAGGCCTCCCGCATGAGTCTCCATCCTCTTCGATCCTCCGCCTTCCGCATCTAGGTCACTCCCGCTATTCTTTTTTATCATCAGCCCATCTTGTAGGGGGTCGGCCAATGCTTCGTTTGCCAGTTCTTGGGCGCCATTCCAATACTTTTCTTCCCCATCGACCGTCGTCTCTTCGATGATATATCCTGCCCATTGCCACTTGAGTGTGCCTATTCGTTGGGTAGCATCCACGACTTGAGTTCTTCTGCGTATTTCCTCGTTTCAGATACTATCTTTTAGTGACACTCCGAGCATTGATCTCTCTATAGCACGCTGGGTGACTTTTATTTCATGGGTAAGACTTGCTGTCAAATTCCACGTCTCTGCGCCATAAGTTAATACAGGGAGGATGCATTGGTTAAACGCCTTAGTTTTTAGACATTGCGGAATTTTCGCTTTAAAAATGTACTTTAGTTTTCCAAATACTGCCCATCCCAGTTGTATGCGCTTGTCGATTTCTTTTGAGAAGTTATTTCGCCCTAGTTGTATTATTTGTCCCAGATAGAGATAGTCATTTACAACCTCTATTTCTGTTCCTCCAATGGAAATAGGATCAAAGATCTGTGAAATATAACTATTAATCATTTTCAGACCAATTTTGTTCGACGCTTCAATGAGGTCGTAGAGCATGTCTTTTAGAAAGATATATATATTACATTTAATTAGGTTTTTTTAGGTTTGGTTAGGTTAGGTTAGGTTATAGACGATTTACCTAGATTTTTATTATCCAATGTATAATATGTTTCACGACCCGATCGATTGATCGTTTTCAAAAAATTAACACTAACCAACGTAATTAACGACAAATAAATTATAACATGTAAAAATTTAAGTAAGTTTGATATAATTTTTCAATTAATTAATAATTTTTGGCGAAGTTCTATAACTGTAAATTTAAAAAAAATGTATTCCTTCCGTTTGTTATCTTTTGACAATGATTAAATATTAATATTGATGAAAAACGTTGAGATCGGTTAGAACACATTAAAATAAAAACATTAGTCAGTTGTATGTTTTATTTTTAATAACATTAAGTTTATAAACTGTTAATTTTTGATGAGACTGCATAATTATAATTGCAAGTTAATTGAATAAAAATAAAAAACATAGTCTTAATATTTAGTTGTATTTTGCACTATTGTATATAATGTGCGAAGCAAAACTAAATATTTCATTAAAAAAAACAACAAATTTAAATTTAATTGACTCTAAGCTGCTTTTTACTCTTAGCATCTTATGACTCATTAAATGTATTATATTTTGTGTCTACTTTATAAACTATCTATTAGAAAATGTTCAGAGGTGGGCAATGTAAAAAATCAATACTAGTCAAAAAAGCAACATAATGCTAGTTTTTTGCTTACTAACATAAAAACTATTTTCTATTATAAATGCGATCTAAATCATACAGGTTAATACACAATACGGAACAACCTGATTGAAACCGTATAAAAATAAATCACTGATACCTTTCCCACGGTGATACAAAAAATCGCCCGACACATTTTCATTATTATCGAAGATTTCATTTTTATTTTTTTTAAGAATCCGCCATTGTGTTCCAGATGCATTTATATTGTTTAGGTCGCTGCTCTCGCGCTGGACATGGGAACAATAGTGTTTTTTTTTTTTATATTATTTTTTAATGCTAGGGGATAAAGAAACCATCAGAGTTTTGGATCATTCACGTCACTCGATTATTAACTTCATGAATGGTTTCAGATGTTAGAGATATCAAGTTCATGAAATCTTTCATGTTATTTTGTCCGAAAAATACGAAAATCTTTGCTATTTTTTAAGCTGTTACAGATCACATGGACGTGCGCTAAACATACTAATTGAAAAACATATATTTTAATACAAAAACTTAATAAAATAAGCAAGTACTTGTAGGCAGTTTCAGGTCTCACATTGTTTATTATTTTCAGCCGATTGATTGAATGATTTTAAGGGTTATAAATGTTTATTAATATTATTTTTGAATATATTACGGTTTTTGAAAGATGTTAAAAGAGTATTTTTATATTAAATATTATAAAAGAGAAAAACAAAATGTTCTAGGTAAGTTATATTCAAAAGCTTTGAATATATTGTCTTGTATTTCTTTGTTCAGTATTTAATTCAAGGTTTTGGCAGTAAGTTAATTCAATTGGCAATATATAAAATTAATCGGCAGTTGACTAAATAAATTGGGAGTATTCATTGTGTCGGCATGAATGTGGTCAGTTCATATTTTTTAACGATAAATCACTTTCTCCAAGCACCTATTAGAAGATTCTTAAAAATTTGTAAATTAAATTTTCCTTTGTAGGATCGTAAATATGTCAATAAGAAACGATTTTAAGGAAAAACATTCATCAGATACAATTCTAATTTAAGTATGTAAATGCTTTTTAACTTGGTAAACTATATAAACTTGTTGTTGCAGACAAAATACAATATTTATAGATAAGTATTCGGCATGCCTTCGTAATATTTTTTGGTAAATGTACATTAAAAGCAATTAAAGAACAATTCTACGATGTACGACATACGAATTTAAGGTAAAAATGTTAGTCTAAAAAGTAAAGTATTATTAGACGTAGAATTATATTTATTTTGTTATCTGCGGCACTGATCTTAGGTACTAAGGGTAAACGAAAATATCTGGTCTTAACCAGCTGTTCTTGCAATTCTTTTTTTTTTGGTGTAAAAAATCAACGACTTAACCCAAAAGTCTTACATGCGGATCACTCATTGCATACAAAATGTAACATTTCAACAAGTCCGAATTCTTAGCCTCGATGTGATCGAAATATAATAATAAAAATGTAGATATGAATATATGAAAAAAAAACACTAAAAATAAATAAATTTGTTGACAAAATAACAATGATTATTAAAATATTTATTAAAGCTATATTTTATTTTGTATCTTCATAATTTTAATGTAAGAAACCCGCTTTTAACACAAATTCACACTTAAATACTCGTACTGTCGGAAATGTGGGTGTGTAGTAGTGTGTTGATCTGTGGATTGCTGCGGAGGAATTGTTATGCGTGTTAGGAAGGGATCACTGGAAATACTTCGACATTCCGAACAAGAAAGAAAATAAATAAGAACACGATACCTTACTTAAGTACTTTTATCATGACTTATCATTGGCAAGCCCATAGCAAACTTAGCGCATTTAAAAGGCGGATTTATACGTAAAATACTGTGGTTAATGAAAAGTATTGTTTATATTATAAAATAAATACTCACCTGCCAGAGACTATGACTCTTGAGAGAGTGATCAGACTCTTCAAACATATGGCCTCGAATATTGATGTATTCCACTTGAGGGAAGCCTAGTTTCGACATGAGCTCCACGAATTTATTTATCAAAGTAATTTCGTGGAGTCTTCTGTTTAGCGATCTCTGAGACTTTTTAATAATTTTTGTTAATAATCATAAATACCTATATTTATAAATTGTTTCTCTTTATTATCTTATTTCAGGATCGTATTAAATAAAATTTGTAATGTTTCTCAAAGAAATTAAAAAATTGAAAGAAAAAATGTTTAAACAACAATAAAAAATTGTAACGCTGCTCTCGTTTAAATACAGAAGTTAAGTAACGTTGGATGCGACACAAAACTTGGATGAGTCACGGTCTGCTGCTAACTTCGTGTCATTGGTTGGGTTGAACCGTTCCTAAGCGAAACATTTAGTATCGAATATCTTTAAATAACAAACAACCAAATATGTCTTGCTTACTGCCAAAACCATATATGTTTCCAGGTTAACCTCTGGGTGTATCTTAGAAAAAGGCATGAAAAATGTGTGATTTGTAATGGCATTCGAGATTAATATATGCTCTTAATGTGGATAGAAATAAGACAATTTTTTATTAATTTATTCTTCTATTATGTTTTTACTTAAAGATCAATAATCCACAAGTATAACAATATATGATGTAAGATCAGTGCCGGCATTAGACCCTGCGGCGCCCCAGGGCGAAATAAAATCTGGCGCCCTCTGTTACTTGTCCGAAAATCAAATTGTCGTTGTTAAAGAGTATTTGGTATAATATATTTTACTTCATGTCAAACATTGCAATTATTTTTACACCACATAATATTAAATGTGGATACCCGCTTGGTGAAAACCATCCCTGTCCCGTCCTGTTTTTGGAGATCCAGATCCGGGGGGGACCCGTTACTGGACGCCCGCAAACAGCTACTTGTTAGAGAGTGGCTGAAGGCCTTCCCGTGATTCTAGGTGCATCAGTTAGATGTCAAATAGACCTCAGTTTAAGGCTGCAAAATTAGTATACTACAGCGAGTCTTGAATTGCCTTCTTTGGTAACACGTTGCTAACCACGAAATACGTGGGAATGGATAAGGAAATGGTAAGGTTCGGAAATGGATTCTACAAAAAGCAGACATCAGTTGGGAATCATTAAATGTGGATAGGGCGCAGTATGAAAAATACCAAGCAAGTTAAGCTTCCCTCACCGTCCCTTAAGTCACTAGGCGCCCTAGGCAGCCGACCCACTGTGCCACCCCATAAAACCGGCACTGTATAAGATGTACAGATAAGAAAATTACAAATTAAAGGATACAATAGAATAAAAATGATTTAGTAATAAATGACATAAAAAATAATATTATGTACCGAGTATATAAATGTAAATAACTAATAACCGCTACCTATTTTCGTCAAGTAATGTACGAGTTCATTCAGGCCATTCATTATTTCTTGTGCCGCGCTCAAAGTAGCCCAATGGCGTCTTAAGAGTAAAAAAATCCTTAGAAAAAGACCGGGAGCTTTTTTTAATATTCGTCTGATCATTGTTCGGTTGACGCAGGAGGCCAATAATTCAGGGGAGCTCAACCGTTCAACACACGCACGAAATAATAATTGTTATTTAGTTTAATTAATATATGTATTATTGACGATAGCGTAGAATATTTAATGGGAATATATCAAAAAGCCAACGCATTTATCGCTTAATATTTGAAAAAAAATACTTTCTGATTTAATTACAATGTATTTTGTATGTCTTTCTTTTCATATTTAAGATTTTGTTTAAATGATCAGTTTCTCACCAGAATCTCACCAAGAGCTAATGCAGCTTTATAATAGGATTTTCGAGAGCAGATGCTTGCGTAAAATGCTGGGGGTTACGATGGTTTGAATTTGTGAGGAATTATGACATGAGAGAGTTGACAATGCAGCCTTTCATACTACGGTCAAGAGGTGAACGTGGACCTGGTAGGGACATTTATTAAGTATGCCGCAGGTGAGCATATATTAAAGCTACCTTTTTTCAGCTTCCGCACTCGCGCAGTTCTGAAAACCGTTGGAACTGTACATAGAATGTACTCGTCAGAGCTGCGCATGACAATTTTAACATTAGGCGAAGAGTTTTGTGGCGGCAGTTAATGAATGCCATATGCTCCAGTTAGGCCGAGTAGCAGATATGATAATGATGAATAGTTTCGAGAGGCAAAGTTTATATAGAATGAGGCGAAGACTGACCGAGTTTTGTGGCGGCAGTTGGTAACAATCATATGCTCCACTTAGGAGAGCGTATATGGTGATGATGATGAAATGATGATGAAAACCCTTACAGAAGAACAACGACAAATATTAATAAGAAATATCAACTTTGGAATTAGTAAAGCTTTCATGTGTGTTATTGTTCCACCAACGTCAAAGATTAACGCCCGGCATGAATGCATTCATACATTTTCACGTTTGCATTGGCTCTTGATCAGATGCCAAGTCTCTTTTTTAAGTGATTACATAATAATAAATTAAGATATTGGTTTCTGACCTCTGTTTTGGGTCACAATGAAGCCGCGCCCGACTGCCCGTGCGTATGCCTATCTACCAACTGGGGGTTCGGATTCAAATCACCGCGGTGCAAAAAACCCGCCTTTGACGAAGCGCTGATTATAAACCTGCGATAGCAATTTTGCTCTCGAGGGCGAACGATGACCATGTTGCCTGGGGACGACAGCTCCGACATCAGATTAGAGAACGCGATGGCTTTGTCTTTAACGAAAAAAACAATCTCCATACTCCGAAACAGATCGGTGATGTACTATCATGTTTTTATAACAGCTATCAATTATTTGATATATATTTCATACCTTTGATTTAAGCATGGATTGGCACACTGAGGACTACATAATCACATGCTGCAAGACCGCAGTTTTGCTTTCAATGAAGGAATCACACGTTTTTAACGTGTACTAGCACAGTATGCTATGAATTGAATGCTAAAAATAAAATAAACATTATATCAACTACTTTACAGTGCTACGGGTATGATCCTCGTATAATTCTATGTCTGTTCTGCTTTCGGAAGATCCGTCTTGTATCATTCTATGTATATTTCTCTTCGGTAGTCCAGAATTGCAAGAGCGCGAGGGAAGATATGGTAAAATATTTTTTTCCACGTCTACTTCCAAAGCAGCAGCACATAGGTTGTCTCGAACTGTCACCAAACAGATGTTTTAGCGCTTCGTTTAGCTGTAATATTAGTAAACTTGTAATAGGATTTGTCGGGCTGACGGCGAAAGCCCGGATCCTTGAAGATTAAGCGTCGTATTTTTTCTATATTAGCTTCCCTAAATGAAGTATATGATCGTCATAACTGCCAATATATAAAGCTCTGACAGCCGACGTTGTCTTCGCCTCATTCCATCTCAGCTTTGCCTCCCGAAGCTTCGTCGAGTAAATTTTGCGTAAACTCTGTAGCTTTTGTCGGCCTTTCAGGTTGATTTGTAACCAGAGACGTAAAAAAAGGCATCTGTAGATTATGATCAAGTATGTCCCAACAAGGTATGCCTCTTGACCGACTATAGTATGGAAAGCTGTCTTGTTCGCTTTCTCACCTCGCCATTCCTCACAAAATTAAACCATCATACCCTCAGTATTCTACGCAGGTTTCTGCTTTCAATACCTATTACATGCTTGTATTGGCTTTTGTTGTGGTACCAAGATTCATGGACCTAAAGAAGAATGGGGATATAGTTCTACACTGTCCATTTTTATATCCACATAGTCTAGAATTTATTTTGTTTTCTATCTGCGTTGTACTCGTAATTAGTGTATATTCCATAAACCATATTCAAGTTCATTCACTCACAGAATAGATACTCGCCGTACAATGTATTGTGGCATTTAAAATATGAATATATATTCTTTAATGTACAACATTGTATTTTAATCTTCTTTCCTAATCAATAAGCGATTCAACATAACAGCAGAAACACATTAAAATACATTTAAATGCAACATACTGATCTGTTTGACCCCAGCAATTTTCGTCCTCGTCTATACAAAAGCTTTAACACCTTTGTCCTACAAAATTGCAGCTTGACATTTTGGCCCCATTTATGTTTAAACATTCAAGTACGAGTAAATCTTCAGTGTTGATCGCTCTGAAAATTAAGCATATATCCACCTGAAAATACAACGTTGAGAATATCTGGCGAATATTTTTTTTGTAAACACATACAGTTGAATACCGACAGATGGTGATAGCAATTCTGAAGTTTCATCTGTGGAATTCTATGACGCTTATCATGGTGCATACGGCTAAGCGCTGCATGTGGAGGTTGATCCACCAACGTCATAGACTACAGCCCGAGATTCACGCATCATCCTTATTATTACAGGAATTTTACTATGAATGGGTGGTCTTCACGGGACGACTTTCGTCTACCACCAATTCTAATTTATATGACTGGCATTTTACGGGTGAGGGATCGAATTCACACCAATTTAGAGGGTATTTTAGAGCTCAGAAATAGATTACAAATATTTTAGTTTTTTTTTAATCTCCGTCGGTGATTGAACCCGCGACCTTTCACTTGTCAAGCAAACGCTTTGAGAATTGAGCTATACCCGCCGGCGAATTATATAATTGAGAGAGTAAGTGTTTGGATCGTTGAAAATAATAAATTTATGATCGGTCCCTATTTGAAGCATATGCACGTCATAAGTGAGCGATTATCATCAACTAGATCCAAACATTATGTTTTTTTTGCTGTAACAATATATCATCCAAAAACCTTTGCGCTGCATCAATCGAAACATTTCAAAGGGCAAGCCTTGCTTTATCGTCTTTCAACTGTGAAGTTGGTTGTGAAAAATATAATCCAATCCTCTGTTGGGAAAAATCGCAATTACTTTCTAGACAACCTAGTGGAATGACTAAAATTACTTTCAACACCAAAGCCCTACGAACCGCTGACGAATCTTGACGCTACAACTCCTCCATCGACGATTTTTTCATAAAACTAAACATAAAACACACTCATTCCAAAATATTTTATATATACCTGTATATATATAAATATATATATATACATATATAATCGTGTAAGAAACAACAGGGTCAGATCCTGTCTGCTCAGAAGTGGGCGACTTCGGATGGCGTTACTCCGGGCCATCATCAGGTCTTCCTGGGTGCAGCTACTCGGACACAACGCACACTCCAGAAGGTGTGACAGGGTCTGCTCCACGCCGCAGTCACATTCAGTCGGTCCGCTGTTAAACAGCCAGGCTTTCATTTGTGTCCTTGCATACTCCGGTCCGAAATATTTTAAGGGACCATATATTCCAACCTTGTTCGTGTCCAGGGCCTAGGTCCTCTTTTGGGGCAATCCAAGTATTACCCTCATTTGCGCTTCTCCACGTGTTCATCTGTAAGGTGGCCTCAGGTATCACCAGTTCTGTTGTCGACTGTAGGAAACTTCTTATTGATTTGAGCCGTGTGGTTATCTTTTGATACCCAATGTATTAATTGGAAACAATTATTGTATTAGCTTAGTCATAAAAAATTATCATAAAAATTAAGTGAGTTTTATGACCACAAGTTATACTCATAATTGATTATAAATTTAACACAGAGGTTACCTACCGGTGGTCCGCGGGTAAAATTTATAAATATATTTAACACACACAGGTATTTTTATTCGTTTGAACATACTAAAAATATATGCAAGCCAATAATAACTGTAAAAATAATAATGAAACTAACGATTCATGCAATTGTAAAGCAAAAAATATCGTTGAACTCTCAACAACAACATAATGAAGACTTCTTATTAAGTTGAGTCTACCCATATGATTGAATGGTCCAGATTAAATCACACAATACGTTTAAAAATGCTTAAAACAATTTATCATACATACATACAAGACTATAGCTGCCTTATCCTTCAAAACTTCTAAATATCGCTCTGGAGTCTGAGAAAGTAATGCGTCGTTTATCGTTACCAAATTTCTGTCCCTGAGCAACACTCCAGTGTTAGAACCCTTTACAGTCCCACTTGGATTTCTCATGTAATTTTTTACTGCTTAAGAGAGCTTTAAATGGGAGCATTGGGATACTGTGCAATACACCCAAAATCATGTTACAACGTTTCTGAGAGATATTCACATAAAATATTCTCATAGTGTCTTCCACGTGTGGTAAGCACTTATCCGCAAGTGCATTGATTCAGAGGAAGAGTATTTTGAAGAATTTGTAGTATTTGTTCTGGTCTGAACAATAAATCTATTTTATAAAGAAAAAGCAAATTACTTTTGTAATGATTCATGTACTTTAACTAAGATTTAGTGGTCTGCAATGCACAAAAGGTTAGTGATCACTTTAGAACATAACTCATGACATATAGCATGCAATTTAAATGCCATGTACAGGGACGGCGTTGGACCGGCTTGTGTCGCAAGCTAGTACATGAGATGTATATGACATGTATATGACAGTCCTCGTCCAGGCCGCGAGAGTCAAACAATATTTGCATCGAACCCATCAATTAGCCGTGGCCGAGAGGGGGCGTGGACCACGAAAGTTCTATTTTGAATACCGCTGAGTTGTACGAAGTATACGCAAGACATTGCACTGATATTTGTAAATTATTGGATGAGATATGTAATTAACGTGTCGCGCATTAGTATCAAATGGTCCACGCATTGGGACCGAAGAGTCAATCATCTCATACCCTTCAATAATGATTTGAAACTGCTTTGATCTTGAAGCTCCTGGAATTTCGTATTTGAGGCCTGTAGAATCTATGCATACTATGGTTTTGCGGAACACATGATGCAGACTCGGAAAATCGGAACGAAGTAGCAAAATTGTAGCTGAAAAACGGAATTGTGGCAATATGTGGTGATCGTTTTTCTAGGTTTATTGTGAATATGATAATGACTGAAAATCGTCTGTAATAATCTATTTTTTATATTTTGAAATTTAAAGCTGCTCAAGCAACTAAAACATTTGCTTGGTGCATCTTGATGTACGGCTGTGAGACATGGTACTTATCTGAAAGTGATAAAAAAGACTAGAGGCCTTTGAGATGTGGTCATACAGAAGAATTCTCGGAATATTCTGGAGAGACCACGTCGCAAACAATGAGGTAGTCAATCCGGTAGATTGGTTTGCAGCCATAG
Organism: Glossosoma conforme; assembly: GCA_022606575.1. Taxonomy (NCBI): domain Eukaryota; kingdom Metazoa; phylum Arthropoda; class Insecta; order Trichoptera; family Glossosomatidae; genus Glossosoma; species Glossosoma conforme. Next base: position 833,264 of record JAGTXR010000030.1, read on the forward strand.
AATCTTGCATCTCGATCTCCATTCCTCACAGTCCTCCGCAACCCTCTTCAGCTCAGCATAAGAGCGACAACTCATGTCCTCGAACACTTGCTGCAAATACTCCCGTCTAGGGTGCTCTCTACAGTTTCTACCCTCAACCATCCCTTCCACAATGTCGTGAAGAAGACCATCGTGGCGCATGATGTGACCGACCCATCGGACTCGCCTCTCAGGGATGGTTCTTATTAGGTGCCTATTTTCCTTGATTATCCTGAGAATCTCATTGTTCGTGACCTGGTCTCTCCAGGGGAGATTGCAAATTTATATTTATCTGTCCTTGAGGATTGAAAAAGATGAAGGAGCGGACATGAGAGATTTCGTCTCACCAGACTTCTTGGGGGTCTGGCGTCCTACAGAGCTGTCTCGGTCAGTGCTCGAGTTGCTGCGGCACGCGCCACAGGCGTGGTCGGCTTTGTTCGGCCGCACCCCGAGACAACGCACACACTGAAGCGTCTTCGATATTTGAGACTAAATTGTGACATATTCCGAATGATCCTAAAGGCCCGTTGCTGGTCTATTGGACAAAACTTATTCTAAACGCAATTCAAATCACATTGATATTGAGGGAAAAATATACCACGGCACTAATGTAAGTCTTATTTATTTGAAATGAAAGTGAATACATGCATTTAATGTAAAAACTACAATATTAGTTAAAGTTAGTTAGTAAAATGCCCTGCACCAACATGCACTGCTCTTAAGTGTGAGGTGCGGATTTATCCCACGCCCTGAAAAAAAACACGTCGCTTCAGTGCGAGATGCGGATTTATCCGAATACTATATTGAATATAATTTTGTTTCGTATTGCGACATTCCACAGTATTTTTTTTGCGATATGTATTGAGTTGTGGGTCATTCTACAAATGTTTCAAATTTGCCCGCTTTTTAAAATAATAATGGATTTACTTAATATAGTTCTGTAGGTGAATATAAATGCAGCACTAACCATTCAAACCACATAAAAAAAACGTCCTTAAATATTCAACTTTATTTTTCATTGACTAATTGATTTATTTCGTGACTTTTTATGAAATCTTATTTCGCACGTAAAGGGTTAAGGCTATTTCTTTCCACGGTTAGGTAAGATAGACTTAAGATGAAACTACTCATTTCAGACCACTTTTGAGTGAAGTCGCTGTAACACTAACTGGCAGTACTGCGACTTGAAAAAATAAAAGTAAAAGAAGAAACCAAGGGGATTGCATTCCCTTTCTCAAGCGGCGTGCATTCATTGGCTCGTGAGCATCGTATAGTCCTTTGTCTTTTAAAACGTTGGACACTAGCACTTAATATATTTAAGTATGTATAACTAAATCAATTATATTTATAAGTATACGGGATTACAGAAAAATTTAAATACTTGAAATTAATGAAAGTATTTACTAGGTATCACTTTTTTGGGGCAAACATGTGTTAAAATAAAAAATATTATAAATATTAATTACTTAAAAGAATCAGTGATAATGTTATATTTTCGTGAGAATTAATTATTTAACCAAATGTGCGCTATGGATTGAGCTAATTGTATCTACACTTAATTATGTTTGCAAAAAGTGCATTTTGTAAGTTTAATAAAAATTAAAAATAAATCTTTAAGGTAAATACTCTTGTACCATGCTATATTTTCTTGCATATATGAAGCCTGTAAATCAACATGTTTATTTTATGAAAATATAATTTTAAAAATATCGTGTCATTTTGTATTAATATCTAGTGTGAACGTGGCTTTATGACAAAAATAGGAGCAGCATCTTTCTCGCCGTCTCGCTCTTCTCTATTGTGTGGTCTGTGTGTCTTGCTCGCACCGGTCAGCGCACACCTGAGCGGGCCCCACTCACACTCGCGTTCGCTCAAATTTTCTTTCTTGTCGTACATTACCGTACCATTACTTATTTGTCCTCGCGCATTATAATGTTCATCACGTTTATACAGCGATCAAAAAATTTAAAATATCACATTTTTTATAATTTTGAAAAAATTGAAAATATAATATAGATACTATTCAAATATTTTCTGTGAGAGTGAAAATTGATCTAATTTTTTTAAGAAAGCAGGAACAAAATGAAAATTGTTTTTGTAACGTCACATCCCATTATTATTATTACATATCCATATTATATCCTGAACATCACCCCAAATTGCTGGCATTAAATCCTGTCAGATGCCATTTTTCATGTCTTTTCCCAAGATACCAACAACTCGTTGTATCCGAGGCATATTATGGGTGATTTGTTAACCTTCTTCTCACATCTTTTTTTAATGTAATCTCATGCAGGAGAGCACAGCCGGTCAAGACCAGTGCACTATATGATGCCCAGTCAGGGAGGCTGGACGCTGCATGCAGGAAACGTTTGTTGTGTTCGTGTTTGTGTGTGGGTTGTGGAGATTGCAAGTGTGAATTTATCTGTTTCTTGAAGAGATCCAGATTGTAGGAAGGAGGAAACACATACGCTGGAAGAGCATTCCAAAGTTTAAGAAAGGAAGGAACTTTGGAAACTGCCAGTTCTTGGTCAACACACATTAACCGTGTGTTCGGCAAGTAAAAAGTGGAACATATAGTCACCACAATTGCACCACTTAGTTCTGTCAGAAGTCAATGTCGATTCTTCACTGTACGACTTTTCTGCACCTGAAGGTCCACTTGGGAACAAATATAATTCAAGACAATATCTAGAGTAGAAGTCAAAGTACTTGAAGAAAGGGTAGCGGTAGTGTCCGAGGCATACTTTTGAGTGATTTGTTAATAATTTTTTTAGTTAATCGGATGAGTTCGACGCTTTCGAGACTTGGAGCATTTTGGAGTATTTTGCCGGCGGGTATAGCTCAATGGTCAAAGCGTTTTCTTTGCAAATCAAAAGTCGTGGGTTCAATCCCCGACCGAGATTAAAAAAATATATTTTTAAATCGATCTCTGAGCTCTAAAGTACCCCGGTTTGTGTGAATTCGATCCGTCACCCGTAAAATGACAGTCATAGCCTATTTAATAAAATTGGTGGTAGACAAAGGTCGTCTCGTGAAGACCACCCTTTCATAGTAAATTCCTGTAATAATAAGGATGATGCGTGAGTCTCTGGCTGTAGTCTATGACGTTGGCGGATCAACACTCCACATGCAGCGCTTAGCCATATGCAGTATGATGAGCGTCATAGAATTCCACAGATGAGACTTCAGAATTATTATCACCATCTGTCGATATTCTACTGTATTTGTTTACATTAAAAAAATTACCTAATTTGTAAATAAGTATATTTTTAATTTCCATACTTACTACGATACTTTAAATGGGAACGACTTCTCGGACATCTGTATAATCGACGGTACAGATATGTCATAGTCCATGGACATTTTAGACAGTTACAAGTCTCGAGTAGATTTCTGAGGTGGCTAACATGAAAACAACTCAAAATATTAAATATATTATTTTTATTTTAGTTGAGTTCTACCGGGTTACCTTATTTTGACACACGACAAAACGTTTTACTATCTAAAAAAATATGTTCTGTAATATAATTTAAATATTTGTTTTAAGTATTATACCCGCCCTAAAAATACTGAAAATAGGTGAAAACTCATTCACAAAGTACTTTTATATTACTCGTACTATTGGCATCATCATCAATTGTACTCGATAATATGATAATGTCAGCAATGCAGTCCCTGATATGACTCAAAAATAACATACAAAAGTTTTTTCAGCCTGGGTGACTTTTATTTTATAGGTAAGACTTGCTAACATTATATGTGGATATTCTCATATATCTGTTTACGTGCAAAAGCGTATTTGGAAGAATATTTTTTGTAAATAGTGTTACCATAAGGTCTACGCTTTCCTCTTAATTTGTTGTAAATCAATTTATTTGTCCCTGACAATTATCTGAAGATAAGGAGGCGTAGATTGTTCATTCTCCCAATAAGTAACACTCACCTGCCAGAGATTATGTCTTCTGGGGGAGGGATCAGACTGTTTAACCACATCGCTTCTTGATATATTCGACGCAAGGGAGGCCCAGTTCAGACACGAGCTCTACGAATTTGTTGGAGTCGTCTGTTTGATGAGCATTGAGACATTCAGTTGTTTGTTTTTATTGCTTTGATTTTCTTTAGTACTTAATAATGATGTCAGTGGGATGCGGAAGGCGGAGGATCGAAGAGGATGGAGACTCATGCGGGAGGCCTACGTTCAACAGTGGACGGACATAGGCTGATGATGAATGATGTCAGTTTTAATAAAGCTGATGACACAGATAGGTACTGTTAGTCAGTTATCGGTTGTATTTTCGGGTCCATTTTGGTTCGTCGTCCTCCGAAGTCATTTGCATGACAATGGCATCGGGTGCGGCGTCGAACCCCACTTGGCATTTATTTTTAATACTTCATCGTAAATTTCTTTTCGTCCAAATTCTATTTACTCATAGTTTTCTTCTTCAATCAATTCTATCATTTTATCTTCATATATCTACATAATTATAGCATGATGTAGCTCTTGCTGACTGGTACCGAAAACCTGGATATACAATCTTTCGTCTCTTATTTCTGTTCGCTTGTCATACATTTATGTGACCGCCATATTGGGACTAGTTATATAGACCGCCGCTTGTGGCGTCGGTGCGACAACCCATCACGCCAGTTGTGTCCCGCCCGTCGGCGAGAGTATATTGTATTGTGGCTCGGCCTAATGCTGTGACTAGGTCGAGCTCTAAATTTGTAAAGTTGTATCGTAAATATATGTCAGTGTGCTTCTGAAAAAGTCTGTGTTATAAATCTGCTCCTAATCCTGCCATCACGCGACTGAAGAACAATCTTTTGAGAGAGAGGAGGATGTTACTATGTACTTTGTTTAACCTTCAAAACCTTATTTACTTTTTGTTATGTGAATATTAAATCGCCGAAAATCAACAATTTGAGGCGATGTGGTTGAACAGTGTAGTCCTTCTCCTAGGCATAGTCTCTGGCAGATTATTATTACTTTTTAGGAGAGAACGGATAATCTGTGCCTCCTTATCCGCAGATGAAAGTTCGTCACATACAACCTTCTTATAAGCTTCGTTCTGTTCCTTTGCATCCTAGGTCATCTTAAAATCTTTTAGTACAATCGATATATTTTTTACTTAACCAGATGCATTGCGATTGTGGCTGTTGTTGTGGGGACGTCACCTATCACTTGTAGTTGAACTCTTTGGTGATTTGCATGACAATAACATCGGGTGCGGCTTCAAACCCCAGACTTCCACCCGCACCTCTTTGGACCACTTTCAACTTTCATCTTTGCAAATGCAGTAATACATTTCATCTAGCCAAGCTTTTTGCATCAAGGAGATGAACCTAAAACGGAAAACCTAATATGGAAGGAAGAGAGCTATCTACAAGTATAACCCATTGTTCCTACTTTCTCATTAATCAATTTTTGGCCTTTGTAAATGGTTTTGGATTGATCTGCACCATACAAATTGGAAAAAGTATTTCATTTTTGAGCCTCACCATTTTTCTTTACCATTTAGATTAGTTTTAGTTAACTCTTTCCATTTTTTTTTTAAATTTTTAAGTCTTTTCCCTATCAATATTTTATAAGTTTAAGTAGTTTATTTGAAATGACCATATTGATTTTAACTGACGTGTGAGGATAAGGTGACATTTCAGAGAATTATTTTATGTACTATTTTACCTTTTTCTTGCTTGCGTTAATCAACCTTTAACGCAATAGTGATTGAAAATAATTATAAAAATCATGTAATTATTGATTAATCAATTATAACTGCAATCATTTTTTCGTTTTTTTGTCAGACATCCAACAATTTTTTTGTCAATTGACATTATTTTCTAACGTTTTAATTGAATCGTAATAAAAAATTAAGAAAAAACAACTTAACTGCAGTAAATTTTATAATTGAAATTACATTACAACGCAATTAATATATTTAAAAAAAAAAACTACATACGTAATCTTCTTCGTAGTATCAATCCGGTGGATTGGTTTGCGGCAACAGAATCTTGCATCTCGATCTCCATTCCTCTTGGTCCTCGGCAACCCTTTTCAGCTCAGCATAAGCGCTACAATTCATGTCCTCGAATATTTGCTGCAAATACTCCCGTCTAGGGCGCCCTCTACAGTTTCTACCCTGAACCATCCCCTCCACAATATCGTGAAGAAGACCATCGTGGCGCATGATGTGACCAATCCATCGGGCTCGCCTCTCTGAGATGGTTCTTATTAGTTGCCTATCTTCCTTGATTATTCTGAGAACCTCAGTGTTCGTGACTCTCCAGGAAATTCGGAGAATTCTTCCGTACGACCACATCTCAAAGGCCACTAGTCTTTTTTTATCACAAACGTAATAGAATCTTCATGTAGTGAAAAAACGTCATTTAACATTATTATATTTTTTAATTTTTGGTCTCGATGAACTAGTGAAATGGCTCGGTGGTAAGCAACATGTGCAATAAACAGGACATATGTATACTGTTTACGGTTCAAATTTCATTTCCGCAGTTTATTTTTTTCGTATTAATTGATAAGTGAAATGTCATATTAATAAAATAATATATTAATAATTTAATAGATTTGCGTAACCGCTTATGGTTATTGTTATATTAATTTAATACAATTAAATATTTCCATAACCGTTTAATGTCTGGTTTAATATAGGCACCACGAATTTCCGCCAAGATTTCCTGCAATCTGCATTGACTAAATGTTTCAGCTAGGCCGTGAACATGAAAAATGATAAACGATTTTTTTTTCTTACTTCTATAACCGTTTCATATCTGGAATATATAGTCACCACAAATTGACCCCATTCCGTTCTGTTAGATGCCATTGTCCATGCCTTGTCCTACGATCTCCATGGCAGGAACTCGTGGACTGGGAGGAAATAGCAACTTTAGTGTTTGAGGTTTATTTTACCTGATTTGTTACTTGGAATTCTAAGGAAGATCGGAAGATGAACCTATCTTTCCCGAGGCTTGTACCGTTTAGTCCTAAAAGGTTTATTGACCAAATTAGAAAATATATTAATCTAAAAGAAGCGCCCGTTCTAGGTTGTTATAATGTTACACCAATACACTACAATATTAAATATTAAAAATACTTCAATATGGTGTACCTGTTGACATGTATGGTAGTTAACACGTGCCTAGAATTGTCCATTCCTAGGTAATATATTTCATGGCACGAATGATAAGTACAAATGATATTATGCTGTACAGAGAGACCAAGCATTTTAATGTCACTTTAAAAAATGCATTGACCTTTTCACCCAGGAGAAAGTATTCTCGTCGACGCCAACTTTTATGTCGCTTTTTGATAAATTCAAACATTTTTCTTCAAGTGACACATGTCAAGATTCAAAAGAAAAACATTCTCTATTAGTTGTCTCATTATTTTTTTAATACTCTATTATTATACCACATTTACTTACGGCGAATTCGGCAGGGATAATTTCAAAATAAAAATAAATTAGGCACATTGTTAGAGCAGTTTTCGTTATATCACCAAGTCCAGAAGTCAAGCAACTTTGGGCGCACACATATACTTGGATGGGTTACTGCCTCTTGTTAACCGGGTGTCGCTGATTGGGTTGAACCGCTTCTTAGGAAAGAGTGGTCCAAGCCTCCGGAACGTCGTACTAATTATCTAAACTCTGTTAAAAAATCCGATTAAAAAAAATCACCCAAATATCAAAGGGATACTACACTTGATATCTCTTTAAGTACTCGGGTTTCTGCTCAGAAGTTCATCGGGAACCACTCTATATATCTGAAAATGAAAGAAACGTAAATTATTATGCCACTTTCACGATTATGGGTACATTTCTGAAAGGAATTTGAACCAAATAAGTGAATAATAATGTTTGTTTCATTTATTATACACAATTTAAATTGTATTTTAAATAATAAAATATAATCGGAAGAGCGATGCTTGGAAATATTCGTAGTATCCTCGAATCTTAATAGTAGGAACTCAGTTCTTTAAAAGTATTTTTGAATATCTGTGACTTAAAAACGATTGAAATCCGTGGTTCGGACATTGCTCGGCGAGTCATAGGAGCGGTTCCAGCGACCAGTAGTGTAATTTATTTTAAAGAATGGAGATTATTACGGTCGTCATCGAGCCGAGCCCAGTCGTCTTCATTCACCTGGTCGCATTGTTCTCAGGTCACCGTCCATTAAGACCAAGAAGTTCAACAGAGCAATTACGGAATACGAAGAATTGAGATGAATCCAAAATATCGTCTTCTAGAACTAGAATTATAGACAAAACAATACAACAAGCAATGCGTCACTTGTGCTTCATCTGCTTGAAAACATTGCCACAATTCCACTAATTGCCACACATTTATTATCGCTATTTGAGTATTTTTGCGTAGATAACGTAATTGTTTAACTCCTCGCGTCCCGTGTGTACTGTATTTATTCTATAAGACTCATATACATATAACATCCTCCTCTCTCTCAAAAGGTGTTATTCCGTCGCCTGAGGGCATGATGAGGAGCATTTCAGCAAACAAAGACTTTTTCAGAAGCACATTGACATATGCGTACGCTAAAGCATTACAAGCTTCCGGACAGGCGGAATGACATGCCGCCGGCCGTAAACAAACTTTTCGACCGTCAGCCTACCACTGACCCGTGCGGCCCGTGGTCGGTCACCAGCGCCGTAAGCGGCGGTCTATATAACTAGTCCCAATATAGCGGAAACATAAATGTATGACAAGCGAACAGAAATTAGAGACGAAAGATTGTATATCGAGGTTATCGGTACCAGTCAGCAAGGGCTACATCATGCTGATGTCACAATGATACTTATTTTTTAAATTAAGTTACATTTTTTTACAATTACAAGATTTGTCGGATAGACCTTCACTCTCTTAGCTTTTCTGTTGGAATTCAAATATATACCTGTTGTGAACTTTGTATTGAACTAATCAATTGCTGTAGCATGCGCAAATATGCAATCTGTATCTCAATATTCCGCTTTCCTACATTCACCCTTCTGTCGCTTTTCTTTTGATGTTGTCGGTTTATCTTGCAGGGGGTCGGCTAACTACTGACTTGCAAGTTCTTGGCTGACACTCCAACAACTTTCTTCTACATCGACCATTTTTTCGAAAGGTAAGTGCTGCCCATCGCTAATTGTAAGCGTCTTTTTTTTCAGTAACGTCAAACACTCGAATACTTTTGCTCAAATATATTTGTTTTGAATTAGATCAATCAAACCAAAAAAAGGGCTTAGTTCTAATTTTTGTGTAATGTACAGATTTAGATTTATTTCAAGAATTTTAATTTAAAGCTCCGCAAGCAACTTGCCAAAACGTTTGCTCGGAGAATCTTGATGTACGGCTGTGAGACATGGTGCTTATCTGAAAGTGATAAAAAAAGACTAAAATAATTCTCGGAATTTCCTCAAAGAAACCACGTCACAAAAAATGAAGTTCTCAGCTTAATCAAGGAAGATTGGCACCTAGTAAGAACCATCTCAGAGAGGCGAGTCCGATGGATCGGTCACATCATGCGTCACGATGGTTTTCTTCACTACATTGTGGAATGGATGGTTGAGGGTAGAAACTGAAGAAGGCGTCCTAGACGGGATTATTTGCAGCAAGTGATCGAGGATATGAGTTGTAGCTCTTATGCTGAGCTGAAGAGGATTGCAGAGGATCGAGAGGAGTGGAGATCGAGATGCAAGATTTTGTTGCTGCAAACCAATCCACCGGATTGATACTACGAAGAAGACAAGAATAAGCTTCTTTTTAATGTAATATCTACTTGTCTTGCAACGTAACAGCTTTTCGTTTCATTTCTTCGGCATCGATCTGCAAATCTCCTATTCTGGGAAGCGGTGGACGATGATTATTCCGCGAAGAAATATCACGATTTACGACGTATGGGCGGAGGCCAATCCATCGCCCTTTATTGGCAATCCGTATTATTTCCTGCCATTCTGAACAGTCCATGGAAGACCGACAGTAAACTTGTATTGTTTTCTTCATCGGAGTAACGAAATATTTGGAATATTTGAATTTTGAATAATGTACACTGAACGCCTTCTGTAGCAAATTTTTTAAACATTTATTTATGTTGAAATCAGTATGATGTAGCCCCTAGCTGACTGGTACCAAAAACCTCGATATACAATCTTTCGTCTCTTATTTCTGTTTGCTTGTCATACATTTATGTGTCCGCCATATTGGGACTAGTTATAAAGACCGCCGGTGCGACAGCCGATCACGCCAGTCGTGTCCCGCCCTTCGGCGAGAGCATATTGTATCGTGGCTCGGCCTAAGGCTGTGACTAGGTCTAGCCCGGAAGCTTGTAAAGTTTATGATAAATATATGTTAATGTGCTTCTGAAAAAGTCTGTGTTATCAATCTGCTCCCAATCCTGCCATCACGCGACGGAATAACAACCTTTTGAGAGAGAGGAGGGTGTTAATGTAAAGATATAAAAGAGTACCTGCAGAGGGACTTAGTTCTCTACGAACTCTATAACTCTTAAGAGGATCGGCTTACATTGCATATGGAAAGAGTATGTAGTGTTCGCTTGCGTGTAGGTATAGAGGGGAATGCAAGTGTTAATTAATATGTTTCTAGAACACATTAAAATTGTATTCGAGAAGAAAAACGGGTGTTTTTTTTTATAAAATAATTACGTGCAGTACTTCGCAAAACACACACAGCCACAAGGTAGAAATGGAATAAAAATAAATACGTAAGGTGTCATTTAATGTTGATCACGTTAACTGCGTGTGTTATCCCGAGAATATTATTAAAGTAGTTTGATAGCAAAATACCATCATAAACAAGCACCAGTTTATTAACCCTTTCATTACGGCTCGGTGGAAAACAAATTATACTGTCAATTATAAAACTATTATTTGAAGCATAAATGTAATTATCTGGTCTATTTTCATATATCACATTGGTTCTTGTATCCTTTAGCTATCATATGATGCATAAAAAACTATTCTAAGTAAAGAGAAAAACAATATATCACGGCTACCGATGTCAACGGTAGGGGAATCTTACACGGCATATATCTTGAACAAGTTAAGTTTCAAATGATGACAGAGACTTCTAGACGACAATACAGAATACGTCTCCTATTCGAAAATCAACGTAATGTAAAAGAAGTCAATATAAAAAGCGTTTGACGTATCTGTTGGCAGGCGGTATGAATAGAGAAATTTTGTGATGGTAGAAATAAATATGTTTTATCAATACAAAATGATTAGCCCGGTGCTGCAGAGATTTCATATAATCCCTTACAAATGACTAGTTACGCCATTGGCGTGCATGTGAGCAGCGGTCATAACTATAAAAAAGTTCGGGATGATATTTTCTAGCATTAAAACAAGCAGGTAGTTTCGCTTTAACGATGAACTTTGAAAGTTATTGAAAATTGAAGGGATTCAACTCAATAAGGCGAACCGTACTTTATGGTCTATTATTTTTTAGAGTCAATAGAAAATGTTCATTTCATTACAATCTATATTTAAGGTGGTTTTTATATGCATTATGATTTACATTCATTTACAATAGCATACTCTGCACCGACCTGGATCGATAACTCTAAAACTCACCTTCCTAAACTACAGGTCATACAAAATAAGGCCATTAAAATCATTTTAATACACCTTCTAGAACTAACGTCCAACACTTCCATACCCAAAATAAAATCCCCACTATCCACTAACATTTTCAAAGACTCACAATGAAATTTTACTGTAACACTAAAACTCACACTAATCCCCTGATCAGAAGGTTAGGGGAATCAATGTCTTTGTGCAGTTCTCACCATCAACAGGTCTAAGCGACTGAACTAATATAACGTTATTTTTTTTAATGTGTTTCTTTGTTATTCACTGTGTTTCTTTAATCCTCGCCTTACTATGTTAAGAACTTTCGCGCGTTCCGATCGTGTGTACTCGTTACACATTCTGATTTAAAGTGAATAAAACGAGTAGAAATTCGAAAAAATTAAAATATTCAAAGATATCGCTTAATTTTATAATAGTTGATGTCAAGCAGTAATAATTGACACCTTGGCGCTTCCGAGAGCTACTAACATTACTTAGCCTGTGTTTCGATATCAAAATAGATGCCGACGCATCTGGGTATTTTAATTTTATTTTTACACGCTTCCGACAGGTTGAATAATATGATAGTTTCTTGATTGTAGTGGTGAATTTATTCCGGATTTTAGAAAATATTTCCTGCTGATAATTATTATAAATATATATTTTTTCGTAAATGTATTAAGGAGGAATACCTACAATCTGAACCCTGTGTGTATTATATTTATAGAGATATTTAAGTTATTACAATGTGTAGTCGATAGACATCACCGGGGAGGAGAGGTTAAATTGTCTAGAGTTAGGTATGTTAACTAGGCTTAAGGTTTTGCTCGTGTGAAAAATAAAATCCATTTCAAGTGACTTAGGGAATTTAATTTAATATTAATCAATATAATAATGTATCTTAAGTAAGAGATAACTCTGTCTGTAAACTTAATATTAATACCATTAAGGTTTTATTGAAGATGGTCTTCAGGAAGGCCGAAACATGTAATCGTTAAAATAAATTGTAAATCAAAACTAAATATTTTAAATTTATTATTTTTTTAATTAAAATCAATTCTATAATTATAATATTAATAACAAAACAACCAAGAGAAATAAGAAAAACCTTCAGCCAACAAGATATGCCACCTGGAATGTTCGAACATTACTGCAGAACGGCGCCCTAGACGGGAGTATTTGCAGCAAGTATTCGAGGACATGAACTGTAGCGCTTATGCTGAGCTGAAAAGGGTTGCGGAGGACCGAGATGAATGAAGATCGAGATGCAAGATTCTGTTGCTGCAAACCAATCCACCGGATTGATACTACGAAGAAGAATATTAATACGTCAATTTATAATTTTATGTTAACGTATCCTCAAGTTTACATAAAGATTAATTTTAAAAAAATGAGTTTACATGTAATTATGCCACGACTTTGGCGATTGATAATAGGTAAGCTTAATACATCTCTGCAGATCTATCATCATACGCAGAAGAACTCAAATAGTGGCTACCCAACGTATAGGCACACTCAAGTGGCAATGGGCAGGACATATCTGTCAAAGAGACGACGGTCGATGGGGGAGAAAAGTATTGGAGTGGCGCCCAAGAACTGTCAAACGAAGCATTGGCCGACCCCCTGCAAGATGAACTGACGACATAAGTAGAATAGCGGGAGTGACCTGGATGCGTAAGTCGGAGGATTGAAGAGGATGGAGACTCATGTGGGAGGCTTACGTTCAACAGTGGACGGATACAGGCTGATGATGATGATGATGAAGAGATCTCTCATCCGAAATTTTAAAGCATCTTCAAGCTTAGTCTCGTTCATAGTTCAGGGTGTCCTTGCTAGACGCTGAACACGCTGTGTGGCATCGCACAGAAATAAAGGAAAGTAGAGAATGACTATGTAGCGTAATTCACGCAAGGTAGGACTGGTTGGATACGTCGTTCTCATCTTTCCGGATACTAACTACCATGGCTTTTCTATACACGCGGCGACCTCCGAAGAAGTAAAAAGTCCGATTCGTCACGTCTATTTTTTATTTATTTTTGTGTAATCGCTTACAGGAGAACACATCCGGCCAAAACCAGTGCACTCTATGACGTTCAGCCAGGGAGGCTGGACGCTGCATGCAGGAAACGTGTGTTGTATTCGTGTTTGTGTGTTAGGTTGGGGAGATTGCAAGTGTATTTTTATCTGTTTCTTGAAGAGATCCAGATTGTAGGAAGGAGAAAACACTGACGCTGGAAGAGCATTCCAATGCTTACCAGTGGCATTAAAGAAGGAACTTTGGAAGCTACCAGTTCTTGGTCGACACACATTAACCGTGTATGGATGTTCGGAAAGTTAAAAACGAGTTTGTTGATTGTGGGTGGGTGCAGGAGGAATCAATTTTTTAAGTTCCGAAGAGCAACGACCGTTGTAATAACGGTAGAAAAGACTTAGTGAATCAATCTTACGCCTGTGTTCCATTGATTGAGGATTAGAGGTAAGAGTGTCATTGTTTATCAAACGAATTGGTCTTCTTTGAACTTAATCAATTAAGTTTAGAAGGTATTTAGACTCTCCAAACCAAGGGTGACTGCCGTATTTAAGGATAGGTCGGATTTGTCCATTATATTGAAGAAGAATTTGTTTATCTTTAAAATACCGATGTGATCTATATAATACACCTAGTTTTTTGGAAGCGAAACTGGCTCTATATTTCATTGACTCGTAATGTTTGACATTATTCGAGATTGATACTCCAAGGATGTTGATGGAGCTTGTTTTTGTAAGAGAACAACCGTTGAAAGATACATTAGATATAAACACATAGATAAAAAGATATTGCTTTTATACCCACGAAAAAGTAATCAGAAAACAATGCCTTAATCAGTGGGCATAAGGTACTAAAAATGGACTAGAATTGAGTATGATTGTCTATTTAACCCGAGATTTACACGTAAGAATCATGTTCTTTAGTTTCTAAGCTGGACATAAAAGTATAGCGCATAAACCTAGTTGGTCATCTATCAATGAACATTTTTTGCACCAATGCCTCAATGGTTCCTCTCGATAATTTTCAATGGACTCTGCTCAACTTCATAGCTGGCATCTGACAACTGGACAAAGCTCCTCAGCATCTAAAAGATGGACGTTAAAGCTGTCCGAAGAGATCAAAGGTGGAAACAACCTCTATGCATGAACTTTTGACACACCAGGTATACTGTTGAGAATACTGTTAAACGCTTATGAAGTAATCTCGTGTGTATTATGCGATGCAGTCAAATTGATTTAATACAATAAAAGTAATACAAACTATATATTAGGTTGTTCGGAACGCAAATATATTTTTTAGCAACATCTTTTAACGAAGGCGTTACAAATTATCATTAACGATCTAATTCGATAAATGTAATCCATCAGCGATCTCACGAGAGTTGTTATTTGGTTTTATTTATACAATTTATACAATTTTTTATTTAATTATTTCCTTAAATGACATTACAAAAAATACTATTTTAATTCGTTATTGAATGTATATGATGTGTGATGATGTAAATGTATTGACACATTTAGTGTCAATAACCTCACACGCAGAACAAGTGTCGGAATACGCAGCGCAAATAGTTAAGATTTGTGACAGCAAAAACTATGTCATAAGTATTTAATGGTTGACAGACAAATAACACGGCATTATTATCACAAAATCAAACGTCGAACATTTCGTATCCGTCCACACCAGCACTGAATCTGAAGCAATATTACACTAAATATGTCAATATCTTCAGTCAATCTGGTTTCAACCACTGTTCACTGCGATTCTTTCGTCTTACACATATCCAGGGTTGAACGATGATCCTTGCAGGCCACACTTCAGCCGCCATGAGAGACTCCAGTGAAGTCGCGATGACCCTGACATTGAAAGATGTTGACAGCGTCCGTCTGCTGACAATCCTCCTGATGGTCGTCTGAGGGATTGAATGCAGCGGTCGTGTGTCTTTATAAGCTTCAGCAGGCCTGATGAGCTTGGCGTAGTAAATGCTCAATATTTAAGACCGTCCTACAAGCAACCAAGTCTTACAGATTATCAACTGAAACTCAATAAAATATATTTCCTTGAAACTCGAACTCTAGATTATTCGCATAATGTCGGACGTTTGAATTGCCCGTCCATGACTCTCAAATATCATCTGTATTATTAAGACATCATACAATTAACGATGATGCCCCGGAGGTTGCAATAAGTACCATCTCTCTGTCTATCGTTTAGCTGTAATAAATCGTGAGGCACTTACGACCTCTGGCTTTTGCTAATTAGTTGCAAAACAGATATGTTTTGATTAAATGAAATGGGTGTCGTGAAAACGTAGTACGACTATAAATAATATGCGTAAAATAATTATTATACTGTCCTAAAGGGAGGCTCAACCTAAATGATCTAGGCCTCAATACCATCGAAATAATCATTCAATTTCCTTAAGTAATATGACTATATAACCGAAATATGCCCCTGATGATACTATAGCTGCAGTATCTTCAAGTCCCCAGGAAGTAGTCGGGATTCATATTTGTTTCCAGGTTGAATTTCCGGTGCAGATATGTATGTTGACAAAAGTCTTTTATACCGTTATTTTCATGGCCAATGAATTCAAATAAGTATTTTTTTTGCAGCCATATACAACCATCGAACTGGCAGTGTCCTAAATGCAACCGGGTAAGGTTTGAAATGCTCTTCTAGTATCACCAGTAATGGCTTTAGACTCTGCGGTGCCCTAAGGATTTCTGGCGCCCTATATGGTGTATATTTAAAAAAACTAAACAAAATTAATTGACCCCGTCGCCCCTAGCTTATTCGACGCCCTGGGGCACCGACCCACTTCGCCACTCCCTAAAACCGGCACTGAGGTTCACCGTTTTCTCACTCATACAATCTGAATCTCTTAAATAAACATATCAATGTATACTTGTAACCTTCACAACCAGCACACAACACACAACATATTAACATCAAATGAAAAAATAACTGAAACGGTCCGAGGCGGAGCGTGTGCTTTCAGGCCCCGGCCAGATCACAATCCACTACCGGTCGCGGGACAACTGGCGACTGGCCACTAAGCGTTCGTAGTGAGAGACAGGTTAGCGCCACAAGTATATATCTAAAGAACTATTCCTGTAAACGGCTTGGACCTGTCAAATAAATAAAAAATGGCGGCACAGCATCATACTTAGACTTATAAATTTTATTGTGCTAGACGAGCGAACAAAAATAAGAGACGAATGTTCGTATATCGAGGTTTTCGGCACCAGCCTGCAAGAGCTATATCGAGCTGATATCAATATGTATCGTGCATGTGACGTCTATCTGTTCTGGAAAAAAGGTCGCATTGTTTTAAATGTGTTTATATTTAAAAAAACAATTATTTTAACAGGATGTCCAAGATATGCGCCCAAAGTACATCTCAGACCGCAAAGGTCTTGCTCATCGTCATTTTAACAACTCAGATATGATAATGGCTACAACAATGGTAACCGGTCATGCGGACAAACAATGATCAAGTCAGGAATAAAATTAAAGGTGTGGACGGTACGGCGAGGTCAAACCGCCCTACCCTATAAGGCTGACCCGAGGCGCTTATAACATTCCCATCCTGAAATGTTCAACAATAAAAGAACAACCAATACGAAAACACACTCAAAACGCACAACTAGAAAGACATAAGCGGACAAAAAAGTCGCTTGAATCGTTTTATTACTGACATTTTCCAATACGTCAAAACAACACCTACACTAAGATTGCGCATCACAATAAAAAGATGTAAGCGACTAAATGTGGCGTTTAATTCATTACGATTGTGAGATGTTTGGTAGTGAAGATGATGCCAATATCAGTGTTGTAATGTTGTGTGGAGCGGTAAAGGCTTAAGCGCACTCGGGACGTAATTATACCTTTGAAACAACACAAATTGTTTTTTGATGATACTGCCAGTCGGAGCGAAAGTTTATCGATTTTAAATTATTAAATTGTTTTGCGTCTTCTATCAGTTTTTTTTATGTAAACATATACAGGAAAATGTATTACGAAAAGTATATTACGAGTGATATTTAAATGCTAATGTTAAATTAATAATATAGTAGAAAATATAAATATGAAAAATAAATGATAATTAAATCATAAACATTACACTATCTGCTCCCTTAACAGGAGCATATGGACATCACGAACCGCCGTCACAAAGCTGTCAACCACCTTGGTCCTCGTTTTTTTTTATGTAAACGCATGCAGGAGAGTACGCCCGGTCAAGACCAGTGCACTATGACGCTCAGCCAGGGAGGCTGGACGCTGCATGCGGGAAACGTGTGTTGTGTTCATGTTTGTGTGTGGGTTGGGGATATTGCAAGTGTATATTTATTTGTTTCTTGAAGAGATCGATCAAGGAAGATTGGCACCTAATAAGAACCATCTTTAAGCTCTTAAGAGCCCGTTGGATTGGTCACATCATGCACCACGATGGTCTTCTTCACGATATTGTGGAGGGGACGGTTGAGGGTAGAAACTGTAGAGGGCGCCCTAGACGGGAGTATTTGCAACAAGTATTCGAGGACATGAATTGTAGCGCTTATGCTGAGCTGAAAAGGGTTGCGGAGGACCGAGAGGAATGGAGATTGAGATGCAAGATTCTGTTGCTGCAAACCAATCCACCGGATTGATACTACGAAGAAGAAGAGATCCAGATTGCAGGAAGGAGGAAACACAGGCGCTGGAAGAGCATTCCATAGCTCACCGGTGGCATTAAGGAAGGAACTTTGGAGACTGCCAGTTCTTGGTCGACATACATTAATCGTGTATGGATGTTCGGCAAGTGCAAGACGAGTTTGTCGACTGTGATTGGATGCAGGAGGAATTAGTTCTTTAAGTTTCGAAGAGCAAACCGTGGTAATAACGGTAGAAAAGACTACAAGAACCAATCTTACGCCTGTGTTTCATTGATTGCAGGTTAGACGTAAGAGTGTCATTGTTTATCAAATGAATTACTCTTCTTTTTGTCTAACCCCATGTCAGCTCTGCCTCCCGTAACTGCGCCGAGAATATTCTATACTTTATAAAGATCACGACGGCCTTCTAGAACGGAGCGAAACTGGGGGTTAGAAGAAAAGGCAGCTGTGGTTTATGCTCTCCTGCGCCATCCATAGTACGTGTTACAACCAGTTTCAAATTTGCGGAATGTAGTATGAAAGGCTGCGTTGTCCGCTCTCTCACTTTGTCATTCCTCACAGAGTCAAACCATCGTACTCTCAGTATTCTATACAGAAATCTGCTTTAGAAACTCATTATACTGAATTAGGTTTTGGTGAGATTCTATTATCTACAGACGTAAAGAAGAAAAGGAATGCAATCATTTAAGGATGTTAGAATTATGAATTTTCTCAGTTGCGTTTATATATTTTATACTACATATTTTCTATTATATGATTTAATTAATAACTAAATATTATCAATTAATTATATAAGTAAGGCAAATATATTAAGCAGGTATTTAATGCTGAAAACTGGCGCTGAAAAATCGCTGAAATTCATTCTCATGTCACCGCTGCATAATAGCCGATAGTTAAAACCCCTATAAGTTCTGGCACAAAGCCGCGAACAAACGTCAGCTAACTGTATACCCGCTTATACAGCCAACTGAAATGAAATGACGTTTCAGGAATACCAGCTCTGCACTTAAAACAATAAAGAGCGTTGGGTATTCATACAGCCTTATTATTCACAGTATCAATCTTGATAATTAGTTTGCATCAACAAAAATCATATCGTTCTTCACGGCATTATAGTTTATGTTAACACTTGTAAATACTCTGGTTAAGGGTGCTTTCTTCAATCTGCACATTAAAGTACGAGTGTCATTTAGTGAAATAGACCATTATTACGTTTATAATGTAGGTTATAAATCGCTTTTTGAAATTATTGTTATTAGGACTTCTTCTTCGTAGTATCAATCCGGTGGATTGGCTTGCAGCGACAGAATCTTGCATCTCAATCTCCATTCCTCTCGGTCCTCCGCAACTCTCTTCAGCTCAGCATAAGAGTTACAACTCATGTTCTTGAACACTTGCTTCCAAATTATTATTAAATTATTAGGACTAAAAGTAGTTTTATTTCTGTCTGCTTCACGCAAAATATCAACTGTCAACTTAATCTTTTCCATCCCACGGCATCTTCTACTTTGAGAGTATTTTTATTTCAAGCGTAATATTTAATTAAGTAGGTAATATACAAAACCTAATTACGAGTATATCGTGTTGCCCCATCCCTTAGGACCAAATGGTTCACTTTATTTTTTAAATGATAATTTTGGAACGAAATATATGCTTAGATACTACGGTAGCTTTCATTCTTCGAGTTACCAAGCTATGCACAGCGCTTACTCGGTGGAACTTGAATGAAGTGACGACTTAGAATGGTGCGAGAATAATCGCAGCTTATGGAATTGCATGACAGAAATTCTATAAAAAAAAACCTATGAAAATTTTACATGGCTAATAAACCAAAAAGTTTCATGATAATAACCGATTTTATTGTATTTTTTTATCTTTATATTGTTAATAATATTCTTAATATGTATAAACATGATATTAATTATTAATATAGAAATTTTGTTTTAACGTGTGTGTTCGTGTATGTATACCCGTTTAAATGTGAGCACGAATTCATTATTATATGTTGTGAATGTGTGTGTGAGCGATATGAAAATTTGTAAAGGTGCGCGATACTACCCACTTTATAACTGCGTACACTCGACAAGACAATTTTATTACAGAAAATATATTAATCTTTCAATTTAAATAAATTTAGTTGTATAAAAAAATGATTTTTCAATATGTACTTGTATTATTCCTTCAAAATCTGTTCCATGTCTACATTTATGTTCAAAAGTAGCCGTCATTTAATTCTGTTAGTTGCCATTGTCCATGCCTTATCCGAAAGTCCACTTAAGAACCAACACGGTCAATCTATGCCTCCTATAAGGCACGATTTTTTTTGTAACAGAGATTTTCTCGCAGTGTTGATTGGCGATTTTTCTTATATTTGTTGGTCCCTTTTAATATAGTTATTTTTGGTTGAACAGTCTTTTATGACTTAATTATCCAGGCAGGGAAGCATCAGGCTAATTGTCTGATCTAATGAAAACGTTATAGCAGTTATATACGAATTGACTTTATAGTTACCCATAATGTAAGGCCCTGGGACTTTAATCGACAAAAGGGAAGCATATTTTGGGTGATTTATTAATCTGAATTATTAAAAAGATCTGACGAATAACCCGACGTCTCGAGGCTTATGCCATTTAGTTCTAAGTAAATTCGTACCCAAAATAATGACGTGCGGATGTTAACAGGTGATAACCCGTCCATGTTTGCGTCCACATCTAATGTTACTTAACTTCGGTGAACTAACAAAAACGTGATATTATCGTTTAGGAGCTTTGCAACTATTTAATTACTTGTATTCTGAAGATATGCTAATTGTATTCGTCCAAAGTGCAAAGAAACCTGAGATGCGAATAAAATTGAAAGGTGCCGAATAATTTTATTTTATAAAAGCGCGTGCATGAGAGCACAACCGTTTGAGACCAGTGAGATCTACGACGACTGAAAACCTGTGTTTCTTGAAGATTGTATGAAAAAGGAAACACAGATACTGGAAGAACATTCCAGAGCTGATACGGTAGCATTTTCATTGATGAATTTTACGATTGGTTAGCTCTTGGCAGGTTCTTAAAAGCGGTGTGGGTTATGGCCTCATATTTGCGTGTAAACGGTTTGATATTTTAATAAAGCACTCGATGAAATTGCACCTATCTTATCAAGCCATTGGATATGTAAGTAGAGAGACATCCGGATAAGTCAGGAGCAAGTAGAAATACCCTGCAGCTGACGAGCGGTGGTCCTAGCACGGTCTTCGGCAATCGTACATTAAGTTTCACGCTGCCGGAAAGTATAAGAGAGCTTAAAACGGAGGCTTCCTTCGGAGGCAGACTCAATTTTTTGCCTGAAAGTAGTCAAAGTAGCTCTTTTGATATAACCATTTGGTCATAAATAAGTTATATATTTAATCAGATATAAAATAAAAGATTCTTTAATATCATCATCATCATCATCAGCCTGTGTCCGTCCACTGTTGAACGTAGGCCTCCCACATGAGTCTCCATCCTCTTCGATCCTCCGACTTCCGCATCCAGGTCACTCCCGCTATTCTTCTTATATTGTAGACGACCAGTCGACCTCGACTGGTAACTCGCTCTACTTGCGACTGCGGTCCTCGCCTTCGAAGTCCTGGTCTTCCTTCAGCTGGTTGTAAGGCAGCTGTGTCCCGGTCGGCTTCCTGGGCTGTGATGTTTGGCAGCTTCCAGTTCTACGTCCAAGCAGTAGTCCGTGTAGAGCAGTAGGCCGGGGGCGCCGTGAAGTCCAGAGGCCCAGGGAAGGAGACAGTAAAACTCGAAAGTATTTGTAGCTCAACGTTTATTCCGAGTCGGACCTCGGTATTTATACTATTTCGTTCAAGAGGGGGTCGTGCGCAAAGCTCGCAGCTGTTGTCTTTTTTCTCGCGGGAGTTTAGATGAGGAGCGTGGCTGTCCGGCAGCAAATGAGCAAGAGAAGGACAGCTCTACTTATTTCATACTAATTATCGCCAAGGGGGCGTGTCGGCTTTCTCACTGTTTTGCCAATGAGAGAGCCGAAACACCAACTACGAAATCGCAAAGCACCTCGCGGAACGTCATAATATTTACATCGGAGAATATAATAATAAATAACATTATAAACATTATGACGTAACAGATGTATATGAAACTAAATAAGGTCAAATAAAGCTAACAGAGTCAAATGAAACTAAATAAGGTCAAATGAAGCTAAACAGAGTCAAATGAAGCTGAGTAGAGTCAAATGAAGCTAAATAAGGTCAAATGAAGCTAAATATTTTATCAGTGCTTTATTAATGTTTTGTTAGTCATCAGCCGTCCGTAACATATATCGTCAGTCCATCTTGTAGGGGGTCGGCCAATGCTTCGTTTGCCAGTTCTTGGGCGCCATTCCAATACTTTTCTTCCCCATCGACCGTCGTCTCTTCGACAGATATGTCCTGCCCATTGCCACTTGAGTGTGCCTATTCGTTGGGTAGCATCCACTACTTGAGTTCTTCTGCGTATTTCCTCGTTTCGGATTCTATCTTTTAGCGACACTCCGAGCATGGATCTCTCCATAGCACGCTGGGTGAGTTTTATTTTATGGGTAAGACTTGCTGTCAGATTCCACGTCTCTGCGCCATAAGTTAATACAGGGAGGATGCATTGGTTAAACGCCTTAGTTTTAAGACATTGCGGAATTTTCGCTTTAAAAATGTACTTTAATTTTCCAAATGCTGCGCATCCTAGTTGTATGCGCCTGTCGATTTCTTTTGAGAAGTTATTTCGCCCTAGTTGTATTACTTGTCCCAGATAGGTATAGTCGTTTACAACCTCTATTTCTGTTCCTCCAATGGAAATAGGATCGAAGGTCTGTGAAATATGACTATTAATCATGGCTTTTGTTTTATCCATGTTCATTTTCAGACCAATTTTGTTCGACGCTTCATTGAGGTCGTAGAGCATGTCTTTGAGATTGTCAGGTGATTCGGCTATTAGCACTATGTCATCTGCAAATCGGAGGTGAGAAATGTACTCTCCGTTAATATTTATTCCACATTTTGTCCAGGATAGCAGTTTAAAAATATCTTCTAGGGCGTTTGTGAAGAGTTTTGGAGATATAACATCTCCTTGTCTAACACCTTTGTTTATGGAAATATTGTTCTTTAATATATATTTTTTAATTTATGGCAAAGCTGCTAACACGTTGGTTGTACCAACATTTCACAAGTCACCAGCACGCGGGCAGACATCAGTTAGGCGCGTTTATTGTTTTAATTTTCTTTGACATTATTGTTTCGCGAAACAATGAAGTCAAGTATGGACGGACCACCATGACGACCCGCACGCAAAAGTGAACCCTAACAACACTCACAATAAGAGTCATAATCGCTTTAATTGTGAGCGAGAAAGGGGACACACGAGTATTATAATTATTTCGGACATGTGTGCGTGTGTGTTTGATTTAATTGTGTGTGTGTATTTAACGCTCTTTTTAAAAGCAATGACCCCTACATTGAAAAATATATAATTTATTTTGTTTCGTAGTTTATGCATTATTAGGCCGCTTTAAATCGAAGAGCGAAGCCCTTATTTGTAAAAGTATTGTGTGAAACTCAAGATCCAATGCAGCCGTGTAAATGTCTTTCAAAAACAGATGTCTGCGTATAATATTGGGGGTACAACGGTTTCACTTTGGAAAAAATTACGAGGCGAGAGTGGATAAATGGGTGTCTTCCATTTTATAGTCGGTCAAGAAGCGAAGGTGTACCTGTATCTTATCGGGACATAAAAATTCTGCAAGGTAGTATAGACTACAGTTGCCTTTTTTTCAAGCTTACAAATCGCGCCGTCCTGGAAGGTCTTCGGGAATTATACGTAAAATGTATTTGACGGAGCTACGGGAGGCGGAGTTGACATTAAGATTGTTATATCAGCATTTATAGAACGATTTTTTACGACCAACTGTTCATTCCAAAAGCGCTTTTTTGCCTTTATATGTAAAAAGATAGCCTTTAAGTCTGTCTCCGTTTTCAGCTCTCTCATACTTTCCAACAATGAGTTTTAGGCCGTTGAGGACCTAGGTGGATGACAGAGCTTTGTGGTGGCGGCTTGTGATGTCCGTATGCTCCGGTTAGATGAACAGATATGGTAGTGATGATGATATTTATAATCGTGTCGGAAACAACAGGATCAGATCTTGTCGATGGCGTTACTCCCGGCCATCATCAGGTCTTCCTGGGTGCAGCTACTCGGAGACAGTGCACACCCCAGAAGGTGTGACAGGGTCTGCTCCGCGCCGCAGTCACATTCAGTCGGTCCGCTGTACAAGTGCCAGGCTTTCATTTGTTGTGATGATGATGATGATGATGATGATGATGATGATGATGATAATGAGAATGTATACAGCTATTTCATACGTATGCCAATCCCAATTGTATACGAATACGCCTGTAGATTTCTTTTCACATATTGTATCATCCTAGTTAGATTTCTTACTCGCATATTGCTATAATTTTGAATATATTCTTATTCTTTCAGCACCCATTATTAACGTTAAAATACCCTAGCACGGGTTAAGGAAGGTTCACATTTGTATTTAGTTCACTTGTGTTAATGCACATTGGTGAAGCGATTTCTCGTGTTGGAGAGGCAGCTCGTTGACGTCTATTCAGCATTATAATATGCAGGTAAGTCACGGAAACCGTTAGAATTCTAATTAGGGGGCAAAGGTCCATCTAATTTTACCTGAGAGTACTTATCGCAGTACCACGCAGCCTCCTGAGCAACACATCCACGGCATCCTCGAAAGAAACCAGAGATCAATAAATAAATATGAATTGACATCAGCATGACATAGCCCTTGCCGACTGGTACCAAAAACATCGATTTACAATCTTTCGTCTCTTATTTATGTTCGCTTGTACATGTACGTGTCGCCATATTGGCATTTTGGACAAATCCGGTCACGTGTGTGATGTTATTTATATAGATCGCTACTTGGGCGCTGGGCGAAAGCCCATCACGAGCGCGCTCAGTTGTGTGCCGACGGCCTAGAAGGTCAAATTATGGCCGGCCCGGCATGTTATTTCGCTTAGGCCGGAAGTTGTAAAGTTATCGGATTATATATATATGCTTCTCAAAAACGTCTTTGTGTTGTTAATCTGGTCCTCATCTTGCCACCACGCGACTGAATCATTTTTATTCTCAAATCAATCAAATTGAGTGGCAAAGCATGCGTAATGGCAACTTAATTTGAGCCGCGGATATTTGTAGTGACCATTCCAGAAATGCAACAAAGATATAAAAAAAGTACTCCTGAATCTCTTTTCGATTGATATACTTTACTTATAGCCGGCGGTGGCTCAATGGTCAAAGCGTTTGCTTTGCAAGCCAAAGTTGGCGGGATCGATCCCCGACGGAGATTAAGAAAAATATATTCTTAATCGATTTCTGAGCTTTAAGATACCCCGGTTGGTGTGAGTTTTAACCCTCACCCGTAAAATGCCAGTCATTGCCTATTAATTAAAATTGGTGGTAGACGAAGGTCGTCCCGTAAAGACCACCCATTCATAGTCAATTCCTGTAATAATAAGGATGATGCGTGAATCTCGGGCTGTGGTCTATGATGTTAGCGGATCAACACTCCACTTGCAGCGTTTAGCCATATGCACCACGGTAAGCGTCATAGAATTCCACAGATGAGACTTTAGCATCACTATCACCATCTGTCGGTATTCTCCTGTATGTGCTACGTAAAAAAACTATTTTTATTCTTTAATGAGGAGTAAATAATACATTTTAATTTCATTTGACAGTTCTCTTAGTGGTAGTCATACGTTCGCGCCAAACTTGAGAATCACTGATCTTGAGGGAGTGTGGATTTTGGCATCTCTCTCATCCTTTATTGCATCGCGAAATGATTCAATATTTCGTTCGATGTATTATCTGTTGACCTCAAGGTCCAGTCCGTCTCACTCAACTCTTGAGAACAAAAGTGAGAGAACAATCAATAAAGTGAATGCCAAAATTATTGCAATACTCCTATTGGTATTTTGATAAGAGTGCACTTAAACTACTGATCTTATTCCATGCAAATATTCATCAATTAAAAAAAACTCTTCTAACATCTATATAATCTTTATTTATATACGCTAACATCCTCCTCTCTTTCAAAGTTAGTTATTCAGCCGCGTGATGGTAGGATTAGTAGCAGAATAATAACACGCAGATTTTTTCAGAAGAACATTGACATATATTTACGATAAACTTTACAAACTTATGGCCCAACCTAGTCACAGCATTCAGGCCGAGCCACAATACAATATGATCTCGCCGACGGGCGCGCTCGTGAAGGGCTGTCGCACCAGCGCCACTAGTGACGAATATGTAACTAATCCATAATGCCAATATGGCGGACACGTATGTCTGACAAGCGAACAGAAATAAGAGACGAAAGATTGTATGTCGAGGTTTTTGGTACCAGTCAGCGAGGGCTATATCATGCTGATGTCAACGCTTTATATTATTGTATTATAAATTAAATAGCAGCAGTCTTTTAAAAAACAAGGGGTCCTCTACCCTGAAGGTCATCGGGAAACCACGTTCTTAGATAGACTTTCGGATAATGCATGGACAGTGGCAACGTATAGAACTAAGCGATTGAATTTTTTTTTTACTACATGTCACAAAAATGAAACAGATATTGATCCAATAGAGTAATTATTTAAAAGGGCGCGGGTATATACAGGTATATATGTATAATCGTGTCGGAAACAACAGGTTCAGATCCTGTCTGCCCAGAAGTGGGCGACGTCGATGGCTCTCAGCCATCATCAGGTCTTCCTGGGTGCAGCTACTCGGACACAGCGCACACTCCAGAAGGTGGGACAGGGTCTTCTCCGCGCAGCACTCACACATTTAGTCGGTCCACTGTAAAACTGTCAGACTTTCATTTGTGTCTTGCATACTCCGGGCTGAAGTCTGATAAGGGACCTCCATATATTCCACCCCTGGTCATGTCCAAGGGCTAGGTCCTCTTTCGGGGCAATCCAAGTATTCTCCGCAGTTGTTTAGCCGCAGGGTGACCTCAGGTATCACCAGTTCCGTTGCCGACTGTAGAAAACTTCTTCTTGATTTGAGCCGTGTGGTTATCTTCTGATACCCAAACATAGGCGCGGCTAATAATAGTTTAATATTCACCGTTGGAATACGATACTTGGGCAAGCATCGGTAAGTCATAGTCTGCGTTCGTTTTACCTGCAAAATCATCACGCCCACTCATTGTTCAACTCATTAGTCATCCACTTTGTAATCCATAACAGTAGTCGACTACCTGGTTGATCTTAAAGGTCCCTCGAAAGTTCTTGCTTACTTGCAATATTAGCATTCCTTATATGCGACGGCACTATAGACTTTTATATCACCGAAGACGAGCGAAGGATTCGCTTATTAACGTGACTAGGGCTGACAGATATTCCGTTAGTTTATTTATCTATATATATACAAATCAATGTCTATCTGTCTGTCTGTCTATCTGTGTGTCGTTGATGCATTCCGTTACCATTAACCCGATTGCGATAATACTTTGTCGAATTATTGCTGATACTAAAAAGAAAAAGATAGGATACTCAAAATTTGATTTAATTACAAAAATTAATTGAATATTTACGTAAAACATGTTTTCATACAAGACTTTTGTAATACAGAACGGCCAATTTAGAACATTGTGTTTCCTTAGCAACGCCGTAAACAAAAATTCATTGACCTGAAGTGATTTTAAGTAGGTAATTTTAGTAGGTATTTTAAGTAGGTATTAACGTAAGGTACTGAATATTTTGAAACAAAATTCGATTTTCGAATAAACTATTTCAATATTTGAATTTTTGACGACTTTTTTGTTTATCGAATTAAAATAAATATAACGTATTAATTGTGTGTGATATACAGCAGAAAGAGTTAATTTTGGAATTCTAATTACTGGTCGGCTTCGGATAGTATTATATCATAATTTAATAATTAATTTTAAGTAAAAAATTAATAAATTAAAAATATTTAGTTTTGATTCACAATTTATTTTAATGTTTACATGTTTCGGCCTTCCTGAAGACCATCTTCAATAATGAAAAAATAAAAACAGGCCGTGGCTTATATAGGTATGGACAAGATCCTGTATTAATACACACATATTTACAGGTTGTATATGTGTGCGGGTACAACAATTGAAAAAGGTTATTTTAAAAATTAATTGGTATGTGATTAGTCTTAATGTATTGAGATTTTTTTTTATGTAAACACATACAGGAGAATACCGACAGATGGTGATAGTAATTTTTTGTCTCATCTGTGGAATTCTATGACGCTTACCATGGTGCATATGGCTAAACGCTGCGTATGGAGTGTTGATCCGCCAACGTCATAGACTACAGCCCGAGATTCACGCATCATCCTTTATTATTACAGGAATCTACTATGAATGGGTGGTCTTCACGGGATGACTTTTGTCTACCACCAATTTTAATTGATAGGCTTTGACTGACATTTTACGGGTGATGGATCAAATTCACACCAACCGGGGTATTTTTGAGCTCAGAAATCGATTAAAAATCCTTTTTTTTTTAATCTCCATTGGGGATCGAACCCACGACCTTTGGCTTGCAAAGCAAACGCTTTATCATTGAGCTATGACAGCCAGCATTATACAATAATATTTTTTTTGCTTTCAATTTAAAAAGATATTATGAAATACTATGTATTATATTTTTTAATTATAATTAATTCTAAAATTATAATTATTTCACCAAGTATTGTCAGTTGATAACCTTAATGTTAGTATTATATCAATCAATTTATTTTTATTTTTCAAAAGTGAATTTCAAAACGTAACATTCACTGTGAAATCAATTATGCCACCCAAACGAAAAGCAATAGGTCAAGAGTACAACTCAAGCACGAATAAAAAGGGCATCTCAAGCTTCAGAAACAGTCGAGCAAAGGAGAGCAAGATTGGAAACAGATCGAGTACACGCTGCTCAAACCCGTTCATCTGGACAGATGAGCAACGGCAAGCGAGATTAGAAACAGTAAGAGTACACACTGCTCAAACCCGTTCACATGAAACAGATGAGCAACGGGAAGCAAGATTGGAAGCAGATCGAGTACGCGTAGATCATACCAGACGTACTCTGCATGCTGATTTAAATCATAGTGCTTTCCATTACGATCCTAATTATGATTTCTATAGATTCAGTCTGCACCCAAGTATTGTTATCGGAAAAATTGATAAATTATGCGTGAATTGTAGTGCCTTTAAATTTATAAATGAAACACTAGGAATGTGCTGCACGAGTGGAAAATTGAAATTTCCAGAATTAGATTCACCCCCCGAACCTTTATTAACGTTAGTGTCGGGTGATACAAGTGAATCAAAACATTTCTAGACAAACATACGAAAGTACAATTCTTATCACTACCACTGCCGAACGCAAATCATTCCTCATCGTACAAATGGTCATGTTTAGCAAGTCTCAGAAACGCATCGATCTTACGATGGATTGCAATATCCGATTTTATTTTGGCAAGGAGAAGACGGATACCATTTCAACATCCCGTTGAGAAATCCACAAACAGATGAGGAAACGACTAAGAAAGTCAGTGCCATGAATTACTATTCATATCGATTGCTGATTCGTGAAAACGCTGAAAATCATATCCTAAAAGGTCGAAATTTGTTCTATCAATACATGTTCGCGAAAATAGAAACTGAACGACTCCTCTACATTTGATTAAATCAAACCAAGTTGCGTTCCGCAGAGTATATTCATTTACGCGATGCCGTTGTAAATGATGGCTGAAAAACAAAAAAACATTGTGTATCCAAAAGCACTCCAATAAATAAAAACACATACGGGCGCCACTGTCAAATTTAGGTAAGAACAACATAACCTAAGTTTATTGTTTCTAATTGGCTCTGGTCACGCCTCAAGTCCGACTTATCCAATCGGAAGGCGAGAGGCTACCGACGAGGCGTTTCCATAAAAACTCGCGGTTTCTTTTTTTTTATAGTGGCATTGCAACGCATGCCGGGTACACGCTAGTAATATATAAATACTACATAATGGTTTTAATTAACAGAGAAAAAAAACTTAAATATATTTATTGAAAAAGCATAATACACAGATGTAAAATATACCAAAATTCACGTAAGGTAAGAATTCAGAAAATCGAATTTTAGAAGTATATATTCACTAAAGCCTTAGAACTTTGTCAACTCAACAAAGGAAAATAATGTGTGATGTATACCTCTCTGGCATCTGTTGTGTCTATCGCCCATGCCTGTAGGTCGCCCTTGTTGCCCACCAGCACCATGGGCAACCCATCAGCATCCTTCACGCGCTTGATCTGCTCACGAAATGAGCTGATATCCTCAGAACTCTTAGCACTATTCACAGCGAACACCATAAAAAACCCTTCCCCAGTACGCATGTACTGGTCTTTAATGGCAGAATAATGACGACATGTTTCCTGTACGAATCTTCAATTATAGGATCGTATTCGTCCACGAAGTGATTCCGGATCAGCTGGATCGTCAGTGCAGATCGAAAGAGTCATCGTATTCGTTCCATTATTGTAACATACGGTAGCAACAAATTGTAACCACTTCGTTCTGTCAGTTTCCACTTTTCATGGCTTGTCAGAAGGCATATCTGCACACGAAGGTATACCTGAGAACATATATCGTTTCCGACGACCTCCAAGGTAAAAGGACGGGAATTTGAAGAAACGGCAGCTCTAGTATGCGATGCATATTTTGGATAATTTCTTAATTAGAATTGTTAAGGTAATCGGATTACCAGCCCGACGTTAACGAGAATACGACTATTTGATCATCAGGGGCGGCTCAACCCAAAATATAAAAAGGTGGGCGAATGCCAAGTCGGCTGACATAACCATACGTTTATTTTGGTTTTTTTTTATCACAGGAGCGATATTGATGAAGATGTAAAGTAAGCTTATTTAATTAAATGAATACATAGTATTGTATGTACTCGTAACTGCGGAAGTTGTTACTGATACATTGTGACATTAAATAAAAAATTCCAGGTGTTCAATGGTTCTTCTCAGTTTCTAACTATTTGTTGTAAAGACCTGTTCACACCTCTATTGTATTTAACGCTGTCTTATCTTTCTTCGTTTAATTTGTTCCTTAAGGCTTCGTCTATTGTAGTAACGCATCAAGACAGAGGTATAGTAACTTTTGCACCTTTTAAGTCGATTGGAAAATAATTTCGTTTTTAAGGACGATTTACTAATTAGGAATACTGCCTTATTATCCCCGAGGGCTTGCATAATTAAGAGTCTTATTATAGACAAGATTATATAGGAAAATACTTTTCCATGGATGCTCTGGGAAGTGATTATTTTAAAATTGTTCACAGGATCCCTTTTCTTCTACTCCTTTTTATTAAGCTCATTAAACACTTCTCTGTTTTCCACACTCTTGCAATTAAGAATGGGTATATCCCACCAAACTCTATTTTATAAGGTTTATATATTATGTTGTTTTTCGTTTTACAACCAAATTTTTAACAAACGCTTACAACATCGATCACGAGTTATATTTAAGCCACACAGTTTTTCAGCAGCTTTTCAGATGCATTGTCCCAAGACTAAATCTGCGAGTTCACCTAAAAACATTCAGTTCTGCTAGTTGTCATTGGCCGTGGCTCGTTTCAAGACATATCATAGGTTCATCTGGAAATAGAGTGTAGAATATATTATTAACAATAAATAAATTTTTGAAGATGCATTTATTGAGTGATTTGTTAATAAGAATGTTGAAGAGGTCGAATGACTAGCCTGATGATCACATAAAATAACTAAAATGGGATACATGTAATGCTCCACAAATACAGGCTAATTTAGAAAAAAATAATCACTACGAGCACGGGTATACATTTCTGCAACTTAGGCCACAAATCAGGTAGTTATATCGTAATGTTTTATATTGCGTTTGCGACCTCCTCCGCGAACCCGGGATGCGCTAGAAGGGCAGAAGAAAGGTCAACGCATACCTATCGTCTTCTGTCACATAAATTAATTACCGATCGCGGTACATAGGCAGGCTGGGTGTTCGCAACTAGCCACCGCGTGAGACCACCAAACACAGTACTTCTGTTAGCTGCCTGGACCATTCCCTACCACTCACCTTGGTTGTTTAGTCTCGAGCAGTCCCCACCCGGAGATCCGATTGGGGGACTATTTTATCTCCGGAAAATTTTACTTGAGATGCAATCGTTTTTTTTTTGCAGATACATGGGATGTCTTTTAGACCTTTAATGTGGTATTTTTCAATTTATTTCGACATCCTTATGCCGTTGAACATACAGGTTCATCCTCCTTAGGAGAGCATTTACTACCTCCAGGATAATAGAGTGCCCTAACCAGCTTGACCTGATGAGGTTAGCTGGGTGTTTATTCTGGCCAACATTCAGTCCCTGTCTATATTGGCCGACTTATGTCGCTCACCCCCCACACTAGAAGGAGATCAGGATTTTCCTTTCATCGAACCTGTGACCAAAAGGCATTTCACAGAGTCCTCCAGTACTTTTAAGGGGCAAACTCACCTAAGTCATGTGAAATACCCGCCTTAAGTATACATGTCCAACGATAAAAACATGTTGCGAGTGCAGAACTTGTTAGATCACCGAAATTAAGCAACATTTAATGCGGACTACAACTTGTATAAGTTGGTAACGTTGATCCTCCCTTTATGACCAGAAGCGTCTTCCTTTAGCTAAAGTATACTTGGTATATTATGGGCGAATTTTTGTTCGTTTTTTTAGATATGAGATCGACGCACCGTTGAAAATTTGGTTCTATAGGAAAGCTCAACTCAACCAAAAAAACGTGGGAAACTACAGGCATAACACATCCACGTTTTGATTTGCGTCTGTTGTTGCTTAACTTCGTGATCTAACAAGAACGCCGCCTGCAACTGAGGCCACCCTGCGGCTGAACATGTGGAGAAGCGCAACTGAAGGGAATACTTGGATTGCCCCGAAGGAGGACCTAGCTCCTGGACATGATCAGGTGTGAATTACATATGGAGGTCCCTTAACATACTTCGGACCAGAGTATGCAAGAAGAGGTCACAAATGTAAGCCTGGCAGTTGTACAGCGGACCGACTGAATGCGACTGTGGCGCGGAGCGGAACCTGTCATACCATATGGAGTGTGCGCTGTGTCCGAGTAGCTGCACCCAGGAAGACCCATCGACGTCGCCCACTTCTGGGCAGACAAGATCTGATCCTGTTGTTTCCGACACGATTATATATATATCGCCTGCAAAGTACTATAGTTAATGTCTTCTTATGGATATGATTTGTGCAGTCGTATTTATTGATGTATTTATTGTATTTTACTCATGTTTTACGCGCATCATGAAACTTGATACATAGTAAATTAGACAGGAGTTAAGAAAGTGGCTAATGCTATCTTTGAATATCAAATTTTGTAATTACCGTGTTTTACACAGTCGATACATCATTAAGTTTATGTTGAGAGGTTCGGTTACATTAGATTGCGCTGTAAAATGTTAAGTTAGGTTGAGTTAGGTTGCTGAACGGAAGTAGGTTGTGTTTGAGTGTGGGTCTGCCATTTAGGAGAGGCATGCGCGCGCATCTTTGCGTGCAGTTAGTTGACATTATCCCAATGTTTATGGTCGAGAAGAAAGGGGCTCGGTTCAAGCGATAAATAATTATTGGTTAATAAATAAAAAATCATGTACTGAAGATACACAACGAAAATAATTGAAGCGTCGGGTTAGTCAGTCGATTTCTTTGTAAGCATTCATTATTGGTTATATTAACAACTATGAAACCTTAACTTTAGTGTTTGACAAATTTGCTGAAAAGCTCCCAATGCTCCAATAATAAAGCAGTTATGCAGTATAATGTATATTAATTCAACTTAAAAACTTATTAAGTAAGATTAATATTATACAAATACTTATTAATGGTACTTATTAAACAATAATATATATTTTTCTGATATATCGTTAAATATTCTGATATGTTCCTATATCAACTGTTATTCATGCCTTGTCCCAAGATATTTCTGTACCCCAAGGACCTCCACCTGGAAACATATAGTATATGGTTCCCTCCAATACGGAAGCTGAGGACTTGAATTGACGATAGCTGTTGTATCGAAGGTATATATATTTTTTGATTTATAT
Organism: Glossosoma conforme; assembly: GCA_022606575.1. Classification (NCBI taxonomy): domain Eukaryota; kingdom Metazoa; phylum Arthropoda; class Insecta; order Trichoptera; family Glossosomatidae; genus Glossosoma; species Glossosoma conforme. The sequence goes on from JAGTXR010000030.1 coordinate 867,765, forward strand.
GAGATCGGATAAATATAACGATATAATATAAATAGCTCTTAAAACTTGGAATATGTAGTATTTAGGGGCACGCTTTGTGAAAATCTTCCCTGTTCCGTCCTGTACTTGAGACCCATCACTGGTCGTTTGCAAAAAGCTACAATTTTGAGAGTGGCTGAAGGCCTTCCCGTGATTTTAAATTCATCATTTAAATGTCAATATACCTCAGTCTATAGTGCTACGAAGTTAGTATGCTACAGCGTGTCTCGGATTGCCTTCTCTAGTCACCTATTGCTAACCACGAAATGCGTGGGAAGCCTTCAGGCTGGTCTTTAGGAGCGGCTCAACTCGACCAACAACACGCAGCTAGGAACAGGTTTTAGTCCTTGTACAATGTTTTTAACTCCATACATGTGGTGGCATTGACACATGTGGTTTACAGAAAAATCGCTCCTGTGACGAAACCTAAACATATTTATTTACATGCTTTACAAATTCCTGTAACGAATACATGTAGGTTGATAAAGGGAATGCACGTCCAATTTCCTACCGTAGATGTCACAATGTGAATACTGAAAGTATTAAAACTATATATCACGTGAACCAATGTCAACGGTCGGGGAATCTTTGACGGCAGATGCAAAAGGGTTAACTTCTGTGATCTAACGAGAACCGTTCTTACGATGATTGTCGTGACTTACTGGTCAAATTGTTACAAAGAAATGTAAATGTGTTAAATTTTTTTTTTAAATTTAAATACATTTGAAAATGACACAACTGTTTGTTATGTGTAAGTTTTGTGGGCTGTTTATGAATGCCGGGCTGTAGTCTAATGGGTTGATATATTCATTGGGCACCTTAGTATCTAATGATGGTAGTAATACGTACGTGTAGGTCATTAATATTAATATTTAATTTAATCATTCCTAGACTGATAAATGAGTGTATCGTAGTTGTATGGTTCAAGAGTGCCTTCTTCTCTGATGATACTATATGTCAAAGACAAGTACCAGGGCCGTTTTAAAAAACATTAATTTTATAACGTAGTTGAACGCACATAATATACGAGTACTTATAAAAAATATGATAAAAAGACGACTAAATATGCCTCAAATACTATATCATTTTTCTCTATTATGAAAGCCTTCGAAAACAATAAAAACAAAATACATATTAACCTCTTTCTCTCTTTCAAAAGGTTGTTATTCCGTCGTGTGGTGGCAGGATTAGAAGTAAATTAATAACACATACTTTTTCAGAAGCACATTGACATATATTGACGATAAACTTTACAAACTCGTGGCCCGACCTAGTCACAGCATTAGGCCGAGCCACAATACAATATGCTCTCGCCGATGGGCGGTACACGACTGGCGCGCCCGTAATAGGCTGTCGCACCGACGCCACAAGCGGCGGTCTATATAACTAGTCCAAAAATTTCCAATATGGCGGTCACATTCATGTCTGACAAACGAACAGAAATAAGAGAGACGAAAGATTGTATATCGAGGTTTTCGGTACCAGTCAGCAAAGGCTATATCATGCTGATGTTTGCATTGCAGTCTTCTTGATGGACTTATGGTGAGATTGCGGTCCTGGTACGATTGTTTAAGTACATACAGGTATGATACAGGTATATATGGCTCTCTGTGAGATGATCTCTCGGTAGGTGTAGCGGCTAGAATCATGACCAGCGCTCGGTTTGAAGTAATAGGAAGCGAAAGTCTTGAGAAGAGCTAACCTACATACAAGGCAGACCATCCTCAGGGACGTTACAATACATTTTGCAAAACCGAATACAATAATAATTATTTTGCCTGTAGTACATGTGTTGATGGACAGTTTTTCTTTTTGTCCTAACCCTTGATGCTCTGACCAGCATAAACATATTTAATTTAATTTTGAAACGCTTTTTTAAACTAACTCATTTCGAAACTAAAAATTTGTACAAAAATTGTTATCCAATCTTACTGAAAATTTGCACATCGACTGAAAGATAATGAAAAAGCATTTTTTGTGTATTTTTAAATATCAATTACTGTTGCAGTCAACATTATCAAACATTTTTATAGTAAACCAATTAAGTAATAAAAATCCTCATCAAAAGTTATATCAAGAAAAATATTTTAATGATATGCCTTACTAAAGAGCAACAAGATATATTTTTGCTTGTTTCTTATATAAAGTACGTTCTAAAAATGGACTCAAATACAGATTATTTTGCTTAACCTTGTAGATATTGAAAATTTGATGTTTGCAGTTTTTTAACAGTTGTGAAAAAACTTAAAGCGCATGCAATTGATTTTAACTATTGTCAGTTTTGATTTTAAAGTACCTGTTTTTTGTTTCTCCTTGTTTTTTCCTTTCTTTTGCTCTCCACGTTTTTCGTTTTTAAATCTTACTAGTATTTTCATAGCTGCTTAATATTGTAATGGAGAAGGTGAGAAGTATGTGAGATTAAAACTCGTAAAAAAATCATCATCATAATTACCATACCTGCTCCTTAACTGGATCATATGGCTGTCACGAACTGCCGCCACGAAGCTCTATCAGCCGACATAGTCTTCGCCTCATCTCATGTCACTTCTGTCTTCTGCAGGTCCGTCGAGTACATTCTATATTTATATAATGTGTGTTATTTTTGATAGGTTATCATTAAAGTATGCCTTGTTCTCACCACGAGTTGCTCATGTTGACAGATTGAGTTGAACCGCAATACCACGCTGGTAAGTACGTATCAGTAGCCACGACTGAGAAACACGAGCGATGACCGCCAGTGGTAAGGCAATGCAGTCCAAACTATGAAACACAACAACACCAAGCACATCATATATCATCATTACCAACTGCCACCACTAAGCTCTGTTATTCTTCATAGTCTTCGCCTTATTCTATGTCAGATCTGCCTCCTGCAGCTTTGCCGAGTACATACTATGTATAGTTTCCGCCACAATTCAAGGATGATGCGAGACAGTGGGCTTGAAAAAAAGGCAGCTATAGTTTATGATCTTCTGTGACATCCTTAGTGCATGTCCTAACCAGGTTTGTTTTTGTCACTTGACTATCTGTAATAGAAGACTGCCTTGTCCAAAAGAAAATATGACTAGAAGCAATAAAGTGGGAAAATGTAAGGAATGTGGTAGTTGACTGAATTAAATTGATAGTAACTATCATTTTTTTTTTGATATATGGGATATCTTTTAGACCTTTAATGTGGCATTTTCCCCTTTATTTCCACATCCTAATGCCGTTGACCATAGAGGTTCATCCGCCTTGGGAGAGTATTTACTACCTCCAGGACAACAGAGTGCCCTATGCACCTTGACCTGTTATTGACTTTTATATACCTTTGACACGTTACTATACATATAGAAGTAGAGAAGTAGACAATCCACGTTTTCTTAAATCTAGACCGAATTGACAAAGAACATTCATGATATATCCACGACTTATCATACCCAGGCCTGAGAATAAAAACTATGGCTCCAAATTGTTCCCAAAAAAACTGCCAAAAGCCTTCAATTGAGAACTTAAAAATCGTTGAAAAAGTTTTAAGTATCTGATTGACAAAAACAGCCTGAATCGATGTGATGTGCACAATCAAAAATTGTCACTGGTGTGCCACTGCGAAGACTTCCAGACGGCATCACATGTAAGATTTTGCCCTTCTTAGCCAAAATGTTGCTCTTCCTAGGATGTAAGCCAACAAACGTATTGCTAACGTCACTGAAAAAGAAGAGTTATGAGTTTGAAGAAGTAAGCAGGTAAAACTGTTTTGGTTTACCAAAGGTTTCCTGTCTGCTGTCTTCTAAGATGGTTTGCTGGTGGACCTGCACTATGACATTCTGGCTAGCGCGTGAGAGTCTTCCTTCACCCTTCACCTCTGCTTCGGTCGAGCAAAACTCAGACCATCAAAAGTACTTCAGCAACTACATCTAAGCACAGAGTAAACAGGTGCATCTTCTACCTAGTTATCACCATGCACTTGGTACATAAAACACATGTATGACTGAACAATCAACGCGAAAAATTACATAAGGTAATACGTGTTAATTTTTTGACTCAGTGAGCGGAGCAAATTGACATGGGTAGCGCTTAATAATGAAATGATCGTGGTGACCTTTACAGGTAAGTGGTTCGAATACCAGCGTATGACGTTTTTTTTTGTCAATTTTTGTTGAAAGAAATGTTATATAAGATGATGTTTGATGTGAATTTGTAAGCTGTGTGTAACAATTGTTGAATTATACAAGTGTTTTGACATGATGATTTAATAGTTTACACATATACCTTGAATTACTAGTAAGAATCTTTCCACTCAAACAAGAATCACGTTCACTTCCCTTAAAAGAGAATATGGTCATTACAAACTGCCTCCATAATGCTATATCAGCTGCCATGATCCTCGACTCATATAGTGTCAGCTCTGCCAAAGCTCCATCGAGAAAGCAAGTTTGTTTATCCGTTTGGTTTATTGTTTACGTAAAGATGAGATATTATAAAAAAAAATATTTACATTAAATTCAAAATGCTGCCTACACAGCGTCTGTATTACCCCCCTTCTTGTATGTGACTGTGAATCTTGGTATCTCTGCAAAAACCAATGCTGACTTGTGTCTGAAAATGGATTTTAAAAATAGATGATTGCGTAGAGTACAGAGGGGGAGATCCATCATGTACGACTGCCAAGCCAACACTGAGCTCCACAGGCAGCTTGCTAGGGAAGGGATTTGGAGTCGGGGAACCAAGGTACACTACAGAATCGCGGGACCCACCATAGCAGCGCTTTTAAGGACTGTAGCGCCATGGGAATCTTATATTACGGATAAGCCTTGTATTACAATAATATAATGGTTTTACTCCTTAAAATGATGAGGTGAGGGAGCAGACAAGGCAGTCTTCCAATATATAGTTTAATAAATGAACCTGACTGGGACATGAAAGATTATATAGGATCTCGCAAGCCCCCGTGTTTTCGTCCTGTCCTGAAACCAACGGAGTTCAGTGAGGCAGAGCTGATGAGGCAAAGACTGTGGCGGTTGACAGAGCTGTGTGGCGGCATATTATGACGACCATATGCTTGAGTAAGGGTAGCGGAAAAAGTGTAACGAAGACATAGTCAATGCACCAAATGAAGATTTGGTTTGGGAAAGATTGATTGCTACGTCAGAAAAAAATGTTGTTCTGACGGAACGAAAATCTGCATTAAATTGTATGCACTCTTTAACGGCTTTAAAAAATGCAGTTCGTGCCGGGAATCGAACCCCGGACCTTTGGACCGGCGCTCAGGTGCGATGGTAATCTTATCGCCAAGTCATTCACCTGACGCAAGAGCATTGCTATTGTCGAATGACATAGAGGCAGGCGTAACCTTTCTAGAGTTGGTAACCTTCCGCATGAACCCATCTAGGGTTATACCACTGCAGAACATAAAGACTGAGAAAGATCAAGAATCATCGATATAGGCCAATATGGTGTAGTTTTTTATGTAAGCATATACAGGAAAATAGTGAAGAAATCTCAGATGTGTATTCTGTGACGCTTGCCAGTTTTGAATTATGTGTAAGTGCTGCATGTGGATTGTTGATCCACCAATGTCATAGACTACAGCTAGGCATTCATGCATTTATTCATGCTTACAGGGACTCACTATGAATGGATTGTTTTTACGGAACGACTTACGTCTATCACCAATTTTAATTAAAAGGATATGATTGGCATTTTACGGGTCAGAGATCAAATTCACTCCAACCGGGGTTATTTACAGAGCTTGGAATCGATTAAAAATATATTTATTTTCATCTACGACGGGGATTCAACCCACGACCTTCGGCTCGGGAAGAAATGTTTGAATGATATGCTTTACCTGCCGGCAATAAATAAAAAAAATTCTGAAAGGTGTAGTAATGCATAAAGGACAAACATACCACCACTAATTCTTGTTCTTGTTTTTTTGATATTTTTTGTCACAGTGTTTTTGCTACAGTTTTCGCAGAATTTTCACGTACGTTATTTAAATAATTCATAAATGTTTTATATCGATCGGAGGAATGGTGTAGTAATGCATAATGGAAAAACAGACAACCGCTCATTCCAGTTTTCCCAATTTTTGTTTTTAGAAGTTTTTTTGTTACTGTAGTCTAAATAATTTGTTAATTTGGATTAATAGTAAAGAGTTATGATACGCATAAGCATTCGTATCTTCGTTAGACTTCCAAGTCTATGATAACACCATGGTTCAAATCTTCGGTAACATCAAATACAATCAATCGTATTACATGCATTTACTAGATAATGCAGTACAATTGCGCTTTTCGTATGATTCATAAAACCGTTAGTACATACAAAGATCACCTTCTAATGAAGCCATTTATCACAGAGTTCCAAGTGCATCGCAATTAATTCGACTGCAACGAATGCATTGTTAATCTCATAGTAATCCATACAGCGTGCAGCATCGCCCATAATAATAGCTCAATAATATTCTCAATTACGTAGTAATAAATGGTTCTAATTTAGCGGTTAGTTCTAAATTATTTTTCATCTTTAAATACGAAATTATTTAGCATGAGATAGTTTTTACAACGTTTATTTCGAACTAATAATAGCAAATCATATTATTGTATTTGAACAATCATTAGATATATCATTTTATTCGTACATATTGCAAGTTTAAGGCATCTCTTTTTGTTACCAAAACAAGAATGTTGAGATTTGGAGGATGACAAGACTTGCTGACATTTTTTCTTCGTTGAATACTGGGAGTACGATAGTTTGACTATGTAAGAAATGACAAGGTTGATAAAATGCAGAGGACAAGGCAACCTTCCATACTTCAGAGGGTCATGATGCGAAGGTGTGTTGATTGGTAAATACATTTTGGATACTTCACATAAGTAACAGCTCCTTTTTATCTAGTCATCTTGGAAGGCCATTGGTAGCTATACATAGTATACACTCGGCGGAGCTGCGGGAGACAGAGCTGACATAGGATGAGGCGAGGACCATTCTTGACGTCCATATGGTTCAGTTAGGTAGCGTAAATGGTGATAAGAGTAACATTTCCGTACTTAAAGAAAGAGATTTCACGTCGCCGAGATCGTTATTAGTAACGCGTGGTTGATAGATGATGAGCAGATGAGCAGCACAGAAGACTTTTTCCGAAGCACATTGACATGTATATTTCGGTTAACTTGACCAAATTTCGGTTCGGATAGAGCTACATGCTTTCAGGCGCCGGACCGATCCCAACACGCTACTCGTCGCGTTCGGAACTCAACTGACTACTCGCCACTAAGCGCTCGTAGTGAGAGATAACCCAGCGCCGCAAGTGGCGATCTACAGAAACTAATGGCGCACCAATTACAGACAGCCAGGTACAATATTAATGACAAATTTTTGACAGGACTTGTCAAGAAAACAATATGACGACACATACATGTCCGACGAGCGAACAAAAAGAGATGAAGGAGCGCATATCGAGGTTCAATCAAGGTGATATCAAGAGATATGAGACTTTTCTAACTACGAGCTACCGTGATACCTTTATTAAGCCACGCCCAAGGTAAAATGTTCAAGTGCATAGCAATTAATGCTTTTGCAAAAAGTCAATACATTGTTTATTACATTTTAATCCATACTTATTCAACAATGCACATACTCTAAGTAGAATTTGAATCGTTCTTAATTTATGTCGATTCGCTTTATCTTGTTGGCGCATGTTTATGTTTCGTTAGCAAGTCATATAATGTTGTAATTAATCTTTTAATGACGTGTGTCCACTATTAGTTGATGCTCTAGACATGACCGTATATGTACGTCAATTAATGATATAATTAATGACGCTTTTTGTTTCATAAATAAATATTTTTTATTTATACCATAAAATCATAACCAGAAGTACAAAAGATACAAAGATAATGTAATTCAAAATATGTCGGAAAGTAGGGGTGTAGTGGAAGTGTTGTGATCTGTGGATTGCTTAGAAGGAATTGATATGCGTGGTAGGAAGTGATCAATGGAAATACACAGACATTACGAACATGAAAAAAAAAGAAATAAGAACACGGTATAATGTCACGGAGAATTTAAAATTGATATTTAAACAACTTAAAGGTTGAAAATTTAACAGAATATTTACATTATATTTGAGTTGAATGATTAACAAGATTCTTCTTCTTCGTAGTATCAATCCGGTGGATTGGTTTGCAGCAACAGAATCTTGCATCTCGATCTCCATTCCTCTCGGTCCTCCTATGATTTTCAGCTCAGCATAAGCGCTACAGTTCATGTCCTCGAATACTTGCTGCAAATACTCCCAAGATTCTAATGATCAGCAAATTCTAGAAGTGATTTTAGAATGATGAAAGGTAACTAGTATGTAGTTGTGAATAGGTTAGGTCGTAGAGCGGGCACTTAACACAGTGGTTTCTACGGCGGGTGGTGGTTATTAATCAGGTTAAGGAGATGTCGAAAGTGAAGAGAGAATAGATTCTTGTCCGTATAGTTGTCTGCTTATATAGAGCCAGCTCAACTCTCACATTGTTAGGTGCAATAGTAATTGAAGCAACCTCTGGTGACGATGATTCCACCGACATATATGAGACATACAAGGCAAACATTAAGAGACAAGGCATAGATACTGAAATTGGTACAATGATAAAACAAAAGTCCACCACAATTAAATAACTAGTTATTTATCAATACAAATCATCTTAAATCAGAAAAAGTAAAAGTGTACTGCGAAAATACTCTATATGTATCATAAATAAATTATTAAACGCCGTCTTGGAAAGCGGTAAGTAACTATACATATAATGTACTTGGCAGAACTGCCAGAGGCGTAGATGATTCGGGATGAGGTAATGACCATGGTGGCTGACAGAGCTTTGTAGCGGCAGTTCGTGAGGGCTTTATGCTCCGATTAAGGAAGCGGACATGATGATTCCATATAAAGTGACTGTCTAATCTTATAAACCATGTAATTTTTGGTCAATGCTTAAATTTTTTAATTTGTAATTAAATAATATTCCACTTTGCATCAACTTCCAAATTGCAAACATCTCATCGCTAGATTAAAACATTGCTTGACCACTTTCAAAAAAATACTTACATATTTATAAAAACATATATATTTGCATATAAAACTTATGATTCGGTCACCTGAAAAGGCATCACCTCTCTATCGCTTCAGCCAATTAAATTTTAATATTAATCAATACAACATAATAAAAATGTGATAAACATAATTAAGGGGAATAAACTATAATAAGTTATTGTTTTATTTGTGTTCGTTATGCTAATCGATTGCAAGTATTATCACTTTCATCTGCACAATTTTGTATCTAATTGATATATAATCACAGAAATTAGGTCACCGGAGGTATAAAATTAACGGATCTTGCTTGGTCAGTATATTAGTTGTCAGTCATTCATTTCCTTTGATGTAAGCAGACTTTTACGACAATTTAAGAATATCAACATTAAAAAATATATGGATTTTAATTTTTTTATTAGAATATTATTTTATTATTTCAATATTCTAATCTACTTTTATAGATCGACTATATTAAATATTATTATTAAAAATACATATACTATACATAAAATTCTTTTTTTCAACGCGTTAATCCAAACACAAAAATAGCGGCAGAAGCGGGATGCGAACCGCGGACTCGGCTATTGTAGTAGGTAAAATTAGTAACACAGGTAAATGATTGTTATAAGTCGGAACTATAAGTTGTCGTTTCTCATCCATTCAGTCTATAGTTTGGTTCGAGACCCGAGTGGTACTTACTAAAATAAATATCGGAAAGTAATAATATTAGCTTGTGAATAAATGATGACTGATTGAATAAAAATATACTTTGAATATATACTATAGCGACATCTATCATACGATGATAACAATGACATAAATACTAGTTTCAACGTGAGTCGGTCCAGGCATAACAGCCGCGTCGGCTGAGCGGTATGAATACCTGGGCATAGTTAATCAAGGTCCGCGGTTCGCACTTGACGTTATTTTGTGTTTGGATTAACGCGTTGAAAAAAGAATTTTATGTATAGTATATGTATATTTAATTAATAATATTAAAAATATATTAACGTGACTTTCGATTTTAACATTTTTGTTCTATCCCTCAAAAAATTAAATTGGACAAAAAAGAACTATTTTAATTTATCCACTTTCTTTGGGATGCCTTTTGTATGAAATCATCAACAATTTTAAATAAAAAATAGTACTCTTTAATAAATCCATAAAAAGTTTTTATATTTCTATTTTTTAATATAGAAACAATCCATTTAATTCAATTTCCACTTCTTACTCTATATCTTACGGGAAAATTTTTCTCTCCTTTTTAAAGGTATTTTTCTTATTTGTGGCGCTATTCACAATCCAGAGATTCCTCAATACCTCTAGTTCTACGTTTCAGATAAGTATATCAAGACAGATATGTATTAAGATTACGTTGAACCGCTTCTTATGACCAAAAGCCTTACAACCTCTGGCTAATCGTTCAAAGATTAACAAGTAATTCATTAAGCGAAAACAAGTGATGGATTGAGAAAGGCGAGTGGGTCGAAACTGAAGTCTCCTATACAGAGAAGTTATCTTACGTGATCCATGTAAAAACAAGGTAAATATATAAACATTTATAATTTAAAATGGATCTCAAAGTAAGTGCTGAAAACATTGAAAACAAAAAGGTATTAACTATCACAGAATTGTGTCATGTCACTTTCGTTAACGAAAATGATAAAAAAATAGTAAAACAATCATCTAAAATGCGTTGAAAGTGTTGTCAATAGTAATAAGACGTAATGTAGATTTTAATTAGTATGATACTATATGCAGATTCTCGTATCATTCGTCATATGTCTCGACTAACTGTACTCACGAGAAAAATGTCACAACCGAGTGTTGTCACATAAACCAGCAAACACGGCTTTTTTATGACCGGTCAAATGGACCAAGGGGAGAAGATGTTTCGGTCATAATTGATGACCAAGAATAGTCACAGTCATTGATTAATACGATTCAATTAAATCCACACAAAATTCCTCGATTTGACTCTCTTCTTGAATTGGTCGAGCCGCACCTCAATCACTTATGAACAGGGCCGAAATAAGTTTATTTATTATTCAAATGATTTGCTTAATTGAATACAATGCGTACGAAAATATAGCATGATCTGTTTATTCACCAAAACAATTAATAATTATTGAAAATTTTAATTTGTCTCACGTTTGTCACAATATAACTATAATTTGAAAAATCAAGTATTTAGTTAAATATGAAGTAAGATATAATTTAAAAATTTCTTGAGTATAATTAGAGTGTTTTAATAAACCTGAATGTCTTTAATAATAAGTAACTAATAATGCGAAAATAACTTAGAATTTGAGTACAAATTTAAGACCCTAAAGTAATAAATTTTGGCAATGTTCCTATATGACGATTACGAGTTTATTTTTTATAAACGAGTAATGAGTAAACTAGTTTAACGTTTTCAAACGTGTCGACCATTAATTTAACGGTTTTTAAATTCACTAAATATTGTAAATATGAACGCAGGAGCGTCCTTTGCTATCATGCGTAATATCTGGGACTCGCAGCTACACGCGATAAAAACTACGTGACGCATATATAACACATGTATTTCCCCCAATTTTTTGCGGATCTTGTCACATCACCAAAGGCCATCGAATACATATGTAATATAATGAGTTTTGAGAACAGGTACTTGCTTAGTAGAGTGCTGGGCTTGACTTTGTAAGAAATGACGAGGTAGCGGAATCGGTAGTCTTCCATCCTATAGTCGATAAAGAGACAAAGATTTACCTGACTGATATACGTTCTTTAGGGACTGCAGGAGAGTGCAAAACTTACACTGAATTTATTTTGCCTCTCGGGCTATCTTCGTTTTAGACTAAGTTAAGAACATTAATATTTAATCTAGTCGGCGAAGCTACTGACATGGGATGTGACGAGGACCATGGTAAATGACAGACCTTTGAAACAGCAGTTTGTGACAACCATTTTTGCCACATCTAGCTTTGGTAGAGGATATGAAATAATGATGTATGTTACATTGTAGTTTTTCATAAAACGGTGCCTCGGCGTTCAGAGAGTATTGCCCCTTAAGCCGTTGACAACCGGCCCTGTTCGCTAGATGTCAAACCTCTTTATTTTATAATTTATGCGTCATCTTTGACCTCGTGGACTTGGTCACAGGGGTCATCTGATTTGCGCGGCGTAAAAATATCGCTTAATCATCAAAGTGTGTTTGAAAATTTCACTATTTTCTTTTTTGATGGCCGGCCATTTTTTATTGTCTTGTTTTTTTCTTAAGTGCTCAGCGGCAATAATATATTTATTAACGTTAAACTACCGAAAGTTAATTGATTATAAAATATTATTTTCAGCGGTTAATGATTTTATATTTTTTGCATAGTAATACAAAACAAATAAGTATAAAAAATATACAAATAAATAGTATGATAAATCAATAATAAAACAAATCAAATAATGACACATTGTAGCATGGTTCGATGTGTTATTATTAGATTTTTTTTATTATTGCATATCAAGATTCAACTTCCGGAGGAATAGCCAAGTCTTTCTTTCCATCCATCGAACACTTATTGACGTGGAAAAAGACGAACTCCGTGGACTTTAATCTCACGCAAGCGTTTACCGGACACGGAATTATCAGAGAATTCTTAAAAAGATTTGGCCTCTCTTCTTGCGACGCATGTCCATGTGATCCAGGCATGCAACAGACAGTGAGACACTCTCTCGTGGAGGGCATCATCCGTGAGAATAGGAGACGTATTCTGTGTTGTCTTGGGAGGATTTTCCTGAACTGCTGCTTAGTTTTGACGGTCCCTTGCTGACTTCATTAGGAAATCGTCGTGGCTACATGCGTGGTTAATGAGGCTCACATGAAATAGGCTCCTACGTTCTTCACCTATTCGTCAGACGTAAAATCTAACCTTGCAGGGTACAACACGAATCTATATATTTTTTTTAATATGAAAAAAAAAACATTGTTGCTTACGACATGTCTTTGTTTGGATCAAACCGTCATTTAAGACCAAATGGTACAAGAAGGGCGCAAAAATCTGCTTCGAATACCATAAATGCCGTTTCTTCAAGTACTCAGCTTCAGCGTTATCGGAAACCATGAACGAGTATGCAGGCTTCACTCCAGAAATGATATGGGATAATACAATAAATATAACAAAGCAGCTGACAGAACTGTGGAGCAGCAATTTGTGTAGACCATATACTCCGTATATGTCACGAATATGAAGTAAAAAAAAGGGAACATAACAGGAACAGAAAACAATCACAGAACTTTTAAATTAGATTAATTGTAAAGTTGCACTTTCAGAACAATTTTTTTTCTTGATTTTAATGTTGCTGTTTGTCGTCAGATAAACGGCAGTTTCAGTGCAAGAGAACTTGAAACTTTTTTACACATTTAAATTTTTCGTGACTCCTGTGTGGTGATATTGCGGGAGGTATATGATAGGAGGCACAGATTGTTCACTCTCCCAAAGAGCAACACTAACCTGTCAGAGACTATGCCTCATGGGAGAGGGATCAGACTGATGAACCAAATCGCATCGGATGTTGATATATTTCACGTAAGGGAGGCCCAATTCAGGCATGAACTCAACGAGTTTCTTTGGAGTCTTGTTGGCGTCGTCTGTTTGATGGGCATTGGGAACTTCTGTTGCTTGTCTTTATTGCTTTTTTCTTATTACTAAATCATTAGTACGTATATTTGTATATTAATCTTGATTATATTTCACTAACGATTTGATTTTTGAAAATCTTTGTAATGTTTCTGTAAGAAAATAATAATAATTAAAAATTGAAAAATATAAATGCAAGGACGTATAATAAGTGGAGGTTCTAAAAAAACAAAAAGCCTTGCCCGTTGTCCAGTTTGGAAGATCTGCTCAGAGATTAGAAGGTGAACTGATGGTTCAATGACACACTTTCCACCTGCAGTCGTCTGCATTCTCCAACTCTTGCATAAATATGAGTCTGAACTTTGCGAGCTGAGCCGCAAAAGGTGAAATGACCATGCTGTGGTCAACAAACAGTGCCAAATAATACATCAACGATTCCCAATACTTTATAATGAATAAAATAAAATAAATTAATATTTAAGAATCTTATAAATAATTAAATATACATATACTATACATAAAATTATTTAAACGAGTCAATTCATTCAGAAAAAATATCGGCAGGAGCGGGATGCGAACCGCGGACCTTTGGAACCAACCATTTTGCCCAGGTATTTATACCGCTCGGCCACCGTGGCCATTTCTTCCGCCTGAGCTGACTCGTCTTGGAACTTCTATATATGTTATCATCGTATGATAGATGTCGCTATAGTATACATTCAAAGTATGTATATTTTTAGAATGGCCACGGTGGCCGAGCGGTATAAATACCTGGGCAAAATGGTTGGTTCCAAAGGTTCGCGGTTTGCATCCCTTTCCTGCCGATATTTTTTCTGAATGAATTGACTCGTTTAAAGAGTTTTATGTAAAGTATATGTATATTTAATTACTAATAATATTGTAATATAGTCAATGATCTAAAAAAGTAGATTAGAATATTGAAATAATAAAATAATATTTTAATAAATATTTAAAATATCCATTTAAGAATCTGTACTTAGCCCTTCTATTATATATATTTCTTTCGGCTTACTGTGTCAGGACAATTGAAAATTTTGTTACTATTTTAATTACCAACATAGCACAGCATTATTAAAAGTGCGTTTCTTATTCGATTACCGAAGTCAAGTAACATTGAACGCTGACCAAAACGTGTATAGGGTACCGCATGCTTTTCACTCCGGGTCATTGATTTGGTTAAGCCACATCTTATGATGAAGCGTCAGACTGTAAGAATTCCATCTAGTTTTGCTAGTCTTAGTTTATTTGAAACACGCATAATTTTTTTGGTGTTTTTAGCATATGCCTCGGATATTAGAGCTGTCATCTCATCCAGTCCTCGGGTTTCTGCCCTGGAGAACATAAGGAAACCATTTATGTTTGCGGGTTTCTTCAGGTGCTGAGATATCTTGGGACAAGGCATCTCAGAGTGGCAGATATTTGTGTTGGAACAGATATGATAAACTGTTGCTTACCGCGTGTCGTTGTTTAGGTTAACCCACACCTTAGGTAGAAATAGTCCAGTTTATGAGAATGTCGAGCTAAACATCCGATCTTATAAAAAAATCGACAAAAGATCATCCAAAAAAATTGCCTAGAATATAAATATATATACAAATATTACAGCTACCGTATCTACAATCTTCCGGACTCCTGTCCTGGATGTAATCGGGAAACATGTAAGTTCCCAGGAGGAACTTTGGGTGTAATTATTTTGGTCGAGTCATGGACAATAGTTATGTTACTAATATATTTAAAATAAAATGAATGAATGGGTACATGTATTGTGTAATTATCTTAGGAACAAAATAATGGATATGACTTTTCATGCTCCACATTTACCTCATCTAAACCAGGTTTGTTTCGCTAATTCCACTATTTCTTTCACTATTTCATCCATATCGACGAGTGTCAAATGTCTTCGCTCTTACTTAAAGCTAGCTGCGCACAATTTCAGGGAATCCCCGAGTTGAAATAAAAGAGCGCTAAACCGAAACAGCGCTAAACGAGACAGAGTTAAGCGGGGCCTCACTCTACTTCTTTGTTGTTTGATATTGGAACACGGAAATGGATAAGCAAGTGTATTACCCAAATGACCATGATTTCAAAGTTTGAGAGCATTTGGCACACAGATTCACAGAATCACAGATTATAATTTATATTTCTGGTTTCGTCTGCATCTGACGCAGTGGTGTCTTATCTTTATCTCCATCTGAAAAATGAGAACGTCAAATCTGTTCTGATGTCAACAGTCTCGATGTACCGTTAGTCCGTCTGCAAATGTTTGGACATATAACTTTCTAATGTGCACATTAACACGGAAGGTACATGTCCTAGGATAGTGATTCACAACCTTTTATGAACCAAGGATTACTTGTGATTTATAAGGTCATTTTGCAGAGCTCCAGATGAGAACGAGGATAGGCACCTAGTAAGAATCATCTCAGAGAGGCGAACCCGATAGATCGGTCACATCATGCGCCACGATGATCTTCTTCACAACGTTGTGGAAGGGATGGTTGAGAGTAGAAACTGTAGAGGGCGCCCTAGACGGGAGTCTTTGCAGCAAATGTTTGAGGACATGAGGTGAAGATCTTATGCTGAGCTGAAGAGGACTGCAGAGCATCGAGAGGAGTGGAGATCGAGATGCAAGATTTTGTTGGTGCAAACCAATCCACCGGATTGATACTACTACTACGAAGAAGATGAGAACCACTAATATAATTATTTAATCATTCTTTATCTGATGCTACACATGTCTGCAAGTTGTCACAATGAAGTTCTGTCAGCTGCCATAATTCATGCTTCGCCCAAAATTACCCCATTAAACTAAGCCGAGAGCATAGGTTTGTCTATTTGTCGTTAAAACTTATTGAAGCGGTGTATCCGAAGTATATTTACATATTTTACAATCGATCACTTTAAGAAGATTTTGATTAGTCAATCAAACGACCCAAGCTTCTGACCAAAATACTACTATTGTTGGCTCATTGATTATTTTTTAAAATCGATTCGAGCCTAATATTTTGCTTTGTAAGTCAGCGCGTTACAAATTACGCAAAGCCCCTCGACATATTGTTATATGTATTATAATTTTCTATGTCATATATTAAACGGCGAAGGAAATGTGTCCTAAAATACTTGCGGATTAATCATAATAGGTATAATGTATGCCGTTGTAAGAGTGTTGCCGTGTTAATAATTAATTAGGATTTCACGACCATTTGTCAATGATTTTTTGAGGCTGGCAACTCGTGACCGAGACGCTCGCCGCTGGACTTTATGGCTATTGGGTAGCGCTAAAGGTCGACAGCTAGAATTTCTTCGTAGAATAATAACTACCTTCTCTTAAATAGGTATCTAAGTACCTACTAATAAAACATAAGCAGTATATTACTTTGTTATACGAAAAGTGTGTTTAAATTTTGTTTAAATTTGTAATTGATAAGTAAAAGACTTTCGCCAATTATAAGTTTTGCAATGCTTTCTCAATATATTTATTTCTTCTCTCATACAATCCAGATGACTTCAACTCGACTCAAATAATGAACATTTTCAATCGCACACGCAAACAAATATTTCTTATCCTTTTCACTCACAGCGTCCAGCCCACCCGGTTAGGCGTTATAGAGTCCGTGAAGAACCGAAGACTTATGGAGATTCTCTCTTGTGTGTGTTTATATGAAAAATAAATGCGGCGTATCTGGCATGTGAAATGTTGTAATGAAAAATGATGTAATAATTGTCTTACCAGGCGGATACTCTGGAAGACTGGATAGTTTGGTCTTTAGGCGTGGATCAAACCAAACTATCTCTTAACCTTTAAGCGCCCAGTGGTTTCCTTACGGGACCGCAGATTTGCGTCGTTCAATGCCCTACGTCCATACAGGAGTGCTTATAGTTCATTTGACAATGGGATTACATTAATTTGTCATAATAGTATTAAAGTAAGTTTTTGCAAGAAACTATTGTGCGACGAAACATTACAAACATTGGCCTGCTAGGGAATTGAACGACGCAAATTTGCGGTCCCGTATGGGACCACTGGGCGTATAAAGGTGAATCTTGGTCAAAATAAATTGTCACTCAGTCTGCCATTTGCCAATGTCCATGCTTTTTCCCAAGACTTCCGAGTCTACATGGAAATATATATGGTTCTCTATGACCTCCATGGCAGGAGCCTGACAAGTTAATGAGATAACAACCATAGTATATGAGATATTTTTTTTGCGGTTAGTTAATCTGAATAATTAGGGAGATTGTATGATGAGCTCGACACCATTTGACCTGAACCGTTTGATCATACGACGCGGTATAACTTAAACGGCAAAATATGGAAAACGACAGGATGTAACTCATCCAAGTGTTGGTCAACATTATACAATGCTTAACTTCGGTGATCTAACGATAACAGTGTGACACCAAAGTTAATGTATGGAATATTAATGAAACGAATATTCATAGTAAGCTTATATCCGTTCACTGTTGAACGTAGGCCTCACGCATGAGTCTCCATCCTCTCTGATTCTCCACCCTCTGCATCCAAGCTGCTGCCGCTAGTCTTTTGATGTCGCCAATCCACCTTACAGGGGGTCGACAACGCTCCATTAGCCAGGATGCCACTCCTTTTTTTTCCCTTACTTCCACTATTTCAATTATTCTCTGGATATTCTCGTTTAGGATTCTATCTTTAAGAGACACTGCGAGCATCGATCCTTTGACCTCTATATTATAGGTAAGATCTGCTCTTAGAGTCCACATATCTGTACCATTATTTAATAATGCGATAGTGCATTAGTTAAATGCCTTAGCTTTAAGACATTGCGAAATTTTCGCTTTAAAAATTTACTTAACTTTCACAAATTCTGCCAATCCCAGTAATGGTATCATCATCATCAGCCTGTATCCGTCCACTGTTGAACGTTAGCCTCCCGTATGAGTCTCCATCCTCTTCGATCCTCCGCCTTCCGTATCCAGGTCGCTCGCGCTATTTTTGTTATGTCGTCAGTCCATTTTGCAGCGGGTCAGCCAATGCTTCGTTTGCCAGTTCTTGGGCGCCATTCCAATACTTTTCATCCCCATCGACCGTCGTCTATTCAACAGATATGTCCTGCCCATTGCCAGTAATGGTATATCGCTCTTAATTTCATTCCGAGATGTAATGTCTTCTTATTTGGATTACTCGTCTTAGGTATTACAAGTACGTTGATTCACATAGAAATATTATGATATTATTTATAACGTCTTAATATTCTATTTTCTAGCCATTGTGGTAAAGCAAGACTAGGAAACAGGCTCCCAAGCCAAGATTGGTATCTTGACCCCAGAGTCCGAAACTGTGCGACCGAAGCAACTCAGCCACAATAAGCGATTACGAAACCCACTGATCATTGGGAAACTAACAACGCTACTCTTACCTGTGAAAAAATCAGTTTCCACGTGAGGGTACTGTTACAAAGTATCTGTATTTTTTGGCCACTCACCATTGGCGCAGCTAAAACATTTAATCAATAAATAACTACATGATTTGTACTTCGAGTCAATGAAGGTGGATTACTTATATATGTATTTTATATATTATTGTACACAAAACTGTATATAAATGAGAATATACAACCCTGCTTATATGCTATGCAAAGAAGAAGAGATACAACCCTGCTTATATGCTATGCAAAATTTACGTGTGAAATTTCCCAAGATATGTCTGCAAATGGAAGTACACCTGAGAACGTACTATTTATGATTCCCGACGATTTCTAGGGTAGAAATCTGGAGACTTTGAGAGAAGGCAGCTGTAGTATGCGGTGCATATATTGTGTAATTTTCCATTACAAAATATAATATAATCGAATTACTAGCCCGACTTTCATGAGATCCGAGCAACTTTTTTTTACATAAATACATACAGGATAATATTGAAAGACAGTAATAGTGATGCACATGTCTCATCTGTGGATTCTATGACGCTTACTATGTTGCATATGGCGAAGCGCTGCACGTGGTGTGTTGATCCGCCAACGTTATATATATTTGTAGACTTAAGAAATCGATAAATAATTTACTTTTTAGCCTGTTCGCATCGGAACCCGATATATGCCGTGTAAGATTCCCCTACCGTTGACATCGATAGCCATGATATATCGTTTTGCTACTTTCTTAGAATAGTTTTTTATGCATCGTCTGATAGCTAAAAGATACAAGAACCAATGTAATACATAAAAATAGATCAGATAATTACATCTATGCTTCAAATACTGGTTTTATAATTGACAGTATAATTTGTATTCCACTGAGCCGTAATGAAAGGGTTAATCTCCGTCGTAGATGGAACCTACGACCTTCGGTTTGTAAAACAAACGTTTTCATCACTAATCAATACCCGCTGGCAAATTATCTTAATACAGCGGTTATGGAGATACATATTATCCATCTCCTCTGGTGCTTTTTTTGACGAGATTTGGAAAGAAAAAAAATGTGTCAAAATTTGGTTCTACAAATTAAAATATTCACAACCAGACTCACTATTTGGTGCGAGATGAATGATACAGGTATTGCATGAATTTATGATTTTCCGTACAATTTTGTATTTTTTTTTTAGTTACGCCCCTGGTTCGGACTCTTATATAAAGTAATTCATGGGAGCGCGCTGAATGGCGAACAATCCACATTTTACACATCTCACGACCTTTCGTTAAAGTTTGTAATTACTCAATCATTAATCTGGTATGCGCACCTGGAGGGGTGAGGGGAGGCGAGGCGACCAGAAGTAGGCAATTACAGGCTACCGTATAACGAGACAGTACATACAGCCAGCACGAAAGTCATGCAAATAATATTTTTGTCTTAGGTGGTCATTTAGGATCAATTGGTTCTGGCCTCAAGAGTATAGAGTTAATCAGTCTCGTTAAAATGCTAATTTACCAACACCTCAATATGGCTGGCATATTGCAGCAGCTGTTTTTTTAAGTCTCCAGACTGCTAATCTGGAGGCCTTAGGGAACTATATATGTTACTAGGTTTTTATTGCAATTTTTACTTTAGCACCTTGGAAGTAAATAGCTGGTGGACGTAGTGGAGATAATTTTCCCTTTAAAAGGATAGCTTCTGTTTTATGTGGTGCAAGACATAGTTTGTTTCGTTGGCCACAGGATGAGATTTGGCTTACAGCTTCTGTGGTTGAGCGCTCCAGTGAAGACCTATTAGCTTATACTGTTAGGAGTGCATCGCCAGCGTATGCTACAACACCGCATCCGGGAGGCAGCGGTAAGCTAAGGATGTCATCGTAAAGATAAATTGCTATTCCAAATCGGCTTTCTTAACTGCGCGCTTTATCCTGACGATATCGTTGATGTAGTTCAACAGCAAGAGAGCTAGAGAACTTAACCGCTGTTTCGGAAAGAGGCTATGAGACGACAATACACAATACATCTCCTGTATGGCGATGCAACTCCATCAGAGAATGTCTTACAGTTCGCCGAAATCACATAGAGACATTATAAGAGGAAAGCGCATACCTTTTAAAAAAAAACTCTAAATGAGATTCTATTATGAGAAGATACCTAAGATACAAAATGCGATGCATTTTTTACTGCTTTGACTTGCTTGGAACTTGCACATCTTTTACTGATTAAAATCTTGTATTCGTGTAAATGCACAAGAGTTTTCCTGATTTATGTTGTTGTTGCAACATTTTTTTTGTTAATAAAAATTAATAAATAAATAAAAGATGCATAGTTCGAGGGACCTGTATATGTGAGGCGTGTGGCGCTCAGCTGGCCTGAGGTCAGCTACCCGCCATTGTTCCACCCGGTGTGAACTGCTAACCGGTCCACTTGCCACGCTGGTCCACCACACCACGCTGCCCAGGCGCATGTGCTCCCATCACTTTACTTCCTCCATGGACATGCGCTTTAAATACAATGCTAGACCACCTCAAGGGTCCATCCTAGCTTCTAAGCCCATAGAGCCTTACGCCGCTTTCCTTACGTCCGCACGGCAAAAGCGTTGGTCACTTCCAACAGAGGTAGAACAGCATGTCTGTTTTTCCTAGACATTAATTTTAGACTCACAGCTAAATGGATACACTGTTCAAAATGTTATTTGAACATAATTATTTTGTATAAAACTTCCAAAAGTCTTTAAAGTATTAATTGTCAAATTATAATCAAATTCTCTATCTTAGCTCGAATTTGTCGATTTATACAGTAGGGTAGGACACAGAGCATCACAATATTCCGCCACTCCTCCAATGTAAATTGAAGGGATCAAGGTCCAAAAACGACAGGTATCTAAGAATTTGCGGTGTATGAAAATATATTTATTAATTTTATAAAATACAGAATGCTTACTCATGTTGTACACTAAGATATAAAAAGGGATATGTTATCAAATAAATCAGTACCAATTCAACTCTGGTCTATGGACTTATCTTCAGTGCGCGAACCTTGGTATTCCGGCGTCACCATTTATCTGACGCTGTAATTTGTGTGTGCTGACGGCGGCGAGACCATATTATTGTTGGCCCAGCCTGAATGCAGTGAATAGGTCCGGGCCAGAAGTTTGTAAAGTTTTCGAAATATATATGTCAATGAGCTTCATAAAAAGTATGTGTGTTGTTAATCTGCTCCTCATCCTGCCGCCACGCAATGCGATAACTAACTTAGAGAGCAGGATGTCAGATGAAACAGAAAGACTTACAATATGTAATTAAGTTAAAGAAAAATATGGCTAGATTGGCTCTTGGTGAGATTAAAAAATTTACAGCTTTATAGAATTTTTATTTAATTTTTTTGATTTTCATTAGCGTGTTTCGTTCGCAAGCCATGAAGTAATGAATGAAGTCGTTGAGAATTTCGGCTCCATTGATGAAGCAAGCGCCCGTCCGCACTCAGGTGATGTTACAGACGCGTTGGTTGAGGGGCGCTGGTTCATCGGTCAGTCGTCCGCCGGAAGCGGGCCGTGGGAGAGGTCCCACGGCTCCGGAGCAGCGCGCGCGTCTTCAGTTCCGGCCAACAATGACTCCCAACGGGCGAATATGCCATCGGCGTCTTTGTGCGTGGTAATACATCTGATCGGTCTAGTGACTAGTCCCAGTCTTATGGTAATCTCAGATAAAGTGCGTAAGGGCAAGCATCTCCCATGGAATACGTTTTGAGATATTATTCATATTGCATGCAATAGTGCATTATACTCACTAAACTTATATCATTATAGCTTAGATGCGACTCAGAGGGTAAACTAAATAAATAAATTGTCGGTAAGAAATAATACTAAAAAATATCGAATCTTAAAAAATATACGATACATGAAATTTACATCGAACATGTGCAATAATACGTATCAGTAATATAAATAAGTCTAAACCCTTTCCTTACGGCTTGGTGGAATACAAATTATACTGTAAATACGGCGTGAATTATTCAAACCATTTTTTTTTGCTTAAAACTAGTATTTGAAGCATAAATCTACTTATCTGACCTATTTAGATATTTGACATTGGTTCTTGTATCTTTTAGCTATCAGATGATGCATAAAAAACTATTATATTTAACAAACGTTCATTTTATGACTCCATTCATGTGATGGCATGAATACATGTGGCTTACAGAAATATCGCTCCTGTGACGAAACCTAACGATATTTATTTACATACTTTACAGATTCCTTTAAAGAATACATGTAGGTTGATAAAGGGATTGACTGCATTTTCAAGTTCCTACCGTAGATGTCACAATGAGTACTGAAAGTAGCAAAACGATATATCACAGCATGTCAACGGTAGGGGAATCTTGGACGGCATATATCGGCTCTCGATATGAAAGGGTTTTTTCTTAAGTTGGTAGGTGGAAGCAATTTGAAACATCCCGACATTCAGCCAATTATTACAACAATTCACTATAAATACCCAGGACAACTTTCGTCTTACACAAATTTAGATTAATAGGCTATGGCTGCATTTTATGGTCGAGAGATCAAATTCATACCAACCGGGGCTATTTATAGAGTTTAAAAATTTATTGTAAATCATTTTTTAATCCTTATCGGGCATTGAACCTACGATCTTCAATCAAAAAGTAAGCGAATGCTTTAACCGCTAACCTATACCTGCCGGCCAAAACTCAAGTAACTCATTGCAATTTGTAAATATTAACGATAAAAAGCAATTTCTTAATTTGGCTCACCTTATAATTTGTTGTTTTTAATAACACATGCTAAACATATGTTAATTCATTTTAATAATCTACATACTACACAACATACGCATAATAATTGATCATTTTCTTATAATGATAATACTCGCATCATCGTTTCCCATCGCTTTAATTTTGCCCGTTACCCGAAGAAGAAGTAGTAGTAGCATTGAATTATTACCATTACGAGACCGCGCGGCCCATTCATAAAAAAGGCCAGGCCTCCCTCTGCAGGAACGCCTGACGTAACGTTTCCTCGGTCTCTCGCCGCGTTGTTTGTTACTCTCGTATCTGCACTTATTTTTCATACGATATCCATCATACACGTGTATTTATAGCCGGGAGGTTGGACCAAGGGTCACCGCGGTAGATGACCTCCTAGAAAAGATTTTCAACCAGAGATAACTGTCATTCTTTTGCTGCGAAAGCGTATAATTTGAAGATGTTTTTTTTTAATGTAAACACATACAGGAGAATACCGACAGATGGTGATAGTAATTCTGAAGTCTCATCTGTGGAATTCTATGACGCTTACCACGCTGCATATGGCTAAGCGCTGCACGTGGAGTGTTGATCCGCCAACATTATAGACTACAGCCCGACATTCACGCATCATCCTTAATTATTACAGGAATTGACTATGAATGAGTGATCTTCACTGGACGACTTTCGTCTACCACCAATTTTGACTAATATGCTATGACTGGCATTTTACGGGTGAGGGATCAAATTCACAAAAACTGGGGTATTTTAGAGCTCAGAAATCAATTATCAATCTTTTTTTATTATTTTATTCTCCGTCGGGGATTGAACCCACGACATTTGACTTGCAAAGCAAACGCTTTGACCATTGAGCTATACCCGCCGGCCAAATATTAAGTTAAAAGTAAAAGATGACAAAGTCAGTAAAGTTATGAAGTATCATCCACTTTTTTACATCTTTACATTTAATTTAATAACGAATGTACTAATATAATGTAAAAAATATTTCTGAAAAACAATCATAAATATTTTTATGCTGTTCCACTCTCAGTTACACAAGATGTGAGCACCTGCGCTCGTTGTTATCCATTGTTTCAGATAAGTACACCCGTGCTCGTAGCCATCCATTGTTTTTGATCCCATTTGATACTTGTGAAGCTTCGAGCACTCAATTTAGTACAACAGCAATGGCGCTACTAAATAGCCTACCAGCACACCTTGATCCTTTTCTTACATCCTTTTCCTCTTTTTGTCGATGGTATTGTTCTCCTAGATCTATGTGATCTTTGACACGTGTCATCTTCTGTTTTATGTTTTTAAATTATCTTTTGTATGTATTGTATATTTATGTATACTTTCTTTCTTATTATTTTGTATCTTGGAACTTCGGTTCTGTGAAATAAATAAATAAATAAGATGCCTCACAGTCATCCAACATCGCAGTGGTAACATAATACCGCAATTATTCTATTCCAACAAATGCGCCATATCTCAGTGACCTCTACAAACGGCCGCCTTCCTCTCTCCCATAGTCGTCCCGTCTCCTCCATTGTGTGACCCAGGTCGTGTGAACAGAAGGCTTATGACGTGGGCTCACATAACGTTCTGTTCCCCCAGGTGAGAGCCGGCCAAGAGCCAGGTATTCGCTAATTAGCACCGACCGGCCGAACACGGGGGCGATGCAAATCTGAAATGCCGCGGACTGAGAGACCATTGAAGAAGAAGGTGCATCTCTGTTGTTATGTAACATAATCGCTTCCTTACACTGAAAGTTAATTTTTCATTGGCAATAATAAACATATTATTCACATTAAATTGTTTTAGGCGGGTTATACATTTTTAAAACACAGATATTTTAATGACAGATTAATCTGACAAACCCTTTTATTAGATCTAACTATTGAAGATTTATATATAGACTTTGTGGCCACTAAAAAAAATTTCCAAGCATTTATAATCTTTGCTCGTTTTTTCGGTTAGACAATCTATAATCTCTTTCACGGGACTCGTACTGGAATTATCAGTTGCTAACTGTGATCATAATCTGAATGAGCGCGTCATCAAGGAGGCTAAACTGTTCTCCGGTGTGATGCGGGTGTGAGGCGGGTAAAGTCCAGTTATTCACAGCAAAAACCATCATAAGAACACAAGCTGTCAATATTCAACTGTATGAGTTGTTGAATATTGTGACTTTCTCCATTTATCCATGGCGACTCCCTGTAACAGAATAGAACCAAAAATTAATGCGCGTTTTTTCGTTGTTTGGAACATCTATTGTATTATTTTAAACACAATTATGCTCTCCTGCATGCATTTAATAAAAAATATTTTGTGGTGAACCTTATGAAAAAAATATTAATATCAAAATAATGTACTCTTAATGTAATATAATATAATTGTTTAAGTAACATCTTTGGTACTGATGTTGTGGCTTTTGGGTTGAGCCGTGTGTGGTGAACTTTTTTCAACCAATATTTCGACCGCCATTGCAGGGGTCTTCTTCAGGATTAATAATTTATTTAGTTTCTAGTTGGTTTATTCAGATTATATATTTCTTTTATGAGCGTTATTGATTAATATCTCCATGGCAACTCAAGAAACATTCCGAAGTATCGTAGGTATGTTTTTTAAGACTACGGTAGGTATGTTCTCGAATTGTACATCGACGAACGTCATGTCGGACTGTGGTCGTCTTTGCTTGTCTGTACAGGTTTTAGAGTATGTGCTAGAGGTGGAAGCCATGCTGTTTTGAGAATCAAGCCGTCATCCCTGTTGATGTTGATGGGATGTGTTTTGATTTCAATGGCTTCCCTTACTAGGCCTGCATATTTTCCTTGTGTTCTTGATACTTCGGAATGAAACTTGAGTTGCCATGGAGGTATTAATCAATAACGCTCATAAAAGAAATATATAATCTGAATAAACCAACTCAAAACTAAATAAATTATTAATCCTGAAGAAGACCCCTGCAATGGCGGTCGAAATATTGGTTGAAAAAAGTCCACCACACACGGCTCAACCCAAAAGCCACAACATCAAATCTGGCCGTGAAAACCTAAGAAGTTATCTTTGGTACTGTATCAAGTTCTGTCTTCCTGAAAAATTCAGCTATAATCATGAAGTTTTTTTAAGGGGTATTAACAGTGTAGCTTATGAGAATGAATGACTTTATTGATAGCTTCAATGTAAAATATTATTGTAAAAAAATATGTTTTCAGTTTTTGAATTGAAGACTTTCCGCTATGTATATTTGTGCATGCATCACTGAGCTGCATGCCAATTGGTATGGTGATTTCTCTCGAGAGCGTTATGTAGATGCAGAAATAAGATAAATAATATGTTAATATGGAAGATATAATCTTTTGATAGGCAAAGCAATAACTTTATCACTGACCGATGAATGATATCGTAAACATGAGAAATAAATCCATACTAAAACCTGACAACCAATATACCTGTCACAATAAATTTATTAATATATTACATAGTAATTTAAATTTTATGATTTGTTTAAGCTTTGGAGGTGATTTAAGAAAGGTCTGTTTTTATTTTTTCAGTAACTAATTCAAAGTTTTGGCAGTAAGTTATATGAATTGGTTGTAAATGAAATAAATTGGTACAGGGTCCGCCATCTAACGTTTTTTTTTAACTAGTGCTTATTTCGTGAATGGTAACACTTAGCTCATGACTGATTTGACAGATAATTAGTTTTATCTTTCCGCTAAGCGAATATGGTTGTGTATACGCTTGAACAACGCTGAGAAATATTGCGACATTACTTTGAAAATCAGGCCATTTTTCTTCAAAAATGAGCAAGGAGTGGCCGTTACAGTCAATGGCGATCATTATCGGGCCATTTTTGTTCACAAAAATTAAAGAGGAGGATATTGGCAATATTTGGTTATAACAGGACGGCACTACGTGCCACACAGCTGAAGCTACACTCGATGTTGTGCGCCCCATTTTCAAAAAAAAAGTTATTTGGTGGACCCGTTAGTATCCACTGTGTCAGTAAGAATGTGGCCAGTTATAATATTAAAATTTGAATAAAATACTCAATGCTGCCAGCTATTAATTTAAAATTATTAATATTATTATTGATTATTAAGGTTTATTAATACGTTTTTTTAAATAAAAGGCTACTTTTAGCTTGAAAGCTAGTAGTAAGTAGAATGCAAATTAATGACCAGGTATGTATATAAATAATTAACGCATGAAATGTGCACCTATAGTAACCTATTTTTCATTCATTTGTTATTTACTGCCAATTTATTATTTGTACTGTTTTTTATGTATTTATTATTGATCATTTATTTAATATTTACTAACCATCTATCTAATTAAAACCTGAAAAATAAACACTTTCCTTTAAAAAAAATAATCACACCGGTTTATGCTTGTCGATATTCCTGAAATTTTAGAATCTCACCAAAAATCAAGGCAGCCGTAAAATAATTTTTGAAACAAATAGAGCCTTTTATACTTCAGTCAGTTAATAGACATATGTGGATTTAGCTGAGACATCTTTTTTCGATGGCTTATTATGAGTATCACCATCAACCTGTATCCGTCCACTGTTGAACGTAGGCCTCCTGTATGAGTATTCATTTTCTTTGATCCTCTGCCTTTTGCATCCAATTTATGCTCTCCTGGATGCTTTAGAAGAGCATAAATTACACTTGGACCGGGTTTTCATCATTGCGGAAGACCGAAGAGCTTCAGAAGGTAGAGCTGGCATGGTATGATGCGAGGATCATTAGATTGAAAGATCTTTAAGGAATTGATGATGATATGTCCATGATTTAGATTTCTTTCTGGCTTCTATCTGACTAACTCATCATTTCACCTGTGTGGAGATAATTTTTATTTATTTATTTATTACAGAACAGAATTTCCAAGAAAAAGTTACAGATCATAGAATATACAATACATACATACAAAAGATAATAAGCAGATAAAAATAACATCAAAGAATAAGGAGATGACACATGTCAATTTCTAAAGATCTTAGAGAACAATACCATCGACAAAAGAGGAAAAGGATGTATGAAAAGGATCGAGGTGTGCTGGTAGGCCATTTAGGAGTGACATTGCCGTTGTACCAAATTGAGTGCTTGAAGCTCCACAAGCATCAACTGGGATCAAAAACAATGGATGGCTACGAGCACGGGTGTACTTATCTGGATCATAGAAGTTAAAACGTTCAAGAATCCCAGGGTTGTGAATTGTACCGCGAAGAAAAAGGAATGAATGTTTGAGTGCAGCAATTTTCCTCCGGGACTCTAGCGAATGGAAAGAAAGCATCCCTAGAAGATAAAGAGTTGGGTAATGTTCGGAATTAAATGAATTGAATGGATAGTTACCGTAAATATAAAAATAGAGACATTGGATAATTTTTTATGATTTTTTTCGAGCATGAAAATGTTTTTGGAATTTTTGGGATTCCAAACTAAGCTCCCATATTCCAGAACAGATAGAACGTGAAGAATGAGTAGTGAAGAATAGAGAGTACAAAAATCAACCAATCAAATAAAATATTTTTTCTGGCTTCCCACTTGACTAGCTCATCATTTCACCTGTTTGAAGATAATGAATCAATCAAATGGAAGAGTACTCTCGCACTCGCCGATTCATGGTGTTATCAAAATAGATGCGTCCGGACCGAAATCACGATTCAATTTTCGCACACAAAAAGTGCACCTACGTGCCGGTATTTGAACTGAAAGGGGCCATAAATTTCCCAGAACGCGCGGCAAGTCTTCTGCCCGCAAAAGGAACGATCGTCCAAGACGCTGAAGCGAACAAGCTGTGGGTCACGATCCTCAATCAATACAGACATGACCGAAGAAGAAGAGATTAGAAGGGAATCTCTGAACCTGAAAAGTGATATGAGCTTTTATCGGAATTGAACTATGGCGTGCTGAAGTGTTAGCGAAAGCCTTACCATATTCACACGCAAGTACTCGCATCAAAACTTTATAGTATTACTGTAAAACGGTATATTTTCTTGTATATGACACATTTATATGAACTGATATTTGCAGAGAGATGGTCATTTTTTGAGCTTAGAAAAGCAAAGTCTTTTTCGCTCGTAAGGTTTATTTTGATTGACTGTGATTAATTTTATGTATATTTCTCGTTTGATCGCAGTAGTAAGGTTACTGATATATTAAACGTGGTTAACAAAAACAATAGGTCACCGCTTGTAGTTTACAACGTGTCGTTTCTTAGGTTGAGCCTCTTTTTAAGAATAAAGGACTCGGCTTAAAAACAGTTTGCTGGCAGGTATAGCTCAATGGTCAAAGCGTTTGCTTTGCAAGATAAAAGTCGTGGATTCGATTCCTGACAGAGATTAAAAAAAAAGAAATTATTAATCTATTTCTGAGCTCTAAAATACCCCAGGTTGGCGTGAATTTGATCCGTCACCCGTAAAATGCCAGTCGTAGCTTATTAATTAAAATTGGTGGTAGACGAAAGTCGTCCCGTGAAAACCTCCCATTCATAGTAAATTCTTCTAATAATTAAGAATGTTGCGTTAATTATGGGTTGTAATCTATGACGTTGGAGGATCAACACTCCACATGCAGCGCTTAGCCACATGCACCAAGGTAAGCGTCATACAATTCCACAGATGAGACTTTAGAATTACTCTCATTATCTGTCGGTATCCTCCTGTATGTGTTTACATAAAAATAAAATTAAAAAAAAAACTTAAATATGCCTTGAATGCTACAGCTGCTGTGTTTTCAAGTCTAATCTCTCGTTTTGAAGGCTGTCGTGAACTATATTTGTTTTCTGGTGGCCTTCCGGATGCAAAAGTATATCTATGTCTTAACATCCTCCTCTCTTTGAAAGGGTGTTACTCCGTCGCGTGGTGGCAGGATTAGGAGCAGATTAATAATATGCATACTTTTTCTGAAGCACATAGACATACATACTTCGATAAACTTTACATACTTATGGCCCGGACCTAGTCACAGCATAGGTTTTTGGTACCAGTCAGGAAGGGCTATATCATGCTGATGTCAGTCTATATGCTCCAGAATTTAAGAGTAAGCAAAAATTTTTTTGACGACATTAATCCTATTTTTAAATCCGTTCACATTGTAGCATTGTTTGTAATCATTGTCCATTCCACGTGTCGTTGCGCGAAATCATTCCCACACAAATTAAACGGCTGATGCATCAGCCCGGTACGTGACCGCCCTAATTGGAGACGACTATTCCCTGGTCTTCCAACTCTTGACTCATGTCTCCCCTTTAGTCAACGAATTTGAACCACGGGGTAAATCTTCCGACTGTGATGCGAGCGTTGATGAGCTTAATCACAAACGGAGCTGAAAATAAACGATAGTTTTTAATCAAGTTTTACAAGCAAGGGATCTCAGGATTTAATGAAAAGACGTAAACAAGATAATTACGTCTTTACGACTGTAAATCTTGGCATCTTATCAATGCAGCCGTCTAATGGGTTTTGAAAGTAGATGCCTGCGTAGAATACATGGGGTACGACAGTTTTACTAGTAAGGAATGTCAATGTGAAAGAACGAATAAGATAGCTGTCCATACTATACTTGGTCCGTACCACTCACTAGTGGGCGATACGGGCTTCCGTGGTGGGCGGTGGGCGATTTTTCTAGCTTTTCAAATCTCCTACATTCCTTCTAGATTTTTTTCCCCCCATATACTGAATTGAAATATTACGAGGTTGGTGGGCGGAAGGGAAATTTTACCATGAAAAATAGGCAAAAGTGGGCGCTGGGCATGACGATCCCTGCTATAGGCAGTCAAGACGCGAAAGTAGACCTGGTTACGACATATATTTCGGAAATTTTATTTACTACAGCAGCCTTTTTTTCTCAAGCCTTCGGGCTCGCGCCGTCTAAGAAGACCGTCGGTAACTACATATTGAATGCACTCGGCGGATAGTCGAGGCGAGGATTATGGCGGCTGACTGAACTTAGTGGCGGCAGCTCTTAATGATCAAATGCTTGAGTTATGAAAGCGGATATAGTGATGACAGAAAATTCATCCATTCATGTTAACATCCTCCACTCTTTCAAAAGGTTCTTATTCAGTCGCCTGAGGCCATGATGAGGAGCAGGTTAGCAAATCAAAGACTTTTTCTGAAGCACATTGACATATATTTACGATAAAACTTGATTTTCCGGATCGATCGTAATATGGCGTTACTTTCGCCGCGATCGATCGGGACTTAACAATGCGATCTCGCCGACGGACGGCACACGACTGGCGCGCCCGTGATGGGCTGTCGCACAGCGCCCCAAGCGGCGGTCTATATAACTAGTCTCAAAATGCCAATATGGCGACACATGCATGTCGACAAGCGAACAGAAATAAGAGACGAAAGATTGTTTATCGAGGGTTTCGTTACCAGTCAGCAAGGGCTATAACATGCTGATGTCAATGTATTAATAGTTTTAATCTATAGACGATGCGTGAGAGCTTTGCTATAGTCTTATGAAGTTAGCAGACTAACACCCCATATAGTTGCCGTCTGGTGGGATATTTACATTGCCGTCTAGTTGCATTAAGCTCAGTGACGGTTTTAGGGTGTGGCGTAGTGGGTCGGCTGTCCAGGGCGCCGAATGAACTAAGGGCGCTAAAGGCGGCCTTAGCTCCTACAGTGGGTGTTTTCTGAAGATTTCCCCTACCACCCAAAAAAAATATATGGCGCCAGATTTATTTTGTCCAGGGCGTCGCAAGGCCTAAAGGCGGTACTGATTCTGCTGTATGTGTTCACATAAAAAGATGACCTTCCGAGGTTGATGCTCTTCGCGACTAACTGCACATGTATTTTTATCATTTCTCTTGTGACCTTGGAATGTTTATATGTAAAGGTCATCATGAAGGACGCACACTGAGCTAAAACACAAAAAGTTAAGATCTAGATATCCCGGAATTTCTTTACGAAAGGGTTTTTATAAACAAAAAGACACACTTTGTACTGAAACAATTTATTTTACTTATTCGTATATGTAAAATAATATGATAATTTAATAAATTACATTTTAAATTAATTAATTTAATTTATTCCTACCTTGTTTTGATACTAATTATTGTAATCACTAAGCTTTTGGGCTTAGCCGTGTGTAGCGAAATTATTTTTACCAATATTTCGACCGCCATTGCAGACAACAATGACGCTCGTGATAAAAGACAGTCTTTTTTTATTTATTTTTTTATGTAAACACATACAGGAGAATGCCGACAGATGGTGATAGTAATTTCTGAAAAAAAAGTCTGACACCAACTCACAACTAAATCATCAATCCTGAAGAAGACCCCTGCAATGGCGGTCGAAATATTGGTAAAAAGAATTTCGCCACACACGGCTAAACCCAAAAGCCACAATATCATGATTAACATTGTTTTTATTTCGATAAGAGTACGATCTACGTACAATACGCACAAATTTTTATTGAGTAAACATTGTATCTTAAGCGACATATCGAGCGCCTTAAATTTTTTTTGTGGAAGTTTTTCAAGCATAATTGTTTTTGTTATTGATTCTTGTAATATCAATACAAAATTTAAGGATTTTGTATACATGTTTCGAACGCACAATTTCCTAAAAAATGGTTCTATATTTATGAATTGCCTTTAATTATAATATACTTTTATAAAAAATATTATTTTAATACAAATATCAAAATGTGATTCATATAAAAAATCGTTTAGTTTGAATTTTTTTTTTAGTTTTTCATGCTTTAATACAAAGTCGTAGGCTTTTAGTGCGCCAACGGATATCAGTCACGCTCTAGCCCTCGAGACGCAACGTTCTCCCCGAAACGCGATATGTATCAATACGATTGTTTGATTTGATACTATATGTTGTGGGTTGTGTGTATTTCAATCATTTTATAATTGAGCCATTACCGTGTTCTGAAATCCCTTTGTTAGTGGTGTTATGTTATGACATTAGTACAATCTTAAGAACCTACACACGACGCACATTTTCCATAGCAATTTACTGTTCTTTTACAGACAGAGAGATGGCACACGGTCCCGTGTGAAAACAGTGCAGACCACTCCACGGCAACAAACAAAAACAGAGTTTCAACATTTTATTAAAAAAAAAAAACAGTTTTCCAACAACAAAAAAAACGGCGTATTTAAACTTCAATACGTGTAACATTGATATACTGTAGATTCACTTAGTCGTTTCAGTCACTTTTACCACCACCGCTTTTAGTCAGAGTGAAAATAATTAATTCCTTATACATCCAATTAGTTGTAGTATCCGAGGGATATATTTGTGAGATATGTTAATCTGTTTAATTAATTCTTCAGACTTCTGCTCCAAAGATCATTGGGAACTATATACATATTCCGAGTTGTATCTTTCGATGCAGAGATGTGCTAGGACAAGGCGCATCGGAAACTGACAGAACTGAGTTGCAGCAATTTGGTGTAGCTGAATTTAAAAAAAAACTTTTCTAAACGGCTTTAGACCCTGCGGAGCCGTAAGACTTTTTTTTCTCGCGCCCCATATTGTTTATACTTAAAACTATATAAGAAAGACTGGTTGCCCTTGGCGCTCCTAGCTTATTCGAAGCCCTGCGGCACCGACCCATTCGCGACCCCCTAAAACCGGCCCTGACGCCATCGATAAGCATAATAATCTTCCAGCACATGTTGTACTTCTTCGTAGATAAAGGATCTCTTTAAGAAACGAATCCAACAAGAGTAGCGTCAATCCGCATTGGTTAAGCCGTAAGCGACATAAGATCCCGGAGAAAAATTGCTTCTCTCAAACATTCATTCCTTCTTCTTCGCGGTGCAATTCACAACCCTGGGATTCTTGATTGTTTTAACTTCTATGTTCCAGATAGGTACGCCAGTGCTCGTAGCCATCCATTATTTTTGATCTCAGTTGATACTTGTGGAGCTTCGAGTACTCAATTTAGCACAACGGCAATTGCGCTCCTTAATGGCCTACCAGCACACCTCGATCCTTTTCTTACATCCTTTTCCTCTTTTGTTGATGGTATTGTTCTCCTAGATGATCTTTGACACGGGTCATCTTCTTCTTCTTTTATGTTATATTTAGTTTTATTATCTTTTCTGTTATTATGTATTGTATATTTATGTATACCCTATGTTTTTTATTATTTGTACATTGAATCTTTGGTTCTGTGAATAAATAAATATGATATTTGATGTGAATTTGTGTTAAAAGACAAGCAAGGACGACCACAGTCCGGAATGACGTTCGTGAAGGTACAATTCTTAGAACATAACTACCGTATTCTTAGGACATACCTACCGTATTCTTAGAACATACCCACGTTCTCTGGAATGAAACTTGAGTATGTAGTTGCCATGGAGATAAAAATCAATAAATATAAAATATAATCTGAATAAACCAACTCAAAACTAAATAAATCATCAATCCTGAAGAAGACCCCTGCAATGGCGGTCGAAATATTGGTTGAAGGAAGTTAGCCACACACGGCTAAACCCAAAAGCCACAATATCAAATCTGGCCGTGAAAAACTAAGAAGTTATTTTTTTGTTAAAAGATTCACCACTGTGTTTTGGGACGCTGCACATTCGTTGTGGTGCAGTTCGTTACTCGGTTGCATCTCTTGCACATTCGGTCGTTAGGGCACAGCGCCGCCGCGGCCGGCATCTCGCAGCTCCTCTCGAGGATGTCCCGTTGCTGACTCCATCCACTCTGGTCGTGACGCGCGATGGTCATCTTCGCAAACCCTGGGAACGGAGAAGGTGGTCAGCGAGGCCATAAACTAGCGACTAGCCGTGCCCTGGATGAGGTGACCAAACGCAACAAAACCAATATCAAAAGCATGCTCCATCAACATTCTTGGATTATCAACCTCGAATAATGTCAAATATTACGAGTCAATTAAGTATAAAGCCGGTCTAGCTTTCAAAAAACTAGGTGTATTATAAAGATAACGTCAGTATTTCAACGATAAACAGCTTCTTCTTTATAAAGGACAAATCCGACCTATCCTTGAAAACGGCAGTCACCTTTGGATTGGAGCCCTAAACTGAATTGACTCAGTTCGAAAGAAGAGCAATTCATTTGATAAACATTGACATTCTTAAGTCTAACCTGCAAACAATGGAACACAGGCGTAAGATTGGTTCTTTTCTACCGTTATTACCACGGCCGCTGCTCTTCGGAACTTAAATAACTAATTCCTCCTGCACCCACCCACAACCGATAAACTCATCTTACACTTGCCGTCCATACACGGCTAATGTATGTCGACCGTCACACCCAACATGCCACCGGCAAGCTATGGAATGCTCTTCCAGCGTCTATGTTTCCTCCTTCCTACAATCTGGATCTCTTCAAGAAACAGATAAATATAAACTTGCAATCTCCCCAACCCACACAACAAACACGAACACAACACACGTCTCCCGCATGCAGCGTCCAACCTCCCTGGCTGAGTGTCATAGAGTGCACTGGTCTTGACCGGGTGTGCTCTATTGCATGCGATTACATAAGAAAAAGATGTCAAATTGTTAAGCCTTGTAGTACGCCGGCGGTCATAGCTCAATGGTAAAGCGTTTGCTTTGGAAACCAAAGGTCGTGGGTTTGATCCCCGACGGAGATTAAAAAAAAAGGATTTTTAATCGATTTCTGAGCTCTAAAACACCCAGGTTGGTGTGAATTTGATCCATCGCCCGTAAAATGTCAGTCGTAGCCTATTAATAAAAATTGGTTGTAGACGAAAGTCGTCCCGTGAAGACCACCCATTCATAGTAAATTCCTGTAATAATAAAGGATGATGCGTGAATCTCGGGCTGTAGTCTATGACGTTGGCGGATCAACACTCCACATGCAGCGTTTAGCTATATACACCATGGTAAGCGTCATAGAATTCCACAGAAGAGACTTCAGAATTACTATCACCATCTGTCAGTATTCTCCTGTATGTGCTTACATAAAAAAAAAAAATATCTTCGTATCAACGATGCTGCAACATAAAATTGCAGCTACCCTTGCTCTTCATGAGGTGACTAAAGATGATAATCAGTGAGTTGTAGAATTATTGTATGACGACTTTTGATATTAATGATAGTTATGATTATCATGCTGGTGAATGGGAGTAGCCTGGATGCGGAAGGCGGAGGACCGAGGAGATGGAGACTCAAGCCGAAGGCCTACGTTCAACAGTGAACGGATACAGGCTGACGATGATGATGATGAATGATGTTTGTGTTCATGTTTGTATCGACGATACAAAGTCCTGATATGGCAATTATTTTTGTTCTGTATAAGAAAAACAACATTATAAATGTTATTACTTAGAAAAATGTTTATATTGTTGGAAATTATGGTTAATTTTTGATTTAATAAGTTGTTATTAGGTGAGAAAGCGGACACGAAGGGCTGTGCAAAAGTGACGGAAATGGTGGAATATATCCATCGAAGGCCGCTAAAAAACTAAAACTTAAGCATCGTTTTATATAAGTCACCAGTTATCATGGAATGAGGCGAGGATCATAACAGACAGAACTTTGTAGCAATAACTTGAGATGGCTGTGTGTCTCAGATAGAGAACGAATATGGAATGATGGTGCTGTTAGCTCTTTATTACAATGTAGGGTGATAAAATGTTGACTTCTCATGCTCTGGATGAGACGAACAAATATATCAAAAACAAGTAGCAAAGGCATGTCTAGATGTTGTTATGGAATACGTTAGAAAAGAAATAGCAAAAGCATCTGATGTTGTTGTTACTCTTCGTTCTTGTCGACAAAGTAGGTACGGTGTTTTTAAATAAATTTAGGCGATTAAACCGACGCTCTAAACGTGATATTTTATAGTAAATTATGTTATCATGATCTATACCAGGACCTCCCGTTTTAACCTCTTGCGAAACAACGCGGAGAACGGATATATGCCGAGTCGAAAAAGTTATGAACTGACGTAACAAACTGAAAGCACCCAGTGGTTAAGCAACAGCAGAACATTCTTAGGACATTGTTCAAGATAGCGAAAACATATCCTGCATGTAGCCACTGGAGGGAAGGGCAGACACGAAATCAGACTCATGGGATTTCGTGCGGGAAAAGTGACCATTCAAGTATTTATTTATTTGTTAAATTCTTTGCATAGATTATGCTTGCTGCAATCAATCGTCATCTTATCATTTCAATACAAGTACAAAAAGTTACGATTTTTTAGCTTAATCCTTTGAAATTTGTGACGAAAATATGCTCAATCTGAGGAGCGGATATTGAAAAAGAAAATAACATAATGTTAACAATAATGATCATTATGTCCACGAGAAATATGGGAACGATATGTTGTACAAATATATTAACTATTGGTATCAGCTCGATATAGCCCTTGCATGCTGGTACCGAAATGCCTCGATATACAAATATTTCGTCTCTTTTTTGTTCGCTCGTCGTATACGCATGTGTCGACATATTGTTTGTTTAACAGGTGTAATTCTGTGGATCGTTACTGGATGAAATTTCAGCGCTGGGTATCTTCGACTACGGGCGCTCGGTGGTCAGTCACCTATCACGACCAGTAGCGAGTTGTGATCCGTCTGGGGCCTGAAAGCATACGCTCCACCTCGGACCGAAAGTTTGACAATTTTTATCTAAAATATATGTCAATGTGCTCCTGAAAAAGTCCTTGTGTTGCTCATCAGCTCCTCATTCCTCCACCACGTATTCTGATAACTATTCCAGCGACGTGAAGTCATTTTGTTATAGTGACGCGGATGTTACTATTAAAACGCAAACTTTAAAAGTAATACAGCAAACTTTCATATAGCTTCTAGATACGGACTATTTTATAAAAAGTTACGCTATAGTAAGATAGTCTTCTCCTCTATATGTATAATATTTTATATGATCACCACGAATTTCCATGATTCAGTTTTTTTAGTTGTTTCTTTTACTTTTCCCACAACATCTCTTCACCCGAAAGTCCTCCTAAAAGTAAATGATACGATTTTTGACTATTAAGAGCTTATACACTTGAATTGATGGGAGACGTAATATATATATTAGGCATATTTTTGGAGATTTGTGAGCTGGAATTTTTAAAAAGATCAGATTATTAGTCCGACACTCCTGAAGTCAATACCTCCTCCACATATGGTCCTAAGGGACGGCTCAAACAGAACATTCAATTCTATTCAGATTATAATTATACATTTACTGCAATTATTGCCAGTTTTAACCCTTAACTTTACATTTATAGACTCGTAAAATATGAAATATTATTAATATATTTTATTTTCAATTACATTGAATTGTTATCTATTTGTACACATTAAGCGGTAAATTAATTATGATTACTTGTATAAACGTAAAATTATATATTTTATGCGTCGTTAAGGTTGGTCGTCAGATATGGAAATACAAAGTATGAAATAATTACTTACTAGTCGGGTGCAGTGTTATTCGTTCACCTAATCTGATGCCTTTAACGGCCATAATTTATGACTATCTCTGTGTGATGACCATCCACTGCTCCAGCGATAGTCCCGACAACTCTTCGTGATGATTAAAGCTAACTTAAGTATGATATGCTAAAAGCTTTAATTTATATCTAGAGGTTAATCGTAGTAGAAACGCCTATATCAAATAATCAATTTTATAAACAATTTTTTAAAGTAAAATGTTTTTTAAGATCATAAATTCATATAAACTCGAAATGTATTTGACTTAAGAACAGATGCCACTCATTTACAGTGAGTTTACGTAAAAATGATGATGCGAAAATGCCGAGCTGTAGTCTGATAACGTTGTTAGACCAACTACATATACGCATACACCATTCAACAGCCTTTCATAAAAATCGTAAGCGATGTGTAATTCATAATGATATTCCTAAGTAACCTTTCTAGTCCTTACATCCTTTACCGATGATATGACTTGTGGTAAAGCGTTTGCTTATTAAACCACAGGTCATGAGTTCGGCCTCTGACTGACATTAAAATAAAAATGTTTTCAGTCGATTTCTAAACTATACCAGTTTTCTCGAATTTGATCTCTAATACGTAAAATGACAGTTTTACTTTTTACAAGTAATTTATATTGGTGGTAAGTCGAAAGTCGTCTAGTGAACACCACCCATTCATTGTAACATTCTGTTAAAAATTGATGATGCGTAAATGTTGAACTGTTTATGAAGTTCGCGGATCAAAAAATCCACATATAGCGTTAAGTTTTACACAAAAATTGCAAAAGCGTCAAAGAATCCACAGATGAGTTTTCTTCAACACCATCATTCGGTGTTCTCTCGTTTGTGCTTACGTAAAAAAAATGTATTTTTATTTGTATAAACCGTTTAGCAAAATAAAGGATTGCGTTTATTTGTTTAGATAGTCAGGTTAGACATTTTAGACAGATAGTCAGGTCCTCGTCTCCATAAGTCCTCGAGGAAGTCAGCTGCAGCAGGAGTTATGGCGCACACGCGGAACATGACTCTCGGGGGCACCTGCTGGAACGCAAAACTATGCATTTAGATGTTTCACGTTTTCAGGTAGCAGAACATACCGTAGGAAGCTGCGGAGGTATTTGGAACCATGTTGAAAGTCCATGCTTGGAAGATGTAAGAAAGATTAGATATGGTAAGAGTCATGTGTCACAAATATGAACGATTAATCAATCTTTATGATACACTACTGCACTTTTTGTTGGATTATTAAGTACGTAAATTCTATGCACGTACAATATTTGTCTGTGGGCTGTCATAAAGCAGTGCAAAAAGGAAAAAGGGTCAAAATTCTCAGACAAAACGATAGCTCTTATGGACGAACGTCGTAAAAGCAGAAGCATCCAAGATTACAATACCCTGAACAAAAAAGTGAAAAAATCCATGAGATTTGACATTCGTCGTTCAAACACCGAGTATATCATGGAGATTGTTGCACAAGGCCGAGGGTCAAATGCATTTAGCAGACACACCTCTATAGGACAGGCCCAACTTTCCAAATTAAAGACACACGATGGGAAGATAACAACAAATCTTAATGATATACTGAAGGAAATAGAACATTTCTACGGGTTATTGTATTCATCTACGATGCCAGGTCCTAATGACAGATCTGCGGACGACAAGAGGGCTACTCTCACAAAGCACTGGTCTGAAGACATCCCAGAGATAAGTATATTCGAAATTAAATCGGCCCTAAAACAACTTAAGAACAACAAAGCCCCTGGAGAAGACGGAATTACATCTGAGCTTCTGAAAGTAGGAGGAACCCCTCCGTTGAAAGAGCTTAAAAACTATTCAACAAGGTAATAGAACATGGAGTAACGAGTATTGTGATATTGTTCCACAAAAGGGGATAAATCACTGCTCAAAACTACCGACCCATTTCCTTCTTTCCCATGTGTATAAAGTATTCTCCAGAATTTTAACAAACAGGCTGACGGGTCGATTTGATGAATTTCAACCTCGAGAGTAAGCTGGGTTTAGGAAAGGCTTTAGTACAATTGATCATATCCACACGCTAAGACAAATCATTCAGAAAACCGAAGAATATAATCAGCCACTCTGCCTCGCCTTTGTAGACTATGAAAAGGCATTTGACTCAATCGAGACTTGGGCAGTGCTAGATTCACTACAACGCTGCAAAATAGACTATCGGTATATAGAGATAATAAAATCTCTTTACAAATCTGCAACAATGATGGTCCAGCTCCATGATAGCACTAACAATATTTCTATAAACAAAGGTGTTAGACAAGGAGATGTTATATCTCCAAAACTCTTCACAAACGCCCTAGAAGATATTTTTAAACTGCTATCCTGGACAAAATGTGGAATAAATATTAACGGAGAGTACATTTCTCACCTCCGATTTACAGATGACATAGTGCTAATAGCCGAATCACCTAACAAGCTCAAGACATGCTCTACGACCTCAATGAAGCGTCGAACAAAATTGGTCTGAAAATGAACATGGATAAAACAAAGCCATGATTAATAGTCATATTTCACAGACCTTTGATCCTATTTCCATTGGAGGAACAGAAATAGAGGTTGTAAACGACTATACCTATCTGGGACAAGTAATACAACTAGGGCGAAATAACTTCTCAAAAGAAATCGACAGGCGCATACAACTGGGATGGGCAGCATTTGGAAAACTAAAGTACATTTTTAAAGCGAAAATTCCGCAATGCCTTAAAACTAAGGCGTTTAACCAATGCGTCCTCCTGTATTAACTTATGGCGCAGAGACGTGGAATCTGACAGCAAGTCTTACCCATAAAATAAAAGTCACCCAGCGTGCTATGGAGATCCATGCTCGGAGTGTCGCTAAAGATAGAATCCGAAACGAGGAAATACGCAGAAGAACTCAAGTAGTGGATGCTACCCAACGAATAGGCACACTCAAGTGGCAATGGGCAGGTCATATCTGTCGAAGAGACGACGGTCGATGGATAGAACTGGCAAACGAAGCATTGGCCGACCCCTACAAGATGGACTGACGATATAAGAAGAATAGCGGGAGTGACCTGGATGCGGAAGGCGGAGGATCGAAGAGGAAACTCTGCGTTCAACAGGCTGATGATGATGATGATGATGGCTTAAAAGCGCTTGCTTGATAAAGCAAAAATTAAGGGATCGATTCCTGATGAAGTTCAAAATTATTAATACGATTTTAAGCTTAATAAATAATATCGATTGATGTGGAATTGATCCTTCACCCGTAAAGTGCAAATCCAGGATAGCGCGAGCCTGGGTTTGAAGAAAAGACTGCTGTAATTAATGCTTACTTAAGGCATTCGTACTACGTGTCACAGCCAGGTCCTCCTTTGACCGAACGTAATATTAAAGGCTGCCTTGGCGCTCTCTCACCTCGCCATTCCTCACGAAATCAAACCATCGTGCTACTAGTATTCTACGATTCTGTTTCTAAAACCTATAATACGGCTGCATTGGCTTTTGGTGAGATGCCAAGATTCACAAACATTAAAAATAATTAAAAAGGTACAGGCGCTGTATAGATAGCACTTTGTTTTAATTGAGTAAACCTGCGAGTCTTAGATATTGCGCATTGAACTAAAAAAAGGCTCCAATGATTCTAAGGCAGGAAATGAGCTCTTTTGGCTGCTCTCGATGACCTGATACTCTCGACCCTCTCAATAGTCTGACTCAAATGGAATTTCAACAGGCGTCATTATATAGTCATAAGGCTTTCTTTGCATTAATTACCATGTAGAGTATAGTACCAGTCCAGAGTATGCAACCTGTCGACGAATAGTACGGACAGGCCGAATCTGAGACTGCAGCTGAAGCTTGCTCAGTCTTCGAATAGTTGTAGTTAATTCATCGCAGGTATGGTAACGTTACGTCCCGATGATAAGAGATGCAGTACTGGTAGTACTCGACTTGCATTCCCGCTTATAGAGTCATCACGATCGTCTTCATTGGATTTCGCACATAGCCGCGGATTGGGCAACGAGCGGCTAGCAGACCGGTCGCGATCGGTCGTGACACCACATGTGAAATTCTATAGAACGATCAATTATTTATTTACGGAGCATAGTCTGGCAAATAAGAAGCACTCAGGATCTTCTAGCAATAATACA
The DNA here is from genome assembly GCA_022606575.1 of Glossosoma conforme. Lineage (NCBI taxonomy): Eukaryota > Metazoa > Arthropoda > Insecta > Trichoptera > Glossosomatidae > Glossosoma > Glossosoma conforme. Next base: position 911,197 of record JAGTXR010000030.1, read on the forward strand.
GAGGAAGCAAACCCCTGAAATATCGAAAATTTCATCAATTAATGTGTTTTTTATGTACGAGTAAGTAATGGATATAACTCAATTGTGGATTATATATAGCTTGCTTATTTTTGACAATGGCTAAGCGCTGCGTATGGATTGTTGATCCACCAATGTCATAAATTACAGCTCGGCATTAGACGTTCAAGCATTTTTACGGGATAGGCTGTGAATGACATTTTACGGGTGACGTTCAAACTCGCGCCAACCGGGGTTTTTATAGAGGTTAGAAATCGATTTAAATCCTTTATATTTCAATCTTCGGATAGGGATTGAGCTCACAGTCTTCAGTATAATAAGCAAACGTTTCACCACTTAACCATATGTGCTGGAAATTCCATTAAAAAGCAATGGTATAAAAATAATATCACATAACAAAGATGATTAATAACAAAAAATAAAAATTAATATTTCAAAAACATAAAACGACGTAAAGAAAGAATTATAATATATACATATTCGTTATAATTGGAATATAAAGAATTATAAAAATTAAACTTAAAAAACAAATCACAGATATTCAGGAAATCAATGCCATCAACAAGAGAGTGACATCAGCACGATGGAGCCCTTTGCTGACTGGTACTGCAAACCTCGATAAACAATCTTTCGCCTCATATTTCTGTCCGCTTGCCATGCATTTATGTGTTGCCATATTGGCATCTTGGACAAATCCACTCACGGGTGTGTGAGTTAGATAGTTTTTGCCACCGACGGCGCTGGTGACCAACCACGGGCCGCATGAGTCAGTTCTGACGGCCGAGAAGGTCGCAGAACGGCCGGGCGGCATGTCATCCCACCTAGGCCGGAAGCTTGTAAAGTTTATAATAAATATATGTCAATGTGCTTCTGAATAAGTCTGTGTTATCAATCTGCTCTTTATCCTGCCCTCACGCGACGGAATAACACCTTATTGAGAGAGGAGGATACTGAGGGGAAATAATATGTGAACAGGATCGAGATGTACGCGAAGCTCCAAGGTAGTGTCAACAAAACGTGTCAATGACGACATCAATAGTGAATTTTTAATTTAGAGGCATTAAAGCGACTGTGGATGGTATACATTCTCAAGAACCATGTATTCACCCCTAATATGATGATTAAAAACTGTCACAAGCGCCATAAAGCTCTGTCAGCCGCCATGCTTCTTGGATCACCCCAATGTCAATCTTCTTCTCAGAGCTCCAAAGAGAAAGTTCTACGTATAGTGCCAGACAGCCTTTCTAGGACGACGCGAGCCCCAGGGCTTGAAGAAAAGACCGCAGTAGTATCTTGTATAAGAGAGGAAAAAAAAACAGACGGAAGAACGCTTAAATGTTGTTTAAAATAAGTTTTTAAAAAAATTATTGAAATTATCATGAAAAATCTTTCTCCGTATAAAACGTCTTGAAAACATGCATTATTTTCTGTAATGTTGATACTGTATGCTCAATATATGGAATGAAAAAAATGCATTTAATATGCTCGTAAATATATTCTTCGTATAATTTGCGAACATAATGAGGATATTATTACGCAGATTCAACTAAACCTGATAATAAATCTGCTCTGGGCGTGAGGCGCGAACCCCGGGCGTGTAAACCGCACGTTATTGTTTATGAATAGGTGCAAATTGCAATAGATATTCAATCTCTTTACACGTACAACAATAATCAATCTTAGCCGCGTAATATAACTTATTACTCGTATTATAACGTTGGAGATTCCACAATTTTGAATTGAACCAGAATTATCTTTATTAAAAACACACACGAAATTGCCAGAAGAAGACCTTGGTTCCCTAACGCTTAACTGGGTGGAGAGGATATTTATTTTTACTTCACTATCTTAGCCAATTAAAAAAACTACTATTGTGTGTGGCATGTGTGTGTGTCATGTGTGTGTGTATTAGAGGGTCTATTGATTTTTTTAAATACATATTCTAAAATATATACCGTGTCAGAGTGACGCCCAAGAACTGGCAAACGAAGCGTTGGCCGACCCCTTGCAAGATGGAATGAAGGCATCAAATAAATTCTGGAGTTGTTGGGATGCGGAAGGCGGAGGATTGAAGGTGATGGAGACTCGCAAGAGGCTTACGTTCAACAGTGGAAGTACACAGGCTGATGATGATTATAAAAATACATTCGTACTGCATTTAGGAGGAGATAGATAGATATAGATCTCGTCTTCCTATATCCGATTCTTATCTGAAATACATGGTCACAATGAATTGCCGCCACTCAGTTCTATCAGCTGCCATTTTCCACTCATCGTCCCCAGACATTTCTGCAGCTGAGAATATTTAACATACATGGTTCTCGACGACACCAAGACTGAAGCCCGGGACTTTGAAAGACGACATTTATAATATCCAAGGCATAGTTTTTTGGGTGCTCTGTTAATATTTTTTATGGAAATTGAACGATAAGCCCGATGCTTCCAATGCCTGAACCATTTGATCCTAAGGAGAGGCTCAAGCCGACGACCAGCAACACGTTTTTTTATGTAAACACAACAGGAGAATACCGACAGATGGTGAAAGTAATTCTGAAGTCTCATCTGTGGAATTCGATGACGCTTAACTACGTTCATATGGCTAAACGCTGCATGTGGAGTGTTGATCCACCAACTTCATAGACTATAGCCCGACATTCACGCATCATCCATGTTATTACAGGAATTTACTATAAATGGGTGGTCTTCTCGGGACGACTTTCGTCCACCACCGAAATTGAATTAATATGCTATGACTGGCATTTTACGGGTGATGGATTAAATTCACACCAACCGGAGGTATTTTAGAACTCAGAAATCGATTAATATACCTTTCTTTTAACCTCCGTCGGGGATCGAACCCACGACCTTTGGATTGCAAAGCAAACGCTTTGCCCATTGAGCTATACCCGCCGGCAAACGTGGTTGGCAACATGCGGTTAACAATCCAAAGGCTTGGTTTGCGCCTAACTTTGATTTAATTCGGTGATCTAACGAAAACGATTAGCTCTTACGGCTATACACATATGTATGTAGAGAGAATTTTAAAGCTTATAATATGTTTATTTTTAGCCGATGCTTATAAAAATTGCTGGAAAATTAATATTGTATGTATTAGGAAGATGTATTAGGAGCCTATAAGCGAGAAGATGCTTCACGGAACGGTCCGGTGTACTTATGGCAAATGCCGTCTTCTGTGGTCTATGTTAGCCATTTCACACGTTCCTGGTCTGGTCGAGAGGCGGCTAGAGATAAAGCCTTGGGCAGGCGGTCGGGCCGCGGGCAAATGGTCACGAGTCCAACCATCCTGAATCAGGGCTATAAGTGCATTTCAAAGTATTATTAGTGACCAAACAAACCTGAGTAACCTGAGTATTTCATATTAGTTTTCCTTGAATTGGACACGATTAAATAGTAGGAGCTCTTAAATACTACATGACAGAGAATGTAAAACGAGTCCCAAATGAGGGAATGATAGTGCTATAGATGTTCAAAAGAATGCTATTGTGGCGCAGAATAGAGCTCATCAAAGCTGCAGATGTATGCTCTCGGCGGATATAACATATTTATAAGAATATAAGGACAGCAACATGGTCCACAGGTGCAGATAGAGATTGAGTGCTGCATTTGAATTGTCTTGATTCATGACCAAACCAGGAATTTAGAGATTTGGAAAGAGTTGTTCAAGCAGCGCGTGTGTCCATGTGACCCAGGCATACAACAGACAGTGAGACACTCTCTCATGGAGTGCATCATCCATGAGAATAGGAGACGCATTCTGTGTAGTCGCCTGGGAGTCTCGACCATTTCTTGGGAGGATTTTCCTGAACTGCTGCTTATTTCTGACGGTCCCTTGCTGTTAAACTTCATCAAGGAAATCGTCGGGGCTACACGTGTGGTTGACGAGGCTGACATGGAATATTCTCTTAGGTTCTTCAACTATAACGTATAATCTAGCCTTGTGTGTAATTTGCAGGGTACAAAAAAAATAATTTAAAAAAAGCAGCGTGTGTAGTTCCGTGGTTTAAATAAAAATAGTTGAATCAAGACGACAAGATGGCAAACGGCAGTGAACTTTAAGGACTGGAGTTGGAGAATCGGATGCAGAAAAGTTAGCCGAAAAATGGCGAGATGACCAGATGAAGCAAGAGAATAGTGATTGATGAAATCTTGTAATAAATGAATAAATTTATGTGCAAAGTAATGTAAAATAAACAACAAAGTAAGGGTTGGAAGTTAAAGAAAGAAACCTTGGCGCTGTAGTAGGAATCATCAAAGTTTATCATCATCATCATCTCGCAATTTTTGTAATAATTTAATTCTATCTTGGTCATCCGTTTTCAGTTTTTAGTGCCACTCTAACAATTTTTACCCCCATCAACCGACGTTTCTTCGACAAACATGTCCTGCCCATTACCACTTGTGTGCGCCTATTGTTTCGAAGGCGTCCACTATTTACGTTCTTTTACGTATATCCTTATATCGCATTCTATTATTATGAAACACTCCGAATATGAATCTATTAACGCCATGTGGGGTGAACGTTTATTAGGAAAGACTTGCTGTTATAATATATGTTTACATTTTAATGCACTATAAGTTAATTCTACGAGGATATAGGTTACAAGACGGCTGTGAGACATGGTGCTTATCTGAAAGTGATAAAAAAAAACTAGAGGCCTTTGAGATGTGGTCATTCAGAAGAATTCTCGGAATTTCCTGGAGAGACCACGTCACGAACAATGAGGCTCTCAAGATAATCAAAGAGGATAGGCACCTAATAAGAACCATCGTTCGGTCACATCATGCGCCACGATGGTCTTCTTCACGACATTGTGGAGGGGGTGGTTGAGGGTAGAAACTGTAGAGGCCGCACTAGACGGGAGTATTTGCAGCAAGTGTTCGAGGACATGAGTTGTAGCTCTTATGCTGAGCTGAAGAGGGTTGCGGAGGACCGAGAGGAATGGAGATCGAGATGCATGATTCTGTTGCTGCAAACCAATCCACCGGATTGATATTACGAAGAAGATAGGTTATAAGTATTATACAATATAATAGTGAGAAAATATTTTTTGGTTTTTTTTATTTGCAGTGAAAGCCCTGGTCCATAGAGCGCATCTCCGACCGGGACACCCAAACACCCTATTTAGGGTAACACCACTTTAAACTGTTGCTAACGGATCTGTTACTTTCACGAGTTGCCGCAATTTTCCTCACCGCGGATCGTGTTGCTCGCTCGAAGAGGTGCGCTCGTCTTCATATACCCTCTTTAGGCAAATTACGCAAATAAAATAATCACCTAAAAATGCCTTATCACCGGGCTAAGTGGAGACTGCGAGCGTTCAGCCTTTAATGGAAATTGGCGGTGAGAAAGAGCGAATCCGAGGGTATAAGGTCTTGTTTCGCTGAATGAGTCGGGAGCACTTCCGTGACTTACCGTCTCTCAGAAAACCGCATTCGGAGTTAGTCGTGTGTTAAATGATTATTATAATAATGTTCGGATTTCGCAAAGAAAATAGCAAATTAGCGCTTTAATAATACGCCTTAGAAATAATGTTATTTGAAAGTGGCCTGTTCGCAAATTTACAGCGTACTAGAATCTGTTCAATTATAAAGCACGTGGTTAAAATAATTACCAAAGTATTTTTTAAATTTAATTCCAGTCTTAAATAATTACGTTATTAAATTTTATTATTTTTAAATATGAAAAAATATTTTATAGTGCACCTTTTTGTCTATATTGTCACGCCAAAAAGATTGCTCGAGCTATGATTAATATATTATTATATTAGTATTTGTATAGCGCTCTTTTATGACCGACTGATCATTCCAAAAGCGCTTCTTTGCCTCTCTGAGTAAAAAGGTGGGTCTTGAGTCTGCTTCTGAAGGATGCCTCCGCTTTAAGCTCTCTTATATAATATAAATATACCTGCATATTATTAATTTATGTATTAATTTACTCGTAAAATTGGATCGCTATTTTTTTTATTGTGATTCAAATATTTGTATCTACAAATTAAACATCTGGATGAGTCTCCTCAGGACAAAATTGTCCAGGACTCGGGAGCGTCGGACTAAATCTCCTAAGAATATGTCTCGGATACTTATTAAAACTACTACTTCCATAAGTTCTTAGGTTTTCAAGGCCAGATTTGATATTTTTCAGGATTGATGATAAATCAAAATCAAATCATCAATCATGAAGAAGACCCCTGCAACGGCGGTCGAAATATTGGTTAAAAGAAATTCGCCACACACGGCTAAGCACAAAATTCACAATATCAACTACTACTTCCTCTTTAAATAATGGTGCTTCTGCTCTGGAGGTTGTCGGGAACCATATAAAATATATATTCCCAAGTGTACCTTCAGATATGTCCTTAAATGAGGCGTGGATAGTGGCAGATGATAAACTAAGTGGCAGTAACCATAAATTGTAGATAAAGAACATATTGGAGAAGAGAGAGAATAGAAACGTTTTTCAATGTATCCTTGGCTTAAATTACATTTTTTTTCATTGACTTCTTTTAAAAATCTCTTTTTTCTGTTTTGATCTAAAAAGTCGTATTACTCGAAGAAATCTTCGTTTTGAGGTTGATAGGAATGAATTCCCTGTCCAGTCTACTTCTCGGTGTCGTGTACTAGGTACTCCCGTACGTTCGCAATCGCCTAAGTTCCCAGGCGGTGTGAGTCAGAGCCTCGGGAGACGAGGAGGCTGCGAGGAACGAGGAAGGCGGAAGGTGGAGGAAGACCAGCGAAGGTACCCGCCCGACCCACGGTGGACCCCTCCCACGCTGGACACCCGAGGATCACCTGCTGGAACCTCAAACAAACATTGAGCAGAAGCGCGGAACTCATTTTGCGATTGATATTAAAAACACATTTTACGATATCAATTAATTTATTAATGCCAAAGGGTAAATCGACTAATGTCATGCCTTTCAGATTACTCTCGTTTATTTAAGATACAAATAAAAATACAATAATTGAATTTGAAATTATGGAATGCGTTACTGTAAATGCCGTGACGCTATGGCCAGGAGTACGATCCATAATCAAGAACGACTTCACCTTGACTCGCTCCTTCCCGTGGTAGTCGGCAGATTAAAGGCCGCTTAGGGAGTACCTTGCTTGCTATGTCCTTGATTAATATCAAAATGTTTGTATCAATATATTACATCGAAGTGCTGAAAATGATGATTTAAAAAATCCCCAAGACAAACTTTCGAAATGAAATAAATCAATTTGGATAAAATCTAAAATTGCAAGTCTGTGGGGTGCATTGTTAGTTCAGCAACATTAGACGCGTACCAAAATTTGGATAGGCTACCGCCGGTTGCTTATAGCGTGTCGATGTGTGTGTTGCAGAGCCCCTTGGAGTAATTTTTAAGATCCTTATTAACTCATTGAGAGTGTCGGTTACTACTGTCTGTTTTTTTAAATATTTGCTGAGAAAATATACCGCGAATATAGTTGCGAGTTGCAGATGTTACTCATGAAATTGAAAGACGTTTCATAAGCAGACTACCAAAAATATAATATATACTCGTATCTTTAGTATAAATATAAGAAGATAATTGATAAGGATTGATAATGTTTGTTTCAAGTCTATGTAATTTCTTAATCTTATTTCATTGAGTATCGTTGGTCGTGCGCGTGCAATTAGAGATCTTACACCTCTGCTATATGTCTTGGGACCGCGTCCATCATATCAGATATTTCTTCTAGCCAAGCCTTGCCGAGTGTTGCGACATATTTACTCATTTTGGACAGCGCTGGAGGTTGGCTATGGCACAGCGAATATGGGTCACGGAGTGAATCACAGAATACCTGCATACGATTATGACATACGTTATTATTATTGTCTGTATCGAGAAAGGTGTGGGCGATAGAAGCTCTTAGTTGGACGCTGTACAGCACGTTTTAAAACATTATTAATTGATTGTTTTATATGAGAAATATTTGATTCAAAAATGTCGATGGATGAACACCCTATTAATCACTTTATTCAAGCCTTGAGAGTATTGAGCATGTACTAACAAAATCTGTTTAAATTAAGGAGTAATTACCACAAGTGTACGAGGGTTACACGTAATATAAAGTTCCCATTGCGCTACAGTCTTGTAAAGCGATGTTATAGTGGATCCCGCGATTCTGTAGTGTACCTTGGTTCCTCCACTCCAAATCTCCTCCCTAGCAAGCTGCCTGCGGAGCTCAGTCTTGGCTTTGCAGCCGTGCGTGGAACGCATTTCGGCGACAGAGAGGAGCTGGAAGAAGCAGTTCTCAGGTATCTGCGTGGCTTGGCGGCAGATTTTTTTACTCAGGCATTCAAAAGCTCGTATACCGTATGCAAAAATGTATTGACCTCAGTGGCGACTATAATATGTAAAAAAATAGGTAAAAGTCTGAACTTTCTAAAAATGTACGCATTCATGGAATTAAACATGTACTACACTGTGAAAAATCACTGAGAATCTTGTATTACAGATAAACCTGAATAAGGGATAAGATAACGACAAAAGCATATTTTAAGTTCGGTTCACGTTCTATTACTGAAGTTAAGCGACATTGGATGATTACTAAAGCTTGGAAAGATTACCGTACGTTAGTGTGTGTTGTTTTTGGGTTGATCCTTCCGTTTGAGATACATAATTTAAGCCTCTGAGGCGTCCGGCCAATCATCAGATACTCAATTATGTTTAATATATCATCACCTCGAATACTACGTTTTTCGTATCTTCTATTCATAAACCTCCCGTTCTGGAAATTACAAAAAATTAACCATAAAATAAAAAAATACAATATAGGTACTTATGATTAAGTACTAAGAACAAAGAAATAAAGACAAGCAACAGAAGCTCATCAAACAGATGACTCCAACAAATTATTCCTCCAAAGGAACTCGTGGATTTCATGTCTGAATTGGGCCTCCCTTACGTGAAATATATCAATAATGTTTTCCTTTTAACGACCACAGAGTTCGTTTTTCTTTTAGGCTATGAATCACTTTTCATAAAATGTGAACTTTGTGATGTTATTAGAATAGTATGGATTGTTTTACAAAATCATTACAATTTAATTGAAACTATGCCAGTTGGAGCGAAATATGACATATCTTTTCGTAAAACCACCCATCAAAGAAAAATAAAATTTTGTGTCAATTTTAAAAATTATTTATCAGTGATCCAAAGCTTAAAAATAAGTTGCATTACTATTTTATCTTCTGTGGGATTCCCAACACTTTTCTTAATATAGATATCTTTTTAAAATATTGTAAAATATTTATATATTTAATATGAATAGTAGTTTATTTAAGTGATTTCCATTTGCGTATATCACTTGACGTTATAAATCTGCAGTCATATTTGCACCCACCTATTCGCTAAAAAGGTACGCTTACTTGCTTTATGAGTATGAAATTAATGAGCCTATTTCAGTAAATCTCTAAATCTAATACGAAAGGGACTTGGACATTGTTATATGGTAAGGTGTGTATGACTGTTGGTCATAGATGAACATCGATGATGAATAATAACTTAGGATATTATCAGAATAATTGGTCAATGAAGCGCTTATATACCAACTGTATAAGACTGATAAAGCGTATATATATGGTAAACGACTTAAAACTTAAAACCACTTTGTATTTATTGCCCCGGTATTTTAAATGATTTGGTTCATATATTCTTAGCAAATAGAAAGAACATGAAGTTAAAAAGCAAAGTTTCAGGAAATTAATGCCAGAGATAAAAGCGTAAAAGTAGAAGAAACATTCGGCATTTGCATAATGCCCATTTAAAATCGCTATTGCAGTTGACCTGAATTGAGTACTCGATTTCACAGGTACCATCAAGAATGAAAAATAATGTCTTAAACTGAAATTGACAACAGGACGAATCACCTTCTATTGAGTAAAATTTCGTCTCTTTTTAATCCAATTTTGATGATGAAAATATCTACCAACAAAATGATGCATAAGTCGATGGGTATAGCTCAATGGTCAAAGCGTTTGCTTTGCAAGCCAAAGGTAGTGAGTTCGATTCCCGATGAAGGTTAATTTTTTTTAATGATTTTTAATCGATGGTTAGGGCACTCTATTGTCCTGGAGGTAGTAAATGCCCTGCTAAGGCGGATGAACCTTTATGGTCAACGGCATTAGGATGTGGAAATAAAGGGAAAATACCACATTAAAGGTCTTAAAGACATCCCACGTATCAGCAAAAAAATGATTGCATCTCAAGTAAAATTTTCCGCAGATAAAATAGTCCCCCAATCGGATCTCCGGGTGGGGACTGCTCGAGACAAAACAACCAAGACAAATAAGAAAAACCTTCAGCCAACAAGATATGCCACCTGGAATGTTCGAACATTACTGCAGAACGGCGCCCTAGACGGGAGTATTTGCAGCAAGTATTCGAGGACATGAACTGTAGCGCTTATGCTGAGCTGAAAAGGGTTGCGGAGGACCGAGAGGAATGGAGATCGAGATGCAAGATTCTGTTGCTGCAAACCAATCCTCCGGATTGATACTGCGAAGAAGAAATCGATTTCTGAGCTCTAAAACACCGCTGGTTGGTGTGAATTTGATCTCTCACCCGTAAAATGCCAGTTATAGCCTATCAATAAAAATTGGAGGTAGACGAAAGTCGTCCCATAAAGTCCACCGTTCGTGGTGAATGCCTGTAATAATAAGAATGATATGCGTAAATCTCGGGCTGTAGTCTATGACGCTGGCGGATTAAAACTCCACATAGAACACAACACGCGTCATAGAATTCCACAGATGAGACTTCAGAATTACTATCACCATCTGTCGGTGTTCTCCTGTGTGTTTACATAAAAAAAAAACAGAAAATTATAGTCTGCTAGCTTAAATTTACTTAAATTAATCCAACTATGTATATATATATTTATTAAATAAATAATTTATTTTCGTCAAATTATTTTATATAAAAACGTCATGGCGACTGTACACACATAATGATGACCTGATAAAACCTGAAATATATGGAGAAACTGGTAGAAAATGGATCTCGAATAGTCACAATCCTAGTCCTGATAGATCATGGAGCTGAGTTTCGTGGCTCTCCCGTACCCGCCGGGGCGCAGTAGCATCCTCGCCTCATGTTTGACAGATCACGAAACGTTTTCGTTCTGCCCGATTTGTACGCGAGCATCTTGTTTGTGTCCCCGGTGATTTGTGAATCCACATGCGGGGGCCGAGCTCGTGATATCTTGCCTGGCCGGGGATCGCGGTCCAACTATTATAGCCTATTCTCTTCATATCAGCGCTACTGCCACCAAAGATCCTCAAACGTCATTCTATGCACAGCTCACGGGGGTTTTCCAGGACGACACAAACCTCAGCAAATCTTATTTATGCTCTCCTAGAACGTCTGAAGTATATGCCCCAAGCAGTTTCACTCTTGACCGACTTTATTATGAAATGATAGAAAATCATGGACATTGTCATATTTGACCATCATGTAAGCACTGTTTCAATTGTCCAAGATCTAAATTATGCACAAAAATACATTTGGAACCATATTTTTCTTCGTAGTATCAATCCGGTGGATTGGTTTGCAGCAACAAATTCTTGCATCTCGATCTCCACTCTTCTCGATCCTCTGCAATTATCTTTAGCTCAGCATAAGAGCTACAACTCATGTCCTCGAACACTTGCTGCAAATACTCCCGTCTAGGGCGCCCTCTACAGTTTCTACCCTCAACCATCCCCTCCACAATGTCGTGAAGAAGACCATCTTTGAGAACCTCATTGTTCGTGTCTGAGATGGTTCTTACTAGATGCTCTATCTCAAACGTCATTCTGAGAACCTCAATTCCTGGCGGTTTTTCTAGGACGACACATGCCTCGGAAAATCTTGTTTATTCCCCTAGAAGTTTCACCTTTGTCTCTTTATTTTGACCTTTATTATGACCTCACCGACATTATTATGAAATTATGGAACATCATGGACATTGTCATATCCGACCATTATATTTCCGACAAAATAAGCACTATTTCAATTGTTCAAGATTTAAATAATGCACAAAAAACATTTGGAACCATATTAATAAGGATGAATACACAAATAAGGTTTAGGTGCCAAACTAGTTAACGTAAAAAACCTCATGGAATTTTTAACTGCGAATCGTTATTGAATCGTAACAAAATCGTCCCATTTATTAAGCGTTTGGTGACTGGTGATGAAAATTGGATCACTTATGACAACGACACTTGGAAGCCGTCAATCACAGGATTGACGCCTTGGAAGGTTTTCTGTGTGTTTGGTGGGATTGACAGAAAATCATTTACTATGAGCTGCTTCTCTGCTCCTGATATAAGCGCAAATATGGGATGAAAAAAAGTTTTATAGGACAGTTTTAGTTGCACTGGTTTATGGCCAATCCACGGCCTCGTCTTCATTTCCCTGGGCCCTTAACGACTTGACTGCCGACTCTTTCTCCGCGGAACGTGAAGGAAATACGTATGCCACAATTAAAATAAACGATCATCATCTCTACGGCAGGCTAACAACACAACACAATACGGTAACGAATGTGAACCTAATGTTACGTAATACCGAGCTCTTACATTGTGTGCGTCAAAACGGTCCAAGCCTTCAAAAAATCCCTGCTCATCAAATAAATTGGTTATTTAAATATCAATTAAATTCACGATATAATGTTTTATAATATTTGAATATATTCTTAGCATTTGCTTTGAGATCCATTTCAAAACTTACCTGGAAAATACTACGGCGTTTACGTAAAAGCAAGAAAGCGTGATTTTTTCGACCTCTTTTTCGACTTTCAAAATCTATATTTATACTATTAAGATCCATTTAAAAATTAAATAGATAAATACAGTATAACCTTGTTATATAGATCACTTTAAGCATTGTTTTTTTTTATATTTGAAATTCAGGATTTTGCTTTTAATGAGTGTATTGTAACATTTTTTTTCAGACCTGGAATCCCAATAATGGCAAATCTCAATTCACTAAGGCAGTTAACTAACGAATTTTGATAATTGTACATCACTTATTTTATTTAGGGTAATCACAACCCCGCTACAATATACGTACGAGTAATTATCTTCCGTGAATTAATCATTTTCCTAGGGGATTTGATAAATTCTTCGATTTCGGAGAATTTCCACAGATGTTGGAGAAATTTTACTTTTGGATTATATATGATGCTTACCATTTTGCATAAGGCTAAACGCTGCATGATTTTTTTATGTAAACACATGCAGGAGAATATCGACAGATGTTCATAGTAGTTCTGAAGTCTCATCTGTGGGATTCTATGATGCTTATCATGCTACATATGACTAAGCTAATATTTAATCTCCTTCGGGGATCGAACCTACGACCTTTTGCTTGCAAACGTTTTGACCATCGAGCTTTACTCGCCAGCAAATGTGGAATATGATCTGCCAATTCAATGGACTACAACTCATCATCCATTATTAACAGGAATGCAAAATGAATGGATAGTTTTCACGGGATGACTTTCATCTACCACCAATTTGAAATACGTATATAACGGGGGAGGATTAGATTACCACCATAGACACAACGAAACAACGAGCTTAGAAATCGATGATTTTTTTTTTTAAATTAATATCCATCGGAGATCAAATTCAAGGCTTTCAGTATGACAATGCAATGCTCTACCACTAGGCATACCTTACGGAAAATTAATAAAAAATAGCATCATTAATAGAAAATAATAAACGCAACAATTAAAAATGCAGATTGTTCCGTGCAATTGTTAAGCTGGAAGAAAAACGTGGTTTTATACAATTGTCTAGTCGCAATTATATGCAGTCAATTAAATAAATAAATCCCTCGTGTGTGTTACGGGGGCATGGACTATCGTGACCCGTGTCCGAGCACGTGGGAAAAGTCTGCTGATCCACGACCCGGCCAATGTTCCATGTGGTCTGGTGCTCCTCCGCCTAACATTTCCTTCCTGCCGCAACCAACATACGCGAAGTCGAGAATGAGAGGGTTCGGATCCACTAGGTTGACTGGTAGAGGAAGAACTAATGAAATATCGCCATTTACTTGTTGGATTTTCTCTTTAACATATGAAATTCACATTTATGTTCTATGTATTTGTTTTTATTTATTATTTATGGAACAAATGATGAAAAAACTATACAGGAAACCCCTTTGCAGTCTAGTCTTCTTTGTTTACAATCAAGTCAAAAGTTACACAATCCACGTATTCGATTTGCCCATAACAGTTTGATGACGTATGCTATATATATAAATAAAATCTACTGTATAAAGTTTTAGGTATGAGTACATAAAATATTTTTTAAATGTTGATGTCAGTCACGTATGCGCGCCTATACCACTCAATCGATTGCAATGAAACATACAAGATTTTTTTATTTTAATGATTTATTTATTAAATATATAAAAAGTTATTACATATTTTGTTTACTATGCATATCATTTATAATAACTCGAGCGGTAGTCTAAATTTTGGTTAAATATTATTAAAATTACATTAAAATTTGAAAAAAAAAAAAAAAATTGTTATGGTCGCAATTTCATGTTTAATTTTTATTTATATAAAATTTGCTTAAATATGTGTTTCTACCAAAAAATATCCAATATTACTATTTACTTAAAAGATCGCATATATACATCATAGTCCTCACAAATTACCATCAGCATTGTCTGATGTTATTATTTTAACCTCATCCTTAGATATCACACATACTTAACATATTTGCTGAAAGCCTTTAGAACGTTAACCTGAGAAATGGCAACTACACTATCAGATACATTTAAACACTATTGTGTTCCCGGGGTCTTAATTGTTTTCTCTAAAGGGGCGGTTAAACTGAAAGTAATTTATATTTATTTTTATAAAATAATTATTTAACAGCCGCTCCTAAATTATTAGTCACCTGAAAATAAATGCAGTGTGTATAATTTAAAAATCCGTATAGAATTGTTTACCTACTTAGCCGTCTAAGCAGGCATTTTCGTTATTTCACAACTCGAATAATAATTGAAAAATAATGTTAGTTTAATGGCGTATCTTTATAATTTGCAAATTAGGGAACCTGTAATTGATTATGACTTGACAAACATCTTCCACCTCTGCAAATGACGCTCGACCGCAGCCAACTTCATACCTGGCTGGGCTGATGCTGCCAACCCAAGATCTAAAACAACTTTTAACTTCATTGATTATCAAATCCTTTAACCATTCTAATAATGTCCGATAGAATATGTGTATTTGGACTCATTTACTCTTTTATGATGTTACGGGTACTTTGCAGACGGGAATAGCTGAAAACTAAATAGTTTGTTACCTTATATTATATGATACATGGGCTGGATCATCGATGAAGATTCTACACTTTGATGATTCTAAATCTATAAATTCCTCCGGTGGGTTCAAGTTCCATCACTTATTCTTAAAATGAAAGCCATAACCTATTTATCAAATAGGGTAGTAGACAAATTTGATCACGTGAACACTTGTTTTCAAATGTCTTTTTGCTAATAGTAAACATCACATTCATACCGAGTGGCGAACAGAGCAGAGCTCTAGCAGACTCACATAACAAAATGCATCTATTTGTGTTGTCCTGGCAACTGTACTGCGGGTCGGTGTCTGTCGCAACAGTTCTACGTGATTTTCTTCACTCCTGCGGTAAAACTCTATTAAGCTATGAAAATTATCTCGTGATATGAAAGCGGCCGCCGGTTGCATCACCCCACGTTTTGTTCGGGCCAACACTTTGCGGGCACACTGTATATTGATATGCCATCGTTATTTACCTTTTTAGGAGTGAACTGTGAACCCTCAATGTGGAGAGCTGTGCCCGATCACAGGAAAGTACATCCTCACTCCGATTAACGCTAATCGGAATAACGCGAATTTGATAACTGTACACTTTTCGGATTTATTTTTAACGAATCATTTTTTATCCTCCCTTATCTGTAACAAATGGTCACTGCAGATTAGCGCCACTTAGTAGAAATTGTCTATGCCTTACGCTATGGGATTTTTTAATCTTTTTTTTAGGAAAAACAATGATTACTTCAAAGCTCCCAAGGCATGAATTTTTAAATCTTTAAAGGTTGTTCAACCCAATCAACCAGACATGTTAAACAGTTGGTGATAACCCATCCAAATTTAAGACCGATTACATTGATGGTTATTTTTTTGATTTTACGAGAACCTCGCTTACAATGTTCTATTCTCGTTGGGAAAATATTTAAATACTTGTATATCAGTGTACAAGAGGATATTTCCCCCTTAATATATATGTTTCATTGATTAACTATGGAGGTATCAACATCCCTTAACAGACTTAGGACCGGAGTATGCAAGACGAGGACACAAATGAAAGCCTGGCAGTTTTACAGCGGACCGACTGAATGTGACTGCGGCGTGGAGCAGACCCTGTCACACCTTCTGGAGTGTGCGTTGTGTCTGAGGAGCTGCACCCTGGAAGACCTGATGATGGCCGAGCCACTTCTGGGCAGACAGGATCTGACCCTGTTGTTTCCGACACGATTATATATATTGATTAACTTTTCACTTGATATATACATTTTATATATCATATCATATATTCATAGTCAGGTTATGTGCTATAATATAGTACCAGAGGTGGGAGAAGCGCATCTTCTGATGCACTCATTACCATCGCCATAAATTGAATGGAGTATTCTCGATCGTGTAAGTGCATCTAACAACGTGCCGGACCAAGCTGGGAGACTGCACTTAATCCACGTGTAAGATTATGCATAATATCATCTACATTAATGCACAATGTTTTTCATCATTGCATAAACGCTCGCCAGCTGGAAAATATGATCGTCACAATTTTGCGACACAAAGTTCTGGTGCATGCCTTAGCACAAACAGTTATTCCTTCCGAAATATATACGATTATATTATGTAGTTCACTAGGACGTTCAAATCCTAGGGTTTGAAGAAAAGTAAGCTGATTTTAGTTTATGATCTCCATAGGTACATGAAGAATATATATCAGCCATGTCCTTCTTCGCCTCTTGACCTTCTTTAGTAAGAAAGGCTTTTGTATCCAAACTCTTACCTTGTAAATAATGACAATATCAAATTATCGTACTCACAGTTTTATACGTAAGTACTTATGCTCTCTAAAGCTATTACACGTATGCATTGGTTTTTGGTGAGATGCCAAGATTCACAGCTGTAAAGAAGAATGGGAAAGATTCAGCAATGTATAGTCGACACTTTGTTTGGATCGAGTAAGCGGTGAGTCCCATATTTTTGCGTAAGTATACTTCGATAGACGTCACCTCCTTCTTTAGATTACCGCTCTCAGTGACCTGTAAGCCGAGGTTTTTGAGATTTTTACACGGTTAGATTGGTTTTTCATTTCTTATGATTCGCAGCCGTATAAAAGTATGGGGCTATACAATGTTGTACAGGCGCTAAATTGTTTTGATCAAGTATAGCTGTGAGTTCCAAATAATGTGCATGGAGTTTCTAAGCTTAATGCATTAATATCATAATCATGGAATCCATAACTTTCAACAATGTTTCAATAACTATAAGAAATACTTATCAATTACCTATATATTTGATAAATAATTATATTTTTGAATTGTCTTATGGTGAATATAATATATATTATATTTATTAATAATATATTTTTCAATATTAAAAATCATTCAATATTCAACCATTAATACGGATTTAAAAATTTACAGGAAGTATCATTTTATATGACATTTCTCTCAATAGTAAATCGCAGAGAGATATTTCTCTGATGAGAGAACTGTCATACACAATGATTTATGCTGTAAATTTGTATTTATGTACCCATTTTCGATCATTTTTTTTCACACAACATACAAATATGCTACTAGACGATTCTCAGATCGAAGAGTAACGGTTCCTTAGCTCTCCGAAATGATCCCTGATGTCAGCAAAACCTTTATTGACAAGATTTTGACAGAGCATCTAGGGTTTGCGCGTGGTGGGTGCCAAGAATGTTGACCGAAGACCACAAACGTCATAATTTGGGTATTGTCAAACACTCACCTTACAGCTCGGACTTAGCCCCAAGTGACTACCATCTCTTCCCTGATATGAAGAAACAATGGGTGGAACGTATTTCAGCGATAGAGAAGAGCTGGAAGACGCGGTGCTCAGGTATCTGCGTGGCTTGGCGGCAGATTTTTTGGACTCGGGAATTCAAAAGCCGTATATGCAAAGCGTATACCGCATGCAAAAATGCATTGACCTCAGTGACGACTATGTAGAAACACAGGTAAAAGTCTGAACTTTCGAATTAAACATGTTTTACACTGTGAAAAATCACAGGGAACATTATTTAACGGATAACCCTCGTATAAATGCATCTATCGGTGCATTACTGCACCCATTAAGAGGTATGCAAAGCATTCAAATGAAGATGCGCTCATGAGGCTGAAAACTTTAACGGACATACCGGCGTGGTCCACGATAACTTTCTAATCTTATGTAAGACACATCCTATATTGGATATTCACAACCGTATTTGATATTTAGTGGAAGTCGAGAATAGTTTTAGCACCTAACCCTAACGTTTATAGGAAGATTGAGTAAATTATTGAGACGCTTTTATAAACTATTTTTGTATTTACGGTAACTATCCATTCAATTCAATCAATTCCGAACATTACCCAACTCTTTTTCTTCTAGGGAGTCCCGGAGGAAAATTGCTGCTCTCAAACATTCATTCCTTCTTCTTCGCGGTGCAATTCACAACCCTGGGATTCTTGAATGTTTTAACTTCTACGTTCCATATAAGTACAGCCGTGATCGGAGCCATACATTGTATTGATACTTGTGGAGCTTCAAGTACTCAATTTAGTACAACGGCAATGGCGCTACTAAATGGCCTACCAGCACACCTCGATCCTTTTCTTACATCCTTTTCCTCTTTTGTCGATGGTATTGTTCTCCTAGATCTCTGTGATCTTTCACACGTGTCATCTTCTTCTTCTTTTATGTTTTTTTTTCTCCTTTGTCTGTATTGTATGTTTATGTATACTCTATGTTTCTTATTCTTTGTACTTTCGAACTGCGGTTCTGTTAAACAAATAAATAAATAAATAAACGTCACAAACTAAGAAATCACATAGGGACATTATACAAATACAAGAAATGATTTGTTGCAATTATATGTTATACAAGTAAGCAGATAATACAAATCTCATGTCAAATAAATAAATGCTTCCTAATTTGTTTTAAAACATGAATTTTGTAAATTGCAGTTTATTAATCGATTCCGATCTAAAATATTTTTTTGTAATGTTCTAATCACTGGTGTAAACATTGATCCTTAAAAAGATAAATAACTCTATCCATTTCACGTTCACATATAATTATGTATAAAAAGATTTTTAAGATATTTTTAATGTTTATTTTTATATAATCTGAACTTGGAACGTAATTTAAATTAGTAATTAAATACACACATACAATTCTACGTCAAATTTTATATGAATCAATTAGTTTAGAAAAAATATCGCTAGACGCGGGATTCGAACCTCGAGACTTGCACCTTTGCTATATTCTACACACCGCGCAGTGCACACAACCATTCTCTGCCTGGGCAGATACGCGAAACCTGATGTATTTATACCATTGTTAACATCGTATAGCGATAGATGTCTCTGCAGTATATATTCAGAGTATGTATATTATTACTTTTATTATTCAATCAGTCAACATTTATTCACAAGCTTTTTATATCATTAGTAATTTAAATTATTTATATATATATTTATAACAATCGCCACTGGAATATTTTATATTTATTTTTAAGCCTATACATTGTTTCATAATAATGTTAACATTTAGTTGTGAGTATATCGCCGCTGAAAGATGCGCTTGGGCACGGAACTATTTTGGTAGGCGCTCGACGGTCGTGATTCTTGGTCAAGATACAACTACGACCGACGTTCTCCCGAACATACACAAAGCATTCATTCCTTGACCGGACAATTTTGCGGTCTGTATTAGCAAAGCCTCAGGTTTCCCAAGCCTCAATCGCCCGGTCAAAACCATTCAACAGCATTCGTTAATATTCTTCAGTGATATTAAGTTTTTTTAAAAATAAATATACTAAAATATTCACACATTTCAGTAATATTTTTCAGACTTATGAGCGAGCGAATTTCAAGAGTTTTTTCCTCTTTTGTACCCGATAAAACTTTGATACTGCTCTGTATATTTTATTTCAGCTCAAATTTCCCCGGACTTTTATACGCCATTAGCAATGTCATCATACATATTATTTTGCTGTTTTCATCAATGAATTCCCTTATACAATATTGATTTCCAAGACACATATACCCATCACACAATTCATATCCACCTTTTCACTCACTCTTTGCTTTATAAAGAGCTAACGCTTACTTTACTAATTTACTTTAAAATGGCCATTTGACGTGGCCGAAACATGTCGTCTACAAATATATTGTGGGATAAATTCTTATATGGATATACAATGCTATCAGTAATTGTGTTTCCACTGGCGTAACTATTGGGAGAAATATAATATATCTGTTAAAGAGTTATTCTTTTTTCACTTTCATTTTCACTTTACTAATAGTAGTCATAAATTATCGTTACATAATCCTATCTGCTGATAAACTCGTATTATCTGTGCCTCAGTCTTGTCAAAGTCAGCTGAACACTTTTAATTCCTGAAGGTAATACTATACACATAGTTTTACGAAGACTTGAAGCTTGGAGAAGACACTAGTATCTGAGCAGTTTTATGATATTTATATGATAGCATATAAAACGTTTGTTACTCATGCGTCTACATGCACTTTATAGCAGCATATGACTCGACGAAAAAAGCTGTCACACAGTTCTGTCAGTTGCCATTATCCATGCATCCAAGTCATCTCTACACCTGGTTTACTTGGAAACATAATATATGTTTCCCAACATTCTCCAGGGTGAAAGCCCAGGGGAAATTGAAGACATGACAATTCTAATATCTGGAGCATATTCTGGTGTTTATTAATCAGATTATTTTTCAAAGCAGATGTGGTGATTAGTCCTACAATCCATACAAACAGAACGTGATTGATAAATCTCAAAGTACATTACGTTCATGAAGTGTCGATCTTAAAATATTATTAGATTACTTGGCACTCACGGTTCATCCAGTTTTAAAAAATCAATCGTTTTTACGAGCTACTTCACTAAAGCACTTTTATCCAGTGAAAATTATTGTTCAAAAAAGACTCCCACTTAATTTGCTTTACCATCAATTAGTAACTGAACATAATATTGACCACTGAATGTTGACATCATCAGGGAGTAAATCCATTGTTGTGTGATGCAGGTATGAGACACATGTAAGAGAAGCTTAACAGTAGACGAAAGCAGGCTTATGATGATTTCCTCACTTCTCATTGATGTTATTAATCTTTGATATGCTTTAGAATGATAAATCGTTGCATCATCAAAACTAAAAACTTCATTTTCTCCATTCTGCAGGTTCGATGGCTTTGATCACCGCTGACCTGCCCCAAGACCTGATCCTCGTCTCTCTTCATCCAACTTCGCTCCTCTTCACCGCCGGCTCCAGGTCAGATACTTCCATTAGGGCAGTAATGCAGGAAATACCGCTCGTTATTTCTTATATAACACAAGTATTGCGAAACAAAAATGCATGGACAGATTTGTGGTAAGCTATGATCATACCTCACGGAGATATTCATTTTAAATAAACATTAAAATATGAAAAAGCGGAAATAAATATATTTGCGTAAATGGTATATAAACATCATTTAAATATTATATATTTGAGTTGCTTGCACATAATCGTCTTATGCAGTAACTATCCATAAATACTACGTACTGTAATTTAGTCTCTAGAATATTCAATACATGTGTAGTATCAAATAAATATCTAAATATGAACGTCGAAGAAAATGAAAATATGCATATTTGAGATTGAGAGCTTACTGAAGAAAATTATCATAGACTTCATACACCGTTGATCTTGTCTATTTTTAATGAGCTCTTCTCATTTTTCTGTCCTATTTAATACTGCAACTTGTTGTTAATTGAAGGTCGTCCCTGCGATAAATACGTTCAGCTGTCACGCCAGCTTTTATGCGGCCTTCTGTGTGATGGTATATTCGCACCGTGCTATACTCGGCATGATCTTTCCGTCTTCTTGATATTTTCCAACACACGTCAACAAATCTTCCACTCCGCAAAACTTTTATATTCCAGTATTTCTCTCACTTTGTTTCCGAGTTTTAGGTCTTGCAATGATCTGGAAAGTCTTTATGTTAGTGGGTCTTAATAGGTCTTACGTTTTTCTGGTGTCGTTAATTACTCATCTCAATGTAGTATATCATAATTGGAGGAACAAAAGTTTCGTATACCTTCACCTTACACTGCCTGTATATGTATTTTTTCACATTTATACATGCTTGGACATAAAAGTTTCAAATGAGTCTTCTTGTGTTGAGTTGTTCCTTAAAATCAAAAAGTTCAAGCCTTTTAAGCGTCGATCAAATCGTTTTAGCACATTACAAAATAATGATCAACACACGTCCAAATATGCCTCGGATAAAGTTATATCTGCTTTCTTAACAAGTCTACTAGTTCTTGTATTGGATGCCATCGGAAAACCCAGTTCTATGACTTGAGACAAATCTTTGATAGTGATGACTTAAAAAACTGTATTGTAGAAAACTGTTCGCTCTAACTGTAAAGCCGATATTTGAAAACATATACGATAAAGAACAGATAAAGTTACATCAAACGCGATCTCTTCCAAGTATCGTCATCAGCCTGATTCCGTCCACTGCAAGACGTAAGCCCCCGTATAAGTCTCCGACACCTCGAACGTTCGTCTTCCTCATCACGTTTGAGAATCAATAATTTGACACAGGTGCCGGAACTCTTCAGAGATGGCAGTACGCCATCGTCTCTGGTTTGCTCTTTGGTCCACCGCAGATCTGAATTATTGGCCTCGTGTGGTCTGCGAGAGATCTTCCACCATTAATCGCCCCATACGCGGCCATTAAACACCGTTACGTCCAACACCGTGAGGCGCGAGAAGAAGGTACCGATTTCAAAAAACTATGCTCTCCTAAACTCTTTTAAGATTACTCCTTCAACACAGTTACATAGTGTAGACACTTCATCTAATAGATATTTTTCTAGTCTAGTTAGACGGTACAATTACGAAATATTATAATTTACACCTATAAAGAACAAAAATGCTGTGTATATTTTATTTATATAGCACCTGTATCGTCCTTATTATTTTTACGGCTGAGGGTTAGATAAAAATAACTGAGTATAAATGGTGGAAAATTTATTATTGTCAATTTTTGATGAAATGAACAGTAGTTTCTAAAAGGAAAAAATTCAATATCGTTTTTCAAAATCCTGTTGCTTACTGAATTCGTTAGGTCGGTTAATTCGCTCTTGAGGACCAAATTTTCCAGGCTTCGGCAGGGCCGGCAAAATCACCAGATATCTTTAAGAGTTGCAGTTAAGAAATCACTCAAAATAATCGGATACAACAGCCATCTCTCTGGAAATCGGGAACCATATATGTTCCTAGATCGACTCACATAACTAGATGGCGAAAATTTGTGGTGACAATATGCTTCAGATATGGGATAAGAATATATGTTACAGAACAGAATGTTACAGAATATATAACGTAAAATTTTCGACTATTGAGCATTTCGTTGAGAATACAAATATAAATTCAATGAAAGATGCTGCATTTTAAGTAATAGTGAGTGTGCGGAAGAGTAGAACTCTAGCATGAGTGAAAGTCGTAGACCGCAGAGGATTGAAAAATATGTTTCTGACGTCCGGCAAAGTCCAAATATCAAGCTCTTCAGATGATGTTCTGCTGATGTACTGCAACCACAAGGCTGGTGTAGTGATAGTATAGCAGTAGAATAGTCTTGGATCCATCTTGACCATCGGTCAGCCCAGTTCATAACTGTATAGAGCATTTTTCACACTAAATTTGACACAACTCGACATGCATACATATTATTGATTTCTTAATAACCCAATTAAAGTTAAAATAATTATTTATAAATTTACGCACATTAAAATCTATTGTAAATA
Organism: Glossosoma conforme; assembly: GCA_022606575.1. Lineage (NCBI taxonomy): Eukaryota > Metazoa > Arthropoda > Insecta > Trichoptera > Glossosomatidae > Glossosoma > Glossosoma conforme. The sequence continues at coordinate 935,365 of JAGTXR010000030.1, forward strand.
AGGTTTCTTTCAATTTATGGTAACAAAGAAACGATAGTGACATCAGCATCATATAGCCCTTGCTCAATGGTACCGAAAACCTCGATATACAATCTTTCGTCTCTTATTTCTGTTCGTTTGTCGCACATGTATGTATCGCCATATTAGCATTTTGGACAAGTCTGGTCACGGGTGTGACGTTAGTTATATAGGATCCCGCTTGTGGCGCTGGGCGATAGCCCATCACGAGCGCTCTCAGTCGTGTACCGACCGATAAGTATGTAAAGTTTATCGAAATATATATGTCAATGTGCTTCAGAAAAAGTATGTGTATTATTAATCTGCTCCTCATCCTGCCCCCACGCGACGGAGTAACACATTTTAAAGAGAGGAGGATGTTATTAGATACAAGTGATTCTTTTAATATAATCGTAATTCACGTTTAATTTCATAAAAATAAAAACAAACTCGTAGATTATTAGCATGAAATGCATTGATTTTTTTCTGCACTATGAGGCGTTAACATGGCGTATCGATTATCATCTTCTTCTTCGTAGTATCAATCCGGTGGATTGGTTTGCAGCAACAGAATCTTGCATCTCGATCTCCATTCCTCTCGGTCCTCCGCAACCCTTTTCAGCTCAGCATAAGCGCTACAATTCATGTCCTCGAATACTTGCTGTAAATACTCCCGTCTAGGGCGCCCTCTACAGTTTCTACCCTCAACCATCCCCTCCACAATATCGTGAAGAAGACCATCGTGTCGCATGATGTGACCAATCCATCGGGCTCGCCTCTCTGAGATGATTCTTATTAGGTGCCTATCTTCCTTGATTATCCTGAGAACCTCATTGTTCGTGACGTGATTATCATCAAGTTCAAAGAATAGGGAAAGTCTACAAGTCTTCTGTTCGAATCCTCACACCTATACATTATTTTTCTTTGATTATTTTTTAGAAGTAATGTTATGTATTTTTTTTTATGTAAACACATACAGGAGAATACCGACAGATGGTGTTAGTAATTCTGAAGTCTCATCTGTGTAATTCTATGACGCTTACCATGCTGCATATGGCAAAGCGCTGCCGGTGGTCATAGCTCAATGGTAAAGAGTTTGCTTTGCAAGCCAAAGGTCGTGGGTTCGATCCCCGACGGAGATTAAAAAAAAAAAGATGTTTTAATCGATTTCTGAGCTCTAAAATACCCCGGTTGGTGTGAATTTGATCCATCACCCCTAAAATGTCAGTCATAGCCTATTAATTAAAATTGGTGGTAGACGAAAGTCGTCCCGTGAAGACCACCCATTCATAGTAAAATTCCTGTAATAATAAAGGATGATGCGTGAATCTCGGGCTGTAGTCTATGACGTTGGCGGATCAACACTCCACATGCAGCGTTTAGCCATATACACCATGGTAAGCGTCATAGAATTCCACAGATGAGACTTCAGAATTACTATCACCATCTGTCGGTATTCTCCTGTATGTGTTTACATAAAAAAAAATTGGAGTGTTGATCCGCCAACGTCATAGACTACAACCCGAGATTCACGAATCATCATTTATTAATACAGGAATTTACTATGAATGGGTGGTCTTCACAAGACGACTTTTGTCTACCACCAATTTTTATTAATATGCTATGAATGGCATTTTACCAGATGAGGGATCAAATTCACACCAACCGGGGGGTATTTTAAATATTTTTAGAATTCAGTAATCTATTTATTTTTTTTAATCTCCGTCGGGGATCGTACGCACGACCTTTGGATTGCAAAGCAAACGCTTTGAGCATTGAGCTACACCCACCGGCATTTGCAGATATGCTTATTATAATCCAATGTGTCACCAACTGCATTATTAAACGATCGACCTATACCTGCGTAAAGTCTCAAGCATCATACAAATGTAATTCTTGAATGAGATTGGTTCTCTGTCGGTATTCTCCGGTATGTGTTTACACAACACAATAATGGTGGTGGCCGTAGTCTCGCGGTAGGCCTCAACCGTGTTGGTGCCACAGCCGGTGCCGCATTATCATCCTCTCCAGCGAAACCTTATACAAATCGTGTCTTTAATAATAGTAATATTGTATTTCGTCACTAATAGCACATTAAAACGCTAGACGGACAAACAGAGTCGGCTCTCTTCATAATTTATATTTTTATATGTGAGTGCATAGTCGATTACAATAAAAACATGCATTTTTTGGTAAAAATACATTCATTTTATATGATTATGGTCACAGGTTCGTTGAAAGGAAGACCCTGATCTATCTCCTCATGGTAGAGGGTGAGCGATATCAGTCGGCCAATATAGACAGGGACCGAATGTTGGCCGGAAGAAGCTAACACCCAGCTCACCTCATCAGGTCTAGTTGGTTAGGGCACTCTATTATCCTGGAGGTAATAAATGCTCTCCAAAGGCGGATAAACCTTTATGGTCAACGACAATAGGATGTAGAAATAATGGGGAAAATACCACATTAAAGGTCTTAAAGAGACAAATGTTTCAGCAAAAATGACTTGCAGAGGATCGAGAAGAGTGGGGATCGAGATGCAAGATTTTGTTGTTGCAAACCAACCCACCGGATTGATACTACGAAGAAGAAGACATTCATATAATCTTACATGTACAAATGCCTATAATTTTCCAAAATACTCTCTCCCTGTATAAATACACTTATGTAGACGTGTCTGCGACGCCTAGAAAGCACCCTTAAAGTCGTCGACGGGAATGTCTCTCAGGAACGTTGTGACATGCTTTTGGATGTTTTGAATGGTCTCCAATAGCTTTCAGCTCTCTCTTCAGTCGAGAAAACATAAAAAAGAGTAAAGTTGAGACTGAATCTTTTTATTATTTAAAAAAAAACTTCTTCTTGTATTTATTACTCGTTTTTGGAACCTTCACCACAAATAGCTTCAATAAAGTTGATAGTTGTAGTCTCGTCTTATGTCGGCTCTGTCTCTTGGAATTCAATCAAGTATGTGGATTATTTCTAACATCTAATGTTTAATTTTTATGATTTTATTAAATTGATTGACAAAAGTCTGAATACGTATCTGGTGAGCCTCAAAGATTTCGTTGACTTCTCTGAACTGCAGTGCAAAAGTGCATTATTACTGATGCATTCTGAAATTGCATATTATGCAATAGTATCAAAATTCCTCTAAATCTAGGTAATGTAATGTAATTCTGCTGTTACATATTTATAAACGTTTTTAATTTTTATGATACAATGTACGTTGATCAGGTTACGTTCAATCAAATTGACAATAAAATGGGATGAATATGAAAATGTTTTTCTAAGGGATTTTTTTTTCTTATCACTTTTATAGAGGGTGAATTATTAGCTGAATTGGATACAGGTTACCACTGATATAGTCAAAAGCAGATGTCTTTGGTAGTCATGGTCATCAACAGCTATTCTAAACGAGAGTGGGAGAAGCTCAAAGTTGCGTATAATAATTCATATCGCAAACTTATGCAACTCCCTAGATTCTGTAGCACATCTGACATGTTTGCGGAGGGCAGAGTCCATTCATTTCCAGCATTATTGCGTCACCGTGTTGCCGGTTTCTGGAGCAGGATAAGGAAGTCAAACAACATCATCATCTTGCCTGCTTCTGTATGGCTCAACTCTCCCTGAGCCATCGCTGGACGGAGATGATACAGCGACCACCATGAATTATTATGTTTATTTATAATTATCTTCAAATATGGCAGATTAGGTGTTGCACAACCCACACAATTCTGCTGGAATAAAAGCTTTTTTTATTATTATTATTATAAGCGCCAATTTGGCAGGGAATATAGAAAAAGCTTTTTGTGCAATAAAAATGTTTCATATCATTTTAATTGCCCACATAATTTATTATCAATTGATTGCGAGACATGATAATATTTTTGCGTATTGTAAATATTAATTTCGTAATGAAATATATTACACTTTTAGCAATAACTCATTACTTTTCATTCGTAGCATCTTCGTGCATACTCGTGGGTGGCAGTTTTAAAATCAAAAAACATGTAATAAATATCACTAGTAAAAATTCAGAGACGGGTATTGCCACAAATTTTCACTTTGATTGTATTTCTGAAACTTGTATTTATAGAATTATTTTTATTACACCTAATTTTGTGTTTAAACGTTTCGTTTTTGATTCGAATTTGTTTAATTTTTTTTATAAAACTCAACATATAAATAGACAATAGTTTACTATTCAGGCAGTCTCGTTTTTGTAATTTATTCCTTTTTCCAGAGACAAATAAAATGTTTGAATATTTCGCGAATTCATTAAATATTTAGTCATTTTTACATTTGCATTAGCAACACATAAATGAAAATTTTAAATATTGCTAGTGCAAATTATTTAATTGAGTTGTATTGTACATGTTTCGAAACAATCTTAGTATATTATGAACAACTTGGATTGGTTCTAAAATATGTTTTTACATTCTCTAAAAATAAAAAGTGAAATTAAAGTGAATATTTGCTTCAAGAAGGTTAAAAATCAATATTATGATTATCGCTTTAGTGCAATGAACCTTGAAGATATCTGGTTGCCACCGGTTTGTTAAATACTTTGACATGTCATCATTACCATCATCATTTCCATGTCTTTTACCCTAACTGGAACATAAGTGCGTCACGAACTGACGCCAGAGTTCCTTACCGAGTTCTAAGTTCCAGACGGCCTTCTATTGCGGCGAGAGTCGGGCGGCTTAAAAAATGCAACTATAGCTTATGCACTCCTGCTGCATTCGAAATATATTGTATCTTTCAGCCGTTTCACTGTTATCTCTTAACCGAATGTAGTATGGAAGTCCGCTCCGTCAACTCGTCATTACTCACAAAGTCAAGCTATCGTACTCTAGTATTCGTTGCAGGCATCTGCTTTCAAAACCCATTATACGGCTACATTGGCTACTCGTGAGATGCCAGGTTTTAAGACCGTTAAGAATAATGTCCCTCACTTTGCTCCTCCAGCGAATGTGCTAAATGTTCAATATCATTTAGATGATGAAAGATATGATGTAGATAAATTTAACATCATCACTTAATTTACAGTTCGTCTGAGATGTTTGTATAGGATTCTTCTCGGATAGACGCTCTAATCTTACTTGATGATTTATGCATGTAATTGGTTTGATAGTCTCACCTTAGCGGTCCCTTTTAGACTTAAGGTAACCTCACGATGACAGCGATGCAACATTGTAGCGAAAATTGTTAGCAACTGCAGTGTACTGAGAAATGCAAGTCACGCTGAACTTTACGGGAGATTTTCAGTTACACTAAATGCAGTGAAACCTCGATATAATACACATTTATTTAATGAACTTTGGATATAACGGACAAAAAAGTCCAGTTAAATAAATATAAAAACTGTTAATATTATGAGTATACATGCTTTAAGTCAAGTGTCGCTGCATGTACACAATTTTTTCTCATGAAAAGCCATAGATGGTATTGAAGACGCAATTTTATGAAAGGTGTAACAATAATAGTTTAGATTTAGACGAAAGTAATATGAACAGTGACATTAACGAGACAAGTGATAGTATCGAGAATGAAAATGAGCTAAATATTGCTAGTATGAGTTATTTTGATATTCTTCTTCTTTAGCCTCGCCATTTTCCATCATCTGGGGTCGGCTCTCCTTGTGAACATTCACCATGTCTGTCTGTCTTGCGTTGCATCGTGCATCATGTTTTTTTTTGCGTTTTTTTTTTACTGCTGGTTGCCATCTGACGCAAAGGCAGTAGCTTTCTTGGAATGCAAGAGAGCTGCCGTTGACCGCTAATTCGGTTCATCCGCCACCATCTCAGGTATGAGGTCCTGCCCACCACAAAGGACCACCATAGCCTCGCCTCCGAATATGTCGGACAAGCCTATGGATGGTCTTCCACTGGGAGCCTCTACTTCAAAATGTGTTGAAGAAGCCTCCCAGTGTATGTTTTTGTATCGAAGTTTGCCCTCTCCGGCCTGTTTGTTCGCGGGAGGTATTTTATTTCCCTCCTACCATCCATATCTGGAAGGCCTTCCCTATCCGCAACCTGGGGACGCGCTCGATGGGGATGAGTAATGTTGATATTAAATAAAAAAAAAACTTTTTTTTTTCAATATTATTTGATAAACATTCAATAATTGCGATGGTACGCAGCCTATAACAGAGTTGGATTGAGCCAATCCTCAAAATATAATGTGGTATGTGATCGTGCTTATCTGAATCCTTAAATTTCCAGTTAAAAAATCATCCAAAAATATTATAGCCGCCGTTCCTTCCTCAGGCTCTGCCCTGGAAGCCATCGAGAATCGCGTATATTCCCAGGTGAACCTTTTAATTATTTTTAGATATATAAGAGAAGAAAAAAACTTTTAATTTTGTGATTTGTCTTATTGTAGCGTGCGTCTTATTGGTTTTTTTATCATAATTTATGATAATTTTAATTATTATTACCTCATGAAAAGCTAAGTCTTAGGGCTAGTAGTATTCTTGTACAATATTCATACAAAACTATGAAAAATCATATTAATTTGTCCGACTCGCAGATTTGTAGGTAGGCATAGAAATGTTGGGTACTAAGCCGGAGATCGCTTGCCGAACCACGCGCCTCGGACCGCCAATACATCTTCCGAAGGATGTTAATACATTAATTGTACAAATGGACTACATTACATCCACGGATGTGGAGGACATCCATCTGCATTACGCCATTTGCGATAATATATTTGAAAACAAAATTGTTTTGTTTGCATCTACACTTGAGAAATTATAGCACTACCCTCAAAATAACATAACAATGTCCGGTTCTCTAACTGGATCATATGACTGTCTCGAACTATCCCATGTCCGCTCTGTCGAGTAAATTCTATATATAGTTCCCGTAGGCCTTCCGACAGGCGTATACAACTGGGATGGGCAACATTTGGAAAACTAAAGTACATTATTAAAGCGAAAATTCCGCAATGTCTTAAAAACTAAGACGTTTAATCAATGCATCATCCCTATATTAACTTATGGCACAGATACGTGGAATCTGACAGCAAGTCTTACCCATAAAATAAAGGTCATTCAGCGTGCTATGGAGAGATCCATGCTCGGAGTTTCGCTAAAAAATAGAATCCGAAACGAGGAAATACGCAGAAGAACTCAAGTAGTGGATGCTGCCCAACGAATAGGCACACTCAAGTGGCAATGGGCAGGACATATCTGTCGAAGAGACGACGGTCGATGGGGAAGAAAAGTATTGGATGGAGACTCAAGCGGGAGGCTTACGTTCAACAGTGGACGGATACAGGCTGATGATGATGATGAGGCCTTCCAGCACGGTGCGAGCCTGGAGACTTGCAAGAAAAATCAGCTGCAATTTTTACTCTTCTGCGGTATCCTTAGCATATGTCCCAACAAGGTTCGCTTTCGTCTTTTAATCCACTGCAGTATAGATGTCTCCCTTGTGACTGTTTCTCTTTTTCATTCCTCACAAAGTCAAACTATCGTTCCCCAGTATTCTACGCAGGCATCTGCTTTCGGAATCTATTAAAAGGCTGCATTGACTTTTAGTGAGATGGAAAGATTCACAGCTGTAAAGAAGAATGAGGATAAAACAGGCGCTTTATTGATTGTACTATTTAAATCGAGTAAAGCTGCTTGTCCCAGATATTGTACATGGATTTAAAATACATTTTTTTACAATAAGTAATAAAGTTAAGTATTTTTATGTATTTTATCAATTTTAATTCAATTTATTTAAAAAAACAAGAAACTTTACAAATTTGAACAACTCAATTTTTCGAAGTACAATAAGAATTAATCCTAAAATAAAAAATACAATATATTCAAATATAGGAACATATGATTAAGTACTAAGAACAAAGTAATAAAGACAAGCAACAGAAGGTTCTAATTCTCATCAAATGCCAACAAATTATTCCTCCAAAGACACTCGTAGAGTTCATATCTGAATTGGGCCTCCCTTACGTGAAATATATCAACATCCGAGGCGATTTGGTTATACAGTCTGTTTACTCTCCCAAGATGCATAGTCTCTGGTAGATTAGCGTTACTCTTTGGAAGAGCAAACAATATGTGCCTCCTTATTTTTAATATAATATAAGCCTCGATTCTGATAACTATCATATCATTTATATACTTATTTTCGACTTTTACAAAGTTTTTTTTCGATTCATCAAGTGGGCATTGTAAGGCTTTAGGTCATATAGCATATAAAAAATAATGACGCCCTGGATGTGATTTTATGGTGACCATTATGGTTTCCTCCACTTTCTACGATTGATACAAAGACAGATTAACTAATGGCTCCATTGTTTACGCACCCACCAGAGAGTCTTAAAAAGTAACGATGGTCATACAAAAGGCAATATGAACGAAAAAAAATGAATTGAAAATTGTGCAATGAATGACTGTAGTTTTGGATGTGTGAATGACTTGAGAGGAGGCAATATATATAATTGTGTCGGAAAACAACAGGGTCAGATCTTGTCTGCCTAGAAGTGGGTGACGTCGATGGCGTTACTCCCGGCCATTATCAGTTCTTTCTGGATGCAGCTACTCACAGCGCACACTCCAGAAGGTGTGACAGGGTCTGCTCCACGCCGCAGTCACATTCAGTCGGTCCGCTGTAAGACTGACAGGCTTTCATTTGTGTCCTCGTCTTGCGTACTCCGTTCTGAAGTCTGTTCGGGAGGAGGAGGCAATGATCTTTGTAGTAGACACAAAAGTTTGTGGTTGCGAACTGTAATGACCTAATGCTCCAGATAGGTAGCAGTTCATTAATAAAAAAACATATTAGACATAGAAGAAGTATATTAATTTTATGAGAGAAGTTATTTGAACAAAAAAATTACGAATTTGTTCATTATTATACATTGTACCTCTATACTTTATTTATTTTTATTATTATTAAATTGTTCTGACACAAAAAAACAGAGCTATAGGTGAAAGTGTTTTATAATGATTTATTATAACTATTTTGTAATATTAAGCTAAATGCTCAACGACTAATGTCAGTGAACAGTAAAAACGATTTGAAGCTTCTTCGTAGTAGTATCAATCCGGTGGATTGGTTTGCAGCGACAAAATATTGCATCTCGATCTCCACTCTTCTTGAACCTCTGCAATCCTCTTTAGCTCAGCATAAGAGCTACAACTCATGTCCTCGAACACTTGCTGCAAATACTGTCGTCTACTGGACGCCCTCTGGAGTTTCTACCCTGAACCATCCCTTCCACAATGGCACGTAGAAGACCATCGTGGCGCACGATGCGACCGATCCAGCGGGCTCGCCTCTCTGAGATGGTTCTTGAAGCTAGACGAATTTAATCAACGCTTGATATGTATTTTTTAATTTGCGCCACCTTTAAGGATTAGATGGTCTAGTATTCGAAAAGGTTAGGCTAGATATCCTTTCGTATTAAAAATTCCAATTATCAAATCACCAAAAATATGCGTTGGACACTCTCTTTATAGTCTTTGGGTTCCTGCCCTGAAAGTCATCCGAAGCATATATTTTCCCAAGTGGATCTTCGGATGTTTGTACTTTTAGTAGAAGGCATAGAAATGGCAACTGAAATGCATGGATTTGTGGTATGTATGCTCCAGATATGGAATGATAAAATAATAATTACAGATACAAGTACGAATTAAAATTCAAGGCTCTGTATCTTTGACAATATTTTTAGAAATTTATCAGTATCTAAATGAATGATTATATTAATTAAATAGATGCTTTCACTAAATGTTTTTTATATGCATACAAAATGGGGTATAAGAATTAGCCTTAAATAAAAAGTCCGGCGCAACGTATTCGAACTTTGTGTATTATGTTTGTATGACAAACCGCAGATTTTCAGGGACTTAATCTCCACTCAGTGTAATGTATGGTGTTTAGTGTGGTGTGTCATTCAACAATATGAATGGACGCGGAGCGAGCACGTCCGAGCTCACTTTATTTGTAACTGTCTGTTATCTTGAAGGACGCGTGATATGGAGGAGACAGCATACTCGCATTTGCATTGTATTTGAACTATAGTGCTATAAATATAAAATACCTGTTTTTTATTATATGAGTACATGTATTTTATAATACACTTATTCAAATATATTCAAGAGTTAATAAATTTATATTATTAACATTAAGTGTCCCAACTGACATCACACACTTGTAAAAAGCGACAGTCGCAGGTTCGTCATGTGCCCGCGTGGAGGATGGATGCAGAAGCAAAGCAAAGACCTTGTTTTTGAAGCACAATTCGCATTTATTTTCAATAAAGACTTGGTTTCCCCGCTTGACCGTTACATGACATTTCGTCGGCCGGACGGGACTCAACTGCTGACAGCCGGTGCATTGTGACATGTATCGCCGCCAAGATAATCGCGGCTAAAACACAAATTAAAGTTGACAGTTGAACCGACATGAAACAATTCTTCAATATCCGTTTCATACCTAGTTGGATAAGTTCGTCAGAAATTGCTGTCATAAAGTTGTTTATAAACAAATAAAAATTAATCTCTTATAAAAATAACGATAAAATTTGAAAAAACTTTTTAAATTAGATTTTTTCGATCATACTCGGAAAACAGACTTATCCCACATTTTTTAACGATTTCTTCAGCTTTATGTGTAATGGCTAATCAACGTTGTCAAAACATGACGTTAAAAATATGTGGAATAATTTTACATGTTGTATTTTTTATTTATCAAATTAATATTGAAATATGACACCTTCTCTTTGAGACGTAACCAAATACCCTTATAAAATAAATAAAACCTGACACTGTCAAAATAAGCGAACGATATGAAAATAGAAACGAGATTTGCAGGTAGGCAATTGTATAAAATCTTTTATGAAAAATGGAATGTTAAACATTGGTTGACTACGAGAACTGATATGCCTGCCTGAAACGTCAAGTTATGATCATTTCAGCAATTAAGAATTTCGCTGCAAAAGGAGAAGATATTAGTATTTAAAAGTACAGCCTTTTGTCTACAATGTGTGGCATAGAAATTATTCACCAGACTTGTGTTTTTGTTGGTCTCTTCTTTTGTGGTTTGATCTTCGTCTCGGTGCTCTGCGCCATCATCTCTATCGTGGGTCTGCCCACCCACTCGGCTTTTGGACCATTGCTATATTAAAACGTGCCAATCTTCCGACGCTCGTGATGAATGCGTTCCGCCGGCCAGGTGATCCCCCTAATACTAAATCCTAATGCCGAGATATCCAATAAATCTTCTCTGTCGTAAATCCATAAAGAATGCTACACGTATACGATAGTCTCGAACGTAATTAATTGCCCGTTTTATTACGTTATAAAAGTGTTATTAATTGTTTAAATAATCGCAACTTTGAAAATGATTTCAATATTGTTTTTGTCGTAACATGACGTGATGTATGTGTGTTATGAAATATAATATTTTGGGTTGGTTTAGAATCGTCATTTCGTTCTCTAGTTGAAGCGTATGTATATCACAAAATACAGCTATGTTATGGAGTTATGTTAGCCACTATGGACTTCGCCTTATCTCATATCAACTCGTTTTTAATATTCGTTTCATATCTGAAATATATGTTCGTCACAAATTACGGTCAATCAGTTATCAGTTGCCATTATTCCTAGGCATATCTTGGTTCACGTGTTCGGTCGCATGTCCATTTAGTGTTGCAACAGTGTGATGCGTTGCCCTGCAAATTACGCAAAACCTTAGAACACACAAAAAAATATATGATAATAGTTTATTTCATGTCGGCTTCGTTGTAAGCGAGCGTTATCCCGACGATATCCTTGATGTAGTTCAACAGCAAAAGCTGTCTTAATCAAACAGCAGTTCAGAAAAGTCCTCCAAAAATGAGAACGACTCTCAAACGACAACTAACTCGATGATTTTACATATCAGAGAATGTCTAATGGTCTGTTCTTTGTCTGAATCTCGTAGAAAGTCGGAAGAGAGCCAAATCTTTCAACGAGACGAACTCTATAAATATTCAGTGTCCAGTAAATACATATGTTAAGCGAATATGTACAATAAAGAGTTATTAATTTTTCTCGTCAATATGTAATCCACAAAAGGAATAAAATATTTAGTTGTTACTCCAAAAGTTGACTTGTTTATGTATTTCCAAGTAGCAAGATAATCCTGCATGAACTTGGTTAAGATTATAACTAAACGGAAAACAGTCGTAATGAGGTGTTATTATATATTTGATACGGTGAATATGAAATAGCACGTGCTTTAATGATTGGTTACGTTCGATGTGTACTTCATCCCTTGAATCAAGCAATTTGCTGCAGTATTATGTGGTTATTTGTTAGTGGTTTCGAAAGGTTCGTGAGCTAACTAGTCCCAGTCGAGGTGACCTCTCGCAGGGCCCTCTACCGACGACTTCCGCTCGATAGCCATGGGGCCGATAGCGTCGTATACCATGGGTCAAAAAATATTTTCATTAGAGATTAGCTACTTATGTGGACGTATGAGTCGCCAGTTAAGGTATTGGCTTACATGCGATCATTGAAATTAAGCAATATAAAGCGTGGATCATACTTGATGTGTACCGAGGATAGATGACCGCCTGAGAACACAGATTTTCATTAGTGGGAGCACCGCTTCAAACTAATTCACCCAGGTGTTACACGAGTGTTACACCTGGTATTGTAATTTTTGGGTTTAGACGTGTGTGGCAAAGTTTTTAACACAAATATTTTGATCGTCGTTGCAAGGGTCTTCAAAATATAATCACAAAGGAATTGGCCACACATAGGTAAACCCAAAAGCCACTATGCCAAATCTGACGTGAAAACTTACGACGTTATATGAGTGTTGCACCTGTATGAAGAGACATGCATTAAGGTAACCAATCTATTACAGGATTTTTTTATTTTTATGTAAGCACATACAGGAGAATACCGACAGATGGTGATAGTAATTCTGAAGTCTCATCTGTGGAATTCTATGACGCTTACCATGGTGCATATGGCTAAGCGCTTCATGTTGAGTATTGATCCGCCAACGTCATAGACTACAGCCTGAGATTCACGCATCATCCTTATTACTACAGGAATTTACTATGAATCTGTGGTCTTCACGGGACGACTTTCGTCTACCACAATTTTTGATTAATAGGCTATGACTGGGATTTTACGGGTGATGGATCAAATTCACACCAACCTTTTGAACTCAGAAATTTATTAAAAAAAATTTTTTTTTTTTCTAATTTCCGTCGGGGATTAAACTCACGATCTTTGGCTTGCAAAGCAAACGCTTTGACCATTGAGCTATACCCGCCGGCAAGGTACTCTGCTTTGGAATAATTAAAGTGAGGAGTCCTCAACTCACCTCAAATCTTATGAAATGTCTCTGCATACGTGTGTCAGTGTCTCCATCTTTTGATTATACTGAAAGCTTTGTCGTTCGTGATGCAGTCTCACTAGGAAATTCACTAACAATATGTAATAACAATATCCTCCTCTCAAAGTTTGATATCGATTTACTGGATGACACGATGCAGGATCAGGTTCACAATGTAAAGAACTTGTTTTCATTTCACATATTATCACGGTTTATTTGTCAAACACTTAAGCAACCAAAAGACCGCTGTTGCGCGCGCTGTTAGGCGCACGCCCTAACGGTCGCGAGCTCCAACTGTCAACTGACGGCGCGCTCTGACATCTCGGCGCTGCCAACCATCGCTGCAGAAAAAATTAATTCAAGATGACAGTGGCACCAACAGGAAATGGGCCAACTAAATACTCATAACAAATAAATTGGCGTATGCAAACGCCGTGCAACATTATACAATTAAAACTTATATTAGATGTGCATGTCAGGCGAGCGAACAAAAATAAGAGACAAAAGATCGTTTTTCGAGGCTTTACGGCATCAGTCTAAAGGAGCCATATCAAGCTGATATCAATGCGTTATTTTATATGACCGTTTTGTAGAGCCACCCAGTGGGCTTATTGGTTGCTATCCTGTCCGGTGTTTTATCAATATCCCCAATGCAGCGCACATAATAACCGGCCGCGGTATCTATAACGTAACCAGCGCTGTCGCCTACTACTGATAAACTGGCCAGAGCCGACGTAAGCGCACAGGCATAACTTATCCAAAACATATCGAAATAAAATCATTTAAAAAATATATATTTAAATGTATTTCAATTGCTGTTAAGTCAATTTCCAAGCCGTGAGGCATTACAGTGCATTCAACCCTAACTTACCTTCGAGATATCAGTTCCATAACAGGAATATTATCATCATAAATTAAAATCGATCGATTTTCAGTTGTCATTGTCCATGCCTTGACCTAAAATATGCGTTAGTTCACATGGGTACATATATTGTATCTGATGACCTCTACTCTCACTAGGGCAGGAACTCAAGGATTGAAGGGATGACAGCAATAGTCTACAGTGTATATAGTATACTCAGAAGGTCTACAGTGCACTCCGGGTACAGTATAACAACTCCTTCCGAAAGTTGTTGGGTCTGCTGTTGCGCTTCTTTTCTTTATATTCTGTTTAATTTATGTTTTGATTTTGTATGTATTTGCATGAAATTATTGTATGTTAAATTTTGATTATGGAACTAGTGCCTGAATTAATAAATTGTATTATTATAATTATAGCATTAAGTTTTAGTAAGTACCACTCGGGTCTCGAACCAAACTATAGACTGAATGGATGAGAAACGACTACTTATAGTTCCGACTTGGACTTTATAACCAATCATTTACCTGTGTTACTGATTAATAATTTTACCTTCTTGATATTGTCTCAAGGAGACATTATTATATGGATTTTTTAATTTTTTTTTTTTTATTAGAATATTATTTTATTATTTCAATATTCTAATCTACATTTATAGATCATTTTACTATATTATAATATTATTAATAATTAAATATACATATACTATACATAAAATTCTTTTTTCAACGCGTCAATCCAAACACAAAAATAACGGCAGAAGCGGGATGCGAACCGCGGACCTTGGAAACCAACTATGCCCAGGTATTCATACCGCTCAGCCGACTGGGCTATTACTGTGCCTGGACCGACTCACGTTGAAACTAGTATTCATGTCATTGTTATCATCGTATGATAGATGTCGCTATAGTATATATTCAAAGTATGTATATTTTTTATTTTTTATTATTCAATCAGTCTTCATTTATTCACAAGCTTAATATTAAGCTTGTGAATAAATGAAGACTGATTGAATAATAAAAAATAAAAATATAGCATTAAGTAGTTAATACTAGTTTTAAGCATATTTTTTGCTTAAAACTAGTATTTAAAGCATAAATGTACTTAGCTGACCTATTTTCCTATATCACATTGGTTCTTCTGTCCTTTAGCTATCATATGATGAATAAAAAACTACTATATTTAACAAACGTTCAGTATGTAAATCCACACATTTGGTGGCATTGACACATGTGGTTTACAGAAAAATCACTCCTGTGACGAAACCTAACGATATTTATTTACACGCTTTACAGATTCCTGTAAAGAATACACAAAGGTTGATAAAGGGAATGACTGCACTTTCAATTTACTATCGTAGATATCAAAATTAGTACTGAAGTAGCAAAACGATATATCACGTAAGCCGATGTCAACGGTCGGGGAATCTTTGATGACATATGCCGACTACCGATGCGAAAGGGTTAAATAAAAGGCAGCTTTAGTTTATGCTATCCTTTGGCATCCATAGTATGTATATAGTCCAAACCAAGTGATGGTTGACCTAGCTGGCATATTTTACAGATATGTAAATCTTAATATATTTTTGGTTATTTCAAACTATAGTTATCTTTATCTTTAAATCTATATATTTAAAATAGAGATCGGGCCCTGCTACACGATCAGCTCAGGCGATTTATTATAACCGCGACCGGCGAGTCACAGGAACATCCTCGAAACCGGAAGGTGGCGATTACTGTCCCTCGGCCGCACATTCACTTAGCTCTCGGACAGGCGACCAAGCAATTCAATAGAGACTGCAACAGAGTGCGAGACACAGGGTGATATCGTATCACTTAAAAAATGTATGAAGTACCACGAAATTGTGTAATAAATCATGTAAACGATGCAAAATAAGTATTAAAATACGTAAATTTTATCAACTAATACTCATACGCATTCACAGCAAACGCAATTATATTATTAGTAATTAAATACACACATACAATTATACATCAAATTTTATACGCATCAATTCATTCAGAAAATATATCGGCAGACGCGGAATTCGAACCACAAGCCTTGCAGCTTTTGCTCTATTCTACACACCGCGCAGTCCACACGACTATTCTCTGCCTGAGCATATACGCGAATGTTGATGTATTTATACCGTTGTTACCATCGTATAACGATAGATGTCTCTGTAGTACCTGTATATATTCAGAGTATGTATATCGTTATTTTTTATTATTCAATCGGTCAACATTTATTCACAAGCTTTTGATATTATTAGTTACCGACAGTCTATTTATTTAGTAACTACCACTCGGGTCTCGAACCGAACTGTAGAATGAATGGATGAGGCAATTATATTACTACTCTCATCAATAAATCGGAGAAAAATAAACAGCAGACGAGGAATTCGAACCACGAACTTTTTCAAACGTTTCTATTATTTTACTCAAATCATCTGCGATACCCCCTCGGTCACATACGTTGTAATTTTAATATCAAATGTCAATTCTTTGTAAAGCTACATATAAAAAAATATTTAAATGAAATAGACATTGTTATTTAAACTAAGCATCGATAATTCGTTTCAGTATTGGTTTTTTACTTTTTAAGGTTTTCTTAAAATATTTTGAAATCATAAATCTAATGCGTCGTTTGATATACTCAATGGTGTAATCCCAATAATGAAGCTAGTTTTTGATATTGTAAAATCATATGAGATTATATTATTCCAATAAGACATTTATTTCCTAATAAAATTTATATTGCATCCAAATGGAATATGCATATTCTGATAGGAATCATAACGTGTAAGTGGTCTAAAAAGTCAAAATTACTTTCTCAGCACTTTATATCAAAGTTTAACTTACATAATGCTACGTATTAACTTGTTTCCATTGAATACGTCCATTCGATCGTCTTTATTTGACTCCAAGGGTCTTCGGTCTTTTCAAGATCTGAAAAGGAAATAAGGTCATACAACTAAAGTTTTTTTTTTTATGTAAACGCATGCAGGAGAGCACACCCGGTCAAGGCCAGTGCACTCTATGACGCTCAGCCAGGGAGGCTGGACGTTGCATGCGGGAAACGTGTGTTGTGTTCGTGTTTGTGTGTGGGTTAAGGAGATTGCAAGTGTATATTTATCTGTTTCTTGAAGAGATCCAGATTGTAGGAAGGAGGAAACACAGACGCTGTAAGAGCATTCCATAGCTTACCGGTGGCATTAAGGAAGGAACTTTGGAAGCTGCCAGTTCTTGGTCGACATACATTAACGGTGTATGGATGCTCGGCAAGTGCAAGACGAGTTTGTCGGCTGTGAGTGGGTGTAGGAGGAATTAGTTCTTTAAGTTCCGAAGAGCGGCGATCGTGGTAATAACGGTAGAAAAGACTAAGAGAACCAATCTTACGCCTGTGTTCCATTGATTGTAGATTAGACGTAAGGGTGTCATTGTTTATCAAACGAATTGCTCTTCTTTGAACTAAGTCAATTAAGTTTAGAAGGCATGCATCACTTGCACACGATATGGATCCAATCTCCAATTTTCAGCTTCTTGGAGTATTAAGACGATGGAAGCTATAACGTATAGTAAGACTAAAGCAGGTTTTCGAACGAGATGGGATCGGATTATTTCGTGATCATTATCCGCTATTTACTCAGCGCCTTACCTTACGACTAAAAGTGAACGTGAGATCTCCTACAATCATATATAATACATAGATAGTCTTATATCCAGGTGATGATTTTATTACGGTATTACGATGCTAAAATATTGTTAATAATAACCTCATTTAGATTGATAGCAATTATATTTGTAGTAGATAATGATATATGTCTTCTTTAGCTTATAAAGTATTGAGGATATTGAAATATATTCTTAATCTCTAAAAAATATAATTCATCCTTAATGACCTCTCAAAGAGAAAGAACTTGTTATTATTAAATTGATAAATACTTTTTACTTCTTTTTTAATGGCATAGAAAGGAATTTTAGAAACTGACAGTTCTTGGTCGACACACCTGTACATAACCCGTGTATATTCAGCAACTGAGTCTATCGATTATACGTGCAATATAAATTATTTATTTGACCGTGGTAATAACGATGAAAACACTAAGTGAACCAATCTTACGCCTGTGTACCATTAATTGCAGGTAGATGTAAGAGTGTTATTGTTTATCAAACAAATTTCTCTTCTTTTAACTAAGTCAATATAATTAAGAAGTTATTTTGGGGCACCAATCCAAAGGATATTTATATAGAAAAAAAAGTGGTTTATCGGTGAAATACCGACGGGATCTACAAGTATATACTAGTAATACGCCTAGTTTTTACATTCGAGACCGGCTTTAGACCTAATTGAGTCATAGTATAATTTATGTATTTAATTTAACATAACCGCAGTTCCAAGGTACAAAGAATAATAAAGAATAAGAAACATACAGTACATATACATAAACACACAGTACATACAAAAGATAATATTAAAAAAAAAAAAACATACAAGACGAAGAAGATGACACGTGTCAAAGATCACAGAGATCTAAGAGAACAATTCCATCGACAAAATAAGAAAATTATGTAAGAAAAAGATCGAGGTGTGCTAGTAGGCTATTTAGGAGTGCCATTGACGTTGCTCTAAATTGAGTGCTCGAAGCTCCACAACTATCAACTGGGATCAAAAACAATGGATGGCTACGAGCACGGGTGTACTTATATAATATTTCAGTTAATCCGAGATTGATTTAAGGCTAGACGTGAGTATGCCAGCTTTTTTGGAAAATAAACCAATCTCTATTAGTGTTCGAAATATGTCAAAATGAGAAACTTTCTACTTCTATAGTATAACCTCAAAGATCAACAACAATATTCAATATATCCTCTAGTTACTAGTTTGCAAAAATTATGGCACACGGTTGTTTTGAGATGGCGATGGTTTCTAGTATTTCAATTTCTGCTTCTTCGTGATGGACAAATCAATGAACATCACCCACTCACTGTATTAGAAGTGGAGTTGAGAAACCTATTAAGATAATACCTTGAAGATGATACAGAAGTTATTGGGCTGGGTAGTGCATAAGCATCTCTATGCCATTCAATTCTAGATCGTGAACGAAGAGTTAGTGTTAGTAAATAAGCGTTAAAAGTTAAATTACGTATCTGAACGAGGTGAATTGACAATAGCAATTATACGTAAATATACACATAGGTAAATATTAAAAAACTTTTTTTTACTCGTACATATTATAGATAATTGAATGAAAATCTATTCTCAACTCTGGTTTTCTTAAATGCTTTGATTTTAACGTCTCCGATGGGCTTACCCGTGCTCGTAGTTATTCATTATTTTCTATCCTTGTTTAAACCTGTGAAGTTTTTAATACAGAATTCAGTTCAACTGCCATGGTTCTTTTAAATGAGCACACCTCGATCTTTTGTCAAAGTTTTTTGTCGATGATAATATTTTCCTGGATTTTTGATTACTTTTCATTACGTTTAAATTATTCTCTTTATTTGTTCACGCTTGTTTTAATCATGTACCAGCATCTGTTAAAAAAATAAAAAATACATTTTTACCTTGTTTTAATATGGATTTAAAGCGGTCCTTTACAGTTTACTATGTTACTGGGCTGATGAACACTACTTTATTTTTTGTAATTAGAATATTTTCTTTTCTAATTTTCTGACACTGCTCAACGTGATCCATATTTAAACCATTTAAAAAAAAATTAATACTGAAGAAGACCCCTGCAATGGCGGTTGAACTTTTGGTATAAGGGAATTCGCCACACACGTCTAAACCCAAAATCCACAATACCAAATCTGGACGTGAAAGATATATAAAAAAATGTTTGTTGAGTATTTTTTTTAGTAATGATTTCTCTCGAACATAATATCGAACTTTTACAAAAAAAAAATTTTTTCAAGGCAATCTAGATTCCTCTCATCTTCATACGACTAATATTATTTTTTAAGGTTAAGCATGTTATAAGTAATCAATCTAATTGGTGTGGCAATCCGAACGCAAAAAAATATTTTCTTGAACATCAAAAAATATGGGACACGTTGACTTGGTTAACAATTAATCAACTCGATCCACCTTAAAAGCAGACCGTTTAAATATTTAAAAGAATATTCACACAATCAAAACAAAAATGAATGATTCTTCATTGTGATTAAATTTAAGGCGAATCATTAATATCTGTACACTAACTGTCGGAATAAATCATGCGGTAAACGAAGGCACAATTCATAATAATATATAATAATATTATTACGTGAAGGCAATTTTTATGTAAATATATTGACATCCCCCATCCTTAAAAATGACGACAAGTTGCGGGGTTGTCACGTGGCCGCGTGGAGGAAGGATACAGGAGCAGATTAACAACACAAATAACTTGTTTTTGAAGCACAATTCACGTTTATTTTTAATAAACATTTGATTTCCTCGTCTGACCGGTATGGAATTTCGCCGGCCAGACAAGAGTTAACTGACAACTGCCGGAACACTGTGACATGCAGCACCGCCAATGATTGCGGCAAAAAAGCAAATTAAAGATGACAGTTGCACCAACTGTAATAACAAATTAAATGGCGTATGCAAACGCCGTGTAATATTATATAATTAAAACTAACATTATTGGGTGCATGTCAGGCGAGCGCACAAAAATAAGAAACAAAAGATCGTTTTTCGAGGCTTTACGGCATCAGCTTAAAAGAGCTATATAAAGCTGATATCAATACATTGTAGATAGTCTACTTTTTTATTCCCATGTCCGTTTCATATCAGCAACATATTATTACCATAAATTTCCGCTACTCAGTTTTGCCAGATGTCACTGTCTATGACTTGTACCAAGAAATCTTTGATCTCAAAGCTCCAAGCAAGAATATATGTTTTTACCGACTTTTTACCGTTCGTGGACTTGATGAGATGGCAAAGTATGGTATGTTGATATATTTCACGTAAGGGAAGCTCAATTCAGGCATGAACTCCACGAGTTTCTTTGGAGGAATGATTTGTTGGCGTCGTCTGCTTAAACAAGTTAAACATCTAAAGTGATTAATTTCGGCATAAAAATGGTAATGTTGTGCTTTATTCATTTTACATTATGAAAGGTGTAAAATATATTATCAAATGCACGTTTATATAAGTGCCAAGTAAAAGTTTCAATTATTAGTATTATATATTAGTTTAACCGGTGAACTTAAATCTAGCATTGTATTTTGTGTGGCGTCATACTTTTACTTATGAGTGCATTCGGTATTGGATATCCATAATATTTCTATGCACAATTACAGCGTTGAAACGTAAGGCGATGCAGGTAAATGCATTGTGGATTCTTTCTTCCGACTAACACAATACTAATTATTTCATTCTTCTTGTCTGCTTGTTTGGTTTACTAGGTGGTTTCCCAAACGAATCGTCGGATGCAGAAACAGACAGTGTCCAAAATATTCAGAAAATACTTTTTATACATACGCTAGTGATCAAAAATAATTATGAAGGGTTTTTATCACATTTAACGTGTATTTTTGGATAATATAATAATCATATACATATTAGATAGTGAAGTAATTTCAGTAGCAGGTATTTCTTTGTTTGTTTTTTATTTCCGCCATAATGTTATATGAAATGCTTTCAAGTATTCGTCTTGTCCCTGTCAAGTTTCCATTCTAGAGTTCCGCCGAGTACTATTTATGCTTAAAAAAGGCAGTTTAAGTTTATGTCCTCCTGCGGCAGCATCTGAAGAACCACGTTATAAACAGCTCATTTTTTTTCCTTGTTGCGAAACGTTTCCTATGAGAACATGTTTAAGCGTTTATTTTCATATTTATTTTACTTATTATACTGTAGAAATTTTTTCTTAGCCAAAGAGAAAATTAAATGATTTTGTAGACAAAATTCTTTTTCATTTTAAACTCAGAGAAAGTGCACATAGTACATGAAACCGTAGTATCATTTTTAAAAATAATAGTTATTAAAGGTGATTTTTTTAAAATAATTAATAATAAGTAATTTAGTATTGATTTAATTTGAAAAAACGGGTTTCAACAACATAAACAACAATAAGTTCTCATTTTAATTAATATTCAATTGGTTGTGAAAAGACATCATTGATGATTAGTTTTACGGAATCATGTGAAATTTAATGAATAAAAAATGCGAAAAAACGATCAATCACATTATGGACATATGCTTTTTCTAAGTCTAGCATTTGCATGAACTCTGCTAGGGCGTGAGGCGTGGATATGACCATACAAGGGTCACCGCAGTTAGTGCCTAGAGAGCGGCCAGAACAGCACCCACGACAGCTATGATGACTATCGCGCTGATCCCCAACAACTGGGAGTTTCGACAGATAGGTGACTCACCCAAGATATCTATCCAACTAATCCAGCCCATGATAGATCACAAGCTTGCATAAGAAGTGAACTGTTTTAATGTCAACATATCATAAAAATAATATGCACACTCAAGTGGAAATGAAATACATAACCGACAGATTAACCCAAGATTCTTAGCAATTAATCTAGCCCATGATAGACTACGAGTTTGCACGAGATATGAACTGTTTTAATCTAAACATATCATAGAAATAATAGACACAGTCAATTAATTGTCAATGGAATACATACTCGACAGATAGGTGATTCACACATGATTCTATCCAACTAATCCAGCCAGTGATAGACTACAACCTTGGATGAGACAAGTGGTAATGTAATACATATACGACAAATAGGCGATTCAACCTAGATTATAGCCAACTGATACATCCCATGATATAGCCCATGAAAGAATCAAAAGCTTGCACAACATATGAACTGATTTAATGTTGACATATTATAGATAGAATAAGTACATTCAAGTGCCAATAGAACACATACTTGTACGTCGATGAGATATCGGTCGTGAATAATGAAGGTGTAGAAAGGGTGTCTAAGAAATGGCAAACATGATGTTAGACACTTTTTGTTACATCAAAGATCAGAAAAAAGATTGATTTGTTAGGTAAGCATATTTCTTGTAATGCACGAACAGAGACTTATTATGCATTCATTTATCATCGAATTTGACAAACATATCATTGTGGCAAGTCGAAATGACTTATATTGCTTAGTCTAGCGACTGTAACGTGACGTATTTTGGTAGCTTTTACGTCATATCTATAAAATATGTAAATACATTTCATTCTCACGGATACATAATATATACAAAATAAACTTTTTTTTATATGTAAACACACACAGGAGAATACCGACAGATGGTGATAGTATTTTTTGAAGTTTCATCTGTGGAATTCTATGACGCTTACTATGGTGTATATATGGCTAAACGCTGCATGTGGAGTGTTGGTCCGCCAACGTCATAGACTACAGCCCGAGATTCACGCATCATCCTTTATTATTACAGGAATCTACTATGAATGGGTGGTCTTCACGGGACGACATTCGTCTACCACCGATTTTAATTGATAGGCTATAACTGGCATTTTACGGGTGATGGATCAAATTCACACCAACCGGAGGTATTGTAGAGCTCATAAATCGATTAAAAATCCTTTTTATTTTAATCAATGTCGGAGATCGAACCCACGACCTTTGGTTTGCAAAGCAAACGCTTTCCCATTGAGCTATGACCGCCGGCTTATCATCCTCCTCTCTCCAAAAAGATGTTACTTCGTCGCTTGATGGCAGGATTAGAAGCAGATTGATAACACAGACTTTTTCAGACGCACATTGACATATATTTACGATAAAACATTACAAAACACAACATTAGGTCGAGCCACAATACAATATGCTCTCGCCGACGGACGGTACACAACTGGGATCTGCGTTCGGGATGGGCTCTTGCCCGCGCCACGAGCGGCAGTTTATATAACAAGTCCCAAAAATGGCGGACACATAAATGTAAGACAAGCAAACAGAAATAAGAGACGAAATATTGTATATCGAGGTTTTCGGTACCAGTCACCAAGGGCTATATCATGCTGATGTCAATACATTGTACAAGTATTCATAATAGTAATTTCATACAGTTTCCCTAAATGGAGCATATTATTGTTATAAGATGCCACCACAAAGCTGTCACCCGCCATATTCCTTGCCTGAAGAAAAAGCAGCTCTGGCTTATGCTCTCCTGAGTCATCCAAATTACACGTTTCAGTTATGGCCATTTTCTGTAATATGAAAAGCTGCTTTGTCCACTTCTTTACATCGTCATATCTCTCAAAATCAAATTTTCGTATCGCAGTATTCTACGAAGGTATCTGTTTTCAATCTAACCATAACAAAAGTAAAATAAAAGTATGTTACACTAAATAAAAAAAAAAATTGATAGCCTCTTCCTACTTGAATTAATATTTTGCTACAAAACGTTGCATGCGTCTATTTATTTGAATTAAATAGCCTTCATTGATTTATTAAGTGGTCAATAAAAATAGTTCAAGAAATACGATACTATCAATTTGTCATTTTTATAAGCCGCCATACAAGCGATCAAACACCTCTTATGGAGTTGCGCTAGGCCAGTTCTTTAAATCTCGTGTAGGAGGAAGTGTCCGATATTTAGACCTTGACTATAACTGTCCATCTTCTCATCATAACAACTCACCTACGTACTCGTATATTGTGAAACTGAGCGGTAATAGACAGCCGTATCGTATTCGGTTGCTAGACTATCAATCAAAGGTTCGAATCCTTGTGAAGATAAATACTTTAGTAATTTATTAACACTGTAACGTCCCCTTTACTTAATGAAATATGACTTCACGTCGCCGGGATCGGTATCAAAACGCGTGGTAGAGGAATGAGGAGAACAAAAACTTTTTCAGAAGCACATTGACATATATTTACTCGTAAGTTAAAAATTGACAAACTTTCGGTCCGAGGCTCAGGCCATGGACAATGAACAATCTACCTCCGTTGAGAACCTAGCCGAAGAGAATCGGAACGCTTTGTAACACCTCAACGCTCTTCTATGACACATGCGTGTCCGACGACCGAACTAAAAAAGACGAAAGATGGTATATCGAGGCATTTCGGCACCAGTCTGCAAGGGCTATATATAGCAGATATAAAATATAATAATATCCTTTAAATATGTTCAAAAATTTGTGAAAACTTTACTTTTTGACGAACAAAACAATAGCGGAGTTACGTATATATTTATCATTTACTTAGGGTTGTTAATTTACGAAATTAATTTTAAATATTAAATAGATTAATTATTTTTACTTGGTTTTAATAGTATTTAAGAGCACTGTTTATGCGATGACAAGTTTTAATGATTGTTTCGCTTTCACTGAGAAATTCGTTAGTTTTTTGTCAGGAATCAAGTATACATATGTTCCTTCACCCTAGACGTTTTTGACTCCAGTTAGGAAATTAGCAACATGCTCACATTTTAATATGGTTCTCTATGAAGATGATGTCAAATAAAATCAGTAAAAAACGCCATAGCATAGTTTCAGCTAGTATATAATATAAATAGTATGATTAATGTATACGGGATGTGATTATCAAAACAAAGCATTAGAAACTCAAATGGGTCATCTGCCCATTGTTATTCGCAAAGATGGAGAAGACCTCGAAGGCTGTTTTGTGAAATAAAAATTTATGACACCTTGCTCAAGAGACGTCTGGTCAGCTGGTTCGTGATAAATCGTGGGTGGAGCAGCCATGCCATCAGACACGGCTTGATGGAGGACGGGGGCGGATGAAGGCGAGGCTTTGTTTTTGATTTCAGTAGTTGAATAACCTAAATGCTCTTACTTTTATATTGTGTTCAATGATTCTTCGTCGCTGGCTGAGACGAAAGTCTTGAACGATACTAAAAGTAGACATCGCGAATGTATTTAAGCTTTTAAGAAATGTATGTGAATGCAACTTATCGTAACATACGAGGATATGGTACTTGACAACCTATAGGTCCTATAGGATAGAAGTACGAAAAATTAATTGTAATTTTAAAATTAATTTTAATTAAAAAATAATAAATTAAAAATATTTAGTTTTGATTCACAATTTATTTTAATGATTACATGTTTCGGCCTTCCTGAAGACCATCTTGTATATGCAATAATTATTGAAGATGGTCTTCAGGAAGGCCGAAACATGTAATCATTAAAATAAATTGTGAATCAAAACTAAATATTTTTAATTTATTAATTTTTTAATTAAAATTTATTTGAATATTATATTTATGCAGTTTCACCATGTA
This sequence comes from Glossosoma conforme, assembly GCA_022606575.1. Classification (NCBI taxonomy): domain Eukaryota; kingdom Metazoa; phylum Arthropoda; class Insecta; order Trichoptera; family Glossosomatidae; genus Glossosoma; species Glossosoma conforme. Next base: position 961,789 of record JAGTXR010000030.1, read on the forward strand.
TTGTCAGTTGATAGCCTTAATTTTATTAAAAATTAATTCCTCTTGTATTCACCCATAACCGACAAACTCGTCTTACACTTGCCGAACATCTCTAAGTAAGCTCTGGTATGCTCTTCTTGCGTCTGTGTTTCTCCTTTCTACCATCTGGAACTCTTAAAGAAGCTGATAAATATACATTTGCAACTTCCCTAACCCACACACAAACACGAACACAACACACGTTTCCCGAATGCAGCGTGCAGCCACCCTGATTGAATGTCGTAGAGTGCACTGGTCTCATTCGGTTGTGCTCTCTTACAAACGATTGCTCCAAAAACAGTTAAAAAATGGTTTGATGGTCTATCCGAGTTATATTTTAACTGCTCTTATTTGAATTATTTAAGGAGATCGGATGATTAGCTCGACGATCCCGTAGCCTGGACCATTTTTTCCTAAGACACGTTCAATAAAAAAATAACACGTGATTCCCGTCGGGTATGGCTTAGAAGAAAATCTTTTGCTAATTCGCGAATTCGATTCTCGAACGAGATCATAATAAAAAAAATGTTTAATCAATTTTTTACCGCTCTAAGTACTGCCAGTTTGTTTGAATTTGATCCCTCATACATAAAATGACAGTCACAGTATATTAACGAAAATTGGTCAAAGACAAAAGCCGTCCCATGAACACCTTCCATACATAGAGTCCACGGAATAATTTACGGTGCGGGAATTGATAAATTAACAATCTATATCTAGTGCTTAGCCATACCGAAAATGGCAAGCGTCATAGAGTCAACAAAGGAGGTTTCTCATAACCATCTGTTGATATTCTCGGCTATGAGTTCACATAAAAAAAATTCAAGCGGTAGCCTATTCATGTTTCGTTCCTTGTCAAATATTGCTTATCTTCGATAATCCACTGAGATCCAAATGAGCTATTGTCGTTATAAATAATGAAATATATTAAAACATATTAAAATAAATGTTGTACATGAATGTTAATAATTTATCAAATCATCGGATGCTTAACGTTAATTATAGCGTCTGTCAAAAACTTTAATTATAAAAAAAATAACATACGGTATTGTTTAGTAAATAAATAAATCAAATCGTGGAGATCACCTGAGGCTAATTTACGACGTAACTCGATACTAGAATACCATCTCTCAGGTGTTTTGCAAGAGATCTTCTATGTACCATTAATACAAAAACGGAACGAAATATTGTTCTCATTTTGCTTGGTTCTAGAAATGTCATAAAACACTCCTTTTTATAAATAAATTACAATTGTATAAGTATTATTACATTCCAATTTAGAGCATTGAATTGAATTGACCCTAATGACCAAATGTTTCAGGTCTCGGGACCGTCAGGCTAATCTAAAGCAAATATGCATAAAAATTACAATTAACAAATCACCCAATATTTACCTTGTATACCTGGCGGTCGTCGGGAAACAAATATGCTTCCAAGTGGACCATCTGGTGTAGAGATGCATTGGAAGAAAGCATGAATAGTGGCAATTGAACGAACTGAGTGGCGGTTTTTTGTGGTGAAGATATGTTCCAGATATGACACGGATGGGAGAAAATGCGGAACGAAGATTTTTATATCTCTTAAGAGGATCTCATCATCATCAGCCAGTATCCGTCCACTGTTGAACGTAAGCCTCCCGCATGAGTCTCCATCCTCTTCCATCCTCCGTCTTCCGCATCCAGATCACTCCCGATATTCTTCTTATTCCGTCAGTCCATCTTGCAGGGGGTCGGCCAATGCTTCGTTTGCCAGGGGCGCCATTCCAATACTTTTCTTCCCCATCGACCGTCGTCTCTTCGACAGATATGTCCTGCCCATTGCCATTTGAGTGTGCCTATTCATTGGGAAGCATCAACTACTTGAGTTATTCTGCGTATTTCCTCGTTTAAGATTCTATCTTTTGGCGACACTCCGAGCATGGATCCTCCATAGTACGCTGGGTGACCTTGTTTTTATGGGTAAGATTTGCTGTTAGATTCCACGTCTCTGCGCCATAAGTTAATACAGAGAGGATGCATTGGTTAAGCGCCTTAGTTTTAAAACATTTTGGGATTTTCGCTTTAAAAATGTACTTTAGTTTTCCAAATGCTGCCCATCTCGGTTGTATACGTCTATCGATTTCTTAAGAGGATCTATGATTCAAAATATTGATATCCCCGTATACGATACTATTCTTTTGAGAGGGTATGGGTGTGAAGGAGTTATTACGACAACCTTTCTAGTGCATGTTCTTTGAGTACCGTACGAGAGCATAAACAACAAGTGTACATATATTATACTTAGTGGAGCTCTGGGGGGGCTAAGCTGAGATGTAATGAGGTGAAGATTATGGCAAATGACGACTTTATGGTGGTAATTTGTGAAAAATACATGCTTCAGCTATCGGATATTCAAAAATATATGGAGTCAATAGAAATATTTTTTTTTTTAATAATCTTATTCCCTCATGGATTTATTAATTAAAACGATTTTAAATTATGTTATTAAAAATAATTTTATATAAGAGATAAGGAAGCCAGGTTACGAGTCCAACTCTCTACGTAATTGATGTGACGTAAAACGAAAATAATGTCGTTTGAAATAAAAAATTGAAATGTCGGAGAACACTCCTTAATTGCTTACATCGCTTATGGCAGTAAATAATGGCTTCCATAACGATTATTGTATCCCAATATGGAACATGTTCTCTATTGGTTTTAATATTTTTATTTAATAATTTGATATATAAAATATTGTTTTCCATATTTTTGTGACGCAATATACTTTGGTGATGCAATATACAGTCCTGTATCTTTCAACGGTTGTTCTCTTCCAAAAGCAAGCTCCATCAACATTAATGGATTATCAATCTCGAATAATGTCAAATATTACGAGTCAATTAAGTATAAAGCCGGTCTCGCTTCCAAAAAACTAGGTATATTATATAGATCACGTCGATATTTCAGCGATAAACAACTTCTTCTTCTGTATAAAGGACAAATCATTCACCTTTGGATTGGAGCCCCAAAATACCTTCTTAACTTAATTGATTCATATGGATTTTTTAAAAATTATTTATTAGAATATTATTTTATTATTTAAATATTCTAATCTACATTTATAGATTTTTTTTTTTTTATTTAATCAAATATAATAGGATACATTTAAGATTTTATTGGCAGTATAACATTATTTTTTTTTTTTTTATTGTTTTTTTTTGGAATTCGCTTTCCACGCCACTTAAAGGTAGATCTTGTGTGTGGCGTGGGATTCATCTTTGATTTAAGTGTTGTATAATTTATATTATTTTTTCACATTTTTTACATAATAACATTTTTTTTTTTAGAATATAAAATAATATCATTAAAATTTATAAATTTTTTATAGTCGAAGTGACAATTTCATCATTATTTACATATATATTTCGATTCCTTAATAGCCTCGACCCATCTAAGTCTCAATTTCCACCAGACACCTTTTAATGAACTTAATATAATCAATACTTTTTTAACAATATAAATATTTTATACAATTTATATAAATTCTATACTTATATATTATGCTTGGATCATATACATACAACTACTACTTAGTACCTAGCTTGAATCATATACAGAGAGGTTTACATTGGTATCATTTTAATAATAGTAACATTATAATGTAATAAAATTATTAACTAGATCATTAACTATATTACAATATTATAGGTAATATAATATACACATACTATAATGCAACAAATTCTTTTTATACGCATCAATTCGTTCAGAAAAAATATCAGCAGAGGCGGAATGCAAACCAGCGAACTTTGGAACCAACCATTTGTTCAAGTTCAATACCCTTGACCACACGACCATCGACTGCCCGAATCGATGCGTCGAAAATCTATATTTAATTACTTATTAATTGATTCAGTTCAAAGGACAATTCGTTTGATAAACAATGACACTCTTACGTCTAACCTGCGATCAATGGAACACAGGCGTAAGATTGGTTCACTTAGTCGTTTATACCGTTTTTACCACGGTCGCGGCTCTTCGGAACTAAAAAGAACTAATTCCTCTTGCAACCACCCACAACCGACAAACTTGTTTTACACTTGCAGAACATTCATATAGGGTTAATGTGTGTCGACCAAGAACTGGCAGTTTCCTAAGTTCCTTCCTTAAAGCCACCGGTAAGCTTTAGAATGCTCTTCCAGCGTCTGTGTTTCCTCCTTTCTACAATCTGGATCTCTGCAAGAAACAGATAAATATACCCTTGCAATCTCTCCAACCCACACACAAACACAAAGACGAACACAAAACACGTTTCCTGCATGCAGCGTCCAGCCACCCTAGCATAGCGTCATAGAGTGCACTGGTCTTAACCGGCTGTGCTCTCCTGCATGCGTTTACATAAAAAAATATTGGGTGACCAACTAGAAACTCCTGTACAATTTAGCCTCATAGTGGCGTCTTATCATTACCAACAACATGCAGAAAACAACAGCCTTTAACCCAACCCGTGCTTAAGTCCGCGTTTATTGTTGCTTAAATTCGGTGATCTTACAAGAACCAATGTGCTAAATACCCTGCAATAATTACAAATGATTTATTTCATAGCCTTGTCAATCCAAACATTCACAGGCCGCCACTGCATTATGGTATACTAATTAGTCATCTATTTAAAGGGGTCATTATCATTAATTAATTAAAAATAAAGCCTACCTTTTTAATTCACGTTGATTTCATTGTCCATAATATGTTATATAAAATGCTGTGTTATTCCACCAATTATATCAATAGGTATGTGATAACCATTATCATCGTATCTTTATTCAATTTTCTACTTTGTTCTGATGATCCTAAAGGGTAGTCTTATACAGAAGCCTCTAGTGGTGGTTTATTTTTCTTCGACCAGATTCTACTTTATTAGAAAATCATACGCATTATTTAAATTTACGTTTATTACAAAGTTAATTTATTATAATTTTTTTAAATAATCTACATACCTACGAGTAGTTCAATGGTTGTAGTCAGAAAGTGGAAATGAATTGCAAGGATATGCCCACGGTATTATATTTAGACGTCTGAATATTCGAGGCATAAAAAACAATGTCTCTAGTGAGTGTTAGACTTGTAAAACAAAACGTAATTGTTCGATTATTTTCGTAGTGTGGCATTGACACAGATTGCCATCTTAAGACGTCTCCTTGTAATGATTTATTGAAGATGATCCAAAATGTATTTTTAAGAGCTCGTATTCATCAAGAGAGAATTTATAAAACAATGAAATATATCTTTATATTAGGCTAAGTTCACGACAACTTTGCCAGTACCAGGAGCACTGAAAATAAATACATTACTATTTCAGTTTGTATTTGATGTTTACATTTCGCGAAGAAATATATTTTCAAGAATGAAGGTACATAATAAAAAAGTCGTTTCTTTCCGTCCGATATTTGCAAGATAATTTTACTAGATCCTTCAAGATTCGCAGCTGTTCAGAAGAGTGGGGCCTATGCAGGTACTATATAGGCGGCACTTTGTTTTGATCGAGTAAAACTGTGAGTCCCAGATATTACGCATAGAGCTATAAGACGTTCCAGCGTTTCCAAGTCGAGTGCAAGCTCCTTCGGCAGGCCACCATTCTCAGTGATCTCTCTGTGTCTCGGTGAAAAAAATACGATGCATTTATCTATTTTTCATATTAGTATCATGTGCCTTTGGTAGAATTTTGAAAGTATTTCAAATAGGAATACTTTTCACTATGGTTTTAAGCGGTTTTGATATCCATCGACACAATTCTTCATTTGACCATACTAGAAGTCAATGACCTAATATCATGCGTGGACTCTGGAGACTATGGGGGGAGGTGGTCGATGACATGTTTGCCCGCATAGTCCACTGATAGCATGTCATTTATTGCGACACGAGACCAAGTCCGTTTCCGCTACCTTCGTCATCGACCGGTCCACTTTACCGATTATTTCAATTAACAAGCAGTACTTACCGGTGACATACAGGACTTCGATATAGGCAAAAGGAACCCACTTAGATACCAGATAAGCATGAAGTAGCTTAACAACTGTTATACATATAAATTTAACAATATTTTTTTTGATACGAATAATAAAAAAATGGACCTCAAAATTTGAGCACGAAACACTGTACACAACATATTTATTTCTTTACTCAACGTTGACCATTACACCATTTTCACAAAATAAAAATTTGTAGGTGTAACAGTTGTTGAATAGTGATATAAATCTTTAGAGTTTTATTAAGTATTATATTGAAATATATTCATAATCTTCAAATAATTAGTTTTACCAAACTAAATAAACATCTGACAACTATGTATGTGACTAGTGGTTAATTTTGGTGATAATTTAAAACTGCTATGTACATGACATGGTAATAAATAAGAATTTACCATGAAATCATGTAAGAATTTTTAGTCGTATTATTATACTTCTACGATAAGCGATACAAAATAATAACAGTATCCACGAGTATTTACCTAAATATTTTTTATGTTTAATTATCTATTCTTTTAATATGGGTCTAAATTTTACATGCTGTATTCTATGCTTAGTAGTTTATTCCTTTGTTATGTTGTGTATTCTTAGCCTAATTTTCATCCATATAATTTTGAAAAAATTTATGTAACCATTATAATGTGTAACTTGGAACTAATTTCCGAAGTAAGTAATTAAGTCTTTATTTGAATTTTTAACTTTTCTTTTTTAATTTTGTATATGACAAATAGAACAAAAATTCAAAATTAATTCGTATTTTTTGAGAGCAATATTTATTTAATTCCATAAAATAACTATTAAATAGCAAGTGATGTCAATAGTTAGTTCAAATAACAGCGATATATTCGGGATAAAACCTTACTTTTTTTTTATTTTGGGTTCTAGTGAAACAATATCCCGACCTAACTGTAACTGGCAACAGGTGATATAACAAATATTTCACAGACAAATGGGCAAATGGCCTGACGGTCTGATTTCATATTTAGAAGAAAAAAAAATCTACGGGTTGTTATCAGAAAGATGCATTATTTATTATTATTGCGGTTATTGAAAATTGTTTGTAATTAGTGATTATTCATTTTATTATTATGTGGTGAATTTGCATTAAGGATTTGTATGAATTTATGAGGGCTTAGTCTTTTTACTAGATAGGGCTTTCAAGAAATTTTGTTTTAAGATATTTCATATAATATGATATTTGATACGAATTACAAGATTTTTAAATTTTTTTAAATATGTCTAAATAAAAATATTCGTAGGTTAGTTGATATTCAAAAATATTGAAAGAGTTGAAGATTATTAGTTTAATAACTCAATGCCATTTTTTTCTTTCCAGTAATGTTAGCCTATTACTTAGAAATGTTATAGTAAAAATATATAAAAATATTATATGTAATATATTATAAACTCGAATATATATTAAGATACGGATACTAAGCAGTCTTAATTCAAGTCCCCGGGCTCCTGTCCTGAAGGTCTTCAAGAACACTATGTTCCCAGGTGGACCTACAGGTACAGAAACATTTTAGGATAAATCATGTACAATGGGACTGCCAGATTGGTGGCAATTTGAAGTGTCCATATTGCTACAAATACATTATGTTTCCATTTTATACTGAAACAAATATGCCATGATTTAGTAAAGTAAGTATTGACGTAAATAATCGATATTTATAAGAATTTCTAATGAATATAATGTAATTATTAAAAATACATGGATATTTTAAAATACGGTATTTACTTAAGAATTTTGATGAATTATGTTAATTTTTTGTGAATATTACTTTCAAAATAAAAATATAATATTTCAAGCGATATGTTTTAATAGAGCCTTGAACAGTAACCTTATAATCTAAATAATAATAAGGCCGCATCATTAATTTAATTATTTCATGTTCAATTACTGTATTAGAATATTCGATCAGTAAAAACTGTTTATAGAAGGACATTAACTTATTAATTATTGTGACTAATATGAGGTTTAATATAATATCGTTTGGCCATCCAATAGAGTCAACTCATCGCTTTGTTATGTGAATGTTTTATATTGAGTCGTAAATCAACCAAAAGAGAACAAGTTTATTATTATATAAATAGTAACATTACAATCGGATGTATTAAAATGATGCAATTAAATTAACATTAAAAATATTAAAAACATATTTTCACTTGTATCTGCATATAATCTGACGAGAAATTCATAAGTAAAAGTGATTTAAAGCCTTACTTAAAAAAATCTAATTGATTTTCTGAAAAAAAAAATGTAATGTTTCTTTTTTCAAAATTACGAAAATCTAGAAATTTGAATGTACGAAATTTCAACAGTACTTTTTATGTTATCCTGCAAAAATATTCACTGAAGAATCATATTGTTGCCTCAATTATACGTATATCAGCTCTATTCGCGGTGTCAAAGCTATTCACAAATGTCTATTCAAACACCAGCGATTCGACTGAAACTGACATATCAGTCGTAAAAATGTCTGTCATAGTCAATTATAAATTGGTGGTTCACGTTATAAGACCATCTGTGTATGCATGAAATCCAATTTTTTTAAAATAATGTTTTTTATTTAGAGTGAGTAAACCTTAGACAAACTCACAACCTTTGACAAACATTTGTTATTCATAGAAAATCTCTGAAAGACAGGCTGTAGTCAAAATATATAAATAATATAATGTCTAATATTATATGCGTTATTACATTGACATCCTCCTCTCTGAGGTTGTTATCGAATTGAGTGGTGGCAGAATGAGGAGCATAGCAGCCGGTGGTCATAGCTCAATGGTAAAGCGTTTGCTTTGCAAGCAAAAGGTCGTGGGTTCGATCCCCGACGGAGATTAAAAAAAAAAAAAAGGGTTTTTTAGCGATTTCTGAGCTCTAAAATACCCCGGTTGGTGTGAATTTGATCCATCACCCGTAAAATGTCAGTCATATCCTATCAATTAAAATTGGTGGTAGACGAAAGTCGTCCCGTGAAGACCACCCATTCATAGTAGATTCCTGTAATAATAAAGGATGATGCGTGAATTTCGGGCTGTAGTCTATGACGTTGGCGGATCAACACTCCACATGCAGCGTTTAGCCATATACACCATGGTGAGCGTCATAGAATTCCACAGATGAGACTTCAAGAAAATTACTATCACCATCTGTCGGTATTCTCCTGTATGTGTTTACATAAAAAAAAAAAAATATGAACAACACAGAAACTTTTTCAGAAGCACATATATATTTTCTTTAAGCTTTACTAACTTCCAGCCCGGGTGGAAAAACATGCAGGGCCGGCCACAATACGAAGTTTTCACGGTCGGCACACAACTGTATGTGCACCGGGCGTCGTGGTCGGCGACACCCAGCGCGGCAAGTGGCCATCTATTGTATATAACTAGTCCTCCTAACGGCGTTACAAAATGACTACACATGCGTGTCCGATGAGCGAACGAATATAAGAGACGAAATATTGTACATCGAGGTTTTTGATACCAGTCAGCAAGGGTTATATTGTGCTGATGTCAACAGATATAATATTAAGTGTGGCTTAAATTATTTGTATTTGATTTATAATCTCTCATATATCATTGGTAAAGTGTCTTCATTACTAGCCATTGTTATTGTTAGATCATGAAAATAATATGTCATTTCAACGAACGAAAAATCTATTCCTCGTCTCTAAATAAATTTAATAAAAAAAAATACTTTGCTCAAAGAGCTTCCGGGCAGCTTGTGCAAAATATAATAAGTAACGACAATCAAAAAACTAAGCGACAAAATTTTACAACAATGACCAAGCATTGACAAAAAATGGAAGCAGAATAGTTTCCATACGCCTACATTATTATCTACATGCTAACAAAATGTTTTGCATGAACACATTTTTCAAGAAAAAACCAAAACGCAAATGGACCTGGAGAAGCCCGGATGGTAACATAAAGAACGAAATTGATTTTATTATGGCTAATAAGAAGAATATAGTCACTGATGTCTCAGCGATGCAATGCTTTAGTACCGGAAGTGACCACCGTCTCGTTCGAAGTACTGTGCACCTAGACATCAAACTGGAAAGGAAAAAGCTAATAAAACAAAGAGTTATACGTCCGTTAAATGTTCAGAGCAAGCTTGAGGAAACTTTTCAGCTTGAACTACAAAATCGATTCGCAGCACTGGAAGATAGTGATGACACCGACAACGTCAACAAACTTAACGAAAGAATCATTAATAGCATTAAAGAAACTGCCAAAAAAGTCATAAAGCAGTGCAAAAAGAAAAAAGGGTCAAAATTCTCAGACAAAACGATAGCTCTTATGGACGAACGTCGTAAAAGCAGAAGCATCCAAGATTACAATACCCTGAACAAAAAGTGAAAAAATCCATGAGATTTGACATTCGTCGTTCAAACACCGAGTATATCATGGAGATTGTTGCACAAGGCCGAGGGTCAAATGCATTTAGCAGACACACCTCTATAGGACAGGCCCAACTTTCCAAATTAAAGACACACGATGGGAAGATAACAACAAATCTTAATAATATACTGAAGGAAATAGAACATTTCTACGGGTTATTGTATTCATCTACGATGCCAGGTCCTAATGACAGATCTGCGGACGACAAGAGGGCTACTCTCACAAAGCACTGGTCTGAAGACATCCCAGATATAAGTATATTCGAAATTAAATCGGCCCTAAAACAACTTAAGAACAACAAAGCCCCTGGAGAAGACGGAATTACATCTGAGCTTCTGAAAGTAGGAGGAACCCCTCTGTTGAAAGAGCTTAAAAACTATTCAACAAGGTAATAGAACATGGAGAAACCCCGGCGACATGGAGTACGAGTATTGTGATATTGTTCCACAAAAAGGGGATAAATCACTGCTCAAAAACTACCGACCCATTTCCCTTCTTTCCCATGTGTATAAAGTATTCTCCAGAATTTTAACAAACAGGCTGACGGGTCGATTTGATGAATTTCAACCTCGAGAGCAAGCTGGGTTTAGGAAAGGCTTTAGTACAATTGATCATATCCACACGCTAAGACAAATCATTCAGAAAACCGAAGAATATAATCAGCCACTCTGCCTCGCCTTTGTAGACTATGAAAAGGCATTTGACTCAATCGAGACTTGGGCAGTGCTAGATTCACTACAACGCTGCAAAATAGACTATCGGTATATAGAGATAATAAAATCTCTTTACAAATCTGCAACAATGATGGTCCAGCTCCATGATAGCACTAACAATATTTCTATAAACAAAGGTGTTAGACAAGGAGATGTTATATCTCCAAAACTCTTCACAAACGCCCTAGAAGATATTTTTAAACTGCTATCCTGGACAAAATGTGGAATAAATATTAACGGAGAGTACATTTCTCACCTCCGATTTGCAGATGACATAGTGCTAATAGCCGAATCACCTAACAAGCTCCAAGACATGCTCTACGACCTCAATGAAGCGTCGAACAAAATTGGTCTGAAAATGAACATGGATAAAACAAAAGCCATGATTAATAGTCATATTTCACAGACCTTTGATCCTATTTCCATTGGAGGAACAGAAATAGAGGTTGTAAACGACTATACCTATCTGGGACAAGTAATACAACTAGGGCGAAATAACTTCTCAAAAGAAATCGACAGGCGCATACAACTGGGATGGGCAGCATTTGGAAAACTAAAGTACATTTTTAAAGCGAAAATTCCGCAATGCCTTAAAACTAAGGCGTTTAACCAATGCGTCCTCCCTGTATTAACTTATGGCGCAGAGACGTGGAATCTGACAGCAAGTCTTACCCATAAAATAAAAGTCACCCAGCGTGCTATGGAGATCCATGCTCGGAGTGTCGCTAAAAGATAGAATCCGAAACGAGGAAATACGCAGAAGAACTCAAGTAGTGGATGCTACCCATCGAATAGGCACACTCAAGTGGCAATGGGCAGGTCATATCTGTCGAAGAGACGACGGTCGATGGGGATGAAAAGTATTGGAATGGCGCCCAAGAACTGGCAAACGAAGCATTGGCCGACCCCCTACAAGATGGACTGACGATATAAGAAGAATAGCGGGAGTGACCTGGATGCGGAAGGCGGAGGATCGAAGAGGATGGAGACTCATGCGGGAGGCCTACGTTCAACAGTGGACGGACACAGGCTGATGATGATGATGATGACATTATTATCATCAATTACTCGGATCGATACTATCGATCTGATATAAAAAAGCGCCAACACTTATGAAATATAAACAAACACAACTACGATATGTCCTTCCATTTAGGGTCTTTTTGTCCCTTTGTCCAACAGTTTTTTAGGTTCCTACCCGCGTGTATGGAGCCTGCAGATGCCACTGTCCTAGAGCTTTTTTTCACCCTCGGGGTAGTGTTTCAGTCCATCCCCTTCCTCTAGAAAGCTCCGATTCTTTGGAGCTTTGGACGAAACCAGTTCCTTATAAAAAGCTGCGTCCATTCTTTGCATTGAAGGCATGCCGTTTTTTTTTGTTCTCTGCTTTCAAAGCCTTGAGGGGTGGGCTGGATATCGTGAGAGACGAAATAAAAAATCGAGTGCCTACCCACCGTATTGCATTACCCTCAGGTGTCCCTCAAGCATTTTTTACGCATCGGACCTCAGACCTCAGGTCATGGGATATTTTTTAAAGATGCGAAGCTTCCTCGAATAACTGTACCTTCGTTAATTTAACAGATGAATAGATTTCGATGTTAAGCTTTTTTGGGCCCTAATATATTTAGCGCATTTAACTGACGATATTTTTTGCAAATCTTCGTGGGTTTTTTATTATAAATTTCAAAAGAAATCTTGAAGAGATATTTTATTCAATCGTGAATATATAAATAAAAAAAGAAGTATTGATTTTTTTTATTTACAGGGTCTTCGATCATCATCAGCCTGTATCCGTCCCCTGTTGATCGTAAGCGTCCCGCATGAGTCTCCATCCTCTCCGATCCTCCACCTTCCACATCCAGGTCACTCCCGCTATTCTTATTAGGTCGTCAGTCCATCTTGCAGGGGGTCAGCCAATGCTTCGTTTGCCAGTTGTTGGTCGCCATTCTAATACTTTTCTTCCCCATCGAACGTCGTCTCTTTGACAGGTATGTCCTTCCGATTGCCACTTGAGTATGCGTATTCGTTGGGTAGCATCCACTACTTGAGTTCTTCTGCGTATTTCCTCGTTTCGGATTCTATCTTTTAGCAACACTCCGAGCATGGATATCTCCATAGCACGCTGGGTGATCTTTATTTTATAAGTAAGACTTTCTGTTAGATTCCACGTCTGCGCCATAAGTTAATACAAGGAGGATGCATTGGTTAAGCGCATTAGTTTTAAGATATTGTGGAATCGCTTTAAAAATATACTTTAGTTTTCCAAATGTTGCCTATCCCAGTTGTATACGCCTGTCGATTTATTTTGAGAAGTTACTTCGTCCTAGGTTTATTACTTGTCCCAGATAGATATAGTCGTAAACAACCTCTTTTTGTGTTCCTCCAACGGAAATAGTTTGAGAAATATGACTATTTGTCATGGCTTTAGTTTTATCCATGTTCATTTTTAAACCAATTTTGTTCGACGCTTCATTGAGGTCGTAGAGCATGTCTCGAAGCTTGTCAGGTGATTCGGCTATTAACACTATCTCATCTGAAAATCGGAGGTGAGAAGGGTTTTCGATGTCACTTTCAAAACCTGAAATGCTAGCTTATGAGTCATTAATTTCATTGCATCAATCTAATGAAAATAATACAGGAATAATACATGTCTGTCTTCTTTGTAGTATTAATCCGGTGAATTGGTTTGCAGCAACAGAATCTTACATCTCGATCTCCATTCCTCTCGGTCCTCCGCAACCCTTTTCAGCTCAGCATAAGCGCTACAGTTCATGTCCTCGAATACTTGCTGCAAATACTCCCGTCTAGGGCGCCGTTCTGCAGTAATGTTTGAACATTCTAGGTGGCATATCTTGTTGGCTGAAGGTTTTTCTTATTTGTCTTGGTTGTTTTGTCTCGAGCAGTCCCCACCCGGAGATCCGATTGGGGGACTATTTTATCTCCGGAAAATTTTACTTGAGATGCAATAATTTTTTTGCTGATACGTGGGATGTCTTTAAGACCTTTAATGTGGTATTTTTCCCTTTATTTCTACATCCTAATGCCGTTGACCATAAAGGTTCATCCGCCTTAGTACATGTCTGTACAGGCTGTAAATCTAAGACTGATATAAAATAGAATAACCTGACAGCTATTACAAGTTCGTGATTCTTTCAAATTATCACAATAACTTACAACAAGTAAGCAAAAATCTGTATTGTTTCAAATGTAGATAAAATGGATTTTCACGGCAATCAGATCTTAAAGCTTTACAGAAATGGGAGCATAAAATATATGCTGCCATTTCCAAAGACGAGTATATGAAAAAATATTTCTATGGTTACTTAATTATATGCAGAATTAACAATCTGTTATTAATTACTAGGTAATTAATTCTGTATTATCTTAAAGTCTTCATTAAGAAGTGTTAATTGCATAAATGTACACTATTATACACTTACAGTTATTATTAAAAACTTCTGAGAACATTCCAAAACGATGAATCAAATAGTAGAGTCGCATTCTAATAAATTATATTTCTTACAATAACTCGTTAAAATATATTTAAAAATATAATACTGCTTTGGTTTGTCAGATGATTTATATACCTTATTTCTAATTCATAAATCAAGATAACAATTAATAAAATGCACACCTTAACATTTACAATTCGTTGATTGTAAAATTACCTTTCAAGAATTTCCGGTTCTTCGTACCATTTCACACTTTTTTCGTCAATATGTGATTTCTTACAATAGCATAGGGTCACCATTATACAGTGCAGTTGCTATTACCCTTGTCTTGTACCAAGCAGTTCATCACTTCACTCGAAACATCACTAAGCACATCACACCCTGGATACCACCTAGAGAACATCATTAAAGATGGTGTCCAGGGAGTCAGAAACATGTAATCATTAAAAATAAATGTGAATCGAAACTAAATATTTTATTAAGTTATTTTTTGCATCTTTATAAATGAATACGTGAATTCCAACTAAATGTATATATAATATATATAATTTAGCCTTTTCAAAATGTCAATTTTTGATTGATATTTCAACTTTGTTAAATTGCAGTGAGTAGATAATTTTAATGTGTAATTTTCCACACAACAAAGGTTTATAACCCCAATAATAAAAACACTTAAAACACCAATTGAATTAACTTCCTGGAATGACATCCATTTAAACCGGTTTATTGATGGTTTTCTTTTCACCTGGCCCGCTATAATCCCGAAAAATACATTTGATACTAATGAAAGATTAATAAAATGAATTATGACTCTAACGTTTTTTTTAAATATTTTTTTCACAGTCGGTCCATGTGACTTTTTTGTCGATGCAAAAAAACCGTCTAAAACAACCACTGTCTAAAACCATGGAACACTGTTCAATGCCATATATTATTCAATTTATTTTTTAAGCGTGGGGTCAGAAAGGGGTGACCACATTTTTACGATAGAGACATCATTCACTAAGCTCGTCATTATTTATTAATCATTTTTAGAAAACTATACAAGGTTTTTTTATATTAACGTAGAGCAAAATACCGATTGACTATAAATCTCATCTTTACATTATATGACGCATGCATTTTTTAAAGTATTAATATCCTCCTCTCTAAGTTGGTTATCGTATTACTGGGTGGCAGGATGCAGGAGCAGATTGAAAATACAAAAAAAATGTTTTTGGTTCACAATTCGCGTTTATTTTTTAAATATTTGTTTTTTCGTCCAACCGAGTTGCTAACTGAAGGAGCACTCTGACATCTAGCGCCACCAAGACGGTCGCGGCAAAAAAGCAAATTAAAGATGACAAATAAAATGGCGCATGCAAACGCCGTGTACTATTATATAATTAAAACTAACATTATCACAGACAAATGATCGTTTTTCGAGGCTTTACGGCATTACCTTAAAAGACATATATCAAGCTGATATCAGTATGTATTAATAAAACCTGCACGCTGGAGTGTTGATCCTCCAATATCATTTGACTACAGCACGGCATTTACATATCATCCATTTTTACAGGAGTAATTATGTTCACGGAATGAATTTTGTTTACCATCATCATCACACCATGTCTCTCCTAATGAGAACATGGCATTCACAAACTGCCGTCATAAAGATCTGTCAGCCGTCATAGTCTTCGCCTGATCCCAATTCAGCTCCGCCTCCCGCAGATCCACCGAGTACATTCTATGTATAGTTCTTGACGGCCTTCCAGGACGGCACGACCCTAGGGACTTGAATAAAAGACAACTATAGTATATGCTCTTCTGCAGAATCCTTAATACATATGTCCCAAGCAGGCTGTCTTTGCCAATTGATCGACTTTAATATAGAAAGCTGTCTTGTCTGCTCTCTCCCTTCGTAGTTTTTCACAAGTCAAAACAACGTACCCCCAGTATTTTACGCAAGCATCTGCTCTCGAAACCATTTATACGACTGCATTGGCTTTTGGCAATATGCATATCTCTCGAAGAGACGACGGTCGATGGGGAAGAAAAGTATTGGAATGGCGCCCAAGAACTGACAAACGAAGCATTGGCTGACCCCCTGCAAGATGGACTGACGACATAAGAAGAATAGCGCGAGTGAACTGGATGCGGAAGGCGGAGGATCGAAGAGGATGGAGACTCATGCGGGAGGCTTACGTTCAACAGTGGACGGATACAGGCTGATGATGATGATGATGGTTGGCTTTTGGTGAGATGCTATGCCGATATTCACAGCCGAAAAAAATAATGGAAACGATTCAGAAAAATATGAACGCTGTACTCGTAAGAGTGATACTTCGATTGCGATTATGTGTCACCCTACTAGGATATGAATGCTTGGTTAAAAGTTTCTAAGTCTATGTGACTTCTAACCCTTTAATAGATGCGAGTTGAATGTGGCTGTTTGTTACCCCACGCTCTGTTTGTGTTTGCCCTTTGACAAAAAGTCAACCCTCTCTGAGGACAGTTGCGGGTAGTATTTTTTTCCATTAAATTTTTTGTAACTCCGCATAAATAATGAGGGTACAACTACGCTAACTGGCTGCCAAAGCGACATCTGCATTTTTCGTGGCGGACATAAATTAAATCACCTCATAAACGCATCTATATATATATCTCGCATACATCAAGCAAGGCTAGCGTTCAATAAAAAAATTAAAATTCTTGAGTCAATAAATATTAATTTAAAGCTCCGCAAGCAACTTACCAAAACATTTGCTTGGAGCATCTTGATATACATACGGCTGTGAAACATGCTTATCTGAAAGTGATAAAAAAAGGCTAGAGGCCTTTGAGATGTGGTCATACAGAAGAATTCTCGTAATTTCCTGGAGAGACCACGTCACGAACAATGAGGTTCTCAGCATAATCAAGGAGGATAGGCACCTAGTAAGAACCGTCTCAGAGAGGCGAGCCCGATGGATCGGTCACATTATGCGCCACGATGGTTTTCTTCACGACATTGTGGAAGGGATGGTTGAGGATAGAAACTGCAGAGGGTGCCCTACTTATCTAATATAATCCTTAATAAATATGTACGTCCAATAATTCCCTCAAGTAACTCATACAAATGAGTGAAGTTATATTTACAATTGTCAACCTAACATAATCTAACTTAACTTATCCTAATCTAATATTACCCTTAAAACATTATACTTCGCACACAAAAAAATCCATGATCTTTAAGATACTGATATTTATTTGTATTTCTAATACTTTAATAATATTACACATCTTTGTCACAAATAACGAATATTACTTGTACCTTCTTGCTGCATTTTTATGTATTTTTACTTAATTTAAGCCCGGGTTTGGGTAAAAAAAAATTACTTAGTTAAATACTCATGTATTATTTTATTGGTTTCAGTACAATTCAAGTTAAGACCTTTCAGACGATTTTGTTAACCACTGCCTTCCGTATTCGCTTCTAAGGTGGATCATATATCCATCATATAACCAATAAGTTTTACCTGAACCAGCAAATGCATCAGAATTAATTTCTTCAAGAAAGATTTTTTCAACTGCAGAAAATAAATATGTAGGTTATATTATGCTATGATTATTGATCATTATGCATTATCATTGTGGATAAAAATAATTTATGATCATTTTGAATTAATTAATTAAGTAATAGAAACCTGAAATATTATACATATATTTTTTAATATTTAGTTGTGTACACACTTTGATTTTTCAAAATATTGAACACTCAAATTGTTAACGTACAGAATACTTACAGTAAAAATTATATTTTTAGGCAATAAGTTCTGTCAAACTCGTAATGAAGCGTATTGCAATAAATTATTACGTATATTTTACATATTAACCTTGTTAATATCCTAACTTAATAAATCACTATGATTGTTTAATTACGTTACTAAAGCTTTCATTGAACACATTAACGCATCAGTCATACATACATTTTTTTAAATGCTACCATTAAGCAAAAAAACATCCAGATTTATATGCAAATAAAGCCAACTACGGTTACTCTTTTTTTGTTCGCAAGCCCGAAAGACGAATAAAAAAACTGTCTCCCATACAAAAACCATCAAAAATTTAATGGGGTTAATTTTTGACCCTAGAGCCTCCCCCATGAATGCGGCCACACACTACCCTTATGCAGATTAAATTACTATTACCCATTGTTTTTTTTACCCGCGGTGTTTTCTATGATTAAAAAATGTGGGTACACTTTTTTGTTCTGTTTAAAAGCAATGTTTTTTCTCTTCAGTTTCTAAACAAACAATGATATGAAATACGTTTATTTTTTTATTTTTACCGTACAGAGAGCCTAACTGGTTTGTTCATATTATATAGTAAATTTATGAACATTTGTGTGAATGGTTTTGTATCAGATGCAATTTAACGGCGGGGACTAATTTATTATTTTATTCTAACAATTAAATTATTTAACGCATTTCATTATTATGACCATATCGTTAACACGATTATTATTCAAAGTAAATAAATAAAAAAAATATTAATAAATACTTAATATACATACAATATACAAATTACTCTCATAAAACTATTAAGTAATTCGACTTTAAATCATTGAATACAGATTTATTATCAATTTTTAAAAAATGGTTAATTTGATTCACCTTACAAAATCTATTTTTCCTGAGATGTTTTTTACTTTTTTTTATATCGTAATTGTATCACTAATGTTTGGAAAATTTTCACCATTGATTTTATACATGTTTGTACGTATATGGGAATTACATATCTTGAACTACAAATACCTATAATAAATAGAGTTTTAATTTAAACGTTAATATAAACCATTTACCTGACGATACAACAAATAAAATATAAATCATATTCAACCAGTAAAATTGTATCATTGACCATGTAAATGATAAAATTGTTATCAATAAACTGAAAAAAAAATGTTTTTAGTTTTCTAATATATGTAGCTAATTTTCAAAAAATATTTTTTTAATTTTTTGTCCCTCTTCAAATGATAATAAAATATATATTGCTTTTTTGTATACAGTCAATACATTGAATAAAACGTTTGTTTTGCATTAGGTTCCAATTTTATCAATTTATCAGTTGATATTATGCCCTTCGTGAACAAAAAAAAATATTTTTCTGACCAAATAGTTTGCAATTAATTTCACTAGTAATACGTTTATTATTATAAGTATTTTCCCATGATTGGACAATGCGCCTTAAATAGATTCGCAAGCCGAGCTTAAAAAACACAAAAGAAAAAAATGCATAACAAACGTGAAAAGAAAAAAGATAGTCGGGTGATCATCTGGAACCTCATGGACCCCTACATAAGTAGTTCGCGTGAGAAAGTATAAAAAACGAAATCACACTTGCATTTTAAATTAAAAAGTGCATCATATCTGGCTGCATAAAAAGATTTGCAGATTCAATGAAGGACGGTCGTAAAAAGTGCAGGATGTTTCAACCCCAAGGTGAATCTATAGAGATGCATTACTCAACAATGGGACCCCACAGCATCCTCACATCCTTGAATATACTCTGCGTGCAATTATTATATCCATACTGTTAGGTGTGGTTGAGGGGTAAAAGCGCTCACTGTCACGCTTATCAGCTGCAAGTTCGAATCTCGAGGCATCCTTTGGATTTTGATCGTTTAGCTGCATCAATAATGTTTTATCAATTTTTAATCAATGTAATTCATTCTATATTAACTAGGATTTTATTTCTTTGATTTTTTGACTATTTGTTAAATTTAATTTCTTGTTTTTTACCAATGAGATAGAGACATGAATCTATATACAAAACATATGTATAAAAACGAAATATTATTAAAATATATAAATAAAATATGCGTACTAATAAAAAATATTTACCTTACCCAACCTAAGAAGTTATTTAGTTAATATAATAGTTGGAAAAACTCACTTACATGTATATTATATGTAAGTGAGTTTTTCCAGCGGTTCCTTCTCTATACACTCATTATTTTCATCGCAAATCAAAACATTTTGTTTAATTTGTGTTGATCTTCATGCTCTTACCAATATGCAAAGAATATATTAAGGAATGTGAAAAACCCAAAAAAAACAAATTGCTTGTTAGTATTCTCTTAGATGCGTTAATACAAATATAAAAATGTTACCCTAAGGTATCCTTGCATACAAGGATCCTTACCCTGAGCGCAATAATTGTCTATACCTGAATTTTAGTCGCAGTGCAACGGAAGTAAATCATAGACATTATCATAGAGGTAGAGCTTTTTTATCCGTCACGTAGCCGACGAGCTTTTTTGGGGAGCTTTTTTATTGTCTTGTCCGAGATGCGAAATCATTCAGAAAGGACAATTATTCTCCCATTGATAATGGAACGATCGAGAAGATTAAATAATAATACGACATTGTATTTTTACTTTTTTGGAATGGGCGCGGATTTTGCATTCGGTGTCAGCGTATTTCGATTTTCAAAGTCATTCATCATCCTATAAGTTAAAAAACGAAGTCATGAAAGTGAAATCATTTTTGATTATAAAAGGTTTGTAAATACTCTTCTTTAGCCTCTCCATTTCCCATCATCTGGGGTCGGCTCTTCTTGTGACATTTAGTTTGTCCGCCTGTCCTGCGCTGCATTCTCAGTCAAGCCCAGAGTTTTGTCTACAGTTGCAGTCCAGGTTGCCTACGGTCTTTAAGGTTTGTAAATACTAATATACAAATTGTCAAGATAATTGTTTTATGTTGTACTGAGTTCTATCTTTTGGCATTGTTCATGCCATATACCCAGACATGTTTGCACATGACGACATGTCGACATGTCGTCATATATTGTTCTCGACTATCTCCATGGTCATAGCCCATGGACTTTACGAGACGGCCGCTGTAGTATCTGAAGCATATTTAAAGGAGATAAGACATATTAAGACAGGCCCAGCCTTGTTAATTTAGACCTAAAAAGCGACTCAACTGATTTATGGAATATTTTAGCATTTATTAATCAGAACTTTTAAATAGATCGTATAATCATCCCAACGATCTTTAGTCTTCCAACATTGATTCTAACGAACGTCTATAACAGAAATACAATTTATATTAAAAAATAATTTGATTTGCATGAATCCAAAGATAAGAACCCAAAGTACCGACCCTAAATTATATAATTGTTCCACTGTGTATTTTTTTAAATTTCATCCCAGAGACTTACATTAAAAAACTTACTATAACTTTGTACAACAAGGGTCGAAAGCATGGGTCCACAGGCACCAAAGTTTGGACCCTAATTCCTTTTCTGTCTCTTCCTGGACCCTATAAAGGTACCGTTTTTTATCCCGCTAACTTCTATTAAAAAACACGCTCACCGTAACTTGGTATAACAATAATTTGCATGGGTCCAAAGATCGGATCGGACCCTAAGTCCTGTTTTGTCTCTCTGGACCCTCTCAGGGTCTATGTTTTTTATTCCGCATTTCTCACGCAGACTTTGGTTCCCAGAGAGTCTCATTGGACCCGCAAGAATTAAAAAAATATATTTTCTATTAGCATAACAGTATCATTACCGGTGCAACGATTTTTTATGCATTATTTTTGCAAACAATCACAGAGGGGTGGGATCTTAAAAAACTGAAAGATAAATAGCGTGACTTATTTTTCGTGGAACAGAGATGTCTTCAATATTATATTAAGTAATTTAAATAAATACTTTTTATCACAATACTATGAAATTATCAATATTTATTTTCAACTGTTAAATATAAACTCTTACTCTAACATGTACAAATTGATATTAAAACACAAAAAAACATAATTTAATTTTGAATCATATATAATATATTATATTCAAAGCTTATTTGTTAAAATAAATTATTGTTCATCTTTTAGATGATTTCTTTTTTGACTGGACGCGTCTCGTTTTCTTTGAAAGCACATTCTTCAGCGGTGATGTAGGCTTTCAATTAATATTTTACTTTATTAAATTTAAAAAAATAGCACTTTGAAGCAGAAATTTTCGACGCCCATATGCTCCAACTAGAAAGTGGTCATAAGAATAACGAAAAAGAATAATAATAATAATAACGTTGATACAACGTTACTTTGATATTGCCTGTATTACTTTGTTTGGTAATTCATGGTTTTCGCAGTAAGTTAAATCAATTGCCAGTAAAAAAATCATTCGGCAGTAAACTAAAGAAATTAGCAGTATCTACTGTGTCGGTATGAATGTGGTCAGCTATAAAATTAAAATTGGTAGTAATAAATTCAATATTGATAAAATTTTATGTTGTAAATGAATGAATAATGAACTTATATTTTATGTTAAGAAACTAACCTAACCTAACATAATTAATTACCGGTCCGAAAATATTATTGTATCACAGATTGGTTATGTAAATATTTAAACAATATTTCCAATAAGCAATTAAATATACATATACTATACATAAAAATCCTTAAACGAGTCAAATCATTAAGAAAAAATATCGGCGGGAGCGGGATGCGAACCGCGGACCTTTGGAACCAACATTTTGCCCAGGTAATTATACCGCTCGGCCACCGGGCCAATTTCTTCCACCTGAGATGACTCGTCTCTGATCTTCTATATATATTTTTTCTGAATGATTTGACTCGTTTAAGGATTTTTATGTATAGTATATGTATATTTAATTGCTTATAATATTGTACAATAGTCAATGATCTATAAAAGTAGATTAGAATATTGAAATCATAAAATAATATTCTAATAAATAATTAAAAATATCCATAATATTTCCGATTTTTATTTTATTTAATGTTCACTTCATCATTTCATTTTTTTATATGTATTGCGATGTGTAAACATAAATATGAATTTATTATACAGTTGAAAAATAAATAACATTCATATATATATTTCAAAGTGCCTTCCATGATTTCGAAAGTATTTTGATACATAAGTATGATTCATTCCATGGATTTATGGTATATATTGACTACCCCAGTATACAGTTAGACCAAAAAGATCGAGCCCTAACTCATAGAGTTCCTTCTTTAGCGGATGCTGTATGCAAAAAAGTCGTTAAAAAATAATCTTTGTTTGGGAATGGCGACAACCACCAACAGTTATTTTTTGCTAAGCAGAGGCTCAGAAATCTGCATGAAATTTGTATACAGTAAATCATAAATGCGATATTTTTCTTTCGAGTGCCTGGATATCTGGATTTTTAATATATAAAAAATTGCATATCTTCTTCCAAGTATTAATACTGTTATCCTAAAAATTGACATACTCTTACAATGATTTCATTTATTTTTTAAATTAAGACGCCATCATTTTTTCTTTGTACTTGTGCTATGTCTTGAACTTTGGTCGCGCCGTGGTCGGTCACACCCAGCGCCGCAAGTGGAGATCTCTATAATTAACGTCACTCACGTGACCGGACTTGTCCAACATGCCAATATGGCAACACATACATGCACGACAAGCGAACAGAAATAAGAGACGAAAGATTGTACATCGAGGTTTTCGGTACCAGTCAGCAAGGGCTATATCATGCTGACGTCAATGTACTATATACGCCTAGATTCTGGTAGATAAAATTCATACAGTAAATAATTAGGCATTTTGCTCAATTTTGTTTAAGAAGACTAATAAAGCAATTGCGTAACAATCACTTGTATAAATAAGCAGTTTAAATTAAAATAGTTATAAATAACGTTTTGCGCAATGTATCAAAGACTGTTGAATTTATTGATAGCGGCAATGAATAAATAATTTGAAAAAAGATTTATACCTATCCCAACACCTACGCAACATTCGTATGGGAGATATGTATGTTTCGAACGTTAATAATAATAGAGTTCAAATAAAAGAGCAAAAGTAGTACCTAGTTGATTTATTACGCGTTTTTATATGTTAAAACATACAAGAGAATGCCGCAAGATGGTTCAAAATTAAACAGAAGTGCCATATAATCTGGTTTATATGGCACTTGCTTTTTTGAGTCACCATAATCATCACCATAACAAATCCCATAACAATGTCGTTCACGATCTGCCGCCACAAAGTTCTGCCAGCCGTCATAGTCTTCGCCTCTCGCCGAAGTCAGCTTCGCCGAGAACATTTTATGTATAGTTCCCGACAGCTTTTTTAAGTACGTACGTTTATTATAGCTACGATTTAATTGTTACGTTTAATTTTCCGATATTGTCAGTAATGATTTAATATATATAAAAATATGTCAGAAAATAAGTCTTGGTATCATAGTACTAAGCGTTCAACCTCCTTGAAAATTTGAATTACAAATCACCCAAAATATGCTTTGGATACACTGCTGCTGTCTCATAAAGCTCCCGGGCTTCTGTCTTCGAGATTATGGGAACCATATATGCTCGCAAGAGACCCCTTGGTAGCAATGATATCTGGATGTGAGGCGTGGACAATGGTAAATGATAAAACACAGTCGCGTCAATTTGTGTTGTTTGAGATATGGAACATGTATCAGAAAGTTTTTTTTTTTGGAATGCTGACTCTGTTCTTTCGCATGCCCATCGAGCGTTTTTACCTCTGTACCGCATGTCTGCAGATCTTCGTGACCAGCAAATGGTCAAAAAGGATGCTTAACTGGGCCTAACCTCAAAAGCGCCACACCCATCCTCATTAATAACAATGTAAGTATGCAACCAGCTTGTAATCGAAATGTTAAATATTATTTTTATAACGTTTACTTACTTCCTGTTTGCGTAAATAATGAATTACTGCAATAACCTTTCAGTGTAAACGGTTTAAGTTACGAATACAATGAGAAATAATGTGTATAGAGTGAAACCGCTAATAGCTATTACATCGCATAATTTTCTCTATATCATTGAACTTTTATAGCAATTCAATACCTCAAGACATACTGTTAAATATAAAGTATCAAAGCGATGAAAAAATATTTTGGAGTTTAAATTAGCAATTTCATTGTTGTTATTTTTATTTTTAGCATTTACTTAGAGATCCATTTTAAATATTAAAAAAAAAACTCTTTACATCGTTTTAATATGGATCACGTTAAGCTCTGTATATTTACATGCTGAAATATAGCGGTTTTGCTTTCAATGAAAGCTTCCAATTGCCATCATCAACCTATCAATATCAAAACCTCAAAGAGTGATGTTCCGGAACCGAGGTCGCGGTCCTGAAATGACGGCGTCAGCTTAAATGGTGATGCCGGAGTAGCAAGGTTTCGGCACTGAGGATAAATCCAAAGGCCGGAGTTGAATGGTACTAATTTATTTGATAATATACCCCTTTATATATCTTAGTATACAATATGAGAAAGCATTTATAAAATTAATTTTAATACATTGAATTCCATACACCGCAAATTCCTCGATACCTGTTGTTTTGGACCTTCGTCCCCTCAATTTACATAAAGTGGGAAAATATTGTGATGTTCAATGCCCTGTGTCGTACCCGACTGTATGAATCGACAGACTCCATCTAAGAGAGTTTGATTATAATTATTATTTTATAGACTTTTGAATGCTTAATACAAAGTAAAAAATAACGTTCAGTGATGTTAAAATAAAAATTATGCATATTAGACATATTATAATATTTATTTTGTATTTAAAAAAATACTACTCGAACAAATAAGATTTCTTTAAAATGATTTATTCAACTATTGTCATTTTATTGCGAAGATTTTTTTTTTTTAATATTGACATAAATTTCAGCAATGTGGCCGATTGTTTGAACCGGTCAATCAAATGTCTGCTTGGGTCACTCTTATTGCGCAATTATGTTCAGTTCCACAATTATTATGTTGAGCCCTGGCACATGTGGCAAGCGAAAACCTCTCATTATCGATTAACCGCATATTTAAGTGCACACTTTGAAATAATAGAAAGAAATAACACAAAATTATCTTTCGCTCTAATGTGGCCATTTTATGACCACCAACAACTCCATACCATTTTTGGTGAAACACGTTTGCTTTTTTACCTTCTTTCGCAGTTTTTGTAATGTTTTTTTTTTACTAACCCATATGCATCGGTTGTCGGCATATGCCGTCATAAGATTCCCCGACCGTTGATATCGGTTGATGTTTTG
This sequence comes from Glossosoma conforme, assembly GCA_022606575.1. NCBI lineage: Eukaryota > Metazoa > Arthropoda > Insecta > Trichoptera > Glossosomatidae > Glossosoma > Glossosoma conforme. Next base: position 988,434 of record JAGTXR010000030.1, read on the forward strand.
CTACTTTCATCGAATAGTTGTTTTTCCGTAGTAGAAGGATTGGCCGGCGTTGTAAATAACCGTTTCCATGGGGCACCACGCGGAGGTTCCTTCTTTGCTCCCCAACAGACTTCGGACCGGAGTATGCAAGACGAGGACACAAATGAAAGCCTGGCAGTTTTACAGCGGACCAACTGAATGTGACTGCGGCGTCGAGCAGATCCTGTTACACCTTCTGGATTGTGCGTTGTGTCCGAATAGCTGCACCCAAGAAGACCTTGTGATGGGCGGGAGTAACGCCATTGACGTCGCCCAGCAGACAGGATCTTACCCTGTTGTTTCCAAAACGATTATAAATATAAAAATCGAATAGTTTTTTTATCATCATTTGATAGCTAAAGGATACAAGAACCAATGTGATACATGAAAATAGACTAGATAAATACATTTATGCTTCAAATACTAGTTTTATAATTGACAGTATAATTTGTATTCAAACCAAGCCGTAATGAAAGGGCTAATGGCATTAATGTTTTAAATAGTTAAAAAAATATTTGTTCGTTTACGTATATATATATTTTTTTCGTTCATCACTTAATCAAACCATCGTACCCCTAATAAATTGATATGACACCATTTTCATTCATGCCACGCCTCTCTAGGATGTTCAACTAAAATCGGATAAATTGTTCTTTATTTGTATTTATTTGGCATTATCAGATTGGTCAATTCCGAAAGATTTATTGCAATACCATTCCTGTGAACTTATCATCAATGATTTATGAATCTTCATCAAGCATCATCAATGAATCATGATGAAGGTGACCATACGATGTTTATTGAAATGGGTAGTAATTATTAATTGAACTAATATGTGTTTTATTTGCTTACATTAAAATCTTAAGCAATAGTATTGGTTAAGCGAAACATATAAAAGGCTTAATTTTTTAAATTTATTTTACGTAAGCATATACAGGAGAATACCGACAGATGGTGATAGTAATTCTGAAGTCTCATTTGTGGAATTTTATGACACTTACCATAGTTCATATGGCTAAGCGCTGTATGTGTAGTGTTGATCCGCCAACGTCATAGACTACAGCCCGAGATTCACGCATCATCCTTATTATTACAAGAATTTACTATGAATGGGTAGTCTTCATGCGACGACTTTCTTCTAACACCAATTTTAATTAATAGGCCATGACTGGAATTATACGGGTGAGGCATCAAATTCACATCAACCGGGGGTATTTTAAAGCTCAGAAATCGATTAAAAAACCCTTTTTTAAATCTGTCAGGGATCGAACCAACGACCTTTAGCAACCATTGAGCTATACCCGCCGGCGGGTATAGCTCAATGCATATCTGTCTCAGTCCACGCGCAGTGTTGCGAATTAGTACTATTTAAAAAAAAAAAATGACTTATTTAGGTAAGTGATAAATTCTTTTATTTTCACTCTGTTTTTTTTTTCCAAAAGTTCAACAATCGAGCATTTTTTTGTCTGAAATCAGATTTGTAAAACAATTATGGTCTTATTATTTAAGGCTAAGTTTTAGTAATGATTACAAAAATATATGCTTAGATCTGTTTTGAAACATTTTCATAAAACGTGTGGTCAACTTAGTTAAAATACTAAAATTCCTGTCATCGCTTTAAAATTGACAACAGAATATAATAATAACTGATTTATCAGCTTCGCATTAAGTATACTATACAATAAAACAAGATATATACACCTTATAAAACGGCAATGAAAGGTGAGTATACATAAATTATACACAGCAGTTAACCCATTGATTGTTATTAAAATATCATTAGCGTTAACAAGCTCTTATCTTGATATTTTGATTAGAAAACAAATGTTAGATACGATACACGTTTAGTTACACAAAAGGTTAACCGGTCGTTACGTCCGAGGAAGCAAAATACATGACAATTCACGCCATTTAGTAGTATTATTTACGTAAATATTTTTGTCGTATATGTTTATTGTAACTTTGAAAACCGATTTGTTCATACATTTTATTGTTACACACAGTCTTACAAACAGTTTCTATCGTGCCGATCGTGCCCATTCTTATTTATATACATGTATGAATGATAAAAAAATATTTAGGTGTGCAGGTCACTAAAAATGGTGGCCTTCAGAAGGAGCTAGCTTCCCGCATTAGGAATGCTGGAGCGTCTTTTAATTTCTTGCGCAATATCTGGGACTAGCAGCTATACTCGATCAACACAATGTTCTGACTGTACAGTGCCTGCATAATCCTCATTCTTCTTAACGGATTTGAATCTTGGAATCTCACCAAAATCTAATGCAGCCGTATAATGGTTCAAAAGAAGATACCTGTGTAGTTTGTTGAAGGTACCATGATTTGACTTTGCGAGAAATTACGTGGTGAGGTAGTGGACAAGGCAGCCATCCATACTGCAGTCAATCAAGTGTTGAAGGTGTGGACATGGTTGGTACATATTTTTCTAATGCGGCAAACGGGCATAAACTGTAAATGCATTTTCTTCAAGCCCCTAGGCTCGCGCCGTCCTAGAAGGCCGTTGACAACTATATATAAAATGTAACCGGAGAAGCTACGGGAGAATAAGCTAACATGAAGCGAGAATCATGGCAGCTGACAGAGCTTTGTGGCGCCAGTTCGTCACGTCCATATGATCCAGTTCGGGGTGCACACTCAGTGATAATTGTTATATTCACAAACATAAAGTTGGTGTGAATTTGATCCCTTATCCGTAAAATGCCAGTCATAGCCTATTCAATGAAAATGGTACCACCAAAAAGGCTTCCGTGAACACCGCCCATTTGTAGAGAATTCCTGTAAAAAATGTTGATGCGTGAAAGCCGGGCCGTAGTCTATGACGTTGGACGATCAACGTTCCACATGCAGCGTTTAGATATATTTAAAATTTATCCACCACTCTCTATCGGTATCCTCCTGTAAATGCTATCCTCCTGGTCTACTAAATGTATTTTTTATTAGCCGCATTGCACATTTTTGTTTTTGAGTCACGGTACACATTTTAGTATAGTCAAATATGTGAACAGCGAGAGATACGCCTCTAAGGAAACACCTGAGGTCCGCGGTGTTGATAATACTCAAGACCAACAAGAACCGCCTGGCTATGTGTCGCATCAAACAAGCAAATATCCTGTCTAGATTAAGTCTGCCAGTAGATACTTACACATAAATATTATATAGGTGTACCTAGGCGTTTTTGTAAGTAAACACATATACTGGAAAGTACCGACAGACAGTGGTGAAAAAATCTTATGTGAAGTCTATGGCTGATACTAAGTGGCTGGTCATCAGGAAAAATTTAAAACCAGAGTTTGTTCTGAAGAAGAAGAGTTGCTTCCAAAGTAGCCAGTAAACTAATAAAAATGAAAACTCAGTGATTTTATGATGTGTATTATTTCATTCTTTAATGTATTGTTAAAAAAACACAAAGTTATTGCATTCTTCAAATATGTAAAAACTACTTATTTATGATTTTATCGTACTCTTATACTGACTTCTTAGTTAATATAAAATGTTCATAAATATGGAAACTGACAGAATTTTATATCTGTAATTTGTGTCGTCCAGCGACAATTTCTAATCCTAGGCGCGGTTCTTGTTAGATCATCGACGTTAAACAAGATTGGGCGCTAACCAAAAACTTGCATGCGTACCGCCTTTTGCTTACTCTATCGTTTACCATTGTCTCTTCAAGTTCTTCTTCCCTGTAGGTCTTCAAGAGCCATATATGCAACATGTGGACCTTCAGATGCAGAGATATTATGGGATGAATCACTGACAAACTGAGTAATTTGTCGTGAACATATGTTTCAGATATAAAACGGATATGTAGGGATACTCGTATCATTTGATACAGATAGAGAGTGGATATGGAATGATGATTAGGACCAAATAACCTTAACCCCGTAAAGTCGGGCTTATTATCTGATCTTAAAAAGATGATTTACGAGCACTTTCTCTTAAGCCAAGAGGATGTCGTAGTGGATTTTGAGAACTATAAATAGTATGTAAGTAGCGAAGCATCGGATGCAGAAATTACTTGGGACTAGGCAAGGATAATGGGAATTGACAACAATGTGTGATTACATAGTTCTTTGTTGAAATCACAATAAAGTATGTAACGTTGTCCTAAAAACAGTATAGGCGATAGCGAACGTAAAATCTACACTTGGGAAAATTTCAAACGTTTATTTAAATTCGTTTGATTCCATTCTGTAGCCGAGTGTCACGTACAAACAACCCGCACGTCCGTTTTTGATAAGATATGAACTGGCCTGCTGGTCTACCTGTGTCTGATCATCATGGGGAGCGGACACACCTGGCTGATAAGAGCAATCAGCAATTCCATGGCCAGTACTTCACCTTTGTGATACCGAAAATAATCGCCTTCTACGTTGTATATGAATGCTTATACATTGACTTAAGTTTGCGTAAAACACGAACGAAAAATTATATCAAAAACGTAGTATGAAGTACATTTATAATCTGTTTAGAAATAAAATAGTTCCGTAGGATGTCATACAAATTACATACGTATGATGCTCTACAATTGATCGACTATCCTTGTTAATTGATCGCGTTATACAGACGATGTAGTTCAACAGTATAGAATCGTCAGAACTAATCAACAGTTATGAAAGTTCATTCCAATATATATATATATTGTATAATACTAGTTTATGTATTTTCAAAATGAATATTACAGTAATATATAAATACTAAATCAGTTCTTTTTGTAAATAAAGGTAATGCTTAATAGTTTTTATGACCTCATTTTTTCGAATGACACTATCATCCGCTTGCGTAATTTGTTCCAAAATTGACTTCGTCCTTGCAGATAACTAAAATCTTTGTTCTACAAATAATGCTTTAATAATGTCAATGTAAAATGATTTCATTACGTAAATGGTATTCCCCGCAGATATTTATATACTTGCGTGTTCACTTCACCAAAACATTCAGTTTAAATTGTCATTAAAATGTGTCATCGAATTTCAGAATTTATAATTCATTATTGGAGAGACCACGTCACGAACAATGAGGTTCTCAGCATAATCAAGGAATATAGGCACCTAGTTAGAACCATCGCAGAGAGGCGAGCTCGATGGATCGGTCACATCATGCGCCACGATGGTCTTCTTCACGACATTGTGGAAGAGATGGTTGAGGGTAGAAAGTGCAGAGGGCGCCCTAGACGGGAGTATTTGCAGCAAGTGTTCGAGGGCATGAGTTGTAGCTTTTAAGCTGATTGCAGAGGATGGAGAAGAGCTTAGATCGAGATGCAAGATTTTGTTGCTATGAACCAATACACCGGATTGATACTACGAATAAAGAATTGCTTATTTATTTTGAAATAACAAATATTTTACGAAAAAGATATTTACACACAATTTACAAGACACGTCAAATGAAATATAAAAAAGTAGAAATTTTTCGATTTCAAAAACAAGATTTTAAAATCACACTGTAAAAATTTACGAAAACAAACAAACTAATACAATATATACAACATAAACAAAAGTCCCACAGAGATTGTCTCTGTAGTCTAACTCTGAAAACAGCTATCGATATATTTGAAAAAAAAAATTAATATGGGTTCAGTTCTTTCGGTAAAGTAATGAGAAGCATGTCTTTATTATATTCCACACCTTATAGTCAATGTATATTTTTAACTATGTATGGTGATTGGTTTTCAATTATATACATAAAAATATCATCATCATTATCATCATCCTACAGCCGTCCACTGTTGAACTTAAGCCTCCCGCATGAGTCTCCTCTTCGATCCTCCGCCTTCCGTATCCAGGTAACTCCGCTATTCTTCTTATGTCGACAGTCCATCTTGCAGGGGGTCGTCCAATGCTTCATTTGCCAGTTCTTGGGCGACATTCCAATACTTTTCTTCCCCATCGACCGTCGTCTCTTCGACAGATATGTCCTGCCCATTGCCACTTGAGTGTGCCTATTCGTTGGGTAGCATCCACTACTTGAGTTCTTCTGCGTATTTCCTCGTTTCGGATTCTATCTTTTAGTGACACTCCGAGCATGGATCTCTCCATAGCACGCTGAGTAATCTTTATTTTATGGGTAAGACTTCCTGTTAGATTTCACCTGCGCCATAAGTTAATACACGGAAGATGCATTGGTTAAAAGCCTTAGTTTTAAGACATTGCGGAATTTTCGCTTTAAAAATGTTTAAAAAAATTAATATAAATATGCTTACCGTTAAATATATTATATATTTATCTGATTTGTCATGAGTCGGTGGCGAAACTGCAAAATAATGTCTGTAAGGGACTATTATTGCCTAACCGCACTTGAAAGGATGAATCTATGCAATTCCATAGAATCTATTGAATTGTTTGGACTATATAATATGAAGGTTTTAGCTACTGGTTGGACTACTTGAGCATAGCACTACAAAAACTTCTTAAATCGACAAGATCACTTCCTTCCTGAAAAAAACATTGATTCTTTAATCCTCACTCTTGAGGACTCATCACGAACGCTTACAGCTTTTTTATTAAATTATAAATGATGCATTTTTGTGGGAACTAGTAAAGGTAACGCAATTCAAACTAATTCAACAGTTCGCCATACAAAAAGAGAACTATAATTTTTCTGTAAATTTAGATTATTTTCGTTATTACTGAATGAAGTAATACAATATAAAGATATATTGAACTATTGAAACACATTTGCTACAAATCAAGCAATTAGTATAGTGACATTAAGACATATGATATGTCAATATCAATTAATCAAATAGAAAATAGAAAAGAAACCGTGGACATAAGATTGGAACTACATGTAGTATCTTGATCATTGCACTCTACGCTTACTATTGCGCTGTTTTATCACCTAAAAGAGTCAAGAAATTAATACAAAATGTTTATTTCATAAATAAAACTTCTTCTTCGTAGTAGTATCAATCCTGTGAATTGGTTTGCAGCAACAGAATCTTGCATCTCAATCTCCATTCCTCTCGGTCCTCCGCAACCCTCTTCAACTCAGAATAAGAGCTACAACTCATGTCCTCGAACACTTGCTGCAAATACTCTAGAGCACCCTCTACAATTTCTATCCTAAGCCATCCCTTCCACAATGTCGTGAAGAAGACCATCGTGGCGCATGATGTGACCGATCCATCGGGCTCGCCTCTCTGAGATGGTTCTTACTAGGTGCCTATCTTCCTTGATTATGCTGAGAACCTCATTGTTCGTGACGTGGTCTCTCCAAGAAATGTATAGTAATATTTTTTTTGTTGGTACTTGAAGCGAGATGTTTTTTTTGAGCGCGAATTTTGTTTAATGATAGATAAATGTAACAAATAAGAAACATTTTTAATATACTGATATCGAATCCAGTTTTTTTTATTATCTTATAAATATACATCTTACACAAGCACCCGATACCACAATTTTTTACTAAATAAAATAACCACAATAAGATAAAATCCGCATATCTTTATGCCATTGTCGAATACGTCGGATTCAATATTTTTGGATGATTAAAATATCACAAAGGCCCGATAGCCGGCGAAGCTTAAAATGGTATTTAGTGTTTGCGGGAAGAAAGGCCGCTAAGCGGTCGAGGTGGAAACCATCAGTTCCTTGACTCTGATCCTCCGTGAAAGGAATTGCTTTACTCCCGCGCTGATCAGGGCCACATTGATTTTTTATTTTTTTATTATTTTTACTAACTCAATTTTAACAGACAATACTTTTTGTTAATACTTATACTGTGTGTGTTGGAAAAGTTATTTAATGCAATATAATTGTACATTCCTAAACGCACATCATATACTTCTAATTATTCTTTATTTAACCTTGCATATACTCAAATAATTTTGCAAATTAAAACGGCTTCTAAATGATCTTGAAACAGTCGTAAAAAATATGAAATTTTTAAATTAAAAAACTTTTCAATTATTATCTTAGAATTTCACGAAGAATTATCGATCGAAAATTTTAATGAAATAAGTATGTATTTTTTTATTTGTTATATTACAACGGCTTAGCCTCGATATAACGGACTGATAGAGAATGGGGAGGAGTATTCGTTAAATCCGATGGTCTGTTATATAAAAATAGTGAATCCCCAGCCAGCATGGCAAGCACCAGTGTGCTGCGTCGAAATCTACGCGTTATTATATTAGGGAATCCCCTGATATATATAAACTGTCACTCCAGCTATATGCATTTTAGGAGCAGGACGGCATTTCGACTCAAATTCCCGCCAGCCGCTAATAATTGATTACACTTTAACTTAAGCATGTAAAGTATAATATTAAGAGTACTCTTTTAATGTGACCTGATTTTTTGTCCGTTATATCCGAAGTTTGTTCATTATATGTCCGTTGTACGGAGGTTTTACTGTATTTACAATCCTTGTACGGTCCTGAAATGTTTGCTTAGCCGGACCAACGTATCTCAGGCCACCTGAGTATACACTGTAAGGTTCGAACTGAATGGATTACTTTAGGTACGCTCGATAGCCGGTACTATATCAAATCGCTTGTGTGATTTCTCCATATAATATCATTGCAAAAAAAACCTTTTCTCCTTTGCATCTTTTGCGTGCAAATTATCAGCAAACTATTATTCAACGTAAACGTAGCGCAAAACCATTTTTTTGCATCGCGTAAATTTTATTAAAAAAAAAAGTTTTTGAATAATTTTTTGTCTTCAAGAGCATATTTTTAATGAAGTATGTGATTTATCTAAAGAGCTCTTAATTTTTGAATATTTAAAAATAGTTCATTAGAATGTTAAGCTAATCAGTTTCCCACTACATCTTTGGTTTTTAGAATACAAAATTAATAATTTGAATATATATATATAATATATTGCAGGCGACAGTAATTAATATTATATTATAACATTACGTTTTGCCTGCAGGTATAGCTCAATGGTCAAAACGTTCGCTTGACAAGCCAAAGGTCGTGGGTTTGATCCCCGATAGATATAAAAAAACAAATATATTTTAAATTGATTTCTGAGCTCTAAGACACTCTCGGTTGGTGTGAATTTGATGCCCAACTCATAAAATGCCAGTCATAGCCTATTAATTAAAATTGGTGGTAGACGAAAGTCGTTCCGTGAAGATCACCCATTTGTAGTAAATTCCTGAAATAATAAGGATGACGCGTGAATTTCGGGCTGTACTCTATGACGTTGTCGTATCAATACTCCACACGCAGCGCTTAAATATATGTAACATGGTAAGCGTCATAGAATCCATAGATGAAACTTCAACATTACTATCACCATCTGTCGGTATTCTCCTGTACTTATATACATTTTTTTTTTAAATAAGAAAAAAATGTAATGAATACATAATAATAATAATAAAACAGTTCAAACAAGATACAGGAAACTAATGCCATCAAAAATATCTAAATTAAGCACGAAAAAGTTTTTTTTTTTTTATCTGAAACAAATTTCGCTTAGCAGATTCAATATTTAAAAAAGTATCTTCGCACTCCTAGATTTAAAAAAAGTAAAAATATTGTTGGATAATTGTGCCGATTTAATCCCTTTAATGGCGGACCACCGTGACGCATTTTAGTGTCACTCCTATATCCCGATACAGATTTCTTTACGATTTGTGGTTCTTTGACATGTGGAATTATCAGGCTTAACGTGTCCTTAACAATCACAACTTCGCAATGAAACGTGTGTGGTAAACGTACTAAATATACCTAAATGCTCCAAAAACCTACCACCGGTCTGGTATCATATATTTTCATGCGATTGCTTTACAATGGCTTAAACTTAAACTAAGCCACAGCTAAGAATAAAACCTTATTTTATTACAATTTGCAAGGAGGCAGAAATTCTGATATGTTTACTTATGTATTTAGAAGGTTTTTTATTTGTGGAGTGACAATGGTGGAATGGCCCAGTGGATACGGCGTTTGTTTTCAAAGCTGAAGATACGCATTGTGATTGAATGCGATCCGACGCGAGTCCAGAATTATTACGAAATATCTCATGTATATTTTTTGTTGTTGTTTTAATGATGCTATATTTTTTATGTCTTAAATATACGAGTGTGAATTACATCATTTAGATTTTTTTAAATGTTCATTATGAATCAATCTTAATCAGCGTCAGCGACGTCAAATTATTTTTGCCCAGTATCTGGCAACATCGATAGCCCGTGTATTGCCCAGCATTAGGTCTTGTTAGGCACATGCAGGATCTAAGGTGTGAGGCGGTCTACAGGTCTCTTCAGTCACACGATAGTGACTCTCCCTGCTGAGGTATTCCCCGCCGCTCGAGGTTGACGTTTGTTCTACCTACTCCGGTTCAGGGATTTTCAGATCCGTCAGTCAAGGTTCTTGCCAGTTGGGTGGCCTTTCTTTTGGAGTAATGAAATCCTCCAACCAACTCCGGCTCTTAATGGGGAGCATGAAAAGCACCTCCACGCGGTGCCCCCTGGAAACGGAGTTTCGGACTTCTTCTTCCGGTCAATCTTTTCAACCAAGCGACAACAAAACAAAAATCATTAACATTATTTACTAAGATTTAATTAGAAATAATCAACATAAATATTGTAAATATCAATTTAATTTTCACATTTCGACCGCACCGATTTATATTCCAACTTGAAAAATAGACTTGTTCAATAGTTTCACTGAGCTTTTTTATCGCTGTCGTATTGTCAACACTCTTAAGTTCTTTATTAATTGATCCCACTAGCACATATTTAAATAGACATATGTAGTCTCAGAACAAACAGTTTTACAAGCTTCTTTTCTAACACCACATACTAGATTTGATTGCTCTCCCAGCATCTGTATGTTCTCTTAAATACGATTTGAATCTCTACAAATCGTAAGTCTTGATCTGTGATGTTTGATGTTTGATGTTGGAGAATCAACCCTCAAGATTCAGCGTAAAGTCACACTTTAAAACGGAGAGTGTCATAGAATCCACAGATGAGATTTTTCCATCATCGTCTATCGGAATTTTCCTGTATTACATATCGTTTTCTATAATAATGTATAATATTGGAAGGTGTGATAAAGATTTGATACGAAAAATCATTAATCTAAGGCAGAGTTTTATCTGAGATACACTTGAATGGTCGCAAACAAGAGCGTCCACAATAAAACTTCAAATAATGACAAAAATAATGTTTCATATTAATTATCTTTATTTGAAAGCAAAATACTTTCATGTGATTTTATTGTTTTGCTTAATCATAAAGCCGCCACAAACTATCAACACGCTGTTTTACTTTCTGCAATATTCCATAACTAATCCCTAGTCATATCTACACCCGAAGCTTCACCTGAGTACACTCATGGCTACTGAAGGAAAACAACTGTCGTATCCAATATCAGATATAAATAAAATAATTTCTAGGACGTGACTTGAAAATGGCCATTCGACCTGGCTGAAACATATCGTCAAAAAATATAGTGTGGGCTAAATTCAAAAAATTATTTTATTTATGTCTGATATTATGGAATTCCACCAAGAAAAATCAATCGAAAAAATCGAAATAATGTAGCATCCAAAGCTAATCAAAGAGAGTCTGTATCCGAAAAAGTGGTAACATATTTAAAAATATATTTTAATTTCGCTAGGATTTGATCATGCCTATTTGTTGGGTAGCCTTCGCTTATTGAGTTCTTCTTTGGAAAGCCTCGTATCGGTTTGTACGAGTTATCTTTTAGAGAAACACGATTATTTTTTTGGTTAGTAATAATACTTTAGATTTGCTATTATATTCCACGACTCTACGCCATGACTAATTACTTTAAGGATGCATTTCTTAAATGTCTTAGTTTTAAGACATTGCGAAACGCTTGCCTTAAAAATTTACTTAAGTTTTAGGAATTCTACCCATCTCAGTTGTATACCACTGTCGTTAACGATTTCATAAGATTTATTAATAAATTTTATTGCATTTTTTTCCTCGTTTTATTGCAACGACGATTATCTAACATCATTAGCGGATCGCGCAATGCATCATTATTATTTCACGTTCATAAAGTATTACATTATCGTGCGAAAGCTCGGACAATGAAAGCTCTGCGCTATCGCCCTGACCTCGCTGAGTTTTTTTTTGTTCCGGCCCGGTCCAGACAAAGTTCACTTTGTGAACAGCCACTGGGCCGTGAAAGTATTGATAACTAATGATTGGAGGTTTGTTACGTCATACAGAGAAAAAAATACTAATGATGCGAAAACAAGCAGTTGCTACATACGAGTATATTCAAAGAGGTATAGTACAATTCATTCTGTCGTCCTCGCAATACCTTATGTTTGCCAATAGGCCAACAATGTTGCTAGTTATTGGACTGAATCAATTTGACATCATTATTACATAGAAGAAGATATAGCAATTAAAAAGGGTTATTATTAATAGAGTTAGTTACCCAGAAACATGATCACATGTTAGGATTTATTACGTTTGATCAATGAAGTAAAGCAACTTTGCAGACTTAAACATTGTGGTTATGTCATAAGTTTTTTTTTTGATGGTTAGGTTGAGCCGCGCATTAAGACCAAATCCCATGTCGTCCTGCGTTCCGGAACTCCGTCGTATAAATTTTAAAGTGCGAGTATACATACCGAATGCCTTCTGAGACGGCGATAGATTTTTTTGTTTTTCTTTCCATATCCGTTCCATAGAAATAACATATTGTCATAACTACCACTCAGTTCAGTTAGTTGTCACTGTCTGTTCCTCTTCCTAAGATATCTATGGACGTGGGAACATAATGGTTCCCGACGACCTACACCGCATAAACCTGAAGACTTCGAAGAGGCGTCACGGCAACAAGTCTCCGAGGCATATTTTCAATTTTTAAATCGGATTATTTAAGTAGATCAGATTAATTACCAAAGTATGTACAATTTGGTCTATAGGAGCGTTAGAATCCAGACAAAGATGCAATTAGCAACAAGTGAAGACCTATCTTAGTACATGTCATCCCCCAATGTTATTTAACTTCGGTGATCTAAAGAGATCCGTGCCCACTATATACCATTGTCACTGGATAAAGACACTTGAATTCTTCTTCACATCTTGAATTTCATGCTCTTTCCCTGCATCCAAAGTGCATATCTGAAACACGTCACTTTCGTCTTCTAACCGACTCTTGTATAGTAAAATATCTTGTATACTCCGTCATCTAGCCATTACTCATAAAATCAAACGATCGTACTCTCAGCATTCTACACCAATATCACATTATACTTCACATTACCTCATTCAAAACCCGCATCATGACTTAAATATTGTGACTTTGATATTTAATTATCTGCATTCTATAATCATCGTGAACCATTCAGTTAACGTTCATATTAAAATTCATTTTTGTTCATTTTATTAAAAAACGTGCAAATACGCTGAAACAACAAGACTTACTCGTATAAACAACCATATTCATCTCGGAATCATTCTAGCAAATGATAGCGCAAATGAATTTTAGGTAATTACTATCGCAAAACGCTTTAATATATCGTTGGACAACTTATTCATACTACCGGCAAATCAGTGAAAGGTCAATTATCTTTGAGATCAACGATCAAGTTTCATGAGTCAGTAAACGTTGCTTATTTGGCATTGGAAATGGATCGTTAATTGATGCTCCTGTAATTGCATTTTGATTCATTTTTCCACGGTGAATAATTTAGTCGCGGCTGTGAAACGTTCACATGTCGACTGTAATGTATGGCGTGTAAATGCGAAAGGCTTCTTAATAAAATATTATTTAATTTATTTGTTTTATATTTAAGCATTTATGTTAAAGAAACGATAAAATGAAGGGTGTAGAATGATATATTGGCATATAGGTCACTAAAGCGGTGGACCGTAAAACGACCTCAATCAAAGTAGATTAATTTAAAGAATAAAATGTGTAGACTGTGGACTAACTTCAATGTTGTTTTGCTAAAACAAACATAGTTTCTAGCACCTTTTTAACCAGATTTTAATTTATCAGTACTCGAGCACAGCTTTAAGGTTAATAAACGAAAGTTCCTCCGGACTCTCCGCGTATAGTTGATCAAATAAATAGTTACTAGTTAAACCTGCCAATCGAATTTCAAACAGACTTCAATCGTGGCAAGCAATGATGATGATAATTATCAGAAACAAAACCTAAGATTTTGCACAAGTCGATGTGAAATAAATAACAGCTTTCACGGGATAAATCTACAAAGCCCATGATTAGGTCATTATAGGTAATTGCAATTGCAAGCAGTGCATCAACACTTATAAAATAAATAATTATTTCTTCCATCGAAGACTTCAATACTTTCAATTCTAAATTGAAAATTCAATTATTGTATGACTTTCAAGAAAGTATTTTTTTTCCTATTATTATAAGTGCATAAGATAGTAGTTGCACGTCAGTGAAAGAAAGTCACGATTTATAGAGGATATCCAGACTACTCAGAGAATCGAGAGTCTTGGCTCCAATCATGGCGTACAGCTCACTAAGAACGTTCGTCTTCAGATAGAGCTGCGCGTCTTGAAAACACTGGAGTGTCTTTTAATTATATGCGCAATGTCTGGGACACACATCAATTATCGACCAAAACAAAGTGTCGCATATACAGCGACGGTATTACTCCCATACTTATATTTGGCATCGAATCTTGCTATCTATTTAAAATCCAATGCAAACGTATCATGATAATTGAAAATAGATGCTTGTTAGACTCCTGAAGATTCGATAGTTAAAATATATATATATATATATATATATATATATATATATATATATATATATATATATATATATATATATATATATTTGTAAGAAACGACAAGGTGGGAGAGCATAACGTATATCTTATAGTGAAAAGGTTAGGAGTTTAAAGCTTAGAACATATTCTTCAGGTCACGTAAGAGTTTCGGGAATTATTAACCATTTATGGAATGTATTCGGTGGAGCTTCATTACGCAGAGCTGAAATAGGATAAGACGAATATGATGATGATTGCCACTTTTGACCATATTATCCAGCTAGAGAGTCGATTTGAAATGATTAATTGAATTGTTGATGACATTAAGGTTCTCAACTGAGAATACTTGGTGAAACTGCATAATTATAATTTTAGAATTAATTTTAATTAAAAAATTAAAAATATTTCAACCAAAACTACCAAGGACTGGCCGCCATCAACACCGAAGAATAACAAGGATTTTTTAATCTGAACACATCAATTTATTATTATATAATATCTTTAAACATTAAAATAACTAATACTCAGTAATTTTATATTCCTTTTTAAATTGAAAACAAAAATTTTGTTACTTAAAATATAATATTATATAAATATTAATAATAATATTAAGCTTGTGAATAAATGAAGACTGATAGAATAATAATAAAAATATACATACTTTGAATATATACTATAGCGACATCTATCGTACGATGATAACAATGATATAAATACTAGTTTCAACGCACGTCAGTCTAGGCGGGGCAATGGCGCAGTTCGCCGAGCGGTATGAATACCTGGGCATAGTTGGTTTCCAAGGTCCGCGGTTCGCATCCCGCTTCTGCCGTTATTTTTGTGCTTGGATTGACGCGTTGAAAAAAGAATTTTATGTATAGTATATGTATATTTTAAGTAATAATAATTTGTAATATAGTCAATGATCTATAAAAGTAGATTAGAATATTGAAATAATAAAATAATATTCTAATAAAAATTAAAAAAATTAATATGAAAATTTTGTTATATATAATAGCTTAATACAACAAAATGACAAATACCCAGTAATTTTATAATTATATAATGCCTTTTTCAAATTAAAAACATAAATGATTACATACATTAGGAAAACCACATACCCATTAATTTTATAATGTCTTTTTCAATGGTTTTACCCGCACACATATACAACCTGTAAATATGTGTGTAGGAACTAATTAACTGTCCATACCTATATAAGCCAATGCCTATTTTTATTTTTTCATTATTGAAGATGGTCTTCAGGAAGGCCGAAACATGTAATCGTTAAAATAAATTGTGAATCAAAACTAAATATTTTTAATTTTTTAATTTAAATTAATTCTAAAATTATAGTAATGTTGATGCTTAAAATAGAGCTGCATTTTCGGAGAGGTGGAGCTAACATGGGATTAAAGGAGAATTATGGCGGTTGACACTTGTTCTTTGTGGCGTCAGCTTGTGACGACCAAATGCTTCAATTAGTGGAGCTTATATATAATATGATGATGATTTTCTCCAAGCTGAGATTAAACACGTCAAATTGTTATATTTACATTATTATATATATTTTTACATACAAATTTTACATCAATCGGTAGTGGATATTGCTAAGTTTTTTATGACTCTTGCACGCATGAATGGTACTTGGGTAGGATACGCATTTATGAGCGAATTTCACGCCTCATACGTGGCTTACTCCGTGAAGACAGCATATGGAGAAGAAACTGATATGGGGTTGTATCAAATTTACACATTTAGCTGGTGCATTAAGCCATCAGTATTTATCCAACATATGAATGATAAAGTCATTAAAAATCATTAAAAAATGTACCTTCTTATTCCGTAGCATATGAGGATACCAAAGTAGTGAGTCATGATTAAAATTATATATTGCAACAGTTCATGTCTTGTCCCAAGACATCTCTGTACCCGAAGGTCAACATGAGAACATACAAATATAGTTTAAAATACCTCTAGGGTAGAATTTCAAAGATTTGATTAAACGCTATAGTATTCGAGACGTGTTTTTAGGTGAATAATTTGATCGCATTTTAAGTACGGTTCAAGTTAGATCATTGGAGTTAAGCAACATTGGATGGTGACCAAAACTTAAATAGGTTACTGCCGATTGCTAACAACGTATTATTTGATGAGCTGAGCCGACTAAGCGGTTCTGCTCTTGATATCGTCAGTATATTATTTTTTCTGTTAAAAAATTCACATAAAATCACCTTAAATTATGTCTAGAATACTAATGTTGCCTTCTCAATAAGTGCTTGGAATCCCTGTAAGTCGTAGGGAACAATATATGGAACTTAAAGTGCAGATAAGTTTTTGAACAAGACAGAAACAATGAAAACTTACAGAACTAAGTGGCAGCAATTTGTCGTGACCATATGAGTATGTTACAATTGTGGAACGTATTTGGATAAATTACTTAAAAATTTGTTTAATTACAAACGTTTATATATTATTTTTCTTGCTGGTCGTATATCAATTACATATATGTACTTAAATGTGTAAAAGATATTCTAAGCAATTTATATTATAATAAATAAATAACTTATTGGCAATAATCTTCTCATGACTTAACTCATGCGACACCTGCTATCGTCTTATACAAACAACCGTTTTATTGCATTTTTCGTGACTGAGAAAAAATATATAACATCTGCATTATTTAGAGGTTCGCATTTCTATCACTGAATATGAACCAATATGGTTTGCATCGAAATGATTTAAAATACCCCAAAATTTCTGTCCCCGGACGCTGCGAGTTTGACCTCTAACCTCTGAGCGGATTTCGGTTAGGGTGGCTGAACAGACTGACTATCTTCCTGCCTGCAAATGATCGTTATACAGAAATCTCACTATTACCAAAATCATCATATATATCTGTTATTGCGTTCAGCTTTACTCGATCAAAACAAAGTGGCATCTATACACGTACATAAACAGTAATGATATCGAAGTTAACACGAGTAAAAAATATTTAATGAAGCTGATATCCTCCTCTCTGAATTGGTTATCGAATTACTGGGCGCCAGGATGCAGGAGCAGTATTAATAAGACAAAAAAGTTGTTTTCGAAGTATAATTCGCGTTTATATAAATACTTGAATTCCACGCCCGACCGGTACGACATTTCGCCGGCCGGGGCGCGAGTCCATTGACAACCACCGGACACTGTGACATGCCGCGCTGCCAATGATCGCGGCAAAAAACCAACATGAAATGGAGCAACTGTCAAAACAAATAAAATGGCGTATGCAAAGGCCTGCGTAATATTCTATAACTTAAACTAACATTTATATATTTGTATGTCAGGTGAGCAAACAATAATAAGAGACAAAAGATAGTTTTTCGAGGCTTTACGACATCAGCCTAAAAGTGCTACTTCAAGCTGATATCAAAGCAGTAACACAATATTTAAAGTATTTTTAAATTAAAACCTTTCACCACAAAAATTGATAATAAATATGTTATATCGTGTACTTATTGCTTTTGATGAACAGAGATGGTTCGCTACCAGCTGCTCTCGTGGGGCATAGGGCCATTCCCCGTATTATGCCGTGTCACCCCACTGGCTGATACTGCTAGGGCGCGCTTCGATTAATTATGTGAGGATATCTGCTGGTCCGATCTTCGGTAGAAACATTGGTCACCAATATTGAAAAATGTATAAATATAAATATTCGTGGTATAATAATTTAATATATAAGATCACTGATAATATAAATAAGCATTAAAAATTTAATCTCCGAATAAAAATAATGCCATAGTTAAATCATGAACTACTTTTGTTAAAGTTTCTTTATTTCATAGAAGCGCCCTAGTTGTTTAGTTTTTTTTAAATGTATTGTTCGCGGGTTGAGCGAAACCCTAGGAAAAAATGGTTCAGATCTTGGAAGCGTCGAACTAATCATCCGATTTCTTTAAAGAATCTTATTAACAAATCACCCAACAATATGCCGTGAACACTACACCATTCGAGTACTTCTTTAAAAAAATTACTGGAGGTTGTCGACAACCATATACGTTTCCAAGTAGACCTTCAAGTGCAGATATTTCCTAGAACAAATGTACAGTGGCAGCTGACTAAAAAAGTGGCGGCAATTTGTGGTGACCATATGTTACAGATAAGGAATGCATGTAGAATATAGAAAGAAGAATATATAAAATTCTGTAAGTTCTCATGTTCTCTACCTTGTTTTAATTTATATCAGCAATGCACTGTTTCAACGACATACAATTAACATCCTCCTCTCTTTAAAAGATGCTATTCCGTTGCGTGGTGGCAGGATTAGGACCAGATGAATAATAAAAAGACTTTTTCTTAAGCACATTGACATATTTATTTCGATAAACTTTACATACTTACGGCCCGGACCTAGTCACAATAGCAATACGACCTTTTCTACGGTCGGTACACGACTGAGCGCGCTCGTGATGGGCTGTCGCCCACCGCCACAAGCGGGATCCTATACAACTAACGACACACCCGTGACCGGACTTGTCCAAAATGCCAATATGGCGACACATACATGTGTGACAAGCGAACAGAAATAAGAGACGAAATATTGTTTATGGAGGTTTTCGGTACCGTCAGCAAGGGCTATATCATGCTAATGTCACAATCTATATATAGTTTTTGATAGTTTTCTAAGACATTGCATTTTATGGTCAGGCTTAAACCTATTTTAGTAAGTTTAAATAAAGTATAATACAATGTATAATATTCAACGACTGGCAAACGAAGCATTGGCCGACCCCCTACAAGATGGACTGACGATATAAGAAGAATAGCGGGAGTGACCTGGATGCGGAAGGCGGAGGATCGAAGAGGATGGAGACTCATGCGGGAGGCCTACGTTCAACAGTGGACGGACACAGGCTGATGATGATGATGATGAATATTCAACGGACAAATGTAGTTGATTTCATTGCGCGTGTTGATACAATGGGTATGGGTGACTGTAGTGGGGCTCCATTTAATATGGAATAATAATGTTTTGTGATTTTTGCTGACCATTATGGGCGCCGTTCGCAAAATCACAATACACAATGATTATCATTATTTTGATTTCTATGCATTTATTGATTTTCAGCCAAAGCTTTGGCACGCTTCATCAGTATTCCATTCTAAAAAGCACATATTACGCAAAATGTATGCGAAAATATGCCGTATACAACGCCATGAAGGGATATACTATTTCGGTGCGTGTTGTAATGGCAATAAGTATCACTTTTGTATTGCAAGAGTACTAGGATAATACTATTAAGCGAGGGGTTCAGGGGAAAAATGTAAAACATTACAAAAAATAAAATTCTTTAGAAAAACTTCTTGCGAAAGTTGATTTCTTTATATTTTTATTTTTTTCGGGCCTAAGGAGCCGGTAGCCTTCTATCTGCGCTTCTTGGGAGTACTTACCGAGGCATTGTTTTCGGAGTACTTTCGCGTTATACTAGTAACGGGTTTTGTTGACACCAAACGTGAGTGTAAAAGTTCATAGTTCAGACGTTAAAATTTGGACTTTTTGACTTATTCGCCGAAGGTCGCCGCGTATACAGAAAAGTCATGGTAGTTGGACTCGTGGAGCGATGAGGTTGACATATTCGGTCTAGGCTTCTGTTGGATTACGCTAAAGAGCCTTTCCCTACTTAAATAATATATATTTAGCACAGAACGTGTTCAGCGTCCTGCATGGGGCTATATTCTACAACATGAAAGTTGATATATATTTACTGTTAATAAAATTATGTTTTAAAAATAGCATACAAAATTCTACATAGGCATTCCAATTATATTTAAATAAGCTTCCTAAATGTCAGCTATATAGAGAATTCTCTGTAAACAGGCTGTTGATCCTAGACACTTTATATTTTTTTTAAATATAAAAATATATTGAATTTGTAATATTGCAGTTTTGTTGCATATATTTTTTTTGGATCAAATTCACATTAACCGAGTTATTTTAGAGCTAAGAAGTTGTTTTTTTTTTTTAGTTTCCGTTGGGGATCGTACTCACGGCCTTCGGATTGCCAAGCAAACGATTTAACTACTGAGCTATACACGCCAGATAAATTGAAATATTCATGAATCACGTTAATTTAGCATGTACGTAGAGTGATAATTTAGCGATGATTCTTCATTGGTTTATTAAATAAAATAATAATTTAATAAAATATTACTACAGACTTTTATATTTTTTTTGTGATGAATTCTGTTCTTGCCTTGTGCCCTTTGCACGTTATTTGGACAATGTCGTACGAGCACTTTGCAAAAAAAAATCTGGACAAAAATTATTTCCTTTGTCTGTCGTTTTTGACAGAGGTCTGGGACATGAATGGATGGGCCGGGATTTGAATGCCAATGACGGGGGAGCGCGGACCATCACGACCCCGAAAATCGATCAATTACAAACGTTTACCCGGGATTTATATGCAAAAATAAACAGTGCCATAAAATGCACGGCAGATAAATAATAACTGCACGCGAATATCAAATGTGCAATGTGTTCGATTCGGTACTGTATGTACTTACTGATCCATTTATGACCAAATATAATTGGTGTTTTATTCAAATTTGTATAGATTTCCGTGTAAATGCCATGAGTAGTTAGAGTTTGTATTTAACGTGGTTTGAAAGAAACATATATGGAACATATGGTTGCCACAAATCACCGCCATATTGTTTTATCGATGTTTTGTCTCAAGAAATCTCTGCACAATCATTATGTTTACACTATGCCGACGGGTATGGCTCAGTGGTCAAAGAGTTTGCTCTGCAAGCCAAAGGTTGTGGGTTCGATCCCCTACGGAGATTATAGATACCCCCGGTTGGCGTGAATTTGATACATTACCCGTAAAATGCATATCGTATTTATTAAAATTGGTGGTAGACGAAAGTCGTTCCGTGAAGTGAACCTCTGGCTGTAGTCCATGACGATGGCAACAATCTACATGCAGCGCTTAGCCATACGCATCATGGTAAGCGTCATAGAATTCCACAGATGAGAATTCAGAATTACGAGTACTATCACTACCTGTCGGTATTCACCTGAATGGGCTTTACATATAAAACTAACATCGTATTTATTAAAATAAACACAATACATAAACAGTGATACCTTGACATACGAGTTTCATTCATTGAAAAACATTGCTCGTATTCAAATTACTCCTATCTCAAAGCAAATTTCAAACACAAAACGCGAGCTTAACTTATAAAACATGCTTCGACAGCGAGAGCACACTAATAACTGATTCTCTGACCGTGGCTGGGGGATTCACGCGTGAAAGCGTGACGCGCGGTTCGTGTGCAACCGGCCGACCCGCTTATCGGATTGCTCGTATCTCAAATTTTACTCGTATTTCGAAGCAAAAAATCGCTCGCTCGACGGCTAGTATCTAAAAAACTGAAAATGTTGGTTCACTCGTATGTCAAGGTACCACTGTAATTTTTAGATAAATAGTATTCAATTAATGGATAATTACTACTTACCTTGTACTAATGTAGATTATGTTGAGTACTATTCATTCATATACTGGAAGACCACGGTTTCGCTTTTAATGAGAGCTTCGTGTGCTCTGAAAAGGCCTTTTTTTAAAACTTACTGTTCGTATTGTACTGTTGTTTGACATTCTGTTCGTTTATCCATGCAGAAAGATGATTTTTATTGATTTAATTAAAGATTAAAAAAACTTTCAACGTAATTGCAACATTTACATCTGAAACCAGGTTTTAAACTTAATTAATAAGAATAATTACACTGAAAATTAATTATGCATTGTAATATATGTTTATTATTTACTCGGTAAAAAGTGATGTCAGAAAAAAATATAACATTATTCTGATCAGTCAATCTCTAATACTCGTTTAACAACGACACCCTCATTTTTTTCCGTAACAATAAAAAATACAATATTTGTACTTAACCCCAAACTAGATTAAACGCCCGACAACACCCCATTACGGAACAAGGTAATAATCGATAAAATTAACAAACGTTATCGCTCCACGGTAAGAGTATCATCAGCCATACAATCAACCCTTTATAGACGGAAACTTTTTTTCGTGATTTTTTTATCGTGCTCGAAAAACCACCCGCCGCATGCCACGTGCGACCCTAAAAACTTTGATAAGCCAATCCAATTATTTTTCTAAGCAACCTGCTATCAAACTATAAAAATATTTGACCTTTTGTTTAGTGGTTATGAGCTTTATAAGCTTAACCTCTTTTGATTCCAAGCGCAATATTTAGGAATCGCATCTTCTCGATCAACACATTGTACCGCCAATATAGCGCCTATATAGTCCCCATTCTTCTTAACGGCTGTGAATCTTCGCATCTCAACAAAAGTTTATATTGCTGTAAAATGACTTTCAAAAACAAATTTAACGTAGAATACTGGGGAATGGTTTGATTTCGTGTGGACAAGGCAGTTTTACATACCAAAGTCGATAAATATATGATTTACCTGGTTGGGACATGTACTTCGGTAGCTGCAACAGAGCGTTAACTAAAGCTGCTTTTTTTCAAGGCCTCGGGCTCGCACCGTCCTGGAATGTCATCGGGAAATATACATAGAATGTACTTGGTGGCGCTGCGAGAGGCTAAACTGACATGAAGATGAGGCATGGACCAAGGCGGTTAAATTTTATGGCGGTGGCTCGTGATGACGATAAACTTCAGTTAGGGAATCAAATATGGTGAGATGATGATGAATCTTTAGTACAGTATATTCTGTATATTCCCGACAGCCTCCCGGGACGGCACAAGCCCGGGGTTTGAAGAAAAGGTAGCTTTAGTTTCTCTGACATGGGCTTATCTTTATTTATGTAGGAATAACGATTCGTGCACTGAGAGCTTTACAGTTATAGGAAAGAAGCTTTCATATAAAAAAGGGTTGAAAAAAGCCTCGCCGCATGGCACGCGCTAGTCCCAAAACCTATGTTCATCCAATTACTTTCATTGGCAACCTGTTATATAAAAGTATAGGGTCATAAAAACAGCACTACGAGCCTCCCACGCGGAACAACAAAAAATACCCCACAACCGATTAACATATATTTTTTCTATGCATAATGCATAGGGTTAATTTACGCGATGATTCGATTTGAGCTTTCTACGAAAACGTTTGTAAGCAGCTATTTATTTGTGTACCTAATTTGCTGTGTAAAAAGTGTGCCGCCTAATTTGTTTGTTTATAAAGTGTTTTTTTATAATATTGATAAAATACTACATGTTATTTGAGGTGTTAACAAAAAATATAAAAAGCAATTTTTTATTTCATCAATTTTATTACAATCTGTTATAAGCATTTTTTACATTGTTGAAAACGGAAACTACTACATTGGATATACTCGTATATCAAGTAGACATGTAGACCGTAGTGCGTCGTATTTTTACTTATTCATGGAAGGCCAAAGTAATTATTATATGCTCAAATGGAGTACAGATCATTTTTAAACCATATTGAAATGAAATTTACTGTATTAGAAATACGTGATATTTATTTTGAACGAATTACAATGAATTTAATAATATTTTTACGCATGATGAAGAAAAATCATCATTATTCAGGTGACATTGTGTCAATATATATTTGGACAGTATATATAATATTCTAGATAAATAATTATATTTATTATACATATATGTATAATCGTGTCGGAAACAACAGGGTCAGGTCCTGTCTGCCCAGAGTTGGCGACGTCGATGGCGTTACTTCCGGCCATCATCAGGTCTTCCTGGGTGCAGGTGTATTAAACATTTATAATGGCAGCAGGGTTTACACACTTTTAAGCTTTAGTAAAATAATCGCAAAAAAAGATGGATATTCGTTATATTAGTGATACCACAATACTTCATCACTACGTACGCGGTATCAAAATTCAGCATGATCATCATTCCATATACGATGCTTAACTGGAGTAAATGGTTGTTACAAACTTCAGTTACAAAGCTTAATCAAAGTTCGCAATGGTCCTCGTCTCATTGCTTGTCAACTTTGTCTCTTGAAGCTCCACCCAATAACTTTCCTTAATTTGATGTATCTTCATGTAGTGAAAAAAAATACATGAAAATATGCAATAGTCAATAGTGTAAAAATTTTGCGAATTTTACGTACCGTAAAAGTTCCAAAATGTATGCTCCAACAAAAGTCGCCACCTTTCTCGTCGAAAAACCTTCCACACTTCCACCTCTCACCGTCCAGATGTCATAAACTCATCCACCTGCTTCTATATATTCTATTTCCGAAACTTATCATTGTCATCGTGATATGGACACACGTAAAAAATGTAAAACAAATGCGAAACCTCAAAAAAATGTAGGGACCCCTCGGGTCCGCAACTGGCAGGCGTAGGACCTTACCTTACCACAGAGTAGTATTTTTTTGATTCTAACCCTTGTTTTTTTTCAAAATTGCTTTGTTGCACAATGGAGAACCTGTTATAGTAAATGTGTAAACCTTTAGTTCTTGAAAGGCTTCCATATAATACTTCCTGAATTATTGTCGATTTAGATCTCAAACAGCATTTAAATTTATTTGAAATTTAATAGTATTATTAAAAACAATATATTTTCAATTATATTTTTGATTTAATATAACATTTTGCTTTGTACAGGTTTATTTAAAATGTTAATAAAACTGAAAAATTATATTTACGATAAGAACCTTTTAAACTAATTAAATTATTAAAATAGGTACAAAAATTTTAGGAATCCACGTACATAATTTAAAATTTATAAATGTTATATATTTTTTTCGGAAATACTTTGAGAATAACATATTATATTGATAGTAACTATTAAAAAATATGTAGATCGGTAATTTTTATAGTATTTTTTAACAAAATCTATGAAAAAATAAAGCACTTCTAATTTCAATAAAAAATATTTTTTTTCCTTCAAATATTCTATTTAATTCTAGTAATCAATAAAATGTTTATGATGTCAAATAATTGCTTAACAACATATATCATCATTTAAACCATTAAAATAGTTCTCATTTAATAAAACAGTATAAGAAAAATAATATCATGGCAGATTTAAACATGCGTCATATCGCACCCCAGTCAGTTTTCTGAATTAAAATATTTAAAAAATTATATATTTGATAGTTATTTGTATATTTTCATTGAATGTTCTTACTTGTGCTGATTTAATTATTCTTCAGTGATTTATTTTAAAAGTCACCCAGCGTGCTATGGAGAGATCCATGCTCGGAGTGTCGCTAAAAGATAGAATCCGAAACGAGGAAATACGCAGAAGAACTCAAGTAGTGGATGCTACCCAACGAATAGGCACACTCAAGTGGCAATGGGCAGGTCATATCTGTCGAAGAGACGACGGTCGATGGGGAAGAAAAGTATTGGAATGGCGCCCAAGAACTGGCAAACGAAGCATTGGCCGACCCCCTACAAGATGGACTGACGATATAAGAAGAATAGCGGGAGTGACCTGGATGCGGAAGGCGGAGGATCGAAGAGGATGGAGACTCATGCGGGAGGCCTACGTTCAACAGTGGACGGACACAGGCTGATGATGATGATTTATTTTAACATTAAACCTTATAAGATACCATACTTTTACCATGAAACTTGTTGGCTGAAAAAAGGTGAACAAAAAATAATATCATTCAGCTAAAGGACTTAAAGTAATAATACTTTCCTGAATTACTTGCTTAAAAAAAAGTGGGACATTTCATTAGCATCACAAAAATATTAAGAGATAAAAACACATTTCTTATACTATGTACTGCATTCACAAAAAGTTCGTTAGGTCTTAGAACTTGCTCGTATGAATTTGGATCAATTCCTATTTGCATGATATAAGAGATGTATTTATGTAAATATTATTTTTTCTTCCTTGATACTTGCTGCATTTTTCGGGGATGCATTTCTTACTGGTTGATTTTTTTAATGCATAACGGTTGCATCAAATAACTCATTATGCAAGTAACGGTTTTTTTTAAGATTACATATTTTTTTGAGCGAATTCAAAACCTGAAAGTTTATATATTAAAATCAGTAAACTGTCTCTTATGATTTTTACATGTTTTCTACAGTATATGATATTTTTTTAAATATTTCACATGTTGTGTAATCATTAGAGCTAAAGAAAAAAGCAAAAGCATTCAACCTGAGAGTAGGAGTACGTGGCAAACACTTTGCTGACTATATTCTCAAGCTAAAAAGACGTCAAGCGAGAAAGAAACACAGTTAACGAAGATGAACTTAAAATTTTGCATGTACGCTCCATATATAAAATATATGGTCAAAACAAATTACAGTTTAAACAAAGTGTTGTAAGCTACTTTTATTTAAGCCTTGTCTCAAGTCATATCAACACTTGAAGGTACACAAATGGGAACATTAATGGTTCCCGACAGCCTGGAAGGCAAAAACTTGGTAGCTTGATGCAAAAGCAATTTTAATATTTAAAGTGTGTATAGGTGTTTGTAAGCAGAACTTTTAAGGAGATCTGATGGCACTCCATAGATTAGGATCACTAACTCTTATTTATTATTTAATAATGTGTGGTATCGAAGAATATGCTCAAAATCCTATGTTAAATATTACGTCATTCCAAATCTAGTAAAAAACGTGTTCTAAGTATATTGTAGTCAACGGTTTTATAGAAATTAACTAAAGGTTAAATGACTCGAATATAATGCAACGAAATTAATTAAATGCACTAATACATACTTTAAAAAATAAACAAAACGAAATAACGCATATAATATGTTAATATTTCATCAACGAAATTGAATAATTAAACTTAAGATTTACTCCGCCGTAACTTCCGTGTAATATAACCCAAAGAAAATTCAAGAGGATAATTAATTACGTGAAGGATTCATGATCCTGAAAAAAAAAACTAAACAAGTTCAGATGCTTACAAAAAATACAAAGAAACCGGTAAAAGGTTTATTTTTTCACTCTGAAAAAAAAAATACGTAGAATGGTTTCGGTTCACCGAGATGCCTAGATAAGTTTAAAAACTAGTTGATTGTGATTAGATTGTAAATTCGACTAGATTATCATAAAAATATATCATATGCAAAGAAAGAAAGCGGGAGCTTTTGTTGTTTCCGATTTGCAAATAAACAAAGACACGCAAAAAACTTGCAAAAAAATGAGCTTTTACATTGTTGTGTACGTGAAAAAAAATCATTTGTATGGTCTGTTACGCTTCTGGACGGCAAAAAATTGCAAAGGGTGAAATAATTTCACTTTTAATTATCGGGATTGTTGCAAAAAGGGTATTTTTTGCGCAAGTTACTGTTATTATTTATGAACTTTTTTCGTTACGACGTTTCGCGATGCGAAGAAAATTTTAAGCTCGCAATGGATCAATCTGGAAAGGTTGTATTTGATTCTATTCTTACTAGATCGCTCTAGAAAAATAAAGTTTTATTGTACTTTAAACACCAAATACGTCATTAAATCATCATCAATTTCATTATTATTTCATATATATAAATAAATGGAAAATAATATTTATTTATTATTTTTATTTTATAGTTACTTTACAACCTTAAATCAGTTAATTATTTGGTATTTTCGTTTGTCGTAAAATTGTTTAATATATTATAATTATTTGTCTTATTTTAATAATGTATCGTAAAAAAGCGTATGAACAGTACATAACCCATCGATGCTTGTGGAGCTTCAAGCACTCAATTTGCTACAACGGCAATGTCGTTCCTAAATGGCCTACCAGCACACCTCGATCCTTTTCTTACATCCTTTTCCTCTTTTGTCGATGGTATTGTTCTACTTGATCTCTGTGATCTTTGACACGTGTCATCTTCTTATTCTTTTGTGTTATTTTTATTTTTTATTATTTTCTCTATTTATTGTATATTTATGTATACTCTATGTTTCTAGATATTTGTAAAAATTGGAATTTCGATTCTGTATGTAAATAAATAAATAAATAACATATTACTGTACTGTATTAATTGTTATCAGTTTTTAAATCAACTACAGGTTACATTTTGATTAACAAAACGATAGTCAATAAATATTTAAATACTGATTAATACAATATATTACGAATTTTATGCAATATGGCTTAAAATTGATTTAACATTCATTTATTACCGCTATTACCACGGTGGTTGCTGCTATCAACATAAGTGTTCCGGAACCGAGATCGCGGTCCCGAAAATACAGTGTCAGCTAAATGGTGACGCCGGAATACCAAGGTTCCAGCATTGAGGATAAGTCCAAATACCGGAATTGATATGGCAATCATTTATGCGATAATATACTCCTTTGTATATCTTAGTTTACAACATGAGTAAGCATTTATAAAATTAATATTAATTCATTGAATTTCAAACACCGCTAATTCTTCGATACCGTTTTGCACCTTGATCCCTTCAATTTATATAGAGTGACAAAATATTGTTATGGCCAATGCCCTGTGTTGTACCCAACTGTATGAATCGACAGATTCCATCTAAACTAGAGATTTTGATTATAATTATTACTTTAAAGACTTTTGGATGCTTAATATAAAATAATTATGTTCAAAAATAACGTTTTGAACATAAGAATTTAATATTTTTTGCATCCACCTAAAACTGACGAAATAATCTCAAATAAGCTGTACTAGCACATACGTTCAATGTATATTGACAAAGTTTATTTTTAAATACTTCCTAAGTGCGTCAAGTTCTAGAATATTCCTTCAGTACATCGCACCAAGAAACAGATCAATACAAGTAATTTCTAAGACCATTAAAACACAACTTATAAATTTTGCTTGCAGTGACCAGCTGTACTGTTTTTACGCCACAAATATTTCTGTTGTGCTCTCCTGTTTGCGCACTGAAAAAAACATTACAAAACAGCCCGCTTATTTACAATAAAGCATAAATATTTCACATATCTTTTTATTTTGTATGATTTTACTTGATTTTTTCGAGTACCTCCTACCGGTATCATCCAGCAACAAACTAAAACACCTTTTACAAAACATATCCTCCGCATTCACTGCCACTAGCCACCCATGCTGACCTCCGTTTCACCCTTTATTACCCTCCTCCCCTCCTAGGGTCCTCCCCTTCCCCCCCTAACCCAGGTTATTCTGGGTCCGGCCGTACCATACACCGTAGTCCACTGGCGAGCCTTCTATTTTGTAAATACACCAAACCAATGAAAAAACCCGCAGAAAAATAATGACAAATAAACTAGTTGACTCGACTCATATGTTGTATTCAATTTCATTTTTCATAGTTAGTTTGCCTTCTACATCTACCAATATAAAACTGCATTTAGTAACATCTATAATCTTTAGATAACTAAAGTAACATTGAACGTGAAACGTACTTAAATGGTGACCGCTTAGATAGTTGCATAATGTGTCGTTGGTTGACTTTTGATATGTAAGATGCTTGAATTCGGTACCGAAAGTAAGAAATCCAGTCTAAATTTGTGAAGAATATTCTATCAAAGCAATACATTAACAACCAAATAACCAATTTTATAAATGCATCTTCATCATCTTTCGTTAAGAAAATATATGAATACGTAAACGATTTCTAGGCTATATAAATACACCTGATTGGTGTGAATTCGATCTCATAAGAAAAGGTCAAAACCTATTAATTTAAATTGGTGGTGGACAAAATTTGTCCTGTGAGCACCACCTATTCATAGTAAATTCCTGTAAAAAACAGGTGACGCGTGAGTGTCAGTATGTAGACTATAACTTTGGCGGATCAACGCTCTACTTGCAGCGCTTAGCCATATGTAATATGGTAAGCGTCATAGAATCCACATATGAGATTTTTGCATTAATATCATCATCTGTCGGTATTCTCTTAGTCGAGCGTAAAGAAATCAAATTGTTAGTCGATTACCTGACGTTTTTTATTTTAACAGTTAATCCACATATAAAACCCAAACATTTTTTTTTCCAAATTATTTTTTTATTGTTTAGGTGTACTTGCGGTATTTCATTGGCAATATACAGTCCAACTGAGGCGAGTTTCATGGGGCAGTTCCACCCGAGAATTTACGAAGCAAATCTTGCCCAGACCCCGGCCTCTCAACGACCCAACCCCTTAAGATACCGGCCCCTACGTGACCCCCACCCATCTTAGACCTCCTTTCTCACACAAACCCACTCCCTAACCCTCCACTCAGTAGCGTGACCTCTTATAATGGACACGCCGATAGAAGTTAGAAATTTTAACATGGGTTGATGACGTCAACGCGACGCGTTGTATGGCAATGGAATGAAAAAAAGGAGTTTAGTAAATTTGAATCATGAAATACACATTAGTAAAGCTGTGTTAACAGTAAATCGGTTGCTAGTCGTACAAAAGTTTGTGGGTTCGATCCCGACTGTGATTAAAATAAATTTATTTTGTATTCCATTTCTTAGAATTGTAAATTTAAAAATAGGGCGTTTCGTGAATTTCATGGCGACTGAATTCTTTATTTAGATATTTGATATGTTACATGAATATGCATGAAAAAGGCTCCCGAATATTCGATCAATATCAATCTTCTACTTCCCAGTATCAATCCAGTGGATTGGTTTGCAGCAACAATATCTTGCATCTCGACCTCCATTCCTCTCGATTATCTGCAATCTTCTTCAGCTCAGCATAAGAGCTGCAACACATGTCCTCGAACATTCGCTGCAAATACTCCCGTCTAGGGCGCCCTCTACAGGTTCTACCCTCAATCATCCCTTCCACAATGTCGTGAAGAAGACCATCGTGACGCATGATGCGACCGATAGTCACTCTGAGATGGTTCTTACTAGGTGCCTATCTTCCTTGATTATGCTGAGAACCTCATTGTTTGTGACGCGGTCTCTTCAGGAAATTCCGAGAATTATTCTGTACGACCACATCTCGAAGGCCTCTAGTCTTTTTTTATTACTTTCAGATAAACACAAAAATTATGTCAATTTAGACGACGGATATTTGATTCAATGGATATATTAGCTCAACGGACATTTAGTCGGATTATTTATGATTGTTTTAAATAAACGAGTATATTTATAATATTACATTTTTATTTGAGGCAATTATTTAAAAAAACGTAAAGGTAACGATGATTTCCTATTTATCGTCTTTTTACAGCAATTAAATATTTCATCACCAGATAGTCCTTCTATTGTTGCACGAAGGCCTCCAGCAGGAGTCTCTATCCTCTTTGATCCTCTGTACTTCGCATGCAGGCTACTTCCGCTATTCTTCTAAAGTCGTCAGCTTGCAGGGAGTCAGCCAATGCTCCTCTTGCCAGTTCTTGGACACCACTCTTTCCTTCACATTTTCAACACTTTTCTTTCCCATCGCCCATCATCTCTTCGACAGTGTATGTTGTGTATTGTTGTTATATATATATTGTGTATCCTGCCCATTGCCACTTGAGTGTGCCTATTCGTTGGGTAGTTTTACTCCTTGAGTTCTTCAAACATCTTAGTTGTAAATTATATTTTATAGAGACACCATACATGTCTCCACAGCAAGTTGGGTGAGCTTTATTTTATGGGTAAGACATGCTGTTAGATATCAATTTTTCTTTCGCTAAAATAATTTAGTCAATTGTAGATTCAACCTTTAAATTTGAAAAAAAGTATTACAGAAAAATCAATTGACAAAAATGACATCAAAATAATGTAAGTCATCAAGCCGAAATATCGTATTTTACACGAATATTTTTACTATAAAATTTGTAAGATAAACATTTTTGCCCAGTCAGCATTTATATTTATGATATACTCGTACTTGAAGTATGAACTAATACAAAAATAATAAAAATTCATTTAGATCTGATAAGAGCTCTGTATGAAACAGGAAGTAATAGAAATGTGACTAGCATATGAGACCTTAACACGCAAATATGAAATGTCCCGTTTTCAGTCGAAAAGATAACGTGAAAATATTTTTAAAAAAAAAATATGTTTTTTTGTGTTGTCTATTATGTGCTCTGTGAAAAGGGAAACACATGGATTGAGAGAGCACACAGAAATATAAAATAAACTGTTCTTCTTCGTAGTATCAATCCGGTGGATTGATTTGCAGCAACAGAATCTTGCATCTCGATCTCCATTCCTCTCGGTCCTCCGCAACCCTTTTCAGCTCAGCATAAGCGCTACAGTTCATGTCCTCGAATACTTGCTGCAAATACTCCCGTCTAGGGCGCCCTCTGCAGTTTCTACCCTCGACCATCCCCTCCACAAT
The DNA here is from genome assembly GCA_022606575.1 of Glossosoma conforme. Classification (NCBI taxonomy): domain Eukaryota; kingdom Metazoa; phylum Arthropoda; class Insecta; order Trichoptera; family Glossosomatidae; genus Glossosoma; species Glossosoma conforme. The sequence goes on from JAGTXR010000030.1 coordinate 1,021,384, forward strand.
ATCGTGAAGAAGACCATCGTGGCGCATGATGTGACCAATCCATCGGGCTCGCCTCTCTGAGATGGTTCTTATTAGTTGCCTATCATCCTTGATTATTCTGAGAACCTCATTGTTCGTGACGTGGTCTCTCCAGGAAATTCCGAGAATTCTTCTGTACGACCACATCTCAAAGGCCTCTAGTCTTCTTTTATCACTTTCAGATAAGCACCATGTCTCACAGCCGTACATTATAAGTATCATGGTGGATTTATTTATGTGGAAAAAAGCGCAATTTAAGCTAGAAACACCCTCTATTGTACAATTGGACAAGTTATGGGTGGTAGTAGGCGGTGGGGTGGCTTGGACGGCGGATAGCTCAAGTAGGTGGAAGTAGGCGGGGGTTAGGTAGACGTTTGTAGGCGGTGCTTGGTACGGGCAGCCATGACCTATGTCCGCTACAAACGTAGCAATAAGTAGCGATGGACAAACGTAGATATAATGGGTAGGGGGAAATTTAGTCGTTGTGAACGGTAATCGGCAAAATCTGAAAATAACACTATAGAGCATTTATTAGATTAATTTCCGTATAATTAGCCTTACTAATTAGGTGGCATTGTGCATGTGGGTAGTAGTGGTCGGTAGTTTTAAATAATAAGTGCTATAAAGCGGGAATGTCGAAAATTGCAAAAATCGCTTTTTGGGTGGTTATTGGGTGTTCAGCGTCAATAGCACATCATTAGCGGAGGTTTTATTAGATTGCTGATGTTATGCAATATTGGTCGCATACTAAAAATGGATGAATCACTGTTTCTAACCTCGTGTCTCTTTAAAAAGGTTCTGGCATCGAAAGCGTCGGGCTTATAATCCGATCTCGTAGAAATCTTAGTAGTTATGGGAAGAAAGTTTGTGGTTCCTCAAAAGGGTTACTAGTCCAGTAAGTTACTGCCTAATATCCCATATCTCTGCCAGGTAGTGTTGTCTTATCCTAAGCTTGCTTTCATTTATGATTATTATTATTAATAACATATCTATATATTCCACAAATGGTTTCAATGAGGACGAAATAGTGCAGGACTCACGAGTATGAAATAATCAATCAGTCTCTTAGTATGAATAAAAACTGTCAGGACCAACCTCAGAAATGGCGACTATTGGTAACGACCATGTGTTTATCTTAAGGAAATGGACATGGTATGGTAATGATGGTGAGTGGGTGGTTGTAGTCAGTAGTAGGCGGGAATGACCAAATCTGAATACAACACTCTGTATCTATCGGATGGACGGCTTTAGTGAGTAGCCTGACTGGATGGCGTTGAGGTGGCATTAGGGTGGCTTGTCCGGTAGGCGGCTGTGGGCGGCAGTGGGCGGGTCTCCGGTGGGCGGCGCCTGGCACGACCAGCCATGACCCGTGGCCGTTTGCGTGCCGCGGACACGACCCCGTTATTACCAACCCTAGGTACGTGTTTATACGATGCGGATCATTCCGTAACGTACCACAAAAATGCTTTCTTGCGCCATTCGCATCATTCTCATGCGAGAAAAATATGCATAATATATTTAATTACGTGATGTGCTATTTTCAAACATGGGTTTTAAATATTTGTTACTTTGCGTGATATGATTAAATAAAATAAAAACATCTTCCTTTTGAACATGGCGCCTTTTCAGTCGATTTATTATTCGAATTTTTAGACTATACATAAACGAGGAATATTCTAGTAAGAAAATATGTCAGTTGATTTTTGAAACTATCGACTTTAATCCTAAATATTAAATAATTTATATAATATAAAATTTTAAAATATAGTAGAGGTAATGCATTGAAAATGATCGTTTTGTGTTGAAACTCATAATTTGACAAGTATGTATTCGATCAAGCTGAAATTAATTTGTGTGTCTATCAGGGAATAATAAGAGAGGCAGATAGTAAATTGTTGTATAATAATGGCTGAATCTGTCAATACATGCTCAATTAGTTTTTTTACCCTGCCCTCTTCTTCTGTCTCTATCAAAAAATAATTGCTCTGCATTAATATTGATTTAATATGTCTTGTCATTGGTCTCAGAAAGTGAACGAGTATTATTATATTCATTTATATTATATGACAATAGAATATGCATTATTTTTTCATCCATCAGGTTGTGTAACGGACATAGCCTACATGACGGGCATAAAAAGCCTTCACAGCGACGTTTACCCGGCCGGAAGTCGCCCCCTCCCCTTTCAGAAAGCTCACCCCCACCCGACAACGAAAGCTCGCCTCCTGAACTTTGATAAACGACCGTAGATTGCCCGCGTGGCCGATGTCCTGTTGTTTTGTTGTGATAATTTATATTTTAATTTTTCACCATTTTTTAGCGATAATAACATATTTTATTTGTTTCATGACAAAGATAACGAAATTTAATTGAATACGCTGCTTGCTTTTTATTATTGCAGTAAATCGAATATGTATACAGAGTCGAGATCATTTACATATTCATTAAACTTAAACATTTGTAAAATATAATAAATAAAATAGAATTTATATGAATTTTTTTCATTTCCATTAGAATATTATTTTTAACGGACTAATCTACTTTATAGACTGACTATATTACAATAGCCTTCTTAAATATACATATACCCAGTGGTAGTGGTACTTACTAAAATAAATAGACTGTCGGAAAGCTCACCCCACCCGAATAAATGAAGACTGATTGAATAATAATAAAAATATACATACTTTGAATATATACTAGCGACATCTATCGTGTTTGATGATAACAATGATATAAATACTAGTTTCAACGCGAGTCGGTCTTTCACCATTACGGCAACAACCAGCTTTCGTCGAGCGGTATGCGACTGCCTGGGCATAGTTGTTTCAAGGTCCGCGGTTCGCATCCCGCTTCTGCCGTTATTTTTGTGCTTAGATTGACGCGTTGAAAAAAGAATTTTATGTACAGTATATGTAATTATAATAAATAAAATAGACTTTGGTTTCCAGAATGACAACTTAATACTTATATAATTTAACTAGACTGCTGACCTTATTTTTAAATGATTTTTACTTTTGATCTTGAATTGGGAAAGGGAATGATGGACTATACGAGCTATTGAAGGACGAACTGTATGTTCTAACGATATTTAATTATTTGCCTAATTTTTTTAATTAATTGATGCCCAAATATGTATATTAGAACCATGATAAGTATTCAACAAAAACATTTTAAAAAAAGCTTGTAAAAAAGGCGTTCAAAACAACTCTTTTCTCTTGTTTACCTTAAATAAAGTTCAAAATGATTTGAAAAATAAGAAAGCACAATAAAACTCATAGATTCAACGTTTTTATAATTGTAACAATAGATCTTTTAAGAATATTATTTTTAAAAATATACAAAAAAGTGAAAATATATATAATCCTTTCATATAATATACCTTTAGAAATATGTCATTATTCATTCATGTTTTAAATAATATTTAACGTCCTCAAAGAGAGTTATATTTATTATAGGAAAAACATTGTGAAATTTTGAGAAATCGAATCGCAGATAATACACAATATTTTTACCAAAACAACAACGAAAACATCTGTGACATCTTCAGATAAATAGGTTTAGCCTTGGATCCAGTACATTCATCATCTGCTGCTCTCCAGGGTCTGTGATCTTCCATCCTCAATGGCGCAGCATTCATCGCCCTTTATCGATAACGGACATCGTGATTACGACCTTAATCTCTTCTTTCACATCCTTTCTTAGCATTCCCTTTGTACAGAGATCCTCAAAGAATCGCTCTATTGTCAAATCAATTTCGGTGCTACCCTTTCATCCGTGATTTTTTTTTCATTCAATCGAGGGTACACTTTTTGGAAATGTTTTTATTTTTTACACAGAAGCACCCAAAAGTATTTGTTGGTATAAAAAATGTATTACTCGAACTAGAGTTTAAAGTCGAATTTAATGAAATACCAAATTTCAATGAGCATGAACTCGTAATTTAATAATAGTATCGATATGTTTACCAAATGGCGGCTAGTAAAAATAAGTAAAGAAAATTCATACAAGATTCATTAGTTCTAAAACTGAAGAATATGCCCCTCACAATCGCCATCATTCAGATATATCAGCTGCCACTATCATTGATTTGTCTCAAGTTTTATCTACACCCAGAGCTTCGCCGTGTCCATTGTACGTACATAGTTATCGCAAGCTTTGAAGACAAAGAACCTTCTCTCCATATCCATTCCTTATCTGGATAACATGGTCACTACAAATTGCCGCCACTTAGTACTGTCAGCTGCCACTGTTCGTTCCTCGTTGTAGAACACATCTACACCTAAATATTCACTTGGAAACATATATATCCCTCCCGACACCCTCTAGAGATGGAGTCTGAATGCTTGAAGAGGGGTAGCTGTAGTATCCGAGATTCATTTTTTGGGTGATTTTTTAATTGGAATTTCCTCGGATCAACGCTCTCAGGCCTAAACCATTTTGTCCAAAAGGGTGGCTCAACCCATAAAGGGCTCGAAAAAATGCGTACGTAGCCATGCTCTCCGGTAAAATTTAGATAAAATATCTCAGCATGGTGTGTCTTAGATTATTTAAGCATATTTCCTAAGCAAATTTATCTAAAACATTTTGTTGTTATCTTTGAAATAAATTTTATATTAAAAGTATTGATTTTTAATAAGGATGAATAATATTAAGGTTTTTTTTGACAACATGAAAAAGAAAAAAAATCGTTTTTGATGAACCAAGAATAATATTTCTGTGTTGCTCTGTATTTTTCTATTACAAAAAGAGAAATCATTCAATGATATTCCTACCCAAAGAATAGCACAAAAGTTTTTTTGCAGTTGAATAATCCGTCACGTACAAAAAACACACAACGTCTAGAAGGGGTCAATCTCGGTACAAAAAATCACCGTACAATTTAGTCCTTCTTCTATCTGAGCGCTAGATGGTTGAAAAAAGTAATATGCTAAAAAAATACGTTTTCAAAAGAAATATTGTTTTATATATGATGTCTCTCTTTTATATTTACTGCTTAATCCATGCACATGTCCACCACCCAAATAATGATAGGTATTTAAGCAGCCAGTTCCTCTTATAAGAATCAACATTGCATCCTAAAATTCAGCCAAATAGTTCATGTTTTCCACGTTTATTAAGAATTACGAGCCGGGAGGTTTCATAAATGTTACATTTGATTCAAGTTCTGAAAGTCTTTTATGGAACAAGTTTCTTGAGACACAAAGACACACGTCAGTTAGAAAAGCAGTGCGTTTAAGAAACAATGGCACTATGACTTCTGTTTTACAATATATAAAACACAGACGTGCACTTGGTACTCTAAATCTGTGTTTCAGACACTTTTATGGACAATGGTCTTCTGAACCTACTCAACTCATCCTTTTTACACTTCAACAAAGTCAGAATATATATATATAATTATTTAGATATTTATTACACGGTGTACAGAACGATCAAAGACCATCAGCTTTGATAACTCTTTCGTAAACGTTACTTTGAAGTAATTTTAAGCACTTACAATCCCCTCAATCTCTGTACGTTCACAACTTAATATCCTTCGTGTACGCAGCATCTAGCCTACGTAATGAACGTCAGACACGTGAAGAACCAAGGCTTTCTGCTGCCATTAAGCACCAAAAAATATATTTTTAGCTAATCGAATTGTATAAATGGTGGAAAAATTATCATATTTTTTATGTAAAAATGTACAATCTATGCTTCATATAATTAATACTTATTTTTTATACACTACTTACAATTCAAAATGGCTTCGAAAGTTCTAGTGATGTATTGTCCAGAGGAGACATAAAATCTGCGTTTTATATAATGTATTAAATTAATACAAACAATGAAATGTGGCCCAGTCAAAGACTAATTCTGCATTCATAAACCCGCAACTATATCCCTTGGCTCAGTGTTTTTTTTTTATATTTGGGGTCCAAGACGCCATCTGGTCCCTAAGGCCCCTTTCTCGGGGTGCAGCCTGACCCACGGGGCTTTTTTAAGACCCGCAGAGCTTTTTTAGACCCGCGGGTTTTTTAGAAGCACTTTTTTGTGGCCCTGGAGGCGCGACCGTCTCGCCAGCGACCCCATGAAGCTTTTTTAAACTTGCATAAAACATCGGTACGGGATACTTTTTCTAGCAAATTATGAGTTACAGGGTTTTTAAGATTACAAGAAAGATTACGCAAGATGTCGGTTTGTTGCGTAATATTATATTATACAATATTGTACAACTTACAATAATATATAATCGTGTCGGAAACAACAGGGTTAGATCCGATCCGCCCAGAAGTGGGCGACGTCGATGGCGTTACTTCTGGCCATCATCAGGTCTTCCTGGGTGCAGCACACTCCAGAAGGTGTGACAGGGTCTGCTCCACGCCGCAGTCACATTCAGTCGGTCCGCTGTAAAACTGCCAAGTCTTTACTCCGGTCCGAAGTCTGTTAAGGGACCTCCATATTCCACCCTTGGCTCCCCATGTTCAGCCGCAGGGTGGCCTCAGGCATCACCAGTTTCGTTGTCGAAAAAATTTCTGGGTTGCTTTGGTGAGTTTCTTCTTGGTAGTAACTTCTCGCCGTATGTTTTGGGCAATGCCCGAGAGTTGATATAGCTTTGATATTAGTGCACGTTTTATTCAGAGCAATATCCACTTTCTTGGTATGGGCAGACCTCGCCCATACTGGCGCAGCTTACTCGCCAGCAGAGAAACAGAGCTAGAGCACTTTACTTAAGCATGTACAACATCAACCTAAAACGGCTCTTCTCAGAGCCAAAACTGACAATGATGACCATCAACATTGAAGGGCTATCAGCTTTAGGTAATATAAAACATAACAATATAAAGCTTTGCAATTAAGTGCTCCCATTTAATACAGATCGTGTAAGAAAGTCTATTTTATGTATAGAAGTTAATGTTGTTTAGCATTTTATGTGCCATACCGTTCATGCGATTGCGATTAAACTTACTTAAACATATCTAAATGCACTTTTTAAACGCAATACATTACAACGCATGTCAGGTTTAGTTAACTAGTTTATATAAAAAAAATAAAAAGTAATCCCTTTCTTGTAATTTAGGTATTTACTACTTAAGTATTATTTAAAATTATGTATAAATGTTTTTATACAAAAATTATGAAGTGTTCTTTATATTCGACATTTCACTGTCTATAATAGTTAGATATAAATACCACATTAAAGGTCTTAAAGACCACGTATCAGCAAAAAATGATTGTAAAACAGAGATAAAATAGCAATCGGATCGCCGGGTGGGGGAGAGCAAATAAGAAAAAAACCGGAAAGGAAAGAGATCACATTTGTGCAAACCAAAAATGAAAGAATAGTTAGAGCATAAATAAACATTACGGTATTTTTCACAAACCTCCGACACTTTGATCAAAGAAAGTCACATTTGTAAAATGAAACCTGACATAAAAATTGAAATCCGATTTCAATTTAACATAAAATGTCACTTGAAAAAACACTGAAATTCGAGAACATCAAACATTAATAAATTATAACATCTTTAATAATTTAAATTATTACCATCTCTATATACCATCTCTACAGGTGTCCATTGTTGATAAGCTATTTTATAAACACCTGTTGGATTTGATATTTCCAAGCAACTGATTGAGGCATGAGCTTAAAGGTAGAACTTTGAAAAAGCTTGCCCGTTACGAAAACTGCCGTCCCCAGGCAATGTGGTCGCCATACTTCTGATCTGCTGAACAAGAGCTTTTTTCTTAGAGCTTTTGTGGAACTGTTCAGAGCGCCCCACACACTTCGACTATCAACTTCAATCATAATAATATTTTGTAAAATTTTCTACAATCTTGATAGTAAATACTTTATAATATATTTTCCATGTCCCTTCCCTTGACTGGAGCATATGATTGTCACGAACTATTTTGTCATCATATGTTTATTTTGATATTTTAAAAATTATTTCCACTACGAATTGATACTTTTATTATCATATTGAATTATAATTTTTAGAGGGATAACTACCCACTAACTTTTTTTTTACAAAATCGTATGTAAAATATCACTACAACAACAAATACAACTAGTTGAAACCTGTGCTCTGTGACACTCAACTTGGATGATAAGATATATGTGTTGCATTTGTGGATTGTGTGCATTGGGGAAATTGCATATATATTTCTGTTTCTTGAATATATCCAGGTTGTACGAAAGAGGAAAAACCAAATTTTATACAATTTATTTTAAAGGTAAAATATCATAGTTTCCTCCACCAATAATTTTAAATAGTTTTTAAAATAATATTATATATATATAAATGAAGGTAAGAAAATCTTTCTAAAAATTAATATCTAAACTAGTTTCAGAGTGTGCGTAGTTTCATACATTTTTTTTTCTCAATCCGTCGTACTCTCTATGCAGTCCACTGCATTTCTGAGGGTAAGTTAGCCACCTCAGCTACGATAATGACGCACATATGCTTCCACTATTCAACGGATGCTATTCTAGCTCCCTTTCCCCCCGATCTCGAAGACAGCTCTACGAGGCATTTTTTTTATATACAAGTCACATACAAGACAATACCACCAGACGCTAATGGAGAGTTTTTTTTTTTCATTTTATTATACTTACACGATTCTTGCCATTTTGATATTGCCTAAGCACTATACGTAGAGTATTAATCTGCCAACGAGATATATGCAAGACTATGTTATCTTCTTCTTCTTCTTCGTGTCAGCGACGTCAAATTATTTTTTCCCAATATCTGGCAACATCGATAGCTCGTGTGTTGCCCAGCATTAGGTCCTGAGATGTGCAACTTGTTGGGCACATGGAGCAGCATCGTAGGTGTGAGGCGATCTGCAGGTCTCCACAGTCGCACAATAGTGTCTCTCCCTGCCGAAGCATTCCCCACCGCTCGAGGTTGTCCTTTGTTCTACCAACTCCGGTTCTTAATCTGTTTAGGGATTTCCAGGTCGGCCAGTCAAGGCTCTTGCCAGTTGGGAGGCCTTCCTTTGAGTAATGAAATCCTCTGGTGCGGTTTGTTGCCAGAGACTTCAATCTTGGTGTTGGGGGTATCTGATTATACAAGCAGTGGGACGGTTGGTTGATTGACTATGTTATGAAATGTATCTATCACGTGTCTACACGATTTGGTGTCATTAAGGACCTCATCAAACTGCTGATGTCTCTAGCTGTTGAACTACATCATTTAACATTGATCAATTTGAGTAATAACTGCTGAACGAGATTTTTGTTAAAAAAAAGTGTTATTCTTTAACTGATTGAATATTTTAAGTTTTCTTACATTTATAATTAAAATATTATTAGTTATGTAAATTCCATCGACAATTGAACCCGGAACCTCTCGTATGACAGTCGATTGTTTGACTCTTGGCCGTGAGCCTGAAATCATGAAACCCGATACGTACGAAATGTACCGCTACTCGAAAAACTGTCCTTTACGAAGGTTATGTTTTGTAAGATAATATAATATACCGTAACAGTTTTTATGCATCACATAATACTTACTAGATTCGTCCATATAGCAAATATGAACATTTTACTCGTATAGAATAGAAAAAAGAATATTTATAAAATAAAAAGAGCTTGAATTTCTAATGATATTCATCACATAGTCGGTCAAGAGATAGATGTGGTCTTAAATTGGTCATTTTCTCCGAGTACCGTAGAATCGTAAACTATCACAGTATTTTTTTGCACCGTCTAGATTTTAGACTTATATTTATAAAATATACTCGGCGTAGCTTCAGGAGGCAGAGCTGACATGGGATAAGGAAAACATCATAGAATATGAGAGTTAGGCGGCAATTTATGATGATAATACTCTCTTACCCTGGAGCGTATATGGAAGCTTTTTTTAATGAAGAAGATTTTTACATGTGACATGAATGATGATATTATCATTGTAGTATATTTGTATTTTCTGTCATAAATTAATCATATGTATGAATCAGCCCATTGTTATCAAGTAGATACTGCTCTGAATGATGCATGCAAAGTCGTCACAGGCTGTCTCACAACAACACCTATTTCAAAACTATCCCCTTGGCTCGGTATCGCACCACCAAACATAAGACGCAAAGTCATATACGCCTAATAAATTCGTTCTAATAAAGTTAATCAACCAACCGTCCCACTGCTTATATAATCAGATACCCCCAACACCCAGACTGAAGTCGCGAAGCAGCTTTATGTGATCCACACAACCTCTCACATCCGACCCTGAAAATGAAAGACTCCAGCTCTGACACCATGTCGCATCACCGAGGATTTCATTATTACAATGAATGCCTTCCAACTGGTAAGAACCTTGGCTGGCGGACCTGGAAATCCATGAACAGATTAAGAACCGCAGATGGTAGAACATAGGACAATCTCAAGTGATGGGGAATGCTTCGGCAGGGAAAGTCATTATTGTGCGACTGTGGAAACCTGCAGACCGCCTCTCACCTAAGATCCTTCTCCATGTGCCCAACATGCCCAACTGCACACCTAATGCTAGACAACAAACGGGTTGCTAGTCGATGTTGCCAGATACTGGGCAGAAATAATTTGACGTCGCTGACACGAAGAAGAAGACCGTATTATATTTATATACGTAAACTAATTTGTGTTAATATTTTAATGATTTCTTTTTGTTGATACTATTCATTGCTTTATTAAATAAAATAATAATATAAAAATATTCTCACAATAGATAAAATGTCCTTGGTATGGTGGTTGTATTAAGCCAGGTACCAATTGATTATGCCATGCTTCCGGCACACATGCCATTAAATGTACTTAACATCAGTATATCATCAATAGTGTGACGATATGACTGTTAATCACATTCCAATGGCATTAAAACGTAATTAAACGATACATAAAGATACAGGCTATAAAAATAAGCCTCACGTATCATTAGAGAAGATAAAACAAGTAATCCTTAAGTAGCATATACTAGCATTCTGCGAAATCGTATTGAATACTTTCTCATAGTGTTAAATCATAATAAAATGTTTCAATACGTATATTTAATAACATCTGAAACAAATCGTTACACGCAAATAAGAATTTTAACAAACTTTTATGATATATTTTGTATGATAAAAACTGAATTTAATAAGTAATGTTTTACAACTATAACTTATTATAATAATTACTTGTGGCGGACTTCTGTTTTATCAATTGTACCAACTTTGATATCTATTTCATGTCTGTTAATGATTGCCTTGTATGTCCCATAGATGTCGTTAGAATCTCCGTCACCAGAGGTCGCTTCAAATACTATTGCATCTATCTATCCTATCAAGGTGGGAGTTGAGCAGGCTATATATAAGAAGACGACTATAAGGACCAGATCTATTTTAACTTCTCTCTCGACCGCCTCTGTAACCTCATAAATCACGCTAATAAATATAATCTCGTTAATCATTCACTGATTTAATATTAAGCTTACTTACATAAAATTCCCTGTGACACTATACCGTGTTCTTATTTCTATTCTTTCTATGTTCGGAATGTCCGTGTATTTCCATTGATCTCTTCCTAACACGCGTAACAATACCTTTTCAGAAATCCACAGATCACAACACTTTCACACATACCAAAAATTCTGACTCACCTATGAAAATATGTAACATGGTGTGTGTTATGATGGAACTATCTCGATTAATCTAGAAATAATAAAAACTACATTAGTAAAGGATATACAGAATTGATGACTTAAATGAATCTTATGAGGGTTATGGCAGCTGACACAAAATTTTATGGCTCACATTTTAGACGGAATTAGTTTTGTTTCCAGGGAAAAATAATTACTTTGATGAAAATAATTCATAATTTTAGATTTTTTTTTGAACAATATTCTCGAATTTCAAGTAATTAATAAAAACATTTACGGTTTTTAAGCTAGATAAATGAAATCATAATACTCGAATTTCGTTAATAATTTAAGTAGGAAAGAAAATATCATATTCTTTCTAAACACGCAGTAAAAAATGTAAAATGCGCAATGTCACCCAACACCTTGATTCTTAAGTTACAGCTAGGGGACTAAATATTTTACTTAATCACCTTAAAACAAAACGCATCTTTCGAGAACTGCTAACAGAGTTTTTTAAAAGGTAAGGTTTTAATTATCAATGAAAATAAAATACATTACTAACCCTTTCGTTACGGCTCGATGCAATACAAATTATACTGTCAAATATACAACTCGTATTTAAAGCATAAATGTACTTATCTGATCTATTTTCATATATCAAATTGGTTTTTCTATCCTTTAGCTATAAGATAATAAAAAACTATTCTAAGAAAGTAGCAAAACGATATATCACGGCTACTGATGTCAACGGTAGGGAAATCTTACACCGCATATATCGGGTACCGATGCGAACATGTTAATTATTATATGGATTTCTAAATATGTATTAGAATATTATTTTATTATTTCAATATTCTAATCTACTTTTATAGATCATTGACTATATTACAATATTAAATCAGAATGTGTAACGATTACACATCATCGGAACGCGCGGAAGTTTTTAACATAGTAAGGCGAGGGTTAAAGAATTTTATGTGTAGTATATGTATATTTAATTACTAAGGTTAATTATTATATGTCAAAAAATTATAAGACAGAAATTAACTTATTCTTAAAGATTCTCTTGTCTGCGGCATAATTCTCGGTGAACAACACTAACTAGTATGTTTCTTTTAAAAAAAATACAGGATCATACTTTGTAGCATCACGATCTGTGATACTTTCAGTGTTATACTCGAACTTGTCGTGCCATAACAGTCCTGTTTGAGCATCGTGGCTGCTTAATTATGTTCGCGGCGAAGCCTTCTAGGATAGTAGTGCTCGGAGAATTTTCATTGATTTCGTGGTAGAAGTTGTAAACGTCCAGCAACGGGTTTCCATAGGACTTGAACCGGATACAAAATGCTCGTATCTCACTCTAATTGGGTGCCGCGGTGCAAACTGTAATTCAATAAATGCATCGTTAAGTTTACAAATATATTGCACTTCGCCGGTCACAGATGACGTTACTCTGAAGCTTATTATAATGCAATGAATCGATTCCCTTTTACTAGGGCACTTTGAACAGAGATGAAATAGAAAAACAGTTATAATAAGTAATTAAATACACACATACAATTCTACATCAAATTTTTACGCATCAATTCATTTTCAAAAAATATCGCCACCCGCGGGATTCGAACCTCGAGCGTTGCACCTTTGATCTGTCCTACAAACCACGCTGTCCACACGACCATTCTCTGCATAGATACGCGAAACCTAATATATATATATACCATTGTTAACATTATACAACAATAGATGTCTCTATAGTATATATTCAGAGTATGTATATTATTATTTTATCATTCAATCAGCTACATTTTTTCACAAGCTTTGTATTATTAGTTAACGAGGTTGAATCCCGCGTTTGCCTATATTTTTTCTGAATGAATTTATGCGTAAAAATGATGTAGAATTGTATGTGTGTTTTTAATTACTCATAATATTGAAATATAGATCAATTATCTATAAAATAAAATTAGAATATTTTCGAATATTCTTGTCTAAAAATTCTACTAAAAATTAAAATCCAAACACCAATAAATAATAAAATTAACACAATATATAATCTCTAACATATGATTAAAATTACTCTGTGAACTCTATACATTTTAGAAAGGATTGCTGAATGCTATATATGGAAATAATTAGTAAATGTGCAGTATATTTTTAAGCACTTAAAGCATTCGGCGTACATTTTTTGTCATTTTCACGTTCTATGTGAAAGGTGTTAAAAATATAATTTCTCTGTTGTCAGTTTAATACAGATTCTTGCGCCAGTAAAAAATTAAAAGTTTATTTTAATTTTAAATATATCAGTAGAATTACAAAGCGATTAAAAAGTAATTTCTTAGTGTCAATGGTAAATAAGTAAAATTACGTAAAAATTATCAAAGCTTTCTGATTCTGTATTCGTAAATACCTTATTATTTGACTTATTAATTAAAGCTTAAATGTTGAATTTTGAAGACTACAAAACAAAGAATAAAAGCTTCTATAAAGACTTAAAAAGTTAAAAATATATTCTTCAAGCTCTCGTTTTCCTGGAAAAACATTAGGAAATATACATAGAATGTACTCGGCATAGCTTTGACAGGCAGAACTTACACGTGATAAGGACCATGATGCGTCCATGGCTACAGCTGTACGGTTGCAATTTGTGAAGACGATATGATCCAGATGGAGATGGAGCAGATATGGAATGAAGTCGATGCTATAACCAAGGCACGCTTCTTCATAGATTATTATGATTTGTAGTTGCCATTACTTTCCATCCGTCCCTGGTCCAGATCGACTCTCGCTATGTCTCAATCACGAGATGTTCGGTCTTCTGCGATGGAAACGGTGCCATCGAAATGAAATCTATGTTTTACTCTCAAATGCACGACTTTTCGTGTGTGGTTTGTATGCCGCTGGCCTGAACAAGTGCTGAATTTGCATGCGGACGATCCAAACGACAAAATACACTCTTTGCCGTGTTTATTTTTGTTGCAGTTAAAATCCGCACTCAATTTTTGAATCCATAAATTAGACCAATGACAATCTTAAAGCGGCTATCCACCCAAAGTAAAATGCCAAGGACGAATGATAAAAATACATTATAAACACATTTCTTGTTAGACCTCCAAAGTAAAGCAACTTATCGCGTGTCATTGGATGGGTTGAGTTGCTTCTTAGGATTAAATTGCCTAGATAGACTTTAGGAGCGTCGGGATAGCCGTACATACAAAAACTGCCGTCTCTTCAAATTTACTTGGAGGTTGTCGGAAATATGTATGTTTCCAAGTGGACCTTTAAATGTAGAGATATTTTGAGACAACCGACAGAACTGAAGAATGGAAATTTGTAATTGTTAAATATTCCAGATCTTGAAGTGATACGGGAAGAAGAGTTCCTTGAGTTTCACTTATCAGAAGTAATGTTTGTTTATTTTTATAATTTATTTCAATTTTATACTTGTCTCGAGAGAAGAATAAATATTTCATAAACATTAAACGCTTTTTCTAGCTCATGAGCCGTTTGTATGAAGACACAATTTTTGTCACTTAAATCGTTAGAATTTTAATTTTTTTGCTAAAATTAAACCAAAGTGCAACCTATACGGCTCTCGTATTACCTGCATTCTTCTTTCCCAAAAGCCAAAGCGGACATGCAAAGAGTTTTGGTAACAGATGTTTGCGTTGTACGCTTGTTTGAGGGTACGATGGATTGACTTTATGAGAAGCGATTTAGTAAGAGAGCGGAAATAGCTGTCTTTTTATTGTTCAGGAGATTAAAATGGAGCAAGTTTTGGGACATAGAGTTACCGCAGTAGATCATAAACTACGGCTATATTTGTCATAGAAAGCTATTGAAAACTATATGCGAGTAAAATGCGCTGAATGAAGGTCTGGGACATACATTGAATGTATTTTTATTTATTTTTTCGTACGAAATTTAAGTAGTACGTAAAATAAGTGTATCTATTAAGTTTGTTTCAACTATCAACGCTGCCATACGCAAAGTCATATTTTACGGGATTGCACATTTTAACTGCAACACGTGCATTTGTAATCGTAATGCTCGAATCGGATGAACACACTGGAACATAAATCTGCATAATAAGCATCGATTCTGATGAAAGCTCTCCGATCATAGAACCGTCGCACAGTGGAGTAAAACGATAACTATTATCAAACATATTATTTCATTAGTTCGTTTAATATAGCGTATGTGAAACTACCCGAAGAATTTCATCCGAAAATTCAATAGCCTTGCAAATAATGAAAATTTAACGATAATTCTTATTACAATGTCATAATTACGATTTGTACACTTAAAAGAAAAAAGTATTCTTTTGTTTAAAATAAGCTTAAACAATTATATTTACGATAACATGTTTCGTTTTCCATTTTGGAAATATTTTTTCAGTTGAGAGATCCATACTCGGAGTATCTCGCCGAAATGAAGATATGTTCTTCGGATAAACTTGTTTTGAATTACATCTTTTAGAGAAACTCCAAACATAAATCTCTCCATGGCATACTGAGTGATCAAAACATTGGGCAAAATACATTTTTTTTATAAATACGTAGTTATTAATATGAGATAGATAGTTCATAAGAAATTGTCTATCACGGTATATTATTTTTGTAACAAATATGTTTT
The DNA here is from genome assembly GCA_022606575.1 of Glossosoma conforme. Taxonomy (NCBI): domain Eukaryota; kingdom Metazoa; phylum Arthropoda; class Insecta; order Trichoptera; family Glossosomatidae; genus Glossosoma; species Glossosoma conforme. Next base: position 1,037,616 of record JAGTXR010000030.1, read on the forward strand.
AAAACTCCATAAACATTACAAAATCAAAAACGTGTTTAAGTTTAACAATGAAAATTTATGAAAAAGTAAGTAGGTTTTTCTCACGGAATGAACCGTGAACGATTTTTTCTCATAAATATAATGTATGAGCAAAACTTTTGAAGGCGCGTTGTATTCGATTCTACGTGATCATATGCCATATCTGTCTAGCCCCTCCATTATTCTCAAAATCAGCCTCTTTTTTAAAAATGGACCATGAATAGATACCCCCATACGGAATCCGAGAAGCCTCTATACATGTCCTATACCAGAGGTGCTCAAAATCGCCAACTGAAAGTCAATGAAAAAAATACAATTCAAATAAAAATACAGTAAAACTTCGATATGACGTATGTCTATTGAACAAACTTCGGATATAACGTACACAATTTCTCTTCAAATGTAAAAATAGTCACAAAAAATTGCAATTGAGAGAACCGAGTTGTGAAAATTCGCAGTGACCATATACTGTCCAGAGGATATATCACAGCGTAAGCGTGGCTCTCGTTAGATTACCGAAGATAAGCAACATTCGACGCGGACCAAAACTTACATGGATCACTGTTGCTAAGCGCATGTTGGTTAGCAACAGTGACTATATACCAGCCTGGCTGTGGACCTCCATAGGACTTCCAAAAGAAATCGCATTATTAGCAGCAGTCTCTTCAAGTCCACGTAATTCTGAGCTTGGAGGTCGCTAGGAACCATATATGCTTAGAGGTAAATGCGGGCTGAACACAAGAGTTAGGATGGGATTCGTGGACCGTAGACCGCAGATTTTTTAGCCAGGCATCTTCGGCCTCCGTTCCCTGGCGATGGCGTCCCCGCGTCACGCCCGGCCGTCACGACGCACTGGTCTCCGTACCGGGCGTGCGGCTCGCACAATGCCACGCTCCTTTCAGTAATTGGGCATTGATGTATGTGAGTACAGCGCTCGACCGGTCGCCGAGGCGTTCCCACCATCACTCATGACGCTCATTCACTCGCAGAAGACAGAGGCTGAAGGGTTGACGAAACGGCCAGTCGTGAAGAAGACATCGTTCTTTTTCCCCTCCACCACTTATCATCCACAAAAAAGCTTAAATCAGAAGACTAAATGCTCAAAACTGCACAGTTTAGTAGTACATTAAATATTTTTTTTCCTATTTGCGCAAAATTTCATGCACAATCCTCGCACCTCGAAACTTGATCAAAACAAAATGCCATCGTATCTTCCGCATACTCCTTTACGGTTGTTTATATTGGAACCTCATCAAAACCAAATGCAGCCGTATATTAGGTTGTGAGAGCAGATTCCTGCGTAGAAAACTTGGGGCACGATGATGTGACTTTGTGTGGAATGACTAAGGCCTAGTCAGCCTTCGATATTACAGTCAAGAGGTTAAGGTGGACTTGGTAGGAAAATATACTTACGATGCCTCAAGAGAGAATATATTAAGCTGCCTTCCATACAGCATCAAACCATTTCGTTCCTCTAACTGAAGAATATGGCTGTCACAAACGGCCTCCACAAAGTCTGTCACATAATCTTCGCCTGATGTCATGTTAGCTCTATCCAACAGTTGCACCGAGTACATTGTATGTATATACTCGTATAGTTTCCGATGGCGTGAGCCCGCTGGCTTATAGAAAATGCCGCTAATAGTTCAGATTATCCTGCAGTATCCTGTGTATGCCCCAACTGTGTCCACCTTCGTCTTTTTCTCAGTATTATGTATTTGTTTATTAGCGGCTTGTTTAGAAATGTTCCCCAATAACCTCTATTCTTCTTTCATACTAAACGCATTAGCAATGTTTCTAACCCAACACCGTACGTTAAATTATATATATAACATATGTTAAAGTATAAAGAAATAAAATGTAGAAAATAGATTATGATCACAGCGCCTAAAGGATATAATATTAAAATAAATATCCACGACAGAATATAATCTACGCATCAACATTAATTACTATGGTCATTACAGCTACCACATCTGACCGTTCCCATGGTCTACGCGGCCGTACCAAGGATCCCATCTACCGTGTGCTTTAGATACGAGTGCATACCATAATTACCCTTTACTTTTTATTAAAGTACTTAAAAATAAAAATCAAGAAAATTAAGCTTCCAAATTTAACTCTGACGTTATTGAGTAAGTGTGCTGATTAATAAAATTGCAATGCTTTCTTATTTATATGATTTTCGTAAAATTTGATGATTTAAAAAAAAAAAAACAGAGATGACGAACATACACCAAAATTCGGGCAAAATAATATGAAATAAGGCAACTGTACTTTGTTGGCATTCATTAATTAGCATTTTAAAGGAGATCGGTTGACTATGGGGTCGGTCTTTATACCAGAAGGTATACTTAAACGTTTACTATTTAAATAGTCAAATAGTTAAACACTTAATTTTTAAATAATATTTTTTTTTATGTAAATAAATATTACTCAACACGATCCATATACAAGGCAAAAAATAGCATTTCCTATTAATTTTTATTTTGCTAAACATAATTAATCATGTTATTATGGTCACTGAATTTTAAAGTTTACTTAGTCATAAATCGTCATATTACGTGACACTTTATTTTTACTGTACAAATTGAAACGTAATATAGTCACGGTATTTTATAAAGTCGACGTTTTCATATGAAATTTTCCTACGCGCGTGCACTGTACAGTTTGCCCATAAGGACGGTCCAGCCCTGGCCGAAGACAATTAAAAGTTACACAATGGAAGGTAATAACTTCGCTCATGTAATAAGCAATGAGAGTAATGACAGTCTCCAAGTGCAACACCCGCAGTGTCATCAGACCCAGGAAGGCGGAAGGTCCCTCAAGCATCTCGGCAGTTAGGTCATTACGCGTCTGACCGCACTTCAAAGCAGAGGTTCTCCATTTGACACAAAAATTTCCTCAAAAGGTTTATAATGAATAAATCAATAATTGTATAAAAAGATCCGATGATGAGCCATTTGTGAAAAGCGTTGTTATATATGAATATGATTGAGAAGTATATTGAGAATGGGATAACACTGCCTGGATGGGATATAGCGTATAATACAACGAACTGATCTGATACCTCTCAGATTACCAAACACGTGACGTACTGTTTCAATTAGCCTGTACAGCACCCTGTATTAGCTTCTTTCTCATACACGGCAGCATTTATGACATCCTAATAAAAATCCAATACAGCAGTATAATCCGTTATGAATTCAAGTTCAGCATAGAATATTAGGAATACGATGATTTGACGATAAATAGGAAGCATACACGGTAACCTTTCATCCTACAATTTGTAAGGAGACGATAGTTAATCTTGCTGGGATATGTACTTTGGATGTCGCAGTAAAGCAAAAACTAACGTGCACATGCTTAAGACCCCATGTGTTTGACATATATTCAACTATTCACATTGTGTACTCGGTTGAACTTCGTTTCTTTTTTCACGATTGTAAGTGGAGTAATTAAAAATATTTGTACATGTATTTAATTCAATTGCATTGATCCTTTGAACGTTTTGAAAGAAACACCAAGTTGTAGTGAAGACATTTGAAAAACACTGCAGTAAAATGGAAAACGCCTGACAATTTATCTCTTAGATTAGTTTACTGAAGGCACAAGACCTCAGAAAATCAACAGAGTGTAAACTTTAAAGGTAGCAAGCATTCTGCACTAAGGTAATTGCACGATATCATACGGAAGACCAACGACAATATCACATTGTAAGCGCGGTTTTAGTTGGATCACCGATGTTAAGCAACATTGAAAGTGCACCAAAACACGGATAAGTTTCTTGTCGCTTGCCGTACGTAACAGCACGCGGGTTTATTTGTCCCTTAAAACGTTTCTGAGACCCTTCAGCGTTGCTTACTGTTGTCATATGGTAACGAGAGCTTAATCAGAGATTGTGGCGTGATAGCTGACACGATAGCCGCAAGAAGGCCGGGCAGCGAACTGCGAAGTGCGGAGTCCGCCCAGGGTTATTGCACCTTCCTAAGCACGACTCTGGCGAAGAAGATTATGATGATGGGGAGACGACGCTACGCAGGCCAATTGTCATCGTCACCAAATCACTGCTCATAACTGTTGATGCCAAATTGCTTCTGCGACCGCGCGCGTGCCGCTTCTTAACCACGTTGTCGGTACCTGATGGAAGATAATTGGACGATGCAGCATCAATTTTGATTATAGACAGTCTAATACACTTATTTATTATATTATTTTGTAGTAAAATGTTCTTTATATAATCGTGTCAGAAACAACAGGGTCAGACCCTGTCTGCACAGAAGTGGGCGACGTCAATGGCGTTACTCCCGGCCAGTATCAGGTCTTCCTGGGTGCAGCGTGCAGCTACTGGGACAGAGCGCACACTCCAGAATGTGTGACAGGGTCTGCTCCACGCCTTAGTCACATTCAGTCGGTTCGCTGTAAAACAGCCAGGCTTTCATTTGTGTCCTCGTCTTGCATACTTCGGTCTGAAGTCTGTTAAGGGATCTCCATATATTCCACCCCTGTTCGTGTCCAGGGGCTAGGTCCTGTAAAATGTACTGTAAATTATGTATAAAAAGATCGTATATGCGATATACACTTGTAATCGACTTATTAATGGTATTATGCATAAAAATATTGCCTATTATTTTATATTTTGATAACTTATGCAGCAATGCTTGGCAGTAAAAAAGCTCCATTGATTATATGCAGTAGATGCCGTAGAAATATTAAATCAAATAATGTTTCCTTACCGTAACTACAGCCGGTCCGCATAACCCAGTGGTAAAGCGATTTTTCATCATTTAGAACCCGACCACGCTTGTTTTTTCAAAATTAATTTAATCAAATCTTAGATTTACACAGGTCTCCCATAAGGTAGAGCCGTCCTTGAAGAACAAAAAAAATGTCTACGACTTGGGAGCGTCCGGTGCATTATTCGTTTTTTTTTTAAATAGTACACTGATGATTGCACACCCAAATATTTATCGCGAGCTCTTGCCCTGCAGGCTCCCGCAAATCGTCTATGTTTCCATATGAACCCTCGGGTATACAGGTGTTCTGGGACAAGGTTTTGAAAATCTGTGCTTACAAAACTGTGAAACGGCAATTTGCGGTGTCCATATACTCCAAGTATGGAGCGAATGTCTATTATTGAAATTATTCATAAAGTTATTAATATTAACAACTGGTGAGTTAAAGAGGAAAACATATAAAGAAGTAAAATAAAAAAGTTTAATAGGAATGAAATGAATTTAGAAAGTTAGGAAATAAATAACGTATTGAAATTCTCGTACATAAAAATAATGTTCTTCAAATGTGATTATCACATGATTTAAAATATTTTACAATATTAGATCCTCATCTCGAAACAGTCTCCGATTATAAATCTGGATTCCCACCAACATGAGATGAAAATCAAATCAAATGGAAGCCTTAAGATCGTTGAACCACAAAAAGTGGATTAAATGAGAAATTATACGTTTTCACATTACAAATACCGAGCGCGATATTTTATCATTTCTCTCGACTTCCGACTGTTGTATCAGAAAGCTTTTTTCGCAGTTGTGCAAACAATGAACTACCGCTATTATTAACGACAGGATCGCAAAAAATGCTAGAATAGAAAACTAGCAAGCGCAGATTTCTCGTATGCGTTTTGAAATGCCTAACCACGTAATATGTTAAGAGTCGCCAGTTGTTCGTTCGCTGATCTTTGAGCATTGGTAAAAAGACGATGAATGGTGTGTATTCTTCCTCCGTTGGCTGGAGATATGTGGTTCTCATTGAGGAGGAACAATGGTGTCGTTGCGGAGGAATGGCTTCGATGGCCTACCACGTCAAACAACAGACATAATCTTATTAACTAATGTACAAGTTAAAGAATGTTGTAATTTAATTTTCATATTTGCTTTGCTTCACGCAACTTTGAATCGTTCTCATATCACTACGCAGTAAACCGCAATTTTTGCATTTTTTTCGTAAAATATTACGTTTTTTGATAAAATATATATCAACGTTTTTACTTCTTTTTAATGAAAATCCTTTTTTTATATTGTATGTCGATTAAGAATGTTCCCTTGGCCAACTTTGATTTTTTTAATTTTTTCTTACGTATGATGTGTAATGTATGCAAATTTTACAAGTTCCTCTGAAGAACTTAAAAGTTTAATTTATTTTAGCGATAAGAAATTGTTCGTAATTACTTTTTTGCATGTTTAGTGATTACACAGCACCGAATTGCGTTTATTTTGGCCAGTGCCGGCTTTGGACCCTGCGGCGCCCTAGGCCATTTTTTTCTGGCGCCCCATATTGTATGTATTTAAAAAAATATATGAGACTGGCCTCGGCGCCCTAGGTCACCACCCCACTGCGCCACCTCCTAAAATCGGCACTGCTTTTGGCACAGTAAAGAAATGTTAAGGTTCTATAAAATGCTTAAATTACAAGTAAACCTATAATAAGCTATTATTATGAGTATTAAAATAGTTGCATTCAATTAAATTTCGACATTTTTTAATAATTAGCTGCTAATATGTATTAAAAAATCGACAGAATTTTATTTTTCATTCAACATCTGTTGTATATCTGAAACATGGTTACCACAAATTGCAGCTATTCAATTATGTCAGTTATCATTGTCCATGTCTTGTTCCAAGACGTTTCTGCACTAGAAGTTCCACTTGAGAACATATACATTACACGATAACCTTTAAGGCATGAGCTTGGGGACTAAAAAAGATCACAAATGTACTGTGCAAAGCATAATTTAAGTGAATTGTTAATCAAATATTTTAAGGAGATTGCACATGATTAGCTGGATGCTCCCGAGGCCTATACTATTTGGTCCAAAAAAGCAGCTTGACCTTAATAACAAAACGCATTGAGCAACAACCGGCATTTATGTTTCACACCTCGACCAATGCCGCTTAACATCATATTTTTTTTTTTTTTTTTTATAAATCTTTATTTAAACATGAGATACATGCACATAAAATTATAAAGTGAGTATATATATTAAGTTTAAAGAGAGTTATCTTTTACTTAAGCTACATTAATTTTATTGCTTAATTTTACATGAAATTCCCTAAAAACACTAAGATATATATTCTATAGAATCCTTGAAAAGGAATTTTTTACATGAGTGAAAAAACTTAAACCTAGTTAACATACTTAACACTAGACAATTTAAAAACACAGAAAAATTAAAGAAACAGTGAAAGGAAAAAGAAAAAATAACATAAGTTCAGCCGCTTAGAGCTGATGATGGTGAGAGCTGCCCAAAGACATTGATTCCCCTAACCTTCTGATCAGGGGATTAGTGTGTGTTTTGGTGTTAAGGTGAAATTTTAGTGTTAGCCTAAAATGTTGGTGGATAGTGGGGATTTTATTTTGGATATGGAGGTGCTTGAGGTTAATTCTGAAAGGTGTATTGAAATGATTTTAATGGCTTTATTTTGTATGACCTGTAGTTCAGTAAGGTTAGTTTTTGAGTTAACAATCCAGGTCGGTGCAGAGTATGTAAATATGTTTTTGATTAATGATTTGTAAATTATAGTTTTGTTATGACGTGAAAGGAGAGATTTTCGATTGAATATTGTTGTCAAGGCTCCCAGTGCGGCCAGTCCGTTGCATTTGGCCGCTTCTGTCTGTGAACCCCACCGAAGTCGTGAATCGAGAATAAGTCCCAGATATTTAACTTCTTTGGACCATTTGATAAATCCAGAATTTTTATAATATTGAGGGGGGGGAATTGCTTCGTCTTTTGCTCGTGAATATTATGGCCTCTGTTTTGTTGTAGTTAACTTTTAATTTCCATTTTTCAAGGAAAGAAGTAAGTTGAGTAAGTCCTCTTTGGAGACGTGACCTTATGTGGTCGAGTCTTTTGGAGAAAGTGAGAATGGCCATGTAATCAGCATACAGCGCCAGTTCACATCGTGGGGGAGTGGGAATATCATTGATATACAAATTGAATAGATAAGGATCGAGCAGGCTTCCTTGCGGAACACCTGCTGTGACGAGTTTGAGAGACGATTTGGAATCGTTAATGGCGGTTGTAAATTTTCTATCACAGAGGTAGGATTTTAATACGTTGATTAAATATGAAGGTGTTTTTAAAAGCAAGAGTTTATGAAGAAGACCATTGTGCCAGACTGTATCAAAAGCCTTCTCTAAATCGATTAGTATGATGCCTGTGGAGATTTTTGTATTAAGATTATTTGAAATGTTAGAGGTGATACGGGTTAGTTGATGGATAGTGGAATGTGTGGGTCTGAATCCAAATTGTTCGGGAATTAATATGTTTTCATGGAATTTCGCTAATCTACAGAGAATGGCCTATTCTAGGATTTTACTAATTGCAGAAAGCATGCTAATGGGACGGTAGTTTATAGGATTGGAGTGGTCTTTCCCTGGTTTTTTTATTGGAATAACCAAAGCAATCTTCCAAGTTAATGGGACGTAGCCACTTATGAGACATCCATTATATATTTTTGTTAGGAGTATTATAGTTTTATGGGGGAGATTTTTTAAGTGAATGTTTTTGATTTCATCTAAACCAGGGGCTTTAAGAGGTTTAAGGTTTTTTATTAAAGAGGATTTTTCAGAGGTGTAGATGAAGGGAAATGGTGAAGTTTTTAAGGAGAGCATGCTGATGGTTTTGTTGACAGCTAACTCTATTTTTGGGTCAGGTTGTTTTTGAGACAGGGCAAAAGATTTTGAAAAAGAGTCAGCAAGGGAATTGACTTTGTCTACATCGGAAACGACTTTACCACCAGGAGAGTCTAGAAGAGGGATGGGAGATGACTTATGTCGAATGGATTTAACTGTCTTCCATAAGATGTTGTTTGAAGGGGACACGGATTTAAATTTTTTGTCCAGAAGTCATTTTTTAAGGTGGATATTTGTGCTTGAATCTCTCGATTAAGTGAATTGATAATGGATTTGAAGAATCGGTCTTTGGTTTTTTGCCAATATTTCCTTAGTCTGTTTTTAAAGTAAATTAGTGACTTTATATCGGGACTGAGGACAAGGGAGTGCGGTTTGTGAGGTGTTTAGGGGATTGTAAGCTTGTCCGCTTCTATGATTCATTTGGTTAGTTCACTCACTGCGTGATCAATAGATTTAGGCGTGTTTATTGTTTGAGATGATAAATGTATGTTTTGGTTAATATAGGATTTGAAGAGTTTCCAGTCAGCACGGGAATAATTACTTTGAGTTCTTAGATTTCTGGAAAAAATACTACTCAAGGAAAAGGATACTGGGAGATGATCGGAAGAGAGTAATTGTTCAGTTGTTAGTGTCGAAATAGAGTATACATTATTTGTTAGGACCAGGTCGAGTGTAGATGGATGTATGCTATTATGTGGGTAATGAGTAGGAGAGTCGGGATATAAATGTTAAAATCTTTTTTTTGGAGGTGATGGTATAGGCTTTTCCCATTTTTATTGCTTCGGCTGCAGTTCCACATTTGGTGTTTTACATTGAAATCGCCACCTATGACAACCGACTTTCCTAGGCCTAACAATACATCTATGTCTGATGAAAGGAGGGTCTTGTTGGGAGGGTTGTACGGAGAGATTATTGTGTATGTTGAGTTTTTGTGTGGTATTGTAATAGCAACTGTTTCCATGTTAAGAGTGAGAGGTGTTAATAGTGACTCGTGCTTAATTGAATTGTGTATGAGTATGGCTACCCCACCGCCGTTGCCAGAGACACGGTCGTTGCGGTAGCAGTGATATCCAGGTATGTGAAATGATTTGTTTGGTTTGAGGTGTGTTTCTGTGATGAGTATTATGTCTAAACTCAGCTCTCTTGCCATCTCAGCTAATTTGTCCCCCTTTTTCAGGACACTTCTAGCGTTCCATAGTATTAAATGACATTAATATAATGAGAACCCCGCTTAATATGTGCTATTATCCAATATTTTCAGGGTATTATAAAACTATCACATATGTTTACTATATAACAAACATTATATTAATTATGGTTTTTAAAAAAATCTTTAAAAGCATTTAGTATATTTTACAAAAATGTCTGTTTGTGTCCATCGTCGAATACTCGAACACGAACCTTAACAGTTTCAGCCTCTTATTTCCCCAACTTGAGAAAATCTATTTATGGCTTCGTCCCTCTGTGTCCAAGTTTTTTGTTAGTCCTTCCTCCGCGTCTAAATGCGTTTCGGGACGACTCCTGTCACCCCCTCTTGAGGTGATTTACACGTGGAACCTGGTCCCCTAGGCACGTTGAGATTTATCACTTTACCGTTAGTCTAAACTCTAAAGTCTAAACTTAACTACGAAGGTCATTGTCGATGTAACTAACTTCTACTAAGAAGATAACTGAATGACAACACTTTAAAACGAACATAATACTTAAAAACACACGAACTGAAACCTATTTTCGGAATATATATACATAATAATATGAACTTCAAATAAAGTTGAAAAAATAATATATATTCTTCTCATTTCCATTAAATATCATATGGTCTTTAAATACTCGTATTGCTGCCATTTATTTCAGTCAATTGATATTAACGACCTAAAGAACTCCTGGGTGGGGGCCCGAGGACTTGCAAAGACGGTTGCTGTAGTATCTGGGGATTTTTTGGGTCATTTGATAATGAGAAGTTCGGATATTGAATAAGACACTTCCAACTTCTGGATCATTTAGTCTTGATGACGGTACAACTCAAATAATTGTTATATTTCAAACTAACGTTAATTAATTACGTGACGAAAAACGGCTTACAAAATGCTTTCTCTAGAATTGCGTCCTGTTTTAACTTAGAGAATCTAAGTGTCATTTTTTATAAGACTTGTTAAATATTTTTATTTGAATTAATATATAAATTCCAACAAAAAAGTTAAACTTCTGCTGAATCGATCTCTACAATTTTCACAATAACTTATCTTTAACCTGTTCGCATCGGTACCCGAAATATGCCGTTTAAGATTCCCCTACCATTGACATCGGTAGCCGTGATATATCGTTTTGCTACTTTCTTAGAATAGTTTTTCATGCATCATCTGATAGCTAATGTGATATATGAAAATAGACCAGATAAGTACATTTAGGCTTCAAATACTAGTTGTATAATTGACAGTATAATTTGTATTCCACCGAGCTATAATGAAAGGGTTCAGAAGTTTGTACTAAAATTTACTTTATCACTTCATTTCATAAAAATACAACGGTCCTCTTAGACGTTTGCACATTGCACAATTCTTGAGACATTTCAGAGTTCATGGTTTCGTTCGAAAAACGTCAAATTTCTCTTAAAAATTCTTCGTGGAAAAAAGTGCAATAATTTGCATGTGCTGTGTGGTGCACAGCCGCCTTGCATACGTCGCAATAACTTTGGTCAAAAAGTGAGTCGCATCTTCCCACGGCCGTCCAAGCGTCTCGCGGTCATCCTTTTGCATCCTGGAGAGCTTTAAAGGAATAACTACATCCTTCTCATTCGGGCAATGCTCTTCCCGCTAAAAGCTCTATAACAAAGGCTATATAAAGTTCTTATGTAGAACTTAACACGTTATAATTTACAAAATAATAACACCATCATTATGTCCGCTCTCTTTAGTGGGGCATTTGGTCGTCACAAATTGGTGCTATAAAGCTATGATTTTCGCCTCATTCCATGTCAGCTCTGCCTTCCGTAAGTCTGAGTACATTCTATGTATAGTTTCCAATGGCCTACCGGGATGGAGTGAGCTTAGGGGCTTGTAAAAAATGCTTCTTTAGTTTATGTTCTCCTGCGACATCCGATAAATGTTCCAGCTTCTAAGCTAACTGTTGTATCATTTCACTACCTGTCGCTATCCGCTCGGCCACTTCCACCACTAGTCGAGTCGAGAAATCAACACGTATTGTATTAATTTATACGTATAATTTACAAATGGTGCATGTTTTCAAGCTGCATGTAAATAAACATCAAGATTCAATCAAATATTTATTCAAAATTATCTTTTACTAATTTATATATTTAAGTGTTTTCAATGAGAGGTATATCATAAGAAAAATTTATACCTATTATTTTTGTATGTGTTTACCAGTTGTTAATTGTAATATTGATATAATAACAAAGAATATTCAGTGATTTCAAAATATTAAAATATAGTCTCAGAAGCACACCAAAAATAAAATAAATCGAGTACACCTCGGGTATACCAATACATTTTACACTTTTATAGTACGCCCTCTCGGGCAATGAGCTTTGCTTTAAAACTTTTGTTAAAAAAAAGCTTATCCTCTTGTTGTTTGTTTTTGTTTCGAGATGTCCGCTGAGGGCGTTGTGAAAAAAACGAGCTGTCAGGCGCAACTTGGAGCTTTCGACCAGCGAAAAACAAAGAGTTGTACAGATTTTATTATAATTTATTCACAGTTTTTATTATAATAAAAACGATATTATAACGAATGATAAATTTAATGAACGGCATGCGTTGCATTATGTTTATAAAAGTGATTTTGCTTACATTTCTTACTTTTAAGACTTAGAGAAACTAACGCGGCGTGCACAGAATTACTCAAGTATTTTTCATCGTACTTTACATACACCGGTCTAGTACTGTTTCTGCACCATTTCACTTCCGTTTCCGTCCAGTTACTAATTCCGCTTTAACACAGAAACCTTTGCGGGCATGCAAACAATAACTTCTGTAAGTTTTATGTAAATCGGTTGAATGATATAGAAACGCATATTCCCACTCCTGTATCATTCCCACTCCCATTTTTTTTATAAATTAGCACCAGCATTAAGAGGAGTTATATTTATATAAAACACAAGAACCTTAACTGACGAACCTAGAAATCCCTGAACAGGTTAAAAACCAGAGTTGGTAGAACAAATGATAACCTTGAATGGTTTAGCAGGAAGAGTCACTGTTGTGCGACTGTGGAGACTTGCAGACCGCCTCACACCTAAGATCTTGCCCCATGTGCCCGAATAACTGTACATTCTTAAGACCTAATGCTGGGCAGCACACGAGCAATCGATACTGCCAGATATTGAGCGGAAACAATTTGATGTCACTGACACGAAAAAAATATTATTATGATATTTATAGATTTGATTGTGTACCTCATTGTAAATATTAAAACTCGAAGGATTTTTAAATCATAAATGAATTATCGTTTACTGGCCGCTAGAAGATGCGCAATTAATTTATACTTTCCTGTTTAGTTTTCAGAAGTTTTTTGTTTGTTAATGCAATAATCTTGACGGGCGCATATTCGGATGTTTTAACAATTTGCGAAAGAATTACATTATAACTATCTTTGCAATTTTTCGTCATCAATCACAGTGATAATATTGAGTCATCTTATTAAATCCAAGTGATATGCAGTTTTGATATCGCTGGTGCATGCGATTTCAGTCAAGACGCGACACATGTGCAGCGTGGCAGACACGTGGTGGTCGGTACATCGCCCGCATAGAAGCGGCCACACGTGATGAATATATGCTACACATGCATATGCGGGTGGATCAATATCACGCTGTCATCATCATAGACAAGCATTCAATAAACAGTGTTTTTAATCACGCTTTTTAAGGAAATCGAAATCAACCTCTCACCGGCCCTGAAAATGAGAGACTCCAGCTCTGGCAACAAGTTGCATCAGAGGATTTCATTACTCCAAAGGAAGGCCTTCCAACTGGCAAGAACGTTGACTGGCTGACCTGGAAATTCCTGAACAGATTAATAACCGGAGTTGGTAGAACGAAGGACAACCCCGAGCGGTGGGAATGCTTCGGCAGGGAGAGTCACTATTATGCGACTGTGGAGACCAGCAGACCGCCTCATACCTAAGATCCTGCTCCATGTGCCCAACAAGCTGCACATATCAGGACCTAATGCTGGGCAACACACGAGCTTGGTGAAAACCCTCCCTGTCCCGTCCTGTTTTTGGAGACCCAGATGGGGACCCGTTACTGGCCGCACGCAAAAAGCTACTTGTTAGAGAGTGGCTGAAGGCTTTCCCGTGATTCTAGGTGCATCAGTTAGATGTCAAATAGACCTCAGTCTAAGGCTGCGAAATTAGTATACTACAGCGAGTCTCGAATTGCCTTCTTTGGTAACACGTTGCTAACCACGAAATACGTGGGAATGGATAAGGAAATGGTAAGGTTTGGAAATCGAGCTATCGATGTTGAAGATACTGGGCAAAAATAATTTGACGTCGCTGACACGAAGAAGAAGAAGAGAAAATCGAATGATCATAACAACGCAATAAAAACTATTTAGTCCTAATTATTATTTTATATATAAATTATATTGTACATCCTAATTGTAGTATATGACCGTCATCATCCAGTATTTGGATATCATTCCAACACTTTTTTCCCCATCGACCGTCAAAGACTTGAAAAGACGGCGTTGAAGTATCCGAGACATACTTTTAAATTATTAGTTAATCAGTTTTTTAAGGAATTTGTATGAGTAGCCCGACGCTCCCGATGCCTGGAACGCCTAATCCTAAGGAGCAGCTCAATTTAAAAGAGTGGTTTAACCGAATATATTAGTACTGCATGAAAAATATCACATTTAACAGTTTATGAGTAAAGTAAACATTACAAAGCGGCACCTTTTAGTATTTTATCAAATTACTGAATGGGATCTCCTTTGTTAAAAAGCAAACGCTGCGCATTCTTCCATTTTTCATTTGAGGAGCGCATCAAAAAGAGAGGCATTCCTTGAAATTACTTGAGATGATCACGTGAATGCACTGCACACAATGCAGGGCCGGACTAAATAAAGAGATGAAAGGCGCCGAATCAGATGGACCCACAAAGGGACCTTTCCAAGGAAGCCTATACCATGAAAGTCCAACATTTCGGAGCATGAAGAAAAATGTCAAAAACCTCGTTTTTTAATAAAGCTGCTATAATCCTACCGAACAGTTTCAGACGCAATGAAAATAACAAATTAACTAAAGATGGATATTTTCTTTATAATATAACACATGGTAATCATGTTTCTTTTTAAATTACTGAATTTAGCAATATTAGCTGCTGACCAAATTTTTTTGGGTGGGTGCCTATTGCTCACCTTGGTCCTTGTATCATTGGTAAGATTGACTAATGTTTTAGGAGGAGACAGTGAAGCCTTAGGAAGGTTCTAGATAATAATCTGATATTTTAAATATTCTGATAATATGCCTCAGATACTAGATTCCCTTCCTTTTAAGTCCTCAGGTTCCTGTCATTAAGGTCGTAGAAAACCATGTTCTTAGGTTTTTTTATGTAGACACATACAGGAGAATACCGACAGATGGTGATAGTGATGCTGAAGTCTTATATGTGGAATTCTATGACGCTTACCACGGTACACATGCCTAAGCGCTACATGTGGACTACAGCCCGAGATTCACGCATCATCCTTATTATTACAGGAATTTACTATGAATGGGTGGTCTTCACGGGACTTTTATCTACCACCAATTTTGATTAATAGGCTATGACTGGAATTTTACGGGTGACAGTATTAAATTCACACCAAACGGGGTATTTCAGAGCTCAGAAATCGATTAAATATGCTTTTTTTTATCTCCGTCGGGGATCGAACCCACGACCTTTGGCTTGCAAAGCAAACGCTTTGACAGTTAAGCTATACCCGCTGGCTTTTAGATGCAGATATGCCTTGGTATGAAGAATGGATATGGAAGAACTATATGACGGCAATTTGGGTTTGACCATAAATTCCAAAATATGTAATGGATATGAGAAGAAGAAAATAAAGTGGATTATAACACGGAAAAATATTTTTTCTAAAAGTATTTAAATAGGTACCACCGTGTCGACCTGCGGTGTACAACAGGCGGTGACCCACATAAGCAAAGGTACACTATTGTAGTCTGTAAATTAATAATATTAAGCTTGTGAATAAATGCAGTCTGATTGAATAATAAAAAATAAAAATAAACATACTTTGAATATATACTATAGCGACATCTATCATACGATGATAACATATATAGAAGTTCCAAGACGAGTCGGCTCAGGCGGAAGAAATGGCCACGGTGGCCGAGCGGTATAATCACCTGGGCAAAATGGTTGGTTCCAAAGGTCCGCGGTTCGCATCCCGCTCCTGCCGATATTTTTTCTGAATGAATTGACTCGTTTAAAGAATTTTATGTACAGTATATGTATATTTAATTACTATTGTAGTCGTTCTAGTATGGACTGCCTGTAGATAAATGTGAATATTACATGTTTGAAGCTTGCGGGCCATGGCTTTGTCGCGTCTGATTAACACCGAAATTTCTCATGTTTTTTACCGTCCAGTCGTCACGTTCCGTCCAGCAACAGACTGCACACCTCTGCGATGGGGCGATCAAGAGATGAACAGTGCGTCACTACTTCATACACAATCTTATTCGGCTATCGTTTTCATGGGCGTTGGTCATAATAACCTTATATATAAGTATTATTTTTGCCCACTGCTGTGCGTCTCAATATTGTGAAAAGACCATATGCCCCAGTTAGGAGAGCAGAGATGAAATGATAATGATGATTAAATGGCCCTTGCCTTGAAAATTATTCGCATCTATCTTTCCATACATACATTCTGATAACATAAATTTCAATACGATTACATGTATTTTTTTTGTATTGATAGTGTTAACCCTTTCATTACGGCTCGGCTTGAGTACAAATTATACTGTCAATTATAAAACTAGTATTTGAAGCATAAATGTACTTATCTAGTATATTTTCACATATAACATTGGTTATTGTATCCTTAGCTATCATATGATACATAAAAAACTATTCTAAGAAAGTAGCAAAACGATATATCACGTCAACCGATGTCAACGTTCGGGGAATCTTATGACGGCATATGCAGACAACCGATGCGGAAGGGTTAATACCCTGTAAAGTATGCCCCTTTCCATTCAACTAAATATTTGTTTCTTATTTACCCGTAATATATCACCACAAATTGTCGTCACTTATTTCTGTCATATGTCATTATCTATGCCTTGTTCCAAGACATGTCAGCACCTGTAGGATCACTTGTGATATACGAGTATACGGTTCCTGATAAAATTAAATCTAACCTGATTTTCCGATATTTTTTACAATGCTGTATAACAAACTCCTAAATATACCTCAGATACTTATGCACCGTCTCTTCAAGTCTCCTCTTAGGTCTTACCAGGTAGCTAGTCGAGAACTATGCATCTTTCTAGAACAACTTCCGTGTATGTAGATGTCTTGGAAAAGTCATGAAGATTGGCAGCTGACAGAACTGTGTCTTATCAGCTTCTATGAGTACAATTTATTTTCTCAACGCATATAAACTCTATGCAGTTTGAGCAATTGTGCATAAATAATATGTGAAATGTAAGAAAAATACTTAATATGAATATATATTTTGTAATTTTTAAATCGGCTGACACTAGAACAGTTATAGTTTAAACATATATTTCTATATTTAGTGGCGCCTATGAGGTTATCGCTAGCCCAAAAATGACCCTTCTGATGACATGTCTTTTGATGGCTGTACGTGGTCGGTCCGCGGACGTATAAATAAGCAGATATCTGAGCCTCGGAATCAGAGTAGAGGCAAAAGTAACAGGTAACTCGACACGCACCTAAGAGCATCTTCAAGAGATCCCTGTAGAGCCTCCGGGATAGATCACAATAGTGGAGGAGCACCGTTAGGCTAACGATGTGATGCTTTGCTGGATTTACTGCAATCCTCGTGGGAAGGTTGCCGCTTTGAGGAATCAAGGGCATCTCGAGTAACATGTATACAAAACAATGATGATGTTTTAAGTAATATTACGTAAGACTTATAATATGAGTTGTTTTCGCTCTTTGAGTATCTGTGCATGAATAGTAAGTTCTGTATTTTTTACATGTTGCTGTAGGAATCGATAGTAATCAAAGTCTAGTTAAACTATTTCTTTTTTATGCAAATTGAATCATGATTTCCGAAATATTCTTGTGGCATTAAAGAAGGAAAGAATTTACAGTTCATTCGTGTCTTCATCTTTGATATTTGCGTCTCGCTCAAGTGTTTTCTTCACTGTGATATCAGCTTGATATTTACCAATATTTTTGTTTGTTAGTTTTAATTATATAATATCATACGGCGTTTGCATACTCCATTTTATTTGTTATGACAGTTGCTCCATTTCATGTTGGTGCAACTGTCATCGTTAATTCGCTCTTTTGCCGCAATTATTGGCGGCGCTGCATGGCTCAGTATTCCGGGCAGTTCGATCGAGACGGAATTAACGTCATGTTACGATCGAACGGGGAAATTAAGTCTTCAATAAAAATAAACGCAAATTGTGCTTCAAAAACAAGTTCTTTTGCTTCGTAATCTGCTCCTGCATCCATTCCTCCACGCAGCCACATGCTGAAATGAATATTTGGAATTCTTATTTATTATGTTTAAGCGTTTTAGTAGTAAATTTTATAAAATTTAGTTAGAACACTCATTCTTTATTTCCTTAAACATAATTTATTTGCCGAAAAAAGGATGGCTAGCAATTTATTTATAATTAAACATATTTGGAAACAAAAAATATTGTTTCCAAATAGTATCGTAATGATTTCTTTTTTATTCTAATGCGTGCTGAAAAATATTATCCCAACTAATTTGACCACAGATAAATAACATATATGGGGGCAGTAATTTCCATGGCCTACTCCTGTAAAAAAACTTTAAAGAAAAACACCGAGATGTCCCCGATTGGCAAATTTCGATTAAAATTCCCTTCGCGTTCTATCGCCTGAATCTCTGGAATAAAGGCCTCTGCGTGATGCGTGAAGTTTGGACTTATTCACGGCCATCCCTTCAGAAATATACAATGGATATTCAGTGCCCTATTCAGCGATCGCAAACTCTTGACCAAAGCGTTTATTCGCATACCCGTTCCATATCTGGAGCAAACCATCGTCAAAATTTTCTGCCACACAGTTCTGTTAGCCTAATTGTCCATGACACGTTCCAAGAGTTCCAAGGGACAACACCCTGAGGTTCAAATATATGCCTAAAATACTAGCTGCCGACTTATTAGGTCCCTGAGCGGCTCCTGCCCTCGAGGATGTCGGGAAACAAATATGTTCTCAGGTGGTCTTCGGGTGCAGAGATGTCTTAGGACAGAGCATGACAACTAAGTGATGAAAATTTGTTGTGGTCGTATGTTTCAAATGTGAAACGAACATGGGGAAACGAAAATGTGACAAAAAAAATAGAGACGAGCAACCATGTTGTATTACGCATCTTTCCTTAGATTTAAGCAAAATATAGTCAAGTTAAATTGATTCCACAATATTAAATTACAAAACAAATTATTTTTCATAGATTCCTGAGGAAGAATAAATCTCCCACATACAAAAATATTTATAGACTTTCACAATCAAATAAGTTTTACTTCTACTCCCATCACCTTCGACTTTATAAAGCATTATATTAGGTGAAATGGAAAGAAATTACATTTTTTCTGGTGCATCTTTTTAAAATATATTTTAAACCGGTTGTTGGTATTTTTTGAAGCTCTGTTTTTACTATTTTCCATCTTGACACACTTTTTTTGGTAGATATATTTTTTTTTATTGGATTTGCTTTTTTTTTTGGAAAAAGGTTGTGTTTTCATGAATTGTAAAGCTTTAAAGTCCACCTCGCGAATAGGATGGGCCGCGTCCTTGGTTGCGAGGGCGAGGACTCTGGCTGACCTGCCGCAGACAGGTGGTAAATGTACCTGTGTCCTGAGATCCTGCGAAAGGTCCGAGGTTTTGTGCCCCAGGTTCACAATCGGCTTGATATCCTGGATCAAAAAAATTAAACGTGCGCCACCAACGTGTTTTTTTTATTTCACTTACAATAAAGTCCAACCTGTACCACCTGATTAAATATTTTTACTAAATATTTTTTCGTTACATGTCCTTAATGATGTCCCATGCAAATATTTTTCGTTATTAGGTAATTACGATTTTGCCAGTAACCTTTTTTAAATATCCAAGAAAAACGGTTCGTTAGTTAACAAAATAGATGTGTAAAATCAGGAAAAAATCAGTTGGACATCCGATTAGCAATAACAGGATCTTAGTAAGAAAGTAAAGCAGAAGAAGGATAAGAAATGTGTGAAAATTAAACACGAAAATGGAATTATTGATATTTTTGATGATTTTTAATCGGATTATTGGCTTGAAGCTCCCTAAGCCTGGATTATTTGGTTCTTAGTAACGACTCAACCCAACCAACGATAGGCGGTAATCCATGTTAATTTTGATCTGTGTCCAATGTTGATAAACTTCAGTGATCTTACATGATCAGCACTTGCAATGTGTTATTGTGAATATTTCTAACCGTTAAATACGTCGTATTTTAGCGCTAATGGCAGTTTCGTCGTAGCTTTTTTACTCACTTAAAAATATATGATTCAAATAACTAATGGTATGCCTATTTTCAATGACTTAAAGCATTTTAACGCTTTCTTATGTCTGGATTCTAGGAAATATTATTTATTTACTTAAAAAGTCTGGAATAATGCTAAAGAAGGCCGGAATTATGCTTTAAAGTATAAAGTATTAAATGATTGATACTTAAATTTAATAGCGACTATAAAACTTTATTTATTTTTCGTTTTGGCGCACAGCTGGACTAGGGGAAGAATTGACCATTTAAAAACGTTTACTATAAGGGAGGGTCGTGTCCATTATTCATAAGAAGAAAAAAATCGGTCACAATGGGACATGGGACGGTCCACTGGACCCGCAATCTTTTCTTATAATGCCCTCTACGGTAGAGATTATGATCGGATGTTTATATGGAATACCTGCTGAATTAAGCTTTTTCACGTGAAACTCCTCGAGGGATGAAAAATGTGTACGAATTCTTGGACATGTGAGCCGAAGGAATTTATACGTAAAACTATTATTCGGATGAATTATTTTTTATTTTGATTTCAAATAAGCGTTATTTATTTTATTTTGTGAGCATTTTTTTATTTCAGCAAATTAATTTTTATTTGTTTTTCATCAAATTTTTATTTGTTTGTTTTGACTACTAATATGACTGTTTTATTACGTAATGTACTCGATTGTGAATTTTTACTTATATTTTAAAGTATACTCATATATATATATAATCATGTCGGAAACAACAGGGTAAGATCCTGTCTGCCCAGAAGTGGGTGACGTTGATGGCGTTACTCTCGACGGTCATCAGGTCTTCCTGGGTGAAGCTACTCGGACACAGCGCACACTCCAGAAGGTGTGACAGGGTCTTCTCCACGCCGCAGTCACATTCAGTCGGTCCGCTGTAAAACTGCCAGGCTTTCAATTGTGTCCTCGTCTTGCATACTCCGGTCCGAAGTCTGTTAAGGGACCTCCATATATTCCACCCCTGGTTGTGTCCAGGGGCTAGGTCCTCTTTCGGGGCAATCCAAGCATTCCTCTCAGTTGCGCCTTTCCACATGCTCAGCAGCAGGGTGGCCTCAGGTATCACCAGTTCCGTTGTCGACTGTAAAAAACTTCTTCTTTATTTGAGCCGTGTGGTTATCTTTTATATTTATATAAGTATACTCATATAGCTTATAGAGCATGTAAGTCACGGTCTTGGTTATCACAAATTTATCGCTGCCTGGTATACTTGATCACCTCCGAGCAGTGTAATCCCATCCTAAGTCTACTTTCTCTCCTTTCAAACTACACATCGATATCTACAATCATTGATAAGTATAGTCGACATGAGCTGCCCCTAAGGATCAAACGGTTCAGATCTCAGGAGCATAGTGCTAATTACACATTTTTCTTAAATAAATTGATAACAAACTGTCAAGCTCTATAAATACTCCCTGGTTGTTGTGCATTCCACCTCTTACCAGTCATAGCCTTATAGTTAAAATACAAAAAAAAAAATTTGGTGGATTTGTAGAATATAATTCAATATTCTATTACATTATTTATTATTGAAGATATAATCAACCATTAATATCCAACAATTTATACACAAAAACAATTTCTCAACAACAAAAATTTAGCGCTGTTCCGTGGCCATTTGCTGTGCACACTTAAATCTAGAAATTAACACGTATTGTATGACTGATATGCAGAATAACATATGCCATATATAATACATGAATATGCGTTGCAAAGGTAAGTGGTTCAAATCCCAGCGTCTGTCGTTTATTTTTCTCAATTTTATTGATAAGTTAAATGGTATTATATAATTTGTATTTATGTATTAATTATTGAAAATATAAATAACTACGAGCGTCGATAAATTATAAATTGTATATTCATGAATCGTCCGATACGGACCGAATACGAAATGCCGCAAATAAAAGGTAAAAAGTCAAGCGATAATGCATCATAAATATTAATTGATTTAAGCGTATGTCACTGGGATAATAACACGTTTCAATGAAGGCTCTGGTGGTCGATACTGGGCGACGATCAAGAGTTAGACGGGGCGAGGCGACCCTCATGACCTGCGTTAGCAACAACCTCCCACGCATGGAACGCCTAACATTATACCCCGAAGACCGATCGGTGATTTTTTGAATACTAATATTTGGCGTAAACTCGAATTCAATCTTCTTTATCCTAGCCATTTCCCATCATCTGGGGTCGGCTCTCCATGCACATTCGCCATGTCTGTTTGTCCTGCGTTGCTCGGTCAAGCCCAGGGTTTTCAGATCCTTGCTTACAGTTGCAGTCCAGGTTGTCTGTCGTCTTCCAGGTCTACTTCTCAGCGTTGGTATGTTGAGGACTTTCTTCGCCATGTGGTCCTCATCTCTCCGTATCCCGTGCCCATACCATCTTAGGCAGTTTTCTCTTATCTTTTCAGGTATGGGGCCACCCAAAATGAATCCCGAATATGCTTATTTCGAACTCTGTCCAATCTTGTCACACCGCCCGCCCACCTCAGCATCTTCATCTCTGCCACATGAATCCTATCCAAGTCACGTTTCAGCGGGGTCCAACACTCAGATCCGTAGAGCATAGCTGGCCTTACAGCAGTTTTGTAGATTTTACCTTTGATCCTAACTGGAATCTTGCTGTCACACAAAACCCCAGAGACAGACCTCCATTTCAGCTATCCTGTGTTTATTCTATGCTCCACGTCAGATTTAGTTTTGGCGTCTAAGGATATCACAGAGCTTAGTTATTAAAAAGTATCAACCTCTTTTATGGGTGTATTCTGTACGAGGAGTGGTGTGTCCTTAACTCGAATTCAATGCGCTATTTAAATGATTTCGTCCTCACCGACCTTCCATGTGAGCAATACTTGACGCTGGGCCTTCCAAGATTGCATTTGTTATAATATTATTATATTATAATTTTATTTTCTTTTTATTATATATTAAATTAATATTATTATAATATATATTTTATACCAGAATATCAAGTGCTGCGTTTGTATTGAAGCAATTTACATGAATTTGTTTGAGATATCCACTGGCGTGCGACAAGGCTGCATACTTACTCCGTTTCTTTTCACCCATCATTATATACTTCATCATCCACCAGATCGAGCTGTGGCTGTAAACGACTCTCTCAATGTCTGTGATCATGAGTACGCTGATGATATCGTCATCACGATGGAGTCATGAGATGAAAACTTTCCACTGCTAATTTGTATAATATCATCGACAGATTGGAAGAAAACTCACATCTACTGGGCATGAGAATTAAGCTAAAGAATACTCAGTTTCAAAACAGTGCTGATTAAACGGTGCCTATATTGTCCCTATCTAACAAAAAACCAATACAGCGGTATACTAAATTTCAAAAGCATAACATTTCCGTAGAATGCTAAGGGTAAAATGGTTTCCCTTTGTGAGGAATGATGAGGTGAGAATGCGGACAAGGCATTCTACAAGGTCATAAGGGATGAGGCGAGGACAATAACGGTTAACAGAACTTTACGGTGGCAATTTGTGACGATTATATGCTCCAGTTAAGGTTGCGGACGTGAAGGTTATGTTTGTAATCATTTTTTAAGTGAGACCGCTTTATTTACGAGTATACTATATTGTTGTTCTCTCTCGTCAATCGTTCACTGAAATTTTGCAAAGTAAACTCCGCCTACCATCCATTTCTATGCGTTGACGACTGTTTCGTTTGACTGATGTAATGATATTAACATTGGTGTACCTTTGATGGAGGAAGGCGTTGACACTAAAGTGACCGAAGCGCTTTGCCAGGCGTCCCACGCATGCTTCGCCTAACCAATTCCAGACTCGCCCCTCGTTCGGTCGATGATTTTATGCACATCACGAAACCTACACTTAGTTATAAGTACTGATATGCTCTTCTCAAAGTTGGAAATCGATTTACTTGATGAAGGATGCAGGATCAGGTTCACAGTATAAAGAACTCGTTTTATTTTCACAATCCGCGTTTATTTGTCAAAAAAAAAAGACCGTTGTGGCACACGCCATTTAGGCATGCCCACCACGGTCGCGAGCGTTGTTCGACTGCCAGCTCACGGCACGCTCTGACATCTCGGCGCTGTCAACTGCCACTGCAGAAAAAATCGAATTCAATATGACAGTGGTACCAACAGGAAATAGGCCCACTGTTATAACAAATATTTTGGCGTATGAAAAACTTTTATTATAAAATTAAAAATAACATTAGATGTGCATGTCAGGCGAGCGAACAATAATACGAGACAAAAGATTATTTTTTGAGGCTTTACGGCATCAGCTTAAAGAGCTATATCAAGCTGATATCAGTACAAAATAAGAGTAATATATCGATCATAATAATCTTTTTTCATTTTTGAGCTTAGGAGGCTGTTTTTGCAACTCGAATGTCCAGCTAATATGTCATCTTTTCTGTGATCTTCCTGGAGATAAGATGGCCAGTAGTATCTTGTCGACTACTGTGCTTATTAGTTACTACTCTTTCAGAAAGTATTATTCCAACGTGAAAATTAAGTATCTTCTGATCTTTCCCAAAGCACGACATTTTCAACGCCGCAAATCTTTCTTTTTTCAGATTTTTTTACTTTGTATCGGATTGTCAATCCTACAATGAAACGGAGACTCAGTAGTTAAAACATGTTTTTTGTATTATTTTGTGGTGTCAGCTTTCGTTTTAATGCAATATGTCATAATTGAGTATACATGAGTTTTGTATGTCCTCACTTTAGTAAAATAATACATAAAATAAATATATCTTATAATAATTATAATTATATTTAAAAATATACTTGTATATGTAACGGATATGACAAAAATAATTTACTACAATTCTTAACAACTGATAAAATTCACAACCATTTTTTTATTTAATTGTATTTATTTTACACAAAAAAGTGTATTTTATTAATTTCTATACAAAAAAAATATTTACATAAAGTTTTGTTAAAATCTATAATGAGTCATGCTTAAGCCACCTCATAGGACCAAATGGACCTTGCTCGTATTTCAAATTACTCGTTTTAACTTCTATATTCCAGATAAGTACACCCCCGCTCGCAGCCATCCATTGTTTTTGATTCCAGTTTATGCTTGTGGAGCATCGAGCACTCAATTTGGTACAACAGCAATGGCGCTCCTAAATGGCCTACCAGCACACCTCGATCCTTTTCTTACATCCTTTTCCTCTTTTGTCGATGGTATTGTTCTCCTAGATCTATGTGATCTTTGGCACGTGTGATATTCTTCTTCTTTTATGTTATTTAAATTTTTTTATTATCTTTTGTATTTTATATTTATGTATACTCTGTTTATTAATATTTTGTACCTTGGAACTTCGGTTCTGTGAAATAAATAAATAAATAAAATAAATAGCCACTCACAAATTGTGTTCAACATATGCTCCGGAGGCAGAACGGATATGCTAAGAATATATTTTTGTCAAATATTTTGTTATACTGTATTCTTAATTCGTTAACTTGGCGTATGATAATGATTGGTTATGTAATATTGTCTTTATTTGTGATGGTTCGACCCTGCATTCTCAGGTGGGTCCAGGTGTTGCCCAGCGCGGGCCGCGGCTGGGCGTGGCCCGCGCCCGCGGTCCATTCAATGCAAATACTGGACCAAACCCCTCGACGGAAACTCGCTTCATCAGCATCACATCAGTACCTGTGCTAAGACGCAAAGCGGACAAGGGAAATGTGTTCTTAGTGATGTTAAGCAATACTCTGTAACCAAGTCAAATTAGACGAATAATTAGAAAACATTGAAAAAGATAAATAATCGTTCAGCGAAAATAGTCATAAGCGCGGCTCTCATAAGGTAACGGAACTGGTGAAACCTGAGGCCACCCTGTGGCTGAACCTGTGGAGAAGCGCAACTGAGGGGAATACTTGGATTGCCCCGAAAGAGGACCTAGTACCAGGGGTGGAGTATATGGAGATCCCTTAAAAGACTCGCACCGGAGTATGCAAGACGAGGATACAAATAAAAGCTTAGTAGTTTTACACTCTGCGGCGTGGAGCAGACCCTGTCACACCTTCTGGAGTGTGCGCTGTGTCCGAGTAGCTGCACTCAGGAAGACCTGATAATGGACGGGAGTAACGCCGTCGACGTCGCCCACTTCTGGGCAGACAGGATCTGAACCCTATTGTTTCCGACACGATTATATATATATTAGATAAACGCTAAGCTACATTAAGCGAGGACTTAAACTTAAATGTTTCACACCCATTGTTGCTTACCGCGTGGTGTATGTCGGGTTGAGCCGTTCCTTAGGCCGCCACTTATATAGTCTTGAAATGATAAGTTCCAAGACACCTCTACACCTGAAAGTCCGTTAATGGTCCTTAATGCCTCCTGGGTAAAATCTCGGAGTCTTCAATAGACTGTACTAAAGTAACCAAAGGATATTTTGGTTGATTTCTGAAAAGGAATAGGAGATCGGTTGATTATTCTATATTGTATTGACGCTCGCGTGGACTGGACTTTTTGGTCCTAAGACTCATTCAACGACACGCGGTAAGCAACCGGCAAACTCTTGCATGTTTTGATCGGAGTGCATTATTGCGCAATTTCGGTGATCGTACGACAACCGCAGTTAAAATGTTATATTATCGTATATCGTGGCTCTTGGGCTTAGCCGTGTGTGGTGAACTTCCTTCGACCAATATTTCGACCGCCATTGCAGGGGTCTTCTTCAGGATTGATGATTTATTTAGTTTTCAGTTGGTTTATTCAGATAATCTTTTTTTTTTAAACTAAATAAATCATCAATCATTAAAAATCGGTCGAAATCCCTGTATGAATAATATCAAATCTAGCTTTGAAAACCTAAGAAGCTATCCTGTATAAATAATAAAAAAAGTTAATTATCATTGATACATTCATAATACATATACATTTCTCTCTTACATGTGTTAAAGTAAAAAAAATGCAAAAAAACAAAATGAACTATTAAAACATGTATTCTCTGAAAATAATGCGTTAAGTCCGTCTAAAACGTAATGGTAATATGAAGTGACGCTTTTTGTGACAATGGGCCGGCCATTGTTGTGTCAACAAATGACACGAATGACGGCAATTGACGGTATCGAATGGCTCCCGTGTCGCAAGTGTCTTCATTGTCATTCACATCCCCATTGTCGGGTAATGGACCAAATGACGTTACTGTCTAAATATTTGTCTTTCACACAAAAGACCGGCGGGTACTTATGTCATACATAAGTGTCTTACACTTTTGAAAGATCTTTTGAACTTGGAATCGCCATGTTCAATGGTCAAATTTTTTTGGACACTTTTTTTGTGAAGCCTGCTGCATCTGGCGTAGGTATTTATGTTGTTTTTATTACGTATTTAGAAGAGAACAGCTTAAAGTACTTATTAGCTTTAAGCGTTAAACAATTATGCGAACAAATATATCTGTTTATTGTATATTAGTACCCGTACATATTGTTTCAATATCACATCGTTATCGCGGCTTTCGTAAGATCACCAAAGTTAAGCGGCATTAGGCGCCGACTAATCCTTGGATGGCTTCTGCCTGTTGCAAACTATGTGTCACTGGTCAGGTGGAGCTCTTCTTTAGAACCAAATTTTTCAGGCCTAAGGAGCATCACATTAACAGGGATCAGACTGTTCAACAACCAAATCGCGCCGGATG
Source organism: Glossosoma conforme (assembly GCA_022606575.1). Classification (NCBI taxonomy): domain Eukaryota; kingdom Metazoa; phylum Arthropoda; class Insecta; order Trichoptera; family Glossosomatidae; genus Glossosoma; species Glossosoma conforme. The sequence continues at coordinate 1,065,673 of JAGTXR010000030.1, forward strand.
TTGATATATTTCACGTAAGGGAGGCCCAATTCAGACATGAACTCCACGACTTTCTTTGGAGGAATAATTTGTTGGAGTCGTCTGTTTGATAAGCATTGGGACCTTCTATTGCTTCTCTTTATTGCATTGTTCTTAGTACTTAATCATAAGTACCTACATTTGTATATATTGTATTTTTTTAATTTTATGATTAATTCTTATTGTACTTCAGAAACGAATTGAGTTGTTCAAATTTGTAATGTTTCTGTAAGGTGAAAAAAATTAAAATAAATAAATTTAAATTAACAATTCACCCAAGATGATGCCTCGGATATTACAGCTGACGTCTCTTCAAATCCTGGAGCTTTTGTCCTGGGGGTCATCGAGAACCATATGTTTACAGATAAATCTTCGGATGTCATGGTAATGGCAAGTAATATAACTGAATGGCGGCAATTTCTGGTGACCAAATATAGATCGGATGTGAAAAAAATAGTAGATATTTCCTTGGTTTACAATGGTCTGTAATTCAGTCTAAAAATCTTTAAATAACCTTATTCAGATATGATTTTTTCAAAATTAATTGTTTCCATTATCAAAAGTTTACGATAACATTAATATAGTACAAGTATAACCAAAAAATAGGATGCATTTATACCGAAGAAAATTAAGCACATGTTTTGATACATATCAAACGCCCTCAATTACGTGTATTGTCTCTCACACTTTGGGAAAGATAGAGCGTATTTTCGCACTCCATGCGCAATATTTGGGACTCGCAACTATGCTCGATTTCGAAAAAAGTGCCACCCATACAATGCTTGTATTAGCCTCTTACTTCTACGAGTGGCTGCTAAGATCTAATTCTTCTTTATCGCGTCAGCGACGTCAAATAATTTTTGCCGAGTATCTGGCAACATCGATACCCCGTGTGTTGCACTTGCACAGCATTAGGTCCTGAGATGTGCAGCTGGTTGGGCACATGGAGCAGGACCTTAGGTGTGAGGTGGTCTGCAGGTCTCCACAGTCGCAAAATAAGATACAATAAGATCTAATTCAGCTGTATGATATTTTAAGCAGCATCTCGAGTAGAATACTGGTAGTATAATGGCTTAAATTTATAAGGAATGACGTGATGAAGGACATGATATTCTTATATATTACAGTTTGAGACAAATTTTCATACAACATGTACTTCGGATGCTGCAAGAAAGCATACTCTACAGTGCTCTTACTGTAGTGGAAAGCTGTCGTTAACTATACATATAATGTACTCGGCGGAGTTGTAGTAGGCAGAGCTGACATGAGATAAGGCGAATATAATTGTAGTTTCTTGAGAATAATGTCGGCAGCTTGTAGTGATCATATACTTCAGGTAGAGTAACGGATTTTGATGATGATAACTAGTTCTAAGCTATGCTTACCTGCATTATTTCCTCTCAGGTATTGTTTAAGACCAGGTGTGCTACCAGAGGAGCAAATGTCATAAACGTCAAACAATAAAATCCTACAACTTCATCAGCTACGGACCACTTTATGGGATTCTGAGAACGCCACGAACCAAGTCGCTATTGCAGACGGTCAATCTAAGGTAACGTTGCAGATTTATGTTCTGAAAACCATTCAGATAGTCTTCCGCACTATACGTTAGGGTTCATATGTATTTTACAAACTATACTAAAATAACAGTATTTTTCGTGTAATAAAATGGCGTGTTATATGTCCGCATCTTGTTCGAACAACAAGGTGTAACGGACTTGCATGGCGACCGCTCCGTGGCACTGGTTGAGTCACCTGTTAAGACCAAATGGTCCATGCTTTATGAGGATTAAGCTTATTATCTCCTTCAATTTAAGATTTAAGTCCCCAAGATTCTGCCCTTGAACCATATACGAGTATGTTCAGAGGAGACAAGTTAGCCATTACATTTATGTCATCTTTGGGCGTTGGTTATTTTTTTCAGGAGGCTGAACGATGATCCCTTTGCTCCTGAGTGCAGAATCATGTAATTGATTATTTTTTTCTCATATCCGTTCCGTATCAAGAGCAAATGATTACGACAAATTGCCGCACTCAAACCGGGCGGACGTGTCTAGCTTCGTCGCAACGATCACCGTTTGCTGCTGGAGAGGCTCTTAAAGGCTGTTGGATGCGGGATGGATGATATCCACCGTTGGTGTGGAACAACCCGACATTGTAACATCCCGCAGAACATCAAATCAATGGTCCACCTGTCAACATTCCTGTGTCGATGTCGCTTAATGATACCCGACTCTGAACCTTCTAAGGCAGGAGACCGAAGAGACTCCTGAAGATACTATCGAAGAGCCCCCGCTGTTTCGAGCAAGGCTCCCAAGGACTCCCGTTCTCAGCCGGGACGAATCATCGTTCGAGGAACTGGAGGACTATTTTCCGTGGATTTTATAATCAATCTTTTTTTTAAGGTATCGCCTCCGCATGCGGAAAGAACGGTGAACGTCTGATGATCCGTGGTTCTGCCCTCGGCAAAAAACGTTACTGGAGTGACGTATCTTCACGCCAAAAACTTCTTGGCAGCGACCGCTGCATTCAATCCTTCTTGGATGACCATCAGGAGGATTATCAAATGCGGTTTACTTCTTTCAAAAATGGACGCTGGACTCATGGAGCCAGTGTGGCCTGAAAAGACCATCGTTCAACCCTGGATACGCATAAGACGAAAGAATCGCAGTGAACAGTGGTCGAAACCAACTTGAGTGAAGATATTGACATATTTAGTGTTATATTGCTTTAAATTCAGTACTGGTGTTTATGAAATGTTACACGTTTTATTTTGTGACAATAATGCCTTGTTATTTGTGAGTCAATCATGATATACTTATGACAGGGTTTTTGTTGTTACAAATCAAACTGTTTATCTTGAGTCTCCTGACGCTAGTTCTGGTGAGGTCAGTGATACTAAATGTGTCTATAAATTTACATCACCACATTTATGGTACCTATTGTATTTATATTTTATAGTATATTATTGTATTTATATTATTCGTGCATTGAATTGATAAAATTTGTAATGTTTTGCAAAGAAAAATTAAAGAAAATTTCAATCATTGTATATTCCTTGTCACAAGACATAGGACCAAATTATCCACCAGGGAACATACATTGTAACATGACATAACATCCAATGGTCCACCTGGTAACATACTCTTACATGTATGATACCCGTACTACCTTCTAAGGCAGGAGACCGGAGACTTGATAAGACTGCAGCTGTATTAACCGAGGAATATTTTTTGTGATTTTATAATCGTTTTTTTTAAGGTATCGGCTTAGAACGGTGAAATCTGAGTTCTTTAACCTCCGGCAGATCGGACGCTACAAAGAGCTTGGTAAATGCGTTTATAGTCTCCGAAATGGACTACTGCAAGATACAAAGGCCAAGCACCCTGCAGCTGACGGGTTACAAAAGTAGCTTACAACGCGCCCAAATTCTATCACATTAGTCCGATACTACACCGACTGCTTTGGTTGAGAGTTCCGGCTAGAAACCAGTACTAACTATGCCTATTAGCTTATAAGAGTATAAGGCACTCAACGGAACTGCACCGAGCTATTTGGCAACAGAAATGGCCTGGACACTCAGATCAGCCTACAAAAAGAAGCACCCTGCAGCTGACGGGAGGTAGTCTAGCACGGTCTGAAAGCATTGCAACCGTGCTTTCAGCTACGCAGCACTAATGGCCTGGATCTCGCTACCGAAAAGAATAAGAGAGCTTAAAGCGGAGGCATTCTTCAGAAGCAGACTCAAGACCCACCTTTTTACTCAGAGAGGCAAAGAAGGACTTTTGGAATAAACCATTCGGTAATACAAAAGCGCTATACAAATACTAATATAATAATAATAACTTATGTGCTGACGCTGACTTAATAAGAAGCCGTTAGCAACAAACGGTAACAAATCCGTGTTTTGATCATCGTCCAATATTGCTTAACTTAAAAATGTTAAATTAAAACGTTAGTCAAGTAAAGAAAAAAAAACTTAATACATAACATAGTATTTTATCTGCAAAAAATATGTGCAAATTAGAAATAATTTAAATAATATTGTACATAATCTTTCAGTCACACGTGTCTCTCTCAGTCTAGACGTCTCGAATGACATAATTCATTAGTTACTTTAAGTTACGCAAAATCTGGTTAAACTGTTCAGTGTGGTCCTAAGGGCGGGTGACTGATTGACAACGCGGTCATTGTCACAACACCACATGGCTGCATCAGGAGCAAATGGTTCCACTAAAGAAGTTTCCCTTGCAAGGGTAGTCTCGAGGGTTGTGCTCTTCAAACATTTTATATGAAAAAACTATTCCATATTTTGTTAAATAAAAATGTATTATATTTTTTATTGCTATTTTTATATGGATTTATTAAAAACTTTGTCAAGAAGTAAAATTATTCATAGGAACACTTGATTGGTTATAAATCCAAAATGTATTCATCCATTCATATTTTTTTATCTACTTTACAATGTTTGATTGCATAATAAAAAATATATCACATTTACATATCCGATACAATTCTGTATTGTAGGAGTTTAATCTGGTCTGATAATGAAGACGGAAGATAATTATAGATTTTTTAAATTATTTGACGAAAGCATCTCGTGTATTGATTAGTACTTTGGTATGATATCGTTTTATTTAGATTGTAAATATTTCATTTTCTACCGCCCGATAACCCAGCATCCTTTATGCAAGCAATTAACAAAGTTTTCTAAATTATTTTTGTTATTATTGAGTGTGAATTTTCATATCAAGAAGCTTATTGTTTTTTTTCTTTCAGATCAGTTGGCTTCTTAAGATAACAAAGAAACTAGAAAAGGATATGCACGTTTAACTTTTTTTACGTTATTTTACTTCTCGATATTGTTAAAATAATAAGTAATGCATGTCTTGTTCGATTTAAATCTGAACACCTATGCGATCGACTTAAGGCTTAAAGCCATTATTATTTTTGATAAAATTCAGTTGCACTTTCCTGATTTCATTACGCATGACTTTTGTTAATGTGGTGACATACCCCGTCTAATTAAAGCAACTCCAGATCGTGGTATTGTCATTGGGATACGTGATGGATGGATTATGAGCAGGTCGCCAAAGCAAAGAACTCGTCGAGAAGCACATTTGACATTTATTTTACGTTAAACAAAAAATACAAAATTATGTCCTCCGCTCGGGATACAGACAATGCTGTTTACCTAACAGCGCCCGGGCGTGAGTGACAGTCATTGCCCCCAAAAACTACATAGCGGCCATATAGAGAACTAAGCCGCACATTTTTCTATTTGTATGAGTCAGACGAGCGAACAAAAATAGGACACAAAGACTCGTATACTTAGGCTTTTCGACACCAGCCTGAAAGGGCTAAATCGAGTTGGCATCCAGTGTAAATCATTAAAATCTAATTTGAGAAACTATAAGTCAAGAAAAAGTATACTAAGTGCACCCAAGGTTTTTGTAACTTTCAATATTTTTCATTCTATATGTACACTTATAATATAATTGAAGGACTTCTAGATTGAAGTAAATATTGATAAATGGTAATTTTTTGACATTTTGGGAGGCACTGCTCTAGTTACGGGACATTCCGTTAGTCCTCGCAGGATTCGGGCGGACCACATTTGGACCACGTGGCCATCAGCCTGAGGATATTGTAAACATGTGGGAAAGACCAGAGAGCCGGTCCTGGGCATTATCTCACGATAAAACTGTCTGCTGAAAATAATCAAAAAATAAAACGAAAGCGAGACGAGACTTTTAAACACTCGGAAAAGAGTTTAACCAAAATGAAATAAAAATGCCATACGAAAATGTAGCTTTTTTTTCAAGACCAATCTACAGTCTTAATTGAAATTGCAAGACATAATCTAATGGAATAAAAATATGTTTATTTTGCTTAGAATGCAACAGTAAGATCATATGTCTGGTACACTTGTCATTCTGCTAGGTTTATGTACAACTTATTAATACCAAAATTTAACACACAACATGCAAAAAATGGTTACAAATATAACGGAATAGTTAATTTTAACAATCTTCCTCGGGAAATAAAAGCGATCAGTGATATTAAAATATTGATTGAAAAGGTGAAACAGTACTTTAAAAGAATTACGAACAGAACCGACATCACTGCATAACAAATTGAAATAATGAAATGTACCAAAAATGTATTATTAATTTATATATACTTTAGACTTAATTCAACTTATAGTGTATTAAATTTTTAATAGTTTAAGTTTTATATCAAAATCATGTAAATGTATAAATGTGTATATGTAAAACTCTGTATAATTATATAAAACTGTAAAATAACATAGATGAATCCCACGCCACACACAAGATCTTATCTTTAAGTGGTGTGGTAAGCGAATGTAAAAAAAAAAAGAAAAAAAAAAAAAATTGAATGTAAATTACTGTGTAAAAAATGTATCTTTTATATTTGATTAAATAAAAAAAATATAATAATAATAATATAATATAATTATTTTTGTTTATTCGTGTACTTACTGCTGCATAACTTCTTCTTATATATAAAGGAGAAATCCGAGTTATCCTTGAACACGGTAGTCAGCTTTGGATTGAAGTCACAAAATACCTTCTAAAGTTAATTGACTCAGTTCAAAGAAAAGCAATTCGTTTGATAAACAATGACACTCTTACGTCTAACCTGCAATCAATGGAACACAGGCGTACATGATGTTTGAAAGTATACTTACAGTTATTTTTGATATATATTACGTTTATTCTTACGCAATCTAACATAACCTGTTAATGAGGTGTAAGCTTGAATTTCAGTTGCGATAAAGTTTTTTTTATGTAAACTCATACAGGAGAATACACGCACACAGACTGTTTTTGAGAAATCTCTAATTAGGATTGTATGACGCTTGCCATTTTTGAGTGCGTCTTAACGCTGCGTATGGATTGTTAATCCGCCAACGTCACAGACTGCAGTCTGGCATTCATGCATTCATCCTCTTTTAACGGGAATTCACTGTGTATGTGTGGTGTTCACGAAACGAATTTAACTTAATATTAATAATAGACTACGACAGGCATTTTGAGGGTGAGGGATCAAAATTGTATTAATGTTAAAATCAATTTGTACATTGTTCAAAACGTTATTTGAACATATTTATTTTGTATAAAACATCCAAAAGTCCTTAAAGTATTACTTGTCAAATTCTAATCAAATTCTCTGTGTTAGCTCGAATTTGTCGATTCATACAGTCGGGTACGACACAGGGCATTGACCATCACAATATTCTGCCATTCTATCTAGGAATTCATGGTGTACGAAAATCGATTTATTATTATTAATTTTATACAATAAAGAATGCTTACATGGAGCATCGACCATCCCAATATTCTTCCACTCTTAAAAATTGAAGAGATCAAGGTACAAAAACGACAGATATCGAGGAATTTGCGGTGTTTGTAAATCAATTTATTAATATTAGTTTTATAAAATACAGAATGCTTATTCATGTTGTAAGCTAATATATAAAAAGGGATATGTTATCAAATAAAATCATTACCAATTCAACTCCAATAATTGGACATATCCTCAGTGCCAGAACCTTGGTATTCCGACGTCACCATTTAAGCTGACACCGTGATTTCGGGACCCAAACCTCGGTCCCGGAACAACATTCATGAACAAAGTCAAATCAAAATCTTAAAGACAGGCTTAAAATAAAATTTATATTTTAGCATTCTCTACCATTTAAATAAATGTTACTTTAATATATGTCAAGAGGGTACATGCTTAGTTACTATTATACACAGATATTAAACCGTATAAAAAAAGAAATTGAACGACTAAAATGGCAGCAAAACTTTAGCATAAGTAACAGTAAAATTGTATATCACTCAAACCTCACTCTCCTAGCAGGTCATTCGATAATCCTTAAGAGCTCCCCAAGGCAACGGCTGTTACATATTTGTCAAGATTTCGGCCGCGGAGAGACATGAGAGACATGAAAGATATGTCTCCCATGTCCTGGGACGTCCCCCTGCTCCACTACTTGACCCCAGACGGTCAAAAAAAAAGGGAAAAAACTCCCCAAGTTATCCAGATAGTGTTATATGTACCCGTATGTACTATGGCAGACATGAACAAATGTTTAACATTGATAAACTAAAAAATAGAGACTGTGGCCTTAAGGTCTGAAATACCCCAGGCAGTATCACTTATAAAAACTAATATCCGATGTTAATATTTAAAATGTTATTTTAATTTTTTTTCAGAAATATACGTTTTTATCATTTTATTTTATTATTTGAGACTTAGCTCAGAAAATATAAGTTGCAGATTAATTTGTTTTTTAGTATTTCGAATAAAATAATAATCTGCGAAGAATATTACACATAATGATCAAAATGGTTTCAAACAATCAGCGACTCATCGGTAATGACGTGGGGCACACTGGACGTCTGGTGCACGGGATATTTATCGCACGGGACAACTGGTGAACTGGATATCTTGTTAACCTAACCTAACATAACCTAAATATTTGTCCAGTGATCGTATATGTCTCAATAACAAAATAACTTAGGTTAGTGAGACATCCAGTCCACCAGTTGTCCCGTGCGCCAAATGTCCCTTACACCAGACGTCCAATGCATTCAACGTTGTTACCGAGTCGCTGAACGAATTTTCTATGAACCAAATGCGGTGGAACGAATGTTCATATAAGTAATTGCAATCCTTTCAAAACGTAAAAATACACAACCACTATATAGTCTTTCCACTCATAGCGTCCAGTCGATCAGGTTGATCGTAATAGAGTCTGTAGAAGAATAAGTGTCATCATTATCAACCTGTGTCCGTTCACTGTTGATAATAGTCCTCCCGCATGAGGCTACATCTCATTCGATCCTCCGCCCTCCGCATCCAGGCTATTCCCGCTAATCTTCTGATGTAGTCAGTCCATCTAGAGCGGGGTCTCCAGTATAAATATATCCTAATTTATAAATCCACTTCAACGGTTTCCGTTTGTACAAATTCCCACCTATCGTCTGTTTTAAATGAGTTGTAGTTAACAAATTTACAGACATTCAGTACATTCTCTCGAGATGACTTGGTTATACGTCCCTTACGTCCCACATCATGAATTAGCAAGTATGATGACCGACTGTATGCAAAAGACGCAGAAAAAGTGGCATAATTCAAGTAACAGTTGTCTACAGCTCGGTACAAGATACTTATGCAGTTTTAATACAAAGCATTCTGCACTGGACAGATGTTTGGTTTATGCTGTTGAAAATTAACACTTATTCGCACATTGTTTTTGATACAAGATGTTGATATACTTTACGTTTTTTTTTCAATAAGAACCTTTATAATACCGCTGTTTTTGTTTATTCATTCACTTTGAAATTTACTATTTTTAAATATAGTATTATGAACGTATGTAACAAACCAGTAAATAGACTACTTTGAAAAAATTGAAACATCAGAATATATTGCAAAAACCGATTAATTCATTTATTTGTCATGCTCCAATAAAATACGTAAGTTTTCAAAAATAAACTTAACAAATAAAAAAATCACGAAGAAATTACTATAAATAATGTAAAAATATAAATACATGTTTCAAAGAAAACTGAAATCGAAGAAACCAATGCCATCAACATGAAAGGAAAATGAAGTGAAAAAAGGATCGAGCTGTGCGGTACTAAAGGGTCCGCCAAATAACTTTTTTTTTTGAAAATGGGGCGCAAAACATCGAGTGTAGTTTCGGCTTTGTGGCACGTAGCGCCGTCTTGTTGAAACCAAATGTTTCCTATATCCTCTTCTTCAATTTTTGTGAACAAAAATGGCCCAATAACGATCGCCATTGACTGTAACGGCCACTCCTTGCTCATTTTTGAAGAAAAATGGCCTGTTTCCTAAAGTAATGTCGCAATATTTTTCAGCGTTGTTCAAGCGTATACGCAACCATATTCGTTAAGCGGAAGAATAAAACTAATTATTCGTTAAATCATACATGAGCTAAGTGTTACCATTCACGAAATAAGCACTAGTTGAAAAAAAAACGTTAGATGGCGGACAATAACATGATTTTTAAAGTAATGTCGCAATATTTTTAAGCGTTGTTCAAGCATATACACAACCACATTTGTTCAGCGGAAGGATAAAACTATTTATTTGTTAAATCAAACATGAGCTAAGTGTTACCATTCACGAAATAAGCACTAGTTGAAAATAAAACGTTAGATGGCGGACCCCTTAGTAGTCCATATAGAAGCGCCATTGCATTGAAACTAAATTAAAAAATAGAAGCTCCATATGTACCGAATACAATGAAAAACAATGTATGGCTATACTTACAGTAAGTTAAAGTTAAAGCATTCAAATATTTTTTACTATATATATCGTGCATCATCTCTAAGAACTGGAGACGTATTCTATGTTATCGAGAGAATCGTAAAAGAACGTAAAATTTCAACATGAAAATTAAAATTAATATTGAATAAATATTTAATTAGACAGCAGTTAAAATATTTACTGACTATATCAAAAATTATATTTTGATTAATAAAAACGAGTTTCACATTTCGAACAATCCATTAATTTTGTTAGATGCAAGGTTTTATTATCGAATTATTAAGAAAGTGGGGTGTATTTTAGAGCTTTAAGCTCTTGACAGAAAGCTTCACAAATGACATATTTAAATAATGTGTATAACGCCATACGTTCTCTGGTTCATATGGCATCAGGTGCCAAGGTTCGCAGCCGTGCCGTTAGTCCGCTGAAGAGCCTTATGTCTCTGAGGTCGAGGACAGAGACGAATCGGGATCATTTTGCAAAATGTATAATATCATATTAAAGACTAATCATTTTTTACTATTTATCGTTACTGTATCAGAAAATAAACATATCTAGAACTTTCTGGAAATTTATATAATGGTTTTCAAAAGGCTTTGCATATTTTGTCATTATAATATGAAATAGTTTAGCATCAAAATCTCTAAATCAATATACAAAAATTTCTAAGTACACGGTTGTAGAAAAGTACAAAAGGTTGAAATTAGTGGGCTCTATGATGGTAACCCATGAGGGCTAGACGCAACGTGATGAGATTTTAAGTGTATATGTTTCTATTATATCTGTTTCTATTTCATTATATATATGTTCTTTTTTTTATGTAAACGCATGCAGGAGAGCACAACCGGTCAAGACCAGTGCACTCTATGACGCTCAGCCAGGGAGGCTGGACGCTGCGTGCGGGAAACCTGTATTGTATTCGTGTTTGTGTGTGGGTTGGGGAGATTGCAAGTGTATATTTATCTGTTTCTTGAAGAGATCCAGATTGTAGGAAGGAGGAAACACAGACGCTGGAAGAGCATTCCATAGCTTACCGGTGGCATTAAGGAAGTAACTTTGGAAGCTGCCAGTTCTTGGTCGACATATATTAACCGTGTATGGATGTTCGGCAAGTGTAAGATGAGTTTGTCGGCTGTGAGTGGGTGCAGGAGGAATTAGTTCTTTAAGTTCCGAAGAGCAGCGACCGTGGTAATAACGGTAGAAAAGACTAAGAGAACCAACCTTACGTCTGTGTTCCATTGATTGTAGATTAGACGTAAGGGTGTCATTGTTTATCAAACGAATTGCTCTTCTTTGAACTGAGTCAACTAAGTTTAGAAGGTATTTTGGGGCTCCAATCCAAAAGTGACTGCCGTATTCAAGGATAGGTCGGATTTGTCCTTTATATAGAAGAAGTTTCTTGAAAACATCTTGATTGCATGAAGAAAGAATCAAGGTTCTAAAATGAATTCCAGAGCTCACTGGTGGAATTTAGGTTATTTAAAATTTAAGTTTTAGTTTTAGAAACTTTAAATTCTTGGTCGAAATATTGACCGTGTAAAGATGTTCGGCAAATGTGAGTGAGTGCAAGTGAAAAAATTTAATTTTTATAAGATATGACGTATTTGTGATTTAGAATTCATAATTGTTTATCGATAACGTACCGAAGTGCTCCATATAGCACATCTGATGCTCTTTTATAGATATCGATAACGAATATTATTTTTTGTTGTGGATTCGCCACTGATCATGAGTTAAGACGGTAAAGCTTGATACTGAATAGATCTCAAGTGCGCAAAGGCAAAAATGACAGCCTTAGACACTCGCTGTGCTCCAGGTAGGAACAACAGGTATGTAGATTGCAAGTACTACGGCCTGTACGCTATTCATACACAATACTTGATTAATCAAACAAATAAGGATTCGAGCGAAAGGTGCCGTTATCGACGGATGAATACAATGCGGAATGTCCAACAGTTGTGTTTGAAGAATTCATTTGCAGTAATCTAAGTGACGGAAGACTTTAACAGTGACCTAAAAAGAAAAAGATACTGACATCAGCACGATATAGCCCTTGCCGACTGGTACCGAAAACCTCGATTTACAATCTTTCGTCTCTTATTTCTGTTCGCTTGTCATACATTTATCCGACCGAGAAGGTCGCATTACGGCCAGCGGCATGTTATTCAGCCTGGCCGAATATAATCAATGTTCTTCTAAAAGAAAGTCTGTGTTATCAATCCGCTCCTAATTCTGCCACCACGCGACGGAATAACACCTTTTTGAGAGAGAGAAGGATGTTAATACCTTATCTGACTATTTCTTCCTATATCCGTTCTATATTTGAAATATATCAATAACTCAGTTCTATCAGTTTCCATTGTACTAGCCTTGTTCCAAGACATATCTGCACCCGTTTTTTTATCATATCTGTCGATTTTTTTTTTAAGAAATGTATATTAATACGTTTAAAGATATACTTTAATTTAATGAGATTTTCCATTTATACATAAAAATGTATATGAAATTAGTAGAAAAAAACATTGCGTGTTATACTTGGCTTATTTTTAGATGCTAGGTGCCGACTGGCCCTACCTGGTTCTACTACACCTCCGTTCACGCAAACATTAATAGTAAATATTATGTTTTTTTTATGTTAACACATACAGGAGAATATCAAAAGATGGTGATAGTAATTCTGAAGTCTCATCTGTGGAATTCTATAACGCTTACCATGGTGCATATGGCTAAGCGCTGCATTTAGAGTGTTGATCCGCCTATATACATAGCCCGAGATTCACGCATCATCCTTATTATTACAGGAATTTACTAAGAATAGCTGGTCTTCACGGGACGACATTCGTCTACCACAAATTTTAATTAATAGACTATGACTGTCATTTAACGGTGAGGGATCAAATTCACACCAACCGGGGTATTTTAGAGCTCAGAAATAGATTAAAAATCCTTTTTATAATTTCATCGGGGATCGATCCCATCGATCCCTTTGGCTGCAAAGCAAACGCTTTGACCATTGAGCTATACCTGCCCGCAAAATAATGTATTGATCTTATAAGCTTTCAATGATTATTTTCTTGTGCATTTCTATAATATAAATTAATTGTTACAAAAATTCTGCTTAGATGAACTAATTACACAAGAGTATCATTTCTTTCTTCTTAGTCAGAGTAAAGGCTTGAATTATTTTTGTATCATTTTTTTAAAATCTTTTATACCGTACCTATAGAAAATCTTTAGCTATCCACAGGAAGTGAATGTTTTGTTGCTTCGAGCACCTGTAATTCCACAGTCGGACTCGCACAATGGTGAAATTGCATCCAAACACAATAATTGTTGTGAATGCAACAATAAGATGCACACGTTTCCATCTCTCTTCATCTCGACGAATACCGACAATGGGCTCCGGCAATCATGCGAATTATAAAATCAAATATTTATGTTTCCGCGGTTATCTAAGCAGGGGTTCGAAAACATTAAATGCAAATTTAAAAAAAAAAACCCCACGGACCTCAAAAATAAATAAACAGCGGTGAGCTGTCATTACGTTATGGCAATGGAGTTTATATTGATAATATTGGAAATTTTAAAATTGAAACTAAATATTATTTGATATTAACAACGCTGGGATTCTCGAATGGTGTTAGTTCATGTTCTGGAAAGGTATACCCGTGCTCAATTCAACTGCAATTGCGCTTCTAAATGGATTACTAACACACCTTGGCACTTTTTATACAACATCAATTTCGTCTCTTATCGATGTCATCGATTCTGTATCTCTTTTGATGTAAGATGGTAATATTACCAATTAATATTTAAAAATAATTTCACATAAATATTTAGTTGGTAAAGTATTAACCCTCGCTTTACTATGCTAAAAACTTCCACGCGTTCCGATGGTGTCAACTCATTACACATTCTGATTTAAAGTGAATAAAATGAGTAGAAATTCGAAAAAATGAAAATATTCAAAGATATCGCTTAATTTTACAATATTTGATGTCAATAAGCAGTAATAATTGACATTTAATAGCTAAAAACATGAAAAACATCAGACGAAGACCTCAAGCGGCCAGACGCACCTTCACGCGTGAACTTCCGAGAGATACTAACATTACTTAGCCTGTCGATATATCCATGTGCCGACCCGCATAGATATAATTTCGAACTAAGCGACCAACTGAGGTTTCCCGTCTCGCTCACTCATATTAGTATAGATGCCGCCGTACCTGTGTATTTTTTAATTTTATTTTCGCACACGCTTCCGGCAGGTCGAATGATTCATGACAGTTGACGCGTCTTGATTGTAGTGGTGAATTTATTCCGGATTTTAGAAAAATATTTCCTGCTCCCGATGAGTGCCTATTATTATAAATATTTTTTTTTTTCAATACGTAAATGTATTAAGGAGGAATACCTAAAATCTGAACCCTGTGTGTATTATATTTACAGAGATATTTAAGTTATTACAAGCAATGCGTAGTCGATAGACATCACCGGGGAGGAGAGGTTAATGACATCCAAAAATTTACAAGCGTTATTTTGTTTCTTTGATTTTGACAGCCGCTACCTCTTGTTTGATCTTCTGGCGCTGCGACTGTTACTGTGCGGTCCGAGTCACTTTCTGCCCGGGCACTATCATGTAAACATCATTGTTTGTCTCCTGGGCAGACGACTGAAGTTTGACAGTTATTTTGCCTCAATAAATGCCAATGTGCTTCTTGACGAGCTATTTGATTTGATGCCCTTTTCCTAAGCCATCCATCACGCGTTCCGACGACGATCCCGGTGATCTGAAATTGCCTTTGGTTAGACAGCACCAAAATATGGATCTGTTACCGCCTGTCATCAACTGCGTGTCGTTGGTCATGTTTAGCCAATTCTTTGACTCAACTAGTCCAGGTCTCGGGAGTGTCTGGCTAATAATCCGATATCTCTTTCCTAAAATCCGATAAACAAATCACCCAAAAATTTGCGGGTACTACAGTCCAGTTGGGAAATAGTTTGATGTCATTTTCATACGCGCCGCATTGCTCCAAACGGACTGTAACGTGCCAGATTTGGACTGCGTATCTTTGTTTGAATATCACTGTCTTGACCTGTAAAGCAGCGACCAAACTGCAACGACTTGTACGTCAGACATGTTTTGAACTGTGACCGTGAGGTGAGGACACGCTAGCCTTTAGAATGCACCTTCGAAGACACGTGTCACTCTTGCACTAGCGATTCATAATGCAAACTTCGTTGGGAACACAGTTAATTTGCTAGAGGTGAAGAAAAAATCAACGCATCATCGGGTTGTATTTTTCCCACTATACAAGCCTTCTTTCAATACATCTATCTTTAGTCCATAGGAAAAAGGTCTATTGTCTGGTCTATAAAGTAAAGAATAACGTCTCTAGTATATATTTGCTGTACCTAATTTGTGAAGAGCTTATTAGAAAAATAAATAATTTTAAATAAATATAATTTTAACCTTGATTTAATGTCAATCACGTTGAACTTGTATGAAACGTACTGCATTATTATAACTGAATTTTTTTTTGCAGTTTTCCAGGTATTTTTTTTTTGTTTTAAATTAATCATAATGTTCATGCTAAATATATACATAATTCGATATTTATTTTGATTTTAATTATTTAGAAAGAGATCGAGCGATATACGAAAAAGGCACGCTTTCTTGGTTTCACTTGGACGCCTTTTATGAAAAAAGTGCGGTTGAGTACGGAACGCGATAAGGAGAGGCATTATTCGCATTTTTTTTTTTCTTCTTGGATATAAAAATTCATTCTCTTAACTTTTTACAAAAGTTATCGATATTGAGAGTTATTTTCAGAACCGCTGTTCTTGACCATAAAAATGACCTTTTAAGGGTTTTCACTAACAAAACGTTGTTTTGTGCCCAAAGCATAAATAAGTTTTTCTTATGCTAAGTTTAAGCATTGTAATGGCATTAATCTGAGACCTAACTCCGACTCTCACGTCTGTCTGTCTCTTGCTGAGTCTGAGTTTGCTTAGATCTGTAGAAGTGTAGATTCACCTTATCAGTCGGTCGAGCTGTTGAGGTGTGGAAACGTTATCAGAAATGTCCACTGAGCAAATAATCAGATGCACTCCTTTTGATTGTTCCTCGACTCAATGTCAAGATAGCAAATATCACTATCATTGCCTAGCTAATATTTAAACAAACGCGCTTTCAATTTATTCAATTAAATCATAAACACAACGTTAATTCGTACACGTTCTTTCATTTCTGTGTAAAATTTAATGAAGATAGTATTACTGTGTGTACATTTTTTAAAGTACTCGACAAACGTATTAACGGGACGGACAGCGTTTCAAACACTTATCTACATATTCAAAATGGAATTTCCAAGTAATGCATTTTATCAATAAAAAGTCATTGTTTTAATTTATAACGCATAGACATGGAAACTGCAGGTTTTTCTTATAAAATAAATTTCACCAAAATATAGGAAACGGTGAGGATTCGAAAAGCAACTCGTACAGGTATAGTGGACGTTATATAAAGAGGTACACTTAAGTGGCAATGGGTAAGACATATGTTTCGAAGATACGGTGATAAATGTTCAAGAAAAATGTTGGAGTGGCGCCCAAAAACTGACAAACGGAGTGATGGTCGATGCCTTGCAAGATAGATTGACAACATCAGAAGAATAGCTGAAAAAGGCTGAATGCGGAAGGCAGAGGATGAACCGGCAGAAATATAATAATTATGTTCAATTCCAATATTTTTGTAAAGATTAAGCATTATCAATAACACATTGTAAGCGCGGTTCTCATATGATTGCTGAAATAAAGCAACATTATTCACGAACCAAAACATACATAGGTAACGGCTTGTTGGTTTACCAAATCGTCTAAGCTTCAAGTGTCTCATATTTATTATCCGATCTTCTTTAAAGTTTCTATTAAAAATTGAAATAATATACATTGTATACCACATCTGCCGTCTCACCAAGTCCTCGGACTCTTGCCTGAAAGTCGCGGGGATATATGTTCCCAGATGGACTTTTAGTTGCAAAGATATCTTAAAACACATCAATGACAGTGGAAATTGAGTGAATTGATCTGAAATAGTGGTGACATCTTCAAGAATGGAAGAAATATGAGAATAAAAAACTTTTGTGCGTATTCTTAATGTTTTGTTTAAGTATGCCATTTTAATGATATTCCCATTTTTATTTTTATTAAATTTTGTGTATTAATGTATAAAGCGATACTTTTGTGAAATGAAAACCACTCCAGAAGACAATAAGATTGGTTTTGAATAATTAGTAAAACGAAAACATAATATTTCCGCCTAGTATTTACAAACGCAGTAAACTCAAATACACTGTGTTAGAGGTGTATAAAGGCGCATCTATCGATGCGCTTTTACAGCACGGTGTATGACTTATCATCTCACTGAGCTGACCGCCGTGAAGAAGTGCACTCGACAGTGAGGCTGTGAATATGAAGCCGATGGCACCCTTGACCAATCAGTGTTTATGGTCTCGAACTTGGAGAAGCGCTGAACAGACGATCACCGTTACTTCAGGTAGGGTCGGCAGAACAAATTGAACTGAAAAAGGCAAGTGAACGTGAGCTATCTTAACATACAAGTTTATGTCATTCTACAGCATCTATCTCATTTTATCCAAAATTACGAGTACTGTCGAATATAATTTAAGGTAATTATGGGCACTCAAAACCGTGCCGACAGACATCCGAATATGTTACATACAAATTAGGCGAGGAAATCCACGCACACTTCTTTTTCACTCAGCTTAATGAAATATACTTTGCTATAAACGTTTTTTTTTCTTTCTATATCTAATCAATTAAATTAGGAAGTGATTTAAAAGTATTGTCACAGTCACATAGCTTAACCATGAAATTACAGGTTCAAAATTAACGCCAAATTGTCAGGTACTCGTAGTTGTTTTCTTAATACGTATTCAAGTCAATTAACTGTTCGAAAAAGCACAACTATTATAATTTATTGATACTTTTAATTTTTGAATATAATAATGATTCCCAAAATATCCAGAAATAAGTATATTATTATCAACAACAAAAAACTTGTGAGCTACAAAAAACTGCATTAAATTCACAATTTTGACACTAGGAAGATTTTTTTTTTGTAAACTTATTTGATATTGCACATACCGATCAATGCTTAAAAAGAAATGGAAATATACATATTATCAATATTTTTATGACGGTTACGATTACTTTTTATTATTATATGAACTACAGGTACACTGATAACGGTGGCCTGTAGAAGGAACTCGCTTCCAGCATTCGTAACGCTGAAACGTCTTTAATTACATGCGCAATATCTGGGACTTGCAGCTCAACTCGATCAAAACAAAGTACCGTATATACAGCGCCTGTATTTTCCCCATTTTTCTTTACGACTGTAAATCTTGACATGTCATGCCTGCCTAGAATACTGGAAGTAACTATTTATAAGATTTTAAATCTGAAATCACTTTTCAATAATTGCAGCCCTGCTGTTATTGCAAAATCATCATTTGCGATAGACAGTGATCTCGATGGGTTCTCGAAGTGCATTAAATGCATCGGCTGCACAGAGCATTATCGCAATCCCACGCATTGAACAAAGATCCAGTGGATCCCTTCATGCCGTAAGCTGTTACCATGTATAATGATACTTGTAAGTCAACATTGCATCACTACGACGTATCGATCAACACGATCACTAAAATAGTGTTTTTATTTATTTTTAATAATGAATACACTCGGATAAGTAAGTGCCGAGAAACGTTCTACCGATTCGGTGAGGTTAAGCACGATCAGCTGGACACTGTGTGAAAATATGTAATTACTTGTGTATTTGTATTGAGGGGATTATACCTGTAAGTGTTGACATCAGCATGATGTGGCCCTTGCTGACTGATAACGAAAACCTCGATCTACAATCTAGTCGTCCATTATTTCTGTTCGCTTGTCATACATTTATGCGTCACCATATTGTTATTTTGGAAAAGTCCGCTCACGGGCGTGTTAATACATCGCCACTCGAGCGCTGGGCGAGCCGCAGCGCCGGCGAGCGCGCGGAGCCAGTTGAGTCCCGCTCTTCGGCGAGAGCATATTGTATTGTGGCTCGGCCTACTGCTGTGACTAGGTCTGGGCCACAATACTTTTGCAGGATCTGTATTTTGTACCTCATACAATCAGTATTTCTTCATTAATTCTTCCTCCTCAATACGTTATATAAGAATTTTAATGTTAGTATAAAATACATAATTATAATAAATAACTTGAACGCTTTTTAGCTTTCAAAATTAAATTATAATAACAGAATATTACCACAAAACAATGCATCATGGTATATGTACAGTGTGTAGTGTCTATCTAAATCTATATGTTTGAAAAGCTTCGTTTCTTTTGTAAAGTTAAGCAATCGTGAAATTCGTATCGCCTGTGTAGGTTTCCTTTAACAAAAACATCACATAACATTTCAATTGTAGAAGAACTCTTCATCTTATAATTGACGCAACGTGGAAAAATTTTATTACATGTTTTGCAATTAAATATAGAAAATAAATTAAGTGTTATATGAAAGATTCAAAAACATTCTAGTTTTATACTGTCTATAATAGAACAAAAACAAAGCTTAATTAAGATATTACAAAATATTATGTTGTTCGGAAAGTTTTTGTATTTTAAATTGGAAAAATGAAAAAACCTTTTTAACCTAGGTCCTAGACATTTCAAATTGTCATGAGCGATTGTGTACGATAAATTAAATGCCATCAATTTCATGAGTTATTGTTCGTCGTTTTACATCAATTAATGTATTTTGTTCTCCACCAGCTTCAACTGCCATCTAGAACGTGGTGCAGCTTCTTAAAAATTACCAAATTCAAATTCGACAAACCATCTGAATATTGTAATATCGTAAAGACATATTCTCCATACATATCGCATAGTTTTTAATGCTAAAAAGCATATTCACCTCTTTGATTGTTAAAAAAGATTTTTTTTTTAAATGCTGCTTTTTGCTTTCCATTTTTGAAAAGGTACAAATACAAAAGTACTGCATGTGTAACCAATCAATCATTTTCACAAGAAAACCTTGCTTTATCAGATATCAAATTTTTAAAATTATTATGCTGCTTAAAAGTGATATATCGCAGTGAAAAAATAAAATAATTACTCTGTTGAGAATAAATTAAGTTACTTTGCGAACAACGTAATAAATATAATTTATTTAGATCGAACAATGTTAAAGTAATTTATGTCTTTATTACTAAGCATTTTACGATGTTTCATAAATTCTTTGATGGGTGCATAGAAAGGCTTCATGGATAATTTTCTATGCACTTCCTAGTACCGGCTAGTGCACTGTCCGTCATAGAATGCAATCGGATCGCATTGAAAAGTCTCGGCGATGACCTTCTCAATCTTGAGTTTATCTTTCAGCAGCTGCTTTTCAACGCAGAATGATTATTGTTCCATTATTGTGTTTTCGAAAGCTTCGAACGTGATTTCGCACTTTATGCATAACACGTTTAGCTCATTTAAATTGATGTTAAATCTTCTGATGTTTACGCAAGTTATTTGTGGTTAATGTCTTACGTCGAATTTGTGAAGTATTTTAATGAGTGAGAAAGGGGAGCCATTGAAATCAAAAGACATACCATCAACATCAAAAGCGATGGCAGTTTGATTTTCAAAACAGCATGGCTTACACCTCTATCACATACTCTAAAACCTGTACAGACAAGCAAGGACAACCACAGTCCGACATAACGTTCGTGGAGGTACAATTATTAGAACATACCTACCGTATTCTTAGAACATACCTACCGTAGTCTAGAACATACCCACGATTCTCCGAAATGAAACTTGATATGTAGTTGCCATGGATATATAAATCAATAACGCTCGTATTAAAAAGATAATCTGAACAAGCCGACTCAAAACTAAATAAATCATCAATCCTGAAGAATACCTCTCGGTCGAAATATTGGTTGAAGGAAGTTCGCCACTGACGGCTAAACCCAAAAGCCATAATATCAAATCTGGCTGTGTAAACCTAAGAAATTATTTGAGACTTTAAGTATTTAATTTGTTTGAATGCTCTAGTAAAATGATATAATTCGATTATTTGGATGCTTTTGGACAATAACTTGAACTGTTCCAGTTTCTCGGTTGCAAGCGCTACAAACCCAGATGAGGGCGAGCGTCTATTCCCGTCTCCAGGACCCTCGACTCTTCACTCTTCGTCCTTCATCTTCCTTCCTCAGATGCAGCCGTCCGGGACCATTGCCTAGGTTATTTGTCTTGAAGTGTTTTTGTGGGTGCCGTTACGCTAACCTTGAAAATCCTGATGGAGCAGAAACCACTTGAAACTAGTAATGTGAAAACATTTTGAATATTTCAAAAAATTTAAGCACACATATTTTTTTATTTTTACCTGTCATATATGCTACAAATATAGAGTATATAAGGAATAACACCAAGAACTTCAGTTGCCACAAACTATGCAGCTACCAAACACAGCTTTGTATCGAAAAATTCTTTAGAACATTAATTAAATTGATAAATACTTCATAGATTGTTTTTACATGGATCACACTTGACACTGTTTATAATACCGGGGTTTTCATGCATTTGAATAAAAAATGCTCAGTGTGACTTATTTCAAAACAAGGTAATAAGTATTGATCAATTTTAATATATTAAATATATCTCAAAGTTAATATTCAAAATATAAATAACATTACTTCATATAAATCCGGTAGTCGACGGAAATTTATAAAGGAATTAAGCTTTAAAACTGAATACCATTTTACCCTTTTATAATGAATTACTTACAAAGTGATTGTTAGCTTTACACGAATTTGTGATCTTATAAGAACAATTGTTCAAAATTAGCTGAGAATATTACTGAATAACTTAATGCATTTGATCAATATTTGATGGTGACAACGTTCACATTTAATTCATATAAATATATTAAAATCAATATTAATAATTTTCTGTATTATTAGGTTCAAACCGATATCGAATCTAAAAAAAAATACGCCGACAAAAGACTAAGAATCTTTGTTATATCCATTCTACCAGTTTTCATTTTAGTGGTAGGAGAAAGTGTTGACATGAAACCGAGAAATTTTTTTGAAACACAAATATCCTTTGTAAACTTGATTTAAATATATAATATGTGTTAATCAAAATAAATTAAAAACATATCTTTAATCGTTTGTGAGAATGTGGTGAGTGTTTTGGATGTCCAACGAACCTTTATTAGTTGTGTTATGTTATATTCGGTGATTTGAATAGCCAGCCGCATGTAGAGCATTTGTGGATATTTTTAGTCTCCGGTCCGCTCGTTTCGTCGTCTCGTTCCACCCCAAGCGAGCCTGTGGTCTGCCATGTCGGTAGTAAACCTTGAAAATGTTACGACCGCAGTGCAGTGGATGAAAACTACGAAAATAATCATCAATATTTGTAAACTCACGAAGATCTACAAGATTTTAAGCATGTGTGATCAGAACATGACTGTTGATATATTCCATGCGAGAGTAGCCCAGTTCATCCATGAGATCCAGTTCATTCACGAATTTATTTGTATAAATAATTTTGTGGGCTCTTATATTTAGCGAGCCTTACGTAGATTTTCACTTCGTTTATACACGGTAACGGTTTAAACAAAAAATAAAAAACGTCACCTAAAATAAGGTCAAAATGAAAACATCGTAATTCTAAGTGAAGTACGATATCAAGATGATGAATGTCAAGGTGAAGAAAAAGATAAAACAGCATTCATTATCGGCCAAGAAACAAAAGTGGACCTTATAAGGACTTGTTTTCTGGATGCTGCAATGGCAATTGAAGTACAATGTATCAAAAGCATATTTTTGTGTTTTTTTAATGGGATTTTTTAAGGTTACTCGGTTACAACTATTTGGTACTTTTACGTTCAACTAAAATTAACAATACGTGCTAACCAACGGGCTGAAACCTATCCATGGCTTTAAAAAATACCGCAATATATTCTCCTGAAAGCATTTACTGGAAAAGTTTTTCAGTAATCGATACATTCGTTGACGCTACTGACATCAGACCGCATCAGTACAAAAACAAACAGTCCTGCCCTCTCGCAAGACAGCGGCTGTTTTCGTTTCTTCTAAATATACCCACCCCCAAAAAATTGTTGACTCCGGACCAGCTTATAATCCCGGGGACGATCCTCCTGGCCATCCATCGCCGCTCCGAGCAACCCCACGAGGGTCTGGAGCCTAAAATAACTGTGCTTCACCGCTATGCGAAAAAAAACTTGGTGACTTGTGGGATCATCCCTTCAGTTCTGAAGTGGAGCGAATGCTTTTCTGCCCACGCGTATCCAAATAACTGCACATTCATATTATAGAATTTGAATATTTTTGCTATGGAGATAATTTAATATCGTCTTGGATAAAAAAATATGAAATATAATCAGGTGATTCGCAAAATAAGATCCCCAAATTTTCACATCAAAATTTCAATAAGATCTTGAATTCTATTTTATAATATGAACATGAATTATATTACATTTTATAAAACAAAATTTATACAAAATTTTATGACACATTAATTATAACTTAGAAAATTTATAAATTACATTTTTAAGTGAATGGAATTTTATATAACCGTTAAAATACTTAAAGTAAATGAAAGTAGATACAAACTTTTAGTTATTTGGGGCAAACATGAAAACATTAAAAAATTTACAACATATCAATTATCTAGATAATTACTCAGAGATCATTCTATATGTACTATATTTTCTTGAGTAAAGTTTAAAATACAAAACCAAACATTATAAGTTTAGCCAGCGTTAATTTTTGTCTGCCAGGTTATTAAATCTGTTAAGATTATTAATATTGTTATTTTGCAGAGAAAAACCGCAGTTATAAACATATAAGATGTGCCATCATTACTATTGATAAATTCCTCGCGAGAGAAGCCCAGTTCAGACATGAGCTCCTCGAATTTGTTTGTAGAAGTAATTTCGTGGAGTCTTCTATTAACTAACTTTACAAAGATTTTATTATCATAAATATAACAAAGCGCATTACTATATCAAAGTTTCCCGGGACCGAGATCGCGGTCCAGAAATTACAGCGTTAGCTAAATGGTGACGCCGGAATACCAAGGTTCTGGCACTGAGGATAAGTCCAAAGACCGGAGTTGAATTGGTATTGATTTATTTGATAACATATTTTTATATCTTAGTGTATAACACGAGTAAGCATTCTTTATTTAATATTAATAAATAGATTTTCATACAGCGCAAATTCCTAGATACCTGTTGTTTTGGACTTTGATCCCTTCAATTTATGTAGAGTGGCAGAATATTGTGATGGTCAATGCCCTGTGTTGTACCCGACTGTATGAATCGACGAATTCGAGCTAAGTGAGAAAATTTGATTATAATTTAACAATTAATACTTTTGGATGTTTTATACAAAATAATTATGTTCAAAACGTTATTTGAACATAGAGAATTTATTTTCAGAAATAAATATAAAATTTCATATATTTTTATTCAAATTATTTTGATAGAAATAACCTGGCCCAATATAATTTCAACTAACCAAAACTTTATCTAACACAAAAGTCAATTTTCTACCGTCATTACTTTATTTTGACTATTATAAGTTTTAAATTATTAGCAAAAATTTATTATTTTTTTCCCCTTATGTTTTCCCCCACTGTATGTTGAATTTCTTCAATTTATTAATCGCTTTAACGTTACGTTATATAACACATAAGAAATAAGAACAATAATGTAAACAGTAATCGTAAAACAATAAAAAAATCATAGCTTTAGCAAAATGGTTGTTATTTTAAAAACTTTTCAATCGTTTCATTGCCACTTGAAAACTCTAATACTAATCTTTTTGCCGGATCAAGTCAACGATTCCTCAAGCGGGGGATGTCGAGTATACTACAGTAAATACATACAGAGTATATTCAGCGTACATTGAGTATATTCCAGCTGCCCTGCTCTGAAGAAGTTCATTGACTTTACAGTTCCACCCCCTATATATTTAAATCTTGAAACAGGATGTGCCGACGAGAGGTTTGAAGGAAAAAAATCCTCCGACTTGCGACGGGGGTGTTTTGGGGAAGTTTTGGCGGCAAGGCACCGGAAACGGTTAATTCCTTTGCTGAAACCTATGCATGCGTGGACGTTTTAAATCTTAATATTTGTGTTTCGGCTAATTTTGTGTGGCGTCAAAGAAAGACCGAAAGGTAAATATTCACTTTATATATCAATCTTATTTTATAATATTTTGTTTTGTTTTACTAAATTTAAAAAAAAACAATTATTTTTTGCTGATAAAATACTAACGTCAATTAAACATTGTAAGCATGGTTCTCTCATCTCATGGATGTCCTTTTGTTTCCTTTTCCTTTTATTGCTTTCGTTGGTTGTCTTGAGCCACTCTTTAGGAATAAACGGCAAAGAACATCGGGATTATCCGGTCAACTTAAAATCTACGCCTAAAAAATCATTTAAATATAACTCGCATACTACATTGTTACCCCAGCAGGCGGGCTTCCGACGCGGAAAGTCATGCACTGGGCAAGTACTAAACCTGACCCAACATATCGAAAACGGTTTCGAACTAAGGAAAGTGACCGAAATGGTATTCGTCGACCTAACCGCTGCATACGATACAGTGTCGCACAGCACACTCCTCAGTAAATTGTACAGAATGACAGGTGACTTCTCGTTAGTGCAGATGATCGCGTCTATGCTGCATAACAGGAGATTCGCTGTGGATTTTCAGGGGAAAACCAGCCGATGGCGTAACCAAAAGAACGGCTTACCACAAGGCAGTGTACTTGCTCCTATACTATTTAATATATATACAAACGACCAACCCACCCCCAAAGACACAAAATCTTTCATATATGCGGATGACTTAGGTTTGGCAGCACAAGCAGTAACGTTTGAAGAAGTTGAGGACATCCTAAGCCAGGGACTCAACGAGATGTCCCATTACTACGAAACCAACCATCTCAAACCTAACCCATAAAAGACACAAGTCTGCTGTTTCCACCTTAGGAACAGGGAAAGCTTCGTGTCACGTGGGAAGGTAGAGTACTGGAACATAGCGACCATCCAAAATACCTCGGAGTCACTCTAGATCGCACCCTCACCTTCAGGCGTCATTGCAGCAACACCAAACAGAAAGTTGCAACAAGGAACAACCTCATCCGCAAACTGACCAACACTCACTGGGGAGCCCAACCACCCCTTCTTCGTACCTCAGCTTTAGCACTTTGTTTCTCAGCCGGAGAATATGCGGCACCAGTGTGGGGTCGATCAGCCCACTGTAATCAAGTGGATACTGCCCTGAATGATGCATGCAGAGTCGTCACAGGCTGCCTCAAACCAACACCCATTTCTAAACTATACCCCTTGGCTGGTATCGCACCACCGAACATAAGACGCAAAGTCATATGCGCCGAAGAAATGCGTAAGGCAATCAACCAACCGTCCCACTGCTTGTATAATCAGATACCCCAACACCAAGATTGAAGTCTCGAAGCAGC
Organism: Glossosoma conforme; assembly: GCA_022606575.1. Classification (NCBI taxonomy): domain Eukaryota; kingdom Metazoa; phylum Arthropoda; class Insecta; order Trichoptera; family Glossosomatidae; genus Glossosoma; species Glossosoma conforme. The sequence continues at coordinate 1,092,607 of JAGTXR010000030.1, forward strand.
TTTCTGAAATCCACACAACCTCTCACATCCGGCCCTGAAAATGAGAGACTCCAACTCTGGCAACAAATCGCACCAGAGGATTTCATTACTCCAAAGGAAGGCCTCCCAACTGGCAAGAGCCTTGACTGGCCGACCTGGAAATCCCTAAACAGATTAAGAACTGGAGTTGGTAGAACAAAGGACAACCTCGAGCGGTGGGGAATGCTTCGGCAGGGAGAGACACTATTGTGCGACTGTGGAGACCTGCAGACCGCCTCACACCTACGATGCTGCTCCATGTGCCCAACAAGTTGCACATCTCAGGACCTAATGCTGGGCAACACACGAGCTATCGATGTTGCCAGATATTGGGAAAAAATAATTTGACGTCGCTGACACGAAGAAGAAGAAGACTACATTGTTCATCTCTATAAGTTTCTAAGATGCTGCTCTGAAGGTCGTCTGGAACCATATATGTTCCCATGTGGACCCAAGAGTCTTCGGATAATGCACAACAACGTAACTTAAGAAGTTCAATGACTACTGTGTGAACGTTGTATATGGTGAGGATGTGAAGTGGTTGTGTGCTTTATAAACATCGTCAAAAAGAAAATAAAAAATAGAGTTTTCTATTTTTTAAATATTTTTTATGTTTATATATCAAACATATTATGCAAGGCTACACTTGAGCCGAAATCACGTTCACGCCATTTTTACATTGAATATGGCTCTCAGTTGCATTTCCTTGATCTTTAAATAGCTGAAACTCCATTACCGTTATGTCTAATTTGTTCAAGGGGTGACAAACTGTGTCCGGAAATGTACATCGTTGCACGCAAGCGGAAAATAGCATACAAAATATTTTGCTGCAGAATGCAGTTCCCAGAACTTATTTAGCGTGCACGAAGAAGGCGTTAATCCAATTATTAGGAAGTATTTTAAATGGGCACACGTTTCTTATTAACTTTTATATATAGTGCTTTCTATAGCGTCAAGATATGTATCACGGTATAGAAAAACACACTAAAGAGAATTATATAGAAAGTTAGTTTTCTCCCTCATATCTGTTCCATCCAACATTTTGCCGTCACTTATTTCTCATTTCTGCTATTGTTTATTATTTGTCCCAAGACATCTCTTCACTCAAAGTTACACTTATAAACATAAAGAAAAAATATTCATCACGACTTTTAGGGCTTCTGCCCGGGACTTTGGAACCATATTTAAAGTCATTTGTCAATCAAAATAATATCCTCCTCTCTTATTTGATATCGATTTACTGGATGACAGGACACAGGATCAGGTTCACAATACAAAAAACTTGTTTTCGTTTCACATATTATCATGGTTTAACTGTCAAACACTTGCAACAAAAAGACCGTTGTGGCACACGTTATTGGGCGCGCGCAATGACAGTCCCGAGCAAGCTCCAACTGTCAACTGACGGCGCGCTCTGACATCTCGGCCAACTGTTATAACAAATAAATTGACGTATGCACTGTGTAACATTACACAATTAAAACTAACATTAGATGTGCATGTCAGGCAAGCGAACAAAAATAAGAGACAAAATATCGTTTTTCGACGCTTTACGGCATCAGCCTAAAGGAGCTATATCACGCTGATATAAAAAAATATTAAGGAGATCCGATGACTAGCCGAAGCGTGGACCGTTCGATCAATATTTTCACTTATTGATTGACCATATCTGAATTGATATAAAAAAAACCCTGTAAAATTTATTGGAAGCATCTATTGATAAAAAGAAGTGTACGCAATGATTGTGTTATACTTAATACTATGGAGATATTTTATTAATTATCAGATTTTTTATATTACGGTTACACCTTAACGTAAATTTATATAAAAAGCATTATCTTTGAGACACAGCTTAAATTTATGATTAAATAATATATTTAAACTTATTTCAGAACGAATCACATTAAGTAACGGTTAATCACAGGAACAATACCGCGGTATCGTATACACTGTACACGTATGTTGCTTGTAAGTAATCCCAGTGATGTTTACTATCGATCATCATTCCATATCCGCTTCCCAAACTGGATCATATTGTCGTCATAGACCGCTGCCATAGAGCAAGAAGAGAACACCAAAAACTTAAAATAATAAGAGTTCTAGTCTTTTTATATTACATTTTCAAATAGATGTATTATCTATGAAAATACTTAAATTTCAGATATGAGTAGCATTTTTTTCTATAATGGTTTGCATCTTCGCTTAAAGCGTCGCGACGCCGATCTTTGCGCCTTCTGACGTCGGATAGGAGAAACGAGAAAATTCTCATTTTCCACAAACTGAAAGACGGTACAAATCTAACCATCGCGTCTCACTCATACACTTAGCGAAATACGAAGCCTGAAAATGACATACCGTACAAGGCTTTGTACATTTGCAGTATTTGTTTTTCATGGTTAAGGCAGAGCTTTGATGCGTATCTACGTCTCGCTCGCGTCGGAACGTTTTAATACAAAAAAGAGGTGAAAAATTGAAGCTTACGTGATGAATGAATCATAAGCATGGAGCTCTCGCTCGCTCTGTGTCGTGTTCTAATGGCCCAATGAAAAGAGAAAGTTCAACGATTAAATTCTTCTTTTAGCGTCTATCCAAAGTATGAAAACTTTCAAGCTTTTTTCTTATGGCAGACTTTATAATATCTGCATTTTCTTACTGAGTGATTACAGCCTGCTTGGAGAGGCGCCGAGAAAACAAGAACGAAATTATTTCAATGAAAAACGTACCGTGAATAATTTCTTGGCGCAGCTTTTGAAATTTTAAACTACAATAAAAATATTGTCTTCTGGGCAACTACTTAACCCGAATTCAACAGTTATTTAAATTTATGTGAAACATTTAACTTCACTGTATTTTTGGTTGATTTTTCAATCGATCTTAGGTTATTAAAAAATAATTTTATATATTCTTAGTAAATATATTAGTTGGTAACTATAGATTTTGTCAAGAATCTCATAAATTATATATTTAGTAATGCACGCGTATTTTGACAATATTGAACAAAATAAAGCTGCAAATAAAGTTTAAAAAATTCAGCACATTTTTAAAAAAAAACGTCAAGGCATGAGACTTTGTTGTGTTTTTTATTAGTACTACTTTAAAAAAAAAACAATACTATCTTTCGTTAAAGAGGTAAACTTAAAAACGAGATTTTTTTTTAAAAACAACGTATTTGTTGATTTTACTCCTAAATGTTTATTTTATAAGATTACGTAATGTCTTAAATTATTTATCTATTCCAGTTTTTTGGATTCAGTGGGTTAATGCTAGTGTAAATATTTTTTCCATGATTACGAAATTACATTTTTTCTGCCCATATCCGTTTCATATCTGGTCATTAGAAATTTTCACCACTCAGGCATATATTAAAGGAGAAGATTATTTAATAGGTTAACCATCAGATCACGTAACATCATTAAAAAAATATGTGAAATAAACTTTTCAAATTATATTTAAAAAATGTGTTTTTATTTCTTTACATAACTGTTACAAATGGTTTTCATAATTTGCCGACACTCAGTTCTGTCCAAATTTCATTGGCTTTATCTTAATCCTAAGAAATTTTAGCACCCGTAGGTCCCCCTGGGAAAATGAGGCAAATTTTGGGTGGTTTTATCGAAATATTTAAAAAGATTTGAAGATATGCCTGACTTTCCCGAGCCTAGATCATTTGATCCTAAAGGATGGCTTAACTTAAATTATATTGTTTAACAGAGAGTATGAAGTTTATATATTGTAGAACAAAATTTTAATAAAAATCATGAAAATTTACTTTTATCTTTGACTTACCAATTAAATCATATTCACGATTGACTTATAATGGCCTGGGCTAATTTTTATTTGGAGCAAACCTGTGAAGCAGAAAAAAATACTTTAAATTATAAATTAACTAGGTATAAACATGGGAACATGTTTGATTTTATTGAGTATTGCTTGTCAAAATAACTATGTGAGACGACATCTAAATTCTTTGTACAAACATAAAATTCATTAAGAAAATATTTTTGAACATAACAATCAAAACAAACAATATCCCCACCCCATCATCCATCCGTCTCGCCTTAAACAATAAGCAGCCGTCAAAACAGAACCGGAAAGAGAGCAAGACAGAGAAAAACTGAAAGAGAGAGAAAGCGCACGAAGGAAAAAAATCATTCATTGATAAAGATTTCACGTTCGTAGTAATTCCGACGCCTCCCGCCTGGCCGTAATTCGTTATAACTTAGCGCCGCCGGGATTTTCAGCGCCTTTACTTTTTCTGTATTTAAACAAGAAGAAAGCCTCCCCAAGGGGGGACCAAGAAGGGAGAAGAAGGCCGCGACTGCCCCCATGTCTCCCCCGCGAAGCCTTCGTAACGACCACGTAACTAAGAGCCAGGAAAGAAGAAGTGTTTTCACTTTTAATTAACCTCACTTAGTCTGGAAGTCTGGCGAGGCGGGCTTAATAGATTTTTATTCTTTACTGTTTTCCGGGCGGGCGCTGAATTTTTATAAGATTTGAGCTTTTAATTTGAAAAATTCTCTTTGCGAGTGAGCGTCTCGCCGTCTCTACTTGCAGCCGAATCTAATGAATGAATGAACGTTTGTTGATCGTTTTTATCACTTATAAAAATAATACTTTATCGTTTTTTCATCGCGTTATCTTTTTTCATTATTTCGGGAATTGCGATTAGATATTGAAACTAGTTAGTAATAGCACAAAGCAAGTTTAGCAACATTGATGATTATTTTATTGGAATTATTTTATTATTCTGTACATAACATTTAAAATGTAAACAGTGGACGAAAATCAAAATATTGATAAATCTTCGTTTATTGTATACCGCTTGTCGTCAGTTGTAATAATCTTACCCTATCTATCCAATGATTATTAACAATATAATTAACCTTGACCATTAAAAATAAAAATTAATAAGTTATTAGACTCGTATTATTTTACATGTTACAATTGTACATTATTTTAAGTGCAACTCTCGTTCAATTACGAAACTTAAGCAACATTTATATGTGACTTAAGCATACACTAGTAAACGCCTTTTACTTACTGCGTGTCGTTGATTGTATTGAACCGCCCTATAAGAGCAATTAGTACATTTCTCAGGCACATTTGAATGTTTGAAAGTCAGCATTTTTAAAGATTGGATAATTCGCCTGACGTTCCTGAAGCCTGTATTATTTAATCAGTACAACCCAGAATATTTAAATACTTTATGCGTTTATTGTAATATTTTTTTTGCAGCATTGAGTATCACACAAGAAATTTTCAGCAGGCGGTCGCCTTACTTTAACCTTTACTCCTTCAGTTCACTTATATTTTTGTAGAAATCACGCTCCATATTTTCCCTCTCGCAAGTCCCACTTTTTTAATTCCCCTCTTCTTAGTAAGTAATTGAAATACTGCACGTTCATAAATAAGTTTCCCGCCATATTTTTGAACCGGTGTGAAACTCGCGCCAGGTCAGGAATAAATCAATTGTTTTACGAAAGCGTTCCAAGAACATTATAAAAGTTCATTTAAATGTTCTTTTAAATGTTTTTTGAGATGTGAATAGATGTTAATTTCATCCGTTTTTTATAATTTATTGTTTTTTGGTATAATTTTTGAATTTCAGATTATTTATTTTATTTACATTAAGTAGGCATAAAATTTGCAAATAATAACGTTTGTACTAATTTATGCCGAAATATTAATTAGGTAATTATTAAGGTTTATAAATTATTATATTAATTAGGATAATTAAGGACCATGTATACTATAGTCAATCATGATTTATAGTTGGGATTTGTATGCAGGAAAGTATAGAATTGAGAAAGAAGGGCTGTTCTAAAAACAAGGTTACTTTTGAATTTTCGTGGGCTACGTATATTTGACTTTTTTTATTTTTCTCGTAGACTTTTTTCAATCTATGATAGGCAGTCAATCATGACTGCCGCCAGAAATTTTCGATGACAATTTTTTACCTTGTAAAACTAGCAATCGGATATAAAAAAATTAAATATAAAACATGAAAGCCTTGAAATAACCGAAAATGAATTAACCAACATTAAACATAAACTAGTCTGTATTTTTTAATTGTAGGTGCAATGATTTGACTTTGTGACGAATGACGAGGTGAGAGATTGGAAAGGCGGCATTTTATACTGAAACCGATTAAGAGACAAATACGAACCTGACTTTTTGTTATGTAAACACATACAAGAGAATACCGACAGATGATGATAGTAATTCTGAAGTCTCATGTGTCGAATTCCATGACGCTTCCCGTGGTGTTTTTTATTACAGCTACTTTTTCTTACCCGGACACTTATTATTCTGGAAGGCTGTCTGGAACTTAATTTAGAATGTACTCGGTGTAGCTCTCGAAGGCAGGGTTAACATGGAATTACGCTAGGAACATGGCGAGCGACACAATTCTGTGATGATCATATGCTAGTTAGGAAATCAGATATGAAATGATTAGAAATATAAGAGTATAGTAAAAATAATTTAAAAAATAATAATGATTCATTCCAATGAAATATTATTCTTTTGTTGATGTTATTGTTTGTGGACTGTATTTCTTTGAAAACAAAAAACTTTCAAATTCTTTTGCAAATAAAAAATAAAGAATGATAGAGTGATATTGAATAAAATTAAATGTTCAAATAATCAGATAATTATGTCGTAAAGCTTGCGCGGTGTCCCCGCGGATCTAATTTTTAATCGTCACGGCCATTTTTCCAAGTTTCCAAGGCGGGGAAAACGAAAGTTTTTTATTTATGACCACCTCTAGTAAATATCCTCCAGACTGCTCGGTAGTACTACTACTCAATGAATACGAGATCTGTCCTCCACTGGACCCATCCCAGCTTAAACACCCCCTCACTGTGAGAGAGAGAAAGCTCAGAGAATAATTAATGGATAAAAACTTTGTGTTAATAAAGACGCCCGGCATCTTTGGCGCGAGTTCTCGGTTCGCGCGCTTTTTAAGTGTGATCTTTATTTTCGCGGATTAATTGCCCTCCCATTTGTTGAATGCCTCTCTCGCGCCTTTTTGAGACCCTCCCTTAACGTTTTGGCAACTCTTTTTTTGCGGCTTAACGACGTCTGTCTGACATCTCAATTGGCCATCTTATAATGACTGCTCCTCGACTTCTTTTAAACATTTTTAATGTTTGTGGTACAATACCGCGGGACATATTTTTTTCATCGAACAAATCTTTTTTTTTCTAATTTTGTTTATGATACATTTTAATATAATTCCATAGTAAGATTAAACAATTACAAGTATGTTTGATAATTAATACGCGTTTTATGTAAAGTTATAAACACTACATAAACTATTAATTTGATATTGAAACAAACTATTAAATACGTATATTGCATGCAGTAATTCAACATAAATGGGCAATAAAGATTACTTCTTTCTCACCTACATAGATATAAATAGAGGAAATGAGATGCATGTGTTACATTTTGACTATATATAATTGCAAAAAAATTGCAGCTATATGCAATTTTTCAGTCCTAATACTTTAATATTGAATCGAAGTTCTTTTTTTTAATTTTATGTAACTGTTAACCGAGTAATACATTATTTATTCTTATTATTTTATCGTTTATTAATGCCTGCATATTTTAAAAATATTAGGCGATATTTTTTGTTCAATTATGTAATAAACTGATCACAATACATTGATTGATCGAGATTCTGCTATCAAAATCAATTATATTAATAATTTAATTAATAATAATATTTTACAATGAACTGGATAAAGCTTCTAATTGTAATCGTTTCGTTTTAAGATACCTATGGATTTATTTTAAATCAAACCAATTTATTGATAAAATCTTTGTATTTTAATTAAAATTCTTTTTTTTAGGCCAATTGAATAATTAATTTAAGTAATATACGTTTTACTGCTTCAATAAAAATACGTTTATTTAATTCATGACATAAAAACGGATTGATAGTACAAAAAAATCTAATTTTAAGTTAAAAATAAATAGAAAATTTACCTAGCAAAAAATATATGTAACTATAATAGATATAACATTCTTTAATCCGTTATTTTGTAATATGCCGGTCCCGGTGAAGATTTTTCAAAATTAATAAATAATTATTTTTCGTCTATAGAAAACATGTCATCATCATCATCATCATCATCATCAGCCTGTGTCCGTCCACTGTTGAACGTAGGCCTCCCGCATGAGTCTCCATCCTCTTCGATCCTCCGCCTTCCGCATCCAGGTCACTCCCGCTATTCTTCTTATATCGTCTGTCCATCTTGTAGGGGGTCGGCCAATGCCGTGACCAGGAATATCGAAGCTGCTGGGAACTAGGGGCCGGATCTTTTGTTGTGTTTTCATTCGGGGTTGTTGGCTTAAAACGCCACGCTTGCCAGGCGGCTTGGCGAGTTTATGGCCGGTTTACACCGTGAAAAAGAGAAAACATGTAAGCTCCACTAAAAATACTGAAGTATATTTTCCATGTCTTTTGAGTATTGAACAATTTTTTGTGATATTTGTTGTATTTTGTAATGTTTCACACGATTATTCCCAATAAGTAAGACTTTGTAATTTTATTACGTAATTTAAGTACGTTTTTTTATACAAGCCCGATTTATAGAATATGAAAAGTATTTAAATAAATATTCAGGAATCATGCTTCTTTCTTTGTTAATTTAAAATTTCACTTTTAATTATTTTTATAATATTCTTCTCGCGATCATCCCTTAGCTCAAGCTACCCGCCTAAAGAGGGACGATTCTGTCCAAGTAGCGTCCCTCTGGACATAGACTATCAGCGTCTCATTTCCGCGCAAAGCGTCGCGACGCCGAAAAGCGAGACGTGTATACATGGAGTCGCTTAATGCGTTTGTTACGCCGCGTAACGTATGTTGTAACTCGTCCGTCGCGACGCTTTCGCATAAAGGCGTCTCTTTTCGCGTGTGGGAGTCTGTTGTGGAGATGGTTGAAGGGTAGTGACGGGGCACTTCGGGCTTGCTCGGGTAACCTTTGGCCAGTCGGCGGCCGGTAGAGGAGCGAGCCGAATGGTCACGGAAGTACCCGAAGCCTAACGAAAGCCTCTTCGGGCGAGCTGGCTAGGACGTCCGCCGGCCGGCGAGCCTCGGTCAGACGGTCCGGGACTGCGGACGCGAGCGCACGGACCGCGGGATATCGCGATAATACAACAATACCCGCGAAACACCAAATGACCACTACTACGTAAAAAAAATAATTTAAAAAAACACTTGTGAAATTTAAAAAAATAATAATCATTCAGTGCATATATAATAAAATAAATTATTAATAATAATATATTTTTTGCTTAAATAATTAATTTTTTTCGCTTTTGATTTTTTTTTGTATACGCGTCTGAGTGATGCGAATGTCAATAAAAATCGTTTGTATTTATCTCGCTCGCTTACAGTGCACGTCGTATTGATAAGATAACAAAATATGATAACGCAGTGATGTGTAAAGACAATCGAATTCAAAAACCGGTATGATAATAATTTAAAAAAACATTTATAAATAATTTTGTTTTTTGAAATGACAAGTGAAAATTGACAGCTTTTTAACGATGAATACTGTGAAGCGTCGGAAAAGATGAAATAAAATAAACATTGAAATAATGGTATTTTTTGAAAATTGAACTTGTGTTTGTGGAAATGGTTTTTAAAGATACATCTTTCAATATGACAGATAAAATCAGACGTATGCGTACGAAGCGAAGAACGGATAGTGACATTGTCATGAGATAAGGACTTGAAAAAATATAAACAGTGGACGATGGAAAATATTCGAGACTTTGTTTAGTTTTGTGGAAAGGATTACTTTCTTTGGTTTGTTTCGGACCAAAGGACAGTGGTGTTTTGTTGACACTTGTAAATTGTTAAAGTTCGTCCAAAGTGGAGGAAGAGACAGTGCGGACGACTCAGTAGTCCTCACTAATCCATTGACAATTCAACAGCAGCTGTCAAATTCTTCACCCGGTTCAAAATGCGAATCAAAATGCCTGCTGTTAGAATAGCGCAAGGTTTGTTACTTTGTTTATATTTTTATTATTATAAATAAATAAATAAAAATAATAATAAAAGAATTACACAAATATTTTCTTAAAATTAAAAGCATTGTCTATAAAATCTTTAACTCTTTTACGATACTCTCATTTAAGAACACTATATATCAGTACCTACAAGTATACATTGCTATTATATTTTTAATTTAAGTACATATAAATAATTGTATTTCAATAATTACAAGGCATAACATTAGAAATTTTTTTTTTTTTTTTTTTAATGCATCACGTAAAATTTGTCATAATTAACTCAATAAAGTACGAAATTAGAAGTTTTTGTTTATTAATTTATAAACTTTTTTGTTCGCGAAATACAAAAAAAATTGATTGAAAAAAAAATGTTTTAGTATGCGATTGTTTACATATTAATGTTTAATCTTATTAAACGATTAATTATGTTTAAATTTAATAATAACTATATGAATATTAAAGTTTTTTATACATATGCGTTACTATTACCTGGAAATAATAGTAATATTCATTCTAAAGCAATATATTTATTTAATAACTAAACGTATTAAATTTAATATTTGAAGATTAAGCGTTAAATTGAGACATCTTTCCATCCGCAAACTAAATACATGCTAATTTTATGCAACGTAAACAAATCATAAATTTCTACTTTAACTAAATAAAAAAACCAAATAAATTATTTATGTCATAATTAAAAAATCATTTTAATATTATATGCGGCGTTCAACATGCAAATAAAATGCAAAATAACTGTTAATTTAAACATTAAATGCAATAAAATAACCATGAGTCCCCACCACATGAGAAATCATTGCATAAAATATTGCTCTATGATACGTGAAAGTTGCAATATTGGAGATTTACTGTTACATGAAATCTCTCATAGATTTTGCATAGTTTTTGTTTTTGTTGATAATATTACGTTTTTGCTTTAATCTTCTTACAATATTCTTAACATAAAAGTAAATAAATAAATCATCTAAGTCATTAGAATGACATAAAAAGCTTTTGAAAGTGACTGTGAATATCATAAACAGTATTTGATAGTATTTATTTAAATGCTTGGCGAAGAGCAACTTAAGCGCTGTACTAAATAGTACCTAAAGATTGAAATACTACTTATTTCGTTTTATAATTTATATTTATGAAATTAAAAATATTTAGTAATGCTTTTTACTTGGTCTAATTGTATCTACCAGTGACAGACATACCCGTCGGAAGAATTACGAACATTACTACTAAGTTAATATATATGTACATGTTTCTGCACTTACATGATTGTCTGATTCCTTATTATTTATTGTTAAAAAATAAATTAGCTTAAGTTTTTAAATCAAAATTATGTTTTATTTTGAATATTACATTGTGTCTTTTTAACCGGCCGTTTTTAAATTGTATGTTAAGAATAGGAATCCGATTAAGTAAGAAGCATTAATATACTTACTATAAAATCATTATTTACATATGTTCTAATAAGCTGATTGTTTTGTCAGTATGTGGTTTATTAACGGTTAGTATATATCCTATATTGACAATATTAAATTTAATATACATACAAATAATGTTAAAATTATGTTTCAAATAATAAATCTGTTTCATTAAATACTGAGTTGCGAGCGGAATATAATTTGCCTACTCACTTTAAAACGATCTGAATTCTTATTACTTAAAATATACATATACTAAACATAAAATTCTTTTTTTTTTTTCAACGCGTCAATCCAAGCACAAAAATAACGGCAGAAGCGGGATGCGAACCGCGGACTTTGGAAACCAACAATGCCCAGGTATTCATACCGCTCGGCGAATCGCGCCATTGCTGATCTGAATTCTAACTATTTAAACCGCTTGTTTAAATCTACTGATATTTTGTATAATAAATTAACCAAAAATTGAATAAAATACTGAACGTTTAAATATACGCCTAAATAGAATAAGATATTCTTAAATTCCAATTGAAATTGCAAAACATATTTTTTTGCTTAATTTTTTTGTCAAGCAGTATTAAAATCAACTGGCTCTTATTTTGCAACCAAAATTTTCGTTTGAATTTACTCAAAGATCATATTCTTTTCTTGTCATTTTATTGTTCAATATCTGGAACATATGATCAACCAAATATTGCCGTCACTCAGTTGTTTCAATTGCCGTTGTCCATGCGTTATCTCAAGATATATCTGCACCCGAAAGTCCACATCAAAAATATACCTTTCTTGGCGACCTCCACAGCAGGCGCCTGAAGATTTGTTAATACGGCAGTCTTAATCTATGGATTTTTTTGTGATTTTAATAACGAAATTTTCAAGTTTTTTGTGTGTGTTTCACAATAAATGACAAAATAAAGATATTTTAATAAAGATGTATCTTCAAATGAATATGTGAAGTAATGAAGAATTTTATATTTAACGTGAAGGATGTTTACAAATTTATCATTCCGTTGAAACGAAAAAACCCCAACGGTCTATTTTTTGTGTTTAAACATTAAAAAAAACACGTTTTTGTATCTAATACAAGTATATAATGTATGTTACAAGTATATAACGTTTGGGTTAAATGTAAATGGTGTATTACTTTAACAGCTTTTAGTGCTTAGAAAAATATTAGATACACAATGATTTTGTTAAGAAAAGACTACATAGTATAATAACAATCGTGATGGTAAAAATATGTTGACTGTTTGTGGATATCTGAGAGGTTTACAGTGCTTAGATGATATTTTACTGAAACGTGAACAACGCCACGTTCTTTCAAATCGGGTACCAAAATTGTCATCAAAGCTTAACACTGATATATGCCAGCTCGCAAATCACATCTATTGTACCGTCGACGACGGTCCAAAGAACAGCTCAAGACAGCGTCGGAGTGATGGCGCATCTAGTTGTAAAAAATCAAGAACAACGGTGTGTGTGTTTTTTTTCTTCTTTTCGAGTGATCATTAATTTCACAGGCTGTCGCAGGTTTTAGACCTGTCTGAAACGTGTGAAGACTCAAGAGCGAGGACCGAGCGTGATCAATTTTTTGGCGATTTGTCACCAAACGCCCACGGACCTCGAGAGCCTCATTGAAAGCCTACCAAACGGAGACGCGACAAAGTCCGGTGATATCTTTTGATCCGCCAGGCAGACAATCAATCACTTTTTTTTGTAATTTTAAAATGTACTTGTGATAAACATTAGAACAACTGAGTTGCTAACAAAGTTTCCAATTCTACAATATATATAGCAAGTACATCTTTATTTAACGATTTCTTCATTGAATGAATAAAAGTCCCTTCTGAATTGATGATTTATTTCGTATTGAATATATGTTTTTTTATGTATTTAGTTTCATTAAATTTTGATGGTTCCTTTTATATTGGTTTCCTTTTGTTGAACCATCAGTTTGTATTGAATATACATTTAAAGTTTCATTAAATTATTAGGTTCTTTAATATTGGTTTCCTTTTGTTGAACCATCAGTTTGTATTTACCAAAGTGTTTAAAGACATGTTATTATTTAGGTTCTGTACTTTTACTATAGCTGTATTAAACTTTTACATATATTTTATCATTTATTTTATCATTAAACCCATCGTAATTGTATACGTCGTATATCTATTATAGAGAATACTTCATTCAATAAACTTAGATAAAAATGAAATAAAAACCACTCGCAAGTTTATTATAAATTGAGTTAAACCAAGTTTCATTTTTTATGCTTAAAGCAGTAAAATTAAATGTTAATGTAGGAAATTATTTACAATGAACTGAAAAATATACAGTTTTCTACTCATCTCCGGCATCAATTTTCAAAACCCATTAAACGGCTGAATTGTCATTTTAGTGAGATACCAAGTATCACAGCCGCTTATATGCCAGCGAGTTAACCACTTTCCATGCCATAGGTCGTGGGTTCGATCCCGACGGAGATAAAAATAAAAATATTTTTAATAGTTTTAAAAGCTCTATGAATACGTCTGGTTGGTGTGAATTTAATCCTTGTCACGTAAAATGACAGTTATAGTCTATCAATCAAAATCGGTGATAGACGAAAGTCGTCCCGTGAACATCATCATTTCACAGTGAGTAAAAATAGATGATGCGTCAATGCTGGGCTGTAATCTGTGATGTTGGCTGATTAACAATTTACATACATCACACTTAGACATGCTCATCAAATCGCAAGCATTATCGAATCCACATATGAGATTTCTCCATTCCTGCTGACGGTATAATCCTGTATTTGCTTACAAAAATAAAGATTTATGGGGCTATACGGGTGCTGTACAATCGGCACAAAACGTATTTGCATTCGGCGCCACACATTGTTACCTGAGAATTGTATATTTTCTAAGCTTATAAAATGGAATGAAGTGAAAATTATTATTTTTAATGTGCTAATAGAATAAGATAGAACATAACCGATTTCATAGAGGTAAAGTACCTTTTATGAAAGAAAAAGGTCACGGCTATAAGAGGTTTTTCTTTCCTTTTAATTAATATTCTTATCTCGGAGCACCGTTTGCGGTTCTAAGGGAGGGAATGGGAGTAAAAGCAAAAGGAATGGGTGGAGGAAAGACAGGACCGGAGTTGAATTACGTGATTGGGCAACATCGGAAGCTTTACTCACAAATATATATTTTCCTTCATAACTAGCTTTTCTTTGTTTTTAACAATACAAACCATTGTAATTAGAAATTGTTTTTTTTTAAATCTTTAATGCATAGTATCAAAGATAAGTAAACTTACATAAGTTTGTAAGATGGACTAATAAATTAACAGCATTTCTTGTGCTTGTAACTAACTATTATCTTAATAATTATTATTTGTATAAAACTAACCTTTAAATTTAAATTAACTTAATTGTAATTTTGCAGTTTTACCAAGAATTATTACGCCTTTACGTTAATAATAATTATTCGAGTTTGTAATACTCTCAAACGAGAAATATAAATAAAATGTTGTTTTTTGTATATAGATACTAGACATGAGAGTTCCAGTAGACGGTTTTGGTCTTCTTGAGTCTGCTTGTGAATTCCTCTGCATCTTGAAATATTCATATTATATGTTAGATGAAACATATTTGCTTGGAGAGCATTACAAAGCAAGCCCGTTATGTTAGATAACAATTTGGCAATAGTTTGATATTCCCGTGTTTCTTCTCGTAGCCTTTTCAAGATAATTGGACCAAATAACTGGAATATTCATTTCTTGCATATTGTGTAGAGCCACTATTTTATCTCATCTTGTTTTAGTATCGTTACGTTTTAATATTTACAATCAAATTATTTATACGAAAAATATTATTTAAATAATACTTAATATTTTTTTTTGTAAGTATTAGTCCTGAGGGTGGATGCGTCGGGTAAACAGTCAAGATTTCTCCAAGTCGTTTGTTATAGACTCTGACCACAGCGACTATGGCTGGATGTCAAATACCAGACTGCGATAAAAAAAAACGCAAACAATCTCACAACGGCGTTACCGACAATAATGATTATTAATAACCTTAAGACCTAATTAAATGCGTATAATTTTAATTTAAAATCTTCGCGAATACTGTGAGCTTGTACTCTATAAAAAGTATACTAACATCAACCCCAATATAGCGTACACATCTGTTGAGATTATTCTGTAGCGTTTTTGGCAGTTTTTTGTCCTTTTTTTTAGAATTGAGAAAAAATGTTTATCGTGAAAATTTTGTGTTAAGCCGTTAAATTTATCCAGGCTTCGGAAGCGTCGGATCAATCATTCGATCAACTTAAAAATTCTAACCAACAAATCACCTTAATTATAATTTTAGAATTAATTTTAATTGAAAAATTAATAAATAAAAATATTTAGTCTTGATTCACAATTTATTTTAATGATTACATGTTTCGGCCTTCCTGAAGACCATCTTCAATAATAAAAAAATGAAAACAAGCAGTGGCTTATATAGGTATGAACATGTTCCTATATTAGTACACACATATTTACAGGTTGTAATATATGTGTGCGGGTACAACAATTGAAAAAGGTTATTATAAAAATTAATGGGTATGTGATTAATTTTAATGTATTAAGTCATTATACAATAATACATTTTTTGCTTTCAATTTAAAAATATTGTAAATCAAAACTAAATATTTTCAATTTTATTAATTTTTTAATTAAAATTAATTCTAAAATTATAATTATTCAGTTTCACCGAGTATTGTCAGTTGATAACCTTAATGTCACCTTGATTATATTAAATACAAGTACGATTATACATTAAATACATTTATACTACAAGTATATATAAAATATAGCTCAACTACTATAATTGCCGTCTTTTTTATACACCTAGATTTCTGTTTCGGAGGTAGTCGGGCACTGTATATGTTCACAAATGGAGCTTCAGAAAAAGAGATGTTTTGGACAATGGACTTGGAGTGTTCGCATTTTGTAGTGATTATATTTTTCAAATGTAGAACGGATATGCGAGGACTTTCTATACTTACTTTTATAGCGTGTTTTCTGTAATAAGTTGTCTTATCTATACGCTATAGGAGGGTTGACTGTACTCAACAATTGAATTACAGGCAATGAAGTTTAACTTGTTTGATCGAGTCATGAAAGTGTTGAATTTTTAATTGTGTTAGAGAACGTAAGGACTTAGTGATTTTTTATCACAGAGTAATTTACTTCTTAAAGTAAATTGTTGACACGTTATTTGTTTTTTTTAACATAAAAAACATTCTGACTTGATAATAATTTTCAATTTAGGCTTTATACATTTTTGTCTTACATTATATAATGTAACAAATAATATTTTAATTAAAGTAATAAAATCTATGTAAAAAGATTTAACTAAATGCTCATATTCAAAAAAAGGATATTTTTAATCGATTTCTGAGCTGTAAAAGTCCTCCGGTTGGTGTGAATTTGATCCCTAACCCGTAAAATGACAGTCATAGCCTATTAATTAAAATTGTTAGTAGACGAAATTCGTCCCGTGAAGAACACCCATTCATAGTAAATTCCTGTAATAATAAGGATGATGCGTGAATCTGTGACGTTTTCCAGCCATATGCACTATGGTAATCTTCATAGAATTCCACAGATGAGACTTCAGAATAACTATCTATCGGTATTCTCCTGTCTGTGTGTACATAAAAAAACTCATATAAAATAAATTAACTATTTTATTAAAAAGAGAATAAGTGCATTGCAGTTTGAAAAATAATGTATAAAATAAAATGTTACTGCCTATAAGCTATTTTATTATTTCCAGTATTTTATCGCTTGTTTCGTTTTTGCTCAAGAAAACTGTCTATATCATATAATAAATAAAATCATTACTAACAGCCCAAAAAATCACAATAAAACTATTATAACGCTTTTATACATCAATTAATTGAAGTTTTTTAATGTATTTCTTAAGCAAACTTTGCCTGCACTATAATGATGTAACATTTAATCTCTTACAATATAAGTTTAAAATACATCATTAAACTCTCCTCCAAACAACCTTATATTAACCTGCACATGCACATCAGCTTTTCAGGAATCGTTATAAATAATAAAATATATAATATCATAAATATATTCTGCCGGCGGGTATAGCTCAATGGTCAAATCGTTTGTTTTGCAAGCCAAAAGTCGTGAGTTCGATCCCCGACGGAGATTAAAAAAAATGAATTTTAATCGATTTCTGAGCTCTGAAACACCCCCGGTTGTTGTTAATTTGATCTCTCACCCGTAAAAATGCCAGTCATAATCTATTAATAAAATTGTAAATTCCTGTAATAATAAGGATGACGTGAATCTCGGGCTGTAGTCTATGATATTGGCGGATCAACAATCCACATGAAGCGCTTAGCCATATGCATCATGGTAAGCGTCATAGAATTCTACATATGAGACATCAGAATTACTATCACCATCTGTCGGTATTCTCCTGTGTGTGTTTACATAAATATAATTTAAAAATATAATTTATATTCCTTCCTAAATGCCATCGGTAAGCTCTTAAATTTACTTCCTGTGTTTTAGCCTTCATTTTTTGTTTCTTTCGTTTGATTTTTTAAATTTAATTGGAAATAAAGCAATAACGTTTAGACGTCTTAGATCTTACTTACATGAGGTTGAGCTTTCAAAAGGAAAATTAAAACTGTGGAACTATCACAAAAACCGCTTAAATTTGCATAATGTTAATTGTGAAATTTTACCAAGAATTAGCGATGAAAAAATATTTATAAAAATGATATCATTGATGAAGCGTTGTGTAAAAATAACGATATTCACACTATTTAAAAACAGATTTTATTTACAGTCTTTCTAGCTTTCTCGCACGAAGCTTTACTTCAGTAAAAAGCTCGCCAACGGATAGACAAAAGCTCAGTGTCCGAGTTGACCTTAGTGTTCTGGATCGGGGGAGGGGGAGGGGGCTGGTCAGTGAAGGGTTGGCTCGAGCACCACCCACGTCATTAAACCACCCCCTTGGACGGCGCTGAGAGGAATTGTGCTGAAAAAAAACACAGTGGCGGCACTTTATTACTATTTTTTACGTAAAGGTTTCTCTAATTTATTAACTACAAATTATAAATCATAAAAATTCAGTCAGATTCCATAATATTTTGCCTGTTTTAGATCATCTCTGCTGAATTCTCAAAGCGATTACTTTAATTTCAAATTTTTAATCATTAATTAAAAATACATGTACAATACAGATATTATTAACGGTTCATCAATAACAGTTTGATGTACGTCTTATATTACCTAAATTTAATTAATGTTGTTGACTGAGTAATATTGTCAGTTTACGTTGTGAGTGGGATTTCGTAGTATATAAATTTATTTAATCTTATAAATTTTGTGGGCGGTTATTTTTGGTTGAGCAGACGTATCTAACAATTAATTAACACCCTCTATAATCCAAATTATCATACATAACTATTGTTTAACACAAATTTATTGAATAAATTTCTATATAAATATAATATATTGTAAGTTATTTCCATTATTATTTATTATAAAAATCTTATGTTGAAGGTGGTAAAGTGCTTAAATATAGACCAAATACGAGTAAGAAATACAAAGAAAAAAAATACTATATCCATTCCATATCTAAAGCTTATAGTCACCACACATTCTTGTCACTCATTTTCATTGTTTATACTTCGTTTTTAAGACATCCTGGGAACATAATATATATGGCTTTGACCTTTATGGAAGGTGCCCGGGGATATAAAGAGATAGAAATTACATTCTGAACAATCAAGTAAATATATTTTTTTATATTTTGAAAAAAATAAAATATTTTAGAATTATATGGTTCCGACACTGTGGTTGGACTTGCGTCCATGAATAAGGGTTCCTTCTGAATAGTTGGCTTAGTCAATATTATCTACTAGCTTCCCATATGAGTAGCCCATTCAAGCGACCTGTCCATACATTTGTTGACCTTGCATGCACCCCTGACATGTGTGTGATACAGCGATGTACCGACCCCTGTCGTGAACTTTAAAGTATGAGACTGAAGCAGCGACACAGATTAGCTGATTTTTATTTTCATCCGCTCCGAAAACAGATAAACGGCTTTTTTAAATTAAGAAATAATTAGAGAATTTGGAAAATATTTGTATTAAAATACTTTGAAAAAATGTATATTATATAATATTATTGATTTGATATATGATTTTTTTTTAATTTTTATAAGAATATTTTTTTATTATTTCAATATTCTAATCTACTTTTATAGATCATTGACTATATTACAATATTATTAATTATTAAATATACATATACTATACATAAAATTCTTTTTTCAACGCGTCAATCCAAGCACAAAAATAACGGCAGAAGCGGGATGCGAACCGCGGACCTTGGAAACCAACTATGCCCAGGTATTCATACCGCTCAGCCAACTGGGCTATTGCTATGCCTAGACCGACTCGCGTTGAAACGTATTTTATCATTGTTATCATCGTACGATAGATGTCGCTATAGTATATATTCAAGGTATGTATATTTTATTATTTTTATTATTCAATTAGTCATCATTTATTCACAAATTATGACTGATTGAATAATAAAAAAATACAATCGGTCCAACAAATTGATGCGTTGAAAAAGAATTTTATTTATAGTATATGTATATTTAATTAATGATTTGATATACGTTTCTCATAAATCTAACTAAGATATTTGATTACATTCATCCTGTCAATCCAACAATGGTGTGACCATAATTATGTTGACAAAGGATAATTGGATTTGAATTGTATCAAATACGTTTCATAAAATAATTGTCCTTTCAATTTCAAAGTGCTTTAGTGAGACTACTCATGGGACTAGAGACAAATTAAGATTTCATAAGTTTCATGAATGAAAAAATCTTCAGAATAAAATCAAATTCATTATATTTTAATTATTGATCTGAATTTTGTGACTCTCTTCATCCGAATACACTCCCCATGGAGCATATGATTGCCATAAATTTCAAGAATCCAATCATATTAGCTGCCATCATTCTTGGCTCTTTCCAAGTCATCTCTGGGTGTAGAACTGGTAACAATTTATTCACAGATTAATTTACAAAACAGTTATTTAAAACAGCTGTTGTTTCATGCAGCATATTTGGTCATTTGTTAATTATAATTGTATTAAAATATTAGATGATTATTCCGACGCTTTTAATGATTTGATACTTTACAGTAAGTATAATTAAGTTAGTTACCTGATTTATTAATTATTTGTATTCATATATTATATAGTACAATGTTCTTAATATTACTATTACTACATTTTTATTGAATTTTATTTCACCTTAAATTGCCGCTACTCAGTTCTGTCAGTTGGCACTGCCTATTCCTTGTCCTGTGACATCTCTATATCCGAAGGTTTTCGTAGGAACATTATGGTTCTCAATGACCTCCAGAGCAAGAACCCATGAACTTGAAAAGACGGCAGCTATATGCGAGGCATATTTTGGGCAATTTTTAAATATAATCTTTTAAGATACCGGTCATTTCTATGAATTCGTTCCAGAGTCCTGGACCATTTGGTTTTAAGGGGCGGTTCAACCAATTTATTATTTAATTTAATCAAATCACAATGGTTAAGTTTCACTACTTTGAGTTAGATAATTTATAACTTTTCTTGAAATACAAACATGCAAAATATTTTTTTGCCGTATTCGATGACTGTCGTTTTTACATATTGTTTTATTTACTGATTTAAAATTCCATCTTTCAAATTCACGAAGAATTTTTGATAAATATATGTTTAAAAATGCATTAATCTAACTTTTAATCTCTGCGTTAATCCAGGCCAGGATATGACTGACGCCTTTATCAGACATGTTTTAAGTATCCATATGATAACGATCGGTACTGGATGCTTTGAATACATATCTACTTGCCTAGAACGATTGTCGGCCCTTTGAAGAAGAAAAAAAACTGGTCATAAGCAATTACAATTATCACCCTGGTCGTAGTGTCTAAAGAAACGTTACTCTGCTTTGTCGGCATAACTTTACTGTCTCGTAATAAAGACATTAAAGCAGTTTGTATCATAATTATCTAGATTACCTTTCTATAAATAGAGACTCTCGCGAATACAATCGTACGATGATGGACTGCAGTTCTGAACGTATTGTGTATGTCTTAATTATCTATTAAAATTTTTAAAAGCGTTATTAAATGTGCCAATTAAACTGTTATGGAGAAATAAATACCAGCAAAAACATATCTTATAATAGTAATGCAGGTTATATAAAACGATCAAAAAAAGTAATAGTCGTCTTTTAGATCGAATCGACCCAGCGATGCTCCAACTTCATTAACCTGTCTGAAAAAAAAACGTTTTGCAAAGTAGGCCTCCGTGGCGGCGATGACCTCCTAATTTGACTTAAAAGTATTTGCTCGACGAGTGACTTTTTGTACGAGTATATTGAAAAATATTTCAAATACACTTTTTAAATAATTTAATTAGTTATTTCATCAAGCATATCACGAGCGACTTTATAATTAAAATCATATAAAGTATTAAAGACATTAACGTTTAAGCATTTTAAAAACTGGTAAGGCAGAAGCATACGAGTGTAAATGCATTAAATATATTTATATCTGGTTTTTAAAACACTAAAAAACCATCCATGTAAATATCACAATAATAAAATATTATATTACATGTCTCATTGAACCAGCTTAGAGTTATTATGTTTAACCTGATAATTATAATCCACTTTTTAACATAACCTTTTACCTTAACCCTTAACGCTTGACCCAACCTGTTTACAACCTTGTTTTGTATCCAAGGCTTAACCGACATTCAAACTAGTTTAATTCAACCATAATCTATCCCTCTTTTAAAATTTACTTTTATCAGATTATTCGAGGTATCAAAAGTCAATCCAACACAACAAAGAAGTATAATTTACAACTTATCAAATGTCTTGTTGATTCAATTCTCAAGTTCCCAGTTGACCTGAATTTGTCGCATTATAAAAAAATATTGCAACTCGTTTTATTATATCGTTCATGAGTTGGTAAACTTGACCAAATAAAAAGTTTCCTTCAGTCTTTCTATTTCCAAGATATCATTATTTAAAAAGACGTATTTCTTATGTCACAATTTAATACTTTGCATATAATGAGCAGTCTTCTTCGTAGTTAGTATCAATCCAGTTGATTGGTTTACAGCAACAGAATCTTGCATCTCGATCTCCACTCCTCTCGATCCTCTGCAATGCTCTTCAGCTCAGCATAAGAGCTACAACTCATGTCCTCGAACACTTGCTGCAAATACTCCCGTCTAGAGTGCCATCTACAGTTTCTGCTCTCAAACATCCCTTCCACAATGTCGTGAAGAAGACCATCGTGGCGCATGATGTGACCGATCCATCGGGCTCGCCTCTCTGAGATGGTTCTTACTAGGTGCATATCTTCCTTGATTATGCTAAGAGCCTCATTGTTCGTGACGTGGTCTCTATAGGAAATTCTTCTGTATGACCACTATGAGCAGTAAATATACTAAATTTTTATGATATGATTTTCAGAGCGTATTATTTTGTTAATTTACTTTCCTAAAAAGTATTCTTTTGCTGCACTACTAAATTAAAGCACACACGAATAAAATATTATTTGGTTTTTAATATAACAAATGAACCGAATTTATCTTGTTAAATTTGAAGAAGATTGCAAAGTAATATATGAGCATAGTTAAGTGGATAATAAAATGCATGTTTTTTGAAACTAAGCAGCATAAAAAATGTATAATAGTTTTTTTTTAATAATAAATTTATTGACTACAGTAGTTTTCTTTAAAATTAAATAGGTACTAACAGGTATTTCAATTTGTTTGACATACAAAATCCTAAATGTCACCGTGGAATAATTATAATTTAATCAGGATCTTAGCATACCATAAATAATTTATTCACTACCAAAACGTTCTTACCGTTCAGATATCAATGCATAATTATGGTAGGTAGGTAGTACATGTACTTCTAAACTAGATCAACAAGATCTATCTTGATATAGCCTTTAGCTAGATATTTCACTTCGAAGTTCATAATAACACCGAGAGACATACATTCCTGAATCCTTTTTCGGAAATTTACGATAATTTCATTGTTCAAACCAAATTAAAAGAAACAATAAACGCTAAAATTGTAGTAATAAATACGAGTATACACTAAATATGCTTCAATGCATCATCACAAAATCTACTGATTACCAATCCCTACTACAAGTAAAGTAATTATTTTGCTTGAAATCGCTTTGCTTAGCCGAATGAATTATGTAATCATACTTTTTTTTATCCTTCAGGCTCTACTGTTCGCCTAATACTTTTCGCTCCTTAGGAGGACTTATTAATGTTTTCAGAAAACTTTCTCATGATGTGAGTAACAGACTTGAGAAACACCTATCGTTGGTTTAAATTTAATATAATTAGATGTTAACCTCTCCTCCCCGGTGATGTCTATCGACTACACATTGCTTGTAATAACTTAAATATCTCTGTAAATATAATACACACAGGATTCAGATTTTAGGTATTCCTCCTTAATACATTTACGTATTGAAAAAAAAAAATATTTATAATAATAGGCACTCATCGGGAGCAGGAAATATTTTTCTAAAATCCGGAATAAATTCAACACTACACTCAAAACGCGTCAACTGTCATGTATTCATTCGACCTGTCGGAAGTCATACAAAAGTGTGTGCAAAAATCAAATAAAAAAATACCCAGATACGTCGACATTTATACTCCTCACTCTCGCTGACGTACTAATATGAGTGAGCGAGACGGGAAACCTCAGTTGGTCGGCTAGTTCAAAATGATTTCGATGCGCGTCGGCTCATCGATATGTCGACAGGCTAAGTAGTGTAAGTAGCTCTCGGAAGTTCACGCGCCAAGGTGCGTCTGGCCGTTTGAGGTCTTCGTCTGATGTTTTTCATGTTTTTAGCTATTAAATGTCAATTATTACTGCTTATTGACATCAACTATTATAAAATTAAGCGATATCTTTGAATATTTTTATTTTTTCGAATTTCTACTCATTTTATTCACTTTAAATCAGAATGTGTAACGAGTACACACCATCGGAACGCGCGGAAGTTTTTAACATAGTAAGGCAAGGGTTAATAAAAGTTTTCTTCATATGATATCTATGAAGATGATAAAATAAATAATTTTATAGTATTCTCATACAGAAAACGCTTTAAATTTGGAGCATCAGAATACATCAAATTAAGTTTTTTTTTAATTTATTATTTATTCATAAATAAGAAAATATACACAAACAGATTGTACACACACACATGCCAAAACACCTTTGACTTTAAATAGTACATTTTCAACGAATCACCATAATACTAATATAATAGTACTTATATAGTATACTAGTGTAGCATTACCGACTCTTAACTGTTATATTCAATATGAATGTATATACATTTACGTGCACACCTTTATGCTCAGGTAAAGCGTGAAATTTGATATGTACGTTGACACGTACGAGTCACACATACTCAAACAGCTCAATGTACAAAGCCGATTTGCTTATATTATGTATATGTGTGATATATACATGCCTACACATACTAACAACTTATCGCTCTTCGAATTTTTACGCTCTATGTTATTAGTAAACGTGATATTGTGCACGAAAGTAAAACACAGTAAATGTAAGTATATTTAATGTTATTTTTGCTTTTTTGAATACCGTCAGTTGGTGAAAGTAATTCTGAAGTCTCATCTGTGTAATTCTATGACGCTTACGCATCATCTTTATTATTACAGCAATATACTACGAATGGGTGGTCTTCACGGGACGACTTTTGTTACCACCAATTTTAATTAATAGGCTTTGGCTGGAATTTTTACGGGATCAAATTCACTACAACCGAGGGTATTTTATCGAAATCGATTAATTTTTATTTTTTTTAAATCTCCGTGGGGGATTTTGTTTTCGATGAGTTTGTTGTTTAAGTAATTAAACATGGGTAAATTCATTGCTTAGGAACAAATAGTCTAGCCTTTTAAATATTAATCCAATTTACCTTAAAAATCTGACTAAAAAATCAGGTACTGTAGCAGCCGTCTTGGCTGCTAATGCTTATGCTTTCCTACCGCATATTTCATACATCTTCCAACCAGGTTTACCTGAGCCTCTTGACCGACTGTAGTATGGAAGGCTACCTTGTCGCTTCTCTGCTCTTTCACCTCATCATTCCTCACAAAATCAAATCATCCTATATGCTGCATTGGCTCTTCATAAGATGCCAAGATACACAACCTTAACCCTCGCCTTACTATGTTAAAAACTTCCGCGCGTTTCGATGGTGTGTACTCGTTACACATTCTGATTTAAAGTGAATAAAATGAGTAGAAATTCGAAAAAATGAAAATATTCAAAGATATCACTTAATTTTATAATAGTTGATGTCAATAAGCAGTAATAATTGACATTTAATAGCTAAAAACATGAAAAACATCAGACGAAGACCTCAAACGGCCAGACGCACCTTTCCGCGTGAACTTCCGAGAGCTACTAACATTACTTAGCCTGTCGACATATCGATGAGCCGACGCGCATCGATATCATTTCGAACTAGCCGACCAACTGAGGTTTCCCGTCTCGCTCACTCATATTAGTACGTCAGCGAGAGTGGCGAGTATAGATGCCGACGCATCTGGGTATTTTTTAATTTTATTTTTGCACACGCTTCCGACAGGTCGAATGAATTCATGACAGTTGACGCGTCTTGATTGTAGTGGTGAATTTATTCCGGATTTAAGAAAAATATTTCTTGCTCCCGATGAGTGCCTATTATTATAAATATTTTTTTTTTTTCAATACGTAAATGTATTAAGGAGGAATACCTAAAATCTGAACCCTGTGTGTATTATATTTACAGAGATATTTAAGTTATTACAAGCAATGTGTAGTCGATAGACATCACCGGGGAGGAGAGGTTAAAGACACAGCTTTGTTTTTGCTGTCCCATATATTGCGCATAGAATTAAAAGACGCATCAGCGTTCCCAAGACAGGAAACAAGCTCCTCCTACAGGCCGAGATATCTCAAACTATCTTACGTTGTTTTGATGAGTGGCTGTGGCTTGAGCGATGATGTATCGAAGTACCACTATTACCACTACCAACGAAGCGCGTATCGACGATTGCGCTCGAGCGCGTGTACGTGCACGAGTAATTACGCGTACGTGTGTGCGTGGTCGAAAAGATCCGTAAGCGTACGGCGATTGGTCCAGTTCACTTCGCGACGGCCGCTGGGCAGCCCCATTGGTCGAGAGAGCGACCTCCTGAGATCGCCAAACTGTGGCGCGACGATCGGGGCATATCGCCACCACCAGCAACGCTCCACCCGTACCGATAAATCATAAAACTAAAAGGAAAACGAATGATAAACGCAGCTCTAAAGTTGAAAAATCGCTGTTAAATCTCCTTATTCTTCCTTCTTCTTTGTCGTGAGTTTATTTTGCACCATTTAAGGCGTTAAGCAATACTCGATAGTCTCAATTAATTAACATAGCAATCGTTTTGCTTGCTTTTTATCATATGTGCAAAATATTATTATTCATACTCAAAAACAATTTCTTATGTTTGTAACTCTGGAGACAATGGTCTTAAAACCTAATCCGTGGATTATATGTCGCTTCCTAATTTGAGAATGGCTTAGCTTTGTGCATGTGTTATGTGTATTGTGCATTTTTAGAATATCTGTATTACCTGAGGCAATTTTGTGGGCTATTCGCTAATCAGAAAGTAATAAAAATATAATAAATAACATATAAAATGTATTTATATATCTATTTAGATATATTTTAAAGTTTTTGTTAATTTAAACTAAATTTTAATAAAATTATCTCCGGAAAGTAATAATATTAAGCTTGTGAATAAATGAAGACTGATAGAATAATAATAAAAATATACATACTTTGAATATATACTATGGCGACATCTGTCGTACGATTATAACAATGATATAAATACTAGTTTCACCGCAAGTCAGTCTGGGCATAGCAATGGCGCGATTCGCCGAGCGGTATGAATACCTGGGCATAGTTGGTTTCCAAGGTCCGCGGTTCGCATCCCGCTTCTGCCGTTATTTTTGTGCTTGGATTGACGCGTTGAAAAAAGAATTTTATGTTTAGTATATGTATATTTAAGTAATAAAATTATCTCCCTTTATAACTTCACTTTTTACTAGATGTCCATTTTTTTACTTCTTTTTGCTGAAGATCATCTATCTGTTATTGATGATTGTCGTTCTCTTGTGAAGCTGACAACGATGGTCCATTAAGTCATTGCGTATTTCACAATAAAAACAAATAAAATTGTAAGAATTTGATTCATTTTTTGATCAGAATTTAAACAAGCTCTTGATCTAAAATAAATAATGATTTTTAGGTTTCAATAAGCTAGATTGGGTTAACTACGGGTACTTATTACAAATACCCGTAGTTAACACAATCACGTTAAATTATCACTATTAACTACGTTAAATAATATATAAGATAATCATATTATTTTATATTCTGTCCAAAAATTATTAAGCAGCTGTTAACAATGCGTGTTGACATAAAAAAAATAAGTTTTGCAGTTTAAGAAGCCGTGTCATCTTTATATATACAAAGTTCGGACCACTTCTTCGTTGTTTCGCGTCTCAGGGGCGACTAGTGCTTGTGTGCGTGAGCAAGTCGATACCTAGAGGGGGGCATACCATAGCTTACTTACAGCGTTCATAACACCTCCCCACCTAGACACTCTGTTCTTAGGCATGTGCCCAAAAAAACTCACATCGCCTTGAATGCGAGGACTTCAGCCGGCCACTAAGGCGGTCCATAAACCATCACCAAATCAGTTATATTGAACAATAACATTAAATCAAAACTTCGAACGATCAATAATTTTTCATCACTGCACTCAGAGATCCACATTTAAGCATATATGATTCCTTACAGCTTCCAAGACATGGGAGGATTTTCCTGAACTGCTGCTTAGTTCTGACGGTCCCTTGCTGCTAAACTTCATCAAGAAAATCGTCGGGGCTACACGCGCGGTTAACGAGGCTGACATGGACTAGGCTCCTACGTTCTTCAACTATTTGTCAGACGTATATTCTAACTTTGTGTGTAACTTGCAGGGTACAACACGCAACTATATGTGTTGTATTTACTTTTTAAGAAAAAAAGCCTCCAAGACAAGAGCCCAGGGACTTGAAGAGACAGCAGCTGCAGTATACGAAGCACGTTTCCCAATTTGTTTATCAGCATTTGTTACAAGATAGGATTATTAAGAAAAGGCTTTAAAAACCTATACTTTTTGCACGACTCTTGATGGGAAAAAGGCAATGAACCATCCAAGTTTTGGCCAGCGTACTATGTTGCTTAGCTTCTATGATCAAACGAGAACCACATTTACTTTTGAAGGTTTGTAATAATATCGCGTAATAATCATTTTTTTGCAACGTTTTCACAAAGATAAAGAAGAAAGTGGATATCAAAATTGTTTTGTAATTTAAAACCCAGGAAAAAGATCCTTGTAACATGTTTAACTAAATAAATTATATTTAATATAATTCAAGCTTAAATATTAGTTAAAATACATTAAGTTGCTGAAAGTAAGTACAAGTAAGTAGTTATTTAGGGTAATTATTTTAAATATTCAGTAATCACGCTATATTTTCTTCGTGTAGAGTTGCTTCTTGTTTCAATTCAAAGCACATTTCCAAGTGTCTTCATGACGTGAAAAATATTATTGAGAACAAACTAGATTATTCCAAATACTTATATACATATCAATCAATAATCGTATTATGTATACTCAATGCATATCTTATCATTGGAATGATTATCTTTACTATATTATCTCGCTTATTATTAGATGTTAATGAAATCATCAATCAATTACCATAGATAACTTAGATTTTCATGATTTACTAACAGCTTATATATCCTCTCTGACGCAACCTGTCGTCCACCTATAATTAATTGATAAATGCGGACGGACATTGTTTATATTTATAGTCGTTAATCTCACACGAATCGAAGAGTCCAAAGATTTAATCACTTTTTGCACAGTAATCGCATTTATCATCTTAAAATTTGAAATAGAAATCTTGAATAGAATCAAAGTGCAGTCAACGACGTTATTTTTAAAATAAATTTTGGACTTCGTCTCTGGACGTTTTGCGACCTAAAATTAAGATTCTCATTTAAATCGACCTTTCAAAAACTCATTCTTCTGAAGTCAAACGCGACTTGATTACAGCTAAACAAATGCTATATTCAATTAGTTCGTTTGTATACAATAGTCGTATCATCCTAGTGCAGAGATTAGGAGGTGACAAAACATTATGAGTTTTTTTCCATTTGCTTTACCGGCTTATTTTGGGGCTAAATGGTTTTTTTTTTTAACTTACTGACGGTTGTGGGTTCGATTAAAATCAAACTGATATTTGGTCGATTTCTTAACTCCGTGAACACTCCTGAAAGGTATGAATGTGATCCCTTACCCGTTAAATGTCAGTCATATCCTATTCATTATATATAATCGTGTCGGAATCAACCTGTCTGCCCAGAAGTGGGCGACGTCGACGGCGTTACTCCCGGCCATCGTCAGGTCTTCCTGGGTGCAGCTACTCGGACACAGCGCACACTCCAGAAGGTGTGACAGGGTCTGCTCTACGCCGCAGTCACATTCAGTCGGTCCGCTGTAAAAATGACAAGCTTTCATTTGTGTCCGAAGTCTGTTAAGGGACCTATTTATTTAACTGTCGAAGAGTTAGAGAGGGTGAAAAATATTGTTCCATGAAAAATCACCCATTCAAAGTGAATTATTGTACGGATTGATGATTAGTTAATGTCGCGCTCTAGTCTATAACGTTGGCGGATCAATTCACATGGAGCGCTTAGTTATATGTAAAATGGTAATCGTCTCCACTACCATCTGGCGGTATTCTCTTCCAAGTATTTACGTTTAAAAGGGTATTTAAATTGAATAATAAAACGCATCATAAATTATATTGCTAATCGATTAGAATATTATATTTTAAATCAAATTACTTATGTTGTAGTTTTCTAGATAATAAATGTCAGTTTTCATCTTCAATTTTTGACTCTACAACAATACATTATTTGTATTCAGTATATATTCAGCTATTTTTGATCACTTCAACAGTAAAATATATGTGTAATATGAAGCATAAGAATCCTTGTAAAGGTTATGACAGCTGTAGACGTAAATCCGCGGTGAAAGGGTTGATGATCGAAATCGTCGTCCAAATGTATAGAAGAAGTGGGGTATCACCGTGTTTTAAAAATTAACGCGGTACAACCGTTTGTCCGAAAGGTAAATCGCTGTAGAACAAAGTGTACCGCCGGCGGTACAACGTGTGTGCCTTCAAACGCCCGGAACACATCTCTGTCGTCCAATTAGGGGGTCCAACTTTTAATTGCCGTTCGGGACACAAAAGTTGTTTTGTAAAAAGTTCCGGGCTTTTCGACCCCGGTGCGGGGGCGATGTGGTCGAGGGGGTATGAGCCCGACGCACACCCCACCCCGACACAACGCCTCCACCACCCTCCGAAATATTTTGCATGCGAAATTATTCATAGTCTGGTGAAATCGAATGCGGGAGCATCATGTGTATGATGTCCTATTCTATGAGATTCGCGACGTTTTGTAGTGTGATTTTTTATAATATTTTTGAAACACAAAAAATAACAACAAAAGTATAATGATTTTTAAAATCAATTTAAATATTTTTGTTTTATAATGAATGGTTCAGGCACCGGAAGCGTTACGCTAGTCTAAATGCTGATAAACAAACCCACAAATATACTTGAGATACTACAGCAACCTTTTCTTCAAATCCCGGTCTCTCACTTCGCAGGCCTTTGCTCGAGCTCCGGATCCAGATATGACTTGGGACGACGCGGGGATAACTGCAGCTAACAAACTGTTTAACTGCAATTTGTCGTTAACAAAAAAATTGCCATTCTACAGAATCTATTTCTCAACCTTACCATTTCCTTATCCATTCCCACATATTTCTTGGTTAGCAACGTGTTACCAAAGAAGGCAATTCGAGACTCGCTTTAGTATACTAATTTCGCAGCCTTAGACTGAGGTCTATTCGACATTTAACTGATGCAACTAGAATCACGAGAAGGCCTTCAGCCACTCTCTAACAAGTAGCTTTTTGCGTGCGTCAACGGGTCCTCATTTGGGTTTCCAAAAACTGGACGGGACAGGGAGAGTTTCACTAAGCGATATCCTAGCTCGAACATATGATTTTTTTGGTGATTTTCACCGCAGTTCTATGAGCCTTTTTATAAATATAAATTGTTATAAGATTTCTTAGTGTTGAGTTATTTCTCGGATAATACCCTGAATGAAAAAGACTCTCAGGCAAACCATTATAAACTTGCAAGATGGAACAGAAAGATATTTAAATTATTAATGAAACATTCAAAATACGCGTGATACTAAAGTGGAAATGTTTTTTCTAGGAATTAAAAATCTCAATTTACTACATGAGAAACAAACCTATTAATAAAAAATCTTGCCTTGAGCCACGAGCTATCGTCTTTAATTTCACTGAATATTGTATACATTTACAGTGAAATCAAATAATAATTAATTCGCAAAAAATATGTCAATTGCTTGTTTTTTACAATGAAATTTAACACTTGAAAATTATTAAATTACGGACATGTACGTTTTTTATTAAGTCCGTAATTCTAAGAAAATTATGTCTTTAATTCACAATGAATTATAATATTTTTTAGGTTATAAAATTTTTAGGTGAATTTTGATTTAGCCTTCATGTAATATATCTATATTGTACAAAAAACAAAACTTCGACAAAAAACAGTGTCTTGTAAATAAAAAAATACCCATGAATAAATCATTTTATTCGGTTTTAAGCCGCTATATTATACTCCAAATGAGTACATCCTCCACTTAGTTTTGTTAATACTAACCATGGTAAATAATCTTATTTTTCGCCTAGTATTTACAACTGGACACAATATGTTGAAAGCACGTGTAGTGGTTGGGTGCGTGTACATATCGAGAAGATCCCAGCAACTTTTTTGCAGCTAATGCTATCTGAAACTTTTATGGTGTAAAATAATAAACATATGCAACCCTGTCAATCTTAAAAGACAGGTATATTTACGCAAGATCTATCCAACTGATCGTCAAAGATCTCTTTAATAGTTGATATTGTTAAAGACTAAAAAAAACAAAACAACCTTAAATATGAATACATCTACATTCTAGCTCGTTCTAAAGTTAACATTATAAGTAAATTTTGTAATATAAAACACAGAAAACATTTGTCGCAATGTTTCTAGTTTTCCTTTTGGTCTAAATTTAAAAGTTGTTTTCGGACGCCTGTAACCCGTCCTGGTATTCTAACACCTTTCTACTTTCCTATCCTCCCAGTAACCCCTCGAAGCTTCTCCACTCCTGGTGCCCTCCCGCACCCGCAAAGTATCACTCCTAATATAAAAGTTTTCCCGCAGATCCGCTCTACCCCTTTTTATTTCTGTGCTCCCGATACTTCTGTGCTGCATCCTACTTTTAATTCTAAGCATTTCAACTCTCTTCATGATGAATAATTTAAAACCTGAATAATACAACTCATCCTTGAATTAAATATCTCATCTGAACGTGTTTTACTGCACGCTTTAATCATTGTGCTTAGCTTTTTTTATCTAAATAAATTGCGATCTTTTTTGTATATCAAATAATCTACCTTTGTATCCTGTAAATAATTAACACGTGCTGAAAACAGAGTGCGACCAGTTTTTTTATGTGCTTTAAATTTTAACATTTTGTACTTATATAATAAATTATGTTCAAGTTCATAATTGTTTTAATTATTTTTATTTCATTTCAGGTAAATGATCTTACTTACATCTGAATTTATACGGAAACTGAAAACTGAAACGAAAATATGGAAGGTAAGCCAACTGGATGCAATTATTTTGTAATCAAACTAACAAACCGTTTAACAATAGATGGTCAAAAGCTTTATACAATATACTCTAGTGAAATATATATTCAAAAATAAACTTTTCACAAGGTGATGGTAATCACATAAGACTACTTTTTATCCATAAATTTGGCATTTAAATTAGCGTTCGTTTTTAAATACCACGTGCTACAGATTCGGAAATATTTTGGCATAAAATAACATCTTTATTTTTTAGTTTTTATTATTTAAATTAATTTGTTAAAATTTTAGGTACCAGAATTGTTCCTTGTAGAATTCCAATTATATTTACGATATTTTTTAACTAGCTTTTTTTACATTTATTAATTAAATTTTATATGCTTAATTGCTTTTTACGTAAGTATATTATGCAAAAATACCGAATTAGTGAAAAATACAAGAGCCATGAAGATTGCTGATGTCTTCATTAACAGATCTCTTGATTTTATTAAATTGTAAGAAACTTTTTACTATTACAACTAAATTGCAGCTGACGACTATTATTTCTCGATAGTGTTGTTAATTGTCAGATTTACCATTATACATACTTTCTTCTTTTCACGTACTTCCGACAGTTTTACTTACGCGGCTTCGATAACCACTTTGAGAAATAGATTTAACGTAAATGTACCAGATATTTTTTATTGGAATGTAACGAAACTTAGCATAACAAGAAATTTTGCATTAATTTAAGCACATCAACACATCCATTAAATTTAATGAATATGTTTAACAAATGATATTGGCTATAGCTAGAGAAAAAATATATGGCGCCATATACGAGTACAACTACACTCATAGTCTTTACTTTCCATCGTTTTCATGTTATTTAAAATAATCTTAGATTTCTTCAATCGGCTAACGATCTAAGTATGTCTCAATGCTACTTTAATACGCTATATTCCCATCAAAATTAGGCGAATTCCCATGATTTGAATATCCATTGAGGCCGGCCAGCTCGCCGCTCGCCCGGGATACAAATCACTCGGAGGGGCCTTTGTTGGACTCTTTGTTTTTCCCTCTGGAACGGAGAGCGACGTCTCGTCTCCATTTACATCCTTCATTCAAATACCAGACCCCGTGATCTGACCACTGCGAACGCTGTAGAGCCACACAATACACCTGTCTTCTGACGTTTTTCAAAAAAAAAATGCATTCATACATTATACATCACTTAAATGTCTTAAATGATAAGTATAAATACTTATACTCTGGAGTCCTTATTATCATAAAATAAATATGTGTACCTGTCAATGAATACTATGTTTTTTTCAACAAATCAAACGTGGATGACTTCAGCAAGAGTTCGACGAGTTTTTCGGTTGTGAGTGACTGTAGTTCTTTATACGCAATCGATAACTGAAGCATACATTCACTGTTATGCCGACGACAGCACTGTCCATGAGAGTATAATCTTCCATAAACCTCCGAAACATTCGGAACTATCTGCTGCTAGGGAATCTCTGGTAGAGAAGATGAACATGTCTCTTGAAAGGGTTTCACGATGGGGCGAACTCAACCTCGTCAGTTTCAACATTTCAAAAACCCAATCATGTACTTTCTCCACCAAGAAGACTGCTATGGATCCTGTATCTTTCAACGGTTGTTCTCTTCCGAAAGCAAGCTCCATCAACATGCTTGGATTATCAATATCGAATAATGTCAAATATTACGAGTCAATTAAGTGTAAAGCCGGTCTCGCTTCCAAAAAACTAGGTGTATTATATAGATCACGTCGGTATTTCAACGATAAACAACTTCTTCTTCTATATATAGGACAAATCCGACCTATCCTTGAATACGGCAGTCACCTTTGGATTGGAGCCCCAAAATACCTTTTAAACTTAATTGACTCAGTTCAAAGAAGAGCAATTCGTTTGATAAACAATGACACCCTTACGTCTAATCTACAATCAATGGAACACAGACGTAAGATTGGTTCTCTTAGTCTTTTCTACCGTTATTACCACGGTCGCTGCTCTTCGGAACTTAAAGAACTAATTCCTCCTGCACCCACTCACAGCCGACAAACTCGTCTTACACTTGCCGAACATCCATACACGGTTAATATATGTCGATCAAGAACTGGCAGCTTCCAAAGTTCCTTCCTTAATGCCACCGGTAAGCTATGGAATGCTCTTCCAGCGTCTGTGTTTCCTCCTTCCTACAATCTGGATCTCTTCAAGAAACAGATAAATATACACTTGCAATCTCCCCAACCCACACACAAACACGAACACAACACACGTTTCCCGCATGCAGCGTCCAGCCTCCCTGGCTGAGCGTCATAGAGTGCATTGGTCTTGACCGGTTGTGCTCTCCTGCATGCGTTTACATAAAAAAAAAAAAATACGGTCCCCAAAAAAGCCTACTATACATTTTCGTGAACTGCCACGATTGTCGACTCGAATCAAGACATATCTGCATATAATGCTCAGTTATCTATTATATATAAATCGTCTCTGGGGGTAAAAGCATATCATATGATCTATTTTAACGTTTTATAATAATCACAATAAATAATTTGGTTTTTTTTCGCGGACAGATTTGGTATTGTGGCTTGTGGGTTTAGCCGTTTATGGCAAAATGTTGGTCTAAAGAAATTGTTTTCGCAGGGCTAAACCCACAATAACAACGACAATACCATTAATCTGAGTCTTTAAATCAGCAAAATCGGCTCAACCCAACCATTAATACGCTGTTTTCTCAAAAAATCACTTATCCAAGTGCGTTCCTCGTGTAGTGTTGATTCATTTCAATAATTACACGTTAACTGGTGCTTCAACATTAAATAGTAGGGTCTTCTTCTTCTTCTTCGTGTCAGTGACGTCAAATGATTTTTTCCCAATATCTGGCAACATCGATAGCTCGTGTGTTGCCCAGCATTAGGTCCTGAGATGTGCAACTTGTTGGGCACATGGAGCAGCATCGTAGGTGTGAGGCGGTTTGCAGGTCTCCACAGTCGCACAATAGTGTCTCTCCCTGCCGAAGCATTCCCCACCGCTCGAGGTTGTCCTTTGTTCTACCAACTCCGGTTCTTAATCTGTTTAGGGATTTCCAGGTCGGCCAGTCAAGGCTCTTGCCAGTTGGGAGGCCTTCCTTTGGAGTAATGAAATCCTCTGGTGCGATTTGTTGCCAGAGTTGGAGTCTCTCATTTTCAGTGCCGGATGTGAGAGGTTGTGTGGATTTCAGAAAGCTGCTTCGAGACTTCAATCTTGGTGTTGGGGGTATCTGATTATACAAGCAGTGGGACGGTTGGTTGATTGCCTTACGCATTTCTTCGGCGCATATGTATTTGCGTCTTATGTTCGGTGGTGCGATACCAGCCAAGGGGTATAGTTTAGAAATGGGTGTTGGTTTGAGGCAGCCTGTGACGACTCTGCATGCATCATTCAGGGCAGTATCCACTTGATTACAGTGGGCTGATCGACCCCACACTGGTGCCGCATATTCTCCGGCTGAGAAACAAAGTGCTATATCTAAATAGTAGGGTTATTAAAAAGTAGATAGTTGTATGAGGAATTGATTCTGAAAACGCAGATGAGCAACGGTAGAGTTTATTAAGTGAACATACCTAACGTTTGTGTTGCAAGAAATAAAAACTAGACGTTAGCAAACATTATGATCATTAGCCAAACTATCTTTCTAAAAACTTATTCAATCAATCAAGCATTTTATAATTTTTATCTTAGGTATATTCAAATAATAAAGTCAACTAATTCCATCTCAATGTCTAAAATGCAAAACACATCATTTTGACCAGTTTTTTTTAATATCGTTTTTTGTGCACAAAAAAATGTTATCTTCATTCAATAATACCATAATAATTTCATAAAAAGATGCATATTTTGTGTTGAAAATTTGATTTGCCTATAAAAATTATTGTAAATGTCAATGGTTTGAACATGTCTATTGTATTTTTTGTCCATGCGTCGAGGTCCGATACCTAATACCAAAGTACACGATATGTCAACGTCATTTCTTGCTTAGTTTTTTGTTGTAACTGATGTTTAAAAAATGCTAAAAAAACGTCCTTAAATATACGATCGGCAATCCATTAAAATCCAACGGAAGTATTATAGTAAAACGCACCCAATATACTAAGCTATCAAAGTTTGCAATATTGCTGCTAACCAAAACGCAGATCCGAATTAAACTAAATCATTAAAATTTGAAAATTAAATTTCTACTTCGTGCTTATTTATACTTCTGAAGTTAAGTAACATAAGTCACTGTATAAAAACTCGGATGGGTTATCGACTTTTTGTAGTTGGTTGGGTTGAACCCCTCTTTATGATCAAATATAGCAAATCTCGGGAGCAACGAGCTCATGATCAAATCTTTAAAAATTTCGATTAACCAACCAAGCACCGTTTAGTCCCTGGGATTGTACCCTGAATAGGTAATTTTCTTTATTTATGAACCTTGATTCACTTTTGGGTTCAGAAATGTCTTGAGACAAGTAAAAAAAATCCCTTATTTACATGTGTGTGGCATATCTGGAAGATATGTTCACTACAAATTGCCGTAACACAGTTCTGTATGTTGCCATTGTACATATCTTGTCCCATGACATCTCTGAAGGTTTACTTGGAAACGTTTATGGTTCACGTCAACATTTAATGCAGAAGCCTAGAGACCCACTAGGAAAAGACCAACCTATAGTATCCGAGAAATATTTTGTGTAGTAAATTAATATAAATTGTTGTAAGATGCGACATAACCCAATTAATGACCCGCGACAAACAGCAGGTGGTAACCCATCCAAATGTTGTTTCTCCTCTAATACTGCTTAACTTGATGATATCCGACGAGAAGTCCAGAGTCCATCTCTGGGACCAAGGGATACTTGTTAGAGAGGTAGTATTCAAATGAAGATGTCCCATTGTTGGATCGCGTGTGGTCGTATCTAAATGTCGTTAGGGTTCGCTTTACATACTACGCTGGTCGAGGCAATCAAACTGACTGAGGGCGGAATGCGCAAGAGAACAAGACGGGGAACATAATACTCTTTTATTTACACAAATGTACAAAAAAAAAAACTAAAAATAATAAACAGCCCATATTTAAACATAAATAAATTTACGTGATGGTCACCCTATATATTTTACTATTTTTCAATCACCATTATGTCTGCATATCCATTTTCTCTAATTGGAGCGTATGGTCGCCACGAGCTGCCTCCACAAAGATTATCAGCTGCCTCATCCCATATACAAAGTTAAGCAGCATTGTTATCTGACCTAAACATAAGTTGGTCACCGCCTGCTCATTGCGGCTTTTCATTGATTGTATTGACTGTCTATTTACGTGATCTATTTAAAAATGCTGATTAATAAAGATTTAAAGCCTCGGATACTTTAACTTCGTTTCTTGAAATAACCGAGCTCTCACACTGAAGGCCTTCGGGAAACATACAC
This sequence comes from Glossosoma conforme, assembly GCA_022606575.1. Taxonomy (NCBI): domain Eukaryota; kingdom Metazoa; phylum Arthropoda; class Insecta; order Trichoptera; family Glossosomatidae; genus Glossosoma; species Glossosoma conforme. The sequence continues at coordinate 1,131,563 of JAGTXR010000030.1, forward strand.
AGGATCTCTGTGTGTCGAAATATCTTGTGACAAATCGTAAAGATAATATCAACTGACAATGGTGGAAATTTGTGGTGACTATACGCTCCAAATACAGTACAGATAATGTATGTATTACCTTTACACAGTAATCTTATATCTTGTTATACACATTGAATACCGCCCATGTCTTTATCGCCGCGTTAAAAGCAAAACGTGTCCGCTTAAATATGTCTTCTTGTTGGTAATGGTCTCAATAAACAGTGGTTTTGTCCGCAAGAATGGCAGCCAAGACGATGGATGTTCACCGCCCAGAGACCAGAGGTTTGAATCTTGGAAACGCTACAATTATTATAGCGACAATCTTGGTACACTTACTACTTATTAAAGGGTATTCATCCCAATCAATGGGTATAACACTCGTTTATTACCAACATATAATACTGGTAATATCACATTATAACGGCCAAAAGTTTAGATTTCGTTTTTTGCAATAGTTTGACGTTATCTAGCACCTAAGCCGTTTATCTGACAAAAAGTAAATTTAACAATGTTAATTTTTGTTCTTGAATTATTTTATCTAAGTTTGCAAGTTTTTTGTTTTTTTTCAGATTTTCATCAGCGAAATGCTAATTTATAATATTTTTTTATGTACTCGTACAACAAATTGTAATAATTAATTTTATATATATTTTAAACTTAATATTTTTTCGTTAGATAAACAGCTCAGGCGTTAAAGAATATATAATATTTTCAAAAATTAAAAACTTATTTAAGTACCTACAATTATAAATTTTTTATAATATGTATATTTTTATATATTTTATAATGGGTATATTCAACTCTTAATTATAATTCTTAATGTCTAATTAATAATATTTTATGTTTTTATAAGTAATGTGTAAATTTTGTGAAAATTATAGTTATTTTACCGCGTAAATCATAGCAATATGTATGAATTAGCTTTAATATTTCGTAATTCTAATGTTGATATGACACTTTTATACATTTTTATTTTAAAAAAAGAATGGGCATTTCAATTAATAAATAATCCTTTGTGATGTAAATTTATGAAAATTGTGCTAAGACCGTGAAATACTATTGGGGGCTATATATTATGTACTGTAAAGGTAGGTCAGTGAAAAATAGTTGTTATATTTCGTAATTTTGGATAAAATAAATGGTTTGTTCGTGAATGTAGTATCACTGTATGTCTTACCTTGTTTTCAGTCGTCTTTGGAGGCTTCGAATGTTTTACGGTTCAGCTTTGTTCGTCCCCTGAATGGTCAAGGGATTCAATCGAAGCTGATATAATCGCCTCACATATCACGGAGGAACTGAAGTCCATACAATCATTTAGCGGCAATAAATACCGGCGTCCTGTTGTATGCGACTACGAGCCGGTTTTGTTAGAAATATCGCCAATTCAGTTCACATTCTACGCGAATAAAAACTTATAAAACGACTACCTTACTTCAAAAATATTTTAATTCAATTTAAGACAGCAAAACAACATTTCGTTTTATAAATTAATAATTATAGCGCACTTACGTCTAACTTCCAATCGTTGGAATACAGAATTCAAATGGCAACTATTTTCTTAATGTATTTAATTCAATTAATGGGCAATAATAAATACCTAAAAAGGTATGTTAAAAAATTAAGCAGGAAAAAATATCAATCGGCAATAGAAAAATAATAAATTTGCAGCAAACAATTAATGAATTGGTAATTAATAATAGGCTAGATTTCCATTTTGTGGGTTGATTATTCATTAATTTTACTTTAATTTTTACCAAACTTAAATATATTAATACCATTTTAATTTTATAACTGATCACATTCATAATGACACAGTGGATAATGCCATTTTTTTAAGTCTACTGCCGATTAATTTTATTTACTGCCAATTGATTTAAAAGCACTGCCAAAACCTAAATTAGTTACAGAACAAAAAGATGATTATGCACTCAGTTTCCTCTTCTGAACTTCTTTAAATAATATTTTATTGCAATTATTCATAACATTTACGAGTACTTCACACACTTGTTGAACATCCTTAGGTAGATAATGTATGTAAATGATGCTTGCAACTCACCTATTTAGTCTCCTAATCACTCGTCCGCATACTTTCTTTCCAGTTCCGCCGCATTTCGTGTACAGACAATTCATTCAATGATTCATCGGTAACGACGTGGGGCACACTCGATGTCTGGTGCACGAGAAATCTGGTGCACTGGATGTCTCGCTAACCTTACCTAACCTAACCTAACCAAATCCTAATCCAGAGTCGTTGAACGACTTGTCTGTGAACGATAGGTTGTTACACCTTTCTTTCCCAATCCACGCTCTCTCTCCTTAGCCTCTCCATTTCCCCATCATCTGGGGTCGGCTCTCCTTATGCACATTCGCCATGTCTGTCTGTCCTGGATTGCATTCTTGGTCAAACCCAGAGTTTTCAGATCCCTGTTTACAGTTGCAGACCAGGTCGCTTGTGGTCTTCCAGGTTTTCTTCTCAGCGTGGGTATGTTGAGAGCTCATCTTCACCGAGTTGTCCTCATCTCTCCGTGTCACGCCCATACCATCTTAGGCGGTTTTCCCTTATCTTTTCAGGTATGGGGGCCTCATACTCAAATGCTTGCAATGATTTTACACATTGAAGTACGTATGATTCTTGTATGTGAAATCTCATTCGTAATAAATAAAAAATATTCAAATCAATACGTTGTACCGTTGTGTTGTCGGATCTCCGCTATTCTCACAGGCTTAAGATCCATGTGATTGTGTCGTAGTCTTCTCATCCGCCATTCGTGTGGATCTCTTCAAGCCGAGCATTGTTTCCTCCATATAATAAAATCTATCAGTTGTCACAGCCTCACAATGACACTCCGGCTTTATGCATCCAGCATTGTGTCAAATACTGCAGTGATACTCAAAACCGATAAGCGGTGCATTATTTGTGTTTTTGTGCATGACTGACGTTATCAAATATCATTACGAAATAATATTCTTAAAGAGACGTTTTTTGCGTAAAAACATTCAAGAGAAGACCAATCAAGAAAGCTGTATAAATAAATTAACACAGAAGCTATTTCTTAAAGAACTCTAGCGAATCGAATGAAAGCTGATCGAGCCGACTGAATTAAATTGTATTTTGTAGACTCGTTTGAGCATTGATTTATTTTAGATACATCTGGATTCCAAACCAAGCTGCCAAATTCTGCAACACTTACAACACGTGAATATAAGAGTGTAGAAACACTTAAGTCTTTCAAAATTGACTTTGTTTCAGGAGGCAAGAAGTCTATAAGCGTGTATTGTTGTATTAATTATATGAGTATCGAAGGTGAAGGCTTAATAGATTGTATGTAGATCCTAAATAATGGTTACTCTCTTAAGCGAAATTCCAAATTAATAGCAGTAAGATATAATAGGAGCATAAAATTTAAAAAAAATATCACTTTGTTTTGATAAACTTTTGAAGTCTCTCTGTAGACTGCGTTTGTATAATCCTAATTGTAATATTAATTGTCATTTCTTTATTTATATAAGAGACTCTCTTAATCGAAATTTTACAGTCTATTCATTTTATAAGCATTTTAAATTTGCTTGAAATTCGAACCCTGGATTGTTAGCATAACAGCTTAGCAGATGAACCGCTCGACTAAGACCACTCGTCATTCAATAGTGACGTCCTAACAAAACGTGATTTACAATGGAAACATTATTTTGTTGCTTTGGCCCTCGTTGACAGTATCAAAAGGTCGAGTGGAACAGCCACTTTCATGAAACTGCTAGTTAAAAACTTAAGAAAATAAACTTCATCTTGAGTAACTTAAACATAAAAGAAAAATAATAAAAGTTTACGTTTACTTTCTCAAGATTTTCTCGTATGTAAAGAACACTTTTTATTCACATACTCGTACTTATACAAACACATTTTATTAGTTAATTTATTGTTTCTTAAATCATTTTTTTTCTTCATCCTTGCAACCCTAAAACTCTCTCTCACTCTTATCATTCCCTGATAGACACACCCCTACCCGCTCTCCAACATAAAATGGGTTTCAGCACATATAAAGTACTATCGTAGCTGAGTTATCTCTTAACAAGTGATGAATTGAGAAAGGCTACTAGTTAGTCGAAACTGCAGTCTCTTAATAGATAACTTATCTTACGTGATCCATGTTAAAACAATGGAAATAAGTAAATATTTATAATATTGTTTCTTAGTTTTGAACGATTTCTTTTAAGGCGTGGTTCTCGTTTGGTCACCTAATTTCAATTACATTTTACTAAAACTTAGATTGGTTACAGCATTGAGCTTGCCTCGTGGCGTTTGTTGGGTTACTCGGTGCTTTATGAATAAATGGTCCATTTTTCGAAAGAAATATAAAATTCATCTGAATTTTTGAAAATTACGATTAACAAATAATGTCAAATATGCGTCGGAAATTTCAGCTGCTGTTTCATCGAATACTTTTGCTTTAGAAATTGTTGGAAATCATGTATGAACAAATCTCCACAAAATATTGTATATAATATCAAGATCCCTGAATATCTAACAAATTATATTTACTAGAATCTAAGCTTATATAAAAGTTAAAATACTCGTATTTGAATTTACTAGGTACATTTTTTTATGTAGACACATAAAAGAGAATACCGACATATGGTGATAGTAATTCTGAAGTCTCATTTGTGTAATTCTATGACGTTTACGCCATGCGCTGCATGTGGAGTGCTTATCCGCCAACGTCATAGACTACAGCCCGGCATTCACGCATAATTCTTATTATTACAGGAATTTACTATGAATGGGTGGACCACCAATTTTGATTAATAGACTATGACTGGCATTTTACGGGTGAGGGATCAAATTCACACCAACCGGGGGTATTTTAGAGCTCAGTAATCGATTAAAAATCTTTTATACTTCAATCTCCGTCGGGGATCGAACCCACGACCATGGGCTTGCCAAACAAACGCTTTGACCATTGAACTATACCCCCCGGCAATTTTGGAACAAACAAGTCAAAATCAAAATTCCGTGATCGTGTTATGTTTTTTAAGTAAATGTATATCTTTGGGTGCAGAGATGTATGGAAGAAAATGAATCATTACTGCAGTCATCGCTCATATAGTTTATGGCGATCGTATACTCGTATGTTGAGTGAGTGAATAGGTACAAACAGGGCTTTCTATGTGCCAGGTGGAATTATTATGTCCCATCGAGTCCCGTGAATGGGATAACTTTAAATTTAATTTAGTCTCTCACTGATGCGCTCTGTCCGCTTATTGTTGCCTTATTAATAGCTCACCATTGTGCGACCTACGCACTTTTTTCGACCAGGAACTCTTCGGAAGATTATTTTTTTAGAGTACTAGACATGCCTTGGGCTATTGTTGAGAAGTTTAAGCGATCAACTGTTGCACTCGCAGTTGCGGGTTCGAATCACAACAAAACTTAATATATTTCAAACATATAAGCTGCGCTTCGCCTCACACCCGCATCCCACCGGAGGACAGTTAAGTCTCCTTGATGACGTGCTCATACAGATTATGATTAGTTAGCAACTGATAAGTCCAGTGGGGGTCCCCTCTGAACAATTGTGGCCACTGCACAGAAGTGCTAAAAGACGTAACATATAAGCTATGCTTTTTTTAAATATATTGAAATTAATACTATTTGTTAATGACTCAGTCACATAAACAAAGAAGAACGTTAGCTTGGCTTTTTTATTTAAAGTGTGCGCATGCATAGCCAGTTGAAATCAGTGAGCTCTATAACACTCAGCCACGAATGCTGAACGCTGTATCCAGAAAATTTCTGTATGCGTTGTGTTTGTACAGATTGGAGATATTACACAGAGGACTCGTATATTAACTTTTTTCTTGAAGAGATCGAGATTGTTTGAATGAATAGACTATATATATATATGCAGGAAGAGCATTTCAGAATAAAGCTGCATTTAAAGCTTTATTTTTACATAGTCAAGCCATCGTGCCACTTGAAACCTACTCTCAAAACACATCATATGTATTTATTTGTTTCTTATGAGATACTAGAATTTGCAGTAGTATGAAGAATGACTAATACAATCGTTTTATAAGCTGAAGAAACTGTATTTTAATCGAATATAACGACAGTCTCAGATAATACGCAAATAATTAAAAGACCCCTCAGAATTTTCTGTAAGTCGAAGTATTAAAAGCTCAATATTCTTAACCTCGCTGGTAAGTGCCCGATTTGTATCTCTAGTGCTTGCATAGCAACTAGATTCTAAATGATTTGCTTACTAAAAAAAATTGAAGTCTTTTACAATCCACAAATGAGATGTCTTTTAGTTAACCGCCCACTTTTAGTATTTTCTTGCATGTGCTTTAATTTATTTTTAAAATTATTTTTGAGATACTCAGAGGTCCACTATTCTTGTTCTTTGGCATGTGGGAGGAAAGGAAGTTGAGGTTCGTAGCTTGAGAAATGTCGGCAAAAGGTCAATCATTGTCGGACGAATGACATCTAGGCCGAAGAAGATAAAGCCTCTAAGAAATCCCATTTGCGAGTCTCGGTACAGTTTTACTGAACAGTTTCCCAGGCTCCGGATCGAGCGAGATACGGATGCGCTAATCCGACAATTTGTTACGTTAAATTAAAATTAATCAGAGACATAACACTAAGTCGGTTCGTCAAATGCGAAAATACTTGCCTGAAAGAAATGCTTGCCGGTTACTAATTACATCTAATCATTATTCTATTAGGTTTTGCGTAATGCAATTTAGTTATTTTTCAACAGACGATATATATCAGCCAACTTCACACAAGCAACTTTATCAATATAAATATGTATACATATCTTGATACCTGATATAGCAAGGCTTACTTATTAAAAAGTTTGATAATTCGAACACAGTAATTTTTTGCTTGGTCATTTTTTGAAATATGTGACGTGAAAAGCATCATTTTTGGCATGTTTTACTTTTTTTTACTACCGTAATGTTAGAAATTTTGTTCAAGCGAGAAAAAAATATTTAATGTGTATGTACTGATATCAGCTTGATATAGCTCCTATAGACTGATGCCGTAAAGCCTCGAAAAACGATCTTTTGTCTCTTATTTTTGTTCGCTCGCCTGACATGCACATCTAATGTTAGTTTTAATGTATAATAATACACGGTGTTTCCATACGCCATTTTATTTGTTATGACAGTTGGCCCATTTCCTGTTGGTACTAATGTCATCTTGAATTCGCTTTTTCTGCAGCGACGGTTGGCAGCGCGAGATGAGAGCGCGCCGTGAGTTGACAGTTGGAGCTCGCGACCGTTATGGCGTGCGCCACAATGGTATTTTTGTTGCAAGTGTTTGACAAATAAACCCGGATTGTGAAATAAAAACTAATTCTTTGTATTGTGAACCTGATCCTGCATCCTGTCATCCAGTAAATCCATATCAAACTTTGAGAGGAGGATATCAGTACGATATAAGATATATTGACAGAACGCCAATGCCTAAGCCTGGTTTGCAAAATTTCGATATACCATATTCGGTGGTGAAGATTGCACCATGTTCTCTAAGATAAAGAGACGATTAAGCTATTAATTGATGCAAGCGAGTAATTCTCGAGATCGCTGATTAAATTGATCGAATTCGATTGTTTATAATCATTTCAAACAGCTACGTTATAATCGTACGTTATTTTATTTTTTTGTTGAAAACGAAATCATTTGCCGTATAACTAAATATTTATTTTTGCCATCTACACCTGTATATCCACAATCACTCAAACCCTTCAATCGCCAAAAAAATGTGACAAAACGTGTGAAAAATATTTCTCCCATTGACCATTTCACAGGCCGATGGACCACAGAAGCGGTCAAAATCACAACAAAAGAAAAGTCCAAGTTATCAGAGCGAGTACCAAGCAGATTATTATCTATTTGTATCCATTATTACTGTATCTAGGATCTACCCAACCTTGGGGTGACATTTTTTTTTCTTAAAAATACATACAAGAGAATGCCAATGGAAAGAGCTCATATGTGAATTTCATTAATAGTTCTTATTTTAAGGGCTTACTAGGCATTATAAAACACAGCTTAAAATAATTAGTAATTCATCGATTTTAATCCTGCGAAAAAATAATAAAAGACTCAATTTAGTATTTTATCCAAAATAACCTCTTATATTAATTTAATATCTGTTTAATTTACTCATTTGAATATATATATATAATTATATATATATATTTCAAATTATAATTGGGTTATAATTTTTTCAAAATCATTAAATGGTCATGGTTTTAAATGTTTACAAAACTCATATAAATAAAAAATTAATATTCAATTTGCACTGCCTTTATTATTACCACCATAATGATCTGTCAGCTGCCGTGATTTTCACCTCATTTAATATACGATCTGCCTTCTACAGTTCCATTGAATATATTAAACGTAAAATTTTCAACACTCTTCTGACGAGATCTCGAAGCCTGAAAAAATTGAGCTATAGTAAATGCTCTGTAGTTCAACATCAACACGTCCATCTCTTGACCGACCGTAGGAAGTCTGTCGTGTCCGCATCCTTATCCCATACGTTAAGCCATCGCGCCCCAATATTCTACAGGTAAAGGGTCCGCCAAATAACTTTTTTTTTTTTGAAAATGGGGCTCAAAACATCGAGTGTAGCTTCGGCTGTGTGGCACGTAGCTCCGTCTTATTGAAACCAAATATTGCCAATATCTTCCTCTTCAATTGTTGTGAACAAAAATGGCCCGATAACGATCGCCATTGACTGTAACGGCCACTCCTTGCTCATTTTCAAGAAAAAATGGCCTGATTTTCAAAGTAATGTCGCAATATTTTCCAGCTTGTTCAAGCGTATACACAACCATATTCGTTTAGCGGAACGATAAAACTAGTTATCTGTCAAATCAGACATGAGCTAAGTGTTACTATTCACGAAATAAACACTAGTTGAAAAAAAAAGTTAGATGGCGAACCCCTTATATAAGATGCTAAGATTCGCAGCCTTCTAGAATAAAAGTCGGTCCATTTAACCATCGGTGATAGTGAGGCTATGATACATATCTTCCCTTTTCCTTCCCGAAATATTTTTAAAAGAAAGGTGTTTGTTCTATTTGTCATATATTTCTTTATTCCCTCTACCAAACATTCATATTTTTTTTCACGCATGAGAAAGTTCGCTTCAGGTGTGCGGATTTGTTTCTTTTGTCGTTTGGCAAACTTTATATGGTTAGTATTTATCGTCTCCGTGACGAATAGAGAAAGGATTTCGTTTCTTTTTCTTTTGTCAAAATATTCTAGCCGTAGCTGGTGCGGACACAGATATTCTTGATAATAATTTATACGAGATACGACACACATCTCATCGCTTTTTATAAATCTTACATTGTTCGGAAAGTACTTTTTTTTACAAGAAATAAAACTACCACCTTAATCTCTCAGCGATATCATGTTTGTCATCTTGCATTAATTGATGTCTTTATTATTTTCCATACACATTAAAATATATATTATTGTTCAAATATATTGACATCCTCCTCTCTAAGTTCATTGTTTATTTGCGTGGTGGCAGGATGAGGAGCAGATTAACAACACAAAGACTTTTTCTGAAGTGTATATATATATTGCGTTAACTTAACAAACATCTGGCCCGGACCTACCTGTACTTGCAGCATTCAGGCCGGGCCAACGACAATATCACCTCGCTGCCGTCGGCACACAACTGACCGGTCGCTGCGATCGGTGACACCCAGCGCCACAAGTGGCGATCTATGTAACTAGTCCTTACAAAATGACGACACATACATGTACGACAAGCGAACAAAAATAAGAGACGAACGATTGTAAATCGAAGTTTTCGGTACCAGTCAGCAAGGGCTATATCATGTTGATATCAATATTTGTTAACCTCTTAACAGTAAGATGTGTCAAAAATGCTGCTTTTAAATTTATTTATTTATTTATTTTGAATGGTTATTAACAAAAAAATACTGCGTTGAATCAATCATGATTTTTTACAAGCAAGTCTAATGAAATCAAAATCACGAATAATTTTATTAATTAAATATACATATACTATACATAAAATTCTTTTTTCAACGCGTCAATCCAAGCACAAAATAACGGCAGAAGCGGGTTGAAACCAATATGCCCAGGTATTCATACCGCTCGGCAAACTGCGCCATTATATTCTAATAAAAATTAAAAAATTCATACACGAATAATTTATTTGACAGCTTACACATTGAATTTATTCGAACTTAATGTTCTTCACTATACAGTACATCGATTTTATTTAACTTTGTATCGACAGAAATAAGATTGAAAAATTATTTTAAAAAAATTAAAATATTGACCTTTTTTATTTGTCACATTGAATAAAATGGCTAAGTATTTTTATGGTATTTTGTAAAGAAGCCACGTTTCACTTTTTCCCATACATAACATTCAATGGTCATCCGCACAATGGTGTTTGAATGTGTCATTGTTGACCGCATAATGCCATTGGTGATTGTTATTGTCCTTCGGGGTTTGAAACCCTTTTCTTCTATAAGGAATCCTCGAGTATATCTGACCACGCCTGATGCTGAAGGATATGCAACTCGTCCTCCACCAGAGACGAACTCATCATCACTATTTCTTATCTTCTCCATAGCAACAAACTTCAGTCAACAAAGCTCTGTCAGCCGCCTTTCTCCTTGTCTCATCACGTGTTAGTTCTGCCCAGTTTGTTCTATGTATAGTTTTTGACAACCTTCTAAGACGATGAGAGTCCGGGAACCCTCTGATAAAACGTTCGTAATCGAAAAAAATGCGCCTGATAGAGCTTTATATACTCACGAACTACTGCCGTCATCTCATTCTATGTCATCTCAGTTTTCTGGAGCACCGCTGAGTACATTCTGTATGTAGCTCCAAACAACCATCTTGATTGCGAAAACCTGGGGGGGAATGCTGATGTAGTGTTTGTCACAGTCTTAAATAAAAATGGGAACGATACAGGCGATATTTAGTCCGCTCTTTGTTTGAAGATATTAAGATCGCCTTGTCCTAGAATGGCATCAAAAACTATACATAGAATATACTCGGTTAAGCTCCGTAAGGAAGAGCTGAGGGTAGGAATATGACGACCGACCAAAGCTTTATGGCGACAGTTCGTGACGACCATATTCAAATAAATTATATATTTAAAAATAACACAGACAGCACATCTGCCGACTTGATCGATTTCAGCGTTATATTTAAATCGTGATATTTTATGAAACGATAATTGCGAAAATTGACACTTGCGAAATTGACATTAAAAATTCATTCATAACTTTTTTGAATACATGATTTCGGTGCGGAGAAATGGCTTGATCCGTGCCTGCGTCTGCCTGCCCATTCTGGAGCGTGAGAACAAGTCACAGGTGTGTTTCTGTACCTGTGTGATTGATACGAGGTGACGAGAGCGTCGCTCAATCCACTCTCAAAAGGATTTGACACTCTCCGAGCGGACTGGGACACACATACCTGTCATATACCAATCGCACACAAACCTCGTGACTGATATGAGAACACTTCCATTCATCCATCCACCGTCGTGATTCCGCGACTGTTGATTTTCGTCAAGATTAATGATACCCGCTAACGATCTCTTTAGTTTTACATCTCACTGTTTTGGCTGTTTTTTTTTTCACATCGCTTTTGTCTCAATTTTTTACTGATTGATGATGTCGCTTGCTGAGACGCTCAATTGAATCATGTTTTAAATGTTTATTTGACGTTTTAATGTGTGTCTTGTTTAGTTGTCGTTTTGGACTGAATGCCAGTGTAATGTTGAAACGTATTGTGCAATTTCAAACGACCACTTTCGAAGCGATTATTATTTTACTATGACAATAATTGAAGCAGATATTGCATGCAATAAATATATTAATTCACAGTATTCAAACATACACATAAATTATAACCTAGCACTTATTTATTAGCATTAAGCGCATTACACAATATTGCAAATTGAACGGTTGCGAATATCAATATGATCTTTGTACGAATTTAAGCAATTTATTAATAAATCGAGGAAGATAGTCACCTAGTAATAACCATCTCAGAGAGGTGAGCCCAATGGATCAGTCACATCATGCGCCACTATGATCTTCTTCACGACATTGTGGAAGCGATGGTTGAGGGGAGAAACTCCAGAGGGTGCCCTATACGGTAGTATTTGCACAAAGTGTTCAAGGACATGAGTTGCAGCTCTTATGCAGAGCTAAATAGGGTTGCGGAGGATCGAAAAGAGTAAAGATCAATTTGCAACATTTTGTTACTGCAAGCCAATCCACTGGATTGATACTACGAAAAAGAAGATTAATAAAAGTCATTTTTACCAGAATATGTACTTTATCATAATTCTTAATATTAGTATCTCTGATGATATCTCTGATAAAAATCATACGACATTCTAACAATTATAATTATCAATGTTATAACTGTACCCAGTTTTACTGAGAAAAATCAACAGTCATAAACGAACCACCTGAAATAGTTGGTAATGAAAAAATATTTCTTGGATTTTCATCACATCATCGATATATTAATTTTTTATTATTAGCAATATCACAATATGATACATTTTTTTTACTGATTTGACGGCAACTTCAAATACTTGAAACATATACAGATGGAAGGCTGTTTGTTGTCTTTATATTTTCTACTGAAATTATCACTTCTCACACTAGCTACGGGGGAAGAAAAGTATTGGAATGGCGCCCAGGAACTGGCAAACGAAGCATTGGCCGACCCCCTACAAGATGGACTGACGATATAAGAAGAATAGCGGGAGTGACCTGGATGCGGAAGGCGAAGGATCGAAGAGGATGGAGACTCATACGGGAGGCCTACGTTCAACAGTGGACGAACAAAGGCTGATGATGATGATGATGACACTAGCTACACAGTCAATTTATATCGATTACAAACAGCCAACATTAAAAAATCATTCCTAAACTTAACAGCTATATTATGAGATACTCTTCCAGTATTTCTATACAATCTAGGTCTCTTCAAGAAACAAACATTATTCACTTGAAGCTGTGCTTTTTTGAATGCGTGAAGATAGATAATATACACAAAAAATCAATATATTAGAGCACTGCATACAATCAAACTTCTAACGACTCTTTGAGTAGAAGCACCAATATTCAAATCATTAATATATATTTAAACATACGAAATTGGCTAAGCTTGCAATATATCTCCTTCGCGTACAGCCACTCAGTTTAAAAAGCATAGATCCAAGTGGTTTCGACAAGCATTTCTCTTTATATACGCTTTTATTCTAGAAAATTTATAAGCTTCAACATCGACTTCCTTTACACATTGTTGTCTTACGTTTCCCCGTATTGATTGATTTATAATTGTCTTCAGCACTTGAATCTGTCGATTCCCTTGCATCCTTACGTGGGTGCAACAACCTTGCGTCAACCTCACAGACTCCGTTAAGTCGCCTCCAAACCAACGAAGAAGCTCAACGCGTGGCGCTCTTGGAGCAAAAAAAAACGCCAAGACGGAGCGAAAAGCGCCTAGGAAGCGAACACAATGATCGCCCATACACAATTACCATTAATTCCTGACGCTTTGCAGTCGGAGCGGTGAGAAAGATCCCATGGATGCGAGCGATCATCGCATTTTTAATTGTCGTGTAAAAACCGGACGGTTAAAGTTTTAATGATGTGTCTTCAGCGGGAGTTCTTCTTCATTCGTGGACGCATCGGGCGTTTAGCGCATGCGCGTGAAGTGATTGTTGCCAACGGTAGTCTTCACGGTGATGCGAAGAGTTGCTTGGACGTGTAAAACAGTTTGGCGATCAATGGCATCTTTAACAAGTTAGAACTTGATGGTATGTTTTATGTAAGCACATTCGGGAGAATACAAGCAAACGGTGATGAAGAAATCTCGTCTGCATCATAATGGCTGAGCGTTGTAACGGCTGCGATACTGATATCTAAATAAAAGCCAATGTAATTGGTTTTGAGCGCAGGTGTTTGTACAATACTAGGATACGATAGTTAGACATTGTCAGGAATAACTAGGTGAGGTTGTGTACCCAGCAGCCTATCATTCAACAGTTGATCGTGGTACCTGATAATGAATTTTAATAACAGGTCCTTTAGCTACACATTAATGTGGATACGATAGTTTAATTTGTGAGAAATGCCAAGGGGATTGGACACGGCAGCCTTTTAACATATGGGCGGTCAAGAGACAAAGATAAGAGTAGACACGGCTGTGACATGAGACTGTAAACCACAGCGATATTTTTTCAGAAACTATACACAGAATGGAATTGGCGGAAATTTGGAAAACTGAAATGCGTCAGTTAACGAACTGTGCGGCGTATTATGGTTTTTAGAGATTTTTTTATTTACTTCCTCGTGGAGTAAGCCCTCAACCTCTGGATTGTACAACAAACGGTTTACCTCTAAGCCATACCGGCTGGAATCTTGCGCGTGGTTAAAGACGCGATTTTATATTCGCACTTGCAAAGGATATCTAAATGTGTTAAAAAGCTTCTAGAAATTATTTTGCACTCGTGTTGAGCTTAGCTCGTAAAAGATCCGCTATCTTAAATGGCGAGTCATTTCAATAACAATGTGTTGTAAATTACATTCCTACTAAGTTGCATTTGAATATAGTTAATAATAAAAATATATTCAATATATTTTACATGTCGTGTTCTTGACAATTTGCACCAAAATGACTACTCAATTCAACCAACGACATGTGGACAACAGACGGTTATTTATCTTAGTTTTAATATACCTGCGACTTTGTTTAAATTAGATGATTAAACGAGAATAGTTTTTTCAGTATACATACTATTATGTCATTGGATTTTGCTTGATGAAATTTAAAAAAAAATGTGACTATGTAACTTATAAAGGATGAAATTATGAAATAAGAAAAGCTTGCGACATCAAATATGTCAAGATTGGGATCAAGATCAAGAAGGCGGTAATGGAAAAAATCACTTTGAAAGAACGTGTTATGAAAAATTATGCATGGGAGATACCACTGAAAATCCGACATTGTAGAAGACCACATAAAAGATAGATAATGTAACAGAAACATTAGTAATAACAGGACGCAGTTCTAGAGAAAGCAGTAGAAGAATAAGTTCTTTATACTTTGAATGTCTAATACACTGATTACAGGAAATGACCTGTCAATGTTCCTTGAAGTTAACACGCATATTTGTGTTTCTTTCGCACTTTTCTCTTCACAACGCTTGCATTATCTCATTGTTTAATAACTCGCCAATCCGCTTTTCAAATGATTGCTTTTCTCAACGCATTTGATCACGGAATCAATACAATCCTTATTTCTACTTCTAATTGATATGCGTGCGACCATGTTGTGGTGCATCTCCACATCGATGTTTGCGTGCAGTGAGAAAAGACCCACTTAGTTGTTGAACCATCGAAGCTGTTGAGATGTTACTTGTCAGCTGATCGTGTTATTGGCGATTGTTGTGAATCAAGAAGATTGCGTACATCAAGCTAATTAACGTATGGGAACGTATTACGCAATCAATTAGTTTAAAAAAGCTGTAAAATACTTGTATCTAAGTTATTTTCATATCGCAACGTCTATAGCTAAAACATAAAGCGTATACTTACCATGCCAAAAGTTGTGTACTATACCATCGACGAATATTAAAAAAATAAATGTTTTAATCAGTCTCAAAGCTCTATAGATAAGGTTAAAATGAATTTAATTATTCACCCGTAAAATGTTAGTAATAGGATCTTCATCAAAATTTTAGTATCATACAATTACAATAAGTTATTTATTCATTCATTAACCTCTATAATATTTAGTGTAAATCTTAGTTAATAGTGATTTCCATCCTTTTAACTGTCTTTAAAATTCATGTTTTTATGTTGCGAATTTCATTCAGTTGTATATGTACAATATAAAGCTGCCATATTTAAAAATCGTATGTGTTTTTCTCAAAGATACAAATATTGAACGATCTTTTTTTCTTAATTTTCATACAAAGCATAATATATTTTCTAAATCAGATACTACAAGCTTTTATTTTAAGTCCTAGAAATATTAAATTAAGTTAATTTCGTGTTTCAATATTGGCTAATAAAAACATAATATAAAAAAACTTTTATATTGAATTCATATCAGAATAATTTATGAAAACACACCTTTTTTCGAATACAAAGACCGTCGAATTCGTCGATGAAAGTAGCTGCTGCCAAAATAATTCAACCGACGTAAATATCGGTCGCATTATGAATTCATAAATAAATATCTGCCAATTTCTATGCATTTTCGGCTATTTTGCGAATCGCATTCACTATAATAATGACCCCTAAGAGTCGCGGCCCACCCCACTTTTTCGCATTTCCGTAAAGCTTTATTCGCTGTACAGATGTCAATTTTTTTAGCCAACATAACGGAAATCACATTCATTTGCGTATCCATAATTTAACTTGCACAAATATAATTTAGCATTGTCGGCCATCGGGAAGAGTTTCCCATTTCATGCAAGTATCCCAAACTACTGCAAGTAACAAATAACAAATTATTATTTTTTCTTTCACATCCATTCCATATTTTAAATACCAAAAATTATCGCCACTTAGTTTTGTCAATAACCATTACCCATTTTTCCAACACATCCCAAAGGTCCATCTGTGTGGATATTTGGGTGCAGTATCCTGGTGTCTTGGTCAAAAGGTAGCTAAAATAACTGAAACAGTATTTGATGATTTGTTTTTTAGTTTATTTTTTATATAAACGGATTATTATTATGATATGTAAGATAATCGGTAAAGAATCATGTAAATACATTGTAATAAAATACATTTCATCATATCACAAGCAATAAATTACGTTACATTTTAACACAAAAAGGTGATTTTATTTTATTTATAAATTAAAAATGTTACAAATTTATTTTTAAAATTGCTAAATAGTAAGAAAGATATGTAATAATTATTTTCGCCTGCATCTAAATGTGAAAAATATCATCAGCTTTGTTGTAAAAAACTCACTAGGAGATGACCGAACACTTGATGGATTGTTCAATAATTGTAATGATTCACGTTTTTTGTTGTTGCAAAAAGTTTTTTTTCTATTTTTTCAATCGCAAATGATACAAATAAAATAAGATATCCCAAGCATTTTATTAAGTATCCAAAAAATTTATATTACCAATCCCGCAACAACAAAAAAAACATCAAAAACTCCCATCCCCGAACTTCTTCCTGTTTCGTCCCTCATTTAGTACGGCCGGGTACAAATTAACTGTCGGATTGACCCGCGCGTCCTTATTCCGGCAGACGACCCTTCGCGAATAGAGCCTGCCGGGGGTTTCTGGCCGTGCGATTCGGGATCCCGTGGGGTGACCGAATTTTGATACCTGAGTTCCCTTTTTTTACATCGCGATGCGGGAAGTGCATTCATTCTTTCCGTTTGATCCCGTGGACCGGGATTTCATAGACCGGCCTCAGTCGACCGTCGTCCTTGCTCATGCGAAGATCTCTGGACCATTATAGATATTCAAACGAAAATAGCTGACCGTATTCAAATCAACAACCAAAGTGCACGGACATCAAATAAAAGCAATAGAATCAAAATAAATTATTTTTTTACTACCAAAGTGAAAACATCGTTATTCATCTTAATACATCAATACTATTACATTTTTAATAATATTATATTTTTGTGTTGAAATTTTGAAAAATTTACGTTTGATTTTATTATGATAACTCTCAAATGAACAAGGAACTGGTGACATTTTTGACTCTTGAAGTTTTACGAAATCTTATGCAAAATAATGTGAGTTGTACTGAAAGGCTGAACGTTTTCAAGATGCTGCACGATTCAGGAATTTACATGAGAAGGCGAAGTTAGTATTATTTTTTTCGTGTGAATGTAATTTGTACGACGGATACTATCGTATTGATTTTATTTATTTATTGTTTAGTATTTTACTTTCATTTATATATATAAGTAAATATCTGATTATAAATTGTAAGTACACTTGCAAACTTGTGAAACTCTAGAAAATAATGAATGTCATATGTATTTATTGTAATTAAATAATGACTGTCATTAAGAAAGTACAGAAAATAAGAAAAATGATCATTATTCTGCAGTTTCTAGTTAATACTTGAACCACATATTATATTTAACTGCTTAATGTTTTTATCAAAATATTAGCTAATTTGTTATTTAATTCATGTAACTTATTTAGTTTTACAGTTTTTATTCATATTTGATATTATCTGCTCCAGATATAAATTGCAATGTTTAAAGAAAGATCAATTAACGTACTTTCAATCTTGTTTTCTTTTCTTGACGCTTACGGTATTTCAAATATCTTTTAAATATATTTTACGAGTATTTCGTAGTTTATTACATAAATTTACTACATCTTTCAAATTATTTCATTTATTTATTTATTAGAATATACTAAGCCATAATAAAATAACCAAATTACACTTTCTTGTGTCACCATTCTATTTTAAAAATGTAGTTATATCGGTGGCTGCTTGTGTAATAATATTGAAAAAATATAAGTGATTTTTTATTAATGTGATCTTGAGTTAAGAAGAAACATTTTTTTTTCTAATTGATCATTTCTAATGCCTAAACTGACATATTTGATGACAAAATTCATAGTGATTTCAGTAAATTTTTAATTATTTTGTTATTTAAGACCTTTAAATATATATGTTTTTGCTCATTGTTTAATTTTTCACAAAAATATATTCAAAATTTTTAATTCAATCAAATCTATAACACCAAAAATAAGCAGCAAAAACTCTTCCTATTTGATTCAAGCAGTTAAGGAGCTAAAGAGCCTTAATCTTACAAAATAGAGAAATACCAAAGTACCTTTTTAACAATTTTATACAAAAAAACACATGGTTTATCGATAGATGAAATATATAAGGCATTCAATACAATGAATCCTCTAAATATAATTGATTTTCTGCAAATTAAAATGTAATTTTTCATACATTAAGCATACTTAAAATGACTTTTTCATTGGTTAGTAATTCAATCAAACATTTCCATTCGCCTTTCCTTCCTCCTCTCGTGTGTATTGCAAATAACAATTTGCCCTCCCGAGTGATATTACAATATTGTTATTCGGTTCGGGGGGCACCGATGGCCCGCCTATTACTTCATCTGCCTTTTACGATTCGGCATTAATAAGAGATGGGTATCCGATACAATATCTGCGCCGGTTCTTAGTGGCCAATACAATTATCATATAAATGACTGTTTAGTCCCGCGGTCTGCTTTCGATAAAGTACAAACCAATTGCATCATATTCTGATTGATGTCTACAGTTACGTACTGAAACATAGCAATTTACCAAGAAACTATTTCTTCGATACGATATACTTACCCTCTGAAATTACTCAATGATACTGCGAATCATACAACGATTTAGTGTTTTCGAATACGATATCTTGTGATGCAGAATATATGTATTTTTCTTACGATTTAATCATTAAAAATGTTACCTTTTTACTGAAGAATAGTGTCAATTATAATGAAAACCATTTTTATAATAATATTGAACATCTTTTTTCAATTATACAGCGTGGCTTAAGCGTATGGTTGACTAAATTTTCCGCTATTAAAGCTTACATCCAAAATATATTTTTCATTCGATTAATACGAAGAAAAGTTTAACTAAAGAAGATTTTGTTATAAACTTTCACAAACGCATTTTTGCTAAACCTCGATATGCTGATGAGAAAGGAATACGAATTTTGGCCTAGACTGTCATAGTAACATATTTCACCGAAAAAAAACTTGACACGGGTCAAAAGCCCAAAAGCCTTGAATTATAAGGTTCTTCTTTGACAGCGCAATTTACTTCGCGTCTCGGTCGTTTCATTTGAAACAAAAGGCATTCCGCCGTGACCCCAAACTCAATGACCACATTTTCATGCGCGATGTATCAAAATAATGACCACAAACTATTAGCCACCCGTCTGCGGAAGGGCCATAAAAGTGACGAAAAGTCCCCGGTCGGCGCTCCGTACAGCGACGAAGCCAAAAAGGCCGGGGACTTCCGGTCCGGAATCGGGGGGTGGGGGGAAGTGGACCGGATATCCTTTGGCGTTTTTCCTTAGAGGGCTCACAGTGAAACGGTTATGGACTTTACGAGCGGGGTTATAGTTTCCCATCGTATTGGCTTGCGAAGTTAGCTTCTGGAAAAATAAATTTCTCCTTTTCCAGACCCGGAACGGCCCCGTGGGATAGTGGTCCAGTTACCCGATGTAATCCAATAAGAATTGTATTGTTCAAACCAGTCTTGATCCACTAAACAATGGATTAATCTTTTTAACGGTTTTCTGCACGTTTGACGTAAATATTATATTATTTTTTGTATTGATCCGTCCTTTTAAGACTCAATGATCCAAACTCTCTGTACGTCAGGCATCAGTTTTAAAAATACTGATAAACAAACATCTAAATATTAGTAATAAACTACAGCTACAGTTGCTTTAAGTCCCCGAGCTTCTGCCTCACAGGGCGTCGAAAACCATGTATGTTTTCAAAATTCAGAATAAATATAAATTATATATGAGTTACTCAATATTTTCTTGTACAATATGTATTTAATTACTGCTTGGTAAAAGTTTGTTTCATTGATTACCAGCCATTATGGTTTTTGGATTTTTAAATTAATATTTTCCGGCAATATTCTTGGATTATTCTGCATTTAAAAGAGATCAGATGATACTCTGATGTTTTCGAGGAAGATCCATAAAAGAGATTAACCATGTTTTTTCCACGCCCTATGTTTGCTTATCTGGATTATTTAAAGGAAACCGCGCTTAAAATATGTTATTGTTATTTTACAAATACATTTAATAAGATGTATTTAAAATAAAAGGGAAACTCAAGTGCCATGAGCGGGAGACACATCGTCGAAGAGACGATGGTCAATGCGGAATAAACGTGCTGGAGTGGCGCTTAAAAACTGACATACAAGTGTTGATTAGAAGATACTTAAGATACTACAATTCAGAAGTATAATGTAAGGAATATGTACGCAAAAAGCGTAGTATTGAGAGGAATGGATACTCATTCAACTCGTTCAACAGTGGACAGATACAGGGTTATTTTCACAATTATGAAGGATTTTTTCTATCTTCAAGTAACACACTTTTTGATGTTTTGAGTAAACCAAGCCTTTAATGCGTCACCTCTTTCTTCGATGAGCAGAATTCCAAGTTTTTCTTTATCGCCGCCCAATTCGCGGCTCTCCCGCCCGCACTCGACAATTGCCCTCCATCCGCCCTAGACCCTCGGCCGCCAGGTCCTCAGGGCCGGCTTTATGGACCCTCCCGGTGACAAATACGCCCGAGGTCGTGACATTAACAACCCGGGGAAGGAACCGCTTCCAACCCTGATAAAATATACAGCCGGTGACTCTCGCCACACCGAGTTCTTCCTTCTAAGTTCTTCTCTCATGATTTTATTTCAGCAGATCGCTCGAGTGGCTGAGAACTTATAGAAAAATTATAACATATAAAAATAGCAAGTCTTATATGCGCATCATAAATTATTATAAAAGCACACGCTTTTTATCTTTTTATAAACTGATACATATAGATCTACCAGCCTCTATGTATACTCGCCTAACCTTATGGCCTTTGTAGATATTAACCTACAGAAAATGTTAGACTTACAACTTTCCTTACACATCTGAAAATCATGTCCCAGTCAGATCAATCTTCTTCTCTTGGCCGAATTTAGTATCGAAAGTTCACATATCAGTTTTTTTATTTAATAAGTCTTTTGAGTTTATAAACGCACACGTAAAGAACTGATAGAGCTCCAAAATAATGCAAAAACGTGTGTTTGTGAATTAAAAGTGGTCAACATTGTTCATCTTAAAACAAGTTACAAACATATTTATCTTTTCAATATTTGAAATGTATTTTAAAGAAAATGCTTAGAACATAAATAACATACTGAAATATTTCTTTAGTTTTGGTGGGTTAAAAAATGCTACTTAAATACTTGTATATTGTTGCTTTTATTTGATTATACATTTATATTATATATTAAAGGATAAACATATTTTTTAAATTGATTAACTGATATTTATATTTTGCAGAAATTTATATGCATAAATGATGCATATTTATGAGTAAATTCTGAAAAAAAAAACTGGAAACAAGTTACTAAAAATAAGATACAGAAAGACTATACGGCACATACTGAAAGCAGCTTTTTCACACTCCTTGAGTTCTATACCACGCGAGATTTAGTTATACTCGTACAAGAGGGCAAAAAATGCCCCAGGGACTTGTAGGACCCTGCAGCGGATGTTTCCAATAACGGGACTCCTTATTATATAACGGGATACAAAAATATCCACAAAAAATTGAAATAGAGATCAAATCTTTTTTGTCAATATCCAAACATAAAACCCCTATGAGTGACCTAAAGAACATCCTGTGAATACATTCTTTAATGTGGGTTTTCAATACGCTATCTTTGGTTTTATTTTAAAGGTGAAATGATTAATAATAACATTCATTTACGATTCATTTTATGAAATGCTTAGTTGTTATTAAATAAATAATTTTTAACATAAAATCAAACATGTATAATTGTTTTTTTAATAGATATATCCTGAACTTGTAATGTATATTCCTCATATTCTAACCCCCTTATCTTAATCTGAACAATCCAAAATGTACATAAATGGCCATATTGCAATATTGACAGTTAGCCGTAAAAGCTTCACAATAATCCTTTACGCAATAAGGTAAATAATGTGCTAGTGACGAATTATATAACTACTCGTAATATTACAATTAATTTTATATAATAACATTTGTATACCTTAATATTTATACAATATTAAATAAAAATGAAACAATATTGTGTCGGTAGATATCAAAATTGGTAAAATCCTTAATGCGTCTTATTTAAAGCCAGTTCCATTTCAACATTAAAACGTGTAAAAAAAGACCTATTTTATTTTAAAAATAGTGAAAGTGATAAGAATTTATAATGTTTCTAAATTAATTCATCACTTAATAACATTAACATTGTTTATTAAATTTAATTGTTAATTGTATTCTTCAAACTCTTAAATTCATATTGTTATATCCATTGTTCTCATTAGTTATAAAAAATCTTAAATCTGTCAATCAATTGTGAAGTAAACTGTAAAAATCTGTAACATGTCTGTTAAATTTCTTTGTTATGATATAAAAAGCATAGAACTTTCTGGAACGTCTCAATTTTCAACGCCAAAGCTCCAAGAAGCAAAAGCTCCACCTATACTCTTCTCTACTGTCTATACTCTCTACCTCTGCTTCCTAACGTCAGGTTACCGCAGAGCAAATTGGATAATGCAATTACTGACCGAAGCTGTCGCTGCTAATGCAATAAAACACACTTTTTCGTCCGTACCGAGTACAGTTATCCAATAAAACGGACCGAGAAACACCCGGCAGACATCGCCAGGGCTCGCAGCGGTGGGAGCTCTGGCAATCAGGCTAGCCTCGCGGTCGGTGTTCGATAGAGGGTGGATTTATTCTCGATATATCTGTGTTAACTGTGCGATGTTATATTATTCGATTTGATTCTACGTCCATGATCAATGTTTTTTTATTGTTTCACAATGTAATATTATTTTATATTAAATATTTATTATGTAAAACACTATCTTAAGAAAATATAACATGATCCCTTAGTACTTAATTAAATAAGTGATATTTTATAATGTTTTTACTATTTTACTCGTTCGATTCAATAGCTAAAAGCTTTTACCTATTTTCAGTGATTTTAAGTATTTGTAGCTCAGATTTTAGTAAATATATTAAGTTAGTTAAATATTCAGCGATCATGCAAAATTTTGTAGCATAATAAATATTATATTTAAAAATATTTTATTTCCATATTCAGATTTAAAAAAAAATAGTAATTACAATAAGTAACATTCTTTTAGTGTACATTACTATTAAGATTTTTACTTTAGTCTGCGGTGTATACAGACTCTTCTATAGAGTAAATTTTGGATTACACTACCACTAAGGATCAAATGGTCCAAGCCTCGGGAGCGTCGGGTTTATCATTAGACTTTATTAAAAAATCTTACTAACAAATCACCCAAAATATGCTTCAGATACCACAGCAGTCAACTCTCTCAAGTTTCCTGGATTCTACTCTGGAGGTTTCCAGGTGGAACTTCTAGTGTAGGGATGACTTTAAATCTTGAGACAAAAACTGACAGAACTGAGTGACGTAAATTAGTTGTAAGCACATGGAGACTAACTTTTTATGTCATATTTTTCTATAGCGTGGTCTTTATCTTGATGCTATAGGAAGGTGAATTTTAACAATACTCTTCAAACATATGAGTTTATTTTCTATAGAGAGACATTTAAAAACATGTTTATTTCATTATAATTTTAATTAAATTAATGATTTATTACTTTATATATGTAATGTATTACTTTATTGTTATTTACTCTTTGCTACCGGGTACAGTACTCTCCTGTACTCTCATCGTCAGGAAGTAATTGACGTATGTGGAACTGATCTCGTTAACTTATTGGCAAACAATAGAATTCCCAGAGGAAATACACGAAAAAACGTAATGCCGACTTTCTACGCAGCGTGTACTTGTTTATGCAATCAATCTAATCATCATTGAACGTCTAATCGCATTGTATACATTCACATAATAAATAAATCATGTAATTATCCTTAGTGGTAAATATGAATTACTTATTTACATTATTTCCTTACATACTCATGTGTAAGGCAATAATAAACGTGTAATTTTTAATCAGAAAATACTTTGCTTAAACTCAATAATACAGTGTATATATTTTTTAAATATAAAGTCTTATTTCCCATTCGTTTAAAACTGGAATAGCTATTCGGCTCCGCTTGGACTTCTTATTAAAGTGAAATTAATTAACCAAATAAAGTTATAGTTATAGCCATAATGGCCATAGAAAATAATAAAATAAATTCATTATATAATCAAATAAATAGTTATGGTAAATATGAATGTCTTAAGAAAACTTTATACAACCTGTCATACCTACAGCATTGCACACAAACAAATAAGGTAGCAAATAAACTCCATTTCAGTTTTATATATAAGATAACTGAACACGTTTCTTCTCCCTTAGGAGACATTTTCAACAGTGTGTCTAGTGATGACAATGTATTTTTACGATGAAAGGAATCGTGTTGTAAATATATTGTAAAACTAGCATATATTTTAAAGAATTTATATTTAATAGTATAATTATAAATACGTATTTTCACTAAAAGTTGTCACTAAATATCCTCATTTTTAATCAGTCGGCCATCTTGCGTGTTCATACATTCCACACTCTTTCGAATGGCGTTTTCCCGCGCGGGCGCCTCATTGGTCGGCTCATCTCCTTTTAGCTTTCCTGACCGGCCATCTTGAATTTTCTATCAGCGCGAACCTTTTCATAAAAAAAGCGAAAACAATACGTCCCTTATCTTTACAAATGCGGTCGTTTGGAGCGGGAACCTCACGCCGGGCGGACTAGAGGTGGGAACACTGAATAAACATACGCGCTCTGCCCCCTTCAGTGCTCGACCTCCATACAGACTCTCACGGACATCGGAGCTTACTTTTCTATTAAAAAATAAAATAAAACTCTCGGTCAAGTAGGGTATTTGCTGTTCTCGATGTTGATGAACATATTTCTGTAAACTTGGCAATATCTGCAATAAAAAAGCTATATTTCAAATACATTATTCTTTGCTTTTGATGTAGATAAACTTGTATGTGGAAACGACTCTGAAATTTTATCTTTGTTTTTACTATTTTGATCATTTTAACTCGTTGATGATCAATATATTATATTTATAGAGTTAT
Source organism: Glossosoma conforme (assembly GCA_022606575.1). Lineage (NCBI taxonomy): Eukaryota > Metazoa > Arthropoda > Insecta > Trichoptera > Glossosomatidae > Glossosoma > Glossosoma conforme. The sequence goes on from JAGTXR010000030.1 coordinate 1,157,487, forward strand.
AATCATTCTCGTACGTTCATGTCATTATATTATTAATAGTATTATTTTTAAGTCTGCAATTTTTAATCATAAAGTTTCAGTAATGATTGAATGTTTGTGTAGAGTGGAAGACAGTGCCAACGTGGTATGAAGCAGAGATCAAAGTGACTAACAGAGCTTTATGACGGCAGTTGGTGAAGACCACACGCTACAGTTAGGCAAACTAATGTGGAAATGATGATATATAAAAATAACAAAAATTTTAAATCATAATATTTAATGAGAGTGAAATAATATAGTAATATGGTAATATATTCTCTATATATTTAAGTTGATTTGCTCTTCAGAACTAAATAATCTAGGTCTCGAGATCGTACAGATAATCATTTCATCTCCTTACAAAATTGTATTAACAAATCACTGAAAATATGCCACAGATAGGTCTATTCCACAAACTTCTGAACTTAGTGCATTAAAGTAGTTGCATTAAATAAATACAGCATACATATAGTGTCAGCATAATATTAGTAATTTCTGTATTATTGTAAATCTATTGAAGAATCATTTCAATGCTTAAAAAAACAGTACGAATACCAAGGAATTGAATGAAAATTATATAATCATCGGGAGATCTAACAGGATCAATAATGTCACGTTGCTTAAATTTTTGACCGCGATGCTTTTTTGTTGGTTTATTAATCAAAATTTAGACTACTTTTAGTATGTTTAAATATTTCTAACATTTCAGGTGAAAATATGTCAGTTGTCAAATTTAAAAAAAAACATCAGTGGTTACCTACAATGTTACACTTAAATTCATTTAATTATATATTCAATAATATAATCAGTTTATTTTGAACGTATCATCAATTTAATATAGCTGTAATATGAGGCTAAAAAATCATGTAGAGAAAAAGCATAACCGCTACAAAAAATACTCAAATTAAATTGATCAATTGTACTGGTCAAGACTACCTGTAAACCTTACACTATATTCGTACATAGCTGACAAGCATGTATCACACACACAACACCCTCATGTCCGAAGGTAAAAAAAAACCTGTGCGCAAGGTAGGGGCGTAGGCAATATCCAGCGAATGACCACTCGTATCACTGACGATTGAAGTCCCACCCCCGCGTTGACCACTGGCCGGTCCGGCGCAGGCGCCCATAGAGCTTTCACCCCAAAGCTTTCGTTAGGGTCGGTTTCTGGGCAGTCGCATCTGCCCATCCCACACCCGGACTTTCTCTGAATGGGTTGTTTTCGAACTTTTGTGCTTTGAGCTTTCATGTGACAAGCAAGCAGCTCATCGGGCCAATGTGTTTGTTTGTCTGACCCATGTACCCTTTGTCCGTTTTCAGGTAGATCGACATATTTTTTTCTGTTTTTACTGCAAATCTATTTGTACGATCGTGTATTTTTCTTTATCTATGGTCAACATTTTTATTTACTTTTAATACACATAAAACTTTTTAACATATATTCGTGCGTTTAAAAACAGTTTCAGATTTTTTATAAAAAAATTTACAGGCTTATTTTTTATTAATATTTATTTTATCATCATCATCAACCTGTATCCATTCATTGCCTGATGTATGAGTATCTTTTGATCATCCACCCTTCGTATTCAGGTTTTTGCCGCTATTCTGTTGATGTCGTCAGTTCATCTTGTCTGAGGTTAACCAACACTCCGTTTGCCAATTGACTATTTTTTTGTCCACTACTCGAGTTTTTCTGCTTCGTAAGTTTTATGGCAGAGGACATTAATCAAGCAGTAGAAAGAAACAATATTTACAGATTTTGACTAAAATTAATGTTGTGTTTTGTTATTTGTGTAATTTTAATTCATTCTACATTAAAGTCATTCCTCGATATACTCGTTTAGTGACTACTTTAACAATAATACTTCTAGTTAAGTAAATTGTAACGATTTGAGAGCCAAGGAGAATTTTTAATATTAAACATCAATTCACGAAGCAATTTTGAAATTTCTTAAAAAAATAAGTAACTTTTCCATTATCTTTTGCTGCATTTTCTTGCATATGTTGACGTAAAATATACCTTCAATATTATTCATCGGATATCGCAATAAAAACGTATTAAACTTAAAAAGTTTGATGACAAATACAGTGGCCATACTTAATTATTTAATAAAAATAAATAATCGATCTTGATTGCTGAAATTTATGGCGATTGATCGCACTTGCGAATATAATTTCTGCTCTTTCGAATCATGCCCCCGCATATCGAATTCCGAATAATGGTCACACGGTAAATCACCCTCTACCCTTGGCCAGCTTTGTGGCCATCAAAGCCTATGAGGGACGCTGCATCCCCATGGATTTATTAAATATTTCGCATACTCGATAAATGCTTAGCTATCTGCAGTCTGCATGCAAATATATTATGCAATTCACGATAGAACAAAAGTTTCCAAAATAATTATACGACAATCGAAAACAAGCTTTATTTCCTTATATCCAAAAATCATTGACTTACATTTTTGTAAGCTATTATAAGTGATGCATTTTTCCAAATAATTTCTCTACTTGGGGCAACATTAAGGTAAATAATGGTTTCTACCAAATTCCTCGGTAAAGGTTTGGGGCTTGATGAGATGGCAGATATTGTTTCATATCCGAGCTGAAAATTTGAAATGGCGATTTCAATTTTACATTATTAACTTTTTCTCATTTTCTGCCGCCTTTTAACCTCTTCATTTGCATATGCCAATAAAATCCAGCATTTCTAGCTTTTATTAAGTTGCTCGTACAATACGTAAAGGAAAAATTATTGCTTACAATATATACAGCTTTTTATCTTGTCAATCATGGTTACTCAATTTTCCAAAAAATGTTATCTCTGAACATTTGTAGTTGAAAAATTATTTACATTAAAACAAAGTAAATAAATATTTTAATTTAATGCTTAAAACAATTAACTTATAATATTAACACTATTTTCCTTGCTAACTCAAGATCTACTATACTTTGCACTCTACCACATAGTTCCTTTAATTTTTACATACTTAATTAATAAAAACATTCTTTAATATCATGAGTCGGTATAATACAATTGAAATGTTTGTACTTAAATTACAATATTGTCTTTCGCTTTTTTGAGAAAATGATTTTATAATAATTTTATATAAATTGATAAATTAGCCACTCAACCAATAAAAAATAAATACGTTTCTTACTAATACTGTCACAATATCATCTCAATTACTTACAATAGCGTCAAATATATATTGCCTCAACATCAAAAGCAGTCGAGCTTTTGCGGCAAAAGCTCGCCAACAATAAAAAGCGATTTATTTATTTTTCAGCTTATGCGTTTCGTCAATAGGTCTCAATGAAGCTTTTCTTATGAAATTTTAACTGTGCTGCGACACAAAACGCACTCGACATAGTCGGCGTTTGACAAAGTGCAGCGGCGCACTGAGGAAAGCGGTAGTGTGCCACTTCAGCTAATCTGAACCATATATACTACAAAAGGGCGTATAAGAGTTAACTGAACAGCTTTCTATACTGACAAATTGTACGTATGCTTACTGATACGAATAGAAAAAATAGGAAATCATCAAAATTTTCAATATTTTAAGTTATATTGTATAATTAATATAATGGTATATATGTACGTAGTACGTGAGTACTACAATAAAACACACCCCTATAGTGTCGCGAAGGCCCCGCGCTTTATAAAAACCACAAATTTCCTTAACTTTACGTTTAGTTACCATTGTCCATGTCATGTGCTAAAATATCTCTCCACGCTTAAGTTTACCCAGAAAAATGTAAGATTCTCAACAATCTCCAGGCAGAAATCCGCAAACCTAAATTGATGGCATATGTAGAATTGGAGCCATGTTTTAGATGTTTTGTTAATCAGATTTTTTAATACACGCACAAAGCTTAGATCATTTTGTCTTAAGGGGTTGATCAATCATAAAAATGTACACTTCAAGGGACTGCTTAATATAATAAACCCAGTAAGAAACACAATACGCAATAGGACGCTTAATTTATAAAAATATATATTATGATCGCAGCTAACATTATATTATTATTAACTTGTTTGATGTAATACTAGTAAAAGTTGCCGTACTTTCATAGTAATAAAATTACTTATACTATATATTCATAGTAGTGATACTGCCAATACTTAGCAATGTAGTACTTAAACTGCTTGTATACATAGTTGTACCATAGTCGGGCAAAGAGAGGTGCGGGGTTGCAGTGAGCTTCGAATAAAACTGCAGCTGACAAGGCTTTTGTTTACGTTTCGGTGCAATTTCATTAGCCAGGAATGCATTCCGCCATAACCTGATTAGTCGCATTGCCCCACCTCCTCCCCCTGGCGATCAGAACCGAATCAGGTAATATGCAAAGTAAGCGACTGATATGGGCACCTTTTACTGTATCTGATTACTTTGTATTATAATGACAAAAATTTCTAATAAATTTATATTTTAAAATCTACATGAAAAATCATCGTTTTCGTGTTTCTTTACATTTATTTTGTGGATATTTACAATCAAGACATAAAGAAAAAAATTGATACAAATAATATAATGTACTTCAGAGTTACTATTTGACTTTCTGGTTTTCTTTGCGTGGTAATAATGAGTTGAATAATTTAAGAAAAACTGAATATGTTGAACAAAATTTGTGTATATGCTTATTTTGTTGTTTTTTAAAAACCAGTTTATCAATTTCATTACGCGTTTCAACAATAATAAATAAATATTATGCATTAGGTTAGGTCTTTTTCGTAGTATCAATCCGGTGGATTGGTTTGCAGCAACATAATCTTGCATCTCGATCTCCACTCCTCTCGGTCCTCCGCAACCCTCTTCAGCCAGCATAAGAGCTACAACTCATGTCCTCAAACACTTGCTGCAAATACTCCCGTCAAGGGCGCCCTCTACAGTTTTTACCCTCAACCATACCCTCCACAACGTCATGAAGAAGACCATCGGGGCGCATGATGTGACTGATCCATCGGGCTCGCCTCTCTGTTAGGTTATGAAAGGTTGGATAATATTGCGCTAATTTACATAAGAGTTGTATCAGTTAAATTATTGTACGACAAACTGCCTTCTTCAAATAAATATTGCCACGTGTTGGCGCAATTGTCAAAACTGTTTTTTTCTGTTGCAGAAATATCTAATGTATTTAATTGTCAATATAGTTATTAACCTCTCCTCCCCGGTAATGTCTATCGACTACACATTGCTTGTAATAACTTAAATATCTCTGTAAATATAATACACACAGGGTTCAAATTTTAGGTATTCCTCCTTAATACATTTACGTATTGAAAAAAAAAATTATAATAATAGGCACTCATCGGGAGCAGGAAATATTTTTCTAAAATCCGGAATAAATTCACCACTACAATCAAGACGCGTCAACTGTCATGAATTCATTCGACCTGTCGGAAGCGTGTGCAAAAATAAAATTAAAAAATACCCAGATGCGTCGGCATCTATACTCCTCACTCTCGCTGACGTACTAATATGAGTGAGCGAGACGGGAAACCTCAGTTGGTCGGCTAGTTCGAAATGATTTCGATGCGCGTCGGCTTATCGATATGTCGACAGGCTAAGTAGTGTTAGTAGCTCTCGGAAGTTCACGCGCCAAGGTGCTTCTGGCCGTTTCAGGTCTTCGTCTGATGTTTTTCATGTTTTCAGCTATTAAATGTCAATTATTACTGCTTATCGACATCAACTATTATAAAATTAAGCGATATCTTTGAATATTTTCATTTTTTAGAATTTCTACTCATTTTATTCACTTTAAATCAGAATGTGTAACGAGTACACACCATCGGAATGCGCGGAAGTTTTTAACATAGTAAGGCGAGGGTTAAGCAATTTATGGTGGCATCTTGTACATCTACTTGATATGTATCGGATTTGAAAAGGAAAAAGGTGGCTTCAATCCGGACCTGCCGAGGAAGGTCTCTGGTTCAAACGATCATTATTGCGCTTTGAGTACTCGTTTTTGCACAATGAAGCACCGCATATATTATACTTAAAATGATATACACATCTCCCAACGAACAATGTATGACACAAGAAAATTGAGATTATTATTTATCAAATTTCACCGTTGTGCAATTCACACTCTTTGATTCAAGAATGATTTAATCTTTACTTTCCAGACTGATATACTCGTGCTCGTAGTCACAAATTATTCTTGTAGAATTTCACATAACAAATTCATCCCAAAATAAATAGGCTTCCAAAATATCTTGATCGATTTTATTTATATATTTTCGCTTTGGTTGAATATATTATAAACTCGTACACATACGTAAAAATAAATATTTTTTCATTCGATTTTTTAATATAAAACTTCGAAAATACAGGCGTGTACTCGGCTGTGTACAAGAGGTGGAATATGAGTGGTATTGTCCAAGACAAGGTCGCTCTCCGACATAATATTATCGTGGAAGGCTCTCAAGGACAGCCACCAGCAACCTATGTTAACATCAATATTACCGAAACTCTTACGGATTTTTTTTTGTCCTCTGTACTGAATGAGTCCAAAACATCGTCGAATTTTTGATATATTAGTCATGTTGACAACTTTGGGTCAATATATAAGTAAGGCACAGTTAGGACAAAGATTATAGAGACAATAATCCACAATTTTTTCTTTTTTTCTAAATAGTAATTTTATATATTTTATTTTTTTATTTAATCAAATATAATAGGATACATTTAAGATTTTATTGACAGTTTTACATTAATTTTTTTTTATTGTTTTTTTTTGGAAATTCGTTTTCCACGCCACTTAAAGGTAGATCTTGTGTGTGGCGTGGGATTCATCTTTGATTTAAGTGTTGCATAATTTATATTATTATTTTTTCAAATTTTTTACATAATAACATATTTTTTTTTAGAATATAAAATAATATCATTCAAATTTATAAATTTTTATAGTCGAAGTGACAATTTCAGCATCGTTTACAAATATATTTCGATTCTTTAATAGCCTCGACCCATCTAAGTCTCAATTTCCACCAGACACCTTTTAATGAACTTAAGATAATCAATACCTTTTTGACAATATAAATATTTTGTACAATTTATATAAATTCTATACTTATTATGCTTGGATCATATACATACAATAGTATTTCTGGAATGCCACTGCCTTGTTTGCGACGGCTTAGCCCATAAAGTATTCGCATTATTGCCAACATGTGCGTATTACCCAGCACTGCGACTGAAATATCTCAATGGGGGATCATTCAGCGGAGGCTTACCTGTTCAAATCATGCAGGGACCGATAAAATAATAGTAAATAAAGCTAAGTCATAGATCCGTATCGATCCCCATTCACGCACATGTGCGGCACGTGGAATAAACCCAACAAACAAACAATGAACGATACTTCTAACTAACTATCATCATAAATCAATTCAATTTTGTTTATTTTGCCTTTCAGAAACATTACAAATTATGTTAACTCAATTCATTTCTGAAGTACAATAAAAAAATTAAAAATTAAATACAATATATACAAAAATAGGTACTTATGATTAAGTACTATGAACAAAGCAATAAAGACAAGCAACAGAAGGTCCCTGTGCTTATCAGACAGACGAAGCCAACTAATTATCCCTCCAAAGAAACTCTTGGAGTTCTTGTCTGAATTGGGCCTCTCTTACGTGAAATATATCAACATCCGAGGCGATTTGGTTAAACAGTCATAATAAGCATTAATTGTTAGTACGAGTACTAAAATGAAAGTATTTTATGTAAATACTAAAGTAGAAATATTCAAACTCTTTTGTAGACGTTACATACCATGTAATTGATATCTAAGACTGATTGTATAGGTCGCTTGCGGAAATCTGGTGCGGATAAAATCGCACAAACATAAGCAGTTTATTATGTAGCCTAAAATATACTTAAGGTAAGAAAATTAACACTTGTTTCCGAATCACAATTGAGAGAGTGTGAGGAAGATGAGAACATATCTTTTTATTTCAACCAAAAATAAATAAATCAAAAATAAATGCATACTATTATATATGTACTCGTATGTATGTAATACTTTGCAAAAGACAGGTTTCAGCAAACGGCCTGTATTCTACAAAGGCTTTTTTTCAAGTAGCAACTAGTTGAAAAGTGTGCTATAAAAGCGTTGCATGTATTTCTGGATAATTTATTTATACTCTATTTTTCATATTATTCAAAATGTATGTAGGTTTGGACATGAGTTTTTTTTATCAGAAAGATGAGCTGCATTGTCTAACGATAATGTTGAAAAAAGATTCAATCCTTTTTTTCATCTTTGTGTGTAGTTCTACATCATTATTTACGCATTTCTAAACGCAATTTACGGGTATATTTATTGTGTTATGCAGCATTTTTCAAAATAATGCGCAATAATTAAGCTTTATTTGGCGATGGTGTGGATGATATCCTTTTAGAGATCGTGGTATTGATCACGTAGCTTGTACTCGATGTGCAATAGAAGCATTATTTACAAGATTAGCTACAGTATGACATTACAAACTTCCTAGAGTTTCAGTCACAAGTACAAGTAACGCTGCAATGGTGACCGCATACTCGCTATCGCTCAGATATCCCTGATAAGACTGCTACGACTGACGTGACCAAATTTTCGCAAAACTAAATAAGTACTTATTTTATTTTTGCAAACATCCCGTTACTCGCTGTTTAAAAAGACATCGTCGTTGAAGATAAACTCGTCTTCTATAATGTGCACTTTTCACTTCCAACACTAGTCTAGAACAACGTTGAATTATTACCCTGCTGAATATATAATAAATATGTAAATATTTTTAGTAGGAGGAAAACTTCGTCTTGTTAAAGTTTTTTGATTTTTTTACTAACAATATATTTACAATACTCTTAATAATTTATAAACCAATGAAACTAAACATAAATATACCTTTACCTTAAATAATTATCATGTAATGGTTTTAATAATAATACCTGCTTAAAATGAATAATAAGATCATTTTTAATGGAATATCATTTGAGTCTCAATATTTTTTATGTAATATAAAGGGTCCGCCAAATTACTTTTTTTTTTTGTGAAAATTGGGCGCAAAACATCGAGTGTAGCTTCGGCTGTGTGGCACGTAGCGCCGTCCTGTTGAAACCAAATGTTGCCAATATCCACTTCTTCAATTTTTGTGAACAAAAATGGCCCGATAACGATCGCCATTGACTGTAACGGCCACTCCTTGCTTATTTTCAAAGAAAAATGGCCTGATTTTCAAAGTAATGTCGCAATATTTTCCAACGTTGTTCAAGCGTATACACAAACATATTCGTTTAGCGGAAGGATAAAATTAATTATCTGTCAAATCAGACATGAGCTAAGTGTTACCATTCACGAAATAAGCACTAGTTGAAAAAAAAACGGTAGATGGCGTACCCATTATATATTCCATGGCATTCTATCGGTAAATGATCTTCGCCGACTTGAAAAATAATAGAATTTATAAGAAATTATGAAGAATATCATATAAATACGAGGAATTAATATGCTTAAGTGATTTATTTCGACGTAGTAAGATTAATCGCTAAATAAGCAATTTGGGGCCGTACAAAAATAAACATTTTTGGAAGCCAATAAAAAGATATTATTTATGTTTGAATAGGATTAATTTACTTCATAAAACATTTAGTTACGTCAATTTCTACCTTCACAATAATGTTTTGAAAAACTATAAAATTGATGATGAATAATTGCAGCCATGCACACCAAAATTCAAAAATATGTAACGTTAATAGTTCGCATTATATTTTCAATTTTATTTATTTTTCTTACAGCAACATTACAAATTTGAACAACTCAATTAATATCTGAAGTAAAATAAGAATTGTGCTTAAGTACTAAGAACAAAGTAATAAAGACAAACAACAGAAGGTACCAATTCTCATCAAACAGACGACTCCAATAAATTATTCCTCCAAAGAAACTCGTGGAGTTCATGTCTGAAATGGGCCTCCCTTACGTGAAATATATTAACATCCGAGGCGATTTGGTAAAACAGTCTGATCCCTCTCCCAAGAAGCATAGTCTCTGGCAGGTTAGTGTTACTTTTTGGGATTCGCGAACACGCCACGCAACAGCCGAAAGAACTGCATACCTAAGCTGATATTATTAATCTAATTGGCATACTTAGATACCGAAACGTTGGTCACGTCATGACTCATGACCAAGTGTTTGCTCAGCCAATCTTTATTGTGCTTGAGCACCTTTGTCAAGCGGAAAAGGGGTGTGCCAAGACCTCGCGCATGACGTCATGGACTTTCAGGAGTTTGGAGTAGCCTCCGATCAGATTGACATCTGAAACTGGAACACTTCTCGGCCGTGGTCAATGGAACGCGAAACCCTCACGAGATCAGAATCTTGAACTTTCTGACCGGTGTTCTGGCACATTATGCTACGTTTTAAGCCGCAATTTTTGGACCAGCTGAGTAGGCAACGGGTCGCCTGCCACTCGTCAACACTCGAAGATAAAAAAATATCAGAAATAAATTCAAATTTTTAAGCATTTGAATAGCATATTGATTTATATTTTTAAATCCTGTGATATAGTTTTATATATTTTTAAGTGGCACTGCTTATTTTCATTATTTTTCCACTGGGTATAGCTCAAAGGTCAAAGCATTTGCTTGACAAGCCAAAAGTCGTGGGTTCGATCCCCGACAGAGATTAAAAACAAAAATATTTTAAATCGATTTCTGAGCTCTAAAATACCCCCGGTTGGTGTGGATTTGATCCCTCACCTGTAAAATGCCAGTCATAGCCTATTAAATTGGTGTTAGATGAAAGACCACCCATTCATAGTAAATTCCTGTAATAATAAGGGTGATGCGTGCATGTTGGGCTGTAGAATATGACGTTGGTGGATCAACACTCCACATGCAGCGCTTTACTATATGTAGCATGGTAAGCGTAATAGAATCCATAGATGATAGACATCAGCATTACTTTCACCATCTGTCGGTATTTTCCTTATGTGTTTACATAAAATAAAATAAATCGTTTACGAGTACGAGCATTATTTAATCACAGAAAAAGAAGCGGCGGAATTGACGTTACAAACTACATACAATACTTTATACTTGCTCATAAAATTTGTCGCCGATCACGGAGCCATTCACCATATTGCTGCTGTGGCAGAAAGTATGCGTGAACCGCCATCAATGGCGCTTCCATGCGGTGCGGCCATGTTGAACGAATTTTTGGTCACAAAAATTAAAGAGGAGGATATTGGCAACATTTAGTTTCAACAGGACGGCGCTACGTGCCACACAGCCGAAGCTACACTCGATGTTTTGCGCCCTGTTTTAAAAAAAAAAGTTATTTGGCGGACCCTTTATTTCAATGTCTGGATTATATGGGTAACTTGTTTTCAGCTGAAATATCATGAAATTTTCTTTTTTCTATGAAAATTTATACGTATATATAATAATGTCATTTTTTTTTTTGTTTTTTCTCAATATTAAAAACAATGACTAGACTATAGACTAAAAAATACACTTCTAGCAAAATATTGTGTCGTTTAAATATAATTTTGTGTTCAATAATAATTGTAATACATTATTTTAGCTCGCTTTATCTACAAGAGACTTGTATTTTATAATATTTACATGCTTTATGACACGTAATTACGTGAAAAGAAACTTATTTTTTTTATAATGTTGAATGCAATTTTCACAGAGAATAAATGCAGTCTTGCGAGTCTCTGTCAAAAGTGCCGCTCTGCAATAATACGGCGAAAATATTTCGCGGACGGACAAAATAAAAAAAAAACATATATTCAGCTTTCGCGATATGATCTCCGACTACTTCCAAAGACTGAATTGGTCGCCTGGCCAAACGACCTGCATAATGTCTTCAATGCACTCTCGGAAGCTATTGCGAATGCCCTCTCCTTGTTGTCGTAAGCCTCCATATAACACACCCCTTGAAAACAAATATTTATACCGTTGACTGCATCCAAACTTTGCTTTTTCAGTTGTTTAGTTTATGTCAGTAAAAACACATTTTTAATTAGTTTGTATATGATTTTTTATCACAGAGAGTCGTCTTATGTCAAGCGTGTAGAAAGGTTCGCAAAACTCAAAGATGCTGGTCTTACTAATTCGAAAGTTGATAAATAGGTGTAAGTGGGATCAAGTGGTAATGTTCAGAAGAACATTATACATAATAGAAGTGATAAAAAAGGCTAAGTGAAAGGCTTGAATTGAAAAAAACAAATGTAATTTTGGTCTCTGATTCAAAAGTGCCTACGGTATTCGAAAACTAGGAAAGAAATTATTGTTTTAAAATTAGTATTTGCACGTCAATGAAAAAAATTACATTCTTTAAACTGTATTCTCAGTTCTCTAGTGCTTTATTGAACTTATATATCTTTTTCTGAGATTGACAAACCGTGTTTTAATATGGATTACGTTATACACTGTTTATTCACATCTGGGAGACCGAAGTTTCGTTTTCAATGATAGTTACATCAGCACTCTACATTCACAAAAGTGCGTATGTATCTTTTTAGTAATAGAAATGGATCTCCAATTAAATGCTTAAATAATAAATAACATTGAATAATCTAGTCAATGTAGTACAGTCAACGCATATTAGTAGAACGATTTGTTTTAAAAGTCGTTTGCTTTGGTTTTGAATAGGATATCTAGTTTTCTAGATTAAATTCTTACATAGAACATGACTGACAGCTTGATTATTGAAAAAAAATTACTTTAAGCAGGGATCGTGATTATTCGCATAGCAGTTGAGCGTACAGCCTCTGGACCAAGCCTCCTTCGGAAGCAAATCATCTTATCATGGAAGAGGTCCAAGAATAAGCTTCGTCTGAGATTGCAGTGAAACCGAGTGGTCTCTTCACGGAAGATGAAAATTTTACGTTTCGAGAAACAACATTTATGCAGTGATATATTTGAGGCTTTTACGGTGCATCTGCGTCTGCATACAAACATTGTTTATTGCCTTCTTTTGTTATAAGCTAATAACCTAACCGATTTATACACCTTTAAATCGATGTACTACCTTTAAAGTATAACTGTTGAAAGTATTGATGATCAAATATGGTTTAAATACCAGGGGCTCCCAATTAGTAAGATATTTTGAACAAAAATTATTATATGGATATTTTAAATTATTTATTAGAATATTATTTTATTATTTCAATATTCTAATCTACTTTTTATAGATCATTGACTATATTACAATATTATAAGCAATTAAATATACATATACTATACATAAAAATCCTTAAACGAGTCAATTCATTCAGAAAAAATATCGGCGGGAGCGGGATGCGATTCCAAAGGTCCGCGGCTCGCATCCCGCTCCCGCCGATATTTTTTCTGAATGAATTGACTCGTTTAAGGATTTTTATGTATAGTATATGTATATTTAATTGCTTAAAAATTATTATATTCATTATGTTTTAGGTGACATTTTTTTCAAGTTCGAGTAAGAAACGTTTTTTAAACCAACCAAAAATTGAATGTGAAGACAGTTATTTTTCAGCTCCTTATATGGTACATATGGTCACCACAAAATGTCAGTCGCAATTGTTCATACCTCTTCCCCAGACATATATGCACCTGAAAGTCTACTTGTAAACATCATGTATTGTTCCCGGCGACAACCAAGGCAACTTGAAGATACAGCTGCTGTAGTATCCGTGGCATATATTTTTTTTTTATGTTAACACATACAGAAAAATACCGACAGATGGTGATAGTAATTCTGAAGTCTCATCTGTGGAATTCTATGACGCTTACCAAAGTGCATATGGCTAAGCGCTGCATATGAAGTGTTGATTCGCCAACGTCATAGACTACAGCCCGAGATTCACGAATCATCCTTATTATTACAGGAATGTACTATGAATGGGTGGTCTTCACGGGACGACCTTTGTCTACCACCATTTTTAATTAATAGACTATGACTGGCATTTTACGGGTGAAGGATCAAATTCACACCAACCGGGATATTTTAAAGCTCAAAAATTGTTTTTTTTTTTTTTAATCTCCATCGGGGATCGCACCCACGACCTTTGGCTTGCAAAGCAAACGCCTTGAACATTGAGCTATACCCGCCGGCATAGTCTTGGGTGATTTGTTTTATCTTATTGATTTGCATAACAATAGTGATCTAACGAGAACCGTGCATACTAGGCGCAATTGTCGTTGGATAACTTTGTGTGGAGGAGAAATTAATGGGACTATAAAGGTTTCAAGCCATTGCTGTAAACAATTTGACGGGCTTATGATATGTTGACACAAAGAGAAAAATTAACACATTTATATTTAATAAATATACATTGACATTGGCTTACATTATTGCGACACTTAAAAAACGTAAAAATAAAAAAACGAAAATTTATAAGAAAATAATGTCTAACTCTTGTTTCGAAATATGTCCTTATAAAGGTTTCCTGGTTTGGGGGAATATCGGGTAATATGGGTAAAATTCAGGTTATTTCTTTTGATTGTTTTCGTATTGGCTATTTCGTATATTCTTTGTGGCGTTCATTCTTAAGTCCTTATATATATATATATATACGAGTATATTATATCCCGCTATATACAATATGAAACATAATGATAGAGAATCTCGCCACTAAACTGTATTTAAAGTTAACGTCCGAATAATAAGATTGCTATATGTTTATATACATCAACAATAACAAACATGTAAAAATAAACACACAAAAAAAATTCTGTTCGTATAACTATTTCATTATTATATTATTTTATTGATTCATTAATTCATCAATTTAAGAATTTGAAAAATGGCTCATCAATAAAAAAAAAAATGTCTTATCTCTTTTCTGCATCTTTTTTTTTTTTTTTTTTTTATGTAAGCACATACAGGAGAATGCCGACAGATGGTGATAGCAATTTTTTTGAAGTCTCATCTGTGGAATTCTATGACGCTTACCATGGTGTATATGGCTAAACGCTGCATGTGGTGTGTTGATCCGCCAACGTCATAGACTACAGCCCGAGATTCACGCATCATCCTTTATTATTACAGGAATCTACTATGAATGGGTGGTCTTCACGGGACGACTTTCGTCTACCACCAATTTTAATTGATAGGCTATGACTGACATTTTACGGGTGATGGATCAAATTCACTCCAACCGGGGTATTTTAGAGCTCAGAAATCGATTAAAAATCCATTTTTTTTTTAATCTCCGTCGGGGATCGAACCCACGACCTTTGGCTTGCAAAGCAAACGCTTTACCATTGAGCTATGACCGCCGGTAATCTATGAATAGTATTGTAAAATATTGCAATATGGTTCGTTATTGCCGGTTTTGTATTTAATAATGTTTTGTAAATAATTTGGAAAACTAAAGTACATTTTTAAAGCGAAAATTCCGCAATGCCTTAAAACTAAGGCGTTTAACCAATGCGTCCTCCCTGTATTAACTTATGGCGCAGAGACGTGGAATCTGACAGCAAGTCTTACCAATAAAATAAAAGTCACCCAGCGTGCTATGGAGAGATCTATGCTCGGAGTGTCGCTAAAAGATAGAATCCGAAACGAGGAAATACGCAGAAGAACTCAAGTAGTGGATGCTACCCAACGAATAGGCACACTCAAGTGGCAATGGGCAGGTCATATCTGTCGAAGAGACGACGGTCGATGGGGAAGAAAAGTATTGGAATGGCGCCCAAGAACTGGCAAACGAAGCATTGGCCGACCCCCTACAAGATGGACTGACGATATAAGAAGAATAGCGGGAGTGACCTGGATGCGGAAGGCGGAGGATCGAAGAGGATGGAGACTCATGCGGGAGGCCTACGTTCAACAGTGGACGGACACAGGCTGATGATGATGATGATTGCCGGTGAGTATAGGTCAATGGTCAAAGCGTTTGCTTTGCAAGCCAAAGGTCGTCAGTTCGATTCCCGACGAAGATTAAAAAAAAAAGTTTAAGCGATTTGTGAGCTTTAAAATACTCTGGTTGGTGTGAATTTGATCCCTGACCCGTAAAATGCCAGTCATAGCCTATTAATTAAAATTGGTGGTAGACGAAGGTCGTCCCGTGAAGACCACCCATTCATAGTAGATTCCTGTGATAATAAAGGATGATGCGTGAATCTCGGGCTGTAGTCTATGCCGTTGGCGGATCAACACTCCACATGCAGCGCTTATCCATATCCATTCTCCTGAATGTGTCTACATAGTAAAAAATATCAAAATCTGTCTTTCGTGGATTGTGTGAGCGGTCCTCAAAATAAATTATTTTCCGAAAAATATGCCACTATTAATAATGCACAAGCTACTCCCTCTATTCTTCTGATGTCGTCAGTCCATCTTGCAGGAAGTCAGCTAACGCTCTTCTTGCAAATTCTTCGACGCCATCCCAATACCTTTTTTTATTGATCATCATCCAATATGGCAATGTACAAACATAAATAAACTCGTATTTTATTTGCATTGCGATTACACACTTTTGGTTTCTTAAAATCGCACCTAAAAGTTTTCAAAAATCAATTTTCCCGCAATCGATCTGCGATGGGCAAGTCGCCCGAAGCAATTTACCTTATATTACTTTTTTATGACGGCTTTCGTCCGTCTCTCTTTGGCGCACAACTTTCACGGCGAAATGATTCGAGACGAAGCGAGACGTGTGCGTGAGATCGCCTCCCTCGCGATTGTCTATCCTGAAAGGCATTTGATATAGACCCCAGTAATAAGTAATCTACATTGTAATGCGACCATTCCGCAAGAGATCGCGTTTCAAAAGCGGGAGAACAAAAGAACGTGACTTATTCGATGTTTAAATTTCGAACGAATAACAGTCGCACAAAAATAATACGCGCACCGCTCCCATGTCTGATAAAATTCTACTTGATTTCATCCCATACAGCAGTTGCATGTCTTAAGCATGTGGTCACCAACGACAATTGTTAGATGACCGAAGTTAAGCAACAGTTAATGCGAGCCAAAAACTGTGTGTTACTTACCGGCTAGTCTTACCGAGTGTCTTGGGGTCACATTTTTAGGACCCAACAGTCGAGGCGTTAAGAGTGTCAGACTAATCACTTGATTCCTTTCAAAAAATCCAATTAATAAATCACCTAAAATATATCTGGGTTCTACATCTGCCGCCTCATAAAATCCTTTAGCTACTGCTTCGAAATTGTTTGTGAACCATTTATGTTTCCATGTAGATCTTGCATAGAGTTGTCATGACTTAAAGCATGGACAGTGGCACTTTATACAACTGGTGCAGCAATTTGTGGTGAATTTTTTTTCTCATTTTTTTATTGCTATTCTTTCCATGTCTATATTTTTTTCACTACATGAAGGAAAGGATAAATTTAACCCTGCGTGTAATTCGCAAAAGTTTTATTTTAATACACACTTTTGATGTAAAATAACAAGAAATTCATTATATGCATGCCCTCGGTTCTCATAATTAAGGAAGATCGGCAACTAGAGACGTATTCGGCGTAGTTTTTAACCCTTTTATTACGGCTCTGTGGAATACAAATTATATTGTCAATTCTATGAAGCATAAATGTACTTATCTGGTCTATTTTCATATATCACATTGGTTCTTGTGTCCTTTAGCTATCAGATGATGCACATTAAAGGTCTTAAAGACATCCCATGTATCAGCAAAAAAAAAATCATTGCATCTCAAGTGAAATTTCGAGGAATGGAGATCGAGATGCAAGATTCTGTTGCTGCAAACCAATCCACCGGATTGATACTAAGAAGAAGAAGATGCATAAAAAACTATTCTAAGAAAGAAGTAAAACGATATATCTCGGCAACCGATTTCAACGGTAGGGGAATCTTACACGACATATATCGGGTACCGATGCGAACACTCATGTAATGAAGAGCAAATGACAGAAACGATCAAAATCACTTACACGCTTTTAACAAAAAATGAAGAAAAAAAACCAACATTTTACGTAAATAATCTTTGTATCAGTGAGATTCTTAAATTTACAATTTAAAAAAATTACTGAAGTTGTATACAGAAACGTCCACAAGTATCAAAAATAAACTGTAAAGGAGTGGTCTTTGACACCAAAAAACAGCAGAAAAAATAACAATAAAGATGGAGAAAGTTACTTTTTTTTGCTGCATCTGTAATTACAGCAGTAGTTGTTTGTTATCCTTCCTTTCAACAATCTTAAAGCGTCGACATAATCACAGTTTTACTTGCGGTCGAAATTCAATGAAAATAACACAGTATTTTTGCATGTCTTCATACACGCTCGTCGCATGCAAAGTACGGAGACAATCGCCCTCGATTCTTCCGATATGACAAAATATTTGGTCGAAGAGTTACGAACGGAGGAGGCGTTTGGTGTTTACTTGGCGTTTGTTCGCTCGCCCGCCTGACACTCTCTCACAAACACCGGCCATTTCCTCAGGCCGACACCAGTCTCTTCTTACCTTTGTCAGAGCACCTGGACATGTGGCTTTGTTATGATAAGTGCTGGGTATTGTAATTAGTGCGACTTCCTCTCGAGGCTCTCTCTCAGACACATCTACGCAAACAGAGATATACATAATGCATGCGGACAGCAAATATTATCAGGGAAGACAGTGGGTCTCCCATCTGTTGGACGGTAGCATTGTGGTTTTTTATAAATATTACGTTGTTCAGAAACTTTTTCAACTAAGATATTTCAAATGACCACAAATTGTCTAGTATATTATAATCGTGTCGGAAACATCAGGGTCAGATCCTGTCTGCCCAGAAGTGGGGGACGTCGACGGCGCTACTCCCGGCCATCATCAGGTCTTCCTGGGTGCAGCCATTCGGGCACAGCGCACATTCCAGAAGGTGTGACAGGGTCTGCTCCACGCCGCAGTCACATTCAGTCGGTCCGCTGTAAAACTGACAGGCTTTCATTTGTGTCTTTGTATTGCATACTCCGGTTGTTTCCGTAGTAGAAGGATTGGCCGGCATTGTAAATAACCGTTTCCAGGGGGCACCACGCGGAGGTTCCTTCTTTGCTCCCATTGTCTAGTGTAATTGATAAATTTCAACTCAATTCACCGGCTTGCATCAATTAATGCCTTACAGAACGTTGTGCATCTTCGACATCAAAATTGACGAATCATCATTTTATATACCAGTTTTAGCACATGCGTTCTATCTTAACATCTTTTTCATGCATTATTTTCTTCTTTCGTGAACAGCATTGTTACATGTATTTTTACGATAGTTAAAAAGTAAAATATTCCGAAAATGCTGCTTTCTAATTTACATATATTGTAAAAGGGTACCAACATTAAACTACTACATGGAATAAATCGAAATTGTGTACAAGCAAGCTTGGATATAAATTACGTGTTAAGTTAATATATCCTTTTAGGTATATATTACTGATCATTTCTGAAACTCTTACTGGCCATTGATTTAAATACTGACATAATAATTAATTGCCATAAATAAATTCTTTTCTACAGTAGCTGACAGATGTTCATACAGTGGTTATTGACGATTGTGACCGTATGATTTGGTAATGCAAAAAACTATTTTAGATAATTTATATGAAACTAATCATTATTCTTAAATATTGATGAAAATATGTTTATTATAAATTTGAATATGTTATATATATGCCTGCAATTAACGATTGATAATAATTTTAAATATTTTTTGCACACAATGACACATGTCTACTATACCTGTAATATTTTCTAATTTAATTAAACCTGTCATCGCTTAATTATTCCACGCTATTTACCGAACGTAAATATATAAATATTTCAAATCAACATTAAGTATTTAATCAAAAGTGTGCCTTATAAAGTCGTCATTGTTTATTAACACACATACCTGAGAGACACCTGGCGTGTTTTATACTATTTATTAAGGCGCTTGATTGATGTGAGAATTATTATTTATTTTTGTACCGGCGTACAATTATTTGCTTCGGTCTCTTATTGTCCACCACTGTCTGGTCAGGTGTTAAAAAATATGGAGAAGAAAATAATGTTTCAAATGTATTTTTTAAATTATTAATTTTCAATTTTATGTCACTGTTTTTTTTGGTATCACATATAAAGTGGTACCTCGCGACATGCGAGTTTAATTTGTTCCGCAGCCTTGCTCGTATTTCAAATAACTCGGATCTCAAAGCAAATTTAAAAAACGCGAGCACAACTTATCAAAGATGCATTGGCAATGAGAGCACACCGACCCGCTAAGCCGATTGATCAAAT
Source organism: Glossosoma conforme (assembly GCA_022606575.1). NCBI lineage: Eukaryota > Metazoa > Arthropoda > Insecta > Trichoptera > Glossosomatidae > Glossosoma > Glossosoma conforme. The sequence goes on from JAGTXR010000030.1 coordinate 1,177,716, forward strand.
TTTGCTTGTATTTCAAAGCAAAAAATTGCTCGCTCGACGGCTCGTATCTTAAAAAACTCGTATGTTGGGGCACTCGTGTGTCAAGGTACCACTGTATACAAGACGATAAATATGCGGTCGAAAACAACTATCTTATTTTGATTTAACCTTTTTTATATTAATCAAATGGTTTTATATTTTTTTTTGTGTAGTATTGATCTTATAGATTGCATCAAATCTGAATGAGCGCGTCATCAAGGAGACTTAACGGTCCTCCGGTGTGAGGCGGGTAAAGTCCAGTCCAGATTGCATTAAATAGAATCTTTCATAATCGTAGAATAGCATTCGTTCGTATAGCGTAAGTGTAGACGCACATCAAAAGTGATCAAATCTATATTTTGTAAGCACATATTAAATATTTAAATACTTTTACAATATTATATTTCATTCGTAATGTGAGAGAGTAGCGGAAGTGTTGTGATCTGCATATTGCTGAGAAGGAATTTTTATGCGTGTTAGGAAGAATTTACTGGAAATACACCGACATTCCGAAAAAAAGAAGAAAATAAATAAGAACGCGGTATAACGTCACGGGGAATTTAATGTCAGTAAGTAACACATGATGCTTATTAAAAAAAAAATCTATCATTATATGGTCGAAATCAAGAATTTTCAAATTAGCATCCTGTGGCGTTAATAGTATTTTTAAATAATTTTCGATTCATATTTTTTACGAACCCATAAATTAATCCAGTAAAGGTATTCACCGTTATAAATTATCACCATCATTTCTGTCATCCGTTGTGATCTTATCATCATTCTATATCATGTCCTGTTGTCCTGAGAGTCTAGAGGTCTCAATAAAATGTAAATGAAGTTTTAAGCACTCCTGTGGCATGTGTGGTTTACGTTGCAGCCAGATTCATATAAGTTTCGTAACCGAATCAAAATTTTCAAGAAAACATATTTAAAATTTATTTATTCATTTCGATTCACCAGACTATTGATCGAGCGTTTTCTCCAGTTCTGTGTCACCTGTGTCTGAGTCTGACTTCGTCTGACGGCCAATACGCAGACTGTTTGCAGACGCCCGAAGTAATGAAAGACTTGAAATAAAAAAGAAGCACAACTCGAGCATAAGTCCAAGCCATTGGTGTAACATTTATTTAAAATCGAGCACATAAACATGCTTACCTACTCTGTTATAATAAATAAATTATCGTCTTTCTTCGATAATATTAAATTTTGTTAGAAATGATAGCTAACAGAGTTGTCCTTACAATACTAAGTAGAAGAATCTAAAACTGTGATAGAGAAAAACAAAACAAAAAAACATTTATTTTCTTGTTCATTACTTGATAATGTTCCATGGTACAACATTTGAAAAAAAAATCTATTAAGCAATCAACTTAATAAAAATTAAACTACCTACTTCTTACATGTTACATTTTAATCTAGCAATATTGCTTAAAAAAACAGTATTAATTCTTTCTTCGTAGTATCAATCCGGTGGATTGGTTTGCAGCAACAGAATCTTGCATCTCGATCTCCATTCCTCTCGGTCCTCCGCAATCCTTTTCAGCTCAGCATAAGCGCTATAATTCATGTCCTCGAATACTTGCTGCAAATACTCCCATCTAGGGCGCCCTCTACAGTTTCTACCCTCAACTATCCCCTCCACAATATCGTGAAGGAGATCCTCGTGGTGCATGATGTGACCAATCCAACGGGCTCGCCTCTCTGAGATGGTTCTTATTAGGTGCCTATCTTCCTTGATTATCCTGAGAACCTCATTGTTCGTGACGTGGTCTCTGCAGAAAATTCCAAGAATTCTTCTGTACGTCCACATCTCAAAGGCTTTAGTCTTTTTTAATCACTTTCAGATAAGCACCATGTCTCACAGCCGTACATTAAGATGCTTCAAACAAGTGTTTTGGCAAGTTGCTTGCGGAGCCTTAAAGTAATATTCTTTGACTCAAGATTTTTTGCTTTTTTATTGAAAGCTAGCCTTGCTTGAAGTATGCGACTGTTGACTTCTTTTTTTGTTCTGCCATCCCAGGTGATCGTACTTCCAAGGTATACAAATTCTTTTGCATCTTTTAGGGGTACTCCTTGCATTGATATGTTAATTTTCTGCTGCTCATTGCGGCCTACTCTCATGACTTTGGTTTTTGTGCTGTTTATCTTCATATTGTAGTTGGAATTAAATATGTTTTCCATGGATGTCAGCGCTTCAGTGAGTTTATCTTCAGTTTCAGCAATCAGGGTAATATCGTCAGCAAATCTTATCATATCAATCTTTTGGTCATGTATTTTAACCCCTTCTCTATGGCCCATTTTTTCCCTGATATTATGTATTGCATTTTGTATGTATACGTTGAAGAGTACAAGCGACAGAGAGCATCCTTGTCTCACCCCTTGACGTATTTTTGCTTCCTTTTGGACATTTCCAAGTGGATAGTATGGCAGCTTCTTCTTTGTAAAGTGAAAATATGAGTCTTCGTTTCTTGTATTTGACTCCAATTTCTTTCATTACATCGAAAAGCTTCTCCCAATCTACTTTATCAAATGCTTTTTCAATGTCCACGAAGGCAATATATGTATCTTGGTCCACTTTTATCCCCTTTTCCAAGATCATATGCAGGGATAAGATTGCTTTTCTGGTTCCCATTCTTTTTCTGAATCCAAATTGATCGCTAGTGAGAGTCTTTTCTATTTTTGGTTCAATTCTATGTAGGATTATGATGGTCAGTATTTTGGATGCATGGGATAGAATACTGAGTGTTCGGTGTTGTTCACATTTTGTTGTTCCAGGCTTCTTCGGCAGAGTTACAATTAGACACTTTTTGAAGTTTTCTGGCGTTATTCCTGTATTGTAGATCATCTGAGTCATTGTGAACAGAGCGTCTAGAGTTCCGGTTCCTGCCGACTTTATTAGTTCAGCTGGTAGGTGATCAATTCCTGGTGTTTTTCCATCTTTGAGCTTTTTTAATGCGATGTCAAATTCCTCTCGGATAATTGGGTCTCCCAAATCATCGGCGTCCACATCAGTTTCGTTTTCTATCACACTCTCAAAGCTGGTATCATTACTTCCGTTGTATAGTGTTTTCAGGTACTGTTTCCATCTCTCCCCTATTTGTGTATCTTCAAACAGTATTTTCCCGTTCTCTGCTTCTATCGCTTTGCCTTTTCCAATTTTCATGCCAAAGAAATCTTTTACTGACGCATATGCAGTTTCAATATTTCCTTTTTTCATGTTGTCATTGATTTTTTTTCATGTAAGAATGCTTCCGTAGCGATTCGTGACTCTCTGTTTATTCTGTTTCTCAGTGCTCTATATTCACTTTGGGCTTTGTCATTGGGGCTATTTTTGAGTAGTCTCCTTTTTTCTATCATATTAATGATATCCTCTGTTATCCATTCTTTCCTTGCCTTAGGTTTATCTTTGCCAATGACTTCTTCTGCTACATTTTTAGTATTAATTATATTAGATATATTTGAAAATGATATTTTATATTGTTTTAACATGCATCATATGAGTATCTGTCACAGAGAAAAAACCAAGGTTTCGCGTTCACCGAAACATTTCATTATAATTTAATGTGGATCACGTTGAATACTGTTTATTCACATACTTGAATACTGCGGTTTCGCTTTTAAATAGAGTTTCTTTAGTTTTTCGCCTGTAAAAACATACTAATAAGTATGTTTATACATGTGATTAACGTATAAACAAGTTCAACTTGATTAATATTAAAAACAACGTAAGAAATATATATTTATTTAATCCTACAAATATAAATAAAATGACTACGCCTATGATTCGATGCAGCATTACATGCGTGTCTACAGTCCAGAAGGTGTGCGTCGAGGTGTTGGCCATATGCAAATAAAGCCAGATCCTTTTACCTGACACAATGGATAAGGTGGATATACCTTCCACGCTCCTTTCCCTAGACAGTAGCCAGATAACACACCTGACCGCAAGCAACAAAAGGGGATAATTTCCCTTAATAATTCATCTCGGAAGAAAGATATACGCAAGTGATTGTCCTGTGTTATGTTAAGTTTATTGTAACCGTCATATGTTATTTTAAGCGGGAGTCGCTATCACTTTGTTTGGTTTAATGTGGAATTATCTCGGCACGTTCGTTGTAATTCTATATCACATGCGGTCCTTACAGGGGCTCTGTAACCTGCGTACTTCTCTTACTCGTACTTGCTTCAACAAAATCTTTGCCTCTTGTTATTATGTAATATGTATACACGAGTATTAAGATGTATAACATTTTTTCTGAATGAAAAAACAACTTTTATAATATACAAACCTTAGAAAAAAAAATCGCTCCGTGTATTTCAGTGTGCATTAAGAGAGTTATAGTATCTACAACAATTCAAGTATTTAATAAGTAAATTATTTTATATAACGACAAAATACGATCTTAAGATTCAAACAAACAATGAGAATCAAATGGTCCTGCAAAAAAATGAGATCTAAAAACATCGTTTTATCACTGCAATTGAATCATAAAAAATCAGATCAATTATTTATTATAGCATGGTTTTGAAGAAAAAACGTATCTACTTAGACATTGCAGAATATTCAATTAGGACATGTAACTCTCTCGACGTAAATAGAAATAATAAAACTACTTATTTTTTACTACTTACTTGTTTCTTTCAGTAGCGTCAAATACTCGAGTCCTTCTTCGGATATCATCAATTCTATCTTTTAGAGACACTCCGAGCACGAATCTATCTAACGTTATGTGATCTTTATTATTTCACAGTTTTATTTTCTTGTCACTAATTTTTGTGTTGTTTTTGTTTGTTTAGCGGACGCTGATAGTGCTGATGGAGCCGGGCCAGGACAGGCCCAAGATTTGCTGACGTGCGGTGGCTGCCAAAAAGCCTTCGCGCTGGCTGACATCGTGCGTTTCATCCAGCACAAAGTGCTCGCCTGCAATAAGGAGAACTTCTCGCAGTGCTTCCCTCAAGGTAACGAAGCCTTATCTAGACCATATGAACCAAAAACTCGCACCGAGATCAATTTTCAAACAAAAATGTAAGGCTCTACTTTGCACTTCATCAAGGCTGCGTACTATAGAATTCAATGAACAAAATTTTTACATGAGATGAATTGAAAAAAAATACACTAAACTGTTACTTAACTACATTTTATTATAGATATTTGCTTTTATTTGAAGGCAGTAATGACACTGTGAATATAATTTACGATTTTTCAGGTACTTTTAAAGACGCCTTTTTTTACCTATAGGTCGCTTTCAACCTGTGCTGATTGGGAAAATTTATCAAGGCATCGATTTATACTATGCTAGTATCTTATATATCGGATGGGAATGTATTATGAATGATTTAGAAAGTATCTAATATGAATGTATATTTTTAGGTCCGAATGCTGATCGGGATTCTGACGATGGTGGGCGGCCTCTTGGTGTTGCAAACGCGCGACGACCTTCCATTTCGGCCCCCATGGGGGCGCGAAAGAGCAGGCGCGTTCACACGCCGCCCCCAGCCAGTCCTGCACAACCCGCACCAGCACTCATGGACGAGCCTCCGGCGTCAAGCACGCCTAAGAGACTGCACGACGGTAAGCAAACTTCCTCTCAAAATCCCTGATGATGCTAAGAAGCAGTCTTTATCTCAACATCTAAGGAAGCAACATTTTTCTACTACTCATATTTAGATATTTACTATATTTCACTACATCAAGGCTATTGCCGGAGTTATGCGCGCGATTAACGAGGCTGCTTGGAATATGCTCCTATGTTCTTGAATAATTTTGATTTTTTTTTAATCTTAGCAAGAGCGAATGCAGCTGTTTAGTAAGCTAAAAGAGCTGATACCTGCGTATAATTCTAGTGGTATGATGTTTTGATTTTGTGAGGAATGACCAGGTGAGAGGACACAAAAATCAGAACCATCAGCAAAATCATCAACCCTGAAGAAGACCCCTGCAATGGCGGTCGAAATATCGGAAAGAAGAAATTCGCCACACACGGCTAAACCCAAAAGCCACAATATCAAATCTGGTCGTGAAAACCTAAGAAGTTATTTACACAAATCAGCTTTCCAAACTATATATATATTTAAATATGCGATTCATATCATACGTCTACTGTTTCTTTTTCACTGATTAATCAATGAAATGAATGTCATATATATAAGTTAATATTTACTTATGATTTGTATGTGAATCAATTTTCACTTATATACGCTATCTCGTTCAAGAGTATTATTTTTCCCATTAAGGGAAAAGAGTAGTTTATTAGAGAATTAAGTACTTTCTTATGTAATACTTGCTGCTTAATTAGAATCCCCATGGAAAGATGGCCATCGCAGAGCCTGATATTTCATATTTACCTGCATATTTAGTCTTTGATCAAGCGAAGAAAACACACTTCGAAGAGTTGGTTGATGAAGACAAAGATCCAGACGGGAAATGATGTATGTAGTCTGATCCAACTGAGTGTTTTAGGCTAGACAGCTATTCAGCGAACACCTGATATAACAAAACGTGACCCACCGGCCGAGTATTGTTGACCAGAGTGGCGGTTGAGGTGACTTTAACGGGCAAAGTGAACTGAAAAACTTGTCAGCGCTGAAAATAATCTTCATGAAAAATACAGCCATATTTCTAGTATTGTGTATTCAGTACACTTGTAAGTCACATCACATCGAAGTACTGTAAGAAAAAAGGAAAATCTGTTATCAAATCATCATTATTATTTTATATTACATATTTTATTTTATTTTATTTTTATTTCATTTTATTAAAGGCCTAGGCCAATACATACGGTTTTAAAGTAGAAAATACAATAAATTAAATTTTAAAACAGAACAAATATTATAGCTAAGACAATACATTTTGACAAAACATGAACATGAGTAAATAAACAGATCTCGCACATTAGTAGGGGGATCTGCGAAATGCTGGAAGGTCCTGTACGAAAAAGTCCAAGTCACTAGAGGAGTTTACAAATCTACATATTCTAAGCATAGGAGAATAGAAACCGTCGTTGGTTTTGGATGTCCTTACATGTAACAGGTCACTGCCTCTAATGAACCGGGAGGGATAATTAAACGTAATTTCCTGCAATAATGTTGAGTCATCGATTAAGGAGTTCATAATTTTAAAAATAAACAGCAAGTCAGTCACTGTTCTACGTCTCTCCAATGAAGATACATTAAGTCGCCTCTCTATATCTTCATAGGTGTAGCTACCTCTCTCAACGCCGATCAGTCGTGCAACTCTTGACAAGAAGCGATGTTGGACTGATTCAATCTGGTCGATATGAGTTCGATAGTAGGTAGACCATATAACGCTAGCATATTCCAGCTGCGGACGAATCAGTGATCATTATCAGTCTATAGCTTAATCATTACGTGTCAGCTATGCTTTCCGTAATCACGATGAATGCTTTTTATTTACAATTCTCTTAGGCTTTACAGGAAAGCGAGAACTTGGGAACCTAAATAAAATTTATGTATTTTACGGTATCATACAAAAATATCTCGGCCATGTCCATATTAGTCTCGTAACCGACTGTAGAAAGGCCCGCTCCGTTATTGCGTCATACCTCACAAAGTCAAACCGTCGTACTCTCAATACTCTAGGCAAGCACTTGTTTTTCAAATAATTTCGTAAAATCAATTGTATAGATAGTAAATCAAAAGTAAAGTACACATTATAATGTGTTAAATTCTTAACTTGGATAAATTGAATACAAATAAGCGAACCTATCTAATATGATAAAATTTATCAAGATTCATCTTGAAGAGTTCTTTCATTATTTTTCATATAAACATTTTTAAACGTTTATTACGATTTATGTGCACTCGTTACACTTACTCCAAATATTTTTTTAATTCAAAGCGACGTGTTAGGAAAATTCTATATCAAGTTCCTCAGGATATTGTTGTTTCTCTACTGAGATAAGATAAGAAAAACCTTTATCAGTCTGTGAGAATAAATCCTCTGTTCTGTGAGCGTTTGCTGAGAACAAACGAGTGTTTATTATATGACTGGACTGGCTACTTTGAAATATGACCATCATATTGTATCAGATTATTTTTTTCTTTGAAGCAAACTCCCATATATTTTTGTGTGATACGTTTATAATCATTTACGATTAAAAAGTAATGGATTTTATTTATGCATATTGCTGTTCAATCATTTATATTATCATAATGAATCAATGTTTGTATTTTACAATGAAAAACATGTTTCAGTTTAGCAATTAAATGCAGTTTTCCAATAAATAACATGTATCTAAATAAAGCCATTCGATTACAATTGTTATATGGTATTGTATTTTTTTATCACATACTTATAACATTAAAATAAAATACATATATGAATTATGTTTGTTTTTTATATGTTAAGTAAACAGTAAATTGTACATTTTTTTTATTTGCATTTTATACACAAAAAATATTAAGTTGTATTTCTCATTGTTTAAAATAACTATACGCGTTTCTTATACCGAAGAAGACATTGTCTGCCTAGTATCAACGATGTATTTTCAAGGAGATTAAACGTATTAATGGTGGTTAAAACGGATTTAAAAACATTTTTTTAATGTATGTTGTAATATATCTGAAACATAAGGTCTTGACAAACTTTTGCCACTCAATTCTGTGAGTTTGCCGGTGGTTATAACTCAATGGTCAAAGCGTTTGCATTGCATGCCAAAGGTCGTGTGTTCGATCCCCGACGGAGATTTAAAAAAATGAATTTTTAATCGATTTCTGAGCTCTAAAATACCTCTGGTTGGTGTGAATTTGATCCCTCATCTCTAAATTGCCAGTCATAGCATATTAATTAAAATTTTTAGTAGACGAAAGTCGTCCCGTGAAGACCACCCATTCATAGTAAATTCCTGTAATAATAAAGATGATGCGTGAATCTCGGGATGTAGTCTATGACGTTGGCGGATCAACACTCCACATGCAGCGCATAGCCATATGCACAATGGTAAGCGTCATTCCACAGATGAGACTTCAGAGTTACAATCAATATCTGTCGGTATTCTCCTGTATGTGCTTACATAAAAATGATAACTGCTTTAAAAAATATTCACATGAATATGAAAGATGAAGTTTTGTCGCTTAAAGAGCACTTAACAAGCCTTAATTAAAGTGTATATTCAATACATATAAAATCATAATTCTTAGCATAAACTTGTTTGTTCTGTTAGATGTTGATGATGACTTTTCTTTGGCAGATGGTGATGTGAGCACTCCCAAGAGGCGCGCCTCCAGTTCACCTATCGCATCCAGTTCTCTCGAGGAAGACGTCAAGCCAAAGATCAAGCAGGAGCACCCCATGGACACCAGTTCCTCACCCGAGGATGGTCACAAAAAGTCACGCGAGATGGCCGATGCAGAGTCTAACACCATGCACAGTGGTAAGCAGAACATTCACTTTGTATACTTCGCATATACATCAAAATTATTTACTTCTACGATTTAAGGTAGCAATTTGGAATTGGCTTAGTAGAACGATTACCTTAATACCAAGATTATGATAGAAATAGTTGAGATTGACAAATACGTTCATATTTTTTTCGATTTTTTTGATCGATATACATCATCAGCCTGTATCCGTTCACTGCTGAATTTAAGCCTCTCGCATAAGTCTCCATCCTCTTCGATCCTCTGCCTTCCGCATCCAGGTCACTCCCGCTATTATTCTTATGTCATCGTCCATCTTGCAGGATATTTTCATCTTTTGATCGATAATTCATAGAAGAAATCTTTACTTTCATACTATGCGTGTCGTCGTAAAGAAAATTGTGGAATTTTATACTTATTTAAAAAAAAAATCTAAATAATTTTTTGCTTGTTTTTAAGATTTTGTGTTTTATATTTTAATTTCATTTTTATGTATCTTTAACATTTAAAAAAAAAGAACAAGCCTCTTCGGGTCTATTAACGATCTGTCATGTGGAATGGCCAATAGGGACTTGAGGCACACATAAATCTTTAGGTGGGATTAAGACAACTTAATTTTATTAGCATTTATGACGCGTGGCAACGTGAGCCGGAAAACTCTAGAATTATAAATATATTTTGAGCTATGACGCAAATATTTTTTTTCATGTCCGCCCACATTGTTTCCTAGCCGCCCTCACGCTTAATGAAAGATTACTTTAACCCTTCTTCCTCCGCCTTCCGTTCAGCCGCTCGTGTTCCTTCGTCTTTTTTCGCGTGGGCCCGGTGACAGTGATATCTAATTTTGAACCCTTTGCGTCCCCGAGCATTATCTTATTGTCGTGTCACTCACAGCCTACGTTTGTCACCGCGCCGAGCGGCTGGTGCTGGTAAAAATAACCCCCCACGCTTTTCAGGTCCGCCGCAAGCAAAGTGTTAACTTCCCTACTAACTTTTATTTCATCAATAAAATTACCCAATCTTGCACAAACATCATAATTCATCCAATCTTCTAGAACATCATATAGTCCACACGTTTGACGGTCTCCTACAATGATTATCATCATTCCATATCTATTACCCTTGTATCCGTAACTGGATACGAGTATAAGAGTATCACCAATATCATTAAGCCATGTCCATCCACTGTTGAACGTAGGCCTTTCGCATTAGTCTCCATATTTCTGAATTCTCTGCTTTCCATATAAAGCCTCCATCGGCTATTATTTTGTGTTGACCAACCTCAACACTCCATTTGCCAAGTCTTGGGCGCCACTCCATTGTCTCTTTGATTGATATGTTCTGAAGCATATGGTTCTCACAAGCTGCCGTAACAGAGCTATGTTTCTCGCTTCATTCCATGTCAGTTCTGCACTTTGTATATTTTTTTTCCTCTTTTTCAAATAGCATGAAAGCCTGCACTTTGATATTTTTTATCATAGTCATATTACAAAAACAAACAACATCAAATTTTCTTAACCGCTTGATACCGTGACTTTTCCAGTACAAAATTTGTGAATTTAACTGGATTTTCCTTCCAAACCGCCTCTGTAGAAGTACTTTTAACAGTGCCCGTATATGACCGGCATTTCTCTTTGACTCTTTTTCGATAAGGTTGATGTTCTGTTGCGCTGTATCATTTTTTGATAACTACCGAAGAATCGCTCGCAAAGAATCTTATCAACGTTTGCTGACAATATTCTTGTTATACGTACGATGTATTTTTTCTTGATATTCACGGTAAATATTGTAGTTAATCTTTAATACCGTGCAAGACTGGTCTTTTTAACGATTTTTTGTGTGTAATATCATAAACCTACAAGTACTTACTATTTACCATGCATTTACATGACTTGTTTATTCTTAAAAAAACTATGTACTAGATACTCGTAAACAATTCTTTAATATTTAAAAAAATGTTTCCTAGGGCTTAAATCAATTCCTTCCTTGTTTTTATTAATTTCACTACATTCTAATAAAATATTTATTTTCTCATATTTGCTCTCGGGTTGAATTGCTCCTTAGTAACCAAATGACCACGGTTGGTTTTCCTTAAAAATGATGATTCTTAAACACATAAATATGCCTCGATTGCTACAACTGTCACATTTATTCTCGAGCTCTCACCTTGAAAACCGTGAAAACTTTCGCATGCAGAGTAATCTTGTGAGAAAGCATGACCAATTCATGGTGTCCATGTGCTCTAGACATATAACTGATATAAGAAAAAAATGCTACAAATTGTCATCATAAATACTCGAACCTTGATCCTCGCCTCTACCCAAATCAGTTCTGCTTTCTAAAAGTTAGATGAAAAAAAAATACTGAAATTTTTGCTCTGCTGCGGCAATCGTAGATTTCCACTTAAGTCTATCTATATATATCGATTGACTGTAGGTAAGAAGACTGCAGTGTAGTAACCACACCTTGTCAAAGGTATAATATCGAAACATAAAACTCGTACATTACACTACTAATTCGCGTTTTGAAAAGACGTACAAAAATTGAGGATAATACAATCGCTTTATGTTTATTTTCTACATACACAAATCAGATCACAGATCTGATCTCGTGTCACGTATAAAGGGCAGCATGATGTTTATTAATAACCACTTTCTAGCGGACACAAAAAAAAAAAAACTCGAATGTACATGACAAAAAAAACATGTTTTAAAAGCGCATTTTAATGAACGGAAAGACTGCTCGTCTCCCGCTTCAACAACCGTGACAGGGAGCACAATAGTTCGGGTTGGCGAGTGACATAGACCCATACAAAATTTGCATGAAACCCATTCAAATCCTTCTGACCCCTCTTCTATCTTTGCGGCATCGCTCTCCGCATTGTCTCTTTTATTCGGCGCGTCCTATTTATATAGAACGCAGAGGTCGCAAAAAATTAACCTTAAATTATTCCGATGCACAATAAGCTATAAATAATACTATAATTATGTTTAGAGGCTGAAAAAAACGTACTGAAATTACAATGCTCCAGCACGAGCCGGGGTCAAGTTTTTTCAGCGTACGTTACTTGGCATTTCCTGGGTACTTAACTTTTCTTTACAGCCATTATGTGGAGAGCAAAAAGTCAGCTCGATTGTTATTTTCAAACAGAGTCCATTTTGAATGATAAATCAATATGTTTATTCATGAAAAACAGTTTTTTTTTAACAACATTAACAATTTTTATATAATTTTTGGACTGAAAATTATTTAAGATTATTATACTTAGATTCAATGTTTATAAAAATAAAAATTTTAGATTGACTTATTTATTTACCTTGTTTTTACATAAATCACGTAAGATATGTTCTCCGTTTAGAACACTACAGTTTCGACTAACTCGTAGCCTTCCTCAATCCGTCACTTTTCAAGAGAAAACTGTCCTGCATAGTACTTCATAAGTCACTCTCTTATCATGCCCCGACAGACACTCCGCTATCCCCTCTTTAACTTACTACCCCCTCTTTAAATGGGTGAGACCACTTATGCAGCAATGCAGCTTAGTTATATCATGTCAAGTGACGGATTGAAGAAGGCTATGAGTTATTCGAAACTAAAAAAATATATAAAATATCTTACGTGATCCATGTAAAGACAAGGTAAATAAATAAATATTTATAATGTATGTCAAAGTGAATGCTGAAAACATTGAAAAAAAAAATGCGGTTAAAATAAAATCATGTTTATACGTTCTTAATAAGTAATATGACTCAATTTAATCCACTCGTTTCATAAAGCAAAAGTCTATTGTCAACAAGCTTCTTACAGCAAAAATAAATCTGAAAAAAAAAGAGGATCTGCCTTTATTAAAAAACCGGACCCTCTAAATGTTTAAAGCGTGCCAATCGAGGCGCAATACGGATCGCCACAGAACAGACGATTAGAAGGGTGGTATCCGACGACCGTTTTCACGTCAGACTGACCGTGAGTAATTCACGAACGCACTTCAGCCCATAAAGGGTTGAGAATCAAATTCATTGCCCTTCGTGTAACACATTTTTGCATGAATTGCTCGTGACCCCAGCTAATGCAATATATTATCATGTTGTGGACCTCTGAGGTAATTAGATGTCTATTAAAATTACCGGCTAACGTAATTTATTATTTTAATTTATCGCCTTTCGGTATTGCAAGGTCTTTATGCTGTTTGCTTGCAATGTTTGTCGTATGACATTAAACGGGCAGTGTTATTATTTTTGCGATCGCCAAACTTTTAAATCTCCAAGTCTTTGTAGCGCAATAGATTTTTTAATACATGAAAATGCGATGCGCCGCAAGCGAAATTTTTCGTCGTTCAAATAAAATTTACTCATATAAATAGTGAATCATTAATTTTATTCTCTGTAATTGTCAATATTATATAATAACGATTTTTTACTTAACAGGTTGTGGTATATTTAAAAATAACCAACGTCATAGAAACTAAATACAAATTTTCCTATCATTATTTGACGAGATTTTTATGTTTTTTTTTTATTTTTACACAGCGCATGCAGGATAACACAACCTGTTAAAACCTTTGTAATGTGTGACCATTAACGTGGGTGGCTGGACACTGTATGTAGAAAATAACTGTTATACCTTAAATTTAGAGAGCTTGCAAATATACATCTATATGTTTTTTGAACAGTTCTAAATTGCATGCAATGACAAAACACAGATGCTGGAAGAACATTCCAATTCTTAACAGTGGCATTAGGAAAAAAAATGATAATTGATTTTGGTTGATAACATAAATAAGTGAATGCACTATATGCTTATAAAGTATGAGACGAGTTTGTTTGTTGTGTGCAGCGTCGTGGCAATAGCAATCAAATAAACTAAGTAAATTAAAGCTACTTAGAATCGATATAAGCTTGTATTTAAAAACATGTCATAGTTTTATGTTTATACAGGTATTTTCTATATGTTAATTTATTTTATGACTTATTATTAGAATTTGCATCACATTTGGAAACCTCATAAACTATCGTGTCGCGGCACACAGTTTGCCAATCACTGTTCTAGACTGTGTTTAATATTTGGATTCAAAATAATGACACTTGTACAGTGGCTATTAAAATTAATAAATATTGAAGTCCCGTCTGTTTTTTTTCAGTTTTTTTTAAATGTTTTGCCATAGCAAAGATATCTTTGTCAAATACACTTTTTGCTCGGACGTGTTTTCCGACAGATGATTTATTCGTTTACCATTATATTACTATTGTTCAATTTTAAATGTTTTTTTTTGTCATTGCTAAAATTTATATTTTGAATAATGGATTATTATCTATTGTTAGCACAGTTACTTAGTATTAAATAATAAACATTATTAAATATTAACGTATTATAAGTTAACAAAAATAAATCGTCGGTATCTACTTTACAGTCATATTAAAACAAAAATGGAAGTTTTGATGATTACTCCAATGTACGTCTTTAAAGGCGGTTCAACTCAAAGTTTCCTACAGTCGACAACTAAACTGGTGATACCTGAGGCCACCCTGCGGCTGAACATGTGGAGAAGCGCAACTGAGGGGAATACTTGGATTGTCCCAAAAGAGGACCTAGCCCCTGGACATGACCAAGGGTGGAATATATGGAGGTCTCTTAACAGACTTCGCACCGAAGTATGCAAAACGAGGACAAAAATGAGGGCCCGGCAGTTTTACAGCGGACCGACTGAATGTGACTGTGGCGTGGAGCAGACCCTGTCACACCTTCTGGAGTGTGCGCTGTGCCCGAATAACTGCACCCAGGAAGACCTGATAATGGCCAGAAGTAACGCCATCGACGTCGCCCACTTCTGGGCAGACAGGATCTGACCCTGTTGTTTCCGACACGATTATATAACTCAAAATAACAACATAGAAAGGACAGTTGTATGAAAACTTGTCGCAAGCCCAATAACAAAAATCTACGATAGTAATAAAAATAAATCGTATTTATAGGAGGTTGACTGTACTTTGTGAAATTTAGCATTATTTCTGACAACTTAATCGTGTTTTATTTATTTCACATTATTTCACAGAACCGCAGTTCCAAGGTACAAATAATAAGAAACATAGAGTATACATCAAATACAATACATATAAAAGATAATACAAACTTAACTACTAATATGTAATACTTATACATAACATACAAACTTCACTACTCTAAATAAACTAAATGTAATAACTTATTGAAAACTTGAAATTACTGAAAGTATGTAAAATGCAAGCAATTAGTTGCTTGAAACAAACACGTGAAATATTAAAAATTCTAAGAAATATTACTTATTTAGGTAATTACTATAGTATAGGAGTATAGATCCAATCTTTATACTTTTGTTTCTTCACAATAAATGTGGCAAATCACATTTTACGAGCGTATTCTTTCCAACTAAAAAAGACAGAGGCCAAACACCAAACAACAATACGTCCGAAAAGCCTACGTAAGGGGAAACATAAAAAGAAAAACACCTTTTCCGTAATCAAATTTCAAATCCGCCAACTCCACCTGAGGACATATCCGACCTGGTTAGCGGTTGCCAAGACCCACCCAGGGTCCATCAATTTTTAGTAGAGGTTCGCTTATTATTCGTGGTTCTCCCCTTTCCGCCTCCGATCCTATTCTTTTTAGACCCCATTCTGTTTGGGTGCCTACTTGCGTATTATAAAAAATCTTCCTTTGATATCGCCCCGAGGCTGTACGGAATAAAATCTTGTCCAACAATAATACCTTTGGTTTTCGCGTGTTATTTTATAAAAAAAAATTACAAAAGTAATGGGTTTTTTGGAAAAGCGCTATTTTTACTTGTGCTATGTAATATGAAACTATTTTTAATTAACTGTAAGATTAGATTTTTAAGAATAGGTAAAGCCAAATTTAGTACTAAGGGATGCTTTTGTTTTATTATTGATCAAGTTTTCAATTAATCATAACGAATTGGAAGATATCAAATAAATAATGACGTAGAAAATAATAGGTTCTTGATATTGTGGCTTTTGGGTTTAGCCGTGTGTGGCGAATTTCTTCTTTCCGATATTTCGACCGCCATTGCAGGGGTATTCTTCAGGGTTGATGACTTTGTAACCCTGAAGAAGACCCCTGCAATGGCGGTCGAGATATCGGAAAGAAGAAATTCGCCACACACGGCTAAACCCAAAAGCCACAATATCAAATCTGGCCGTGAAAATCTAAGAAGTTATTTTATGGGTTCTTCTTAATTTTAAAAACACAAGTAAACATTTTTAAGTTATTGTTTTACGTAAAAATTTGGTATTTTCATTTTAAAGTGGTATTTTGTAAAAATTCAAAGTTCTCTATCCCCTGAAGCGCTTATCGGACTTTTTACACTTAAATAATTGTATATATATATTTTATATCTGTTGTTAATGAAAATGCATTTTCGACGCGTACAAAAATATACATCTGATAAAAAAAGTCATCAAATATACGCTAAGGTAAGTAAGTAATTATAAATTAAAATCTCAAAATTTTTCTTAAGTCGCCATCATTATAATGAAAAAATAACCAAACTTTTGAAATCATTTATCTTCACCCCTTTATAATTATGCTACAAATATGGATGTTAGCTTTACATACAAAATAGCAAATCTATTGTCTTAATTTCAGGTGAAGAAACCACCAAGAAGGTTAGCTCGCCGAATTATTACGCAAATCGTTTGATTATTCGTCGAAATGCTGACAACTACTTGCTGAAGTTTCGTCGATTACTGCAATAGAATTCAACCAGACCAAATATATGATATCATATGTACCGAAAATTTCAACTTAATAAAATCCAAAATCTGCTTATTTATTGGCTTTCGGGTGAAACAAAGTTCACCGGGTCAGCTAGTATTATCATAAAACAATAATATTATTTGAATAATCCGATTACCAATGTGATTTTTCTGTATCAAATTTGGTACATTAAATGTAAATAACTTTTACACGTGCCGTAATATTCAGCGGCCATTTGAAAAATGGCACTGACATTTAATTTTAAAAACAATTTCATTAAAGTTTATTTTATTATAAAGCAAGAGGTAGCTGCTTAAATTTCATACAAAAAACTGATCTAGCTCGTGCCGAACATCTGTCATAGTAAACGGCAGAATCCTTTCATACTTAGCAGAGTCAACGAAAAAATTTCAATGTTTAATCAGTCATGCGCATTGCGTATGCATTTCAGGTATAAAATAACCGAAAAAAAAAGTCTTTAAACCTTTCAAGAGATTTCATTATGCGTTTCTTGCACGAGCCACCCCATTTCAGCAGATATTTGACTGGCTTACCTTACATAACTTTAATCTCAACTTCAACCCTTGCTTGATTTCAATGTTTTTTTTATGTCCTCGTATAAGTTTCGTTAATTTATTTTCTGTCAGTCATCTCACAACAACAGCTGGACTTTAGATGCTCTATAGTTTATCATAATTCACTGTTTTGAAGGGTGGGTTTTGAGCTTTTTTTGAAAGGGGTGGATTCTCGCGAGGGCATCGAATGAAATATCTTTTATCACGGTAATAACCGCGTGCCAAGCACGGGTCAAAGATTTTATCTCTTCAATGTGAGGATGTACATAAATAATTTTACAAGAGGCATGACATTCAACTTGGGGTAATCATGTCGCATTGTTTTGTCAATAGTCTTATTTTTGAAACGTTTCCATGGAGATGATGCATTCATAATACAGGGATGCATATATTAACATCGAAAATTTATTCCATTTTGAGTGGATTATTTAACAATATAATAAGGAGCTTCAATGAAATCAAATATTTTATAAAACGTATTCGAATCATATTTTTTTCCTATTGTATTTAAAGACTGTTAAATTAGGTTTTTTATTTCATTATCATCATCAGCCTGTATCCTTCCACTGTTGAACGTAAGCCTCCAGCATAACTCTCCATCCTCTTCGATCCTCTACCTTCCGCATCCAGGCCACTCCCGCTATTCTTTTAACGTCATCAGTCCATCAGAGGGTCGGCCAATGCTTCGTTTCCCAGTTCTTGGATGCCAATCCAATACTTTTCTTCCTCGTCGACCGTCGTCTCTACGACAGATATGTCCTGTCCATTGCCACTTGAGTGCCTATTCGTTGGGTAGCATCCATTACTTCAGTTCTTCTGCATATATCCTCGTTCCGGATTCTATATTTTAGTGACACTGCGACCATGGATCTCTCCATAGCACGCTGGGTGACCTTTATTTTATGGGTAAGACTTGCTGTTAGATTCCACGTCTCTGCGCCATAAGTTAATACAGAGAGGATGCATTGGTTAAATGCCTAAGTTTTGAGACTAATAAGGTATTTTATTTAAAAACTAATTATTTATTACTTCGTTGGCTCTCCACAAACTGTATCACGTACTACCAATTTGGGTGTACTCAATATGTAATGCATTTTTCAGTAGATACAAATATATACTTTATTTTTCTCTTACGAACGTCTGCTAATAAACAAAAAATATAATCGGTAGCTAGATATGGAACGTATATCAAAAGAATAAGATTTCAAATGGATCTCAAATGGAATGCTTAAAATATTTTGATGAGTTACGAAATTATGCACGAAAGCTTTTAGTACAGTAAAAAGTTTGTTCCTTAGCCAGATGTCCTTCCTATTTCTGATGCAGTCCACTCAAGAGACCCTCAACTGGTCACTAGCCCGTATGCAAATTAGGCTCGTTCTATGCGAGTGCGAGTACGAGAGTGCGAGTGCGAGTGCCTAATGTCGTCAAATGTTTCGCGAGCTTTTTAATAGACTTTCGCACTGGAGAGGAATTGATTTTTCACAGGCGAGCGGCTTTCGAAATCGAAAGCTCTCGCCTCCTGAGCTTTAAGCTCCATACGGCGACACTTGAAGAGCGCGAGTCGATTATAAATCGTAACTGAGTTATTTAGAACTTTGCATTCAGATTTTAGAGTGTGCTCTGCGTAAAATTCAATGTTAAACGAAGTGTCATTTTAGTTTGAACGCTTCATTATATCAAATATTAATATCTTATCACCAATGCTTATTGCACTATGATGTAGTATTGACTTATATCAATATAAGGATGAAGATATATTTCGATTGATATTTTTTAACTTTGGTTTGTGCTGCATGTGTAGTGCTTACCCATCTACACCATAGACGACCCAGCATTCATGCATCATCAATTTTACAGAGACACTACGAATAGGTGCTATTCACGGGCTGACTTTTGTTTACCACCAATTTCGATTAATATGATATGACTGACACTTTACGGGTACGAAATCAAATTCGCACCAAACGGAAATATCAACAGACCTTTGAAGTTAGTTTTTTTTAAATCATATTTTAATTTTCCTTGAGAATCGAACGCACTACTTTTTAAATGGTAAGCAGACGCCTTGTCCTTATGCTATTACTGTTTGCATTTAATTTAATTGATCTAAAAATGTGATTATTTTCAACATATTTTACTATATTTTTTAGTATTTATCCACATAAATTATATTTACTAGAATCCATGCTTATCATCATCAGCCTGTATCCGTCCACTGTTGAACGTAAGCCTTTCGCATGAGTCTCCATCCTCATCGATCCTCCGCCTTCCGCATCCAGATCACTAGCGCTATTCTTCTTATGTCGTCAGTCCATCTTGCAGCAGGTTGGCCAATGCTTCGTTTGCCAGTTCTTGGGCGCTATTCCAATACTTTTCTTTCCCATCGACCGTCGTCTCTTCGACAGATATGTCCTGCCCATTTCCACTTGAGTGTGCCTATTCGTTGGGTAGCAGCCACTACTTGAGTTCTTCTGCGTATTTCCTCGTTTCGGATCTTTTTCATGCTTATATATATGTTTAAATACTAGAAATGAGTAAAAGGGCTAAGCATTACAAATTTAAAAAATATAAATACTTCGAATTTGAATACTCAGATAAATTATCTTGTTTCCTTAAGTATATAAGTTTCTTATTTTATTTCACTGAAATTTTTCAATTGTCTATATGACTTAATGAATGGAATTGAAAACAAAGTATTTTGTTCCAAAAACGTTTACGAATCAATTAATAATTGCATTTTATTTATTCATATCTTTTATTCAATTATGTTATAAAGCCTATTATTGGAAGTTCATGAAATCTAGACTAGATTGTAGTTAAAAAAAGAGTCGTTCAGCACATTTCGATGAAGCCTTCCTGAAGTAATGATGATGATCATTGAATAATTGTCGTCAGCGATGCGTTAATCTTCGAAGGGGATAGTGGACGGTCCATTGTCCGGTGGTTCGCGAATGCTGTGTTCCAGACAGACTACTGGAATGAGGGGAAGATCTTTTATTCCATCTCCGTAATCTGCCGTCTGCTTTAAAAGTTTAGTCCACAGTGGAGTGAAAGCTTTTAGTTGAAAGCTCGTCTTGATGGACCTGTGCTTTAGGAATGGGTGTACATAAACACTGACTAAAAAACAACGTAAGGCTCAGATATACATTAAATAACAGCAGATAAAATATATTTTTTATTAAAAAATTTAAAGTATTTATTCAAACACTTACAAACAAAATGATTTATAAAGTATTATTTAACATTCAGTGTTTAATTTGATTAAATATAATGCTTTATCAGTCTTCAAAACATTATTTTGAACATAATTACTTTGTATTAAGCATCCAAAAGTATTTAGTAATTATTATAATCAAACTCTCTATCTTAGATGGAATTTGTCGATTCATACAGTCAGGTACGACACAGGGCGTTGACCATCACAATATTTTGCCACTACATGTATATTGAAGGGATCAAGGTCCAAAACAACAGGATCGAGGAATTTTCGGTGTATGAAATTCAAAGTATTAATATTCATTTTATAAATGCTCACTCATTTTGTAAACTAAGATACAAAAAGGGGTATTTATTAAATAAATTACTACCAATTCAACTCCAGTCTTTTGACTAATCCTCAGTGCCGGAACCTTGGTATTCCGGCGTCACCATTTATCTGACGCTGTAATTTCGGGACCACGATCTCGGTTCCGGAACAATCTGTGATACAGCCACAGTGTGGAATGTAAAATGTCTTCCCCAAAGCTTGCATAGCGTGACTTCTTCATTGCTCGTACGCTTAATTTAGATGTCAAGTTAAGTAAATTCAGGGCAAAAGTTGACGAAGAATACGCAAATAAAAATCTTTCTTGAACACAGAATTTTATACCTTTATAACAGTAAAAAAGTTAAGTATGCACACAATGCTGCTTTTTACTTTACAGATTTGAAAAGGTACCAACAAAAAACTACTACATGTAATCAATTGAACTTCAAACAGCTGTAAAAATTCCTGTGTTTGGAGAAAATGAAATTAATTTCTAAATAAAGTAAAAGCTGCCATTATCAACAGTTATTTTTTTATATAAGTGTTGGTTTTTGTTAGCAATTAATTAATTAATTACAATTCCGTTTGCTGGCAGTTCGCGTGCCAATCGATCCTAATTTAATTAGTGCATTTCCTGCATAATTGGTGCATCTACTCTGCACTTATATGCCAATGCAATCGAGGAAACCCTCGAATATCTCTGTTCCTATCTGTGCATGGTCCATACTGCGGTGTTCATATTGATGTTTGTGATATTGCTAATTTAATTAACTCGTCGTTTGATGTCACCCCTCAAAGAAATTCCGCGAATCATTGCGATTACTTACCACTATACATAATATAAAAACAGCAATTAAACAAAATAAAATATTTTTTACTGTTAACTTAAATAAAATTGATATTTACACAATAAAAGTAATGTAATTGAAGGTTTTTATACATTGAATTGTGACTTAAAAATGATTTTGTATTGTTATCACCAAACTTTCCTACAACTTTCAACCAGCGGGTATAGGATATTCGATCCCCGACGGAGATTAAAATAAGGATTCGTAATCGATTTCTGAGCTCTAAAATACCCCCGGTTGGTGTGAATTTGATCCCTCACTCGTAAAAGGTCAGTCATAGCCTATTAATTAAAATTGGTGGCAGACGAAAGTCGTCCCATGAAGACCACTTATTCATAGTAAATTCACGTAATAATAAGGATGATGCGTGAATCTCGGGCTGTAGTCTATGACGTTGGCGGATCAAAACTCCACATGCAGCGCTTATCCATGTGCACCATGGTTAGCGTCATAGAATTCCACAGATCAGACTTCAGAATTACTATCACCATCTGCCGGTTTTCTTCTTTATACATAAAAAACAACTATCATTACTTTAGTTTCGTTTGCGAATATTTGACAGATAATAAACATTTTTTTTATTCTGGTGAAATAATATATCTGCATTTTCTTGTGCACATTACCGTCTAGATAAGCCATTCATATCACAGTTATTTTTAAACTATTGGCATAAGATTATATCAAAGACGTCATTACCTTTTCACTTACGTATTTGATTATTCGAATTTCCCAAAACGTATATTTCATAAAATGAAAAGTAATCCTTTTTAACACTTTTAAGGAGTGGTATATTATTATTCTTAACAGTTGAAATTTAAATATTACTGAAATTTGGTAAATTGGACACGTACCAATATAATACTCTACCGCATATTACTTACCATATATTTTTTTTGCATTAAGTCGCATCTTAGTATTAAACAATCCAGGTTTCTGAAGCGTCGTGTTTATCATTAAGTCTCTATAAAATATTTTTAAAAAAGAATCCTCGGATATTTCAGTAGCCATTTCATCAAGTCCCAGGTCTAAGAGGACAACTGGTGCACTGAATGTCTCGCTATCTTAAACTAACCTTAGTTATTTCGTTAACGAGACCTATAGATCTCTGGACTCTACGATTACTACACAAATCCTTGGGTTTGGTTAGGTTAGGTTAGGTTAGGCCTTCTATTTTGGAGCTCTTCGGGAATCATAAATATATGTTCTGTGGTGGTCTTCCGGGTGCAGAGATGTGATGGAATAAACCATTGATAATTTCAATCAACACAATTTAGTGGCGGCAATTTGTGGCGACAATATATTTAAAATATCGTACGAATATGGTATTTAAAATTCATCAACATACAAGCCTTCTCAATAAATTTCGTTCCGAATCATTGAAGTAAAAATTAAAAATATTTTTATTCTACTAGATTTACCAAGATCAGATAATCTTAGAAAAACTTCTACTAAGAGAACAGTAATTTTTCTTTTAAATGGCAATCAAGGCTACTATTTTTTATTTTTTTTAATTAACAGCATCACAGTTTTAAAGTAAATATAATAATAAAGAATAATAAACATAGACTTTACATAAAAAAACATAAAGGAAGAAGAAGATGACACGTGTCAAAGATCACAGAGATCTAGGAGAACAATACCATTGACAAAAGAGGAAAAGGATGTAAGAAAAGGATCGAGGTGTGCTGGTAGGCCATTAAGGAACTCCATTGCCGTTTGTTGAAAAGACTAAGACGATAGTCATTAGATTACATTCCAAAAAAAACTTTATGTGTAATTTAATGTATTTATATCATGAGTGTCACTGCTCTGTTGTCAATACAAAACTTACTTAAAAAAAAAACAAAGTAATAAAAGTAAACTTCACGCCTTATTGACGTGTTTATCCCCACGTGTCCATCGGTGGCGTTCGTTTTATTTTCCATTCCGTAGTTTTCGGGGCGCAGTAATGGTTTTTAACAACACATGTCGGCAAGTGTCGCAATATTAGTTTAAACCGCTCTACCCTCGTGGGGGTGGGATGTGAAACCTAGAAACCACCCACACCCCAGGCTTCCACGTCACACCTCCCCTAAGTTTTGAGTCCCACCGCCCTGTACCACTCGGTGTCACTTGGAAACCTCGGCACTAAAATACTGACAACAAAAACCTGCGGGTACAAGGTGTGCTGAAAATAATACTTAGACCAAAAAATAAACCATAACACAGTCAACTTTCTATAACTTTTTCATAAAATCGAATGATTAGAACGATGCCCGAGAAGAAAAGACCATTTAGTTCAGAGGCGGTACAATCGATTTTGGCGGCGGGTATAGCTCAATGGTAAAAACGTTTTCATTGCAAGCCAAAAGTCGTGGGTTCGATCCCCAACGGAGATTATTTTTTATTTTATTTTTAAATCGATTTGTGAGCTCCTCTCTCGTTTGCTGTGAATTTGATCCCTCACCCGTAAAAATGCCAGTCATAGCCTATTAATTGAAATTGGTGGTAGACGAAAGTCGTCCCGTGAAGACCACCCAATCATAGTAAATTCCTGTTATAATAAGGATGATGCGTGAATCTCGGGTCTTAGTTTATGACGTTGGCTTATCAATCCCTCCACATGCAGCGCTTAGCCATATTCAGCATGGTAAGCGTCATATAATTCCACGGATGAGAATTACTATCACCATCTGTCGGTATTCTCCTGTATGTGCATACATAAAAAAACTTTAATAATAACATAGAAGAGACCGCTGAAGGAAAAACACCCGTTATAAATAAAATCAATTTTACGTCATAGGAATACTGAATGGACAGTTAGCATAGTTTAAAAAAATATGTCATAAATTTGATTGAATTTACACTTATAAAATAACATATTTCTTAAGTTAAACGAAAAATGATGTCTAATTTGTATAAAATCTGGTTAGGCAGTTATTTTTAAATGCAAAATATTTGAGTCATACTGCGATTCTTCATAATGTAAAACGCGTTCTTCCCCAGAAAGATATTACGCTTATATCTGACCGGGAGTAGCTTTAAACCGTGGGGTGTGACCGCGATTCTAGGTATCGTAAAAAACTGTGAAAAAATAAGTAAAAACTCGCGTTGGGGGAGCCAATATTTGTTTCGGATATTTGATATTTACATAATTAGGCGGCGTCACTAGTTCCGCCGAAAAAAAAACCACATAAAGTAAATGTGTTGAAAGGAAATTACCCATTTCTTATCGCCCAATATAACGGAAAGGGGCTTGTTATCATTTTGCTGGATATTGATTCGTGATGGTAATTTTAGATCAATGTCTTGACAGAGGTAACAAATAGTGCAGTTTTACCATATACATTATACACGATAATATTGTTACTAAATAAACTTTTATTTTAACACCAATCGATATTCCTGTCACCTGTCTATTACCTTATGCCTTATCCTTAATTAGTATGCATAGTTCTCGACGACATCTAGATCGAGAAACTGGAGATTTGAAAACACAGCTATAGAATCCGAGGCATGTTTGGATAATTTTGTTAATCAATATATTTATAGTGATGATTAACCCGATGCTATTATTAAGATCTGGACCATTCATTTTACGAAGCGGTTCAATCTTATCAACAACACGCGGTGATGCGTACAAATTTATCAATCAATTTTGATACACTTTGATGGACGAATAAGAAAGCATGCCTTCAAAATGCTACTCTCAATTATATTGATCTATTTATTTATTATTTTGGTTTTAATATCAAAAATAAAAAAATGTTACTAAAACAACCGCTTATCAAGTAACTTAGACAATATAAAACATTTTCTTTTCAACTCTCTTCACAAACAAACACTAAAATAGAACAATAGACGAAATCCAAGCAATTATTTTTTCTACCGAAATACTTTGAGCTTTCGGAGTCGCGTGAAATGGGCGTCTGAGGCCTTTCGTTCATGAAAAAAAAACTTGAGACCCACCTTTCAGGATCGCCGTCCCCTGAGTGGGCGGGAGCAAGGGGGCGGATTGTTATGCGGCGGACGTCCGAGCGGGCGGCGGCCGCCCATCTGATGCCCGCCCAGAGATTGCGAGCTTTTATCGTTTGGTGCGAAAAAAATCCTCGCGATCCCACAGGGTCGACTTATGGTACCTTTACGAAATATTCACACTTTTTGACCGCGTTCGTGACATCTTTTACATTTCAAATATTTTACATCGTAATATAGGGTCCGCCATCTAACGTTATTTCGAGAATGGTAACACTTAGCTAATGTCTGATTTAACAGATAATTAGTTTTATCCTTCCGCTGAACGAATATGGTTGTGTATACGCTTGAACAACGCTGGGAAATATTGCGACATTACTTTGAAAATCATGCTATTGTCCGCCATTTAACTTTTTTTTTTAACTAGTTCTTATTTCGTGAATAATAACACTTAGCTCATGTCTGATTTGACAAATAATTAGTTTTATTCTTCCGCTAAACGAAAATGGTTGTGTATACGCTTGTACAACGCTGAAAAATATTGCGACATTACTTTAAAAATCAGGCCATTTTTCTTCGAAAATGAGCAAAAAGTGGCCGTTACAGTCAATGGCGATCGTTATCGGGCCATTTTTGTTCACAAAAATTGAAGAAGAAGATATTGGCAACATGGCTTTTCAACAGGACAGCGCTACGTTCCACACAGCTGAAGCTACACTCGATGTTTTGCGCCCCATTTTAAAAAAAAAAAAGTTATTTGGCGGACCCGTTAGTATGTCTTTGCATCCATATTGTTAGCATTTATGAAGATATTTAAATAACAGGTTATCCAGCTTGAGATTTAACATCACAAGCCGGCTTTAAATCTTTCTAAAAAGCAAATCGATAATCATTCAACAGTTTATGCACACATACAAATTTACAGAAAATATCTTCTTCTGTGACATTTCTCATAAATAATTCAAATAATTAATAATCACTTGCAATTTTCCCTTAATATTTACACGCGCGAAAGCATTACACATTATTTTTAAGCGCAGCGCTCAGCTGATTATGTTAAGCGTCATGTAGTCCATTAAATATGAGTACAACTTGTATATTTATATATTGTGTAATAAAAGATTAATTATTTATAGTCATAGTCTTGCATTTTTTGGTTAATACACTGCGCAGTCTTAATTAATAGAAAACTTCTGATCCTTTCGTAATAAATACTAGTAAAAAATAAAATACATAAATCATTGACGTTTCGCAACTTAATATAGGGTCCGCCATCTAACAGTTTTTTTTCAACTAGTGCTTATTTCGTGAATGGTAACACTTAGCTCATGTCTGATGTGATAGATAATTAGTTTTATCCTTCCGCTAGACGAATATGGTTGTGTTTACGCTTGAACAACGCTGGGAAATATTGCGACATTACTTCGAAAATCAGACCATTTTTCTTCGAAAATGAGCAAGGAGTGGCCGTTTCAGTCAATGGCGATCGTTATCGGGCCATTTTTGTTCACAAAAATTGAAGAATAGGATATTGGCAACATTTGGTTTCAACAAGACGGCACTACGTGCCACACAGCCGAAGCTACACTCGATGTTTTGCGCCCCATTTTCAAAAAAAAAAGTTATTTATTATATTATATATATATATATAGTTATTATATATATGGCGGACCCGTTAGTTTGCAAAATAAGTATTTTTATTAAATTACATTATATAATTTTACTATAAACTGAATTTTTCAGTAATAATTTCAAATTTCAGAGTATATATTAAAGCAATTTTAAGCTTTATTTATTTTATTTTGTATTATAACTTGAATCTTTGCGACAGCTTTAATAATCATACAATAAAAAATAAAACACTGTGGCATTTTCTTCGCTGGCATCTATATCTGGCATCGCGAGTTTTCCAGAGGTCCAGGCCGGATGTAGCCTGTGCGGCGGATACCTGCGGAGCTTTTGTTCACGCGCACCATCTCTGTCCAGAAACGGAAGCAGGCCGCGCTTCCGGTAACCCCCTCCCCCATCTCGCCTTGCTCCTCAACCCTAGCGGCAGACAAGCAAAGTGTTAGAAATGTTTTTTCCAGTTTTTTTTTTGAAAAATATTTTCACACTGCATAGGCGTTACTTGTTTTGTTTTTTTTTTTATTTTATTCAGCTTTTTCTCGGCACTTTATATTCATTCGCTGCTCTGTAAGAGTCTGTTTCATTAAATACCAACACATACGACTTAAGACCTACTTTAACCAATTATCTTCAACATCTTCCCTTCAAAACAGTCCTACGTTTCTGCGTACAGTTCACAGTTGCCATTCCATTACATCAAATTTGTCTATAATGGCTAGAAAAAAACATTATCCAAACTCTTCCATCGTGTACTTAGCAACAATACTTTTTTATTATATGACTTTTTTTAGTATTAATTCTTAATTATTATTAAAATTATGACAAATTGGCAATAAAAAAATATAAATGTGTATAAACAAAATTAACTCTTGATATTCAAGAAAATTAATCACGATCTTTTACTTATTAACTTAATAAATTTACTAGAATCTTGGCATTAAAAAGTTTAAATATTTATGATCAGTTCATGAAGTTACAAGCTATTCTTTATTAATTTATAAATATTAATTTTAAATATCTATATCTAGGAATAATGCTCTATCTTCTTAAATATAATAACAACAATTATTAAAAACTTTTTCAATCGAATGTCAATCTCTGCTGTAGGAAATAATAAACTGTATAAATATTATTTTATATATACTCGCATCTTCATATCAGGAAATCTTATATTCCATGTGAAATACAATTATATTTAAAAATAACATCATTTCATGAAAATTATTACATAAAAAAATCGGTATCGTTTTTTTTTTAGAATGCTTACGTTCAATTATCCTGTAGTGCTTAGTGGTATGGCGATCTCGGACAATTTTCCAGGTAGTCAGCTAACTTTTACAATTGCTCTCATCAGCCTCAGCGTCCATGGCTCCAGGTGGGCGAGTGGTTAGGGGAGTGAGTTGGGGAGTCAGTGGGTGAGTTGGTGGAGGATCGGCTCGCAGGTATCTGCTCCTGGGTGGGGGCAGGGGTTGCCTCGCTGACTGCGAACAATGGACGCCAATCAGCTGCAACCAGACTCACCTTGCGGTAGTTAAAGATCCGCTTGTCCGACTCTCTCGCTCGCTGAAAAATGGTTTGCGACTTATCGCTAATGGTGCGCTACTTGCCAATCTAACTCATACTACTTTTTCAGTTTCTGAAAGTTTTCAACAAGATTTATACATTAAAACAAACCAATAAACATTGACGTAAATCACGATTTTTTTATCTTGTAAACTCTGATGTAAATACATTTTTTTAAATAATATATTTGATTAAATCGTATCAATATGATATCAATAGGCTTTCTCAAGTTTTTATTGTGGTACATCCACTTTTTGTGTGGAGTAAAGTGAAAAAACCAACTACTAGTTAAATATGCTATTTAAAAAAAAAATGGCGTAATCTTTGAGTAATCTTTATCTTAAATAATCAACCTTAATAATTGAAATATTAGCTTTTTAATGTTGCACATGTTTACTCCTATTAACTTATATCTTGAACGTAATATAAATGATTTGAAATAATTTTTTTTACTTAAATGATCAATAGAGAGTCAGTATAAAATCATACCAAAAAAGTTTTACTTGAAAATTTTCAAATAATACGTTATGTAATCGACTATCTTCCAAAATGATGACAGACTAGAGTTTGGCGAAATGACATAATTTTTTGTACTTTTCTACGACAACTACCTTTACTTAAAGCAAGCAATCACTAGTACAAACAAGATATTACATTAAATTTAAAATCAATGACGCAAATGAAAAAAAATACACCTAATGACTTCTATGAACATCTTGATTCTTTATAATGGTTTTCATAATAAATCTGTTTTAATAATATTCTTTGAAGAAGAGTCCAAGTTGAATATTTTTCTCTCGTTCTGCATCTCGCATCCAGGAAGTGGCCTATATTGCGATCCTGCTGAGCTTACCCATAAATAAGACGGACTGAGGCGCTGAAGCCGTCGCGGGTCACTGAAAGAGTAGCCCACCCCTTTATAAGCCAGACAAATGCATTTAAATCCTGAACCATAAAATATAATTTCCACATTTTTTATTGTATAATTTCGCGTTATGAAAGAATATTTTTTAACTTTGATCTTTATATTCAAGTAAAGCTGCTTAAACAGACCAACTTGTTTCAGCATCATAAGTTTCAGTTGATCATCGAAATTTTTAATAGAACTTTTTAACAAACTTCTTTTCTTTAAGCCTATGAGTTCTAGTTCAAGAATTGATGAACTACGAGTATGCTAAGTATAACTTTGACGTAGCACTAATAACTTGTCACATGACAAGTACGAGTATATCGGCAGCTGACGTAACTGTTTGGTGGCAATTTGTAGCGGCTTTATTCATTAGCTAAAACGCGGATAAGGAAATAATTATTTTTTTTACTCTTTTTGTTTGAATATATAAGATAAACACATTTTTGTATGACAAATCATTAATTAACGAAGATTAATAAAATAATGTCATGTTTGAATTCATTCATCATCGAGCTATTTTGAAGTACTGGTAAAAGCTGCGTGTGGTGGGTTGATTCGCAAACTTCTAATTCGTTTTTTTATTAATAGGTTATGACTGTCATGTTACGTGCGAGAGATCAATTCACATTAGTATGTATTTATAGAGCTTATAAATCGATAAAAAAACATTTTTTTTTTCTTTATCGGGGATCGAATCCACGCGTATATGAAGCAATCGGCTATCAAAGTTTCATGTTTGAATTACAAATAATTATATGACCTAATACAAAAAAAACGTTCATCATCATATACGAGTACAATTGTCATTTTATAAAGCATTTTATATATTTTTTAATAATTCATAAAATACATAAGACGTACATTTTGCGTGGAGAGACGCATAATTTATCCATTTGCCCAGCAGAGAATATCCATTTGCGATGTTTTTTTTGTGATCTTCCCTCGCGTCCAGCCGAGGAAGGGACGTGTGTGTGTGGTGTGGGTCGGCCACGTTCCCCCGGATAATGACACTTCCAACATGAAAAACTACTGGTTTATGTACGAAAGCGTTCGCGAGACAACTCTAAAAAGTAATAACATTATAGAATATCTCCACGCGAGACATTTTCTTTCTCAGCCGGCCGTTCTTCATTTTTTATGGACGTTGACTAAACACGATATAAATTTATTTAAGCACACACTCCTGAAAGAGATTTCTAGGACAACATGTTTATGACATTATGCATAAGTGAATTCTGAAGTTTATTCCCTGAAAAGAACATAAAAAATATATTTTCAGCAATTATACGAATATCATATTACTATTTGTACTATTTAAGTATTTTTCATATTGGGCAGTGTTCGAAACGTTATTTTGATAACAATTATTTTGTATTAAGCATCCAAAATTCCTTAAAGTAATTATTATAATCAAACTCTCCATCTTAGATGGAATCTGTCGATTCATATAGTCGTGTACGACACAGGGCATTGACCATCACAATATTTTTCCACTCTATTTAAATTGAGGAGATCAAGGTCCAAAACAACAGGTATCGAAGAATTTGCGGAGTATGAAATTCAATGTATTAATATTAATTTTATAATGCTTACTCATGTACTAAAATACAAAAAGGGTTATATTATCAAATAAATTATTACTAATTCAACTCCGGTCTTTGGACTTAACCTGTATATATGACGCTGTAATTTCGGGACCGCGACCTCGATTCCGGAACAGGCAGTGACAGTTGCACATTTGAAGCGCAGTTCTCGTTAGATCATCGAAGTTAAGCAACATTGAACGCTGACTAAAACATGGATGAGTTACAGCTTGTTTTTTACTACTTGGGTTGAATCGATCCTTTAGATTTAGAATAAATGGCCCAAACTTGAAAATATTTCAGACTGTCTTAAGATCTACTTAAAAATCTGATTAATAAATTCACTCAAAGTATGCCTTGGATGCAGCTTCCGTATCTTCAACTCTTGTTGTTTGTAGAAACTGTATATTATATGTTTCCAAATAGACATTTGAGTGAAAATATGTCTTCGGACAGTATTGATAGACAAAACTGAGTGTCGGCATGTTGTACTTCTGATATGAAGCGGATATGTGATATTTGTCTAATGTTAGTATAAAAGCAAGCACTTTTTGCGGATATGACGTATGAAAAGTAAATAAAGATAATATTTTAAATATTGTATAAGTAAAAGCAAAGACAATGGTTGCACCATTTACTTTGCTGAGCAACTCTGCTAGATTATTTGTAAGTCCTCGATCGTTAATTAGTATTTTTGTAAAAAGGATATCGATCTCTAGCCCCTAAGACGTTAACCTGACGATAAAAGTTACAGGTGGTAAATCACAGTAAATGTATTTATGTGTATTTTTATTCTTCAACATATTTTGTATAAAATTAATTGCAGTGTTTGATACTTGTATAAATAAAGTATTTCTTATATTATATAATCAAGCTTGTTATAAAAATCAAAAAACTTAAGTTACCTACTTACCATAAGTCAATATGAAAGGTTTTTTTTCGTGAAATTTCATGACATAACGACTTAGGGCGGATTTGAAAGTTTGATGTCCTGGGTCAGGGCGGCCCGTCCAGCGCCCTGATCCTTATGGCCCGTGACCTCCTGCATACAAAGCAGCCGCCCTAACATGGGCGAGAGAGTTATGTCCACCCATCCCACAAAACTTCTTGCCCATCAAAATTCGACCACTATTATTATGAGTTGATTTTAATAGGATATTAAAATAGTTATTTTTAACATTTTTATTTATTTATTTGAAACATATGTACAAGCTTCTTCAATGTTATATTATCTCATCGTGTACAGCTTCAATTTAGTTCACATTATCTAAAATATTGTACTGATAAGTTGTTTTTTTCTTTTTGTTTCCAGAACCGAGCAACTACGTCTGCTCGACTTGCAAAGCACGCGTGCACTCCGCGTGGCGTCTCCTCCAGCACGTGCAGCACTCACACGGCGTCAAGATCTACGTGGAATCACCAGGAGCCAGCTCCAGCAGTCACAACAAGGGAAACCACAGCTCTAGCAGCTCTTGCTCCAGTAGCTCTTGCTCTTCAGGAGGAGCGCCACAGATGCGCCATCATCCGCTACTTCCACCTCCACCACCGCCACCACCAGATCTTCACTCACCATTCGGAGTAGGCGGACTTCTTCGCTTACCATTAGCAGCGTCGCTTCCTCAACTATCTCACCAACAAGGACCACCGGCACCTTTATTCGCTAGACCGTCTCATCACGATCATCGATTCCGTATGGAACAACTCGTCTCCGAGCAGTTCAGGCACCACGGGCTGAATCTCGCGGCAGCTGCAGCGGCTGCCGCTGCAGGATCACTTCCTCCTCACGCTTCCTTCCCGCCTCCCTCAGACAGACCTCCTGTTCCTTCCGCTCCACCCAGAGACAGATCCTTACAATCTCCCGCTCAACCTCTATCACTAGAACCACAGCTGGATTTTTACTCGCAGCGCTTGCGGCAACTGGCAGGTACAACCAGCCCGGGGGCGGCCACAGGCAATTCAAGCTCACCTAGCCCCAGGAAGCATTCTCCACCTTTTGCTTCCCCGTCACCGTCGCATCTTCCGTCGACGCCGCTGACAACTGGCAACATCAACAGCCGACCGCAGAGTCTGACGCCGCCAGAGAAGCGCTCAGAACTCTCAGCGGCTCCCGCTAATGCCCCGGCGCTCACCACCACCCCGCGCTCAGCGTCCTCGCCGCCAGAACAAGCGCTGCGCCTCTCGGGCGCCGCTGGAGACGCGGTCCATGCCTGCGAATACTGCGGCAAGAAGTTCCGCTTCCAGAGCAACCTGATCGTCCACCGCCGCGCGCACACGGGGGAAAAACCTTACAAGTGCACGGTCTGTGACCACGCATGCGCGCAGAGCTCCAAGCTCAAACGCCACATGAAGATCCATCGGACTCCCGAAGACCGCACGAGCACTGGATCTGTGGAAACGCTAGACGGAGAAGACTCCAATGATGAATTAGAAGAAGAAGAAGAACTCGAAGAAGAAGAAGAAGACGACGACTACCAAGAAGACGAAGCCGAAGATCTGAGCGTTCCTTCGACTGGAGTCCCCCAGAAACTGCTCAAACCTATAAATCACTTGACCCAGCCGCCCGTCAGCGCCGCATCTCTCGTCGGAGAGCTGATGGACAAGTTCGGTCTGTCGAACATCGCCCAGTACAGCGAGGCGTACAAGCAAGCTCTGCAGGAGTCCGGCAACGCTCTCAAGTGGCAGCTGGCCAACAAGGACCGAGACAACAACAACGGTCTCGGCGCGGTCCCGCCGGGATCGCAGGAGAAGCTGAACGGAATCCCCCCGACCGCAGCGCTGCGACTCAAGGAAGAGTTTGCAAAAAACATGGTCGGGCAGCCGGGCCCGGGCGGGCCGCCGCACCCGCTCTTCAACCCCTTCGAGAACCCATTTGAAGCCAGCAAGAGACTGAAGCTCGAAATGGAGAGGGGCGAGGGCTGGTGGCTGCCCGGGCTTCACGGACAGCGGCCCCCAGACAGCATATTCGACGGACTCAAACCGAACGCTAACAGTCTGCTCCAGAACCCGCTGCTCAAATCCAAAGACAACCGACGCAACGACACTTGCGAATTCTGCGGCAAAGTCTTCAAAAACTGCTCTAATTTAACAGTACACCGACGCTCTCACACAGGAGAAAAGCCTTACAAGTGCGAATTGTGTTCTTACGCTTGCGCTCAAAGTTCTAAACTGACGCGGCACATGAAGACTCATGGACGTTTAGGAAAAGACGTTTACCGTTGCCGCTTCTGCGAGATGCCGTTCTCTGTACCTTCGACGCTCGAAAAACATATGAGAAAGTGCGTGGTGAATCAGAGTAAAGGCGGAGCTCCTCTCGGCATTATCTCTGACGATTCAAATGCCTGCAAGGAAGAGGCTACGTGACTCTTTCCGTGGGGCGGATTCCGTTTGCCGCCCCCAGCTCCGCCAAGTCAGATCTTCTGAGCAGACCTCCGCAACTTCCGCGCATCTCGTCATCAATCAAAGAATCGTCCTCCGACCCCTGGCCAGTTACATCAATCGTGACGATAGAACCGATCCTAACGAACGAGCGGAGACAAACAGGACGAATCGGCGCTCGGAACTAGTCTCAGCTGAACAGAGTTATTATTATTAACACGGTCATTTTTAAATGTGAATAAAATATTAATGTGATTTCTCGTAAACAGTGGGCATTATCAGCAAGGCGACTGATCGAAAACTCAGTTACTTTGCTATTTTATTGATCGAGGACTTTTTTACTATTAAGATCGAATGAAGTCAGTGACGGTATCATCCGATGTGTGTTGTTATAATCGATAAGCTATTATTAAACAAAACGTTCTGAAAACACGTTTCCTTGATTGCGTTGGACGTTGCATATTAGATCGATCTGTAAAAGCCAAGAGATTCCTGCTTAATATCCATCCGATGTAAAGGAATTCATATTGAAACTAATGCCAAAGTACTATCGTTGAATTCAATGTACAATTCTGCATTTGAATACTTATGTGTACATTATTTGATTGATTTTTATTGTTGTGTATGTAATTCCTATTAGATTTAATTTGCGAAAGACACGACGATATGTAAATACTAAATAGTACCGCATCCGCAATTATATTTAATGTAATAAATAAATAAGCTACGATTAATAAATAACATGATTTATTTATCAAAAAGAATGTTCCAATTTTTATGTTTTCGTGGTAAGTTTTCACGCAAATTGTACATTATACTTAACCGTTTTTCATGCCGTGTAAACTCAACTAAAAACACCCGAAATTTAAAAATTCAGTAAACGTACTTTCTAAGACAAGCCCTCACAATTTTTGTGAAAAATTCTCTTTTATTTTAAGTTTCAGAATTAAGCTTTCAGGTATATAAAGTGTTTTACAGTTCTCGATTGTTGAACTATTTTTCATAGTTTAACTATGACCAGTATACGTACTTAATATTGTTTAAAATGTTTTTCATGTATTCATGTATGTTTTGTGTAATGCTCTACAGTGAATCGCTTATAAAATTCATATGAAAATAAAATGTCAATATTTAAATTATAAATTTATATTCTTTACGCACAATACAAAACTATTAAAGTCGGTTAGTGATTAAAATATCCTATTATTTGAAACAATTTGATTTTAAATAATTTCAATATCTTAAATATTATACAGCTGTACTTAAAAAATATTAATTATATTTTTTCATGAATTTTATTTTTGGAATATTGACATTTTGTTATATGAACATTTTTGATTCACAGTTCACAGCATTGCCGTCATTTCAATCATTCGTCATTATATTTCATAGGTTTTTTATTTATTTATATTTTAATTATCATAAAAAAACATTTATTTTATTTTTGATACATTGTGTAATTTGCTCTGAACTTTAAACCTCCAAACACTTACACCATTACGGGATACGAAATATTTTCATTATTTTATTATTTATTAAATTGCTATATTCCTACTTTTTTTAAAAACTAAATCAAATCAATTATGTTTGAAGTGTTATTTTATTTCTTTACATATTTCTTAAAAATTCAACTACTGTATATTTTAATTAATATTCGTGAAAACGGTTTTTCAAATAAAATTACTACAATTTCTAGATAAATTTACTCATTTTTTTTTTATCTCGATCCCGTGTTGGTCAGTCTTTGCGAGTACAATCTCAGTTGCCAGTATTACTAAGAATATTATTTTTAAATAATGAATTAAAAAATATCAGAAATTATTGACACCCTATCGAAAAAACTACAAGTTATTATATTATATGATTTCAAACATTGCCCATACTATGTAACATTTTCAAGTGTTAAGAAAACTCATTAATGTTTTGGTCGGGTAATGTGAAATTTAATTACTGTTTTATTTGTTTTCATTAAATAATAAATTTCTTGATTTGTTATAATATTTTTTGTTGTTTTTATTTTATCGTTTCCTTTATTATTTCCATGTATTTTTTTATAATTTATCTAATAAAAACTATTACGTGTAGAAGCATCATGGGGAAATATTTTATTCTAAATTTGACCATAGAAATGTGTTTTGAAAGGCATAATATAATAAATTTACATTCAATTCCAGAAAAAACATTTCAAATTTATTCACTTTGCAATCTTCAACAACTTACAAAGCCTTTGCTACAAAAAGGAATTTATCCAGAATTACACCACTTTACATGCCATTTCTTTCATCCAATAATCGTAGAAAATATTCACACAGATTATAGCGAGCCTTTGCCATCAATCCAACATATTAATTTAAATTGTGTAAGTTTCTCGATTGGGTGATGCTTCATAAGAAGACGCATGCCACCTACACGGATCCGTGTATCATGCGTCTAGCGCATGGTGCCCATTACATGGATCCGTGATCGCACACATCAACATACAAACGCGTCAGTTTATTGCGGGCAGTCTTTTTGCACTTATTTCCTGTAATAGAATATTTATTTTAAGCGTATTTAGGGGCGGTTTTTTTAAAACTTTTTTTCGATATTCAATTGTGGTAAACACGAATCCGTATGATAGGTATAAATGGGCATATTTAAAATTATTTTTTTTACAACAAAATAATTTAATTGGTAATAAAAATTTATGACTATCGGAAACAAGAAAAGAAATCTGGCATTTTTTAAAGAAATCGCATTGTTTAAGGCAGTGAACTTCTGAAGCCCCATTTTTTGGGAAAAAAACTATTATCCACCATTTTGAGTATTCTTACAAAATAGACAAATTATTGTATTAAAACATTTCGTTTGCAAGAACATAAAAGCTATGATTTATTTTTATTTTTAAAGTCGATGTTTTTAAATAATATATTCTCATACTTTTTGAGTTTCAATGGCTAAATAGTATTAAAACAAAATA
The DNA here is from genome assembly GCA_022606575.1 of Glossosoma conforme. Taxonomy (NCBI): domain Eukaryota; kingdom Metazoa; phylum Arthropoda; class Insecta; order Trichoptera; family Glossosomatidae; genus Glossosoma; species Glossosoma conforme. The sequence goes on from JAGTXR010000030.1 coordinate 1,215,783, forward strand.
GTGTAACAGGGTTTATAAGATTATAGAAAATATTTTCTAGTAGACTTACTTCAGAAGATCTACTTTACATGGTAGACGATTCAGTAAATAATAATTAAATAGGAACCCAAAAAAAACGGCAGTCAAGTAAGGAATCGAAGGTGTCCTGTTTAATTTCACAGGGTAAAAACATAAACAAACAAATAAAAACTACTGTAAAATTTTCAGCATTATATTTCAAATAAAAATTCAGGGTTTCTCTAAAAAGCTTAATAATACTCGGAAGCAAAAATATTATATTAGAATAAAACTCAATTCGTTTCAACTCTTTTGAATTTCAAACTTTTATAAAATAAAATAAATTAAAATATACTTAAGTATGATACGTATATCTACGTTTATATTGTATGCATAGTGTTCTACCAAAAATTACGAAAGAATTGTATTAAATAATTTAAAAAATATTTAATATAGGCGATTAATAAAATATTAGCATATCGTAGATTTAGATACGATCTTAATTTAGTGTGGATTAAAGGGACCTTAAATAATGTTCCTTGAGGTCCATATTAATCATATAATAAATGTATAAAAATCTCCATGAATAGTTTTAATGGCGAACACGAAAAGTAAATAAAGTGGTCGACAAGTGAATAATATACCGATATTTATCGATGAGTACAATAGTAAAAAAAACTGAATTTAAAAAAATTAAATACTTAGAATTCCTATATTGAGTGAGTGTAACTTAATGAGATTAAATAAATAATGATAAATTTTCAAGTAATATTGTGTAATCTCTGACATGTGAAAATAATTATAAATAAACTTTAAAATATTTTGTACATTAGGTTTTTATTATATTTTCACATAATAAAGCAATGAAGTTTTTCCAAGTATTTATTAATCGCAAAAGTATTATGGATATCACAAAGTATTGAATACACAAATGATGGGGATTTATAATGGTCCCACAAAACAATCTTAAGTCATATGCTCCAAAAAGTGAGAAAGAAATCAAAAACCACTTACTTAATTCTCGCTATGTATTGATGGAACTTCAATATATGTACTGTGGTAACACTGAAACTAAAGTGACGTCATATGTGTGGATTTTTTTAAAACTATATATTTTTGTGGTGTTTGTAATATCACATGGTTAATTTAATAAGTGCTGAAAAAGACTTCACTGCAATTATACTGAAAATTAAATTTCACAAAATTTAGGACATTTTTACGAAATAATAACTATAATGAAAAAAGCATTGTCGATTTCAATGAGTTCCTTTAAATAAATAAATGTTGCGTAATTGTAAGAAGGTCTATTAAATAAGTAGAGTATTCATTTAACGATAATAATTCTAGGTACAATACGTTAATATGCAGACAGGGAGCGGGTTCTAGGTACATACATTATAAATAATATTTTAATATTATTATATAATATTGTCAAATTTGATTTATTATTGCAAAACTTAAAAAATCTCACAACGATTAAGAGAGACAAAAGCTTCAAGCATCAAAACTTCTTATTTATAGTATTTTCTCTAAATGCTTAGGATTTTGACTTCAGTTTTTCAAGCTATTGATTAATACAGTCCTTTCCATTTATTTTATTGGTACCTTACGATTCTTAATGAAATTCGATAATCGTAGTATTTTTTTGATCTGTTCCTGTTGCAATAAACACCCTATTAAAAAATTAAGCACCAATCTGCATCTGGAGGTCCACCTGGAAACATTCACGGTTCCCATCAACATTCAGGCATATTTTGGTAATTGTAAATCAGCATTTTAAGAAAATCGGATGATTATTCCGACGCTTTTGAAACCTGAATTCAAAGGGACAGATTAACCCAAATAGTACTGGTATAATTATAATTATGAAGATGCAGTTAGACAACAAAATGCGTGCAGTGAAAATCTGATTAAATGTATTTTTAATTGATTGTGTTGATTATTATCGAATTCATAATGTCAATAAGTGATTTCTTCAATTGAAATGTACTATCGATGCGTGAATATGTGTATTCTAATGACACATACAAATTGAGTAGAAAATATTGATGTAAAGTTAACACTTTTCATCACAGTCTTTATTCATTGGCTCTTGTGGAATTATTTAAGCAGAATGAATACTTAATTGAATTAATTTAGTCTTAAACTTTTGTCTCTTTTAACATCAATGTGAGTTTTCAGGTACATTTTTTCAGCTGAAAAAAATTAAAACGTTATTTTTTTCCACATTTCACAAGAAATGTTTGTTGAACATTAAATTCTGTATTCAAGTGCAATATGTAAAAAAATACCGCAAAATGTAACGAAGAAGAAAACATAGTAAAATGGAACACTGGAGTATTTTTATTATATAATATTACGTGAAAGGTGATCTGTATAGGGATGAGGTAAATATGCAGTATTCGGGATCTCTTGTATATCATTATTTGTTGTTTAACTTTAACCATTTATAGTTCGTATCGTATATTAAATGTGGATGTAGCCGTTAAAGTATGGGACATTTGAAATATTACCATTATAATTGTTGTAATAACTTATTATCGATGAAAAGTAAAAAAAATATTAAATTTGGTGTTTTATGAGAGGGATTCATCACAAAACCTGCAGATGTCATTATGGTCACAAAATAAATAAAATTAATTGAGAAAACTTGCTTTTTTAATTTATAACAACCTTTCCTTTTTCCATATCTGTTCCACATTTGTACATATGGTTACTACAAACTGCCGCTACTCAATGCTGTCAGTTGCTATTGTACCAAAACATTTCTGCACCTGAAAGTCTACCTGGGAAAATTTATGGTTCTCGACGACCTCTTTGGCAGGAGCCCGAGGACCTGATAAGACGGCAGCTATAGTATATTTTACTTCATAATATGAGTTTTTAAGGAAATTGGATTATTAACCTTACTCACCCACGCCCCCACTTTTGATTTTTACCGTTGGCTCAACCTAAGCATTATAATTATAGTTTCAGGTAAGATTATTAAAAAGGATCAGCCTGACGCTCCCAAGATATACTTCATATGGTCTTAAAGTGGGAATGCGTGACTGAACAAAAACAATCACCCATCCACGTACAAAACAGACTTTTTTGTTCCTTCACTTAAATTATATTGTTTTAAAGTATTACGGTCACTGGTAGACTTTCCAGTTGATTTTCTAATAGATAAACAACTTTGCAGCAAAAGACATCTACATATGTCATGAAATTAAAGTATATTTCTAGTATTATTTCAACAGATAGATTCTACTGTTAAATTGTTTAAAATTAGCTATATATATATGCGTATAATTTATTGAATTTGAGTCCAAAAATATATGTGAAAATTAACATAACTGAAAATTTGCATAAAAACAAAGAGAAAAGGGTAGGGACATTAATTGGTAACTTTTAGAATATAAGCATATTATGTTAAGGCGAAACGAAACCTATATACATAATCGATGGGTATGTATAATCTAATAATATATATAATATAACAGTATTTCATTATCATACCAGTTAATCTGAAATATAATTTATATTATTAATATAATACGTTAACATTACAACTTAATGCAACAAGGTATTATAGGTAGGTATTTGTTATTGAAAACATTCTTCTTCTTCGTAGTATCAATCCGGTGGATTGGTTTGCAGCAACAGAATCTTGCATCTCGATCTCCATTTCTCTCGGTCCTCCGCAACCCTTTTTAGCTCAGCATAAGCGCTACAGTTCATGTCCTCGAATTCTTGCTGCAAATACTCCCGTCTAGGGCGCCGTTCTGCAGTAATGTTCGAACATTCCAGGTGGCATATCTTGTTGGCTGAAGGTTTTTCTTATTTGTCTTGGATGTTTTGTCTCGAGCAGTCCCCACCCGGAGATCCGATTGGGGGACTATTTTATCTCCGGAAAATTTTACTTGAGTTGCAATTATTTATTTGCTGATACGTGGGATGTCTTTAAGACCTTTAATGTGGTATTTTCCCCTTTATTTCCACATCCTAATGCCGTTGACCATAAAGGTTCATCTGCCTTAGGAGGGCATTTACTACCTCCAGGACAATAGAGTGCCCTAACCAGCTTGACCTGATGAGATTAGCTGGGTGTTAGCTTATTCCGGCCAACATTCGGTCAATTGAAAACTTTATTATTTACTAAAATTATAAATTCGATTCGTAAAATGAATTAAAATTATTGTAAACTTTTGTCGCAATTGAATTAATAGTCGAATTTTTAGTTTTACTTGTTTTATGGTTATATTTTAATAAGTTATTTTCTCAACTATTTATAAAATCAAAATATAATTGAAGCAATTGTAGATACCAAGTACATTTTAAAAATTTAATATTATAAATTCGATTCAAATTTAGAACAAATTTCAAATGATTGTTTATTAGTATTCAGTGTTCAATTGTTCAAGTAATGAAAATAAGCAAATTCTAGATTCATAGCCGTAAGTTAAAAAGTCTCCCAACGTGCTATTGAGAGATCCATGCTAGGAGTGTCGCCAAAAGATAGAATCCGGAACGAGTATATCCGCAGATGAACTCAAGTAGTGGAGGCTACCGAACGAATAGGCACACTCAAGTAGCAATGGGCAGATATATCCTGTCGAAAAGACGGCGGTCGATGGGGAAGAAAAGTATTGTAGTGGCGCTCAAGAACTGGCAAACGAAGCATTGACCGACTCCCTGCACGGTGTACTGACGACATAACGAGAATAGCGGGAGTGACCTTGATGCAGAAGGCAGATGATCAAAGAGGATGGAGACTTTTGCGGGAGGCTTACGTTCAACAGTGGACGGATGATGATGATGAAATTAAAAGTAATCATAATACATTAATCATTTTGAATCTTCCGAAGTGTGACATTTCGTGTGATATTCTAAGTTCGAGCGAAGCAGGGCAACAATACTAGTATATTAAATAATAGATTCCATCAGCCGAACTTCACTTAGGCGATCGATTATAACATTATAAATAAAGTTATTGCAAAATTTTTATAGAAAATCCGTCATATATTGTTTAAAAATAAAACCACTAAATTATTATGGTGTTACATTTAGTATACGCTTGTTATTCGTGTGCAAAGGTGCATTTCAAATAATATTATTTTATATGTTTATAAAAAATTGAAAATAAAAATACAGTTTTAAAGTGTGTTTTATAAAACATGTTAATTAGTGATAGTTTTTGTGTGAATTTCATTATTGCGAAAGTTTTTTTTGTATTTTTTTCAAACGATATCATTTTAAGTGTAATGGCATATGTTTGAAGAGTGTAAACGAACAAAATATGTGAGTTCACGAACACTATGTACAACAAAAACATTGACTCCAAGCAACTACATCTTTGGTCTTCCTGAATATGAGTCTCATCGAGTCTCCAGCAAGGTAAATCCACACGGTGGAAATTTCATTTTGAATAAGTGGATAAACGTTATTAAATCATTTAATCCGACCTATTGTATTTAAAGGTAAAAAATATAATTGTATACATACAGATTATTAAATATGAAACGTTATCATCTAAGAATATAATTTATAATTTGAAATTTGGAATATGTTTTTGAAATTATTCATAAAACATTACGTCGTTTTCTTGAGTATTCGTTTATTGATTAGATTATGTGCATAGCATGAATATGACTGCTCATTTATCTATATAATTAAATAGTAACGTATATATGTGTATTTTTGTGTATATACTTATTGATTTCTTTACTGCTTATCCGATGACGATGCGATTTTGGAAATTACTTAATTGTGCGGGTAGGTTTCTGTTTCATCAATTTTACCATTTTACATCTCGATAAAACCCTACTTTAAGATGTAAAAAAATCCAATATTAAGACTTGAAAATCTGTAGTTTATTCATTTTAGTCGCCTTAGTTGCGCAAGCAATTCGTATTATCATAATCGATGTACATACTAATAGTAGGTGACGACGATCGTTTGTTTTAATGTTTTTTTTTAAATGAATACGAGTATATATTATTTACGCGTTTGATACAATAATAAACGTGATTGACTTGCTATGGTTTTAAGGTTATCGGCAAGGTATCTTATTTATATGAATTTTCCGGTATATTTTTCCGTGGTATAAAGTTAATAATAACTATTATGATATTACATATAAGTATCTTAAATATAGCCACCTAGATTTAAAAATTATAAGTCTTATAGCCATAAAAGATGGTTGACATTTTTTTTGGCTATATTTGTCATTTTGACTTTTGGTGACTTTCAAATCCAATTTTATTGTTGTTTCTCAAAGATTTTAAGATATTTTTTTTTGAAAATCAACGTACTTTATATAATTTAATAAATTTAATAAGGTAAAAGAAATATTCAGTTATTTCGGAGTGCTTTTTTGTGTACTATTACGAACTTATAACTGATACTAGGCGAATGATTATAATTTTATGAGAAAATAGCTTATAACCTGTTCAAATTGGTACCCGATATATGCCGTGTAAAATTCCCTACCGTTGACAACAGTAGCCGTGAAATATCGTTTTGCTACTTTCTTAGAATAGTTTTGTATGCACCTTCTTCTTCGTAGTATCAATCCGGTGGATTGGTTTGCAGCAACAGAATCTTGCATCTCGATCTCCATTCCTCTCGGTCCTCCGCAACCCTTTTCAGCTCAGCATAAGCGCTACAATTCATGTCCTCGGATACTTGCTGTAAATACTCCCGTCTAGGGCGCCCTCTACAGTTTCTACCCTCAACATGCACCATCTGATAGCTAAAGGATACAAGAACCAATGTGATATATAAAAATAGACCAAATAAGTACATTTATGCTTCAAATACTAGTTTTATAATTGACAGTGTAATTTGTATTGCACCGAGCCGTAATGAAAGGGTTAATGAAGCTTCGGAAGTAAATGTAAAATAATTAAATATTATATTAAAAGTTACAATGATTCTTACGTTTTTTTTTGTAGACTGCAGGCGTTCTCAAAATAACTTATGCGGCCTTTAGTGCCTCTTGAAGAAATTCGTGACGAACTATAAATAGAATGTACTCCGATAAGATATGGGAGGAAGCGGTAATTTAGGATGGAGCGAAGAACATGGCGGCTGACCGAGTTTTGTGGTGGTATTTAGTGACGACCATGCTCATGTATATACCAGCGATCATATATAGAATAATGATGATGATATTAGTTTTTAAATGGGAATAAAAAGGAGGTCCTTATAAAAAGTTGCCTTAAGCTATTTTTCCAGGTTGTCAAACATCATACATAATAAATTAAATTAACTTATTTTGAAATACCCGATTCTAAATATTATATTAATCATATATTAAAAACGTTTAGGATTAGTACATAAATATATTTTTAAAATAACGTTACAAAAATGTCATGTTTTTTGACTGCACCTCTTCACGAAAATACAGTTCCAGATTATTCTAATTAGAATTAAAATTCATAAGTTCTCTTACACCATAACACTCGCAACATTACTTATGTACATTTACAAAATGTTAGATAACATTTAAGCTAGCATCTAAGTTAACTGCGCCAAAAGTAAATAATTTTTTTTAATCATTTACAGATAATACATACGTTTAAAATATTTCATATAAATATTACTTAGGGTCAAATTTGGATAGAATTATCTCATTGCATCCAACTGGATATTATTTCAGTGAGATTGCCGTGCGTTCGTTATTTTCTAGTTCGTCTACCAAACGCTAGATGTCAGTAAAATTTTGTTTTAATTCTTTTTCTTATTCAATTATGGTTTGCATCCTAAATTAAAATGTAATAATTTGTTAAATTATTTAAAACTAATAGATTTTTATATTAAAATAAATTAATTAATTAATGCAAACAATTATTTAATTTAATAATAATTTATTTAATGTTGAGTTATACTAAAAGTTTATATTTTGTTACAAAATTACAATAAAGGTGTATTTTAATATATTTTTTTGCATGATTATTTTTTGATCATGTATTAAAAAAACATTTATAAAAAAAGTAATATTTGTTGACGATTAAGTAGGCTTAGTTCCATATAACTTTCATTGGGTAAAACTGCTCTTAGAAAAAAAACCCAAGCCTCGAAAGCGTCGTGTTAATAATCCCATCTCATTAAAAACTATGTTTAAAAAAATGATCCAAAATATGTCTCGGATACTTCTTTTGCCGTCACTTTAAGTCCTCGGACTCTACCCTAGACTGCGTCAGGAAGTATATACTCATATACTTCCAGATGAACCTTTAGAGTTGAAATGTCTCGAGGCAGTACCGGCTTTAGACCCTGCGGCGCCCACGGGCATTTTTTTTCTGGCGCCCCATATGGTTACATCTAAAAAAAATCTAGGGAAGCTTGGTTGCCCTCGGCGCCCCTGGCTTATTCGACGCCCTGGGGCACCGACCCACTTAGCCACCCCCTAAAACCAGCACTGTCTTGAGGAATGGCATAGCCAATTCACCCTGCCTTCTACTACAAAGATTATTTTACCCCTACATCAAATTCAGAAACCATAAATCTGCATATGATTTTTGTATAAATTCTCACAAAGAAAGCACCAGCAAGCAAGACTGAGTTCTTGGTCCTCCACAAACTCTATGACGCTCAACCGTGTAAGCTAAACGCAATATGTTCTGCAGTTTTCTATAGATACAAGTACTAATCATGTTCATTTTATTTTATTTTTATTTTAAATTTACAAGCATTACAAACATTAGTTTATTGAGTTTATAAATAATGAAATAATCAATGGAAATCAATACTAACAACAAACCCAAAAAATAAGTTTTAAGGTGCAAGAAAGTAAAAGAAATAATGCATAAAATATGGGTATGTATTTATGATTAAGTACTAAAGTAATAGAAAAGAAGAAAGTCAACAACTATTGTTAAAAACAATAATTAAAAAGTCCTAAAGCTCGCTAAACAGAAGACTCCACGAAATTACTTTGTTAAAGAAATTCGTGGAGCTCATGTCGAAACTGGGCTTCTCTCAAGTGGAATATATCAATATTCGAGGCGATATGGTTGAACAGTCTGATCACTCGCCAAGAGGCAGTCTCTGGTAGGTTAGTATTACTTCTAGGAAGAACAAACAATCTGTGCCTCCTTATCCTTGAATAATTGTCAGGGACAAACAAACCGATTCTGTTCTAGTGAGTGCTTTCTGAAAGATAACACAATTGTTATACTTATTTATTTCAAACTTCATAGTTGTCGTTCCGAAGAACGGTCAAACACAGAAAATATACACGGCGAAATTTCAATGCTTCAAACAAAAGAATATTTAGACCTTCACCGTAAAGTGATGATAATACTCGTAATTAAATAAATAATTGAAATTACATTGTGGTTGTCATGCAAGTGGTGGCTTTTCAATCCACTGGACTGACTGGAGTTATCTCGTTTTGTGTGAACGCGCCCGCTACGGCGTCCGTTACGCCGTTGCCCGTTACAAGCTCCCCGTTACCCGTTACCCGCTAGTTAGCAACGGCTAACGAACACGGCGTGAACGGCGATAAGCGGATTTGGCCGCCCGCTGCATTGTCCCGGATCGGTTCCCGAACAGACTCCAATATTCGACTATCGCAGCGATTCCAAACTCTTTACACAACCCACCTACTTTTCAAGTTCACTTTATTATTTATTATTTTCTTTGCCATCTTCTACTTACATCTCTTTTTCGTATTTGCACATTGTCTCATCCTAGTGTCGAGGGACGTCCACAGTCCATGTAGTTTACTACAAGCAGCTCAAACAAAGCGATTTCGTCACTCGCTGTCGTATTTCGTATTGCAAACTCATTCCACACCTAATTTTTTTTTTTGTATATACTAACATCCTCTCTTTAAAATATGTCAAAAAGGTAAAACTCCGTCGCGTAGTGGCAGGATTAGGAGCAGATTAATAATACACAGACATTTTCTGAAGCTCATTGACATATATTTACGATAAAATTTACAAACTTATGGCCCGGGCCTAGTCACAGCATTCGGCCGGGCCAAATACAATATGCTCTCGCCGACGGTCCGCACACGCTCGTCATGGGCTGATGCGTAGCGCCACAAGCGGCTGTATATATAACCAGTCCATAATGCCAATATGGTGACACATGCATGTCGACCAGCGAACAGAAATAAGAGACGAAAGATTGTAGATCGAGGTTTTCGGTACCAGTCAGCAAGGGCTATACTAACATGCTGATGTCAATACATTATCGATTCTTCTACTCATATAAGGTGCAAATTCTGACATTCAATTTTAAGTTAATGCAGCAGTAAAATCATCGAATTTCGAAAGCAGGTAAAAGGCTACTCAAAAGGGCGTTGTACTACGAGCATATATCACATTTGGCTCATAGTGATGACTTACTTTTTTGTCGCTTTAAGTGTTATGAGAGCTTCATCAAATATAAAGTATGTACAGTTTCCTTCGGGTCAGCTAAATCCTGGACATCTGAAAAAAAACAGCTTCAATATATCATCCTTTTTGACATCTAAATGACATGTCTTAGTCAGATAAACTTTCAACTTTTATCAGACTGAAAAATAGAAGGATGTCATACACCATTCTTTCAAGCACTAAGAACTCACGCATGCTTTAGAGTTCCAAATATCTTGGCGTACAGGTCACTAAAAGCGTTGGTTTGTTAAAAGCGCTTCCACATTTTTGATACTAAAGCATCTTTTAACTTCATAGCAATATTTGAGACTCGTAATTCTTTGCTACTAAGAATTCTTGTATCTCATCAGAAGCCAATACAGACATACGAGAGAACGTAAATTATGAGAACACAGTTTTAAATATATATATTTTCATATTTAGGCTTCGGCATTTTTCTACAACAACATTTTTTTATATCCTTAATTGGAAAGAGTACAAATAGAGCTTTAAAATTATATAAACCACGATGTGCTAACTCAATGACAACCGTTGACAAAAAAATACATTTCTTTCCGGTATACCTAATATTATAATATATGTTCGTCAGGAAATGAACCACTGTTTGAGGATCATCTTTAGCAACTGATAATAAGCAACTTGCAAAGATATCCTCCCCTTGAGGCTGTATTTACTTCACACTACTTGCGATGGACCAGCGGTATTGTGTTATTGCCAGGGATACTGATTATCTCCCGGGGAGTTGTTTAACAATATACTAGGGTGCTCACTGATCACTGATCCGGTATAAACAAATATATATTTCCATATTAAATATCAAACACCAATAATAAACCAACTATATATCTTGTCATGGACTTATTGGTAATGGCCCATGTTAAAAAACGAAAATGTATAATTAAAAGTCCTCAAGGGAAAAATTTGTTAACAAACAAAAATATAAAACTAATATTTAGGAGTAAATTCTAGCTAAATTTTCATATTCTCAGTTCAATTAAGAAAATCAAATACTTCAATATAAATTAAAAAATAATTTGATGTTCAAATTAAAAATAAAATCATTTACTCATTAATATTTACCAAAATAAATCAAAATGCATGGTATAAGAACTCTGATTTTTTTACCACACGAGCATTCTTTTAACCCTTTCGAATCGGTTGTTGTCATATGCTGTCATAAGATTCCCCGACCGTTGACATCGGTTGATGTGATATATCGTTTTCCTACTAGAAAGTGAGAACAGAATAGTTTTTTATGCATCATCTGATAGCTAAATGATACAAAAACCAATGTGATATATGAAAATAGACCAGATAAGTACATTTATGCTCCAAATACTAGTTTTATAATTGACAGTATAATTTGTATTCAAACCGAGCCGTAATTAAAGGGTTAACACTACAAACACGTTTAAGGTGGTATGTTTATTATTTTCAACATTTTAATCACTTAAATGGTAATACAAATACAGTATTAATGCAGATGTCGACAGTAACGGTGATGTTTTTTTTCTGATTTTTCTCTTTTGTGGCCGAGAACGAAACGGACATAAGAAACTTTTGCTAAAAAATATTTTTTACTTGCCCCTCAAAATATATTTGAGCTTATATTGTTATAAATAAAATATTGTTCTGATTCAAAATGAGATAATTTTTTTTAATTTTTATGTGTAATATATTCGTCGGTACTCTTATATAGCAATTAAACGTACATAATGTATTTTCGCTTTGATTGCACGCAGACTTTTCGCCTATCTACATTTTGTAAGCTCGTCTTCCGCCAAAGTGGGAGTCGTCACTTCCGTTAGGACCGCAATCTCCCATTAGAGAATGGCTATGACTATCCCCACAAGCAGAGATAGGAGGCCCAGCCCCATCCTCTCTCCAAAACGGGAGGAAAACTGGAATTTAACGGTGGCACGGGGGAACGTTCCGCCTCCCAGTAACAATCGTCGTTAGTAACGGACGTTGATCAGTAAACCACTCGTCTCGTTAAATCCGTTATTTCCAAACTCGGGCCGCATACCTGAATTCTCTCCCTCCTACGTTCTACTCACCTTCTTACTTCTAATACCTGCAACCCGTTGGAATGATTATTCAAAAGTGTGTGACGACGATTCGGAATCCAGAAAGTGGCTACGTTCAGCGAATACTTAAATGCCAAAAGAGAGAGAGTACCCTTTGCAAATGCGCGAATTAATTTTTGCAACGTTAATCCAGTATGGCAATGTAAAATCCTGTTGGATTCTATGTGGCAATAAGAATAAAAACAGTGCTTGAATATTTTTTTTATTTAAAAATGAATTTCGATTTTTTTATTTTAAATATCATTCTCATTCTTATAGGCGGTTTTGTTTTTTTCAGCTTTACGATAAAAAACCAGAAGACTTTATTTTAAGCTATATTTTTCTAATTAATTTTTATTTTAATATATTTTTTAAAGTCAATTAACAAATCACCCACAAATTTTTATCGAATACTACAGCTGCCATTTTTTCAAGTCCTCAGGCTTCAGCCTCGGAGATCGTCGAGAACTATATATGTTATTAAGTGAAACTTTGAGTGCTGTAATGTCTTGGAACGAGCCATGGACAATGGCGACTTACAGAAATGAGTGGCGGCAATTTGTGGTGATCATATATGTCAAATTTGAAATTCACATGGAAAGATCACATAATTAAAGTCAAAATTTTAGTGAGACCTAACCTTATTTTAACAAAATTAAGTAAGATTTAATTAATTTATTTTATTGTAGTCATAAACATACAACGTAAATCATAAACATCGAGTTGTTTTTATACTTCAAGCAATTTCCCATACAAATACATCAAACACTGTACTTACTATACGAGTCAATGTACAGTGCTGCGAATAAACAGCCACTCAAAAAAAAATTGATTGGTGTTCATCTTCTTCGTGTCAGCGACGTCAAATTATTTTTGCCCAGTGTCTGGCAACATCGATAGCCCCTTGTGCAACATCGATTGCCTATCATTAGGTCCTGAGATGTGCAGCTTGCTGGGCACATGAAGCAGGATCTTAGGTGTGAGGCGGTCTGCAGGTTTCCACAGTCGCACAATAGTGACTCTCCCCGCCGAAGCATTCCCCACCGCTCGAGGTTGTCCTTTGCTCTACCAACTCCGGTTCTTAATCTGTTCAGGGATTTCCAGGTCCGCCAGTCAAGGTTCTTGCCAGTTGAGAGGCCTTCCTTTGGAGTAATGAAATCATCTGATGCGACTTGTTGCCAGAGCTGGAGTCTCTCATTTTCGGTTGGTTAATTGCCTTACGCATTTCTTCGGCGCATATGACTTTGCGTCTTATATTTGGTGGTGCGATACCAGCCAAGGGGTATAGCTTTGAAATGGGTGTTAGCTTGAGGCAGCCTGTGACGACTCTGCATGCATCATTTAGGGCAGTACCCACTTGATTACAATGGGCTGATCGACCCTATACTGGTGCCGCATATTCTCTAGCTGAGAAACAAAGTACTAATTGAACGGTTAAATGATTATATTCTTCAATTTTTACTTGATTTTGTACAATACTTTGGAATATTTAAATACAATAAATATCACTCTCCGTGGCTTTCCGAGATGGCAGAAGAAGCAGTCATTCTAGAAAAGCGTCAAATCAATGAAATATTCTCCTTTTGAACTTACATGTAGTCTTTAGAACAGTAGGTGTGTTTGCACGTAGAGCTCTCGCATTAGTTATGAGAGAATAAAGACTTGTTGTGTGTTGGTCGTGGCACTGACACTTGACTTGTCAGTTGCCGAGGCGCGCGACAAATGGCCCAACAAACCTGAAAACTGAAAACTAATTCCGGAACTATTTCAGCAAACAAGGCGACCACTGACGAACAACTGTTTCGAATCGTTCACAAACGATTCCCTACTGAAGTTTAGTATCAATATTGTACATAAAAATACACTTAGAACTATGGAATGCGTTTATTTTTTAAATGTTAAAAAATAATATTTAAATATAAACATATTTAAGTAAAAAGTAGATACATTTTTAAGGCATGTATTTATTTGTTCAGTAATTAATTGAAGACTTCGGCAGTAATTTAAATAATTGGCAGCAAATTAAGTTAATCGGCAGTAGATTAAATATATTGGCAGAATTCACTGTGTCAGTATGAAGGTGGTGAGTTATAAAATTAAAATGGCTGTAATATGTTCAATAGAGCCAGTAATTTATGTAAAATTAATGAATAATTAAAATATTAAATGGAAATCTAACTGAAACTAATCTATAATTTTATTAATTGCCAATTTCTTATTTTTATACTACCAAGTTATATTTCACTACTGTCAATTAATTATTTTATATAAAATTTAATGTTAATATTACTGAACATTTCATAAATCATCATCATCATCAGCCTGTGTCCGTCCACTGTTGAACGTAGGCCTCCCGCATGAGTCTCCATCCTCTTCGATCCTCCGCCTTCCGCATCCAGGTAACTCCCGCTATTCTTCTTATATCGTCAGTCCATCTTGTAGGGGGTCGGCCAATGCTTCGTTTGCCAGTTCCTGGGCGCCATTCCAATACTTTTCTTCCCCATCGACCGTCGTCTCTTCGACAGATATGACCTGCCCATTGCAACTTGAGTGTGCCTATTCGTTGGGTAGCATCCACTGCTTGAGTTCTTCTGCGTATTTCCTCGTTTCGGATTCTATCTTTTAGCGACACTCCGAGCATGGATCTCTCCATAGCACGCTGGGTGACTTTTATTTTATGGGTAAGACTTGCTGTCAGATTCCACGACTCTGCGCCATAAGTTAATACAGGGAGGACGCATTGGTTAAACGCCTTAGTTTTAAGGCATTGCGGAATTTTCGCTTTAAAAATGTACTTTAGTTTTCTTTTTCGATTTCTTTTGAGAAGTTATTTCGCCCTAGTTGTATTACTTGTCCCAGATAGGTATAGTCGTTTACAACCTCTATTTCTGTTCCTCCAATGGAAATGGGATGATTTCATAAATAATAATTGCCAATTAATTTCATTAATTGCTGTCGAAAAAAATAGTTGCCTATTTTTAAATATATTTTTTCAACGTGAGTTGATGTTTTATCGTTTGGATTTGATATTCATTTAGTGAATGTAATAAAAAAAAAACACTTTTTTTTTGTAAAATACATTTAAAATTTGATTTGTTTTTAAGTCATTTTTATATGGAGCTCTTCAAAAGCATAGTTGTATATTGTAACAATCTAATTTACAAGTTATTTCAAAATAACATTTCATGGCATAAAAAAATTTACGCGTTGATCCAAACTATATATAATAATTTACAATAAATTTCGATTGAATGTGATATTTTAATGAAAAATATACGATTTTACGCCTTATTTACAGGATGGACTTTTAACATTTGCCGGCTTTTGGTCCGTTTTATCCAAAGTTCGTTAAATAAGGGTCCGTTGTATTGAGGTCTCACTGTACGTGAGTAATATTTATTTTTATGTCTTTAAATAACACAAGCATTACGTAATCCCGCATTTGTATTGCGGCAAGCGATTACCAACCCATATCGGCATCTTTAAGCAGTAACTCTGATTTGAAGTACAGCGCACCTCCCCTTGTAGGAACCGCGGCAGTTGTCGAGGCAATTAGAGAGAGCGGCACAATTCCCAATCAGGTATCAGCGATCTCAAGTGCTCGGGACCTGAAGAACCTGAAGGGCCGCTGGATGCCTTCATCGAGAGTATGAGCTACACCAGTGCTCTCCAAGCCTTAGTCTGCAGCCCAGTAGTGGGCCGCAAAGACAGTACCGGCTTTAGACCCTGCGGCGTCCAAGGGCAATTTTTTTATAGCGCCCGTTAGTAATTGTTAATTCATAATAATCAGTTGGATGATGCAACACATCAGAGGTATACATGTCCTCTGATGTGTTACGTCATTCAACGTACTCGTACATTTGTCACAATAAATGATAAACAAAATGTATATGTAAGTAAACAAAACTTATATTTATATTACTATGAATGAAATTGTATCATTCCAATTAGAATTAATATTTATTCAACTAAATATAGTTAACTATAGTCATCTAAATATTTTATTGAATTTCAATATTAGTGGTCTGCGACTTTTTTTAAAAATTGCCGGTCATTACAAGGTGTATAATAATTATGGAAGGTACACTACTCTGCTTGATGGTGGGGGAGAGCTTAAATATCAAAAAGCTGGTACCTACGTGGAACCACGACAAGCTTTGGCTTCCAATTTAATGAGATGTTATAAATCTAAATATGTATACAAATAAATAAATAACTAAATAAGCGTGCCTTTCCATACTGCAAATAGTATGAATACGAAGATCATATCCGTATAATGTATTAATTTTTTTATTTTTAACTTTTTTATATATATATCATTCACCTTTATTTTTTTATTATTCTGTTGGTTTTTCTGGAACAACGGGTTTTCGATTAGCATCAAATAAATTTATATAACCCTATTAGATTTTTTTAGATAGAGGTCACAGGTTCGATGAAAGGAAAATCCTGATCTATCTCCTTCTCGTGGTGGGGGGTGAGCGACATCAGTCGGCCAATATAGACAGGGACCGAATGTTGGCCGGAATAAGCTAACACCCAGCTAACCTCATCAAGTCAAGCTGGTTAGGGCACTCTATTGTCCTGGAGGGAGTAAATGCTCTCCTAAGGCGGATGAACCTTTATGGTCAACGGCATTAGGATGTGGAAATAAAGGGGAAAATACCACATTAAAGGTCTAAGAGACATCCCATGTATCAGCAAAAAAATGATTACATCTCAAATAAAATTATGAGGAATGGAGATCGAGATGCAAGATTCTGTTGCTACAAACCAATCCACCGGATTGATACTACGAAGAAGATTAGATTTTGGTTTTAGATCAGAATGTTTAGTTCCACTATACTTCATGTTGAATTCGACTTAAATGTGTACTGGTATGTTACAGAAACGATTTTACACATGTTATAATTATAAATCCGCAAAGCGTCAGTTATCTGAATGATCAAAAATATAATAATTATACTTGTATTATATATTTACACAGTACAATTCCGATTTCGATTTAAATTATTTTTTACAAAAGGATTCCGGAAACAGATGAATACCTCAGAAAAACACTACTGCATTTTTACTGAAAATAGTTGTACTTTCATCTTGTTTGAGAAACGTTCGGCGAAAAAAAACTCGAAAATTTGTCTATTCAATATTTAAATATATTTCAAAGTAAATGCTAAAAAATATATGAATAATAATAAGAGGATTTATGTATTTAGAATACCCAAAACAACGTCAGAGAGAGGAAAACGTGGAGTTTGCATTGTTTTAATTTCGACTCAGGGGGTTTTAGCATCAGGGGTGAAGGGTTAGGTTAGGTTAGACTCCCGCCCCCTTCCTGTCCGGGTGAGGGCGGGGGCGGCCGCCGCCTAAAAACAGCCAAATCCCGCACAAACAATGGCCGCCCACTGCACAATGCGGTAACAATGGGCATAAAATACTTACACGTCGGGTCTTAAACCTACCGCCCACCGGCCGCCCCTTCCCACTAAGGGGGCGGAAAACGGGGAGAATTCTCAAATGTTAGGGATACCTATTAATTATAATGACTATTTAATTATTCATGTGTTTATTATTATAAGCATTTTAAAGCAAAATCAGCCATCACTTACTCATAAAAACATTTTTTGTATTGTGTGGAAACAAAAGTTTAACGTCACGTAATGTTTTTAATGCATTCGAAAAAGAGGCGCCATATAGGTCACATTGAATGTTAAAATTCCATTTAAATGTTACCACTGGCGTACAAGGCCTGTTTGTGCGAGAAAAAAAAAACTTGGGTCGTCGGTGACCTATGTGGCGCCCTGGTCAACAACAGCGTAGGTCACCACGTGGCGTTAAAATGTGTTAAGCCGCCTTTTAAGACGAAATGGAAGCTGAAGTCGTGGCACTTAACCAATGACAAAATTGTGACAAAAATATGTGTCGATGTTTCAGCGAAGAAGCGATGAAGATGTAAAGAACAATGCGTTAATTTTTTTTTTTCATTTTATTATTGTAATATCTTACTGTACCAAATATAATAAAGTATCTTGTTGGAACTAATAGAAGTTAGAATAGTCTTACAAGATAAGTCTACCTACTATAATTGATTTTCATACATAATTTAACAGGTATCTTATTTCGTACGGCATTAGATTCGAATAGGAATAATTATGAATTCCATGTTTATATTCTATTAAAGTACACAAATCGTTTTTTATTTTTAAAAGTTCATCACCTTGTCAAGTAAAATAGATACGACTTATGATATAATAAATATAAATTAAGTTCAATTAGAAAAATAACAAAATAAATTTGTTAATTTCTTTATCTTACCTATGTTTTACCAAGTATTTTCAGTTAATAATCTTACCTTTATTTATAATATCGATTTAATATATAATATCGTCTTACAATACATTATTTTTCTCGTCTCATTTGAAGTAATTATAATTCTTTACCAAAACTACAAAAAAAAAACTATTTTAACCGATTTTTGTTGTGGTTGAAATGATTATTTAAATTATTAGATAGGTACATAATACAACTATAGATTACACATAATCGTATGCATATATAATAAACATATGATTACTTAAAAAACTGATTAATGACTGAAACTGAAAAATGAAGATTAATTTAAATATTGTCATTTAATATCTTTATATCCTAATGTTTGTACTGGAATTCTATGAAGTAATATTAGAACTTCTAATTAATTAAAGCGTGCAAATTGTATTTCAAAATGCACGTAGGTTCTTTATACTCGTACTAGATACATTTTTAATGTACTAGTTGACCTGAATTTATGCTAAGATTCTAACTGGTGGCTTCCCAATTGGAAATCTTTGCTCGCTCTTCTTGATGGCGTATTATGTGGAATAATGTGATGCTTTATGCGCCTGTTTGCAGCAAACCGCCCAACACTGGAGTCGCTTCAGTTCTGCGATGAAAGGTGGACCACAGAGCAATCAATGTGTAGGAGATGACCATAATTTTTCATCATATTACAAAAAAAATGGATAGAACTGGAGATAGATATGGACGGTAAAACAAGCGCTTGATAACTTAATATATTGCAATTTGTAAAGACTACAAACGTAAGGAACTCATCATCATTACCATGTTCGTTCCCCTAACTGGAGCCTCTGACTCTCACTTTTTTTTCCAATTAAATTTTATTTACTATAATAATTCTAATATTTACTATAACTAAGTCTAATTCCCGACGGCCTTCTTTCAAAATTTTTATTCGGAAGGACATAAAGAGTTTATGCTCTCCTGCGGCAGTCAAAGTGTGCGTCCAAATCAGGTACACCATCAGCTTTTGACCGACTATAGTATAGAAGGCCTACCCCTTGTCCGCTCTCTCACCTCTTTATTCTTTACAAAGTCAAGCCTTACTTACCGTTTTTCCCCCAATATTCTACGCAAACATCTAATTTTAAAACCCCTTGTACGGCCGCATTGGTTTGTAAATAAAATAAACACTTATAATTTTAATGAATGTTACATAATCAAAAAAAATATGTTGAAAGCGGTGCTCTCATTCCTTCACCGTTAAATTAAACAGCATTGATTTAGGCAATGTAGGAGAAAAAAAATATTGTTCCTATATATTCTTAGCAGAACGTTTATACAAGTAAAGAACTGAAGATGCTCTCATTTAAGGAAAAACCAAGGTCTTCAAATATATGATAAAAATGTGTACTCAAAAAGAGTTTAAAAAAACCGACATTAAAACAGTATCAAAAGTATTTTATCTATTTATTTATTTATTACAGAACCGCAGTTCCAAGGTACAAAGAATAAGAAACATAGAGTATACATAAACATACAATACATACAAAACATAATAAAAAACATAAAAGGAGAAGAAGATGACACGTGTCAAACATCAAAGAGATCTAGTAGCGAAATACCATCGACAAAAGTGGAAAAGGATGTTAAAAAAGGATCGAGGTGTGCTGGTAGGCCATTTAGGAGCGCCATTGCCGTTGTACTAAATTGAGTGCTCGAATCTTCACAAGTATCAACTGGGGTTAAAAACAATGGATGGCTACGAGCACGGGTGTACTTATCTGGAACGTAGAAGTTAAAACATTCAAGAATCCCAGAATTGCACCGCGAAGAAGAAGAAATGAATGTTTGAGAGCTGCAATTTTCCTCCGGGACTCTTAACAAATAGAAAGAAAGCATTCCTAGTAAAAAAAGAGTTGGGTAATGTTTGGAATTCATTGAATTGAATGGATAGTTACCGTAAATATAAAATTCATAATCTATGTACAAATAATTATTTTAAGCTGGCATGGAGACACAAAATCTTTTATGTAATCTTATTTAGTGATAAGCTATTGTCATCCTTTTATGTTTTTTAAATATGTTTACTTATCTGAAATCTTGGATATTATCACTACTCTCTCCCTGTTAAGTATAGTGCACCATCTCTAGAGCAATCTTTGTGTTTGTACATACATAATAAGCCAACTCCACGCACCCTTCTATACCATATGTAAGTACAGACTTACCCAAGGGCTGCCAGCTTAGGGCAGACTTATTGCACTCGACAATTATTCATTTTAGAAGTCTGCGCAGATCTCAAGTCTGTCCAATTAAACGAGCTTTTTGATTCAGTACTTGAGCTAAGATTAGGCGCAATAATGAAGAATAATCACATCAAAGTTAACAATTAATTAATGTTAAATTGTTACAAAAATATATTTATAAAGTAGTTTTTACTTGATTGAAATAATAATTAAATACTTATGAATATCATACAGTTAGTAATATAAAATAAAGGGGTTAATGCTTTTTAGTTTTCGTTTATTTTTATTTTTAGTATTTTATATGATACGATGTTTTGATATCGTGTGAAATATAATCCAGATAGAAAATACATTTTTTCGACACCATACAAAAATAAAAACTTGGTACATTTTAATACAAATTTGCATTGCATACACTATACATTTAAATTATCTTTAAAAGAATGATTTATTAATTATTATAAATATCTGGACATTTCTTTTTAAGATAAATTTAATTTTCATCATTGTTGTTGTTATTTGAAAAAAAGGATCAGTTACATATGATAAAAAATTAAATATTAATAATTTAATACACTATTTGATTTCCCAAATATAATACAGTATTTCATTATGTATCTCTTTGAAGCAAAAATAGTCTTATAGGATAATTTTTCTAATAGGAACATATTCATTATCATCATTTAATTTTTTTATTACATATAAATTCAGAATATAAAAACTTACATGTAATTCTAATAAAAAAATATTGAACAATTGGTTTCAAACTGCAGATAATAGTTAATTTATAAAAACCTAAATTGGTTATCCCAGATTAAATATCTTTTTTGAAGTAAATGTCAAATTTAATTATTAAATATACATATTTTGTGTTCAATTTCATGATGTGCTAACTTTTTTGGATAATGATACAATGGTCATCATCAGATTTGTTTCGTTTTTCGCTTTTCGATTTGCTTCATCCACTTGACAGCATCGTCCACTTCGTGGCTCATCCTTCAAATTGAGATTGCCTGATCGAGTTTTTTTCAACCAACATTGTCACTTTCTTGTGTCCAGTATGTCATAATTAATGCTGAAGTGGATTCCGTTGCTTCCGCGCTCTCATCGCCTTGGAATGCCGTCGGGAAATATGCATATAATTTTATCTTATATTTATATGAAGTCTAATCGCTTGGATAGCATCTGCACTGGATCTTCCCGACACGAAGTCACATTGGTTGGACGTAAGGTGTGTTAGCTCTGTAAGTCTTTTATTTAACACTCTTTCCCATATTTTTAGAGTGTGAGGTGTGAGTTTTATTCCCCGAAAATTTCCACTACCCTTACATCTCCTTAATTTTATAAAATGGCACTAAAATGCTTTTTGTCAAGAGTCTGGTATCGTATTTTGTTCAAGGATTTTATTAAATAGTCCTGTTCGATTCCAGATGCTCCCAGCTGTTTCCAAAGATCCGATGGTACCTGGTCCGGTCCGGTAGCCTTTTCATTTTTCATCTTTGCTGAATGTTGAATATGAACATGATTTTTAATACAATAATTCTATAACATTAAAAACATACCATGTAATTCTAATCAGAATAATACTCTTAGTAGTTACAATTCATTTATAAGTGGAAAAAAAAAACAGTACTTGCTCGACTCTCATAACATTATATAATCCGTATGAATACAATCGCTAACGTATTCACAACACAAAATAACTTGATACTAGTATTACATTTTTCGGTAAATATTTAACCGTAAACGTTTACAAAACACTTGCTCGAGCGGCCGGCTGGAGATCCACGGTGTTTTGTGGATGTTTCAGCCGAGCTTTGCAAACAGCGGAAGTTAAACAAAAAAGCTCAAAGCTGCCCCAGGCTCGCGGAGGAATTCAGAGTCAACAAAAAGTTCCCGACCAAGCTCGGCGAAGCAGCCTACCTCGCTATTGACCAATGGTACTCGTCAGGGAGAACGAATCCCACCCTCTCGGTACACAAGGGTCGGATTCTGATTGGTCCGAACAATACTACTCGCAAGTGGAAACCATGGATCTTTCAGGATTCGAAGTGGTTTGGGTCTACTTGATGGCTACGCTCCGAGAAATTGTAAATAACACCCCGATCCTGTGATTATTTGATGATTACTCACTGTGTGCTGATTTGAAAGCGATCTTCGAAATTTAATACCCTATTATGGATAATTATTTTTGTCTATTTATGTACTGACTATCACTAGCAATATCTTAACTCGTTTAGTATACATCGAGTATATATCGACCAATATTATTTAAATTGATATAATAATTCCTTCCTAAAGACCATCAGAATGGTTCCACATAAAATCTGTATCTCTTTAAAAAAACAAATATCATTTTAAAAAAATCTATATTCGTGCAATATATCCATTCTTCTTGGTTAAGCGTCACAGAACTTATTAAATACTCGTACAAGTCACTATAGGTATTTTCCTGCACACGTTCTTTAAAAAACTTTTTAGTTTATCTAACTGGTCGTAGTTACACTTAGTAATTATCATTTAAAAACATCTGTTGCAATAATCAATGCTTGTTTTGAATCGAAGCTAAGGACAAATAATCTTGACTTTGGACGTGAAAGGTTATCATTCGATCTACATAAAAAATAAAATGAATAAATTACTCAAAATATGCCTTGTATCTTACGCTGGAGATCGTTGAAAATATTATATGTTGTTTGGTGGACCTTCGGGTGCTGAAAAATATTAACCTGCTCGCATCGGTACCCGATATATACCGTTTAGGATTCCCCTACCGTTGATGTTGGTGGCCGTGATATATCGTTTTGCTATTTTCTAAGAATAGTTTTTTATGTATCATCTGATAGCTAAAAGATACAAAAACCAATGTGATATATGAAAATAGACCAGATAAGTATATTTATGCTTCAAATACTTGTTTTATAATTGACGGTATAATTTGTATTCCACTGAGCCATAATGAAAGGGTTAAGACATGGACGATGGATGATGACAGAACTGAGTGGCGACATTTTGTAGTAACATATTTTCCATTTATGGACCATAAATGGGTAAAAAAAATACATTAAAGGTTGATGATATGATTGATATGATTAATATGAATCAAGAAATGCTACACTTTTATAAAAGACATTGTCATACAAATATAAAACTTTTTCATTGTTATAAATATTATTCTACGATTATTCAATACTATATCATTGTCAAAATAACCATCTATTCGAAAATAAAATACACTAGTTCACATAATTATATTATATTAAGTAATAATTCAATTTTTATTTTATTTATTTAATACATTTCAGCTGCTCATAAAATTCGTATAATTAGACATTTATATTAAGATAACAATATCATAATTATTGGTATTTAAAAAAACACATTGTAAGTATTGCACAATATTTTTTGAAAACAGTTCGTACTTATTTATTATTTGATTTGAAACATTGTTATATTCTTTATTTATTTCTTTTATATTGATCCACTATCTATATTAATTCACTTATTCATTGACATAAAAAAACTGCATCGAAAATAAAATTTAAAAAAAAAACAAGTAATGGAATCAACATTTTTTTTAACGTAACAATAATGGGAATGTAATGGAACGTGTGCTCTGTGCCGTGTCAAAATTAACACTGATTCTTGCAGAAGAATTTTATATTAACGAAACGACTTACAAAGCTAGGTACTTTTATATGCACGCTCTCGGGAAAGAAGAGTAGAAAGTATATTGGCACTTCTCTCGGCAAATACTAGCGTTAAAGCTCCGAAACTTTCACTCAACTGCGATATCACTGAAAATTTGCGAGCTTTCATTAAGTTCGAGAATAATTCACTTAATGTTTTATGAGATTAAATATTATCTCGTAATGTTTTGAGAATGATACTTACTGTATTGTTAAATCAAATTTTCTTACCAGTTAATTAACATATTAATTGTTTTTAAAATGTAATGATTTATAAGTGGTTATGGTAATTTAATGTAATGGTAACTTACTAAATTGTCACGGGAATGCTCCTTGAACCTACCAATGAAAAAAAATGTGGTTCCTCTGGATGATGCATGAATGTCAGCTTCCGTCTTATCATTTTGCGGAATAACACTTCACAATCATAAATATATTTTTAAAACCATTAAGCTAATAGAATCTGAAGATGCGATTGGCGTAGTTTTTTCTTATATTTGAAATAGTATTGCAAAAGTCAAATTTGGTTCTTGATGAGCTTGATGAGATTCTTCGATAGCTTTAAGAAAGCATAAATTGCACTTTCTGGTTTCTATTACGGCCTTCAGGTTTTCCATGTTTTTATGATAAACTTTACAGACTTCCGGCCCGGACCTAGTCACAGCTTTCAGGCGCCGGGCTGGCCACAATACGACACTCTTTGCAGTCGGAGGACAACTACTGGCAACTAGGCGTTCGTAGTGGGCGAGAGTCCAGCGCCGCAAGTAAGCGATCTACAGAATTATTGCGCACCCATGACCAAAATTGTCAAAATACCAATATGGCCACACATGCATGTCTGACGAGCGAACAAAAATAAGAGACGAATGATTTTAAGTCGAGGTTTCGGCACCAGTTTGTCTGCATGGGCTATATCATGCTGATGTCAATATATATACTAACATCCTCCTCTCTATCAAAAAGGTGTTACTACGTCGCGTAAGGCAGGATGAGGAGCAGGTCAGCAAACAAAGACTTTCGTTTAGAAGCACATTGATTATATTTACTTGAAAAGTTTACAAGCTTGTAGCCCGGACCTAGGCGCAGCAGTAGACCAAGCCACAGTACAATAATCTCTCCCCAAGGAAACTAGGCAACTGAACTCCGCGATTGGTATGGGCTCTCGCCCGCGCCACGAGCGGCCGTCTCAATAAATAATGCCAATATGGCGGACACATCCCTGTTTGACAAGCGAACAAAAATAGAGACGAAAGATTGTATATCGAGGTTTTCGGTACCAGTCAGTAAGGGCTACATCGTGCTGATGTCAATACAAAAGAAGCAAAGATTCTAGATTTAAAATACTTAAATAATATACGAAAATATATTTCTTAATTATTTCAGATATGTATCTCGTTTTTTATCAATAAAACAATATAAAATATATTGTCACCGTCACAATAAAGACACGTGCAATAAACTGTATTTTCGATAAATCTCCTATGTAGTTCACCACATTTGCTGCTCTATAAACTACAGAATATTTGATGATATTAACCCTGGGGTGACCAAGCCCCTACATCCGAAAAATTATTTGACCCCTTCGCGACCGTTCGCCGGGTCGGGGTCTATTGTGCCCCAATATACCCCATCCCTACAGCGTTACGTCCACATGCCGGACCGGGTGGCGCACGGACGGACGTTCGCCTAAAAACATAAACGAGTAAATAATACAAGTTTCAAATACATAGATGCGAACAGTTGGTACCTTAACCCTTCAACGCAAGCCTGCAATTTTTAAAAAACCTTTTTATATAACCACGTACAGCAGAATACCGTCAGACTGTGGTGGATAAATCTCATATGCAAATTTTATAATGCCATTTTAAGTATGGCTATGGAGAATGGCGGTGGGGAATGCTTTGGCAGGGAGAATCACTATTGTGTGACTGTAGAGACCTGCAGACTGCCTCACACCTAATATCCTGCATCATGTGCCCAACAAGCTGCACATCTCAAGACCTAATGCTGGGCAACACACGAGCTATCGATGTTGCCAGATACCGGGCAAAAATAATTTGACGTCGCTGACACGAAGAAGAAGAAGAGTATGGCTAAGTGCTGCTAATCTAACCTAACCTAACCTCTCCTCCCCGGTGATGTCTATCGACTACACATTGCTTGTAATAACTTAAATATCTCTGTAAATATAATACAAACAGGGTTCAGATTTTAGGTATTCCTCCTTAATACATTTACGTATTGAAAAAAAATATATATTTATAATAATAGGCTCTCATCGGGAGCAGGAAATATTTTTCTAAAATCCGGAATAAATTCACCACTACAATAAAGACGCGTCAACTGTCATGAATCATTGGACCTGCCGGAATCGTGTGCGAAAATAAAATTAAAAAATACCCAGATGAGGCGGCATCTATACTCCTCACTCTCGCTGACGTACTAATATGAGTGAGCGAGACGGGAAACCTCAGTTGGTCGGCTCGTTCGAAATGATATCTTTGCGCGTCGGCACATCGATATATCGACAGGCCAAGTAATGTTAGTATGTCTCGGAAGTTCACGCGAGAAGGTGCGTCTGGCCGTTTGAGGTCTTCGTCTGATGTTTTTCATGTTTTTAGCTATTAAATGTCAATTATTACTGCTTATTGACATCAACTATTGTAAAATTAAGCGATATCTTCGAATATTTTCATTTTTTCGAATTTCTACTAATTTTATTCACTTTAAATCAGAATGTGTAATGAGTTGACACCATCGGAACGCGCGGAAGTTTTTAGCATAGTAAAGCGAGGGTTAAATGTATGAATCCAACAACTTTATAAAATACTGCCTGGCATTTACACGTCATATATTTTAACAGGTATCCATTTAAAATGAGTAGTGTTTTCGAAACATTTTTGTCTTCAATCAATTTTAGTAAATAGTCTATTACCGACATTTCACGGGTCTTTTTCCTAGTATCAATCCGGTGGATTGGTTTGCAGCAACAGAATCTTGCATCTCGATCTCCATTCCTCTCGGTCCTCCGCAACCCTTTTCAGCTCAGCATAAGCGCTACAGTTCATGTCCTCGAATACTTGCTGCAAATACTCCCGTCTAGGGCGCCCTCTACAGTTTCTACCCTCAACCATCCCCTCCACAATATCGTGAAGAAGACCATCGTGGCGCATGATGTGACCACGGGTAAGGGATTGAATTCTTACCTACAAGTGGGACTGATTATGAATGTTTCAATATTTTTAGTGTAATAAAATTATCACTATCTTCATCATAAATAAATAACACAAACAGTATTTGTTCTTTTATTCAAAACATTTTATAAAATTATCGCCGATAAAACAGGTTTCCCCTCCTGTTATCGTCAGCACACCAAAACATTAATAATGCAGGACGGTAAATCAGGGAACTGTTTTACCTGAGCTGTCAACGGCCATTCCATCACAAACCAAAATGCTCGTCAATTTATGATTCAACAACATTCATAACAATGCCCCTTTACGATTAAATGAAATTATTTATTATCTTACAAAATGTTTTATTAGTTTTATTGAAGTTTTCATTATGTTATATTTTTGAAATTTATTTTCTTATGGTCGATTAAATTTAAATTTAAAATATTGTTTAAAATGGCGCGAAAAACAAAACGATTATTTGCATTCTGCGAGGAAAAATTACAAAAAAAAATTACCGATTAATTCATAATTTTGATCATAATAAATGTTTCTTTAAATAAACTATAAGCATTATTTTTTACATTTAAAACATATAAAATGGTGTTTTTTACTTGAGAACGTAAGTAAATACTTTCAACTAAATACTAAGTTAAACGTGCATTATAATTAGTAACTACAAATGTGATAATAAAGTATACTCATATAGAAAGCAGAAGTGTATGTGTGTTAGGAAAGTTAAATTATTCATTAATGAGCATTATTTATTTTGTAATGGGAAACAATTATATACAAGAAAAAATGTATAATTCTTGAAATAAAATGTGTACATTGTCGATGAAATACCAGTAAAACCCAACATTATTCTTCTCCTTCGTAGAATCAATCAAGTGGATTGATTTGCAGCAACGAAATCTCGATCTCTATTCTTCTTGATCTTCTGCACCCCTCTTCAGCTCAGCATAAGAGCTGCAACTCATGTCCTCGAACACTTGCTGCGAATACTCCCGTCTAGGGCGACCCCTGCAGCTTTTACCCTCAACCATCCCTTCCACAATGTCGTGAAGAAGACCATCGTGGCGCATGATGTAATCGATTGACTAAGTTTATTTTTTTAATTTGATCTCTAATTATTTCAATAACGGAAAAATTTGATTAATTTAATTTGAATCAATTAATTTAATAGTTTGCTTACTTTATTACGAATGCATAATGGAAATATTTTAAATTTATTACATTACTACGAGTAAATTATGAAATTCCACACAAGAATTGTACTCGTAGATATAAAAATCTAATAAATAAATCCCACAAAAAAAAGTCTATGAAATTTGAGTGACTAGTTCAAACATCTATATGATATAAAAAATGCATTAATTAATTTCATTTAAATAATTTTAAAACGTTACACATATAAAAAAATCCGTCTTAACACAATACATGGTCTCTTGTAGAAGCTCCATCTTCACAGTTCTCCTGCTCTTCTTATTTCCAGTCTCCGTTAACTGAAGCGTGTTCAGATTTGGCTCACATTTTTCCCATCAAAATGTAATATTGGCCGTACAATATGTTACTTTCTAAAGGAATTCCCTTTCGCATCGGCGACTCCGCTCGCACTGCCAGTAGCCGAATTACTCGAGCTCGGCCGACCCTCGCAACGGAGACGGAAGTATTGCAAGTTTCGCTAAATTCCGACAGAAAGATGCGACTCCATTTCGCAAGTGATATACCTACGCGTTACAATTCGAGAGCATCAAATGTGAAAATATTGCGTATCAAATTCACACAACCGAAGTACCAAAAATTTCACAGCAATTTCCACTCATAGTGGTGACTAATGCACATTATGTATGATATTTTATTTTATATATTTAGAATTTATGGTTGTAGAAAAAAATACTTACATGGATTGCAAATTACATTTTTTTTTATGTAAGCACATACAGGAGAATACCGACAGATGGTGATAGTAATTCTGAAGTCTCATCTGTGAAATTCTATGACGCTTACAATGGTACATATGGCTAAGCGCTGTATGTGGAGTGTTGATCCACCAACATCATAGACTACAGCTTGAGATTCACGCATCATCCTTATTATTACAGGAATTTACTATGAATGGGTGGTCTTCACGGGACGACTTTCGTCTACCACCAATTTTAATTAATAGGCTATGACTGGCGTTTTACGGATGAGGGATCAAATTCACACCAACCGGGGGTATTTTAGAGCTCAGAAATCGATTAAAAATCCTTTTTTTTTATTAACGACCGGCAAACTTTTTTATTAACTGACACCGGCAAACACATACAAGTCTTTGCGAAAGAATGTGTGTTTTTATAAAGGTTGTATTTGCTTAATTATTATCGTGGTCAATTTATTATTATTGTTATTTGTTTATTTAGCAAATATCTATAAAATAACTATATCACTATGCGATAAATCTCAAATATATCCAATTTGGTTATCTGCAGCATCTGAGAGTCACGAATCTACGCCAAAAAGTTCTTTCACCTTCTATATTTAAGTATTTTTCTAGTAATCTCTGCGCCCAGGAAAAACAATGTTTGTAATTCAGTTAGACACGGGAAAAATATTTAGATTATTCATTGATTAAAAACATTTCAGAAGGCACTGAGTTCAACGAAAAAATTTAATATTTAAAAATAAACATTTCAAATACTTTGTTGCTTTAAGTATTTCACTGTGTGTTGTATTCAGCACAGTAATTTGCAACGCGAAAACAAAACAATTTAATTTGTTCAGTGCTTCCGGTTCTCACAGAAGCATTTCAGCGATACAACTCCTGAAGCCTTCAACCGGAAACGCCTGCATACCTGCAGAGGGCAAGAGAAATGTCTCGATCTTGAAGAAACAAACTGAAAAAGAACATCATTTTATAAATATTTTACTTTTTAGAATGTTTTGTCTTTTATTTACAGTAAAAATAACATTGAATTTACCTTGGAACTGCGGTTCTGTTAAATAAATAAATTGTTTAAAAATAGCATATCATTATAATATCATTATTAATCACCCTTTTTTGACATAAACATTAGGTGAGATCAAAATTTGTGTTTCATAACATATTTGAGGATATTTTTTTCTATAAATTCATTTTAGGAATATTAAATAAATGTCCAATACAATAAAAATAAATACCACTCTTTTGATGTTTTTAATTTAAATGTATTATATTCCATATAAATTTGATAAACTATTTTCAAATCTTTTTTTTGCGTGTGATGATGTTGTTTCCGTAGTAGAAGGATTGGCCGGCATTGTAAATAACCGTTTCCAGGGGCACCACGCGGAGGTTCCTTCTTTGCTCCCCTCATCAATAATAAAATGCTTTTCGCCAGACTCCTTTGCTGTGTAAAAACAATTACAATTCATTATTGTTTAAATAAACATTGAAATAATATCTACTCTCACACTTTTTATATGTGCATAGCAATGGCTGATATCAGACAGAAAAACAAATGAGTGAGCTACAAGATGCTGCTCTCTCATTGGTTCATTTGAATCTGATATCGCTTTAAAGATATTCACGTTTAAAAGACAGCTAAAAATATTTTTTTTAGACAAATTCGGATAATAATACTAAATAATTATCTGTTAATAAAATATTTTACAGCATATCTCAATTATAAGCTAGTAAAATTTTCTATTATTTGTTCTTAATCTTTACAACTATAAAATTCATAATAATCTCATTATAAATTCCACTAAAGTTCTATAATTATTTTGTACGTTTAATAGAATTTTATTGAAATTGAATTTGTTTTTATAAATAAGAAATTAAACCATGGTAATAAAGAATATAAATAAATAATATGAATAATTTCTAATGAGACATAATAGTAGCGTGCATTTCAGTAACGTCTAGAGCTGTATAAGGCGGAAATAGCTCTCCACGAGGTTTCTACTTGCCTTAACTTACAGCCAGACTTAAGTCGAAAGTACTTTTTGTTATATTTTTCTTTTAATATTATTATTGGAATAACATAATAATTTACTAATTAAAAAACGGGATGTCACAAGAGAGTATAAACTATAGCTGTCTTTTTTTCTGATCCCGGGCTTTTGGCGATTCAAAAGATCATCGGGAACTACGAGTATATACGCAAAATGCACTCAGAGGTGTTTCAAGAAGTAGAACTGACATGGAAAGAGGCTTAGACCATACCGACAAGATTTGATGAAAATATACTCCATCTAGGAAACAAGTTAAAAATGATGAAGATGATTTGTAAGCAATTATTATTTAAACAAAAATTATTCAATAATTGCTCAACTATAAGAACGTTTAATCTACATTAACCTTCACTTAAATTATATTTGATTAAAATATTTTTCTACAGGTATAGTATAACTTTAGCTTTTAAAGACGGGCTTAGTAAAATAACTAAATTAACATTAAAATGTTCTTGAAGCTATTTTTACTTAACATCTAACATTATTACTCACCTTTGTAATGAAATATCGTACTTACTTTTTGACCCAGTTTTTATTTATACTTTATTTCATAAGAAATATACACAAGCCTCACTGCTTAGGTAAATTTAGATGAATATTAAATTTAATCGGACTTCTTGGGTTCTGTATAACGCGGAAGTATCTCTCCACGCGACTTGCACTCGCCTCTGTATACAGCGGACCCGAAAGTAACGGTCGCCGGGCACCTCATGCGCTAATGACATTTACAAACTCCTGGTCTAAAACCCTCCGGGCAAAATTCCTTCCAGCCACCAGCGGAGCGCCCGGAGGGGGGGCGGGGTCCAGAGGGGCCCGAGGGGGGCTTAAGGGGTCGGGGGCGCGAGGAAGAACCCCTTTCTCTTCCATAAGGAGTTGGACAGACGCTTAAAGTGTCGAGTGTGAGGGTTAAAGGAAGGGAATGAACGAAAAACATGACTAAATTTTTAATTATCAAGCATTATTTTCTTTTAATGTAAAAACTGTAAAAAAAACTATCTTAATCATAGATTATAAGAAATTTTATAATATTTCGTATTTAATTGTAAATTTATTGTTTACAAATCATGCGTATTTACGTCGAAAATACGTAAATATTCTTGAAGAAAATAATATTTTTTAATTAATAAATATTCACTTTTCTTTTCTCTTTTAATGTACGATTGTTAAACAAAATATTCTCACGCAAGCCATACTAATTACAGAATTGCTAAACTAGACACATTTGATGAGGTTATATGAATACAAACATATCTACGAACTCATCACATTTCAGTGTTATCATGACAACGAAGGATACTGCAAAACATAAATACTAGGAGTTACTTATATGTTTATATATTTATATTCATGGAAATTGATCAACTTTCTTGGAGATGACTATGCCTATATAACTTTAAACCTCTGTAAAACCACTGAGACAAACACTCTTTGATGGTACAAATTAATATTTTTTTAAATATGAACGAGTTACGATGTTTTGCGACTGGGAAGATAAAGAAAGTATAATATAAAAATATATGAAAAAACGGTAATGAAAATATCACGTGTGAAGGATGTGTTCTTAAAAAGAAGCTCTGATAAGCTACCATTCGGCATCTGAGTTTCACGAAGACCCTAAAAGATGGCGTGGTAGCTCATGTTACTGAACTAAACTTCTAGTAATAATAACAGTCACAAATAAACACAAGAAGAAGGTACAAAAGAGCGCAATAATTTTATTTGAAATTTAATCTTTAAGTCACTTCCTTTAGCGTTAATGTTTGTAAGACAGGCTCGTCCAAGAGGGTGGTGGTTGGGAGGGAATGAGTTGGGGATGGCTTGGTGTTGAAGAAGATATGGTTTAGACCCGAGGGGGTGGTGGGAGGGTTTATGGGGTGGGGGAAGGTAATGTGGCCGGCGCCGGGGTGGGGATAAAATGAGAAGAAAGTGGTTTCCGAAGGTTTTGACAAAGTTTAGGGCACCTCCACGCACATGTGTGGTCGCCCTAAGATTGGATTGGATTTTGAATTATCTACCATGGGATTACTTGGGACCTCAAGACATAGAGAAGCGCTCTAGATTCAGAAAATATAATTGTTATTGCTTTTACTTTGATTAAAAATATATGTTTATGTTTTAAGTAACCATTACATTAAATTTTATTCATACGCTGCATGTTATTTGCTCTCCATTTATCTAGTGTAATATATTTGACGAAATAATAGCATTTAGCCACCAAAATCTATCAAAGCCTATCAACTTGGCTGGTAAAAAAACGTATATGCTCCACTAATTAGTTGCATTGTATACTGTTTTACTTACTTAGAAAATATAGTATAATCCCTGAGTATAAACCTTAGTAATTAGTAATCATTAAAAAAAAATTACATGTTTGCCCCAAATAACTAATAACTTGTACACGCTTTAAGTGATTTTAAGCATCTTATATTTTGTTTAATCTTGGATTAAATTAAATATTATTTATTCGGTTAAATAGTCATGGATTTTGCTATTTTTCTAAAATTATATTCGATATAAGGTTGATTATATTCTACGTAAAATACAGTCAGCCTTTTTTAACGTTTGTATAAAATTGGATGTTTAACTCTAAATGCTCTCAAAGACTGAATAATTTATAGTAGTCCAAAGAAGCGGTTGAACCCATAATAAAAATACTGGAAGAACTGTTTGATGATAATTCGCTAAAAACACTAAAGGAAAAATCTCCGTTACAAATTAAAAAAGCGTGCGTTCTAGTAAGGTCGACTGTATAACTATGTACTCGTAGTCTCGTAGACTTTCGTAGAACATAGTAAAAGGCACAGTAGTTGGCAGCGAACGTAGCAAAATAAGGCGACCGCAGTACAGGGTTGTAAAACAGAGTACTGACACATTAAATGGCGCCCCTAAAATCCCAACTTTACCCTTTTGTTCGTCGCGCAATATTAATTTGTCCTTGCCCCCGCCGGACAGGGGCGCTCTCCCTCTTGCCTGAAGGTCTGGCTGATGAAGGAGAGGGACGGACTGAGGGTCTGCAGACGGCCAGGAAGAGAAGACACTGTACGGTCCGGACCTAAAACAAAAGCAAGGAATAATCCGCTACTCATACAGAGGACCACATATCATGACTAATGAAGAGCCATAAGCACCTAAATTAATCACAAACACATTTAATTTTTTGATATCTATCTTTTAATACCCTGCAGGTTTTACTTAGAGTAATAATAATTTAGCAGTTAATAAGGTACTTTACTTTACTTAATTTTTGGAGATAATATTTGAATAACAGTAATTTTTTTCATGTAATAAACATTTTCTTAGTATAAGCTAATAATAATTTTTAAAATGACGTTTTAATTCAAGTAATGACCCGAGGTGTACATTTAAGTACATAAAAGGCATTGAAAGAACATGGTCAACCATATAACACAACAACCTGATATATACTGGTTGCATCGGTTTGCAACGTAAGATAAATACACGGTACAATATATTATTTGACAATTTTGAAATATCCATTATTTTAAAATTAATTTATTTCAAACATATCACAAATTGTTTAAGGCCAATCACACAAACAGCAATGGATTTTATAATCATAGAAAAACATAAAGAGAGCAATCCATATAATAAACGGTTTCTATTACCTTATACGTTTCAATTCTAGATTTATTTTATTAGAGTTCATCATAATCACTCAGTGTCCGTCCACTGTTAACCTAAGGCTTCCCGCTTGAGTCTCCATCCTTCTCGATCCTGTGCCTTCCGCATCCAGGCTCTTCTCGATATTTTTCTGATTATTATTATTATATTAGTATTTGTATAGCGCTCTTTTATGACTGAATGATCATTCCAAAAGCGCTTCTTTGCCTCTCTGAGTAAAAAGGTGGGTCTTGAGTCTGCTTCTGAAGGATGCCTCTGCTTTAAGCTCTCTTATGCTTTCCGGTAGTGAGTTCCAGGCCATTGGCGCAGCGTAGCTGAAAGCCCAATTGCCAAAGACCGTGCCAGGACTACCTCCCGTCAGCTGCAGGGTGCTTCTATTTGCTCTAGCCGATCTGAGTGTCTCTGATGTTGTCAGTTCATCTTGCATCCATCAGTAGTCAGTTGAAAGTTAAGGCTTTCACGTTAAAAATGTCGCCACAGCCTTCGCCTCATCCCATATCAGGTCTGAATTCCGCAGCTCTGCCGAGTATATTATATGTATAGTTCCTAATTCCCTTACAGGATGATGTTAGCCTGGGAGCTTGTAAAAATGCAGCTAAAATTTATAATCTTCTGCGACATCCTTATAATATAAATCCCATTTGGTCTACTTTCGTCTCTCGCCTGACTGTAGTATGGAAGGCTGTTTTCTTTGCTCTCTCACCTCGCCAGAGGTGAGAGAGCAAAGAGCTTCTCGTACTTTCTGCGTAGAGTACTGTACTTTCAGTATTCTACGCGGGAATCTGCTCTTGAAATGAATTAAACGGCTGCATTGGCTTATAATGAGATGCCAAGAGTCACAGTCATATAGATGAATGATGATGATTTGAGCTCTGTACAATGAATGAATACTTTTAAATAAATTTGGTCCTCTATGGCATTTCTCCATAGTCCGCGCTAACACAAAACTTTCAAAGGCCCAAAGGAGGTGGGCAAATGTCCACTCCACAACATCCCCACACGGCCCTCAGACTCAGCAAGCGTCCCTCTCCAGCAGCCTATGTCTTCGTGGTGGTAGAGTGAGAAGGAGATCAAGCGGCGGTGGCCATCAGCAGGGGGGCAGCTGACCAATAGCGTAAGAGAATCCCTCGCTCCCCCAAGAGTTCCAGTTTCCATTGTCGAGGTGCAAATACTCGGACAGTGCTTAAAGTGTCGATACATATTTCTAAAACAATTAAAATTTACTAAGAAAAATAATTGATTAAAAAATATTAGGGTAGCTTTCTCTTTGATGTCGATCATTTTGAAGAAAACACAAAATTATGTAGCGGAGTTTTAAAGAATGCGCATTATTTTTTTACACTTTAAGAATTCATACATAATCATTTCATATACATCCGGTTCCTATATTTTTTATGTAATCTTTATATGTAATAAAATATTAAATGTTATAGAAAAATCTCGTCCGTGAATTATATGTTGCTTTTAAGTTTTAAGTATGGGTAAATGCTGCATTAATTGATCCGTTAACGTTAAAGACTAACAAAATATTCACGTGATATCTATTTTTTCGAGGAATTATTATTACTGGTTGATATTTACTGAATGAATTTTAGTCTACTACCAATTTTGATTAACAGACTATGAATAGCATTTGACGGATGAGGAATCAAATACACATTAATATTTATAAAGCTTAAAAAAATATTAAAATATTTTTTTGATCTCCGTCGCAGATTGAACCCACACCTTTCGGTATAGTAACAAGCGGCTTCCTACTAATATATTGATATACTCAGCTTATTTTGAGCATGAAAACTAAATAATATATTTGTAATATGACTTGAAAGTCGTTGTAAACCTCATGCCGCTTATGCTCGTATATGTCATTCGAAGTGAAAAGTTTATTAATTATATGGCGTTGTTTGAACCGCGAATTTTGTATATTTTTCTTTACTTGAAGAGAGCTTGATTTTATGAAGGATGGAGCACATACACTAGAAGAGCATTCCAAAACTCAACATTGGCATTTAGGGAGAAACTTTAGAAACTGCCAGTTCTTGGTCGACACACATTAGCAGTGTAAGACGAGTTTGTTACAAAACACATAGCGTTATTTCTACTTACTACTTATTATTACTTAATCTACTCTTTGCTTTCAATCCTAACTATTTATATGGTAATGTTGAAGAAATTTAATATATATTTATATACACACTTATAATCTCTGCAAGTGTAATCACAGCTTGGGTAGAATTCCATTTATGTAAGTTTTGCGGGCCAGGTAGTAGAAATTATACCTGGATTTGGCCGGCGGAGGCCTAAAGAAGGGAACCACTGGAACCTTCCTGTTTTACCTGCCCTCCTGCCCACCGTTACGTATAATTAAGCAGGTAGGTACATAATTTATTGCCAGAACAAACAATATTATCTCATGCCTTTATCTTAATACCTTAATTTTCGTTTAGGTATAATTTTGTATCCAAATTATTATCATCGACGGGTGAACTTCTGAATCTGTGAATTTCACAAAATAGGTATTAGTTTAGAATATTTTTTGCGATGTAACGCATGCAGGAAAGCACTGAAAGTAGGTGAAACCCCTTTAAACTAAAATAATTAATAACACGACCTCCGTGTATTACATAGCTGAGTCAAATTATTATTCATTAGAATTATTCATTTGTCACATTATTACTTCAAATGACTAATTGCTTAAACCTACTTTTTGTTTTTACATAGATCATGTTAGATATGGCCTCTGTTTAGGAGACTGCTGTTTCGACTTACTCGTGACAGAAAATGTATTATTTACGGTTATATATACGGTTTTCGTCGTTGTTTTGATTTAAAACCGTCGGTTTCTTTGCCCCTCTCTGTACTAGATGTTTTTATTAGCATAACACATATTGTACAAAACGTTAAGATTATTAGCTGACAATCTTGATGAAATTGAAAAATTATAATCACAAGTTAATGTTAATTAAAATTAATATTAATAAAATTCAACACTTTTCAATTATCAATTTAAAATATTAAATTAATATTTAATTTGAATTACGATATTTTACGATTATTTGCTACTATTTATTTTGCAACTCCATACAATTAATTTCATTATATGAGTATGTATTATATGAGACTGAAAAATGTAATCAAAGATACCTAGAAAATATACTCCTGCCATAATAAATTTCAGTATATTTTCAACTAAAAAAAGATTCATTTTTTAAAAAGATTCATTCTTTTTGCATCCATTAATTTAAGTAAACTTATACAAAATATAAATATTTCATACGTTATTTTAACGTGGATCACACTGACCACTGCTTCACTTGCTGGAAGTGAACTTACTTCAAAATTTAAATTCCTCCAACAAGAAGAGGAGAAGGAAAAATTCGAATAAAATAATTTTCCAATCCATTTGAAACAAAATATTTCATGTGTCACAGAAAACATGCAATATTTATTTATGTATGGAAATATATTCGAGTATATATATTTAAAAATGATGTTTTATAATGACCGATCGTAATAATGTGATGTTTAATTATAAAATGTGCTGTTTGATCATTAAAATGTTGACAACAGAAATCTGATTTATTCTCGCATTAGAATCGCTCACGATGACAGCGCGCAAACAAATTTCGAAAAAAGGAACGCGTCAAACTAGTATTGCCAGTCACAAAAAATGATAATTCCAGATCGCGAGGTCACGGAGGGGTGGTAGGTATTCTTCCTGCACCGGTTCGCGTCCTATTGCGAGCACGCCGCATGCCCACCATTATTATGGTAACATCGTTTTGTCAACACACGGGCAGCTTTATATTTTGGAAATTACTCTTTATCTCGTCTATTTTTGTAACATCAATCAAATTTCGAATAAGTGTGTTGAATTTCATAACCGGTTGGCAGTCGAAATAATTATTGGTAATTTTATTTTTATTAACCTCACACCGGATAATGGATGTGAATTGTAAAATATTACGAGTATGTTAATATGCTAAGCAAACTATGTTGTAAATTTAGATAAATATGGAAATTCTACATTTGAAATTTTTGATTGATTAATATTTTTATATAAATGTGTTACAGTTACATATTTCTAACTATTTATATTTTGCCGTAAAAATATATATGTATTTTTTTTTCCACTAATATTATCTGCCAAATATCTTTACCTTAACCTTTTGCACTCCGTAGGCCACTCATTCTGGCCGACACGATTTTGGTAGCCAGCTCCATGGGCCTGTAAAAAGTAACTACTATATATTAGACTCAAGCGTTGTAGTGTACGAGGCATGTTTGAGTGTTTGTTAATCAATATAATTAAAAATAAAATATCGTATGGACATCAGTTTTTTTTAAATATATAAACACACACGAATTAGTACTTATAAAAGGCCTTGTTTCTTTAGAGACTCTATGACTCTCATCCAGATCAGCTGGACGTTGCGTGTGTAAAGAATAAATATTGATTTGTTTTTTTTTTAGATAGATTATTATTGGTGAAATTTCCTAATTACAATATTGAAACTGTAGTTGCTGCGTGCATGTAAGATTAGTAGGATTTCATGTGTTTATTGATACTTTTAATGAAGAGATTCAGATTGTATGTTTAAGGAAACATGTATTATTATTAGCATGACAAATCTTGTCTGTGATGGTAAAGTTAGTGCTAGAGAGCGGTTCATCTTAAGTCGATACATATCACCAGTGTAAGAATGCTCGGAAAAGGTTATGCGGATTTGATGTTGGTAAATGCAGAAGGTATCAATTAAAAAATGAAAATTCAAAAAAACCAAGGACAATAGTGATAAAAAAGGTTTAGTAAACAAACTGAAGATTGTGTTATATGGATTAAAGGTTTCACTTTAGAATGCCATTTTTTAAAAGTCTAATACAATGCTTTCGTTCCGGAAAAAAAAAATGATTTGACTAATCTTTTAAGACCCAAATATTATGTTTAATTCAACTCAAATGTATAATTCTTACAATAAACTTGCAATGTACAGTATTAACTCGATTGTTTTGGGTATCTTATTGCTTCTCTTACGCCAACGAATCGTCATAAATTGGCATAGCACATGAGGTCTAGGGGGCGACTAGACTGCAGTATCGGAAAGCTGAATGTATGTAAAGATGTCAAATGCGTAGGCGGAGAGCCCTCTGATTACTTGGAGACGAAGGGCGGGGAAACAAGGATGCTGCAGCTGGGATCCTCTGCATCATCAGCCCATTGGGTATTATCACAACTATCACGATCTGCAGATGCAGCTGAAAATAATACAGATTGTTTCAATGCATTAAAATATGTCTTACAGCTTGTAAGCACTAATAATCAGTAACTCATAATGTTTTGAATCGACGTATTTATATATTTTTGGTATTTAAAATATATTAATATTAAGACATGGTTTATTAGGTTTGCTTTTAAAATCATACTGTAATACTAGCATTAAATATTTCATTTAAATTGTATTTTTATTCTAATTTAATTTGATTCTAATGTACCATGAAGATACATTCTCATAACCATATGAAATTATTATCACATACAATCCACAGTAAATAACATGATGTTGAACATATTTAATGCAGATATATAGTTGATTTAACCTTTAAAAACATCCAATTTCGATTAGTGCTAGCGATGATTTTAATGTCATTGGGTCTAGTCAATATCTGAATCGTACGATTCAGGCCTCGGAAGTGTCGGACTAATCACTAAATACGCCTCTGATACTATAGCTGCAGTTTCATAATGTCCCTAGGCTGACTGTGATGTTGTGGGTTGCTATTTATGATCCCGTATAGACCTTCGACTGAAGATGTACAAGGCATGAATGACTACTGACAGTTATTTTTTTTTCATGATGTAGAACGAATATGGAAAGAAATAATATTTCAAATCTGAATTATTCTTATGTTGAGTCTCATGTAGATTTAATTTATGAATTTAACACTGAAAATGATAAAAACACTGTTTGATGTTTTAATCCTAATATTACTATCGTTTTCTTGTTGGTTTTTTAACTTTTAAGACATCTTCCATATGACTTAAAAGTCACAGCAAAAATAATTGTCAGAAATAATTATATTTATATTTTTTATGTAAGCACATACAGGAGAATACCAACAGATGGTAAAAGTGATGCTAAAGTCTCATCTGTGGAATTCTATGACGCTTACCACGGTGCACATGGCTAATCGCTGCATGTGGAGTGTCGATCCGCCAATGTCATAGACTACAGCCCGAGATTCACGCATCATCTTTTATTATTACAGGAATTTACTATGAATGGGTGGTCTTCACGGGACGACTTTCGTCTACCACCAATTTTAATTGACAGGCTATGACTGGCATTTTACGGGTGAGGGATCAAATTCACACCAACCGGGATATTTTAGAGCTCAGATATCGTTTAAAAATCCTTTTTTTTTTTTAAATCTCCGTCGGGGATTGAACCCACGACGTTTGGCTTGCAAAGCAAACGCTTTGACCATTGAACTATAGCCGCCGGCAATTTGCTGTTGATTATATGGATATAAACTTTAACAAAATTATTTATAATATAAAAGTCAAAATAACAGAAATGAATTACAATTCATTTATGTTTTGGAAACCTTTATTCATAAATTGAAGCATTCTGTTCAAGAAATTTAACTTCTCTTAACCCAAGAAACGGACATACCTAGCAAGTAAATGTACAACTTCTTCGGTAGAGAAAACCACCAGCGGACAAGCTATTTACATGCAAATTAGACGTGTCCTGTACAGGAGATGCCAATTTATTGGTCCAGGAGTGCACCAAGAAGCTGACTCCTTCCAGTTTCCCAGAATTACAGACGCCACAGAACTAAGGTCTGAAACACTTCTGCAAAGAAGAAAGTATGAGCAAGTTTCAGTCTGGCTACGTATGTAAGAGAAACGTGACAGCAATTCAGGTCTTCGTGCGGTCTCCTGAACAATTCCTAAAAGCTTTGAAAGGAAAAAGACTTTTATCATTTTAACATTCTCGTTATGAGTGAAATTGATAATGATATGAGTAAATTGAAAAAGTCAATTAGCTTAAAAATTACGATTTTACTTTTGAAGAAATGTTTCAAAGCCATCTTTTATAGAGTATAGGTTCTCAACATATCTGAAACAAGCCGTAAATAAAATATAGGATTTTTTAACTATAAATCTTTTTTAATTTATTATTTTTCCTACATCCGTTCCATTTCTGCAACACATGGTTACCACAAGTTGCCGTTATTTAGTTCCGTCAGCTGCCACTGTCCATATATTGTTCTAGAATCATGAACATATCTACACCTAAAGGTCTTCTTAGTATGACACTCCAAAGCAGAAGAAGAAAATGTAATTGAAGTATCCAAGAAATATTTTAAGGTGATTTGTTAATCGTTTTTTTTTAAAGGAAATCGGATGATTAGC
Source organism: Glossosoma conforme (assembly GCA_022606575.1). Taxonomy (NCBI): domain Eukaryota; kingdom Metazoa; phylum Arthropoda; class Insecta; order Trichoptera; family Glossosomatidae; genus Glossosoma; species Glossosoma conforme. The sequence continues at coordinate 1,258,649 of JAGTXR010000030.1, forward strand.
GCGACGTTCTTGAAGCTAAGACCATGTCTTTCTAAAGAACAAATCAACTAGATCTTTAATTTACACACTTTACTAACACTTATTAAGGATTTCATAGAAAGAAATTTATGGAAATTCAAACAAATATTTAACACGGATCACGTTGTGGATTTATATGAGAAAAAGAAAAAATAAGACCAATCAAATTCTCATAATCTGTTAAATTGATTCATTTTTTACATTATATTTAAAAAAACATCACAATTTCACCTAATATGGTATTTAATCACAAAAAATTTCATTTATTCTTATTTTTTGCACGTAAAAGGGAGAAAAAGCAAAAGCGGTAAACGCGGCTGCTAATAAGCTCTGAAACGCATTGAAACTGCGCCGAACATCGTAATATACAAACATCATAAACACAAAAATTCATAATTACCTCGAGCCTCTCCCACCGCCCTCTGAAGGCTTTGTGAGCGATGCAAGGCTGGAGCAGAAAAAAGCCTTACTCCATTCAAAACGGAAAAAGCTTTGAAAAGTCACTGGGAATGTATGGAGTCCCCCGTCAGATGATGAAATATGCTAAGCTGAATATGTTAGGCTAATGTACAGAGCCTACTTTGAACATGGTTGACGAGAACAAACCGGCAGTACATATTATGCAAGCAATATATACTGAGGTTTTTATTTAATGTATTTATATATTTGTATGTAGCATTAAATGCAGTTTTTTTACAATATACAGGTATATGCTCACTTCATTGATTGAATTATAAACGTTTACACGGTTCATTTAATTTTGATTCATGAACATGAACAAAAAGTTTTTTCATTTAAATTAAATGTGACGTGTGCAAAGGCAATAAATAAATAAATAATTTGATTTACTATTTTTTTTCAGTTCGTTGCAAAACTTTTGTCTGAACAATCATTTTTAATGAAAAACAACAAAACTATCACAGCTTAGATTTTTCAACACTCGAAAAATGTATGAAATTTAATGGATAAAATTTAAAGGAAATAAGTATTTTTGTTTTTAATATTATTGTTTAACCCTTTCGCATAGGTTGTTGGCATATGCCGTCATAAAATTCCCTGACCGATGAAATCGATTGACGTGATGTATCGTTTTGCTACTTTCTTAGAATAGTTTTTTATGCATCATCTGATAGCTAAAGGATACAAGAACCAATGTGATATATGAAAATAAACCAAATAAGCACATATATGATTCAAATGGTAGTCTTATAATTGACAGTATAATTTTTATTCAAACCGAGCCGTTATGAAAGGGTTAAAATTAAATGATAATAATATACGATACTTAAATAAACTGTTACTTTTAAAATAAATATGAGATTTTTCTCGATTATTTATAAAATCAAAAACCACATAGCAGCATAAATGTAAAAAAAAGTTTTTTAAATACTATAATAATGTTAAATATTTTTATCAAATAATTAAGTTATTTTACTGAAAATTAGTAAAATACAAATTTGTTTCACCTTATTTTATAAGGTTAAAATAATATATATATATATATATATATATATATATATATACTAAAAATTACTTTCTAACCATATATATATATATATATATATATATATGGTTATATTATATATATATATATATATACTTAATACGACTTTAAATTGATAGTAATAGTCAACAGTCAATTTAATATATATTTTTTCATATTTAACACGTTTTTCGTCACGTAATGTTTTTAATGCATTTTACTCAGAGGCGCCATATAAGTCACATTCATGTTAAAACTCCATTGAAATGTAATCGCTGGCGTACAGAGACTTTATTCGAAAAAAACAGCGCCACGTAGGTCACCGGTGACCTACGTGGCGCCCTTTTCAACAACAGCGTACGTCACCGGTGACCTACGTGGCGTGAAAAGTGGTGAGAACAATGTCATGTGAGATTCTTTTTGTTTTAAGCTTGTACGTGTATCAGTTGTTGAAGTACTTAACTTACGTACCTGAGTGTGTAAAGTATTTTTTAACGATGTTAATTACTCGTCATAAGAAAATGTTTCGCGCTAAACTGTTTCCAGTAAAGCTCGCGTGTGAATATAGCAAGTTTCAGTACTGAAGTGGGCTGGGACTTTGACAGTGGGCGGCGGGGAGGTGCAACTGGGTGGGGGGTGGTGGGCGGCTGCAAGGTGAAGAGGCGAGCTTTAGGTGGACTTGTGGGCGGAAGTTTATCTGAAACAATCAATGACTTCGTGATAAATACATTGAATTATAAAAAATTAAAAGTCTTATCAACTGAAAAGCTTTTTGCGACATAATTATAACTGTTTTTTGGTGGATATTTACAAAACATTTCAAAACTTTAATATTTATTTAATCAACATGTGCGGAAAAGATGGTCGCGGACTAATTTTGAATAATGAAATAAACATAGTTGTAAGAGTTCGTGATTCAAAGCCCAGCATAACCCGTATAATTTTCTTCGATATTGTTAAGAGAAATGTCATACAATATATTTTCTGTGAATATGTATTGACATCCATTGTCTTTAAAAAGACAGCAAGTCGCGGGTTCGTCACGTGACCACGTGGAGGAAGGATCCAGGAGCAGATTAGCAACACAAATAACTTATTTTTGAAGCACAATTCGCATTTATTTTTTAATAAAGACTTAATTTCATTGTCTGACCGGTATGACATTTTGCCGACCAGACGAGAGTTAACTGACAACTGCCGGAACACTGAGTCACTCCGCGCCGCCAAGACAATCGTGGCAAAAAAGCAAATTAAAGGTGACAGTTGTACCAACATGAAATGGAGCAACTGCCATAACAAATAAAATGGCGTATTCAAACGCCGCGTCATATTATATAATTAAAACTAACATTATAAGATGTGCATGTCAGGCGAGCGAACAAAAATATCAGACAAATGATCGATTTTCGAGGCTTTCCGGCATCAGCCTAAAAGAGCTATATCAAGCTGATATCAGTATGTGCGTATCAAATATTGAATATTTAGTAATAATTCTCGTAATAAGTCTGTAAACCTAATAAATTGGCTGTTTCTTTATTAGGTTTTGCATTCTATCATATAAATAATAACATTTCAAAAAAATACTATTATTTTCAATGGATCTACAAACAATATTTATGTGAAACTAAAAACAAGTCCAATTTGTCAAAGGAGTTGCAATTTGTTTAGACTTTTTATTCTGTCTTCAAGATTCTTGATAATTTCTAACTCCTTACAATCCCACAAAGAAAGCGCAAGAAGCAACCAAAATAAAACTCACACAATCCTAATATCAAGCGAGACAAAAGCTCTCACAGAGTAGCTTTCGATGAAATATATTATTGAAAAAGAAAACGTATGTTTAAGAAACTTCTTTTAAGCCAAGACCACATCACTTTTACTTACGCTCCCGAAGGATTATTTAAAGCTGTCTTTTATGTAAGTATTAGGTTGTTCGGAAATGCCAAAAGGGCGACCCAACGTAAACAACTTTATTCGTATCATAAACAATTTCGTTTTAACGAAAAAAAACTTTTTTTCTTAACATTTAACAAATACTCATGAATGGTTGAATGAGCTTTATTTAAATTTTCAGCAATTTTACCATTTTTTCTTTAATAAATACCTTCATTGTCTCTGCCTCATCGTCAACTGTCTTGCAAAGCGGTGTTCATCTTCAACATCTAAAATTTTGGATATACATTGTACAAACAAATTTTGAAATTGGCGTTCTGTCGTCAATACGTGTTCTCTATACTTGCTTCAACAATATTCAATTTTTATTATTATGAAAAAGTAAAATATGACAAATATGGTGCTTTTTCAAATTTATTATCTGAAAGACCATCAAAGAAAAATTACCGAGTACAATCAATAAAACAAAATATAAGACTTAAGTGTGAATTTAACTGTAAAACAATAAGTTTTATCTTGGTGAAAAATTAAATTACTTTCTAACCATACTAGTATAAGCTAGTATATGAAGTATTCTGTACAATGCTTTTCACAAGGCAGTACTTTGCTTAGTATGCGACTGTATGAAAATATATAAGTTGAGCAAGTAACGTGTACTGATATAAAATATTCGTTTGATGGGACATGTGTACTTAAACGTAAGGAACGAGAGTCTACCTATATACGAATATGTATGGTATATACATGTTCACGTAAATGTGGACTCTTAAAGCTTTCTTTACGTCTATCTGCAAGGGGCGAAGATTTTACACGATACATGATTTAAAAACGTATTTGAAAATATACACAGGTAGCAAAAAAAAAATGGCAGAAGCAACACACATATATTGTCTAATGTTATAATTTTTTTAAATTCATTATTTGAAGAGCATAAAGGTATATTTGTATATTGAACATCTCTAACATGTATATTGAAGTAATAAACTTTTTGAAATATTTACAAGACTTATTAGATATTTTGTATTATTTAAAAGGAATATACTGACTAAAAATATACTTAATATTATAATCAAATATTGTAATTTTTTTTTCCGATTTCAAGAACTTTAATTTGTGTGAAATTGACTCATTGAAAACCTCGTAAAAAGCCAGTTATTAAAAGACTATTTATAAACTTTTTGGTTGTTCAGTTGACTGGTTAACTGCTACTTTCACTTAATTAATAAAACCCAAAATTAATATTTAGTAGCCACAAACTCTGCATATCTGAAAGTACCGTGACACTCTTCGAATTCCATCGAAAAAGGCCTCTCTTTTTTAAGAGAATATCTGAAAATCTTGGTGAGGTCTGAAAATGAGAGAACTTAAGCGCCGTAATCGATGATTCCGTGATGAGCTAAATCAATAGATGTCGTACAAAACTTTTTCGGTGTAATCAGTTCTTTTACTTACGAGTATATGGAGCTTATTTGTCCATCACACAATTAGTAAATATCACATTATGTAAGCTATAGACGTAGAGGTATATCTCAAAATTTTACTTAATATCGTGAGCCGAAAAAAAACATTTTAACACTAAAACATTAAATTCGATATGCATATATAATAAACTGAAACAGCTGTATATAATTTAAGCAAGCGGTACACTAGAAAGGTTGTAATATTAAGTACATTCCTCCCCCAGTTTGAAGGAAGAACACCATGAAATTGTAAGAGAAGCGAGGTTGGTCGGTCTGTTTTAATATGTACTTGTTCAGGGTTTGTTTCACCCAAAACCCTTTAATTTAATTCGACTAAAGTATTCCGGGTGAGCAGGATTTGAACCTTTGAGCTATGAATTGTGCGCCAACACACTTATACTTGGACGCTCGTACACGAAACTTGTTATGTTATACTATTGCAATAAGCTTTAAAGCAAGCGAAAAGTATACGAATACTGTTTAGATATACAATACATTTGTTATTTTCATAATAACCATGATTTTACATGTGCACTTTTTTAACAGTTTTTAAGGTTTTAAACGTTTTTAATTGATGTGAATTTTTCAATATGTATTTTTTAACATCGATAAAAAATACTCCGATCCATATATCAATTTGTTTTTATTTATTTTTTTCAGATTTATTTATAAAATACGCTAAATTTCAATTAACAATGATTTTCACGTGGACCTGAAATTTTTCATTGTTGATTTTATTTTTAAATTAATTGATTTTTTAAGTCTCGAATTCTGTATTTAATTGATTTTTGTTGACTAATTGAAATAAATATAATATTAAGAATATGCCGTCAAAACGGCATAGGCGCTAACAAATAATTAATTAAACATATATGATCATTATTACGGAAAATTATTACAGTCTACTAAAGTTACATTTTATACTTTTTAACCTTAACCAAATTTATTTAACCATTTATATTTTAATAGTCGTATATGTTTTATTTACTATATCATAGAAATATAGGAATTCCAATACATTACTTCAGAAATAAAAATTTCAAACCAATATAAATGCTATACATCTTTAATTAAAAACTAGCGAAAAGATCGCGGCACTAATAGTAACATGAGTGTATCTCAATTTTCTCTACAATGAAATTTCGTATTTCTGGAACAAAAATAATAATGTGCCGTTTCACATATTTACTCTAATTCAAATATAATAACCATGTGAGTATATGTGTATGTATCCCCTTGCCGCACGATTTTCACGGGTAGTTTTCCTCTCTTTAGACGAGAACATTTGTACATTATTGGAATATTATATATTCATAAGGCCTCTTTACTTTTTTCCTTGTAATACGGACCGACGTGCGGGCTTTAGCTCCCCTTTTTCCCCCTTTTCGCTTCTCTTTTGCTCCCTTTCAAAGCGGCTTTGCTCCCCTTTCAGGGAGGCACAGGTAGAGCGTCCCCCTTCCCGGCCCATGAAATAATAAGTATCTGGTTTTCATAAAAATACCAAGATCATTGTTTTTGCTTGCGACCCGTTATGTCGCAAGTACACCTCGAGGATGATAGCTAATTTCAGAGGAAAATGAAAATCGCACAGTCGCATACATTCTCATTTGGAACGCAGGTAAATAAGCTTTTATTTAAGAGCGGAGAGTGCTTGCTTCAGGGGCTAGCTTGATTCAAATGATTTTTGTTTATATTTATGCTATTTACAATTGTTAGGGAATTCGATGACTAGTCCGATGCTCTCAAGACGTGAACAATATGTAAGTTATGGAAAAATAGATGTATTGATACTTGTTAGACAGGTATCTATAAGAAACTTTTTATAATGACGGGAGATCACTACCTGGAGTAGATATTGGAACAATAAATAAACTGTAGTTTATATTAAAAAAAAGATTTTATTGTTACTCTATAAGATGTTGGTTATTTCATATTACTGGGTGTACTAAATTTGAATAAAATATTCACAAATCTTGATTTTGTTACATGTTTAAAAAAGTAGTTATTTTGTACGAAATCGTTCTGTATTTTATTTAGACAAATAATGAACGGGTCTGCGTTTTCTTATTTGATCATTTATTAAGTTAATAAAACATTTAGTTACAAAGACGTGACTTATATATTGATTCAGCATATAACTAAATTTGTGTGTTCTTGTGTTGAAATTCAATATTATCTATCTATCAAATATACGCATAAAATACTTATAAGATAGTTTATTCAAAATATTAAAATAATTTATTTTATTCCATTTAATGCATACATCCAACCACATTAATAAAATACTAACTATTTACTCTTAAAGTAAAAAAAAAATAACAACCCTTACTCCTGAAAAAAGCGTCTAAAAAAAAACTCTTCAGATTTATTTTTAATCGAAGCCTTTACAGACGATACTAATTACAACCGACTGATCATTTCTAAGCTGTGCCTAACCATTAACTTGACATTATTTTTATATGAACATGTAAAAGTATATTTTAATAAGAATTGTTTTTCTGGATACTTATTTTTTAATAACTTAAAATCTAATATAATTACATATATTATTTTTAAATAAAAAATATATATATGCATGAATTGCTTGAGCACTTATCCTCAAATAGTTGAGGCCTCAGAACTGTCAAGATATATAGGATACCCTAAAAAAAAGTGAAATATAAGCGCTCAAATATGCCACGGTTAAAAAAACTACCTTCCCAGTAAGCACGTCTGATTTTCTTTGTCCAATGGAAAATATTCACTGAAAGTAAAAGAAATCACATGAAAACAGGTGAAAAATAAGGCAGCTGATAAGAATTTTATACAACCATATGCTCCTGAGGTTGTTTATTCACGTGAGAGAGCTTACAAGGTAGTTTTTAATACTACATTTGGTTAAGAGACAAAGTTGAACCTGGTTGAGATACACTAAGGACGCCGCAGCAGAGCATAACCTAAGGCTACTTTTTTTTAAACCTTCGGTCTCGCATGGTTCTAGAAGGCCATTGGAAACTATACATGCAATGTACTTGGTAGAGCTGCGAAAAGCCGAGCTAACATGGGATGAGGTGATAGAGATGATATTTGTATGCTTTCAAACATAAATTGAACGTACATATAGTGTGCTCAAACACGGCTTATTAAGTTGTTAGCATATCATAAGTCAGGGGTACCCAAGCAAGCGCAGTACGTCCACGCTCTAATGTTCATAACAGAACATAGCTGTAAGAAAAAACGGTTTAGCGTAAACAATGCTTGCACATCTAGAGGGCGGCCCCTAATCTGTTTCCCGATAATGTGCGAACAGCTCGAGGAGTCTCGCTCCCGCCCGCCCGAACAATGGTCCCACACACGCCCACCTACCGCCCACCTCCCGCCCACTTGCGCCCGCCCGGGCATTATTCTGATAAGAAGGAGACTGGAAATTAATACATCATTATGTCAGTCCCATATCTGGGCGGAGGCCGCCCCCAAACTGGCGGCATTGGACGTTTCAGCGAATGTTTTCAGCGACTAATCTTTCAGCATACTAAATTTCAGCAATGTATAATAACTTTGAATTGAGCTCGATGCAATTCAAAGGGTTCTTTTGGGTTTCAGATAACCCAGACCCACAATACTAAACTATAAACATCTTGTCAGACTTATGAGGCTACACTTAACGCAATAGCTGTTAATTCACAAAATAGCACACAGCTTCTTGCGAATATAGGTCTAACTGTTACGTTTATTTGGCTTCGTGGACTTTGTGGCATCCTGGGTTACGAAAAAGCCGACTAACTTGCCAAAAATGGGTGGAAACTAAGCACAACACCCCATTGCGCACAACACCACATATCAAGAATCATCTTCTGGAGGAATAACCAAATATTTTTTCCATCCATCGATAATTTATTGACGTGGAAAAAGAAGACTTCCGTAGACTTTCATCTCACGCAAGCGTTAACTGGACACGGAATATTCAGAAAGTTCCTAAAAAGGAAGGCCTCTCTTTTTGCGATAATTGTCCGTGTGATCCAAGCATATTATAAGACGCACAACAGACTGTAAGACGTTGTCTGATTAAGTGCATCATTCTTTAGAACCGAAGACGTTTTTAATGTTGTCGTCTAGGGGTCCCTGCCATTTTTCGGGAGCACCTTCCTAAGCTGATGCTTGGTTAGAACGATCCCTTGCTGTTGAATTATATCAAACATATTGTCGGAATAATACGCGCAGTTACAGTACGAGTATAATTTTCTTAGAATACATTTTTTTCACACACATACGTTTTTTTGATCGGAGATCATTCTACATATTTTATATTATAAAATAAAAATATACCGAAAATGCCGTTTTTTACTTGTCATGCTTGAAAGAGCACCAACCAAAAAACACTGGATAGAATCAATCATTTTTTCACAATCAAGCCATTCTATATGAACTCTTAATATATATTAATAAAGTACATGCTCTGCTTGAAAGAATTAAATAACACAATTGGATTTTAAAAACCTATCAACCTGTTCACTGATATTCTGGTTGAATTTTATCTAAGCCGTCCCAGTCCTGCGTCCACCCACCCCTCCCCCTAGAATGCTGTATGCCCGCCTGTGATATGGGTAATAAATTCGGCTTTTCTTTTTATGGCGGCTGAGCGGCGGTGCTCCCTGTCCGGGCGAGTGTCTCAATGCCTCGGAGGACCGTACCGCTGTAAAGAAAAACGACTCCAAACGATAATTCACTTTGAAACTCTAGCATCCCTACATACTCTATCTTTCTCTCTCTGTCACTCTAAGCTGTCTACTAGGAGAGCAAACACTAAAAATTGCATTTTTGCTGAATCATTCACATCATTGTCAGTTTTTGTACTATTATGTAACTATTTTTTTACTGTATTTATAAACATCTTTTTTTAAAAATATTATTATGATTTATAATTGATCTTTTAGTAAATGATTTAAATTTCAAATTAACTTTGAGAACAACTTTGAATTTGTGTTTTTAAATTGTTTTAACATAAATTGTGTTCTTAGTGAAAATAGTAACTCATTTCATATTAACTCGTAATTAATGAATCAGTATTTTTTTAATTATTTCGATTTTTTCGATTGATATTTCTTGGTGGAATTCCATAATATCAGATATAAAATAAAAGATTCTTTAGAATTTATTCCACATATTTTTTTTTTTGGCGACATGTTTCAGACAGTTTGGATGGCCATTTTCAAGTCAATTAGTAAAAATTTTGTTGGCTCTATATAAAGCAAAGGAATGAGCGAAAAGGTGTATATGAATTTCGTGATGGGTATATGTGGTTTTAAGAAATCATTAATGTATGAGGGAAATTATTGATGTTACAACAAAATAATATTTATAATTACAAAGGCCATTAAAAAACAATTATGATGTAAATGTTAAAAAATATATATGTTGAATAAATTCTAAAGAATCTTTTATTTTATATCTGATAGTATTTTTTTCCACTACTTGTTTATTTTTATTTTGAAGTAACTTTTGAAATAACGTTTATAAATTTTATAATTTATTATCAATAATTGCATCATTTATATTGACATTACTTAAAATATATATCATAAAAATATGTTTATATATTATCAAAGTGGCTTTGTGATTTTGAATAAAAGTATAGTGCAAGACATTTTTTTTTTAAAGTAATCTGGGAATAGGGCTTCTAGATATAAAATTTATCGATATAAAATACGCAATTTTTAATTACCTTATTTAGAAGTAAATTTATATTAAAATGTACAATAAAGCCTTCAATATGAATCGCACATTCATCAAAACTTATTTAATATATTTTTTGACATGTATTATTATAACAATGTAGTAAGTACATTGTAGTTAGTATTTTGAAACAATCATTTTATTAAATGAAATGGCCCCTGACTTTTTATTTAAATAAATTATGTACACTAAAATCCATGATTATAAAAAAATTAAAATACTCAAATCCATTGCATTTGGGGATACATTATTTTTTGCGAACACGTAATTCATTTTAAATTGAAGTAAATAATCAGGAATCATGATCATTTTTATTGAATATTATATTTAAAATTATTTGAAAATGCTCAATAAAATACAATTAAATTTATTTTAATACACTTTTAAAGTAGTTGAAAATATTATATTACTGTAATTAAATATCTATCAAAGATTTTTCTTCGAATACACTCTCAAGCATAAAACTTTCTGTTGCTCTTCTTAATTTCAACAATTCAAATAATGCATCTCTCACGTGACGTGTGTCAAATCAAAAACCTGATTAAATTCCCAGCCCCTCGCGCAGCGTTTTCCGTCACTTTTTGCTTGCAATCAAAGCCTGACGGCAACTTCCTAAAACTGCCATATTTGTTAGATTAACGAGCCCTGGATGCGGTTGTAATTAATGCAGGTTCGGGACGTCCCCCGCCCAGAGATTCAGCCAGGAAGAGAAGGAGTGGATACCAGGATGCCTCCCCAGCCACCTAAGAAACCTCCGTTAACCTTCGATTACCGATACCTCAAAATATCGATAAAGGACGCCACGAGGTGCAAATATACCCCACTCCCAACTGACTTTATTTTGATAATGTTGTACTGATTCAGCCATTTTATGTATGAATATATGTGTTTTGTTTTATCTTTTTGTTATCAATGTTATTTACCTTCTTTTACATGTTTTTTTTGCACTTACTGAAACACGCAATGATAGCTTCTTCTTTATTATTTTCTAAATATGTTTTGTAATATTCCTAATACTTAGGAAACCACTCAATATATACATATATAAAACAACTTATATACGTACAAGTAATAGCAAACACCATTTACGTGACACTTCTTTCATTAGTAAATTTGATAAAAATAAACGGTGGACGCAAAGGTTCGAATCGAGAACTTTATACTACTTGTATAATCGTATTGGGCGAAAAAATAGACATGGCTTATTACTTAAATTCGTGGTTTGAATTCTAATATCTAACATTTATTTTTCTCTTACATATAGACGAAAGAAATGTCATATGGTCAGTATATAAATAAATAATACTGAAAGTGGTGCTCTAACAAGGTGTAATGTGTTTATCTATGTCATATTGAAATGGATTTTAAAATGAATGATAGAGATATCATTATTTATTAAATATACATATAGTATACATAAAATTCTTTTAAAACGCGTCAATCCAAGCACAAAACGGCAGAAGCGGGATGCGAACCGCGGACCTTGGAAACCAACTATGCCCAGGTATTCATACCGCTCAGCCGACTTGGCTATTGCTATGCCTGGACCAACTAAAGATATCATTAAATTTATTTATCATTACATTATTATCCAGTATCGTGGCATCAATAATATTGAATAAGTATAAACCATGTCATCTTTCATTATTGGTCATACTCACACAAATACTGTAGCAAATTTCCAATGACAAACAACAGAACTAAGTGTCAATATGGGAAACACTAAATTAAGTTGTAATTTTAAACGAAATTTTTGCTAAAATAAATGTTTAGGGGTTAGATATTACCCCGCTCAGTAACAGTGAAGAAGCTTCATAGCCATCCCTTCTTCTCTTATGTACTCCTATACCGTCCGAACGTTTTGCTGCCTCCCCATGGGGCTGGATGCTGCGCGATATATCGAAAGTGTTAATAAGAACTTTGTCTATACAATGTCCTGTAAGACGCAGTAACCCTCGGCTGAGAGTAGACTTTGAAGGGGATCTTGCGAAGATTTGAAACACCCCCAATAGTTAACTACGACCGTGATGGCGTTATAGTATCCTGATAGATGAAATTAGTTAGTTATTATGAACATAGTTGTTTTAACAACTGATACACTTACGAATTCAATGCATCTTATATTACGTTTCTCTCATCAATTAATTGAAGAAAATAAACGTTAACTGCAGAGATTCGAACCACAGACCTTGTACACTTGTACAATGTCCAGTTTTATCCTCCAATGAATAAGCAAAGTAAGGTTTTAAATATGAGCTAATGGATTTTGCATCACTCTTCAATAAAACATTTTTTATATTTTTGGTTTCTAATTTGGTAAATACATCATTTAAGTGGATGTGCCATGTACATACATTTAAATACTGTCGAAATATTGGAAAAGAGTAATTCACCACACAAGGCTAAACCCAAAATCCACAATACCAAATCTGGCCTTGGAAACCTAAGAAGTTATTTACATACATTTAATTAAATTTAATTAAATAAATCAACATACGAATTAATCTACATTCTAGATAAAATAATCATTGTTTAAGATTATATATTTTATGTTCCATTTTTTTAATTCTACGATTATATTGTCACTCTTAATGGCTACGCAAACGTGTGATACTAATTGAACGATTGTTCAACTTTTAAATATATATTTTCAAATACTGTTTTCATTGTTATAAGCAATACCTACATTAAAAAAATTAAAATGCGGTATGGGCAGAAGGTAGTTATTGAAATCATTATGTTTGTATATCTCTGTTTGTATTTAAGTGATATTTTTTTTCTTTCATATCTATCGTGTGGGTATCTTTTTATATCAATATCAATAAAAATAAAGAAGTACGTTATATTTTGAATATAAGTAATCGATTTTAGTGGAAGACTTTCATTTTTGGTATTTAAAATACATAATATGTACAGGTATATATTTTTATAGTCATTTATGTTCATTTACTCGTTCATTAAACAAGACGAAGATGAATTGATCTTTGTCATATACACATTTTTAATCGTAACAAATGGTCTTATTCTGATATGTAAAGCGTTCAAGGGTAAACCGACACGAACATATTATAAAAGATAACAAAATTTAATTGGACAGATGACTAAGAGAAAACGCAATGTGACTATTCAAATTCATATAATGGCCGCGTCACAAAAATCACTTTATGTAGAGTGGGAACATTTGAACCATATGGCTCCGAGGGGGAAGTCAATTGTAGTGGAAACTGTACTTGATGAGATCGGTTCTGACCAATTAAACTGTCCGCTGCAAGAAGTTTCTCAAATTATTGGAATCGTTTGTTGCAACCCTTTGATATAACATTCAGATTCGGAACGACAGATAAAAATACTAATAAAACGATATGCAGCAAGTAAAATGATAATACCTTTTAAGCGTTTATAAAGTGGATTAGAAACAATTAAAATACAGTGCTACCTCGACATACAAGTTTAATTCGTTCCGCAACCTTGCTTGTATATCAAATTACTCGTATCTCAAAGTGTCATTAAATAGCTCCGGTGAACGACCAGTTGCGACTTTTTCTGGGTGTTTCTTACTAAGATTGCCCGTATCTCAAATTTTGCTCGTATTTCAAAGCGAAAAATCGCTTGCTCGACTTCTCGTACCTAAAAAAACTCGTATGTTGGGGCACTTGTATGTCACTTTATTTAAATCTCGTCATTAATATTTAACAAATTTTAACATAAAATATTTTTGTTAACGATATTATTAAAATTATTTATTTTAAATGAGAACATACAAATTATTAACTAATATGATATGAAAAGGAATCGAATAGTTATTTTACATGTTATACAGTAAAAATCAAAGAATATAGTTGGTAATCAATATATTTAAAATACACAGGAGAACATAAGTGTCGAGCATAAATCTTCAAAAAGTATTTTCAGCATATTATATTTTTAGAACGTGTTACATACGAGTATATGTAAATAAGTTGGTACGTATGGAACATTGTATCGTATCAAGAGAATCGTTTATCTTGTCGCCAAATTTGACCTAACGCCGTCGAATTATAATGTTAGACAAAAATGCTTCTATTATCCGTGGAGGAAGCTCGTCCGGAGCTCATCATCCATCATCCTACCCCTGGGTGGGGGTCCACGTCTCCCCCACTCGCCCAAACGGGGCTAAGACCCCGAAAACACCCCCCGGACGAATTAACTCTTTCGTACGGCGCAGTTACGCCTATATGAACGGGTAATGATCGCTTTATGTAAAGTAGTTTCGAAGACGTGAGTGATGATTTGAGTAAATTAATTATAACTTACAAAAAACATTCCATATACAATAATATTTGATGACCACGAATTGCTGCCACTCAATTTTATCTCTTGCCATTGTATATACTTCTTCCAAGACATTTCAATTTCAGTACCTGATAGTACACCTAGAAACATATATGTATGGCCTTCAGGGCAATATTACCTCATTTTTTAAGAAAGGGATTTTTAAAAAGTTTGCATATTTAGCATAACGCTTGCAAGGCTTGGACCATTTGATCCTAAAAGGCGGCTCAATTAAAGGTACAGGTATTTATTTCGATTGATTGACTTAAACAAGAATTTAAAATATTATTGCAGCATAGTTTTTTAAGTTGTGAAATGTGTATTTTTAAACTTCAACGCATATTTATGCAATGAAATCTGTAACAACAGTTTTGATACTTTCATCATCATCATCATCATCATCAATATGCCAGCTCCCCTAACTGGAGCATATGGCAGTCACGAACTGACGCCATAATACTCTGTCAACCGTCATGTGTTTTGATACTTTTGGCTACTTTAATACATGGTACAAGATATTTTTTTCTTGAAATGACCATTATTCTTCATAAAAATGCAAATACGGTGCGTCTCTGCTTTCCTAGACCAACATGCTCTCTACTACCACCCCTAAATCCCTGCCTCCTGTCCAATGGGAATGAGGACGGTGTTCAGCAAAAACCCTGGACCACCCTCATTACTCCCATCCAGCATCCGCCCCCGCCCAGCATCATTCATCACCGGCAGCCGCCCTCAACCCTTCCGACACTTGGAGAACCACCCTTCTTCGGTTCTTCTAACACGCACGCATATCCAATTCGGCAATGGACGATATACCGGTAACCCGTATAAGACTACTGGTATAACCGTATTTACTTTGGATGAGTAAGTACAAAACCTGATTTGTTCAAGCAAATTACAACACTATAGATACCTGCTTTTGTCGTAATATCGTAATAACAGTACAAAAGTACTACTTTTAACAAATACCTTGAAAATAAAATACACATAAAAGTGAAATATATTTATTGAGATTTTGAATGTCAATATTTTTTATTTATTTATGAAATATATTTGAAAGAATTTTTTCATGAAAAGTTAACAAAATCAAAATATATAGTTTTATTTCACGTTTATTTTTAAGTGATTTTACATGCCTTGAAACATTCTACATTCATATTCCAAAATTTTCAGTGAGTTACTGTAACGTTAAGAAACAGTGAAAGCTAATAGGCATTTTCATCACATGCAAATGTACATAAATACCATTTTTTTGACATATCATTCATCAATTAATCAGACAAAAAACGCCGAACGTGAAGATTTTAAGCGTAGACAGCTTAGCTATGTATTGTTCATTGCACTTTATACTTAATACTGATATAATGTCACCACCTCCGCATCTATAAGAACTAATACTTAATACAATTTTCACGTGTGTATTTAAATTATTTTTCTTATATATCTGTTCTTTATCTGGAGCATATGGTCACCGCAAAAGGTTTGAACCATTTGGTCCTAAGAGGTGGCTAAGCACAAAATTAAATACTTTAGTAAAACAAACTGACGATTAAACTAAATTAGTAGAGAAATATTCATTAATTAGTTAAATTGTATGTCTAGTCGTAATTACAAGAAGCAAAAAGAGCTGAAAAAAGTTTTGCAAGCATGGGTAAATTAAGTGTGAGCATTAAGCGTAAGTAATACTAGTATGTAAGCGTTTAATATTTTTATTCATTGTTATTACTTTAATATGAAAATATTGAACTTTCACTGAAACCATGCTACAAATCGGAAGAAAAATAATTCATAAAAATAGCATTTTATCACCTTCTTCATTTGCAATTTTATTTAACTGTAATTATGTATAATATTGATTCTGAAATTTATGTTTTAATTTTATATGTAATTGCAACGTGTAAGAATATTTTATTTTTAAGAGAATTTTCGGCACGTGCGTAAGTTCGCAAAAATAAATCAATGTCATAAAATTTATTAGCGATATGGCTAACATGATTGCCTGGCATCGGGCCGATGATTTTATTCATTTATGCAAATTTATTTTGGATGTTCTCAGCCAAGGCGGAGACGCTCTTGTATCAAAGACGACCCGTGGTCGACCAAGGGAGGGCCAAAGCCTTGGAACAGGACCGCGTTCGGAAACATAACAAAAAAATATATATTTAAGAAGCCTTAAATCACAACTGATATCCCCCGTTAATCAAAAGTGACTCCATGTCACCGGGATCATCATCGAAACGCGTGATGAATGATTGAGGAGCAGGTTACTAAGTAAAGAACTTGTCGAGAGCCGCATCGGCGTTTATTTTAGGTAAAAGAAGACTTACTGAATTCGGTAGCCCCTGCCCGGGTCAGAACACTATTTATTCCATGACCTCCGGGCAGTGTCTGGGCCGTGGTTCGAATTTACTGCGCCGAACGAGCTTAGTAGCCACTTGGTGAATAAATGGCACTCCACGTGACAGGACTTGTCAAACTAAACAAAATGATGCCTGTAACGCCGCGTATCACAGTTACGTAAATCTAAAACATAGAATTACATTTTTATACATGCGTGTTGGACGAGCAAAATAAAATAACAGATCAAATATCGTACATCGATGCTTTTCGGCACCAGCCTGCGAGGGCTTTATCAAGCTGATATGACAAATTTACTCTTGCTTTTTCGTGGAGCTTCCCTTTACGTTTGTGCTCATAGGAACTGATGAAGCCTACATACATTGCGAAAATGCAGTATTCCAGCAAATTAAGCATAGTTTAGTGCGATCGATTTTAAAACAAGGCACTTAAAACTTATCTATCTCATATTACAACGGATCTCAAAGTAAAAGCTAAAATGAAGCTATTACTTTGATTTTCGACAGTCGCATTTGACACGTACTCGTATGTTAAATAAAAGTAACTCAAAAAATAATTTAACAAGTTATGTTTTGAAAATAATGAATTTATGCTTCAAGTGTGTTAGATATATAATGTCTCTTGACCCACCGGGAGCGGTCCTGTCCCAAAGTGGGCGGTAAGGACAAAGTTGGAGTTTGATAAACGTAACCGAAGTTAGGGCGTTGGTCGTCTGTCCCGCAGGGGGCGGGGGAGGGGCGGGTCGCCAAATGAGTGGGGGCGGCTTGTGGAGGGGGGGACTAGCATGGACGGCCTGTTTGGTCGAAAGGGGGAGATATGACTATATACTCGCAAAGTCCTGAAACATACATCTATATAACAGTATACGATTACACGTGCTTGCTGGCGATTTTTAATTGTCAGCAGATTTCAATTTTGAAACTTACCTATCTAGTATATACACTTGTACATGCTTTAGTAATCAGATTCTTGAGAATCATTTAAATTCACTGAATTAAAGCTTTTTTGTATATTTTTTGTGCAAATAGTTATGGAGCTTTTTACAATTTAATGCAAGTAAATTACAGTGTACTGAAATTTTATGCGGCATTAGCATATTCGATGTTTTGTATTATAGTCTCGTATTCTTAAATTTAAGGCTAATAAAATAAACTTTGTAGTTTTTTGCAAGCAAAGAACTGAGTATTGTAGGAAACAAAAAATGTTTTTTTTTCTTTAGCACATTTTCTTTTTTCGCGTATTGGATAACCACTGTCATTTGATAATGCAATTATCCATCTTGAGTAGATGAAAACCTTGATTATTTTGTTAAATCTGTGGTTCATTTATGTATTAACACAAATAAAAGAAAAGACTTCCATGACAGTCACACACAATTGACCGCTTAATCTTAAGCATCAGAAAATTTCATTATTTTGTAAAATGCTAAATATTCTTTGACAACTAATACAAAAAATAAAAACTCGCAACTTACACAAAATTAAATAACATTTCTCTCATCAATACATCGCAGAGCAATAAACGGCAGACGCGGGGATTAGAACCATGAACTTTTACAACTATATTCATTTTATTTATGCTGCCAGTCAAGAAGTTAACACGTTTTGTATACATATTTTTAATACAATGTGCATTTTTTATAACTGTATACTTAATTATTATACGGTCGTACAATAATTAAGAGTCAATGATTTAATTTATTCACAAGATTTTTTTTACAGTTTTAACAGATTTCAGTTTCCATGATTTGCTCCGTGGCTGGATGGGGAGCTTTCGTTGCAGGTGTCAAGTGACTGCAATTCGAATCCCCTTCCCGTTCTTTTCATCGCAGGGCCTGAAAAGCTAGGATCGTGCTCATATTTATGAGATGGCCACGTTTTTAATAATGGTGATCTAGAACGCGATATCGCAACGTATCTACTACTATTTCGATGCTACTACATTTTAATGACGAAGATAAAAGTTTAAAACATAGCGCATCGTTAAGAAGACTTTCTTGTTTTACTTTGTGAGGTGGAAAAAGCGAAGTCGATGTTAGACGCTGAAAAGATGTAAATTCATTTGAGTATAAATTTTATAAAATTCGACAATTGTCTAACCTATACTTAATATGACAAACAACAATATAATACTTGTATTTTTGTATAAGTGCGATTCTTATTAGATAACCGAAGTTAACATTAAAAAAAACACCAACATTTAATGCGGTTCAAAGATTAGATGAGTTGCTAACCGCATGTCATTAATAAGGTTTAATCTAACCTTAGAAAATATGACTTAAACCTCAGCAGCATTTGGCTTATTTTTAGATATCCTTAAAAATCCGATAGACAAATTAATCAAAAATATGTCTCGCTTACTATAACTGCTATCACATTGATTTTTTAATCTTCTGGATATTCGTGACAATCATATGTTCCACTTATAAGAGCTATTAATTTTATAAATGTAAATCGATGTTAATTATTCAACATTGAAATGTTTTTTTTCCATCTTTTGTCGCTTACAAGTCTTTTATGTAATATGGAGTAGGGTTCCTAGCACGGTAGATGACTGGTACCCAGTGGATAAAGTTTTCTCTCCCTTGACTGGCCGCGGGGAGGATGCAGGAGACCTCCCCGCAACGTCACTCCTTAGACGTCCAAGTCTCCAAGTGTGCCTCATACTCTGGACCCTGCATCAGAGATCGGCAATGTGACATACAGGCAAAGTATACGCAACAAGTATTTAAGTATTTATATAAGACTGATAATAAGAAGATATTTAAGACTGATAAT
Organism: Glossosoma conforme; assembly: GCA_022606575.1. NCBI lineage: Eukaryota > Metazoa > Arthropoda > Insecta > Trichoptera > Glossosomatidae > Glossosoma > Glossosoma conforme. The sequence continues at coordinate 1,278,661 of JAGTXR010000030.1, forward strand.
GATGAACAAGACATTGATAGGTTGCCGACGTTGCCGTCGCTGTTGCCTTTCGCGTATCAATGGTAGGGTTAAGGAGCTCCTTATAAACAATCCCAGGCCTCGAGAGTAGTGCCGGCTCTAGACACTGCGGCGTCCTAGGGCAATTTTTTTCTGGAGCCCCATATTTCATGTATTTAAAATATATATATATGAGACAGATTGCCCTCGGCGCCTCTAGCTCATTCGACGCCCCAGGCCACTGACCCACTGCGCCACCCCCTAAAATCGGCACTACTCGAGAGCGTCGAGCTAGTTATGTGATCGATACTTAAAAAAAACTTATCTAATAAGCACAAAAAAAATGTTTCTTATACGGTTTTCTGCCTTGAAAGTCTAAACATTAAATTCACATTTAAATATCCATCATAAGCTTAATAATTTACAGCAATTAACACTAAACAATTCAAGTTCAGCATATGATCAGGCTATAATAACGATGACGTTATTAACTGTCAATTCTTGGTAAAACTACCTTGTTGTAATTGGTATTTAAGGTTAAAAAATTTTTTTTAACAAATTTGAATATTTAGTAACATTTTACTTTTTTATTTAAAAGACTGCACGTGATTTTAATTCAAAATTATCAATAGTGACATATTTTTTTACTGTCGATTGTAGTTGCACTATTAAAAAAATAATTATATGAATCGACAGATTTAAAAAGCTTATTATGTATGGTTGTTAAAGCACAAAAACATTATCTTAAATAAAAAAATAGATTATTTTTAAGGTTTCTTATCTCTATTGGTCCTCCTCACCCAACACAAAGGAGTGTCCTTCCTTTCTTTTGATTGTAATTAATTCCGAGGACGATAGAAGATCACGATCCTTGTCTCCAACGCAGTCTGGATGCGGCTCCTTTGTACTCGTTTCTGAGATGACTTCCTTTTATCGACAATGTGTGGATATTACCCATCAGAAATTTACAAATTTATCTTACAAATTTAAAATGTCACATTACAAATAATATTATTACTATTATTAAATATAATTATATTTTTTACTTCCATATCCCTTTCATTTATCCATAACATCTTCTAAGACATTTCTGTACTATAGTTATATAATAGTTCAAAAGTATATATAATAATGGTCTATGCAGAAACATAGCAGAAGCTCAAGGTCTTAAAAGGACAGGTGCTGTAGTATCGGAAACATATTTTGGGTGATTTTTTACTGATTTTTTAAATAAGATCGTATATTCACCCTATCACTGCGTGGTTTAAGCCATTAAGTCTTAAGAGGCGGCTCAACCCGACAAACGACATGCTTAACACTAGTAATTTTATTTTAAATTAAAATAAAGACCATGTTTTAAACCTGGACGTTTCAAATGATCATGAATGGTCGAATTTTTAATAGAGAATTCAGTCGATAAAATCTCTCAGCGATTTAACGGCTTGAATCAATTTATGGCTTTATCGTGTCTTCACCAGCCTGCTTTCCAGAACGTCGTGAATCTTCAACAACAAAATGGTCAAATTTTTAATGCCAGTTTGGCACTGGTATTTTGTCAATGCATTTTCTAAATTCACATCGGATACTTTTTTGTGATAATAAATAGGTAGAGCATGCCGAAAACGCGACAAAAAATAAAAACGACTGCGTAGAATCAATAGAACTTTATCGCAATAAAGTTTTGTTGTATCTTCTAAAAATATTTAATTATTATGTCACTGAAGTTCGTAATGAAAAAATATAATATATTTTTTTCTTTTCGGAAAAACTAATGATAAATGTTACTTTCTGAACAGCGTAATTCTATTAAGAAATAATGTATCACAAGGAAAACGTGAAATATCTAGTTCACATAACCGTGTGTATTTGTACATATGTGAACTTCACATAGAATACGATACTTGGGCATTTAGAATAAGAGATCCTGCCAGCTGTAGCGGCCAAAAACCATAGAAACAAACTTCTACGTCGAACAAAGTAAACACACATCCCCAAACTTCTTCCCAAATGAATTACCGATCTTGTAGCCGCGCTCCGGGCCTAGCCTTATAGAAACTTTCATAGACATACACAGTTACAGTTTGAGAGACACGTGTATGTGAAGTAGTACTACTATTACTTACAATAACACAACTTTCGCGTACGCTACTGTAATACTTTAAAGTAAGTCCCAATTCGTATTTAATAAAAAATAAAAAAACTCCAATATTTGATTCCTTGATATGTTAACTTGTTAACTTAATTCACATACTAGTATATATTGGATTTATTTAAGCATATATAATGCCCATTGTAATCGCGACTATAGAAACGTCATCAAAATTTAGTAACATCGGACGCATATCACAAGTTGAACGGGTTTCGGTTTATTGCTTAGTGTGTACTATTGATCGAATTGAGCCGTCCTTTAAGACCAAATGGTCCAAGCCTTTGGAGCGTCGGAATAATCTTACGAACTAATTAATGACTCATGTTTACATTACATGTAAGCTTAACCAGTAATAAATGGTAAAATAACGTTTTAATATAGTTCTTGTAAAGAAAACTGTTAGTAGTCGATAGCCAAAATAAAAAGAATAACAAACTACGACAATAATTCCACAAAAACATAATTCAAGTACTTAATAAATCACTAAAATTTTAAAAGTACTTAATTCATAACCAAAAAATGGAATAGTATCATCAAAAACATTCGTCTTTCGATTTTACACTCTAAAACACGCTAAAATATGCCTTAGATTGGAGATGTCCTTGGAATTGTACCCTGGTGATCTTCGACTACCATAGATGGTGGCAAGTGGACAGTTTCAACATGGTATTATCATTGCTCGATATCATAACTACAAATACCTCACTTGTACCTAAGAAACTCGTACTCACAGGCTACGTATTTCTCTGAATAAGGCGTTATTAAAGATATTGAAGTACGTGGCTGGTCCCGCCCTTAATGATCTTTCACGTCAGTCCGCCCAAAATGGTTCCGGCCGCAAGAACTTGCTCCATCCAGGCGGTGCAGTTATGCTGTGTGTGGATCAAAGGCGTAACCTTAAAATGGGTACTCCTGAAAGCTCGCTTCTTTACTTCACCAAATACAATCACCAGTTATCTCATTTCTACTCACTGCTAGTTGTATCATTACATTCATGAACATAATCTTAATCTCATTCACGCGTTTCTGTATGTAGTAGTTTTCACTACGTTAAGAATACTTCCAAACTTCATCAAATACCATCAATAACCTCTATTTCTAATTCTGAAAATTCTCTTCTCTCTCTCCTAGTTTTTTATACATTTGTGAGTACAATCACTACGTTTTTTTTATTACGCACTTTTGTTCAGTTGCTACAATTGGTCATAAAGACTTCTTGGTGGGTCAGTTACTAACTGACCATTATCGAAATGAGAACATTATCAAGAATTTTCAATATCCTCAAATATAAAGTTGGCGTGACACATGAAAAATCAAGTCCAGTTTTATTGCACTTTTCAATGTATTATATTGCATTATATATATATAAAAATAATTGAATGATTCTCTGGTACTAAGAAATATCATCAATACGAGCCAAGTTTTCTCCAGTAGTTCATTATTACATAAAATAATAATACGTTTAAGAAATAAATATTTAAAAAAATTGAGATTTAAATGTAAGAATTCATTACAGATAAAATAATAAAAAAAACATCTTCGTATAATTAAAACGATGCGTAGAGTAGAGTGAGAAACACGATCCGTAGCAGGGTGAACTTTTTGGTCAAGTTAGGTTAGTGTAGGTGAGGTTAAGTTTGGTTAGTTCTATGTTCCGCTACTGCCCGTGTGCCTATAGTGAGGTGCCGCACCCAACCGCGACCGACCACTCCTGATTACTCGCCAAGGCGTCAAATCAAGACGCCTAATATGTACTCCCAAGCACTCCCTTCAAACCATCATCCCACGTGCTACACCCCTCGGATCTCACTTTCAGGAATAAGCTTGGCTTATCCACATCATACAGATGACTAAGAAAATCGGAACTAAATTATATTAGAATTGATAACTTTAAGTAATATAATGCCGAACTATTTTTTTTGAAACCAAATAATTCTCTAGCGTGCTTTTCTATCGTGTTGACGTTGATAGTTGGCTGTATATACAATACATTAATCGTCAAGTTTTGCTGTGTGTTTTTTCAGTTCTTGCTTATGTGTAATTGTCTAACATTCTGTTTATATATATGTATAACGATTAATATATTACAGTAAATATATTTTTTATTATTTTATTAACACATTTTTTATGTCTTATTTTTGTTTATGAAGTAATTTTTCATACATACAAGTTCAAGGATTTTCACAATGTTTGTACATTTTGCTTTTTTTTGTGAATAATTAAATTTCTTACCTAAAATTAAGGTTTATTATATTTGTCATGGCCAAGGGTCAGACTCTCCAACCGTCACAGAACCTCTTCCTTCTTTTACTGAACAAAGCTCTGCTCCTCCAGGGTTCTGGTGGGCGGATGACACTCCGAAGGGCAGGCAGCCCTATCTGGTGCAAGCGCCAGCATCTGATATCGCTGAAAGAAGATCAAATCACGTAATAGAGGAGGAATTGCATATTTTTCTTCCAATATCCATTCCATATCTAAAACATATTCTTTCAATCACCATTGTTCAAACCTTGTCTCAAAACATATTAAGAAAATAATTTATTTTAAATTTTTGATCAAGCAAATCAATTTAACTTCTTCATAGTGAATTATATCAGATTGTAATGTATTGAACTAACTATGGCATGATATACTCAAGTCCATCACAAATGCTCACTAGGTATTACTACAACATTACAGGTATCCTTAAATTTTTGATAAAGTGAGTCAATATAACTTCTCCACATTATTTTATCCCATATATATGTATAAAGGACTAGGTTTTACTAAAATATTAAAGGTATTTTTCAAATAATTGATCAAGTAAATCAATTTAGCTTCTCAATAAAAATAAGATCAACTATCATTAATTTAACTAACTATGGGTAAAAGATGGATAACTTAAGCCCATCAGGAAGACTTATCAAAATACAAGATTACAGCTATCTTTTATATCATTGATGAAGCAATTTAATTTAGCATCTCTTTACTCATTTATCCTACTTATTACGTCGTCTATTGGGCGGATTATGAATAAATAGACTATGCACCAACGGGAAGACAAATAAAGTCATAATACCTTAGCATTTATATCTTAATTGAATGTTATAGGTTTATTTGCTAATTGTTGTATTGATAAGCCTAATATACTTGTATAAAGGGCGCTCTGTCTTACCTTCCAAATTTTGGAATTAATCTCCAGAATTCCCGCCAAATTGAAATGAATGTAAAATTAGGTATAGTACTGAATGCTCGTTAATCTATTTCCCCCACCTTGGATCTGTAAATTTAATAAAGGTTCTTGTCGTTATTCTTCTGGGACAATTTCGCCTTGTTTGCTGCATTCTTTGGAATTCATTGCCATATTTAATGACGAACACGATATCTTTTTTGAATTTATAATTCTTAGAAGATAAAGTTTGGTAAAATAAAATGTACATTTGTGGATTAAGCGCTCATTCAGTAACTATCGAAATATTTACTATTTGCGGTTAAAAGTACAAACAATGGGCTCTTTTTCGATATAATTTGTTACGGAGAGTGGCGCGTGAAAACACTCATATTTGATATCATTGAATAAATTTATTCCAACAATCAATATATCGCTTAAAAAAGTATCAAGTAAATTGGGTAAAAATAACCGTAAATTAGTTAACGTTTCAAGACTTTGGCTTTACGCCACACCAGCAACATCACAGCTTTCTTTTGATTCATTGATCAAGCAAGCCAAATAAGCTTCTCCGTATTTCCCTATCCCAAATTGTCGTGTATCGGGCGGACTATGGGCGGACGATGGGCGGAAGATGGGCGGAAGATGGGCGGACTGGAGGCCGTCAGGAGGGTTGACGGTCGCTTGGGCGGATTTTCTATTTCCCGGGGACGGTAATGGCTCGCTATATTTTGAATATTAATTAATTTTCTCGTGTTAATGGGATATTAGATCGAAATGCCTCGGTAATCACCGATTCGGTTATTTATCAACGCCTATAAACTGTTGGAAGACAATTATTATTTATCTAGTCAATGAATTTGTAATTTGGATCATAAAATAAATATGATTTTGTGACACTATGCAGGTACATGTATTGCTTATGATATAATTTTTAAAGAAAAAAAATTACACAATTTTTTATTTATTTATTCTGAACAAAATATTTTTTACTTACTCTATGTTGTTATGAAAAATTTATTCTAATTTAAGCATTCGATATTATTCTTATTTGATTTGCTTCTTAGAACCGAATGGTCCTGTACATGAGAGCATCGATCAAAAACCACACCTATAGTCAATAAATCAGATAATAACAACAACTAATAAACACACAAATTAATAGTAAACATTATATATATGACATTACTCTTATCAATAAATCGGAGAAAATTAAACGGTAGACGCGAAGATTTGAACCACAAACCGGTGTCACGACCTTTTTTCACAGACAATTCGTTAAACGACTCATCGGTAATAACGTGGAGCGCACTGGATGTCTGGTGTACGGGATTTATGGCGCAAGGAACAACTGGTGCACTGGATGTCTCACTAACCTAACCTAACCTTTACGAATTTTTAGTGATCGTAAAGTCCAGAGATCCATAGGTCTTGTTAACGAAATAACTTAGGTTAGGTTAAGTTAGGTTAGCGAGACAGCTAGTACACTAGTTTTCCTAGTGCGCTAAATATCCCGTTCACCAGATGTCTATTACGCCCCACGTCGAATGTTGCGGAACCCCACAAACTTTGCACACACATTCATTTCTTTACCCAACACTAGCCGCTTATACAGTATTAGAATAAACCTATCAAAAATACATATTTAATTATTCAAGAAGATTGTTTGATAGCATCAAAATAATAGCCAAAGCCGGCAGAAAAGAATGGCATATGTTTGAAGGAATAGAGACTCATGAAAGAGGCAAAAATTCATCAGTGGTTAGATCATAGTAATGAGGTAATAACCAATTCCATAATATTTTTTTCTTTAAGCAAAATACAAAGCATATAGCAAGAAATGTTAAGATAAAATAATTACAAAAAGGTATGAAGTAACTAAAGCCGTGGTCGAAACACGGGCGGGTGGTTTTCGTGCATATTTGATACATAAAACAACAAAGAGATGTTCTGGAGGTTTCATCCGCTCCAGGGCTCCCAAGGGCGGGTCGCGGCCCGGCCCGGGCCCCCTGCCCCAGGGCGAGTATATCAACTATTACATATTTATACTTATTATATGGAAGGGTTATAATAGAGACGGCGGCCTATCCTTTTCCTCTACGGATACGCGCATTCGTTTACACCCCTTTCATCCCTTGTAGTTAACCTCGAGTATAGTAAAGCCGCGTGCACACGGGCAGTATTCTCAAACTTAAATCCTATCAAATAAGTTACCTTTTAAAATTATTTTTACATTTTTGTTGATCAATTCATGTTGTCGTGCATTTACGTTGAGAAATTGTTTTTCACGTAAATCAAGACTACGGTTCTTCACTCACAGAGAGAACACCAATATTGGCGAGCTTAAAGGTAGGTTTGATTATGTAGCTCATTAGTTTTTGCATTTATTATTTTACTTTTATGGTTAAGTACATCAATATCTGTTTACAAATGAGGAAATCATGAACTGATGAAGTCTCAGTAAAAGCGAAACCGCGGCGTTCACTTATGTAACTTGCAGTTGTTCGTTTCTAAATAGTTGCTCAACCCGATCCATTTTATCACGTTGATAATCATAATATTAAATATAAGATTTAAAAAAGGATCTAAAATTCGGGTAAAATTCATAGCCAATTTTTTCTTTTAAATCGACGGAACGTCATTAATAAATTAAATTAATATATTATTATTATGTAGAGTCAGTGATATTATTTGCAATACTATCAACCTTTTTAAACCGTCGAAATTTAAACCACGCTTTATAAACACAAGCTATTTATATAAGCTATTCCTCTCACCCATATCCATTCTATATCTAGAACGTATGGTCACTTCAAATTGCCATCACTTAGTTATAAAAGTTTCTACTGTCCATGCCTTGTATCAAGACATCTCTCTTCCGAAAATCCACCTAGGAATATACTTGTATGCTACCATCCCAAATGCAATTTCTAACTGTCTGAGCCATATTTTAGATGATTTTTTTATCAGAATTTTTAATGTGATTGAATGATTAGCCCAACGCTTCTTAGACTATTTGATCATATGAGAATGTTCATCCTAAAATGTACACTATTGAAACGGATCTTTATAACAATTTGAACCTTGAACCTAGAAAAGATAGAATCCGAAATGAGGAAATACGCATAAGAACTCGAGTAGTGGATGCTATCCAATGAATAGGCACACTCAAGTGGCAATGGACAGGACATATCTGTCGAAGAGACGACGGTCGATGAGGAAGGAAAGTATTGGAATGGCGCCCAAGAACGAGCAAACGAAGCATTGGCTGACCCCTTGCAAGATGGACTGACCACATAAGAAGAATAGCGGGAGTGAACTGGATGCGGAAGGCGGAGGATCGAAGGCTTACGTTCAACAGTGGACGGATGATGATGAACCTTGAATATTCAGCTATTTTTCGATATATGTGTATACGCTATAGCATAAAGAAGGGTTTACTGTATATACTATTAAAATTGTTGAAACTGTCGGTGTGATGTTGCCTTAGGGTCTTCTTGCTTGGAGTGTGAGATGGGTCTCTCAGGGTCCAGAGGGAATTAAAAGGGCAGAAACTAACTGAAGAAGGAAACGGGAATTTATCACCGTGATTATAAAGGTCTTAGCTGGTGTTATTGTGTGTGATAAAACGGGATGATAATATTTAATATTAATGTCTCGCCGGAATAATCAAACGTTGCTTTGAGAAGATTGCCATGTGTGAATCTACATTATATACGGTAGGGGAGAACATCCACGCGATGCACATGCTCACAGATACACTTTACCTACCATAAATAAAATACGAACTAAACCAATCTATAGACGTCGCCAAACATAATATTAGTATAAACATCTATTGATATAAAAATTTAAATTAATTTAACATTGCAGCTTAGAAATACACGAAAATATATTAATTGTTACTAAAGTAAAGAGTCTCACTGTAAGTATGAGAGATCACCGAAGTAAAACAACATTGGGCGTGGAATGTACTTAGATGGTAACCGCGCAAAGTACTTCATATATCGCTACTTGAATTGAGTTGTCACAAAAATTATTAAATGGTTCTTGTTTTGGACGCGTCGGGCTGTTAATCCAATTTTTTTAATAATTAATAAACGCTTATTTGAGACGATAAAACAGCCCTCAAATCGTTAGGAAAATGTAGAAAATTCACACCAAATAGAGGAATTATATATCGTTATAGGTTAGTTAATAGGGCTCCGCAAGCAACTTGCCAAAACACTTGTTTGGAGCATCTTAATGTACGGCTGTGAGACATGGTGCTTATCTGAAAGTGATAAAAAAAGACTAGAGGCCTTTGAGATGCGGTCGTACAGAAGAATTCTCGGAATTTCCTGGAGAGACCACGTCACGAACAATGAGGCTCTCAGGATAATCAAGGAAGATAGGCACCTAATAAAAACCATCTCAAAGAGGCGAGCCCGATGGATTGGTCACATCATGCGACACGATGGTCTTCTTCACGATATTGTGGAGGGGATGGTTGAGGGTAGAAACTGTAGAGGGCGCCCTAGACGGGAGTATTTACAGCAAGTATTCGAGGACATGAATTGTGGCGCTTATGCTGAGCTGAAAAGGGTTGCGGAAGACCGAGAGGAATGGAGATCGAGATGCAAGATTCTGTTGCTGCAAACCAATCCACCGGATTGATACTACGAAGAAGATATCGTTATATTCCTTTCATAGTAATATCCCGTAAATATGGTCAATGTTTGAATCCGGAGCTGTTGTTGGATCGTCACTGCATATGTAATGATTACTTGTCGTAATTTCAAATTGTTTTAATTAGAAAATAAACAAATTTAAAATATTTACTTTTGATTCACATTTATTTTTAATGATTACATGTTTCGGACTCCCTGGAGACCATCTTCAATAATCAGATTACATATAAATAAAAAACTGAAAAATTTATAGAATTCAAAATAATATTTATCAGTCGCCGTCTGTCAGTATTTTTTTGTATGTATTTATAATGACAAGTATCAAGATTTTTTTTTTGATATTATTATTTTATTTGGAGTACATTAAATTTAATAATATTTTTATTCAATGTAACATCGTAATAAAAATGTCATTTACTTCACCTGTTACAATATTATTAAACGCGTTTAAAAACACGGTAAACAAATTGTATTTCATTATTATGATAAAATACAAGCTTACAGGTGATACTTAAACCAGTTTTAATGGCAATATTGTATTTTACCAGCGATAATCGGTCCTTTACAAAAAAAAACAACACAGCATCTAAAACCAGATTCCTCTCATGGATGATCATATATCTCCTTTCAGGTCAAGCTGTAAGGTCACAGGGTCGAGGTCGTGCATCCAGGATGCTGGGGTCGAGGATATGATGAAGAGAAACAGGATATTCGATGAACTTTGAGGTCAGATATTCTCTGCTGAAATTACACTTTTATGAGAGCAAAAGGTCATCTGAGGGTTTCAACTGAATAATGAGATTAAAGATTATTCACGATTTGGTCCATTTGGATGCTGCATAATTAGTTTTTTTTTATTATTATGCATGTGGTTATTTGAAAGGTAAATTGTGTAGTTTTTTTATTCGATACGTAGGAACTTTAACTCGGGGTTAATGTTATTGATGTTGTATTTAAAAAGTCATATTTTATTATTTGTCTTTTTTTTAAAGTAGGGAGTGTATTTCAATTTAATTCTTAGTGATGATATTTTTATTGTTATGATACTTGTAGATGCGTAACCATTGTTGTATTTAGTACATAATGTTTTTTTAATGAGAATTTGAAAGTACGCAAGAAGATAATAACATACTTGTTTATATTTTTAGCATTTTAACGTAATACTGTAATTAAGGATTTTTATTTTTAATTAAATGTATTTATTTATGTAAGCACGTACAGGAGAATACTGACAGGTAGTAATTCTGATGTCTCATCTGTGGAATTCTATGACCACTACGCCAACGTCATAGACTACAGCTCGAGATTCACGCACCATCCTTAATTATTACAGGAATTTACTATGAATGGGTGGTCTTCACGAGACAACTTTCGTCTACACACCAATTTTGATTAATAAGCTATGACTGGCTTGTTACGGGTGTAGGATTAAATTCACACCAACCGGGGGTATTTTAAGGCTCAGAAATCGATTTAAAATCTTTTTTTTTAATCTCCGTCGAGGATGGAACCCATGACCTTTGGCTTGCAAAGTAAACGCTTTGACCATTAAGCTATACCCGACGGCAAAGCAGGAAAGCAATGAGTATGCAAATAGCTTATATGACGATGAGCCAAAGCGACTGGAAAATGCATGCAGAAAATATGCATTGTATTTGTGTAAGTATTGGAAAGATTGCAAGTGTATATAGATATATTTCTTTAAAATAATTAGATATTTTATAAAAGAGAAAATACAGATACTGAATAAGCAAAAAGCTAACATACTGGTGGCGTTCATGGCAATAATACGTTTTTTAATTATTTGATATTAACAGATTTTTCTTTGTGTGAATTTTCTGGCCACGCAATCAAGAGATTGCATTTTTGAAAATCTTAGCCAATTTGTCACAATTAAAAAAAAAGTTAATAGATGCAAAAACACAAATTCGATTAATATAAGGTAAATGAAAGTTCCTTTACATTGTTTTATTATAGATCACATTGATCATTATTTAGTCGCATACTTGAAAACACCGTTTTGTTTTCAATAATACTTACGATTATTTGAGTTTTTCGCGTGTATAAACTAACTTGTTATCAAATAATTTTGCGATATCGCATGAAAATAATGGCTTATTAGGCTTTTAAAGTGCATTTTTGAAATGCGTTAAATCTCCTGAAAAATTAAAAGGATTGTTTTGAAGCAAGCTGAAAACACACACACACAGATAGACAATAAGTCCCCAGTCGTGGGTCGTTAATGGTGGTCGTACGTCGTCGGAAAATGTCGGAAATTCAAAACGGTCCACGAACACAATACGAAGACCATTCCGCTCTCGGAATTAAAAGCATTAAAACAACCCCCGCTGGCTCTCGGTGGGTGGAAGAGTGGGCGGAGAGGAGTGCAAAAGTTAGCGGAAAGGGGCGGCAAATGGTTGGTAAAGTAGGCAGTACAGTGGGCAGTAAAATGAATGGTAAAGTTTGTGGTAAAGTAGTCGATAAAGAGTACAAGAAAAATAAATTGTTTCAATAATTGGTAACGTAGTAGTATTAATTTTTCCATCACTATCGCCTCCATATTTACTCTCTTATCTGGGGCATACGGTCGTCGCAATCTCCTACCATAAAACTTTGTCAACTTCCTTGGCCTTTGTATCATTCCATGTCAGTTCAGCCTAACGCAGCTACGCCAATTACATTATATGTATAGTTAATTTGCTAATTAACCCTTTCGCATCGGTCGATATACGCCGTTTAAGATTCCCCTACCGTTGACATCGGTAGCCGTGATATATCGTTTTGCTACTTTCTTAGAATAGTTTTTTATGCATCATCTGATAGCTAAAGGATACAAGAACCAATGTGATATATGAAAATAGACCAGATACGTACATTTATGCTTCAAATACTAGTTTTATAACTGACAATTTAATTCGTATTCCACCGAGCCGTAATGAAAGGGTTAAAAAAAATATTATCTACGGGTCGTGATAGATTTCGACTAAGGAGCTGCTAATGCATAAGAATTATACGGTTTATTTTTTTGTATGTAAATACATTAAGAAATATACTAACAGATGGCGATGGCGAAATCTCATCTGTGAACTCTATGACGCTTGCTATTTGATAAAAATAAGTATCCATTGAAGTGTTGATCTTCTAACGCAATTACACTCGTTTTACAACAGAAATGGGCTACAAGGAACTCTTACGAGGCCCTTGTAAACTTGAACTTAGGTAAGATAGTCGTTCATTATTTTAAGAAAAAAATCTAAGATTTATTAAATAACTAAATGCAATCTTTGTGAATAGTTTTTAGATTATATTAAATCGAAAAAATTATTTATTTTCATGCGAATCGCTTTAACAGCTAAACCATTGTTAAACCATTGATAGTCCACTGCTGTAATAAAGCACATTATCCATGCATTCTTCAATTTAATGATAATATTTTCATATACCATCAACTTTGCTTAATAGGCTATGACAGGCATTTTGTAGGATCAGTTTTATACAAGACGATCTTCACTGATTTTGAGAGCAGTTAAAATTTAGTGGAGATTTTTCGCGATACTTTGTGATGACCATATGCTCATTATAATTAGAGCAAATATGGGATAGAGAGAAAGAAAGAAAGTGGGTGGAATGAGGCTGTAGAGTAATGGAGAAGGGGGCGATGGGAGGGCGGATGGCCAGGAATGTGCCTCCCCGGCTAGCCCGGCTTCTTGTGTCTCTGCACAGAAATGTTATATTCAAATATTTTGCAAGGGTTGACATTTTCGTTTTAGGTTTAAATACCCTTTTTTGGGGGGCGGCGGGTCAGTCCCAGCAGTGGCGTTCATATCATTAAATTATATAATAGGAACAAATACACATTTTCTTCATACTTTATGACGCTCATCCTGGTCTCCCGGATACTACGAGTGGAAAGAATGTGTAGTGGTCATGATATCATATTGAAGAAATAACAAGTGTTTGTAATTTTTTTTTTTTTCATAAATTTAGATTGTAATTAGTCGGATACACAAAATAAGGAGTTCGTCTTGAATAGAAATATGTTAACCATGTAGAAGTGCTTTGAAAGGATTCCTCAAGTCTTGCTGTAAAACAAGCAATAAAATTTAAAAAATTTAGAAAAAAGTGGTTAATTTAGTAGTGATTAAAAAGCTTCGTGAACCAATGGAACGTCTGTATTCCATAAATTGGAGATCAGCCTTTGTATAAGCTGTGTATAAATCTCACAACAACAAAAATTCTTCTCATTGTTCTATGTCTGAAGTATATGGTGACTAAAAATATCCGCTTTGCAGTTGTTACATGCCATTTTACATGCTTTGACCCATGATATCTTTGTACTAAGAGGTCCATGAGCGAACATATTTAGTTCCCGAAAACTTCTAGAAGAGGAGGTCAAAATATTTAATATACGGCAGTTGTATTATAGAGATATGTTTTGGGTGTTTTCTCAATTAGTATTTTTTGAAGAAGACTGGAGGATTAATCTGATACATCAGCAGGCAAGAAAAGTCTTAAGCGTCGGCTCAATTCAACCAATAACACGCGATACGATTAACCATCTCATCTTTTGGTTAATCTTCTATTGGCATTCTTCGGTAGTCGAAAATCGAGAAAAGCGCGCACAATACGGTATTGTAAAAAATGACCTAAAGTAAAGCACGTAACACGTTTATGATCGTTGGGCCATTACCACTCTGCAGTAACACAATATTTTTCTACTTCCTTTTGGGGTATGCGTGCTTGGGGGAAAGGCTCCTGAGCCGCGGGGATGGGGGGGGCTCCAGGATCTTTCGGATATGTGACAAGGGGATGACAGTGCGAGTTTACTTTACATTTTAAACACGAACCCCGTACGCCTCCATGCGCCTCCACGGCTTGCCTCCTACGCCTATGTTTTTCTTACCTCATTTGGAGGTAAACACTTAGGCAGATACTATAATAACTAGAAACTCTGCTTAAGTTTATATACTGCGGAATTGAATATACATACTTAAACACCTGTTCACTAAGCAGGTAATAACATCTAACAAAATTGAAATTAATTTCCTTTATCATCACTTTGAAACAATCGAAAATGTTCAATTCTTTTATAATATATATACATATGACATAACAAACATAGAGCTAAAGCTATTTACGTATTGAAGATTTACTAAAAATCAAGAGCAATAAAAAACATAATTATAAAAAAACTGCATGTGCACAAAATCACACAACTTATAACAATATTTCTGCCGATAATTATGAAAGAATAGTACTCGTTAGTCAAGAAATTGAAGAAAATATACATCTAGTTTTTTTATCATATTTATTTCAGTTCACATTATTGTGATTTAGTCTTCGCCACGATGGTTTTCTTCACGAAATTGCGAAAGGGATGGTTGAGGATAGAAACTGCAGAGGGCGCCCTATACGAGAGTATTTGCAGCATGTGTTCGAGGACATGAGTTGTAGCTCTTATGCTGAGCTAAAGAGAATTTCAGAGGATCGAGGAGAGTGAAGATCGAGATGCAAGATTTCGATGCTGGATACCAATCCACCGGATTGATACTACGAAAAAGAATCTTCTTTCAATATAAATTTGAATAATCTAAGTATAGAGTTTTATGCATCATGAAGCTGTCACTTTCATCGGTTTTCAACCAACATTAAAACACAAACTTTTAAATATATTAGAACGAATGAAACATGACTTACACCACTTTCATTCTTCTTCGTAGTATCAATCCGGTGGATTGGTTTGCAGCAACAGAATCTTGCATCTCGATCTCTATTCCTCTCGGTCCTCCGCAACCCTTTTCAGCTCAGCATAAGCGCTACAGTTCATGTCCTCGAATACTTGCTGAAAATACTCTCGTCTAGGGTGCCGTTCTGCAGTAATGTTCGAAAATTCCAGGGGATTATAAATAAAGGGGAAAATACCACATTAAAGGTCTTAAAGACATCCCACGTATCAGCAAAAAATGATTGCATCTCAAGTAAAATTTTCCGGAGATAAAATAGTCCCCCAATCGGATCTCCGGGTGGGGACTGCTCGAGACAAAACAACCAAGACAAATAAGAAAAACCTTCAGCCATCAAGATATGCCACCTGGAATGTTCGAACACTTTCATTATCATGTGTGAATTTCATTAATAAATAAAAAAAAATACTTACCTACCTACTCTTAACGCGTTACATAGTGTACGCGTAATCAAACTGGATATCAGATATAAAATAAAAGATTCTTTAAAATTTATTCCACATATATATATTTATTTTTTATTTTTTTGACATGTTTCAGCCATATATATTATTATTTGGGTAATAAATTAAAGATTGATTTTCTTATTAAATTAATAACGAAAGCCATTTAACTTTTTACATAATATACTTTATTAATTTGTTTCAAAAATTAAAAAAATTAGCTTTAGGTTTATCTTCTGATGGTGATATAAATATTTTTTTTTTTTTATGTTGTATAATATTTTAATATACAATGAAATAAATTGTGAGTATCATACAAATACGAGTATGTACATACCAAACAAGTTTTAAAAATATTATTTGTTGTGTATTACACGCATTCATAATTTATCATTTGACATTTTATCCGTTATAAATTTCAAAAACTTCTTTTTAATGCATCCTTGTGTAACCCGCGAAAATATATTCGCAATATTAAATTCCATATATTTTTAAAAAAATAATGGTGCACCCTCGCGACACACAAACGAAACCTGTTTTTGCGAACCTTTTGCAAAAAAAAACCATTGTCCAAAAAGGTCAGCGAAACGTCCAGCGCGAAATAATGAATGCCACGCATAAAATATAATAGAGGACCCAAAGCGAATATGTATGAAGCAACTGCATTATGTATTATAATACATACGTAATACCTATGTAAAACTGTGACCCTCCTAGTCTTTACCTCTTTCCCCATCTCCATAGGTCCACACCACCAATTATTCAAAGAGCTCCTAAAGGGTTGAACCCTTTAGAATGTGAGTCTCGCGCAAAATTTTCATACTGCAAATATACGCATTTTGAAACACTCGGGCACATTCTAAGTAGCGGCTACCCTTTACTCGGAACGTTTCGGCTAGAATGGGCTGTATGAATAATTTTTGTTCCGGCGTGTGTATGAGGATGAAGTGGACAAGTCACAGTCTGATGTTCTTCCCTCCATGGTCTGGTCGAGGCTCGACCGTTGGGGGTTAGGTAGAGACCTAAGCGTTCGGCCGGTGGAGGCGACCCGCGTGATTTCAAGCAATTTTCACCCTTATTTGTATATATAATAAGGGTGGAAAATTGGTGACCGTGCGGATGTGTTTGGCGTTATTTGTAGTCGGCATAATGAGTGAAGTACTTCCTTACAACCAAACAAATAGTTTGTATAGAGAGAGCTTTGCAAGGGGAGTGGGCAACCTAGAAACAGAGCTTCCGAAGCTCGCGTTTCTTTCACTTTAATCCCGAAGCTTAAAGCTTCTTCATACAAATCGAACTTACTACAACAATATAAGTGAACATTTTTAGGAATTTGGTTACATTTTGCTAAAGGAAAGGCTCTTATTTTTCCGGTAAAAATAAATAATTTTTTGTTCCGAATATAAGATTTAATTATCATTCACATATTCATCACAATATTTAAAATATTTTTCAATGTTATATTACCTAAACTCAACCTTCACTAACGTAATCTAAACAGATTTAAATAAACCTACTTAAATTAAAAATAATTTTATTTTTTTATTCTGATCAAAATTTTATTTAAATTCTGACCATTTTTTTGTTACTTTAAACAAATCCGTTATAAATAAAGACGTAAAACACAAACTTATTACAAAACAATTTCTTTCTTACGTATTTCAATTAGTTTAATAATAATTAAATTATAATGTGTAAAGATTGTTAAAGTGCCCAAAAGTATTTACCTACATCATAATAAGCGTCCTCCTTTTAATTTTTTTTATCTTCGAAGTGTATCCACGATCATCCAGTTTTCATAGTAAACTTTATTATCCTTGATTTATTTTCTCCGCCTAAAATCAAATGAAAATTAAATAATCCAAATTATTGAAATAAAAACATGTTTTCAATTTTATTTTATTAATATATCTTTCTAATGAATTTTATGGTAATCATATGTTGCAGATAGAGAGCGATTTTAAAATTATTTCATTTTCTAAATTGATCGTATGAAGTATTAAAATTCAAAATAATTATTTTACCACTTTTAGTGTTTTTTGTATTAATAACATTAAGGTTATCAACTGACAATACTTGGTGAAACTGCATAATTATAATTTCAAATTAATTTTAATTAAAAAAATAAAAAATTAAAAATATTTAGTTTTGATTCACATTTATTTTAACTGATTACAAGTTTCGGCCTCCCTGGAGACCGTCTTCAACAAAGATAAAATAAAAACAGGCTTGTCCATACCTATATAAGCCACTGCCTCTTTTTATTTTATCATTATTGAAGATGGTTTCTAGGGAGGCCGAAACATGTAATCAGTTAAAATAAATGTGAATCAAAATAAATATTTTTAATTTATTAATTTTTCAATTAAAATTAATTTAAAATTATTTTGATGTATTATTTTAATAAACCTTTATTTGCGCTTACTTAAAATTATTATATATTTTTTTTATTTAATTATAAATGTTGAGTAACTCAGATCAAAAGGACGTTCTCCGTGTCAGAAGTATGGACCTAGAAAACCGTTTGATGGCCTCTGACAAAAACACTTAAAGCCATATCTACGCATCAAAAAATATATATATAATTATTAAAAGAACGGTTGACTATGTGAAGATTGACGAGGTTCAACGCATATTTCCATTCTACAGTTGTCGTAAGATAGACGCTGAGACATGCACCTCGGAGGCCGAAGAGCAATAAGTATAGCTGCCTTTTCTTCGCCCCTCTTTTGGGCACTCGACGTCATTTGGGAACTTTACTAGAATGTACTCGGTGGAAATCCGAGAGGCAGTACTGACAAGATATTAGACAGAGACCATGGAAAATGATATACCTTTATACTCGTCGTTCGTGACGACCATATACTTCAGTTAAAAAAGTGGATATACAAATATTAATAATGTAAATCTTATGTTTTCTTAATTATTTATTACGACTGCACCAAATTCTAACATTTCCTTAAAATCCATGAATTATTTTTAAGGGACGTTAAATACGAGTATATAGAGTATACGATTACAATTTGGACTTGACGGAAATTTTTCGAGGTGCTTTGTGGTAGCCAAATGTTCGCGATAAAATGTGAATACAACAAAAAGATGTTTTCAGGATGTAAGTGCAACATTCTTCTGTCACATTATTCCAATACATTGATTAGATTGGTCGAGAATTCCTGCTACAATCTAGTATAAGCTCTAGTTTTTAAGGATAAGGCTCTCCATTGAACTGCACCAAGATATTTGATGGAACTTATCAATACATTTAAGATCAATTCGCGTTGAGTAGTCCTAGTACTTTTTTTTTGAATCGTGCTTTCAGTTTCGTGGCACCAACGATTTAAGGCATCCTTCAGAGGCAGACTCACGACACACCTTTTTATCTGGAGAGGCAAAGAAGCGCTTTTTGAGTGACCTTTTGGTCGTAAAAAAGTACTTTAAAAATACTAAACTATTACTGTATTTACACACGTACAATGTGTTACAGTGTTTCGGCGTTCTGGCGTCAGTTCAACGCGCGTATTATGAAATGAGTATTTTCAAAAAGAGGAATATAGGCCCAGTCCGCAGGGTGGGCGGGTTTGTGGGCGGGCTGGTCCCGGGCGGGACTATCAGAAATTAAACCCTTCTTCTGGTATGTGGCTTTCCCAAAGCTCTGCGCACTTGAGTGGAAGAAGAAACAGTTTATTTATAAGCGCGAAGAGAGGCTTCGGATGAAACTATCAGGGCCTCCGCCCCCTTCTAACGCCCCTTAACCTAAGCCAAATCTGAAACCACTGCTGAAACTCGTTCAGTATATGAGCATCGTTTTTGAAATTGTTTAACGAAAACAATATATTGTAACCAATTCACATATATTATTTTTTTTTTACAATGTATTTAAATATTCTAATATAATACTTCAGAGATAATTAAAGATCTCTTTCAATATTAAACAAATTGATACATATAAATTCACAGCAAACATCATCGTATACGACATATTTCTCGCGGACGTTGGAATTTGAACTCAAGCTGTTTGGAAACACAATGTTCAATCTGTACTCAACGCTCGCAGCCACTATCTTCACTCACTGAATCGAGAAATTAACACTTTTTTTACTATTATTATATATATGTATGATTTGATATATAATTACAATTTTTTTTTTATCACGTCTTAAATTAATTACGTTTTTTTTATATACAGGTATGTATACCTTACATGTAGATGTTGCAATTTGAAAATTTCATTATTTGAAAGAACAATTTAATCCGTTCATATACTAAATAAACAAATTGTATTACAATATATAATGTTATTTATGAAGACATTAAGTACATGTCCCAGCCAGATCCACCTTGACTAGATAGAGCTGGCATAGACATATAAATAATATTTATGTTTTTTAGTTGTTCTTTAAAACTTTTTTTAAAACAACATTTAATATATTTTTAAATCTATTTAAGTGTGATGTTTCAAGTGTTTGGCTTATAAAAAAATCAGTATAAACAAAAACGAATTAAAAATATTTTGAGAAATTTCCGTGATTATAATGCGAGTACATTCACATCAACATTTTTATATAGTAATCGTAACTAAGTAAAATAAACATTCTTTGTCACATTTTTATGTTTAGAATAATATTTATATATTATATGTAATATTTCCATTACACTCTTACCTGTGAATGCACTATGGGTGATTAATATACAGCTTTTTATATTTCGGCATAGGCACCTAATGATTTCCGTTCTCCGCGTTGTACATCCGTTTGGCGGACATCCACTCCCGTTATTCGTTACCAAATTTAACTTCAATAATTTATGAGCAGTGCTTTACGCGACTTACTGCTTTTAAAGCATACTTAAAGTCACTTATCGATCTATACAAGTCTACTCACTACTAAATATTAAGATCATGAATAGTGTTTTAATCAAAAATGAATATAAAAGGCTTTGTTCTTGACCACTGATGTTATTTTTTATTTTTTTGTAATTAACTTCATATTTTTGTATTTTCTACATTAGTGCAATTAAAGATAGCGGATTAAAACACAAAAATTAAAGTAAAATATGCTGCTCTTGCATTGGTTTATTTGACATTGATGGATGTACTTAATAATGTTTTTTTTTTTTTTTTTAATTGCATATTACATACATTGAAATTCAACTGGCAAATTAGGATGGTACTGGTATTACACTCATAATACGAGTATATAACAATTAACTTCATTGCTGTGTACCTAAAAATATTTTATTATTAGACTTGCGCACTGACATTATAACTAAGTTAACGACATCCGTCGTAGACTAAGCTTATAAAATGTATTTTATAAACTTTACATTATTTTAAAATAAAATTACTTACTTATATGACTTCATCGTTTCAAGGTATTGTCATGTAACAATCTGAATGGCAATTAAAGTATTTTTTTAAGAACTTATTGTTGAGCGTCTGAAACACGCATTATTAAATCACTGCCATGTGTCAGTGATCCGGCTAATGATCGGTCAGTGCGCTGGCAAAAGATCTGCCAGTGTAGACAAATCGTCGCAGCCCAAAACACCGCAATCCGTTAAAATTCGCGCGAGGGAAGTTTCGGCCAGGAGGCTCTCCGGGCGCTCGTTAATCATGTCCGCCCACCCGGGCCACCCGCTTGGGCCGCCCGCCCAGGCCGCCCACTCGGGCCGCCCAACGGATAACGCCGGGTAACGGATAGCGGATAACAGCGAGCCGCCATAATGAACGCAGAGTGCGGAGTGACAAGTATTTATGTAATATTGATGCGAGATAACAATACATGGACGGCGTGGAGGGGATCATCGAGATCTTAACGCGGCCATTTTAAATATAATATATTAGATACACATATATATATATATATGTATTCGATTCAACTAATGCATACTCCCAGTACTGTTGAACACCAGGACTTTGTTGGTAGCAAACGGAATTACGCTGCTTTTGAGCGCTTCTGCGCGTCCGTCTGCAAGAGTACACACGCAAGTAATGACTCCTAACTGATGTCTGCCATTTTGTAGAATCCATTTCTCAACCTAACCATTTCCTTATCCACTCCCACGTATTCCGTGGTTAGCAACGTGTTACCAAAGAAGGCAATTCGAGGCTCGCTGTAGTATACTAACTGTAGCAGTCTTAGACTAAGGTCTATTTGACATCTAACTGATGCACCTAGAATCACGAGAAGGCCTTGAGCCACTCTCTAACAAGTAACTTTTTGCGTGCGTCCAGTAACGGGTCCCCATCTGACTCTCCAAAAGCAGGACGGGACAGGGAGGGTTTTCACATAGCGACTCCCAGTATTAACTTATGTCGCAGAGACGTGGAATCTAATCGTAGTTCTTACCTATAAAATAAAGGTCACCCAACGTGCCATGGAAAGATCCATACTCGGAGTGTCTTTAAATGATAAAATCCAAAACAAGGATATCCCAAGAAGAACTCAAGTAGTGGAGGCTACCCAACGAATAGGCACACTCAATTGGCAATGTGCCATATTTGTTGTTATATTGGCGATGTTATAATTTAATAATTTTCATTAAACATAAATAACATTTGAGAACCATCATACGGTTTGTATTTGATATAAAATTATCTGGTTTTCAATTTTATGGGACCACAATTTGTATTAATCTAGTTGGATAAATACTCGAAAACCATTACAAATTAACCCACATTATTTGTTTGTTTTTATAAATTGCATTTTTTTAAATCAAAACACAATGGGGTGCGATTAATATGTATTCGAGTATAAGGCAATTTTTAATTTTTCAACTACACTAAACTATGATGCAGTTTAATTATAATAATTTGTCATTTTGCTGATTGTTAACAAACGATAGACTGAACAATGACACCACGGTTTCTTATTTGTCATTAACAGTTACTTAACGTGATTCATGTTAACAAAAGCCGCAGATTCAATTCAATAGGGACTTCCTCAGTCTAAAGTTTTTTTTAATATGATTATTACTACCTGTTTAAGGACAAGGCAATGAAGACGATCAGGCATGTTTTGTCCCGATTTTTGTTAACAGTTGTGAATTTTGGCGTTTTACCAAGAGCCAGTGCAGCCGTATTTTGGTTATGATGTCTGACTTTTTAAAAGAATAACGACGTAAAGAATCGGACAAGAAAGTCTCCTATATTTTAGTCTATTCATAGAATGTAATTGGTAGCTGATAGATCTTTATGTCTTGCATATGCTTGTCACCATTTGCTGACAAGCATATGCTCCAGTTAAGGGATCGGACATGAAAATTATGATTATGACGTCAAATGAAACACTGACAAAGTTCTTATTGTATGCTATTGAGAACTTTGGTTGAAGAAAAATTTTTATATCAGTTATTGTGGCTTTTGGGTTCAGCCGTTTGTGGCGAACTTCCTTCAATCAATATTTCGACCGCCATTGCAGGTTCGCGGAGGTGCAATTCTTAGAACATACCTACCGTATTATTAGAACATACCTACCGTATTATTAGAACATACCTACCGCATTCTTAGAACATACCCACGTTCTCCGGAATGAAACTTGAGTACGTAGTTGCCATGGAGATATAAATTAATAACGCTAATAAAAAAAATAATCAGAATAAACCAACTCAAAACTAAATAAATCATCAACCCTGATGAGGACCCTTGCAATGGCCGTCGAAATATTGGATGAAGGAAGTTCGCCACACACGGCTAAACCCAAAAACCACAATAACAAATCTGGCCGTGAAAACCTAAGAACTTATTGTTATTTCAGTGTTAAAAGTATGCATAGAAACTATATATATTTAATATTAAAATATTTTATTTGTTTATAATTACATAAAAGTACACCCCTGATACGCCATTAAAGCCGAAGCGCAAACTGAACTAAAGGATATCTCATTTCTGGACTCTCCTTTGGTCGCCGGATGCTCCCATTGGGTGGGCGGGGAGCGGGGTGAGGGTAGGGATGAGGATAGGAGAAGGTGTGAAGAGGACCCTCCCCCACTCCCCTACACCCCCATCCATGTCTTTGCCCTGTCTTTGATTAACGCCGCGCTAGACTACGAGTCTACTACTACTGTACAAACACATAACAACCCCCCCACACCTTTTTATAAAACAAAGGTGCGACTGAACCGCTATCGGTAATTTATGATGGGATCACTTACATCTATACAACACAGAATCTTACACACACGTCTATTAAATGCTATAATCATCATTTAATAACAGAGAACATTGATCTCGATATAATTTACCTTTACAGTGATATAATTTACAGTGAGCTTTTCACGATTTCAACCATCAATTGGTAAAGGATTTTCAATAGGAGCATACGAGTAGTTCTCTTCAGAAATAATTCTGATATACTTTCAACTTTAATATTTAAAACATTTAAAAAACAAATATAATGACTATTTGTTCAAATATATATTTTAATTTTACATCATATTTTTCATTTTTGACCATACTACTTAACAGTTATTTTTTTGTACTAATTTAAAAATTGTAGGTAGTTAACTTACTGTAATTTTAATCAAATTTAAGGTGGCTGATAGTTCAATAAAAATTAAAATTAGCCAGTAAAAAATATTCACTTTTTTTGTGACGTACGTGTTTCGGAACAATAGGAGCTAATTTGTTGAAAATGGACCTGTTTTAAAAAAGACTAATTGTAATGTAAGCATGTAATATATAATTAGCAACAACAGTTATTTATATTTCATAAATAATATAAGATATTAAATAATATTAATTGCAAATATGCTTATATACGCATTAATATATGTATAGTATTATATCTGACTACTTATTACATTTATTATAGTTCGGGCATATAAAGAAGTGAAAATATTAAAAATAATTAAAAGTGTGTACAAGCTTTTTTATTTATTTTATTTATTTAAACACATACAGGAGAATATCGACAGATTGTGATAGTATTTCTGAAGTTTCAGCTGTGGAATTCTATGACGCTTACCATGGTGCATATGGCTAAGCTCTGCATCTGGAGTGTTGATCTACCAACGTCATAGACTACAGCCCGAGATTCACGCATCCTTATTATTACATGAGTTAACTATGAATGGGGTGGTCTTCACGGGACGACTTTCGTCTACAACCAATTTCAATTAATAGGCTATGACTGGCATTTTACGGGCGAGGGATCAAATTCACACTAACCGGGGGTATTTTAGAGCCGGCAAATTAATTATTTGAGGAAAACGTATGAAACACAAAAAGCTGTAATAATGATCCATTATTTAGGTAAATAAATACTCAATCAGGCTTTGTTTTCTTGGGTATGGAATTATTTTATGATTTTATCACATAATAAATATAATAGTCATTTAGTTTATTTTTTATTACATTTCTATATATTACACAAGTTTAACGGCTTTTTTTCTGTATAAACTTATTCTTATATTTATATTTAACTATATAAATATTATATTTAAAAAAAAATACTAGTATTTTTGCGTAAATTTTTTTAAGAACATCGATACATTGCTGTATTTTACGTTCTCAAACAGTGTATGATGAAGGATAAAACTGATGTTCATACTTGAAATGACAAATATAATGAGCGACCGAACCCTCAAGCGTTTAGGAGAAGAACGAGACGGTCCTTTGAAGAATGCGAACTTCATCTTCCAGAGACAATATAGAAATCAGCCAAGCAAAGGGTCCAAGATCATTATTGCGTATAAATTTATTTTTCAATGCGTGGAGTAATCGCCCGTATATTTGGCATTAAAACATATATCGGTATGTTAAATATTCTATGAGATTATTTTTTTGTACGTGAATATCGAAAAATGTTTCATCCAGTTATAACAAATGTTAAAAGCCTTTTTTACAATAAGAAAAATACGAATAATAGGATTTGATGTATACAATTATTATTCTTCATCAAGTAGGCGAGTATGGCTTAGAAATAAATTTGACTACAATACCAAAGGTCATGGGTTCTATCTCCAACAAACATCAAAATAAAATATATTTTTCAATGAATTTCAAAACTCTATAAATACTCAGCTTGGTGTCTATTTTATCACTTATCAAATAAATTAATAAGTACATATATTTCATTAAACTTGAGTGTGCGCTGTACCCGAATAGCTGCACCCAAGAAGATCTGATGATGGCCGGGTGTAACGCCATCGACGTCGCCTACTTCTGGGCAGACAGGATCGGAGCCTGTAGTTTCCGACACGATTATATATATATTAAACTTGAAAAGGAATTAATTAATTTTTTAATTTTTATTAGAATATTATTTTATTATTTCAATATTCTAATCTACTTTTATAGATCATTGACTATATTACAATATTATTATTACTTAAATATACATATACTAAACATAAAATTCTTTTTTCAACGCGTCAATCCAAGCACAAAAATAACGGCAGAAGCGGGATGCGAACCGCGGACCTTGGAATCCAACTATGCCCAGGTATTCATACCGCTCGGCGAATCGCGCCATTGCTATGCCAAGACTGACGTGCGGTGAAACTAGTATTTATATCATTGTTATAATCGAACGACAGATGTCGCCATAGTATATATTCAAAGTATGTATATTTTTATTATTATTCTATCAGTCTTCATTTATTCACAAGCTTTAATATTATTACTTTACTTACGACATCTGTCGTACGATTATAACAATGATATAAATACTAGTTTCACCGCACGTCAGTCTGGGCATAGCAATGGCGCGATTCGCCGAGCGGTATGAATACCTGGGCATAGTTGGATTCCAAGGTCCGCGGTTCGCATCCCGCTTCTGCCGTTATTTTTGTGCTTGGATTGACGCGTTGAAAAAAGAATTTTATGTTTAGTATATGTATATTTAAGTAATAATAATATTGTAATATAGTCAATGATCTATAAAAGTAGATTAGAATATTGAAATAATAAAA
Source organism: Glossosoma conforme (assembly GCA_022606575.1). NCBI lineage: Eukaryota > Metazoa > Arthropoda > Insecta > Trichoptera > Glossosomatidae > Glossosoma > Glossosoma conforme. The sequence continues at coordinate 1,305,723 of JAGTXR010000030.1, forward strand.
TAATATTCTAATAAAAATTAAAAAATTAATTAATAATGTCTCCTTGAGACAATATCAAGAAGGTAAAAATTATCCATCAGTAACACAGGTAAATGATTGGTTATAAAGTCCGAGTCGGAACTATAAGTAGTCGTTTCACATCCATTCAGTCTATAGTTTGGTTCGAGACCCGAGTGGTACTTACTAAAATAAATAGACTGCCGGAAAGTAATAATATTAAAGCTTGTGAATAAATGAAGACTGATAGAATAATAATAAAAATATACATACTTTGAATATATACTATGGCGACATCTGTCGTTCGATTATAACAATGATATAAATACTAGTTTCACCGCACGTCAGTCTTGGCATAGCAATGGCGCGATTCGCCGAGCGGTATGAATACCTGGGCATAGTTGGATTCCAAGGTCCGCGGTTCGCATCCCGCTTCTGCCGTTATTTTTGTGCTTGGATTGACGCGTTGAAAAAAGAATTTTATGTTTAGTATATGTATATTTAAGTAATAATGAAAAGGAATTACTTTGGGATTTGGATAAACGTAATTTGCCGGCGGCTATAGCTCAATGGTCGAAGCGTTTGCTTTGCAAGCCAAAGATCGTGGGTTCGATCCCCGAAAGAGAATTTTAAAAAAGATTTTTAATCGATTTCTGAGCTCTAAAATACCCCCGGTAGGTGTTAATTTGATCCCTCATCCGTTTAAAAGCCAGTCATAGCATATTAATTAAAATTGGCGGTGGACGAAAGTCGTCCCATGAAGACCACCCATTCATAGTAAATTTCTGTAATAATAAGGATGATGCGTGAATCAAGGGCTGTAATCTATGACGTTGACGGATCAACACTCCATATCCAGTGCTTAGCCATATGCACCATGGTAAGGGTCATAGAATTCCACAGATGAGATTTCAGAATTACTATCACCATCTATCGGTATTCTCCTGTAAGTGTTTACATAAAAAACTATTATGTGTACCGTTCTTTTTCTTCTTATATCATATTCCAAAAAACGACGAAAACCGTCACCTTTTTTTGCCGCTCCCTGTATTATCAGAAAGTAACAGTGGTTTTAAAATTATAATGTTGTCGAAGCTATAATAAAAGTTTTAAAAAACACCAATATTGTTAATATATTAAATAATATAAAATAAAATATAAGTTTTGTGAATAAAAATATTGAAAAAATAAGAAAAATCAGTTTCAGTTTATACTCTCTTTCGATTTCCAAAGTATACTTCCCAACCAGGTCCAGCTTCGTCTTTTGACAGACTGTAGTATGGAAGCTTACCATTTCTGCTCCCTCACTTCTTTATTATTCTGGGCAGGCATGTTTTAATTCTCTCTTATAGAAAAAAATCTTAAAAGAAATTAAAAATCCGAAACTAGTTTATCTGAATCTGGAATAACATCACTGATATTTATAAATTACATAATGGTTTGATCGTATGTTAAAGCGAGTATTGTATGAGTACTGTAGTTGTATCTACAGCATGTAGTTGCTAAGCTATAGATAAGAGGAGTTTTCAAAAAGGTTCGCGACGCAAACAAAGTTTCAGTCGCCTGCATCCGAAACGTTCACAGCAAGAGTCGCAGAACTCTTTGGAACGGTGGAAAACCTTCCCACTGAATAGCAGGACCTCCTTAGGAATATCAACTACAATATTATTTGCATTTTTAATGAATTAAACAATCTTCTTCTTCCATATTCACTGTCTTTTATATCTTTATATCCACTACCTATATGAGTGATTCAAAGCCTACAGCAACCTCCAGGAGACGTATCTTCTTTATGATAATTTTATTCAAATACTCGCATATAATCACTTAAGTTGATATATTCCACGCAAAAGAAGCCCAATTCAGATTTCAGCTCATGTGTTGGTGTTTTTTGTTTTGTGATATTTGAAACATTCTCGTACTTTGGTTTTTGTGCTGTTTATCTTCATATTAAAGTTAAAATTAAATATTTTTCCATGGATATCAGCGCTTCAGTGATTTCTTCTTCAGTTTCAGCAATCAGATCAATGTCGTGAGCAAACCTTATCATATCAATCTTTTGGCCGTGTATTTTGATCCCCTCTCTATGGCACATTTCTTCTCTAATCCCATACATTGCATGTTGTATGTATAAAATGAAATGGAATACTAAAATGGTCTCCCTACTATCGAACTCATATCGACCCGATTGAAGCAGTCCAACATCGCTTCTTGTCAAGAGTAGCACGACTGATCGGCCTTGAGAGAGTTAGCTACTCCTATGAAGATATAGAGAGGCAACTTAATGTATCTACATTGGAGAGACGTATAACAGTGACTGACTTGCTGTTTATTTTTAAAATTATGAACTCCATAATCGATGACTCGACATTATTGCAGGAAATTACGTTCAATGTTCCCTCCCGGTTTACTAGAGGCAGTAACCTGCTACATGTAAGGACATCCAAAACCAACTACGGTTAAGAATGTGTAGACTGGTTAACTCCTCTAGTGACTTGGACTTTTTCGGGGTGGACCTTCCGGCATTTCGAATATCCCTCCACTAATGTGCTAGATCTGTTTTTTTTACTCAATAAAATAAAATAAAATAAAATAAAAATAAAATAAAATAAAATAAAATAAAATAAAATAAAATAAAATAAAATAAAATAAAATAAAATAAAATAAAATAAAATAAAATAAAATAAAATAAAATAAAATAAAATAAAATAAAATAAAATAAAATAAAATAAAATAAAATAAAATAAAATAAAATAAAATAAAATAAAATAAAATAAAATAAAATAAAATAAAATAAAATAAAATAAAATAAAATAAAATAAAATAAAATAAAATAAAATAAAATAAAATAAAATAAAATAAAATAAAATAAAATAATATAAAATAAAATAAAATAAAATAAAATAAAATAAAATAAATTAAAATAAAATAAAATAAAATAAAATAAAATAAAATAAAATAAAATAAAATAAAATAAAATAAAATAAAATAAAATAAAATAAATAAAATAAATAAAATAAAATAAAGTAAAAATAATAAAAATAGTACAAATAAACGCTGCGTGATTATATTATATGGTTTAAAAAATATGTTTAATTAATACAAAACAGTTTGGCCCTGTTTTTCGAACCCCCGGCATGTCTCTGGCACGGGAATTTCAAATAATTGTTCGTCCAAGCTGCCCAAGTATCTCCCAGCGCGGCCCTGGCGTCGGCTGCAGCGGAGTGTGGACAGGGCCGGCGCAGGAGTTTGTGGCATTCTAATGTTGGCTCACTATATCGTCCAAGACTATTTGCAGTTACGTGGAGTTTACATTACTCTAAAGTCTAAATTAGTGAACAACGTGTTAACTGTTTGGTAGACTTGTGGTAGACCAAACAAACTGCCGCCAATAACTATAGAATATCAGCTTCTAATGTGTAACATTCACGGCTTGCGTTAGATTGTCCAAGTTAAACGACATCACGCGTTTACTAAAACTAGAATAAGTCAAATTCTAATCAAGTAATGATCTTCATAAAATCTGACTAACAAATCACCTACAAATTTGCCTCGTATTCTATGGCTACCATCTCTTCATGTTTTCATGCGTCTGCTCTGAAGGTTCTCGTAAGTCATATATATATTCTCAGGTGAACTTACGGGTGCACATATATTTTGGGGTAAAGCATGGAAAGTGGCAACTGACAGAATTGAATGGAAGCAATTTGTGGTGATCATATGTTCCAAATATGGAACGATGGCAAGAAAATAAAAGGTCTTACATATGGGTGTAAAATCATAAAAACAATAAAGAAAATGGGTAGCTTTACTATTTTTTGCTATGATCTTAAAAAATATAAATTATTCGTATTCCAAAAATCTATTAGAAAAACTCAAGCGATTCAACAAAATACCTATAGGATTCTTACTAGAATTTTATTATTTTGATTTTTTCGATCGATATTTCTTGGTGGAATTCCATAATATCATATATAAAATAAAAGTTTCTCTAGAATTTATTCCACATATATTTTTTTGACGACATGTTTCAGACAGGTCGGATGGCCATTTTCAAGTATTTTATTGTTACGAAGCTCAGAAAAGAGTCATAATCTCTTAGATTATACACCTTTCAATAACTTAAAGAAGAATGAAAATTGTATTATAAATATGACAATTGGTTATAAATAAAAACCATCATCGTGGATAAAGAGGAAGACAACAATCAGTAGCGTCATCCCAATTTCGGAACAACTGGATTCTGATCTGATTTAAAACTCCTAAAGCCTTTTAGATCATGAATCAAGTTAGAATGTTTGATTGTATATTTTAGAATAAATCCGAATAAAATGTGTTGTACAGAAGTGATTATTTCAGTTTGCGTTATAATTATAGAATCAAAAAGTTCAAAAGGTCTCAGAAGTGAAAAATGTAACAAAAATAATTATGTTGTTTCATATTCTACTACAATATACAATATTAGATCTTGGAGCAATGTTGGACACGGACCGAAATTTGGATGGGTTATCGCCTTTTGCTAAACACGTGTCGCTGATAAGGGTGAGCCATTTTTTAAGACCAAATCGTGCAGACTCTGGGAGCGTCCAGCTAATCATCCGATCTCGAAAATCCGATGAAAAAATTACCCAAAATATGTTTTTGATACTAGACTAGGTCAGCATCCGTCTGTTCAAGTCCCCACTCTACTCTGGATGTCGTCAGAGAGCATAATTGTTCTCTCATATGCAGAGGTGTCTTTTTGCGTGTTTTACAAGTCATCATCATCAGCCTGTGTCTATCCACTGTTGAACGTAGGCCTCCCGCATAAGTCTCCATCCTCTTCGATCCTCCGCCTTCTGCATCCAGGTCACTCCAGCTATTCTTCTTATATCGTCAGTCCATCTTGTAGGGGATCGGCCAATGCTCCGTTTGCCAGTTCTTGGGCGCCATTTCAATACTTTTCTTCCCCATCGACCATCGTCTCTTCGACAGATATGTCTTGCACATTGCCACTTGAGTGTGCCTATTCGTTGGGTAGTATCCATTACTTGAGTTCTTCAGCGTATCTCCTCGTCTTGGATTCTATCTTTTAGCGACACTCCGAGCATGGATCTCTTCATAGCACGCTGGGTGACCTTTATTTATGGGTAAGACTTGCTGTCAGATTCCACGTCTCTGCGCCATAAGTTAATACAGTTTTAGAATTTGTGAAAGAAAGGTGCGAAAATTCGTGGTGTTTCAGATATAGTACGGATATACTCGTAAGAAGAAAAAAAGATTCGGTATAACGATTTTTCGGTGCAAATAATTTCATCCTTTTTGGGAACCGTGGAAGCCTTAGGATGATTATATTGAAACAATTACAATAATTAACGCTCTTTTTGTTAGCTTCACACTCAGTACAAGTTAACAGACAAGTGTATAGTTTCGGATCGTTTATGTACCGTGTTTGTCGCCGCCCAGTTGGCAGACCGGAGAGTGCGCTAATAAAATTTAATAACCGCCAATAATTGCATCAGGAATGCTCGTCTCCGTGGGCGGACGCAATATCCTAGGGCGGCGCCCGGCCCGCCTGCCTGCCGCCCTTGCCCACCTGCCCGCCCATCGCGGACGTCTGCCCATCCCGCAGGAGATTGACTTGCACGCGACGAAATCTCATCGCGAGGCATTCCGCAATCGAATTAAATCCGCGAAACGCCTCGCAAACCTGCACAACAGGAATGTATCGACCCGCAATCGACAAAACACTGTAACCATCAATTTCATGAAAAGAATATTGGATAAGCCCACTTGGTAAAAACTGACAGATCTTTCTAATGATTTGTGACAAGCAAAAGCACCACAGATAGCGAGAAAAAGAAAAAACTGGGGTATCGGTAGAAGAGACGGAAGCATGAAGATCGCACACAAGAAGGTAGACAGAATCACGAATATTGATATCACATCATCATCAGCCTGTATACGTCCACTGTTGAACGTAAGCCTCCCGCATGAGTCTCCATCCTCTTCGATCCTCCGCCTTCCGCATCCAAGTCATTCCCGCTATTCTTCGTATGTCGTCAGTCCATATTGCAGGGGGTCGGCCAATGCTTCGTTTGTTAGTTCTTGGGCGCCATTCTAATACTTTTCTTCCCATCGACCGTCGTCTCTTCGACAGATATGTCCTGCCCATTGCCACTTGAGTGTGCCTATTCGTTGGGTAGCATCCACTACTTGAGTTCTTCTGCGTATTTCCTCGTTTCGGATTCTTTCTTTTAGCGACACTTCAAGCATGGATCTCTCCATAGCACGCTGGGTGACCTTTATTTTATGGGTAAGACTTGCTGTTAGAATCCACGTCTCTGCGCCATAATTTAAAACAGGGAGGATGCATTGGTTAAAGGCTTTAGTTTTAAGACATCGCTGAATTTTCACTTAAAAAATGTACTCTAGTTTTCCAAATGCTGCCCATCCCAGTTGTATACGCCCGTCGATCACGAATATAGCAGACTTTCATTGTATGTTATTTAATAAAACGCATATAGAGCAGCACTACCGGTTAAAACTGGTGGGTTCTATGACACTCAGCCAAGACGACTTAATGCTGGGTTCGATTGATTTATTAGTGTGTTTTATTTGTTGGGGTTTTTTGGTTTGGGGAGATTGCATGCGTATATTGATATTTTTCTTATATTGTAGATTATATGAAGTAGCTAAAACAGATATTAAAAGAGCATTTCGCAGCTTGCCAAAGAGAATATAAATGAATTATAGAAACTGCAACTTTTTGGTTGACATACACGGTTCACAATATCACCATAATTCACCTATCGTAAATTGAATGAAAAAATTGTGTAAAATACTAGACATTCCAGTGAACAAGATATTTTTATATATTTACTGTGACCACTGTTATTTTGAACTTGAAAAACTAATCCCACCAAAGCAAAACAAAAATGTTTAAGTAGCGCCCAAAACTAGATTGTTGAACTGCCGACTGCAAAATATACTAAAGAAATAAGAATATCAGGACGAAGCTGGATGTGGAAAGCGGAGGATTGATAGTGACATCCCTAGTCTTTAAAAAGAACGACAAGTCGTGGGTTCGTCACATGGCCGCGTGGAGGAAGGATGCAGGAGCAGATCACAAAGCAAAAGAACTTGTTTTTGAAGCACAATTCGCATTTATTTTTATTAAAGACTTGATTTTCTCGTCCGACCTTACATGATCGCCGGGCCGGACGAGGACTAACTGACGACTGCCGAAACACTGTGACATGCAGCGCCACCAAAAGAACCACGGCAAAAAAACAAATTAAAGATAGCAGTTTAACCAACATGAAATAGAGCAACTGTCATAATAAATAAAATGGCGTATGCAAACGCCGTTTAATTTTATATTTAGTTAAAACTAATATTATCAAATGTGCATGTCAGGCGAGCGAACAAAAATAAGAGACAAAAGATCGTTTTTCGAGACTTTTCGGCATCGACCTAAAAGAGATCAAGATATATCAGTAGGTATGAAGACTCATAAGGAAGGTCTTTGTTTTACTATAGATGATGAACAAAAAATCTTGTAATAAAAAGTTAATATTTGGGCTTAGTCGCCCTTTAGAAACAAATAGTCCAGGCTTCGGAAGCGTCAGGTTATTCATCCCATCACCTTACAAATTCTCATTATCAAATCATCCAAAGTATGCCCAGAAGAACAAGCGTCTCAAAAAGTCCCCGGGCTTCAGTCCTGGAAATTTTCGAGAACCATATACTTTCTCACGTGTACCTTCGGATTTAGAGATGTCTTAGAACGAAGCTGGGACAATTTAAACTGACAGGTGGCAATTTGTAATGACCATATGTTCCAAATATGCAACAAATATGGAAAGTAAACCAAATCAAACTTTTGGTATAAATCTTGTAATTAAATTCCAATACACATAAAAATATTAAATTCCCAAATATTTTTACCTTAATTTAAATTAATTTAATTTTAAAGGGGACTTTTCTGTCGCATAAAACAGGATATTGTCAATTTACAAATAAAAACATCCCCAAAATTCTAAATCAAACAATTATATTCAGGAAATTCGTTAAATTTAGCGAAAATAATTTCATAATTGATATTAAATTAACTGATTTGCTACCATACAAACGCCAATTAAGGAAATCACGATTTTTATTATTTAATTTTTTACTTAGGCAGTTTCTACCAAATAAAGTTCGTTTAATCTGTTATGAAGGTAGTCATTGTGTTGAGTATATATATATTGTATAGAAAATCTTAAATCAGGATATCCTATAAAGAAGTTGAGTAGTGTGCGCTACTAAAAATAATAATTATTTATTAACCTTTTTTATATATAGTATTAAATTAAAATTTTATATGCAATATATGAACATGTTATAAGTAATCAATTTATTTTATACTAATTAAATATGATTGTAATAATATTATGTGAGCGCCTCTAGCGGCCAGAGTGATTAGTGCGGCGATAGTTCAACTATCGGCCGATGAGTGGCGCTGCTGTCGCTCCCTATTAAATAATAAATTCAAACCGTAATAAAGTTGAAAGGGATACTAAAAAGGTTCCGAGTAAAGGAGATATTTTATACCGCGACGTAGAAGGTATTCATTTTACTTTATTGGAAAAATGTGTACTGAAGATACGCGTTGCAGTATTAGCGCTTATTTTTTATTAAAAGTATGCAACATATTTAAATTATTCATACATTTAATAATCATATTAAATTGTATTAAATTGTCTCCTTTCCTGTATGATTTTTACTCTTGATAATACCTTAATTAGTTATTCATTAAACATATATTACGTGGTTTGGAGACTAGTTTAGGCGTATTTAAATAGGGAACATAATTTTAAAAATTCACAGCCCACTTTACATTTAAGCCGAATAATTACTATATACTTTGACAAATGATCAAGTTCAATAGTTCATAAACATTTGAAACGCCTAAGTAAATACTAATAACAGTCACTAAAAACGAAACTAACTTCTTTACCACCTTATATGTCAGTATTTCCTAACCTTTAACACCTGTGGATCAGAAAATAAAGGAAAAAATAGCGTACTAAAAATAATGAAATTTAAGAAATTATTTTAACTTGCAGTTGGATAAAGAGTAATTCTAATTAGAATATGAAAATATCATTTTAAATGAGTAATATAAATAAAAATGTATTTTATTCAATGTTTGTGTAATATTTTATTCTGACAGATAGACATTTGTAATACATTATAATGACATTAATGTATGCCTTATCGCATCCTCCTTTTTTATCGTAACTAATTTATTTTTATTTAACAATTACTTAAAAAATGTAATTTTGCAAATAATTTTGGTGAAGAATATTTTTGTATGGCAAATTTGGCATACCTGGAGAATGTGATGTTCGATGAAGGAGAATGTGAGTCCATGTGATGCTTCCTTTCTTTTTATGTTTATTTCGTAAATTATTAAAACAGTTAAATACAAAATATATATTTATGTGAGAATTTTTTACGATGAAAGCTAACTTACTCCTGCTAGCTTATTATATTTAGATAAACATATCGCTACGGATACTCAAATGTGAAACTTTTCGTTCGCAGAAATGTCTGACAAGCAAGAAGTGTGTGAATAACAGAAATAAGCTTCGTGGCAACCCCTTCCAGGTAGCCGAGGTGTGAACCGAGCGGAAATGAAAAATATGTGTCTGATGTAGTTTGCCGACATGTCAATAGCAGACCCACTCTCCCCTCACAGGGCCAGGGCTGCCCATAAATATAACGAGGTATCTTCCACTGACAGAAGATGTTACAAGAAGTGTTACAGTAACTAATGAGATGTATCAATACGCTGTGAATGTGAAAGGTCGTTGAACTTCTACAAAATTTACTTCTAAAATTTGTTTGGTAATTTTAGAGAAAAAAATATTTGTAAGCCCTTATAATAACGATAAATGTTTTATGCTGGTTTGGATTGCGATAAAACTTTACGAGTTATCGCGTGTGTGCTCACAAAGGTTCTTAAAAAACCATTCAATAACGGGAACGACAAAACAGGAATTACTATCATGATAATATGAATTATACAATACATATAAACAGAATCCATATCTAGTCCCAAGCAGGAGCATATGGTCGCCATAAACTCAACTTATTCACCTTTGCTAGCTGCTATAGTCTAGTCCTCGTCCCAAGTCATTACATATACACTCATTACATATAAGCATATTTATTGCTCTGGTGTTCAGGTGCTAATTAATTCATTTTTTAAAGAGGGAACCACGATTAAACGTTAAAATTAAATTAAAATACTTAAATTCGCGTTATTACGGCTTTACGGATGACTCTAAAAAATTATTTAATCTAATTAACTATCTGTTACTAAAGTATCAAACATAATAATTTATCAACTTATTATGTACAAATTAATGTATACATAAAATTTGGTTCAATAGCTTAAAAGTTATTACAATCATTCTAATTAGAATTGATTTTTGCACAACTGGAAGAAAATAAATATATATATTGTTACACAGAAGCAAAAGATTTTTGTGATTATTTATTAAAATAAAATAATTGCACATTTTATTACAAACTATAACAGCACGCTGAGAAATAAGATAATTAATACCAAAAAAAACTAATATTACTGATAAATAAATTATTTGAGAAATTTAATAAATATATATATATGAATATTTTTGAACTCTGCCAAAGAAGCCCGGAACAACAAAATGTGAACAACACCGAACACTCAGTATTCTATCCCATGCATCCAAAATACTGACCAACATAATCCTACATAGAATTGAACCAAAAATAGAAAATAGTCTCACTAGCGATCAATTTGGATTCAGAAAAAGAATGGGAACCAGAGAAGCAATCTTATCCCTGCGTATGATCTTGGAAAAGAGGATAAAAGTAGACCAAGATACATATATTGCCTTCGTGGACATTGAAAAAGCATTTGATAAAGTAGATTGGGAGAAGCTCTTCGATATTATGAAAGAAATTGGAGTCAAATACAAAGAACGAAGACTCATATTTTCACTTTACAAAGAAGAAGCTGCCATAATATCACTTGGAAATGTCCAAAAGGAAGCAAAAATACGTCAAGGGGTGAGACAAGGATGCTCTCTGTCGCCTGTACTCTTCAACGTATACATACAAAATGCAATTAATAACATCAGGGAAAAAATGGGCCATAGAGAGGGGGTTAAAATACATGGCCAAAAGATTGATATGATAAGGTTTGCTGACGACATTGCTCTGATTGCTGAAACTGAAGATGAACTCACTGAAGCGCTGACATCCATGGAAAACATATTTAATTCCAACTACAATATGAAGATAAACAGCACAAAAACCAAAGTCATGAGAGTAAGCCGCAATGAGCAGCAGAAAATTAACATATCAATGCTAGGAGTACCCCTAAAAGATGCAAAAGAATTTGTATACCTTGGAAGTACGATTACCTGGGATGCCAGAACAAAAGAGAAGTCAACAGTCGAATACATCAAGCAAGGCTAGCTTTCAATAAAAAGCCAAAATTCTTGAGTCAAAGAATATTACTTTAGGGCTCCGCAAGCAACTTGCCAAAACACTTGTTTGGAGCATCTTAATGTACGGCTGTGAGACATGGTGCTTATCTGAAAGTGATAAAAAAAAAGACTAGAGGCCTTTGAGATGTGGTCGTACAGAAGAATTCTCGGAATTTCCTGGAGAGACCACGTCACGAACAATGAGGTTCTCAGGATAATCAAGGAAGATAGGCACCTAATAAGAACCATCTCAGAGAGGCGAGCCCGATGGATTGGTCACATCATGCGCCACGATGGTCTTCTTCACGATATTGTGGAGGGGATGGTTGAGGGTAGAAACTGTAGAGGGCGCCCTAGACGGGAGTATTTACAGCAAGTATTCGAGGACATGAATTGTAGCGCTTATGCTGAGCTGAAAAGGGTTGCGGAGGACCGAGAGGAATGGAGATCGAGATGCAAGATTCTGCTGCTGCAAACCAATCCACCGGATTGATACTACGAAGAAGAAGAATATTTTTTACCGGCATTATTGACAAAGTACATGGCTACAGTGTATCCATTGTGATGCGTAGGTACCAACAGAATACGATGCTTATTATTGTACAATATTTTTCAGCCATTATTTACTTATCTGCGTATATATTCCGAGAGAGAAACTTGCTACACGTTATTTACTCCAATTCAATCAAATGAGTCTCAGATTTTCTTTTGAAAAGAAAATCTTTTATCGAATAATGCCTCATCTCATCCATCATATCTCTGGACCACGGATGCTGTGATGTGCCCACAGAGACGTACGTAAAAGGCAAGACGCAATTGAAGCAAAAACCTATCTATATTCATCTTAGAAAAATGATAATTTATTTAATAAAATTCTACTTAACATCTCTTTTTAATAAACTCAAGTCTTACGTTGATTTTTTTTTAAATCAACCATTTATATTTATGTCGAATTCAGGATTCATTGTATATATGTGACCATAATTATAAAAGTGATGTGAGTCAAGTAATTAAAACCTGAAGTTGTAACTTTCAGTGGTTTTCTACTTATATCAAAATACTCAACATTAAATATTTCAGTACGAATGTAACATTACTTACGAGTACACCACTTTTATAATCATGGTAATATACTTGTAAAATATTTATATATATAATGACAGGAGTGTCTTAATTTCAAAGTTGTCAATGTTTTGGAATCCTATTAGATTATATTCTAGTTAGAATAGTATTTCTTATGTACAGTTATACCTCGAGATAAGAGTGTCTTTATATACGAGATATTTCAGATACGAACCATCAAGAGAGAGAGAGAGAGAGATGTTTTGCTGGAATTTGTGAGGAACGACAACTGAGAGAGCAGATATGGAATAATTTTCATTCAATAATCAATCAAGAGATGATAGTGCTTTTGACTGGGACATGTTTTTCGGATGACATGAGAAAATATAATTTCTTCAAACCACTTTCCTGAAAGGCCGTCGGGAACTACACATATAATATATTTGAAGCAACTAAGAAATCAGAGCTGATATGATATGAGGCCATGACCATGGCAGCTGGCAGAGCTTTATGGTGGCAGCTCGTCATTCGTCTACTCCGGTTAGCGAAGTATACATGGTGATGATAATGTTGTTGACTATGTGATGATATTGAAACCTTTAGTTATGCACAAAATTAATATAGTTGAACAAGACCGGGCAATAAATACTAAGATAGTCTTTTTTTCTGTTCCATTAAGTTCCGAGGATATTATTAATTTAATCGTCAATATATTTTTATTTATTTCACAGAACCGCAGTTCCAAGGTACATAGAATAATAAAGAATAAGAAACATAGAGTATACATAAACATACTTGTACAATACAAACAAAAAAAAAAAAAGAAGAAGAAGATGAGAAGTATCAAAGATCACAGAGATCTAGGAGAACAATACCATCGACAAAAGTGGAAAAGGATATAAGAAAAGGATCGAGCTGTGCTGGTAGGCCGTTTAGGAGCGCCATTGCCATTGTACTAAATTGAGTGCTTGAAGCTCCACAAGTATCAACTGCGATCAAAAACAATGGATGGCTACGAGCACGGGTGTACTTATCTGGAACAAAGAAGTTGAAACATTCAAGAATCCCAGGGTTGTGAATCGGACGGCGAAGAAGAAGGAATGAATGTTTGAGAACAGCGATTTTCCTCCGGGACTCTAACGAATGGAAAGAAAGCATCCCTAGAAGAAAAAGAGTTGGGTAATGTTCGGAACCGGGGGCCTTCCACGTGTCAGGCGGATATGTACGTAATAATAAAAGATACGCAAGTAATTCAGAAAAAAAATCGACACCCATACATAAAATAGGCTCATTATATATATACATGAAGGTATACTTAGATGTCTAACTCGTTTTAATGAATGTTTTCTATTGTATGCATTTGCCCCATCGCTAATACCCCGCCCAATACCCCAACTTGCGAAACGGACCGAAGACTTTCCGTTCGTGGGTCACGTCTGCTGACGCCAAAATCCGGGGCATTTCTACGATACGAAATGTATTGGAGAAGGACTGGGGAATTGCGGACCTTCGAAAGGGGAGACGGGTTGGGAAGGGACGCTCTCGCAAAAATTATTTTCGTCCCTCAAGAGCCGCGGATAATGGCCGCTTTAGGGCGGTCATTGTGTTGCCGCTGCCCGCCCCCGCCCACCCGACAAGTACCCGAGAACCCCACTCTCCTCTACGGTACACAAAATGAAAGAAGGATTCGTACCATGAGAACAAAATGGAGCGAACGTGAACATGACATTATTCAGAATGTAACGAATTTTTAATCCATTTAAAAATATTATGTTCAAGAGTGATATTTGTTAAAATTATTGTTAAAAATGCACGGTATTTTGTACTTATACAATTCAAAGTATTAACGATAGCATATTTTTTCACTTTTGTCGTTAAAAATGACGAGCAAAGTTAATCAAGACATTTTATAATTTTATTTGAATAATAAAGTCATTGAGCAAGACTTGTGTAAAGGAATGTTAACTTGAGTTATTTTGCTTATTGATCTACTTAAGATTAATGCATTTAATTTGATAAATAAATTTGCCATCTCACGTATCTTTTCATGTAATTATTTTACTGTACGCCTTAAATGTAGGCAATTACTTCATCATCACGTGGTTATACGATGTCCATTTAGCACATTGTATATGTAGTTACGTTTAATTCACTCACTGCTACGTAGTTTGATCTAATGACACCTTCAACGACAATCAACTTATTCTATCATCATCATGTAATAAATAATGGCACACTTCCATCTGACTACATAAAAAAAGTCTTGTACGCTTTATCTTTTCTACCGTTATTACTATAATCACTGCTCCTCTGAACTCAATGAATTAATTCCTTTTTAATCCACCCACAACCAACAGAGTCGTTTAGCACTTGCTTTGCATCCATTCATGGTTAATATATATAAGTCGATTTTGGTCAATGAATTTTTGAAACTACATTTTCAAAAATTATTTCCTTAACCGTTATGCTGCTGAGGATATTGTGTGAATCTAAGTAGTAAGTATACAAAATAAAATCTTAGCTTATAGGTCACTAATAAAAAATCAATGTGACTTAAATAGTCACTTGAAATGTCACTTTCCATCATTGCCGAAAGGATCAGATTTTTTATAAATTTTATCGCCTCAATTTATTAACGCAACGCTGTTTTTGCTAAAATACTAGGCGTCAACTTATTGACCCTCCGCAGTCTAACGGTTAATGTCACTCGCAAACTCTGAAATGATCATATATGTTTCTTCCATCAAAAATTCTGCACTCCTTCAGAAAACATATCAATATTCACTTGCAATGTAACTAAACCGCACACAAACACAAGACAAGTTTTCCACATGCAGCGTGTAGCCGTCTTCGCAGAGCGTTATAGAGCGTACTGATCTCGATTGTATGTTCCCTCTTGCATGCGAAATCATAAAAAAAAGCTTTGTACGCTAAAAACGTGCTTACTCAATATCGTTTTTACTCATTGCTTACTTATCACACTGTTCGTGCTACTTTTCTTCAGAGTAACGTTGTCTCAAATACTTCTCTAGCTTGCGGCGAATTCCCTCTACCCGTGTTCGCAACTTTCCCATCTCACCTTCTATCACTTAACTACTTTGTCCCAACTCGAAGTTGTCTTACCAAGAGGTGTGTAGTGGTGCAAAGTTGGAGGTAAACGTGCAGCCGCCTCCACTTCATCTCTGTCCGCCTAATCCGCCGGATTGCCCCCCAGGGGCCCAGCGTCCGGCCCTGGCGACCGGCGATGCGGTGATTTATCACCCGACCGGCCCTGGCCAGCACACCAACCCGGGTGAAACTTCTGCGCCATCTATTGAAAAAAAAAACATTTTATTTACAGTATGATATATATCATCAAAATCAATTAGCATTCAATTATCAATCGTACATTATATATATTTTATTTGTTCAATGTATTCTTCAAGAAATTAGGAGCATTTGGTCATCACAAATGACTGCAGGGACCTTAGTCAGCTAAGAGATACTTTTTTCTCAGTCAAATATGCATGGTAAAAATATAATAAGGCATTGCATTCAAAAAATGATTTTTATATAAAATAAGCTAACTTCAAAACATACAACATTTTTTAAGGAAATACTATATTCATTAACTTTTTTGTAACTTAGTTAAAACTGAAATAAAAACAAGCAATAACCATGACTTAAGCTTCTTTAAACATTATCTGTAAAAATAAAAAAATGATTTTCTTAATTTATGGAAAAATGAGCAATAAAAATCAGTTATATTATGAACTCTTTACTTCACCCCACAGTTAAACTATATGTAGTTTAATTGATTTAGTTTAAACTATGTGAAATTTAAAAAACATCTTATAATAAATTATTTTTAAAAAATACCAATACGAACATGGCATATATTGTAATTATTTACGCTAGATGAATTAGATGACATATATTGAATGATTTTTACTTTAAAATAATTAATAAAATCACACATATTTAATATGCTGAGTGTCATATATAATACCAGTCAATAGGTGATACCCCCTAAAAGTACTGGAGGACTCTGCGAAATGCCTTAAGGTCACAGGTTCGATGAAAGGAAAATCCTGATCTATCTCCTTCTCGTGGTGGGGGGTGAGCGACATCAGTCGGCCAATATAGACAGGGACCGAATGTTGGCCGGAATAAGCTAACACCCAGCTAACCTCATCAGGTCCTGGTTAGGGCACTCTATTGTCCTGGAGGGAGTAAATGCTCTCCAAAGGCGGATGAACCTTTATGGTCAACGGCATTAGGATGTGGAAATAAAGGGGAAAATACCACATTAAAGGTCTAAAAGACATCCCATGTATCAGCAAAAAAATGATTGCTTGGAGATCGAGATGCAAGATTCTGTTGCTGCAAACCAATCCACCGGATTGATACTACGAAGAAGAAGGTGTGTTTTATCTATCTAAAATGCCTCCTTTTATTTAAAGCATATTAACTCAAAAATACTTGCAATAAAATGTTTCGACGAATGGTACAAAAACCGCGATGAATCCAGTTTTCAGTGGATGTACTACGAGAATATTTACGTGATTGTTGGTAGGTTGAGTAGTCATGAAAACTGAATAAACTGTCATTCGGTCTGACTAAATCGAATCACAGCTGACTTCCTTTCTACCTATTTCCGAATTGCAAGCGTAAAAATATCAAACGTCAATAAATCTGCAAAATGCATTTCAAAAATAAGGGGGTGATTTATTTTTATTCAATTTATGTTTATTTTTCAAATAACCTCCGTTACTATTTCTGCTCGTGTTAATTAGCATATTAGAATTATTTTTTTGTTTTTTCCAACGGAGAAATTAACGGTATTTTTTCACAACTAAATCTTCATATTTAAGCCAAATAATGATTACATATTTGAACAGTTAAATAAAAGACTTGCTTGTAAAAAAAAATTGATTCATTCTACTCAGTAGTTTGAAAGCGTAAAGTGGCATTTTCGGCATATTTTTTTACTTACTGCCAAAACCTTGAATTAATTACTGAACAAATAAATATAGGCCTATATTAAATAAACAGTCGAAATTATATTTACATCCTTATTGAATTAAGTGAATGGCTCTTAAACGTATGATAACAGTCACTAGAAATAGCAACAACATCACTTTGTATATATTTATATACTCGTGGTCCATCAACAATAACAGAATATTGTCCTGAAAAAGTAACAAAACATTACCCATAAATTATTAGTCCGTAAAAGTAATTGTACAATATAAATAATTGGTTCAATGTTTAATGTATCCGAGCATAAAAAACGTCGATATTTTTACCGTCCCATACATTTCAGGATCTATTGATAATATTTATGTAGGTACACTAACATGTGTTGCGCCACCGAAAGGGTTAGACAAAAGGAAGAGTCAAAAGCGCAAAAAAAACACAATACTAAACTTTGCAAAGCTCCTGTAGGATATCAATCTAAAATGTATTGCCAATGGGTTAGTAACCATTTTACCTACTCCATTGTTGGATGATACGTTTTAAAGTTTTATTTTGTTTCGAATGAAATATGTTCGATATTTGAAATTTATTTTCGACGCCGATCGATTTCTTGTCAGTCGAATTTCTAAATTATTAAATGGTATTTTTGAACCTTTTTTCAATGTTACTTTGTATATTTTTTATTGTCTCAATAAGTGTACCAAAAATTTATATTTTTTAATAACTGTTACTTTCCATTGTTAAAAATTAAAAAAAAATGTGATTGAAGTATTTTTTAATTCAATTGTCCAAGCAGTTGAATTAATAAACACTATTAATTTTTATTATGTGAAATGCACGACATTATTTTAACAGTGTCTACAGTCGAAACTAACCAAATAAGTCCGTCAGCATTGCGGACTTATTCGGTATTGAATAAAAAACGTTACAAAATACTCGTATATTGTAAGCTACATCCAAAACAAATGTCTCTGAAGTTTAAAATATTCGATGAAACGACAAATATCACTCTAATAATATTAGTGCAATAGTTGCTAGTATTAAAAATAAACACTTATAATTATAAATAAACTAAACCTATTTATTGGCAATATGAGATGTAATATTGTAATATAAAATAATTACGAATTTAACTACGTACCTCCCGGAATACTTGGAAATATTAAAACTTGAATCTTTAACGTAAATTTGTATTTAAACGAGTTTCGTAAGTTACGACTATTTATTTATTAACGGCTAGCACTTGAAAGATCATCGTAAACTTACAATAATTGTTAGTAAATAAGTTTTTATTCATTTTTTACTAAAATTTTGAACATAAGACCACAAAGCAAGAAATCGTTGACTGACAAAATGATGAATTAGTATTTTGGAATTGATTCTCGTGAATTTTCAAATTTTCTATCTAATGAATGTATTGGCTTATTTTACTAATATTTAGAAGAAGAAAATGTTTCAATGACTTAGAGAGTTAACAATTTCTCGCCTTGTGGTATTGTATTATTGGTTTCTGTAAATAAAATAAGTAAATAAGTTAACCTAAAACAGAGTGATAAGCTTTCGTTTGCTTACCCAGCCTACGTGGCATATGTTTGGATCCCGATGTTCGACGTCTAGTTTTAAAATCGATACCCTTTACACATGCCCACCGTACCCAGCGTACCCGTGCCCATTCCATTTTTAAATTTATCGCCGGCTCGCATTCGTCATTCTCCCTTGGGACGGCTAGTGACCCTTTTTTTCGCATTTCAAACCGTTGTAAATTTTTAAAATATCAAAATCGACGGTGGATACTGGGTGGCTACAAAACCATTCACTTTATTTTGCTAAGTAATTGCATCTGGGTGTCCGGTGCAAATTTATTTTGTATAGAAATATATAGTAGTATTTCATAGTATTGAAACATAAAAATATCATCATTATTTCAATTTAACTTGATTGCTGAATATTTGTTAAGGCAAATTATATTTATTTGACTATGGGCTCATATAAAATTTAAAATACTTCAAGTTACTTGGGTTCAAAGTATAGGTTATTTGAGGCAAACATGTTGATATCAGCATGATATAGCCCTTGCTGAGTGGTGCCGAAAACTTCAACGTACAATCTTTCGTCTCTTATTTCTGTTCGCTTGTCGTACATGTATGTGTCGCCATATCGGCATTTTGGACAAATTCAATCACGGGTGTGACGTTAGTTATATAGATCTCCACTTGGGCGCTGAGCGACAGCCCATCACGAACGCCCTCAGTAAAGTGCGGACCGTCAGAAGGTCGCATTATGGCCAGTCTATATATAGTGAATATATATGTGCTTCTAAAAAAGTCTGTGTGTTGTTAATCTGATCCTCATTCTGCCACCACGCGACTGAATTGTTAATGTGAAACATTATAAACTCTTAAAGCAAAATATTTTTTTTGGTAACATCACTTATATTAACAGATTTATCGATAATATAATTGTATAATTATAAACGATAGTATTTAACTCTCATTAAAAACGGTATAAAAAAGGCTTTAGTTCTATTGAAAATGACTGTGCGAAATGGAAAATAAGTTTTATTTCTGTTTTTTTTTATATCATGTACCGAATATATTTTTGGTTGCGTTAACGTTTGGTCAACACATATTGTGTATCGATATCTCAATAATCTTCTAGTATTATAATTGCAAGTCTTATTAGGTAGTTGTGTCTCGATACTGCAATATAAGGTGACCACACCTCTAGAGCCGCAGGGGACGCCGCCCGGCCACTTGTTTTCATTCCGATATTGGCTCGAACATAAATTTAGCCGGAATCATAAATTTAATGCAGCCTGTGGCTATTTATGCTTTCCCGAGCTGTTTGGAAAATATACGATCTCTATGGAGAAAGATTACACGGAGGAAACGTGCGATTTAATATTGTAACGAGATTTGAACCATTAAACTTCTGAGACATGAAATGTGATCTGTCACAGCTGATAACTATTTCTTATGTGATTGGCTGCAAAATATTGAACTCTCTTCGACAGAATACGTTATTTATGTTGATTTTTTGATTCATAAATAAGAGGATCGTAAGTTTTATGTGTTTCATTCATTGCTTAGGTTTATTAAGAATTACATACATTATTACAAGTATATTTTGATGAAATATTCAATGTTTGAAAGAAAAAACTCAAATACTGTAAGGTTTTTTTTGTTTCATTTTTTTGTCAAAATAAAATAGTATTCAGGCTTTTGCACCAAAACAATATAACTGACAGATATTTGACCATTTGATATTTGGTCAAACGGAAATTTATCGTTTTTACATTAACTAATATTTTGTGTGCAGTGAACAGTGCTTCAAGAAGTCTGTCCATCCAAAATGACGTTTAAATATTTCATTCACTTGATAAAAATCTAATTTATCGAAATGAAGCTCCGGAACATCGAGTTTATCGTGAAATCTTCATAAAAAATCTATTAATAAATCACACAAAATGTGCTTCGGATAATATAGCGACCGTCTCTTTAAATCCGTGTTTCTGCCCTGTAGGTCGTCGGAAATCTTATACGCTCCCAGGTGGACTTTCAGGTACAGATATGTCTTAGCACAACGCAAGGGTAGTGGCAACTGACAGATTTCATTAGTAGAAATTTGTGGTGGTAAATATGCTCCCTATATGAAATAGATTTGGGAATAAAAAACAACCGTTCGACCGTGTTCGTGCAAATGGTCGTCGCTCAAATTCTCGATGAATCGAACATAGCAACGAATACTTCAGTCAAACTTATTATCTAATGCCACAAAATTTGATGATATTTCAATTCATCATACTATTGCCTACACGGTCCGCCCTTGACTCGGTGTGACCACAGCATATGACCGTCTCTGGTGGACTCGCTGGCTGCTAAGTGAGTATCGATATTAAGTTTATTTCGCGGCATCAATTCATATTAACTTAATACCTCACCATAAACATGCCAAGCAGTAAAAACTCCGTAATCGCTAATGGCAGTATTCACCATACTATAAATGCAACGACATTTTTCACCTAGCGGTACATTTAAGGCACATCAGTGATCAGAATAAATTGTATGAGAATCTTATTGTTTTGAAATGCTTATAATTAGCGCACATGCGAGAGTACGAGTAAATACTTTTGATCATTTAATGACTATTTGACACTACGTTCAAGAATGATGTGTAGTGGTTGTGTGAATATAGTTATCAAAAGGATAGCAAGTATTGATTAATGACTGATTTTAATTAAATTCAGATTATAAAAAAGAAAACTTATTCTAAAATTATAAGCATTTTGGCGGGTAAATGATCTTTTTTTTTCTTAAATTTATACTTGTATATTTTTTTTTCTTAAAAATGTTAGAAGCAATAATTATCTTTCATTTAGTTATTATTTTTATCATATTATAGAAAGTATTACAAAATATCGTTTACTTACGAGTACACTGATTGGATGGATAAAATGTTGGTTTAAAAAAATATTTTCTTTTTAAATAATGTATTCGGATACTCCAGAAAATCTAGCATCACCTTCAGTTTTTCTCTAATTAATATATTTTTATTATAATTTAAAATATTTCACATGTTTACCTCAAATATTTTATACGTTGTAACTACATTCAATAATTTAATCATTACATTTTTTAATCTTATCACCTCACCAAATGTCAAAGAAGCCATAAATTAGGTTTAAAAGCAGATTCTTGCGTAGAATAATGCTTGGCATAAAGTGTTACTTTGAAAGAAATGTCGAAGTTAGATAGCGGATAAGGCAGTCATTCATACTACAGTCTATCAAAAGTCGAAGGTGGACATGGTTAGGACATATTCTCGGATGCCGCAATAGAGTATAAACTACAGCTGCATTATCTTCAACCCACAACTACAATGTAATCGGAAGATCTGAGGTAGTCAGAATTAACATGATGAGATGAGGGTAAGACCATGGCGGCTGACAGCACTTTGTGGCGGCAGCTCGTGACGAGCATATGTTTAATTATTAATGCTAATTACTTAAAAGATCCGTTTGTCAAAGATCCAAGTAATGACTCCTAACTGATGTCTGCCATTCTGCAGAATTCATTTCCCAACCTTACCATTTCTTTATCCATTCCCACGTATTTCGTGGTTAGCAACGTGTTACCAAAGAAGGCAATTCGAGACTCGCTGTAGTATACTAACTTCGCAACCTTAGACTGAGGTCTATTTGACATCTAACTGATGCCCCTTGAATCACGGGAAGGCCTTTAGCCACTCTAACAATTAGCTTTTTGCGTGCGTAAAGGATCCCCATCTCGGTTTCCAAAAACAGGACGTGACAGAGAGGGTTGTAACCAAGCGATCCGTTTGTCAATTGGCTTCATTATTATAATAAATATTCATTATTTTGTTTTATATGAATATTATCTTTTTTATTACGTTTTCTTTCTTTTTTATTGAAATACTAATAATAATGTCCATCACATTTCAAAATTAATTTTATTCTTTCTTGTCTCATGCTTGTCAATTTGCACGACAGGGTACCTAGAAAGTGTGGTTTGTTTCTTTTCATTCCAAGTCCAGAGTAATTTTCTACCCCAAAAACATTCGGACGTCATTCACAGGACTGTGGGGTAGGGGGAGGGTCAGGAGGCCTGCGCGGGGTCCCATGGGGTCCAAGACCTAACAAAGTATTGCAGTTCTCTACCCCAAATAAAATATAGCAAATAATGTTAAAAAAAATACATAATCATATATATTTTTACCATTTATGTCGAGTGCGTAAGCAATTTTTTTTATTTATTTGCTGAAGTTCGTCGTATATATTAAAGAGTCATAGTAATTATTCTCTTTATAAATGAGGTTACGTATCCGTTCAGTCCAAAACTAAATTTGATTACGCTTAAAAGTCATTCTCTATTAGAGTCTAAGATAAGGCAATGTTACATTACGTGTTCAGCGTCCTGCTAGAAGCTACTATATTAGCAGTCTTGACTATTGATTAGGCTAAATATGAGTAGTATGAACTTGAAATTGCTGTAATTACTTATTTATCAGTTGAGCAGACATATGATATGAAAAGGTTATAACAAAAAAATCTTTAATATCATTATACTATTCGTTATAACCATTAAAAATGACAACACAGATAATACTTTGGAATACAAAACAACAAGCAATCTTGTAACTTACTAAATTATGGACACCATATCACGCATGCTTTAATTTAGGAGTTAAAAGAAGAGGGAGAAATTTCTCATGAGTATATTACAAAAACACAACATTTTTTCTTATAAAGTACACATAACACGAGGGAATACTTTAGAATAACTTGATAGCTGACTAAATAATGATGGCCTTTTGCTACAATTTATTAATGAAATTGACATGCAGAGAAAGAGAGACAAATGTTTTACAAAGATGTAAGAAAACCTTGTCCACTGATGTTTTGTCTCATAAAGTACATATAAGACTAGTCGTGTACAAAGCACGAGGAATTTTTTTACAACTACTGACTATATTATAAAGGCAATATACATTTATAAGTAAAAGTTATGTAGATAAAGGGAGATAAATATTTCATAAATATGTCAAACATGCTTGTCACACAATGTTCTTGTCTTTTAAAGTAAATATAAGAAAATATGTGCACAATAGACATAGCGAATTTTCCACAATAACCACCGGAACTTGTAACTTTTCCAATACAAAAAGCTCACTTTTTCCACATGCGTATGTCACTTCCGGCGGGCGGTTTTCCCGCAGGAAACGGAAGCCGAGGCTCCGGGGTTCGAGGCTTACGGGTCCCCTGGGTCCTCCAGACCCTTGTAAAGCTCGCAGCCATTCGCACATAGTCTCGTTCAGAGCACTTTCGAATTATTATAAATACTTACTTTTCTTGGAGAGCTACGGGAGGACATTGAAACACTGGGGGCCGCTACTGAGATCAAAGATTGAGCTAACAGTGTGGCGAGCAATGATACGAGCAAATTGTGTGGTGACAGTCAATTTTCTTTTTCTTAAAAACAAAATTGAGATACGTCAAAAAGACATAGTTTACTTTGTTCACTCTTTTGTAGCACATTTTACAAATTAATGATTATAATTACTAAATTTATATGTTTTCATATCATTTAATTGCGACACATATCACGGTTTTTTAATTTTTTTTTGATAAGCAAAAAAATATGTTGATAACATTAATGTAAAAAAAGTGAGTTATTTATCGTTGTAAGTGTTCTATCAGATTTCTTATAAGGCTGTGAATATTGACATAAAATCGAGAGCTTTTACAGCCGTCTAATGAGATTAAGTATAAAATCAAATAAAAAAAAACAAATCGCACCAGAGGATTTCATTACTCCAAAGGAAGGCCTCCCAACTGGTAAGAGCCTTGACTGGCGGACCTGGAAATCCCTGAACAGATTAAGAACCGGAGTTGATAGAGCAAAGGACAACCTTGAGCGATGGGGAATGCTTCGGCAGGGAGAGACACTATTGTGCGACTGTGGAGACCTGCAGACCGCCTCACACCTAAGATGCTGCTCCATGTGCCCAACAAGTTGCACATCTCAGGACCTATTGCTGGGCAACACACGAGCTATCGATGTTGCCAGATATTGGGAAAAAATAATTTGACGTCGCTGACACGAAGAAGAAGAAGTATAAAATATTAAAGCAAAAATCTGCTCTTTTAAGACTGAGTGCTCCAAGATTCGAGAGCATCAGACTAACCAAACGTTTTTCTGAAAAAATCTGATTAACAAACACCTAAATGCGCCTCGGATACTGCAGTTGCTTTTTCAAGTCACATAAGGTGTTACTTGAAAAACGTTAGGTGTTATTGTGGAGGGGATTGTTGAGGGTAGAAACTGTAAAGGGCGCCCTAGACGGGAGTATTTGCAGCAAGTATTCGAGGACATGAATTGTAGTGCTTATGCTGAGCTGAAAAAGGTTGCGGAGGACCGAGAGGAATGGAGATCGAGATGCAAGATTCTGTTGCTGCAAACCAATCCACCGGATTGATACTACGAAGAAGAAGGTGTTACCCTAAAGGTCATCAGGAACCATATATGTTCCCAGGTGCCGAAATATCTTGGGGCGAGATATAGACCGCTGAACTGTGTGGCAGCAAATTGAGATGTAGGTTTTCTAGATATAGAAAGACGAATAAGACGAGGAATTATAAAACAATGATATAATTATCTGATTTTAATAACAAAAAAATGTGTTGACCATATACTAGAGTAAATGATATTGAAGTTATGAAATGTTTACGTAATATATCAAGACAGTCAAATACTCGTACATAAATATGACAATTTAAGGTGGAAAAATACTACATATATTGCAAAATAGAATTGCATATCGTTTATATATTCGAATCGTAAATAATTTTTTAATTTCAATTTCAATTTTGTTTATTTTGCCTTTCAGAAACATAACAAATTATTTAACTCAATGCATTTCTGAAGTACAATAAAAATACAAATAAAAAATACAATATATTACAAATAATACAAAATTAGGTACTTACGATTAAGTACTATGAACAAAGCAATAAAGACAAGCAACAGAAGGTCCCTATGGTTATCAGACAGACGAAGCCAACCAATTATCCCTCCAAAGAAACTCTTGGAGTTCTTGTCTGAATTGGGCCTCTCTTACGTGAAATATATCAACATCCGAGGTGATTTGGTTAAACAGTCTGATCCCTCACCTAAGAGGCATAGTCTCTGGCAGGTTAGTGTTACTCTTAGGGAGAGCGAACAATCTATGCTTCCTTATTCTCAGATATCTATCGGGGACACACAAACCGATATTCATCAAAATTTCAGGATTCCCGAACACGCCACGCAACAGTCGGAAGAAATGCATACCTAAGCACATATCCCTTCTTGTCCTCAACTCAATGTACCCCAACATACCCTGTATGAAGTTAGTTGGATACAGCCACGGATAGTATCCATATTAATGTTTTTAAAATGAGAAAAGCTACAATGACAAGGTCCTCTTCGTTTTCTTATTTCAGAAGGGTTATAATTCGTTTGTTAATGCAAGGTCTGTTTTATTTTAATGAAGAGAATTTCGTTTTGTGTTCCTTAAAGGTACATTCCCCTCCCTGACGTGGGAAGATGATACCGTAACTAAAATATCATAAAAGGAACTAACCTCTTTTACGTAGTAAACATATATTACACTTGCTTATACATGGCGCTCGTTGCCATGCGTAAATGAAATACACGTTATTTATAATTCATGGCAGTAAGCCTACCTTCAACGTTTTCTTAAATATAAATAATTAGCTAAATGCTCTTGAGGCTTGGAGCATTTAGGCCTTAGATACGTTTATACATGTATATGTACAAGCTTACAATACAATATCAAACGTATTATTGTTGTTCATTGATTTCCTTTATAAAACTTGACAAAACTTTATACCAGCAGTTAGTAACGATCATATGTTCCAGTTAAAGAGAAGGATATGATATGATAATACGCGCAATATTGTTTTTTGTGAAAACATAAACAAAAAACCACTAAAAACATTAAAACTCGATAATTCAGAGAATTGATTACGTGTTCTATAGTCAGATTAACAACTTAGGGACTAAAGAAAGTTAAATGAAAAGTGTTTATTTGACTCAATACAAGTGGAAAATACTAAAGAAATATTCTTAGAAATATTTAATTTCTTTCTTTCTAGTACTTTCTCTTTGTTTCGTTTCCTTAAATTTACATCTATTTAACAATTAATATTTTTTTTAAATACTGGAATAAAAACTAGTTCAACCTCGATGCATCGGATAGCTGAAGAGGGTCAAGAATTTGGAAACCTGATACCCTCCACTTTACGCCTTTCACCCTAACCTTCAATCAAATGAATATTTAATACATCCATCGACCAATACTGCAAGTAGTTCAATTTTATTGGAATCGTTCATCAATAAACATAGGAGACTTAAGTAGTATTGGCGCATTATTAAAAATTTAAAGTAAGACAAATAATTTATTTAGGTTATATTTATTTATGCATCTCTTCTTACTAATGAATACCGTATATACTGGTTTTCACTATTCGCTAACCATTTTTTATTACTAAATAAAGGTGGTACGAGGGTTTGACATGTACATCGGATACCGCAAGAGAGCATTAACTCTAGATGCATTTTTTCAAGCTCCGATGATATTGGCGTTCTGGAAGACAGTCTGAAACTATATAGAAATCATTTGACGGAAATACAGGAGGCTGAGCTTACATAGGATGTGTCTAGGAACATGATGAGTGACAGATCTCTGTGGCGGCAGTTTGTGATGACTATATGCTCCAATTAGATGAGTGAATGTGGAATGATGATGATAATTTAAATACTTAAGACCTTCCTTTTAACCCATGACTTTGATTTTAATCTCTTCCATGGCCACTTTCTTTTAAAGACTTCTGTGCTGTGACCAAAAATTTTTCAGAGGAGACTCACTGGACTGATCAATTGCTAACTTATCAATCTAAATGAGCACATCATCAAGGAGACTTAATTTTTCTTCTGTGTGATGTGAGTGTGAGGCGGGTAAGGTCCAATCTTTAATGACTGATTGTTTTTAAAAAAAACATTGTCGATTTTTCAAAATTGATTTATTTTAAGTTCTCTAAGTAAAACTATTCATCTTACGCAATATTTTTGGGTAATTTAAATTTAATAAAATTATTTCTTATTAGGTAAATATATAATGACTTTATCACAAGTTTAAAAAATTTGCATTACTATTTTCTTCTTAATAACATAATATCAAGTAGAAATATAATGCAAAATAGAATACAAAATTATGTAAATCAAAACTTGTGGATAGCTTTTCGCCTTGCCCACTTCTGCAAGATACGATTGCACGGAGTGAAACTATGGTGACACCAAAATCAATACTTTTAATAGCAAAGGGTCCGCAAAGCCTCTTTATCCATAAAGGAAATCGCCTCTCCCTCACTTATTTTAGCCAATCCTACAGAATTGCAACTGCCCATTCAACCGAACAATACTGAAAACCGAACCGAAGCACATTCAACCGTCTCACTCCACCGTACCAAAAATTGCCACACAAAATAAGGATGCAAGTATAAAAACACGCGATAGAATCACGCATCGCAGTATAAACCTTTACTATTTTTGACGAGGGTAAGCTTCTCGTACGAGAATTGACCATTGGCGACCGGTTTTTTTCAACCGGTCAAGTCACATTGACCAATGGGCAGTCCCCTCCAAATTCAAAACTAGTTTGGCGCGTGCGTGGAATATCGCTATTCTTTTATTTTTTATTCAAATGTAAAAAGCAGCGCCATCTAGTTTTCGTTGGACGGATGTTGCTTTCAAATGGACCACACGCTCTCAAAGGTCAGCTTTTGAGGTCTTGAATCATATTTTTTGTGTGGCTCGTGTGGTATGAACTTGAACGATTAACTATACCCAAAGTGACCGTATCTCATCGCTTGAATGGGAGATGAATGTTCCGTGTTTGTCCCTTACCCGTTTATTCGGAAGCTGCGTTAAACTTTTTTTGTACGTTAAATGGCATTTGAAAGGATTTGTGGTTTTAATGGTTCAAGTGACAGGTAAGTTGTGGGTAAACAGAGAGGGGGATTTTTAAATAAATTTCCATATTTTTGAGACGAAATTTGCTTGTGATAATGTTGTAGTACTTTTGTTGTAATTTGAACTGAATACATGAATTTTGATACCGTATAATAAATGTGTTTTTATGACTTTATTGTGCATCGATTTTTAAATGACCTACTTATTTTTATAGAATTAGGGTTGATTTACGAATTTTCATCAAATTTGAATATAACTAGTATTATGACATTGTATTCTAACAAGGCGTAATACACAAGGATTTGTATTCACCACCCAATATAGAAAAAGGCTTTTACTCTAAGTAAGTCAATGAATATAAATCCCGATATCAAGGACTATGTCTAATCTAAGGACTTATCAAAGTACGCTTCCTTACGAATCTTAAAATTAGTTAATTATTTAATTAATTTATTACTGGATTACTGTAGAAAAACAAATGACATCGTATACAAGTACTCGTTTATTGGTGCCACTGTATCTAGTGATGATCAAATTAAATATTAATAAAATATCATTATTTAATAACAGAGTTTTTTCCCTTCAATGTATAAAACAATGAGTATATACGAGTATAACCATTCCAGATACGCATATTCGTGCTCATAATCATTCGTCGACATTCATATCAGTTATCCAGCTATATTGCGGCATTCAGCACACCTTGGAATATGTGTAACAAATCTCTTTCTTTTATTTTCATAAATTACTTTATAATAAGAGTTATAAATACGAGTACATATGTATTTACATTTATCTTAGGTGCGTATTTTTATTTACAATTATACAAATATAAGTATGTACTTTGTATCTCTTCTTCATAATTAAATGGCTTTCGATTGAACTTTGATTCCGTGAGATAAATAAACTTATGGTATCAAATAAGAATATAATATTATTTTAAATTATTCCATATTTTTCGGCTACGTCGAGTAGCCATTATCTAGTGAAGTAAATGATGTGTGTAGCAAAACTTTAAATTTATACTCAGCATATTATTTTGACTCAGTTTTTAACCTTCTTATATAAAATATTAAGTAGGTATTTATGCAAAAAAAATATGGCTGGCTATTTATTCACCCACTCAGCTGCACTTACAAGGCAAAGACAAATCTCAGTAAAGCTCCCGCGGCGACGCTAGCGACTGCACAAAATGCATTGCAAAATAAACAAAGTGCCATTAATAAATGGGCTGTCCCTTGCAGGAGGCGCGGGGAACACCCAGGGAGCCCCAAATGGGGGGGTCCCCCGGAATCGAAGCTTGGCCAAAGCTTTTGATGCCGGACGAAATTCGAAGAGGTACAAAATAATACAGCATTGCAAAGATATTTGAATCATTACTATGACCGCTCCTCTAAATGGAACATGTGGACGTTACAAATTGCCACCACAAATCTCCCATTAACCCCCATGGTTCTCGTCTCGTTCCATGACAGCCCTGCCATAGATTCGACGATTTCATTATATTAATAGTTGCCGATGGCTTCACAGTTGTAGAAAAGACAGCTGTTGTTTATGCTCTTCTACGACACCTAAAGCTCTCGCATTAAATAGCTTCACAATCGCCTCTTGGCCGACTGACAAGACTGTCTTGTAGATCTCTCACCTCGTCACTCCTCAAAAGTTCAAATCATTGCACTCCCAGTATTCTAAGCAGGTATCGGCTTTTGAGACTCATTATACGACTGCACTGGCTTTTGGTGAGATACCAAGATTCTAGCCAAGATTAAAATATGTATGAAAAATTATTAAAAATTCAGTAAAGTTCGTACATAATTTTGACAATAAATCTCCTGAAACATAGTGTAGTGAATTTTTACATTGTTATAAACAATTTTTTGAGTCATTTTGATGTGAGATGGACACTTTCTATCGATTTTTGAAACAACTTAAGCCTTTCTACAGTGGTTACATAAATGCAAAAAAACATTAAACAAGACTAATCCACATAACATCAAGACATAACCTCTCTACCCGAAAGCTTATGCTCTATGTTTTGAATCGAATATTTGCCCTCATCTTCCGACGCACTACCTGGTCATGATTTACTTCACTGGGCAACCCCCGCCTTGACCATGACTATGAATCTTGGACTGTCAGAGCACTTCCTCGTGAATTATCGTCCCAGGGCCATCCTGGGCCAACTTCTTGCGTGTCCACCCTCATAATAACAACCACCCGATAGGTACTTTAACTGTTCTATCTGGACAGTTCAGATGTGGTATAATTGAATGCATGGAAACGGTTAATACGATTATATAATGGAGAATTGTAAGAATCGCATGTAATTATAAGCCATTCAACATTTAATCAATACTATTAAAACATGTATAGCTCTGATTATGATAATAAGGAACAATTTATTCCTATAATGCCGATTTTAATAGTAAAAAATCTATAAATATATAAATACAGTACAAACGTAAGTAGGTGCGATTTAACGTTAAGGTTACTAAGATTACTAGGGTTACTAAGGTTACTGAGGTTACTAAGATTTAACGTAACTGTCTAAGAAGTAGGTATTACTAAGATTTTAGAAGATAATTACTAAGATTTAACGTAACTGTCTAAGAAGAGGTTACTAAAATTTAACGTAACTGTCTAATGTAACATACTAAGAAGGTTACTGAGGTTACTAAGATTTAACGTAACTGTCATTTTTTGTGTAATTGCATAATATATATTTTGTAAATTTTGTATTAATTTTATAAAATAGAATACAATCATTTGAAATAATAAATTTATCTTTCTTTGTTAATTGTAGTTAATTTTTTTAAATTTATTAACATTTTACTATAGAATGTGTGAGTACTAAAGTTAACACAACTTATTTAATGTATAATGAAAACCCAAAGAACATTGTAACTTATTATACAAACATGACACAGCAATGCAATTAGGATTTTCTATTTTGATTTACATTTTTTAATATTGTGTCTAATTTCAAATATTTTTAATTAATTTGTTTATTCTTTCTAGTCCATAATAAAATATTATTACCTATTTCAAATTATTTTGGAACATATTTAAATAAAAGATTTTTTTATTAATTTTGTTACATCCCATCCATTGCTGACACACATGTCTGTCTCAGATTGTCGCTACACAGTTATATCATCTGGCACTATCCATACCTTATCCCAAATTGTATCTTAATTTTTAATTAGAATACGTTTTTTTTCCTTTGTGGATTATTTTGACTTTATACGCAAAGCAATGTACGTTTCCGTCCAAGTCTTTAGTCATGCAGAGATCAAACTAAATTATAAGTTATAATATTACAATGCGCGTACGAGGTTATAAAGAAATATCAACAATACTACTAGAGATGACCAAGTGCATCTAAGCGTTGAATTATTTCTAAACTAGGGTAAGTTGAAGCACAACATGGCTACGATAAATAACCGATTATTTCAGGGTACATAATATGGGGATCACATCGATTTAAAGTATATAGGGGCCGTCCTAATTGGAGAAGTGCCTTCATTGTTTCACCCCCTCCCTTATTGCGCCATGTGGCTACTGCACCCCCCCCCCTCATTACTGAAGTTGTACCATCTGTCCCTGGAGCATGTGACGCCATCACACTAATGAGAAAAGTAATGGTCGAATTGTCGAACAATTCATCACCACACTTTACGTTTTTTTTTTTCAAAATAGATTACTTGTAATTGATAGTAATTGGCGCTTTAATTATTTTAATTTTTCTAAGTAAATATGTGCTTATCAATTGCTTTAAAAAAACATACAAATATACTATATATTCATAGTCACAGTTACTTCTTCTTTGTCAAATTTATCAATCTAATGGATTGGTTTTAATCGAACAGAATTTTTTAAATTGATTTTTTAAACATTCCTTTGTCCTCAAATTTATTTAGAAGTTAATTACGGTTGCCCTACAGTTCATGTCCTCGAATACTTTTATCAAATACTCCCGTCTAGAGCGCCATTCTGCAGTAAATGTTCGAACATTCTAGGTGGCATATCTTTACGAGTTTTTTGAAGGTTTTTTTGATATTTATTTCAGGAGATTTTTGTTTTCAGCCTTTTCATAATTCACCCGGAGATCCGATTGGGGGACTATTTATCATTGCTATTTCGTGTCATCCACTTGAGATGCAATCATTTTTTTTGCTGATGACAGCTGGGATATCTTTAAGACCTAGATTCCGAATTTTCCCTTTATTATTCATAGAGAATGCCGTTGACCATAAAGGTTCATCCGCCTTAGGAGGGCATTTACACTACCTCCAGGACAATAGAGTGCCCTAACCAGCTTGACCTGATGAGGTTAGCTGGGTGTTAGCTTATTCCGGCCAACATTCGGTCCAAAAAATCTGATCTTTCAAATTATCATCAACCACAACGCAAATTGATTTTCTGCGTAAAATTTCGTACAAGAAAAATGATTCATATGAGTTGCCATGGAGATATAAATAAAATAAAAAATGGCCGACATCGGCACGTCACGAGATCTTCCGCCAAAGATGTTGCGCGTCAATGCTGCTTAACGAGCGATCGCTAAGGATGCATATTGTTTCAATTAACGACATCTGCGAGTCGCATTTATTACTCAAATATAAAAGTTCATTTAATCGAATTTAGTTGTTTTTTTTAAATTGATTTTTTACACACTATGTACTTTATGTACTAAAATTTATTTAGAAGTTAATTACGGTTATTTGTGGCGATCTTGTGATTTATTTATTTTTATCAATAGCTACCGTAAGAAACATTGTAAAACGATAATTAAAATACTGTTGCTACTATCGTGCCTCCATATTTTACGAGTTCATTTGGCGTTACATTTGATACAGTATATTTCAGGAGATTTTTGTTTTTCAGCCTTTTCATAATTGAAATAATTTATATATCAATCAAGCAAAACTGTTGTCATTGCTATTTCGTGTCATCCAAGAATATAACATAAAATATAGTGTGACAGCTGGACATCCATATCGTAGAAATAGATTCCGAAAATAAATTAATGTATTCATAGAGAATAAAGAAGAAAGAGAGCGTATAAAGATGCCAAGTAATTTCTGCATAGATTATTAATTACGCTCAGGTTCAATAACACGTGAAAGACAAGATGGCTGAAAATTATCTGAATTTAGAATCCACGTAATTGCGTCTTTGGTTAGGGGATTACTCGCACAGAAAGGCTTTCATAAAAACGTATGAAGACGTCGAATCAAATTACCGCCCTGAAGGACTGGAGCTCCCGGTGTTTGGACAGGGCGGGGGCCCTTACTAACGTGGGCTAGAAGAATAATGCCCTCGGCAGAGGCGGAACAGGAGATATTTGTTTCATAAAAAATCAAGCGTCTGGTCTTATAAAACTAATATCAAGACTGAAAATACCAATCATATCAAGTAAAATGGATCGCTGGAGCGTCTTTTAATTTCATGCGCAATACCTTAGAGCTTAGACTAACAGTTTTACTCAATCAAAACATAGTGCCGACTATAGAGCACCTGTCGTTATCATTATTCTGTACGACTAGGAATCTTGGCAACTAACCAAAAACCAATCATACCGAATAATGGGTTTCGAAAACAGATGCCTGCGTAGAATACTAGGGGTACGATATTTTGACTTGACGGATGAGGCGAGATATTGGACAAGGCAGCTTTCCACATTACAGTCGATCAAGTAGCGAAGGTGAACCTGGTTGGGACATATGCTTTTATACATTATATTTTCACTTGTGTATTTTTGTTGTGTTATTCTATTTATTGGACAGGGTATTGCACAACCAACTCAATCGTGCTATAATAAAATAAATTTATTATTATTATTGTTTATTCATTTAAGGTAGTTAATTATTAATAAATAATATTCTCAAGTTGCAATACTATTTATTTAAGACAGTTATTTATTTCTGTAAATCCATAATATTGTTTTTCTTGAATAGTTCAGAAATAATATATCAACCTACATCTTACACGTTAGTAAATTTAATATTTTTTATTTCAATAGATACGCCCATGGTATCTGTCCAGACGCACCGCCCAAGACGTGGGCGGACACTCCCCTCCCCTCCCTTTCCCACCCCCGCCCATCAGTCTCAGGGGGGCACATTCATCCGTCCATTTGTCGAATCACCACGTATTTTATGGTATTTACCCCAAAGCCTGGTTACCCTTAAATGTGGCGTCTGGGGGAGGTCGTCCCACAAAAACAACAAATCGTAAAAAAAAAACACCCACGTCTTGGAAATTATCTTTCTGCAGATAGCAACACTGTCATAACCAAGTGCCTATATCGTCCATTCCCCCTTTCAAAATTCAAATACCTACAATATCAGTACCGGTTTTAGACATTACGGCGCTCTGGGGCAATTTTTTTCTAGCGCCCCATATTGTTTATATTTTAAAATTATATTAGAAAGATTGGTTGCCCTCGGCGCCCCTAGCTTATTCGACGCCCTGGGGCACCGACCCACTTCGCCACCCCCTAAAACCGGCACTGTACGATATAATAGAAAATTTTGCAGGTGATATCATTATACATACGAGTATATTTATGTAGTATCATCAGACCACATTATATTTATCCATCGTCCAATTATTCTACAGAATCAAATATTTTATCAGACAGTAACAAGTTTCGTCTATTTTTTTTTATGTAAACACATACAGGAAAACCGATAGATGGTGATAGTGATGCAGAAGTCTCATCTATGGATTCTATGACGATTACCGTGTTGCGTATGGTTAAACGCAGCATGTGGAGTGTTGATGTAGGGTGGTCTTCACGGGACGACTTTCGTTTACCGCCGATTTTCATTAATAGGCTATGACTGGCATTTTCATCATCAACAGTTGACTGAGCATTGAGGAGTCAGTTCCTAACTAACGTATGCTCCAATTAGGGGAGCGGTTATGTTAATAATGATGATGATGATGTTGGCCATAGTGTATTCTGGATGGAACAGTAGGTGTGTTATTTATTGGCTTGGATGGCTGCAAGCAAAGAAGAACTAATTGCTCACATTAAGCGATTGTTTCTTAGAGACTGGAGTTAATGGCGCAGCTTGGGAGGTAAGGCAGCGGTAGCCGCACGTCTGTACGGACTTTCTGGGAGCAGACTAGTCGCAGGGAGGAACGCCGATCCGCAAGACTAGCTTACCATACACATCAATCTGTTGGAAAAGAGAAAACTTAAGAGATAGAGGAGTGACTAAGACAATAGTATGATCATTGTGATAACAATATTAGATTATTATGAAAATATTTAAAAAAAAATGTAAATCATCGGTTGTCAAAATCACTTTTATTTGTAATCTATCAGGGATCGAACCCACGAAAATTGGTATAACAAACGCTTTATTATGTAAGTGTATCGGTAACCATTGTAATTTTTTATATATAATACAAATAAATACTTTTATATTTAGTTGGTCTGAGTTAACGTTATCTCAGAAATTTTGATTTGAAAATAGCTCCGATAAAATAGCAGATTTTTAACCCTTTCATCACGGCATTAGGCTGTCAATTATAAAAGTAATATTTGAAGCATAAATGTACTTATATGGTCTATTTTCATATATCACATTGGTTCTTGTATCCTTTAGTTATCAGATGATGCATAAAAATCTATTCTAAGAAAGTAGCAAAACGATATATAACGTCAAACGTTGCAACGGTCAGGGAATCTTATGACAGCATATGCCAACAACCGATGCGAAAGTGTTAATAAAAAGTGTTAAAGTTAGTTAAATGGAATAAAAATTAACTAATATATTTATGCAGTTTCAGCAACGATTAATGTTATTTGTAAAGTATTTTTACATTTCTGTCGAGTTTTTCATTTAACGTTCCCTAGCACTTAACCATTTATCAGAAGATACAACTCACAGTGAACAAATCATAGTGATTTGTTTTATCTTTATTTTAGTATCTTGACCATTTTATCTGAATATTTTTTTTTCATAATTTACCCAAAAAAGTAAAAAAAAAACCTTCCTTTATTTTTTTATTCAGATAGTTTTCAGCAAAAAAATTCAGCATTTTTTATAAGCTCCACTTTTGGAACGTAAACGACAGAAAGATAGGAAGAAATTTTTTATTTCTAAGAAATATAAGGTTATGAACGATTGAATGTTATTTATTTTTTAAAATATAATAACAACACATAAATAAAAAAATTCTCCTTACAGCGTATTATTGTAGAATAGACTTACCGCCCACCTTGCCACCTACCGCCATGTCGCCCACCGTGTCGCCCACCCAGCGTGTGTCCGCGACATTTGAAGCGGAAGCAAAAACATGAACCTTTGTATTGCCCTTGCCAATATCATCTTTCAAAAGTGGGCGAATTTATCTTTGCTTGCTACTGTGAGCACATCGCCCTTGAGTTTGCCTAACACTCTATATACCTGGCGCTAAGTCGTCCAACTTCTATTGAAATAAGCATTAGCTTATCTCAATAATTATTTTTCCTCTTTACTTAGTTAGAATAGAATATTTGCATAAAACATTATACAAACTCAATATTTAGCAAACAAGTACGCCAAATACAAACATAAACTACGTTATCACAATAATGAAGCAACGTTGAACGATTTTTTGTACATTATTGGGATGACCCGCTCCTTTAAGGACTAAATACTGAATATTCTTATAATGCCATAATATGCTACAGATACTACAGTGTCTTCTTTTCAAAAATCTTTTCAAAAGGGAGCTATGTACTAGTTCGTTCCCAGGAAGATGTGATTTTTATACTGTTTGAAGGCAAGAATAATTACAGCTGACAGATCTGTGTGGTGGCTATATGCTACAAATATGAAAAGAACATATTAAATCTAGCTATGGTACATGAATCAAATTGACTTTTCCATCTTAACCACTGATAGAATATCCTCCATTTTTTAAAGTAAGCACTTACAGAAGTATACCGACAAACTGTTATGAAAAAATATTTTTCGATTCTATGACACTTACCATTATTTAGTTAAGTTAGAGCTGTATGTTGAGTGTTGATCTACTAACCTTACGAGACTTCAACCCATCATCAATCTTTACGAGAAATCACTACGGACGGGTAGTTTTCAGGAGACAACATTCATCTACTACATTTTTTATTAATAGACTGCCATTTTACGTTGTGGAATCAAATCATGATACCGGGATGTTGTTAGAGATAAGAAAAAATAAAATACTTATTACATTTACTGATCATTATCAGTGCCACTGGTATGCCTGAAAATGACCGCATTAATGTTGATAACACATTAGTGAATGCGCCATCCAAACAGCGGGCATCAAAGTTTAACGATTTCCCTTGACACGCTTTGTTGACAGCTTAAAACGTTCGCCCACTAACACTTTTGTGATCGCAAATTACGACGAAAGCTCGCCTACTGTTGGCGAAACCTTACTACGAAATCTAAGCCAAAAAGTTAATATTGAACTTAATTACTTTAAAATGATTATTGCGCTTAATAATTTTATTTGAATATTGTATTACAGTCAACCTTCACATAGCTTCGAGATGAAACGTCAATCTTATCCCTAATGAAATCACCACAAATTTCCGTCACTCATCATCATCATCAGCCTGTGTCCGTCCACTGTTGAACGTAGGCCTCCCGCATGAGTCTCCATCCTCTTCGATCCTCCGCCTTCCGCATCCAGGTCACTCCCGCTATTCTTCTTATATCGTCAGTCCATCTTGTAGGGGGTCGGCCAATGCTTCGTTTGCCAGTTCTTGGGCGCCATTCCAATACTTTTCTTCCCCATCGACCGTCGTCTCTTCGACAGATATGACCTGCCCATTGCCACTTGAGTGTGCCTATTCGTTGGGTAGCATCCACTACTTGAGTTCTTCTGCGTATTTCCTCGTTTCGGATTCTATCTTTTAGCGACACTCCGAGCATGGATCTCCATAGCACGCTGGGTGACTTTTATTTTATGGGTAAGACTTGCTGTCAGATTCCACGTCTCTGCGCCATAAGTTAATACAGGGAGGACGCATTGGTTAAACGCCTTAGTTTTAAGGCATTGCGGAATTTTCGCTTTAAAATGTACTTTAGTTTTCCAAATGCTGCCCATCCCAGTTGTATGCGCCTGTCGATTTCTTTTGAGAAGTTATTTCGCCCTAGTTGTATTACTTGTCCCAGATAGGTATAGTCGTTTACAACCTCTATTTCTGTTCCTCCAATGGAAATAGGATCAAAGGTCTGTGAAATATGACTATTAATCATGGCTTTGTTTTATCCATGTTCATTTTCAGACCAATTTTGTTCGACGCTTCATTGAGGTCGTAGAGCATGTCTTGGAGCTTGTTAGGTGACACTATGTCATCTGCAAATCGGAGGTGAGAAATGTACTCCGTTAATATTTATTCCACATTTTGTCCAGGATAGCAGTTTAAAAATATCTTCTAGGGCGTTTGTGAAGAGTTTTGGAGATATAACATCTCCTTGTCTAACACCTTTGTTTATAGAAATATTGTTAGTGCTATCATGGAGCTGGACCATCATTGTTGCAGATTTGTAAAGAGATTTTATTATCTCTATATACCGATAGTCTATTTTGCAGCGTTGTAGTGAATCTAGCACTGCCCAAGTCTCGATTGAGTCAAATGCCTTTTCATAGTCTACAAAGGCGAGGCAGAGTGGCTGATTATATTCTTCGGTTTTCTGAATGATTTGTCTTAGCGTGTGGATATGATCAATTGTACTAAAGCCTTTCCTAAACCCAGCTTGCTCTCGAGGTTGAAATTCATCAAATCGACCCGTCAGCCTGTTTGTTAAAATTCTGGAGAATACTTTATACACATGGGAAAGAAGGAAATGGGTCGGTAGTTTTGAGCAGTGATTTATCCCCTTTTTGTGGAACAATATCACAATACTCGTACTCCATGTCGCCGGGGTTTCTCCATGTTCTATTACCTTGTTGAATAGTTTTTTAAGCTCTTTCAACAGAGGGGTTCCTCCTACTTTCAGAAGCTCAGATGTAATTCCGTCTTCTCCAGGGGCTTTGTTGTTCTTAAGTTGTTTTAGGGCCGATTTAATTTCGAATATACTTATATCTGGGATGTCTTCAGACCAGTGCTTTGTGAGAGTAGCCCTCTTGTCGTCCGCAGATCTGTCATTAGGACCTGGCATCGTAGATGAATACAATAACCCGTAGAAATGTTCTATTTCCTTCAGTATATCATTAAGATTTGTTGTTATCTTCCCATCGTGTGTCTTTAATTTGGAAAGTTGGGCCTGTCCTATAGAGGTGTGTCTGCTAAATGCATTTGACCTCGGCCTTGTGCAACAATCTCCATGATATACTCGGTGTTTGAACGACGAATGTCAAATCTCATGGATTTTTTCACTTTTGTTCAGGGTATTGTAATCTTGGATGCTTCTGCTTTTACGACGTTCGTCCATAAGAGCTATCGTTTTGTCTGAGAATTTTGACCCTTTTTTCTTTTGCACTGCTTTATGACTTTTTTGGCAGTTTCTTTAATGCTATTAATGATTCTTTCGTTAAGTTTGTTGACGTTGTCGGTGTCATCACTATCTTCCAGTGCTGCGAATCGATTTTGTAGTTCAAGCTGAAAAGTTTCCTCAAGCTTGCTCTGAACATTTAACGGACGTATAACTCTTTGTTTTATTAGCTTTTTCCTTTCCAGTTTGATGTCTAGGTGCACAGTACTTCGAACGAGACGGTGGTCACTTGATATACTAAAGCATTGCATCGCTGAGACATCAGTGACTATATTCTTCTTATTAGCCATGTCGGGCTTCTCCAGGTCCATTTGCGTTTTGGTTTTTCTTGAAAATGTGTTCATGCAAAACATTTTGTTAGCATGTAGAAAGTTTACCATCATCTGTCCTCTGTTATTTCGAGTCCGGTTCCATATTGTCCTATAAATTTCTCGTTTCCACAGCACTTTCCAATCTTAGCATTAAAGTCTCCCATAACTATGCAGTAATGTGTCTTATTGTATTGTAGGGCTTTTTCGATGTCTTCATATAGAGCTTCTACTTCTTCATCGGTATGGCTAGACGTTGGGGCATATACTTGCACCACTCGTAAGGAGTATCGGTTAGATAACTTAAGCGTCAGGTATGATACTCGGGGGGATATACTATTAACTTCGGTGACGTTGTTGGCAATTTCCTTGTTGATTAGGAAGCCAACTCCACCTTGAGAGGTTTGATCCCCTTCTCTATAGTATAAGAGATGTCCTGAGTTGAGTTTAATCAGACCTTCTCCTTCTCGTCTAACTTCGGCCAGCCCAACGATGCTCCATTTGATTCTATCTAGTTCCTCTTCTCTTTTCCGTCACTAAGTGATGCCAATTGTTATTGTCCTTGCCTTGACCCAATGGTCCAAAACATGTCTACGCCTGAAAGTCTACTTGGAAACATATATGATTTGGAGCGGCTTTTGAAGCAGGAATTCGAGGACTTAAAAGGACGAAGGTTATTGTATCTGAGCCATATTTTAACCCACTCGCATCGTTGTCGGCATATGCCGTCAAAGATTCCCCGACCTTTGACATCGGTTGACGTGATATATCAATTTGCTACTTTCAGTACTCATTGTGACATCTACGGTAGGAAATTGTAAGTGCAGTCCTTCCCTTTATCAATGTATTATTTTCAGTAATCTAGTATAATATAAATCTAAATAAATATCGTCAGGTTTCGACACAGGAACGATTTTTTTGTAAGCCACATGTGTCAATGCCACCACATATATGGAGTTACATAATGAATCGTTTAAATAAATCTCACGATTAGCTTGACGCTCCCGACGCCTGGGCCATTTGTTTCCATGAACTTTTTAAAGCTAATTTAATGAGACAAATTTGCATCGTGATTTTTCATAACGTTTAATATTTGTAGAACATGCTCTGTTTAAATAAATATTTGCGCATATAGAAAACTACCTAGTAATATTTACGGTCTACGATAGCTTCTAAAGTAAGAACCATGAGACATAAAGATACAACAGGTGTTTTATTTGAGGCCCGCTAAAAAAAGGACAACCTCAAGCGGTGGGGAATTTTTCGGCAGGGAGAGCCACTATTGTGCGACTGTGGAGACCTGCAGACCGTCTCACACCTAAGATCTTGCTCCATGTGCCCATCAAGCTACATACCTCAAGACGTAATGCTAGGCAACACACGGGCTATCGATGTTGCCAGATACTAGACAAAAATAATTTGACGTCGCTGACACGAAGAAGAAGAAAATCCTAAAATACAGTTCAATTAAACAACAGGCTCATCCATGTTTTGTTCACGAAAATGTTAAAATATTGCTTAACTCTAATTATCGAAAGAAAACCGCACTTACGATGTACAATTGTTGGTCAAATTGAGTATTGTATTTTTAAAAATGTATTCGTATTTTTGAAATAATTACCCTGTACATTTTCTTAGTATGAGCTTTGCCAGGGCCGCAGCAGGAAGCATATGCGTGCAGTGCCGGCCCGGGGGAGGCCGGGGTAAAGGGGGCGCCAAGTACA
The DNA here is from genome assembly GCA_022606575.1 of Glossosoma conforme. Classification (NCBI taxonomy): domain Eukaryota; kingdom Metazoa; phylum Arthropoda; class Insecta; order Trichoptera; family Glossosomatidae; genus Glossosoma; species Glossosoma conforme. The sequence goes on from JAGTXR010000030.1 coordinate 1,348,327, forward strand.
TTTAGCCGCGCAGTCCATTGTCGTTTTATCCTACTCGCAGTACACTCGGCTGAAAGGAAACTACTCCACTTATCATTATTATCATGGAAGCTTCTTTTTTCCACAAAAGCTCGCCTTAAATAAGCTCGCATTACCCGCCTTAATGTACTATAAGTATTTATAACGTAAATATATGACTTTTATCTGCTTATTTAGGAAATCATATACAGTATTATTCCTTCATTACATTTCAACTACTATAATTTAATACCGGAAGTGCTTAAGGTCATAAATTATAACATTTTTTCTGGGTTCTATTTTTGCATATTACATTATTTTTATATTTATTTATTTTTTTATTTGAATTCGCTTTTAACCGAATTTTTGAACGGCTCCGTCAAGTATTTTGGCATTTATGTATCAATATATTATGTACCAAATTTTTGTGGAACATAAAGCTGCCGTATTTTTTGTATTTTCTTAAATTCATGTGTAGATCTCCGGGTACGTAGACAAGAAGGCAAGAGATCAGACACCCAAAGAGAAGAATCATATTTTTTCTGGATCACAGATGATTAGTCTGACGCTCCTGAGACTGGGATCATTCCAGTTGTGTAGAGTTGCTAATCTCAAATGATTTTCACGATATTTTATTAATGATATTAAATAAAATGTATGGCATTTATGTATTTTTAAATGACTTTTACATTTTATTTAAATTTGATGTAAATTAAATTTGATTCATCATCATCAGCCTGTGTCCGTCCACTGTTGAACGTAGGCCTCCCGCATGAGTCTCCATCCTCTTCGATCCTCCGCCTTCCGCATCCAGGTCACTCCCGCTATTCTTCTTATATCGTCAGTCCATCTTGTAGGGGGTCGGCCAATGCTTCGTTTGCCAATTCTTGGGTGCCATTCCAATACTTTTCTTCCCCATCGACCGTCGTCTCTTCGACAGATATGTCCTGCCCATTGCCACTTGAGTGTGCCTATTCTTTGGGTAGCATCCACTACTTGAGTTCTTCTGCGTATTTCCTCGTTTCGGATTCTATCTTTTAGCGACACTCCGAGCATTAAATTTGATTAAATGACTAAAATTATTTTCTTATATACCAGTATAAACACACACAAGAGAGTGCCTGCAGAAAGCCTATGTCCTCCACGGGTTCTACAACACTTAAACGAATTGACAAGACGCAGCATGTGGATAAAGTATGTGTGATTGCTTGAGAGTTGTAGAAGTATTAATCGGTTTCTGGAAGAGATTCAGATTGTATGTAAGAGAAAACACGGCTCCTAAAAAGGTTTCCTGTAGTATTAAATAAGTAGCAAGAGAAGAAGCTCAAGTTTTCAGTGAACACATATAAAAAAGTATGTTATCAATACTTTAAAAATCCAATGTTTTTTAAAAATAAAAGAATCTGCTTTTAGTATCATACGTTATGTACCTAAGTAAGACCTCCAGGGCCGTATCCATAGCCGCGAATCTCCGGGAAGCACAAAGAGCCAGGGGGGACTAGGGGGAAAGAGGGCTAAATAAATAACAGCTAATGGGGGACATTCATCAGATCTCACAAGCTCCACCCCCTCTCTCCCCCACACAGACAGGACACACGCAGGACACACGCACGTGCATTAATATGTGGGTGTGGGCAGTCCAATGGCGGTGGACCATTAGGGGTTGAAAAGAACTTTCTAGACAAGTAACCAAAAAAATGTGGAGTGAATTTTGAAACGTTTTATATAAAAAATAACCATGACTATTACACAGAAAAGTGTATTCCAATAACGTGACATAGTGTATATTATTTACTAGTACTTCACTACTATAATAAAATTTAAATAACGTTGAATTGTTATAATATTACATTTCATCATAGGTAAATGATTTCGTATAGATAGAGCAAAACATGTCCAGAATTTTATTTTTATTTATTTTTTCCGCACTATTATAGTTGTGAAATGATATCAACAAAATATGTAAAAATAATATTTAAAGGCCAAAATTAATTTATAAATTCAGGCAATTATATTTAAATGGCTTATTGTGGGGATCTTACGCTCTTAGTGAACAAAAAAACAGGAATGAAAACAAGAAAAAGCATTAAATAATAAGAAAATTTAATATAGCAAAATATTGTATCATATAATAAAATATTTCAAACGGAAATTACTCTAGTAGTTTCTAAATATCTTCAGTGTCTTAAAAATATGTATTACAATATAGAAATAAATTCTTGAAAACCATAAAATAATGCGAACAAAAATAAAGTATCATTAAAATAATCATCATTGCATATCTGCTTTCTTGTTGAATCATATTACTTTAATTTTCTTTTTATACAGCGTTTAGACTTCACTAAAGTGAAAAATTCTTTATGCATTTTCTTATGTGCTTTTCATAAAATTTTCAACAATAATATTAAAGCGAATCATTTTATTTATATTTTAAGAATTTACTTTGAGATCCGTTTCAATAATTAATTTATAAATACTTTGTACCTTGTTTAAATATGGCTCAAACTGACACAGTTTGATCACATGCTGAAAGACCGCAGTTTCGGATTCAGTGAAAGCTTCACCAATTCCCAAAATATATAAGCATACTAATGTATTAATAGTTAGAAGCTGCGGTCTTCCAACAAGTGCTTATACAGTAATTAGTTTGATCCATGATAAATTAAGTCACATCATTTTGAAATTTTGTAGATACTGCCTATAAGATTTGAGGGATCTTTTGAACATTTGAAATTGTTTTTTTTGTTGTATTTTTATGAAAAAAAAAGTCATATCGAAAAATCTTGGCGAAGGACATAACTATTGTGCCTACTTTTGCTAATCATAACGTCCCTCTCTTTCTTGTGCCTTCTCAGAGGGGCCAGACAGGGAGTTTGGGGTGTTTTTCGTGGCCTTTGTGAGGCTCTGTGATTGATTCCTGTTGTTAAATCGTACAGAAAAAGAGATGTACGAGATAAGAACGTGTACATGCAAATAAGCAATTATTTATAAGCGTCTGGTTCTGTTGGTTACATGTGAGGGAGGGACGCGGTTTCCATGGCGAATAATACGGACCGCGTATTGAAGGAGGAAAATTTACCTGGAAATTACACCGGTCGATTTTGCCATATCGAAAATAAATACATGAAAAATAAGGTATACTTTTAACGTTACGCATTTACAACAGACAATTAAATCTTCTTGATAATGCACTTCTTTTGATTATGATCGGTTCAGTAGATAAATGATGAAGTAGCCAGTGGGTGTAGCTCAATGTTCAAAGCGTTTGCTTTGCAAGCCGAAGGTCGTGAGTTTGATTCCCGACGGAGATAAAAAAAAATTTGAATCGATTTTTGACCTCTAAAGATACCCCCGGTTGGTGTGAATTTGATCCCTAACCCGTAAAATGCCAGTCATAGCCTATTTATTCAAATTGGTGGTTGACGAAAGTCGTCCCGTGAAGCCCACCCATCCATTGTAAATAAGGATGATGCGTGAATCTCGGGCTGTAGTCTATGACGTTGGCGGATTAACACTACACATGCAGCGCTTAGCCATATGCAGCATGGTAAGCATCATAGAATTCCTTCCAGAATTACTATCACCATCTGTCGGTATTCTCCTGTTTGTGTTTACGTAAAAATAAAAATAAAACCATTATTTAATAAATAAATAACAACAAGAAAATGGAGCGAATTTTGGCATAATATCTCACAAATAAAGCGCTTGCAAGTACTTTTTGTTACGATGAATCAACCTTATATAGATATTATATATGGTTTCCAACAATTCGCATCAAAAGCATCTCGACCACGTGAAAGAAACTGTCGTATCATTAGTTTCGTGGCGCTCCCGAACACCGCAGTTAGATCCATCATCGGTCTGGCTGGTGGGAGGGGGTTCTGGGTTCTTCACCATTTGTTTGGTTCGCCTCTTGTCGTCACAGTTCGGATTGCATCCTAAGTGGACTGCGAGTCGTCATTTGTCTGCGTCAAAGGGACGAGAGTCCGAGGGCGAGGCAGAGACGGGAAGTAAGGACATTTTTATATCACATTTTTATAAAGAAAAACTGTTGGACTCTGTACAATTTTAGTCAGTGGGATTGAATAATATTTTATTTAAAATTTAACCTCATGAAATATATATACACACTCTATGCAGTGTGTATATATATATATATATATGAGTGTGTATATAAATATTCATTGATTTATACTTTTACGGTGTTAGTATTTATTTCGTTCTTAAATGGGTATTTCACAATGTGAAATAAATAAAAAATCTTACATGTGAAATGTATAATAAATTACTTACAATTACATGTTTTTTTTTTTAATATTTATTAAAATATTATTTTATTATTTCAATATTTAAATCTACTTTTAAAGATCATTGACTATATTACAATATTATTATTAATTAAATATACATATACCATACATAAAAGTAGATTAGAATATTGAAATAATAAAATAATATTCTAATGAATATTTAAAAAAATCATATAATAATGTTTCCTTGAGACAATATCAAGAAGGTAAAATTATTCATCAGTAACAGAGGTAAATGATTGGTTACAAAGTCCGGTCGGACCTATAAGTAGTCGTTTCTCATCCATTCAGTCTATAGTTTGGTTCGAGACCCGAGTGGTACTTAGTAAAATAAATAGACTGTCGGAAAGTAATAATATTAAGCTTGTGAATAAATGATGACTGATTGAATAATAAAAAATTAAAATATACATACTTTGAATATATACTATAGCGACATCTATCATACGATGATAACAATGACATAAATACTAGTTTCAACGTGAGTCGGTCCAGGCATAGCAATAGCCAAGTTGGCTGAGCGGTATATTCATACCTGGGCATAGTTGGTTTCCAAGGTCCGCGGTTCGCATCCCGCTTCTGCCGTTATTTTTCTGCTTGAATTGACGCGTTGGAAAGAATTTTATGTATGGTATATGTATATTTAATTAATACTTAAAATTAATTAATAAACATGGATTCGTCCTTAAATATTATAATATTCTTAAAACGACAATTATACTATCATATCATCACAGATAATGAAATGTCTCATAAAATTAGTCTTTTCATGTAAACACATACATGGGAATACCGACAGATGGTAATAGTAATTCCGAAGTCTCATCTATAGAGTTCTATGACGCTTACCATGGTGCATATGAGTAAGCGCTGCATGTGGAGCATTGATTCGCCAACGCCATAGACTACAGCCCGAGATTCTCGCATCATCCTTTATTATTAGAGGAATATACTATGAATGGGTGGTCTTCACGGGACGACTTTCATCAACCACACAATTTTGATTAATAGGATATGACTGGAATTTCACGGGTGAGGGATCAAATTCACACCATTCGGGGGTAATTTTAGAGCTCAGAAATCGATTAAAAAATATATATTTTTATCTCCGTCGGGAATCGAACCAACGACCTTTGACTTTCAAAGCAAACGCTTTTGACCACTCAGCTTTACCTGCCGGCAAAATTTAGTTAATTATGATAATTATTTCAGTAATACAGCAGGGATAAAAATATATATTTGAATATTACTTTTATTCAAACAACATAGTGGCAATATTATTTCGTAGTGGCAATATTATTTCACAGTGAAAAATATTTTATTAAGGCATTTTAGTAATAGGTTTTCCAGAATTATTTATATTGTATACTCTATTATGTTTCAAAATGTAGTAGTAAAGCGGCCAAAGGCACAGACTTAGAGTAAATAAATCAATATCATACTTGTGGTGAAAATAAAAACCTTGAATTTCATTCTACGTACGAGTATATTTAAATTTATTCTACTAGGATCATCGTAATTAGTTGACATACTTTCATTATTAAACTAAACATCATCAATTATGTTTTTCTTTAAATTGCTTTCAATATTTCGTTACTTCTTTATTTAAAAAATATTTATTTTAAAATAAGTGAATTTGCACCACCACTGCATGTAAAAATCTCAAACAAACTGAGTTTGGACGGGAAACTTGATGCAGCGTATTTTTATAGAAATGGACATGGTTGTGTCTCCTTATTCAGTATTCATGAGACTGAAACAAGAATATATTTCCTTCAATGCATACCTTACTATTAATTATTTTCAAAACCATTTCTCCAAAGTTTAAAAAGTTTAAATTTAAAGCACTTTTGCTGAAAATATTAATTTATTCTGCGCAATTTCTGATTATTTTATATTAGTTAAGTATTGCCTATCAAGCTGGTAATATAATAATAATAATCTAGCTTAACACAATACATAAGCATACTATATACGGCTTTAATTGGTTTGGAAATATTGAACATGTTATTGATAAGATAGTTTTATTTTATATTTTGTGTCATCTGTATAAAATTTTTACGTGTATTTATGTTTATATAAAAAATATTTAATTAATGTTAAAGTTATTTGTTTGGACTAGTCATCCAATCTCCTTTTGAAAAAAATCTACTCGTATTAATAAAAAATCCTGTATTAGAAATTCCGCCTATTAAAATCCCCGATCTCCTGCCATCTAGGTCATCACGACGCATATATATTATTTGTGTTCCCAGGTGGATATATACAGGGTTCAAAGATGTTTTGAGACTAATGTTTAAGAATCACTTGTTTATAATACGTTAAGAGTGCGTATATCGTTCGATATGTTGACATTACTCACGGACCCCTACACTTTAGTATTTTAGCTCCGGATGCCATCGTCGACCCCGCGCCCTTCCGTCACGAGGAAAAAACTTAAAACAGATGACTCGGCACGATTCCCATGGTCGACGACGTGACAAAAAAACAAAGCCCTCGTCTGCTGCTTCAAGTCCAGGGTCTGCAGGAGGACCAGCCCCGAGGAAGGCCATCAATCTGCGAGCTGGAGACGGCTGACAGTCGGACCGAAGCGTCGTCCGGAAGAGACAAGTTTCACGACAGATGGGGCAGAAGTAAAAAGGGTTACTGGGAGCTTTTCACGTGCGCAGGAATGCGAGGCTTTTTCTTAAGTGTTGTTGCGTATAAATATTATCACTGTAAAACGTTTTTGTTGTTTTTGCATTATCATCATCACTATGTATTCTCTCTTAACTGAAACATGTCTGTCAAGAACCACCAACTCTATCAGCCGCTGTGGTCGTCGCCTCGTCCCACGTCAGCTCTGCCTCCCACAAGCTCCGTCAAGTTCTATGTATATTTTCTGATGGAAGCAAGAGCCCAGAGTCTTAAAAAAGGCAGCTGTTGTTTATGTTCTCTTGATCTAAGGTTATCAACTGACAATACTTGAAGGTGAAACTGCATAATTATAATTTTAAATTAATTAAAAAAAAAATGTTTTTATAGTAGTTCAGTATTTTTAATTTATAAAAAATATTTATTAATACTTTTCTATTTAATTTAAATAAATTTAAATTTATACGTATCCTTTGTACATTATTTAATTAAAAATGTATAAAACAACCTTGTTAAAACGTAAAGTATCAACGTAAAAACATTGAAAATGTAACAGAAATAAAGTTCTCCTATTACCTTTCTCAGCGACCCGAAAACGTTACCTGGCCACAAGGTATGAAGTGTACATACACACCAACACACAGACATCAAGAATCATCCCTTCAGAACATAAAGAAAAGCCCACACCCACACATTGATACAAGGAGGCTGCGGAAGATAAAGAAAACGCATGCGCCTCGCTGACCGCTACGCCCCCCTTTCGGCCCCCTATTCCGCCCACTTTCCACTCCTTTCCGCCCACTCGCCCGCCCATCGGCCGGACACTGATCAATATTTAACTTCAAGTCCGCGGCTGAATCGTGACTTTCTTCTTTGGGCGGGTGAAAGTGGGCGGGTTAAGGGAGATCCCCTTTAACCCATCTACCGCCTACTTGTATTATACCCTCCTTTTGCCCAAACATGTAACATTGGTTTGCCACAGTAGCTAGTTATTACAATATATTATTGGTTTGCTTAAATCATGTACAATTATTATTTTTGTATGCAGCAGCTAAGAACACATCTGAAGAAAATTATGTTATACAGGTATGTTTTACACTAAGGAACTCAGATATAAAATAAAAGATTCTTTAAAATTTATTCCACATATATATTTTTAATTCTTCAAGTCTTCAAGACTTGAAAATGGCCATCCGACCTGGCTAAAACATGTCGTCAAAAAAAATATATGTGGAATAAATTCTAAAGAATCTTTTATTTTATATCTGATATTACGGAATTCCACCAAGAAATATCGATCGAAAAAATCGAAAAAATCGAAATAACTGAGGAACTGATTGAAATATGTTTTTAAATATTTGTGACCATTAGCTCTAATTAACAAGCAATTGTTAAAGGAGAACATAAACCTTAGCCACATATTCTTCAAAACCCTTCAAGTGTTATCGTTTAAAGAGTGATTACTTAATATTTTCTGAGAAACTTTAGTATTTTTAAAAAATATTTTTATTTAATCACGTACAGGAAAATACTGACAGATAGTGATAGTGATGTTGAAGTCTCATCTATAGATTCTATGACGCTTACCATGTTATATATAATTAAGCGCTGTATATGGAGTGTTGATCTGCCAACGCTATAGACTACAGCCCGATATTCACACACCATCCTTATTTTTACTTGAATTCACTATAAATGTGTAGTGTTCACGGGACGACTTTTGTCTACCACCAATTTTAAATAATTACGGGTATTTTACGGGTGACGGATCAAATTCACACCAACCGGTAATATTTTTGAGCTCAGAAATCGAGTATGTGAAGCTTTCTATGTGAGCGTATTTTGGAGACCATAACCGATTGAAACCAGTAAGCTCTCTGACGTTCGAACAGAATTACTGGACGCTGCATTTAATGTGTAATGTTCATGTAAGGCTTGGAGAATCGCATGTGTGCTTAGATATTTTTATTGAATGGATCATAATTGTACAAAGAAGAAACAAATATTCTAGAAGAGCATTCAATACCTTATTTTTTATCGTTATTTATTAAGTTTATAGTGTTCAGCGAGTGTAATATAAATTGAATTGTTAACGTGGTGTGATGTTCGTTTATTTGGAATGTTTTCCGACTGTCTGCTGGACATAGATCAATATTCAACTTATCTTTGCGACTAGATCGACTTCTTTAGTGGGCGGTGGAGATCGCCGCCTTTGTGACGTCTCCCGCCCACCCATCCGCCCCCGCATAAACATGTGACATTGGTTTACCTACATCGGTTTATTACGATACATTGAGCTACTTATTTTTATTTATAGAATTAAAATATATTTTCTCTTATTTTCATACATCATATAATATACGAATGTATCAATTAATATTATATAAACATAGTTTTCTCTAAATGTGCAAATATTTTTGCGTTTTATTTCAGTTTTTCACAAAAATGCAAATCTGTTTCTTTTAACCTCTATCACCCCAGGCTCATGCCGATCTGGATGGAAGTCTGCAGAAGAAACTAGACGTAGAATGTACTGAGTAATGAGCTGCGGGTTGTAGAGATGACAAAGCTTTGTAGTGGCAGTTTATGACGTCAGCATGATCAAGTTAGTGGAGCGGGCATGGTGATGATGGTGATATTACTTAGAACCTTTTTTTTTCATTTATATTTAGAGTTTTTTTTCAGCATTGATTACATGCGCACTCTATAGACTTTATATTTTTTTCAGCCAAGAAGATGGCCCTCGTAAGTAACGGCGCTGTATAATTTAGCCAATATCCAAGTTTAGTTCCCCCGGCCAGAGTCCGCTACTACCCACAGATCTCCGTCTGCTTACGAGATCCCCAACAGGATGGGACTAGTCATGAAAAAATACAAAAAACTACAATTAAAATTGTTCAAATTGCAAAAATGGGTATTTCGAAATAATTAAAAACATTTTTTTTCTCTAACCATATCCGATACATATATGCCTCACATGGTTACCAAGAATTGCTGCCACTTAATTCTTTCAATTACATTTTCAATGTCATCAAGACATAACTGCACCCGAAGATGCACCTGGGAACATATATGGTTGACAACTTCCACGGCAGTAGTCCAAGGACTTTAAGAGAGGGCACCGTAGCAAACGAAGTGAGTTATTAATCGGATTTTAAAAAGATCGGGCGACACTCCCGACGCCTTGACTAAACCTTATCGCTGTGTTGCATGTTTCCATTATATTATTTCCGTATATACATTGAGAATTGAAAAAGCAAAAAACAGTTAAACGGCATAATATTTGTAAGAGGGACCGGATTCACTTGGTGAAAATCCTCCCTGTCCCGTCCTGTTTTTGGAGACCCAGATGGGGACCCGTTACTGGAATTTGTAATTATACATATTATTTTATTGTGATATTAATAAATTCCCTTATACATTAATAATTTCCAAAACACATATACCCATCATAAAATTAATATCCACCTTTTCACTCACTCTTTGCTTTATATAGAGCCTGCACTCACTTTACTAACTGACTTGAAAATGGCCGTTCGACCTGGCTGAAACATGTCATCAAAAAATATATTATGGGATAAATTCTAAAAATTATTTTATTTATATCTGATGTTAGAGAGTGGCTGAAGGCCTTCTCGTAATTCTAGATGCATCAGTTAGATGTCAAATAGACCTCAGTCTAAGGCTGCGAAATTAGTATACTTCAGCGAGTCTCGAATTGCCTTCTTTAGTAACACTTTGCTAACCACGAAATACTTGGGAATGTAAGAGGGACCGTAATATTTAGACGATAGATCAAGCAAAATGATGAATCGGGAAAAAATTAATGCGGATTATTTAACATTGTTTATTTTGGTGTTTGCCAGGACAGCACAAAATCAACAAATTAATGAAAAAACTGAGAACGAAATAATGAGGTTCCATCGTATCTGATACTATGTTGCGGTCATAGCCGACCCTGGATAAAAATAAACCACGCGTCGGGTGAAAATAATGGGCGGGCGGTTGAGGGCGGGGGCGGAGGCCCTAGCGAGTGGACCTCGACCCGCCCCTCCCGGGCCCCGCTGGGGGCGGGGGCCCGGGGGACGCAGGAAAACGGGCAAAGTAAGCAAAAGTTGCGCCCCCAACCTTCCGGACACACCGAAGTACTCAAACTGTGAATGTGTTGGTACAACAAATAATTATTCTATTTACTGTTTTAAAGAAAAATACTTCTACATTTTTAATCTTTCAACGCGGCTTCTTCTTAATGGATTTTTAAATCGGTTCAAGACAATTAATAAATTATAGTTTGTAATAAATTTTCTTGTAATGAAATAAATCAGTTGTTGTATATATACTCGTACTCTTCGACTGAAAATCAAAAGATGTCGTTATATATTAAGCTGATTATGTATTTATAGACCACAAAATCAATATGCTCAATACCACTGTAGACGTCATATGCGGTGAATGAATCTGAAAATAAGCTATCAAGATTTTTGACAATATTCATATTAATTAGAGATGGCAGCTATCCAAGGCATATTTAAGGTGATTTATCAATCAGATTTCTTATGGAGATTAGATGATTGACCTTACGCTCCCAAGTATCTGCCTTAAAGAGCCGCTCAATCGAACTAACGACACGCTGTTAGTATAGCCGGTAAGCCATCCAAGTTTTAGCCCTCATTTAATGTTGCTCAAGATAGGTAAACGTGCTACAAACGCGCTTTCATTATGTTATTGTCGTTTGACACATATACAAAAAAATATCGTTTCGAAAATGTATGTTGTTTCATCCCTTGGTTTTAGCTTAATTTTACTCACAATAGTTCTAGTGAAAGAAAAGTTCGAATTCCGCGTTTAGATTGAATGTGCTATCGTTGCTGGACAACAGTACATTTTTAGATCAACTTGAGTCGTCCCTTAGGTCAAAATAGTCCAGGCTTCAGGAGCGTCGGGCTAGTCATCCGATTTTCATAAACGATCCGATTAACAAATCACCAAAAAATATGTATGGGATACTATAGCTATCCATTCTTCAAACACTCACTTCTGCTTTGTAGATTGTCGTGAGCTATATATTCGTATGTTCCTAAATGAACCTTTAGATGCAGATAGAGATAGTTCTTGAATGAGTGTCGACAATTTGTGGTGATAGTTTGAGAAATAAATCGAATATGGAAGAAAAAGAAAAGTAATTACATATTAGCATTGCGAATTGAAGTTTTAGAAACGATGGCACATCTTGTGCGAAAGTAAGGGAGTCCACTGTGAAGGGGTCACATCCCGGGGTGGGGTTGGCCGTTAAGGGGGGCGTAGGTGGGGGTGGGGGATGTTGGGGTGGGGCGGGGATTGGCCGAGTTGGGAATGGGTGGGGAAGGAGAGGGGAGTTGTTTTCCGAGAAAGAGCCACCGCTGCCGGACCTTTGCAACACCTTTGCTAGTGACGCTAAAAAATAACCAAGTATTGTGTCATATTATATTTAAATTAATAATAAATAAATATTATTTAATTTTTCATCAATGTTTAAGTTTCGTATTTTTCAAAAACTAGAACCGAAATGCGATTTGAATTTGGTTGAAATCGTCACACAGTTATAATGATAATATTAATAAGGTATGATTGTTCTTAATCCTTTAGCATCGGTGGTCGGCATATGCCGTCAAAGATTCCCCGACCGTTGACATCGGTTGACGTGATATATCGTTTTGCTACTTTCAGTACTCATTGTAACATCTACGGTAGGAAATTGGAAGTGCAGTCATTCCCTTTATCAACCGACATGTATTATTTAAGGGAATCTGTAGAGCATGTAAATAAATATCGGTAGGTTTCGTTAGAGGAGCGATTTTTCTGTAAACCACATGTGTCAATGCCACCACATGTATGGAGCTGCATAATGAACGTTTGTTAAATATAATAGTTTTTTATGCATCATCTGATAGCTAAAGGATAGAATAACTAATGTGATATATGAAAATAGGTCAGATAAGTACATCTGTACTTCAAATACTAGTTTTAAGCAAAAAAAATGGTTTGAAAAATTCACGCCGTATTGACAGTATAATTTGTATTTCACCGAGGCGTAAGAAACGGTTAATAAACTTAAGCACGATCCCTGAATATTTTTTTAAATAAATTACATTTACTTGAATCTACAGTTCTCTAAAAGTAAAATACGAGCATCATTGATCTCTAAATGTAGTTACAAGTTATTCGTTAATAGGAGCCAAAACGTGAAACATTAAAAATTATTGATTAGATTGACGCGTTGAAAAAAGAATTTTATGTATAGTATATGTATATTTAAGTAATAATTAAAAATTATATTAAATATCAATTATTCAGGTACATACTATATTTTTCTCTGCATTATGTTTGTAATAGATATTGAATTATAGGAAATAAATGCACATTCTTCTCATTCTTAAGTATTCCACAATTCGCATTTCACATACACTGTTGATTTTTCTCTAATATATAGAATAATAAAGAATTTGTTGTGTATGTGTAACAAATATTACTTTTTTTAATTTGTCGGTCTATAAGTCTACGTTTTTTAGAAAGGTTGTAAAAAAAATATGAGACCATAAAATCCTATAAAAATTAAAAAATCATTATTTAATATCCGTTTTTACACCTTTATTCTTAAAAAGAGTTGTAATAACATCTCTAACTCCTTCTGTAATGTTGAAATCTAGCTGAATACTATTTATATTATTAAAGAATATAAAATATATTTTATTTCAGTCGAAAATTGTATGTAACAACTGTTTACAATTTGCTTACTGGAAAACTTACTCGTATTACAGTTACTTGTTGGCAAATAGATAAACAAATAAGGTGAATTAGGCAGGAAAGCCAAAAAGGCAAATATGTTTAAAAGATAAATAATTACTTTCTTATACCTGCGCCAACGAAATTGTTACTACCATTACATTTCATACGATGTCTACATGACTTTTACGTCATTGTATTTAACGAATTTGAATTTATATAAATTGAATATGACACGTTAATAAAGTCCAATTTCTCCATTTCCACGGACCAAGAAACTGTATAACGACCGGCGACTGGCCGACCCCACTTCCCCTCCTTTCTCCTTCCTCCCCCACCCGTAGCCCCTATATCTGCCGTCTCATCTTTCTTTCATAATGGTTTGGTTAGTTTACGTGTCGTATGGCTTTCTTCTCCTCTCGACCGCTTTCTTCGTTTCCTGCACCTTCGCAAAGACACACGCTGTATATGTGTGTGTTTGTGCTTTCGTCGAGCGTCCTTTTCATTCTCTTTTGAAATACTTGCAGTGAAAATGAGATGGATAGTGATACAAATGTACTTTTTTTTTGTTAACCACTATGTGAGTATGCAAAACTTTTTTTTCTGTATGTCTCTTATATCTCATACATAAACACCTATATTAAGTATGAACAGAACATTTATATACATACGTATGGTACTCGTATGTTATCTATCAACGTCTCAAGCAATATTTCAATATGTTTTTTTTTATGAAATCGTATGCATGAGGCCAGCAAGAGAGGCTTTACAGGATTACTGGACGCTTCATGCGGGAATCGTGTGTTGTGTTTATATGCAGGTCGAGAAGATTGCAAGTGTAATGGTATAGTAATATTTTCATGAAGAGATTCAGAATGTTTGTAAGAAACTCAGATACTAGACGAGGATTCCACAGCTTGCTAGTGGAAATTAGATTTTTTTTTGGAAACATGTCTTGATCGAAATAAATTAACCGTCGTTATTCAGTGAGACCATTTTTTGATTGTAGACGGAAGCAGAAGAAATCAAATATGTAATAGAATAAAATAATTTAATTTGTATCGTGTTAAACAATTATCAATATGAGATATGAAGACCACAATTTAACACTCTCAAAGGTATTTTAAAGTATTTTGTTTAACAAACAATGAACCCAAAACATTTTTCGTATACTATAGATACCGTCTCATCAAGTTTCCAGACTATTGTCCTGAATTTCGTCGGAAAACATATACATATATATTCCCAGGTAGACTTTCAGGTGCTGGAACGTCTTAAAATTAGGAATTATAGAAATAACTGATAGAACAACATTTGTTTTTAATGTACCAAATTTAGAACAGATATGAGAAGATATCTCAGAACAATATTTTCAGGATATGTTTCTGGATCGTAGATGTTAGTAAATATGATTAAAACTTTTAGGATAACGAAGATAAAATAATATTTATTTATATTAAAATTCACGCTACAAGCGTGTTCTGAAACTAACATTCTAGATATGGTAACATTGTTTTTTTTTATGTTTTCCAAGCATCAAATATATACTACGTTACAACTTATACGAGAATCTACATTTGTGATTACACACTTATACACTGCAATAACATTTTCTAAGGAAGCAAATTTCCCGCGAAAAACCCGGTCAGTGTTTTTAATACGACTTTATAAACTTATTTATGGTAATAAAAAAACGTAAAGATCTTATTATTCTTAATCTCTGTCTACTGCGAACAAAAAACTACGCTCTAGGCAAGATAAAATTACTGTAAATAATGTAATATTTATTTTTCCGATCAATTTAATTTAGGTCAACTATAATAATTTTACACATTTTTATACATTTATTATCAGCATTTTCAGAACATTTCCTTTTTCTTTTCTCAAACAGTAGACTAGTCACCAGTAGAGAGCATAAATTATATCAACCTTTTCTCCGGCTTTGAGACTTGTAAGTATAGAGGACGATAAATGAAAATTATCCATTTGGTCTTTTAAATACAGATGTATTTAGTATAGTAACTATACTTACTACAGTTTACGGTAGCCATTTTTTCCATATTTTGATTTTTATTTCAACGAAAATAGTTTGAGACATTTCCTTATAAACAGATGAGTTCTGAAACATGTGGATTTCGTCTTCTTCGTAGTATCAATCCGGTGGATTGGTTTGCAGCAACAGAATCTTGCATCTTGATCTCCATTCCTCTCGGTCCTCCGCAACCCTTTTCAGCTCAGCATAAGCGCTACAATTCATGTCCTCGAATACTTGCTGTAAATACTCCCGTCTAGGGCGCCCTCTACAGTTTCTACCCTCAACCATCCCCTCTACAATATCGTGAAGAAGACCATCGTGGCGCATGATGTGACCAATCCATCGGGCTCTCCTCTCTGAGATGGTTCTTATTAGGTGCCTATCTTCCTTGATTATCCTGAGAACCTCATCGTTCGTGACGTGGTCTCTCCAGGAAATTCCGAGAATTCTTCTGTACGACCACATCTCAAAGGCCTCTAGTCTTTTTTATCACTTTCAGATAAGCACCATGTCTCACAGCCGTACATTAAGATGCTCCAAGCAAGTGTTTTGGCAAGTCGCTTGCGGAGCCCTAAAGTAATATTCTTTGACTCAAGAATTTTGGCTTTTTTATTGAAAGCTAGCCTTGCTTGATGTATTCGACTGTTGACTTCTCTTTTTGTTCTGCCATCCCAGGTGATCGTACTTCCAAGGTATACAAATTCTTTTGCATCTTTTAGGGGTACTCCTAGCATGGATTTCGTAAGAAAGCATAATCTACAACAGCTTTTTCTTTAGGCCATCTTGCTTTCGCTATACTAAAATACCGTCGAGAACTATACTTATAAAATAATATACTCAGCGGAGCAGCAAAACTGACATGACATGGGACGACCATAATGACCATTAAAAAAAATTGTGGCAGCACTTTGTGTCTATTATGTTAAGAAGCGAATGTACAATGATGATGATGAATTTTTTTAATATAAAATGTCAATGTAATTTCGTGTCTCAATTATTCAAATTTTTTGCAAATGAACATTATATCAGTAGAAAATTAGTGAAAGTATGAAAAAAATTACTTTACTCTCACTCACATCAAATTAGTCAATATATTTTTTATGTTAAAATAATATTACGAAATATCGATTGAAAACCAATACTATTGAAATGTTGAAGAATTAACCAATACTTTTTCTCTCATTGTTTAATGAGCGTAAATGCTAGTGTAAATGTTTTCAATGTGAAAATAGCAAAACATGTTATCGATCGAAAATCATATTTTTAAAATGCTTAAGAATCAACCAATACTCTCCTTGACATTAAACTATCCTTACATTTCTAATGTTAAAACACGTTTTATAATATATACTTCTATTTTCCCAGTCTTCCAATATCACAAAGATGAACTTTAATAACAGGAAAACATCTTTTACGTAATATTTGCTTTCGTTCTGCAGCAGCGGACCTGTCTTGACCGGTCTATCTCTCCGAGGCTCAGGGAGGCTGTATGCCCAGATGATGTGCTCGGCGGACCGAGATCTCACATATTTTCATAAGAGATACCCCGGCGAGAGCTACCGCCAGGCAGAGGAGCGCACAGAACGCTGACAAAACTCAGAGTCGGTCCCGTCGAGGAAATTAAGTCAATATTCCAACTACGGTACAGTATGTTTTATTTGCTTAGGTGATATTTGTAGGAATGTACACTAGCTGTGTTTGTTGCGAGTATGAATTTTATTTTACTCTAGTCTCTTTATCTGTAACCAAAAAAACACGAAGCATATTTGTAGAATTAAAATTATTTGTGCGGATTTTATATTATTGTAAAGTATATATGAACAACGACAGTATCGCATTAAAAGTGCGTTTATAATTAGATCACCGTTGCAAACATTGAACGTGGAACAAAACTTGCGTATTGCTTAGAGCGTTGGTTGGTTATATCCGCCTTTTAGAAAAATGATCCAAGTCTCTCAAACGTCAATCATACAATACTTATTTAATAAATATGGTTCCTTACAAATACCGTCTCTTCATATCCCCCAGTTAAAAGGATATCAGCAACTATATGTTCTTCACTTGTTCTATCTGTTCTGGAATTTGGGAGATTTATTTAGAATCCTAATAAATCCAAAATAATTCTCATGCTCGAAAAAATCATAAAAATTTCTCCGACGTCTCTATTTTTAAATGTACGGTAACTATTCATTCAATTCAATTAATTGTGTACATTACCCAACTCTTTTTCTTATAGGGATTCTTTTTTTCCATTCGTTAGTCTCGTAGGAAAATTGCTGCTCTCAAACATTCATTCCTCCTTCTTCGTGGTGCAATTCACAACCCTGCTAGATCTCTGTGATCTTTGACATGTGTTATCTTCTTCTTCTTGTATGTTTTTTTGTATGCATTGTATGTTTATATTTACTCTATGTTTCTTACGCTTTAAGATTATATGTACCTTATGAACTGCGACTCTGTCAAATAAATAAATATGTTCCCATGTGAACTTTAAGTTTAAGAGCTTTCTAGAACATGGCATAGACTTTGGCAACTGACAGAATGGCAACGTTTCGTGACCTATTTGTTGCAAATATGTGTCAGATGCGAGATTTGAATTATTTATTTATTGTCACGATTAAGCACTGCATTTGAGTGACGATCTGACAACGTCATTAGACCACAGTTGAGCATTCATCAAGAAAAAGATGATGACGAAGATGAAAAAGAATATTTACTTATGCTTATCAATCGTAGAAAAATAATGTTATATCCTCATTCGGGCCTGGCTTGGAGGCTCCGAATTACCATGCCGGGCGGCTGAAGGGTCAGAGAGGAAGAGTGGCTGGTCCGGGAGGCTATAAAAAATAATATATTTGAATATTTTGGTAATATTAGAATATCCCTTTTTTATCTCCGGCAGTTTGGGCTTTTCCCTTTCTGTGCGAGTATTTTTGTTTCCCGCCAGGTATCCGCCTCCTTGCGGCTGTTAGCGGGCTGCGAAACGTTTTAAGAAGCATTTTTTTGTTCATATAATATTTGAGTGTTTTTAATATTTTTTCTACTTAAAATATTCGTATTCCTTGATATCGGTAAACATTCAAAATTTAATATCCATATTTTCGCTACTTCTAAAAAGATATTGGAATAGAATACTTATCTACAACCGTACTTAGCATCCAACAAACTATTCGGATATTTTTCTTTTTGCTTTTAGATAGAAAACACAAATTGGTTTTTAAAATCAAACTACATACTACAACTTTTTCAATCTCAATAATTTTATATGTAGCGCAATATTACGGAGTATATTACACAGTAAAATAAATACAATATCATATACGAGTATAATCAAATAAACTGAAAAAAAACCGACAACATATTCAATTCTCTAGTCATTTTGACACGTTTTTATATCCCATTAAATCATTACAAGATTGATAATAATATCATTCAGTGGCAGTTTATATAAAAAATTATATATTTAGCATATAATATATAAAAGTACACAAATATGAAAAGTATGATCGTTATATTCATTAATAATATTGTTATATACAATGTAAATAAATACTCGCCCCGTCTAAAATACGAACCAAAAAATGCTAAATATTCAAAACTCAAGATTGCGACAAACACTCTAATGTCATATATGCATCAAAATTAAAACGAAATTAAATCGATTTTTTTTTTAAATATAATATAAGTGTACTTGACGTGTATACTCTCTCTGTGTGTGTGGTCTTGTAATCTAAATCTTGTAATGTTCTAAAAAGTAAATAAAATCAGTGTGATTCTACAAGAAAGTCATTGTCTGCTGCCCTGCTCCTCATCCTGCCCCTCGCCACGTAATAACGCCCCTCTCTCTAATTTTGAGAGAGGAGGATGTTAAATGGCTAAATGGTCAAATGGTAGAAGCTTTAATCGAACATGATCATAATCGTACACGTGATTTTTTTTTAATAGTTAGACAATATTACTTGAATTTGAAGAAACCAACATTATTTGAACATAAAAAAGAGAAGTTATTTAAATTTAAACAATTGTGTCAGTGGATATAAGTTTGTTTAATATACGAGTGTACCACAAAACTGCCTAAATTTCAAACATTTATACTCAAAATATTTTAAAATACTACTTCTGATTAAGGTTAATGTAAATGAATCCCACGCCACACACAAGATCTTATCTTTAAGTGGTGTGGTAAGCGAATGTAAAAAATAAAAAAATAATAATAAAGTCCATCGTTTAACTATAAATAGACTATATATTTTTCATGAGTCTTTAGTATTATTTTGGCAGTATTTCGTGAAGAAATATTTTCTATTTAGAATTATCATATTTATATACATTTTATTTTTCTTTTCCCGTATGTCTATTAAATGATTTATTCAAATTATCTTTATAATTAAAAAATATATATATATATAATCTTAACAAAATTGTTGTCATAAGTATCTTAAACTTATGTCAACAATCCTAAAAACAAAATTTAAATAAAATGTATTGCATTTATTGTAGTGCATATATTAGACCGATTCCATGGATTTGAAATGCATAAATAATAGTATCGCTTACACAAAAATAAAAATAAAAAATTATACCAATCCGAGTAAACATATATAATATTACTATATTCTCGATATTATATGTTTGGTGACAACTCAGTTCGCATTTTCCGCTCCCTTAAACAGGAATGAAACTTTGTATCATTCTGAATGAAATGTAGATTTATACAACATCAGGAATATTTTTTTACGAGGCGGGGAAGAAGACTAAAGTATGTTGTTATTATGTGATTCTTGGATAGACCCCCCAGTCCCCCTGCGTGGATACGTCATGTATTGGGCTAATGTTGTTTTTGAAGATATTTCTGATGGGAGGATATCATGGGGGTGGGTACCAGAAAAGATCCCTTTGGACCTACCATACATGAATATTTTTTTACGTAAACACATACACGAGAATACAGACAGTCTTGCGTATGTAGAAAATCGTCTGTGGATTATATTACGTTTACTGTATCAGATATGACTTTAAACGTGTGCAGTGTTGATCCACCAACGTCATAAACTATAGCCCGACATTTATGTTTTTATTATGTATGTACACCCGAGCATATTTATAGAGCGTAGAAATTGATTAAACTCTTTTTCTTCATCGGGGATCGAATCCACTTTTTTATGGTAAGCAAACTCTTTACCACTGAATCATACCTGCTGGAGTATGTAAGCATATACAGCATAAAACCTTCATATTGAACAAAAACAAAAAATTAGACTGCGTTCACATTTTCAAACCGCAAAAAACTATCGAAATTTTCTACGAAAAATAATTCTTTGCTTGTAAATTAATGATTCCTCGCTTCAAATATTTTCAAATTTATTTAGCCAAGAGCATAAACTATAGACACCTTTTATTTAAGCCCCCGAGCTCACCCCATCTTAGAAGTCCGCCGAAAACTATATACATAATTTACACGAAAGAGCTCCGGGAGGCAGAGCTGACAAGGGACGATGCGAGGACCATGGCGACTAACAGAACTTTGTAGCGGCAGTTTGTGACGAGCATATTTATTATTAACATAGTCAATATTGTACAAAAATTTAAATCTGCATTCAAGACTATAATGTGATGTTACTAAAATTAATACAAAAATTAAAATATGTCAGAAGCTTGAACCCTTGATTGGTCGCTTTACAGTCTAGCACATTTATCACGTATTGGTCTAATGTTGTTTTTGAATGTGAGGATACCAGAGGGTGGGTGCTGGGGAAGAGCTCTACGGTCCTCCCACTCTCCAAGAAACGACATATGAATAAAATTATTGCGCGAATATATTACTTCTCGTCTTAAGTACGCAGCTAGCCTTTGTAAGGAGAATTTTATTATTAGAATAAAAAAGTTTTTTATTTGTCATTTCATATTTCATCAACCTACGTAGGTACATGTCATCTTATTAAAACCTCTTAACTGTATCTACACACTTTTATGGAACACATAATTAAAAATAAATTATATATATATATTTAAATTAAAGGTATGCTTCAAATGCATATAAAAATATTTATAATTATACATTTTCTTTACATGCGTAAAAAACAATTAAAACGTTTGTCTTGAAGGTGTCTACGAGTATGTTTGGTGAAATACTAAAAGTAATAAATACCTTGTTTTAAATATGGATTACACTAAGCATTTTTTATTCATATACTTGAAAAGTTTCGCTTTAAATGTGAGCTTATTCAGTTCATTACTTGCATAATTATTATTATTTGTAAACTTGTAAGAAAAAAAATTACCTTAAATGAAGAACCAATTAAAAAAAAAAAAAAAACTTTCAAATAAACATACTCAGAAATTAATAATGTTCTCATACATGTTTGAGTGATACATTCTCAGAGGATAATTTATTTTAGTATTGTATTAAAACGATCCAAAATCGAATGAAATATTGACAAATTTATTATACATAAAAATAATACAATTTATAGTAATAGAAGATTATTTTTTTCATTAATGAAAGAACGTAATAAAATAGTTAAAGAAAATAAAGAAAAATGCTTACCTTGTATTTATTGAACATTTTTATCAATGAGAAAAATTTAAACAATATTAATATAAGTAATAATATTTCAAATAAATTTCACTGTGAGTTAAAACTATTACACAAAAATAATATTTTAACAATACTTCTTTTTATTAAGTCACTTGAAAATTTGCACGCGAAATATATCGATTGTTACGTTGATCATATATCGATACTTTGATCTAATAAACTGTTTGGCACTTCACTTCCACTTGGTGGTTGTGATGAGGACTTTTATGGAATGATTGCCAGAAGTTCTTGGACCCCCTTGGTCCCCACCACGGGTCTAGAAGATCGCAAAAAAAATACAACAAAGGCCTGTGAAGGTAAGCAACCCGCTGCAGGTAAAAAGGGAATTCGGAAGTTTCATGTGACACAAGGGCTGGCAAACACACAATTCAACCCCAATCAAAATATTGATTATAAATAATTTTACATAAATATATGTCATAATCAAACGTACCCACCTATTTATTAACATACGATTTATATGTATTCAAGTATTGATTGACAATATTATGAAAAAGAGCATGACATAAATAAATAAAATTAATTCTTCAAGAATTTGAAGTATTTCGTAGCAAATTTTAATTTTGTCATATAGTATATAATTTTTACTTGCAAAATACTTAAATTTTTAAGGAAAAAAAGTACAAATACTCGTTATTTAAGCTAAATTCAGAAAATTACAATATATATAATCGTGTCGGAAACAACAGGGTCAGATCCTGTCTGCCCAGAAGTGGGTGACGTCGATGGCGTTACTCCCGGCCATTATCAGGTCTTCCTGGGTGCAGCTATTCGGGCACAGCGCACACTCCAGAAGGTGTGACAGGGTCTGCTCCACGCCGCAGTCACATTCAGTCGGTCCACTGTAGAACTGCCAGGCTTTAGCCAGCCACAGGGTGGCCTCAGGTATCACCAGTTCCGTTGTCGACTGTAGGAAACTTCTTATGATAAATGATATTAATGAAAAATACTATGATTTTAATATATTTAAAGTTTTTTTTTATTAAACTTAAGATGAATAACATCATTGAATTAAGTAATACGTTGATTGAATAACAATAATGTATAATGAGTGTCTTCTGTAAATACCAACGTACAATGTAGTCATAAGAAACAATAATAAATAAGAAAACACACTTAGTAAATTTCTCAAATATTTCTAACTTCGATATCAAATTATGAATTTGATTTACTCAGGTAGAAAAAATATTTTTAATTAATATCAAATGATTCATCTGACTTGTTAAACAAGGCATTTAATTAAATTAAATAGAAACAATATAAGCAGGAAATAAGTTAAATGACAACCCTTGATTTCACCAGCGAAATACCCCACCACGTAAATTACGTTGAAATTATGCTGTGTATGTACTATGACCTTTTCATTACCATCATGAAGGGACACTTTTAATTTAGCTACCTAGATATAAGCTCATACATTTCACTATAATTTTATAACACAGCATAATAATGTGAGTTTGAATACTTATATAAATGATATAGTTTTTTGCTTTATCACTAGTGATAAACAAATTTTAATATTGTCATTCGTGCCATTTGTACGAAAAAATATTATTTAATTTTTAATAAATAATAGAACAAAAATACTGATTTTTAATTTTATGTCAGGATTATTCGACCACATTAACTATATCATTAGATTAAATAAAATTATTTAATTTTATAGTAGTTATGCTGACCTTAATATAACATTGAAATTTGAATAATTTCAGTTCTTACAAATATTATAAAATGATTTATTACATAGCTTTATTTTTATTTTTATTAGTATGGTAACTATAATTTTGAGAAATAATTCAATTACTCGTTTATAATTTTTATACAAAAAAAAAAAAATTTAGTAATAATTTTACCTTGCTAACTTTTTTTGACATGTTAACAAAATACGCTAAACGATTCATACTTAAGTATAATTTAAATTTATTATTAGAATCAAGAAATCATAGCATGATTCCCGAGTATTCATATTATTATACAGGTAGTTAATAGAATTTTTAGTCTTTGAAAATTTGACTCGAGTCAGAGTTATCGAGTCAGAAAATACGCTATTTTTTATTATTTTGCTTTATTTTCATACCATGTCCGCTCCTTTAACTGGAGCATATGGCATTCACAAACCGCCGCCACAAAGCTCTGTCAGCCGCCGTAGTCTTAGCCTTCTTTCAACTCGACTCCGACTCCCGCAGCTCCACCGAGTACATTCTATGTTTTTTTTTCTTATTAAAGTTTATAAAACTGTTCTCTGCTTTCAAGCTCGAGAGCTACTGTCGCTAGTCGTAGTAGTTCCCGGAATGACTCACTCACAATATTTTAATCGTGGTATAGGAACACCATAACCATTAAGTGCACATACATTATTCTTCTTTTTAATGATGTCTGAAAGAACTTTTCTTTTAGAATACGGCTCCTGGGTCACGCTCTCGATTTGATTAGGACCCCAATAGCCGTCTCGGGACATGTAATTATGACACTGCACTGTGGAGGGACCTGAAGGGTTGGGCTGACAAAGACCCACCGCGTGTTCTTTGACAATTCTCCTGCAGCCCTCAGAACTGTCGTTCAACCTTCAAAGAGCTTTTGACAAATTGTGACGTCTGAACATAATCTATAGCCGATTCCCATCAATGTGGCAATGCATACAATTTAAAAAAATGCATGCAAAATTGTTTTTTATATATAATTGATGATTCATTATTTATATTGCTTGAATAAACTAGTACTTTGAAATCAATTAAGGCATTTCAATAAGTAGGCATTTCTGTAATTATTATTTAATTTTTATAATTACCTCAAATAATTACGCAGTATCCGCACAAAACTATTGAGTAAATATAAGTATTACGATAATTAATCGTATATAAAAAATGTTCAAAAATACAATACATTGGAAATTAAATATATTTATTTAGTTATTATATTATTGTTAATTTCTCATTTTATATTTTTTTCATTTAAGCGGGTGTAAAAATTTTGAAAAATAAACACAGATGGTTGAAATAAATTATTTAAAAAAATCGATCAATTTCACCAGGAAATGTTAGAAAATCTTATTTTTACTATTAATAAAAAAAAACAATGCGCACATTAAGCATATGTTATTATATATAGTTTATACTTGTATAAATACGTAAAATAAGTAAGAGTATAAATAAACTTCTAATGCAATTATTTCTAACTTCTTTTTGAAGTAGAACAAAAATTGAACCCAAAATATTTTATAGTTCTTAAAAGTTATTATGCATTATGTAAAATATTTTCCATATAAGTACACCCGTGCTGGTAGCCATCCATTGTTTTTGATCCCAGTTGATACTTGTGGAGCTTCAAGCACTCAATTTAATACAACGACAATGGCTTTTTCCTTTTCTTACATATTTTTCCTCTTTTGTCGATGGGATTGTTCTCCTAGATCTCTGTGATCTTTGTCACGTGTCATCTTCTTCTTCTTTTATGTTATTTTTATTTTTATTCTCGTTTGTATGTACTTTATATTATATTAAATGAAAAAAAAAATGAGTAACTAATTTAAAGTGCCTCGTATTATGTATCACCCTATATTATATACTCGTACATAGAGTCATGCTCCAGTTTTGTTCAGCATAGAGGTATTGTGCAGTAGGCAGGTTAAGTTACGATAGAATGAATTAACAAAACACGGCGCATGAAAAGGGTTTTGTCTTTTGTGAAATTCAGCGGCCATTGCATTGATCATTCACTCTAAAATCAACGAAATATGTCAACAAACAACAATGAACGTTAATGAAAATCTTGAATTGCATCGAATGGCATTTCAAAAACATCTAGGGCCTCAATTTTAACCGTATCCATTCCATACATGGAGCATATGCTCACAGTCAATTGCCACTTTCAATGAATTTTACCAAGATTTTTTTTCAGTTCGACAAATAAAGATACCAATAGCTAACATATTTAGATGTTCGTTATTCAAAATTTTGAATATAATCATTACGGCGCCCACGACGCTTAAACCTAATCAGCGACACAAAGCAATATAGGTGACCAATTTTTTTTTTGTTCTGCATTCAATGTTCATAGGTCCACTCTGATTTCAAACTCGAGAGCTACTGCCGCTAGTCGTAGTAGTAAGCGTAGTGGCTCACTCCCACTCTCTTCCCTCTTCCTTCACTGTGAAGTATGAAACAGTGAGATGCGATTAAAATGTCGCACTTCCCGCACATCGTCAAGACCCAAGGTCGGGGCACTCACAGCGTGAATTTGTCTTCGAATTTCACAAAATACCTCCGATGTACCCGATAAATTCTGATTATTATTAATAATAATTTTTAAATCAATGCGTAAATATATTATGAAGGAATACCTAAAATCTTAACCTTTTATTTATTATATTTATAGATATTTTGCTGCTTATTAGAAGCAATTTGTGGAAGATACACATAACAGGGAAGGCAAAGGTTAAACAATCCTTTTCACTGTATAGTAAAAAAGGATGAATAATTGAATTTCAGAGTCACTCTCGAGTGGCATTTCGCCGTGTTGTCGAATGACTCTTCACATCAAAGGGGTTGATATAATCTCTACTGCATCGGCGGGTATCAGCAGAGCAGATCGTGTTAGCAAGTGGGCCGTGAGTGGCACCCAAGACCAGGCGAGCGAGCCCCGCGATCCCTGGCGATAGCGATCCTTCCGCTCGGTCCCGTGAAGCGTGAAATTCTCACAGAGCCTTATTGCCTACTTCAGTGAAACATATTTTTTTTTGATCGCACGATCTTATCTAAGCTTCAATGCAAAACGCACTAAAATACTTGCCAAGCAAGTGGTTTATTTTATTGTTGAGTACTAGTGTGTTTAATAGAGTACAAAGATAGCGCCCGTTTGCTTTTGTTCATCTAACTTTCGAAACGCAGTACAGCGACATTAGAGCATTATTGGATAATTTAGTGAAAACATTTTCTTTCGTGATTTTATCTTCACATAATCACATCAATGCAAAACGCACTAGGGTACTTATGAGCCGCAGAAGTGATTTAATTTGTCAAGTATTACAGTGTTTAACCCTTTCGCATCTGTTATCGGCATATGCCGTCATAAGATTCCCCACCGTTGACATCGATTGACGTGATATATTGTTTTGCTACTTTCTTAGAATAGTTTTTTATGCATCATCTGATAGCTAAAGGTCACAAGAAACAATGTGATACATGAAAATAGATCAGATAAGTACATTTATGTTTCAAAACTTGTTTTACAGTCAGACAGTATAACTTGTATTCAAACCGAGCCGTAATGAAAGGGATGCACTAATAATATCGTTTATTTTTGCTTTTATTAATTTTATTTTCATAATTTTACTAATTATCTGAAAAATAAGTGAGTTTTTGAGAATTTCGTCTCTTAAAGGACCAGCATTGTTTCTGATTAAATTTCATAAAATGTATATTACTTTTTTTTAATATCCTATATTTGGCCAGCTTTATAACTTAATATTTTATATTAATTTATATTTTGTATACGTCAGTATTACTTTATATTTTGATATGGCTGAAAATGTTAGCATCTCACTAAAAATGCGCTGCATGTGGAGTGTTGATCCGCAAAAGTCATAGACTACAGCCCGAGATTAACGCATCATCCTTATTATAACAGGAATTCACTATGAATTTGAGTGGTATTCACGGGACGACTTTCATCTACCACCAAATTTAATAAATAGGCTATGACTGGAATTTTAAGGGTGAGGGATCAAATTCACACCAACCGGTGGTATTTTAGAGCTCAGATATCGATTACAAATCCATTTTTTTTAATCTTCGTCGGGGATCGAATCCACGACCTTTGGCTTACAAAGCAAACGCTTTGACCATTGAGCTATACCCGCCGGCGTAATGTGTGATTGAAGAATTTGTTTAATTGTATCTACTGTTACAAAATATTTGATTTTATTAACTAAAACGAATATAAAAAATACATCATTGCAAATTTACGTATCTTTTGTACAGCATTTTATATCATCATTTTATTAAGTTTAAAAACTGCATTGCGATTTAAAAATCAATAAAACCATGTTGCAAAAATGTCGTTATAGCTTAATAACAAAAACACCGCCCTTTACCCCGAGGTATTGAAGAAGGGTTCCTGTGCTAACCCTTTCGTGAAAATTATTTATTTATTAATACCTGAATAATATTCATCATCCATGACAGGGACCTCCACTTCCGTATTCACGAAGGCCGCATTATCACAAAAACTAAGGAAGTATTGAAAATATAAAAATTTCGTGATTTTGACATCAAAGACTAGTGGTAACACTTTTAAAGATAGAACTTATTAATTACTTATTATCTACAATTTAATAACGGGTCCGCCAAATAACTTTTTTTTTTTAAAATGGGGCGCAAAACATCGAGTGTAGCTTCGGTTGTGTGGCACTTAGCGCCGTCTTGTTGAAACCAAATGTTGCCAATATTCTCTTCTTCAATTTTTGTGAACAAAAATGGCCTGATAATGATCGCCATTGACTGTAACGGCCACTCCTTGCTCATTTTTGAAGAAAAATGGCCTGATTTTGAAGTAATGTCGCAATATTTCCCAGCGTTGTTCAAGCGTATACACAACCATATTCGTTTAGCGGAAGGATAAAACTAGTTATCTGTCAAACCAGACATGAGCTTAATGTTACCATTCACGAAATAAGCACTAGTTAAAAAAAACGTTAGATGGCGGACCCTATATAAATGAAAAAATCATTTTATACAGGAATACATAATACTTTAAAAATACTCATAATTTGACCAATAACAATAGCACAAATTAAGCGTGGCTCTCGTGAGATCGCTAAAGTTAGGGTCATACCTCCTCCCTGACAGGCTTTGATAGCGTCAATCTAATCGTCCGATCTTCTTTTTTAAAAAATACGAATAACAAGTCACTACTACAGGCACTGCCCCATTAAGTCTTCGAGCTCCTGCTCGTCATCGGGAACCGTATATACTCTGACATCAGCATGATGTGGTCCTTGCTGACTGTTACCGAAAACCTCGATGTACAATCTTTCGTCTCTTATCTCTGGTCGCTTGTCGTGCATTTAGGTGCACCGTGTTGTCATTTTGGACGGTTCCGCTAACGGGTGTGTTAGTTAAAAATAACACCGCTCGTGGCACGAGCCAAAGCCGAGACAGCGCGGAGATCGGCAGTTGGTACCCACCATTAGACATTGGCAACTGATATAATTGAGTAGCGTAGATATAGATTTAATATATAACGATATAGACTCCAAATATACATTGAATATGCAAAGAAATTGAAAAGCTGAGCAAGGCATCTATTTTGGCCCTAACACAACTTTTTGTTAGCAATTGTACTAGGCAACGTATGTATCAAAATTTGAAGACTATCACGGAATTAGTAATTTTATGTTCGTGAATAAGGACCGTAGTAACTAACCCTTCGGTTAAAAATATTCAAATTGGAAGAGTCTTTGTGCCTTTTTTCAGTTGGCTCTCTACCTGAGGGCAACAAAGGATATTGCACAATTACGTTTTGCGGAGAATATCGCGCCGATAATGCAGATACCGGCATTATCTATTCAATATTCAGACCTTGAAGGGGTTGAAATTTCATCCCGACGAGGGTATGGCCGGGGTTTATTTACCCAAATCCCGATTTGAATTATGAAAAAAAAAAAAAGGCTCAGGTATCCGCGGTCCTCCGTCATTTTTAGCATCTGCTAATTTCGCGAATGCCGCTTTACATATTCTGAACAGTAAAAAAAGGGGTGGCTTCATTCATTATTGTGCAAATAGATGAATTGGCAACAGCGCATATATATCCAGTAAAATACTTCAAACTTATATCTATTCATTTCTACAATAGTTCATAATTTTATCTGTAATGTACTGTATCTATTTTTTTTAAAAGAGGCTTATATTTTCATTGCGTATTTGACGGAATTTCGCATACGTAACTTAGAATTTATTTTAATGTAATTTCATGGAAATCCTATCTGCCAACGAAACAATATCACTACTATCACTATACTCATGTTTTTTTATCCGAGCTTATACTTATAAGAGTTAGTAGACTTAAAATTACCGAAATTAGATTCAAGATATAAGTCATTTGACCTTTGAGTATCCGTACAAATGAGATGCATAATGGAATTCATAGATAATATTACTCTTTAACGTCTGTATATTTTTCTTAAGGCTTACATGAAGAGTTTTACATGCAAACAGCATTTAAATATGACTTCTCCAATATTCAGCTATCGGTGTCCTTTTAGTAATGGCTTTCCATGTAATATTATAATTTTTTTATTATAAATCAGCTGTTTTGAATTTATGTCTGATCAGCTACTACCCAGACAAGGTGAGTATACTTGGCTAACCAATATGCTCACAAGATCGCGAGATTTGCGGTGGAAATATGTTTATCAGATTTCTGCTGCTATCCGCGATCACGGGCCGAGAATCCTGATATATGCCAGCCGCCTCTAAGCCTTGAGGTCTACTCTGGAAGCTATACCAAGACGACTGGCCCAAGAAAAGAAGGCTGTGCAAACTGCAGACCTGAAAAGAAGAACCTTTTTAAGTGAACGGAATTTCTTTCTATTCAATAATTATATGAGAAAAATCGCAAAAGAAATTTGCATGCAAAAGTAAGAAAATCGATAAAGAATGAAGATATTTGTATGCGGATTATGTTCCACATATGTGGTACAAAGGTTTTTGATGAAGGTGTAAGTACTTATTTGCAACTTGAAAATAAAAATTTAAAATCATTGTTCACAATGTGATGTGGATGAGTAATATTTTGATTATATGATGTAAGAGAAGGTTTATTGTTGTTTTTATAAAAAATCAAATTTAAAGTGATATCAGCTAGCTCCTTAAGGCCGATGCCGTAAAGCCTCGACAAGCGATCTTTTGTCTATTATTTTTGTCCGCTTGCCTGACATCTACATCGAATGTTTATTTTAATTATATAATGTTGCACGGCGCTTGCATACGCCATCTTGTTTGTTATGACAGTTGGCCTATTGCCGGTTGGTAGGACTGTCATATTGACAGTTAGTACCGTGGAGATATGAGATCGCGCCGTGGACTGGCAGTTGAAGTTTGACTCGCGCCCGTCACAGTGCGCGCGTCCTGTGCGTTCGCTGTGGCGGGCGACGTTTGTGACAATAAACAAATAATATGTGAAACAAGTGTTTATAATGTGAACCTGACCCTGCATCCTTCATCCAGTAAACCGATGTCGTAAATGGAAGAGGAGGATATCAAAAGTTATTTTCCATCTAAAACATGTTTATGTTGTTAAAAACATAAATGACATGAGTCATATTTTTATGACGATAAAAACATAAATGAAATCAATCATACTAAAGTAAAACTATAACAAATAAAAGTAGTTTTTCTCGTACATGCTAAGCGAACGTTATCAATAGTAAAGCATACAAATGCAGTTATAGATAATAATTTTAGAAAAAATGTGCGACTAAGTACCTTATTTTTTCATTTTGTAAAAATGGCTTAAGATCTAAAAAACAATAGTTTTTGCTTAAACAAATATATCAGTTTACATTAAAATCATTAAACATAGATTTTACCCACAGAAATAAATATAGAAATTATATAAATATAAATATTTTGCCCCCTAAAAGTACTGGAGGACTCTGCGAAATGCCTTAAGGTCGCAGGTTCGATGAAAGAAAAATCCTGATCTATCTCCTTCTCGTGGGGGGGGGGTGAGTGACATCAGTCGGCCAATATAGACAGGGACCGAATGTTGGCCGGAATAAGCTAACACCCAGCTAACCTCATCAGGTCAAGCTGGTTAGGGCACTCTATTGTCCTGGAGGTAGTAAATGCTCTCCTAAGGCGGATGAACCTTTATGGTCAACGGCATTAGGATGTGGAAATAAAGGGGAAAATACCACATTAAAGGTCTTAAAAACATCCCATGTATCAGCAAAAAAAAAATTATTGCATCTCAAGTAAAATTTTCCAGAGATAAAATAGTCCGCCAATCGGATCTCCGGGTGGGTACTGCTTGAGACAAAACAACCAAGAAAAAAACTGAACTGAAAAGGGTTGCGGAGGACCGAGAGGAATGGAGTTCGAGATGCAAGATTCTGTTGCTGCAAACCAATCCACCGGATTGATACTACGAAGAAGAATATATAGATAACGATATTTTAAGATGTTCAGAGCTATTAGGCTAAATGAAAAATACCTTGATTTACGTTATACTGCAACAACAAGTACTCATCATAAGTGAGAAAATCAATTTAATTACGAGTACATCTGAGTGATGTGTCTATAACTCTATCTTATTATTCTAGTATTTATGTTCTTCCTTCATACAAAATGCTTCTATTTAAGAAACATATATGCTTACAATCTTCCTAACCCACACACAAACACAAACAACGTACGTTTGCCGCAACAGCGTTCAGTCATCCTCACTAAAAGACATATAGAGCCTACTGATGTCGTCCGGTTGTGCTCTCTTGCATGCGATTTCTTAAAAAAACCTCTTTTATTTAGAAAAATTTACCGTTTTTGGTTTGTCTTAAAACAGTTCCACTGTGCATCTAGTACCTTCCTGGTAAGAAGAGACTGTCGAGGACTAGCGCGTCCCCAGACGGGCTTATAAATGCATATTACTATCGCGGGGCCGAGCGGATAACACTGAGGGGATCCATATCAAAGAGTGATAGAAAATGGAAAATTTGAAAAGATCTACGATAACAGGTATCTAACGAAAAAAAAGTGGAAAGTATTACTATGTTTTTATATATAATCGGTAACTTTTCTGACCACATTCATACTGACACAGTAGATACTCACAATTTATTTAGTCCACTGCTGATTTTTTAAATTTTATTTACTGCCAATTGATTTAACTAACTGCCAAAACCTTGAATTAGTTACTGAACACAGAAATACAGACAAAAATGATTTAATTATTTTGTAATGATACAGAATGGTGTCATAAAATGTAATTACAAAGTAAGTATATTTTAATTAAATTATTTATTATCTTGCTTGATTATGGATCACGTTAATTAATTGTTAATACTTTCGCATCGGTAGCCGATATATGCCGTGTAAGATTCCCCTACCGTTGACATCGGTAGCCGTGATATTATTATAATTTTTTATGCATCGTCTGATAGCTAAAGGATACAAGAACCAATGTGATATATGAAAATAGACCAGATAAGTACATTTATGCTTCAAA
This sequence comes from Glossosoma conforme, assembly GCA_022606575.1. Classification (NCBI taxonomy): domain Eukaryota; kingdom Metazoa; phylum Arthropoda; class Insecta; order Trichoptera; family Glossosomatidae; genus Glossosoma; species Glossosoma conforme. The sequence continues at coordinate 1,381,886 of JAGTXR010000030.1, forward strand.
TACTAGTTTTATAGTTGACAGTATAATTTGTATTCCACCGAGCCGTAACGAAAGGGTTAATAATTGAAATCAGACCACAAAAAAGCTTGATGCTTCTAAAGCAAAAAGAGAATGGCTTAACCATTGTCTCCTTAAGAGCGGCTAAATACTCGTCTTCGATAATTTTATGGATATATCAAACCGTTAGTTATAAAAATAGTTTTGTATATCTTCTCCTCCTATACATTATTTCCCTGTGATGAGAGCACACACAAAGAGAACACACGGCGTCTAACATACGCGGCATTATGAAATTGTACAGGAAACGGCTTTAGCAGATTGAAATGAAATTGAAATGTAAACTTTTGTGCTCTCGTATGTGGCGAGTGTAACTCAGTGTAACATTCTACCGACCAAGCAAACCAACTCAAATGTCTAATGTTTTCTAAATCACAAATATAATGATATATCTTAACGTTTACGGTTACGTCTTATATTAATAAATATATAAAAAAGTTCAATAAATTAATTCCATTCATTTTTTTTCAAATATTTATTACCTTAGATCCGAAACATATTTTACTGTTACAGTTTTTCGATATATATTTGCATTTAATTACACTTATAATAACATGTTTATCAAATCAATTATATGCTAAAATACACATTTGATGTCGAAGAATTTATGTTGATATTTCATTATTTTCCATATTTTAATAAAAGTTGGATTTTCATGCTTGATTTCACTTTTTTTATAGTTCCTAATATCGTAATTATAAGAAAGGTTTTCAAAATTTGGTCAAATTTACCTTGGAGTCAGAATGTATAACGTTACCTCAATAAAATGCGAATAATTAATTTTATGGAAATAGAAATAACAAGAGATGATTATAACATAAAAGATGGAAAGTGCATACATAGTTTCAAAATAATCAAGAAAGTATATTCACATTTAGATACTAGCAGTGCCGGCTCTAGATCCTGCGACACCGTAGGGCATTTTTTTTCTGGCACCCCATATTGTATGATATTTAAAAAATTATATGACATTGATTGATCTCAGCGCCCCTAACACATTCGATGCCCTGAGCCACCGCCCCACTGCACCAGCCCCTAAAATCGGCACTGGTTTCTAGAGTTGTTTTTTAATCTAGGTATATTTATAAAATTTAAATCCGTATTCCTGAAAGATTGCTAAAGACCTCATTAAAAAATGACTCATTTAAATTATTTTCCATCAACACCACACACAAAAAATCTTTTCCTTTTAAAATTTAATGCAAAATGTATTTTTGTCCTATTAATTTAAATATGGCATTACAATTCACTCTACATTTAATTTTATATTACTGCAGTAATCTAAAAGAGTAAATAAACAGCATTTACAAAATCGATAATTCGCATTATTCAAATTCAACAATAGTTTTGGAAACATTCCAAAACGAAATTCTCACGGAAGGACAAAAATCGGTCAAAATAACTCAAGCGGATGTAAAAAACGGTATCACGACTCGCAGAAAAATATGTCCCCATACTGTGTTACTCTTTCCAGATTTATTGCGTTATTTTTTTTTTCAGATTTATTTATATTTTCGGAATTAATACAAATAAATATGAAACCCTATCGATTACATCGCCCGTATAATTTTTCTCACCTTCATTGAACTCTGTGACCTTTACGGGTAACGTAACAAAAATCCATTAGCTATTCTCACACTTTTTTTGCACGAAATGATTTCACCCCAAAACATATATTTTTAACCCGAAAATCGGATAATTTTTACACGTATTTGCTGCAGAAAGGGGTTATTTTTTTATTACGTTGAATGCTCTACAAGTATATTATAAATATTTATTTATTTATTTACCTTGTTTTCACATGGATCACGTAACAAAAGTTCTCTATTAGGAGACTGCAGTTTCGACTAACTCGTAGTCTTTGTCAATCCTTCTCTAGTTAGAGATAACTGAGCTGCGCTGTACTTTATAAGTGGTGTACACCTTTTTTGTAGGGGGGGGGTGGGGTGTGTCTATCAGGAAAGGAGGGAGATAGGTAGTGTTGCAAGGGTGAAGGAAGAGATAAATACATAAAAGTGGTTTAGGTATAAATTTATTTTATTTTCTATTTTTTTTTTTTTTTTTTTTTTTTTTTTTTTTTTTTAAATTATTAATATTATTCTTATATGTCATATATATAATTTTTAAACTTATTTATTTATTTAACGGAAACAATTTTAAAATTGGTGAATTACTTAAGGTATTTAGTTGGTTATTAATTATATCTTCTTTCTTATTAATGGTTTTATAAGTATTCTAAATTATTTAATTTAACGGTTTTATTTTCTACATGTAATATGTTTAATACTTTTCACAATGATTATTTTCTATAAGGTGGTTTATGAATTCAGAAAAATTAGTGCTTTTTAGGCACCTTAAATGTTTTTTAATTCTAATGTTAAAATTTCTTGACGTTCTGCCAATATAAAAGATTCACAATCTTGGCAATTTAATTTATATATTCCAGAATTATTACGTTTATCATTAGTATCTTTATTATTTATAAGGTGGTATCCTAGTTTATTATCTGTATAAAACGCTGGCTTTATCTCATTTAAATTTTATGGGTAAATCGTCTTTAATATTTTCTTTAGGATACAAGTATTTATATGTTATGTTTGACGTTTTTATTATTCAAGATACTGTCTATTAATTGGCTATGATAGCCGTTGTTTGTGCTATATTTTTAATTGTATTTAATTCTATATCAAAGTTTGTTTGTGATAATGGTATTGAAATTAATCTATGTATCATTGCATGGAAAGCTGAATGATTACATCTGTGAACGTCGGTTTTCTATATATATTAAATGTTATTTTATTATTTATCCTAGTGAATCTAAGAAGTTGATAGACTTATTGTCTTCTATTTCCAACGTGAATTTAATAGTACTACCTTAAGTAATTCACCAATTTTAAAATTGTTTCCGTTAAATAAATAAATAAGTTTAAAATTATATATATGACATATAAGAATAATATTAATAATTTAAAAAATAGAAAATAAAAATAAATTTATACCTAAACCACTTTATGTATTTATCTCGGTTTGATCCATGTGAAAACAAGGTAAATAAATAAATAAATATTTATAATTTATTATGGATCCAAAGTGAATGCTCAAAACATTGAAAATAGCTCTACAAGTATTCACATTAACAGTTTTTTATAGTTATCAAATAAATAAAAATATTTTTGTTGTTAAAATCTGTTATATGTACGAATAACAAAAACTTCAAATACATTTTCAAATATATAAATATGTATCTATCGCTTTATGTACAAATGTATTATTTTAAAATTTTAAGATTCATTAATTTCGTAACACATTGAAATAATTAGTAGTTTAATTTTACCTTTATTATCCTACAAACACGTTAATGTATCTACTTGGAGTCCATAAAAGGTAGAATATTATACTTTATTACCCAGATTTATATATATTATCATAATTACTCTAAATCCGCAACCTATCTTATTTTGCCGGCAGGTATAGTTCAATGGTCAAAGCGTTTACTATGCAAGCCAAAGGTCGTGTGTTCGATCCCCGATGGAAATTAAAAAAGGAAACATTTTTAATCGATTTTTGAGCTCAAATACACCCGGTTGGTGTGAATTTGATCCCTCACCCGTAAAATGCCAGTCATAGCCTATTAATTAAAATTGGTGGTAGACATAAATCGTCCCGTGAAGACCACCCATTCATAAGTAAAGTCCTATAATAATAAGGATGATGCGTAAATCTCGGGCTGTAGTGTATGACGTTGTCGGATCAACACTTCACATGCAGCGCTTAGCCAATTGCACCATGGTAAGCGTCATAGAATTCCACAGATGAGACTTCAAAATTACTATCACCATCTGTCGGTATTTTTCTGTATGTGCTTACACATAAAATAACTATCTGGAGCATATTGTCTTAACCTATTACCACCATGGTCAATTATATGTTCCCGATGTCTACGCCTACAATTCTCTGCAATTCCCAATTCAATTAAATTCTCTCTACAATAAAAAAAATCAGTTCCAGAGACGCTATCCCAATTTTATTGAGTAATATTTAAAAAATATATGTTTAACAAATGATTTTTTATCAATAGATTCTACTTCTTAAGTATAAAATGCAATGTCATTAAAAAACGCGTAAAATATACATTAATATTGTAAAACTAAAAAAAACGAATTACATAATACGTGATTCGACCCGAACTATTTCCGTATTTTAAAGCCCAATAATCATTTAATGTTATTTAGGATTACCAGCAAAATATAATAGTAAAAAATACCCATAGAAAGAATGCATTTTTTTACTGTTTTTTGAAGTACCGTATTGACTTTTCAACCCCAAAATGCGGATGCGAACCTGAACCCGTCTGTTCCCCGTGTGAATTTGCAGCGCTGCACAATGGGATGATCTGCTTCTGTCTAAATTCTAAAAATGTTTTAACCGTCAACAAATAAATAAATAAAAAAAATACGCGACTTTTATATCAAAGTGTATTGATATTAATAATAAATATAATTCTAAACAAACCGATGCGCGGATCATAAAAGTAAATAGCTATTACGCAACTTAAATAAAGTGATGTTAATGCTTCTGAAAAATATTTTAATTTCAGGAAAAAACATTCAACTTTTGTATTAAAAAACTATAAATTTCCTTAGCTTTATAATAATTATGTAATATCATTATTTTTAAGATCTTTCATAGCTTTTCAATGTGTGTGATATTATATTTTTAACTATGCTTAGGATCTATTTATGAACTTTGAAAGTATGCCATATTAAATATTTCTTAGACATTTTGTCGAAGGGACATTTTTCAGGCTTATATTTTAACCAAATTAGGTAGGCCATTTGTTCATCAGCCAAATGTATTTTGGTTAAATATTCGGACACCGGGGAAAAGAGTTATACTCGCGATGTTATTTTAGATGCTATTCTAAACACTATATATTTTTTAAATCTAGAATTTATTTTTTCTATTTCTCCAATATTAAATTTTATCCTTTAATCATATACCTGAATGTTTAATGGCTCTAAAAAGTCAACAATCATTAACTTGAGTAATACTGCCTGAAAATGGCTTCGTTAATGCAGTAAATTCTTTACAATTGTGTATATTCTAGCAATACAATAAATATATAATGTGATGGGACTTTAATAATTTAAACATATCCATTTCAAAACCATATAACGATAAATTAATTCTCCATACATTTCATAGTTTCGTCCGCTTTTAATTGTTATTATGTATTTCTTGTCACATTAAGTTCTTCTAGGGATCCTTTCTTTCCAATCGTTAGATCCCGGAGGAAAATTGCTGCTCTTAAACATTCATTCCTTCTACTTCGCGGTGCAATTCACAACCCTGAGATTCTTGAATGTTTTAACTTCTACATTCCAGATAAGTACACCCGTGCTCGTAGCCATCTATTGTTTTTGCTCCCAGTTGATACTTGTGGAGCTTCGAACACTCAATTAAGTACAACAGCAATGGCGCTCCTAAATGGCCTACCAACACACCTCGATCCTTCTCCTCTTTTGTCGATGGTATTGTTCTCGTAGATCTCTGTGATCTTTGACACGTGTCACCTTCTTCTTCTTTTTTATCTTTTGCATGTATTTTTGTTTATGTATACTTTGTGTTTCTTATTCTTTGAACCTTCGAACTGCGGTTCTGTTGAATAAATAAATACGTTGGAATTATTTAGGTTTTACTCTGTTTTATCAATCATATCAATGCGAAAAAAGACGTTTTTATGAATACAGAAGAAAATCGACAGATGGTTATAGATATGTTGAAGTCTAATCTGTGGATTCTATGACGCTTACCATATTACATTTGGCTAAGCGCTGCTTGTGGAGTGTTACTCCGCCAATTTTATAGACAAGGTCGAATTGGTTTGTCGAAACACAATAACATAGGCATCATAGAATAGGTTTGTCGATTTATTATTTTATTTTAACTGTCTTCAACTGCTATTCATTGGCAGCATAGTCCACTGCACCGCATCAGCGGCGAGAGCATCCAACTTGATGCCATTTGAATATTTCATAAGCCCAGTGGCTCGATGGCCTGGGCCTGCTGTAAATAAATATCCCAGTCTACGATCGAGGGGTCCCGCGTTCAATCACATGGCCTGAACGACTTCCGACCCGCAGCAGGAGAGGCTTATCTTCTATCAAACCAAGGGGTGGCTAAAAATACATTGATTATTCACCAACCACAACAGCCTCTGACAAAATGCGCTCCGGGATAATTAAAATTTCCTAATGGTATCAGCTCAATATAATTTTTTGCAGACAGAAAATGGATCACCGAGCGCAGCTGACACCTGGCGGGCGAAGCGAGAGGGAAAATCCATCAAGTACGGCTGCCAAGCCAAGACTGAGCTCCGCAGGCAGCTCACTAGGAAAGGGATTTGGAGTGGGGGGACCAAGGTACACTACAAAATCGCGGGATCCACCATAACAGCACTTTTCAGGACTATAACGCCATGGGAATTTCATATTACGGATAACTCTCGCATTATAATAAATTAATCATTTTTATAATGGCAACATACTAACAATAAATGAGATTGTATAAAAATGACATTACATCAACTTCATCGAAACCCTAGGCCTATGTCATTTTTACTATTAGCTTACATGTATTCTGTGGAATTTCGGAATGCGGTTCTGCCTTGATCAATGATCGGGGGATCGTGCGCTCAATCACATGAGACAGGACAACTTCCTACCCTCTGGAGGCGCAGCTTATCTGCTATCTTCCAGTGGACCAAGGGTTGCTTCCTGAAGAGATAGCGACCGATTGGGATCGATCGCAAGCAAACTACGTTAAAAACTATTCTCTAGATACATCAGAAAACCTTAATAATAACTTACAAGAACTTATCACCATCATCACTATTTCCGCTCTTGATAGAGCATATTCTCGTCAAAAACTGCTGCCACAAAGTTCTGTCAACCGCCATAGTCATTGCCTCATCCCAAGTCAGTTCTGCTTCTCGTAGCTTCGCTGAAAAAGTTTATGTATAGTTTTCATTTTCAAGACAGCGTGAATTATGTGATTCAACTATTTTATTAATATTTTTTAATCGTTGTAAACGCACGTTATTGATTAATTTTCAGAGCATTGATTATTTCTAAATTAATTTTCAGTTTAGAGCACATTTAGTTTACATTGTTTCAAAGTGATTAGTCATCAAAAAATTTGAAATAAGAAAAATATTTAATTGATCATAACCAATTTCTTCTTCGTATTATCTAGACCTCCACTCTTGTCGATCCTCTGCAACCCTCTTTATCCTCAGCATTGTAAGAGCTACAACTCATCTTCTTGATCACTTACTGCAAATACTCTCGTCTAGGGCGCCCTCTGCAGTTTATAACGTCAACCATCCCTTCCACAATATCGTGAAGATGACTATCTTAGCGCATGATGTGACCGATCCATCGGGCTCGCCTTTCTACGATGGTTCTTAACTAGGTGCTTATCTTCCTTGATAATGCTGAGAGCCTCATTTTTCGAGACATGGTCTCTCCAGGAAATTCCAAGAATCCATTTATTAAAATCTTAAACTATCACCACCAATTTAAAGTGTTTCTAAGTAAATTTAATTCCTTTGTAATTATTTTATTACCACTTTAGTTTTTCATTTAAAATCAAAGCAGTTATTAAAAGTCCCAATTAAATATTTTGATTACTAATTTCAGCAAGGATTTTTTTTAAATTTATTAATCTTCCTTATAACATTAACTTTAAGGGACGCTTATAAAATACTGAAAAAAACCTACCATACTGCCAATATAATAATAAAATTAATATTTGGCAAAGTCTATTATTTTTCAGGCTACTCCCACACATTAAAGAGTACGCTTCCTATAAACCATTACCAAACAAGGTTTACTTTCATGTATGATGCGTAGGCGAGTATAAAGAGATGATTTGATAAAGCATGTAGTAAGTGTTCTTATTGAATTCTTTTTCCACGTGTAGATAATATAGTATCTATGGGCACCTCTACTACTCACATCTCAGAATCTTGTGGTATGGCCAAGCTATGGTTAAGTCGCTCAATTATCATGCTAGATATAATGGGTACCAATCTTACAGAAGCTTATTTTTCTATTAATCTTTTAGTCAGTCACAAAAATTTATAAAATAATATTGGTAAATTAAGGCGTTTAATTTTTAATTCACAATCTATTCATGAAACTGTTCTTTAGATAAAAGTCATCAAGTGAACATCACCATGTGTTTCTCAATGAAAAGAGAGGAAAAAAAAAGTTTATTTTATATTTTCGAAAATGTTTTCAAATTTCCAGCAAACTAAGTTTAAAAAAACTAAAGACGAGTTTCTCAGTTCTAATCATTCAAATTCGAATATTTTATTGCTGATTTTTCACAGTGAACTTAAACTTTTTTTTTTTAATTTTCAATAATTCAGGAAAATAATAAATGATTTATCAATATAAATTATTACAAAACATTTTTTTTTGAGCAAACACTATCCCATCTTCTGGAATGTGCGCTGTGTCCGAGTAGCTGCACCCAGGAGGACCCAGGATGATGGCCGGGAGTAATGCCATAGACGTCGCCCACTTCTGGGCGGATAGGACCTGACCTTGACGTTTCCAACACGATTATATATGTATTATATGACATTATAATTTTTAGCAATTTTATTCATTACCGTGGCCAAAATTCCTATTCGTTTTCATTTCTATTGCCACACAGCATTGTTTTTTTTGAATTTGTACTTTTACCGTCACTCAATAGCCACCGAGCGCCGGACTTAATATTAAAATTTCACACAATATTACACTTCCTTTTTAATATTCAAATGTGTTATAAAGTGTAACTGGAAAAAATATTGTAACATATTAGCAAACTTGATACAGTGCACGTATAACTTATCTTCATGTTTTCTCTTGTATGCGATTTCAGAGAAAAAAAAACAAGATAACCAGGAATCAATGGGCACCTCTTCCACCCTCACCCAGCGCCTCCTCTTCTCTTCTTCACCCTCTGGACGGTCAGGGGTGAGGCATAAAGCCCCAAAAGCCTCCTCCGAGTCGTCAAAACCCAACATTATTCTTTCGCGGAGAAAGTTGCAGAATCATCCCTTGCCTCTTGCCAAATTCATTCCCATCCCCCCAAATTCGATTCATTCTCAGGGAAAAAATATTTTGCGCGGTGTATTTTTCTGTAGATAAACATACATATGGAGACAAGACAGGGATATAATATGAACCCTAATATTAAAATAGGGCAGCTGCTTCCAACTGCATGTAATAAAATATATATATATTTTTTAATTTTACTGAAAATGTTCTTTCGGTTTTATCTTCAATGTGTATGTGTTAAAATAATGTTTTATGTGATATTTTTATCATTGTGTAATTAAACACTAATTTTTATTATTCATAAATAGCGTACTATTTTTTACTTACGTGATATTGAAACAACGCGGTGGATTATTCATTGATTAAGAAGACGTTTTGCTTGTTACCCCGACAACCAATAATGATAAATTATCTGAAATGAACTGAGCCAGTTTATTGATGAGAGAAATAAGAAGTTTGTTGCGAATTTGTATAGACGTACCAATTTGTTATATATTGGTATAAACACTTAATTATATATAAGATATGGGAGTAATGATTTATATATATATATTTTATAAAAACTACCAACAACTATTTAATTGAGCCGCTCATTCATATAAATGCTTTTCCTTCTTTTATACCTAGCTTTAAATTTTTTTTCAAAAGTCTGTTGATCACATTGCGTAGAATATTTAAAAAATCTCAGCAGGTACAACGATTACTTGAAGCAAGGCGATTAATTTGACAGGTAATATATTCAACAACTAATACACGTACAAATTCACAGCCAAAATCATTTGAAATGATATTTTCCTTATAAATAATCTGGAGAAAAATACATATAGATGACGCTAAGATTTGAACCACGAAACATTACAACCATGTTAGTTTTAGTACCCGCCGCTAACAATAATAATGAAATATATTCAAAGCCGAAAAATAAATTAATTTATTAATTATAATATATTATAACTTATGTAGGTAGTAGTTTACAACAGCTTCATTTCATCAATACAAAAAATAAACGTTACAATTTGGGTCAAATCGTTATAATTGTAATTGGCGAATTTATGAGACCCGATTCAGATAGTTTTACGAGTATTAGTTTGCCACAATGATCACAAATAAGAACTGTTTTCCCAGATAAAATGGATCAAAACTGGATTTCAAGAATTTAAAGGCCAATTTTAATAATGTGACGAAAGGATTGAAATATCTAAATCTGTGAAAATACATTAAAAATCTGCACAATTCGAACGGGAAACCGAATTTTATTTTCTGTTCTTGACTCGTAAAGTTGCTATCATTAGTATTCTAAATTAAGAAACATATTCAAATCTAGCGTTTCGATATTTGATTTGGTTCTTATATTTATAGTTGACTGGTATTATCAATAATTACAATAAACTAAGACAATTATACATCAATTTAAAAAAAATTGATCTCAATTTTCATATGGAATCCAGTGACCAGGCCTGTAGCTTTGGTAGGAGGTAGTAGGGGACGGCTGTACTCGTACAGTCGGGGAGTGGGTGACTGTTGGGGTGTAGGCTGACCGCCCTCGATAAGAGACCCAGCCTTCGCAAAATATACTGACTGTATAAAGAAATTTGCATACTGTAGCACACGGAGATGAATACAATACTTTGTAACTACACCAGTACGTATATATTAGTCATATTATATGAGAATTGATACTGATACAATTATGTACACTGATAATATAATTAAATATTTAAGAAATTATTTGTGAATTTTCGTGAGAATTTAGTTAAAATACGAGTATACTAGCTTATGATTGAGCATCGTGGAACCAATATGTCATAAAATTATAAGTATCTTTTTTATACTATTCGTTTATTCCTTCGTAGAAAGAAAAAGTTGTGTTATATTCAATATATTATATAAGAATTCTTATTGTTACCCTAAATAACTTGTACCTACGTTCAAAGATTTTAATTATTTTAACATTATATAATTCGTATTCTGGTAAAAGTAAGAGCCATCTCAGAGAGGCGAGCCCGATGGAACGGTCACATCATGCGCCACGATGGTCTTCTTCACGAATTTGTGGAAGGGATGGTTGAGGAGTAGAAACTGCAGAGGGCGCCCTAGACGGGAGTATTTGCAGCAAGTGTTCGAGGACATGAGTTGTAGCTCTTATGGTGAGCTAAAGAGGGTTTCAGAGGATTGAGAAGAGTGGAGATCGAAATGCAAAATTTTGTTGCTGCAAACCAATCCATCTGATTGATACTACGAAAACGTAAATTAAAAATATTTAGTTTTGATTCACAATTTATTTTAAATGATTACATGTTTCGGCCTTCCTGAAGACCATCTTCAATAATGAAAATTAATTTGAAAAATATAATTATGCAGTTTCACCAAGTATTATTAGTTGAGAACCTTAATGTTACTACGAAGAAGATCAATTTATTAAGTTAAAAAGTTAGGAATCGTGCTAAAAAATGTATGGTTTTTAATGTTGTTCATCTTTATTCATCTGCTGTAATTTCAAAAACGTTGATAAAATTAATTTATTAGAATAAATGCGAAAAAAATGTTTTTGACCACGTCAAGCTTTGGCTACGTCTAGAAGCCAAAATAAATTCTCACAAAAACATTTTTTTATGCATAAAAATTGCACGTATACATATAAATAGTATACACTCTTACTCCTTCAATGATTGATTTTATAACCTAACAGATTCTTATACATTTTCAAGCTTGAGAATGGTTTCTTAATGAAGCTGAAATAATTCGTCAAAAAAAGTATTACATACATTTAAATGTAATCAATCTGAAAGATATTTGGTCGTGTATTTCTCAGTTATTTTTAAGGCAGTATTTGAAAAACTCCCGATACTCTAGAATCTTTAACTATTAGGTCTTAAAAATATCAGTTCAACCTGAGTGAAGTTGACTCAATATTAACCCTTGCAGTGTACTATTTGCAGACTTCTTTCTTGTAGTAAATTCTCACGGTGGGGAGCAAACGAACGCGTATGTCCGTTAATCAGTGATGCGTGGACTGAGCCAATAAATCCCTGAGATAAAACATCGCTTCCAGATCCAGCTTCCGCGATCTGAGATCGTGAATCATCTAACCCTTTGCTATAGACAGTTGTCAGATATTTGCAGAGGGCGCTCTAATAGTTATAACAGCGAAACAAATACAACGTACGTTTTTTAGATGTTGCGTAAAATTATTATGGCTGAATTTTGAATGAGATTGGTGAACAGTTGATAAAATATTAACAACTCTACAACAGCCTGATTTTTGGTCACTTGATCACCAAGTAATGTAACTGGTTATGTTCATATTTTTCAAATAGTATTAGTCTGTGGGATAAATTCTTGGTTGAAGCACTTCGCCATTAATATATTTGATGGTAATATAAAATAATGAAGATATGGGATGATAGTTACTTTATATGTCTGACTCTATATTATAAAGAGTATTAATTATTTTAATACTTGTTTTTTAAATTACGTATCTTTTGACAACACTAAAAAAACTGATCGTGAAACCTCGAATCGTATTAAATTATACGCACAAAAATTTCATCTTACACCTTGCTTTTTTGGTCTTTTGTGATGTTTTTTCTGCTTTTTTTTAGCTCGGTGGCACAATGGTTCAGGGATCCGGGTCGCATCCCGTGCGTGGATCGCATCTGTGGAGCGGATCATTGTCTTGCTGGAACCCTTTCAATAAAACTCTTATGGATTTTTTACAAAACCATTAAATCAATTTATGCCTGGACGCGTAACGGGTTCACCTAACATCCGCTGAGAAATTGAAATCTAATTTAATTTAGTTTTTTTTATACTTTCCAATCATACAATACATTAAATAAAAAAACGGTATATTAAAAACGTTATATATTAAAAAAAATTAAAGTTTTTTTTTTAAATATAATTTTTCTATACTTTACAAATAAACATTTCAACAAATGCATAAAAACCCACTTTAAACCTAGAAAACTATGCAAAAAATTATCAACTTTTTCTTTGAATTTGCTCGATGACATTAAGTAAAGGGAGGGGGGAGGGTTAAACTAGAATTCATTTAGACCTCAGGAGCGTCGGGTTTACTATCAGACCTCCTTAAATATGCGATTAACAAATCACTCAAAATTATGCCTCTTATACAACCATCTGTTCTAGTACTTGGGCTTCTACCTTGGGGGTCATCAGGAATAATATATATATTCTCAGGTGGAACGGATTTGGGAAGAAACCATGACCCCGGAACGTTCCTAAGAAAAAGACAGCGACCTTTTGTATTTATGTATTTTACTTTTACGAATATTATTTCTTTACCTCACACCACTTACCAAGGCATTGTTTTCAGAGTACATTCTCATTATACAAGTAACTGGTTTTGGTGAGCAACACCACACATGGGTGTAAAAGTTTGTAGTTGAGACGTTAAAATTTGGACTTTTAGACTTCTTCGCCGAAGGTCGCCGCGAATACAGAAAATGCATGGTAGTTGGGCTCCGTAGATATGAGATCGATATATCCAACCGGTCCAGACTTCTGTTGGATTACGCTAAGGAACCTTTGCCTCGCTAAATCTAATATTGGACAATGCCACAGAACGTGTTCAGCGTCCTGCAAGGGGCTGCCGCATGGGCAGTCTGGACTATCAACGAGGCTAAACTTGAAGAGTTTAGCCTTAAAATTGCCGTGCCCAGTCATGAATTGACTAGTCCAGTGGTTTGGAATAAGCCACGGCATCTCCATTCTATCGAGGACAGAAGGAAAGAAGGAATATGTGTGTCTACCCTTGAGCGAGGTCGACCATCTGCTCTGCCATGCTGCGAGCGCCGCCAGTCTTACTTCTTTTTCGGTTTCTTTCGTGATCTTACCCTGCGGAGGATTGAGACAAGTGCCCCCGACCTCCGCAGAGAAGCTACGTCTAAGCAACGACATAGCGGCGCTCACCTGCACTTGCAGATCCAACGGCAGCACTCCCGCAAGGATAATCAATGACTCGGTGGCAGAGGATCGGTAGGCTTTAGTAAGTGAGAGAAGTGGGGTTCTTTGACCGCTCAAGAGAATGCGTCTAATGAAGAGTAGTCGAGTGCGCTCAACCCAGCACCGCGCCGCATACCATTAACCATTAACATTTTTTCTTTCGCAGAAAACATGAAAAAAAAACTAATGTATGTAAGTAATAATAAACTGAAATGCAAATAATCCAAAACCAACGGAAGGCTCCATCTAAGAATAGAAGAATAATAGACGTCACCTTTTACATATTCGCAGTCATTTTTCGCAGTGTAAGTTGTCTCAATCAGATGATTGCGGTATAGAATTTACTATTTCATATAATATTCAGTACTGTTAGATTGGGTTAGTTATTTCCAGCATAAACATCAATTAAACATCAAATTTGAACGACTCATTCGTGAATCTCAATATTCATAAGCTTGCATAAATTGTAAAAATCATATAACATTATAGAAACGCCAAAAAGCCTTCGAAAAAACTACGAAAAAAAGACTGTAAAACATCCTTTACGTTAACAGCCAGAAGGTGTCTTACTAAGTGAGGGGTATGTTGTAACACGTTAACCCGTTAACCCGTCCACGCACCATGCGGGTACCGTCAAGGTGTTTGCCATTGTGCCTGCCCACTTCCTCCCAGGAGAAATTAGATATCCGCGAGCGTCTTTGTTAGGAAGCTGTTAAGGAAAGATCGAATTTGTGTGTGTGTTTTTTTTGGCCGAAGACGCGAGGGGACGCTATAAACCCAACGGTCGAGATGAAAGGGTTGAGATCTCATGATGTCTCGCGTTACATGGGAACTGTTGGGACATTGTCTTTTTAAAAATGACATTTAATATTTTGCGTTAACAATATAAAAATTATTTTTTTCATCACCATAAACCTTACATTAGTTTAATAAAAATGTAGTATAATAATTCACCATTTTTTTATACATAAATTTAAACATTTGAAGGGAAATGGAATGAAATAAATTAGACATCAAAAATACATTTTTCTGTTTATCATGTAAGTAATAAGGTTACTTATTTTACATAATAATAACTGCTTTGGAATGAGGAATTGTCACATGAACTTGAAGCTAGTAACATTATTTTAGAATATTCTGGAATAATATTGTTTAATACTTCTACAAAGAGCTGTTGAATTCATTACTTTTTAGTCTAATTTTAGCAATCAAGTAATAAAATAAATAAAATATATGTAAAGAACTTAAAGTGGATTAGAAATACTTTGGTTGAGAAATATTAATTAGTTACATTATCAATCCCTATAAAGTAAAATAAAAAAAATGTTAATGGATTACAGTCTTAATGTGCTATTTTATTATTATATATTTTTTTTAACTTAAGGACGTACAAATTGTCAATAACTATGTGCTAAATGTTAACAATATTTATTTAAAAAGTGTCAACCTTAAATAAATGTTTATTTACGAAATTTAAAATTAATGTTTCAAACTCTACGTTTCAAATCATTGAATAATTTGTGATTTTAAACCTTATTTTGAACTTATAATTCTAGGTGTAATTCTATAATTTGAAAATGTGAATTGAAGGTTGTTAAATTTATACTAAAAATTGCCGTTCATTCGTAATATTGAAATACACATTACGTTTAAAATTAAAATGGCTTTTAAATACATAACTAAATTTATTTCTTGAATGTTATATAATACGTGAAAATATAATTCAATCATTGTACATATCGGGATCTATGTAATATGTAATTTTAATATTTTCGTACTACCCTTTCGTTTTCTATGTAAGCATTACGGAGTATCAAAGGTGGTAATAAAAATTTATGTATGGCTAAGCAGCTTAAAGAAAATGACTGGTCTTTCATACTCCCCCAGTACAAACCTCATACAAATCTGACCTTTCACAAAATTTCTGTTACTTTTTTTTTCCTCTTAATGTAACGCATTATTGCTAAGAATATTTATATCAAATATCATTTCACATTACAAAGTAATTCTTTTCTTTTCAATATATCATTTTATATATATTTATTTCAACGATATTCTTAATTTTTTCCATGCATAGTTTCATGACTATAAGCGGCCCAGAACTTCGTTAAGTACACATTATGCATAGTTACCGATGGTTTTCAGAAGAGGAGGTTTGAATAGAATATAATCAACATCTATAGGTGTTTAACTTCATTGACCTTACAAGAACGTCTGATTCAACAAACTTTAATTGTTGATTAATTTATTACTTTTATGATATTTTTCAACCTTAATATACAAATATTAATACTAGTATTTATTTTGTTCAAGGGTAAACACCACAATACAAAAAAAAACAAAGCAGCTTTTGCACCATACGTTCAATGAACAGGTAAAGCATAAAAAATTAAAGTAACAGTCGCATTGTATCAAAATATTGGCAAAGAAAAAAACGTCTGTTCCCTCACAGTCTGTCGTGAGAAATTTAGAAACCTGACTGAAAAAAATATCCCGTTTGTAAAGAAAAAAGTTTTGAGGGGCGCAAAAAATAAGGAAGTAATCCGTTACGTATCGTAAAGGGTTAAACCTATGATTCTGGTTGCGCAAGTCACCGTTTGGATCAGTCGGTACTCGGTAGATATTAGTTATAAGGTACGAGGTGGATCAGTAATTTCATGATGTTTTTTAATAAATAATAATTTAAATATTTCAGCGGAAAAAATGGCATTTTTTCAACAGGTACTTAAAAGCAAACATCATCTTCTTGATATTTCTCTCATCAATAAATCTGAGAAAAAATAACGGCAAATTCTGTGATGCATGGCAAAGAAATGAACAATGGTTTCAAAGGTTTGCGATTTGAAAATCAGCGTGTGCCGATTAATATATAAAAATTATGTTTGATGTGAATTTGTTTGTTTGCATCAATTGTTGAATATGGATTTGGAATTCTTGATTTATGTATTATGATGTATATTTAATTAATGTAATTATATGTATTATTTTGCTTTCAAAATATATTGTGTAATAATTTAACATAAACTAGGAAGCTTATTAGCTACTATAACTTAATTTCTTTCGCCTTTAACATTTGATTACATGTGATTTATTAAAGCAATACTTTAATAAATAACGTATAATCTTTATTTATAATAAAAATTATTAATAATTCTTCATGTTTATTAAAACGACATATGATGAAGCAATTTGTAGCCCATTTAATTAATGAATTTTCAGATGATATTTTTTTTTCATATAAAATTAATGAAATTGCTTCATTCAAAGTCAATCTTACACAAATGTCAGATAAAAGAAACAGAATTACATCTCAATTTAGAAAAAAAAACTAATTCACGGATTTTATGATCTACCTCGAAGTATACCTGCACCATTAGTTGCTGTTCGAGTGGGGTATTTGATAGCCATCCGTTATACGTAATGTCATTGTCTTTTCATGGTTAAGCTCTCAACAGCTGTGCCCTTTGACATACAAAAAATAATGTTAGTAGTTTTGTCAGTTCAAATGTTATAGCATCAGTTAACAGTTTATTTTTATTTACATTTCTTATATAAACATTAATATTTTTTCCATTAATATGTACCTTTAAGTTATATTCCTTAAGATGATAGGAAATACTTTGAAGCGTTATATAATAATAATATGTAGATATCGTAAATTATATTTTTCAACTCACGTGTAATGTGTTTTTTTTAATGTAAATAAAAATTGAAAACTATCCATCTTTTTAAGCATCTTTTACAATATTTATAATAAATATTACCGAGATGTCTCATTATTAGAGAGACGTTAAGTGAGACGTGTCAAATAAATAACGAAAATTCTAAACCCTTTTATTTCAAAATGTATAATTTTAGGATGTAATTGATATATCGTGGTTATATGATCCCGTGATAAGCAAAAAACATGACCTTCTAATCTTTGTAGATAATATCAGACTTGGAAATGACAAACTAGAAAAGCTGTTAATCTTTTTGTTTTGAAAGTGTGTATAGTGAGTACATATTTATTTGTAACTACTCTTTTAATTTATATGTAGGTACAATATTTTACAACTTTTACACAATAAATTCACAGCAAACACCATCTTTACATAATGTACGTCATTTTCTTAAATGATTAATAAATTTATAAGAGAAATCATCCCGCTCCCGCCGATATTTTTTCTGAATGATTTATTTAAAACTTTATAATTATTTAATTTATCAAATAGTCAATGATCTATAAAAGTAGACTAGAATATTGAAATAATAAAATAATATTATAATAAATAATTAAAAATATCGATATAATATACGTCATTTTCTTATAAATCAAACGGCGAAAAATTAATAAATTTATAAGAGAAATAAAAATATGTCAAATAAAGGTGGTGTTTGCTATGAATTTGAATGTGTGTCAGACTTTCAGTTTATTTAAAAGTTTATAATTATATAATTAACAAAATGTTTTATGTGTAATTTTACTTTTTTGTAAGTGAATATTTTTATACTTGATAGTTCTATCCTCAGACCAAGTTATGCTTGAATTATCTTTTAAGGACAAAGAATTAGTGAGTTTTATCAAAATGTTATTTTAATCAAATCCTGAAATAATTTACAGGACTGAAATAATATTTGATAAAGCCTCGGAAAAATCAGATTACTATATTTTTATAAGTAATCCTCGTCCATCCCTGATCAGACAGACCACGTGAGATGTGTTATTCGATCCTCAGTCCCTGTACAACCCTCTCTTTTGTTGAGAAATAAGAAATTAATGATGCTGCAATGATTAATGACCCAGCACTCTCCTGTGCCGCCAATAATGATCACGAGATTTGTACCTTGACTACTTTTATGGCGCGACTGAAATCAATGCTCATCGAACCAAATTGAATTGAATCGTAATGAACACTGAATAGTAAATACATCAAAAAAATATTCAACTCTATTTACAAATCTGTGTTCCACTGTTGAACGTAAGCCTCCCGCATGAGTCTCCATCCTCTTCGATCCTCCGCCTTCCGCATGCAGGTCACTCCTGCTATTCTTCATATGCCGTCAGTCCATCTTGCAGGGGGCCGGCCAATGCTTCGTTTGCCAGTTCTTGAGAACCATTCCAATACTTTTCTTCCCCATCGACCGTCGTCTCTTCGACAGATATGCCCAATGCCTCTTGAGTGTGCCTATTCTTTGGGTAGCATCCACTACTCGAAGTATTCTGCGTATTTCCTCGTTTCGGATTCTATCTTTTAGCGACACTACGAGCATGGATCTCTCCATAGCACGCTGGGTGACCTTTATTTTATGGGTAAGACTTGCTGTCAGATACCACGTCTCTGCGCCGTAAGTTAATACAGGGAGGATGCATTGGTTATACGCCTTAGTTTTGATACATTGCGGAATTTTCGCGAAATGGAATACTACGAAGAAATAATTTAATAAGGATATTAATCATTAAATGCAAGTTTAAAAAAAATGGTAGAAATTAAAACTTATTTAGTAATATAAAGTGGCATTAGAATTTGTCAGAAAAATTTAACGTTCTTTAGAATCTTGGCATCTCAACAAAAGGCAATGCAGCCGTACAGAGGGTATTGAAAACAGATGCTTGAGTCGTATACAGGAATAGGACGACGATTTTTTTTATGAGGAATGACGAGATGGAGAAACGGACAAGGCAGCTTTCAATATTATAGTCGGTCCTGAAACAAATATAGACCTGTCTGGGACATGTACTTCAGACTCCATGCCGGCGGGTATAGCTCAATGGTCAAAGAGATTGCTTTGCAAGCCATAGGTCGTGGGGTCAATCCTCGACAGAGATCATCATTGAGAAAATCATCACTGTTTTAAAAATCAATTTTAAAAATACCTGCTTACCAACATTAAAAATACCCTCCAGACGGGTAATAAAAAATACCCCCGGTTGGTGTAAATTTGATCCCTCACCGTTAAAGTGACAGTCGTAGCCTATTAATTAAAATTGGTGGTAGACGAAAGTCATCCCGTGAAGACCACCGATTCATAGTGAATTCCTGTAATAATAAGAATGATGTGAGAATCTCGGGGTGTAGTCTGTGACGTTGTCAGATCAACACTCCACATGCAGTGCTTAACCATATGCAGTATGGTAAGCGTCATAGAATTCCACAGATGAGACTTCAGAATTACTATCACTATCTGTCGGTATTCTCCTGTATGTGTTTACTGAGAGCATAAAATTCAACTGCCTGACAGGGTTTAATAATGGCAGATCATGACGACCAAATGCTCTAGTTAGAGGACCGTGCATGGAAATATTGATGACGATGATTGTACATGTAAAAGTATGTATATTTTCGTATGCGAAAGGTGTTTTAAGTATTAGATATTATTTCAAATATTATTTTTCTTATATTTTCATTACATAGCATATTAATTCACAACTTTACCAAAGGCAACAAGCATTCGTTGCAAATCAAAATAAATAAATAACAATAATAATTCGCCGCTGATATTTTTAATGAAAATATTGCGCGGCGCACAAATATAATTCAGGCCCATTGAATGCGCAGCGCATAAAAAAAATCCATTATAAAAACAACCTCCGGGGACGACCTCTATTGAATATTTAAATACGAACAAAAAAAATGCTACCCGACGTGCCACAAAAGGGTTGAACCGAATTACGATCCCTGCAGGGGTGAAGTTCGGCCAAAAAACCTGGTCTGGGACACCCCTTGATGAAAAAAAATGCACTTGGGGTCGTATTTACCCCAGACACACGCTCTAAAGTGTTGCTATGTAAATTAATGTTATCTGCCTAGGAATAATTTCATAAAATTAATAAAATATATTTAATAATAAAGAGAGACAATTTTGAGTATCGCTTTGAATTAAATTTTGCGACCATGCTTTTCACATAATAATTATTTTTCTTCTTTAGCCTCGCCATTTCCCATCATCTGGGGTCGACTCTCCTTGTGCACGTTTGCCATATCTGTCTGTCCTGCTTTGCATTCTCGGTCAAGCCCAGAGTTTTCAGATCCTCGTCTACAGTTGCAGTCCAGGTTGCATGCGGTCAAAAAATAAGTCCAGAATAGAAGAAAGGTAGCAGTGCCATTTGTTTGTGCTCTCTACATGGTCATCACGAACTGCGCCATTTTTGTCAGATGCCATGATCATTGTATATATATTTCTCAAAAGCCTTACAAACGTCGCGAGTCCAGCGAAGAAAAGGTAATTGTTTGTTTGTGCTCTCCAAATAGTACCTCATTAAGGATATCTAATAATCACGTGATCATCAAGCATTCCCTGTTGAAATTACAACTACTCTTATCTATATATTCTCTTAACCACTGAAGTTAAGCAATATTGCGTGTGGATAGTACTTGAATAGGTGAACGCCTATGAAGACCGCATGGTGTAGGTTAAGCCGAGTTGCTATTTGATACCAAATTATTTTAGTACTCAAGAATATTGACTTTAATTAAAAAGGATAGTGGATTCTAAAGTTGTTTTCTTTATGAGCAAGGCTTTTATCAGGTCAGTCGGGAAATGAACATAGTATGCATTTGGCGTATTATTACAATTAACATTAAATTATGGAAGTAAATGATATGCTTATTTTATCTGATAGGATGCGAAAATAACAAAAAATAAAAATAACACAAAAGAATAAGAAGATGACACGTGTCAAAGATCACAGAGATCAAGTGGAACAATACCATCGACAAAAGAGGAAAAGGATGTAAGAAAAAGATCGACGTGTGCTGGTAGGCCATTTAGGAGCGACATTGCCGTTAAATATTTAGAAAACATGAATTAAAAATAAATAGAGAAAATTAAAAATATTCACTGAACGAATGCCGTCGACAAAGAAATAAAAGTTTATAAAAAAATATTCGAGATGAAGATATACTATATGGATTGTTGATCCTGCTTACGTCATTAAATAACATCACTACTTTAACACATCAATAATCAGTCAACATTGAACTGTTTATAAATTATTTACGTAAACTTGGCTTGGAAAATAGAAGAAGAAGATGCTATTACATTAGGCCACTCTCACACTATTGTATCGAACACATCGATACTTCCCAACCCTGTTGAACTCATCGATTTATAAAAAAATGCATTTTAAAACTTTAAACCCTCCCAATGACGCTGCACGGTTTTTGTATGTGTTTTTAACCCTTCCGCGTCCTGTGCCTACCTACGAACGTGATCTTTTATTAAGGTCCCAGGCTTAACAAATAGGACATTGTATTTAGGATATCCTAAATTTTTTATGCGTGTGGTGGATTTTATTCTAAAGTTAAGAGCCGATGTACGGTTAGTGATATCTGGGATTCGGTCGGGAAGAGGTTAAATCGAATAATATCGCGAATCAAATAGTGAAATTTCACTCAATTTTTATAATTGTTCTCCATTATCGTAAAACGCATTGCCTTAAAACGTGAGTTTCTTCTATTGTACGAGAGATTGTATACTCGTATCTAATGTAATCTAATCAGTCGTAAGAAGGTGTGTTGTATGAATTAATACGTTAGATTTAAAAATACTAATGTAATAATAATTATATTATAATTTAGTCAAATTAAAATAAAAAATATCGCTGCATTAATAAATAAATCTACTTTCATGAAGCGTTAATAATTATTTTAAATTAAATCATATCTACACTGGTTTTATTTTAAACAATTAACCAAATTTTCCGAAAAACACATTCTTAAAAAGGTATTTTTAATTTGAAGTGGTTTTGTGTAATGCTATTAATTTATTTCATACGATGAAAAATTATTTATGTTAATTAAAGCCAAAGTTGTTCGATTTTTTTGGAATTTTATAATAAAAATGTGTAAATTAGATATTTTTTTTGTTTAAATTCCACATATTTATTTATGATGACACGTTTCGGTTTTATCAAAACCATCATTTTTCAGAATGCTTTCTTGAGAAAGTCTAAACATGTCGTTGTAAATAAAAATATGGAACTTAAGCTCCTTAAATTCCTTATTTATTTTATACATTCTAAGAACGAAAAAATTTTACTACTCTGAGATAAAAATGAATCATGATATCATAATGAAAAAAAAGTTGCTATTTTTATCAATATTTAATTCGTCTTCTAAAAAGTAGTTTTTTATACATTCATACGGTAATGATAACAGTATCGAATAATATTTTAGATAATAAAATATATGATAGTAATTTAACGAATTGAACATGACTTATTGTTGTGGTCGCATATGTTACTGACAAAATAAATATAATAATTAATACATACCAGCTGTAATAAAACGTACGTGTTAATTTTTTTAATGCTTAATATATATTAACTTAAAGACAAAAATCCTATGTTTATTTACAATAGAAAAAGTAAAACAATGTGTGTGAAATATTGTTGTTTTCATTGACTTCTAAAATACGTTTCGTATTTTAAATCTTGATAATTTGATTTATAGCCAGTAGAAAAGAAAAAAAAACGTTCAAAAGTTCATAATTTTTGTAAATTATTATAATATGTATTTACTTTTACCGTTTATCTCACTTATTTAAAATCATTACAAAAGTTGAAAAACATCGGAATTCATGATTTTTTACATAACCTCGTCTTTTTAAAATGTGTCCATTATCACGTCGATCGTTTCAATAAAAAAGTAGTAAATTTTTTAATGACATATAAAAATTTTAATATATAAAATAAATAAACACATAAAAATATAAAAAATTAAATTAAATAATATAAAAAATGTATTAAAATTTAAATATCTGAAATTTTTTCATAATTTTACCTTATTATTATAAAAATAAAAAAGAGCGCATTTTATCTTCTTTCATAATATATTCGGCGAAACTCATAGAGGAAAAGCTGACACGGGATACCCGGGGACAAGGCAAAGTAGTGAATAACATATTTCCAAAGTTCATCAGTTTCCAAAGTTCCTTCCTTAATGCCACCGGTAAGCTTTGAAATGCTCTTCCAGCGTTTGTGTTTCCTCCTTCCAACAATCTGGATCTCTTCAAGAAACAGATAAATTAACACAATCTCCCAAACCCACACACAAACACGAACACTACACACGTTTCCCGCATGCAGCGTTCTCCCTGGCTGAGAGTCATAGAGTGCACTGGTCTTAACCTGCTGTGCTCTGCTGCATGCGATTACAAAAAAAAACTTTATTGCGACAATTAGTAACGACAATATACCCCAGATAGGGAGTGAATATTGACGTATACATAACTTCATTTTCGTGATAAAAATATTTTCAATGTAAATGTATATATATAATATGTTTTTTATGTCTAAAAATATCAAGGGTAATTTATACTTTTAAAAGTGTTAAGCTCTCGTGTAAAAATTTCACTCGATTTCTTTTGTAAAAATTCCAATAATAATGATAGGGTGTTTTATACATTCGGAATCAAATTTTCCGCGAATTGAGACAATGTATGATGTGGAACTTATTGGGTATCGCCGTAAAAATCGCATCTACAATTCCTCTCACGGAGCATTGCAATGCTGCAGACTCCATAAAAACGACAGACGCCCATAAAAATTCCAAAATCCTTCATCTAGCGGAATCGGCACTATAATACATAATGCACTGTATCTAAGTCCACAAATTTATATGTGATCTCCGATGACTTAGTATCAAAATGTTACAACGACAAAAGTCAGTCACACAATCAGTTATACGTACATACGATACATCACCATCACTGCTTTTTCTTAATACGGCGGATATGAGTTAAGAGGTCATACATTTACTTACCAAGCTAGAGGTTGTGGGTTCAATCCCCGACGAAGCTTAAAATCAAAATAATATTACAATAATTTACAAGTTTTATTGGATTAAAATTTTCGTCTCCCGTAAGATGTCTTCATGTGAATTAAAATAGTCTAATAAACATGACCAAGTTGCGGCGTGTCTCTTTAAAATGGACAATGTGTGAATGCTAGACTGTAGTCTAATAACGTCAGCGGATCAAACAATCCACATACAGCGCTAAGCCATCCTTAAAATAGCAAGCGTAATGGAATCAGCAGATGAGCTTTCTCCATCACCATATGTTTTTATATTTGAGTATATTTAAAAATCCATATCCGCTTCCTAATCGGATGTTATAGTCGCCACAAAGTCTTGCCATAAAGCTATATCAGCCGTTTTGGTCCTCATCTTATCCCATTTCAACACTTCCTACTGAAGGTCCTTAGAATACATCGTATGTATTTTTCAGAACAATTTGTACAGACCGTTTGCTTTGCAATAAAAACATGGCATCTTTAAAAAAATAATTAATAACACAATTACTTAAAATAAAAAAATAAAAATTATCTTGTTTTCATAATTTTATTCAGACGAATTAAAAGAAATAATGACGTGCGTCGTGAATTTCAAAAAATTCAGTATTCATTAATAATAATATCAAAGAAATTTAAAAACAATGTTTTTAATTTTTTAGTGATCGGCATTTTTCGGTTAGAAGTCGTAACTTACAACGTTGTTAAACTAACCCGCCGATGTGATCTCTTGCTCTGAAAAAAAAACTGCCACCGGTCTGATATGATGCCAAATTCACCCCCGCCATCTCCACCCTCGCTATATTACCTTATTACCGGAGTAAATGTATTGTAAAACTAGCCAAAGCCGACCGAGTTGGCTGCCATTTTTGATATCGGGCCTAGCGGGCCGCCCTCACAGGCAGAAGGAAAAACTGTTATAAACGGAATAAAATAAATCATAATACGGGGCGGAATCTCTTTCTCTCCCCTTTACGCCCCCGATGGCGAAACACAAGGGTTGGACGACTTCGGACATTTGATAACGGGTAGGCATGTTGTGAAATTGCATCTTCTTACAATGTCATATTTGTAAATAAATTGTTTTTTCCAACTGGATTGCGGACTGTTGTACAGATATCACTACTTTTAAAGAAGATTTTTTTCTTACTTACCGAATCCCAATTTGTTCACTGTCGCATTTTTGTACACTAGAGCAAAAATTTCAATATTTTTATTTATTCATGAATGAAATATGATTTATTTCGCATTAAACCTTGCAATGTGTGCCAATTCTGTTTTATTTTATGAATATTTTTTCTTATTTATTAGTTTTCTAGCTTCAACATTTAATTACTACATTTATTGTAATTTTTTGCGAGTCTCCGTGATCAACTACCATCTCAAAACTCCGCTAATATTCCTATTCGAAAACTGTTGACTACGTAATTTATTATTTGGAATTTATAAAGGATTGTTATTGAGAGCTTAAATATGACAAAAAATTACACTTAGAGCAAAATATCATTAATAAATTAAATAAAAAGTTTATGTTTAGTCACTTCTTTAAAAGAATCAAATATGGTAGAGAAGTTTCAACAATTTTATTGGACTTAAACTACTTTATATTGCATAAAACTAGAAGACACTAGAAAAAGACCTGCAAAAAAGATTGAAAACGTATTTATAGATCAAACGATGATGGAGATGAAAGATAAATTACCTCACCGAAAATAAAACCAATGTAGTAAAAACGTTGTTTTCAATAGCCACAAAAACTCAGTATGCCTCTAAAATTACTTCGAATTGCATCGAAATAAACATCTTCTTCTAACAAAAATAACTGACAGTTCAAGAGAATTTGTTTCTTCTGAAAGATCTGAAATGTTTTATTGGTTTGTTCGATAACGAAAATTGCAATAATTAAATAGGTATCTTAGAAAAGGGTGATTTATAAAATGTAGCTGCTGCAACCAGAACTGGTAATAACTGGCCACTCCCCTTGTCCATGTAGGAGTGCGTGGGGAACCCCGGGGGTGGAGCTTGCTGGGTGGGAACACCCCTGTGCGACTCTCATACCTATAAACTGGATTATACAGCACATTACGCCTGATATTGCCTCGCGGGAAACTGTCCACCCCTCATAAATTTTTATGGCGGAGGTGGTGGGGGCGATATTTAACGCTGAGTCCATATTAAATGATATATTTCATACCGTGTTGGTGAGGCGGACCGCGGCCCTGCGCGGGACGGCCCTGAAAAAATGAAACACTCAAATGTTACTGTAACATATTTGACACAAACAAATGTCTGTATATTATGAAATATTCATTAATTACATTATTTTAAATCTCATTATTACTGAGTAACTTCTTCATCAAATATTTGTAATGAGAATATAATTTTCATTTTCATTTTGTTATCGATATGTAGTTTTTAGTGGAATTGCATAATATCATTAAAAAGTGAATTATTCCTTTTTATGCGACTTATTGGCTTCGTTTATAAGCCATTTTTAGGTTAATTATATGACAGGTTAACTTTGAGACATATTTTTAAAATCTTATACGAGAGATATTACCTGCCTTATTCTGAATCACGTATGAGGACTGTTAATCATAATAATGAGATACATAAAATATATATACCTGAAGTCAACCTGAGAATATTATACGGATTCCGACGACTGCCTCGGCAGGAGCTCAGGTAATTGGTCATCATAATGTTTAATAATATTGGACGATTAACCTTTTTTTATGTAATCGCATGCAGGAGAGCAGAGCCGATCAAGACCAGTGCACTCTATGATGCTCAGTCAGGGAGACTGGACGCTGCATTCGGGAAACGTGTGTTGTGTTCGTGTTTGTGTGTGGGTTGAGGAGATCACAAGTGTATATTTATATGTTTCTTGAAGAGATCCAGATAGTAGGAAGGAGGAAACACAGATGCTGGAAAAGCATTCCAAATGTTACCAGTGCCATTATGGAAAGACCTGTGGAAACTGCCAGTTTTTGGTCGGCACACATTAACCGTGTATGGATGTTTGGCAAGTGTAAGACGAGTTGGTCGGTTGTTGGTGGGTGCAATAGGAATTAGTTCTTTAACCTGACGCTGCTGAGGCCTTGATGATTTAGTGTCTTGTTGTCTTGATTAGCGTTTTATGTTCATTAATCCAAAATGCTCACTATAAAGGGACAATCTTATGAATAACCGCTGCAACGTCACTGTAAGAATCTTTTAAAAATAATACGTTCTTGAAAAATATACGGATAGGTGGGACATCCGATTAGAGGGGCACTGGATACGCCTTCACGTAGGAATCCAGCGGTGATCCGGTGCTCCACACACTGAAAATCAGTACTTGCTTAAAATGAAATTTTTTGATTTGTATTTTTTAATTTTATATATCTGGTTTCAATATGTCTATGTAAAAAAAATATTATGGCTCTGGTGGCTGATTTTTTTTATAAAGGTTTTACTGCAATTTTTTTAAAATAAAATTATACTTTACATACGTGTGATTTACAAAATTTCTTTCAGCTTCTTTCAGTCTGTTCACCGTGGACTAAAAGCTCTGGTGTTAGCCGTGAGCTTTGCGCTATACCCGCGTATGGATCTCTGTGTCCACGGTAACCATATAATAAACTACACAGGTTTCCGTCATAATATTAAATTGGTTTCCGCCAGAAGGATCGGCCTTTTATGACGGCACATCAAATGAATTCGCGTAGAAAATCGAATTTATACGATGCACGACGGAAGTCTTCGGAAGCACAAAGGAGGCTGCGGCTGAGGCTGTATGGGTGTCGCAGGTTGTGGTGTGGGGATCAGACTGATGCGGACGGACGCGCTTTTATTCACGAAATCGATACCGATCATTAAATATTCACATTTTAGTAAGGCTTTCACATAATATCGTTCTAATACACATACGCGGTTTACGACTGAAAATACTACATACCCTAATCTTAACTGAGCTCTTCGTGTCATCGAGAACCTATCAAGTATGAGTACTTTCTTGTAATAATAATTTTTATATATATCACATATATGTTCTACTTAAGTAAAATAATAAAATCAATTTTAAAACTGTTTTATTTTTCTTGTATATTTCAAACCCAAAAGATTAAATGCCATGAATTGACGCCACTAAACTCAGCTGCTATTAACTTATCGTTGCCCGGCGGAGTACATGGTCTGGATCACTTGGCGCCTTTATGAGACAGTTTAATCTAACGAGTACCAGCGGTAACCCATCCAAGTTTTGGTCATCATCCGATGTTGCTCAACTACGACAATCTAACGACAACCGCGTTTACAATGTGATATTATCGTCTTTACATAAGTATAGTAATGTTTTTAGATTTATTAAAAGAAGGACATATTTGACTAGAATATTCTGAAAAAGTGTTTTTTCTCACGGTTATTTTATTTATGATAATTCTGAAATAATACATATGAATTACTTTATGTATACAATACGCACAGTTGATGAACTGATGAAGTGTGCATCTTACACGAAAATACCGTCTAGGTTATGTGGCTAATAGTTACTCGTAAAAATAGTAAATTATCATTTTTTGTTTCATATTTAACTTGAACCCCAAAGTGAATTAATATAATATGATTATCATATGAAATAATTGTGTTAAAGTACATTTATTATAAGAGGACAGTTAGGTTATTATTATTTTTTTACGGTTAGCGATTAATTCATAGTGGTAGAATGTGTATCAAATAAAAAAAAACAATGTTCGAGTTACGTTGAATAAAACACAAAAGGGCAAATTCTCGAGTGGAAGAGAAGAGACTTGAGTTTGTAATATCAAAGGCATAATCATAAAGGCGTTCCATCCTTCTAGAATGTTTCTCCAATATGGCGCTCCGGCCGGAGGAGGCGATGCTCTGCCCTCGGCGAAAAAATGGCAAAACAAAAATCTCATATAAAAGGATTCCTAGAGCATGTCCCGCACTCGCTTATATAGCGTGATACTGTTCCTCTTACAAGCAAAAGTATGATACAGTAGGCACTCGCTTGTCCGGGTCTTCGTCCTTCGTCCAAGGGCACAAGACACAAGCGTCCAGCAGAATATATTTAGTATATATAATCGTAGTAAGCACTCGGTTGTTCGACGCATTATCATCTCTTTGGTTTCAGTGATTGTATTTAAAAGTATAGCCCAATATCTGACATCATTAATGGCCTGTATGATACAATAAGGTTCTCGACCCACAATATAGTTCTGGAAAGAGCAGCTAGTCGGGCACGTGGAACTTTGATGTATTGTGGTCTGAAGGTCTACTCAACTGCATAACAGTGACTTTTATGATTTTCAAATAATCTTATGATTTTTAAGCAACTCCGTTGCTTAGTTATTAATTTGTTATATTAAAAAATTTTAGAGGAACTTGTAACTATAATGTCTAGATTACAATCTTTTTCATCATTCTTAATAGGATAAGTGTGACAATACTTATGAATACTTTCTCGACGATGGATTGAATATTATCGTGGAATTTACTTAATTTACACATTGTTCAAAACGTTATTTTAAAATAATAATTTTGAAAAAAAATTTACAAGTCTTTAAAGTATTAATTGTCAAATTATAATCAAATTCTCTATCTTAGCTCGAATTTGTTAATTCATGCATTCGGGTACGACACATTTTTATAAAATAAAGAATGCTTACTCATCGACATGGAGCATTGACCATCCCAATATTCTGACACTTTATGTAAATTGAAGAGATCAAGGTCCAAAAACGATAGTTATCGAGGAATTTGCGGTGCACGAAAATCAATTTATTATTATGAATTTTATAAAATACAGAATGCTTACTCATGTTGTACACTAAGATGTAAAAAGGAATATCTTATCAAATAAGTCAGTACCAATTCAACTTCGGTCTTTGCACTTATCCTCAGTGCCGGAACCTTGGTATTCCGGCGTCACCATTTAGCTGACGCTGTAATTTCGGGACCTCGATCTCGGTTCCGTAACACAAATAGTATTTCAATAAATACATTTTTTTGTAGCTAGGTTTTTGTCTAAGATGCCATAATTACGGTTTTAAGTATAGTTTTCTCAAAACACACAGCTTTCCCAACTTTTTTTTACATGCCACATGACAAAATTGAAATTATTTATCGAACATTTGTGCTTCATTTTTGCTTCAAATTTTTCAAAAATAAACTTGAACAATCTCTTCAATCTGTATTCGCATACGACATAGTATGTGAAATAATGTACTTAAGCTACGAAGTTGAGATTTTTTTTTTTAAATATCCTTGATTGTTATATTATACTAAATGGTTCAATTATTGTAAGCAAAGTGAAACGCGTGCAGTTTGCTTTTTTTATTATAATAATTTACATATATTTCTAATGTTATTTTTTTCCAGTCAGTAACTTCTCACCACTCCTGATAATTGCGAGAATACTGTACGGCTACAAGACTCGACATTCCTACCGTCCGAGTCCATCTTATGAAAATCCCCCGAATTTCCACCTGGAATACTTTAGCAAGAGAGTCGCTGTTTCCAGATCTCACGAGAAGGAAAAATGCAGACGCCAATGTATTTGAACCATGGTGGGTGAAAATAAAATATTTACAGCCAATACCTGGAATTATTAATTCTATCAACTATTTCTTTTTCACATATCTGGAACGTTTGGTCATCACATGTGGTGAAAGTATTCATTAAAATAATAAATTATAAAGTTAATAGTGATACATTAAATTAATTAATTTAAAGGCATAAAAATCAGATATGCTAATAATCTTAAGAAATGGCGGGCTTAGCTGCAGTGGTTAAAGTGTTTGCTTGGCAAGCCGAAAGTCGTACGTTCGATCCCCGACGAAGTTTAATAAAATAAAAAATAATCTATTTCTGAGCTCTAAAATACCTCGGTTGGTGTGAATTTGATATCTCACCCGTAAAATATCAGTCATAGCCTTTTAATCAAAATTGGTGGTAGACGAAAGTCGTCCCATCAAGATCACCCATTCATAGTAAATTACTGTAATAATAAAGATGATGCGTGAATTTCGGGCTGTAGTCTATGACGTTGTAGGATCACATGCAGAAATATAAAGCTAGCCAAAGGCCAAAAACTGTGAGTTATATTTTTCAAGTTTGCCTATTAAGACACAAAAACATAATAAATAATAGGTAATGAAATCAAAGTAGAATTAATTAATTACTTTAAATTAAATAAAATCGTCATTGTACTGTAATATTATTCATCTTTATATTTATATCACATTCGAGTATTAAAATAATGTATGTTTATTATTTATATACAAATAAACTATTAGCTTTCCTGCTAATCTTTAAACGAGTTTTTTAGTATTTTAAAATGTAGCACGTGGCAGTATCTGATCTCTGGACCCCTGGTTGGTTAAACTCCAAGGCACAAACCGGTTAAATCAGTTTACTTCATTCACATTAAAGCCACGCGATAAAACTACATTATCAACATAACTTGTAGGACCTCACACATTTATATTAAGTAAGTCAAGATTTTTTTTCTGAACGCCTACAATAAGAGCACAGCCGTTCAAAATCAGTGTGATATATGACGCTCAATGGTGTTAAAACAAATCCCGCTTAAACAGATAATACGCCTTATTAATTTCATAATTCTGAGTGGAACGTCTTCAAGAATCCTGACATGGTTGAAACTGATTTTTTAGCTACTGAGAGGTGGTTCAATACAAAATGCAAAGTCATGTGTTTTTTATTTATTATTTTCTGTGATGCAGCCCTCCTCAGTGGAAGGTGAACAAGAGTTGTGAATTTTGATGGGTGGGGGAAGGGAGACGTAGTGGTGGAGGTTCTTGTCACAGTTTATTACATACTTCAACTGGACAGGTGAGTCAGAAGAAGTTATTTGCCGGGTCTTTATTTGTTTTGGAAACTGATTTTCTACACAAAAGATGCAATAACGTCCGGGACACAGACGTTGAAGTGAATTTAATTCTTGATTAATTGATGAAATAATTCACTCCAAAAATGAAATTAAAATATCTTAATTGGCATTATCAATTTATAATATTATTATATAAATGTACATTATTTTATACTCTTCATTTATATATGAAGAAAATTATTTTCGTACATATTTTATTGATCTGAAATTACTTTTTTTTTTCAACATAAAATGTTACCAGATTAAAAATTAGTGAACAAAATTGGTAAACGAATATTAATGAAGCATTCATCAAATAATTAAAAGTATCAAAATAAAAATATTTGTAATAAGTTTTATTTTATTTTAATAAACATATAACCTCTCCCACCCTTGTCACCCCAAGCACCCTCACGTCGCAAATATTTTGACGGTTACAATATTTTTTAAGAACACTCTTACTTATAGGGATAGTCGCATATTTCCCATTCTCGTACAGAGTACCGAATTGCGACCCTGCGGCGCCCTAGGGCAATTTTTTCTCTAGCGCCCCATATTGTTTATATTTAAAATATATATAAAAAAGATTTGTTGCCTCGGCGCCCCTAGCTTATTTGACGCCCTGGGGTACCGACCCACTTCGCCACCCCCTAAAACCGGCACTGTTCGTACATACATACATTTGGAACTACCCACTATAGATAAAATATATTATATATATGTAGTTTTATATTGAATTATAGATATATCAACCATAGATACTAAAACACAGATACAATATACCTATTAGTACCTAATTATTCTTAGAATCCGAAACGAGGAAATACGCAGAAGAACTCAAGTAGTGGATGCTACCCAACGAATAGGCACACTCCAGTGGCAATGGGCAGGACATATCTGTCGAAGAGACGACGGTCGATGAGGAAGAAAAGTATTGGAATGGCGCCCAAGAACTGGCAAACGAAACATTGGCCGACCCCCTACAAGATGGACTGAAGATATAAGAAGAATAGCGGGAGTGACCTGGATACGGAAGGCGGAGGATCGAAGAGGATGGAGACTCATGCGGGAGGCCTACGTTCAACAGTGGACGGACACAGGCTGATGATGACCTAATTATATTGCGTTGGTGCTGTTCACTGTTTTAAATACCATGTACTCTTACAAGTATTTCTTATTTTACAACAGGTAACAAAGTAATTTTCACTTATATTAGGTAGGTCTTGAAGTAAAAAAATATTTGATTTTTAAATATGAATTATTATTACGTTCTCTAGCGCCTTAACTATTCGTGCGACCACTGAACTAATATTTTCATTCGTAGTTTATTTTCGTACTAAAAATATTTTTATTTTACGGTAAATTGTTCATTTTTAGCGTTTTTTTAAATCCAATTACATTCGAAACCACGTAAGAAGTACTACGTAATTCATTATGTGATTTATTTGCTTAAATTTTGAAAAATCATGAAAAACGTGTTGTCTTATGCAGCAACGATAGCAGAAAAATATCATAAATATACGTATTTTTTTATTATTATTTTTGTGTAATTCAATATTTTGCAACTGTTATAGTTTTTAAGCGTAATTAAAAAGTTAGGAACATACTTACGCTTTTGGTAGGTACCTTTTGTTTAATGGTATAATCTGGAGAGGCCCAAATAGACAAATGTAATGCCTTTACCACACTATCCCTCAAGCTGCCCGCTTACGCCACAACTGAGACCGAAGGCTACGTTTGAAACATATGGGGAAGATCAAAATAGTGTGTTTGCCAAGAAACTGATAACTTAGAAGACTTACAACGCTTTATTTGTAAACGAGACTTCTGGGTTCAAATGCTGATGAACCCAAAAAACATTGTAAAGCTTTTAATTAATTCTCCCAGCATTCAACAACGAAAACATATTTGTAACACCGTGTCTCTTATTATCACCGAATTTAAACAATACTAAACAAGGAATGTACTTGAATAATGACCGCTTAGTTCTTAAATATACTGCGTCACTTTTTGAGGTCAGCTGCCATTTTATGACTATTTTTTTATAGTTCTCGTGAGCTTCAGTCTAGTCATCCGATCTTATTAACCCTTTCATTACGGTTCGGTGGAATACAAATTATACTGTCAATTATAAAACTAGTATTTGAAGCATAAATGTACTTGTCTGGTCTATTTTCATACATCACATTGGTTATTGAATCTTTTAGGTATCAGAAGATGCAAAAAAAACTATTCTAAGAAAGTAACAAAACGATATATCACAGCTACCGATGTCAGCGGTAGCGGAATCTTAGTATATATCGAGTATCGATGCGAACAGGTTAAAAATACTGTTTAAAACGTGAAAATATTCCTTCGATATTGCAGCTGCATTTAATTAAATACTCTAATCTCTCGAAAAAAAAAATTATGTAAACACATACAGGAGAATACCGACAGATGGTGATAGTAATTTTTTGAAGTCTCATCTGTGGAATTCTATGACGCTTACAATGGTGTATATGGCTAAACGCTGCATGTGGAGTGTTGATCCGCCAACGTCATAGACTACAGCCCAAGATTCACGCATCATTCTTTATTATTACAGGAATCTACTATGAATGGGTGATCTTCACGGGACGACTTTCGTCTACCACCAATTTTAATTGATAGGCTATGACTGACATTTTACGGGTGATGGATCAAATTCACACCAACCGGGGTATTTCAGAGCTCAGAAA
Organism: Glossosoma conforme; assembly: GCA_022606575.1. Classification (NCBI taxonomy): domain Eukaryota; kingdom Metazoa; phylum Arthropoda; class Insecta; order Trichoptera; family Glossosomatidae; genus Glossosoma; species Glossosoma conforme. The sequence continues at coordinate 1,417,409 of JAGTXR010000030.1, forward strand.
TCGATTAAAAATCCATTTTTTTTAATCTCCGTCGGGGATCGAACCCACGACCTTTTGGCTTGCAAAGCAAACGCTTTACCATTGAGCTATGACCGCCGGCAGATTTGGAAGTCATCGAGAACAAGTTGTGTTTTCTAATAGTACTAGAGTACAGATCATCATCATCATCATCATCATCATCAGCCTGTGTCCGTCCACTGTTGAACGTAGGCCTGCCGCATGAGTCTCCATCCTCTTCGATCCTCCGCCTTCCGCATCCAGGTCACTCCCGCTATTCTTCTTATATCGTCAGTCCATTTTGTAGGGGGTCGGCCAATGCTTCGTTTGCCAGTTCTTGGGCGCCATTCCAATACTTTTCTTCCTCATCGACCGTCGTCTCTTCGACAGATATGTCCTGCCCATTGCCACTTGAGTGTGCCTATTCGTTGGATAGCATCCACTACTTGAGTTCTTCTGCGTATTTCCTCGTTTCGGATTCTATCTTTTAGGGACACTCCGAGCATGGATCTCTCCATAGCACGCTGGGTGACTTTTATTTTATGGGTAAGACTTGCTGTCAGATTCCACGTCTCTGCGCCATAAGTTAATACAGGGAGTATGCATTGGTTAAACGCCTTAGTTTTAAGGCATTGCGGAATTTTCGCTTTAAAAATGTACTTTAGTTTTCCAAATGCTGCCCATCCCAGAGTACAGATGTGTCTTTAAACAAGTAAATAATCGCATATTACTGATAAACAAATGTTTATGGACGATGCATACAGGGCATATTGTAATCTAATGGCAATCGTTACTTTTGCTCAAAAATGATTTTGAAATAGCAAACATCATAGACTCCAATAGTAATGCATCTACAACGTACGCCATCTTTTACGTCGGTGTGTAATCACGAGAGAACTTAGACATTTATGCCCATAATTATGATAGTGGTGTGAGTCAAGAAGAAATTGAAAAAAAATAGGTCTTCATTTAGTATAGATCATATTGTTGTGAATTAGTATAATATTCATCCAAAATAATAAATAAATCAAAAAATGTAAATATAGCATTTTCTGTAACACAAAATTGTCACTTTCATCGGCTTTCAACCAACATCAAAACACAAACATTTCAATATCTCAGAACGAAAGAAACATGTTTTTTTTATGAAAACACATACAGGAGAATACCAACAGATGTTGATAGTAATTCTGAAGTTTCATCTGTGGAATTATATGACGCTTAACATGATGCATATGGCCAAACGCTGTCGTTACGCCAACGTCATGAACTACAATAAACGACAGCCCGAGATTCACGCATCATCCCTTATTATTACAGGAATTTACTATGAATGGGTGGTCTTCACGGAACACTTTCGTCTACCGCCAATTTTAATTAATAGGCTATGACTGGCATTTTACGGGTGAGGGATCAAATTCACGCCAACCTAGAGCTCAGAAATCTATTAAAAATCTTTTTCTTTTTTTAATCTCCGTCGGGGATCGAACTCGCGACATTTAGCTTGCAAAGCAAACGCTTTGACCATTGAGCTATACCTGCGAGCTAAAGCCACTTTCATAATCATTGGCATATTTATTAACTGATTGACATGACTAAACACGTTTATGAAAAGTTCATTCAATACAATTTTAACCATGAATTTCTTAACACTGAAACAAATATATATGTTCCAATGTATTCTCCTGTATGTACGAGTATATATGTGTGTGTAAAATATAAGTATGAACATAAAAAAGCCACGGCCATTTTTCCATAGAATGTGTATAACCTTGTCAAGTCTCAAGATGATCTGATTTGAATAAAACGTACCTGGCGCCCAGAAAAATACCGTCTCTTTATATCTTTGTTTGGCTCCTCTAGTGGGTCTTTTTTTATTTTTCGTGATGAAACTATGTTTGTACGGGAGCTTTATCGTATTGAGATCATAGTAACATCTAATTTAAACAAAAAAAATATGTATCTTAGCTCGACATTGGAATACTGGTTTTTACAATCCAATCGTAAGGTTATCTCTCCTTGCATATATAATAAGCTTTATAATACTCGTCCATATTTTATTACAGGGAAAAACCAAATAGTAAAAAAACAAATGAATCTGTAATAAATAAGAAAACTAAAATTGTCCAAATTCATTGGAAGACAAAAAAAACTTTAAATATTGTTAATATACCACTAATATACAATACAATTGAAAAAAAAGTTTTTTAACTGGGAGCATTTAATAGTAGATTCATCTATTTTTGCATTTTTGATATCCATGGGCAAAATTAATATTTTTCAAATTTATACCCAAACGTCTTAACAGATCTTGTGTAAAGATACGTATATAAATTTAGTGTGAAAAATTTCACGTATTATTTTCTAATTATAGTAAAACTACATTTGTAAAACAAAATATCCTGGTTTTATATAAATAAAAAAACAAATCAATTATCTTGTTATGTATATAATTATATTTTGTATCATGTTTTTTATTTATATGTAATGAATAAATATTCCTTTCTATATTTTGACTGAACACGTTTCACTCTCTGAAAGTACTTTTAAAAAAACCTATAATTAAAAAAAAAGTAAGTAATATAAATAAATATATTATATAAAGTTTTGTTTTTTTTTCAATAACTTTATAATGATATTTTTCTTCATTCGTACATGTATTTTTATATTTCAGTGCAAGCAAACGAAACAATCTATAATATATGATTTTAAGCAATTTTTTCGTATGTATTTATAGGTACATAACATATACATTTCGATAAAAAAATCCTCAATTACGTCCAAAAATATTTATCGGCACCTACAAAAAAATACGCGAGCAAAAAAAATACGAAAAAAATATTCCCCAGAGAGTTTTCAATATTTTCCGAAATCCTTCCGCTTGACGGAGCACATTCTCGACTTCCCGTCCGTAACTTCCGGAGATGCGAACGCGACCTTTCTGTCAAGGGCGGAGCTCCCCCGCCCCCATCCAGGAGCGCCCCTAGGACCCCCCTGGGGCCCCTGGACACCCTTGACCCCCCCTGCATGTCCACCATTCACTGGATTCATACTGTAAATGTAACCGTTGTGAAAAAAACATACGTTGAACGTATTTAGAAAAAAACATACGTTGAACGTATTTAGAAGGCCATCCTTTTCTTACATTATTAAAAAAAAGTATATTTCCTCAATATATTATTACATATAAATATTTACTAGAAACTATATTCCCACTTCTCTATAAATACATTCCAGATTGCTAATCCATTAACACGCAAAAATATCTTACATATTTAATGAGTGTTTGTGTTTGGGAATACATTTATTTGTTATTCATAAGCAACTATTTGCATTTACTTTTGAAAAATACAGAGGGCAGAAGAATGAATTATTAATTTAATAATATATCAATTTTTACTCTGCTCTTAAAAAGCTAATAAAGAGGAAGTAACTGATTGAATTCTAAATTTAATCAAACAATTTTGTCCATAAATAACTTCTTAGGTTTTCACGGCCGGATTTGATATTGTGGCTTTTGGGTTTAGACGTGTGTGGCAAATTTCTTCTCTCCGATATTTCGACCGCCATTGCAGGGGTCTTCTTCAGGGTTATTGACTTTGTTGTGAGTTGGTGTCAGGAGGTAGTTTAGCCGTCAGCCTAACGTACCTCCCCGAGCGTCATGTCGGGTAATCGTGTACGGTGGATGTTCTAAGAAGCGTACCTCCACGAACGTCATGTCGGACTGTGGTTGTCCTTTCTTGTATGTCTATGCTTTTGAGTATGTGCTAGGGGCGGAAGCCATGCTGTTTTGAGAATCAAGCCGTCATCCCTGTTGATGTTGATATCTGAAGGGCAGCAACAATCAGAAACAAGGCACAGAGAGAAACCCATGAGATGGAGACAAGGAAACCCAAAGCCTTTCTGCCATACACGCAAGGTACAACTGAGAAAGTCACCAGGGTCTTACAACGCTTTGGAATAAAGACTATACACAAGGCATCGTCAAGGATCCGGGACTGTCTCAGACCGGTCAAGGACAATTTTCCTTTAGAGAGCGATGGAATTTACAAATTACAGTGTAAAGCTTGCCCCACGGTATACATCGGACAAACATCACGAACCATTGCGAAAAGAGTAAGTGAACGTGAGAGATCATGCAGACTAGGCCACCCAATGGCGTCAGCACTGGCAGAGCATCTGGCTGACACGGGACATAAGTTTTCATTCGAACCCGAAATCGTGGCTCGAACACAAGGAAAACATGCACGCCTAGTAAGGGAAGCCATTGAAATCAAAAGACATCCCATCAACATCAACAGGGATGACGAATTGATTCTCAAAACAGCATGGCTTCCGCCTCTAGCACATACTCAAAAGCATAGACATATCGGAGAGAAGAAATTTGCCACACACGGCTAAACCCAAAAGCCACAATATCAATTTTGTCCATATTTACGTAAGCACAATGAAGAAATGTCCTGCAAACTGACTTATAAATATATCAATTGTTACAAATATGTTAACATTCGACAAAATGAAGGATTGATACATTTTTAGGAGATCGGCTGATTAGCTACGACTATCCCCCTTAAGGAGTCTCCCCTATGAACCTCCTAATGCCTCCCGAGTATGCCCGATATCCACCTCTCTGTGGCTCGTCCTTCAACTACGAGTACTTATACACTCCCCTCCCAAGTCCAGTTATATACGACTCTATTATTCATGTCGTGTTTGATTCAATAGATTCGAAAAAAAATCCAAATTCAATTATTTTCAATCGGTAATGTGCACTTTTTATTTTTTAATTTAACTTTAAAAACATCATTTTTATCACTACAAAGAATTCAATATTATAATTCAAAGCAGATTATAAGTAAAGAGTTGCGCAAAAATTAATATCTATTCACATTAATGATTGATTTTGAAGTATTAAAATAAATCAATTTCATAATGAAAATAGTATTTTTTTGTATTTTCAACATTGTTGTTGATCCACCAATTTACGTATCATACGTTTTTAGCTGGAAATCCAAAGTGAATGGGTGCTGTTTACGAAACCACTCTTGTCAACTACCAATTTTAATTAATTGGCTGTGACTGACATTTTACAGGTCAGGAATCAAATTCACATCAACTGAGAGTATTTTTATGGAGTGCCCATAATTATCAAAGTGATGTAAATCAAAAAGTTGGAAAAAAAAACAGTTATTCATTTATTTCATTTCACATGATTGTAAACCGATATAGATTTTTTTACAATATAAATTTTACAAAAATCTAAGTATAGCATTTTATGCAACATGAAGTTGCAGCATCAGTTTTTAACATCAAAACACAAACCTTCAAATATCTCAGAACAAATTAAAACATGACTTACACCACTTTCATAGTCATGTGCACATATATACATATTAATAGAGAATCCAAATTGAATTGCTTTATTTTTTAAGTTTTTTTTTAATTGTCGATATTTTTCAGGCTCCGCTGGCTTGTTCCGCCCAACTGTGTGGGGCGCTCAGCGACAGTGGGCGCCGCCCCCTGCACCCCCGCCTCGTATGTCACGCGGACTTGAGCCGGCCGTATATTTGGGCGGAGGCTCTAGCGCCCCAGCGACTCTGAGCGGTGACGAGACCAAGGTGACTCTTGCCAATCTCACCCATTTGAAAACAAAGAGTAAGATTTTCAAAATTTTCCATATTCGGATTTATAGACAACAAAATATTTTCGTCACTCACTTTTGCTACTGCCTATCTCTGTTCGGATGACAACTATCTATGTAACCTTGGCAAACAATTATTTATAAGACACAACCTGATACTGTGAGTGTATAATCTATGAAATCATGAGACGTATTATGTATTATCGTTTGAAAGTTTCAACAATTTTTCCTTTGTAAAAAGATTGGCTGGCATTGTAAATAACAGTTTGCAGGGGGCAGCACGCGGAGGTTCCTTCTTTGCTCCCCGACATGACCAAGGGTGGAATATATGGTGGTCCCTTAACAGACTTCAGACCGAAGTGTGCAAGACGAGGACACAAATAAAGGCCTTGCAGTTTTACAGCGGGCCGACTAAATGTGACTGCGGCGCGAAGCAGACCCTGTCACATATTCTGGAGTGTGCGCTGTGTCCGAGTAGCTGCACCCAGGAAGACTTGATGAAGGCCGGTAGTAACGCCGGCAGACAGATGTGACCCTGTTGTTTCCTACATGATATATATATATGAATTTTTCGTTAAGATTTTTCCTAAACTTTCTGTTGAACTACATTAAAAATATTGTCAAGATATATCGCGTAGTTAACGAGGCCAAAATGAATTTCAAACTTTTTTATTATATTTTTGTTTCCCGCGTATTGCTTGTACACTCGTACCTTATACACATAGTGAATCAAATATATTTTTAATGTGAATTGTCGTAAATAACTCTGCTCCCGGAGGTCCACCTTATAAAATAAATTATTCCCCACCGTTAATAAATCATGAGCCTGAGGACTTGAAGAGTATTTGTTGTATCAGCCTATATGGCGCTGACAAAATTGGAGTTGAGTCAAGACGAGAATATGGCAGGTATGGAAAAGATTATAAAGTGAATTACAAGAAACGAACGCATAATATTAACTTAAAAACTAAAAGGAAGATAGTAAGACGATATCGGAATTACTTCAGAAAAAAATGGTTGAATTAGTTCCAAACCCGTTACAATTGGTAGTTAATAAAGACAAGATTGAACAGAAACAAATGAAAATTTTGTATATATTTTTTTATTAATTTAATACACACATTGACATTATAAATCGTTTGATACAAGATAATGTATTCATAGGAATTTAAGCTAAATAAAACAGTCTACTGTTGAACATTGTAGAAATATGAGAGGCACCCTATAGCAGGACATTCGATTCCAAAGGATTTAGGTTAGGGATATTCCGTTTTTTATATTTATGTGTTTAGCTTTATGACTCAACCGGAGTTACTTACGCTTTTCGGGGGATACTCTACCGTAAATTATGTGACAAAAGTGTCAGTATCTTTTACAGTCTTTCTCGTGGCGTTCATGCAAACTGCGCGGGGCCGGAGTAAGATACAACCGACAACGGTTCATCGTACATTGAAAATAATTGCGCGTTTGGAGCCCCCAGAATTTTGCGGCCCTGAAATAGATTTTTGCACCTGAATTGTATATTTATGAAAAATAGTTCGAAAATCAATGAAAAATATAATTTAAATAATTATTTTGAAATCATATTTTGGATAACGGAGCCATTAAAGCATCGTATTTTGTAGCCTCAGGACATCACGGTTGTAAATAGTAACCGTTTTCTGAATGTCAAAAAATCAAAATATAAATGTTAATTTTATAAAAAAATTGGCATTCCAACAAACTAAAATAATACGACATCTTACTCATATTTTTAGTTAGTAATTTATGATATCTTCGATTCTTAAAGTTGATATCAGCTTGCTCCTTAAGGCCGATGCCGTAAAGCCTCGACAAGCGATCTTTTGTCTATTATTTTTGTCCGCTTGCCTGACATCTACATCGAATGTTTATTTTAATTATATAATGTTGCACGGCGCTTGCATGCGCCATTTTGTTTGTTATGACAGTTGGCCTATTGTTGGTTGGTAGGACTGGCATATTGGCAGTTGGTACCGTGGAGATGTGAGATCGCGCCGTGGGCTGGCAGTTGAAGTTTGACTCGCGCCCGTCACAGTGCACGCGTCCTGTGCGTTCGCTGTGGCGGGCGACGTTTGCGACAATAAACAAATAATATGTGAAACGAGTGTTTATATTGTAAACCTGATCCTGCATCCATCATCCAGTTAATCGATGTCCATAAATGGAAGAGGAGGATATCAAAGTAAAAAAAAAAACAAGAAAACAGATGTGCAGAAGCATACTTTCATAAAATACTCGTTGTAATAAATTATATGCAGAAAAGTGATATTTTTTTAAAAGGCATCATATTTCAAATGTGTTTCGGGCCCCAAATTTACTTGATCCGCTATTGGGTACAACACTGGCGTTATTACGTACAGGTAAACATTCCCATCGGGTCTTTGTACTTTACTTGTGGCGTGTCGCATTTTACGAGCCGTAAATACGTGGAACAAGCCTTGCGGACACGTGGCGAGGTAACAAATTAGAGGCTGCGATCCTGGCGCACGTAAAAATACCTGCGGGCGTGTGAATGCTCGCACGTGTGGATCTTTTCGCCTCGTCTGTAACGTAATACGAGTTTTATATGGCTAATATTGTTGATACTAAATATGCATTAATGTAGCAGAATAAACGAAAGGAATAATTCATAATATTTTTAAAAAATACCCAAAAAAATGGTTGAACGTTATTGTGCATGGCACCATCAATAAATATATACGTAAATTTTACTTTTAATTGTATGCTGTATAAAAATGAAAGTCAAATTTATTTTTATTACTTACAAAAAGTATACTTGTATGTATATACGTGTTACTCTTTATTGTTTGAGTAATTAATCTTAAAAATGTGCACAGAAAAAAATCCTTTAAATAAATTAATTCATGATAAATATATTAAATAAATTTGTTATATAATTAGATAATTCTATAATAAATCAATAACTAAAGGATGAACACAATTTTTAAGCGACCGACCATAGTAAAACAACATTGAGAGCGGAAAGTAATTGGATGGTGGCCGATTGAATACACCGCATGTCGCTGGTTGGTCTAAGACGTTCTATGTCATTTAAATTATTTCTTTAAAAAAACTTTTAAATATGCATCAGATACTACACCTAATTCATATTGAAGTCCTATAGTTCTCGTCAAGGAGTGTGTCAAGAACTATATAGTTAACTAGGTGATGTTCCAGATGCAGAAATGATTTTTGACAAGTAATTGATAATGGCAGCTTAGAAAACTTTGTGACAAAGGTCATTAACGGCTATACTGTATACTGTAGCTATTAGATAAGGCACGAATGTGACCACATTTTTTTTCCTTATTCGCGTTACATTTGATTTAACTACGATATCCGTCGAATGGTCTATCCTTCTCTAGACACACTCAAACAAAATCAGTATCCTTCCTTTTTCCATCTGCGGCGACTATTGAGTTCACAAACAATTTTCCAAGTTTCCAAAACGCTAAACTATGCAAGTGTTCTCCAAAGATCGCCGCATTACTCATCCTTTATCGGGACTTGGATTGAATATTATTTCTATCAAGAGTTTGACACAGCCGGACTAAGTTATAGGCCGCCCGCCCTGCACCAGGAACTATTGGGCGGATGGAAATGGTCGCCGGAAGGCATATCAAAATATATTATTTGTATCAAAACTATATAACGATTATATAAATAAGTAAAAATATATAAAATAAAAAAGCTGTAGCTATTTAAAGACCAATATTTCATCTCTTCTTGACACTATATTTCAACTCTTATTTACATGTAAATAACATATTGTCACTGCAAATATCTAAAGCAGTTCTGTCAGTTGCCATTGAGCATGCTTTGATCAAACCTTCATACTTCCAAGACAACTCTGCACCCGAAAGACCACGACGACCTCCAGGGCTTAAACCGGGGACATGAAAATGCGGACGCTTAAGTATCGAGGCATATTTAGCGTTATTTTTCAAAAGGATTTTTTATGAAGATCGAATGGTTAGACTGTCGCTACAGAGACGTAGACATTTCGCTATTAATTGTCGGCGTAACCAACATTTAACTATTTTTTATTTAAAACTAAAAATTCACTTTTGTAATGTATCAATTCTTTCATTATAATTATAGAATATTATTTTATAAATATATGTTTAGAATATAGTAAGTTTTGGTACAAAAAAAATACAAAATTCAATTATTTATTTACAAATAAACGAATCATCTTACATGCAATCAAATTGTATAAAACATATGATCATTATTTATGTTCTTAGAAATCAATTAAGGATAAATAATATCGTTTTTTCTGCTTGTTAAGTGATCACGTAAAATATGTCTCGAAAATGCCAAAACACAAATAAAGTTGGATTTAAATAACCTTGCCCACCCTCTAAAGAGGGTAACAAATAGGTTTATACATAGCAACCGTACCAAGTTAGTTAAGGGATGAAATATTGGTTCGGTTAGGACCTGGCTCACGGCAGATTTGCCATTATATATGACGGAGGTACTGCGGGGGATGTAAGGGATGGAGGATGTGGTGGGACCACCGCCCCCGCAAGCAAAAATACAATCTTATTTGCTGTTCTATTTAAACATAACTATTAGAGAATCAATGAAATCCTAAAGCTTAATTTGACTTTAAATTTCAAGTTAAATTTAGAAAAATATGTATATATAAGTAAATAAAAATAAAATACTTATCGTCTTAGCAGCGTGTATTACATTAAATTTATTTTATAAACATCATTTTATTTACCTGACTTTGTATGGAATTACCTCCGTGATCCCGCTTTAGATGCTAGAGCGTCTTATAAATTCGTGCGCATTATTTGGGAGCTATGACTTCAAAACAAAGTTCCAACTATACAGCAGACTATAGAAGAATCCACAGTACAATATAATTCACACGGTATTATTATACTTGCCGCCTGTATCGTCCACATTCTTTCTTTCGGCTGCAAATCTTGACATCTCAACAAAAGCCAAATCAACCGTAGGGTAGGGTTGAAAAACAGAAGCCTTCGTAGAATATTCAGAGTACAATGAGTACACTTTGTGAGGCATGACGTAGTAAAAGAGTGGACAAGGCAGCCTTACATACTATAATCAGTCAACAGCCGTACGAGGACCTAACTAGGATATGTAGTTTGAAATGCTGCCGGAGAGATATAACTATACTTTTAACTTTTCTTTGAGTCTACGAGCTCTTGGATTCCTGTAAACTAGTCGGAAACTATACACAGTATGTACTCGTACTAAGAGGAGCTTCGGGAGGCAGAGGTGATATGGTTTGAGTAGTAGTTTGTGGCGGTTGACAGAGCTTTAAGACGGCAGTTTGTGACAGCCAACTTCAGTTATGAAATCAAACATGTAAAAAATCATTGAAAATTTATGGGGAAATGTTCAATATAATTTTCTCTATACTAATTTAAAACAAAAACTACATGTAAAACAAAGAGCATAAAACTGTTTTTAGCAGGCGTTATCGTTTATGTTCTCCAGTAGTCTGATTCTTGCATCACTGGGGAACTATACAAAAGTTGAAACTGAATACTGAAAATAGCACAGTTGACCTAAAATGTACGAGTAATTCAGAATTAATTTTGTATATTTTAGGTGGCTTTTATTACATGTTTTTTAGAAGTAAGCGCTGCATGTGGAGTGTTGATCCGCCTACGTCATAGACCACAGCCCGAGATTCACGCATCATGCTTATTATAGGAATTTACTATAAATGGGTGGTCTCCACGGGATCACCAATTTTAATTAATAGTTAATGACTGGCATTTTACGGGTGAGGAATCAAATACACACCAACTGAGGGTATTTTAGAGCTCAAAAATCGATTAAAATACTATTTTTTTTAATCTCTGTCGGGGATCAAACCCACGACCTTTGGCTAGTAAAGCAAACGCTTTGACCATTGAGTTATACCCGCCGGCCCATTGAGCTAAACCCGCCGGCGTATTGAGTTAAATACTATAGAATATTTTGTTTTTATGTGTTTATTGACAAATATATAAGTATATTAAAGTTTATTTACAATTAATATTTATTGACATTTTAGAAGTAATAAATATATTCACTTCGCAATTCTCATCCATTAAGAATTAATTTCTTGTATGTTGCGTTAAATGCTATATTTTCTTAAATAAAGCTTATTATTGATTTTATTATTATTATTTAATAGCTATTTTATTTCAATTAATTCAAATCACAACTATTAACGTGTGTATGTTTGTCGAAAAACCATATTTGGATAACATCTACTGAGACGATTCGTTCTACGATTCTATATTTGATTTCAAATGTAAGTAAGTTCAAGTTATTAAAATCGTAATGAACGAGCACTCTGCAGTGTTATAGCGCACGTAAAAACCTCATTTATTCGGCATTAAATTTAAACAAAAATAAATCAACGGAACAGACCCTCAGATGTAATTCCCTCTCACCTTCACTCACACAGCCAAGCAATTTCCCAGCGGCTATTCTGCCCCACCCCCACCCCGACCCTCTCTGAGGTCCAGAGGGTGGGGGTGGAAAAGGAAACTCATACCCAGAGCCGGATCTTTAGTAATCTTCTCCTTATTGCAATACATTAGTAAGACATAGAAGTAAAAGTGCTAGCCCCTATACATGATCGTATAAATTCAAACCCTGAAGATATTTCAAATAAAAAATATTTTTGTTTCTCCCAGTTCTAACCCCCGGTTTGTATGAAACTGATCTCTCTGACGTAAAACACCTATCGTTTCTTATAAATCAAAATTAGCGGTAGATGAAAGTTGTTACGACTTAGTCACTTTAAATTCAAGACAATATGTTCATAACTCCCCAACCACAGATAAACTGTATGCAATTTGCGGTAAAAAAGCTGATCGTCAAGCTATAGTTTAATAACGTTGGAAGAACAACGTTCCATATACAGCCACCAGACATCCTCCTAAATTCTAAGCTACATAATTCGCAGGTTACTTTTTCCAACACCGTCTGTAGGTAATGTCCTATATGTAAAATAAGAAGCATACATTATTAAAGTTATATAACTGTTGTTGTAAAATAGGTATATGTTTTTGTCAATATATATGTTTATACTGGTCATGATATTAATGGCAACTACTTTTTTTCATATGAGGCAAAGTTACTAAAATACTATAGTGTAGAATACTTTTCGTAATTGTTTGTTAAACACAAACATTTAATGATTAATTATAGCAGACGAGGAACATATATACATTTTTATAATTTTATTATTATTTACTTTCCTTTCCATCACCGTTTCATATCTGGAACATATGTAGATTAAAAATTGCAGCTACTTAGTTTTGTCATTTGCCACTGTTTAACGCATACCTTGTCCCAAGACATTTCTCTACTTGGAGGTCATAAAAACATATTATAGGTAGGCGAGAACCCGGAGACATGATTTTTTTATGTAAGCACATACAGGAGAATACCGACAGATGGTGATAGTATTCTGAAGTCTCATCTGTGGAATTTTATGACTCTTACCATGCTGCATATGGCTAAGCACTGCATGTGGAGTGTTGATCCGCCAACGTCATAGGCTACAGCGCGAGATTCACGCATCATCCTTATTATTACAGGAATTTATTATGAATGAGAAAAATTTCGTCTAACACCAATTTTAATAAATAGGCTATGACTGGCATTTTACAGATGAGGGATCAAATTCAGACCAACCTGAAAAATTGATTAATTTTTTTTTTAATCTCCATCGGGGATTGAACCCACGACCTTTGGTTTTCAAAAAAAAGCTTTGACCATTGAGCTATACTCGCCGGTAAATTATGAATCATTAACTCTAGCATATTTTTGGAAATTTTTAAATTGATTTTTCAGATGATCGGATTATTAGCAGAAGCTACAAGCCACGGTAAAACAACGTCAAGTTATAATTGCGTCAAATATTGCTTTACTTCGGTGACTAGCAAGAACCACTCAATGATTTATTGTCGTTGATTTTTCAATGTTAGTCTTTACATTTTCAGTCTCATTGAAGCCGGCCCTGGTTCCACCATTTCCAGTTAAAGAGGTCATTTATATATTTCAGGGTAGTGACCAAACACAGCCAGCGGCGGTCAGGCGGTGTTGGGTTGAATGGGGAGGGGAAGAGGGGTACCCAGTTTCTTCCCAAGCATCTTGGGTTAAGCCGAGCTTACACAGACAGTGTCTTTCCGTCTCCAAAATTTCTCTCCCAATACTAGGTGGAGTCCTCTAACTGCATCTCTAAGTCCAACATTTAGTTGGATTAGGCTTCTCCGACGAGACTTGCCGGCCACGGTCGACACGGTCATCATCCAACTACTGGAGAAGGGAGCTCACAAGGCCACCATGGACACGGTAAGGGTACTCATCGCACGGCAGTGGCAGCGTGAGTGGGACATTTCTAAATGCTTTCTACGAGGATACTTCCCATCGATTCGCGAGCGAATCACCGCAAAGTGGCTCTTCCCGAACCACTACATGAGCCAGCTACTAACCGGACACGGATTTTTCCGAAGCTATCTCGACAGGTTTGGATAATTGGAATCCACATCCCAGGCAGAGTACTCTTGTGACGGCAGCTCTCCACAGGACGCACCTCACGTTCTGTGGAATTGTCCGCTGCACCACTCTGCTCGGATTGCGCTCTTTGAAGTCGTCCAGCCGGCATCAGGTCCAGTCGGATACTAGGACTTTGTTGCTAACAAACTGAATTATGCTGTTTTTGAGCGCTTCTGTGCGTCCGTCTGCAAGAGTGCAGACGCAAGTAATGACTCCTAACTGATGTCTGCCATTCTGCAGAAACCATTTCTTAACCTTACCATTTCCTTATTCATTCCCACGTATTTCGTGGTAAGCAACGTATTACCAAAGAAGGATATTCGAGACTCGCCTTAGTATACTAACTTCGCAGACTTAGACTGAGGTCTATATGATATCTTACTGATGCACCTAGAATCACGGGAACGCCTTCAGCCACTCTCTAACTAGTAACTTTTTGCGTTTGCCCAGTAACGGGTCCCCAAAAACCGAACGGGGCAGGGAGGGTTTTCACCAAGACAGTGTCTTTAGTCACAGAGTTACTTGTTCTTCTATCTTCAAATTTAGGAAGAAATTTTAACAACCGCTTGTTCTTGCTCGACATTCTCTAACCATGTATCTTGTGACGTTCAGTGAGTGTAAGAAGAGTATGTCAGATACCTACACTGAGTGTTTTTCTTCTTCCCATATCCTTCACTTGGGAACATTATGGTTCCCAACAACCTCCAGAGTAGTAGTTTGAATACTTTGAAGCTTCAAAAAAAATAATCCTGGTGTAAGTGCAGAAGAGATTATTTTTTGCAGTTCAGAGGAGCATCGGTTTTATTAACAACAGTAGAAAAATGACTTAGTGAACCATTATTACTCTTGGATTTAATTAGAGTTCGCATGAAATCGTCTTATAATTTATTTTAAGAAATTTAAAAAGTAGTCGTGTCCCATGGCATTGAAGCCTGAAAGTCCACCTAGGCAGATATAGTATATTATGATTCCAGAACAAAAGTAACATTCGAGGCGTAGTTGAGTGTCTGTTGATCAGCTTTTATGTACCGATACGGTTTATTCTAAAAATTTTAGACTCATACTTGCTACTTACAACAGAATGTGCCACATTTTATGTTGGTATGCAACATCAATATGTAAGTAAACATTGAATAACATGGCCATTTATCAACCGATTGACTTAAGTAAACGTGTTTTTGAAACGTCAATTTAGTTCAATTTTAATCATCAATTGTTTGACACTAAAAAAACTCATGTATTTACGTGAAATTGTTTCAAAAGTGTATCTCTGGCACATGTTGACTTACTGCCACCCAATAACTGACCGAAAACACCCCCAGCCGCGAGGTTAAGCCCTGAAGGGACGCCTAGACCTCCCTCCCTCTCGGGGTATGACTTGGGTCCGATTGTTACATCGGGATAAGTTCTGCTCGGGCTGGCAACTTTCCTCCCGGTATTGAAGAGAAATTTCTGGAATAGATAGTTTATTATACTGTTGTGCTCGCGACCAAATTGGAACTGCTTGTAAATATTTGCCTGGCCGTTTTTGTCGAACCGAAGAAATACATAAATATACAATGTTATTTTTTATCAATAGCACAAAAATTTCGAACCGCGGACCTTGAAACCAACTATATTGATTTCAATTATTGATACATTTTTTATTCATTTTCAAGCTTAATATTATTACTTTCCGGCAGTCTATTTATTTTTATATATATATAACATACAATGTTATTCGTATCTAATTTCGGTATTGATTTCAATTGTGATACATTTTTTATAATCTTTCGAAGTCAGAAATTTGAAGGTTTTGTAAAGTGTGAAGTCTTTATATCATAAATTAAACTATTATTTGTGAAGATTTTTTTTCAAAACTCTTTTAATTAAATCGAAATTTTATTATCAATCATATGTACCCTTTTTTTAATATTGATTACGTTGAATGCTGTTTATTTACTTATTATATGAAATCGTGTCGGAAACAATAGGGTCAGATCCTGTCTGCCTAGAATTGGGCGACGTCGATGGCGTTACTCCCTGTCATCATCAGGTCTTCCTGGGTGCAGCTACTCGAACACAGCGCACACTCCAGAAGGTGTGACAGAGTCTGCTCCACGCCGTAGTCACATTCAGTCGGTCCGCTGTAAAACTGCCAGGCTTTCATTTGTGTCCTCGTCTTGCATACTCCGGTCCGAAGGCTGTTAAGGGACCTCCATATATTCCACCCCTGGTCGTGTCCAGGGGCCAGATCCTCTTTCGGGGCAATCCAAGTATTCCCTTCAGTTGAGCTTCTCCACATGTTCAGCCGCAGGGTGGCCTCAGGTATCACCAGTTCCGTTGTCGACTGTAGGAAACTTTTTCTAGATGTGAGCCATGTGGTTATATTTTGATTACTTACCGAAAGACCACAGTCTTGCATTCAAAGTGAATGCTTAAAATGAAAAAAAAAACTTTCATCCCATATACGTTCCAGTCTGAATCATATCATCACCACAGTCAGTTACCAATTACCATTTCCTAAAACATATCTTCCCCCAAAGATACACCTGGGAACATATGTACGGTTTTTGACGATCTGCAGGGCACGAGATCAGAGACAAGTCTATTATAGTATTATTTCAAGAAGCAATACTATTAAAGGCGGCTTTAGTATTTGGGACATATTTGAATATTTGTAAATTAGCATTTTTAAGAGAGATCTGATGATTAGCTCGACTCTCCTGAAACCTAGACCATTGTTTCTTAGAGGACGGCTCTACGATTTTTTTTCCAAGTCAAATTTCGTCTATATTTGATGATCAAACGAGAACTGAGCTAACAATGTGTTATTGTTGATTGTCAAGAAACAATTAACTTTATTAATTAATTTACTCGTATAATTAGTTAGTTACTCTTCAGTGCACTTGTCAAGAATGTAGCGACTTACAAAAAGGTTAAATTGACTTTCTGGCAACATTGGGGTGGGTTTTATCAATTGCAACTGGCATCGCTTTCAACGTCATTACGGTCATAACTCTCAATTAAGAAAATAACCCTTGCAGGCTGACTTGCCTAGGAGAATGTCTAACCCTTGCAGGTTGACTTCCATCAATCAGTTGATGGGGCGGGTGCAATAGCTAATGCATTTATAGTTAATTAATTGGGTTTCAAATTGATTGTGCAACGAACCACGTTAAAACAGCATTTAATGATTTCACGATATTTTAGTTCCATCCACTTAAATAACTATCTTAATTTTATACGTAAGGTACAAAACAATAATATATAATTAAATAGTTTTTCCTTTTTATGTATTGATTGTGTTTGTATTCTTAAGTATATTTTACTACAGTAAATGCACTAAAAATTAAAAACGAAATTTTTTATATTTTTCATTCTATAGGTTTTACTTTTTTATTACTATTCGTAAGAGCGACAAGAATTACGTGAAAGTATACCTTCGAAAATGAAACACTGTGTTTCTCTTTGTATGCCATTTTGCTATTTTTTTAAGTGATGTTTGTTATTCCGATATTATATTATAACATGTTGATAACGGTTTCACCTTCCTCAGACAATTCGTTCAACGACTCATCGGTAACGACGTGGGACGCACTGGACGTCGGGTACACGGGTCATTTAATGCACGGGTCAACTGGTGCACTGGATGTCTCGCTAAGTCATTTTGTTAACGAGACCTATAGATCTCTGGACTCTACGATCAATGGACAAATTCTTAGGTAAGGTTAGCGAGACATCGCGGCACCAGTTGTCCTGTACACCAGATGTCCAGTGCACCAGACGTCCAGAGCGCCCCACATGGCTACCGATGATTCGTTAAACAAATTATCTGAGAAAGATAGATCGTTACACCGGTTATGACGCGTATTTAAAAATATACAATTTAGTTTTAAGTGTATTTAAATTACATTTAAAATATACAGTTTCACTAAGAACTGAACAATAGTCACATTTACTTTTCAGCTATATAAATCAATATGTCTGTATATCATTGTATCTTTTCAATAAATAACCACTCATACAATTCATTTCGGTCGTATATCTATAAATGATCAACCAAAAAACCCATATTAATTGTATTAAATACGAAATCTGATATAAGATGAAATTCCATTTATATATTTGAAGTTTTTAACAAACAATTCTGTCAATTTAAACAATATGTATTCCTTTATTTCAAGACATAATACAATGTCTGAACAATAATAAAGTTTTGATTTTGACCTTGTCTATCCAAGAAGGCTGTTGTTTACATGTGAATGAATATAATAAACGATTATACCTATTCATATTATTAGGTTGCGTCAGATTCGATGTGACATTGAAATCAAAGCATTCGAAATAAATTGTCAAATGAAATCGAATCCGATGGTATTGCCTTCCTCTCGAATGCGCAAAATATATGAGCTGTCCACCCGCAGCCCTCCCCCCCAAGATCTGTCGTTGGGGACTGCCCAGGATAAATATATAGTAAGACGCAGAGAAATATGGGCTCCACGGGGCGAATTTCAAAAAAAAGGAATATATAAATGAAACATGCGCCGGGTCGAGGGATGCGGAATTAAAATTCAAATCACGGCGCGGCGATCAGTCGGGGCGACCGCGGCCGGCGGCCCTAGGGCCCCAGCAAATGTGCACAGCTACCCAAGCAGCCGTCCAGCTCGTACCCACCCCCCTCCCGGTGTATTTAGGTATTTTTACCTACCGAGAAAGGACGCTCCCGGCCGGAAAAAAAGTCGAGTCAGTCGCCGATAAGAAAAAGAAAACATCGTCGGAGAACGTTCGAATTTCAAATTGGGTGACAGGCGGCAAAAATGGAGTCGATTTTTATTTTTCAATTGAACGTTACGTAAAATTTTATCAAGGTTTTTGTTCAACATTTTTTAATACACAAAAAAAAATAAGCTAAATTTTATAAGTAATCAAGTAAATTGTTTAACAATGGATGCTTACATCTTAAGAGCTGCTCACGCGAGCGATAATATAAGTTTCAAGATTGCTGAACTTTTAAAGAAGGAAATAAAGATTTAATTGTATATTATTTCTAAGTCAGTATTGAATGATACTACACCGCAGTACTATTTATATCAATGAGACAGAAATGTTGAGATAGTTATGCTTGTTTAACTCTGTACCTCTTTGAAACTTGTGCAATTTTGCTACTTATATATACTTAATATGTAAGTACTTTTTAGTCTTAACGCTTATTGTAAAAAAAAAATTAAAAAATTGTATTGAATACTTGATAAAATTAAATATCATTACTCTTTGATTTCATAAAAATTCCTATTTTCAATTTATACACTTGAAAATCTATTTTATTTGAAAGCTTAATCTAAATATTCCTGTACTATTTATATGCTAACAACTGTGTATATTTTTTTAGAGGTTAAAAAAGATGTATTTCAAAATCTTTGTAGATTTCTTTTCGCATTATCCGTGGGTCTATTTGGCAATTATCCTGGCGCCTTACATTATTGATTTGAACATTTCCCTACATTGATACAAAGAGATACTTTATTGGTCTACTCTGTGGAAATTGGCAAAGACCGGCAGCTTGGCCGCTACTTGGGGATTCACGATATCAAAATTCCAAGACTTAAAAATAACATATTACATTTTGAAAAACTTCAATAACACATTTTCAGCGCGATTTTCATTAGATCACAGAATTAAACAACATTGATCCTTTATAAAATTTGATTAACAAATTACCTAAAATAAACTTCGATCAATATACTACAAAACTCGTTTTATCAAGTCCTCGAGATGCTGTCCTGGTGCAGCCTCGGTGCAGATATGTCTTGGAAACAGGCATGGGCAACGACAACTGAGAAATAACATTAAGGTTATCAACTGACAATACTTGGTGAAACTTGCATAATTATAATTTAAGAATTAATTTTAATTAAAAAATTAAAAATATTTAGTTTTGATTCACAATATATTTTAATGATTACATGTTTCGGCCTTCCTGAAGACCGAAATTGAAGATGGTCTTCAGGAAGGCCGAAAAAACATTTAATCATTAAAATAAATTGTAAATCAAAACTAAATATTTTAATTTTTTTAATTAAAATTAATTCTAAAATTACAACTGAGAAAACTAAGTAGCGACAATTATAGGTATCCAAATGACGTTGCGGCTTTTGAGTTAAGTCGTGTATAGCGAATTTCTTCTGACGAATACTTCCACCGCCATTGCAGAAGATCTTCAGGATTGACGATTTTGACACTTAATAGCATACCCTAAAGATAACTCCTGCAATGGCAGTCGAAATACTGGTCAGAAGAAATTCGTCACACACGGCTAAACTCAAAAGCCACCATGCCAAATCAGGCTGTAAAACCTACAATGTTATTTAAGTGACCATATTTTTCATATTAGGTCCGATATAAGAAGAAAAAATTGTTTTTTTCAGGATTCCAATATTAATTAAGAATATGCTAGTGGATGAACAATAATAATTATCGATCACAGTCTATAATATAGTATTTTTGTGTGGAAAAAATCCTACTATCAAACATAATTATCCTAAAAATCGAAAAGGTTCTAGTAATGTATACAATATTATATAATAATTTTATTTATTCAGATTGGTGCAGTGAGTATCCCTCTGACCGTCGGTCGCGCCATATGTATGACCCTCCCCTCCACGATCCCTCGGACCCTCCCCCCTCCCGCCCTCCCCGACCCCGTCCTCAACCCTCGACCTGATGGCAACTCATTTTGCACACAACCTTACTTTTGCTCCACGACTACAAGCGCGCAAAAAATAATAAGACTAAACCTACGTAAATACACCGACTCATTTTGTTTTTGTAGAAAACCTTTGTTACACAAAACTACAAACATTCAAATGTAAAAGATTTTTTCTTTTTAATGTTTTTATTTAGATATTTTCTACTGGAATATTGTTATATCGGTGGTATTTTTTTAAATACAATATTTGTATCAATAACTATTGGGTTGAGCCGCTATTTAGGTCCTAATTATACATGCCTCGGGAGCATCAGACTAATCAGCCAATTTCTTTAGAATTTTTGGTATCCAAAACACCTTAAATATGCTGTGGTTAGTATACTACACCAACCGTCTTTTCATGTCCCGAGTTCGTGCTCTGGAAGTTTTCAAAATCCATATATTTTCACCTCCGGGTACAGAGATATATTCACTCCACGTTCTACACCCACGTTTGGTGTTGCTCAAAAGCAAAGAAAACATTGTCTTGGTAAGTGTTCCCAAGGAGCGCAGGTACAAGGCAACCGGCCCGGGGACGTAAGGCCCCAAAAAAAGAGATGTATTCAGATAAAACATTTTTAGTGACAAAACTTTGTGACGGCAATTTATGGTGACCATACGAGTATGCTACATATTTGGAACAGATATTGAAAGACAAATATGAATGTAATGCTCTTGATACATCATTCTAGATTTAAAATCTATAAAGAAGCATTTTCAGAAACTAGTTTTATTTCTGGCAATATCTATTTTAAACGTGTATTGAGTTTTTATACTGCCAATAAATAATAAACGCATCGACATACAAGCATTACGAAACCCCAACCAAAAAATCATTTCACACCCGCACTCCCTGACTGCAATATCTTCGGATGAAAACACATTTCACGCACCCTGAAAATTCCGCAATATACAGGGGGTAGGAAAGGAAAAAAATGAATAAAAATGCGTAGTATTATAGATTGTAGAGCATGTAAGATTGACCACACGGTTGTAGTACACGTAAGGACACGTGTCCTCCCTTAGTCCGCCCACCTGCCGCCCACTGGCCACACGTGCTTTTTATGACCTCATATCGCCGCGGACCCAACCCTCCCGCCCGCCCACTAACCCTAGCCGCCTACTGAGTGCTTTCTCCAAGGAAAATGAAGGGTTTTTCACGTTTTCTAATATTTCTCTGAAACACTTCTGCATATTTTAAGATCTAAAATATTAATATAAACATTTAAAAAATGAAAAACAATACCTACAACAGTCTTATTAAATCCAAGCAAAATAAATATAGAAGTAAATTAGATGTATTCGTAGAACGCAGTAACTTTGTGGTTTTTCATATTCAAGAATGAAATAAAACACTTTGGAAAACCACAGATTTTTTTATTAGTCTACTGACTTCAGAAAGAACTCTTCTTCATCAGAATAAATTAAAGACTGTATACATTGCTTTTACAAAGTACATTATTTCAGTCTAAGGTGGTAATGATTTCACTGGTAAGTACAGAATATTGCATATATTCAAATATTTAATCTTAGTTCAGTATATGTTAATTATGATCCCAAGGCCTGCGCTATTTTTTCCTAAAGGGTGGCTCAGTCCGACATTAAGGATACAGGGATCTTAAAAAATTCATTTTTTATGTTTTGAATACGTAAATACTCAAATAAAAATAATTTAACTAGAAACCAATAAGAAGAGACGTTTTAAACAATCGCGTCTCCTGAAGGGAAACTTAATTGTGAAATTGGTGGCCGCGGCCGGTCTTGTGCCTCCCTGGCTTCCGATACCAAAATAGATAGTTCGGTAATTCCCTACAGGGCCGCAAAAAATTCGGGGCGCCCGGAAGTGAGGGTCTTTACGATCACAGAGCAAACTATGAACATATAATGGCAAATAATTAAGTAGAAAACAGTATGGTAATTTAACATGTGGCGTATGTAAGAGTATATTATGTAGCGGCCTGTACACGATAATTCATATTCGTCTGTCAATTCTGTTCGAGTTATAATAGTTCTCATACGCTACACAAATAAATCTTTAAGTCCATTTTTTTATTTAACGAAAATATGCATTCCTACAGCGTTTAACCAAATTAGGTAAAAAAAAACTCTTAAAAAAACAGTTTTACAAATATTATTTTTTTAATTTTTATTAGAATATTATTTTATTATTTCAATATTCTAATCTACTTTCATAGATCATTGACTATATTACAATATTATTATTAATTAAATATACATATACTATACACAAATAAAATTCAACTTTCAACGCGTCAATCCAAGCACAAAAATAACGGCAGAAGCGGGATGCGAACCGCGGACCTTGGAAACCAACTATGCCCAGGTATTCATACCGCTCGGCCAACTGCGCCATTGCTATGCCTAGCTTGACTCGCGTTGAAACCAGTATTTGTATCATTGTTAGCATCGTACGATAGATGTCGCTATAGTATATATTCAAAGTATGTATATTTTTTAATTATTATTCAATCAGTCTTCATTTATTCACAAGCTTAATATTATTACTTTACGACAGTCTATTTATTTTAGTTAGTACCACTCGGGTCTCGAACCAAACTATAGACTGAGTGGATGAGAAACAACTACTTATAGGTCCGCGGTTCGCATCCCGCTTCTGCCGTTATTTTTGTGCTTGGATTGACGCGTTCAAAGTAGAATTTTATTTATGTATATTTAGTTAATAATAATATTGTAATATAGTCAATGATCTATAAAAGTAGATTAGAATATTGAAATAATAAATTAATATTCTAATAAAAATTTAAAAATTAATATAATAATGTCTCCTTGAGACAATATCAAGAAGGTAAAATTATTTTTCAGTAACACAGGTAAATGATTGGTTTTAAAGTCCGAGTCGGAACTATAAGTAGTCGTTTCTCATCCATTCAGTCTATAGTTTGGTTCGAGATCCGAGTGGTACTTACTAAAATAAATAGACTGTCGGAAAGTAGTAATATTAAGCTTGTGAATAAATGAAGACTGATTGAATAATAATAAAAATATACATACTTTGAATATATACTATAGCGACATCTATCGTACGATGATAAAATGATATAAATACTGGTTTCAACGCAAGTCAATCTAGGCATAGCAATGGCGTAGTTGGCCGAGCGGTATGAATACCTGGGCATAGTTGGTTTCCAAGGTCCGCGGTTCGCATCCCGCTTCTGCCGTTATTTTTGTGCTTGGATTGACGCGTTGAAAGTAGAATTTTATTTATGTATAGTATATGTATATTTAATTAATAGTTTTACAAATGCTTAACCCTTTAATTACGGCTCGGTGAAATACAAATTATACTGTCAATTAGAAAAATTAGTATTTGAAGCATAAATGTACTTATCTGGTGCATTTTCATGTATCGCATTGGCTCTTGTATCCTTAAGCTATCAGATGATGCATAAAAAACTATTCTAAGAAAGAAGCAAAACGATATATCACGACTACCGATGTCAACGGTAGGAGAATCTCACACGGCATATATCGGGTACCGATGCGAAGAGGTTAAGTGCATTTCTTTTATTTTGATGAAACTTACAGAAGTTACTTTACTATATGCCCGCAAAAGTTTCTGTGTAAAAACGGGGGCGAGATGGGACCAAGACGGAAAACACAACGGAAATGTGAAATACAATATCATACAACTGATTACAATGAAACTTATTTGAGTTATTGTATGCTTGCCAGCAATAGTTTCCGTAACTTTCAAACCTAAAAGTAAGCAAAATTACTTCACTAAACAGAATACATTGCAACTCATGCCTAATTCAGTTGGTTCAAAATAAAATAAAATACATAAAGTCTTCCGATACTCAAAATGTTTCCTATTCTTAAGCATTGCAGATGAGTGTGCGATCATTGCGCGCCATTATTCCTCTGAGCTTTCCGCTAAGTAAACCTCTTATCGGAGGTTCACAAAGCCCAGGCTGGGGTAAAGAGAGCCGCAAAGTATGAACGAGCACCTCCAAGACGACCCTCCCTGGACCCTCCGTGGATCCTGGACCCTCCCTGGACCCTCCTTGGACCCTGGACTGTGGACCCTTCTACCTGCCAGAGAGCATCCTTTATAGTCCCAGTGACCGCATACTGTGATTCTGTGATTAGATACAAAGGTTTTCAACCGATTTTGTATCCTTTTTTGAGAAGCATTTTTAAAATTTAAATACACACAAAAAATACTGATGATGGGGAAAACTCATGCGAATTATATTGATAACTAAACGCTGTACGTGGAGTGTTTTAATCCGCCAACGTCATAGACCACAGCCCGAGATTCACGCATCATCCTTATTATTACAGGAATTTACTATGTATGGGTGGTCTTCACGGCACTACTTTCATCTATCACCAATTTTTATTAATAAGCTATGATTGGAATTTTTCGAGTGAAGGAACAAAGCACACCAACCGGGTATTATATATATATATATATATATATATATATATATATACGTATTTTAGAGCTCAGAAATCGATTAAAAACCTTTTTTTAAATCTCCATCGGGGATCGAACCTACGACCTTTGACTTGCAAAGAAAACGCTTTGACCATTACGAGCTATACCCGCCGGCAAATATTTAGCTAACTAAATGAAAATTCTGCATTATTAGTACTGCCGGCCCTACTCCGAGGTACCAATTCAGTACTTGCCGCCGATATCTTCAGATTTCCTCCCTCCCTAAGAAGTCCGTACTTAGCCGGCCGGCGGTAGATAGAGGTTTTGAGTTCTCGAGGAAAGTATACAAACCAAAGTCAGTTACTACTTACACAGCGCCAAGACTCTCCCCACTCTCTCCTACGTTCGAATCCTCGGCCTCGGATATTTCCTATTTAAGCAATGGAAAAGCAAACAGCAAGATTCCCGCACTTGAGAGTGTAAATGTAACGTTTATTTTAAGCTCGTGTATAGCTTACTACAGTTATACTATTAATTATTATTTGAATTTAGTAAACCAAACAGCATTAAATTTAATATAATATAATTATACTCGTACTTGTTTTCTTGGTTCAACCACTTTTTAACCAACACGCAAATTCATAGCAAACACCATCTTATATGACATTTCTTTTATCAATTAATCTGAATACAAATAAATAATGAACCCAGGGATTCGAACCACCGATTCGTACACGTTGTCCAGTTCTTTCGCCCAATGCTATAACCATTCGTCCACTTATATATATTATATATTTATATTTTGGGTATATAGTTATAATGATGAAGATAACAGTTTACTGGAATAAGAGGAATTAATTAATATTTGTAAAATATTGTTGACCGAAAACCACAAACGGCAACGAGTTGAAGCCGCCCAAGAACTTTTTCAAGACCACGGAACTCATGGCGAGGAATACCTCGACACCATCGTCACTGGAGACGAGACTTGGGTGCACTACCTCACACCCGAAATCAAAGAATAGTCTAAACAACGAAAGCACTCAGAATCACCGATAGGAAACGGATCACCGAGCGCAGCTCACACCTGGCGGGTGAAGCGAGGTGGAGATCCATCATGTACGGCTGCCAAGCCAAGATTGAGCTCCGCAGGCAGCTCGCTAGGGAAGGGATTTGGAGTGGGGGAACCAAGGTACACTACAGAATCGCGGGATCCACCATAACAGCGCTTTTCAGGACTGTAGCGCCATGGGAATCTTATTTTACGGATAACCCTCGTAATGCAATGGCAACCTACCTTCTGACCTTATAATTACTCATACTTAGCCAATATACACAATTATTACATTATATTACGATACAATATACTTTTGTACTTTATTAATAGCTAACTAGGGAATAATATGGAATATGTTTATGTAGAGTGATATTAATTAGTACTATATCATTGCGATGTAGTTAACCAAGCATTAAATAACTCTTTTTTATATTTCAATTAATACATTTTGAACTAGTGTTGTATATTTCAGTATTTGCATGAATTTTCTTCATCTGACAGTATCGTCCTGCGGAATGGCGATGTTGGGTCTGCCAAAAAGAGAAAACACTCATCTGGTCGTCCCTCTCGCCCGCAGGTCCGAGGCTCGCGACCCTTCTTAAATAAATAAACCGACCCGGGTCGCCCTTGCCCACACATTTGGATACTCACTCACTTACAATGCCAGTCAACTACAACACTTTTGTCAGTGAAACTTACTTCTCACATGCAGGAGAGCACCATCGGTTGAGACCAGTGACTCTCAGGCAGGACAGCTGAACGCTGCATTGCTGCACAAGAGAAACGCGGTTGTGTATTTGTGTAAGTTAAGGAGTTTAAACATATATGTTTATCTATTTTTTAAAAGATCTAGATTTTATGAAGAATAACACAGATACTAGAAGAGCATTCTAGAGCTTAACAGGGTAATTTAGGAAGAATCTTTGGAAAGCGCCAGTTCTTGGTCGACACACGTTAACCGGTGTGTGTATTCGGTTATAAGTGGGTACAGGAAGAACTGATCCTTTATTTACTTGTATACACGTTTTATATAACATGATTTATGTTTATTAATTTCGACGTCACTTTTTATACTTTCCATATCTGCTCCCCTAATTGAAGTAAGTAATCATCAAGAAGTCTCACACTACGCTATATCAGCTACCATGATCTTCGACTCATCCCATGCTAGCTTTGCCTCCAAAAGCTCAGCCGAGTGCATTCTGTGTATGCTTTTCGTTGGCCTTATAGGACGGTGAAAGTTCTACAGTATTCACATTATACAAAGTACATGTCCCAGCCAAATCCACCTTCGTCTCTTAACTGATTGTGTTATGGAAGGCTGCCTTGTTCGTTTTCTCATCTCATGATTCCTTACAAAATCAAACTATCGTTGCGTATTAAAAAGATTTATATAGTTTTCAACATAAAAACCGCTCTCTTAACTATCAAACGGTGTTCTTTTAAATCTCTTTCTATATCCGTTCCATATCTGGAGTTAATGGTCACCACAAGTTGCCGCTACTTAGTTTTGTATTTAGCCATTGTACATGCCTTGTCCCAAGATACGGCTAGCGATTTCATCCAGGGCAAGAGCCCGGGGACCTGAATTGACGGCAGCTGGAATATCCGAGGCGCATGGTGATTTATTAATCGTAGTTATTAAAGTGATCGGACGATTAAAAGCCTAAACGATTTGTTATCATAACACACGAACAACCATACAATGTGATATAGTCATTGGTCACCTTTTTTAACTGTGACAAATTATTCTTGTCGCTGCCTTAGTAAGTGTTGCTTATACAAATAAGCCGATCTCGGCCTGGCCTTTGGGGACCCTTGGCCACATATTTAGATACTTTTCTTGGTCCCCGGCGATGGGCGGGAGAGCTCCCGGAAATATCGCTACACCAGCTTAGGGCGGATCTCGGAGGAATCACAGCCGCCCACCGAAGATTACAACTAGAGCGAGTTATAAGATCTGCATGTGTTAGTCTGAAAACCTATTTAATTATTTATTTATTATTGGTACGGTATTTTTTGTACCACTCCATTTTCTTGATTTGCTCTCGCATTTGGATATTCCAAACAAATTCGTGAGTTTCACACTAATAAGTAAAAATAATCACATTTTTTTCAAGCATTACAACAATATAAACAACGAATAAAAACATTAACGTATCTTTAAAGAGATCCAGTGATAAATTTCACCCAAATTTTAGATATACTATTAATATTTTTAATCGATAAATACTAATAATAATATTTCATATTAAATAAAAACTTTTATGTATATCAATTTAAAACTTAAGGGATACTTCTTCATAATAATATACCACTATCAATTCATATCCATATTCAATAATTGATGTTCATACAAATATAACACAAATCTCTATAAGACAATTTTAATCAAATAATCAGAGAACAAAAAATTATCAAGTATGTCGCATATCGATAAAATCGTAAATTATTTTTTAAATTTTAATTTATTTCTAAGGAAATTTTCAAAATAAGATGATCTCATTTAATAAATCTTTAATAAGTGTCTTATAAGTTATCGGCACTAAGATGATATTTTATTACCTCCAAATAAGTGTTTGTTTCATAAATTACCAATAATTATTTAATAGATTATACAACTTTAATTATCATAATAATTGATTCAAAACATGATTACATTATTCACCATTTCAGATGAAATTTTCTAGTTTTTCAGCCCTTTATAATGTCAACCGTTTTACCGATCCTTATCATACACATACAAAACCTTTACATTCCATACAAGAGTCATAATAAAAGACAATTTGTATCACAACACGTCTCGTCTATTTACATGCTATTAAGAGCACCTCTCCCTGGATCCTTCCGCCTCCAAACCAACACCCATCCCTCCTAAGCTACGCAGAACCTTTCCGGGTATTTTTGACCCTTGCGTCTCCAAACAAGAATGGATGGAGAACGGAAAGTGGAGGATAGATGTACCGTGTTGCGGTCGCGGTCTCCCTGAGTTTTCCTTTCTTTATTGTGCCCCATTTTCTTTGTGTCTGATGCTGAGTTTGTTCGAAACATTGCGCTTCCGTGTCTCGGAAAAACTTAATTGTTTTTATTTGTACGAGTTAACTATCGCATAATAAAAGTACAAACCATTTCTTATTTTATTTGTTTTGGAAATAAATATATTTCATTGTTTTTTTTCTTTAATTTAAGTCTCACTTTTGTTAAATTGCCGCGCCAGATTAAAATGCTAACGCCTTTTAAATGGAATAGCACGTTTGAATATGAATTGAAACATTTAGAAAATATGATTTCAAAATCACAAAACTTGATCCCTTGAAAAAAAAACAATATCTTTAACCCTTTCATTACGGCTCGGTGGAATACAAATTATAATGTCAATTATAAGACCAGTATTTGAAGCATAAATTTACTTATCTGGTATATTTTCATATATATCATTGGTTCTTGTATCTTTTAGCTATGTTGCATAAAAAACTATTCTAAGAATGTAGCAAAACGATATATTACGGCTACCGATGTCAACGGTAGGGAAATCTTACACTGCATATATCAAGTACCGATGCGAACAGGTTAAGATATTAATTGCGTCATCAAAAATAAATAACACATACTATATGTATACAAGAGTTTTAGTATTTGAATATTTTTCTTTCTTTCTTTAAATGTTCCGTTGAATAGTTAAACGCTAATAAGTCTGTAATCTTGGCGTTTAAGTGTTGCCAAAGTTCATAAATTTTCCCTGACCTAAAAATGTTGGACGTCAGAAGCATTTTTCACTTAAGACGAATGATCCAAAGAAGACTGGTAAGCTTTAAAAAGTTTTAAAATATCGCCAAAACCATAATAATAATGCTACATATCTAGTCTACAATTATATATATTTAAAATAATTTAAAAACGGTATCAAGACTTATCATTTCCATAAAATTCGTCCAACGAATCATTAGTAACGACGTAGGGCGCACTGGTCGTCTGGTGCACGTTTAGTGTACGGGACAAGTGGTGCACTGGATGTCTCGCTAACCTAACCTAACTTAACCTAGATCAGTATTTAATTAATGTTTTAAGAATACATATATATATTCAAATGGAGTGAAACCTCTATCTATCGTTTTTAAAGAGGCCTATTGAAATAAACTAGGTAAGCGGAAAAACTATATAAAAAAATAATTAAATTAATTCGGAGTAGAATGAATAAACGAGAAATCCGGGAAAACGATTATTCGAGGAAGGATGGATGAAGGTTTCACTGTATATAATTCTAGTTCAAAATCACTTATACTATAACTTGAATGTTTCAGATAGGATAATTTCAAGGAGTCAGCTTTGCATTTAATCAATTTTATTTACGACTCGGGGGGAATACCCAGCTTAAGTCTTGCAGGGGAGCTACGGGGGGGCTAAAGTGGCCGAAGGGGCCTGGAGGGGGTCCACAAGTACTCCAGAGGAGCGCTTGACGATTCCTGGCTGTCGGGGGTCACTTCTGCGACATCATTTGCCAAATTACCCCGCACCGGACATGAAAGACTTCGTAAATAGTTTTCGGAATTTATATGTGACTGTTTGTGTTATAGCGGGAGTAGCTTGGATGCGGAAGGCGGAGGATCTAAGAGGATGGAGACTCATTCGGAAGGACTAAGTTCTACAGTAGACGGATACTGGCTGATAATGATGATGTATTTAGTTTTATGTTGTGAAACGCAAAGATTTTTGACGATTTTTGAATATCAAAAAAATAAAAATTGTTCTTTCAATCATTTTATTCGTTTCATTATAATAAGCCTTGCATCATACATTGCTATCAAATAATTTGGGTAATACATTATATTAAATTATTAATAAATATAAAATAACATTTAAAAAAAAACTTTCCATTTCCGTTCGTTATATGGAGCATGTAGATAAGACTTGCCGCCACTTAATTCTGTCAGCTGCCACTGTCCATTTCTCATTTAATGACATATCCGCACCTAAAGGTCCACTTGGAAACATATATGGTTTCCGACAACCTCCAGAGCAAAAGTTTGAATACTTGAAGAAAGGGTAGCTGGCATACGAGGCATATTTTTGGGTGATTTCTTAATCGGTATTTTACAGGAAATCGCGCGATTATTATTGACTATAGACTATTTCGTCCTAAGGGGTGGCTCGACCCATAAAATAATCATCTAAAGCTACTTTCAAATTTTAACGTTTGATGTTGCTCAACAAAACCCGTTACTAGTGTAAGGAGAAAGTGGACTGAAAACAATGCCTTGATAAGTGTTCCCAGGGAGTGCAAATACATGGCTACCCAGAAAAAAACATCGTAATCAAATAAGTATATATAATGCATATTATATTTTGTTATGCTTAAGTGTTTATCATTATGTTTGTATTTCCTTTCGAAATCAAAAAAGTGGTGGATTTTTTCTTGGAATCTCTCTGACCGCGGATCAAGATTCGAGTCACGGAGCTGACAACAGGTGCTGGAAAGTTCGGATGGACGCCGTGAGGGGCGCTAGTGTAGGCGGGGAAACCCCGAACTTTGGATACACCATAAATATAACGCGGGGAATGCCATCTACAATGGCAACACTGTAAACACGATGTGTATTAGATGCGAATTTTCTTAATGTAATGGAAACATTTTTATTCTAATAAAAAAATGACGATACCCGAAAATAATAGTAATTAACAGTGTATACACTATCTATACAGCGCCTGCATCGTCCCCATTCTTCTTTACGGCTGTGAATCTTGGCATCTCCACAAAAAAAAAAAACATTCAAGAAACCCTGGGATTCTTGAATGTTTTAACTTTATGTTCCAGATAGGTACACCCGTGCTCGTAGCCATCCATTGTTTTTGATCCCAGTCGATGCTTGTGGAGCTTCAAGCACTCAATTTGCTACAACGGCAATGTCGCTCCTAAATGGCCTACCAGCACACCTCGATCATTTTCTTACATCCTTTTCCTCTTTTGTCTATGGTATTGTTCTACTTGATCTCTGTGATCTTTGACAAGTGTCATCTTCTTATTCTTTTGTGTTATTTTTATTTTTTA
Organism: Glossosoma conforme; assembly: GCA_022606575.1. Taxonomy (NCBI): domain Eukaryota; kingdom Metazoa; phylum Arthropoda; class Insecta; order Trichoptera; family Glossosomatidae; genus Glossosoma; species Glossosoma conforme. Next base: position 1,449,865 of record JAGTXR010000030.1, read on the forward strand.
TTATTTTCTCTATTTATTGCATATTTATGTATACTCTATGTTTCTAAATATTTGTAAAAAAATTGGAATTTCGATTCTGTATATAAATAAATAAATAAATAAATAAAAGTCAATGCAGCCAACTAGTGGGCTACGAAAACAGATGTCCGCGTAGAATACTAAGAGTGCGATGGCTTGACTTCGTGAGGAATGATGAGGTGAGAGAGCGGACGAGGTAGCCTTGCACATTACATAACGTCAAAATACGAAGGTGGACCTAGCTGGGACATGTCCTACAAATGCCGCAGGAGAGCATTAACTACGGCTGCATTTTCTTCAAGCCTCCAAGCTCTCGTCGTCTTTTAAGACCGTCGGGAACTATATACAGAATGTACTCGGCGGAGCTGACATGGGATGAGGTAAGAACCAAGGCTGCTGACATAGCTTTATGGCGACGGCTCGTGATGTCCATATGCTTTAGTTGAGGGAGTCGACATGGACAAATAAATGTATGAAAATTTATACACGCAACAGCACTTTACCCGACTCACACCTGCATCACATCGGAGGAGAATTAATTTGATACTTGATAATGCGCTCATTTAGATTACGATCATTTAGCAACTTGTAAGTCCAGTGGTGTACTCTTTGAACAATTATAGCCACTGCACAAAAGTGTTAATGAGAAAGAGACTGTGAAAGAGATTAGAATCGTTTTCAGGTGGAGATGCAGACAGATTCTCTCATCGAAAATACGAGCAAAAATGATAAATACGTGGTTAAAAAAAAAGTCATTAGTAAATGCTTAGTTTATAATTATCATTACCAACCACAATGTGTATTACGCTGGCATGTATGCGAGTAATTAAGTAAGTAGTGAAAGATATAAATTTATACGATTGCTTTTACGATCACAATTATTGCGACCATTACGGGATCACCCCGGTAGGTACTCATTATTAAAACAGACCGCAGTTGTTGAGTGCAGCCTTCGCTAGCCATTTCCAAAGAACACTTGGAACACCGTTAATGCAAATATTCAGCAAATAATACTTAAAATATGTGTACAATGCTTAAAAATGGTACTAAGACTATTGACTTTTATGCGTGGTATAGATAATTTGGTTCTGATTGAGATAAAAATTAAGACAATTAAAATGGTCGAACATACGCTGCGTGAACTGTGTTAATACAAAGCATAATAACAGAATTTAATAAAAAGATAAGAACAAAAATTGCTAGCATTTCATCATATCATTTCTGCTTCCTAGCTGGAGCTTATGATTGCTATAAAGTTCTGTCACTTTTAATGGTGTTTTCTATGTCCTTTGCTTAGTTCCTAATAGCAGCACAAGAACCTGAATAAAAGGCAGGTATTTTTTATATTCTACTGAAGCATCCGAAGAATGTCTCAACTATTTCCGCCTTCGTTTTTTGACCGCATGTGAGATGTTGTCTTCTTTTTTTCTTCTCTTCTTCTTCTTTCTTTTCACTTTGTCATCCATCACAAAGTCAAACTATCTCACCCTCTGTATTCCAGACCACCTACTTGTTTTATAAATCAGGTATCTGTTTTATATATTTATTGTACGGCTGCATAGGATCGAAACAAAATTTATAAAAATATATGCTCCAGCTTGCAACTAAGTAATAATTACTATACTCAAAAAAATATCATAATGGGTGCCTGTATATAATATGATAATAACAGTTACATCCGGCATATACCTATTCAGCTTATGTGGGTTGCGTCCCTATCTCGACTGCAGTCCTTTAATGGCGAGCCCTGGACGACCAATGGAAGTGGCGGTGGTCAGATATCGATTGGGCAGCTGGGGCGGTCCAGTGTGGGAGGGGCGGGAGGAATCAAGGAAGACTCGTGACATTTTACTACAATTTTGTTGATATATTGTTTGATGAGAAAGATAGACATCATTTTCGATATCGGGTGCAGATTTGAGATTGGTTGGAACCATCAAAGTATCACATATGATCCGTGTATTGAGAATAAGTTATAAACTCGTACATGGGTATTAAAATACTTAAATAATAGAGCTTATTTGATGTGTTGCAGTTATAATATACAGAATTCCCTGTTAAAAGATATTAGTTCTGTATGAGTTTGTAAATAAATTAAAAGTGATGTGAAAGAAACGGTATGTGCAATCTGTGACTATTTGTAGACAAAAATGCGGAAAGAAATGTTGACTCACAATATCGTATTAAATTATTCAATATTTTTATTGCTTGAATATAAGAAGCATTTTTTTTATTGTATAAACCAGCGAATACGTAATTAACATTTCATAATTTTCTGCAAAAATATTCTCTTTTTTTACTATTATCATTTTAAAAATACACTGTTTTATACAATTAAAAAGGAAAAAATAAATAAAGCTATAAACATATAGAAAAAAATATTAGAATTAAGGAAAAAAAACATTTAAAACATTTTCCACAAAAATACAAAAAATATATTATACATTGCAAGCATATATGCAGAATTCAAAAGCTATATGAAAAATGTCTGTTAATTTACTGTCAAATTTTCCTCACTCAGGATAAAAACACCTAGTCATAATAAATAATATGTATTGCTATAATAATAATGTACTTGAAAGGAATTTATTTTAATACTCGTAACACGAAAACGTTTATTAAAAACATAATAAACAGTATTATAATAATTTATAAATTGAAGTATTAATTATAAAAAAAATGCTATAACTTATTCCCAGATATATTTTATACATGCTAAGACATTAAATGATTATTTACGTTTTTTCGTACGAAATTTCAGTTGATGTTGCTATTAATATTTAAATGCATTATTATTAAAAGTATCATTTCACGTCACTCACCGCCTATGGCGAGAGGAAAAGACCTTTGGGAGAAAGAGGGTGTATCTCTAGGAGGGACGCGCAAAAGTAAAGTTCTTTGGGGGGAGCTTGGGTTGGGTTGGGGATCTCCCTCCCCACCCTCGCCAGTTCTAGCGCCAACCCGGGGCAGTCAATTAGATAGCTGCCCACCGCCGGTAATTTAACAATTCAGAACAGCTTCCAGAACTTATCTTACAGTCTCGTCCTATTCTATCTCTTCCGACTGTTTTGCTAAGGAGCACAGCTTAGTGATGCGTTTTAACTCATCAATAAGCTCACAAATTTAGAAATCCTCGAGATCAACAGAGCTAAATTGGACACAACTGTAAATCTAATTAATGACCAAATTATATTTGCTTCTTCCCCTCTTTTGTACCCTATAAAACGTTGATAATGCTCTTTACATTTTTGTTTCAGCTCAAATTTCACCAGACTTTCTAATGCATTCAACAGTATCATCAATTAATTATATTATTACTTAAATATACATATACTATACATAAAATTCTTTTTTTTTTGCAACGCGTCAATCCAAGGACAAAAATAACGGCAGAAGCGGGATGCGAACCGCGGACCTTGGAAACCAACTATGCCCAGGTATTCATACCGCTCAGCGAACTGCGCCATTGCTATGCCCAGACTGACTTGCGTTGAAACTAGTATTTATATCATTGTTATCATCGTACGATAGATGTCGCTATAGTATATATTCAAAGTATGTATATTTTTATTATTATTCTATCAGTCTTCATTTATTCACAAGCTTAATATTATTACTTTCCTGCAGTATATTTTATGTATAGTATATGTATATTTAAGTAATAATAATATTGTAATATAGTCAATGATCTATAAAAGTAGATTAGAATATTGAAATAATAAAATAATATTCTAATAAAAATTAAAAAATTCGTAAAATTAATTATATTTTTACTAAGAATTGTATAGCTTCCCCATCTACTTTTGGATTATCCACCAAAATATTTGTTGCTAAAATTATCTAGAATTCTTACTTAAATGCATTTTGATGTAAATGTTTATTATTTTTTAATGGCCTTTGTAATTATTAATATTATTTTATTGTGACATCAATGAATTCCCTTTTTATATTATACATTAATGATTTCCTAAGCCACAATACCCATCACACAATTCATATCCACCTTTTCCCTCACTCTTTGCTTTATATAGAGGCAACAAACATTTAACTAATTGACTTGAAAATAGCCATCCGACCTGGCTGAAACATGTCGTCAAAAAAATATATGTGGAATAAATTCTAAAAAATCTTTTATTTATATCTCATCAATAAACCTTACTTCTAACCCCGCTCGATGTGAATTTTATCTTTCACCCGCAAAATGACACTATATTGATTTAAATTGGTGGTGTCAAAAGTCGTTCCAAGAGAACACCATCAACAGTGAATCCACATAAAAAATGATAATGTGTAAATATACGGTCAACACTCCATATGCAGCGCTCGAGATACTTAAAAATTGCACCTTTTGATTAACCGTACATGGAGATCTGCAACAAGTCTCCAGACCTTCTTTTTGTCATATGTGCAAAAAAACCTATGGTTTTTGTAGACGGTAGGGCAGTCAAAAAAATGTTGAAAATCTAAATAATATATATATTTCCTCAGTTATAAACGCCCCAAATTATATATTTTTTTTAATGTTTAATATTATTGAAATTAGTAACTCGTAATATGAGAATCAACGCAAGTGTGTATAATTTAATAATTATTTTAGGAGGTGTCAAAGAATCTATGGAATGGTGGTTATCCACAACCTCTGCGGATATTCTCCTTCTGGTGTAAACAGGGGATATCACCCCTCAGGGTTGCGTCTTCGCACTTTGGCAACACCAACAAAGGGTCAGTCGATTAGATGAGCTGATGGCCACCACCAATGGTACAACAATATATTCAAGATTATATATATATTTTTTATATATTCTTAAACGTTTATAAATTATTATTCGACGTTGAAACTGTACGATAATAATAGTACTTAAAGTTTTAAAAAATCAGAAAAAAAAGTTTTATTTCATATTTTCACTATCAAAAATATGCACGCCTCATCTCCAGGCGAAGACATTGAATTTATTTAAAAAATATATATTTACATATAACAATTTCATTATTTATCATGTTTTGAAAATAGATATTTTCAAAGTGACTATTTATCTAATACGAGTATAAAATCTTCTTATTCGTAGTATCAATCCGGTGGATTCGCTTGCAGCAACAAAATCTTTCATCTCGATTTCCACTCCTCTCGATCCTCTGCAATCCTCTTCAGCTCAGCATAATACCTACATCTCATTTCCTCGAACATTTGCTGCCAATACTCCCATCTAGGGCGCCCTCTTAAGTTTCTACCCTCAACCATCCCCTCCACAATGTCGTGAAGAAGACCATCGTGGCGCATGATGTGACCGATCCATCGGGCTCACCTCTCTGAGATGGTTCTTATTAGGTGCCTATCTTTCTTGATTATCCTGAGAACCCCATTGCTCGTGACGTGGTCTCTCCAGGAAATTCCGAGAATTCTTCTGTATGACCACATCTCAAAGGCCTCTAGTCTCTTTTATCACTTTCAATACATATAAATGGTCTTAAACTATTGGGATTCCGATTGTGTTACTTCGTGACAAATTAAGAGGTAAGGGAGTGAAAATGGCAGCCCCAAATCTCTTTAAGAGACGAAGATGCACTTGGCTAAGACTTGTTTTTCGAATTAGCTAACCTAGAAGGTCAATTCAGAACTATGCTTTGAATGCGCTCGGCAGCGCTTCAAGTGGAAAAACTGATATGGGGCGAAACGAAGATCATGGTAATTGACATAAATTTATGACGGCATTTGGTAATAACCATATAATTCATCTAGGAAAGGGAAATGGAATGATGTTAATACATAGAGCATATTCTTACAGCGTGCAATGTCATCATCATCATCAGCCTGTATCCGTCCACTGTTGAACGTAAACCTCCCACATGAGTCTCCATCCTCTTCGATCCTCTGCCTTCCGTATCCAGGTTACTCCCGCTATTATTTTTATGTCGTCAGCCCATCTTGCAAGGGGTCAGCCAATGCTTCGTTTGCCAGTTCTTGGATTCCAATACTTTTCTTCCCCATCAACCGTCGTCTCTTCGACAGATATGTCCTGCCCATTGCCACTTGAGTGTGCCTATTCGTTGGGTAGCATCCACTACTTGAGTTCTTCTGCGTATTTCCTCGTTTCAGATTCTATCTTTTAGCGACACTCCGAGCATGGATCTCTCCATAGCACGCTGGGTGACCTTTGTTTTATGGGTAAGACATGCTGTTAGATTCCACGTCTCTGCGCCATAAGTTAGTACAGGGATGATGCATTGGTTAAACGCCTTAGTTTTAAGACATTGCGGAATGTTCGCTTTAAAAGCGGAATTCTCGCGTGCAATGTAATTCGTACTAATAGACTTTCTTTTAATCGCTGAAACGCACTTTTGCGATTCTTTCCTGCGAATATTTGCATAAAACAGTATTTAAGTACTACATAAACCATTCGGTGCACAAGCTTCAACCAAAAAAACTATGAATTTTCATTTTACAATATTTTTCTGTCTTATAAAAATAAATTGGATACTTTCATACCAGTAACAATGCATAAACGCTTGCGAGTATTTTATACTATGTTATATTTTATACATCCGAGACGCGTAAAGGAATTCTTAAATCGATACCTAGTCGGATTTTTCTGCTCCATAAAACTCTCTTACCTTTTATATTATCGGAATTTCCTTTGGTACATTGAATAATATTGGTCGAAAATTCCACTTTGCATCCTAAGCTTGTCTTTCGGGTGACCCAAAAACCCTTTGTAAAGCTTGTCAAATAAGATTTAGGGTCCGGGCCGCACTCGGACCCTCCACCCTCCGGCCTGACAAGGGTTAACACAAATGGACGTGCCAAGATTTTGGAAGTAAGCAACAAGTAACTAACACCCTCTTATTTATCGTATTATTTGTACATAGTTACGCACATTTTATTTTGCGGTGTCTTAACAGTTCTTGTTGTGATTTTATTTATAAATAACTGACATCAATACAATATGTTTTTCTTTCCAAATTCACTACATGTATACAATATATACTCGTCTGTTCAAAATATGGCCGCTTTAAATTGACGCCAAACAGTTTTATCAGCTGTCATTATCCATGTCTTGCTCTAAATCATCTTTGCACTTGGAGATCGATACATACATAATTCGCGATGGCTTCTAAATCAAGATCTGTAGAAAAAATCATCTTTATTATCTGAGACATCATCCATGAGAACAGGAGATGTGTTCAGCGTTGTTGCCTGAGAGTCCTGAACTGCTGCTTAATTCTGACAGTTTCTTGGTGTTCAAAAAATCATAATTTAAATTAAACAGAATAGAAAGATAATATAAATCGGCCTGTACACATACACCACATTATTATTATTGTACTACTCAGTGAGTGGAGCACCGGATCCCCTCTGGATGGCCACGTGAAGGCGCATTTAGTGCCCCTCCAACCGTGAGTTCCACCTATCCGCCCACACAGCGACCATTGCGTTGGGACTGCCGCGAACGTGCGCCCACAGAGAAGCAACGCCTTCTTATTATGACATGGAAGCCATCCACTGGTGCCTCTGTCAACATGCCTGAGGCATTGCAGTATCGCGGCAGACCCAACAACATTCGGAAGGCTAGTTTTACTGGACCAGGAGTGCACTGTAGACCTTCTAAGTATAGCCAGCCCACAGGCCGCACGTGTAGAAAGATTGACAGAAGGCTTTAAAAAGCGTCAGCTTAACGTTTTTAGTACTACGTGTAAACCTACGAATCAACATATTCCATCGAACCTATATTAAACAACACTGTTCAATTACGTTCGAATACGTCCATCATATGTGTTACGCTTAAAAGTACAGTAAGGACAAGACTTTCTATTATGAAAAAAAAACAGAATGATTATTATTTTAAATAGATATATTTAAATTAACATGATTTTTATCTAGTAGTCGTAAAAATATATTTTTTAGTCATTGTGAATGATCTGGCGAGTTGATGATGATCTTGATCCAGGCCGTGTAGGCAGAAACCCTTGTATGAACATCTGGAGCTCCTCTAGCGCAAGGCAGAGTCCATGATACGATCCCAACCAGTCCATTTTCGTTGAAAACAGAACTTCCAGAATCACCCTGTATAAATAAAAAAGACAACTTGTTAGCAGCTATTAGCCATACTTAAAAATTACAAGAGTCTTCAGCGTATAAGAGAATTCACAGATGATAATATATGTCTCCACCACCGTCTGTCGGTATTATGATGTCTCCTGTATGTGTTATGTACAATTGTACATACTAGGTTTTAAGTATGTACAATTTGATGACATAGCCTTTGCTGACTTGTACCGAAAATTTCGATGTACAATCTTTCGTCTCTTATTTCTGTTCACTTGTCGTACATGCATGTGTCGTCATTTTTTAATGCCGTTAGGAGGACTAATTACATAGATCGCCATTTGCGGCGCTGGGTGTCACCGATCACGGCAACCGGTCAGTTGTGTGCCGACGTGTTTCTAAAGTTTATCGTGAATATATACAGGTATGTGCTTTTGAAAAAGTCTGTGTGTTGTTAATCTGCTCCTCAACATGAAACCACGCAATTCAATAACTAACTAAGAGAGGAGGATGTCAAATTGTAAATACTTAAAACCATATTCTCCCGTTGCTACATAATATCGATTGAAAAAAGCTCACGTGAATTCTAAAAGTAACATAAAATTGAAATACCCATATACCATTTATTTGAACTTCTGGTGGTGTAGAAAGGACATGGAAGACATCTTCAAGAGTTGATGTTTGGCGTAAGAAACGTTGGTTTACGGGATATAATGTAAGTTCATTGATCATACCGAGCAAGGTGCTTCGTCTTCAGAATGGAAGGTACAGATTTCTCCGCGAGACACAAGAGGATAGCTTGGGATGCCAATGGCGGCCTGGTCGCGCATCTCAGTGCACTCTTCGTGCCCCAAAGAGGGCATCGATAACTTCTTCAATACGTCGGAATAAGAAGCGTTAGGGAACTGAAAATAAAAAAGATTTTTATTAAATCATTGCATTGTCTTATTACCTTTTTTGTTATTAATCCTTTCGCATCGATTGTCGGCATATGCCCTCAAAGATTCCCGACCGTTGATATCGGTTGACGTGATATATCGTTTTGCTACTTTCAGTACTCATTGTGACATCTACGGTAGGAACATGGAACTGCAGTCATTCCCTTTATCCACCTACATGTATTCTTTACAGGAATCTGTATAGCATGTAAAAAAATACCGTTAGGTTTCGTCACAGGAGCGATTTTTCTGTTAACCACATGTGTCAATACCACCACATGTATGAAGTTATATAATGAACGTTTGTTAAATAGAATAGTTTTTTATGTATCATCTGATAGCTTAAGAATACAAGAACCAATGTGATATATGAAAATAGGTCTCATAAGTACATTTATGCTTCAAATACTACTTTTAAGCAAAAAAAATGGTTTGAAAAATTCACGCCGTATTGACAGTAATTTGTGTATTCCACCAAGCCATAAGGAAAGGGTTAAGTAGAAAAAGGTTCAAACAGCTATTAAAATCTAACGATCGTTTTTTGTAAGTATCTCATCAACATAACCACCATTACCTTATCCGCTCGCTTAACTGGAGCATATGACTATCACGAACTGCTACCACAAAGCTTTGTCGGCCGACATAGTCTTCGTTTCATCCTATATAATCTTTGCCTTTCACAGATCCGGCGAGTACATTATATGTATAGTTTCCAAAGACCTTCCAGGACGCGGCGAGCCCAGGGATTTGAAGAAAATAAAGCTGTAATTAATGCTATCCTGTGTTTCATTATGTCCCAACCAGGTTCATCTTCGTCTCTTGACCAAATGTAGTATGGAATGCTGCCTTGTCCGCTGTCTCACCACGTTATTCTTCACAAATTCAAAACAACGTACCCCTAGTATTCTACGCAGACATTAATTTCTAAAACACATTATACAGCTGCATTGGTTCACAGTGAGACGCCAAGACTGGTGCTAAATAGACGGCACTAATTATGTACATTATATCAACTTTACATATAATATTTTCTGCAGGGATCCGTGAGGCAGAGCTAACAAGAGATAAAGCGAGAATCATGGCAGTTAACAGAACTTCATAGCGGTAGTTCGTGACGACCTTGACCGATGCTTCAGCTAGGAAAGCGGACATGGAAATAGTGATGACGATTTGTCATTCAAATGTTGATATTATTATTAGCTCACCATAGTATATCCCCACCCGACTATTGTCAGCATCTCTCCATGACCGATGACCGCTTCATTTAAGGGTATAGGTCTGATCATTGCGTTGAGAAGCAACTTGTCCACCAAGTGGAAGATGCAGAGGTCGTTCTTCAGGGCAGCCTGGTTGTAGGCGGGGTGTGTAAAGTTGGCCTTCACCCCGGTCAAGAATCCACCCTGTGTCACGTCAGTGGTCCCCGAAAGAATTTCCAACGAACTGAAATAAACACAATTCATTTTATAAATTTGTTTGTCACATTTCAAGCCCAATATATTATAGACTTACTAGTATTTCTGGGTGTTCAATACACAGTAATCAACTATCTGGTACGACAGCTGTAGTCTATGCAATTTCGCGGACTCTTGTTCTGGAGGCTCTCGGAAAACATCTATATTCCCATGTGGACCCCCGGGTATACAAGTGTTCTGGGACAAGGCATAGACAACCTGAGCTTTCAAAACAGTGAAACGACAGTCTGTGGTGTACATATGCTCCAAATACGGAGCGGATATAGGTAAAAAGAAAAGTAGTGCTACCCGCCTTCGTTCAGACATTATTTCACTGCGACAAAAGTATACAAAAATTTCAATTAATTATTCGAATTGAACTGTAGTAAATTAGAATGCTTTCTAAAATATTTTTATTTTTCTATCATACCTACCAGCAATATACACAAACAAATTAGTAAGCAAACAAACTCCATTTTAGTTCTATATTATATATAATATATCACTCTTCATGGATTTAACTGGGCTAGGAATACCTTCATAGGCAATAGTGGTGTAAAAATAATAATTTATATTATTGAAGTCACTAAATAACTATATTTTAGTTTTGTTTTTGTACGTATTTAACCATTTTGTTTTAATGGCTGAAAACTTTTAATGCTGCATAATGTAAATTATGCAAAATAATGAAAAATGAAGTAAATTATACATTTCAGTAATTTTGTTTTTAAAAAAAGCCTTCAGAAGTTATAAAGAGACTAAGTAATAAATAATGTAGGCAATAAGATGAAATCATATAATAATTATTGGGTTAGAAGTACAAATGTACGAGCGTCGGCGTTGAGGTACAAAAATGAACAAGGTACAGGTGTATGTTACTGTACTGTATGTTAAATTCGTCGTTCGAACCCCCGCGTCTGATTTTTAATTTCACCAATTTATGAAGGAAATAAAAGCCATATTAAATAGTTTTTTCTGTAAATTTTCATATGCATTACTTCTTGAACTGGGTTATGTTTTATAATATGCTTACTCCGAGAGTTTTCCACCTCCATTTCCATCAGGAATGTAGACGACATCCACGCAGTGTCCGGCGGTGATGACAAACTCCGGGGTCAGCAAGGAGCCTCCGCAGAAGTGACTGCGGATGAGCGTTCCCGCCCTCACGGAAACCGCCCACGGAGCCAGGCCAGGGGGTGCCAATTCCCCGCCTACTATGCGATTCCTCGGCACCAACTCTCCTAAAAAAAGATTTAAAAGGTAACCCAACTATGATCTATCTTCCATCTAACGTTACTTAAAAGACAATGTCCCAACATGGTGTAAGTCTATTACCGATGTTTTAATTGCTATGATTTGAATGAAAGGAATCGGATAATTAGTGCAATGCATCATTTTTTTATATCAGTGATTGATCGAAAATATTCACAATGAATTGTATATGTATTTAACTTCAACGATCTTAAATTCCAATATATTTTGATGTGAGGAATTACCATGTAAGGAATTGAACACCACAGCCTTCTATCTTACAGTCACTCGAAAAACAATATACCAATCTGATCAATTAAATTTATTTGTTCTTCTAATTGTTATTATAGGTTTAGCCGCCCCTCAGGATGAAATTGGCCTGGCATCGGGAGAGTCGGGCTAGTCATCCGAATTCCTTACATATCCGATTAACAAATTACCCAAAGAATATGCTCCTGAAAGTCTTCGGAGATCGTACATATAATTTACTAAATGGAATTCCACGAGAGCTTACAAATGATGAGGCAAGAACCAAGAAAACTTATAAAACCCATTTACCCCAATAGCTGCTCCTCCCAGAACCTTATATTGGCCAAACAAAAACAAATAAGCAAACAATGTTGCCAGATAATAGTTATCCATTCAAAATTTCTGGTACAAAAAAAAGAAAAAGAAAAATATCAAGACATTGCAAAATGATTTTACAAACTAAATTTTTTCAATATAAAATGTATATGTAATGTAAACTCGGAGTAACCGAACTTAGCCGAGCAAGCCCTACTTTTACGCACTCACATTTAGTATTCGTATCACTGAAAAGTCCTGAAATATTTCCAAAATTACTGTGACATTAAGACTTGATAATAAAAAAAATGTATATTTTATAATTTATACATTTAAAATAACTTACCCGTGCTACAAACCACGAGGGTTACGAAAATCACTGCAATACCAAACGCCATTGAAACAGTTTAAGGAACGACTAATTATTATTTTGGTCGCAAATATTATATATAATTTAGATTTGTTTTCAATGGAACAGTATTGGTCAAGATTAAAATCTCTTACATTATCAATGTCCATTCAATTCACTTGATAATGTTATATTAATCTTATCAAACCCCGGTTTTTTTTTAAATATCGTTGTTAAATAATGTATAATCAAAGTATTTCAATCGTTTAATAAAAACAAACATTATCAATACATTAATAATTAAATATACATATACTATACATAAAATTCTTTTTTCAACGCGTTAATCCAAACACAAAAATAACGGCAGAAGCGGGATGCGAACCGCGGACCTTGGAAACCAACTATGCCCAGGTATTCATACCGCTCAGCCGACTGAGCTATTACTGTGCCTGGACCGACTCACGTTGAAACTAGTATTCATGTCATTGTTATCATCGTATGATAGATGTCGCTATAGTATATATTCAAATTATGTATATTTTTATTTTTTATTATTAAATCAGTCTTCATTTATTCACAAGCTTAATATTATTACTTTCCGACTTAAAATAATATTCTAATAAAAATTTAAAAAATCCATATTATCAATACAATATTCATTCTTATCTATTAACATACAAATTTATTTAAAATTAAAAGTTTTGTTTCAATACTCTATAATACTCGTATACAACTATTTTCTAATATTATTTATTTTTTCTAGAATAGTCACGAACAAAATTAAACTTAAAGTAGTAAATTAATTGACATATTTTTTATTAGTTACTTATATGGAATAGGTTAGTATTATGGCACAAAAATAAATTGAAATAAGTTAGTTAATTAATATGTTGTATTGAAGATGAATGTTGTGTTAAGCCACTTTTAAAGCTAAATAGTGTCCTTAGGAGCGACGGACTAATCATTAGATCACCTTAAAATGTATGATTAAAAAATCGTTGACGTTTCTTCGAGTCCCATGACTTCTATACAAGAGGTCGTCAGAAACTATATACTCGTATGATCCCAGGTGAATCTTCAAATGCAGCGATGTCTTGGAACAAAACATGGACAATGGCAACTGACAGAAGATATTTTTTTAGATATGGAACGAAAATGTCAATAAAAAAACTTTGTTTTTACTTGTTGTTTGGATAAGGATTTCTTGGAGAAAGCAAAGCAAACAAAGATGAGTTAATTTTATTTTTAATTTCAAATTTTATATTTATTATTACACTCATTATCACCACATTTTAAATTGTCAATGATTGTAAAATATATATGCATAAGTTAATAAGTGTTGTTCTTAGGCAGTGATGATGGGTTTGATCCAGTCCACATAAGCAGAGACCCTGGTGAAGACATCAGGAGCACCCTTGGCACAAGGTAGTCCCCAAGAGACTATGCCCACCAGTCCACCATCATTGAAGAGAGCACTTCCAGAATCACCCTAGAACAGAAATATTCATTTATGAATATTGGAATAAGTCAAATAATATGTAATTAATTAAAATATCGAAGAGGATGGAGACTCATGCGAGAGGTCTACGTTCAATAGTGGACGGACACAAGGTGATGATGATTTTATTTCCATACCTGGCACATGGCTTGTCCCACCGAATGGAAGGTGCAGAGCTCTCCCTGAGAGATGTCAGGATATACTCCAGGGTAATTTGCTGCAGCCTCATCTCGCATGGCTACGCACTCCTCGTGGCCCAGTGTTGGCGTTTTCAGGTACTTCAGGTTACTGAAGGCAGAACCACCAGGATACTTCAAACAAAAAAGAAATCAAACATCGATTATATGTTACCCGTGTTTTGCCCATCTATAAACTATGAATTATGTGGAACTTATGTAATAACTGATAAAATAGGTATTTTGAAACCTTAAATATATTCCTGGCCTATATATTCTACATACAATCTTCGTGTAAATATTACAAAATATTAAGTGATAAATAAATTTATTTTGAATTATTTAACTAACCTTAGTGAGACCCCAGCCCACTGCGGTGAGTTCCACGTCATTACCAATGACGGCTTCATTAAGAGGGATGGGCTGTGTCATTGCGTTTAGTTCCAAAGCTTCATTGAGTAAGAAGATTCCCACGTCATTTTTCATCTTCACCTTGTCCCAGGATGGGATGGTGTAGTTGACCTTCACAGTGGACTTAACCCCTCCGTCGTTCGTGTTTATGGTTCCGGAAAGAACTTGCAAAGAGCTAAAAAGATTGTTATTTAGTATTAATACTTCTTTATTAAAAAAGTTATTAATAACACATTGCTTGAACGTAAAAATATATATTATTTGAAATTTTTATTTGTAAAATCCTTCAATTCACTATAAAGATTAGTCTCTATGAAAATTATTTGTGCCTTATTTGGGTATAACATGTGAGTTTTTTTGCTGGAAAAATAGCTGTCTATCAACCAAAAAAGCATTTCAAACGACAAAACCATTCGACATAGATGGATATTATCTAAAAGATTAGGTTAGGTTAGGTTTACCTGGTGTTATGTAAAAACAGAAAATTAAGTAAGATTTCGATATACTCGTGTTTAATTTTAAATATATTAAAAGTATTATAAGGTTAATAATTCTACCTTGTATTAATATAAAAACGTTGAGCAACTGTTACATACAGAAAGATCGTAGTTTTGCATACATTACTAAAGTTGTCTTTTAATTGCAAATAATTACTGCTAGCGAAAGACTGGTCACGTTAAAACAAGATGAACTCATTAATAAATAGTTTATTAACAGCAACAAAATTTAGCACAACGTCTACTCCGCCTGATCATTTTAAGTCCTCTTCAGTTCAGTTTATGATACGGCTATGCTGCATAACAGGAGATTCGCTGTGGATTTTCAAGGGAAAACCAGCTGATGGCGTAACCAAAAGAACGGCTTACCACAAGGCAGTGTACTTGCTCCCATACTATTCAACATCTATACCAACGACCAACCCACCCCCAAAGACACACAGTCTTTTATATATGCGGATGACCTAGGTTCTGAAGCGCAAGCAGCAACGTTTGAAAAAGTTGAGGACATCCTAAGCCAGGGACTCAACGCGATGTCCCACTACTACGAGACCAACCAACTCAAACCTAACCCATCAAAGACACAATTCTGCTGTTTCCACCTTAGAAACAGGGAAGCTAACAGAAAGCTTCGTGTCACGTGGGAAGGTAGAGTACTGGAACATAGCGATCATCCAAAATACCTCGGAGTCACTCTAGATCGCACCCTCACCTTCAGGCGTCATTGCAGCAACACCAAACAGAAAGTTGCAACAAGGAACAACCTCATCCGCAAGCTGACCAACACTCACTGGGGAGCCCAACCACCCCTTCTTCGTACCTCAGCTTTAGCACTTTGTTTCTCAGCCGGAGAATATGCGGCACCAGTGCGGGGTCGATCAGCCCACTGTAACTAAGTGGATACTACCCTGAATGATGCATGCAGAGTCGTCACAGGCTGCCTCAAACCAACACCCATTTCTTAACTATACCCCTTGGCTGGCATCGCATCACCACACATAAGACGCAAAGTCATATGCGCCACAGAAATGCGTAAGGAAATCAACCAACCGTCCCACGGCTTGTATAATCAGATACCCCCAAGACCAAGATTGAAGTCGCGAAGCAGCTTTCTGAAATCCACACAACCTCTCACATCCGGCCTTGAAAATGAGACACTCCAGCTCTGGCAACAAATCGCACCAGAGGATTTCATTACTCCAAAGGAAGGCCTCCCAACTGGCAAGAACCTTGATTGGCGGACCTGGAAATACCTGAACAGATTAAGAACCGGAGTTGGTAGAAAAAAGGACAACCTCGAGCGGTGGGGAATGCTTCGGCAGGGAGAGACACTATTGTGCGACTGTGGAGACCTACAGACCGCCTCACACCTAAGATGCTGCTCCATGTGCCCAACAAGCTGCACATCTCAGGACCTAATGCTGGGCAACACACGAGCTATCGATGTTACCAGATACTGGGAAAATATAATTTGACGTCGCTGACACGAAGAAGAAGAAGTTTATGATACGCAATAAGTACAAATATAACTAACTTTTATTTAAGATGCTTTTTTATAAAACTATTTAACTCATCCAATATTTAAAAAAGGTTAGTTTGTCATAATTTCACTGACGTAAGAGATGTTTCGAAGCACTTATTACAATACTGTTGAGCTTACTTGGAGAGGGATCCTCCGCTGATGATGCCGCTGGAGTAGACAGCGTCCACACAGTGTGCTGCTGAAACCACATACAAGGGAGACAGCAGAGATCCACCACAGAAGTGGCTGCGAATGAGGGTTCCAGCTCTCAAGGACACCGCCCAAGGAGCCAGACCAGCAGGAGCCAGGTCACCGCCCATGATGCGGTTCCTTGTAGGAGGATTACGTTAAGCAGTGGACGGATACAGGCTGATGATGATGATGTTTTCAAAATTAAAATACATGTACATTTGCTTCTACACTTGTAATCACTTATTGTTTGTATCAAAAAATATTGAGGACATTGTTTTCAATTTACAGAGTATTGTTATGAGGCATTGATGATGGTCTTGATCCAATCTATGTAAACAGAGACCCTGGTGAAGACATCAGGAGCACCAGTAGCACAAGGCATCCCCCAGGAAACTATACCCACCAGTCCATCATCATTGAAGAGAGCACTTCCAGAATCACCCTTGAACAAAAAATATCATTGTAGTGTTCATACTTTTAGTCGTCGTTAAACAAGTATTTTCATTTCATATTGATATTTTTTGACTCGCTATAAAGATAATCAATTGATCATTCAAAAGTATTTTCTTCTTACATAGCAAGCGGATTGTCCTTTTGAATGCAAGGTGCACATTTCTCCCAAGGAGATGTCGACAGATGCAGGCTCTAAGACCTCGTCCCACTTGGCCAAGCACTCCTTGTGACCAAGGCTGAACGTCTTCAGGTACTTCAAGTTTGTAGAGATGGATCCACCAGGATACTTAAATAAAGAAATATCAATTAAGATAATTAATCACTAAATTGTACACGTTTTGATCCCCAGCAGAAAAATCTTCAACAATGTATGAAAGTAAATATTTGTTAATATAAAATTATATTTATATAGTTTCACCAAGGATTGTCAGTTTATTACCTTTACGTTAGTATAAACAAATTATGCAGATTAAATAATTATTCAAAAACATATTATGTTAATTATTATAAAAATCAATTAATTCATTAATATATTGAAGTTTATAGCCAGAAAAGTAGTTGGGAGGAGAGGTGTGCTGTTGTAGTACCCAAAGTATATTTAAACGTATGTTGGCAACTTTTAAGAAAATCGTACGATTTGCATGATGCTCTTAAGGACCAAATCAATCAAAATCACAATAATGTGTTACAAAAATTATTTTAATTTAAGTGGTAAAAGTAATTTCAGACTGCTGTCCAATTTTTATTGGAATACATATGTTAGTAAGTAAAAAATATTTAATTTTCATCAATTCAATCACCATTATACAAGAGGACATAAATGAAAGCCTGGCAAATTTTACAGTGCGCTGACTGAATGTGACTGCGGCGTGGAGCAGACCCTGTCTCACCTTCTGGAGTGTGCGCTGTGCCCAAGTAGCTGCACCCAGGAAGACCTCATGATGGCTGGGAGCAATGCCATCGACGTCGCCCACTTCTGGGCAGACAGGATCTAATCCTGATGTTTCCGACACGATTATATATATACCATTATATTGTTAGTTGGAACTAGTTTACGTTGATAAATTAATATTTATTTTAAATGATCACACTTACATGTGTGCGACCCCAGCCCACTACAGTGACTTCCACGCCGTTGCCAATGACGGCTTCATTGAGGGGGATTGGCCGCGTCATTGCATTCAGCTCCAGGGCCTCATTTAGTTGCACGATGCCCACGTCATTCTTCGCATTTACACTATCCCAGGAGGGGATGATGAACATGGACTTAACGGTGGACCTAACGCCGCCGTCGTTCACATTTAACGTCCCGGATAGAACAGACAGATATCTACAAAAAATATTATTTAACACTTCAATCTTCAAGTTTATCCTCTTTGATAGTCCAGACTGCCCAAGTCGTAGCCTCTGGAGGACGCTGAACACGTTCTGTGGCATTGCCCAATATTATATTTAAGTAGGTAAAGACTGTTTAGCGAAATCCAATAGAAGCCTGGACCGGTTGTATATGTTGACTTCATCGCTACGGAGTCCAATTACCATACCTTTTCTGTATACGCGGCGACCTTCGGCGAAAAAAGTAAAAAGTCCAAATTTTAACGTCTGAACTACTAACTTTTACACCCACGTTTTGCGATGCTCACCAAAGCCCTTTACTTCTATAACGAGAAAGTACTCTGAAAATAATTCCTCCGTAAGTGCTTCCAGAACGCAGGTGCAAGGCGACCGGCCCGAGGGCTTTATACTAAAATATTATCACTTATAGTTCGGAATTTCATCATCAGCATGTGTCCGTCCACTTTTGAACGTAAGCCACCCTCATGAGTCTCTCTCCTTTTTTATCCTCCGCTCTCCACATCCAGATTAACAACCGCTATTTTTCTGATGTCGTCTGGCAGGACATACGAGTATCTCCTTACGCTCCTAAGTTTTAAGACATTGGGGAATTGTTTTAATATAAATGTGCCTTAATTTAGCAAATGCTGCTCATCCCAGTTGTATTTTTAGCAGTAGATTTCTTTCAAAAAAATATTTCGTTCTATTTGGATTTCTTGCCCCAGACAAGTATATTCACAAGTATAGAAAACTCAATATAATTATGTTGTGGCAATACAACGGTAACGAAACGCGCCAATGCTCTTCTGCCAACGGACCGCAATCACGCTACAAACCTCGAGATAAAGGAAATTTTTATCTTTGTTTATTTTGATTTCATTAAAGATATTTCAAATTAATGATTCCAAAACTATTGTACTTACTTATAGAAATATGAAGTAGATTGCACATTATCTATGCAGTGTGCGGCGGTGACCACATGCGTGGGAGACAGAAGAGATCCTCCGCAGATATGGGAGTGGTCATCTATACCAGCTTGTATGGAAACTGCCCATGGAGCAAGACCAGCTGGCGCCAGGGCTCCGCCTACTATACGGTTCCCCGTGAGCAAATGTCCTAGAATTATCATCGTTTAATATCTCGTAGTAAACCAATACCACATATAAACACGCGTGTTCAAAGCAAAGAATAAAAACAAAACGAAACGAAAAGATATATTAGATGTAAAAAAAAAACATAATTCTTACTTACCGGCGCTGGTACGAGTACAAACGACTAATGCCAGGAATACCACTGCAAAACATGCTGACATATTCACGGTTTTTTTAAGCCTTTGTAAAAAATATATGTTTTTATTGTATTCTGAATTTGCAATCAGCTTAAGTTTTATAGTTAAAATATTTTATGTACGACTACTAGCACTCAATATAATAGATTCTCAGTGAATGGACAGCAACCAATTAGAAAATCGGTTTTGTTGTGTTTTATACAGTTATTTTTATTGCCTAATAAAAGCAACACATGATAACGTGTTTTGCATTACAAATTAATTTTTTAATTTATATTGTCAATAAACGGAATAGTTAGGAAGGTACTTAACAAGATAGCTTATCAAGGAAAATAATAAATTATATATTTAATGAAGTCTGTCTATATTTATTACTTAAAGTTATAATTGAAAAATAAATATGAAATATTTATAACAAATGGTTCCGCCGCATTTCTTCACCAGACAATTAGCTCAACGACTCATCGTTAAATACGTGGGGCACACTGGGCGTCTGGTCCACGGGACATTTTGTCTCCGGAAAACTGGTGCACTGGATGTCTCGCCAACGTAACCTATTCTAAGTTATTTCGTTAACGAGACCTATGAATCTCTGGATTCAACGATCACTGGACAAATCCTTAAGTTAGGTTAGGTTAGCGAGACAGCCACTGCATCAGTTGTCCTTGGACTAAATGCTCCGTGCACCAGACGTCCAGTCGCCCCACGTCGTTGCCCATGAGTCTGGGAACAAATTGTTTGGGGACAATAGGACGTGACACCATTAATACTAGTTTTTAGTTTAAGAGGCAAATATTGCTATCGTTGAAATTTCTTTGATGGATATGTTTTAATGCCTAATTAAAAAAAAAGTGTAGTTTTCGTTTAACATACGCACAAAAATGCGTATAATTTTAATTACATGTCTCAAATCATATGATACTTCTAAAAATATGGCCATAAGATCAGGTACGAGTATTTATAGAATACCTATAGAATTCAACAAGATACCTATAGATTTCCGCAAAGAATAAATAATTTGAAATAACACGGGAGCTTTTGTATTTTCATATTTTTCCCCATTCGTGTGTCCTCGATATAAACGCAAAAAATAAAAGGACAGGTTGTTAAATACGGCCATGATGCTACATAATATTTTTTGCACATTATTGTAATACCGCCCAGACGATTCCGCCAGCGGTAGGTATCAGATATTGTGGGTATCCGCTGTAGTAATGCGACCATAAAATCGACATGTATTCGAACATAACATTATGAATTCGCAATAACGCAATATTGTATTTTCAAATAAAAATGTTGATAGGGCCGTATTATTTTAGGGTGAGAATGCTCGAATTATTCACTCCTTTGTTTCCCAAACGTTTCTCGGCGCCCAAAAATTAATAAAAAACACAAGCTTGCATTCATATATTATATTACTTTATTTCGAGTGTCAAGTTGACTGTAAAATATAGGTTTATTTAGCAGTTATTCGGTAATGTAATTAAGAACTCATATGGAATAAAACAAACAAAAACAACAAACAGAACAAAAGAAAAAATGCTAAAATAAAAGCTGAACGTACGAAAATATTTGAAATATTCTGTTTTTGGACAAATAGAGTCTGCATTAAATCAGTTAAAACAAGGCAGAAAAAGAACTGACAGAAAAATGTTAAGTTATTATTGAGTTTATAACTAAATTGTAATAGATGTAAGATATCTGGATAATCCTGGATAATTAATCAGCAATAACTATGACGTGCAATGTAGTAGGTATGCTAATAATTAGAAATTTTTGATAAATGTGATAAATATTTTGAAATAAGTAAGCAATTGATTTCCAAACATATTTTATAAAGCACTCATTAATATTTAAAGGGCTTGTTAAATGAAATTAATGAATTGCAAAATTACTTAGCTGCTACTACAGCATTATACAAACGAAACCTTATCTATAGTTTCATTTAATTTCTATGAGTATAATATAATAGTATTTTCAAATGTTGCAGTTTAATTGTTTGTCATGGCAACACTGCGTTCCAAATTAAATGAAGCAATAAAAATGAGAATATTTTTTGTAATACTGCGTCTCAATTTCAGCAATTTTTTTAACTCGCTTGTATGAAAAAATATTTTGAAATATAAGGTTTGTTTAAGTTACTTTTTAAATTTAGTTAAACTATAATTGTAATATATATTTGTTCACATTTATTAAAATTAAAGCAACATTTTCTATTTATTATGAACTTGATACCAATTTTATTCAAGAAAATTAAGTATGATCAATAATTATTTAAAAATTTATACATTAAATCTGAATGTAGGTATAAGCTCTTAGTTATTAGGGGTAAACATATATAACATTAAAAATGTAATAAAATCAATTACTTAAATAAATACTATTGGATAGTGCTGTATCTTCTTAAGTACGTATCGTAATATATATTTTTATAATATTTATTTCATCAAAGTTTTAGATCATATGTATAAAAACGCGCACACGTGGCGTTATTATTCCAAGGCGTGCATAATATATAATTTAAAAATAAAAGGCGCGGACAGTTTGAATACCAACATTTAAAATCCCCATATAACCAGAAATGCGATGCGATTTTTGAGTTTCGTATAGAAATGACACGCCATTTGAATATCGAATGATGTTATCATGGCGGCACCTGCCGGGGGCAGCTCCGCCGGTAAACATCAAATCTGTATTACCGACGCAATTCCGCTCGGCAAATGGGATGTTATAAAAGTAACCAGTGGTTATGTAAAGGCAAGTCATTAGCCGAGTAATGGCATCTGGTAAACCAACAACCGGAGGATCCTGCAAATCAATGTGCGAGTACCCATACAAAGTAATTCCTTGCGAACGCAACTATGTCGCTCTGAATTTTCTAAAATGAAAAATATTTTACCGATAGGTAAACTCTGTATGAGAATATAACGTGTGAAGATGAATGGTATATAAATAACTTTATAAATATGTAAATTATTTTTTTTAAAAATTAAAAATGTTCCAATACGTGATTTTTTTTTAATAAAAACAGAATTTGTGTTATTTTATTTATATTGCATCAATAATTTATTATAAGCTTTACATATACTTACCGTGGATGAATTTTACTGACCATAAATCAATTAAATAGGTTCATTTAACAAATTTATTTATTATCAGACCATTTGTGTTTTTATTATTTAGCAATATTCCTCCTTTTTAACATAAATAAATACATGTATATATTAACACGCATTTATTTCTGTCTATTTGGTACGATATTTTCATGATTTTCTGATGAGGTCGAAACATATAACTGGATTACAATTACATATACAGTGGTGCCTCGCATAACGAACGCCTCGCACAGCGAACGCTGCACACAACGAACTTCCTTTTCGTTCATTTCACGATTCATACAACGAACTTCGCTTCACACAACGAACTTCGCTTCACACAACGAAGTCGCCCACTTCACACGATCACTGCCGATTTATTGCATCCTTCCGCGCAGGCAGTCGTTAGTCACTGAGCAGTACGCTTAACTTACGCACGTGTCGCAGCAATCGTTCATCATTACAACGAAGTCGCCCGATCTTCTACGATCACTGCCGATTAATTGCATCCTCCCGCGCAGGCAGTCGTTAGACTCGTTAGTCACTGCGTAGTACGCTTAACTTACGCACGTATCGCAGCAATCGTTCTTCATTACGAATTAAATCGCACACGTATCACGGCAGTCGTCCTTTTAAGATAAACTCAACATTTTTTTTATTTAGCCAGCAGGGGGTGGTTTTTTAGATTTAAGAAAAGGTATGGAATCCACAGCGTTCATATGCATGGTGAGGCTGGCAGTGCTGATAAAAAAGAAGCAGAAAAGTTCTCTATTAATTTTCAAAAATTTATTATGGATGAAGGATACTGCCCACAACAAGTGTTCAATGCCGATGAAACGGGTCTTTTCTGGAAAAGAATGCCGAGCAGAACCTTCATTACAAAAGAAGAGAAGAAATTGCCAGGACACAAAGCCATGAAGGACAGACTTACCCTTATGATTTCGTCTAATGCCAGCGGAGACCTCAAGATCAAACCTCTATTGGTTTATCACTCTGAAAATCCAAGAATTTTTAAGAAAAATAACGTTATTAAGTCCAAATTGCCCGTCCATTGAGAACATGACTGACATCAAGAACATCCTGGTCAAATGGAAAGCAGTTCAGGAGTTTACCAATGCCCACTATCCGGATTCCGCTGAAGCAAACAGGATCAACGACCTGTACTCCGATACTCTTGTCCGTTATTTCCGGCAGATGTTGAAGAAAAGAGAGAAACAAACGACTTTGGACAGGTTTTTCACTGCACCATCGGCCAAAAAGCGGAAAATGGATGAAGATGTGCAAGATTCGATTATTTCTTAAAATTAAAAATGTGTGTTTTTTCATTATGTTTTTAGATGTATCTAAATAAAAATAATAACAAAAAATTTATCTTTTTTTATGTCATCTTACCATATTTTATGCTACAGAACGAATTTTTTTTTAACATGTATTGTTATGGGAAAACGCGTTTCACATAACGAACTTTTCGCATAACGAACTTGCTCCTGGAACGAATTAAGTTCGTTGTGTGAGGCACCACTGTATATAATATATACAATAGTTAAAAAAGATAAATTAATTATTCAATGATAAAAATATGTTTTATTTTTGATGTTTTGAAATTTATCAGCTGTAAAAACCAGAATGTAAATAAAAACATATTTTCAATCATTTTAAATCATAAATAAAACGTTTATTACATAGATTATCGTACCTTAGCTCAAATTAAATAATATTTTATTCATCATAAGTCTTAAAATACATTTATTATAATTATTTATCTGTATTTATTCGCTTTTAGTTCGAAGCATAAGGTTACTAGTTCAATTCGATTCGTATGTTGTATCGTATAGGACAAGTATTTGCACAACTAATATTCGTAAAAGTATGCAAACAAACGGGTTCAACAAATTTAATATAATTTATCACATTTCAATGCTAGAAAATCATTAAAAGGTACCAAGAGAAATGGGTGAGTACCTACATAATACAATTTTGAATTATTCAAATAGTTCCATGGGCACCGTCACCTTCAATATTTATATGTCTGTGTTTCTTTGAAAAGTAAATACTGGCAAATAAAATGATAATCGTAGAAATTTAACGTTATTTTTCATGTTGAGCGATGTGGTGTATTTGGTTGCGCGCCCAGATGTAGGCAAGCCGCCTTACTCGGGGGGAACCACTACACTTCGTAAGTGGAAAGATTTTTCACCTCGACTGGCTTCAATGAAGGAAGAAAAAAAAAGTAAATTTAACACAAGCTCGTGCAAGATTCGATACACTCACGCTAGGTGGAAATGGGCCGCACTTATAAAAATAAACATTAAATTTGTTATTATACGAGTATATAACTAGCTAACCTGGCGAACATCTATGTAATATTTAAAACATATTTCAAAGTGAATGCTGAAAATTTAACTTACATTTTATTTGATGTGGTATGTATCTTCTTTTTTCAGCAATAATATCAGCAATCGCAATAAAATAAATATTGAAATTTCTTTGAACATACCTACCCATTTTCGTGTTTTATTTTTTCTGTTCTATATTATATTATACCTATAAACATTATACCAATTAAAATTTCAATTCAAAATTAGTTCGATAATAAAACAATAATTTTTTTCAATACAAATGTCGCGTACTTTTCGGATTTACTTAATTTTTTAGCAATTTTTTGTGGCGTGTGAGATATTGATAATTTACTATAATTTGCTCTAGTAAAAATATAATGAAAGACTCGTATTTTTGTGCGGGATCATTTGTGCCTTTATAATCTGACAACTGTGAGATAGAAAAATCTAGAGCTCCTGCTAAAATCTGGTAAGAACCTAACAATTTGATAATTTTTTATTTATATTAATATAAGACTCGTTTCTAATAAATAACATGATAAGAGTATGTAGGTGAAAACATTACATAAAACACATTAATCCATAAAAATCAAACATCATTTTTAGATCATTGATCTGCATACGATATATAGTACAACAAATACCAAAATATTGAATAACAATTACTATTTTTAATTAAACTGTGAACAATGCAATGACGGTTAGTTTTTTATGTAAACACATACAGGAGAATACCGACAGATGGTAATAGTGATTCTGAAATCTCATCTGTAGAATTCTATAACGATTACCATGCTGCATACGACTAAGCGCTGCATGTGGAGTGTTGATCCGCCAACGTCATAGACTAAATTCACGTCACTACAGCCCTACATTCACGCATCATGCTTATTATTACAGGAATTTACTATGAATGGGTGGTATTCACGGGACAACTTTCATCTACCTCCAATTTTGATTAAGAGTCTAAGTCTGGGATTTTACGGGTGAGGGATCAAATTCACATCAATCGGGGGTAATCTTAAGCTCAGAAATCGATTAAAAACATATATTTTTTATCACCGTCGGGGATCCATCCCACGACCTTTGGCTTGCCAAGCAAACGCTTTAACCACAAATATATAATATTGTATTTAAAAATAAATATTCGATATAACCTAACATCAATCTGCATGCGATCATGAATAAGTGTCGCCTAAGATTTCATGGAAATAAAAAAGTAATTTTACTTGCAAATTTCAAATTCTACGATATTGTAAATAACTTCTTAGGTTTAAATAACTTCTTAGGTTTTCACGGCCAGATTTGATGTTGTGGCTTTTGGGTTGAGCCGTGTGTGGTGAACTTTTTTCAACCAATATTTCGACCGCCATTGCAGGGGTCTTCTTGAGGATATTGTGTGTGCGAGTATTTTTTTTTCGCGTAATGTCAAAGGTTTCGAATCGTCGTTTTACTTTTCTCTATTTATTAGAGGATAATTATCCGATATGATGGTTGTTGTATATAGCATGCATCTTATAAATATACTTTATATTTATTACCAACTAAATTTTCCCAATTCAGCCCATCGGTTTTGTACAAGGCTTAGACGTTGAAAAATAGCATGCATTAGCCGACCTGAGTTCAGCAAAATATTGATGCCACATGACAAAACGTTTTGCTCTTGCGTGGGCGGCCCCCGCCCCCTTGCCCGCCCATCTTCCCGCCCACAAACGGTGGTCGCCTACAATTTCAAATCCGGAAAGAAAAAAATGAAATAACATCCTTTTTAAACATGTATACTTTTTAAGTGCTTATTACAAATTACAAATACAAAAAAAAATACCACTCTAAGTCTTTTGATATTATTTCTTATGATAGTGGTCTCAAGTGAATAAAATCTTTAGAATTTTTGTATTTTTTTATAACTTTTATTAAAAAAAAATCCGAAATAAAAGTGTATAGTTAATTGAGTAATAAATAGTGAAAAGACAAATAACCCTAGGTATTATTTTAAATAGAATATACTACAAGAGATTACCCTCGCTTTAATGATAAAATATGTATTTCATATAACTCCGCAATTCCACATAATCCGACAATACTTATATCCTAAGGGCCCAATTATTATTCATAAAATCTAGTATTTTATTTTCAAAGATCATGTACATTTCCTATTTGTATTTTCCTACACAACTGCGTACTACGATTATATTTAAAAATAATATTTAGTTCATTTTTCTTCTTTTTATATATATACAATATATAGGTATGTACATTCAATGACAATTCAGTATAAAGTAATAGCATAGTATAATAGCAAAAAATCAGTATGTTGCGGAAACCATATATGTTCCTTGGTAGATCTTCAAGTGCAGAAATGTCTTGGGACACGACATTGAATTGAAACTGACAGCTGAGTGGTGGCAATTAGTAGCTAGTACAGTTCCAAATATGAATCGGATATAGAAAAAATATATTAAAACAGATCAATAATGTTCCATCCACTTTACTCCTTATATTTGACCACCGAACCTTCCATCAAAGACGTAGTGAGGCAATTTTTAGATCAAGCATGAATAGTTTCAACACATTGTGTAGTTATTGGCGGAACGGTAGTATAATTATACCTAGAATCCGAGGCATCCTGCATAATCTTTTTGAAAAACTCGAAAAGAGTCTGACAAACTCAATTTTTTTACATGACCAATATAAACGGTTAGAAAATTCTTCTTCATAGTATCAATCTGGTGGTTTGATTTGCAGCAACAAAATCTTGCATGTCGATATCCACTCCTCTCGATCCTCTGCAGTCCTCTTCAGCTCTGCATAAGAGCTACTACTTATATCCTCGAACACTTGCTGCAAATACTCCCGTCTATGGGGCCCTCTACAGTTTCTACCCTCAACCATCCCTTCCACAATGTCGTCAAGAAGACCATCGTGGCGCATCGGGCTCGCCTCTCTGAGATGGTTCTTACTAGGTGCCTATCCTCCTTGATTATGCTGAGAACCTCATTGTTCGTGACGTGTTCTCTCCAGGAAATTCCGAGAATTCTTCTGTATGACATGTATATTAGATAATTAACAAAAAGCAATAAGCACCTACCGACTGCTATCTTACTCTTCATTAGACGCATTCTCTTGAGCGGTCAAAGAACCCCACTTCTCTCACTTACTAAAGCCTATCGATCCTCTGCCACCGAGTCATTGATTATCCTTGCGGGAGTGCTGCCGTTGGATCTGCAAGTGCAGGTGAGCGCCGCTATGTCGTTGCTTAGACGTGGCTTCTCTGCGGAGGTCGGGGGCACTTGTCTCAATCCTCCGCAGGGTAAGATCACGAAAGAAACCGAAAAAGAAGTAAGACTGGCGGCGCTCGCAGCATGGCAGAGCAGATGGTCGACCTCGCTCAAGGGTAGACACACATATTCCTTCTTTCCTTCTGTCCTCGATAGAATGGAGATGCCGTGGCTTATTCCAAACCACTGGACTAGTCAATTCATGACTGGGCACGGCAATTTTAAGGCTGAACTCTTCAAGTTTAGCCTCGTTGATAGTCCAGACTGCCCATGCGGCAGCCCCTTGCAGGACGCTGAACACGTTCTGTGCCATTGTCCAATATTAGATTTAGCGAGGCAAAGGCTCCTTAGCGTAATCCAACAGAAGTCTGGACCGGTTGGATATATCGATCTCATATCTACGGAGCCCAACTACCATGCATTTTCTGTATTCGCGGCGACCTTCGGCGAAGAAGTCTAAAATTGCAAATTTTAACGTCTCGAAATACCGACTGCTATGTTGAGTTTTATTCGATTATGGTAGTAAGTTTGTAGATAGGATGCGTACCTACATTGATCTAAAGTGCCAACTCTGGACCATCCTCACTTAAATTCTATATATTGTCTATATATCAATCATCATACTAAGAGCAACAACGGAACTACAAAACATATTTTATCAATAGGATTAAAAATATATATTTTGGTTTGTGTTTTGTTTTTTTTTCAACTATGTACTCGTACGTTTAATATTTCGGACTTGCAGATGAACTGTCATGCAAGCAGTGAAGATTTTATAAAGATTTTATTTATAATTCGTAGTTTTTACATTACTATTTTATTAATATGGAGTGCCCCAGGTTCGACTTTATCCGCGAAAAAATCTAAAATAAAAATAAGCTTATAAATTTCTTACATTTCAAACATAGTAAATTGTGACGACAAATAAGCGGTAGAGAATATTAAACATTTCCAAAAAATTATAACTACACCCGATGCATTTATAAATAGTCATTGTACGGGTACAAACATAAATAATTTACTCGTAATGTATCGAGAGGCTACCTTTAAATAAAAAACGTTACATTTATGTACACTAGAATGACAATCATAAAAACATTAAAAAAAAAAAATTCATAATCGATCAGAAATGTAAATAGCTGAAGTTGACAGTGAAAATATTGAGGTGCAATGGCTGATACGAGTATGTACATAAAATAATTCCGAAACTAAACCGGTAGCTCCCCCTCGTGGAATCGCTAAAGGTTAGACACCTCGTGTTATTAGACCTTCAGCGATTCCCCATCAAGACGAAAACTGGACCACTCTATTGAAGTCATTGTGTTCAATTGACCCACGGCACGCAGCATCCGGCCGATCTGCGACCTCTAGCCTCTAGCCGGGGGCATTCAATGACCCATTGTCATTCTTTGTGTCAAACGTCTCTATTATTTCGTCAGATTAAATTAGTAAATAAATATTAGGGCAGCGCGTGAATAAAATTATTTTTGGCTTTTCTTTAGAGATCAAAGGTGGCGCACATGATTCTGGATCATTTGAATTTAAATGGTCCACGCTTCATTCACCTTTTCGTTTATCAAATTTAATGTGGGGCGATTTTATGTCATGTATGTGTTATACGTATTATTACAGAACTCCTTTATAATTTTTACATTTCCCTATTCAAAGTAAGAGTTTATATATACTTTATACTGTGTTTTTAAAATTATTTTTCGTAAATTATTAGTAAATAATGAATTTCGGTGAAACTTGAGAAGCGGAAGATTTTTTTTGTTATTTTAAATAATTGAGATCATAAGCATAGATCACTGGTTTTAAATGGACGCCAAGCGGAACACTTCTGCTTCGCGAGAGTATTCTCACACTCCGTAACATAAAAAAATGTATTGAATTTACAACAAATTATTCAAATTTTAAAGATGTATAAGAATAATTTTCTTGCATCTCGTTTTATAATCATCTGCTACGAAAGTCGATTTTATAGTATGTACGTACAAAGCATAAAAATCACATTTCAAAACCATGTCTTTATATGTTAACTTTATAAAAAAATATGACTTTATTCAAGAAAATGTATAAATATTTATTAGATTTTTATGTTTCACATGTTCGCGCTAAACAAGTTATAGCTTGTATGTATATACTCTTTTATGTTAGCCCGGATTCAAGTAATTTATTTTGTATTTAAATAATCAGGGATCAAGCTAATTTTCTTGAAAATACAAAGAATATCTCGCACTTTACATTTTTCCCTTCTCGCGTAATTTTTCAAAAACAGCATATTTCGCACAAGTATCCCATGATGGGTAGCTGTACCGACAGTGGCATTGCCTCGTGATTGCACTGGGCGCCCAGAGGTGTCACTTGCAGTTATTGAAAGCTCCATATTGGTTAGGGGCTCGGGGAATCCCTCCGTCTACAATACCTACTAATACAGGCACAAGGCCCGGCTAACTTATCAACTTCTGCTCCATCCTTTTTGCGCGTTTTGTTTGAATGTATGACAGTAGAAAACCATCCACAATCATTTCTTGGCAAAAAAGCAAAAAGAACTACTATAATTAACACAATTTATTATATATATTTGTTCGTATACACTGTATACAGTATCATATTTATTCAACTACAAATACCATAAAATCCTCTTCTGCTAATATGATAATTCCCAAAATTATCGCGGTCTCATGCATTTGATTTATAACTTAAAAGTAAAAAAAAAAAAAAACATCACTGTTCTTATCAATTTTAAGAATACCTGCTTAACAACATTAAAAAATACCCTCCAGAGGGGTTCTTATGACTTACAACAGAGAAGGTTAAGCACCGCATGTGGAAACGATGGGTTTATATTGTGTAAGTGTGGTGGAAAATCGAGGGGATAGCAAATTAATAATAATATCATTTTCAATGTTTTCATTAAAATAAAATAAAAATACTCACCTATCAATACAATAATTTCTCCCTGCAGTTGTAAATTCTCAGCTGGTATTAAACAATAACATTAATTAATCTTTGAAAATATTTTTTCCATCTATCTGCAAAATAGTTTTTACCTACAAGCAATCCTACATTATATTCATTCTTAATTTAACTGTCTTCTTTTTCTGTAAGGCTCCCAGCTATGACATATTATTACCACATATAACCGTTATCAATGTAATTTCCTAGTTTTGAACAGACAAATTCGGAATTCATATGGCTTTTAGGTTGAGCCAGGTAGTCATAACCTCTGCAATGGTTGAAGAAAATATTGTAATCTTCATCTAAATTATTATGTAGACATTAAGTATCTCTGATAACTAATTTTCATCCTTATATATTTTTTCTTTCTTTCTCTTTTTCTTAATTCTTCAAGCAAATATGTATAATTTATTATAACGGTAGCATGATAAATTAAAAACTGAAAAGAATAAATGTATCATTTTTATAATTTAATGAATTGGTCAGAAGAAAAATTGTTGGATCTAAATAAATGTCATCAAATAATTTTCAATATTCTCTATTTGAAGTCCTAAATATGAATAAAGTACACTATATTTTTTTTATTATGCCGATCTTTATAAAATTTATACTAGAATAAGCAAAAAATGCAAGGGATTTTTGTATTTATTGCTGCTTATTTGGCTTATTCCGTGAAAGGTATGAATGAAAATAATATTTGAATAAGGCGATTTCTTCTCAAATACAGGGAGCGGCAAAAATATAAGACCATTTTAAATCAAAACAACAATGAAAACCTGCTCCCTGTATATTATTTGAACATGAAGGTTTAGAAGGACATTATATGTATGACAAATCAATTAAGGAAAAAAGTACTCAATACCAATAATGATTATTTTTTTTATTAATTGTATTGGTATTAAATTTATCAATACTAAAGGAGCGTTTAATGATGACTTGTATTTCTAAAAAATATGAGAACTTACTTTTAAAATTGCTCTCCTGCATGCACTGTTCAATTTGTTTTCATTTGACATTTGGACTTCATTTATATGAATAAACACAAACTTAGAATAGAGACACGGAGACATTAATTTTATAAACTAACCAGAGGACCATCTTATTACAAGACAGTTCTAAGAACAGTGTCATTTATGTGGTGAATAACTTTCTCTGACACTCTATAACTTAGGAATCTAATTATAAGGTTTTTTAAATTGTCTTGCCAACTCCTGTAGCCCTTAGCTGCTTAAGTGTAGGTCGTACTAGGCTGCTTTGCATGTGCTGGCTGTATAGAACTGACAAGCAGCGTCTGACAAACAGCGGTTGTCAAGCAGTGTAGTGTGACCCAAGCTTTGGCAATTGTCATTTAAGCCGCACAAAAAAAAAAACACAAAAATGGACAAAAGCCTTAAATAAAAGTAGCAAATCTTAAATAAATTAATATTATCAATTATCATACTTACTTAGACAAATATTTCAAATATAGCCGTGAAAACCGTAAAGTTATTTAATATTATGGATTTCTACCAAGAATTATTGATTCAAAAAAAAAAAAAAAACATTTACTAACTTTTGAATTAAATATATTAGCACTATTATTATTATTTAATAATTCAAGTTGTTATGTTAAGACAAATCATCTTGGACTCCAAATACTATTTTTCTATCTAATTATAATTAAAACTCCAATTACTCAAGTATGTTTATGAAATAATAATGGCATACTCCAAATAAATACTATAAAATTATTTGTTTTGACTTGAAAGGCCACTTTTTACCTAATATTTGAGATGCATTTTTTAAAATATATTCTCATAATTCTGATTATTATTTTCAGATATATTTATGTAATAAATAATAATCTATATTTAATAATAACTTGAAATTAAATATGTAATAGAGATGCAGCACAAACATATAGCAGTTAGATGTCAATATTATCCAAGATACAAAAAATAGTTAACAAGATTGCTTTCTGGCCAAATATCCTAGGTATAAAAGAGTCAATGATTAAATATTTTTATAAAATATTCATTGAATTTAAATTAAAATAATTAAGGAATATTAAGAATAATTCCACAATTTTATGTTTATACAACATGTTTCCGGCTGTGACGTAAAATGCTACTCAAGCCAAAACATGTCTCTTGCACAAAAATAAAATTGTGGATTAATTCTAAATATTAAAAAAAAAAATTAATTTATCCTATGGAATTCCATCACGAATTATCAATTGAATAAAAAGATAATAGGATTGACTAATCGCAGCAGCGATATGAATATTATGATTGCTAGATTTTTGAAAAGATGGATTGACTACATATGAATATTTCTCACCATTCCTTAAGAGTTAATATATCGGCTTATGGGTTTTCTTCTTCTTCGTGTCAGCGACGTCAAATTATTTTTGCCCAGTATCTGGCAACATCGATAGCCCGTGTGTTACCCAGCATTAGGTCTTGGAGATGTGCAGCTTGTTGGGCACATGGAGCAGAATCTTAGGTGTGAGGCTGTCTGCAGGTCTCCTCAGTCGCACAATAATGACTCCCTGCCGAAGCATTCCCCCACCGTTCGAGGTTGTCTTTTGTTCTACCAACTCCGGTTCTTAATCTGTTCAGGGATTTCCAGGTCCGCCAGTCAAGGTCTTGCCAGTTGGGAGGCCTTCCTTTTGGCTTATGGGATTAAATGAGTTATTAGTACATAAATGATTTCGTATAAGCGTTGTCACACAACCCATAAAGAAAATATAAATAATAACTAAAAAGTATGAAGACATATGTATAAAAACAATTACAAATGTGAAAATTAAAATAACATAATTAAATTTGACAGTTCACATATGTAATTAAAATTCTTAATAGATATCCCACAATAGTGATATGTATTTCATAATTCTCAAGCAACTGAAAATAGACCAGTTATACACTTTCATAATAATTATAATTTAATTTCAATTACAAATTTATTAGCTTTATTTTACATTTATTTTATTATTATATCACACGTTACATTAATAAGTAAATGTGAAATAAAACATCAACTTCATTTCAATTTAAATTAAATTATGATTATGCAGTTTCACCAAGAATTGTAAATTAACCGTTTAACAGTTTTTTTTTTTGCAAAAATAGTTCCAATATATATATTTATATACATTTTCATTTACTATAAATATTTGATTGTCAAAAACAGCGTTGGTGGAATAGTTTTAAATAAAATTGTATATGTTAATTACTAGTTAGTTAATCAAGATATATTGGAACCTTTATGAAGTTTTGTGAGAAATATTATTATTTGAAGGATTATTTTTATTCAATTAACATATTTTTCATTAAATTTTAATTAATAATATGTTGCTTATAGGGAAAAATGCAGTCATTTACAACAGTAAAAATATGTCTTCTTAGTAGAAAGTTTAAAAAAATAAGTTAAATAATGTACAGTGAGACCCCGCTTAACGCTGTTTCGTTTAGCGGTCTTTTATTTCAACCGGGGATACCCCAGAATTGATGGCAGCACTAGGTTTCCAAATATGTATGTACATAACATATCCGAAACAGTGTAGTTGTGTTTCTTGTTTGGTGCGGTGCTGTACGGACGCATTTTTATCATTTGAAACATTTGTTGTTATTATTGGAAGTACAAAATTATATAATACTATAACTATTAATACAGTGACAAATATTACGATCTTTAGTTTTTATCATGGGTGATAGTGAAAAACAAGAAAAGAAAGCAATCAGAAAAAGCATTTCACTGGAAACTAAAATGCAAATGATTAGATTCTGGTGAACGTCAATCTCAATTTGTTGAAAATGATCCAAATTTTGACAGGAGTTCAAAAGCAAGATGGGGTGTTATAGATGCTTTATCCACTTATCAACAACTTCTAACAGAACGCAAAAGGAAAACGCAAAAGGAAAACGCAAACTACATTAGATGCCTTCTTGACAAAAAGGCAGAAAATTGGAAACACAGAATAGACTGAATGATCTGACTGACTTAGAATTTTATTTGTTTTTATATAAATATGTTCGTTTATATTGTTTTTATTTTTGTAAGAAATAAATTTTTGGTTTTATTTTTATTAAAAAAACATAATTAAATTTAATACACAACCAATTTTCTATCCATCTCCCCTAACCCCGCTATTTACATGTTAAGATAGCCTCGTTTAGCGCTGTTTCGCATTATGCTCTACTTTGATGGAGCGTATCCCCCGCGTTAAGCGGGGTCTCACTGTATCTTACTTTATTATTGCGATTGTTAACTGAAAGAACGGGATCGAGGAGTAATTGGTGAATGGGTGATGAACGGTGAAGGATAATGGTAAGCGGTGAGTCCACCAATAACACAACACATGTTTAGTTTACTTTTATTAACAAAGAGCCGGTAGGAATCAATATATGAATGACATTTAAGTTAATCAGTATGGAGCCAGTCGCCCACTGTATTATTTACCATTCCATATGAATACACAACAATTTTAAACATAATCAGTGTTTGATCACTC
The DNA here is from genome assembly GCA_022606575.1 of Glossosoma conforme. Classification (NCBI taxonomy): domain Eukaryota; kingdom Metazoa; phylum Arthropoda; class Insecta; order Trichoptera; family Glossosomatidae; genus Glossosoma; species Glossosoma conforme. The sequence continues at coordinate 1,486,020 of JAGTXR010000030.1, forward strand.
TGCATATTGGAATATAACATCAGTGTACAATCAAACAGTTTGCTTCAATGAAACTGAGGATTAAACATTTAGGCCAGTCACACACAGAAGCTAGTCGCCCGGAGCAGGAACAGGAACGGCAATAACACAGTGGAGCGCCGCCCATCATTTACTATGTACACATAACTTATGGTTTATTGAGGTCGAGCATGATTTGCTGAATTTACGGTGACCCGTTCAATCAATTTTCCTTCTTATTAAATTTAGATATACAATTATAGTTATGGAGAGAATAACATGTTCCGATGTCAAATAGTTTTAGTAATCGTGTCTTTTTAAATGTAAATGAATACGTATAAGGGAACACATAGTGCGACCGCCCCGTTTGTGTTTTATCCATATGTACAAGTAAAATTATTATATAAAATTTAACTAAAAAAATTACGTGAGCTTAAAAATATAACTAAAACGATTTTAAAAATATAACATTATTAAAATTTATTACTTTGTATTTCGGGGCGACCACGCTATGCACAATTTTATACATATTTAATATTTGCTGTGTAATATGCATCGCCGGTGTAACATATGTGCATACACTGCAACACGCAGAGTCCCTCGGTCCTCTCGCAGAGACGGGACCTCTGCAGTTTCACTAAACTCTTTCAATTTTTCTACAATGAACACATCAGTATACTATTGCTAATGGCGAAGAGTGAGCTAATGGCGATAATAAAAGTCCACAGAACAAACAATTGTAATGAGTTGTAAACCTTCAGCCGGCATCAGATGAACCCACTCCAGTAACTTTACAGCAACCTTAACTAAAGCGATCGAGTGCACCATGCACTTCATATAAAACAATTACTCCTCGTATACAAGTTTGATCACAACATGCCCTTAGCGCGAAACTCCTCTATCTGGAACATTTACAAATCTATACAGTCACCAAATGTATCCTTATAAACGTGAATATGAAATAATGAACGAGACATTTAAAAAATATGAATAAACAATGTTTGGTTAAGATCGCCAATAGCTCAGTCATATTTGACTATTTCAATGATTATTCCTCTCGTGTCAAATATATTTAAACAATATCCAACTCGATTTCAAATCTTCAAGCGTAAGGCAAAATACAAAGCCAAAACTATTCACTTTGAACTCAAAAAAATACAAGAAAAATATTTGTAAGTCAGACCGCCCGTTCCATGCCTCCGTCTCGGCTCCTCATCCACTAACGACTCTTTGAAAATACAAAAAGGTCATTTCAACCCATTCAACACAAATGGCAACAAAATACTTTATTTTCGATCCTAAAAGAATGCTTACCGTATAATTAAATCATTTAATATTTACAAAAAAGATAAAACAAATCAATGTTCGCTAAGCATATCGTAATGTTACCACTAAACACTAATTTAAGAAAACATATTCATATAGGAGTCATCATGGATAGAGATAAATGAACGCCGGGAAACAGTCAGACAATGGAGACCATCAAGCACGGCTGATCCGTTAACGTCAATCTCTAGCGGTTCCCTCGCCTTAGCATGCGGAAATATATTTTCTTGTATTTTCATAGGAAATTATTAATCTTCTGCAGTATATGTCTTATGTTTATATTTTATTAAATCAACCGTCTTACATTAGTCTTAGCACTTTACATTGAATTTACTCTTTCTCAATCTTACAAAGCCTAGGTTGAATTTTGAATAAACATCGTTTTCATCAAAATATAAATGTTCTTATCATCAAATGTCTTAGGTGGTGTAACTCACACAAACTATCTTAGGTAATATCACTGATCATATGTTAGCAATTAGCAATATGTCATTTACTGTTTAAACATGTAGTTTAACGTGCTCCCGCACCGGCCGCGGCTCCACGGCCCGGGCCCAGCAAGTACATGGCTCACTTCCTTCCCGCACTTTCTCAATTTATTGATAGACTAATATTTATCTAATATTAAGGTTCCGAGTGCCAAGATGCTCCCTTCACTTATATATGACGCATAAAAGATAGAATATAAAATTGAAAATTTTTGACTTCTACCTTTTACATCTTAAATTGCACCGATAGTAAATCGGTTCGATAATTACTAATATAAAATTATTCAAATTGAAAATAGTACTTCCGGTGATCACGGTTAAATTGTCAAATCTAATAATGGAAACATTCATATTTGCAAACGGGAAGTTAAATAAACTGAAAAAATAACAAGACGGCGACGGATTAAATAATGCTTTCGGTAAAATATGCCATAACATGCCAGAATAATTATGGGATCAATTTGTTAAAAGTTTAAAACATTCACATTACAATGAAAACAAGTTTGAAATAGAGAATCGGTAAAAGCACCGTCTCCCACAAACAAAAGACTCCGCTGACTTTCATCCATTATCTCAACATCACTATTCATTATAATAATATTTATAAATAATCATATTCATTAATTGCGAGTCTCTTAACACTACACTCACTTCCTATGTTTATTGTAATTTTGAAGTCAGATTTTCTAGATTCAATTTATAAAAAAGATAGTCGTCCACAATGAATCAACAATACTATTGCATTACATATCAGCTGCAGTTTTGTTACCTGTAGTGTCACAGGTGCACGTCGATAATATGCCAAATGTTATGTTTGAATCGGGCAATTCGGCCCAGAGCCCAAAGGGATTTTAGAAACGATCGAGTTAAAAAAATGATTTCTTTAGATTTCAATATGGATTAAGCAAACCGTGTCTCTTTTCAACGGATTTACAGGATTTCCAACACTCTCGGTCCTTTTCGTTTAAATGTTTTACATAAAATAATGATTTATCTAGTTATCCACCGTTATCACTTTTGATAGGTATTCAATTAATATTCGTTTAAATTATTTAAAATATGAAACTTTGCCTCTTTCCGGGTCAAAATACTAATTGTTCCCGGAACTTACGAGAACAAAGATCATCGCCGCGAGGTTCACAATTATTTAACAACAATTCGACCGCTTTACAAAGCATTCTAACGTTCGGTCGGCGGTAACAAAATTATCCGAGGATCTGAGATTGAGGAAACAAAATTTGTTTAAACATATATTCATCTAAATCACAGACACTCTCCTCGCCTCGGTTGACATTTTCAATAAATTAAATCTGCACAAAACAACTAAAGCGGTGGCGGCGGCGGCCTCGGCCGACGGACACGTCCGGTAATAAATAAAAAGGAAACTCCAACGGATAAAGTTCAATCGACATTAAAATAAGACGCACAATGTTAAGGAAAGGAACACGGGCTCGAGAGCGACACACACCGACCGGGGCGCTCGCCTCGATGCCTCACCCGACGGAGCGCATCACAAAACTGATTGTTTTTTATTCGGGTCCCGGTTATCGGTTTGGAGTTTTGTATACGGGAGAGTATTAGTGGATGGCCACCGGACTCTGCTGCACGCACACGCCCACCATGGGGCTGTCGGGCTGCGCGGCCGCCTCCGGCTGCGGCGAGCGGTTGGCGGGCAGCAGGGGCAGCGGCAGTGGTGGCAGCGGCGCATCGGGGCCCGGGCGGCGCCCGCCCGCCTCGGGTAGAACACGGCGCCCTCCAGGCTGCCTAGCGGGTCGGGCGCACCCAACAGGCGGTCGCGGCACGTAGCGCCCGCGGTGCTGGTGCGCGTCAGCGCCCGGCGGCTCACACTCCATGGGGCCGCCGCCCGCCGGCCCGCTCGGGAACTGTGACATCAGCACGTCAGACCGCATCCGCAGCATGTTCAGACCTACAACATAAAACATCAAACTCATAAAACGGAACAAAGAATATGCTATAATGATAAAATGTAAATTCTTGTCGTAATGGAGGTTCATGCATCCATTTTCTAAAGGGGTGTCTAAATATTTTTAATTGCACACCGCATTAAAGGTAAAAGTCAATCAGTTAAATGTGTTTGTTAAATTAATATTATTATTATTATATCAGTATTCATACAGAGCTTTCACATTTTTGAGTATTATTCTTTCCTTATTCAATACTCTATAGGAAATATCAAGAAATCTTATTGAAAAGTTTAAATTATTTTGTCCGAGTACGTTATAGCTTATTTATGAATATATTTAGTATTAATCACTAAATAAAATCTACAGCCATACAGGTTTATATTATCTGTAATCCCTATAACAAATTATTTTGTGACTGCATATTTAAATACTTTTGAAATATTTTCTCCATAAACTACTTTTAAAACAAAGCCATGCAAAAACATTCTATATCTAGGTGATAGTACATACTATAGTGTTAAAATTATAACATACGACGGCGATTGCCAAACTAAATATTATAATATCTAGTCATGCAAGGATTAACATATTTTTTGCAACAAAATGAAAAAGGTGCAGTAAAAAGACTTTCTCACTACAAATATTACAAATTATATAAATTTGAATAATCGGTATTGTAATTTAATAAAACAAAGTAAATTTAAGTGATAATAAGAACTTTCTTTCTTTCTTATTATGACGAAATATAATTTAAATTCTTAAAAAAAGTTGGATCCTTTATATGTTATTTTTTCAAATACTCAATTGTAGAAATTCTTGAGGTGATTCCCTTATTTTGTGATTAGCCTTTATATTTGTGTAAATATTAATAAACATCCAGTCACACGGATTAAATCTGATCAATGGTCTACCCAGTTCATGACTGAGCATAATTTTAATGACAGATTAAACTCATTCAATTTAGTTTCAGGCCCTGGCTGCCTCTGTGGTGCACCTTCCCACACTTCAGAACACATCTCAAGGAACTGTTAGATTCTCAAATTACTTCTGATCCTTTACTATGTCGTTATTTTTATAGTTGGCTTATATACTTAGTGAGACAATATATCTTCTTGTACATCTTTTAATAATGATAGATTTTTTTTAATCTCTTGCGAGTGGCTTGAATTGTTCAGAAGAGACTCCATGGAACTAATCAGTCAGGGAACTGTCATTACACTTTAAAGTATATTTATATGATCATTTAGAAGTATAATGAAATAATGTTTAAGAAATATTTTGTTCCATATTTCATGATGGGCTTGTACTAAAGATAAAGCTATAAATGTTTAGCCAATCATCTCAATCTCTTGCAATATTTTATATGATCTTTGTACCTTATTTATTACAAGAAATACTTTTAATCATTTTAATGGACATTACAAAGGCTTTATCTATAAAAAAATATACAAAAAAAAAGTCAATTTTCACATGGAATAATAAGGGTACATGCTAAGTTTATGGAAATCTAAGATATTTGTATCGTTAATTTGGTCATTTCTGCTTATCCACTGAAATAATTTGTTTAATTGGCAAATGAGGTGTTGCGAATTACCGGGTATTAACCATATATATATAGGGCACTGATGTGATAACGCACAATCAGGACAATTCAACACGCATCTTAACAAATAAGAGTCAGTGAGGAATGCATCAGTGATATATTAAACTCTGATGACGAAAAATTTGGAAAAAATGTATAAAATTGCAATTATCAATATATAATTTTGAAAAATGGAATTCTTTCATAGGCCGTACAACCTTTTCACGTTTATTCAGATATGTTTATAAAAACTCTGAATTAATGTGAAAATAAAGTATTTTGACCTCAAGAGTGTTTTTGCATTGGTGTTTGGATTTTGAGAAAAATATATAACAATTATCTTTAACAATATTTTGACTCCTCCGAGGAAGGTCATTAAAATAAATTATCGATTGAAACTAAATTTTCCTTAATCGCTTGCACATACAACAATCGATACAAATCTACAGCAAATACCATCTCATGTAACGTTTTTTACATTAATTAATTAGAGAAAAGAAAAGTGAATATTACAACCACCGATAGTAAACTGATGTCCAGTTCATTACATTTCACGCCAAGAAATTAATGTATATTTTATGGTAAATGTATTTATTTTTCACAGATGGCACTTGTTATACATTATGTGCTTTTTCTTTGCAAGGTTAAAAATCAATCAATTTAATGGCAAATATTATTTTTACAACAATCTATTTATTTGGCATACTTTCTGCTTGCATTATTCGGTTCAATCGCAAATCAATAACATAACACTGGGTAATCTCTACACGTGTGCACAAACTCTCGAGGATGAGGGTGGGTTGCTGTTAGTGCGGACCTGGTGGCGGCGGCGCTGCGGGGCGGCGGGGGGCCGGGCGGGGGCGGGGCCGGGGCGGGCCGGGGTCAGCGGCGCGAGGTCGTGCTCTAGTCATCGCACGCCCGACTCCCGTTCTGCCCACAGAATACACAACACACGTATCTGACTTTAGCCGCTCTGGATGTTGATGTTTTCGTAGATAAACATTGATTGAGACAGTACTACCAAAATAAACGGGCCAACTGAAATGTCTCATTAATCCATAGTGACGATTGATTACCCTTTTTAAGAATAAGCCGTATAAAAACTAACTCATTTATTAAAAATTATGTTAAGTATGGCTTTTATATAAAGGGTATATCAAATTCCTTATATATTATTATTTTTTCATTACAAGTTCCAAATATTCAACGACGTTGGGGTTATGTCAATTGTATTCTTAACTGTTTTAATGCCAAGGAGCGACATCACGCTCATGTGTATACATCATAAGTGCCACAAAGCGATAGCGCTCTTAAAATCAGTTGCTGTTCAGTGTGCGGTAGGAAAAGTCACTTGCACGCATCGCTATGTTTTTCTTTCTAAGTGTTCCATACGTTTAAGTTATCAAACTATAACTAAATACAATATAAAAAGGATTCAGAAACAGATTTTTTTTGACGAAATTAGTTTGACTGCAAGTGATAATTTTTCAAGTTGTAAAGAAAGTGATTATTTACAGCGCTGCGTAGTGTGCAGCAGCAAGGTTTGTAGCAACTTGATTTGTACCCGCTGTAAGAAAGGGCTCCATGGAGTCAGGTGCAGGAAAAAAGCACATATGCTTACTTTTTTTACTTTTAGATTTCTTATATTTATAACTTTTGTTTTAATTTTCCTTCACAATATATATTTCCATTACTTTATTTGTATTTTATTATTCACATAGAAGATTTTTTTTAAAAAATACCCAGATAATTGTTAAAATTGAGAAAATCTTAAAATTTTTGTGATATATATATTTTTTTCGTAATAATATCAGACATAAAAAAGCAATTAAAATTGTTGGCATTTTTAAGTATACTATAGTTGAGTTAAAAACAATGGCACTAAAACGGTTAAAACATACAATTCAAAGCGCCATCAAAACTTCACTTTTTAAAATTCCTAATGCAAAATATTGCTTGTAAATTGAATTAAGTACAACCGTCCGCACAACTTCAGTGTTAAATTATTCAAACATTTCCATTAATTTTCCTTACACGGATAAAACCATAAAAGTATAATATTAACAGCAATATAAATGATCATGATAAATGCCAATGCATTTGGTTTGATATGAAGTAGCATTATATGATTATTTGATGAATGAAGATCCAAGGCGATGAGACATGGTGAAGCTTCAAATGAATAGTAATCATTATAGTAATAGCACAACACAAGCAAGCAGATGATGGCTGGTGAACACATTCTGTAGAAACTACTCAACGATTTTGAATGTGCCATTTCTTTTTACACTAACGATATCAAAATTCATCTATTTTATCAATCACACATAATATTATATAAATCTCAGTTTTAAATGTTTACAAATATATAAAATAATAAAATTTACCAATGGGAATATTCTTGTTTTTAAAGCGTTGAAAAGCATTTATTTATAAATGCGTAAACAAAAAATTATCTAAATGCACAAAACACTTTTCCTTAAGTATCATTAAATCCACAGGTGTAATTTCTTCTTCACTGTTTAAAGGATATCTTTAGCAGGTGTTTTATACATGAAAAACTATAATAATCGTATGTAATGTATGTTTATATATTTAACCCTTCCTTTACGGTAGGCTAAGACCATCCGTGAGCTCCAATGATATGTAATTTCTACACCATATGAAAATGTCATTTAAAAACCTGAAAAATGTGAATATTCCTAAATATTCGTTTGATCGACTATGGTTCAAGTTGAATTGTATCAATTTTCGTAATTTAAGTATCTGAAAAAGAAAAAAATAATCGTAATTTGCTGCTATAGCTACAACAAACTCAGCGCGCACATTTACGCGTGCTTATCTGAATTCACTATAATAATATGTTCACGATGCCACACTTGTGCCCGGACAACAAGTTTGTCTGTCGGCGCAGCCTTCCACGCAGATGCATGACATGTGCACGTGATCTATCCCCGATTATTCCACAAATTATCTATTTCCATTGCAACAAATGAATAACTTTACATTACGGAGGAATACAAAATTTCTGAGCTCAGTATCTATTATATTTTATATGGATATTTTCATTATTAGAGCCGAGTCATAGTAAATACATATCATCGTAAAGCAAGGGTTAAGGGTACTTTTTTACATTTTTTGGATGTAGCGTACGTCCTAGGATGTTGTATATGGTGTGAAAGTGTTTACTAACCATGGTGGGCCTGTAGGTGATGGAGGGCGAGGGAGGTGGGGTGGGCGGGGGAGCCCTGTGGTGGGGGGCTGCCCCCTCCCCCCGCCCCGGAGCTGGCGCTGCCGGCTGCGCCCGAGCCCGTGTTGGTTGACTCGTCGGCGGTCCGTTTGAAGAAGTTGTGCTGGAGCGCGTAGTAAGGCGTCACCAGCGTCTTTGGATCGTAGTCTAGCATGCGGAGGATCAAATCCTGAAAAATATTTCAAAATTTAATTACAAAATTTATAAACAAAACATAATTATTCCTAACATCTTACACTAATATATATAATAATAATAAATAAATTGGGCTGAAAAAAGTTGTTCACACAAAAGTTTAAAAGGGTTTAAGAAGTGAAGATTATTAATTACTGGATATCAACTCGATATAGCCCTTTCAGGCTGGTACAGAAAAGCCTCGATATCTTATCTTTCATTACTTATTTTTGTTCGCTCGTGTGACAAAATGTTTATGTTTTAGATTTAAGTAGTTGTAAGATGGGGCGATTACATGCGCCATTTTGATTATTGTTTTGATAGTCGCTCGAGGTTACGTGGGAGCAGATAGTTCCATAGATTGCCACTATGTTAATTTCGCCGCACTGACTCACTGCCACCACCATCAGATTTCGCCCGGGCGCCATGGAATAAACAAGCTAGTGTCCCTGGCGTAGAACCGAATTTAGCCAGTCTTTTTATGTAAAATAAATATCAAATATGTTTCTCGACGAGTTTTTTTGCTTCGGCGACCTGCTCCTCATCTATCCACTATGCGTTCCAATGACAATTCTGCGAACTGATGTCACTTTGATTGGACGGGGATGTCACACCAAACCATTCACAACACTAAATTCTTAAGCAAAATGTTAACAAACAATTACTCAAACCACCTGAAGGATCGAAAGATGGAGACATGAAATACATTGCTACAGAATGTATAGTAAAAATACTAGGCGGGCCTAGTATTTTTAGGCTAGGTGTATTGTAAAAATACTAGGGTGGTTGCGGAATGATATGAGTTGAGTTTTTGGTAAAATGATCATGAATTACGAGTGCAGAGTGAGAGGGTGCATTATTGTGATACAAAACCAAGAATTGTCTCTCCACAATTCCACTTTTTTTTGACGACAGCAATTACGCAAATGACGCGTATGACCCAAATAGTATTCTTTGTTGGTCGTTTGGCCAGTTGGAAGGAATTCATAATGCATCTCACCACGATAATCAAAGTAAACCGTCAACATGACCTTGATTTTTGACATGGTTTTTTTGGTCACCTTGAACTTGAGGTAGTCGGAGACGCTGTGTCCCGGTTCGCCGCGCCTGCGCTGTGCCGGGCCTCCGCCCTCGACGCCCAGGATGTCGTGCAGCCGCCGAGTGCCCGGGGCCCGGTACTTGTGGAAGCCGCTGCCGGCGCCCTCCTTTGCTGCGTTGCCGCTCTTGCTGCTGCTGCTGCTGATGGCGCACTTCTTCAGGACATAGCCACCACCTTCCGAGCTGGACAATTTGTCAAAGAACTTTCGCGCTTTTTGCGCCTGAAAAATATAACAATAAACGAATTAATAATTACAAATTGTTCGTTTATCATTTAGACATTACTTTTAGTGAAAAATTATAGATTTGAAGCAGCATTTTACAGTGTCGATTTGAGGTACTTTCTAATTTTTTTTTAGTTTTTGCTTATTTTCAAAGTTATACATAATATCTCTTTATTCTTCCTTTTATATGATACTTTTTTTCTAAATAACTAGATGTTTATTACAGGCAAGGCTTATATTGATTTTTCAATTTATAATTGAATTAATAAAATTACTTAACATTTCATTAACCACTTTTTTTCTAAATCGATTTCTTTATTAAAAATCTTTAAAAAAACAAAACATTATATATTCAGATATTCATATATATCTGAATATATATATGAATATCTTCAAAAATATATATATCGATTATGTCCTGGTTTTCGGGTACTAAAAATGAAAAAAATACACTCTGAATCGAAAAAAAAAGTTTTCAGTTAAAAAAAAATTTTTTTACAAATTGCAAATATGTTTTGAAAGCAATAATATTTTTGTAGTAGACAATGGGAGAAAATAATTATCTTTTCAACATAAATGCGTGAGCGTGCAAAATTTTATTTCATCTTCCGAATGTCATTTTTACCGTGCTATCCCCCACACATGTGCATAAACGTCCAAAATGGTACGGTTTGTTATCCCGCAAATATGCGTGAATGAGCGGGAAGTGGTTAATAGATTGTATTGAGAGATTATTTCCAAGGTATCATAGTGATTATGCTATAATTAGTCTTCTCCACAGCACATGAAGCACTAAGCTGCTCACCTGGTCCAGCAGGTGCTTGGGTGGCATGCCCAGCACCTCAACAATCTTGTTCATCTGGTCCTGTTCGTTGGCTCCGCTGAACAGCGGCTCTCCGTGTGCATCTCCACAAGGATGCAGCCGAGTGACCACATGTCGATGGCCAAGTCGTACGGGATCCCCAACAGCACTTCTGGTGATCGGTAGAAGCGCGATTGGATGTATTGGTAAATCTGAAATTATTTAATTGGAATATAAGAATAAGTATTATATTCAATTCTTTGATATTTGTGTATCCAATAAAGATAGCACATGAGAATACCAACAGGCGGTGATAGTGATTATGATGTTTCATCTGTGGATTCTATGACGCTTACCATGATGCCTATGGCTAAGCGCTGCATGTGGAGTGTAGATCCGCCAACGTCAAAGATTACAACCTAACATTCATGCATCATCCTTATTATACAAGGAATCCACTATGAATGGATGGTCTTCACGGGACGACTTTCGTCTTCCACCAATTTTGATTAATAGACTATGACTGGCATTTCATGAGTGAAGGATCGAATTCACACACACACTGGGAGTATCTATAGAGCTAAGAAATCTATTAAAAATCCTTTTTTTTTAATCTCCATCGGGGATCGAACCCACGATCTTCGGTTTGGCAAGCAAACTACTACCAAGCTACACCCGCCGGCCTACTTCCTTTATAAGTGATAGATGTTAACATTCTGACAACAAATTAATCATTTATTGATGAGCTAATTTATATCTTACCAACATTTTATTGTAATAGGATTCGAACTAGTGATATCTTGCTTCATAAGGAAAGGCACAAACCCATATGTCTAGCTTCTGATAAACGATCTCAACTCTATGGAAGAGTTTATTACATACCAGTTATAAATAATCAAATGTGTTGAACTTACCCTATGGCCCAATTGACACGAGCTTCCAAAATCTACTATTTTGATCGCTGATCTTTTTGGGTTACATAATAAAATGTTTTCAGGTTTTAAGTCACAGTGGATAATATTCAATTCTGTAAAAAAATACATAAACATTGTAATTAAATTTAAAACTATGTGAAAAAATATTTTATACAAAATCATGCAAGAAAATTATTTGCATTCCAATGGATTCAGCTCATTCATCGGAACCAATTAAACTCTACGTACTGCAAAGTTGTGAATGATTTTGTTAATAAAAGTAATACTTTTTATTAATATTTCATCAATAATAGGCTTTAAGAAATCAAACTTACCGGGGGTACTTAAAAATAATAACGCAGTGCACAGTTGCTGGGCAAACTTGCGGGTTAGGTTTAATGACACTCCTCTAAAATTTGTATTTCTCAATAAGTCATACAGGTTATAGGATAGGAGTTCAAATACTAGACATAAATGATTACGCCACATAAAATGTCTTTTCAATTTTACTGAAACAAACAAAAGAGATTAAATTACAGAAGTTAAAAAAAAACAAAAATATATTCAATAAAACATGTGAACTTTCAGTCGATTTAAACATTAAACTTTCTATCTGTACAATACTTTTATAAGAAAGTCTGACACTTGACGACTTAATGAAACACTCTTTGGACATCTCAGGCTAAAATATAATCATTATCAATTTGAATACAATACATACCTATATAATATTTGTTATCGGTATCTGCTCGGTTCATCATTTCCAATAATTTAACTTCTATCTGCGCCTGGTTGAGGAAAGGTTTCTTGTTCTTGATAATTTTAATCGCCACCTGACATTGCTCCTCCAAGTCAAAGGCCTTAACAACCTTCAGACAAGACAAAACAAAACAAGTTCAAATCTTTGTTTTTAAATAGATAAGAAATTCAGCTGTAATTATCATACTAAATTATATCAAGACTACTGATATACACTTTATTTTATGAAAAAAAAAAATACATTCAAATTACAAATTACAGCTTTCTAATTTTAAGAACAGTTTTCTTTTTTTTGATACATTCAACTACCTTTTTACAGGGTAAACACATTCCAAGCAATGCCTTGGAAAAAGATTTCCTTAAATAAATAACATTAGTAAAAAAAAACATCTACAAACAATGTCACCAGCTCATCAATAAAATTTGGTACATAGAGGAAATGCCTGAGAAGTGGCAGATATACAAGAAAGAAGTACAAAACTTTTTAGGTTGGTTAATTCAACAATGAAGCATTGATAGATGAATTTATGGCAGTTCGGGGAATAAGATGATTATAAAAATTACAATACTGCGTACAAATCATATTCCACATTATTACTGCGACAAGCAACAAAGCAAAAGAGATGATTCACAGCAAAACAGAGAAGAAAGAGATATATTGAGTGATATTATTCATTCAATTGTACAGCAATATCGCAATACAATATGTAAGTCTTCTTCTTCACTTGTATAAGCGCATCATGGCATTCACTATGCCGCATGGTGTAGTCCAGTGTAATATTTCCATCAATGCATGATCCATATACTACTCCTTAAGGAAGCTTCTTTAGTAAACAGTGATTTTTTATTATATTATTTACAGGTTTAATATTACTGGTTATAGATATAAGATTTTTTTAAACTCAATTGTGAAGGGGCAAGCAAAATTTATAAAATTTACAAAAAATAAATAAAAATATTTTATTTTAACTGATGAGTAAAAATATTCAGCTATAAGTTTATGATAGCTAGATATCCTATAATCCTTATTGTAATACAACAAACTGACCATATTGAAATAGATGTTCAAATTAAATTCGAATAAAAGATTAATAATTTTTGCGAGTATGGAAAGGTAAATATGAAGTATTTCATCTTGCGATAACTGGATACAGTCGGTGTTTGTTATGCTGATGAAGGTAATGGTTTATGATGATGTGATGCAACTGACCTGTCCAAAGGATCCTTTGCCGATAAGCGAGTCGATCTCGTACCGGTCGAGGAACTTCTCGCCGTGCTTGATGATGTAGTCGTGATTGTCGTCGTCGTAGCCGTCGTTGTACAACTTCCGCTCCTTCTTGTGAGTGCCGTCATCTCCCTGCGACTGCTGCGCCCTTCGTTTCTTCTTGGCATAGTACACCTGTAATTAAAAAAATCTCACATCAGATTGTTTCATATTTTGTGAAACATAAAACACAATTTAACAACACATTTTTTAAAGTATTTTTTTAAATAAAACTAACATTTATTTTAAAAAAACATACCTTTTAATTTTAGTCTTAATTTCAGATACCATAAGACATTTTTTATATACATTCTCTGATAACAAAGTTGACAAGTAAGTGTCAATGAGTTATGTAAACAAAGCTAAATATTACATCCTTAAATATATATTCTGTAATTGGTAAAATATTGTGATAACATGTAGAAAAAACTTAAAATTTAACAATTATATTAATAAACAAAATTAATTAAAAGCAATGTTTCGATTGGAAATCAATCTGATTAAAATATTAAAAAAAAAAGGACATTTATAAATAAATAAAATATTTCATGACTTTATTATTTATTTCGTATGCAATTTGATTCCTGAAGAAATAATCGATTCAAATAAAATGTGCATATATATACTACAAAGAGAAAGTTGGCAAAATACATTGATGATAATTTGAAAACATGACAATAACACAATGTATGTTCTGTGTATTTAATATTTTCATGGGATAAGAACTTTTTTATTGACTCTAAAAGTATGTAAATATATTATCATACTGGTCAAGAAATAATAATAATGGTCGCGAAAAAGTAAAAAAAATAATGTAAAACAAAAATTGTGACAGATAATTCTTGGCGAAATTCCACAATCACAATGAGTAAATTAAAATTCAACTTATTTTTACGACGAAATGTTTGTTGACTAAAAAAGTCGTAAATAAAAATGTGAAGTTCTATATACTAAAAAAAAAAACTTTAGCAAAAACGTTTTATTTACATACTTATAAGTGGCTATCGATATCAGTGAGAAGAGATCAAACAGATTTGATGTGTCAGTATCTTCTCAATTTTTCAGTTCATATTTCGTGATTTTTAATGATTAATATCAGTTTATTTTTACATAAGTATAGACAAAGAAATAAAAAAATTCGGAATTAAGAAACATAGGAGTGATCATCGTATTTTAAGTTAACGCGTATTAAAATGTGATTACGAAAAAATACACAAGTACTTTTTGGTTTGTTTTAGTGCACATAGCAAAACTGAGCGTATGAAAAATTGCAACTATTGTTCTGTTTAAAATAATAACCAAGCTACATTATTTAAAAAGAGCGAAAGCAATATCAATATGTGGTATAAATTGTTATGAGTCAATGTGATGACAGAAAATCTTTGCGAACCACATAAAATAAACTGATTTATCAATAATAACAACAACAAAAAACCTCTTCCAATGTTCCAATGAGAGCGCTGGATGCGAATAGTGAACAAGAAAAACGTTTTGCCAGAGAACCAAATCTGTAGCAAAGAATGAAGAAATTCCTTTGAAGGAGATTGAGGAGTTATCGCATTTCGACATTAAAACATGAGATGATGGATTACTGTCTTACACATTGTTCATGGCTAGTTGGTGAGGTCTTAGCCGTGATGTTCAGGGTGCTCCGCCACGTGAAAAGTCCCCTGGCACTGGGCCCCCGGCACAGTCGGCACATATCGCATTATCAGCGTTATGTTCTGTCCCAGCTGAACAACTCGCGCGCCATGTCTGCACTCATGCACTCATGCACTTGCACATCTCTGGCGAAACATTTCCGACACAATGCCACACTCCTTCACGTGATATGCATTGCTCTAATCAAATGTATACTCGCGGGCAATCTTACAAGTGTTAATGACAGGAAGAAAATGATAATAACGCGATAAACAAACAAAATCATATAAATATTTTGAGACTACATAAAAACTAAATACATACTTTGTGTTGATTTAATAATTAAAATGTTCAAAATCAACGCTAATAATATAAATAACTTAAATGTTGATATTATAATACCCTACTTTAATTTTTGTGATATTTTTCTACAAGAAACAGATCGTGAAATTGGTTAAACACGAGATTAACTACTACCCAATAATTTATTTTTATGGAATTGTAGATTTTTTCTATGGATTATACCGTCTTATTTCTCAGTTATCGGTGTGTAATCGGTGTGTAAACCGAGAAGCGGCTAAATTGTCTGCATATCGCCCAATAAGGATGTTCCGTCAGCGCCGTGGCAATAACGGAAGAAGCAAATACGATCACCGATGACCAATACAGGATACGATTCCCAAAACGAAAAGTAATCCTTTAACCGCGATCATTCTAAGCGTAAACGGTTTTTGTAACAATATTTAAATAAAAATATTTTGTTACGTATACGTTTGATAAAACATAATGTTTTATGTTGCTTTGCATTGACGTGAAATTAACAGATGGTTTAGAAAATATTGCGTCAGTAAGATATCTGGGTGCGCTTCTGCGTCTTTAGCCGCGTGCATTTTTGAATGGAACCTCTCTTAGAGGCTCGCAATCGACCCCGTCATCGCCGGCAGAAATCAGTCCCTCCCCTCGCCCCTAAAATAGCGCCAGACATGTAAATTTATTTATTTTGGCGCCTATGGCGGGCAAATGATGTGGACTCAGCCGGCAAGGCGGCCAAAGTGCGGCCGGGCACGCGACCGCGGCGAGAGTCACTACTCGCTACTCACTACTCACTAGCGCAGAACCTTCGTATGCGCTGCAACATTGTTGGAAATAACGGCATTCAAACTTTATTCGGCGAAACATACAGAGCATCGCGAATATCGAGCAAAGCGAATATCCTGGCAGCTGATAGATATGGGAACATATGCGCCAAGACATCATACTTGAGTTCCACCGAATATATCACATGCAAGTTTGATTATTCATTACGACGAAAGCCTGTTCGCTTGATGAAAGTCAGAATCAGTTTTTATTATTGTATATTTCTACAACGACAACCGCTCGCCAGTTAAAACGATCCGGGAAACATCCCGAAGCGATTAAAAGCGTTTGAGGAAGCATATTTGATCTACGAAAACATCATATATACTGTTTTATAGCCCAGCTATAAAAAAATCATTAAAAAGATAAATAATTCATACCTTGTTTTAATATGGATCGCACTGAGTACTGTTTATTAATTTTCTGTAATACCGCGGTTTCGCCTTTAGTGAAAGCTTAATTAGTTCCCAACGTGTACAAATCTCCTGATGTTTTTTTAATATGAAGATTTGTGTGAAATAAGATAGGGGGGGGGATGCGTGGAGCGAATTATGGGAGACAAAATATATATATCCGAATAAAACCCAATTTCAATAAACTGTATGTCAAATAATTATGTTTATATATTTTTATATAATATTTTCAATGTTTTGAGCATTCACTTTGAGATCCATAATATATTATAAATATTTATTTATTTATTTACCTTGTTTTCACATGGATCACGTAACAAAAGTTCTCTATTAGGAGACTGCAGTTTCGACTAACTCGTAGTCTTTCTCAATCCTTCTCTAGTTAAGAGATAACTGAGCTGCGTTGTACTTGTAAGTGGTGTAACACATTTTTGTAGGGGAGGGGTGGGGTGTGTCTAACATGAAAGGAGAGGGAGGTAGGTAGTGTTGCAAGGATGAAGGAAGAGATAAATACATAAAAGTGGTTTAGGTATAAATTTATTTTTATTTTTTTTTATTTTTTAATATTATTCTTATATGTCGTATATATAATTTTTATACTTATTTATTTATTTAACGGAAACAATTTTAAAATTGGTGAATTAATTAAGGTATTTAGTTGGTTATTAATTATATCTTCTTTCTTATTAATGGCTTTATAAATTTCTAAGTGTTCTAAATTATTTAATTTAACGGTTTTATTTTCTACATGTAATATGTTTAATACTTTTTCTAAGTTGTACGAATGATTATTTTCTATAAGGTGGTTTGCGAATTCAGAAAAATTAGTGCTTTTTAGGCACCTTAAATGTTCTTTAATTCTAATATTAAAATTTCTTGACGTTCTACCAATATAAAAAGATTCACAATCTTGGCAATTTAATTTATATATTCCAGAATTATTGCGTTTATCATTAGTATCTTTATTATTTATAAGGTGGTATCCTAGTTTATTATCTGTATAAAACGCTGGCTTTATCTCATTTGGGAGTAATTTAATTATTTTAGGGGTAAAGTTATTAACGTGTAGAATTCGTCTCCACATTCTATCGTCTTTAATATTTTCTTCAAAAAAATAAAAATAAATTTATACCTAAACCACTTTTATGTATTTATCTCTTCCTTCATCCTTGCAACACTACCTACCTCCCTCTCCTTTCATGTTAGATACACCCCCACCCCCTCCCCTACAAAAATGTGTTACACCACTTACAAGTACAACGCAGCTCAGTTATCTCTTAACTAGAGAAGGATTGAGAAAGACTACGAGTTAGTCGAAACTGCAGTCTCCTAATAGAGAACTTTTGTTACGTGATCCATGTGAAAACAAGGTAAATAAATAAATAAATAAATATTTATATTTTTATATAATTTGACTTTGATGATGTCTGGGTCGCAACAAGAAACAAGCGCGCCGCTGAAAAATGAAAATTGCAATAGAGATCGATAATAATTATTCCAATACATTATTATTTACATAGCATATATATTGTATGGAGTCGATTTTATATTATGACTTTTGACCTTGGTTATGAATGCATAAATTACTTTTAGTGGTTAAAATTGCGCCTCATAAATATATATCGACGCCATATAAGTATAGAAAAAATATCAAACAATATAATCAGTGCTAAATGATAATACATTTTGTCATTCACTATATAAAAGCATTCCCTAAAAAGGATATATCCAATCAATTTATAATACTAGTACAATCTTCTGAAATATGTTATGAATTCCAAATAATTTTTATGACCACTTTGTTTTTTCTTGTAGCAGCGAGCGGTATGAGTGCCAGGAGTGGGATTCCCCATGTCGCATTATTTCTCTGAATGTCGCAACAATTTACACAAATGAAACTGTGTCATCGATAAAAAAATGTTTCAATGTATTTATAGCAACAATTTGCGCCACAAAAATGTGATTTGGTGATGAACACAATAATGTTATTACTAAATAAATATTAAACATCGTGATATATGGGCCACGTGTTAAGGGTGGGTTAAGCCGCCTCTTAGTACAAAATGGACGAGGCCTGGGGACCTTCAAGCTAATCATCCAATTCACTTAATAAATAACCTTTGATAAATAACGTTAAATACCTCGAATACTACATATATTTGTACACAAACCCTCAGGCTTAATCCGAAAGGCAGTTAGGAGCAATTCATAATAGGTAAGTATAATGGCAGCGTGCAGAACTGTATGGCAACCATATCTTTCAGAGAAAGAGCGCGCATGTGGAAGAACAAGGGCAGGGCGACTCTGGCTATAATATACCAATAATTTAAGGGGTGCATTACATATTTATTAAAACATCAAATTTGATCAGCAGTTTGGAAATAATAACTTCTAGGATTAGGCTGTGTAACGACTAGCGTAGAACCTCTAGTTATAATTCGTCCGTGTAAAACTGCATTATACAATGCATATTATAATCCTATTGCAGTATTGATTATTCAAAAGAGAAATCGTGTTTACTTTTACCGACCAGCCACATGACTTACAATAATTGATAACGTTACAACTCATTGTTTGGTTAATTTTGAAATTAAAACTGATTTGTGAATAAACAATACTGTACATTCGAAAGTGGAGAGAAAATCTATTATGAACAATTTTGTTACCGATATATATATATTTTATTTGGTACTTATTTCAATTAGATTGGTACATTGTATTTTTTATTGCGCCTACCGCAACAAAACGTCGCTTCGCGGTCAGCCGCTTAATCGCGGGGACGTCGAGTGCAAGCGACAGTCTCAGCAAATAATAATCCACGTGGACAACAGGGGGTAGGCGGTGGGCGGATGGGCCGCGATTGAATGTCAATTTGCCGAGCTGTGCGGGGGCGGGGGCGCTTGACCTGCCCCAACTAGCCGCCGGGAGAGCCGCCGCCACCCACAGCCAACACCAGCCAACACCAGCCAACAGACAACCGGTCCGCACAACGGCCATCGCTGATGCTTACCAGAGGTAAGAGGGTCATTATCGATGCAATTGCGTCGGCAACGTGGACCCGGCGGTTACAATAACATTTCCTGGAGTTTATATTTCGTCATGAAGATGTATCTTCCTCCTGCATCTTATTACAACCCGCGGTTGAGTTATCTCTTTCCTGGATTCATCCCCAAATGCAGTGGCGTAAATTTTCTTCAAACTATATTAGTTGTTAAATCACACTACAAAATAATAATACTTCAAAACCCTTCAGTGAAATGCGGATATTCGGTGAGAAAATTGTAGCTCTGTGGAAGAATTTTACTAATTATTATTACGCTATAATACAAGTCGTAAGTGAACAGCGATTCTTAACCTTTACGTTTCGTACCTGTGCACCACGTGTGCTTGAATACTATACTTGATCCGGTACGTTATTGGGACTACGCGTCATATGTCAGAAGTCATCTGTGGCTGCTGCAGTAAGGCAGAAGTCACAGCTCGGACTTTGACAAATATACAGGTACACTTAAATGTAATGAATAAGCAAAACTTCCATTTACAATGTAGTAACTGGAAGTATTATTGAAATGAAAACCCTCTGGCAGCTAGGTAAATATGAAAAAATAACGCCGTTGACGATATTCCTACATTAACGTGCATAATAATCAAATTAAAAAATCAGGCCGTTCTACTCGTATCAACCACAAACAGGATTATACATACTTTCATATATTTGAATGGACATCGTGAGTCTTGCGTCTCGCTTTCAAGGGTGCGACTAATCTTACTTATGCATATTTGAAGGGTCTGTGGTCTGTAACTGTCGATGTTTTTGTCGTTGTCTTGTCGTCGAAGTTTCAAAAGATCACCATTGCATCACCAGTTAATACACGTACGAATAAAAAAAACACGATTGCATAGTTCCTCTAAATAAACATTGACGCTATCCAGAATAACTCAATTAATTGATGCATTATCTACAAGCATTGCTGTGTAAAACAGTAGTATGTTTACAAATATGTATTAAGTTCATCCATATGCATTTGATGTAAAATTTAAAAAAAAACTATAATTGGAAATCTACGTTACGAATACATACGACGGAATCCTATTCCGAGGAACGAAGGTTATATTATGTTTTGATTTTCATAAATCATATCGAAAATTTTAACTCATTGGGCTGCTAAAAAATATTCGAGTTAACGCTAAGAGGAAATTTCCTTTAAAACGCATCTCTTTCTCGGTCCGATGAGATTACTACTACGCTAATTACTCACAAGTCGCGTGTAAAAAAATGAAAGTCACAACCCGCCCACGAGATATCAGTTGAAAAAGTAATAATGAAGATAGACACGTGGGTTCATTGTCCTCTGCGCGCAAAATCGGGTGGTTGGGTGGGCGGGGCGAGTGCAGCAGCCTTCAGTTGCACCGCCGCCCACCCCAACCCTCCCCCGCCCTGATGAATGAAGCGCAGCCGAATACCCGAGCAAAAAGATATTCAACCTAAGGATATAAATTTTCAACGTTGAACGGTTATATTTAAATTTATAAAGGGTTTACCTTTCCACATTCGCTTTTTTTTTTTATTAAATGTATTGTCAAAGTCACATTTTACGTATTTATTAATATTTCAAGTTAACGACTATATAATCATTTAATTAATATGACGTAGGTACCGCTTGTAATCGAAACTGTGTCGCTCATGCGAGTTTACAAATACAAACAAAACAAATTTCTACAAATGTGCCGATACTACGCCAGACCTAACAAACGAATAATTATGATTTCGCTTAGCGATCAACCGGTAGGAACCGGATTCCTCTCAGTCGCCGATAACAGTAGAAATGACAAATTGTGTTTTATTTGCAGCCGCCGGAGATTTAATCTGATTGATTTGCGAGTGACGCGCCGGGCCGAGATTCTGGGCCACGACGTCTGCCGCAAATGACCCGGATCCGAGGCAATAATGTGGCGGCCGATCCATAAAGCGCCCACCACCAGCACTACCACCACCACGACCACCACCACTACCACCACCGTCTCCATCACTATCACCGCTCCCGTCGCCGAGCGACTAGCGAGAGACTGCATCTACATTTTTTTAGTAATTGGAAAGGAATTTCCTCTGGAGTTGAAGTGTGCGATGCAGACGGACTTTCACCCAAATTATTTGAGTGAATATCTTATATATAATAATAAAACTAAATAGGTTCGTTGCTTATTTGTTTGTGTGTAATGCCAGTAAACATGACAGGTAGATTTTTTATGTAAACACATACAGGAGAATACCGACAGATGGTGAGTTTTTTTTTTTTTTTAAGTTTCATCTGTGGAATTCTATGACGCTTACCATGGTGTATATGGCTAAACGCTGCATGTGGAGTGTTGATCCGCCAACGTCATAGACTACAGCCCGAGATTCACGCATCATCCTTTATTATTACAGGAATCTACTATGAATGGGTGGTCTTCACGGGACGACTTTCGTCTACCACCATTTTTAATTGATAGGCTATAACTGACATTTTACGGGTGATGGATCAAATTCACACCAACCGGAGGTATTTTAGAGCTCATAAATCGATTAAAAATCCTTTTTATTTTAATCTCCGTCGGGGATCGAACCCACGACCTTTGGTTTGCAAACAAACGCTTTACCATTGAGCTATGACCGCCGGCATGATAGGAACCAAAAATTTTGAAGCATTCTGATATTCCAAAAATATTAATTCGATTTTAATAATTAATAAATTTACTATCTACTTTTTCGCAAGGAAAATTATAGTGATATTATTTTAGTCCGAGCGAAGCCAGGGAGCAAGTAGTACTAGTTACATACACGT
Organism: Glossosoma conforme; assembly: GCA_022606575.1. Classification (NCBI taxonomy): domain Eukaryota; kingdom Metazoa; phylum Arthropoda; class Insecta; order Trichoptera; family Glossosomatidae; genus Glossosoma; species Glossosoma conforme. Next base: position 1,508,839 of record JAGTXR010000030.1, read on the forward strand.
ATACGAAATAAAATAAAGCTCACTAATGCGTTGTAACATTTTTTTCAAAGGCTTTCATTTGCATTTTTTACATTTTCATTAACAATTATTATACATTACTGTTGATCACTGAATTAAATTCAGCGTCAAAATTGTCTTGTGATCTATATAATGATATAAGTAATTTATATTAAATAAACGATAATTAATAATTATATATAAAATACGTTTAGCGTTAATTTCATAAGAATCTGAAGCAGTTAATTATTATTATCATGGATTAGATAAGCAATTTAATATTACATAATTATTTATATTGACAACAAATATATGATAATAATATATTATTCACATTATATTAATAATTAGTACGCCTGCACACAATAATGCACATTCACGTGTTAACACGTTCGCATCGGACATTCGCGCTCGGCTGATACTCTAATACGGGCGATAAATCGATGTCGCGCGTAAAAAATGTTTCTACATAAACTGCCATAACTTTTAAAATATCCAACATAACTACAATTTTTTTCAATATGATACTCACCAATTATAGCACCACCAGCAAAATCATTGAAAAGTTGTAGAACATCTAATAATGATTTTAAATTATGTCCACAACTTGAAAATACACATTAAAACTTTTAAGGGTACGTTTTTTAGAGTTATAAATATTTTTTAAGATTTAGAGTGTGATATTTATGGTAATAATAACCCTTATGAAGGGCAATATCACAAAAAATAAACATAAAATACTAGCGATTATACAATAAAATTAAAAATATATGTTGATTTAACAAAATAAACAAACATTGTTTATTCTAAAAATTGAAACGAATTTGTAGTGACCCTGTTTCGTAAATATGCGTTTACTTTTGTAAAATTGATAATGTCGAATCTTATAAGTAAGAAAAAGTCAAATGCTTGTAGAAAAAAACAAATATAAATACCCTACCCGACTTTAAAGATCAGTGTGCGTAAAAGGTAAAAATACCCTTCCCGTAATTAACCGTCAGTCGAGGTAACGGGTATTAATACCTTTCGATGCGAATGTGTTAATTGTCAAGTGTAACTGGTGAAATGAAACATGTACGTCACACGCACTGATCACTGCTATTTTCGAATATCAATGAGTCTGAGTATGACAATGTGCAGCACCATCTATCAGATAACATGATTAAGGTATTCCAACCGAATATCTTTTTGGGATGCACCGCATAAAATAATATAAAACACAATAATTCATTTATTCGTGAATACTGAATTACGTTTGTTTTTAAATAAATCCTATAAGGTCCGTACTTTATTTTCATATTGTTATGGCTACATTACTCGTATTATTTTATTGTCAAGAATCAAGTTTGAAAAATATAATTCTGTACTTCTTGCTATTATTTTGACGTTGTTAATAAAAAAGGATATATTTTCAAAACGCTCAACAAATATACCATGTACTCGTATAAATTATCACAACATTATTTATCAATTACGCAATGAGTCTATTCTAATGGAAAAGGGAAAAACATCCAATGAAAGAATAATAAATATTGTTGATTTCAGGGATGTTTGAGTTGCCAGGAATTATATACAATTAATAAATATATTTCAAATCATAAATTTAGCGTATACCAAGTTTGCAAAATAAATAAAGCGAAGTGCGTTAACCAATGAAAGAATAATAAATGCAAAAGGGATGTTTAATTATTTGTATAATTAACGTTAAATTAATGAGAAAACTAATTCGACTTTAGACACATTTCCAGGCCAACAGCAGCCACCGCCGAGCAGACACCAGACTCGTGTCCGTATCATCCGGCATGTAAGTAATAAGTTTCGCAATAAATGCACGGCACATTATCGCGGGCGGCAGCAGTTGCTCCGTCGTCTCCGCGTACCCACAGCATCAGAGCGAGCATCGTACAGCGAGACAACACACTCGCAGAGAAATATGAGGCATGAGCCCACATTACATGCGCCTATGGTATACAGCCGACAGCCACGCACGTCTGGAGGTCTGCAGGGCTCACCGCCACAGCAGTATGCGGCAGCTACAGGACGCGGGAGCTCTCCTCAGCGCAGTAGAGAAAGTAGGTGATCGGGAGAGCGGGGAGCGAACGACAGAGATGCAACGACCCGACAAGTTCGGAACAACGAACTGCCAGTTTGGCTAGGTCATGCACACAGTTCGGCGGGCGGAGTATGCAAATGGGGCGGCCGGCGGCTGGCGGCGCGCACACGGGCGCGGCGCTCCGCGGCGGCCGCTCGCCCTGCTCGGCTCGGCTCTGCTCTCCTGATACCTCTTCAATTGACAAACATTAACAATAAACGAGACAGGTTTTAATTGAGGCTGCACTACAGTGATATACTTATATGTTTACCGTTTTTAGGAGTAATTCTGCGAACGCCGATTATTAAAGGCAACTGCAATGTACTACAGTTAGTAAACTATAATTTGTTGTTCGTGATCAAAATTCCGAGAATCAAAAACTCACTAATGTTTAATACTAAATAGATTCCAGTTAAATTTTGTTGGATTTAGATTCATAAATTTCAGGTCCAGTCTATCACTAAACATCACAGATAAATGAGATCACATCCATGTGTTTTCTTCATAAAACTTGAATCCAGAAAAACTCCCCTTTTAATCAATGTATCGAGAGAAAAAACACGATTACCTGACTCCAAATCTACTTTTATACTTACGTCCATATTTCTATTAGACCTTTCCCCACATGGAAGGAGAGCTTTCTGCACGCGTTATGTCGTTAATTCGCAAGACACCTTCAAATAACGGAGTTTTTAGGGGTTTATTTAATACAGTCCTTATATTTCCACTTCAGCTTTAAAAAGTCGTCATAATATTGGTGTTGTTACCAGAAGAATTGGACCCAACTCCGTTGGCAATACAACCTAAATCGATGATATTATATAAAACGACAGTAATAATTTACTTTTTTAGATCTTTTTGGTTGTTAAAATGATCCATTTATAAATTCATTCAAATAAAAAATCATTACATATTTAAAAAAAAAACTTACAGCACCGTATTTCTGCGTGATATAATCGGCAGAAAAAAAATGGTAAGAAACAATAGTGATTTAAAAAAATCCACGTGGGGTCTTAAATAAAGGCAGCGACTTGTAGCTATCGAAGTATATATTATAGATACTTAACTAAAAGACACGTGGAATATTATTTAAGAATCAGATTCAGTCTCCAGATTCAACGAGCGACAAAAAAATCCTTAAAATTCGCGGATAATAATTCACCGAGAAGAGAAAGTTTTCAATAACTTTTGACACAGTAATGTTACGAAAGACGAAGTACCAAGTAGGTTATTTCAAGTTATTTTGCAAGTAAAACTGTAGCAAAGAAATAATGTGATGACGGAGACCATAGCATGCTTCCTATTATGTTATCAGATTTGGATTTTTAATAACCATTTGAAATTAAATTAAAATGCTACAAATTTATGAATCGATAGATTTTGGTGAAATAACGCAATTTCAATCATCTAAATTCAAGTATTTTGATTTAATACGTAATTTAATATGAGTTTATTCGTAAGTAGTAGAAAAATCTTGGCTATACCAGAAGAAGGTATTCATTCATAATCTAAAAAAAAGGTTTGCGAAAAAAAAATTGTCTGCTACGTACAAAAAAGTACTTTTGTGTGCTAAAAATGCGTTATTCTTTCTAAATTTTAAGGTCTATACATTTTGAACTAAATATCTAGTTGTATATTTACCTAAAATACGGGACATCTGGGAACCCAGAAGCATACATAATCCTTGCAAAGTCTCTATCTAAAGACCTTAATTAAACAGAATTTCGGTCTAATGTAAACCGCGATATCTGGACACAAAAAACAAAAGCCGAAGAACAGAGAGGTATGCCTTACTTCTCGGAAGCGGCTTATCTAATTCTTCAATGGGTTGCCGCGCCAACGTCGCAAAGAGGGATGAACGGGTGGCAAATTATAAATTTATCCTCACCCCGGCGAGGTGTGACCCGCGGCTCGGACGACTCTCGGCCAGAGCTGTTAATGCCGTGGCTGGCGAGAGGAAAACTTTCGCCGGTCCTCCGCCGGGGGCGCGACGCTCTCTCATTATACACGCCGTAATGAGGCGCGACTCCGCCCGGCGTCCTGCGCCCCCAGCCCCAGCAAGAGCAACCACCGACCGATAATAAAATACGAACCGCCTAAGGCGTTCTAAAGCTCCAGATCGTATTACGAAATAAACGGAGACATTGGCAGCGATACAGGATGACCGTTGAATGTTGAATCAACAAAGATTACAATTTAAGAAAGTGTTAAGTCACTAGCATGTAACCTCACCAAAAATTAAAACTTATTATAAATGTAAAAAAAATGCAGTCAAACGGTTACCAATTCAACGATAACAAAACGCCAGTGCATTATTAATTGCATCAATAACGCATTTTCTAGCTTTAGCACTTTAGGCACAAGTATTGGGTCGATCAGCCCATTTTAATCAAGTGGATACTGCCCTGAATGATGCATGCAGATTCGTCACAGGCTGATTCAAACCAACAACCATTTCAAAAGTATACCCCTTGGCTGGTATCGCACCACCAAACATAGGACGCAAAGTCATATGCGCCGAAGAAATGCGTAAGGCAATCAACCAACCGTCCCACTGCTTGTATAATCATATACCCCCAACACCCAGACTGAAGTCGCGAAGCAGCTTTCTGAGATCCACACAACCTCTCACATCCGGCCCTGAAAATGAGAGACTCCAGCTCTGGCAAAAAGTCGCATCAGAGGATTACATTACTCCAAAGAAATGCCTCCCAACTGGCGAAAACCTTGACTGGCGGACCTGGAAATCCCTGAACAGATTAAGAACCGGAGTTGGTAGCATAAAGGATAACCTCGAGTGGTGGGGAATGCTTCGGCAGTAAACTATTGTGCGACTGTGGAGACCAGACCGCCTCACACCTAAGATTCTGCTCCATGTGTCCAAAAAGCTGCACATCTCAAGACCTAATGCTGGGCAACACACGGGCTATCGATGTTGCTGATACTGGACAAAAATAATTTGACGTCGCTGACACGAAGAAGAACGCATTTTCTGCGTTTCTGAAATAACAAGGCACATGTCGACGACTGAAATACTGAATTTATTACACAGCTTTGTGGGATACAGAGTATTACGATTCATAGTTGCATTATTAATGGGGCGGACGATGATAGACATTGTCATCATACCAAAAAACTGCGATTTCCCTGATAACAGTCGCCTCCTTATTACTCGTATTATACTCATACAATATTTAACGAAGACAAGTGTAAAATAAAGAATCACTTTGGACTGAATGATGGGAGAATAGAAGTCCAGACCTCAGAACGTACTCTGGGACTGTCAGGTCCTATTGATTAAGGACGAGTCCTTTTTTATCAAATTTGAGGAAAATCACTCGGCCCCCTAAATCATTATTAATGGCTGCTAAAATGAATTTTCGTGTTTTTACAAAAAAAAAAATTCTTCACCCGTGACTACCATCATGTTTCCTCCTTTGAATGCCTATCAAGTTTTATTTATTTTAAAACACATGTGCAATAGTTAGTCCTAATTGTTCAGAGGAAGCTCAACAGTTGCTAACTGACAATAAATCAGAATAATCGCATCCTCCGGTGTGATGATGGTGAGGCGGGTCCGGTCTGCGTTTATTGAGAAGAAGCAGCTAAACGAAGATTCCTGAAATAATCGCTCTGCCATAGAGAACAGTCTGACTCCCACAGCCGCGGCGGGCAGCGACATCACTGACCTCGGCTGAAAAACAATTATTATCAGTCATGGATCGCGAGTCTCATGACCCAGTGGTTCATGCAATGTCGTTGAAGTCAACTTAATTATAATCTCGGTGCGATCCTTGAGCCGCCCACGGTGGCGGCGCAGGCGGCGCACCGCAGTCCCCCACGCGCTCCGCCAGACGAGCGGTTATTTCAGTAATTGAGAGCAGACAAAAGGCTTTGTGTCTAAATCCAGTTCATTCATAAAATAATCATAGCTAGTTTTCTACTATAAATCAATGAAACCAGATCGCTGATGTGACGCGGACGCGACGAGAGTTGCCGTTACGATACTCCCGGCATACATAAATTCCTCGGCTATTTATGTACGCTATGCTTTATTTATAACCGACGAGGAAACTAAGCGGGCACATACACATCTACATATCTCTATGTGTTCCGGTTCGACATAACGTTCGTATCGATATTCATAACGTTTTTATCGTGGACAATTCGGTCAGACTGCTGATCGTTCGAGGATAAAATATACATTACATCTTTTCAGAGCACGATGTGTATATTTGCCGAGGAAGAACTTCTTCGGGGATCGAAGACCCCCGATGAAGAATTTAAATTTCTTTATATTTTTCACATTACGCATCTACAAATACCCCAGGTTGGGGTAAAACTGATCCCCCGTCCATTAGAAGCCAATTATTCTAAAATAGTCTAATAAAATACAACCAGTCGTTTTTTACGTGACTTTTTTTACAGATTATTTTTTTGGACGTTCAGTAACTTTGTTACGCGATTTACTAGGTTCTTTTAGTACTGATAATAATAGGTTGGCAGTAGGAATAACTTGATCAATTCCATCGCTTCACCTATTTTCAAAACGATATCCTTTTATGCTTGATAAAATACATAAACAAGAACAATAATACCCTAATACTAATCGATCGATAGTCTAGCAAGACAAGAACGCATTCCTGTGACGACAGTCTTAATTGTAGTATTAGACCACCACCAACCAAATAATATACTCCAACCGTGACATTGAAATCGCTGTTCTGTGATCATAACCAACAAATATATTTTTTGAATATGCCCGCGATCATACATTTTACAGTTTTATTTCAATCGTTAAAACTTTTTATAGCAAGATTCTTTGTAAAAAATGCATCGAGTTTCCGATCGCAATCTTCAACTTATATACTATTTTTTTAAATACCCAAAAAGGGTCCTGCAAAGCAAATAGTCATCCCTCCTCGCTAGAACCGAGAGACAAGCAGAATAACTAAGAAGAAGCATCCCGTACGGAGTCTCCCGGTCGGAGGTATTCCTGGCGGAGAGAGAGCTAATTAGCTCCGCCCGCCCGACGCAAATGGAACTTGAACGCGGAGGAGCAAAAAAAACAAACGGAAAGAATGCGTCAATCCTTAAACTGCTCGCGACAGGGCGGGGGCGGGTGGGGAGAAAAAGAGCCAGTTCCGTGTGCCGCGGCGCGACATACGCCCATTGATTTTCCGCCGTACAGCCTCCTGGGGGCGCTCTCCTTCCCGCTGTTGCACCGGGCGGGGTGCAAACTTTTCAGGCCGTGTCCCCCGCCCTCCCCCTCCGACTCTTCCAGCTCGGTATCCGGTGCTATGTTCTCGGGCGTCGATATGAACTGCTATTACCACCTGACTATCGAAGAATCGCAGAATTCATTAAATCTCAGACGTAATATAACAGCGACTCTATAACTTTTATGCAGCATTGACACGGATTGGATTTTAAGTATCCATACTTGGCCGTGCAACTTCAATAGCATCACAGCAAGCATTTTTTCATACACATTTGAAAAATAAATTAAACACTGTTGACGCCGTTTTTATCCGATGCGAGTGATTATTAACTCAAAATATTGACGTGGGACCTCATATTGTTAATATTATGAAGGATACGAACATCATTTATGTAATATTTCTCAAATAAAATATTGATCAAATAGCCGCCTCTATTGCGAGTCATTGAACTGAATGTTGGCAATGTATCTCGCCTTACTTCACAAATACAGCATTCGGTAATCGTTTTCGTTTAGTTATCGATAATAATGAGCAGCTTGATAAGTTTTGTACTTTGAAGAAAAAAAAACTATTCGCGTCTAGAGCGTAGATAGAATTAATTGAAGAACCATTGCATGGATGTTTTGCCAGCTCTTTGGGGATGCGAAGTTGACATGAGGCTGTACAAAGCTTAGAATGATAATACAATGTTCAGATGCAGCTGTAGATAATGAATAAATACCTATGAAAAGTAAATAATAATATACCTGGGATGGCAAAACGTGCATCGATCATGGTTTATTATTTAACAAGTAGTGATTTGAACAAATATTTACATAACATAACTGGATGTGCATTTTATGCGCTTCTCTAGATGCAGAGGGTAGGAATGCTGCGCTGGTCGCTGGTCGCTAGTCGCTAGTCGCCGCTCGCCCACGGCAGCCATCCATAACTAGAGCAAATGATATGCGATTTCGCACCAAAGAAATTCGTAGTATCATTTCATAAAACAAATATCTTAAATATTTATGTTTCTAATGTGTACTCCTTATTTTAGCTCTCGCAGATAATAAATCCTTGATCTCCATGACTAATGAGTTTAAAATTCGAACTCGGAACTTAAAATAAAAGCCAGATTTTGAATGATTTTTGTTGTTTAACTCGCAATTGTATGTAATTATTAATTATGAAATATGCTGTATTTATGTTGAAACAAAAAACATCAAAAGCGGAAGAATAAAAAAACGGAAGATAAAATATAAGATTCTTGAAAGAAAATATAAGATATAACCATGAAATTTATATAATAAGTGACAATGTTGAAAAAGAATAATAAAACATGGACTATGAAAAACATTACAACTCCCTATACAGTAATTACATATAATTTTTCGACAAATCTACCGTTTTTAGCCATAGCTGATAATAATCGTGAATCATTGTAGATCCTCTGTCAGAACAATGAAGAGGTTGTGTTTGTACTCAAAAAATTACAAATATTTACATTGTTGATATTACATTACGCAAAATAATTGAATATACTTCTTGCGTTAGCATTATTAAAAATATTAAATTGCACCAAGAATTATCGATCAAAAAAATAGTTATATTTAAAAGGTTTTACAAGGCTGTCCCGCGCTTCGATTATGATGATGAGTCCGCCCCCGCCCGCCCAGCTGAGCGTAAGAACCCAGGGCGGCTGATGCACCTGGTCTGCCCGCCTACGCTTTACCTCGGCCCACTAACTTACTGATAAATTATGAATAATAAATAAATGAGTATTAAGTATAATGAATGCTTACGAGGGACGCTATTGGAACTATACTAACACATTTTATTGCTACCATTAGTTATTTCTCTTATGAATATGTCCCATTGTAGACCCATACGTACATACGAGTACAAAACCATTGGGAACACATTTTTCGAGCAACCTTACAAGATTGACGTGCGTCGTCTGAGGGCGAATAATTTGCCCAGTTGATTCTTCAACACCGGAGGTAGGCTCTAGAATTAGTTTCCATCATCAGTGTTTCCGCCTTCGTACATCCTACCACTATACTTCTTTCCCGGATACGTCGTCCCACCGACTCGGATAAGTCATTATATGCAAGTCTACCAGTAATAAATTAAAATTTTCAAATTAAAAGATGTATTTAACCAACTGATATAAGGAGCATTCCCATCTGGTAAATATGAATTGGATTTGTAAATTGGTAATTTTTGATAGTTCGAAACCCGCTCGTAATAGTGATGTAAAACCGAGTGAGAAAGTTGGTACACCATAGGTTAGCGTAGTAAAATAATTGAATTACTAATTTTGTACAACGGGCCGTGTTTAAAAATGCAATTTCGAGCATTTGAAGCGGTGAAAAATGAGCAGATTTAAAATGAAAACATGAGAGCGCACCGTCAAAAATCGTGTACTGGTACTGCCCTCTCTTCCAATTACGAGGACTAACGAGGATAGTTAGTCACACTCGACCGAAAGTCTTCTTGGAGCAGAGCACTTGAAGTTATCTTCACCGTATGACTGCGACACAGTTGAATCAGTTAAGTTAAATGTCGAGACCCAAAAACAAGTCTCATTAGCGAGTTGGCGCCGCGAGCGCCCCCGCCCCCTCGACTTCCTAATATTATATTGTCAAAATTTCAACACCCTCATTTTGCATAATTCGCCGCGAAAATTATTAAACGCGGCAAAGTATCTCGAGAAAATAAATTGCAGCAATAAGTGAGAAGGTCGATGAGTTTTTTTTTCTCCCACTGTCATTACTCTAGAAATGAGAAAAAAATGCGCGAGTCTCGTGCGTTAGGAATGAAAGTTATGAGGTTCTACGGGCAATTTTCATTTTGCATTCGTTGACGATTTCATGATTTATCATTTGTATGAGTAGCATCATGAATTAGTAGCATTCAAAGTGCTTATTGTGTCTTCATCTAACGAAGTTATCAATGCATACACAGTAGTAATTACTAAATTAGTTTTTGGTAATTAATTGTAGTTTTTTGCTATTTAAAGTTTCTTTTTATTTTCCATTAAACTAGTTGTACTATGTATTAACACAGTACACACGGCGCATGCGCTTAGACTGACTATGACGGAAACGTTTCACTATTCGTCACATTCAGGTTGATCTGTCCAACCGCGCGTAAAGAAGCTTCAGTAAAATAATGTAAACATTACTTAAAAATATGAAGAAATATATTATTCTTATAAATAACCAAATTTTAAATCGTAGGTAAAGTAATGTAAAATCATAATATCACTGTTATGATTTATATTGAAAAAAAAACAGTTTATATGATTTTAATTATAAAATATTTTTACCCACAAAAATTATATATGAACGTCCGAATCAAAAAGTCGTTTGAAATTCTCATTTTTTGAAGTACAGAAATATGTTCACACAACCTCAAACGTGGCGCAGCACACATAACTGCGGAGAGGTTGCCGAGACCAAATAATAATAACGAACTATCGATGGCGGGAAAACTGCTCGCGGATCAGTCTGGCGGGCTGCGGAGGACGTCAATTGCAGGCGGGGAGGGCGGGAGGGCGGCAGCCGGCGGGGCGGGGCGGGGCGAGGGCGGGATGACAAAAATCGATACCGTCGGCTGGAGCGCAGTATAACTACGTGTACGGGCACGTTTACGCGGACAGAGTTTTCAGACGGTTATTGGGTGCGAGTGAAGTGTAAACACAAGACGAACTTTCCTCCGATCGTCTGGTCGAGTTTCAAGCAAAATCTCGAACGGCATCTCACCCGAAATCTTTTTCGGTTACCCGCCGTTGAAATAATAACACGTAACGTGAGGTTGACATAATAATTTTAAGCCGACGAACTTTTCAGAATGCCCGATTGTGTTTTTTTTAACAATACATTTTTTTAATCCATCCCTGCTAATAATACGCATGAAATGAACAATGGAGCTACAAGCCCAAATCGATACAAAATAAAAGTCACATGTACGTATGGATGGATGTCATTATAAGTAATTTTACTAACATCCCTTTTTATTACATATATTTCCTATTTCAGTTTTTTTGGTTGTAATCGTATTACCCTGAAGTAAATCGGTTCACTTGCATTCGAGCGTTTACAGAAATGTTCGGATATAAATAAACAAAGAATAATTTGCAGATAGCAAGTTACTCTTCTTATTCAAAACTTACTTGTGATCTTACTATTGGAATGAGAAAATAATGTTCTTCCTTTTAATGTTAATTTAGAAGATCTTTCGGAACGAGAAGATTATTGTTTTTAGCTCGGAATCCCTACTATATTATAATACTCGAATACATTTCAACTAGTCACTAGCCGTGTAACAAGGATCGCGAGATTTTGTGACACTCTAAGAACATGAGGAATCCTGGCGAAGACAGATCAACCGAATTTCGATATAAATCACAACAAACAAACAACCACCTGTGTGCAGCTGAAAATTATATGTAAAAACTGCGCAGTTAAGCAAAAAACCTTGTTGTTAACAAAGGATTATTTATATATAAACATTGTCTTTCTCTGTCGGGTTCGCAGAAAAAGCACCTTCAGTTAACCGACCAAAAAAATAAAAGTTCACTGACCGATGAAAAAAACTGCCCTTGTACAGTGAGTGCTGGTGTAGGTCGCGCCGCGGCTCATGGGATCTCCGGCCGCGGAGTCTTTAACGACGCCTAGACTGGCGATGCCCAGGTTATTTCTCTCTCGTCTCATATGGGCCAATCGGTTAGTTTTTTTCCCTAAACGACGGGCCTTTAAAAGGCCCTGTCGGAAAGAGGTCTCTTCTCACCCGTCTTTAAAACGTCCAATAAATAAATTCAATAAGTTTATTGTTTAACCTGCACAAAAAAATCGTACTACCTAATGTAAATATTTGAAGTCGCCGTCACGAAGTAGAAAAGGATGTAAATACTTTTTAAGTACTTAATTTATTAACAGGGTTTTCTAAACATACACATATTTTAGAGCAGTCGCGTATTTTTACGTAAAAATTGAATTGTACTCGTGCAGGATTTCAAACTTCATTTTTATAGGTTTTTGGGAGTTCAGGAGATACTCATCCAGTGGTTGAGTGTGGGTTGAACATGACATTATTGTTGAAAATGTACTTTTTGATCGTTTGATTTTTTCCTTTGAGTTTTAAAACCTGAGAAAAGAAAATGCTGTTTACGAAGACCCTTCGCCACATATAGTCACGTAGCTGCTAGGGGTAAGCCTCTTGCAATGAAAAACGATTACAAATTGCTGTAAAAAATATAAATGGACACAATATTGCCGTATGGAAAAATACTGAAAATTGGAGCTGCAGTCGATTCGTAAATATCATTAGTTTGTTATTTTTACATTTACGTCGCAGACGTTTTCACAGAATTGTACATAAATAGCCTAATGTAATGTATCACGCGGTAGACGAATGACTAGAGTAATGTGCAAGTTGGGCCACATCGCGTGTCACATTGTCAATAGTTGCGAGATCGGAGATTAGGCGCAGGGGGAGCATGTGCTCGCATCATAGTCTGAGAGCAACAAAACTAAGAACAATCATACTTGCGAGTAAAATGGGGAATTACACTATCTTATAATTAAAAATCGTCCCAGTTTTTTCTGTGATATCTTTATATTCGTACTTTATCAGAGGCTGATATAAATTAATTAGGTACCAACCGAAAAAATACTATAAATAAATGTCAAGCTGTAATAACTGGTAAATTTGTTGAAGTTTTGCTAAAAGAGTAACCTTGGAAACATCACCCCACGCAAGATAGCTTACGACAACAAACAGATTCATGCGAAAGCTCTAAATAAAATGTAAACATTTATTATTCGATTAATCAACTTAAGATATATAAGAAAGCTGTTCGATACACCTAATGCAGTGCTCCCCAAATGATGGTCAGTAGATGAATTCTGGATTATGATCGATAAATTTTGCTACTGCCCTCAGTGTTTTTAACATAAATTTATATTAAGGTTATAAGGTTCCAATACTGAAAAATACATTCCAGATCTAACACGGAAAAAGTCGCTCTTATTACAATGCGAAACATAAACACACAGCGAAGTAATTCATATTTTATTCTAAACTTTACGTAAATGGCTGAAACATGAATGGTCCAATTAGAAAAAAAAAATTAAGTGACAGGTGTACAGATAATCTAAAAAAACATTTATTTCAAATTAGTCTTTCATGCTTGAACTTTTCTACCGGTACTACCTCAATGCGGCAGCGCTTCACCGTCGTTATCAAGATTAGTAAACACGATATGAGTTGTCCTTCGAGAGCAATAATAATCCAGAATTACTTTGTTTATTATTGGTATTGGTCTTCTCGCTTTCTTGCTAGAGCATTGATCACAATAGATCGCTCCCATAAACAAGTGATGTTTAAGTTTATAAAGCAAGTATTTTTATGTTTGGGCATGATGTGTTTGAGCATGTGAGGAGCTTTTAAGAAAGCAGTAATATTAGGGTTCTAATTGCTTTCAGGGGTCTTTGGCTCTGTGAGAACGTTGAACGACACTTCATTTACGCGCCCTTTACCGAAGCATCGGAATCCGAGAGCGCGATGGGCGGGAGGCGGTGGGCGGGGGTGGGCGAGCGGCGCCCAGCGACAGGCGGGCGGCGATGTTAGCGGCGAGTGCCCAAAATAAAGGCGGCGGCAATGCACGCGGCGGCCGTCTGGGAGTAATGTGTGCTCCCCGTCCATAGTCTGCCCGCCATCAGCAAGAGCGACTTTCTTCACTTGGCCGGAGATGCATTGTTTCACATTCCGGCAATAGGCGTCATCGTATTGTATTGTTATGCCAACGCCAGTTTTAATAAATCAGTGGTCACAAAAATATTCATCTTCGTGTCGACGACGTCAAATATATTCAGCCCAGTGTCTGGCCTTTCTGTTTCCCACCGTGAGCTCCTGGAAGAAGAGACTAGTCGGGCAGAAGGGGAGTTCTGGAGGACTCTACAGTCGACAAATGACAAAAGGCGTATACAATTGGCGTATACATTTGGAGAACTTGGGTACACTTTTTAAATGAAATTTCTGCAATTTCTATAGATTGAGGCGTTTAACCAATGCATCATTCCCAGTATTAACTTACGTGAAACCTAACAGCAGGTCTTATAGATAAAATAAAGGTCATCTAACATGATATAGCGATATTCATGATCGGAGTATGTTTTTAAAGATACAAACCAAAACGAGAATGTCCTAAGAAGAACTCGAATTGTAAACGCTACCGAAAGAAAGTGGGCGGACACTGGCTTTTGACGATGATAATAACAATAATTTCAAATAATAAAAAGTACAAGTACATTCCAAAAATAGTGTTTTAATGTAGCACGATATGAGAGCACACGCACGAAGATTCACGATTCTGATGTCAGTACTAAATTTAACGTTGAAAAAGAGTCGGGGTAAATACAGAAACGTCAGCTGTGTCGGTTCTGTGTTCTACCGGGCGGGGGGCGGGGCGGGAGAGTGGGCGGCAGATCGCATCGCCCGGTCAGCTGATCGTGATGCATCCGCAAAGTATAGACCTACGGACCCACCAGACTAAGCACACATGTGGAGTAGCATACAAGACTCATAATATACAACATTTCAGAAACGTTACTCATAGACCCGTGGAACAGAAACGTGAGTGAAACAACAATGAAGTATGTGTTTTATTATGTGATTACTGTAAAAGGATGTATGCAAATACATGTTAAAGCATCATTACAATTACTGCAACGCTAATTATAAAGCAAAAAAAAAACATTGAAATTGCAGAATATTATAATACGAGTATTACAAGTATAATATAATATCGGAACGCAATAAAACCAAATAATATTATCGTTCCTTTATTCATCCTACTAAAACTCCGTGTAAAATGTTATATATTACTCGTAATATATTGCATTGACTCGTCTATGTCTGTAAAATTGTTATGGGAACGATAACTGAACTATTCTTATTCGTGTGATATGCGTTCGCTTTCATTCGAAGGTGATTACGTGAGACTGTGGAAAGAGCTGCCTTGAGTACTTCAAGCGTTCATACAAGTGTTTTCATTAAAGGGCTACACTTGCTGAGAGATACGAATTATAAGATTGCTTTTGAATAATAACATAGCTATTCTAGTATAAGCATCTATCTATATATCTCATTTCATCAAATAGTATTGTAAAATTATGATGCAGTATTGTCGATTGTCATGAAAACACTATTTTTGAAAGAATGTAATGATATATATCATAATTACAGTGATATGTATTGTATTTGGACGAATGGCAACTTGCTGTTATATTCTTCGTCAGAGTGACATGAAAGTGATGTTTTTCGCGACACATCATGAATGTACGATTAAATTAGTACTAACGTGCTATATTATTTTTTAAATCAATGCGTAAATATATTATGGAGGAATACCTAAAATCTTAACCTTGTATTTATTATATTTATAGAGATATTGATGGTTATCAGAAGCAATGTGGAGAAGATACACATCACAGGGAAGGAAAGGTTAAAGTGGGTAACCCTGTCACGAGCAGAGATTATCGGCTGGTGCACGTGTGCGGAGGAGTGAGGAGTCAGCTATGAAAGTGAATGTAGCACATAGAAATGAGAGCAATCACCGTTGGCACAGTCGTCCGGGCTTGCTCCAATAAAGGCCCGCGGCCCGTCGCCCGTGTCAACACACTGAAATATGCGAGTCGGAAGGTAACTGAACCGACAGCCATTTTGGTACATTGCTACAGCTCGATCCGATAAACCGCTGGTTACGTCACGCCCAGCTGTTGTTTCACCGTTCGGGTTAAAAATCATGTTTTCGTCGCGGATATTGTTTGGCGTGTGATAACACCTGTTTTTTATACGTTCGATAAAATCCCACTTCGGTAGTGTTCATCATCAGCACCACGTCAGCTTTTCTAACTGGAGCATATGGCTGACACGAACTGCACCCACAAAGCTCTGTCTGGCGACATAGTCTACGCCTTATACGATGTCAGCTTTGCCTCCCACATCTCCTCCGAGTATATTCTATGAATAATTCCCGACAGACTTCCAGGACGGCGTGGGCCGTAGGCTTGAAGAAAAGGCTGCAATAGTTTATGCTCTCCTGCGGCATCCTTAGTATATGTCCCAACAGTTCCACCTTAGCCTCTTGACCGACTACAGTAAAGCTGCGGCTAGTGTATATGTAAGTTAAGAAAGTGTTGTGCTTAAACACGTGTGTACACAACATAATTTGAAAAGGTGATACGAAAGTAGCCAAATGCGACTGTTACGAGTAGCATACCAGGCAGTTCACATAATAAGTCCTCATATTGTAATTATATGTTCCGAATGTCAGCTTATCGCGCATTATCGAAGTATCAAAGGGATCAACAAGAAAAGAAACTGGCCAGCGTGGATGTGCGTTGAAGTGGACTGATAATAAAAGGCTTTGTATCACTAGCCTTACAAGCATCAAAAATGACAACAAACGTTAGGATTAACACTATTTGAGTAAGATATTTTGAAGCAAAATCTAAATGAAAAAAATCACAGATGCCAAATGAGATCATTGGCAAACTACTTTATATGATGACAAACACAATAAAGAGGAAAATCGTTATTTTTTCAAAAATAATTTAAAGTTGCAAAAAATAATTCATTTATCAACTACATATTATTTGTCATTCGCGTGGTGTGCTCGATTTACTACAAAATTATTTAATAGCAATTGGGTAAGGTCATCGGTGGTATATTACGATAATATTAGCGGGTAATTCATTGAATTCGGGTCGAGCACACAATAATTCGAGTAAGGCAGCGCGATTGCGTACCTTCAAAGGGGAACCGATTTCAAAGCGAATCAACGTTTATCCGAGCGGTTACATCTCTGGATGGTCGATATAAATAGAAGACATTTCATGTCCCACCGGTTGAACGTCACCGCCAGACCGAGGCGCATCGGCAGCTATCGCAAGTAATGTGTCTTCAGCCCCCACATGTCGTCTAAGCGCACATGCAATACTCTACAAAAGGATGTTTTATACACAAAATTACCTAAATATATAACTGTTAGCTATTTATTATCTTCATCAGCCTGTTTCCGTCCACTGTTGAACGTAGGCCTCCCGCATGCGTCTCCATCCTTCTCGATCCTCCGACCGCATCCAGGCTAATCTCGCTATTCTTATGTAGTCATCAGTCTATCTTGCATGAATGCTGGCTAACGCTTCGTTAGTCAGTTCTTGGGCGCCACTCCAGCACTTCTTCCTTATCGACCGTTATCTCTTCGACAGATATGTCCTGCCCATGGCCACTTGAGTATGCCTATTATTATTTACTATAACGGTATTAATGATTTTTTAAATATATTTAATGCATTACTTTTATGTAATATAAGTCCTACGAATAAAATACAATACGAACCTAACATTTTTATCATGCTAACTTAAATTTAAAAAATATTCGGCACGCTAAATAAAATATAATAAAACATATATTTAAAATTATAATAATATATTGTATAGTAAAAGAAGACGGGGAGGTCGATACGCGATATTATCCTCGTTTTATTGTCGATAAAACATAAAAATATAGTAAAATTTATTTGGTGAGTTATCGCACTAAAGCTATACGAGCAAGACATCATGAAATAATAACTAAAACAGAATCAATAATTCCTGCTAGAATCGTCATAAGTGATCATCTTATTCCAAATAAATAATATACGTAGCATTCCGCATAAACGCAAATAAAAGTTTGGCGAGTAAGAAAAAGCCGTAAAGTTGGTTTGAGACCTGGCCAAATGAGATCGGTTAAAAGCACGACTAAAAGAACGACAGCGCCCGAGCGATGAACCGCCCCGCATTGATTGCCCGCCGAAGCAATTAAGTGCAACAATGGCCTTGCTAGGAATTGATGGCTTCTCAAGATAGAAAACAATATTAAAGGAGCGGACTCGGAAGATCGGCTCGAAGGTTGCAGGTTACGGAATTGCGACCACCGCTGGCGAGCCAGACTGGAAGGTTGTCAATTTAAAATCAATTCGAGTGATTGAAACTATTATTTTTTGCAACGCGACACCTGTAGCGAATCGACTTATTTAAATAAGACACTAGTATGACAAAAACATAAAATTCAGTTAAATTGATAAACTTTGGCCCTCGGTATTCGTTGGGGAATTTCTGGTAGAGAAAATGAACATGTCGCTTGAAATGGTTTTATCATCTCAACATCTACAAATGTAAGGTTGCCAAACTCTAATAATGTTTTTACTTACAACACAGAATGTTTTAAAATCTGATGGAAATTCGATTAATTTAGTTTTCTCTACCGTTTCAGAGCGGGTGACAACAGAAGTAATAACAAAAGAAAAAGTTATTTTATAAATCAATTACTAGCTGTTCGGAAGATACTCGGAAATCTCTAGATTGATGTGTAGAGTATATCTCCATAGAGTTAGGAATTTCTTACACATGTATTCTTCTCTCATATCAACCGAATCTCTTATAAAGACAGGTCAATGGAAACATCCCGTCACCCCCCAACCCTTAAACAAACACCGTCAATATTATCCGCGTGAGACATATAGCCTAGTTGCAAAAAACTTGATAATCACAACACACTTTTGATGCTATCCTGCATGATTTAAGTTTTTTTTATCATAAATATTATGATTGTTACATATCAAAATATATTGAATGCAATTTTTTAAGTGATCCGATTCACATCATTATTTTTGCAAAAGATAATTTAAAACGAATAAGGTATTTCCGCTGCAGAAACATGCGCCGAATTCCTAGAATCCAGTCCAGACAGCTGCAGCTTTTAAAAATGTTTTTCCTTAATCATATTTAACTAGACGTATTTGATCGCTCTGAAAACAGGGGAATCATTAATTATTTATTGATGCATAAATAATGTATTCAATACTATGATAATGGTTTTAAAAATAATACAAAGAATACTACTTTTGTAAAAAGCTGTTATGTATTTATATTGAAGTTGTCGTCAGTCTATAATATTTTTTTTAGTTGTTGAAGATTTAAATTTATCTGTGTCAACGTAAATATTGCGCTGGAATCGAAATGACAATCAATCTCTGATCTACGAACCGCAATATTAAGTAAATTACACAGTATATATGTACATTAAAAACCGTAAGGTAAAGATTACACTATCAATACTGTTGTAAATATTCCATAGAGCACAATTATAATTATATACTGTATATTTTTTATTTAATATGTGAAACGGCAAACTGGAGGCCTGATTCATAGTATTCGACACAGGCGATGAAGACAACTGTGGAGCAGGCACAGCAGCGGCAGCGTGGTAGGTAGCAACTAGCGACTATCGAGCTCAGACGACGCGCGCTCTTGTCTTCGAATTCAATTCCGTTAGCAATTCCGCATATCCAATTTTCACATTCCGCGGAAAATTCTTGAGAGCGAAGTAAAATAATACCAATTCTTTTGATCATCATTTCCGGCGTTTTTATTATTTATATAATAATAAAATAGCATTTATTATGTAAATGTTGCATATATTGTGAAACAAGCGGGTAAAGTTTCACATTTTGAATAACTAATGCAAAAAATCATTACATAAATTAAATATAGTAGATATAAACCGATAAATATGTGTTCAGTTGGGTTAATCTGGTGTAATAAATATCAAAACTGTTTTATTTACAAATCTGATATTAATATACCGGTTTAAGAAAAGTTAATCACCTCTTGGCAGGCCACGGGGTCGGTCACCTATTAAAATTAGGTTTATTTTAATACCGATTAGGAACGGGGTAAAGTTTGTGAATCTATACATACAAATATATCAAAGATAACATTTGCTCACTTCGAGAACGAAATGTCGAGTAGCTTTCACGGTGTTACTAGGTAAATATGATTTTATCAAGAAATCAAACATGTAACGCATAGAATGCGACATTGACTTATTCAAGTCAGCGCGCGCGTCACGTATCTGCCCAGTTTTCATCAATGCGGTCGCATTCCATCGTGCTCTTCAAAGGCATTCTATAAATTTCGCAGATAATTCCGGTCTCGCCGAATACACCCTCGAGAGTCGTGAGACCGCCTCCTCGATCGCTCCAGTTGCAGGTCAGCGGCAAATGTTTCATGGGCGCACAGCAAACAGGTCGCTCACACCTCGTGTAGCTCGCAAATAAATGTGAAACACAAGCCGATCTATCAAAAAAAAAAACGCGGCCTCTGCCGGTTCGGTGTTTCAAGAGTAAACATGGTGTATTAGAGAAGAGCTTAGGATATACACGGATAGTCTGATGGGCAGATTCTCGGCTAGCTGTTGGCTTCCAGCGGTGGAGATGCTCGCAATAATAACTGTCCAAACGGCGGCGACGGCGCATTCCGCGGATGCCGTTGTCCTTTATTGAATGTTTTATAACCGGTGGACCGTGGCCGCGGCCGCGAGGGGCCTGGCAGACACAGCATCGCGCAGTCGGGATGAGCGAAATTCCTTTCCCAATTTAATGAGATTCAATTCGTCCGCTTACGGCATCCTTGACCGGTTAAGGTATACGGAACAAAAAGCCAAATTGCATATGAATAGATCGTCGAGTACTATTCTCAGTATAGTTTTTAATTCGATAGTATGAGAGTTATATTACAAATTGTAGTTGATGAAAAAGATTATCTTATACGAGTACATCAGAACGGATCATCAACAGACATCATGTTGTGGTTTAGTCCTGTGAAACTTTTAACTTGGTCCATCTATTTGCTGGGCGATCTATTATTAAGAAATTTCAATATGAAGTAATAATAACAATTTAAGTCTCCTAGTTAATAAGCCCCGGTGCTCAACGTCCTGTAAGGAGATACACCGAATATACTCTAAGGAGCTAAGCTATCTATGCTGTGGGATAAGGCCGGGATCGATAAAACTGCGAAATCTAATGATTGAAATTGTGAATTACACATGATTAACGTGTCTCACCATATTACAAAAATAATAACAGTGTGCAAAATTAGAAAATCGATTGCGAATGTTAAAAAATTCTCAACTCGGATATTGGATGAAGTGTTAAAACCTATCGATTGGATTGTTTTATGAGTGAACAGCTTTCATCTGCTGAAACATATCTTCCACAAGATAATAAACCAACCAGACGTTAAATAAAACGTACAGTTTTACAAACGGAACGGCGTCGGCGGTGACAGAAAAATGGGTGCCGGGGGTTCACAAGTGGTGCAGTGTTAACGGGGAAGGCGGGATAAAATTGACGACGCGAATAATTAATAGCGGCGACGCGTGAAACGAGGGCGGCGGAGGGCGGGGCGGTATACCACCCAGACCACCGCCCGCCCCATCCACTTGCCAGCATCTTTACACAGAATATTGAAAACCATCACTTTTCATTATAGAGAAGCCAAGGAGGGATGAGGGTTGTATTGTTGATGAATTCTTATTTCGACTGAGTCGCCGTTGTCGCACTTATATATTTTTGTGAGCCATGGTTAGTAGTAATGTTGGTTAAGACATCTAGAAAAATTCATCATTAGGGCATGTCAATTACTAAAAAACATCATTACTAGTTACGACCATCAAGAATCATGCCTATAATTCACATATCAAGAGTTCATTAATGACAATAACCAAATGTGATTCGAGCTTTCGTGAGTGCAGCTTGCTACGTTCACCATCAATATATTTTTAGGGCTAATGTTTAAATGGCCAGTTAGATAACATACCTTTGCATTATCGGATAAATAGGAAAATAAGTTTTGCCGACCACACTCAGTGCAGTGAACGTACTTGAAATTGAGACGCTTTGAAAGCTTTGTCCTGACGCTATCTTAGTAGACTATGCGGAACGTAGTTGCGAGAAGCCTACAGGGTTAGTATTCATATTATGTGACTGATCAAAACCGTCGTATTATCCCTGAGAGGGTGTGATTTATATTTCATCTGCTAGCATATTATGCAACAAAGTTTCAGCCACAGAACGCTGAAGCCGCCCAGATCACAAGATAAGCAAGACAGTCGACATTTTCGTCATAGACTGACCACGCCGCCATGTGCCGCACTATAATCACACGATGCTATTATTTACAACCGGTTCGCGATCCAGCGCAACAGCGTTGCAACAGCAACGCACCGGGAGGAGATCGCCAGGAGGAGATCACCGCGAGAACGTCACCAGCGGGGTCGAGGAAGCGGAGGAGAGTGGTGAGTGGTGAGTGGTGAGCAGCGAGTGTCGGTTTCGCCAAAAAGATCTAGTTTCAGTATGGGAAGTTTCTCTCCGACGTGTAGATTCGGATCGCGGGCAGGAAAGGGAGCGAGACGAGTGCGGGCGGCGGCCGTCGCGGTCCGCGGATCACAGGCTCGTCAGTCTGAGGCAACGCTGACAATCCGACACGCTACTTTGTCTACAAGACCAAAAATCCTGGAAATTACTTCCTACGTCTTCATTAAGTTCTTTTCCGTGGTAATTGTGAGAAAGTCATCCTCTCCCGTAGTAAATTAAATAAGAGTGACAGTAAAATAGTAACTATATCGTTATGTATCTTTTCATTTTTTAAATTCTAAGATTTAAAGAACAGTATAATAATGGAAATACCATTCAATATACTGTACGTAGTATATTGACAATAAAATCCATTACACTGGCGGGGTCGCATTTCATCAAGAAGCAGTTCCACGTAATCTATCTATTGATCTCTTCTCTCAGTCTCCTAGCCAGCCACCCAGATACTTATCTCTTTCGGTTTTATTTTAGTTAGCTTTATTTAACAAGCATGACTTATCTTTGTTTTAAAGTCTACTAATATTCCACAATGCACTCTTGAATATACTTAACAAATAAAACTTCCATAAAAGTATTCATACCCGTGCTTTTAACATTTCGCCTACTGGCAAATCTAGAATTCAACAAAAAAATATTCATATTTTAATGTACATCAATTGCCATTTACTCCGTTATAATACGTGTATTAATTAAGTTTTGATTCGTCACTCGGCGGTTGAATAATTGAGATAAGCCTTTACAGTCCGAGGATTATCATAGGAAATAAAGCGATCGACCCAAAAGGTAATGAGTGCCGGATGAGAGCAAGAGGCTGTAGAGTGTAAAGCGTTGAGGCCGTTGAGCTCACAAGGATCATTAATCTGTGCGCTTTATTTTTGCACAACGGTCCTGGGTGAAACGGCACCGCCCCATCGCGGAATAACTTCTTTATTAGAAGGGGAGTAATTAATTATAGGTGCGGTTAACCGAATACGCGGGGGAGTTATTGATCACCGTGAAGTTTGAAAACGTCAGGTATTAAAGGTAGCCGGCAACGCAATGACAAAATCACTTTTTTTGTAAATACAAAAGATTGTAATAACATTTTTAATAATCGAAAGTAATACACAGCAATTTGCCGAGTGTATAACGAGCACTTTATACTCGGCGGTCGAAGCCATAGTTACTACTTTCTTTGACCTTCACAAAGCGTCTGAAAATGTCAACGGCCGTAGATATTATCGATCACTGAACATGTACTCATTAAAGTTTATAGTATTTAATGGTACGCAATCGAATATACAGACTTGGCTTTTATATGTCATCCATATAAAACTTTTTAATTGAAGACTTTTACTGTTCAATGAGTACTAAGCTGTATATGAATTTATTTGCAAAAAACGACATTCTTCAGAAAATTAAGCGAAAATTCTAATAATGTAGAAGGCTGCCGAAGCGCTCGGCCTCCGCTGGCCATTATGCGACGTCGTCCCAGTGACGGCATTCTTTTACAAAGGAAATATAATCAAGAATTCTGGGTCATGTTTTCTCGCCGGTGATGGTCTTAACTACAATAGCATGCACAACAAGCTCCGCTGGCTATATATGTCACAGCGCACAAGTTGTTGGTGGTGGTTGTAGCCCTGAGATGTATTACGATGAACCTCGTTTAAGTAGCGAGGATAAGGAGTAAGTACTGATAACAAATATAAGCGATAAATATAACTAAAACAGTATTTGATTGCAAAGCACTACAAAAAAATATCATGAAATTTTCAATATACGTATATGATAATCACTCGTACGAATTATTGGGTCAATGCAAAAGTGAAGTATTTTTTAATCAAAATGGCGCGTATGATATTTTGTACATATATGAATTATTTTATCAATTTTATAATTTCTATCACTTTTTTTGATCATCTGCAATGTCTCAGTGAGCGTTTGGATTCCATGGCCCTAAAACGTTGACATTTTAGAAGCAAAGATGTTATTAAGTGCACTTTTAATACTTCCTTGGTGGTTCCATTTTTAGCCTTTCAAATATTTTTTTAACAATCTAAAAAATGGTAATCGGATAGTGCTATCTAATCTTGAGAATACGCTGGATGCTGCAAAAGATCCCAGTCAATTTTCTTAATTTAAGATTAGTGGTTATTGCCATGCGTTGTAATGGTGAAATACGTCACTTTTCCGATGAATACTGGCCGTTTAATTGTCGAAAAAAACTTACAAAAATTGATTTATCTGTCCAGCTGTTATTGTAGAAGATATATTATTCATCATCTCTTACCATTCGATGTAAAAAACGTTTCTAATTGTTATTTCACACTTAATGCAATACAATCGGTTAATATATATAAGCTTATATATAAGTTAATATATATATTAATATATATAGCATATAAGGGTAATGCATGATAAATCGTGCAGTACCCATAATTCCGACTTTAATGCCATTCCAATGAAACTTGGGTGTCTGTGCACAGTAGATTGATTAACACCCACCTTCAACGCAATGTCATTCGTAATTTGACGAAGATCAGTTTCAACTTTGACGTCTATATGTCATATCGTATATATGTCAAGCAGACATGCCTTTTTTAAGACAATTGCTTCACTGACGAATGCTAAGCCGGGAATTTCGCATCACAAAATGTGGTCAGTAAAGTATCCTTGATGATAGTCTCTCTCAGATTAAGTAAGCTACTAATTGTGATTGCGTTACACGGTTAGATAAAAAAGCATGGCCCCCGCTAGTGCTGGCGCTATCAGTCGGCGTTCGATCGGCGCCTATGAATATATTTGATATCGGCCCGACCATAGATAACAGCGCCTATAATGTGCGCCGGTGTTGTCAGCCTCATTGTTTCAGCGTTGCCTCAGCCGAGGTTGGCGCCACCGCGAAACATTGCAACAGATGCACAAGACTTTCATCATTTATAAAGAGCAAAGCGAGATCATCGTGTGAAGGCCTGAAAGTCTCATTTTTCGCTATCCCCACCAAAGTTGGAAATATTTAGTCGATACAGATTGCCGCCATATACTCATAATTATTTATCATCTGCTATGATCATCTCTTTATCCTAAGTTATTTCTGCACATATCATGTATAGTTACCGACGTAATATTATACATGGAATTTTGTTAACTCTTTCCACTCCAATGTCGAGTGTCACTCGACTTGCTATGTTTCCACACTCGACATTGGGCATTTTGCGTAAATTTTTTTTAAGACAATTTTTTTTATTACTTTTGTCGATGTACAGTTGAAGTAGATACTATTTGACAAGCTGTGTAAGCATTTTAAAAAGTTGGGACCTTTCGCGGCTACCTGATGTACACAAAAGAATGGTGTATTTCGGCGAATGCTCGCGGGGGGCAGACAAAACAAAACAGAGCCGGGGTTTCGTAATCATATGTTGTCCGTTTGGGTTATTTTTCAATAAGAAGCGTTAGATTGTTATTTTTAGACATTTATAAGTGATATATTTTTATTTACTTGAATTTATTGTGTAATTAGTGAATACATTTTCAACCCTAAGTTCAACCGTCTAAGAAAAATGTAAGAAATTTAAAACGAAAGCGAATTATGTTTAAAACTACAGCCGTAAACATAAATACATTTAATCATGAATTTGATAGTGGTGACGATAGTGACTATATGAGAGAATTGGACGATGTATTTGACAATTGTCATATAACTAGTAAAAGTGAAGCGAGCATTTCTCCAGTTCCGTTATTAGCAAGTAGAGGACTAAGCAGATCAGATCCAGGACCATCATTTGCAGCTGTTTTCGAGATTACGATCAATCTACAGGTGGATGTTACTTATGAGGATAATTACTGTCCAAATATTGATTTTACTACTGGACATAGAGAACCAGGACCCCAAGTTGCAGCATCTTGTACAACGCCTCTACAATTTTTTCAATTATTTTTTACGGACGACCTAATACGTAAAATTACATATAAGTATGCTGCTAATACTATTGCAACCAAAACATTATCCAAACATACCGTTTGGAGAACATGGATTGATGTAACCGAAATTGAAATGAAGGCGTTTTTGGGAGTCGTCATCAACATGGGTCTCATTGAAATTCCTGAAATGAAGGACTATTGGTCATTTCATTCCAGAATTCCATTTTTTGGAAAAATCTTTTCACGGAGGAGATTCATGCAGATATTTTGAAAAGAAACATGCTATTATTGCAAAATATGCGAGGCAGAATCATCGCTCCAATCTGGATTGTGTTTTGAAAAATACCATACTAAAATAGTTTTTAAAAAATGATACTCAAGGTTTCTTTCTTTGTACACTATGTAAAAGATTTCTTTCATTATACGCAATAAAAAAATAAAATTAAAAAAATCGTTTTATTTAGTAAAAAAAAAAATTAACGTAATAAATTTTCAATTTCGTCGTGGAGAGCTGGTGGAAAAAAAAACAAAAAAATGTTTTGAGTGGAAAGGGTTAATCAGATTATTCAATGAGATCAGGTGACTAACTCGAGGCTGGGAAAGACTTGAAATGTTTGATTTTGACACGCGGCTATTTTTGTTTACCTGAAATTGTCAAATAGCATGATTTGTATTTTTTCTTCATACTTGTTGCGGGTCAAATTACGAAAGTACGGGTGTAATTCGATTGACAGCTACTACTTAATGTTAAATACTCAAACGCAATGAATCACAAACCTTTGAGCGGTAAAACACAGGAAAATATTCATTTTTTAAATGGATTGATTATAAAAGCGTCGAAACATAAGAAAAAGCATATTATGTCACAATTTGCGAAATAAAGTACAACGAAGCGATTACTGAGGGATATCGGAAACATAAATTACAGCAAAAGTGTCCACAATATTGTCAATAATAGGTTTTCGTTTGGCAGAAGTACTAATACTTTTTCACTTGACAGGAAATGAAAATACGCTCTCGGAATAAATAAATGAAAAATATTCAACATGAGCCAACTCCTTTATTATTATTATAGAATTTGTTTTTTTAATAATATCGACAGTCAAAATACATTTATAATGTTATTTCTTTACTTGTATACAAGTCTATTGAATCTAGTACGGATGATTTTAGTTTTGATTTGAGTTTAGTAGAAATATATACTTATTGATCCGTCTCTTGGACACGATGTTATGTGTTTTTGTGCAATTTGTTTTCTGTTAGGACATTTAAACGGCCGAAGTCTCATTTGCAGTGAATCACGTGACCCTTTCATACCTTCACTCCTGCCAGGCGCCGAAGCAGTTAATTCAACGCCTGCAGTGTTGTATCTCTATATGTCATCGCGACTGTTCAGTTCTTGGAAGCAATTATAATCATCGTGACGTCACAAGATTGCGCAATACACGAGTTTAATATATTTTATTACTGAGCGAATGGAGCGCGTCATGTCCTTGCTGGCGGTGCCGCTATACGGGAGCGATTAAACGGACAGTTAATGCGGATCATTCTAATCCGACACCAGAAACAGTTAGAAGAAAGAAATTGTTGTAGACTGGATGGAAAAATAGATAAAACCAAATGCAGAGGCTAATATAGCACATGATTACATTTTACTTATTAATAAAGATCGTCAATAGACTAAGTGACAATGGTTTTTAACTATTGGTCCGCGAATGTTTAGTAGGTAAGCAAAGCTTTGGTCGGAATATATTTCAAATTGAATGTGAATTCGGGGTGCAGCAGGATACTAGTCAACTGTGTGTTTAACTGTGAAGGTGAGATGTAGGCAAAATGATATATTAGAAGGTAACAAAAGGCAATGGCAATGCGTGATTAATAAATAGTGTGTAGTAGAAAATCGTCAGCCGTGAAGAGTAGCCGTGCAGCACATAGTTTACTGTTCCCTAACATGTGACACACCCTGCCTGCACTCTTATCAACAAACTAAGGTCAACGTTGCTATCTCACATCTGAAATGTGACTCAAATAAGTGCGTAGTTTAATGATGGTTTTATATAATATGCTTTAATTTTAATAAATAATACTATTTTCAACAAGACTTAAATATTATAATTTTAAAATAATTTTAATTTAAAAAAAAAACTAAATTAAAAATATTTTGTTTTACATCATAATTTATATTTAAATGCTTGTACATGATTCACTTTAATATTGTTGTAATTAAATAAATAAGACTGCCGCTGGTATAGAGAAACGTCTCTGAATGAGCGCCTCATATAACAAATGACTCAAAAAAGAAACTAAAATTACTGGTTTAGCGAACGCTATGAAGTGCAGACAATTCTAGAAATGAACCAAAACCATTATGTAAACCTGTGCAGGCATAATAAGATAATCGTTTGGAGATACTAATACATTTTTTCAAATAATGACGAGAAAAAAACATTTTTCAACCCTCTACTGCGTTTCAACTGTTAAAATGGAGCATATCTAGTAATGAAATGCCGCTCCCGAGAACCTCTGGCAACTACCAGTTTTTACAAGTCATAAGTAAGAAAAGGCGGAACTAATTCTTATTTTTTATGTACGAATGAATATGATAAAAATAATATATTATTTACAATAAAAATGGCAAAATATAAAAGATGTAAAATATGGCTGCCCCCTTCACAAGAAAACATAACAAGGTTTACATTGTCAGTGTGTCGGACAAATGATCTACATTGTTTTAAGGAAGAATTGAAAACACTGTCGCTATAATCGTATATTGTTCTGCGGGAAAAGGCATTCATCACACCCACGTCACGGGAGATGACGAGTGGGCGGCGGCCGCCAATCTGCCGAGAAAAGCGACCGCCGACACTCACCGCTAGCCACCTGTCACTTTCTCAGGAAGCGAGTACAAATGAATTAACATCACGAGGAATCATTCATAAAGTCATACCGAATCATAATTACTAGGACCGCTAATTGGTATATTTATATTGCCTCTCAATATAAAAGCACAGCCTGCCATCAGAAGCATACAATAGTCCCAAGACAGCTCCGCATTCTCCCACAAACGCCATATACGTGTTTAATTATGTGGGTAAGATATGCTTTCAGCGACTCTATGCCTTAAGTTAATATTTCTATGATGAAATAATAAATTAGTTTGACGCCTAAATTATATTAAGCATTGCAAATTTTTCGCCATACATTGATTTAAAAGCTGTATATTCCAATTGTAACGCGAATCATAAGTAACTTAAAATATAATCAATATACCAAGTATGCAATATTTTTTTCAATTCTGAATTATGTAAATCACGTAACGGTTAACATAAATATTTTTTTAGATTTTTTCGATCCATAATTCTTGGTGGAATTCCATAATATCAAAATAAAAATAAAAGTTTCTACATTTTTTTATTATAGGACGACATTTTTCGGCTACGGCAAACATAAATAACTGACAACAATAATATTTTGTATATAAATCCTTTTATTAAAAATAAGTTTAGATAAAAACAGTTAATGAAAACCCGCCGATTTGTCAAAAATGCAATAAATTATGAATATTTTCGCTATTTTATTTTCAGATTTGATGTTACCGTTAGTGTCATAAAATGTGTGCTTTAAAAAATATTTTATAAATTCATAACACAAGTACGAGAATAAAAATGTATGCAGCGTCTAATTTTATACTTGCGTGAACGTCACCTCTGTATGCGGTAAAATTGAGAAAGACTACGATTATTTTCGAAGTTAGATAATAATGTGTTTAGTTACCATGGGACCAAATATAAATTTATCGTATCTGAATCATACAAATTTAATACGTCAATGTTATTAACATTAGCGGTCACATACCGATGTTATAAATATCGACTAATGATTTCAGATATTAACGAAATAATATAAATTATTATTTCGCATTTCATCACACTAAGTTGGTGTAATAAAATGGTTTGTATTACAACATACTAGTGCATATTTCAGCAATGTAAATTCCTAGCACATTCCCAAAAAAATGCTGAATACAAGACATAACAGCGGGACATAAAATGGTGATATTGCTGTCAAAAGAATGAAGATGGTACATCCGATGGTAATGTGAGCGAACGTTCATGGAAATATTTTTTTACATATTGACGTAACATTATTTTTTTTGTGGTAAAATAATAAAATTAAATGAATGAAAATGTCAATTTTCCGCATAAAGTCATTAATTTTTTATGGTATTAAATGAATGTTTAAAATGCGTCCTCCTCAATTTGGCGCAGAGACGTGGAATCTGACAGCAAGTCTTACCCATAAAATAAAAATAAAAGATAGAATCGAAACGAGGAAATGAAGAAAAGTAGTGGAAAAAAAACACTCAAGTGGCAATGGGACATTTACGGTCGATGGGGAAGAAAAATATTGGAATGGCGCCCAAGAACTGGCAAACGTTACAAGATGGACTGACGATTAAGAAAGAATATGATTTTGTCACCCAAAACGACACAGGCTGATGATGATGATGATATGTATAAAGTAAAAAAAAAACAGTGACATTTACTCAAATATAAGTACGTTATCAATGTTATTAACAAGAATATGTTTTTGTCACCCAAAATTTTATAATCGATTGATTTTTTTAAAACTATGAACAGAAATTCGAGATCAATATTTAGATGATAATTAAATCGCCTTCGTGATCTAAATACATAATTAATATGAAGTTACATACTATACTAGTAGTATAGTATTATGTGAAATTCATCATAGTAAAAATTTGTTTTCTGTCATGCCTATCACAGAAGTATGACACGAGCGAATTCTTCCAAGGTCTGTCTCCATTCCAGATTATGTGATCGACGACTAGGAATATAAGTGCGGTATTTAAAATTTGTTTACTAAATTTTTGTGCGAATAACGTTTACATATTAGTAAAATGGAAAATTATTATACTTCCTTTATAGGTTTTTATTGATACATATTACATTGTTTTAATCTACAGATATGGCAGTTTTAATACAATTTAATCAGTAATTACACTCCCCTACTTAATCATCTAGTTTATTTATATTGTAAGCATTCACTTTCAGATCATTTTTATTTTTTGGTTTTGAGGTTGCGTGAATTCCTTCCTCGCTTGAATTATGCTTAGACGAAGTCCTGCAGTGCATAATCGCGGTTTTAATTTCTGAAAAAAAAAACTGTTCTAAATGTGATAGAAAATAATTGTATAATATAAACGTATAAATAACATTTTTTAAAAATTATTTTTCAATAATTTAAAATTAATTCGAAAGTACTTATTACAATAAAATGTACAACGTTAATTGTCAGCATCATCATAAGCCTGTGTACGTCCACTGTTAAACGTAGGCCTCCCGCATGAGTCTCCATTCCCTTCGATACTCCGCCTGATTTTATATGTGAGCATGATTTCTATATGTGAGCGTGATGTCCATATGTTAGTCGCGGATATCGTTTATCAATGCGCAAAAATGCAGGTTTTACCCAGTGGGTTAATTATCGGATGAGCTCGGCGGGCGCTCTGCGACGTCACGGGGGCCGAGGGCGAAGGGCGGAGGACGGGGGCGGATGGCGGGTGACGTCACCGCCGGTGTATTTATAGTCGGCGCGCCGGAGCCCCCGCCCACGGCTGCTGGGCCCTCACCTGGGCGGCTGCCGACTGAAGGCCGCTAACCCGACGGAGCGCCATTCGCTAAATGAACCGAACTGAGGATGCAGCGAACACGACATTCTCACCGGTTTACAAAATAACCATCTAAAGTGCATGAGTAGATTTGGTATTAATTGATAACACCTTCAGTTTTTCAATGCTTATTAATCAAACATTATAAATTGGACTAAATGATCCATATCATTTTATCGGGAGGCATAGTCCAGTGGTAAAGCGTTTGTTTGTCATTCAGAAGCCGTCAGTTGAGCCACCCCTTAAGGATAAAAAATAGTGTCCAGGCCTCGGGAGTGTCGAGCTTATCATCCGATCACCTTTAAAAATCACTGATTATTGAACACCCAAATATTTCTCTGGCACTACAGCCGAAGTCTATGCAAGTTTGCGGGCTCTTGCCCTGGAGGCTCCCAGGAACAATCTTCGAGTATGTTCCCATATGGAGCTCCGGGTATACAAGTGTTTTGAGACAAGGCATTGACAATCTGAGCTTACAAAAGTGTGAAACGACAATTTGCGGTGTCCATATACTCCAATTATGGCCTCGGGAGTGTCGGGCTATTCAATCATCCTATGATCTTAAAAATGTAGGAATACAAAATCCCAAATAAGCTTCAGATACTATAGCTACCTTCCAATCAAGTCCTCGAAGGTTGTCGTGAACGAGTTCACATAAGGTTAACAACAGTTTCGAAAATAGGAGTCTCGTCTATAGTGCCAATTCGGAAATAGTGTATTGAATCAATCATATTGATATTTACGAGTATGTTCTTTCAGTATATACCTAATATTCATTAAATATAATTGATGATTACTGTCGTATATATAAGGAATAAAGGAATATAATATCCCAACATGACATATTATATATGACCTGTTATAATTACATAATACAGTGATCATTGCCATTGGTGGCTTCAAGTATGTAATCATATATGAGGTAAAAGATCGAGACCGTTTAAGAACAAATATTAAATCTTCCGTTTTGTAAAATAGTTGGTCACTTATTATTACTAAATACCAAGTAAAAAGTAATTAAATGATATTGACATGCACTTTTAAAAATCAAAACATTGAGAAACAAGTACCTCACACCAAATAGTAAAATAAATTTAATATGTATCACAAATAATAACAATATCAATTGTAATTGAAATATTACTGTAGAGTTTTTCGAAGTAACTTGTAAAGAAAAGTATCCTGCTTATACGATTATGTTTTTATTTAGGACAACAGGATTATTTAAAAAGTAAATACGCATATTTCGTAAGCAAAAAAAGCATCAATGAAATGTTTACAAATGCATAAAAATATACACAGCGACTACAGTATATTTATTTATTCCGCTAGTTCAAGCGTGTTTATAATGTAATAATAGCAATGGCCCTGTAAATCCTGCACTCGACCTCGTTATAATGCACATTTCCGTTCTTTATTATTATGAATCCTAGGAATAATAATGCTACAATCGTAATATATGATGACGATAGCCACATTATGACCAATGTCCACACTGCTTACATAACAATTTATTTTCGTGCTTTGTCACCAAATCATTTATTACGTATTTAGCGTAAAAATAAAATAACCGCAGTCACTCTCATTAAAATAAAACAAAAGTTTTTATTTATATCTTTCCGGGAAACAAAATATTTACGAGACTGGCACGCAGCGCGTGTTAAACCAAGAAGTAATTAAATAAACAACATAAATAAAATACAATTTTAATTGATTCACTGGTGGAATCTGAAAAACTTATTATCTGCAACTGAAATCCCATTCATATTATATATAAGACAGAAAAAAAATTAATTTAATGAACATTGGATCTCTCTGGGAAATATAAATTGATGTCAACCACGCTGGTTGTCAGTTTCCTTTAGTTCGGCTCGCATGAACGCGGCCGTTCGCAATACATTGTCACATCTAACAGGTGGTATTCTTGAGTTTTTTTTAAGCGATGAAATCTAAGATAAGAAAATAGATAATAAAACTAGTGGAGTGATTCATCTCCAAGTATTTATTTGCACATTGACCTCATGCAATGAAAACCTCTGTTGATATTTTTTAAAGGTGATACATAATGTTCATAATACTTGTACACTGTGCTTATAATAACTCCATCGACCGATACAAATTAAATGGTCATGCGTGGGATATGAACATACGATCAACGAATTCAGTAGATTTGTGTGAACACGCTAGCCCACTGTAACAGTTCTGATAATAATTTAGGATGTTGAGTTGGCGCTAATCACATATCTCATGTATGCAAACATATTATGTACGAAATATTATTATTATTACATGTTTATTCATAAGTATGTATATTAAATAAATAAAATATTTCATCATTGCTCACTGTGTTATAAATATAAGATACAATTGATATATATACTCAGCACATTTGATGCACCTGTTCCTAAGTATTGAAATTATAGTCCATGAAATTGAATTTACTCAAATTCTAAACTATTTTTCACTCTCCCTATTAGTATTTTTATTATTTATATCTTGTTTAGGTCTAATTAATACATATGACCGATCTTCTCATTTATGATATTTCGTATTTGCAAAGGCAATGATCAATAATTTATCATTGCAAGAAGGACATAAACATAATAAATCATACACGCACCAGAGACAATACTAAGAAATAAAATGCATCACATACAAACATCAAATCGTCTAAAAAAGAGAACAAGAATATGCTATGAATGTCTAAACGTGTTGTATAGATTGTTTTACAAGATTCGTAATAAATTTACACAAATTTCGTATAAAAAAATAATTAAATGAGTTTTAGTCTCTTATAATCAAATGCTCCGTTAGTCTAAATACATCCTAGAATAATCCCTGAAATTGGTACATCCTGAACAGAAAATAAATAGCATACATAATTTGTACCAAGCTGGATTTCCGACAAATCCTACTTACGACGGGGGTGTGCTGATTCAGAACCCCGCCTTGATCAACTCGAGGAACACAATAAGCAAATAAAAATCCGTCATTATTAAAACGTGGTGTAATAAAATAACAATTTATAAAATATAATAGTTGAGTTGTATCGTGGTATAGATCCATATGACATGGTAGGTGTCGCGGGGAAGGCACTCACCTCGTTAATGTGTTTGTACGTCTTGATGAGGTCCACACTCAGTTTCCGCAGCGGCGCCGTTGATGGATCACGGAAGTGGTGAGGTATCCGTGCCTGCATTGCCTGCGATACAAAAAGGCCACAATTAATTGGTTGCTGCACTACGGTTACAATTAGTATGACGCGATAATGTCTGGTTCGTCTGAGGCGGCCGAGGTGAAGCGCGACCCATGGAACAGCAGAACCGTGTTGAGGTAATGATGGTAAAGCCTGACACAAAAAAGTAATCGAGTTTCATTCGTAACTAATATAATCTGCGGACATGCTTGTGAAAAAAAATGCAACGTTCACAGTCAACATATATTACTTGCGATAAGAAATTAGATAAAATATAAAATAATATCATTGATATAAGAAAGTGATAGGAGGCATAGAAAAGGATTATCAAATTCTAGCAGGATCATTACGTATCACAAGGTGGATTAGGTCCATTTTTTATAATGCCGATTGTATATTTATTCACTGATATTTTAGTCGTTATTAAACTGGTCTAGTATCAGATCGTTTTGTGCAAAAGGTTGATTGAATGAAAAACTGTAAATATCTTCACCTTCTATATTCTTACCTATACTTTGTCGCTTGTGCCACAGCTCTCTGTGTATTATGTGGATACCAAAATATTATATTTTAATAATGTTTCTAGGGCATTATATTGTTGAGTTGTTTTGACTCAAATAACAGGAATAATCAGATTTTAAACATTATTTACAAGTATTTATTTTAACATTTATTTACATAAATGTGAAAATTACAAAAAACAATTACTAAGATACTACAAGTATATGTACTTTAAGTAATGAACTCGCTATAAAATATACATTATAAAAATATAGTGCAGTCAACCACGCCATACACAGCTGAACACTGTTTCGTGGAAAACCTGTAAATACTCGTAAATTATGGCCAATATCGGGCTCTTGTAATTTTCATAAAAAAAGTTCTTTATCGCAATATTAGAATAATATCCCCGTGGAAAACTGCAAGTATGTAGATAACTCGTGTGGCGCATTCGCCGTAACGTGAGCCGATTCAGGTTTTTAGGGTTCCTAAATAGCAGTCATTTGCATATTACATAGTGCAATATCAAGTCCAGACTGTATATAATCACATGCAAGCGGCGAGTGCCAACTGGGCGTTAATATTGAGCCGGGTCCTATGAGGAAATCATAAAATAAAATCTTAGAAAACGCTGCTGCATTTATGAAACATTTTTAAAATCACGACATCGTTTTATTCGTTTCGATTACCCTCAAACAGTAGATATTATATTACTAGTGTTAAACCCGCGCAAATTTCGATTGTATATAATTATGGTTTTGGAGTTTGTAGTTTCAGCAGTCAATCAAGAGGCCAACGTGAACCTGGTTGACACATGTTTTGAGAATGCCGCAGGAGACCATAGCTACTTCTGCATTTTCTTCAAGCCCCAGGGCTGGCGCCGTCCTGGAAAGCCGTCGGGAACTGTACATAGAATGTACTCGGCGGAGCTGGCTTAGGATGAGGCGAAGACTATGGCGGCTGATAGAGCTTAGTGGCGGCAGTTCGTATATGCCTGATGTATGGATCGCCACAATAACTACTGGTGTTATTCAACAAGCTTGCACTGATCCGCTGGTGTTTCCTGATGGTGAAGCCTTCGTGTATGGTCTGAGGTATCACTGCAGGTGTTGTAAAGTGCATCGGATCGGAACCCACCTCGATGTCGCAGGGCAAGGCGAGCTGCAGCAGCTGATCCTCGGCCACCAGGCGGCCGTACAGCGGCGCGTGCCGCTGCTGCCGCCCTCCCTCGCCGCCCGCCGCGGCCACTGCAACAACAAACAAACGGTTAACAACTCAATATCTACACGACAACCAATAAAATAAACAAATATCCATTCAATTCAATGTGATTCGCAATATATATATATTTATATATATATATATATATATATATATATATTAGGGTGTACCAAAAAAAAATTCTTCGTTTTTTTTCAAGGGTCACCCCCTTGTTTTGTGTGAATGGTGTCCATATAATTGTAAAAAAAGTTTTGCGCCATTAAAACCACGGGAAAAGATAGCGACTTGCATCGGACATGTCAATACTAGAATTCAAAGGCGCGCGAAAGCTAAACCCTGATTATAAAAAGCAATATATTTTTTTTAATTTTCTGTAATAGATAATAATATTTACATAATATTTACTTAATATTTGTAAGAAAGAGATAAAACAGCGTTTTATTTGCTGAATAAACAATAAGTTTTCAAAAGCTCCTTTTGGCCTTCATACAAAAATTTATATTAAAACTTTAACATCAAGTCGCTATCAGAAAACATTGTCCGATAGCAATCAAATTTATTATGTGAGTTACTAGGACCTAACCACATAAAAATAGAGGGTGATCTGATTTCATTTCGAAAAAAAAAAAATCCCATACATAGCCCTAATATAAAGGGTGATTTTTTAATAGCTATAGGAAATTTTTCCAAGAAAAAACACATAAAATTAAGAAAAATGCATGAAATCTTTATTTAAATCGATAGTACAGTCCATATAATTTAACGTTTGAAATGGATTCTCCTGTTTTTAAATAATTGTATCAGTACTCAACATATACCAAAAATATGGAGGAAGTCAAGAGTAATCACAATATGTACTTAAACCCGGGAAAAGCCCAGACAACCCAAAGAATTTCCGTCCAATCTCCTTGCTCTGTCATTTGTATAAGCTGTTGGAGAGAATCCTTCTCAACCGACTAGCGCCCCTTATAGACCCGCTTCTCATCCCACAACAAGCTGGTTTCCGCCCTGGAAAATCATGCACTGGACAGATTCGGAACCTCACACAACACATCGAAGATGGGTTTGAGAAGAGACAAATAACGGGAGCAGCCTTTGTAGACCTAACCGCTGCCTATGACACAGTCCACCACAAAACCCTGCTGCTTAAACTACAGAATATTACCCATGATGCAACTATTACTAATGTAATAGCAACTATGCTACAGAACCGTAGATTTTATGTTGATCATGAAGGTAAGCGTAAAAGATGGCGCACGAACAAAAATGGACTGCCTCAAGGGAAGCGTGTTAGCGCCTTAAGAACTCTTCAATGTCTACACAAACGACCAGCCAATACTGAACAATACCAGGTCCTTCATCTACGCAGATGACTTGGCGCTCACAGCACAAGGGGTCTCTTTCGAGGAAGTAGAAACCCAGCTTACTAAAGCACTCACCACCTCTCTTCGTACTACCACCAAAACCGACTACAGCCAAACCCAAGCAAGACCCAAGTCTGCGCCTTTCATCTTAATAACAGACTTGCCAAGAGAAAGCTGCACATTACCTGGAACGACTTGGTGTTAGAGCACTGCGACACACCTAAATACCTAGGGGTCAAGCTGGATAGGACCCTCACTTATCAGAAACACTGTCAGTCTGTTAAGCAAAAGGTGTCCACCAGAAACAACCTACTCCGAAAAGTGGCAGGTACGAAGTGGGGAGCCCAACCAAACCTGATCCGCACAAGTGCTCTAGCTCTCTGTTTCTCTGCTGGCGAGTATGCTGCGCCAATATGGGCGAGGTCTGCCTATACCAAGAAAATTTGGATATTGCTCTGAATGAAACGTGCCGGGTGGTTACATGGGTGCCTCAAAACCTACCCCAATATCAAAGCTATATCAACTCAAGGGCATTGCTTTACCAAACATACGGCGAGAAGTTCTACCAAGAAGGAACTCACCAAAGCAATTTAAACGACGAACACTCCAAAATGTTTGGGTACCAAAAGATTTTTAAACGGCTCAAATCAAGAATTTAGTTTAAACAGTCGACAACGGAACTGGAGATACCTAAAAGGCCACCCTGCGGCTGAACATGTGGAGAAGCGCAACTGAGGGGAATACTTGGATTGCCCCGAGTGAGGACCTAGCCCTGGACATGACCAAGGGTGGAATATATGGAGGTCCCTTAACAGACTTCGGACCGGAGTATGCAAGACGAGGACACAAATGAAGGCCTGGCAGTTTTACAGCGGACCGACTGAATGTGACTGCGGCGTGGAGCAGACCCTGTCACACCTTCTGGAGTGTGCGCTGTGCCCGAATAGCTGCACTAAGGAAGACCTGATGATGGCCAGAAGTAACGCCATCGACGTCGCCCATTTCTGGGCAGACAGGATCTGACCCTGTTGTTTCCGACACGATTATATATATAACGTTTGAAGATTATTTCATTCAAATGTTGACCGCGGCTGCGCCTCAAATGGTCCATCCGCT
This sequence comes from Glossosoma conforme, assembly GCA_022606575.1. Taxonomy (NCBI): domain Eukaryota; kingdom Metazoa; phylum Arthropoda; class Insecta; order Trichoptera; family Glossosomatidae; genus Glossosoma; species Glossosoma conforme. The sequence goes on from JAGTXR010000030.1 coordinate 1,548,393, forward strand.
TAGTCCAATTTTGGCATACACTATCCAACATTTCGGCCGGTATCTCACGAATAAATGCTTCAATGCTGTCTTCCAATGCGTCAATCGAAGCGGGCTTGCCAGTATAGATATGAGCCTTAACATAGCCCCACAAAAAATAATCTAAAGGCGTTAAATCGCACGATCTAGGCGGCCAATTGACCGGTCCCAAATGTGAAATAAAGTGTTCACCGAACATGCCACTCAATTGGTTTGTTTCGCGTGCTGTGTGGCATGTGGCACCGTCTTGTTGAAACCACATGTCATGCAAGTCAAGATCTTCCATTTTAGGCAAAAAAAAAGTTGGATATCATCTCACGGTAGCGCTCACCATTCACAGTTACGTTGCGATTCACACCATCTTTGAAGAAGTACGGTCCAATGATGCCACCAGCCCATAATCCGCACCAAACAGTAACTCTTTCTGGATGCATTGATAGCTCTTGCAATGCTTCTGGCTGATCTTCACTCCAAAACCGACAATTCTGCTTATTTACGAATCCATTCAGCCAAAAATGAGCTTCGTCGCTGAACACAATTTTTCGATAAAAATATGGATCTTCCGCCAACTTTTCAAGAGCCCATTTACCAAAAATTCTGCGTTGTGGTAGATCGTTCGGCTTCAATTCTTGCACCAGCTGTATTTTGTAAGGCTTCACACCTAAATCCTTCCGCAAAATTTTCCACGTTGTTGAGTAACAGAGGCCCAATTGCTGCGAACGGTGCCGATTCGATAATTGATGGTCATCACTAACACTGGCCGATACAGCTGTGATATTTTCTTCAGTTCGCACTGTACGTAAGCGTGTTGGTGATTTAATGTCCAACAATGTAAATTTGGTGCGAAATTTAGTCTCAATAGCCCGAATAGCCGCTTCAGTGGGTCGATTAAACTGACCATAAAATAAAAGAAGCGCGCGATGAACTTTCTTAACAGAGCACGCATTTTGATGATTCAATGATTTGCAAGCGTTGTTCGTTTGTAAGACGATTCATGGTAAAATTATTGACCAAACTGAAGATGTTTGACAGTGACACAAAACACGAAACGTACGTGAGCTGTCAAAATCAGTGTTGCCAAAAAGAAAATAATTTAAAAATCACCCTTTATATATTGCGGTTCATCAGCACACAAGTAAGAGACTGATTGTGATGGCTGTGTAGGATTAACGTACAGTTTATTCGATACACTTACACACGTAAAGACGATTTGACAGTAAAAAATATATTTGTGAATAATGTAATAGATTGAATCTTAAATATATTTACATACAGTTTAGAACAAATGTAGTCTATAAATAATACAATAAGTTTTAATATCTCGACTCGATAGGCAGCGCAAATACATTTTCGAGCGCCGACGTGGTGTAATGAAATGAACATGGTTCGCGGTTCGAATCCCCGCGTCTGCCATTTATTGTTTCTCCAATTTATTGACAAAAGTAATTTCATAAGATTATGTTTGCTGTGAATTTTTATACGTATCAAATACATTGTTTAACTTTTATAACGAAATATTTAAACCATTTTCCTGACAGAATTTTTCAACGAAAAAACGATTTTATAGTTTGTATTTCAAATTTTAGTAGACATACACAGAAAATACATTGATTTATTTGAATTTTACAACTACTAAAATGAAAAACGTTTTTTCAAAACGAATTTCGTAAATACTTTTTATGCATTCTATCGCTATGCAAATCAAATAAAAAAGTTTTATAACCATGTAATTGGAGCTTTTGGGTTAAATCACGTGTGGCGAATTTCTCCCTCTCTCCGATATTTCATCCGCCGTTGCGGAGGCCATCTTTAGCATTAATTATTTATAAGTCTTCAAGTAGTTTAACTATCAGCTTAAACGTACCTACATTTCGAGTCTCAATATAGAAATATAATAAATTTAAAGGAAAACATACTAAACTATATAATTACACACTTAAAATAATATATGTATATTGAAATAAAACAAAACACATTTTCTTAGTGTGTTTAAAGACAAAAATGACACTCAAAATTAAAAGTTTAAAAGCTAAAAATATATGTAACAAGTTTACTTTCAATGTTAAAAATATAAGCTTTTAGAATTTAAGAATCTTGTTCGTTGTTCTTGTATGCTCTTTAACATTTCCTTCCCTGTGACGTGTATCTTCTACACATTGCTTCTAATAACCATCAATATCTCATAAATAAAAAGTTAAGATTTTAGGTATTCTTCCATACTATATTTACGCATTGATTTAAAAAAATACATTAATAATAATCAGCATTTATCGGGTACATCGGAGGATATTTGTGAAATTCCGAAACAAATTCGTGCTGTGAGTGCCTCGACCTTGGGTCTCGACGATGTGCGGGAATTGCGACGCTATATTCGCATCTCACTTTCATACATCACTGTGAAAGAAGAGGGAAGAGAGTGGGAGTGGGTCACACCGGCCACTTCCACGACTAACGGCAGTAGCTATCGAGCTTGAAACCAGAGTGGACCTATGCCCGTTCGGTGAGCGTTGCCAGATGGTTTTTAATGTTTTCAGCCAATAAATCTCAATTAACATTTTTAACTTCAATTATAATTAATTAAGGGGCTTAGCTATGAATGTTCTTATTTTTCCGATTTAAAATCGCTGATTTTTTATCGTGTACTGACTACAAAACACCAGAGCGCGCGTTTTTATTTTAGCATCGTAAAGGAAAGATTAAATATGACTGCCAAATATATAGTATGTTTAGGTTTTCCAAAAATACCTTTCAAGCCTATTTGAAAAATAATGTACTGCAAATAATATTATTTTTAAACCACTCGAATAGAAAAAAATAGTGTGTACCGAATGTCATCAACCTATTTGGAGATGCGCACATATTTTTCATGTTAACTGTCATTGTGCTGACAGCTGTGTTGCAGGGTGGAGAGAAATCCATCATCACATGTACAACACAAAAACAATGGACATTTAAAAATATCTTTTCTCAGTCATTTAATTTCAGAGTTTGGAGACAGTGGCCGCTATGACAACGCGATGGATATAACCGCCACAGATTTTTTGCTATGGGTATTATTAAAATAGCACGATTAATGTATGTATGATTAATGTATGTATGTACTTGAACAAAAATTATGAACTGCGGCACCTCTCAAGAACATTCAAATATAGAAAATGAAATCATTAAGATAGTTGCGATATGCAAAGCAAAATAGAGCAGCTTTTAAATTAAATTTTCAAAATATATGTACATTGAATAATATTTTTAATATATTTTTATAATATTTAATTAATTTGAATATAATAGTTTAAATCGCAGTATAAATTACTATAAAAACCTGAAGAGCTGTGACGAAATTACCACACAATTATTTTACATAATGTTTAGTTGTCGAGGCTTTTTTTAAATTATTATTATTTATTTGTTTAACAGAACCCTAGTTCCAAGGTACACAAAAAATAAACATAGGATAATAAAGAATATAATTATAAAAGAAACAGAGTATATATAACCATACATCTTGAGTAAACAACATATTTTAAATCTTAAATAATTTAATTTTGTTATACTTCATAACTTTCACTACCGCCTATCTGACTGAAAGAATAAACACATAAATTGTGGTGAAAATGTGCTTGATTTTTTTATTGGTAAAAACTGAGAAAAGTGGTAAGAATATGATATTTTCTGTTCCTTTACGGAATTTACTTTTCACTTGCGGTTTAGATCAAATAATACATTTACCAACTTTTATATTGCAATATACAATTATCTTATGTATGACAAAGTATAAAATTTACTATTTTAAAATAATATATTCAAATTTGTATATGTATATGTCTATACTGGGTCATCAAATGCATGGTATCATATATAATCTTTTTCTATAACCTCATCTGATGAGCTACTATTGATTTTAAAACCACTTCTTGACAAACTAATGGCATTACATAATATATTATTTTTTTGTGAATGCAGCCGCATGCCGTCCAGATCTAATTCAGAATGACCTTTCAGTCAGTATCGGAGTAAGAAAAAAGCATGAGGATTAATTACAGCTTTAAAAATTTGCAACTTGACTTCCGAAGGATTTTCGTTTTTTTTTTTAATTTTCAAACTAATTTATCTCTCAATATTAAAATAAATGGATGTTTTTAACTTTTTGAAGGTTGGGGTCGCATTGCAATCAGAATATTACAAACTTATTACAAGTATTTAACATCGACACATAATTAAAATAAATAACAAATACTCTATCCATGAAAGAGTCTTACTTTTGAATATTGAATGGAATGCATTTTATTTTACTCAGAATAGACAATAACATTAGTTTTCTTACCAAACCAAAGAACGAAGAATATAGGAGAGTAACCAAAGGCAAGTGTCTACACATTGTAAATTAAAAATATCAATACCTTTAATGCATCACCAAAGCAAATTATTATACATATTCAAGAAAATTCTTTTTTATTCCAGCAATTTCGAACATAACAATTTCATACGGAAAAAATTGTTCTATAGAAAACATATATTTTCTCAAAAATATAATATGAAGCGTAATTTTAAATAGTTAGTTTTTGCAAATTATGACGCATTTAAATGATATTTTTTGCGATTTAATGATGCATTTATGCCGTATATAATATGTATTAAAATTATATAATCAAATATTAATTAACTCGTTCAAGAATTCGTAATTCCCAAGAAATCAGAAATTTTACAGAGACCAACGACTAAATTTTTCCAGCGTCATGTTCATTTGACACTGGAGGACGACGAAGTCTCAATGATGATCATATTATAGGCTACTGCACAGAAGTGCCAATGAGCAATAACCCAAGTGAAAGATATAAACATAGTCCCAAAAGTTGTTATAATAACAAAACGGAGTAGAAAGTTAGATTATCTCACCGAAATCAGGAGTAAAGGTGAGAAAAATATTTTTCGTAGCCTCAAGGCCAGCAAGCTTCAAAGATGCGAGGACTTTCTTCGAATTGCATTGCTCATTCTAACAAAATCAGTTAATAAGTATATGCTAATAGATTTGAAAGGGGGCGCCATTATATGACAAACAATTATCAAACTTCAAACTGTTCATTTTTTAAGTGTAATAGGGGCTGCCCAGAGGACCTTACGTTCAATATAATCGTTTTAACAAAACGGCATCGGTGTCGTGACACTCTGGAGTCGCCTTGCAGCGGCTACTTAAAATCGGCCTTACAACAGTTGGCGCATCGGACTGGCGAAGAAGAAGCACCTCTAGTGGTGGCTAATAATAACGAAGAAAAGAGACAAGGAGTGGACAGAGGCGAGAGCGCCGCGAATGTTTGGGTTGGAGGTATTGATCGCGCCGGGAGCGGGAGCAATACACACGCAGCCTCCGCCGCCGAGGGGCGCGGGGAGCACCGCGGGCACTGGGCACCGCTGCAAGGTGCTGCACGCGCCGCAGCACCACGTGCTCGCAAGGAGACCCAAATCTTCGCAAACACTAATTTACAAGACTATTAATTTGTATTCAATATACACTAATTAACAAATGTAGCCCTTTTGTACAGCTGAATCAGAATCCACGTTTGGAAGAAAGCGACACTATGTATATGACGATAAGGCGGTGGAATGTTGATAATCACTAGCAGCGTTAAAGGATGTATAAATATTCAAACTATGACAATTCAACATTGGTCCAGGCACGATGTTACGGAGCTGATTTCAAAGGTGCGGATTTTAGTGTTACGAATCCATGGGACTTATAAACAAGTCGAGATCAGGGTTGAGTAAGGCGGCGCAAGTGGCCATGTTGTTAATGCAGTAGTTTCCAATCATTTTATCTCCAATCTGTCTTTATCAAATATCAGAACAAAATTCCATATACTACCATAGTAATTTACACACATGTGATAGATCTATTTGTTGTTGGAATTTTCTAAATTCCTCACAAGCACTGATTACTTAGTGAGGTATGATGGAGTAAGGAGGTGCTGGATGTCTGATAAGTTCATTGAATATATTTTTAATTATTATAGATACATGATAATAATAAGAGCTGATGATGGTGACACATTACCGAAACCGGTAGACTGATGAATAAAAATTAAACTCAGTGGTTCCTTATAAATTCCTTACATGTCTTATTATTCTTTGAATATGGCAAGTCATAAAATTACTGCATACCATGAGTATGGATAATGATAAATTGAACATATTTTACTATCCTGAATTGATTATTTACAAATGAAATATTAATAATAGGTATATGTATGTGCTTTTTTAATATGACTGTTAATATGGTATTGTTCTACTTGATCTCTGTGATCTTTGACACGTGTCATCTTCTTATTCTTTTGTGTTATTTTTTATTTTTTATTATTTTCTCTATTTATTGTATATTTATGTATACTCTATGTTTCTAAATATTTGTAAAAAATTGGAATTTCGATTCTGTATATATATAAATAAATATGAAGTTAAGTATATAAATTATATATATACTCGTATATTTAAATAATTGCATTATTATGAAATTTTTATTAACTAAGCGAAGAAATATTATCCTCGCAGGATTCACAGCATGATCCATTTGCATCTCAAAGATTCAGCCACAGGAAGACTTGCCTACGTGAGGCAATTGTACTGATTTCAAAAAAATCCCAATATGACCAACATAATTTTTTACCCAATACTCTTGCAATGATACTAACAATTTGATTGTTCTTTGGGCGGTGAAGTCCTCACCGTAATGGTGTTGTGCTCTGTGCATTAACAGCATCAGTCTGCTTATAAATAGACGTGGCCCCGCAGTGCATCGGAATAGTCGGTGGAGCACAAATGCTTAATTGTCGATTTAAATAGTCGCCACTCGACCGCGTTCCGCTAACGATTCTAATTTTGTCATATAGTATTGATTTCAATCTAGCACTAAATTTATAATCAACGGCGGGCGAGAGAAAGCGAGATGAGAACTGCGAATACTATTGCATACTGCCATTGAAGATTTCGGCGGAGGAGCTTACTATCAATAAATTTGTGAAATTTTTATGTTAGAAGATTTGTCATTTGACGTTAACAATAATAACTAAACGATAGATTAAATTGAAATTTTATTGTAGGCGATACTTTTCTTAAATTGAAATCGAATGCTTCATCAATTATTTTTATAATAAAATTGTGCTGTAAAAGATTTGGGTCGAACGAAGAATCATCACTGAAACAAAAGCCAATTTTAAGAGCTTTGAGAAAACCTATTATTTGGCAGAAATTGGAAAAAAATATATTCAAAAAGTCACTGACTTGTCATCAAACCACCCACAGCCGACAAACTCGTCTTACACTTGCCGAACATCCATACACGGTTAATATATGTCGACCAAGAACTGGCAGCTTCCAAAGTTCCTTCCTTAATGCCACCGGTAAGCTATGGAATGCTCTTCCAGCATCTGTGTTTCCTCCTTCCTACAATCTGGATCTCTTCAAGAAACAGATAAATATACACTTGCAATCTCCCCAACCCACTCATAGAGTGCACTGGTCTTGACCGGTTGCGCTCTCCTGCATGCGTTTAACAAAAAAAAAAAAAAACTACCCTCATATCGTACTGTAATCAATCTATTTTGGCATAATGATCTATTACATTATATACATATATATATATATATATATATCTAAATAACTATTATATAATACTTAATTACTTTCCAGAATTTTAACCTTTCCTTCCCATTGATGTGTATCTTCTACACATTGCTTCTAATGACCATCAATATCTCTATAAATAGATTAATACAAGGTTAATATTTTAGGTATTCCCCCATAATATATTTACGCATTGATTTAAAAAATCTCGACGATGTGCGGAAATCGCGACACTATATTCGCATCTCACTCTTTCATACTTCACTGTGAAGGAAGAGAGAAGAGAGTGGGAGTGGGCCATTCCGGTCACTTCCACGACTAACGGCAGTAGCTATCGAGCTTGAAACCAAAGTGGACCTATGCCCGTTCGGTGAGCGTTGCCAGATGGTTTTTAATGTTTTCAGCCAATAAATCTCAATTAACATTTTTAACTTCAATTATAATTAATTAAGGGGATTAGCTATGAATGTTCTTATTTTTCCGATTTAAAATCGCTGATTTTTTATCGTGTACTGACTACAAAACACCAGAGCGCGCGTTTTTATTTTAGCACCATAAAGGAAATGTTAATATAAATAGTAAGATATTTCATACATTTTGAAAATATTCCTACAATGAAAATAACTTTAAAAATAAATAAACCAAACCGTAATACAACTGCATTATTCAATAAGACACGCGATTATTTATCATGCTTCTTTAGGGATGTGATGACGCTCATCGTGAAACGGATGTAAAAAAATGCATCAATGGGACTTTCTGCAATGCAATTTAATTTATCCCTCATGTGTTGGCGTTTCACGTACTCCTACATACAAGGAATCAAAATAAGGATTACATGATATTGGTTTTAAAAATTACTTGATGGAAGTACGTTTATATGATATAATTGATTCATTCCAATAATGTACTTCCTTCACCAAAAAACGCGTGGTGATTAATAAATCAAGTCGATTTTTCGAACTGTTAACTACGAGTACATACAGAACCCACATTCGCCCGGTTTGATTTACGACAACCACCTTTGAAGCATCAGAATACATATTGTATTCGATCAAATCAATTCAAATAAGAGCAGTACATGTGACGAACAATGGCATATAATCTGAATTTGTCCATGATATATAATTTATCTGTTAATTAACAATTTGCAATATCATCAATACATTCTACACTGGCAACACTACTACCTTTCCGCACTTGGAACGGAGAGTTGCCTCAGGCACTCAAGATTTACGATATAATTATTGTCTAAAATTAATTATTTGAATATGAACTAAATTTGTATATGGCGCCCTCTTTCCCTGGCAGTCCTCTAGTCTGAACACTCAAAAGATAAATGAATAAACTTTACTTTTGTAATAAACTATGCATTAAAAAAAAATGGTCAAGTCAATAAAATAGTACCATTGAAAAGTCGTGATTAGTATCCCACCCAATAATATACATTCAAAGATATCAATTCAAAAGTATAGAAAGTAGTTACCTCCATTTGTTTGACCCAGAGCATTAGCGACTAGAACACAAATTCTCTCATACTAAATTTCTTCACAGTAACGATAAATGCCATCTTATCTTATGAACACATTTACTTGGAAATGCATTTCAGACACTGTGGGACGGAATTGTTGATGGTAAATAAAAATGTATCAACCAGATGAACTATGTATGGCGATTTAACAAAAAAAAACCCTCTATGCATGTGTTCCTATATTCTCAGAGCTGGTATATCGATAATAGTTAAACTGTTAAATGTGACTCATTATGATGTTGCTGGGTACAATATACAGGTAATGTATTACGAAAGCGTGATTATACCATTAAAATCATCAATTTGGTGACTCAGTGATATGTCTTCTATTGACACAACAACAATGTTAATGACTGAGATATAATTACTGTAAGCCATTGGGTATATACTAAAATTATTGACTTTCTGATGAGACTATCAATGTTTATAACATTCTGATATTTCAATTTTGTAATAAATAAATACCTTTAACTGAAAATCACTAGGCAGTATTAATGTCATTATTAGCATGTTACATAAGACAAATGATTGCAAATAGGTAAGTTTATTATTATAATATAATCACAATCTTACATGGTTAAAAGTATGTACGTCACTATCTCAAATATCTTTCCATGGCAACGCATTCATAAATAGACACAATTTAACCACTTTAAAAACATCATATTTTTTTATCTAACACCACAAGGAATAACTTATGTTTAATTTTAAGCTAAACTTTTTTATATAATATTTATTCAATATACTTTATATATTTTTGATACAGTTATATAATATTGTTTTTAAATGGGTAATCTCAAATACCTTTCCTGTCAAGGAAGAATGACTATTTTTTATAATTTGCCAAAATTAATGCTTTTACGGAAGAATTAATTTGTCTTTTTGGAGCATGATTTAGCAAGTCCCATTGAATTTGAATGCGATGGCTACCTATTTTTGCAATCACCATAAATAATTACAATGAAATTTAAAATATTATGTTTATCGATAGTTAGAACAAAAAATGTATGATTGTGTATAGACTAGAGATTCATAAAACTGTTCATACATAAGTTAACCATTTTTTAAATAAAAAACAAATACACATAATATAATAAATAAAAATAGTGAAAAAAAGGAACAAGAAAAAAAACATTAATTAAATGTAAAAAAACAATAGTTTCTAAGATAAAGAAAACATTAAAAACTTAATGTGCCACCACCACATAAAGATGATACAAAAAACCAATGTCATTCCCAATCTGGTCCTAAAAGCAGTAAACCAAATAAATGTATATAAAAGTGATGACACCAAATGAGCCTTTCAGTGTTTTACATCCACAATGGCTAATAAAATTGATGAAATAAAATCACGTTTGTAGAACGCATTTTGGCTCATAAGTTGTCTTCACTCAACCTATTTCTTAATTGCTACAAGGTGCAATTAAGTAATCGTATAGAATATAATTACTTTCATAAATGACTGAAACTGAGGACATTCTCACCTCGGGTAAATTGTTATAGTAAGTTAATATAAGATTTCCTAGACTGCTGACCTCAAATTGTCTAGAAAAGTAATTTAATTGTAACAAAAGCTTAGACTAAAGATAATTAAATGTGCCAAATAACAAGGCTTAAATAAGTTTTATTAAATATTATTATTATAATATTAGTATTTAGAAGTATTAATATTTTTTTCTGTGCGCCGGCAATATACAAGAACTGCAGAATTGTATTTACATTTGTTGACACAGTGCCGTAATGGATAATGGGTTCTGGCACATTTAATAGCAGGGCTGCACTAGAACGTTTACACATTACATACCAAAACAAGTATGGACGAGAAACAAATGCATCAATCTGTTTCGAATTTTGTACAATAATACTAAATACCATCGGGTATACTAGTATAAAATTTGACATGGATCAAAACAATAGTTTCTCATATTATTATTTTCATACTTTGGTACATTATTTACGCGTAAACGTCTATGTAATCAAATATGTGCACATCAACATACATTTAACAATGAGTCACGTAAAAAACAGCACATGACCCATTATTTAGGAAATAAACTTATAACAATCTCAAAAAATTGGAGAAAGCAGTAACTTTGTGGCTTGTAAAAATAACAAATAAAATGTTGATAAATTTGTCGTCAAGACAATTAAACACTACAATATTAGTATTTTTTTAAATAATACTTAATGAGTTATAAATATGTTTCATGGCTAACAACAGCATATCTATACAGCCCCCAAGACCCTTGCTTATAGGATTTATCTTCTTACCACTCTTCATCTTGATTCGACCCAATTCCTCCCCTATTGATCCAGTTCATCTTTATATTGAGGGACCAGGTTCAGCAAGTTCATTTTTTAGACCTGTTGCTGGTCATTTACGTTAGTCATCTCTCATTTTTTCTCGTCAAATCGTTCTAAATCGCCCTACTATTTAAGTTGTTTTGAATAAACAATATAAATTTGCCATAAACAAGAGGTATCAACAAATCGCCTTTTAATGTGAAAATTCTGCATTCCAATTGATATAAGTAAGAAATAAAAATAAAATAAGTAGAATTACGTGTATATGGTCAAATAAAAAACAATAGTATTTAGGTAATTATCATTACTGAGACCATTTCTTCAAACAGCTATTAATATTATTTTTTACACAAAAGACATACCCAGACAAGGGTTACAACTCTCCAGTAGACTATATGACATTCAACTGGTCGGTTAGTGTCTAAAGTCGTCAAAGAAAAAAGAAATTAAAGTGCAGGTATTTTTTATATATATGTATTCTTAAAGACATTTCTTCATTAACGGAAAAATTCCAAGTATAGATCATACAAAAAGAAATTGCGAGAGAAATAATATAAAAATACATTATTCATTACATATAATGGAAAATGTAAAGGAGAGAGTGTAAATTAAAGAAGTTTTTTGGTTTATAATTCCACACCCATGAAATTATTTGACGTTTATGAGGTTGTCAAATAATTTCTTCCTTTAGAATGGCGTTGAAGCCGAAACATGACAAATAAAATCGTGGAACTCGAACAAAAAAACATCTGTAATTTAAATTAACAAATTAAAGGAGAATGATAAAATTTGTAAAAATATATTATTAAATAGGAATACATGCAGAATGCCTCAACCATTAATAAAAGTTGTATTCTCATACAAACTATCGGTTTTATAAATTTACACCCAAGTGCAATTGTTTGGTATAAGAAAGAAATATTACAAATAATATATTGATACTAAATGTATCAAAGACTTTCATAAAAACAAGTACAAAAAAATCCTAAAGGAGTCAAGCGAATGCAACGAAAATATCCATTATGTAAATAGTCCTGTGGGATACATATAGTATAGGTAAAATTATGAAATATAATGTTACGTGTCCATAAAAATATTATATTGAAGAATCATTTTTGGATCTATTCGACTATTACAATTTATTTGAATTACTATACTCAGGACACATGAATGACAGAATTTAGAATTTATTGACTGAAAATATTTTTATTTATTTTAACTCAACTCGATGTACAATTGAGCAAGTCAAGTTTTGAAGAAAAGTGTTAAGAGTGGGGCCAAAGAACTGGCTGTCGAAGCTTTGGCCGACATTCATGCAAGATGGGCTGACTACATAAGAAGAATAGCGCGAGTATCCTGGATGCGGAAGGCAGAGAATCGAGGAGGATGGAGATTCATGCGCTAGGCCTCCGTACAACAGTGGAAGGACACGGGCTGATGATGATGATCTAGGCAGGTAAATTATAATTAACCTTAAATCCAATAAGCACACTTAAGTGGCAATGGGTAAGGCATATCCGTAGAAGACAAACAGTCGATGGGGAAGAAAAGCGCCAAGGAACTGGCAAACGAAACATTGTCGACTCCCTGCAAGATGGACTGCCAACATCAGAAAAATAGCGCGAGTAGTCTGGATGCGGAAGGCGGATAACCTTAAATATAGATAATGATTGAATGTTTCTTACGCTTGCTCTTGGAGCCGTCCAGGAGCATGTTGAGCTGGTCATGCTTGTGCCAAGCCGCCATGTTGCCTTGCTGCGGAGCCCCCAGTAGCACCAGGGCCGCCCCCGCGGGCCCCACACCGCCGAGGGGCTCCAGCCTCTCTATCCCACGACGCACCGATCGCAATGCATTCTCATCCTTTGCTGCGCACCGGCAAGGACAACGCACTTACAATCCACTGCACTCGATATTACTATTACTGTAGCACAAGGAACGATCGAGCATCGCGATTAATAACCTGATAAAACATTATTTTTATTAGCACGCTTTATATAAAACAAACAACAACACAAAACGACACTGGCACTAGTTATTGTTGACGGCGCGGGTTTGAGTTTATCAATGTAAGAACTGGATTTTTATTTAATCTAAAAATTTCACATAACGCAGTCTGTTTGGCTAAAGCAAATAACTTAATCATTAAAACAATCAAATAATTCCTAAAAACCATTTTAAAAAATCGGTAATACCATATTTCAGAGGCCATGAGGAGGGAGCAGCGTAGATCATTTTTCATGCAAGTTTAACGTTCTTTAACTCTTTTTAACTAACTCTCGCGTTTATCTGACGTTGAAACTTGTAATTCAAATATCGTAGTAAATTTTTAAATATTTTTTTGTACTGCAACAATTTTCTATTACAGTACATTTTTTACACTTTTTTTCAATTTTCTATTAGAATAATGCAAATTTTCAATCTAAAGAAAAAAAAAGACAACATAAACATATACACAACAATGATAAATTTTCTACGGTTTTGATATACATAGTTAGTTTTGCTGTCAAATAATTGTTTCGACGCTAGAGAACGTAAAATTTACACAAAAATTCACTCCATGCCGCTATGAAGTGAATATATATTATCTATATAAATCTGAAATTATTATTAACTAAATTAAACCTATCTGTATAGAAATGCTTAGTTATATGGTATTAATGATTATTATTATCGGAAATGGATAATTTACATTTCTTTTATATGGTGATACAGTACTACGTCTTTTATAAATGGCAATCGAATGACGCAGGCACATCAAAATCCACATGGAGCATTTAGCTGTATTAGAATGGCAAAAGTAATATAATACACTGATAAGATTTCTTCTGGAATCTTTTTTTGTACCGATATCACAACTTTTTGGTGGAGAGTCACGCTTGCACTAAAGGTTTGCTCGCAAGGAATGGAGAGATGCACATTGCAACCAACTTCTGATGAAGTGACGATCTGTAAACACTGCCGCGTGAGGGGTGATTAACCTCTGGCAGACCTAAACACGCACACCAACACTTTAAATTGATAATAAATAATGCTAAATTCCTAACATTGTATACAAATAAACAAAAAACACCTTAGTGCTAGTGAGAATTCGAGAATTAACGTGAGCGGTCGATAAATTGTATGAACATGACAAATCATACGTTCAGTATGAATCATTGTGAATCTCACTCACTACGATTAAATTACCAGTAATTTCATCATATTTCGTACAAAATTAAGTGGTACTTAGAACCATTAGTCAATTGATAAATTCATTTATCAACAAAAAAACTACGATATCGCGTTAGAGAGAAATTTATTTATTATATTGGTGAAAAATTGTTATAATTATCAACATCTTGATGCATCCAACTCTGAACGGAGTCAAGATTATTACAGTTAAAACGATAAAAACATCAAGGATCTATATTATTTACGAATTTAATGATGATTTTTTTGAGACGAAATCAAATTGTGTGGACAAAAAATATGGTATGTACTTCTATGTTATTTAAAATTGCGAAGAATGTTATTCTTTCTCAATAAATAATATTAATTTATTTAAAATTTACATAATTGTTTTTACATTATTATTAATAAAAATGTTAATATATTTTTATTTTAGACGTCATTTAATAATTATGAAATATGAGTATGGATTATTTTATGAAAAGTTAGGAATTTATTCGAGTGTTTATTTGAGATAGAAAACATAGTAATAAATAAATAAATAGCCAACAGCCGTCAAAAAAAAGTGTTAGGAGTGTATGAGCGGGAAAGACAAGATCCACCCCTCGGGGCGTTCAGTGGACTCGTCCATATTAGCTACCTACTGAGACGGGTTCAAAAGCACACAAGCAAAATAATAACAAATGTGCATGGGAAGCCCGGTGGCCGCCACACGTGGGGGGCCATTGGACAAACCGAAAAACAGTCGCAAAATCACAAAACCCTCCTACATTTCAAAGCGAACCTCGCGAGATCCACGATAACAAAACACGGCCTTTACCCGAGGAGCATTCACCTGTAAAGTTTGACTATTTTATGGGCCTCACTTTCAGAATAAAATTTACCTCGATGAAATAAAAAATAACGGCAACAATAAACGGGCACGGTCACAGTTATCACATGTTTAGCCGGATAGCGCGAAGCGAGGAGCGGTTTTTGCGCGGCGAAACCTCAAAACAACGCGTTTCTATAACTAACCGGACATCAGCGCGAGAGGAAGAATAAAACATGGCAGACACCAATGAGACCAAAGAGAGAATCCATAGAACACAAGCATTGCCAGTGCAATAAACATATTCGATACAAGTAAAAATTATCTGGTAGGTAAAATGAAATATTGTCATTGTTCTTCAATCTTAAATGATTTTTAGAGTAGGAAGTTATTTTTAAAATAATAAAAGTTTTTATTTAAGTCGTCATTAAAAAATACCTTATTAAATAATGTGTAAAAGATATATTTTTTTAATCATTGAATTTAATAATGTACGTTGCATAGATTTTTTTTATATATTATATAAAGGTAAATGAAGTGACAGAAATATTTTTAAGTAAATTTTTATATTAAATTGGTACAAATTGTTTTTTGTAACTTAATAAATAATTTGCGAATTGCAATATTTAATTTTAATTATTAAACGCGTTAATGTTTACTAGTAAAATAACTATTTTTATGTCATAATAATTTTTTTAATTTAATCATTTAATTTATTTTCATCATAATTTTTATAATGATTTAAATATATTTTTAAAATTAAATTATCTTTATTTTTTACTTAAGCCTCAATTAAGTATTAATAGGTATTATGTTGATCATTATGTTTTAATTACCTGTAGCAAAAAATAAACTCAATATTTAATTATTTTTATTAAAACAATTTTAATATACGTACCTGTGTATGTACACATTTTATGCAGCCGTTTTTTTACTCCAAATAGATTTCCCATTTTACTCTATGGTTTATTTAAGTTCAGATTCTCGCCATAGATGGCAGATATTAAAATGCCAACATTCGACATAAATAAATATATTTATAATATTATATAATAATATGTATGTACATATTTTGATGTAAATTTCGTAATTGTTATTCATTAATTTCAGTAGAATTCTTTTTTAATTTATTTAATTAGTTATACGATAATATTTGAAATAATATTTTTCAAAGCATCCTTCGACGGCATACAGCGATGACAACAGAAAACAATTTTATACCGTATAGTGATGTAGACTCGTGGAAGTAATGGAACATTACTTAGTAAGTTGTAACCATGGACCTACTAGAATATTTACATATAGGTCCATGATGGAATGCCTATATTTTTTTTGTATATAAAAAAAATATTTATCAAGAATATTTAGCGGAGTATAGAAGTAAGTGTTCTTAACCCTTTACGTGCGTATATATCCGCACCAACTTGCACTGCTCTTAAGTGCGAGGTGCGGATTTATCCCACGCCCTGAAAAAAACACGTCACTTCAGTGCGAGATGCGGATTTATCCGAATACTATATTTAATATAATTTTGTTTCGTATCACGACATTCCTTTTTCAAATATTTTTTTCACAATTTGTATTGAGTTGTGGATCATTCTACACATGTTTCAAATTTGCCCTTTTAAAAAAAATAATAATGGATTTATTTCTTTTAGTTCTGAAAGTGAATATAAATGCAGCACTGACGAATCCATACACATGAAAAAAATCGTCCTTAAATATTCAACTTTATTTTTCATTAAATAATTTACTTATTTCGTGACTTTTTATAATGTCTTATTTTGCACGTAAAGGGTTAATACAGTTAATAATTCCAAAACACACAATGATTTCAATTTAATTTATTTTATTTAACTTTTAAAAACATTACAATTGGTTATTTCGTTTTTAAAACAATTGTCAACTTTACAATAAAACTATTTACAAAAAACCTTAAAAAGTCCTAAAAATCGCTAAACAGAAGACTCCGCGAAATTACTTTGATAAATAAATTCGTGGAACTCATGTCGAAACTGGGCTTCTCTCACGTGGAATATATCAATATTCGAGGCGATATGGTTGAACAGTCTGATCACTCTCCCAAGAGGCATAGTCTCTGGCAGGTTAACATGGAATACCACTGTCTTAATAAAATATTCTATTCCTCAATTGTGAGTAAAGAAAATGTGTATTAATTGTTGACCCTCCATTTTCATTACACTAAAGCTCAACATTCACGCTTTGTCCATTTTTAAGAGGACCTACTATGAATGGGAGGTGTTCATGGGACGATTTTAATATAAATACCATCAATTTTAATTGATGGGCTATGACTGACATTCTACTGGTGAAGGATCAGATTCATTTCAAAAAAACAAGTAGATTAGTTTCTGTTGAAGTAAAAATACATCCAAAATGCGATGGTCCTTGGGGTATTGATTATAATAATATGCATAAGTGCATTTAAGTAAGCACATCAGCAATATATTTAATATTTTAATTGTATGGGGATATATAACGTATAATATTAATAATTTAGTATTGCATCAACCCACATTGTTTACTGCAATTATAGATGAAACGAAATATACAAATGACATTTATTATAAGCGTGCCTCTATCCTGGAAAAATATCATACAATAATATAAAATAATGCAAGATTTCCACAATATCGCAAAACACCTAGTTATAAACACCATATAGCACGATTGTTTAAAATTCTAAATAAAATCATTCGCAATTCCCGTATCGTAAAATCACAAATCACATCAGCTAAATTATCCGTCTTTTAAATTTTCTTTACAACGCTTTAATTAAATAATGAATATTAAATAATATATATATTGATTGCAGCATTCAGTTATCTCAAAGATAGGGGTTGTTTGAAAATATTACTCAAATTTCAAAATTGGAAATAACATGGATTTCTTCTTCTAAAATGTATTATACACGTACTATGTGTACTAGTAAAACAATAAGACATTCGCGAAATCATTTTAAATAGTATAAATGCAATATTAGACAAATATATTTTTTGTCGACAAGTTTTACTTTCATTCTTTTTTAACAAGCTTAGGTAATCTTGAGAACAGGTACGTATCTTATAAGAAATATGACATGGTTTTTAGAATATTATCCAAATTCCAGTTGTTGATCCAGGAGCGGATTAATAAAATCAAAATAAGAATTTTATCTAAATGTGAAACGTTAAATGTAAATAAAATTCGCTTTTAAGAATATTAAAATATTAATTATTGATGCACTTGTATGATTTATTTAACATTCAGGCGCAATAAAAGATCCAGTTTTAATGTGTCAACAGGATCGTGGTAGGCAAGCAATCTTCCAGTTAACGAATCATGGTAGCTAGTACAATGGGATGAATGGAGAGCACAATTTATACCACGTCGTTCTACATATTATATGAGTACTGGCACATTTACATAAATTTACAAAGTCACGCCTTATGGCCTGTGGGAAGATAATAAGAGAATAAATCTATTCCAAAAATTGATCAAAGCATTATAAATTGGATGCTTAAACGTTGAATGAAAATAAAGGTTAGCTAAGTAAATTTTGAAATCTTGAGGTTCGATTATTCTTTTAGAGTTTTGTATCGACAATTCGTGAAGTTATTAGATAATTTCTGATTTTACAATAGAAGTAAATATATATTTGTATTTCATTTCTCAAATTATTTGATATCGTTTTTCCCTTACTTAAACTGCTAGTAAGAAAGAATATAGGTTTCTACCTATTTATCGTAATATAACAATATCATTTAATTATTATATGAAAAAATGTAACAAATATTTTTCTTAAATATGCAAGTTTACATAAAAAATTCAGAAAGATGTGAAATTATTTATTGTACTATTACATTTATTGGAATACTCGAATTATCATCGAGAAGTAATATACTTATTAATAAATACTCAAGGTAAAATTTGTAATAAAATTTAAAAGTAAATATTTATTTGATGGTTGATGATAGCTCAAATTACCAATGAAGGATTTAATTATCTAAAAAAACTATTTTAATGGGAGCATAAAAACTTATATCCTAACCAATACTGTACGTAAATACATTCTATGGTAGTTTCATTTATTTCGTATGAGAATAGAGTAGTCATTGTGATTAGTCAACTAGGTATTATATATGGGACGTTAAGTGGGTACCTTGTATTATTGTTGAATTAAATTGGATTTCCCCAGAGGTCTTTAAAGTCCAAGCTCAAAATTGCCCAAATATTTGGGTCAAATATGAGTATTATGAGTAACAACTTAGATTTTTGAGAAGAACGGGGGCTAAAATAGGGCTTTGACAGAGCGATATATGTTAATTATTTAATTTTTCTTACTTTTAACTAAAATGTATTAATTCACATCCGGAGATGAACACCTCCATATCTATTCATGTTTTCTGATTGCTATACATATTAAAGCATGTCCGTATTATCCCGAATTCGCGTATCGTAGCAAAGTTTGTATAAGTATGGATAAGAAACCGCTGTATCAGTATTACTCGATGGTATATATCAGGTATATTTGCAAACACACATATTAAACAATAATGCTATTAAATACCTGTGTTTTTACATGTATTAAATGTGACACGAGCTCGTCATTTATTTATTTAACATGAACGATTCTAATAAGATAAGAAAGTCTTGAAACTGAGAAATATTTAAAGATGTCCGGAATCGAATTCATTGAATAAACTGACAACTGAAAGTCAAAAGATTACGAGACAATCTGGATTCGTGAGGAGCCATCAATATAATATGTATAGTAATTCGTTGTAGTGAATACCTTCGTGTGTGATGTCAACCAAATCACATCATACGAGTATTTAACTATTCTGTCCTAAATGAGATTAGCAACTCCTCCTAAGGCGTATAACCGAAGAAAATTAATTTGATATTGCTGACACGAAGAAGAACGCAGATTAAGTAATTAATAGTCGTAGAAATTTTAAGATAAAACAGACAATAAGTCATTCGATTTTACAACAGTTGAAAATTCCACGAACTTTAACACTTAGTTATAATAATATATCTCCTCTATTTGGTGGTTACGAATGGCTCATTTTATGTTAAATTTATAGTGAAGATTTAGTAATTTCATCATTGAAATTAAGAAGCAAAAAAAAGCGAACTGTGCCATATAAAAAAGCACCTTTTATTGTATTGGCCAACTATCCAATAAATAAAATAAGTAAAACTTTAACAAATTTATAAAGAAGAGTACATTTAAAGTTTAATTCCAAAAGTGTTACATCTGATTTCGTCCCTGGCGAAGGCAGAAAATTATGTATCAACGATCGGACAGTCTGCTATAGCAAAATGAAAGAGTTGTCAGTGTAAGCAGGTTGTGTTGAGCGACTCGCGCAGTGTTCACCATGCGGCTCCTGGTTGCCGGCTTTCTGTCTCTAATTAGTCAGTTGTCTGTGAATTATTGTGTTTACGGAAGTGGTAAGAAAATCTTCCTTCGCGAAAATCGCACAACACATGTGTCGCGAAGTATAATTTCAATCTGTTTATTTATAAATAGAAAAAAACAGCTTTTATTGATATCGTAAAGTAAATTTTCATTTAGAAAAATGAATTTAATCACTTTTGTATTTTATTTTGAATACTGTGTTTATCAATCATAAAAAAGCAAACATAAATTTAAAATTCAAGAACGTTTCATCTTGCGCATTTGAATTTTCAATCGACTTTTTTTTATCATTTAAATTTGAATAAGAGTCAATATTCCGGAACCGAGGTGGCGATCCCAAAACTAAGTTTTTAAAATAACGTTTTGAACAGTTAATTTAATTCATCCATGTACTTGAAATAACTTACCGGAAATAAATATGAGGCAATAGGTATATTTTCATTAAAATTGTTGTGTTACTGGGGAATATAAAATACTTTTATTTTCCATTGATATAAAAAATTCAATGCCACACTATATAGATCCAAATTAATGCTCCATTTTCTTTCACAGAATCGTAAAAAATATATAAAATTAAAAAAAAATCTTATCAAGTGATATCAAAAATGAAAAAATGTTACCAAAATTTTCATGGTGTTTTTTTTTGTAAAGCTAGGGATTGAATTAATAGTAGATTTGTATCGTTTAAGAGTAATTTATGACTCATTTCAGTTTGCCATGTAGGATTCTGAAAATAATTTAGCAAAAAAATACCTGATTGAGCTCATGTTTAAAATCTTAAACGCATTAAATCTTAGATGCATCCTACTGGCGACAGCTCGCCAATGAAGAACTCGAGGAAGCCTTAAATATACAATGGAATACAGGAACAGCAAAGAATGTAATCTTATTTGTTGGAGACGGCATGGGACCGAACACTGTAACTGCAACACGAATCTATAAACACGGAGAAGAAGGACATCTTTCATTCGAAAAGTTTCCTCACATTGGATTATTAAAGGTCAGTTTTTTGTGTTGATGATAAATGCAATAAAATTGATTTGGCATTAATTCTTTATGATAAACTACTGTAATATAAATTGAAGAACTATTTACTTTTAATCATTATAATCAAGCTGCGCTAATTATTTTATTAGCTTAGATAACATGATAAGATTAAGAAAGCATATAATGTATCAGCCAAATACGTCAGAATTATTAATTAATACACAGATATCAGCAATTATAAATTTTAAGTAAAGATATCAAAAGGTGATACATATTTATATTTTAGAGCTAAGATAGTATTTCGTCTCACTGAATTGGTCAATAATTTAAGGATTGATGTTGTTTTAGACGTATTCCAATGATAAGCAAGTTCCTGATTCGGCTTGCACCGCTACCGCATTATTTTGCGGAGTAAAAGTGAATTATGAAACTGCAGGAGTGGATGGAAGTGTTCAACTGAACGACTGCGAAGGAACATTGCGGGAAGAAGCGAGATTAAAGTCTTTGGTCATCCTAGCCCAAGAAGCAGGCATGAGCACAGGTAAAATACTAAGAAATAAAATAAGTACATAACTCGAATTTACATGTTCCGCTTAAACCAAACACGAACGCCTGGATTACACAAAAACATAGTCTCTAGCTTCTGGACACAACTACGGATGAAATACATGGCGATCCCTCAATAGGCTTTCGATCGGAGTATGAAAAACGATATCCCAGTATCCCAACTGATTGCCACTGAGGCGCAAAACAGTCCTCAGCCCATCTGATGGGGTCTGCACTGTATCTTAATAGTACCAAGGATTACTTGATGGCGACCAGTGAAAGCGTAATCGACAAAGCCCACTTCTGGATGGATCGAATATGATTTTTCGGCACTATAGTAATAATAATAATGAAAATATCAAAAAACAAGTTACTATAATGAGGATATACCTAATAAACCAACTATCTGTAATAAAAATATTAAATCTAAGCATTTGATAAAACCAAAGTCACCAGTTAGGTACTGCATTGGTCTATAAACTCTCTCAATTAATGTCTTAATTCTGCAATAAAAGATTACAGAGGCGCATTAAGACATATGACGGTCTATAAATTAAATAGCAAGAGTTATATAGGTTATATTACTATCAATTCAATTTTTTTTTTTACAAATGCATTCTTTATGAACATTTTAATACTGATCCATTATTTATTTTTTCTTAAACGAAGTATACATAAGAAGAATTGTATTGCATATGTACAAGTATTAGCTTCATAAGTTTGTAATTGAAGATTATTAATTTATGAAATTTTTATTAACGTCTTAAGCTCTTTTTTTATTATTAAAATTTATTAAGTCAATTTCCAAACCCTACTGATATTTGCATTTACTTCAGTTTCAATAAGAGCTACGCAACATTTGTGATAAACTCACTAATTTTATGTTACTCTAGAATTTATTTACTTTATTCCTTTTCGTTTTAATCCTGGGGATTGGTTTGTAGCAACAAAATCTGGCATCCCGTTTTACTTGAGATGTGTTTTTTTATCAATTTATTTTATCATAGATAAAAAATACCTCATACCTACCACACGTTTTAGGTTTCGTAACTACGATGCGCGTTACTCACGCAACCCCGAGTGCCCTTTACGCTTACACAGCAAACCGGAGATGGGAATGTGAAAATAAATTACCACCAGGAGCAGAGAACTGCAAGGACATTGCGAGGCAACTGGTGGAAGACGAACCAGGAAGAAACATAAATGTACGTGTAGTTTAATTAAAAATTTAGAATGTTGTATACAAAAAAACATATTGCAATTATTATGATTTTATAATCCTGTGAATTATTAATTCCACAAATAATTAATACTCACATTGTTGCTATTGTGGCTTTTGGGTTTAGCCGTGTGTGGCGAATTTCTTCTCTGCGATATTTCGACCGCCACCGCTCCTGACACCAACTCACAACAAAGTCATCAACCCTGAAGAAGACCCTTGCAATGGCGGTCAAAATATCGGAGAGAAGAAATTTGCCACACACGACTAAACCCAAAAGCCACAATATCAAATCTGGCCGTGAAAACCTAAGAAGTTATTTACTCACATTGTTCCTTTCTTGGACCCAATTAAATCTAATACACTTTTAAATTGTTTCCAATATTTTAAGAAATACTATATTTTCATGCAGTTTTGAGTTTAATTTTTGTATTTTGTTTAATATACAAGTGCCGACTTTAAGCCCTGCAGCGCTCTAGAGCATTTTTTCCTGGCGTCTTCAATTGTTTATATTTAAAAAATTAAATAAATTAGGTTACCCTCGACGCCCCTGGCTCACTCGGCGCCCTGGGGCGTCACTCTACTTCGCCACCCCATAAAACCGGCACTGGTATATAATTACTTGTTAACTGTAAAATAAAAGTAAATTTTTATCGTTATAACATAAATTTTTTGACCATAACTAATACACAAATTTTACACACCTATAAAAATAATTATCAATCCTTATAAACAAACTAATAAAATACATGATTAACCATTGGTAGGTAATTATGGGTGGAGGTAGGCAACAACTGATGTCGGAAGTCCCCATAACTGAAGGAGACCCCATTGATACCTGGGCTTGTAGGAGACAAGATGGCAAAAATCTGACTGATCAATGGGAAAAGGATAAAATGGAAAGAAGATTGCCTTACGCCATTGTGCAAAATAATGAACAGCTGAGAGACGTGCAAATCAATAATACGGACTACTTGTTGGGTACCTAATATTTATTGTAATTACACACATCAGGTCCAGTGGTCCTAAACCTGCGGTCTGTGGACTGGCACCAGCCCATAAAAATTAACATATTCGTAAAAGCTTTCACTTTTTTAAGTATGTTCAGTGGTACTGCCACAATATAAATAATTATAATATAAATTTAATTTTCTTTTTAATGATGAAGACTGCTTATGCGCCAAACCTAAATAATTAAAAATATATCTAGGTTGGTAAATAATATATTTTAAATTTCAAATTAAATTAATAATACTGACTATATACCATAATTAAAATATAACCAATACTATGTTTTTTTTTAATATTAGGAATATTTGCAAATGGCCACTTGAAAATGGAGCACGAAAGAAATTCTGATCCAAATGGGATGCCTTCTATTACAAATATGACTGAAATTGCCATAAAGATTTTGAAAAAAAAAAAAAAAGGTTTTTTCTTAATGGCAAGTAATTATTTATTTTACTTCTAAAATTACTAAAAAAAAAAATTATATTATTTAAAATACGTATACTCAAGATTTTTTTAGAATTTTATTAAAATTCATTTCATTGAATTTAAAAAACATTTACACATATGCAGTTTCATCAAGAATTGTCAGTTATAATCTCAACTCAATTTGTTACCTGTTCATAAAATAGGATGATTATTTTGTTAAGGTTGAAGGTGGAAATATTGACATGGCACATCACCGAGGTAAAGCGAAAACAGCCATCGATGAGGCGGCTACAATGGATGAAGCTGTGAAGAAAGCCCTTGAAATGACTGACTCTAAGGACACTCTTATAGTAGTTACAAGTGATCACAGTCATACACTGTCTATTAATGGATATGCCAAACGAGGAGCCAACATATTTGGTATATTAATAATTTATTATATATCTATAACTTTCGCAATAGAAAATGCAAGAATCATAGCAAAATATGAATCAAATATGACTAAAAAGTTCTCAATACATGTAATTTATGTAATGCTCCAGATAGGAAGCAGAGATGGACAAAAAAACTTGATAATTAGTCACTAATAAATATATATATATTTGGATTTTATTTTATAGGAATTGCTTCGGCTTCCAAAATGGATTTAAAAAATTATACAACATTGTCATATGCAACTGGCGGTCCTGACACATTTCAATATACGGTGTCGGTTGATAGTGAAGGCAATTCGACAGTTGACAGGCGAGATCCGAGCAAAGATGATGTTACAGACTTCAATTATGTGTCACAAGCCGCCATATTAACAGATGAAAATACTCACGGAGGAAACGACGTAATAGTTTACGCCAAAGGTAATCAATATATTTGATGAGATCTAAAGAAAAATTTAGATAAAATTCTTCATTTAACATTTAATAGTTTTAGAATTAAATTATCGACAGTTAAATAACAAATATCTGCCAATATTTGTGTAATAGTAATTAATAAAATAGTAAAGAATAACATAAATCTTTTCATCAAGAAAAAAATCTAATATAAGTATGTGTACAGTAAAATTATGTCTTTTAATAATTTGTAAAGGTTATATTATTTTATTTGTTTGATTTTCAGGCCCATTCGGACATCTCTTCCACAATATACATGAGCAGCACTATGTAACGCATGCAATAAGCTATGCTGCTCGAATAGGAGACCATATTAAGGACAGACCTTCTTACAATGGAGTGCAGTGTAGCCATTTAAATATTATTTGTTTATGGCTTTCAATTTTATTATTTTTATATAATATTAGTATTACTGAAGCGGAATAAAAACAATAAAAAATAAAATTATACATAGAAGTTTATTTTATTTAACAAGGTAGATATTTCATAAAAAAATCACAAAAAATAACAAAATAGTATCTATAAAAAATATAATAATAGTATTGTTCGTTAAGAGTAAAAATTCATATTTTTTTTACTTTGAAAGACTGCGTTTTAGTAAAATGCATAGAGGAACCGCCACAACCAGGGCTATAGCTCCATAAATCATGTACCTAAAACAAAATGAATAAATTATGTATTAATCATAAAATTAATATCATTACAATCGTACCGAATTATCAATTCAATTTGTAAAGAAGAGCTGCCTACTCAAGTGATACGAATTGCAAAATTGATCAACTTTTAAAAAGAGAAACAACTATTATCATCAGTAACTACATCTCATTTCAAATACAGTATACAAATGAATTATATTGCAAGATATTATACTTTTAATGAGGTAGAGATATAAAGAAGGTTGTTTGAAAGGCCTTTTATCTTTCCAAAGTTTGAGTAATTTTGTGATAAGGTTTTCTTGGGTGAGTCTTAAGTATTAAATAACAATTACTTTAAAAACTTACTTTTTACAGTTTTTACAACAAGGTTCCTCTTTTTTGAGTTTTCCTATTTCAAATTGCTTCATGAGCTCCCTAAAGTAAATAAAAAGAATATTACCATTAGTGAAGTGTACAATATGTTTCAAAATTCACCCTCCATTAACCTTTTGTATACCATAGCCCTAGACGGGAGTATTTGCAGCAAGTATTCGAGGACATGAACTGTAGCGCTTATGCTGAGCTGAAAAGAGTTGCGGAGGACCGAGAGGAATGGAGATCGAGATGCAAGATTCTGTAGCTGCAAACCAATCCTCCGGATTGATACTACGAAGAAGAAGCATTTTGATGCTGATTTTTTTCTGCTACAATAGCTTTGTAAATTTTTAGACACTAAGCTATTGTATTGCCGCAAGAAAATAGTCAGTTTCTGGAAACACACCTATATAATACAAATGAATTGAACTCAAAGAATTCATTTTGAATACAAAAAAAAAGATTCATGACCAATGTTATCATTACTTTAGCAGTAATAAAAATGTAGTGATTTATTAACATTTTACACTAACTAACGAACGAATAAGTATTTTTATACCATATTAATTGTTGATAAAATTAAAATCATCAAACAGTAACAAGATAATGGTACTAAATACAATAAGTAGAATAAGGATTAATATAAAATAATTACAAACCTGGCATCAGAACTATGTCCAACATCCTCAAATGCCACAGTACCATCTTTTCCGGCAAATTCTAATAGAGCATCTTCACCTCCAGGATGCTGTAAAAATAAATAATTATATGAATACTAAATACTAAAAAAAATATAGATTGCTAATTTGAATGAAAATCTGTGCATTTAATACTTATTTTACAGAGATTATTAATATACTTAATTATAATATAATAATAAATTATCCAGTGCTTTCGAGAGCCTACCATATGGGAGTTCAGATTTTTTTCCATTACAACCTTGTAAACATTCCGTGAATATATTTATTTAATTAACATTGATATTAAGAAGATTCATTTCTCTTAAATATAAATATATGTATTTAGGTAAATACATTACGTAACAAATAATAATGAAAAATTAATACATATTGCTATAAATCAATAAAAATTGGTTATAATCTAAAAATTATTTTGTCAGATGGTGTTGAAAATCACTTAAATTAAAATTAAATATTATAAAAATAGTTATAACGCGTAGTATCTAATGGCTTGCAATAATTTGGACGATTTTTAACTGTTATATTTCCAGTGGGTTTGCAATGTTGATTATTCGTGCAAGATATATTATAAAAAATAACCTCTTTTAAGAATTTGGAGAAATCATAAACAGTGTCGTGTATCACCATCCAAAGCGAGTGATTCTTTTTCACTTCATCTAAAGTAATAAATTTAGTCATAATGGAATTAATTACACAATTTTACTGTTCAATAAAATAAAAGTGCAAGATTACTCCAAAGCACTTGACATACAGAGAACTGTCAAAATATTGTGTCAACCATAGACTAGTGATATAATTTACTCTCGGTAGTAAGACTGAGATGTAGGTAGTTTATTTAACACAATGGTCGTATTCCTAACTGGAAAATTTGGCCATTGCGCACTGCCGTCAAAAATCCCTGTCAGCCGCCATGGTCCTCGCCTCATCCCTTGTCAGCTTTACCTCCTGTAACACTACCGAGTACATTTTATATACGTATAGTTCCTAACGACGTAAATAAATTTATAGATTAGTATTACTTTTCAACATTTAATTTATTTTTAAATTTCGTTAATTCATCAAGATAGACAATATAAATGTTTGTACACATAGGAGAAAAACGAGTCACATAAATGTTAAAATACTGTGCAAATTTCATTCTTTATATTATTAATACCTAGATCCTTCATGATTTGCCAATTGACCCAAAACAAGGAACTCCGTGCTATGCCTCGCGTCCTCGAATTTAACTATTATATATTCTTAATGTAGCATAATAATTTTAGTGATTGGCAACTATTTTGTGCTTCTAAATTTTAAGTTTTTAAAAAAGAATATAAAAAATTGAACATATTACAACATAATTTTATTGTATATAATATTTTCAATAATTTTACCTCCTTTAATGTTCAATCTGTGGAACACAAACATTCAGTCTGTTCACTAAGTTGTCACTACTAGACAATGGTCTTTCAAATATTTTTAATTGATCCTACCTGCACTTATTCAATGCCAGACCCGTGGAACTCGTTCCGAGCAATTTTGATGACTCAAGATGAATAGCTTTTCTAGCGTCTTCTTGAATATCACTGGTAGGCTTTGAAATGCTCTCCCGGCATCTGTTTTCTTCTACTTTCGGTCTAAATCTCTTCAAGAAGCAGATTAATAAGCAACCATTATCTCCTTAATACCTACCATTTAGTACAACCACTACGCATCATTCTGCACGCAATGATTGAGTGAAGCGTCATAGAGTCCTCAAAGCACCCAAACCCCCTACTAGTACTTTTCTGTGTTCAGTGTGACTATAGCAAAAAGTAAAAGAAATAAAATCTTTTTTGTGTTCCAAAAACTATAATTTATTTCTCCGCCACAAACATTAATCACAAATACAAAATTCATTTGCATACCACAGTTTTATTCATAATAATCTTAATAATTATTCACATATCAGTCTAATAAATAGAGTAATCAAGGTATACAAAATAGATAATCAGGTCAGTTTTAGTATTTCTGGAGGTAGACTAGTATGATTCAAATCAGCAGAAGGAATAATATCCATATGTTCCTGCAAATAATAAATAACACTATTTATATTTAGAAGAAGAGTGTTTGGAATCATATTTTTTTTACAAAATTCAGGGGGTGAAACATTCTGGTTTTGAACAAACAATTACAATTTATAATTACCACTGTTGAAATAAGAGATTGCTGATTTAATTGAGATCTTCTAAGAGCTACACGTACAGGAGAAGAAGGGTCATCCCTGAGAGGGATGGACGACATTACTCTTTCATCCAATCGTGCTCTATGGGCATCATTTATTTCTTGCATTTGCATCTGAAAATAAAAACTATATATTTTTTATAAAGAAAATTTATTATAGTTAAATGTTTTCAATTTAACCATCTTGTTAGGTTACCATGACAGACCTTTTCCTGTATCAGGACAAAGACTTAGTTGCTGGCTAATAGGTTCAGTTTGTGTTTGCCATATACTTAAAGTTTTAAGATGTTTAAATATAGAATGATAGGTATGTACCTGTGTAGCATTGGTAACAATTTTGTGCTGCTTACGCATGTGCTTGTTGAGTGACTGAGTGTGGCCATAAGTCTGTCCGCACATTTTACATTCGTAAGGCTTTTCTCCCGTGTGTCGCCGCATGTGTATAACTAGGACGTTGGTTGCAGAAAATTGTTTGCCTAATTTTAAAAATAAAACAACTGATTACAATCATAAAAAAAATATCACACAAATAATCACTGTTGTAATATTCAGATTAGACAAGCAAACATTGTATCCATATAGTTTTATAATTCGGTCAATATCAAGAAGATATACTAAATAAGTAGATTGCTGGTAAAATATATATTTGTGAGTAAATTTAGTGCTTTAAAATAATAATTAAAAATTATATTTAAAGGTAATACACACATATACATACATATTTAAATGTTTACTTTGATGATAGAATTTCACAATCTTTTGAACATAGAAATAGGATTGTTAAGAAATTGTAAAAAAATCTCTTTATCAAGATTACGAAATGTTTGAAGAGGTGGTGTTTTAACAGTTTTTTAATTACTTTAATGAGCGCGCATGCGAGATAAACCCGTCAAATGATCTCACCACACAGCGGGCAAACATGCGGCTTCTCTCCAGTGTGAGTCCTCATGTGGACGGCCAGCTTGTTGGCGGTGAAGCGCTTGCCGCACACGGAGCAAATATAAGGCTTTTCCCCGGTGTGAATGCGGGAGTGAATGGAAAGAATGTTCTTGGAAGTAAACTGCTTCCCACATACCGTGCAGACATGAGGCTTTTCCCCTAAAAACCACAAAAAAATAGCAATGTAAAAAATGTAGCGACACAAAATATATGTATTTTTTTTTTTTTTTATTTATTTAACAGAACCGCAGTTCCAAGGTATATATAATATACATATTGTGTATATAAGACTATAGTGTAATAATCACAAATCAAATAAAGATCATGCAGGTTTTCTGAAAATTATGGGGGGAATTTGTGATGATTATACCCACCAGCTAGGGAAAGGGTATGGGATGATGATGATTACTAATCTGAACACAGCATTTTGGTAAGTATGTGATACATGTTAAGGTTAAGAGGAACTGAAGATATTACCCGTGTGGCTGCGCTGATGGATGTAGAGGTTGTTCTTGGCCGTGAATCTCTTCCCGCAGAGCGTGCAGACGTGCGGCTTCTCCCCGGTGTGGGCTCGCATGTGTGTCTTGAGCTCGTAGCTCGTGTAGTAGGCCGAGCCGCACTGCTCGCAGCTGTAGTTGCGCTCCTTGAGGTGGCGCTTGCGGTGGATGGCCAGGTTGTCTTTCTTGCTGAAGCTCTTGTCACAGAGGTCGCACTTGAAGGGCTTTTCTCCAGTATGTGTCATGGCATGTACCTGAAATGTTTTTCAATTAAATATTTATTTATATAGTTGCAAAATTATTTTGTTCATATTTACCTACTTTTACAAAATCTATTCCCATAGTAATAATAATAAATGAGTGACAGATCGTTTATAAGGTAATCCTGTGAAACACACTACAAAATTTTAGTTCACAATTTTATGACACAAAAGTGGGTCACTTCAGATTTGTTTTTAATGTTACTATAACATTTATGTAGTTTTGAATTTGAAGTGATATACCATGTTTTAATTAAATTAATAATATTGCCATTTAGATATATCAATTTGAAGCCATAGAACTTTTAAGAGCTGCAAAACATAAAATTTTACAATTGTGTTGATACAAATCAAATGTCATTATATCCAGATTTTGAAATAGTGATTTTATGAACATTTCGCAGGGAATTTTATTAGTTTTGTATTTCAAGACAATAAAAGTTCAATTTTAATGTTTGATGCACTACTATATTTATTATATAAAAACTTTCAAAGTAATTGATTATTTAAGTATAAAATATCTTTGTTTCTTGTAAATAACACAAATACTTGGACTTGCTTTTATAGATATGTATATTAAATTTGAAAAAAACTCTTATTTTGTATTGATTTCAATATTACAAGAATCAATAAAAGCCTATTTTTCCACTTAGCAGCGTTTAATATGTATCAAGATAATTGTACCTTCTTAACAATAAAGGGTAATCTTGTCGTACACGGTCTACCATATTAATCAAATTATTGTATGCGGTCTACCATTTAAATCAAATTTCTTTTAATATTTTTCAATATAAAAAATAAATAACCTACATGGTTAGGTTAGGTTAGGTTATTTATTGTATTAAAAAAAAAATTAAAAAATATATCGTAGACCGCATATGACAATTTGATTTATATGGTAGACTGCATACGACAAGATTACCCAATAAAGAGAACAGACCAAAACTACTCGCCTTTAAATTATCCCTGTATTTGAATTGTTTCCCGCATTGGTCGCAAGTGTGATCTCGTGTCTTAGAATGGACCTTCATGTGGTTTTTGAGTGTCTTTGAATCGGGAAACTTTTTCTTGCACAAGTTACATTTCAATTCCTTGGCAAACACTTTAATTAGATCGTCGTCAAACTCATACTGGACATTCTCAATAGCTTTGGGCTTCCTTCCTCTCTTCTTGTGACCGACCCCTTCCTTCCTCACCCGGTCCAATTCGGATTTCTTGATCTTTGATTTCCTTCCTCTTCGCCTTAATATAGAATCCTCACAATCAGAAATGTCTCGGGGTGAGAAGCTCTCTTTTGCATCGTGATTCTGTTTAGATTCTATAATTGATTTATTTAGTTTCTTTCCTATTTTGTTGACAGGAGAGCGATCTTCTGGCTCGTACTCGACTTTAAGATCATCCAGAAATTCATTTTTAAAAGCGAGAGCATTATCTAAAAAGTCATAACTATCGTTATCGTGATCATTATTTGACTCTTCTTTAATATTTAAATCGTGAGAACAGTCTAAGAACTCGTCGCCTTCGCAATCTGACGTTTTCTTTGCCTGCAGCTGCTGTAAAACTAATCTGATCTTTTTATCTGAGTGTTCACATTTCTCTTTGAATTTTAGAGCTGTGTATAGTTCTTTAGAGCATAGTCCGCACATATGGGTAGGTCCGCCGTCGCCTTCCGATACTGTCACTCGAGCACATCGCATTATTTTATCACATAACGAAGCATCTTTGCTTTCAAACAGAGATACCATATCGACCTGTTCACCTAAACACACTCTGCATTTTGTCATTATGTCGATGTCCGTGGTCATTTCGAAGAAAATTTGTTCAGTTTCGAAGACAGTCATTCACGATTTATTGATACAAGAAATATTTTTTGACCACGAGACTAATATTATAATAATAATTATCATAATCGAGAGTTGACGCACAATCCATAAATATATTTGGATTTTTGACACTTCGAAAAAGCATAAACTATAAATCACTGTGCTGCCAGAAGTCGGTCGAAATAGCTTATTTTTTTACTTTGAAGTATAAAATACCTAGTAATAATAAATTACATAATATACCGTGCATTCATGAAAATTAAATACCTCCTAATATATATTCTTGAGTCAAAGAATATTTCTTTAGGG
This sequence comes from Glossosoma conforme, assembly GCA_022606575.1. NCBI lineage: Eukaryota > Metazoa > Arthropoda > Insecta > Trichoptera > Glossosomatidae > Glossosoma > Glossosoma conforme. The sequence goes on from JAGTXR010000030.1 coordinate 1,582,081, forward strand.
CTCCGCAAGCAACTTGCCAAAACACTTGTTTGGAGCATCTTAATGTACGGCTGTGAGACATGGTGCTTATCTGAAAGTGATAAAAAAAGACTAGAGGCGTTTGAGACGTGGTCGTACAGAAAATTTTTCAGAATTTCCTGGAGAGACCACGTCACGAACAATGAGGTTCTCAGAATAATCAAGGAAGATAGGCAACTAATAAGAACCATCTCAGAGAGGCGAGCCCGATGGATTGGTCACATCATGCGCCACGATGGTCTTCTTCACGATATTGTGGAGGGGATGGTTGAGAGTAGAAACTGTAGAGGGCGCCCTAGACGGGAGTATTTGCAGCAAGTATTCGAGGACATGAATTGTAGCGCTTATGCTGAGCTGAAAAAAGTTGCGGAGGACCGAGAGGAATGGAGATCGAGATGGAAGATTCTGTTGCTGCAAGCCAATCCACCGGATTGATACTACGAAGAAGAAGAATATATATGAAGATAAAGTAAATAAAAAACTGAACGATACCATATGATGTATTGTTTTATGATAACTTATATGCCTAGTTTAAATGTGTAGGTATTATAATATTTTTATCAAATGTAATTAATTATTTTAGGTACATACGATATTTATAATTTTAGAATTAATTTTAATTAAAAAATTAATAAATTCAAAATATTTAGTTTTGATTCACAATTTATTTTAACGATTACATGTTTCGGCCTTCCTGAAGACCATCTTCAATAAAGTAATCGTTAAAATAAATTGTGAATCAAAACTAAATATTTTTAATTTATTAATTTTTTAATTAAAATTAATTCTAAAATTATAATTATGCACTTTTACCAAGTATTGTCAGTTGATAACCTTAATATTACATACGATATATCAACTCTCCTCCTTTTTCCGCTCCTAACGAAAAAAGCGAAAGTTTTCAACTATTCCTTCATAAGAGTATTCACTCGCTTGGTTCCAAGTCCTCAGATCTGCATACCGAAGTTCCACTGATTACATTGTGGCTCCCGATGGATGGCAAGAGTCTGGAGGTCGGAAGAAAAACAGCTGAAAAAAAAACCTAAATATTATGTCAGCAGTTATTGATATGCAGATTGGGCACTCACCAGTGGGGGTAATTCTCTTAAGAAGGTCGAGAGCTCGATATATCTTGGCGTGCAGTTTATGGGAGTGGTGGCCTGTAAAGAAAAGTATTTTTTCCACCGGAAAATGGTGGAGCCTCTTTCAACTCCATGCAAAACATCTTGGACAGCTATACTCAATCATGCAGCCTATACAGCGCTTGTAAATTTCCCCTCTTTGTAACACATTTGAGAAATCTTCAGAAGCAAGTCTCAGGTGAGATCTTTAGAACTGTAAATTCTCTGATTCATAGCCGTATGCACTCCGTAATACCCATCAGAGATACTGACATTCGGAGCATTCATATGCAGGTAGTATGCAGGACATTGTGAAATGGGAAAGACAAACAAAACATTACTGGATCGAACCGTATGACAAACGATGGCTTCCTCTGATAACACACACACAGAGGAAACCCAGTAGCCTAAGACTTCGGCAGATTCCTCAAAAGTTGTCGAGACTCTAAAGAGCCCCTAAAATAAACTTTGGAAACAGATCCTTGGATCTAAAATAAGAAAAAGAAATGAGAAGTCAAATAATTTAATTATTTATTTATTCCTAACATTTTACATAGACACGATTAATACATTATGGAAAAAATATTTCAACTAGTATTCCAATTTATAATAATTACCTAAACAAAAATACTGCTGCGTCTATATTATTTCATGTTACGTATTTGATGAAAGTTGTGATTATAATTTGTTAAGAAAGTATAAATAACAATACACCGAGTACTTTTTCTTTGATACAAGTTCAAAAGGGAATACGTAATTACAACCAACACATAGCCATTTATCTTTTTATTATTCATTAAAGTATTAAATTCATTTAACTTAATTAAATTACATGGAAAAGATAAATTAAATATTATCAACATACATAGTTTAGGAATTGGGTATGTAATCACAGTTTGCTAGACTCGCTTCACCAGGCATCAGGTTAACCTTACAAAGTAACATTGAGCGTAATGGAAAATGTTTTATCACACATCTAGATAATATAAACTATTAAAAGATAATATATAGAAATTATTAATACCAAACATAATTCATATTTAAAAAAAATACTTTTCCATATTAATTCATAGGTAATCAATATTTGAAGGAAAACTAAAGAAGAAAATTTATCGAGTCAAATACAACAAAATACAAAAACTAAAGCTTTGTACTCTGAAGAACAAAAATAGACAATAGTTTCCGCTAAATTACAAACAAAACCAGCTGTCACATAATAAAAATATATATATATTTCATTATTATTATTATTATATTAGTATTTGTATAGCGCTCTTTTATGACCGAATGATCATTCCAAAAGCGCTTCTTTGCCTCTCTGAGTAAAAAGGTGGGTCTTGAGTCTGCTTTTGAAGGATGCCTCTGCTTTAAGCTCTCTTATGCTTTCCGGTAGTGAGTTCCAGGCCATTGGCGCAGCGTAGCTGAAAGCCCGATTGCCAAAGACCGTGCTAGGACTACCTCCCGTCAGCTGCAGGGTGCTTCTATTTGCTCTAGCCGATCTGAGTGTCTCTCCACGGGTGCTTATTTCTGAAGGCTTAATAAGTTCTGTCAGATAGCCCGGTGCAGTTCCGTTGAGTGCCTTGTAAGCTAAGAGGCATAATTTATACTGGATTCTAGCCGAAACTCTCAACCAGTGCAGTCATGTAAATGGAAATATGACATTTTACAAATAGCTAAAATATTTAGTTCAACAGCTATTGTAAAAGCTTTACTCTGAAATAAAATACTGAATAGCATTTATTTTTATTATCAAACTTGTCAATAAAAAAATACAATCCACTTATTAATTATGAAGTAAACTTTGTTGAACTTCTTTGAACTGTTTTCCTCAGAAATACACATTTATGTGAAACATTAGAGAACACGTTGTTGCATAAATAACATCCCAAGTAACTTCAGTGTACAAAATCATCTACTTATATAACATTGTAATATAGTCAATCATCTATAAAAGTAGATTAGAATATTTAAATAATAAAATAATATTCTAATAAATAATTAAAAATATCCATATACTTATAATTAATTTGAAAAGATTTTTTCTCAAAGTGAAAGTTGATAGTATAAATAAAACCACAATTTACTTTTGGAATTATATAACTAAAGATAAGCTTTCAAACAAGAGAGCACATCTCTAAGCCACTCTACAAACGATCAAATAAAAATATACAAATGCCTTATTAGCGTCTTTTGGATACCCATATTATTTATTTTGATTCAATAGTAAGTTTCAATTAAAAATCGTTAAAACAAAAATATAACAATATTTGAAAAGCATGTTTTAACAATAATTTATATAATGCAGTACCTTAAATAATAACTGGAGGCATTAACTACTTGGGAGCGGAACTTATATTTATGTACAATAATATTAGTTAACAGTTAAAATATGTCTTGACGACTCATGGCAATAACCAAGAACATGGACTAGGAGTGGAATTTCAGTGCTGGATGATAAACAACCTTACAAGTCTTTCAATATACCAAATTACATCAATCTAAAGACACCAAATAGTATAATATTCTAAATATTAAATATCTTGTTTTTCAATAAAATACTCTCGTTTAGGCAATCACCAAAGGCTCGTCATCCGAAAATCCATGAATTGGGGGAGCATCGTCTTCATCTGGAAGAAAACAAAGTAAATCATATATAATGAAAACATTTTGCCTTTACACGTATGAATAAACAATGCTTTTTAAGTAAAACTGTATTCTTGTAATTCGGTTCACTATCAGATGCTTTAATGGAGGACTTTTGGGAGGACAGATCCACACAAGTGATGTTAATCAGTAACCCCAATATGGGACTTTAACTTGTTTGTAAATCATCTCATTAGTGCACATTTCACATGTAAATTTTTTTAATAACGGCAAACAATGAAATGATAATTCTTTGATCGTCTTCTTTGTAGTATCAACCCGGTGGATTGGTTTGCAGCAACAAAATCTTACATCTCGATCTCCACTCTTCTCGATCCTCTGCAATCTTCTTTAGCTCAGCATAAGAACTACAACTCATGTCCTCGAACACTTGCTGCAAATATTCCCACCTAGGGAACACTTGCTGCAAATATTCTCACCTAGGGCGCCCTCTTCAGTTTCTACCCTCAACCATCCCTTCCAAATGCCGTGAAGAAGACCATTGTGGCGCATGATGTGAGCGATCCATCTTTAATCTACTAATCAAATATTAGTTTGATCACAGTGTTAGATCCAGGCGATTACTTTGTTATTTAGGGATAACGTGTTGCTTACCAATAATATCAGTGGTGTTTCCGAGGGTCGCTGCTCCTGACCTGGTGTCATAGCGAGGGTTAGCGAAGCGAGCAAATGAGTTAGAGAGCCGCCGGTTCTTCATGGCCAGGACCACCAGAGCCGCGCAGGCCACGATGGCGATACCGGCCAAGGCAATTCCCACAGTCAAGGAGCGGAGAGAATCATCTACATAAAAAATAATATATGTAATGTTAAGGTTATCAACTGACAATACTTATTGAAACTGCGTAAATACAATTTTATATTTATTTTAATTTAAAAAATAACAAACTAACAATATTTAGTTTGATTTCAGATTTATTTTTAACTGTTAGAGTGCTCCTTGTTACAAAATTGAATTATATACATACCTGTATATATATATTTTTTGTTATTTTGTAATAAATATTTAATTTTGATTTAAATAATTTATATATATTTTTAAATATATATACAGGTATATTACATATATATATGTTTGGTAAAAAATATTGGAAATATTTATAAAACATAAAAAAAAGTATGGTACTCAAACGATTAAGGGATTACATGTTTCAGACTCCATCGAGGATTGCAGAAGCCATCTTAACACATTGTTTACGGTGTGCACATTTTTGTGCATTTCGGCTTCCTTCAATTTAGTATACAAAAAACACGTCATAAACTTCTAATCTCTTGGCCTTTTTACTTTTGTTGTGTAGTGGATAGATGTCGTTGTAATATAAAAAATAATACTGATATTTACTGGTTCAAAACATAGCTAAAGGTCGTAATCTGTTTTGAAGGAAATATTACAAATTAACTTTAAACAATGGATACAGATAGTGCGTTTTTTTGTTTGTCCTAAAATGAAATAAAATACAAAGATCATTGACCTTTATTTTAGTCGGCAGCTGGTACTTACAAAGCAAAAAACGCGTGTGGGGAAAAGCCCGCTATTTTCTAATATTTTATTAGTGATTTTAACATTTTTTTTACTTTTGTGATTTGTGGACTAACATGATTTTATTTTGAGACGTTAGAGACCATTTAACCGTTTTTGTATTGTTTTCGAGTTCAACCTCAGAGCATTATTATTTTTCTATTACATAAAATGTTACAACATACAACAAATGTATTTTTTTATGTAAGCAAATAAATAGGAAAACTTATTATGCTTTATTACTATGCAAAAACATGTCTAAAAATATATAATTTTTTGTGTGCTCCAAGAAACCTTGACGCAGTTCGCGTTGGGTTGATAATTTTTTTGACCTTCAATGCGAAACAATTGTTATCAACTTTTACTGAGAATGAGGTTCTTTCTATCTGCGAAGAGATAAAGGGTAGGAATATTTCATATTTCTACAAAATAAATATTAGTGTTTATGTAAATGTTCCCCATCATTGACACACTGTTTTCTCTGTTTATTTTTTGTGTTTGTTTATCATCATTTTATCATTGCTGCACAATAAGGTAAGTTACATTTAAAATTTCATTAAATTATCGCGGATATTTCTTAAGTTATAGATTTTTAAAAAATGTTAAAAAAACTCGCGAGCGAACCCAAATATCGCCCGCGCCAGGCAGCAATCAGTATAAAACATTGCCCGCAAACTATGTGTTAAGTCCATACATGATGGAGTCCAAAACATGTAATCACTTAAAAATAAAATTGAAATCAAACTAAATATTTTAATTTTTTAAATTCAAATTTACATAAAATTATAACAAAATATATTTCAAGAAAATAAGTATCTGTAGATAATAATTAAATATAATTGAGCATTATGTATGAAGATAAATATACATTGTTTTCGAAATTACATTGAGCATTACTTTAGTATACTTTCTGCAAAACTCAGTAAAATAGTAAAGTACTGCATAAAATCTACAATACAATGTTAAAAAATATTATGTTTACAAAAAGCTTTTTGGACTTCTTCTTAAAGTTCATTATCTTTTTATACTGTCAATAGAAATGGATGACTTACCTGGTGGGACATAGATGGTCCTGAGCACGCCGGGAGCTCCAACAAAGCCGTTATTTGTGGCCAAACGAACAGAGAATGAGTAATTTGTTCCGATGTGAAGATGAGAGATGGTTGCCGGGGGACTGTCAGCCTTTATAACTTCTTCTTCGACGTCTCCGTTGTAGACAACGATCTCATAATGATACCTAGAAAAAGGAAAAAAAAACACAAAATCACGTTAATTGCGACTCAATTAAATTAAAAAAATATATAAAATGTATATGTATTACAAGGAAGTTTGATTATTATCAATATTATTACATGTTTAGTCATGTAACTAGTTCTTTACCCTTTGCTGTACTACGTTGTGTCTTGTCATTGATTCTATTTCAGAGGGAATATAAAGAAAAAAGTAATACATTTAAAAAAAACCACTGCGATTAATTTTTTATCTGTCTGTCGGTTTTGAAGACAACTTTCGTGCCTTAAGATAAACTTAAAAAGATTCATAACGAAAAGATACTTCATATTTTTAGTGGTATTTTGAAATAAATAGATCATCACTTCTATAGTTATAAAAATGATGTTTTGATCTACGAGTATATTGCCATTGACATTAAAAGATCACTCTACTGTTTGACAAGGGTATAAGTCAGTGTATGTTAGATGTTGTCAATTCTACAAACTATAAATAACTAGTTACAGCACAGTACAACTGGTATATGCGTATAGAGGAAAGTCTATTGGTCATTAATATATTTTAATATTAATTTATGTGATTGTTCCTACCATGGTGATGGTTTTATAGCGTTTGATTGCAAGTCTATCTTGGGCCAGGACAGGACAAATGTTCCGGTGTCATCTCTTGTCACATGTAGACCTCCAGGGACCGGCAGCGAGGGTCCTTCTACGATGGCAGATATCGGTGATGAACCTTCAACATCACGCTAAAAAAAAACAAATTTAATGTAACATTTGTATGAAAATGTCTGCTGCCAGACCGCAAGATCTATTAACCTTAATTAAAAGTTTATAGCCATATCTGCATTCTGGAAAAATGAAATTCAGACCAGATTAGAATACATAATAATAAATTATACGACAATCTAGGGGGCTTTGCCCACAGCTAGAAAACCATTAGAATTATCCATGAAATAAACACTTGTTGACATCACTTCCTGTGGGTTCGTTTGATTCAGATGGTCATATCATTCGAGCATCATTGTTACCAAGAGGCAGAAAAATATATTTTAAATTAAAAGACGCATAATAAATAACATTGCTAAAATATAAATATGTTTGACTATAATATTTAGGTATTTATTTAATATTTTGTTTTGTATTCCCATTATTTGAAATATTATGTCTTGTAAATATAACATAAATTCACACAGGTACCTAATATAAAAATTAAAAATTAGGGTGGCAAACCCGTCATTGGCTTAGCATATTATAATATGTATAGACACTCAAGTTACTAATAAAGAGAATTTATCATTGTTATAAATTTTGAAATCTAATTTGAATATTAAAATTTTAAGATATTTTTACCCTGTTTCAATATTATTTTTATTATTCTCTATAGACCTTTATGCTATGCATTTGAAATAAATATATTTTTATACACACCTGAACAGACACATTGTATTTCTCCCCATATTCCATATTGGTAAACTCGTGCCTTAAGGTTGAATTAGATGTGGGTATCAATCTCACATAAGTCGTCAGCTTGTGGGTGACTTCCGTGACAGCTATCTGTAAAAGTCAGATCAATAATTCTAACCGCTCCCGCATCATAAAAACCTGTTAACACACAAGTGTTTGTTATCACATAAATCCCCATACATATCAAAATTGATAATAATATTTCTACTTCAATTGTAAGATGTTTTAAAAATTTGGAGATTTGTGGGATTAATTTATAATAATTTATATTTTTACTTTTCACTTTAAAATCCATTAAAATGTGAGAAATTCAATTTCGCATAATTTTAGAAGTGATGCATAATAATAAATGGCAATGTTTAATAATTTATTGAGTCTTGAGGACCAAAAGGTTCAGACCTTAGAAGGGTCCGTCTACTTATGTTTTCTTAAAAAATTATGATCAGTAAGGGCCTGATTATATACCCTGGATACCACTGCTTTTGTTTCATTACGTAAGTACCCAGGAGTCCATTTGGATCTGAACATAAGTAATAACAGTAAGTACTCGTCAGAGACTTGATGAGGCAAAGATAACAGCAGTTATTAACCGTGTAGCAGCAATTTTTGATGAACTTTTTGTGTTCTAGCTATGGTGCAGATATGGATTTTATAACAATATTTTTCGAACAAATAAGAGTTTATTAACAGACAAACATACTATGTAGGTGCTGAGCTCTGATGCGGGAGCGCAGGTTGCATCCCAAGTGATGATCATTTTTCGATTGTCAGATTCACTTCTCACAACTTGCAGATTTTTTACAGGATCTCTGTTAAAATAAAAACGAAAAAACATTACTTTATCTGTACAAATATTAAAAATTTAATGATATTGTATACACAGTTGAAGGTCCTAGAAAGCAGATATTTAAGCATAGATATTAATAGTAGTTTATAAGGCTGCAAAACAAGCTTGTTTGACACATGTTTTTGTGATTTCATAATAGGCATGTTTTTTAAAGACAGTATTTTCGAAATAAAATTAAAAGGAGACCTCTTATTATATTCTGTGGCTATGGCAACGGGGTCCTCAGTGAGGGGGCCGAGCCCCGGCTTGGCGAGCCTGACGCTGAAGATGTAAGAGACACAGCCCTGCAGGTTCTTGATCAGAACGGTGGAGTTGTTGGTAACCATCTTGGTCTCTGTAAAAAATTATGTGTAAAAATTAGCGATACATTTTATTCACAGCATAACTTTTTATTCACGGCTCATAACTTTAAGTGACAAGTATGACAACTTGTTCATTTGTACTCTTAGTAGTGTGAATAGTATTGGAATACTTTCAATATCCCAATGCTTACACCTGTTAAGTGGTGTAGTGGGGCCATGTCGGGTCAAATCAGTGATTTAGCATCCGTCTATTAGCCAGGTTCTACAAGTAATCTTTATTAACTATTTATTTCAAATGTTATTTTTTATTAACAGAAATTCAAATTTAATTAGGATACATATATTATTTAGCAAAAATTCTGCAATTTCTAAAAATGAAGGTGTTTAACCAATGCATCATCCCAGTATTAACTTATGACGCAGAGACATGGAATCTAACAGCAAGTCATGCTCATAAAATAAAGGTCACCCAAAAGATCCATGGAGAGATCCATGAGAGAAGTGTCTCTAAAGCATGGAATCCGAAACGACGATATCTGAAGAAGTAGGTAAGGCTACGCAATGAATAAGCACACTCAAGTTGCAATGGCCAACACATATCTGTAAAAGAGACGACTGTCGGTGGGAAAGAAAAGTGTTGGAGTGGCGCCCAAGAACTGGCAAACGAAGCGTTAGATTTCTTGCAAGATGGGCTGACGACATCAGAAGAATAGCGGAAGTGGCTTAGATGCGGAAGGATTGAAGAGGATAGAGACTAATGCAGGAGGCCTACGTTCAACAGTAGATGGACATACAGGCTGATGATGATGATGACATACATGTATAAAAATTCGACAGATTTATTAAAAAACAAAACAAAAATAGTGATGAAATCTTGAAAATGAAGTATTACCATTAAACACTTGCTTCATGTTGAGGCCGTAGTGCACGGCGTACTGGATCTTGTCTGGAGAAGCCACCAGGTCGGGCGGCGGCCCCCAGGACAGCTGCACCGAGGTGTTGTTCACCAGCGTTCCCTTCAGGTTGACCACAGACTTGTACGGCTTCCCTTCAACGGGCAGGAAGACAGTCTCGGATATTCCCACAAACGAGCCCTTGAAAGCCTGGACTTCTATGGTGTTTGTCACTCCGGGGACGAGGTCGTTTACTATATAGAAAAGAAGCAAGATAAAAAAATATATATTGCAATACATTGATACCAGAGAGGCGAGCCATGGAGAATGGTAACTGAGTGGTAGCGGTTTGTAGTGACCATGTGTTCCAGATATGGAACGGGTATGGGAAAAATAATAATAATAATATATAATATGACATGAATCAGTGATTGTTGACTCACTGATTTATATCAGCTCAACCTGCAGTCAATGGAACACAGGCGTAGGATTGGTTCTCTTAGTATTTTCGACCGTTATTAGCACGGTCGCTGCTCTCCGGAACTTAAATAATTAATTTCTCCTGCACCCACCCACAGCCGACAAACTCGTCTTACACTTGACGAACATCCATACACGGTTAATGTGTGTCGACCAAGAACTGGCAGTTTCCAAAGTTCCTTCCTTAATGCCACTGGTAAGCTTTGGAATGCTCTTCCAGTGTCTGTGTTTCCTCCTTCCTACAATCTGGATCTCTTCAAGAAACAGATAAATATGCACTTGCATAAACACGAACACAACACACGTTTCCTGCATGCAGTGTCCAGCCTCCCTGGCTGAGCCTCATAGAGTGCACTGGTCTTGACCGGTTGTGCTCTCCAGCATGCGATTACATAAAAAAAGCTCATTTAAAAAACACTTTAACCCCTATAATCTGAAAAAGTCATGTTTATATTAAGTCTTACTAACACACATGGATAGAGCGTGGTCGTGACACATCATAAACCAATAAAATAAAAGTCAACTACTCACGTGTCACAGAAGTCTCTTTTGTGATGGTGGGCTGCAGATCAGGGTACGGCAGCGGAAGCTTGTGCTTGATGATGTAGCCATCAATCTGCCGGATGGGAGCCCACTTCAAGGTCACGCTTTGGTTCAGCCACATGGTCGTGTTGATAATCTTTAGTGCGTCAACGTCTCCTATTGCTGCGTAGGTTAGGGTGACCGCCTCCGAGCTCTTTGATTCGAATGCTTTGTTTTTGGCGATAACCTTAAAAATAAAACGACAAAAACTCATTTTAAAAATAATGATAAAAAAATTATGCAAACGATAATTTGTATTGAGAAAGTTATGATATGCAAAAATGTGTTTGTGTGCTAGAGTGATATTAACACGATATAGCCCTTGTAAGCTGGTGCCGTAAAGCCTTGATATACAATCTTTTGTCTCTTATTTTTGTTCGCTCGTCCAACAAATATATGTATAAAAATGTTACTTTAAATTTTAGATTTAAGTAACTATTAGACAAGGTACTTGCAGGTGCTATTTTGTTTGTTTAACAAGTCCTGTAATGTGGAGCGCCACAGTTTGCCAAGTGACCGCTAGGTTCATTTTGGCGTAATGACTGTCACGACTGTCCGAGATCTCCGAGGAACGCAGAATATTCCGTCCCAGGGCAGACGACCGAAGTTTGTCAGTCTTTTATTTAAAATAAATTACAATGTTCTCCTAGCGAATGCTCAAGAATGATAATTTTAACAATGCGTTGTGAGGCTAATGTTGAGAATTTTTGATTCATTACGAAATGTCTTTATTCACAAACTTAAGTCACATCACAAGCAACCAGGGCCTGGCTGTTGTGCTCACCGGGCCGACGGATAGATGACAATACCGCTTTCTCAACCAGCAGCTGTCAGGTAGTGTAATTGTGGTTTACATAATATTAACAAAAAATAAAGCATATTAATTTTCAAGGGAAATAAGTTTCATACCCAGAAGGTGAAGTTTTGTCCAATGGATGCAGGCGAGGTGAAGAGACCTAGCTCCACGAAGGCCTTGGTGGTGTTGGGGGGCGCCGCGATGGAGACGGGCGGCAGCGGGGGCGCCACCATGACGGTGTAGCTGAGTGGCCCGCCGCGGGGCTCGGCCGGCGGGTCCCACTCCAGCTGCACGTGCGGCCCAGACAGCTGGCGGGCTATGACGCGCAGCGGCGGGGAGGGCACTGCAACCAATATTACACATCTCATGAGATCGGTAGCTCTCTGACAATATATCTGTGAATTGTCAATTTTGAAGACCTCGATAAACCTTATTACTCGTACTTAGAAGAGATCAAATAGTTTACCCTTGTATTACAACGATATGTATTTACTACAACTCAACTATAATAATGAGAATATCTATTTGAAATATTATACATACTGGGCTCAGAAATTTTGTGTTCCTCCAGAATATTATTAAATAAAATTATGTATAGTATAATATTCATTTGTATAAATTTGAATAATCGGGGATAGAATCATGCGCGCATGTCATGCATCTGCGTGAGCGGCAGTGAAGACGTATGTGGAACCGGGCACATGGGCGGATTCGGTAACGTTCCGTCAGTATGAATTCAGCTACACACGTGTCAATATGCTCAATTTGATAACTGGCCAGCTGCGATGTTTCTCATTTTCAGATACAAACATTACAAAAATTGTTACATTTAAACTTCAACTATAGTCAATCAAAGCAATATTTAGGAATATTCCCGTTTACATGGTTTTTAAATGACATTTGGTGTGGAAAATACATATTAATGAAGCTCTCGGATATTTTAAGCATAGTAAGGGGGGGGTTAAAGAAACTTTTAATGAACTGTATTTCAGTTATTTCGATTTTTTTCTAAAATTCTACAATTTGAAAAAATCTTTTATTTATATCTGGTATCTGTATTGAGCTCGATTTTGACTAAATTGAGATTTTTTATTTTGATGGAATAACTATTTTTCATGTTACAACATTCATCGATTGAAATTTAAATGTGGTCATCTGGTGTGACAGTTTAAGACGTTTTCTACCCCAGAATTTACCACGATTTACACCAATTTGATTTAATAATTTTCTAATATTGAGAGCTTATAATGTTTAGAATAAACTTTTTGTAATTGTATTTTCTGTTCATTTTAGCCAAACCTGACATTTTACTATCTTTCCTGAGGCGATCTATCCATATTTACACTGTCATTCTTTGTAGTTTCTTTGTAGCTGGACAAATATAGTAAGTCAACAACTTGGTAGTCATATAATAAATAAACTCAACACCATTAATTAATGTCATACACATAGTACTGATACAAATTAAAAATTCATAAAAATTTCGTTCAAATATTGATTCAAGTGCTTTAACCTCACAACAAAAGGGTTCTCATTAAGTTCATTAAGGCAATTTCCTCATTGATCATATAAAAAATGCACAGTAAACATACCTCCTTCTTTGGTTCTCTTTACATAATACTCCCGCGGTGGATGTCCAGTCTTCACAGCGCTGTCGGCCGATCTGACGTAGACAGTCATGTTGTACTCTGTGTAAGGTTTGAGGTCGTTGAACTGGTACATCGTTGTATCCAACCAGCTGGTCGCGTTCTTCCAAAGGTTCGGCTCGGTGGAGTTGACCTGGCTGATAGTGGGAAGGTACTGGTAGTGAACGCCCTTGGAGACCACACTTGACCAGTACAACAGAATACTTGTGGATGTGACGGCATTCAGTGGAATGCTGAACGAATCAACCTGAAACCAACGGGAAATGAATTCATTAAAATTAAATTATAATTTTATATTACTTTTAATTAAAAAAAATTAAAACAAATTTAAAATATTTTATTTTATTTCACATTTATTCATGACATAAAGACATTACATATTTTGAGCTGAGTTGGATGAAGAGATGGATATGGCTACAGACGGATAACCCTGGCCTTTACTTCTTCTCCATTTCGGCACTTTATGACCGTTCGTTACACTCATTATCAATTATTTTGTGTGAGTTTTCTTTATGTCTCTTTAAAGCTGCAGATCTTTTTGGTCAACGGTGAGCTCTTTGTTCTAAACCAGAAGTTATAGAACAAAATCTCACCTGGCACAGGCCGGCCTCCTTCTCGATGTCTGTGCAGTTTTGTTCGTCAGTTCTATCGCGGCAGTCCGGGCGGCCGTTGCAGCGGACAAACATGGGCCAGCAATGTCCCATGTCGCAGCCAAAGTGATCAGCCGGACACGACGAGGGCAGCTCCTTGTGACCACCGTGACCATTGTGCCCATTCTGTAAACCGATAAGTAAGCAATCAATAGATACATATAGTGTACCAGACCATACCGGCGGTCATAGCTCAATGGTCAAAGCGTTTGCTTTGCAAGCCAAAGGTCGTGGGTTCGATCCCCGACGGATATTAAAATAAAAAAGGATTTTTAATCAATTTATGAGCTCTAAGATACCCCCGGTTGGTGTGAATTTGATCCATCACCCGTAAAATGCCAGTCACATTAAAATTCATTAAAATTGGTGGTAGACGAAAGTCGTCCCGTGAAGACCACCCATTCATAGTAAATTCCTGGAATAATAAAGGATGATGCGTGAATCTCGGGCTGTAGTCTATGACGTTGGCGGATTAACACTCCACATACAGCGTTTAGCCATATACACCATGGTAAGCATCATAGAATTCCACAGATGAAACTTCAGAATTACTACCACCATCTGTCGGTTTTCTCCTGTATGTGTTTACAAACTTTACCTTTTCAAGCTCAATATCCCTTATTTTTGTTAGCTCATCTGACACAAACATATGAAAATGTTAGTCTAAGTTTTGGATTTAAGTATTTTTAAGACACTGCGTGTATGCGCTATATTCTTTATTGGTTTTGACAGCCAGCCCGGTCATGTGAAGCGGCTAGTTCCATAGAAGGCCACTATGTTAATTTCATCGCAGTGACTATCATTGCCACTGTCAGTTTTCGCCCCGGCGCTGTGAAGTAAGCAAGCTAATGTCTCGGGCAAAAGACCAAATTTTGTCAGTCTTCTTTGAAAAAAAATATTTTAAAATGTAAAATAAATGCCATATGCTTCTCGACGAGTTCTTTGCTTTGGCGACCTGCTCTTCACCAATCCACCAAGCACCCCGATGACGATCCCAGTGATCTGGATTTGCTTTGATTAGACGGGGGATGTCATAAGGTTCAAGAGCATTAACATGTTTGATGAACTATGTCAGAATTTGAAATCTGAGAAAATATTTTATTAAAAGCAATCGTCATCATCATCAGCCTGTATCCGTCCATTGTTGAACGTAAGCTTCCCGCATGAGTCTCCATCCTCTTCGATCCTCCACTTTCCGCATTCAGGTCACTCCCGCTATTCTTCTTGTGTCATCAGTCCATCTTGCAGGGGGTCAACCAAAATTATTAAAAGCAATACCGTTACCCAAACGATTATTTCAGTGATATTTAAGAATATATAAGCATGACAAGTGCAGTAATGGTCATACCGCTCCGCATTCAAGTTCATCGGAGTGATCGAGACAGTCCACTTTAGAGTCGCAGACTTGGTGGTGCGGGATGCAGGCGCCGTCCGTCAGGCACTGGAAGCCCTCGCACAGGTTCCTGTCGCATTTCTTCTCATCCTCGCCGGATGGGCAGTCAGACGCTCCATCACACACCCAAGACGCCGGTATACAATCACCTGAGGTGGACAAAATACCATTAATATAAATAAATAAAATAATTAAGTTATAGAAAAAAACACCAATTAAAATATCTTTGATTTATTATCAGGTTATCAAAAGATAACCACGCAGCTCAAATCAAGAAGAAGCTTCCTACAGTCGACAACGAAACTGGTGATACCTAAGGCCACCCTGCGGCTGAACATGTGGAGAAGCGCAACTGAGGGGAATACTTGCATTGCCCCGAAAGAGGACCTAGCCTCTGGATATGACCAGAGGTGGAATATATGGAGGTCCCTTAACAGACTTCAGACTGGAGTATGCAAGGCGAGGACACAAATTAAAGCCTGGCAGTTTTACAGCAGACCGACTGAATGTGACTGCGGCGCGGAGCAGACCCTGTCACACCTTCTGGAGTGTGCGCTGTGTCCGAGTAGCTGCACCCAGGAAGACCTGATGATGCCGGGAGTAATGCCATCGACGTCGCCCACTTCGGGGCAGATAGGATCTGACCCTGTTGTTTCCGACACGATTATATATATTATCAGGTGTTCTATATATTGTGACCACTTTATCTCCTATTCATACCTATCAAATTACACAACCTCTATATTATTTATTCTATTTCTACCTACCAAATTTAAGAATCTCCATACTTTTTCACTACAAGACCAGGTTTTAGATGGAAAATCATAGGTCAAATCTTAAGCTTTTAACTACGAGATATGTACATATCGGCATAACACTTTGTCTCTCAAGTACAAAATGATGATATATATGCCGGGCCATAAGTAGTTATTAGAATCACATTAAGCACTGTTCATTTGATGGAGTACTGCAGTTTCGTGATCTATGAAAGCTTCATCAGTTCTAATGTGTACAAACACACTGACATGAAAATTATTATTTACTGATAAAGAAAAAGTTAATGTTACTAATAAGGAAAGTCTAGTGAAACTTTTTCTATTTAATCTTTAATTAATTTTTAACTGTAGAAATACTAAATTTAATGCATCTAGTACCAATTCAATATTCAACACTCACCATTATGACACATGTAGTAGTTGGTCTTGCAGGTGTTGGGATGGTCGACGCCATTGTTACTGGGATGGATGATGGGCTTGGTGTCGTTGGAGGCCACGGTCAGGTTGCCGCAGCCGACCTCGTCCGAGTTGTCTTCGCAGTCGTTGACCCCGTCACACTTCCACCAGTAGGGGATGCACTTGCGGTTGCTGCAGAGGAACATCCAGTGGTGGCACTGCTCCGTGCTCGGGAACTTGATTGTGGGCACTCCTTTGGGGGGCGTCGGGGTCGCGATGCTCGTGCAGTTCTGTTCATCCGACCTGAGCCCGTCTTGGCAATCGTCTTGCCCGTCGCATATCTAAAATATTTGAAAATAACATTATATAAAAGTATGATAATTTTAACAATATATCATAAACAACCAAATATATTTAATGCTTAAATCACCTATTCTTAAAATCCTTTAATTAAATAAATAAGTTTTTGATAATAAATATATAAGGATACATAATAATTGACTATGGAATCCTTGAAGAATGCAGTAATTTTGTGGTTTGCCATATTTAAACAATAAAACAAGTACAACTCTGTATGAAACCACTGAGTTAGAATAAATAGATCACTTTACCGGTTTTGGTGCCACCGCACCTTTTTCAGTAGCAACTTTAAACTCGGTGGAATACGAGCTTTTACTTGATTTATTAATAATGACTTTTTTAAATTGCACAACACCATTATATATTTTTTAAATATAACAATTTTGATGTACTTACATAGCTTACACCCTTAACCCCCACTCCTAAACTCCACCCAATTCCCTACCTACTCTCTAGTAAAACTCATTCTTAATAAGTAAATATTCATTTACATATCAGTGCGTTTGAGCACGATCGAACTGATGAAGCTTTCATAGAACGCAAAAAACTACAGTGTTCCATCAAGTGAAACAGTACTCAGTGTGATCCATGTTAAAACAAGGTATGAAATACTTATCAATTTAATATTAAAATTGATTTTAAAGTTAACGCCAGAAATATAAATAACAGTATGATAATTATTTTTCATGTGTATGCTCGGATATAGATGACAACATACCCATGTTGAATATAGGCATTTTCCGTTTCCTGGGCATTTAAACATCCAATCCATGCATTCGTTGGCTCGGCAGATGGTCTTCATTTCGTCAGCAGCGTCGGGACAATCGTGTTCTCCGTCACACGTCCAGGAGAGGGGGATGCAGACTCCGGTTGATGGGCAGCGGAATTCATTACTCTTGCAGGGTAATGGCGACATTTTCTAAAACATAGAATAAAACATGACAACAAATATAAGAGACTGCTGACAAGTATAGATACAAGAATGACATTTTGAAGAGATGAACGATGAAGACTGACAAAACAGATTCTTCTTCTTCATGTCAATTTCAATTCTATTTTCAATGTATTTTATTTTAATTTTACAAACATTACAAATGCTACTTTATTGCGTTCATAAAAATGAAATAATCAATATTAATCAATACAAACAACCATCACAAAAAAGAAGTAATATATATATAATCGTGTCGGAAACAACAGGGTCAGATCCTGTCTGCCCAGAAGTGGGCGATGTCGATGGCGTTACTCCTGGCCATCATCGGGTCTTCCTGGGCGCAGCTACTCG
The DNA here is from genome assembly GCA_022606575.1 of Glossosoma conforme. NCBI lineage: Eukaryota > Metazoa > Arthropoda > Insecta > Trichoptera > Glossosomatidae > Glossosoma > Glossosoma conforme. The sequence continues at coordinate 1,600,502 of JAGTXR010000030.1, forward strand.
GACACAGCGCACACTCCAGAAGGTGGGACAGGGTCTGCTCCACGCCGCAGTCACATTTAGTTGGTCCGCTGTGAAACTGCCAGGCTTTCATTTGTGTCCTCGTCTTGCATACTCAGGTCTGAAGTCTGAGCCCAACCAAACCTGATCCGCACAAGTGCTCTAGCTCTCTGTTTCTCTGCTGGCGAGTATGCTGCGCCAGTATGGGCTAGGTCTGCCCATACCAAGAAAGTGGATATTGCTCTGAATGAAACGTGTCGGGTGGTTACGGGGTGCCTAAAACCTACACCAATATCAAAACTATATCAACTCTTGGGCATCGCCCCACCCAACATACGTCGAGAAGTCACCACCAAGAAGTAGCTCTCCAAAGCAATCCATGACACACTCCACCCTATGTTTGGGTATCAAAAGATAAAGAAGTAATGAAGTACAAGAAAGTAAGAGATACAATGCATAAAATATAGGTACTTACGATTTAGTACTAAAGTAATAGAAAAGAAGAAAGACAAGCAGCAAAATGTCCCAATACTCACTAAACATACGACTCCAAAAATTATTCCTCCAAGCAATTTCGTGGAGCTCGTGTTTGAACTGGGCCTACCTTGCATGAAATATATCAACATCCGAGGCGATGTAGTTGAACAGTCTGATCCTTCTCCCATTAGGCCTAGTCTCTGGCAGGTTAGTGTTACTCTTTGGGAGAACGAACAATCTGTGCCTGCTTTTCCTTAGATATTTGTCAGGGACATATAAATCGATTTCCAACAAAATTTCAAGATTCACGAACACGCCTGCAACGTCTAACAGATATTGTCTAATATCTGGCAAGCTCAATGTCCTATCTGATGCCCAGCATTAGGTTTAGGCATGAGTTAGTCGGATATCTGGGAAAGATGTTAGATGTGAAGTCTGCAGGTAATAAAAGAAATGAATAATAATACAAACTCACCTTGCAGTTGAGTTCATCGGATCCATCCCTGCAGTCGGCTTCTCCGTCACATTTCCAGTTCTTGGAGATGCATTTCCCGTCCTTGCACTGGAACTCCTGAGCCGTGCAGTTGTCAAAGTGGCAGCCGACCTCATCGGCTCCGTCCGCACAATCCATGTCGCGGTCACATCTGACATCAAATCATTATATTAACTCATCTAATGTATCAAACCACTGTTGAACTTAAGCCTCCCACATGAGTCTCGATCCTCTGCTTTCCGCATCCAGGTCACTCCCGCTATTCTCCTTATGTCGTCAGTCCGTTGCAGAGGGTAGGCCAATGCTTTGTTCTTGGGCGCCACTCCAATACTTTTCTTCCAAAAAATTTGTATCCGATCAAGGATGAACGATGAAATAAAATGTAATGAGAGTTATTTTGAAAACTTAATTCATTGAACATGCTTATCCTAAGACAGTAAATAAATACAGAACATTAATATCACTTTGTGAGCGGTCGCTCGGTAGGCGTATCTGTTGATAGAGAAGGAAATATTACCTGAAGTAGTTGGGGATGCATTTCTCTACATCGCAGAGCATCATATGAGGAGGACAGACGGCCTGGGTGCAGCCGTCCTCGTCTGAATGATCGCCACAGTCATCGTTGCCGTCACACTGCCAGGTGCTAATGATGCACAGGCCGTTCTTGCAGGCAAATTGGTTCTGAAATAACGACAGACAGTTCAAAAGACAATTCTAACATTCAATTTTAAAAATTGAGAAAAGGTATCGACAATAATAGTAATCACTTACGGGACCGCAAGAAGAATTGGACGCTTTGGGGCAAGTCATATTGCCGAACGGTTCTTTTTCTCCGGGACACAGACACTTGCCGTTCTTCATGGTCAGGCCGTCCGGACACAGACACGAGAAGTTCCCTCGCGGCATCCCGAGGCACAGCGCCTGGCAGTGATGGGTGTTCTTGGAGCAGGCGTTCGTCCCCACTTGCAAGGAGTGCGAATATACTTTCAAAGTCCATCAACGCTTCTAGATTATCGTGGATAGTTTTATTGGAAGTGCCGTGATCTTTATCCGATGAGAATATGGCCTTCGCAGACCAATCGTCCCAGTACATCGTGTCTTTGAAGACGGCCACGGAGAAAGGATGAACGACTCTCTCATCGTACTCGATTACATATTTTAAGAACGATCCGTTCAAGTCGCTGCTGGCGATCACATCTCTCTTGGCGTCCACCCAATAGATCCTCTCGGCTATGTGGTCAATAGTTATCCCGTTGGGCCACTCGACGTCCGGCTTCTTGAACAGTGTTTTGACTTCTGTGCCGTCCAAGTTGGCGCGGGAAACTGAGGGTTTGCTGAAGGCCCAGTCCGTCCAGAACAAGTAACCGGCCACGGGATGAACGGCGATCCCTCGAGGCTTGCCGAGAACGCCGGGCCCCAGGATGGTGCGTCGCATGCGACCTTCATTGTTCAGATCTATTCGGACTGCCTCGATCTTGGCTCGATTGCCGTCAACAAAGAATAGCACATCGGAAATCCAATCCAGAGCCAACCCTTCGATGCTGGCCAAGTCGGTTTTCACAATGACTTCAGGAAAGTCGCTTTCTCCGAGACACTGCCTGCTGATGACGTCGGTGAGAATGTCCGCCCAGTACAGGCAGTTCCTCTTTATGTCGAACTCGATGGCTATAGCGTTACTTATATTTTTGACTGGAAAGTTTTCTATTTTGTTATCGCCGAGGTTGATTCTGATGATTTTGGTTCTCTGCGATACGACTAAGAACTCTACGGTTTCGTTCATCGGGCAGGGCATGAGGTCCGGCAGGTAATTATATCCGTAGCCGTCGACGCACATGTCGCCGTCTATCTTGCGATAGCCCTTGGTCCTGTTGTAGAATTGGCCGGGCTTGCAGTGCGCGGGAATGGCATAAGGATCAAACAGAGCCAGCGTCTTATTGCGAATGCAATGAGACGGATGTTCAGTCGGAATGAACCCGAAGTCGCATTCAAAATCTTGGCGATCGCACTGGCAGACCTCCTTCTTTATCGGTCTGTCGTAGTTCTGGCCGTTGTAACAGTTGGCGTGAGGGATCCTCCTCTGGTACGTGTCGGTCACTCCGAGGACGCAGGGCACCTTGGACCCGACCTCCGTCGAGGAGGGAGACCAGAATTTGTAATCGTCGATGGTGCAATTGTAAGAAAACGCCTTGAAGAGATCCACTTTGATAATAATCCACTGGTGTTGTCCCTTGGCTGACCCGAACATGGTGAAGATAGTCGTGTTCTCCCCCGGCTCGGTCATCAATCCATACATTTTAAGATCGACCCCGTTAAACCTTAAAAATAAATGATTCATTATAAAAAATCAATAAAAATTGTAAAACATAATATACGTAACCCGATTTCAGTAATAATGTACTTACTGATGAGACATCCATTTTTCGCCTTCGTCTGTGGAGTACAACAGTTCTCTAGTCTCGCCTTTCGATTTAAAATATTTGACAGCCACCAGCGCCCCGCCGTGATCCCCGTAGTTGAAGAAGTAATAATCCTTCAGCACTTGCTTCCAGGTGAGTCCGGCGTCGCGGCTGACAAACACTCCGGGGTGGCCTTTCAGAGACTTGCCAACAACTCCACTTGCCATAATGATGCCGGGGGCCGATTTAGAACTCATGATTGATGCGGATCTAAAAATATACAGACGGTGAATAAAGTCATAGACACGGCAATCGATATCCACCTGGCAGGTGGAGCCGGGGTCAGGATTATTATGATAATCAAGTTTTTATTTTCACATTTAATTTAGACTAGCATAAAAATTCTCTAAGAGCAAAACGATTGTGGGGTCAGCTAGTATACTCGTAAGTATTAATACCTCAGTTTAAGCTTCACTTGAACTTGAACTTGAACCGGTGATCATTCAAGTCGATCGCCTCAAACGCTATGTTGCCCCTCGGCGTTCTGATCCGAATGCTGTGAAAATAAATTTCAAATAATATTTGAATGTGCAAAAGTTTTACCGAGTGACCGGATAGAGTTGCCCAAACTTCTGGCTGAGATGAAGAGAGCAATCGTCTTTCAGGGCGCACAGGATGATGTGTCCCTCGTCGTCCACGGTGGGGGCTTTAATGGGGCCCCAGGTGTTGCCGTGATCAAATGAGATGAGCGAAATCAGGTGTTCGGGACCGATCCCGGAGAGCTCGGACTGTTTGGCGCTGACTTTGGACGCAATGTATATCCCTCGGAGCCCTTGCACCTTATAAAGGTCAGCAAAAGATTCCTCAGCAATATCACTAATAAAAGAAGACAAAAAATAATAAATAAAAAGAAAAATTATGATATATTGATGAAATAAAAGCGGTGGTTAAACATCAGTGCGGTATAGTATATAGTACACTACCTATGGAAATACATATTAAAGGGGGTGAATATTGTATAAATTGATATCAGCTTGATATAGTTCTTTTAGGCAGATGCCGAGAAGCCTTGAATAACGATTTTTTGTCTCTTATTTGTGTTCACTCGCCTGTCATGCACATCTTATAATGTTAGTCTTAATTTTATATAAAAATACAAGGCTTTTGTATATGCTATTTTATTTGTTTTGACAGTTGCTTCATTTCATGTTGGTTCAACTGTCAACTTTAGTTTCTGACTTAGCCGCGATTATCTTAGGGGCTCGTGTCCGGAGCTCCCGTCTGACCGAGGCCCACGATACGTCATGTTACGGTCGGACAGGGTAACCAAAGTCATATATTGAAAATAAACACGGATTGTGCTTCTGAAAAAGTCTTTGTGATGTTCGCCTGCTCCTTATTCCACAACCACGCAATCCGAAAACTATCTTGGCGACGGATGTTAAAACATTTAATTAAATAATCATGCTTTATTCGTTTGCTACGTGTATCTTTATAAATTTATATATATTGTATTGGAGCTTGTGCTCTGTTAAATAAATAAATAAATTATACTATTTAAAATTTAAATAATATTATATTATAAATAGCTCCGACACATGGGAAACTTAAATAAAAGAACAGAAGTGGAACAAGGGCATAACATAGTTCAATATAAATCTGATGGATATGAATCAAATGACTAATATCTAGAAATGATTAATGACATTGATATTCACAAATATGGCACAAATAGTGAAAAAATACCAAGGATATAATTCAATAAAACTAATTAAAATAGAGGTCAACAATAATGCAATTCTGCAGGAGGTGATGAATAATATTATCAATTCACTGAAAAACTATGATCAATAGAACCATGTGATTTGCAGAAACACTCATATGGAAAAAGTTCAAAAGTCGTGATGCCCACCGAGCATGAATCATAAAGTTCAATGTATTTACGTGTGGTTAACTCAATTTTATTATTAATTTGCAAACTTGTCATGTCCATGACTCAGTCAATAATTAGAGCACAAATGTTATAAACAATAAACATCCTGCTTGTATAAGTGTAAAAATACATTTATATACACATATATATATGCATGTATAACTATTTATGTTCAGTTCGATAGAACATCATCCCTTAGCACATCGTAAGCATGGTTCTTCTTACATCACTGAAATTAAGCAACAATGTACGCAGACCAAAACATGGACGGGTCACCAGCTGTTGCTAACCGCGTGTCGTTGATCGGGTTGAACCGCTGCTTAGAACCAAAAGGCCTCGGGAGCCTCAGGTTAATCATCCGATCTCTTAAAAAAAACCTATTAACAAATCATGTAAATATATTCCTACAATATTACATTTTTTTAAATGCTTAAGCTTCAGCCCTGTAAGTCTCGGAAATCATGTTACCAGGTGGACCTTGAGATGCCGAGATGTCTTGGTACGAGGCGTGAATGATGGCAACAATGGAAAAATGACAGAACTGAGTGGTGACAATACATTGGTAACACATGCTCCAGATATGAAATGGGTACGGAAAAAAAAGTGATAATCATCATAATATTCAGTTCGGAATATAAAAAATATAGATAGCACTTAAAAACAAATAAAAAAAATAAGTACTTACTTCAACCAGCTCTTCTTCCACGTACTGTTGGGGAAATAGCAAAATATTGCGTCCAGACTCAACACAAAATTGAATTCCGTAAAGTCTTCATTGATCTCCGAGACGTACAGGTTGGTTAAGGTGTCGGTGTGAGACACGGTGATGAAGATTCTCGTTTCCGTCACATCCGATATGTGGAACTCTTTCAAATCCAACTCGGTTTGAAACACCGCTTTGACAAATGGACCTCGTTTATACGATACATACAGATCCATCAATTTCTGAAAATGAAAAAAAAAAACATAAATATTATAATATATTTTTTAATTCAGTTTTACGGATACACTGTATCATACACTCTACAACAAAAAAATGTCTCCACAACAAAATTTTATAACATCAGATTACATTTTTTAAATTCATTCAATAAAATTAAATTCTTTTAGGTTGAACATATGAATAAAAGTGTATTAGTCACAATTAAATAAATTATCAAGTTCAATCCTCTGTATCTAGGCATATTCTTATCTATATTATAAAGGGATAATTTACTTTATGTATATTTCATACATAAGTAAACAAAATTAAAGTAACCAATGTGCACAGTAATACTGAATACAATTGGTTATAACTGACATATTTGTTAACTTGAAAATATATTACAACTGATATTTACAGTTTAAAAATATAACATTCCTGGATAATAGAAACACAAATTAATTGATTTAAAAATATATATTTATATATAGTTTCATATATTTTCACTAAACCTACCTCTATACCTTCATATTATAATACCTGATACATTTAATTCAAGACTACTATTTAAAATTACAAGTACAGTGGTACCTCGACATACGAGTTTAATTCGTTAAGCAACCTTTCTCGTATCTCAAAGCAAAGTAAAAAAAGTCACAAAACGCGAGCACAACTTATCAAATATGTTTTGACAGCGAAAGCACACTGATAACTTATTCTCTGACCGTAGGCGGGGTATTCACGCAGGAAAGCGTGACGCGCGGTTCTTGTGCAACCGGCCGACCCGCTAAGCCGATTGCTCGTATCTCAAAATTTTGCTCGTATTTCAAAGCAAAAAATCGCTCGCTCGACGGCTCCTATCTCAATAAACTCATATGTCAAGATACTACTGTATTTAAAAATAATAATGAGTAGTACTTACATCATTGACTTTCTTGGTCACAAACATAAAATCATTTTTAATTTGGAAATCCAGCACGTCGTCGACAACTTTTTTGAAACTATTGCGTTCCGGCTGCGGAGCCATCAGCACACTGTTGGTACCAAAGGGCTTAGCTCTCTCGATGTAGAATTCCGAGGGTTTGCCGCCTCCCGAAGACCAGTAGAAGGACTTGACGTACTCCTCTATGGGCTCGAATGTCAATCCTCCATCTTTCGTAAGATACAGCTGAAATAAATATATATACCGACTTTAGTAACCTACATTTCCTCCATGGATATATAACACAAATTATTCATATGAATAGAATATTGTTCAACCAAAGAAAATCAACAAGTTCAACCAAGCACCGGGCTCGTGCCGTCCTGGAATGCCGTTGGTTGTTATACATAGAATGTACTCGGCAGAGCGGTTGGAGGCGAAGCTGACTTGGGATGAAGCGAAGACTATGGCGGCTGGCAAAGCATTGAGGCGGCAGTTCATGAATGCCATATGCTCTAGTAAGGGAAGCGGACATGGTATATGATGATGCTATTTCATAATTAAATACATGAAAGAAAATGATCGTTAAGTATCGGACACAGCCAATGAAACTTATGTATATTTTGGGAGTAAGTGACGAACTAATTAAGGGTTGAGGAGTTTTACCTTTCTCATGGAATCAACTTTGTCTAAAATAACAAAAGTCTCTGCGTTGTCTGCGTCGTAAGAAACGTCGCTGGGACTAAAGTTCAGCTTGCTCCTGCGGATGGTGATGCCGTTGTCCCTCGTTATAAAAATCATCTGGTTCTTCACGTCGGCAAATACGCACTGTCAAAAAATATGGCAAAGATTATTAATTATAATACAATAATTCTAGGTGACATCCAATACAATAAATTTGGACTAATTTTTTTTTTTTTTTTTATGTAAGCACATACAGGAGAATATAGACAGATGGTGGTAGTATTTTTTTTTGAAATTACATCTGTGGAATTCTATGACGCTTACCATGGTGTATATGGCTAAACGCTGCATGTGAAGTGTTGATCCGCCAATGTCATAGACTACAGCCCGAGATTCACGCATCATCCTTTATTATTACAGGAATCTACTATGAATGGGTGGTCTTCACGGGACGACTTTCGTCTACCACCAATTTTAATTGATAGGCTATAACTGGCATTTTACGGGTGATGGATCAAATTCACACCAACCGGAGGTATTTTAAAGCTCATAAATCGATTAAAAATCCTTTTTATTTTAATCTCCGTCGGGGATCGAACCCACGACCTTTGGTTTGCGAAGCAAACGCTTTACCATTGAGCTATGACCGCCGGCAAATATCTAATAATATTATTGAAGTAGATATTACTTAAAATATCATATAAAATTATATCAAATCAACATTTCAATAGCATAGGGAGTAATATACTATGTGCCTATGAATTCCTTTATGATTTCATGGCCATCTTTAAATTTTCTGGTGATTTTACCCAATTCTGGACTATTGCTGCAATTTATAAAGCATAATTTGAAATTAATGTTATTCATAAATTTAGATTCAATTTTTAAACCACCATTTGTGAAATATATATAGTTATATATTTAGTTTTCATGAAATTCAAACACTAGTTAGTACAAATAAAACTGAGTAAATCAGATTTATTTATTTTACATTTTCGACATTGGATTTAAAAATATTAATATATTTAATCCTAAATATTTATAATAGTTCATTTCTTTGTTATTATATCATAAAGTCAAGAAATCATAATTGCAAATATATTGTCCAAAGGTCACAAAATCTCATTACACATTTCATAAAAGCATCAATGTAATAATGTGCAAATAAAAATTGATAACAACAACTAACAAACAATTTAATACATAAATAATGAAGGAAGTTCAATGATTATTGTAATATTATGATAAGAAATAACTGTTAAAATACTACAAATGAAGTGTCAACTTTTACTTACAGTTGCAATATTATATTTTGTTATCAAACCAAGAGGCCCTAATGTACATGGTTTTATGATTATCAAACCACAACCAATAGACACTAAAATTATAGGATTCCTTCCTTCTGATCACTATATATTGTAGGCTGGATGGATTATGTTTTATAAATACAATTCCATCCATGCAATTAACTCCGTGGACTTTCATCTCACTCAAGCGTTTACCGGACACGGAATATTCATTTGGCCTCTCTTCTTGCGATGCATGTCCATGTGATCCTGGCATGCAACAGACGATGAGACACTCTCTCGTTGAGTTTTTCATCCATGAGAACAGGAGACGCATTCTGTGTTGTCGCCTGGGAGTCTCTACCATTTCTTGGAAGGATTTTCCTGAATTGCTGCTTAGTTCTGACGGTCCCTTGCTGTTAAACTTCATCTGGGAAATCGCCGGGGCTACAAGAGCGGTTAACGAGGCTGACATGGAATAGGCTCCTACATTCTTCAACTATTTCTCAGATGTATATTCTAACTGTAAATTTGTGGTGACCATATGTTTCAAATATAGAACGGATATAGAAAGAAAAATAATATATATATTTGTACTATCATAAAACAAAATAATTTACCATCTTTTGCGAAGGATATACTTCTGTATTCATTCATAAACACACTGTACAAGTAGATAGTAGTCATTAATCTGTCAGCTATCACTACTAAGCATTGATTGCTCTCCGCTCCCAACTATATTCACCAAGCGAAAAGAAAAAAATACACTTTGTCGATGGCACAAATTTATTACAAAAATTACGTACAAACGATGCCATGTTGGGGTGGTTGTAAAACTTCTCCAGCTGTGCATAGCCGTCGCCAGGGGCGTCGCCGAGCCGGAAGTTGTCCGTCTTGTTAAGGAAGGTGTCTCCGTAGTCGTAAGAGATGTAGATGGCCGAGGGGGGCTGGGCAGAGGGCGAGCGCCTGACTCCCGCGCCAGGCAGATGATGACATTGGAGCCCTCGCCCACCCAGTGCACCATCAGCTGCTGGTGACTGTCATTCAGAGGATTAATCTACAACAACAAAATACAATGACGTTTAGAGTTTTAGACACGTGCAAATTTTTGCTCCTTATCATTGTCGTTTATATGATAAACAAAAAACCTTGATTCTCAAAACAGCATGGCTTCCACCTCTAGCACATACTCAAAAACCTGAACAGACAAGCACGTACAACCACAGTCCGACATGACGTTCGAGGAGGTATGCTCCTTAGAAAATACTCATTAGACGCTCATGAAGGTACGCTTCTTGGAACATACCCACCATACACAATTCTCCGATATGACGCTCGTGGAGGTGAGTTAGGCTTAGATTTTCATTCTCCCTAACCCCCACACAAACACAACACACGATTCCCGCATGCAGCGTCCAGCCTCCCTGGCTGAGCATCATAGAGTGCACTGGTTTTGACTGGCTGTGCTCTCCTGCATGCGTTTACATAAATTAAATAAAAAGGCTGACGGCTAAACTACCTGCAGAGACCAACTCATCACTAAGTCATCAACCCTGAGAAGACCCCTGTAATGGCGGTCGAAATATTGGTAAGGACTAATTCGCCACACATGGCTAAACCCAAAAGCCACAATATCATTACTACAGCCCTAAATAACACACTGAAAAATCCAAATATTTTTTTCCTTAGATTCATACATATCAGAAAACAAAAGATATGTTTTTTGAAATTTTCTAAAACCTACTAATGAACAAATAAATAGATTGTTAAATAACAGATGAGACATCATTTATAAAATTTAAAAAAACCTAACAAGTAAAAAGTGTGCATTTTTTGTTTTAAATAACTAATGATAAATGTTTTTATTTCTATGATCTTTAGGTTGTTTTCATTATTAAAATGCTCATTATCCTATTAGCAATAGGACATTGATAATACTTGTATATGACCCTAATGGCTCAATGACCACCCTTATAACTTTTTCCAATAACTTATTTTTCATGACTGATGGCATAATGAAAGGTTTATAGTATTAATACGAGTATAAGGGTCCATTATTGAATACCCTCATAATTCTATAATGATACATTGTTGAAGAGGGTTTCTAGATACAAGTAACTACTTAAGCTTAGTAATAAATATTATCCTTGTGGGAAATTATATTTTAGTAATAATATTAATATATTGCCTGTCAAACCCAAACACTATCTATCTATTGACCACATAAGCACACATATTTGTGGCAAATGTGGTTTAAAAATCAGATGAACTATGGTTTTCAATTGATATCAACAAGGTTATCATCAGGACATATTGATGAACCCTTAAATAAGGCCTAACTGTCAATAAATGTAACATAAAACATAATATAGGAGAAAAGTACTTGCGTTGATTGAAGATTAAGTTAAAAAAAATATTCAAGAGAAGCGAAATACTTGGCTTATTTTTCAATATTGTAATCCATTTATTTCTCAGTTAGATATATATTAATTAATTATTTGGGTAGAATACATCAGTTTTTTTTAAATAAAGTGATAAAACTATTTTAAATCAAATGATAACACTGAAACCTGGCATGAATCAAGAACGGATTGTAATTATCTACATTAATAATTGCTATCAATGGGAGAGTTGTAATATCACTACTTCGCGATATCAAATTTCATCAACCTTTTATGAGTTGTGTGGCAAAATAATTATCGATGGATGTTGAAAAAATTAACAATATTTTTTTATAGCAATATTGTATTTTTATTAAAATACATTTTATTTTTTAATATAATCGTTCTATTGTTGATATTACTTACTGGTAAATAAATAATGATAATGTAATTAATCGACAAATAACAAGCCAAAATAATATCAAAAATACTTAAAAGATTATTTTAAGTATTGATTAAAAATAACAAAACGGAAATGTTATAAATTATTCATTACAATACAAAGCAACTATATAGAGCAGGTGATAATAATATGCACAATAATTAAATTTAAGTGGGACAAAGTAAAACGTTTACGATACTGAAATGATAATAAAGCGTATACAAAATAATATAAATGTTTTGTGACGAAAACAATCCGCGGATTGATACCTGATAAAGGTAAATATTATTTCGTTAGTCATCGTGAATAATCACATGACAGACGATAACAAAGAAAACAACTTAACGTCTAATAATAAATATTTATTTTGACACATCGCACACGTCGCAGTGTCAGTTTTCTTCACAACAACAGAAAACTATAAATATACATTAGTGTAATGACATTAAACAGTAATGCAATAATAAGAGGGGAGATTTGACAAGGAATGACGGGTGATTTACTAATATAATAAGGAAATGAGCAATTACCCGGGTGGTGATGTTCTCATTGGAAGCAGCGCTTGAAGCGTCGCGTCTAAATCGTCCCTGGAAGTCGCTGGAATCGTAATTTTCATTGCCAGCATCAAACACCGATACATGTCTCTTGTCGTGTTTTGTATCGCCACTTTTGTACATATGCAGCGTCTCGGAAGGGAATCCGTGTCTCTCGCATAATGCGCAACTCAAAAATAATATTAGCAGCGGGAGGATGAAACGGTCCCGGTCGATCATTTTGACAGAGTTAATGCAAATAAATTATGAACCTTTCTTTATTGACGAACGTTTGACAAAGACAAGACAGGTCAACTGTCGAGAGCGAACTGCCACAGGAAGAAAAATAATGCACTCGCAACAATACGGCTCAGTGCTGCCACATCGGCAACTCAAATGTCCTTCATATTGCTATATCGATATTTTTCTGCGCTAGGTATTTTGTTGTTGTAGGTATTAAGAAATATTGTTTTTTTTTTTATTTGGTATGCATTTTGAAATTATTTAAATAGTTGTGCACTTAAATATATTTAATTTAAAAAATTTGTACAAAATGTATTTTAATTTGAAATTTTTATTTCCATAAAAGACAATTTCACACAGTTATACAAATGATATTTTAAAAATATAAATATTATAATAATAAAATGTAAAATATATAACAAGGTTGTAAATTTTATGTCATATCAAAAAATGAAGATAGGCACTTTGATATTTTATTTAATATATAAAAAAACTACTCCTGCATTGCATTTACTAATAATAAAATGCACTTGCAATTATTAAACAAAAATTTGTATCACAATTTTGGACCAGTTGTTCATCTCATCTATGATGTATATGCTGTGTAGGCAGATCATCTGTATACATAATAAAATATGTAATATTGTCTTTGGGGTCTAGCTGCGCACGCAATGAATCAGTCCTCAGTTTCCTGTATTCCTAACTCGAGTAAGATGTCAAAAGTGAAGAAGGTTTTGGATGAGGCCCGGGAGTTCTCCAAGGCTGAGCTGGACCTGGTGGACAGGAGCATCTCCAGCTTCGAGGAGTTGCCTGGCATCTGTGAGTTCTTTCATGTCATTAATATCGCTTTGTGACCAAATAAGGAAGCTTGTTTGCTGTTTCAAATTGTGGGCGGGGACCTGCCCTTCTGTCAATAAGATGTGAATTATGAAATGTTTATTTTTATACCTGTGCGTTTTATTGCATTAACATTATAAAAGAGCATGCATATAAAAATTTTAATCTTATATTTTTTATAAATACTGCAACAAAAATGGCTTTAATAATTGTAATTATGCAGTTTCAGCAAAAATTGACAGTTAACCTTAACAATGTTAATAAATAAAATGGTTTTTATTAATAGTCACTCATGGCATTTCAAATGTATTGTCAACAGTCGCATTCCTACTCTATAATTTATAATTATTATTACAAATTATGACAGAATATAAACATATTTGCTTAACATGATGTCATGCTATCAATGAAAAAAATCATCACAAGTTATGTTAAACCAAATTTGAATGTAGGCGTAGGCACTCTTAACCTTTTGGTCATGTATCAAATTTTAAAAAAAGATATATATAAGTATACTCATATTTCATATTACAGCTATTGTTTTTTTATATCACTACTAAATTGAATGTTATTTAAGGAGTTATCAATATAGTTCATGACAGGAAGCTGTTCTGTCACAGTCTATTCCACGAATAATTTATTGCAAACTAAAATATTATTTATTTACTTACTCTAGTCTGGTATGACTTTGAGTTTTTTTTTAATTCTGGTAATATTTTTAACTCGACAGTGACCTGAAAAGATGAAAACAGTTGCGTAATCATGCAAATCCCCCTACAACAATTTTTTATTCAATAACTTGAAAATCATTTGTTGTGATGTTTATATATTTCAGTTATTTAAATCACTCCACTAAATGTGCCACAGGTAATACAAAGCAAGGCAGCTTCTATTCATTAACGCCATGTATATTGTAGTGGCGATCATTCATTTGCAGTGTGAAAATGTTACTGGCAAGACAATGTTTCGTGAAAAGCATTACATATAATATTTGTATGAATTTGACTGGGGTGTTTCAAGTCCCCTACTTTGAAGCATACATTATTTTAAATATTATGGGTTAGGAAGATTAAATGTCGTAGAACCCACGATAGGGTTATTATCTTTTGATGTCCTCTTGTTTGTTTATATTTAAAAAATGTGTAATGTACCAATAAAAAAATGATTTTCAAATGGATTGCAGTGAACATGATGAACATCACTCGGATCAGTCTCAGTCACAATAAGCTTGTGACGGTGCCCCCGGGCCTGGCCAACCTCGTGAACCTGGAGATACTCAACCTCGCCAACAACCACATCCAGGAGCTGCCCGTGTCGCTGTCCTCCATGCCACACCTGCGCATCCTCAACGTGTCCATCAACCGACTCAACTCGCTGCCCCGCGGCTTCGGAGCCTTCCCCGTGTTGGAAGTACTGGACCTCACCTACAATAACCTCAACGAGAACACACTACCGGGAAACTTTTTCATGATGGGTATAAAACATATTATTTTAACACTGCAATAAATACAATTTAATATGTTTGTTTCGTAACTTTAATGCGACACATATGGTCTGCATATCTCGTAAGACAATAAAATTTTCAAGAGACCATAGAAACTTTTAAATTTAATGGTTTGAAACTGTATTTTATTTATTTCAACAGAACAGATGTTCCAAATTTATGGCGTACAGTACAGACATTATAACACATAAATATGACATGACAAATAATTAAAAATAATGTAGAGATTATACAAATCTAAGAGAAAATAATGTTACACAATAGTGACAGACATGAAAAATTTGATAAAAAAGACACAAAATAATAACAGTGGAATATCGAAAAATTACAAACATGGAGAGTAAATATAACAATGTTCATTTCAATTCAGTCACAATTTGTGGCGATGCATCATCAAGATGATTGAACCAAATATCATGGCGATTGTTTGACAGTAACTTGTTAGTTTCATGTTTGATATGGAGGTTTTACAAGACACGCAGACTATATTCTCACAATAAACCGCTATCAAGTACCTGTAAAATAATCAGAGTTCTATAAATTTGATTTTATATTTTGTCAATAATCCCAGTAGAAGAATGTAGGCTCTCCTATTTATCTCATATTTGTCTCCTATTTATTTATATATAAATAAAACTTGCTTCCTGTAATTATTTATGTCGAAGCATTATATATCTGCTGAACAGGTAATTAATTTTTCATAATTTAATAATTTTTTAGGTTTGTATTTTATTTCTTGAGCCATAATAATGCGTGCCAGGATTGGCTATATTTTTGTTGTAAATATTGTTTTATTTTTTATTTTAGAAACGTTACGTGCCCTCTACCTTGGGGATAATGACTTTGAGTATATACCACCTGGCATTGGACAACTGAAGAACTTGCAGATTGTAAGTTCTTTCTTGTATATATAAATATTTTCTAAATCATTATTTTGAGATACATAGTATAAGGCTGGCCCTGTCTATACCCTCATTTATATTAAGTTGTATGGGGCCTTTAGTTTGTACCACCCAAAAATGTCTGGGGAAGTAGTAATTCAAAACTATTTACGCTATTTCATTTTAAACCATAAAATTGTAGCAGCTTTAGAAGTATCGCAATATAAAACTTTAATTTGAGGCAATCTGCATTCCAGAGAGATTGCTTTTTTTTAACAAAAAGATTTTGTGCAAATGTTTTCAAATGTGAATTTTATTCAAGGTTATTTTTAAATGTTAAATTTAAACAATAATTGTATGTTTTTTCAGCTTTCGTTCCGTGAAAACGATCTTGTTGAATTACCAAGTGAAATTGGTGAATTGACTCGCCTGCGTGAATTACACCTTCAGGCCAATAGGTTGACGATGTTGCCGCCCGAAATTGGTAATTAATATTTATTTTTTAACTAGTCAAGATAACATTACCTTCTTAACGGGGATACCTTATGACTTAAAATTTAAAAAGCCTTTATATACAGAATTAAACTCTTATATAATATTATGTATCAAGGTGGTCAAAACTTATGAACAAGTATGAGTTTATTTCAATGCAACTTCAATGTATACTGTGCGAATTCTTATACAATTTGGTGATATTTGCTGGCAACACTTCTGGTTAGCTTTCACTTGCAAGGGACGCGGCAGAAGGGTGCGAAGAGACACGACTTGAGCTGGATCTGTCACCGCGAGAAGGACGCGCAAGGAATGTGCTTGTGGATTGTAAAACAACGTGTCAGTCTACACCACACAAATATTCATTATTCCTCATGTAGTGCCCAGCTGTCCTGATTCAACGTTATAACCTAAAGGACTACGTTATAAATATTTATTTTATTATTAAACTGAAATGAGAAGTCATTATAAAGTGATATTTTACAAAAATCTATCTTAAATATTTAGCAAAAGTGAGTAGATTAGCTTCTAGATAACATAGTGTGTGTACAGTAATGAGAAGTAGTAATTATCTGCGGCGTGTTATTTAAAAAAAATGTTATTATGACAAAATGTAGTTTGTCAATAAAATTGTGGTATCTTCTCTAAATATTAATCTCAATTACACATGTTGAATCATGGAATTCCACCGAAAATTATCTATGGGAAAAATATACAAATTTATAATTACTTTCTTACTAAATGCTATAACTAATTAAAGCAATGTCAACAAATGATGTCAGTTAAATAATCTTATGTGGCTTTTTTACGCAGGATTATTAGATCTGGCGAGCAACAAGGCAATGTTGAGAATTGAAGGAAACTTCTGGGTTGCGCCGATTGAAGACCAGCTGCGTCTGGGAACATCTCATGTCTTGGATTATATCCGATCTGAGACATACCGCATGTAAGTTAAATGCATCATTCATATTAGGATAATCTTTTTGGTATTTAATAACATCACAAACAAATATTGTTAATTTAATATTGCCGTCAGTGATTTATTGTTCAGAAAGAATAACATTCTTATTTTTAAAACTGTTATTCAATAATTATATAAATATTACAGCATCTATTATGTTGGAAATTTGGTTTTTAATCAATCTTTTGAGTTGTTTTGTCACAATGTTTTCCCTTTAATAAATAAATGGAATTATCTGGAAGTTTTTTTTAATAATTTAGACTTTTTAGCCTCTGATACAAATGTACTGAACAGTTTTAGTAATAATACATTTGATTTCTCTAAATACTGAGAGATTGTGGCCATTATTTTATTGTTCTGTTTTCAGACTCTATAATAGACACATGGCTGCTAAACCGCCGCCGCCTCCGCAGACCATCGACAAGAGCAAAAAAGCTAGCAGAGCCAAGTAATGCAATACATGTAGTTGTGGTTTACGTTTAATTATGTTCAAATATTTTTATGTATTTCAAATTTTAGTAATGATGCCATAACAATATTATATGCTTTTTATATTATAGTTTAAAAACCACTAAATTGATGAATTTATAATAATTATTTATTTATACACTTTAAGAAACACTAAAAATATTAATGTGTTTATCGAATTAGCTAAATAAGTTGTGTATATTATATTTTGTTTATTAACTCAAAATAATACAAAATTTTATCATAAATAATGAATATTAAAAATCTCCATTACATTGATTGATTTGCAATGGAGTTTTTTTTTATATTAAATTTATAGTTTTATATATTTTTGTACTAAATAAAGGTGCCTTTGATTTTTTTTTTAATGTTAATAAGGATCATTTATTAATGTATGAGTAATTGATTTTTTAAATCAATTTACATTATTTTATATTAATCTTACATTTTAACTATTCAGACCCCATGACTTTGAAGTATACATTTTATTTTTTTGTTATATGTTTTGTAAAATATATATGGACTTTCCTAAGTGCCTTAGTAGTGACTGTTCAAATATAGAATATTTATATATTTTTTATTTAAAATGTTATTATTTAAATTCTTGTAATTCAGGGCCGGGCAAGCTTTTCAAATGACAGGCCGCATTTGAAATTAAAAATGGATCTGTAGGACACAAATAAAAATCTTAATCTCAAAAAAAGTACTGTCAAGAATAGGATCCCGCATGGTCAGCAGTTTGCCCTGCTCTGTTGTGCTTGTATCCATATGAGAAAATCAATATAAAGTATTTCTTTTCTAATATATTATTGATGATTGGAACTGTGTGTGTGTGTGTTGTGTTATAAAAATTATTGTTATTTATTTACCAATACTGACATTAAACAATGTTTAAAAATTAACTAGAAATGAATGTGCCTTTTCTAGGTTAATTATAATTACTAAGATATTTTTTGTAAATCATTTTATTTTAAAAATACACAAACTGTAACAAACAATCGTATTTTATTATTATTATAAATAAATACATTTTTTCAGTCTTTCAAATCGGTAATTAAATCTTTGTCTCCTCGTAAAAAAAAATGTTAAGATGTTAATGCAGCGTCCAGCTGTCATGCCTGAACGTCATGGAGTACACAAATCTCGACTGGCTGTGCTCTCCTGCATGTGATTACATAAATAAAACAGTAATTTAAGAGTTGATAATTTGATACCTAATATATATATATATATATATCCACATATATATAATTTAAAAAAAGATCGATAATTCTTGGTGGAATATCAATGAGAAATAAAACACGCTTACCTTTTTCATTGACTCGACAATAATAAAAAAGTTGTGAAATAATTCTAAAAAATATTCCATTTCTATTTGATAACACATAAGAATTCAAATACAAATTATTGTTAAAGATCATTATTTAATACTCAATGTAGGTGTCTTACAATTAAATTGAAGCTTATTTTGTTAGAAGTTACCAATGTATTCAACAACTAACGCAAAAAAAAAACCTAAAAACAATAGTTCAGCATTAGGGTTGGAAAACAGATTATGAAAAGTAAAAAATATAAATAAAATTAGTATGATAAAATACAATAGTAGTGGATACATAGTAAATGCAAGTTTACCTTGCTAAGAAAATTTCATAAATCATCGCTTGATGATGAATCATCACTTGTTAAATACTCGTCTTTGGGAACTGTGGAAACAAAGTTCTGTTTATTATTCGACAAGTTTTTTCTTCGAATAATAAAATCACTATTGTCATAGTCTTTGTTCTCATCGCCTGTAACATGCTCTTCTCCATCTATAAAGCTGGCAAACCTGTAATAAAAGGAAAATAATGATTAATTACAACTGTAAATGAAAATAAACAGTGGTATAATGTGGAAACATCTACACTTCTTTCCTTTAAAAACTAGCATAAGCATAACTTTTCTTTAAATAAATATAAAAAAATTCAATCAAATTTGCAAAGCAAAAGTTTGTATTTGCAAAGTACAATGAAGCTTTTTGGAAACGCGAATCTTGACACCTTTCTGTGATTAACAGTTGTTGATGTAATCCATGTTATATGAACCACTTCCCTGGCAAATAATTTAGGCAAAAATGTTAAAAAAACAAACATTTTTTATTTTCGTTTAGAAGCATATAAAATAAATATATATTTTTTTTCTTTCAGTCTATTTTTTTTATTAAAAAATATTTCATAGAATATTACATGTACATATTATATACATAATATCATATAAATATAATTGAATCGGGAATCCGTGACGAAGAGCAGAGTAAAAATTGGTACAATAGGAAATGCAAAAATAAAAAGACAAGACACAAAAATATGGTTTATGGGTGTCTTCTGGCTTTGAATTTTTTCCTATAATATTTTTTAAAATAATATAAAAAACTAATAGGGATATTATTTAGTATAATTTAAATAATTCTGTTTACGATACAATATGTTTTCAATATTCCATAATGTAAAAACGCAAAATACTATAAATACAAAACTTAAGTTTTCATCAAAGAGGCTAATAGAATAACAAGGGTCTTTATTGAAATGTAAATAGAACGAAAACCGGTTTAGAAACCCTGATTTGTTTGTTTCAATGTCAGAAGTCGTGAAATTATATGAAACACGTGTTTGCGTGAACGCCGAAAATCAAATGACGATTTTAAAATGCTCACATGGGCGCGCTTCGGGTATCACACCTATTTGATTCAGCGCCGAAATTGGAACACTTTTTTTTACACGTATTCGTGTGAACGCCAGGAAAGTGGTTAAACAAGGAAAATAATCATCATCTTTTAATCATGTACACAGTAGATTATTCAATAAAAAACACTCAAAAAGTTTTTTTTTAAACTTTTTTTGTAAATCCTCGCTACATATTGTTGATTCCACTTGCAAATTAAAGCCGTATAAAAAAGTATTATCTTACAATGTTATGTCATAGGATGATGGTTACTGTGAATGTATGTACAGGGAGCGGCAAAAAAGCCAACGGTTTTAAATCAAAACAACGACGAAACCCGTCAGCTTTTTTTGCCGCTCCCTGGACATAATAATTTGTAATTAAAGACATTGCAAGAGATCTTCTATTATTTATATAGTAAAATCATTTCGTTTTCTACCTTTTCGGGTCCTGTAACTTGCGCATTAGTGACCATTGAGAACATTCTGGACTAGAGCAATAACCTCTCAATTCATCAAGAGCTTTGGCTGTTTCTTTTTTGCCTTGTTCGTAATATTCTCGCTTCGTCAAAAGAACACGTTTTTTAGGAAACTTAGTTTTCCTGAAACAAAACATTTCGATAATTCCGTATAATATATAAAAATATATTAAGAATGTTACAACAAAATACATTTAATTTAATTTCTATGCTTTATAGGTAGAAAACTTTGATTTCATACCATAGGCTGAAACATCAATGCTAAAAGTGTGACAGCTGAATTTGGAAATTGGCTAAATCATCACAAAGGTCTAGACAAGCTATACCCAACCATTTTGCTTTTGGGTCTCCTGTCAATTTTTCCTTCATTACATAGGTCGCAATATAAAAATAGTAGGCAGTAAATATGCTACACACATACGCATAATGTAGTCAATCTAAATGGAATGAAGTATTGAGAAAAATGATATTTTAGATCCTGTAACCAGTTTCATAAATATGTTAGTGAATGACTTCGTGGAGGTATGCTCCATGGAACATACCCATCGTACATGACTCTCCGACATGACGCTCGTGGAGGTATGTTTCTTAGAAGATACTCATCATACATGACTCTCAGAGAGGTACGTAAAGCTTACGACTGAACTACCCCAAGAAATCAAGTTATCGCAAAATCGTTAACCCTGAATATAACCCCGGCGGTCGAAATATTAGTGCAAAGAAATTCGCCACACACGGCTAAATCCATAAGCAAAAATACATGATTATAATATTCACAGCGACCAAATCATAAATATTCAAACCTTTCTTTTTGTTCCAATTAACATTTTTATGCATTTTCGTACAATAAAAATTCAGGATTATTTCCAGATAGCAGCCAAAAAAATTAAATTATTTCTCTACCTCTTTGAAACAAAATAAAGCATTCGTCACAGGAATCATCCTATTATTATCACGATTATAAAATCATACTCAAGTAGAGTTCTTGAGTATGATTGTAGTTGTATAATACATACTAGAGTACAACTCTATAATAGTTGAGTTTTTGGGTTTTGTTATATTAAGACCATTTGTACATAAGCACAAATTAATGATAATTGATAGAAACAATAAGAAGTTTCTACATATTAGTATAAAAATTTGATGCAAGTTTTGTGGTCAGATAATGTTTATTAAAATATAAAATAATGGTAGGCTGTCTTTTTTTAGATTGTAGCTTTCTGTGGTTTTTGACCGTCCCACCCTGTATTTTGATTGGACAGATGGTAAAGTTCAAGAACAAGGAGGTAATTGAATTATTTTTAAATAAGATTTTTGTTCCAAAGCGAGTTTTAACATGGAGTAAATATTTTTGTAATTTCTTTTAAATATAAAAATAAATTAATATAACAAAAAAAATGCTGCTTTATTGTTACTGCATTATTACATTCAAATTTAATAGAATTAAATATTTATTATTAATTTAATGATTCTTGATGACTTAGTTATCTAATATTTTGATTCTTTCATCTTGATTTGTATAAATTATTGTTTACGAGCTATTTTTTAATATTTTAAAGGCATGCAAGTTCTGTAAAATAAATAATTTATGCAAAGATTATTTTGATGTAATCTGTTACTTCTAAATTGTTGACATAAAAGTAAAGTGGAAGAGAGAACATCATTTAATAGAGAAATTATATTGTACATAATTATAAATATATTATTATTATACATGGTAGAGAGAAATATATTTCAGAGATAATAATTTTACTAACCAATATTTTCCTATTGCATCAACAAAATAACGAGGAGTGTATTTGATAGTGATCAGTGCTGCAAAACATCCAATAGCTACTTCCGTAATATCGGTGCTGAAATATATAGAAGCAAGTCCGATGGCCTGAAATGATATTATTAATTATTAGAAATAAATCAAACTAAATTAACTCACAGTATTAGGAAACAAAAATGTTATCTGCATCTCACCTGTAATAACCAAGTAATTAAATTTTTATTTCTGGGATCTTTCGGCGGGCCTACTTTGTAACAAATAATAAAACTGATAATTCCAGTGCAGAAGGTGTACCAACCAATGTAATCTCGGTACGCAAAGATCAAAGGTTGAAAATTTCGCCAAATAAATTGTAAAGCGTAAATGCTAACAGTCCAACCCCCAATCATGGCGCTGTAAACAACGGGTTTCTGAAAAAAAAAAAAATGTGACAAAAATATTCATCTCAGAGCATTAAAACTTAAAAAGGGTAATATACAATTGTGTGGATAAATAATATCCAGATATTTATCTTAAATATATATATGTCGTAATTAAAAAACCTCTTGACATCATTGACAGAATAAGGAATATAATAATAAGCAAAGTGAGTTATTGTTTTAATTCATGTTTTATGCAAGGTTTTAGTTAAATCTATGCTACTGAATGATATCACACTTATACAAATTTACAATGCAAACTGAATTCTATAACACTCATAAAAAATAATAATATTTATAATGAATGTAAATAAAATCTATTAAATTGTACTCACCCCAGGAAGTAATTTGCTGAAGAAGTATATTAGTATCATAAAAGAGGCGCATATTCCTAGTGTTATGCCACTCAAATAAAAGAATAAAACATTTTCACAGAGAGATCGTGAACTAAGGAAGAGTAAAACTCCTCCCAACATCAAGCCAAACTTGAAATAGTCAACAACTGGAAATAAAATAATAATCATGTGAAACACATTACAGTACATACCAACAATAAAAAATATAATGAATTATTTCACTTTTTTTTTATTGGGTGACGAGATGTTTGAGCTACTTCGAGTAGCCATTGTCGAGTCAAATAAAAAGGTAGGTGCGTGCAGGTTTATATAATCTAAGGTGTGTAGGTGAGTGTAGAGAACATAAAGAACATAATGAAAATAATAAAAAAATAACAGAATAACACTCGTCAATGTTCACAGTGATCCAGAAAAGCAGTGCTATCGAAAAGAGAGAAAAAGGTTGTAAAAGAAGTATAGAGGTGTGGTAGCCCATTTAAATAAAATGGAATCAATAAAATAAGTTTAAAAGACTACCTATTAATGAACTTACCTTTTGTCTCCACTTTTATTACATATTCCTGATCTGTTTTAATGGCGACACATGTGCTGTTATAAGGATACAATGAGGATGACCTAGATTTTCGGCTGGAGAAAAAATTCCCTAACCAAGATCTGTCGGCTTCATAGGAATTCCAGACTTCATCTGGGGTTGATCCCACGTACTGCACAAATGCATCGGTTTCAATTTCTAAATGAAACTAAAATAAAATATATAAAACAATTTTATTACAATATTTATCATGACATTTTGCATAATTTTTAATGAATAAAAATCAATGTTTAATTTTTAGTATTGACCCCCATACAATGTTTAAGATGTCTTTATTGACCCACTAAGTACCTAAATCAATAACCTGGAATTAAAATTCTATAACGCTCCTCGGTTAATTCATTGATGTTTTAAATATATTAAATGTAAGGCTAGATTAACTCAAAATATCAATAAAAATGGTTTTATCATCTTCTGAAAAGGTTAATTGATAGAGATATATGGTTCAGAATGTATCAAAGTAAAAGAGAATGTGGGATGTAAGAATATTCTCCTGGTGTGTATGTAGTAAGAAAAGGTAGAATTAGTCTTAGTTATTTATGTGAAAATATTTTACACATGTTATTTACTATCCAAAACTTAATCAAATTATGATATTACAAAGAATAGCCTACAAAGTTTCTTAACAAATGTTAGTATTTAAAGTAAAATATATACATCAGCATATGATAAAATTCTACGTAAAATAGAATTGAATTCTCACCGTAACACTTTTCCAAAGATGAGTCAATTGTTTGTGGGTTCCATCATAGCAGTAGATATTCATTGGTCCTAGTGAATTACGGGAGTGAGTAATTTTATTTGTGCCTTCCAATCGAAGAACTGCGCAGTTGAAACAGAAAAACACCAGGATAAGGCAAATACGTATTGGATTACAAAAATATTTTTAAATATAAAATTTATTCGCAAAAATTGATTCGATCTTTCATAGTTTCCAAATAACACAGATCAAAGTAATGGAAACTATGTACTTATATGTATACTTTATTATAAGTGCACCTTAGTTTTTTTGGTTGTTATTATTCAAACTATATAAACGTATCCCTCACGCAAAAAGAAGGCCGGCTGAATTATGTATTTTAAATGAGATCGCCCACGACATTAGCACCCGGCATTTAAAAATGGTAGTATAAAATTACTTCTTGAGCTTTCTCACGGCGACAGATTAAACTGTCAATTCGAGTACGGTGAAATAAATCTAAATGTTTGGATAAGTAAACCAAAGCATTAAGTTATATGACAAATAAATTATTTGAGGTTATAAAAATAACCGAATAGTTTTAAAAAGACTTACCATTATAAAATTTGGAGGAACTCTCAATTCGCGCTAAGAAATAAATTAATATATATATGAGGCTACTTTTTAAAACAAACAATTGCGACATTTTAAAGAATAATATGTAGTATTTAAATATTAAAATAAATCGCAAGCATTTGCATGACAGTTGCGACTTTTTGTGTAGCCAAGAGCAGTTTTGTAGTAGGTAGGTATGTACATCATTCAAAAAGGTACCCAATTTTCTTCCTCAAAATGGACAAAATTTACTATTTTATTATTAAAAAATATAAATTTTTTCAATAAAATTTCTGCGACATTTTTTTCGGTGCCTGAAAAATTGTAAGAGTTGAGAAATCTCTTTACAAGTAGATTGTCCTGGACCCACTTGAGTTAATTATCTTTTTTTTAAAATAAACTGATTACTAAACGGCCAATATAAAGGTATTAAATATTTCAGCTGCGTTATAAATAACCCCCTGAGCTCTCGCCTTGAAAATAATCTGGACTGTCAGTACTGAGTGGTGAAAATAGTGACGGTAATATGCTCCAGTTATGAAATGGATATGAAAAAATATATATTTCTGGAAAAAACAAAATAAGGAACTGTTGTTATGCTGTTGAAATGTACCTTTTTTCATATTCGCTACTTAACTGGAGCATATGGTCACAGCAAATTGCCACTCTAAATTTCTGACTGGTATATATACATATTACATGCAAAAAATGCCGTTCATGAGTATTGGTTTGGTCCCCATTTACTATTGTGAAAAATTTTGCGGGCCTTTTAAAAAAATTCAGGTCCAAATCGTTGTTCCACGCAAATCTCAATGCTAGATCCCCGGTCCCAATTCTGGAACCTATTTTTGTCGCGGGAGTCGGACATTAACCACGTCTTTCATCCCTCTCTTCGTGCTTGTTGGGCTTCATGGTAAGGCTGTGTAGTATCCAAGGTATATTAAGGGGTTGGTCAATCAGTTTTTTTTTATTTATCCGACGCTCCCGTACAGTCCCGTTTAAAATGAAAAGTACAGCGAGGTTAAAAGTCACGAATATAATTACCGATTTGTATACGTATATTTAAAATAATATTGTCTTTGGAAGCATCTGTCAACTTTCCAAGCAAAGTTAATTGTCATTATTTTGAATTGCTGTATTCGATTTAAGTGAAATAAAATGGACTATTATTTAAATTTGACCTGTCGGGTCTGTTTAATTAATAACAAAAAGAATGAATCACTCTTTGAATTCAGTGAAATGAAAAATGAAAGCCAGAGTAGGCGACAAAAGTATAGTGAAGCTCTAATAGAATGTACAAAGGTTTTCATTAATGAATTTGACGATCTTCCTTGTATGATATGTCCCGATTGTAAAATCGAATTGATTAAGGCTTACGATTTTTTAATAAAATGTCGACAATCTGACAAAATATTGAAAAAATATTTTAATAAACCTTTTCATCTCCTTGAAAATAATGTTAAGAAGGAATTAAATGGGACCTATCTGATTGATAATGAGCTTTCTGATTATAAAGATAACGTCATAAGTGATGTAGCGAAAGTAGAACCCGACTATGAACGCACTGTGCCTGCAGAATACAATAGTGATGGCTCCATTTATAATCACATTTCTTCTGAAGGTTACAACAAGAATTCTGTTGATTTTACTGAAGATACATTTAATAAAACTGAATACGTTCCTAAAAAAATAAAGAGACTGAATGATAAATCAATTAAGAAGTTCATAATTAAACACGGTGGTGATTTTCGATGTTCTGTATGCAGTTTGAACTTTAATTCTAAATTACAAATTATAGACCATTTAAGAATGCACTCGAGTAAGAATAATTACAGTTGTGATTTGTGTGACAAACATTTCTCATCGAGGATTCGTATGAAGAGTCATATCAAAACTGATCACATTACTGAAAATGGAGAGTACACATGCGATATTTGTAATAGAATGTTCTCTCGTAAGAGCGATATAGTTGTTCATTTACGAAGGCATCGAGGCGAGGCGCCTTTTCAGTGCAGCGACTGTCCGCGAAGCTTCTTGTTTCATGCCACACTAGTCAGGCACCGGAGGACTCACAGCGGGGAAAAACCGTTCCCTTGCAAAACCTGTGGTAAAAGGTTTGCCGACAAATCCATGGTCAGAACACATTCATCTGTTCACAGCGACGACAAACTGTTCACGTGCAGTCTGTGTGGTAAATCTGTCAAGACCAAGTACACGTTGATCAAACATATGAATCTCCACACTCAAGAAAAGCACAATATATGTGATCAGTGCGGTGTCACTTTTCTTACAAAAGGAAATTTAAAGAAGCACATCGATAAATTACATTCGGAAAAGTCAGGCTACTGCCACACTTGCAAGAAGCAGTTCTCAAACTTGGACGACCATGCAAGGAAGCACACAGGAGAGACTCCCTTCCAGTGTCATATTTGCAGCAAATGCTTTGCAGAAAAGCGCAGTTTATCATTTCATATCTCGCGCCATGCCAAC
The DNA here is from genome assembly GCA_022606575.1 of Glossosoma conforme. NCBI lineage: Eukaryota > Metazoa > Arthropoda > Insecta > Trichoptera > Glossosomatidae > Glossosoma > Glossosoma conforme. Next base: position 1,628,457 of record JAGTXR010000030.1, read on the forward strand.
GCTAACAAATTCAAATGCTCAGTGAAAGATTGCATCAAATCTTTTCCAATGAAATGCATGTTGGATTTTCACATATCTAAACACCATATAAATCAAACCGCTCACATCTGCCAGCATTGCAGCCGAGGGTTTTTCAGGAGTAGTGATCTATCCAGGCATTTAAAGGCTAACCACATGAATGATGTTAAATTATAGCAACAATGAGTGGGCTTAAAAACACTACCTCATTTCATTAGAATAATCTTTACATATAAGATTTATTGTGATAATTCATTCCTTATGATTTTGAAAAATGATTTGTCTGATTTACAGTAATATGTATGTAAATAAAATAGACATTAAGAATTTCAGTAAATATATATTTTTTAAATGCATAATTTAAGTTGATAAAAAAATCACTTGAGCATTTTCTTTAAAAATGACAAGTTCTTGACTGAATTTTTTCTATTATTTACCTATCTATTGAATTATCCATTGAAATGCAACGCAGGATGTAAGCATATATTTTTCATTTGTATTAATTTATAAGGGTGTATTATTATCAAATAAAAAGTTTTATGTAAAAAAAATATATTTTATTTATCTTAAATAAGGTACACATAAGAAATATTTGACAACCCCTAAATATGAATTTTATATATTCCATACACTAACTCAGTACTGAACTATATTTTGGTAAGTATGTACCTTCAACAGGAATAAACCTTAGTTCGAAAACGGCTGATTTCATGCGGATGTTAATGAATAATGATATAAGTGAACAACTTTGCATCCCATTGAAAAATGTTAATTTTTTTAGTTTAGAAAAATATTTTTTTACCACAACAGCGTATGAGTCATGAATGGCAAAGACATAATTTTTTTTTGGTTTAAGATGTTTGATTTTTTAAGAAAACCCATTACTCTGATTTTTGTACGAGGTTTAATACCCCAATAACGTACTATTTCAGCGGCCGGGGAACTTTTTTAACCATTACCCCAAAATCATTTTTGCGTAGGTTGATATTACGCCAAAATATTTTTGCGATGGTCAATTTTACCCCAAAATATTTTTGCGTAAGTCGATATTACCCCTTCCCTCCATTTTGAATAGAAGTCAATCAATGTATATTAAAATAAACATTAATTTCTAAATTAATTTACACGGAAAATAACAAAAAAGTAACATGAAAATAGTAAGTTTTATGAAATAGCAAACTAGAAAAATTTCCTTATTACCCCAAAAGACATATTTTTACCCCATTTGGGGTAATTTATCACGGTTCCCCGACGGCTGTACTATTCTAACGCGCTCAATCCCGACTTTCACGTCATTGGGGGAATTACTATAGTTTTCAAATACAGGGAGCGGTAAAAAAAGATGACGATTTTGGTTGTTGTTTTGATTTAAAACCGTCAGCTTTTTTGCCGCTCCCTATATTTAATTTAAAAAAATAACAATTGATTTTTAATAATTTGTTTTTTGTCTTTTCCCGCACCCCCAAAAATAACGTCCCGCACTATCAGCCGTGCGGGCACCTTCAACACTGCTGTAACCCTCGACTGAATTTAGGTTAGAGTATTAAAAAAATATTGATATAATATTAAATTTTATCAAGTATACAAAAATAAATACTATACCTATAAGTTTTGCGATTGCAAAAATTCCCATAATCCATTGATATGTATATACTATTATGATACCTACTAAATATGTCGACATCAAGATTTACCCATAAATACTGCATTTGCTGTGAAATACTTGGTAAATAATAATAAAAAACGTTTATTTATTATTGGCTATGAAGTGACATAAATTATATATTATACACCTATTGTGTTATAAACAAGAAGCATGGGCCCATTCGTGTAATACACGGGTCGTCAACCTGGTCCGTACCGCCCACAAGTGGGCGATACGGGCTTCCGTGGTGGGCGGTGGGCGATTTTTGTAGATTTTCAAATCCCCTACATTCCATCTAGATTTTTTTCCACCCATATACTGAATTGAAATAAAGCGAGGTTGGTGGGCGGTAGGGAAATTTTACCATGAAAAATAACAATAAATAATAATAAAAAAAGTTGACGACCCCTGGTGCAATAGGTTAATGGTTAGAACCAAGCCCAGTTTCGTACGAAAGCTATCATATAATTTTATTTACTAAACAATATACTGAATTTAAGAAATCTCTGAAATCCATACAACCATTCTATAAAATGTATTGTAAGATACTCTAGTGCTCCTATTACTCTCTCTGTAGGTTATCGTCGTTGGTCACCTGTACGCCAGGAGATTTGAATCTCTTAATCCTCTCGATAGTCTGACACTGCTGGTGACTGAATGATTTGATTCTCGACAGACACTATTATATTCAAGTTTATTTGCGTTAATTATACTTTTACATGCGTATGTTGTGTTTTTTTCTTAAAAACTAAAACTTAACATAAAACGTCTAATATTTTATACATTACCTTTATTTTGGCAACATTATTGTACTAGGTATAGTATGCATTGTCCCATCGTGTAGATGGCTTTACTAATCACGAAACCCCGGCGCCATTTGTAACGTCCTATCACACAAATAACTTTCAGCGTTTCGGTAGATTAGGCCAAAATACAGCTAATACGTGTTTTAAAACTATCATATTTAGACGTCGTTAATATGTCAATTAACTAAACTTCTAGCAAAACGCTTATTTATGCATAAATCTGACGCCGATTACATCTCAAAAGTTAACCTTATTTGTTCGCTGTATTTAAATCGATTGCAATTTGTGTCACTTACAAATTCAGATTGTTGAATTTCGCTTATTATTATGAAAATCTTTGTTAAAAAATGTGATGACTAAAATTATAAAGACGTTCTAGTTGTACAAATTGAATTTAAATTGAATTTTACCCGTCGTAAGTTTTGACAAGCCACCCAACTCCAGTTGATAGAACACAGACTTGTGATAGGTAGTAATGGATAGGCGAGATAAAAGGGATGACAGAGGTCGCAGGCGACCTTTGTTCAGTCCCGATAGATTGGATTTGGACGGTTCTGGAGAACGACCAGGCAAGAGGAATGATAGGATGAACTTCCTTGATCAATCTGATGGGTGGGAGACTTCCTTCCATCAGCCACCGCCATCCACTAATTATGCAGCACCCTCATACTCCAACCAGGTGAGGATCTAAATTTTTAATATCAATTTTAGTTATCAACAATTAATCCAGTTCACCTAATGAATGAAAACCAATTGTTTTCTTTCTCAGTGTGTGATATTTTTCACATGCCGAAATGATTACAAATCAATAAAATATATATGTCTTATGCCTGTTATAAATGTATTTTCAATTGATGGTAAATTAAAGCCGTCCTTTGAACACCACCCATTCATAGTGATTTCCCAAAAAAAATGCTGCTGTGTAAATGCTGTAGTCTAATGACATTAGTGGATTAACACGTTACATGTAGCGCTTAGCCATCTTTAAAATGGCAAGTATCGTAGAATCTACAGATAACATTTCTTCATCACCATACGTCGGTATTCTTGGTTGTGTTTACATTAAAAAAAACCATTAAACTTGATTGTTGAGGTTTATATTTTAAATTAATTATTTAAATAATTAAACTCGACATGGCTCAACATTTCTGATGTAATAATGAAAAACTATTTTTATACCGATAACAACTGTATATATATATTTCCGTATTTTAATATATTATATATCTTAATGTATTTAAGACTCCTTTTTCTAGGCAAATCAATACTTAAATCTCATACACGTCCAAAAGTATACATATATTTTTTGTGTTTGTATTCATAATCTCAAAGATTGTTTTTGATACACGAATGCATAAAAATTTCAATTAAAAACATGAGGATGTCTATGATACTTTATATGGATATTCTCATTATTAGAGTAGAGTTGTATTAAATACATATCATCATAAAGCAAGGCTTAAAAAACATGAGAATAGATTGCTAAAAATGACCTAATTTATTTATTTTCAGCCGATGACTACATCATACCCTATTAATGACACATACCAGCAGATCAGCTCTATGCTTTACACCGACTTCACTGACATTGGCCCAGCCCCTGCGGCACCCCGCTTGGATCCCACTCACGAGCTGCTGCCGGCTGCTCCGCCCCCGCCGTCGCTGCAGTGGGGGCAACTGCCGCCCCCGCCGCCCTCCGTCTCTTCCTCGCAGAGTGAGCAGACCAAAAGAGAAGGTATTCTTTCAAGCACAAAGATTAATATTTTTTATGAAAGCCAGATATTTAACCCTTCCCTTACTGTGCTAAAAACATCCGTGAGCTCCGATGATATGTATTTTCAACACCATACGAAAGTGTCATTTAAAAACCGGAAAAATGTGAATATTCATAAATATTGCTTTGATTGACTTATGGTTGAAGTTGAAATGTAACAATTTTTGTAATGTAAGCATCTGAAAAAGAGAAAAAACATCACAATTAGCTGTTGTAGCTGCAACAAATTCAGGGTGCATGTTTACCGGAGCCCATCTAAAATTATACCAACAGAATTTCCGCGAAGCTCCATGTGCCCCTTTCATGACATGAGCGCGTGACTCTATCCCCGATTATTCCACAAATTATTTATTTCCATCGCTACAAATGAATAACTATACATTATTATAATTTTATTTAATACTTAATAATATAACCGTGGAATACAAAAATTGTTCACTCAGTATATATTATATTTCATATGGATATTTTCATTATTAGAGTTGAGTTATAGTATAACATATCATCGTAAAGCAAGGGTTAATGTCAACAACTTCTGCTGGACTAAAGTGAAACATTTTAAGAGTTGAGTTATAGTATAACATATCATCGTAAAGCAAGGGTTAATGTCAACAACTTCTGCTGGACTATAGTGAAACATTATTTTTCAATTTTGGTTACGTGAAATAGTTTAAAAAAAAAAAGTTTATGGAAAATGTAATCCTTCATCCAAATTTTTTGTGCTGTTTTGGATTGGTCTTGAGCACTTCTTTGAGAGTTCATTTGTCCAGATAGACATGCTCGAAGACGAATAGTAAAAAACATAAGTTAAATATGGCTGCATCTGTCAGCTATGTTTCAGGTCACGAAATATGATTTTTAAAGTGTACTACAATGGTAAAAAAATATTTATTTATGGTTTTTTAATGTTGAAAACAATTAAAAAATAACATTTAATATTAATGAGTCGTCATCCAAATTCTAAATGACTAATATTATTTATAATATTGTGTATTTATAAATGAACATTAGTTAATTGTGAACATGTTAATTATACATTTAGAAGATAGTTATTATAAGTGAAGACCGCAGAAAGAGTCATACAAACATCACAAAGCCTTCAAGCTGATCTGAACAGTTGTCCAGTAGCATTTGTGTCGGTTAGAGTTTTTAGATCTTCCTCTTATTGTCGTGAACGCAAAGAAAAGCGCACCAACAGGTAATTATTTTCCAAATTATATAAAATTTATCAATTTCATTCTTGGATATACTCCATGATATTAAAACATGAACTTTATTTCAGATGATGTGTCTCTCCACTATTGAATGTGTCATAAATTCCTCTTTCATTTTTGCTGAATATTTTCTAAATATTTCACTCCGGACTAGATTTGAAGACGTCCCCAAAATAGACAGGACGCCGAACGCGTCAACTGGATATTGTTTTGAAACTGACACATGGGTTTTCGGTGCAACAATGATTAAAAAATATATGTCGCTGATTATTTTGAACCCATATATTATATTTAATTCATATTTCTTGTAATAGCTATCGCTTTGGAGGTGAGAAATCAACGAGCCACTTTGGCTAAACAAAAGGAAGAGTATCTGCGTAAGGCTCATGTGCTCAAGAGGGAGCTGGACAGCCTCAAGGGACAGAGATCGGAGCTGCGGGGCGACTCCCGGCGCTCGCCCAGTCCTGACAGTCTGCGATTCTTAAAAGAAAATGCTAAACTTCAGGTAACCACAGTTAAAAATCAACACTTCAGTTTTATTTCATTTCATTTATACATATATTTATTTTTATTGTGCATTTAATGTATAAAATGTTATTTTTAAAAAACCCATCTTTTTATTGTAATACTTCTGAGTAATGTGGTTCCTTATTGAGCTTCTTGTTTGTCGCTGTCCCTCCTTGGATTGTTTGAGTACTCCGCTAGTATATGTATGTGAGGTTTCCAAATTAAGTTACGAATAATTTTATGTTTCAGGTGGAGATACAAAATAAACTGAAAACAATGAACAATGTTATTGACATGTTGAATGGAATAATTAGAGATAATTCCACTACTGGAGAAACCGGTGGAGCCTCTGAGAAGTCGCGCAAAAGTGGCCAAAGGTCTCCGGGCCAATCTCCGCCATCTCGGGAATCTTCTGTAGACAATGATAAACACTCGTCTCGCCGCAAGAAGCGGAAATCCAGGTACATACATATCATTTGATACTTCAATACTGATGGCTGACATCATATCAAAGGTTTTATTTATTGTTTTTTTTAAATTATATTTTGCAAATTATTTTCATAAGTTTATATTCTTTTTTTACATATGTTAATATAAATAAAAAATATTGCCTTGTCATATTGTGAATCATCACAAAAGTTTTTTTTGTGATGATTCAATGACATCTAGAAAAACATCAATTCAATTATTTTGTTTATTTTCCACTTTTAAAGACATCACTACTAGGTTAATATGTTTTTATACAATAAAAAATCTAAATCAAGATATAAATTCAAATATACAAAAAAATAATAACATTTCAAATTAACAAATAAAGAGGAAAAATTTACAAAAATAAATCAGTAATGTACTAGAAAGTCCCAAAGCTCTTTAAATAGAAGACATTCGAGGCAATGTGGTTGAGCAGTCTGATTACTCTCCCAAAAAGCTTAGTCTCTGGCAGGTTAGTATTACTCTTAGGGAGAAGTAACATGTGCCTCCTTTCCTCAATGAAGATATTGGCAGGGACAAACTAATCAATTTGCAACTAAATATCAGGATTTCCTCACACAAGTTTACTACTAGTACTAGCCAAAAAAAATGCATACCCAAGCACATATCCCTTCTAGTCCTCAACTCATTTTATCTGAAAATAAAATTATCTCTCGTTCAATTATTAAAAACAAATTCTTGTAAATATTAATTAGTTAATTGGGTGTTCATCATAATCATATTTCTATAAAGTGGGTGCATGTTTTTATATTATATGTATTCAAAATTGATATAAATATCATCTCTTATCCAGTAATAACACCTTAAATAATAAGTTAGCTTACCACATCAAGTTGTGTTATAATAGAAAATAGAAAAATGGTATTTTTAATGCTCTCAAGATTGGAGTTGTCTTCAGAATAATACTTCTTTTCTCCAAAATTTATTTTAGATGGAAGAGGTTGTTTATCTAAATGTTCATAGCGTAAGTAAATATTGTTTTCTAATGATATGTGTTAAACATTTTTAAATATTTAAGTAAATCATGATACATAGTATTTTAAGGATCCGACATGTACAGTTTATTTTAGTCAGCAGGAGACATCGTGTTGCTATCCAAGGAAATATAATATATTACCATATTCATAATTAGTAAAATGTATTATTATATTATATAATGAATTATAAAATGTATTTATATAAATTGGAAATAAAAAATAAAATAAGAGTACTAATATTTATTTCTAAAGAATAAGCATTTAGTTTTAAAATTATGTATAATTATTGTAAAATGCTTATTTATTGATCCTCTATACAAAATATATTTTCAATGTTTAATGTGCATTTTTTTCAGGGTTTCTTAGTAATTTAGGAAGCTGTATGTCTTAAAGCATCTTAATTCTGGTATCTACAAATTTTAACGTTCTGTCATTCTAAGATTGTGTTATTTTACGCTTTGCCTTTCACTAAACAGATCTTTGCATTTTACAGATCTATCTCTCGCCCGGCTTCAGGGGAGAAGAAGTTCAACTACGTGTACTATGACCCGGAGATTCACTGGTGCCGGCTCTGCAATGAGTTCCCTTCAACTGCCAAGGATTACCTTAACCATCTTCATTCACCGCAACATCACAAGTAAATATTAAACAAAATCATCACAAGTAAATATTAAAAATCAAATATATCCATTTATGCCGGAAGCATTTTATAGTAAGCTTATATTCTTCTGGCTCTCAAACCGTATAGAACCGGTCCAATTCCTTAAATGAATGTTTTATTTGATTTAATAAAATTTATTTTACTGCTTATACATCACAGTTTTTGTAAATTTCTGTCAATATTACTTACCTTTTATTTCTAATAGTTAGATGTTAAGTGCATACAATATATAATTATCTAATTTCATTATCTGGATCAGATAAGTTATTTTTTATAGCATTGTTTTTGTTGAAAATCAGAATGGTTGCATGTAGAGGTGGTTATGAGTTGAGAAATGATATCTTACTTACTTAAATGATGTCACGGTATTTAACTGATAACTCTTGTTGAAAACTGCATAATTATAATTGCATGTTAATTTTAATTAAAAATAACCAATAAAAAATATTGTTGACAATAATCCCACTGGGGATCAAAAAAAAGTAAACCAAAACAATGTGCTTTAATTATTTTAATTTAAAATTAAATTGAGCTTAAAATTATACTCAATTTCTGTTACTATATTTGTTGTATGAATTACACAATCCACAGCTCCTCTTTTTGCACATGGGTCTTGACTTGTAAATGTTGCATCTTTTATTTAGGAATCTGTCTGCATTTTTCTTCATTGTCTTCCTTTATGGACCCCTAATACTGTCTATTTTTTGAATAACGAAGTATAATGTTCAAGGGCTGCTGCGGTGCACATGGAGGCTCCCTGGCACAGCTCTACCAACCAGTACGAGGGCATGCCCAGCTATCCCGGTGCTCCTTCCAAGCGGACTCCCATAAAAGGTTTCTTCAAATTTAATGGCTTACATCATATTTTCTTAGGGTTGATATTTATATTTAATTTTTACAACCGGTGAATCGTTTCAGGAATTCAATTCTTCGTCCCCTCGACGGCCTGGTACTGCAAGTTATGTGACCAGTGGATCGGAGACTTGCACTGCGCTTCCTCTCATCTCAAGTCGCTGAGTCATTCAGAAAATTATTCGGTTTGTGTATTTTTATATTTTTAACGATTTTTAGAAAGCTTCACTATAAGTTGACATTATTTTTTATAAATCATAACATAATTAAAATATATTTTATCTATACAGTAAAAAAGTATATTCATTTTTCTGTTTGGTCACTCAAAAAGTTCAATCAAACGGTGAAAAGTAAGAAACATACGTGCATATGTAGGGCATTCAAGCCGGGTTGAACCGGAACCGAATACTTGCTTCTTTTTCTGAAAAATACCCGAGAACTTTGTAATAAAATTGGCCAGGTATTTGGATGCCTTAAATGCACATGTCTTTTTGGCAGCGGTTCCTTGGTCAACCTGTTAAATAAATACTTCCATTTTAAACATACAACATTTACTTTTGTAATTAAGTTTATGAACCTAATAATATCATGTGTTTTATGTCCACAGAAATTCATCGAGCTGAACCCTCACTGGGAAATGGATTGGATGTTTGATAGACAGAAAAACTTTGAAAAGAATCACAAGGCAGCTGCTGTCCCGGCTGCTGCAGAGGCTCAGTCGCAATACTCTCCACACACCATCTCCTTCCAGGCTGATGGCTTCCACACCAAGCGCAAGAAGCAGGAAGGGTCCCAGGTATAAATACTTCATCTCTTATTCAAACACATTAATGACTCCAAAAACAAGTTCAATGTACAAATTTGCAACAAGTTGTCCGCTTGCCCTGCCGGTAGTAGAGCATTCTGGTCTCTCGCTAACTCTGTTGGCAGCAACTTTTGCACTTCTTCTTTTCCACCACTGACTAATGCCGATGGCTCACTGGCTCTAGCCTCCAAAGAGAAGGCTGAACTTCTTGGTTCGCTGTTTGCTTCCAATTCCACACTCGACGATGGTGGGGCCAACCCCCCATCCATTCCTCACTGTGGCAAGCAGATGGGGGCTGTAAAATTCAGCCTCAAAGCCGTCACGTCGAGAACTTCTCCAATTAGCAACCAACAAAGCCAGTGGCCCAGATGGCATACCAGCGGTGGTATTAAAAACTTGCGCTCCTGAACTTAGTCCTGTGCTCACCAAACTTTTCAGATTGTCCTTTAGATGTGGTATTGTTCCCCTGGGATGGAAAAAAGCCCTTGTTCACCCAGTTCCAAAAAAAGGAGACCGAAGTGACCCCACAAACTATCGCCCAATAGCCATCACATCACTACTTTCCATAGTGATGGAACGTTTAATTAACAGCCAACTTCTAAACTACTTAGAGAAGAATGATCTTCTGTGCGATCGGCAATATGGCTTCCGCCCGTGGTCGATCGTCGCGGCGATCTCTTGGCATATGTCACACATGTTTGGGGAAATCCGTCGAATGCTATGGAGAAACGCAAGCTGTTGCCCTGGATATCTCCAAGGCGTTCGATAGAGTCTGGCATCGCGGTCTGGTGAATAAATTACCGTCTTATGGACTAACTCCCTCCCTGTGCTCCTGGATTGAAAACTTCTTGAGTGATCGAAGCATCATCACTGTCGTAGATGGCTTTTCTTCTTCCTGCCATAAAATCAACTCAGGAGTTCCACAGGGCTCTGTGCTGTCGCCCACTCTTTTCCTTCTGCATGTGAATGATTTGCTTCAATGCGCCAAACATTCACTGTTATGCCGACGACAGCACTGTCCATGAGAGTATAATCTTCCAAAAACCTCCGAAACATTCGGAACTATCTGCTGCTAGGGAATCTCTGGTGAAGAAGATGAACATGTCTCTTGAAAGGGTTTCACGATGGGGCGACTTCAACCTCGTCAGTTTCAACATTTCAAAAACCCAATCATGTACTTTCTCCACCAAGAAGACTGCTATGGATCCTATATCTTTCAACGGTTGTTCTCTTCCAAAAGCAAGCTCCATCAACATGCTTGGATTATCAATATCGAATAATGTCAAATATTATGAGTCAATTAAGTGTAAAGCCGGTCTCGCTTCCAAAAAACTAGGTGTATTATATAGATCACGTCGGTATTTCAACGATAAACAACTTCTTCTTCTATATAAAGGACAAATCCGACCTATCCTTGAATACGGCAGTCACCTTTGGATTGGAGCCCCAAAATACCTTCTAAACTTAATTGACTCAGTTCAAAGAAGAGCAATTCGTTTGATAAACAATGACACCCTTACGTCTAATCTACAATCAATGGAACACAGACGTAAGATTGGTTCTCTTAGTCTTTTCTACCGTTATTACCACGGACGCTGCTCTTCGGAACTTAAAGAACTAATTCCTCCTGCACCCACTTACAGCCGACAAACTCGTCTTACACTTGCCGAACATCCATACACGGTTAATATATGTCGACCAAGAACTGGCAGCTTCCAAAGTTCCTTCCTTAATGCCACCGGTAAGCTATGGAATGCTCTTCCAGCGTCTGTGTTTCCTCCTTCCTACAATCTGGATCTCTTCAAGAAACAGATAAATATACACTTGCAATCTCCCCAACCCACACACAAACACGAACACAACAGACGTTTCCCGCATGCAGCGTCCAGCCTCCCTGGCTGAGCGTCATAGAGTGCACTAGTCTTGACCGGTTGTGCTCTCCTGCATGCGTTTACATAAAAAAAAAAAAAAACACGTGTAGGAGAACGCCAACCGTGGAGTTTGGCCTCTTCAATAGACTATATTATGCATTATAAATAATATGTCAGCCCACTGAATTTTTGGTGTTGCTATAAGTGAAACAAATTTGCAAGTGTACATTTATTTGCTTAGAATCATAATATTTTGGAATGTTAATGCCTCAGCATTATTTTTATCTTTTAATTAAATCACTTGATTACGATTAATATAATATATGAATACTAAACTTTCACCCTCAATTTTATTGAAAAAAATAACAAAAAGTCATTTTTCTTCAATGATGTTCACAAATATAATAATGTTAACATTATCAACTGACAATACTTGGTAAAACTGCATAATTAAAATTTTATATTAATTTTAATTAAAAAAATTAACATATTAAAAATATTTAGTTTTGGTATCATATTTATTTTTAAGTGATTACAAGATGTTGCCAGATAGTGGGAAAAAATAATTTGACGTCGCTGACACGAAGAAGAAGAAGAGTGATTACATGTTTTAGACTCCCCGGAAATGTGAAATCACAAATTAATATTTTAAATTTGTTATTTCTTTTTTATTATTACATAAATATTATGTAAATTGTACCAAAATATAAATTACATGTAGACAGAGTCCTGTCAGTAATCTTACATATTGAGCTTATCTTTAGTAATTTGTGGTAACACGGTCTTCTCACCGCCTTCAGTTGTGTTTTCTATGCTTGTGTTGCATCTTATAGAAATAAAAAACTTTTTTTTTTCATGGTCAGGGAGAAGAGAATACTATTCCATTGAACATTGGTGGAAACAAAGAAAAGAAAAAAAAGGAAAAGAAGAAGAACAAAAAGAAGAGGAAGTCTTCTAGTGACTCTAGCGGAAGCTCATCTTCGAGTGACAGCAATGCTGGTGACAATAAGAAGTCCAAAAAAGGTAATATTTTATTACTAAATGCTTACAACACTTATTTTTATAATTTAATTTTTGATCAATTATAATTCTTAGGGTTGATTTTGTCTCATTTGAGATTAGTGGTTTCCAACCTTTGCTCCGTGACCACTTTTCGGAAGATAATTCACTCCATAGATATTTAATGTCAAAAATGTACATAAATATATAAACAACATATATGTAATAATCATAATAGTAATATTTCCCTTTTAGCATCTGTAAATTCGATGAGAAAAAACTGAAATAACAACATCACCCCTTGGATATATTAAATTCACCTGTAAGGTGTAGTTTAAATATTTTGAAATTTTTATTAATTGCAATAATAAGTATTCTTATCTTCTTTATGCAATATATGTATTTCAGGTAATGATCAAGGCAACTGGAAAACGAAAAGTTCGGAACCGGCGTTGGATGATCGTGTGTTGGCTCAGTGGATGTCACTTCAAGATGACACTCTTTCCGAGCACGACCGCAAGATACTGGAGAACCTTAAAAACCGGTAAACTATCACCTTCTAATTACATAAATTCCTTCATCTTTCTTTATGAAACTGTTTTATTGTTAGTATTAATATATTTTAACCTTCTGTGCAATGCAAGAACCTTTTTGGTGATTCATTAATTGATTTTTAAACTATAAATATAGATTGTAATAAATTATTTAGATTGCATATAAATATCTTACTTACCTATTGTTTTTAATTCAAATACAAAAGATTCCGTAATATATTCATTTATTTTTTAGTATTTCAACACTAGAATTTATCTGTAAAACAAGCATTTTTTTTTAAATTGCGGGATTCCTTAAAAGCGGCTCGGTTTGTCCAGACCGGTTTACATAGTTTGTGTGGATATTTTATGTTCAGAGTGAAGAGTCGCGCTGGTGAGAGGACGGAGCAGCGTGTGGACGGAAGAGTTGTCTCCAGGGAACGAGAAGCTAGAGAGCTGATCTCCTTACGGAACGATCGGGCTAAGATGGAAGCTGCTAAAAAGTAAGGTTTCTTCCTTTCATAACAGAAAATAACTTCATACAGTGCATATGGCTCAAGTCTTTTAAAAAAAATATATATTTAATGGTGTTTTTTTTATTTTTTAGAGAGGAAGACCGAAAAAATAAGGATCATCGTGGTCACAATGAGTGGGAGCGAAGGAAAGAAAAAAAGTAAATATTTTAATTTAATTTTCTTTGAGTTTTATGAATAGCACTAGTTTTGAGTTTTATGTTGATTTCTTTGAAATATATTTTGATTTCGTATATTTACATAATTCCAAATTGTGAAAAGTATTATTTTGTGTATGGTTCATAATATAATAATATTGTTTTTTATAAATTAATGGAATCTGAAATTTATTTGTTACCATTTAAACTGATTATATGATATTAAAGTGATAGTAAATACATGCAGCCATCACGAATAATTAATTTTTTATACTTTCAATTTTATATGTAAAATAAAATATTTTTTTGTAATTTTTTCTAGCCACCGAAGTCATGAAGACAGGCAGTCTAGTTCATTCCAAAAATCTAATCCGACCGATCCCGGTGACTTCAAGCCTTATCCCAGTAGTCGGAGAGACAGCGATCAGAATGAGACGAGATTTGACAAGCAACTTGCTGAGAAAGGGAGAAAACAAGCTTCCAACAATTCAAATAATGACCCCAAAAAAATGCCCTTCATAGGTAACTTATTATTAGTGTTTTAAATTGTTCACGCTTTTTTTATATACTTACTAGCCAAGTAATTGATGCATTTTATAAGGATTTAGCTAATTTCAAATAACTTTTGTTTTTTTTCAGGTAAAATGCCGCTATTTAAATCATTAACAAACAAGACACCTTCAAAGCCGGAGCCCGCATCTCCGAAGCTTTCCGATCAAAAGGAATGTATCGAAGCAGCCAGAAAGAGGCGCGATGAGATCAATGCTCAGATACAGAAGTCAGTGGAGGAGTTCAAGGAGAAGTTTAAGACATCCATGGCTAATCCTGAAGGAAGGGCAGAACTGCCCGAGCCCGGCCTGGCGCTGCCCACGGCCCTCGGAGGCTCTCAGCCCACCATCGTCGTTGACAGTCCCGTGGCGCCCCCGCCCGTCGTGACTAAGCCTGTATCATTCCCACAAACCATTCACAGGTAGTTTTGATACTTTTGTTTATTACAATATTTCCTTCTCTAGGTTTACCCTGTTCACTATAATGTTGTTCTGCAATTGTTTGTGACTTTACTTAAAATATTGCCACCGGGAAAGCAAAATCTGGGACCATGAGACGCTTATTAATGTTTCTAATGATTCTAATTAATATTATGTTAATTATCAAGGTATTTAATATACCTTTAATAATTTTTGAAGGGTTTTTTTTTTTTAATAATATAATGTATAGCTGGCTGGCATTTGATAAATGTTTGGGAAGGGTAATTTAATTATGCGTTAAAAAAGCATCTCTTCTTCTGCTTTCTCTAGGACTGTATCCTATTATTACCGTTGCAAAAATTGACATAAAATACCTTTTTTATTTAATTAGTCATTAACTCATTACATACATCACAGTACTATTTAACAGTGGGATACAAGAACAAAGAAGGATAATAGTATTTTATCATTAATGCATGTTGAGTAAACTTGTTTTTCATTTATTATTCTTTTAAATATTGATAATAATACCATATATTTTCGCACATGGTTGGGTTATCTTTTTATAAAAAAGTGATAAAACGTAATTAGTTTTTAATAGTTACAATTATTATCTTATAATTTTTTAATATTCCTCTGTATTAATGATTTTGAATTATTCTTCTAATGTGTCAATAAACACAATGATAACATTAATTTAGTTTGATACAATATCCATTTCAGTTTGTATCATGCTGTAGTGATAATGAATGTGGTGTTTTTTTTTTCAAATGCATTTAATCAATAATATTTGCTTTTCAGAATTCAAAAAGCCCCAACAACATTTACTGCGAGTCCGAGTCCCCCAACTGTTCAACCGGTCGCCGTCGCTCCTACAGTCAAAGCTAAAGTTGTAGCCAAACCTCCAGTCGCCGTGAAGAATGACGCCTTACATAAGGATTTTCAGGACGCACTAGACATTATATTTCCTTCAGATAACCCCTTAAAGAAGGAAGACGACACAAAGATTAATCCTCCCGAGATAACGGATCCAGTTTTACAAGGCGTCGTCGATCCAAATATTCACATGTTGTCTCATATTCCACCGCCGAATATGAATTCTGGATATCAGAGTATGCCTCCTATGATGCCACCGGTTATTCCGCCCATGCCACCTCAGGGCATGGGCGGTTACTGAATGACCCCCATGGGCCCTCCACCCATGGGAATGATGGGCGGTCCCATGGGTCCCCCCAGTTCGATGGGTATGATGATGGGCTACGATTATACGGGAGGAATGTACAACCAGGCGGGTCTGTATGACATGCAAGGACAGCAGATGCAGTCCGGAATGCCTGTTGCTAAGCCACCGACTCCCAAGATGACTCTGAATACTCAGGAAATGGAGGATTTGGCGATGCTGGGAATTGACGCAGAAGATGTTGGAGCCGGTGGATTCTAAATTATATGAGCGGAATTATTAATATGGGAGATTTATCAATTTATTTAATTTTTGTATGCGAATGCACATAAAAAGTAAATGTAATTAGTATTTCCAATTTATTTGAATGTTTTAAGAATACATAAATTTGTAAAATACATTTTGTGTTATTAATGTAAACCACTTTTATTGTATATTGAGATAAGAAATCATTCTATTATTTGTCATTCACGTTTTTATCATATTATGTAGTGTTAAGAAAGCTAAAACATTTTTTAACTGAGCCGATTTATAAAAATTATGTTTTTTATTGACATTTAGTTTATTCAATAATTAATAAATCAATTGCGGGGCTCCCTTTAAATAAATATGAATTATTGTAACATTTTCTAATAATTTTAATTCTCAATAACAACATGTATTGAATAAAATAATATAATATTTTTGGTATTGTACATTAATTTGAAACTCCATCTTAGAACACTGCTTTATTATCAGTAAAATATAAAGTTAAAATAATGATGTTATTTTTTATTTACTACAGTGAAACCTCTCAAAAGAAGCAAAACACATTGTAAAAAGATGGCTTCTTGAATAAGGGACATTTGGCTTGTGACCCAATGAAGGACAGCAGCTTTTCACATTATTCATTTGTGTGCTGGATCTCTGCTGTTTAGCACTCGTTCTGCAAGCATTTTAGTGTTACTTGTGATCACATATTTTTGGCACGGGAAACTGATGTGTAATACATTGAGAAACATCACACCAATAAGTCGATACCCATGCGCACTACAAATGTATTCAATAATAATTCTGTATCATGTTTTGACTACATTTTAGAGCGGTGGCATGAAAATGGCTCTAGACAGATATGTCATAAATTCAGAAATAATAATCAAAATAATTATATTTTTCTTGTCTTCAAATCAAATTCGGATTCCCTATTAATTTATTTGCGCTTGTGTTTCAATACAATGTTTCAATGTCTCTTGAAAGGGTTTCAAGATGGGGCGACCTCAACCTCGTCAGTTTCAACATTTCCAAAACCCAATCATGTACCTTCTTCACCAAAAAGACTGCTATGGATCCTGTATCTTTCAACGGTTGTTCTCTTCCGAAAGCAAGCTCCATCAACATGCTTGGATTATCATTATCGAATAATGTCAAATATTACGAGTCAATTAAGTGTAAAGCCGGTCTCGCTTCCAAAAAACTAGGTGTATTATATAGATCACGTCGGTATTTCAACGATAAACAACTTCTTCTTCTATATAAAGGACAAATCCGACCTATCCTTGAATACGGCAGTCACCTTTGGATTGGAGCCCCAAAATACCTTCTAAACTTAATTGAGTCAGTTCAAAGAAGAGCAATTCGTTTGATAAACAATGACACCCTTACGTCTAATCTACAATCAATGGAACACAGACGTAAGATTGGTTCTCTTAGTCTTTTCTACCGTTATTACCACGGTCGCTGCTCTTCTCCTGCACCCACTCACAGCCGACAAACTCGTCTTACACTTGCCGAACATCCATACACGGTTAATATATGTCGACCAAGAACTGGCAGCTTCCAAAGTTCCTTCCTTAATGCCACCGGTAAGCTATGAAATGCTCTTCCAGCGTCTGTGTTTCCTCCTTCCTACAATCTGGATCTCTTCAAGAAACAGATAAATATACACTTGCAATCTCCCCAACCCACACACAAATACGAACACAACACATGTTTCCCGCATGCAGCATCCAGCCTCCCTGGCTGAGCGTCATAGAGTGCACTGGTCTCGACCGAGTGTGCTCTCCTGCATGCGTTTACATAAAAAAAAAATACGGCTTACTTAACAATTCATATATTAAGTACTCTTCTTTCAACGAACGCTAAAAATAAAAAAATTAGCACAACCTATTATCATAATTTTACACATTATGTATAAGTCATATTCTGGAATGAATTATGCTCATTCTGAGAGGTTTCACTGTATATAAGATGTATTAGATACCAGCCCTTTAATCCCTTTTTGCCACTCTTTCAGCCAGATTTAATCGTTTAAGGTTTTTGTACCACATGATAGTGTCAACACAAGAGGTTCTTTAACTTGACTAATAAAGTTAAGGTTATAAACTGAAAATTATATCTGAGATATAATAAAAATTACTCCAGAAGGAGGGAGTTATTTTATAAATTAAATAAAACTAAAATACATTTAATTTTACAGTTAGTAAATATTATTAAAAAATATAATATAACTTAACTAGTTATTTTATTTTACATCTATGATCCTGCCCCACGTATCAGACTATTTTCCCCTTCCATCTCTTATGATGTGCAACAAACAGGCCATCGATGTTGCCAAATATCGGACTAAATTATTTGACAGCCAGCATAAAGAAGAAATTAACTACTTATTAAAGAATTACACGTACACATTATTAAAAGTATAATCCTAGTACTACGGTTAAAGAAATAAAGGTCAAATCATATTTATTACATAAAGAAAATATGAATATAGTGTGAGATTTGCTTCTACATAAAATTAAATAAATTAAAAATAAATTGTTTTACACACTTGACATATAAAGTAGTTTTTTTAATGACTTTTCGAACTTAAATTGCCATGTTTTATTTCCTTGTACTTAATTAAACTTTGTCCCTTAATTATCCGAATAGATTCTCCTCAACAAAAAAATATGATAAGAAATCAAATATTAATGTTTTAATAAATACACTTGTTCCATTTATTCATAGATATAATTGAATGGAAAAATAAATTATTGTTTTATCTAGAAAAGCAGACGTCATTATTTTATTATTCGTTTAAAAATATATACATAATTATGTATCATATTTTCATGACAACAAGTCTCTTGTACACAATCACGTAAATAATAATCAAATCTACCTACATGCAGAAAATTGCTTGGACTCCGTTTCAGTAGAAAACAACATTTTTGGTTCATTTTTAATTTATGTAGATCTAGACATCAAGGTGTATAATATTATAAATAAAAATTATACGAACCATTACAATAATGTAATTACTTCAATTATTTTTTAATAACAC
This sequence comes from Glossosoma conforme, assembly GCA_022606575.1. Taxonomy (NCBI): domain Eukaryota; kingdom Metazoa; phylum Arthropoda; class Insecta; order Trichoptera; family Glossosomatidae; genus Glossosoma; species Glossosoma conforme. The sequence continues at coordinate 1,647,730 of JAGTXR010000030.1, forward strand.
CACTATACATTGTTTTATTCCTTGTATAAACTATTAAAATAATAAATTTATACTAATTTATATTCACTACAATATTATAATATAATTTTATGAGTATCAATTATTTAGTTCTTTTGTTGATTAAAACACATTTATTTTTTATATTTTTTCTCTAAAATAGTCATTTTATATGATTAATCACAACCTTTTTATGGTTTGGAGGAATGTAAAAACATGTAAACTTTATATGACTCTGATTTACTCGGCGATTATACAAGGAAATCGAAAAAACTTATCACTGAAACTGTAAAGGTAGCAAGTTATTTACTCCTAGTATGAGATTAGTCACGGGAATCCTGTGAATTTTAACTGCTCCGATTGTTGTGTGAACTCCTCTTATCACGCTGACCTAGAACATATAAAAAACACAAAAACAGTAGCGACACGTACATGTTATTTATTTAACGTATTTTTAAATTTGATATCAATTATTTTAATCATGATTGGGTATAATTTTAATGTTATTGTTTTATTTAAATTTAAAAAAGCTAATACATTCATAAAAAAACATCTTGTAATCGTATTTTATTATACTAAAAAAAATTTAGCAATTTCCCTGACTATTAAAATAAATTATATTTTCATGAATTCTGGCATACATAAAAGTTAAAATACTTAAAATCACTGCAAGATACAGGCTGGTTATATGAGGCAAGTATGTGAAATAATATATATTTTAAATAAATATCAATTATTTACGGATCGTGCTATATTTTCATGACTATAACCATCTTGATAATAACTGATTATTTATTAATCTTACAGATATGAGAATATAATTAATGAAATAAAAATAAAGAATCTTAAACTATTTTAATCAATATAAGGCATAAAATATTACTTAAAAAACATACTATTTTCCTGAAGAAAACAGTTATCAGAGATAAAAAATCGTATAAAATAATAAAACATTTCTTAACTTTAGTTTTGAGATGTTTCTTGAATTTAATTTCAATTCAAAGATTTAAAAAAAAACTTCTGAAAGTTTTTGATGGTTGTTTTTATTAACCTACACTAACTATTAGGTATCTTTGTTAACCGATTGTGAATGTACTTTATGTTACTAAAGTTAATTTTGAAAAAGGCTAACTACAAGGACATGCAATTAAGTTGCCATGTGCTTAGGCTAATACTTTGAAGGTTAATTGAATGCTTAACATAGCAATGGATTATACATAAAATACTTCTTGCATACTCATTATCTAACTGTAACATACAGTGGCCACTTCAACTTTTTGTCAGCTGCCACAATCCTTGCCTCTTCCCAAGTTAATTACTATACCCCAAGCTTTGACGAGTACAAACTATTCATAGTTACAATGATCTCCAGGACGAGAGAAAAATGGCTTGAAGACTTAGACAGAAACCATTGAATTCATTTGAAAATGAATATTAATTTTTATGTGCTGCTTTTTGGTTTATTTCTTTAACAAATTGATGGTAAAAATATGTTTCCCTTGATGAAATTTTCTCACTAAATTGAAAATATTGTTTGATTTTTTTTTTAAATTAATTACATTAATAAAATAAACTTATATTTAAATGAGTACAGTAAGGTACTTCAATAAACTTGTGTAAAGACAACTCATTTTATTAAATACATTAATATATATAAATATAACTTATTAAAATCTTTTTGGTCCTCCACTGAAAAGTAATTATGATATCTGAATGATTTTGTAAATTATGTTTTTTTTATTGTTTATCACAGTCGTAGTTGCAAATAATACTTATGACTAAATGATGCAATATAAATATTTTGATGGTATTTAAGCCTAAGCTTCCCAAGAAAGCCATCAGTCTCCCTTGTACTTTCAAACATAACATTTCTTTGACGAGAAGCTTTTTTTAACGTTTTGAATATATATTATCGATTTGAGAACATAGCTATGGCTGATACAGTATTCCATAGCAGATCTCAAGGCATCTCAGCTGAAGGAGTAAAGGACCAGTATGCCGATGGTAAAGCCGCCCAAGTCTGGGAGATTTTTATCGGCGATACAAAATCCAGGACACAAAACTATAAGAATTTTTTAGTGGGATTATTAAGGGAGAGAAAATGCCATAGGATCCTAGATATTGCATGTGGCACTGGGTAAGCATTTTATTTTAATAATAAAGAAAATACCCTCTGAATTAATAGCCATATCGCTTATTGTTTTATTTTATTTATAGGGTCGATTCCATGATGTTACTGGATGAAGGCTTTGATGTAACTTCAGTTGATGCTTCAGACAAAATGTTAAAATACGCACTTAAATCAAGATGGAGTCGGCGAAAAGACAATAAATATGATCAATGGAGTGAGTATACTTATTTTAATGTTTATATTTTATTTTATTATTTTACAATAATCGTCGGCATTATGGAAATTCAATAATATTTGTTTACTTAATATAATTAAGTTATTCATCAGTAATACATAAATGGGCAGTTTATAAATTTATGATGAGTCAGCATTTTTTAAATTTGAGACACTTTGGACTCTATTAAAGTACCGCGTATTCTATTTTGTCTAACAACCAATTAACATGTATACCTAAAATATTTTAAAATAAATATTCTGTTTTCAAAATGAAAAAAAAAAATCCCGCTCCCGCCGATATTTTTTCTGAATGATTTGACTCGCTTAAGGATTTTTATGTATAGTATATGTATATTTAATTGCTTATAATATTGTAATATAGTCAATGATCTATAAAAGTAGATTAGAATATTGAAATAATAAAATAATATTCTAATAAATAATTTAAAATATCCATATGATAATGTCACCTTGAGACAATATCAAGAATCATCAGTAACACAGGTAAATAACTAATTGCAATGTGCGCGACGTACTTACAAGAAGTTATTCTCACCCATTCGATCTATAGTTTCGGTTCGAGACCCGAGTGGTACTTACTAAAATAAATAGACTGTCGGAAATAATAATATTCAGCTTGTGAATAAATGCATTCTGATTGAATAATAAGAAAATAAAAATATACATACTTTGAATATATACTATAGCAACATCTATCATACGATGATAACTTATATAGAAGATCAGAGACGAGTCATCTCAGGTGGAAGAAATTGGCCGGTGGCCGAGCGGTATAATTACCTGGGCAAAAATGGTTGGTTCCAAAGGTCCACGGTTCGCATCCCGCTCCCGCCGATATTTTTTCTGAATGATTTGACTCGTTTAAGGATTTTAATGTATAGTATATGTATATTTAATTGCTTAAAAAAATAATTGCTCCCGCATGCAAATACTAAAAGTTGTCACGTAAATTAAAAGTTGACTAAGAAAAACTGAGTATACATTTATTTATGCCACGATAAGCTTTAATTTGCCTGACATTTTAAATATTTATTTATTATATTAATATTTATTTGTTATATATTTCAGTTATCGAAGAGGCAAACTGGTTGACACTGCACGACGATGTGAAGAGCTTCCTTGGGGGTGGATTTGATGCTGTGATTTGTCTAGGAAATTCCTTTGCCCATCTGTTGGACTCGTACGGCGACCAAAGAGAGCAGAAGAAGGCGTTGCAAAACTTCCAGATGTGCGTAAAACCAGGAGGACTGTTGTTGATCGACCACAGAAATTATGACTTCATTACTAGCACTGGATCTACACCTAGCAAATGCATTTACTATAATGTGAGTCTTTGTAATCATTTTCATAGTATGTTTTATTATTTTTATCTTTACCCTATATTGATTTATGATGCTATTTGTAAAAAAAGATACATAATTAATATGTTTCTATTATTTGTATATATTTGTATAAACTTTGCTATAAGATATTTACATAGTTGAAAAGTCTAATTCATCATATTAACAATAATAGAAAAAGTTAAATCATAGAACTTAAAAAAATATATATTTTTATTTATAAATTAATTGATAATGGAATAAAAACTACACATAACATAAAATCAAACAAAACAATTATTCTTCATACAATTTTATAGTTATTTATCTCTAGATTTAATAATTAACCACAAACTGGAAAACTTCTAGCTTTGGAAACATTATTAATGGAAATTAAAATGAAACAGTCCATAAATTAAAAAAAAAAATGTCTATTATATAGAAATATTATTCCATGTGAAGTTCATTGCTAATACTAAAATTGTGATAATAAATGTTATTTTAAATAATTTCAGAGTGAACACACAACTGACATTAAGACATCGGTCCTGATGGTGAGTGGCGTATCTCGGCTGGTCACCCTGGATTATGCGATAGACACCAAAAATACCAATCAGGAAGGAGGATCTATCAGGTGAGAAACTAGTCGTACTGTTATTATTAAATATATGATTATTAAATATCATCCTAGTGGTATGTGATGTTTATAGGTACAACATTTATTTAAAATGTCTCAACGTCTTATATTTGTTTTAATTTCAGTGAGTTCAGACTGTCATACTACCCTCACAAGTTGGAGAACTTCAAGGAGATGTTGGTAGAAACGTTTGGAGCCAAAGCAAAATCCACCATTTATGGAGACTTCAAGAATCTGAATGAAATTGAAGATCCCGCCTTTTACATCCATGTTGTCGAAAAACCTCAATGATTAATTATACAATGTCCACTATATTTATGTATTAGAATATTATTCGGTAAATTAAACTATTTTTAAAAATAAAAAACATGATTTTTTGTTCAATTATAAGCCAAATAGGAAACAGTATTTTTTTATTTGAACATAATTCATAGAAGCATTGAGCTTCCTTTTCTAAGCAATGAATTTCTAAAGAAAAATGTTTTATATAAACCAATGATCACCAAATTACATACCAAACGTTTTTGTTGGAATCCTGTAAGATAATTTCTTATTACATATGAATAATATAAATAAAAATAATAATAAACTAGTAGGGTTCCAATTTAGTCTAAAAGTTATGCAGAGAATGCAGCAGGGTAAACTTTTTTAAGCAATTAATAATATTTTGTTAATAATTTTTTTTTAGATGGTATTGGTTTCTTAGATTTATATGATGTATGACATCTGTAAATATTTTACTACTTAGAATGCACAAGTTTGAATCTTATTTCATTATTTTTATTCCATTCATTTACCTTTACCTGTTTTATATATTTTTTTATATGCTCAAATTTAATCACTCACACGTATATATAAAGGGTCCGCCAAATAACTTTTTTTTTTTGAAAATGGGGCGCAAAACATCGAGTGTAGCTTCGGCTGTGTGGCACGTAGCGCCGTCCCGTTGAAGCCAAATGTTGCCAATATCTACATGTAAGGACATCCAAAACCAACTACGGATTCTATTCTCCTATGTTAAGAATGTGTAGACTGGTGAACTCCTCTAGTGACTTGGACTTCCAGCATTTCGCAGATCCCTCTACTAATGTGCTAGATCTGTTTTTTTTACTCATGTTCATGTTTTGTCTAAATGTATTGTCTTAGCTATTATATTGTTCTGTTTTACCATTTCATTTATTGTATTTTCTATGTTAAAACCGCATGTATTGGCCTAGGCCGTTAATAAAATAAAATAAAATAAATATCCTCCTCTTCAATTTTTGTGAACAAAAATGGCCCGATAACGATCGCCATTGACTGTAACGGCCACTCCTTGCTCATTTTCAAAGAAAAATGGCCTGATTTTCAAAGTAATGTCGCAATATTTCCCAGCGTTGTTCAAGCGTATACACAACCATATTAGTTCAGCGGAAGGATAGAACTAATTATCTGTCAAATCAGACATGAGCTAAGTGTTACCATTCACGAAATAAGCACTACTTGAAAAAAAAAACGTTAGATGGCGGCAATAGCATGATTTTCAAAGTAATGTCGCAATATTTCCCAGCGTTGTTCAAGCGTATACACAACCATATTCGTTCAGCGGAAGGATAAAACTAATTATCTTTCAAATCAGACATGAGCTAAGTGTTACCATTCACGAAATAAACACTAGTTGAAAAAAAAAAACGTTAGATGGCGGACCCTTTATATATGACAATGTTTTTATTAAAATATTATTGTGTAAATAAAAAAATATTTCAAGCCCCTATTTACTTCATTGTAACTTTAGAATTGTTAGAGAACAGGAAGAAAACATTGATGGGTGATTCTGGCCTATGGTTAGATCATAAAGTCACTTTTTTTAACACATAGGAAGAGTACCAGCAGAGGGCATTTGTCCTTCATGAACTCTATGATGCTCAACCGTGTCGGCTCAAATACGCTGCGTTTGGGATATATGTGTCACTATTGGAGTCTGGATATAAATAATCAATGGAAAATTAAAGCATTGAACTGATTTTATTATTAATCAGATGAAGATTAATGAAATTTCAAAAGGTAACTTGCAGTAAATAGGATGTATGGATGAAAGCAAGAATACATTGATTGGATATATAGAAAATTTATTTATTTTACCATATGTATTTTATAATGTAAATAACTTATTTAAATAAACAAAAGGAAATACAACAGAAGACATTAACTAGACTGAGCAGCGATGGGTTTATGATCCGACAATGATGTTGTTGATGGGAATGTGGATCAGCTTGACGAAGAAACCAATAAAGCCCATGATGCAGAATCCAATAGCAGTGGCAATAGCGATCTTCTGGAATTCTGAAAATAAAAAAATACAATTAATACATAGCACGATGGAGATGCACAATGAAACAATATAGTAGATTATTAACACAAATAATTATGTGTATTTTATACCAAATCAATAACATTTTTAATACAAATTAAATAAACTTATTAAAAAAAAAAAAAAAAATAGATTAGTGCTTATTCAGACTTTTTTGGTGAGGAGCAGTATAAATTTTTCAGTGTTTACTGCAGACAGGCTTCATTATGTAAATAGGAAGTTATGTAAAAAGTGAAGGAAGGAGCTAGAGGCCAGACTATGTTGAACGTGGACCAGAACTGGTTGTCAAACCAGAATTAGAGTAATACTGAATTAGATTTTATACGTACATGATTTTAATTTAGATTTTTATTGTATATTATGGTAGCTGAACTTGTAATATTATAATCCACTCTTCAATTCACATTAAATTATGAGATTATGATGGAGTGAAACAATAATTATATTCTTTAACTCTGAACATGGCTGAAACAAATATTCATCTGACAAGTTTGTTTAGAGTCCTACCAACTTTATTGTAAATTATATACTTTATAAATACTTTACAAAGGAACATCAAATATATGGCCATTACCAAATTATGAATATTTTTTTTTAATATCTTCAATTTCTAAAATTATTTGAGTTCTACAATTAAAATAAACATCAAGCAACCTGTTAACATGAATATCGCAATTGTCTATTTGTGTCATGAAGTACTTGGGTGACATTTCTGGTTTAATATTCACTGTACACTCGATACGTTGCTCATCTCAGAACCTTATGTTGGGCAACAGACAAGCCATCGCCAATGTTGTCAATTATCGGTTCTATAATCTTCTTCTTTTTCCAGGCCCTATCTCATTTACTTGGGGTCGGCTCTCCTAATAACATTTTTCCAAGATGCTCGATCGAAGATAAGCTCGCTGTCAGCTCCAAAACGTTCCATGTCCTTCTTGACTGTCTTGAGCCATGTTGCAGGAGGCCACCCCGGTCCCAGCCTTCCCGCCTCCAGCTGCAGGGCTGCGTTCACAATGTGTGTGCTATCCCGCCTACACATATGTCTATACCAGCGCAGGCGGCTTTCTGTCGTTTTGTCCACAATGGGGGCTACCTTGAGGCTCCCTCTGATGTGCTCATTTTTTACTTTGTCAAGCATAGTCACCCTGGCGGCCCACCCTAACATCCTCATTTCTGCTACGTGCAGCTTCTGTTCCTTTATTTTTCTTATAGCCCAGCATTCCGATCCATAGAGCATAGCTGGCCTCACGGCTGTTCTGAACACCTTCCCTTTGACTTTTACTGGTACCTTGTTGTCACACAGTATTCCGGAAAGGGTACACCATTTCGGTCATCCGGTGTTTATTCTATGCTCTATATCGGCTTCAATCTTGCCGTATGTAGTAAGAACATAGCCGAGGTAAGTGAAGTGGTTTACCTGTTTTATGGGAAAACCTTCAAGGTGCATGCCTCCCTGCGTTGGTATCCCCGAGAAACTGCAGTTCATATATTCAGTTTTAGTTCTGCTTATTCTGAGCCCTATTTTCTCTAGAATTATTGGTTCTAATCTATTCAACATTATTGAAGAAGAAGAGTAATATTACATCCATTTATTTTCCAAATGCAGTATAGGAATTAACATTTTGAAACTTATTTATCGTCTGTATATTTTTTTTAGAGAATCTATAATATGTAATAGACAAAATGCAACAGCTCAACATTTGTAAGATACTGTTGAATATCAGTTAGTATTCTGCCACAGATAAAGATTCTCGGATTCACTATAACGTAACTAGTTGCATTGTTACATTTAAATTGTTTGGAATAAACTGACAAGACCACACAGAAGATATAAAGATAGAAAAAATATCTGGTTATACAAAATATAATAAAATAATTAGAGTCCATTTAGATGGAAAGTAAAGAAAAAAAGGTAACATTTAAAAAATAACCAGAAATAGTCCAGGTTTAATATGTATACTTATTGGTATGCAAGTAGCTTTTAGAAGAATTGTGTCAAGTAAACTATATTGAAAAAAGTACACTATTAGTAATGTATGCAAGTTAATATTAAAAATGGATATATTAGGTTTAATAAAATCAGGATATAATGCACCACAAATGTTCCCTTAATTATGCATCAGTTTACAAAGGCTGCAATATGTCCATTTCAATAAAAGTAATAAGGTAATTACCATAACTTTAAAAAATCATGAATGGAAAGTAATAACTTTATAATAAAACTAAAATATTAAGTTATGAATATAATATTTATAATGCGATATAATTATTATTGCTCTTCCAAAAACGAACATGCATATTTTCATTTCGGTTCATTTGTTTTTGAATATCGGAGAATTTATTTAAATCAATTATAATAAAATAAATTTAAAATATAAATGATACGTAGTAAGTAATAGTTTATTAGAATAATTAGTTTACAATTATTACCTTTTCTGTCGGGTTTCGTGCACCTCTTGACCAATCTGATGGAGTTCTTGGCGAACTGCCTTCCTGGCTCCATGAACTTCACGATCTGGTCCATTTTTGATTTCTGGGAATGTAAAAGATAAAGAGACTCAATTGGGATGTTCAACGGCTGTTGATGGTCTTCAAGGAGCTTCCACCGAGAGAGGAATGCCAGATACAGCTCTCGGTTGCCAGTTGGTTACCTGGTCACTTGCAGAGTGGAATTATAGCAGACACGCTCACAGCCACGTCCAAACATTCACTGTCACGTCAAACATAATGTTGGCAGCATGAAAAAATAAACACTTACAGTTATTTTGCAGGGCTCGAAAATAATTACCTATTTTTTAAATTATTAGGTATTTAGCATATTTATAACCTTAAATAATTATTTGGATTAAGTTTTATCATAATGAATTTTAGAATATCAATTTGTACACACATACAAATCTACATCAAACATCCTATTTTATGATATTCCTTTCATCAATTTAGAAGAAAAAGAAACGAAAGACGCTGGGGTTCAAACCACGAACTATGCTGCTTCGTTTTATTCTATACATAGCGCGATCAACCAAATCCAATTATTTTACCTATTTGATGAAGATTTGTATATGTGTATTAATTTATTTAAAATATTGTTATAAATCAATTATCAATTAAGTATTGGAAAATCAAAATATATTTTTAAAAAATAAAAATAATCTAAAAAATATCGGTCTGTGTCTGTCAATAAGCCGTTTTTGAACTTTGGAAACTTCAAATATATGAATATGTAGGCATAAAAATTAGGTAAACAAAAGCGGTTTTAGTACTTAAAACCTTAAGGTTGATAATGTTTTGGTGAAATTATTTCTCCGTTAGGTACTATACGCGTATCCCCCGGGTTCTCGTTATCCTGAAGGCCATCAGAAACTATTTAAGAAATGTACTCGACAGAGCTGCGGGAGGCAGAGCTGACATGGGATGAGGCGAGGACCAAGGCGGCTGACAGAGCTTTGTGGCGGTGGCTCGTGATGTCCATATGGTCCATTGAGAGAGCGAACATGAAGAAATAGGGACTTTATTAATTTAAGGAAGGTAGGTAGGTATATCAAATACGATAAGTATGATAAATGCACATGATAAGAATAAATGACAAAAAAAAAACATTTTTTTCCAATTTAAATAAATGTATACACGTATTATACTTACTTTCTAAAATTGATTACTTAATCAGCCGGTTAGTTAAATTCGTAATATTTTATTTCTTAATGTGTTATATGTACATACATAATAACAGATTTAAGTTCATTATTGTGATTTAATATACTTTATTAATTAAAATCAACAACATATAAAATAAAATTGATTCATTCTTCATTATTACATTACATACGTTACAAAATGACAGAACATATATTTAACCATACAAAATATTATGTCATCTTCTTCCTTTTTCCCGTTTGCGGACCATGTTGATCTTCAATGTACCAAAAGGTTAAGTAGTCTTCTTTATCAGGTAGTCCACATTCTTGCAGTGTATATTATTATTGATGTAAAAAGTAATTAAAAAATACATAATTTAATGCGAGCTCAATAATATTATCATCATGTGCATTGTATAGTGAATGGCCAATCCACAAAGTTGAACACAGGTATATCACAAAAAGTTAGGTACAAGACAGAATTAATATAAATGCATTTTGATTTGTAAACGTCTAATTTATTATGTATAGGTTTTTTCATAAATATAATTATGTACAACACATTTATAAGAAGAAAATAGCATCAAACCGCTTACAAGAGAGGGCGTTTATATTACAATGATTTTGTTTTTTATTCATTTCCCATGAAAATCAACACGAAACATAATCTTTCTAGAAAAATTAAACATACAGTTCTAGCATCAAAATATTATATTCACGTAATAATAATTTAATTGATTTTTAAATCCTATAGATACAAAACAACTTATTTATGGAGTTTTTGATATTGAATTAGTATTTTTTATGTAACAAAATTGAACAATATTATATTATTATAAGATGTTGTTTTTTTAATTATTAATGTGACATTTAAATCGCCATTTTAAACACTGATAATAAGTACCAAGAAATGATTTTGAACACAATACACAAAAGTAGAAACATTGACAACTTTATACATTATAATAAAACAATTTATTTTATCCGCTATAACTAATGTAGCTTAACTTATCATTTTTTCGGTACAATGTATTATTAGTAAATATAAAACGACTTATTTTAATTGAAATTACCTACATACATTATTTTTTATACAATTTATATATTTAATGTCCGTTGTAATTAATAAATAATTTATTTAAGATTGATTCAATGTTATTAATTACTACTTATATATATATTATATTTTTGTGACTTCTGAAAATTGCTCGGTAGCGCTTTATTTTTATGTCGTCTTAAATGTCTTTTCCAGTTTTTCATTACTACACACTTTTTAACGAGACATGATACTATGATGATACGATTTTGCAATATATGCAAACAGTGGAGTAAATATTAAATCGTTTTGTATATTTTAAATTGGTTGAAACAAAAATATATATTCAACAGTAGTCAAGTAGTTGCCAGGCTTTATTTAAAGAAGTGTTGACATTCATCGCGCAAGCGCATATGAGATTATTACAAATAATAACTTCAGACTACTAAAAGTAGATGGGTAGTTAACTATATATAAATGGTAAGCCTTTGGACTTCCAATCAGATGGTTCAATTCTGTTTTTCTTGTTATATCATATACATAGGCAAGCGGGTATTACATAAACCTTTACCCATAGCCTTTAAAATAAATGTTAAGTGTTATCTTTAGATATTGAAGGTAAAAAAATAATGGATGAATATTACATGAACGTTTTTTATTTATTTATTATTAATTCCCGTATATATTGGTGTTGTCAGCAAAAAAACGTCATTATAATCTGAAATACATTTTGAATTTGAAAGAACTTTTCTAGTAACCTTCTTCAGAAACATCGCATATTGCTTGCACGAATCAGTCCCTGTAAAATTGAATACTTGCCTCAAAGAGTGATTTACCAATTAAAAAATACTCGTTCATAAACTATATCGATTTTGTTAGATGATTTATCAAATATTTGTTAGGTAACATGAGGTTACTTTTAAGTAGTTCAAGTTTATGTATTTTTTTTCCAACAAAGTTAGTTTCTTGACGAAATAAACGAAAGTTTTATAAATGTTTACGGTTAGTTCCACTTCAAGACGAAGAGTCTTGTTGATGTTCAGTTATAATTGTTTTTAAAAAGTTCATGGGAGGTTGAAGTCATCATAGTAGTGATCCGCGCTACCGGCGTGCAGCAGCGATTATGTCTGGTACTGGAGCATTGGCGCCGCGAGGTTAGCGTGGTGGGAGCTGTTCATCCGCAGCGCGGAGAGACTCTTGTTGTACCACTCGTCCTCGGGGCTCATGCCTGGAACCACACAATTAAAGTTATCATCAGAAAACTCTTTATCTGTTCACATCCTTATCATTAAAAGAAAATACTTAATACTACGAATATGCTTGAGAAATGTAGCACTATCTCTGTGACGGTGACAATGTTTTTTCTTCCCTTCTTCTTTTGAAATAGGTCTAATATTAAATGTCAGTTTACGTACTTGAGTAGAAGAAGACAATTAAGTATTTAAAAAAAATCGAATCTCATTTGAATTAAAAGACGTTTGGCTTAATTGATTTAAAATTCACTATGACTAATTACGAAAATTATTATTTTAGGTTGTTAAAAAAATATGTTTTAAAATTTTTTCGATCCTTGGCAAAACATACAACTGGAATAATTTTAGACGTGTTGACCATAATGGAATTACCAATTCAAATAAGAACAGTTTCCAAATAATTGAATATACATCACAGTTTTTCTGACAAACAATTTGAAAAGACCAAAAAATAGTAAGTAATTTCTTAATTAGTTATTTTATATACAGGTTACCATTTTATGCAGTACAAAATGCAGTATTTTTAAAGGACTAAGAAAAAAATGTTTACTTATTGTAGGTAAGTGTTTCATGTATAAAGAAGATTTGATATAATATATTTGATTATAAAGATGTTTTTTCTACTGAAGACAATATACATTTTTGCATGAGATAAATGCCCAAAATCTTCAATTTTCAAATAGAAGTTGAAGATGGCGTTTCGAAAGTGCAGAAAATTAATCTTTATGTCTGAATTGTGGAATAGTGTTCTTGCCCTCTAAGTCTATCTAAGAATACGGGTATCTGGGGCGGGCTCCCGGGCCTCCGTGAGATGCAATCTTGCTTCAGGAAATGGGATATTTGCCAAGACGCCAGCACACGTCGGTGCGGCAAATGTAGTGGAAATTTTCTTATTACGGGGAAAACGGAGGGATGGCACTTCCTTGGAAAAGTGAAATCGCCCGGGGCGCGCAGGTCCCGGAAAATCTCGGGCAAAACCCCCGCAACACGTGTAGGTATATATAGCTAGTGGATTCTCGGGGGTTACATATAATATTTTATAGCCGTCCACGAATCTATTGGAACGATTTGAAATTTTGAACAAATCGATTCTACATTATGTACCTATTTCAAAACCTGTTTTGTCAAACGTTTCGATTATGTAGTAGATATGAACTATTTTCAGGAAATAATATAAATATATACTTGCGATTATGATGCTTGGGAGTAAATTCTCAAAAATAATAATCCTTACTAAAGTTTAATTCTCACTGTGAAAACCATGATTACAATTTAACTAACTATTAATAAAGTAAAATGAAGAACCAATTAGTAAGCAACTAATTATTGTATACTCGTATGTAACGTTTCACGTCATATCATTCATCAAGTCGGAAATAGTTGTATTTTTGGTAATTTTTGAAGTGAAACTTTTTTGAAAGCTATTATTAAGCAAATTTTTGTGGATATGACGAAAAGTGAAACGCATCTACTTCCTCCGTCGCAGACGTCATAGAAAATATACGCGTATGCGCTGCGTGTATTGTGTTATTACGTACCAGTAGACGCTTGCGTATTTTACTGTACATTAGCTGAACATGTTATAATATTTTCTATGTTTAACTTAAATTGCATGACAATTACAATAGAGAGAAAAATTAAGCAGAAAAACAGTGGAGAAGAAGATTTTCTACGATTAATTAATTATAAGTAGCCATACGTCGCTTAATTTTTAAAAGTTTAAATTATTTATTACGTAATGAGCCATGAAAAGGGCTTAGACGTAATTATGGCGTCTCAATATCAACTAACTCACCAAATTAAATTATTATTTAAATAAATCCGAAATTGTTAACTGTCTCATAAAACTTTAATTATTTTTAAGATGCGATTTTCCGGGTGTTTCCCTTTTATATATTAGACAGGTGCTACGGTGGACAGGATTCATTCCCAGGCTCTCAGCCTTCTGCCCCCGAGCGCCTTGCCCGCGGCTCCGGCCCAAGAATAAGATGAGAAAAGGAAATTCGGTCGTCTCGGAGGCATTCCCCATGAAATAGGCAATCTCCGGCAGAGGACCTTTACTCCTTAAAGTTATCTTTGATCTCGGACGCTGGTTATTATTATTAGGATTATATTTTTCTCTTGATCTCTCTCTATCTGGATAGTTTCGTGGGAAATGTCCCACTTAAATAAGCGCGACGTGAATTATTGGTCTGGAAATAATTTTCTCGTAATTTAAGAAATAAAAGTGAAATATATCACAAAAAACTTTATAAGCTGAATGAAAATTCCGTTCTCAGTTTATGGATTATTGGAGATACATTAGAGAAAAACATTGTTCAATTTGTAAAGCTATAAATCATGGACAAATTACATAGTGGACTAGAACCAAGGATGTACTTATTTATTTATTTCGACACATAAGTTTTTCATTACAAGTATAAGAAAGTCAAATAGAATTTTGATTTGTGTTAGTTTAGCCGCTTAAAACCAAACAAAAAAATGTAATGTAACGTTGCATATTATAAATGGAGAATGATTTAACTTTAATATTGTATGGAATAGTTGTAAATAATTGTAGGTACTTGTAGGGATTGCAAATATTAATCGAAAAATACGTTTTCAGGTACCTACGTCCTACATATTATATATATATATAATTATAGTGGATGGTATAGGAAACGTCTTTTCGAAATCTTTACAAGTTTATTATTTATATTTAAATACTTGTTACTTACCCATAGCATCTTGCCGCATTCCCGCCACAGCACTCATGTTGGCTGCACTGTGGCTCATAGAAAACGGCTGCGACATACCAGGATAAGAACTAGCGCCCATCTATTAAAATAAATAATATTTTATTGCAGAATAATCAAATTAAATATATATTTATGTATCATTAAGAATACCTAAAAATTGTTGAATTCAGATAGAAAATAATACTTGTATTATATTTGTAGAATAATAGTTTGTTATGACGAACGAAATTGACGATATCACTACTTATTGAATATGAAATAATTATAAAAATATCGTATTAAAAATCTTTCCTATTAATAATCATTTCATAATTTTTATTTTATTTTTTAAAACATATTTATTGAAAAATATTTGTCATTAAAATAATTATGTTAAGACAGTATTAACACTAAGTTACACTAAATGATAAAAAGAAAGCAGCAAAGAATATTTGATTAGTATTTATTATACATATACATTGAGATATTAAATAAAATATATATGTTTATTTTTTTATATACTCATGAATTTTGTAAGCCGCATAAGGTGTATTTTTGTTAATTATAATTATGACGTTAAAAAAACCATCGAAACTGTTTTGTGAAATATACGATAACATTATTAATAGAAATACTAAGTTATGAAATTATGGAAAACCAATTACTCTAACTATTTTTATGATGAAAATAAATTAATGGGCAAATATTTTTCCCGGTAATTTTCCAGGTTATATACCTACCTAATAAGCGAATTTGAAAATTCGATTGCGTGGCAACATTGCGCCTTGTAATTTGATACGCGGCAATAGTGCGTTCATTTAGATTTATTCGCTAATCAGTTGCGGTCATGCGAAACGCATTAATGAATTCGTTAATGAAAATAGTGAATTAAAGTTATCAACCGTTGAGAGCCAAATTGGCCAATAATTACTGATCGAATGAACGAAATTCATTTTCGATAAGCAAACTCTAACGGGTTGAATGTTTACACATGCATAATTTATGAATAAATTATAAACGAGCGTGAAAACCATACTTTTAATTTAAAATATACGAGTAGGTAATAAAGAAAAAATGGTTATGATTAATATTTTCAAATAAGCACATCGATACACATATTGGTTTATTTAATTGATAGTCTTCGATTATCATGGCATTTTTGCAACATACAGCTAAATAAGTAATATAAGTAATATAAGCTAAATAAGTTATCTCCAAAAAAGTAGACTGTCTACGAGCCAAAGTAAGTTTGTTTCATCGTTTTAAATTCAAGCCAATTCAAGATAAAAATGAGAGAAAGAAAGAAGAAAGAATATTGATTTAAATTTATTGTCACCACATTAGTAATTGGGACTTTATAAGCTTTACATTACTACTATTTTTAAAGCTTTGTGCGACCTGAAAACATTTTCACCACGTATAAGTACGTGGTAATAATTTAACCAATTTGTGAGTTTGCTATAAATTCGTTTTTCTTAATTGAAGACCATGATCGTTTCTGACCTGAGGATAGCGGTTGATGGGAGCAGGGTGCGGGTAAGGTTGGTAGCCCCGGTAGCCCTGAATGTTCCGCATCATGCCATTGCAAGATGGCAGCACGGAGGGCGCCAGAGCCTTCTGTAGTTGTTTTTCCTGCTTCCGATATTTCGCTCGTCGATTTTGGAACCATACCTGCAACAAACAAAAAATAATTACGTTGATTACTATTGATATGATTATTGCACACAAAAAGTCATCATAGCCGTGCTGTTTGAAATATATTAAATAAATGAGAAATTGTATTATGATTCCAATAGTTCATCTAGTAAGAACTTTCAGTAATTTTAATAATTTGATTAAAAATAATATAAACCTCGTTTTTAATGTATGTCATGTTATTAACATAAAGTACATTACACAAAAATGATTAACATTGATAAATGATTACATGTTGTTGCAAATTACCAATAATATTTCAACTCATATTTGCTGGCGTGCCTCGAAGGACAATTCCGTCGACTTTTAGAGGTGAAAATATAGATAGTCGCAATTCAATACGTTTAGGTATTTTAATTTAGTATTATGTATATTTTAGTATGTATATTTAAACGTATCTAAAATTAATTAAATAAGATAATATTTTTTAAAAATCGTTAAAATTTACTCTATATATTTTCAATAAAATATATAAAATTAATTGAATTCTAAGAAAAATATTTTATTTATCATACGATTAAAATAGAACAACCCAGCTACCATAGGAATTATTCGATGCTTTTCAAGTGTAAACAGATATTTTCAGTGAATATTTCTCACTAAATCTCAAGCAGATTATGTTACATGCATGGTTATTATCATTTTTAAAGCTTTAATTATTTTGATTTCTTCGATCGATATTTCTTGGTGGAATTTCATAATATCAGATATAAATAAAAGATTTTTTAGAATTTAAAATGGCCACCTAACCTAGCTGAAACATGCCGTCAAAAAAATAAATATATGTGGAATAAATTCTACAAAATCTTTTCATTATATCTGATTTAAAGCTTTATTTAAAATGACTTAAAGTGTAAGATTTTGTAAGTAAAACATCAGTACTATTTGTATTTAAAAATCCACGACCCCATTTTCAAATTATTGCAAGTCTTGTGCCAAATAAATCTTTCGTTTTCATTGGTATGAAATTGGATTTAAACGAATCGATTAAGTATACGTATTTTTGAACAACAAATATTGCAAATGCCATTTAATTTTTAATGATATGTATTTGTGTTCCGCCATTTTATGTGTCGTTCATTTCCACAGAAGGGTGGGATAACGAGTATCCGGGAACATCACAACGCAACGAGCGCCGTCTATAATAGGTACTAACAATTCCCAACACAGGGAGATGTAATGGTACATTTGAAGGTATCTTTAACTGCATGTGGCATGAATATTGTACATACGAGTATATATTTACAATGTGCATGACGGCACGCAACTTTACATACGTGCATATAAGATAATGTATACCGGTGGGGTATTATATAGGGGAAGAAATGCATAGATTTACAATTGTAGTTTTTCCATTTATAAACGGAATAAATGTATAATTATTATTATTATTATTATATTAGTATTTATATAGCGCTCTTTTATGACCGAATGATCATTCCGAAAGCGCTTCTTTGCCTCTCTGAGTAAAAAGGTGGGTCTTGAGTCTGCTTCTGAAGGATGCCTCCGCTTTAAGCTCTCTTATGCTTTCCGGTAGTGAGTTCCAGGCCATTGGCGCAGCGTAGCTGAAAGCCCGATTGCCAAAGACCGTGCTAGGATTACCCCCCGTCAGCTGCAGGGTGCTTCTGTTTGCTCTAGCCGATCTGAGTGTCTCTCCACGCGCGCTTATTTCTGAAGGCTTAATAAGTTCTGTCAGATAGCCCGGTGCAGTTCCGTTGAGTGCCTTGTAAGCTAAGAGGCATAATTTATACTGGATTCTAGCCAAAACTCTCAACCAGTGCAGTCGGTGTAGTATTGGAGTAATGTGACAGAATTTGGGTGCGTTGTAGACTAGTCGTGCCGCTGCGTTTTGTAACGACTGAAATCGATTTAATTGTTTGGCTGGCTGGCCTGCGTGCAGTGCGTTGCAGTAGTCCATTTTGGAGACTATAAACGCATTTACCAAACTCTTTGTAGCGTCTCTGGGTAAGCATCTTTTTACCGACCGTATCTGCCGCAGGTTAAAAAATCCAGATTTCACCGTTTTTGTAATATTACCGATAAGATTGAGGAACTGGTCAATTTCTACTCCCAGCAGCTTGACGCTTGTAGAAGGGATGACATCATTACCACAAATGGCCAAGGGTTGTAAGTCCAATAGATGTTGTCTTCGAGCTGTGGCCATAAAGAGTATTTCCGTCTTTTCCGGATTAAGAGCGAGCCTATTTGCTGACATCCACTGTCCGATCTCCTCTATACAGCCGACCATCCTTTCTTTTATGTTGCCAATTTCCTCGGGTCCACAAGAAGAGTAGAGCTGGCAGTCATCTGCGTAGCATATAAATGTTGATTAATCGCATAAATGCGTAAAAATGTAATGTTATATTTGGTTTGCTTAGGTATTTGATAATAAAATATTGTAAAAATATATGAAAAACTCGATAATACCTTTTTAATTCTTCTCAATAGAAATAACATATTATTTCGAATTATCCCATGATTAAACTTCTTAACACGTTAATGCTACGTCGAGTAGCCATTGTCGAGTAATTTAGATGGTGAGTGTACGTGTTTATATAATGTAAGGTGTGTGTTAAAAAAAAACTAAATTGAACAATACATAATACTAAATAGTAATGAAATAAAAATTATAATTCTTCACATATGAATAAATGATGTAATGTGAATTGTACAAAAAACAAGTATATTAGTGTCAAAAGTAATATCGTTAGATTTAATTGCTTGTGTATCTTGCGAAACAAGTAATTTATTTAACAGAAAAGTTTTACTAAATTTGATTTTGAATTTTTGAAAAATGACTTAAGTATTATTCATTATTTGTTACGGCGTTTTTTGTAATAAGTCAAAATACTTTAAAATATATTTATATTACACACATTATTTGTTTTCCGTTTATAGCAAATATCTTAACGCAAAGAAAATTATGAAAATATGACGCTGTATTATTTAAGCGTTGAAGGCTTATATGTATAATACGTTATCCAATCATTATTTTATTGATTTATTTACTCAAATAAGTCTTTTCGCATTTTTGAGCAAAGATAATTGTGAATGAATTTTAATCGTTAATAAATAATGTCAAGTATGCTTGAAGATGCCTGCTGTAAGATATAAGAAGGTAGGGCGGCGATGTTCCAGGAAGTCGGGACTTGGAGGGCGGGACGAAAGTTTGACTAAGCGAGGGGAGCCAGCCCCGCCTGGGGCTCAGAAGCCTGCAGACGAGGGGATGTCTCAAGAAGAAGGAGATCACAGAGAATTTGTCAGAAGAGTACAACTAAACAACAGTCTGGTGAACGAAAATGAAGCCAAATAAATATAAAAACATAAGTTTTCAATAAATTGATGCACACACGTATAAATCTACATCAAATATCATCTTAAATGATATTTGACAGACGCTGGGATTCGAATCGCGAACTATGCATCTTAGTTTTATTCTACACATAGCGCGGCCTACCAAGACCATTGTTTCCACCTATTGAGTTGAGAGTTTGAAGACGTATTTATATCATTGATACGTATTATTACAGATGGCGCTTTATTTAAATTGCATGTATATATTTTATATTATTAAGATTCGATTAAGAAGTTTTCGTTCTGTTTTTGATTAACCGAAAATATCTAAAGCTTAAAACTCTCCACCATCAAATCCAATTTTAAGTGAAGAAAAACGAAAAAAGAGCCACACATTATCCTGCCTAAAGTGTACAGTATGTGAACTTTATTCTTACTATTACCAAAGTTTTCTTTAGAATAAAAATAGTGAAGATTTACATCCCACCATGGTAAGATACCGATAATACGTTTAAGAGTGAACTTTATGGATTGATTTATTGTGCAACCATATTAAAAAAATATACAATTTACCATATGTCGTTTGACAAGATAAGAAAAATATAAATTACATTTTTTTTGAGAGACATATCATAGTATTAAAATGGGAAGTAATTGACCTGCATTAGTTTAAAAATGAAACGTTTCCCGTCAGAAATAGTCTAAGTGGCGTAAATCTTGTGTACTATGCATATCTTAAAATGTAAAAAATAATAAAAAAGACAAGCACTGAAAGAGAGCGAGCCTTAAAAAACTAAAAAAACTAAATAATCACCAGGAAAACGTCAAAAACGTTTTAAGCAAGCCAGAAAGCGTTAAATTAACGTTGAAAACAACAAAGAATCCAAATATATTGATAAATCGACGGTATCGTTAAATGAACAGATAATATAACTAATAATGGAGAATTTGAATGCCATTGATTCAGGAGTGCCGTTTACAAGTAAATATATATAAAATCATCAAAATTTCAAATAAAGCATTGAAAAAGACCAACTGTTCTTAGAATCTAAGAATTTTCACACTAAATTTTCACGCAGATATTTTAAATTTAATTTGAACTAGGATCGTTGTTGATTATTTGTTTTAAGCTATAATAAATTCTCTCTATGTTTTTTTTGCTCCGATGAGAAGACCTTAGAAAAAGTGCGGTGTGGGCGGGGGCGGGGGCGCGGAAAGGGCGGGCGGATGCCTCCGGAGGGGAAGCAAAAATGGGATGAGCACTAACTTCGTTACGGATCCATTTGATAGGATTGCAGCTCTCTCCCGGCTGCTCGGGTTGTTCTAAGGCGGCGCCCCTCTCCTGGGGGCGCGCAAGGGGGCGTACGTCTCTCTTGTGAATGCTCTTAAGTCCGTGCGTATAACAGTGTAATTATAAAAAAATATTGAATAAATAATTTCAATATCGTAATGCGCTGATATATCGATAATCATAGATCATATTTACGAATCTTTCGTCTTCGTACTTTAACTTTTAATTGGCCAGAGAAACGTTCCGTCGTCAATGAATAAGTAATTTGGATAAACATTAAGAGCGTGTGCCTTTCAGTGTGTTGTCTGTGAATCTGTTTGCTTAATCCTTTTTTACTTGGTATTAAAACCAATCGGAAAAACAAACCAATAGGAAAATCAAACCAATAGGAAATGTGCCGTCTATATATTTTTGTATTTTTCCCATTTTTCTGTACGGCTGAATTTGGCAAGTGAATGAATCTTGGCATCTCAAAAGCAAATGCAGCCTATAATGGTTTCAAAAACATATGTTTTCGTAGAATACTGGTAGTACGATGGAAGAATTCCCGAGGAATGATAAGGTAAGGGAGTGAACAAGGAAGCCTTTCAAACTACAATCGGTCTAGAGGGGAAGGCAGACCTAGCTGGGACATGTTCTACGGATGCCACAGGAGAGCATTAACTACTGCCGCCTTTTTTTCAAGACACACCGTTGGCTTGCACTGTTCTGGAAGGCCGTCGGCAACTAAACATAAAATTTAATTGGCGGAGCTAGGGGAGGCAGAGCTGATATGGGATGAGGCGAGAACCATGGCGGCTGACAGAGCTTTGTGTTCATATGCTCCAGTTAAGGGAGTGGACATGGAAATGATATTGGTGAGGAATATATTAATCTTTTATATTAATGTTTCCAGCGATGCAAATGACCGAGGCGGTTAGCGTCGGGTAATGAATGGACATCCCAGCGTTTGCCGTTTATTTTTCTCCGATTTGTTGACGAGAGAAATGTTTTAAATGACGATATTTACTCTGAATTTGCGTGTGTGGACCAGATGTTAAGTGATGGTATATACAATATACATCTTCAGGGGTTCATAAATATAAGAATATTGAAATATATTTTAAGAACTTACTATTTATTAAAATTATATTAATTATATTATATTAAAAACAAAATTTAAAGGTTTTGTGCTGGTGAGTAATAAATCATTATTATATACTTATTAAATCGATAATTTATCGATTGATTCACATGAAAAACATGTTGAAAAATACAACAAGAAAATTTAAAAAAATACAAACAATTAAGCAAAATTATAACCAGGTATATTGTGACAGCAAAATGTTTTTAAATAAATCAAGAACGTGTTAATGTTATTGTTAAGATCATAATTTACAATTTCGTAAAATGCATGATAAAATGGTTCATTTGTTGTACGAGTATTTTACCAGTTGCAATTCATTTACACAGATCGATGGCCTACATCTCGACATGAAAATCAAATTATCCAGTAGATTTTTCGCAATATCCGCTTTATTTGCGACGGTAAAATGCGCACTTGTAAGAGCTTATACTTATAACCCGGCGTAATACGAAAATTATTTTACTGTATAATCATTTAGAATTGCAAAATGACAAACATTTAAAAATAGTTTAACATAAAATGTACAAGAATTCATCTGTCAATATTGAATTTAAATGTATAAAATATATATTGTATGTTACGATTTTTTTATGAATGAAGTCAATAAGTATTAATAATAGCAAATTAATCAGTATAGAAAGAAAACGGAGTAAAATAACGAAAGAATAAATTAGGCAAGGCAGGTTTATTGTTCGGTTTATTCAATACCTATGTCTTCATATTGATTGTGTCAGTTTCAAATCATTAAAATGATGTATTAAATTAATTATTTTGTGTTATTCTTAGTACAAATAATATTTTAAATGAATTTTGCCTAAATTTTTACAATTACTGCTATTTCTATATAAAAAATGCAATTAATAACTATCGTGAGTAAATGAATAAATTTATTAATAAATAGTAACAATATTTATTTGATGGTTTATTTGATTGGATGACTAAAATAATACTTTAACAATAAAAAAGCACAAATATACAAAGTAATATTGCATATACTAATGTATATAAATACATTTAAGTAATTACATACATTATAAGTGATGAAGTACGAAAAATCTAATATAACTGAGATTAAGCTTAGAAATGTATGAGTATATCCAAAATCTTATCACATATTACACGAGAATAGTAATAACAAGTACTATGTAGATGAAAAATTTGTGTTTTATCCATCGGTAAAATCCGATCTTGAAAATTTAAACCTCTTTAATATTTTCCGATTACTGAGTGTACGGAATAGATAAAGCAGCTTTCCATACTATAGTCAGTTAAGAGATAAAGGTGGACATGGCTGGGATATGTACTTGATGATAGATGACGCAGGAGAGCGTAATCTACAGGTAACTTTTCTTTAAGCCACCGAGCTAGCATCGTCCTCACAGGCCGTTGAGAACAATACGTAAAAAGTACTCAACATAACTTTGGGAGGCAGAGCTGACATGGGATGAGGCGGAGACGCTATTAATTATTTAATGACGAAGAATGAATTATTTAAGGATAAGGAGGCACAGATTGTTTGTTCTTCCTAGAAGTAATACTAACTTGCCAGAGACTATGCCTCTTGGGAGAGTGATCAGACTGTTCAAGCATATCGCCTCGAATATTGATATATTCCACTTGAGAGAAGCCCAGTTTCGACATAAGCTCCACGAATTTATTTATCAAAGTAATTTCGTGGAGTCTTCTGTTTAGCGAGCTTAGGGACTTATTAATAAATGTTGTTGATAATCATAAATACCTATAGTTATAAATTGTTTCTCTTGTATTATATAATATTTCAGGATTGTATGTTTTTGAAAGAAATAAAATAAATAAAATTGAAAAAAAGACAGTTCGTTGACTAAGCTTAAGCTTTCCCAACCATGTATAAACTCTATGCAGTTTGAGTGATATGGCTTAACGAATATGGAAATGCTGATGATATATTCGGTTTGATTTTTTTGATGCACTGCCGCATAGGTACATTCCGCGTTGTATTTATTCAGAAATCAAACTAACAAAAAGTCTTCAGGCGAGAACAATATCAATGATGCGCGAACATGTAATCGCATTTGGTACGCAGGGCTGAGTCTTTGATTGAATTAGGAGCTCATTTGGGATCTTGCCTCTCTGCTGGGCCGACACAGCTGTCACCAAGTGCGCCTCCGCCCTCGCAATCATGGCCCCCCCAACCTAACAGGCAGGGCCCGGAGTTGCATCGTTCACTCCTTTGGACAGCGTTTGTGGCAGCGCGATGCACTCCTGAATCGTTAATGCGTAAAAGCGCATTTGGATATTCAACGGAGTAATAATAATGTACTATGTAATAAGCTATTATGTATTTTTGATGAGTCTTCTTGAATATTTTGTCGTGACTAGACATTGTCGTTATATTTTATTGTTCAAGTCATTTAGTCTTAAAAGTATCAAAACAAAT
The DNA here is from genome assembly GCA_022606575.1 of Glossosoma conforme. Taxonomy (NCBI): domain Eukaryota; kingdom Metazoa; phylum Arthropoda; class Insecta; order Trichoptera; family Glossosomatidae; genus Glossosoma; species Glossosoma conforme. The sequence continues at coordinate 1,672,864 of JAGTXR010000030.1, forward strand.
GGGATCATATCATATCATGTTTATATAACGAATTTATGATATATTAGTGGATATTATTCCAGTATACATGACCCATATTTTTTTTTTATATTCATTTTGAGATTAATTCAATTATTAAATATATTAATAAATTTTATCCTGATTGAATATGAATCACCTCAATGTGATCCATATTAAAATAACGAAAAAAATATTTATCTATTAAATATGAGTACAATAGAATAAAACGGTATCTAATATTATACTATATATTTCTAAATATACAGCAGATAACCAATACTTTTGTAAATTTTATTTTTTTCAATTTTTTTATTTTTTGGTTAGTTATTTTGTTAAATAAATTGATATACACACACAAATCTACATCAAATTTCTCTCATCAATTTGTGGTGAGAGAGAAATGACAAACTAAGTGGACAGAATTAACGTAATTCTCTCCACTCGATTAAGGCGGAGAATTGTCATGATCGATTGCGCTGTGCATAGCACATAACTGAGGTGCATAGTTCGTGGTTCAAATCCCATCGTCTGCCGTTTCTTTTTCACCACGAATTGATGAGAGAAATTTGATATAGATTTGTATGTGTGTATCAATTTATAAAATATTGGTATAGATCAATTATCAATGAAGGTCTATAAAAGATTTAGAGTATTGAAAAAATATTCTAATAAAAATTAAAATAATTCGGCTATTTTGTTTATTTATGGGCAGAATTACAAATTGAAACCTAAAAAATAAAACAAATATTCATAAAAAACAAGTTTCATTTCCATGTTTTTTTATAAAACAACAAGCGATAATTAGTTAAAAATATCTTCTTACCTAGGTGGAAACATATAGTCTAGCCAAAATGTATCATTTTCAATATTATTTTTTATTTTGACTCGTAATACGTAACACTGTTAAATGCATGTTTTGATTTATGTAATTGCAGTGTAAGATATTTTATAAAATAAATTATTTATTGTACCATAATTTTCACGATATTGGAAAATAGAAAAACACAGATGTGGAGTTTTGTTGTATGCGTCAAATGGTTGCAATGTTTTTTTGGCACCCTTGAGATAATTTCTGAAATGGTGGTCGAAATAATGAAGAAAAAATTTGCTTCCAATTTAACCCAATAACTATTAATTCAAAAGTTTGCAGTAAAAAAATACTAAAAAAAGTTGTTTTAGTAAAGTTTAGATCATTTGTACTGCTGTATAATGTAATGAGTTGTATAAATAATTTGATATATACAATACACATATTTGAAATAATGCATATGTATAATCAAAAGTATGTCAACGTTAAAAAATAACACAGTCAAAGAACTGATTATTTGCCCTAAATAGAAAATATAAGGGCAAGCTTTAAATACTTATGTGTTGCCATTCGTCATTTGGAAAAATGCATCGGGAATAATTCCCCCGCCTGTGTTGCCCTCCGCGGCCACCCCTCACATGTGGCGCCCTCGGTGGATGTCTTCCAATTTGCGACAAGATGAGTGTTTCGTTTTGAATTACAAATTGATTTTGATTTAATTTCAATGCGCGTTGAGGGGTCGTTGAAGAGTATTTTTGTGCTCACAATACCAATCGGAATTTGCACTACAGAGCGTGAAATAATATGCTTCATAGACAAAACAATGATATCACTTTTATACAAAAAGTATATTGAATTTTCGTACTTGTAATATAAAAATATTTGACGCATAAGACGTTGTAGCTAATTTAAAAAGTTGTTGTAAGTAAACTTAACAAAACCATGATTTATTGTTTAAAATGTTTGAATGAACCTATCAATTATTTTAAATGCAAGTCAAAAATTACTAAAAGTCTTGACAATAGCGGTGGATAATGATTTACAACCTCAACTTAATCACCCTTACAAAGTTTACTACCAGTTTATTACCACAAAAATGCTCATTTTTTAAATTATCATTTATTTTATTAAGCAAAATTATTAATTTTAAAATATGGATGAGAAATCGTAGGAAAATATTTGTTCACTTACTTGTATTCTCGCTTCGTTAAGTTTTGTTGTTCTTGCTAATTCTTCTCTACAATAAATATCTGGATAGTGGGATTTGGCAAATGCTGCTTCTAATTCGGCTAATTGTTCCTGAAACAAAAAAAAACAAATTTTGAATTTCATTTCCAATTAAAGTTAAGTTTTTTTTTGTATCGAAAGATACATTCCTAAGAAATTTTGTAAATTTGAAGTACCAGTATGTTTTCCATAATAAATTCCATGATTTCACTAGAAACCTTTATTGATCGCTATCGATAAGAATTAGTTCTATACATGATTTTTATTTACTGAATTTTTTTTTTTTTAAATTGTTATTAAAATTTACTTTATTTTATTCTAGCTAAAATTAAAAATATGGATTACAAAAAATGCTGATTTAGTTTGTTGTTTGTTAAAAATTTCGAATAAATGATTCAAATAATATTGATTGAAAAATATTTAAATACGTATTACTTTGTTTGTATTAGAAAGACGTTAAATCAACATGTTTTCCAGGTTTCGAATGACTTTTTTCTTTAAAATTACTTCAACTTTTAAAACCCTTGTTTAATGCAATCCTCTTTACCTCGTTTCGGCAACGTAATATTTTTTTGTGAAAATATATTCGATAATGTGATCATGAAGCAGTTAACAGACCATATTATTAAATAAGTATATTAATTGTTTCCTTCTTTTTTTTGTAAGTCATTTCAAGGAAACATATTATGTTTTCGCTGTCGCATTTGTGGAGGACCATAAAGAAATTCCGAAAAGACCCTTCTAACATCAAAGATAGTTTTATTACGTATATAATATAATTATTTAATTATTTTGTGTTATAAATGAATAACTTAAAATTACTTCCGTCAAAAAATAAATCAATCAATTATTATACAAAATTATGATCCCTATTATAGACGTATTGATTTATTTAATGTGTGTGGTAAAATTGTTTTATCAAATTTTCTATATTTTTCTGATGGCTTTGATGGATTAATTGTCAACTTTCATGAAATATTTTCCTAAATTAAAATTTTCCAGGCCTTGGGAGCGTCTGGTGAAATTTCGATCACTTTAAAAATGCTTATTAAAAAAAAACTCTCAGATACTATAGATACCGCACTTTTTAGGTGCTTAGGTTTCTTTCTTGGAAGCTGACGGGAACTAAATATGGAATTAAGTATACATATATTTTAAACGATAAGCAGATATAATTGTGTGACAGCAATTTGTGCTGATTAAATATAGAATGGTAATGGGAAAATTTGCGGTGTGGAAGCCAACTAAAAGCAAGTGACTTATAGCTTTGATGCGATCGATGATGTTTAGAGAGTTGTGGATGGAAAATGATGTAGAGTGATGTTGATGGAAGGTGTTTTTGTCTCGTTATCGTTAGTTGTTACCTGCGTGAAGGTGGTCCGATGGCGGCGGCGCGCAGGTGTGGGGCACGAGGCGGTGGTGGGCGTGTGGGCGGCGTGAGCAGAGTGCGCCCCGTGGCCGCCCAGCGCCGGGGAAAGCCCACCCCACCGCCCCCGCCCAGCGACTGCCCCGGCTCTGGCTTCAACTTCTTGAAAGCTCCTTCCGCTGAGGACAATAATAAATGATTTATCACTCAGATTATCATAATTTTATAACTGACCTTTAAATAATTAGCCTTAGGCTATACAGTTGCCATGCTGGGCACTCACATTGGCTATCGAGAATATACATAGAGTACACGACGGAACTTAAAAAAGCAGAATGAGCATGGGATGACATGGGATTGTGTTAAAGACACGGCGTCTGATAGAGCTTGGTGACAGCAGTTTGTGACTACCACACAATCCAGCTATAGTGAGGATATGATTAAGATTATACATCAAATAGTCATATTTTATAAACCAACATACATTAACCTCGAACATTTTAATTTTAATATTTTGAAAATACTTTTTTTTATTTAGAGAGATCTTTTAATCTATCAAGAAGTTAAAAGTTATTGGGTGTTAAATTTTATTTTTAAATTGTTCACTTTTACGGTTGCCGATTTCATTATTTATTACTGTTCATTTAACGAGTATTTATTATTTATATATATGTATTATATTACTATTTTTAACGAGAAAATTGATGCATACAGTCTATTTGGAACCATCAAAAGACTTATTTAGAAGCAATCTTTTACGTAAAAGTATTTGTTTTTTTATTTCTTTTTATTTTTCTAACAAATTTCAGTCTTTGGTTGTTGTTTTTCTCAATAAAATTTGCCATATAATTTTTTCCTGAAATTATGATATCAGAGTGTTCTTAATGAAGGTAATTATTATGATAAAATATCTGAAAATATCGTCAATGTATGACAAAATATTAATATAATAAAATAAATGTGATCATTTATTAATCTTATTATGTTATACTGTATGCGAAGAGCAGAAGATCGAAGACGATGGAGAATCATATGGGAGACCAACGATTAACAGTGGATGGACACAGGCTGATGATGAAGTTATACACATTTGACATCACGTAAGAAATAATGTTAAGAATATTGATTACGTAGTATTATATATTAAAAATAGCTTGATTGCCTTTCGACGACATGCTTTTCATCGTGAATAATAATAATATTTATTATTTTAAGCATATTATTAACAAAACTATTAATAAATTGACGTGTATGTTTTCTTTTCATGAAAACATCATTATATAAACAAGGTGTCGCTATTCATCGTTCAGTGGGGAGCTGTCGTGTGTTCGGGTCTCTCGCCGGGCACCCAGACCGGTACTGCCGACCGCTAAACACTTGCCGGCTCACTCGTAAACCTTATTCAATTCATTACTGTTTATTAATGCAGTTAGTTAGGCCAACCTAATTACAATTACAGGCACTGTGCCGGGCCGCCAGGTGCTAGCGAGCAGCAGCCAGGTGACTCGCGGCGTCTTGCGGCCGAGGAGCTTAAAGCTGCGTGCAAACTTACGCGAGACGAGAGCGTCGCTACTTTTGTTGAACTCCGGAAACTCTGCCATTGAGTTCAAACTGATTTTCTAAGCGGTTGACGGGTTGATTCTTATAGACTCACAGTTTTCCGATCGGAATAAATAACTTTTAGCCAGAATATAAGATAAAATTCGTAAGATTATGCACAGTTATTATACATTTTATAAAGTCATATTAACCTAACATAACTAAACCTATAATAACCTAACCTAATGTAATCTAATATGACTTTACCTTATCCAACCTAATTTTACCTGACCTGATCTAACCTGATCCAACTTGAACTGACCTAATCTAATTTAATCTAACCTAACTTAAATTAAACTTATTAAATCTGTCTTAACCTCAAATAATGATTTATTTTTAATTCAGACCAAAAACTGGCTTAAATTCTAACCGAAAAATGATTTTCTTCTTTCATTTAGTTTGTTTTAATTCTTATATTTTACGGCATTACATTTTAAAACCACTATTCATTCTAAAAATGTATATTTATTAATATTATGCAGTGCTAAGAGGTTTATCTTTATACTTTTAAACAAACAAAGATCTAATGTAGCGGAATAACTGAAAATGGATAATGCTCACGAGACGACTTTTGTCAGCCAGCAATAATTTGAAGTTTTTTTTTTTAATTTCTTGGTAAGCATTTAAAATTTATTAAAAAATGATTATGTCAGTGAAAGTTTTAAAAAAGTATTGGTTTTGGGGTATACAGGTATGTATTATTGTTTGTTAAGCAAATTTTGACTATGTAATCCAATAGATATCTACTTTGCTGTCAACTTAATGAAATCTTAAACAAAAAGGTAAGGTACTTAACAAATTTAAATATAAGATAATAATCGCTGCTGCTAAATTATAAGCACAATTATAAAATTACCCAATAATATTTTGCTCTGAATTCCTAAAAAATATAAAAGATCTTCAGTTACCCAAAATCAACTATAAGCGCTTTTATAGTAGTTCCTTCGTCGTTTTGTTATATTTTTATTATAATTTAAGATACTTTAAAGACTCATAACAGTTACACTTGTTCACTCACTAAAGACATGAAACGGATTTACTGTAAGTGCAAGCAGTTTTTTCCTCTATAAAATAAAGTGGAGAGACATATTTTTTTCTCTTCTCGGTCCGTAACTGGAACGTCTCCCAGTCGTTAACAGAGACAAAGAGACCCTCAAGTTAGCGTCACCGCCTTCACTTTGCGGCCCACAGAGCCATGCAGTAATTACGTTTTTCTAGCTAATGATGTAATTGCATTTTTCACTTGAATCCGTGTAAATTTAGCGACGATCTTTCTCTTTTTTCATTCCCTCCTTCTACTCGGTGTCTCTTGCAATCACACGGCTCTCTCTTTATACATTTAACTTCTGTAGCTCAATATGGGAAAGTGGTGCAATCTGAAATCAATTATCGTTATTTGATTAAAATACTTTAGTTAAAGAGTTTTATCTACTTCTATGACTCCTTTAGAGCATGATTTATGGGTTATTTTATAATTAAAAAATATAAAAACATACTAATTTCACATTAGTTATTTAAAATAATAATTTGAAAATGCTCTTGGTTTGTTTAAAAACGGATTGAAATAATTATAAATTATTATCGTTAATTTATGCTAAGCATGTCATAATAATTATTTGTGCATTTAGCAGTACCAGGCAAACGTAGAAAACTGTTACTGAATTCGTTTATGTTTATTTAAAAATGGAGTAATGAATTTATTTAGATATGATATATAATAACATGCTTAGCTACCACTTTATAGCGCAGTTACTTTTTATATAATAATATATGTAAAATTGGTATAGTATGTAAGGCAAGTGAAAATGTTTACAGTATTTTTCTTAGTAGAGCGCCTACAACAAAGAATAAACTGCATCAGCCAAATTTAAAATTTTGGAAAAAAATCTCTTTACACTCCGGTAGTTGAAATTGTACTGATGTTTGCAGCCTAAGGTTTTAGCTTACAGGTAAATTTTATTTCAGCCCGATCGGATATATACCTGCCAAATTATGAGTCTCAATAAAAAACGCTCATTTTCAATGCATATTCCATATAATTTTATGTATTTCATAATGTACACACAAAAACTGATATGAATTATTTCATAATATTGTAGTGAATTTATTAATGTTTAATATATATAAATAAATTTAGAAATTTGAAAATTGATAATGACTCAAAAATACAATATTTGAATTAAAAAATGCCTATTTAAATAAATCAGTTATTTATTCTGTAAATGAGATGATTTATTATAAAATAAACATAAGTTTTAAATGCCTTTTCAAAAAGCTCTTATAAATTAAGCTCGGTAACTTTTAATTTAGCTCAACTAAAAAATCCTCTATGCAAGATAAAACAAGACTCTAATCAACTAATGGAAGCTTGTTCTTTATCATTCAATTTAATTCGAGCTTTTAAAGATACTTCCAACATTAAAAAGCTCATAATACAAGAATATAGAATTAGAGTAGTTTAAAAATTTGAATTAAGATATACCTTACTATCTAAAAAAGCTACGTTGAATTAATTTAAAAAAAATATTCCTTGCTTTATAAAGCTGAATATTTATTTAATTTAAATAAAGATCTTTTTAATCTTATGTAATGAGCGACTTTCTGTTCTAATTTTTCATTAAATATTGATAATAATCAACTTGCTTACCTCTAAAAAAATTAAGTTCTACAAAATTAGAAGTATTAAAAAATATATTACAAATTGTCAAGCAAATAATTACTACAATAAATAAGCTTTATAATATCCAAAATTTATAAGCAGACGAAATCAGATAAAATGAAAAAGAAATTAATATCCAAATAATTAGATTTGTTGATATTACCATGCATATTTTAAGGTGATGAAAAACAATCGGTTGTCATTTAAAGAATCGTAATATATATATATTTTCAATTTTTAAAAACGATTCATCAACTCTGAAGAAGCAACGGTGTTTGAAATATCGGAGATGAGAGATATTTGCCACATACGACTCAACCCAAGAGCCTTAATTCCATTCAAAACGATGTTTACTAATAAAATATTATAATCAAATTATTGCACAAAAATATTTTCAAAATGTACATTTTTAAGAGAAAAATCCACGTTGGAACCTTTTTAAAAATTAACCACCAAACGGCATAAATAAGCACATCTTTTCGACTCTAAATCACGCTATTAGAGCCCGCGGCGAGTGAGGTTTTTCAGTATTTTTTTTATGATAAAGCATTCCCTTTTATGGGGTGCCTGCACTTTACTGGCCTTTGATGTGTCAAAAACGCCAAAGCTGAACAAGAAAAAACCAAGTTCTCCATTATAAGCAAGTATGTAGCCTGTAAGTATCTTTTTCTGCTGTTCCGTGGCTGTTGGATAGATCCACACAAACGTTTCGTTAGCCACAAATTCATTTTGCCCAGATCATGTACTCTCACGAGTTTTTATTGGGACATATACACAATTCAAAAGACATTTAAACAAATAAAAATTGAGATAAAATATGATTTAATGGTTATTTAATACAAAAAAATGTTCTTTTCACTAAAAAAATAAATCTTATTTAAATATAAACAGTAATTTTCTGTGAAATAATAAAAAAAAATGGAACCCGTTTTCAGAATATTAAAAAAAAAAATCTTGAAATGTAAAAACACGTTATTAAGTGATAACGTAAAATTAAACTTTTGATAATCTTTTTTTAACGGTTACAATTTTATACAGGTAATATTTTATATGTGAAGGAAAATTAACCATGATCCTTGGATATAATAGTATTTACTTCAATATTTTTTATTCATTAAAGTTATTAATGTTTCATTTCTTTGCCCCTTTTAACTAATAGCTTGTACCTACTTTCAGCGATCTTAAGTTTTTTTTTGTTTTTATAATCTCGGATTCTAGTAGATATAATTATTTATTAGGGATAAGGCAATATTTTTCAGAGTAAAGCTGTAGCTTTTTTAAGTTTATCTGTTTTAATACTTTGTGGTCGTTGTTGAAAAAAACTTATGAGGAAATAATTAAATTAAAGTAAAATAAGTTTAAAATGATATATATAGAAGGCATACTTCTGGTAGAGCATAAGCATTATATTGTGAGTGTTTTCCAGGTATGCAAATTAATAAAGGTAATTATGAAATGGTCAAATAGCAAAGTAGAAAGTATTCGCTACTTGTGCCTATCCCAAGGAGTGTGAAATGCGCATGTTTTGACATGCAGATTTCCTAATACATATTTAAATCTGAAACCTTTTCGTCCTTTTAACAGCCATCCTAAATTTAACGCCATTTAAAGTAACCGCAAAAGGTTTTAAGGAAAGATTTCTAGGGTTTTCGCGCATATTAATACATTGCAATATTATGTATGTAAATACAATAATAGGAAAGTATTCGTACATTCAGTATAAATACTTTGTATCCCAAATTTGAAATGTTAAGTGTAACAAAAAAATTTTTTTTATTTGTTTTGTACCTTTCAAAGTAGGCTCATTATGCTTGCAATGCAACTACGACATTAGTTGTTCCAGTAATCCGAGATTTTTGTAACTGATTATTGAGTGATTAATGAATAGCTTTCAGTTTTCTCCATAGACTCTTTGAAATTCCACGTGTCTGACGTTGACTATAATCGCGAGGGCTAGATTCTTCATTAATGAATAATATTGGAAAAATTATGTGTTTGTTTTAATTTTTAGATTTCTGCAATCAATTAATCAAAATATTTGGTCTTTATCTTCAAATATTTTTTTGCTTTTCCATAAATTTTGTTTAAATTTTCTTTACGCTTATTTATTAGTTTAATAAAATTTTAATAAAACACTAATGTTGAATCCATGATAAATATAAATACAAATAATAACATCTTGTTATAAATTACTGATTGCTGCGATCAGATAATACAAATTGTATTAATATGATGTAATATTATTAAATATACAGTGGTACCTTGGCATAAGAGTGCCCCAAAATACGAGTTATTTGAGATACGAGCCGTCAAGCAAGCGATTTTTTGCTTCGAAATACGAGCATAATTTGAGATACGAGCAATCGGCTCTGCTGGTTGCACACGAACCGCACTTCATGCTTTACCGTGAAAGGGGGTTTTCCGGGGGGGCCACGGTCAGAGAATCAGTTATCAGTGTGATCTCGCTGTCAAAGTATATTTTTGCTGAATTAAATTAATTGAAATTCAATGGGGATATTTGCTTTGAGATACGAGTAATTTGAAATACGAGCAAGGTTGCGAAACGATGTCTAGGTACCACTGTATATATTTTAAGATTTTTTTTGTAGCTGTACACTAAAAATAATAAAAATATTTTACCTTAAATTCACAATTAAATATAAGCTTTAATATGATTAATATGAAGTAATCAATTGCATTACTCACAAGTATTTCATAAAGATGGGACAAAACATAAAGAAATGTTTTTTTTCTAGATCGTAATGTTTGAAAAATAGTATTGTATAATATTGTATAAACTCCTATAAATTATATGCAAAAGATTTAAACAAAAAATAGATGCGATGACAATGATCTGATTATTTTAAATATTATGTTATCGGAAATCTTTCAAATCCCCTCTTTTTAGATATCGTTTTCAACTACCTAGGGATTTTATATTTATATCTCACAAAACAACACAAAATTGGCTATATAATGGCAATAAAACTAGAATTAATCTAGATCAATATTAAGATAATTAATTTTTAGTTAATTATTAGGGAAAATATTTATTTGTATCTAATATGTTTAAGGAGTTATAGTTATAATTTTGGAATAACAAGGTAAGTAGCTATATTTAAATACAATCCTGCTATTTGATTAAAATGATGTTTTTTTAAGATATTACATACATTTTTGTAAATTTAAAAACACAGAACATTACTAGTAGAGGTTTTAAACATACGTCTATGGAGCGAACATAGTAGATTAATATGTATAAACAATACAATTACATATTATTTTTAACTTTAAGGTATGTTTTAATACTTTTTTTTTTTTTTTTTGGGGGCCTTAGGCCCCCGGACCGGTCGCCTTGTACCTGCGCTCCTTGGGAGCACTTACCAAGGCATTGTTTTCAGAGTACATTCTCGTTATACAAGTAACTGGTTTTGGTGAGCAACACCACACATGGGTGTAAAAGTTAGTAGTTGAGACGTTAAAATTTGGACTTGAATGGATGTTTTAATACTAGAATATGATATCTCTATTACTTCAAACATAGTAACATTCATCTTAATGTTAACAGTAACTATTAATTTACTCTTGTAATGACGAACCACATTATTTGAACATACTTCCCTTTACAACAATACATACAATGAATAATGACCATTGAAATAATGTTGCCCTTAATCCACACATATTGCAAAAAAGGGGGTTCAACTTGAAGAGTTTTATAGTATTTTTAGCTTTTTTTTCTGATAACAAAAAAAACCTTAATAAAGTTAAAATATTACTCGAAAATTAGAAAAATAGTTACGAAAATTTTCAATTAATAAGTATCTGAACGAGGATGAAATAATTGGAAATAATATTTTTTTAAAAATTAAATATACATAAACTATACATAAAATTCCTTAAACGAGTCAATTCATTCAGAAAAAATATCGGCAGAAGCGGGATGCGAACCGCGGACCTTGGAACCAACATTTGCCCAACATACCGCTTAGCCACCGCAGCTATTTTTTTTCTGAATGAATTGACTCGTATAGAGTATTTTATGTATAGTATATGCATATTTAATTACTAATAATATTGTAATATAGTCAATAAAAGTAGATTAGAATATTGAAATAATAAAATAATATTCTAATAAAAATATTTAATCCATATAATATTTTTTAGGCTCTCACCTTGCTATATGCAGAACTTAAGATAAATATCTGATGTGTTTGATTTAATTAATGTAAAATTGCTAGGTGTTAATTTTGCCAGTGAATTTACTGCATTGTAAGAAATATTTGATTTTTGTTTGTTACGTAACGCATAAAAAATTATATGAAATACCAACATTGACGTCATATTGATATCACGACAATAGATAAACACAAAAAATATCTTTTATAGAACGGCCCTTCATGACAGGTACTTTGTAAGTATTCTCCCTTTTAGAGTTCCAGCCCCAGCGGTGCCCCCGTGTTGCGCGCACTTGTCACGATTAAAGCCCCATTAGGGCGCTCGACATATGGCCCCCGTGGGGCGCCGGCCCTGCCTAAGCGGATATCAAACAATAATCATCCGCAAATAAGAGTACACTCCATTTATTTTATTGTCGCTGTTTGGGACACGCTGCGATTGAAATTAGACTCGCGGGCGATGAATAATATTATTCGGATTTTGTCATCTGTCAAGAAATCAACGCGGTTGAAAAAATTGTAGCTGACAACATGTTCATGGTCAAGGTAATTTCACTAGTATAATTAAATTTTATCAGAATTACAAACTTAAAAGAATAAGAAAATTTAAGAGTAAAGTAAATGACATTGACTAGTAGGTAATCTTATACTTTTGTGCCATTTACCAAGAAAATTTGCACAATCAAATAAAAATTATTGAAAGACGTATTTTGAATGAAAAAAAAAATACTTTGAAGTAAATTATTTGTGTTAATATATTTGTATATCGATTTTTTCAACAGTTTTTAATGTTTATTGGCCACTAATGAATCTAATCGGTATCTCTTATTAAATGTACAAAAAATTTACTTTGATTATTAAATACGTATTCATTGAGTTAGTAATTTTGATCCTTAATTATTTACTATTAAATACATATTAGGAATATTGATAAGTTTTTGACTATCGAAAGGCATTTTGAATGTAAATTCAGTGATAAATATTCATCAAATGTGTGTCCGACTAAAAGTGAAGCGGCGTCCTAGGCGATGACAATGCTTCAAAAGTTGTCCGCTCTCGTGTATTTGCATATTGCATTATAACAGGGTTCTATTGTGCGTCGAGAGCCGAGTATAAATATGTCATCTCACTGTAGCGACAGGGCCGGACCAGGACTACTGCGTCCCTTATAATTATGCTCTTGTGGGGTGGGTTGTCCGTAAGGTGAACAGAGTCAAATCAGACAATAATAAACTCAATTTAAAATATCATTATTCTTTCCATATTTGTTTCACATTTAGAACATTATAATCTATACAAATTACCCTCACTCAGTTCTGTCAGTTGTAACAGTCTACGCCTAATCCTAAAATATCTCTGCATCCGGAGATCCACATAGAAACATATATAATTCCCGACAACTGCCAAGGCAGAAGCCCGGGTACTTGAATATACTCGTAGTAACGGGTTCGCCAAATAACTTTTTTTTTTTGAAAATGGGCTGCTAAACATCGAGTGTAGCTTCGGCTGTGTGGCACGTAGCGCCGTCCTGTTGAAATCAAATGTTGCCAATATCCTCCTCTTCAATTTTTGTGAACAAAAATGGCCCGATAACGATCGCCATTGACTGTAACGGCCACTCCTTTCTCATTTTTGAAGAAAAATGACCTGATTTTCAAAGTAATGTCGCAATAATTTCCAGCGTTGTACAAGCGTATACACAACCATATTCGTTCAGCGGAAGGATAATACTAATTATCTTTTAAATCAGATATGAGCTAAATGTTACCATTCACGAAATAAGCACTAGTTGAAAAAAAAACGTTAGATGGCGGACCCTTTACAAGAAGAAAACTTTTTTTGCTGATTTGGTAATCGGATTTTTTAAGGAGATCGGATTAATAGGCCAATTTTATCAACACATGGAACATTTGATCTTAAGGAGCAGTTTATTTAGAAATTTTATGCCGGTCAAATAATGAATGTGTAAAAAATCATTACGTTTAAAAAGGACAATGAAGAATTACAAAACATAATGGGTTAATAAAATTATATTACCAAACAATACGAAAAAAAACAATTTAAAATGTACAAATACTAGTAAAACAAAAGTTGAAAATCTTCGTTTCGTAATATATTTTAAATGATTACATTATAATAATGCAAGAATGTAAAGTATATAGTACACAATTCTAAAGGTAAATGTAAGTGTTTTTTATCGCGCATCCGTTCGGGCAGAGAAATAGTCGAGTGGACTGGGTGGTGCAAAAAGAACAAGAGCAAAGGTTGGTTCCAAGGCTCGTGGTTCGAATCTGCCGATATTTTTTCTGAATGAATTGATGCGTATAAAATTTGATGTATAATTGTATGTATATATTGCATTATATAATGTAAGTCTTTTTAAGATATTACGCTTAGAGAAACGTTAAAGCTTATGGAATCGTAGTTTTTCTTCAAAAGGTATGACCTCTCTTCTAATGACGCCTATCCATGTGAACCTAACTACTAAGTGAACTAAAGAAAATTCTGAAGTGGGTCATCATTGAAATACACCAAGGATATAGTCGGGATAACTAGGCTGACATGGGAATAAACTTCCTTCTTTTTATTTTTGTCTTTTCGTTGTTTGAATGGTATAACACGCAACCATGTTAAGAATTTTTTATGTGCTTTAATGCATGATTTAAATCACCCCCTCAAGTACAGGGTGTAGGAATTGACGTCCGGATCTGTCAGTGGGCGGCCTGAATTAGCGCCTGGAGCGTATTAAGGTTCACAATGGTGTAATGAGGGGCAGCAGAGCGCGGCTCGGCCGAGCTGTTCACACCAGAGAAGCTTGCGGGAGCTTATGTGGCTGGGGCCGGATACTGTACCGGCTGCCAACATGCACCACCTATCCACCTTTTATAAAGTACACCGGGTCCATCACCTAGTGTCGTTAAAAAAACCTTCATCTACTGGTATATCAAAGAAATAAGTAATTGATCAAATTGATTGAGCAACGTTTCGTACAAATGTTATATATACAGGTATAGTACCTTCTAGATTAAATTTTGTCGGTTCAAAGAAGAGCAATAAGTCTGATAATTATTTATAATACACTTACATCTAATCTGCAGTGAATAGACAGACGTAAGTTTGGTTAACTTAGTCTTTTCTACCGTTATTACCATAGTCGTTGCTTTTCCAAACTTTTGAAAAATCATTCCTCCCGCACGCACCCAGGACCGACAAACTCGCCTTACACTTGCCAGATATCCATTCATGGCATAATGTGTGTCAAACAAGTACTAGCAGTTTCTTAAATTCCTTTCCAAATGCCACCGTTAAGCTCTGGAATGTTCTTTCTGTGACTTAATTTCCTCTATCATACAAACTAGATCTCGTCAACAAACAGAAAAATATACACTTGCATCTCCCAAACCCACAGACGAATACAAACATAACACACGTTTACCGCACGTAGAGTCTAGCAGCCCTAGCTGAACGACATAGAAGGCACAGGTATATTATTCAAATTAATGCTGATCCCTAAAAATTCTTATTTTATTTTATTTCTAGCAGCTAACGTAGTTAAACACTTTTCATTGAAAGTACTTTTTCTGTTGCCGTATTACTGACGTAAACAATGTTTTTTTTCTAAATCAACTATTCAAATGTATCCTGTTTCACAAGACACATACCTACAGCACACAAGTCAGTTACCTTCAATATTTTCAGTTATTATTTTTTCTACATCAGCTTCGTATCATCGTACTCGCGTGAGTCGTGTGAGCTTTTAGGTCAATTGGCCGCGAATAGCTCATTATAGGCTCATCCTAGCCGGGGTTTGAATAACCGGAGAAGTGTGCCGATGTTTGTGCTTTTAGCGATCAGCGCGGGGGGAACATGCAGCGCGTGTCGCCTCTTGTTCGTAATCTCCGGACAAAGGACACATATTATAAAGGGGATTAACCACAGTGCAAGGTGTGGATTTTTTTATGCACATTTGTACCCCACGCACATCAGCGTTCAATGTGCTGAAATAGGGGTAATTATTTAGTGAATTGATTTGCTTCAATGATTAAGTACGAGTACATCCATATTACAACGAAAGGGTTTTTTTTAAACAATGCTTTAAGTAAAAGTTGCCCGCGAAATTTATAAAATTGTATAAAAACTGAAAACGTTCCTGATTATTTATGCACAGTTTCTATGACGATAATTAAGGCGTTCGATTGAGGATTGACGAGATTGGATGTTTTTTGAAGTTATACAATTATGTATATCATTTATGTAATAAAATAGTGAATTTTAAATTTGTATTTAAAAATAAAATGATACAATTAATGGTCAGAAAGTAAATATGTCCTATATTTTTTCGATTTGTATTTTTTTAGGGTAAAGTAGCCATTGTCGTGTCACGAAATAATATAACGCTGTTTGTGTTAATTATTTTCTTTTTTAATTTATTTTAACAAAATTACTTTTCAATTAAACGGAAATCCAAGGATAGTGATGAGTTTGAAATTGGTAGTAATTAAATATTTATTGATCTCTCATCAAATTAAATTAAAATATATATATATATTAATTTTATTGTATTTAAAAATAAATATATTTAAAATGAAAACGTTAAAAATAGTTGTATTTTTAGCTCACGGAACTAATGATTTAATTATTAACTGTCATTTCGGCACCGAGGTCTCGGTCCCGAAATCACACTGAGGATACGTCCAAAGACTGGAGTTGAGATGATGCAATAGTGTAGTACATGAGTAAGCTTTCTGTATTTTATAAAATTAATATTAATAAAATGATTTTTATACACCGTTAATTTCTCGATACCTGTTGTTTTGGATTTTGATACTTTCAATTTAGAAAGAGTGGCAGAATATTGTGATGATAAGCGCATTGTGTCGTACCCAACTGTGAGAAATTGTAGAAGAATGTGCATTCCTCATGATTTGATATTATTATATTATATGTGATCAGCGATAAGTGTAAAGGTGCTGTTATCGACAAATTCGAGCGGACAAGACCGAGAATTTGATTATAACTTGACAATTAATACCTAGAGAAAACTTTTGGATATTTTATATAAAATAAATATTAAAAAAAAAAAGTTTTGAACAATAATTGAAGCCTGAGTTCATGTTTGTTAATATGTAGATATTACTAAGTAGTCGTTTAATTTATTCAAAACTAACAGATTTAGGAAAACTTCATTAAAATACGGGACAGTAATGATTTACATTAATGCTTATGGTTAGGGTCAGCTGGGACTTTAACCTTCTTTGGAAAAGCTCTGCAAAAGTCTATGAGATAACATCTGCTTAAATTATTTATGTGGAGAATGGAGCTATTATAAAATCATTTCACAGTCTGACACAAAGTGGTTTGATATTATTTAAAATATTTTAGAAAATAAATAATGTATTACGTTCTTCACTTATTTCATAACAGTGATGTTTATTTACTGAAAATACTTAGTGTAACTAAATAATTATAATTGTAAGTTAACTTTATGTTCAGAATAACAACTTAAAAAATGATTTATTTCATATTATTCAAATTGAGCGCTCTTATTTCAGACAAACCGTCGAAAAGTTATATCTAATTAAGTATTAATGATATTGAAACTACAGTTTTATATAATTTAAAAAAGAATAACACAATGGTAAAATGCGTTTTAAAAAATAAACTAATTTAGTTAAAGAAAAGTAATGAAGAAATATATGTATCAATTAATTGAAAGAAAATAACGACATTTTAAATAAGTTAAACAATTGATAAATAGTAGACGAATGAATAATTTAAATTTTGATAGTTTTAATGAGAAAGGACTGTATCGGTTTTGTCGTTAAACCGCTCGATAATGTACTCGTATTAACGGCGAAGATAAACAATGTTTTTTCTTAATAATTCTAAAGGTCCAAAAATTCGAAATAGTTCAAGCTCATGGTAGTTTTAAGTGACCACTGTACTATGTATGGGCTACAAATATTTCAATTAATAATGCTTTGTAAATTTTTTTGTGATGAATTATTAAAACATGGTAAAATATTAAGTATAATTAAATGCAATAAAGGTAATAACGGAATCGGTTAATCTACCAGTGCCAGGTTCCATCGGCGGTCATTATTTATCAGTCGTGATCAACGACGAATATCATTCATGAACGAAATAGTGCGTCTTTTTTGGAAGTAAAGGCATCGTTAAATTTTCGTACTCGGTATGGTTTCCGTCAGCGTGGTAAACGTTTGTTTATCATTCAGACACCTTCAGTTTAAAACACAAAACAGCTTGATTTTTCAAAATCGATTTAAATAAACCTTAGCTTTATACCTACCCCCGGTAGGGTTGATCTACCTTGAGGACAAAAAAAAGTGCAGGCCTCGTAAGTGTCGAGGTCATAATCCGATCCCCACAAAAACGTTGATTATTGAACATCCAAATATTTCTCTGGTATTGTAGCGCAGTCTACGCAATTTCACAGGCTATTGATTTGGAGGCTCCCAGGAATCATCTATGTGGATCTTCGGATATACGGATGTTCTGGGACAAGGCATATACAATTTGAGCTTACAGAGTGAAAACCCACCCTGTACTGTCCTGTTTTTGGAGACCTAGATAGGAACTCATTACTGAACGCACGCAAAAAGCTACTTGTTAGAGAGTGGCTAAAATACTTTTTGTGATACTAGGTGCATCAGTTATAAGTCAAATAGACCTTAGTCTAAGGGCTGCGAAGTTCGTATGCTACAATGTGTCTCGATTGGCTTTCTATGGTAACCCATTGCTAACCACGAAGTACGTGCGAGTGGATGAGGGAATGGTGATTATGATGTTTCATCTGTGGATTATATGACGTTTACCATTCTACATATGGCAAAGCGCTGTATGTGGACTGTTGATCGCCAACGTCTTCGCCCGACGGCACTAAGCTATATCCACCGGCAGAATGGCATCAGTTAGGAGTCATTACTTGCGTCTGCCTTCTTGTAGACGGTTGCGCAGAAGCTTACAGAACTGTGGAACGACAATTAGCGGTTTCCATAAATATGAAGCGGATATTAATAAAAAAGAGCCATGAAGACGAGGAGGAGGCCGCCGTGTTTACCTGCGTGCTCGGGCGGGCGCGGCGCGGGCGGCGTGTGCGCGGGCGCGGCGTCGTGGGCGGGCAGAGCGCCGTAAAGCCCGAAATCCTCAGCGCTGCTGGAGCTGGCGTTGCTGCACTTGCGGCCGCTCTTGTCCAACGGCAGACGGCCCTCCTGCCCCGCGATGGCCGACGAGAGAAACTTGCTATCCTGACCTGCGAGCGACGACAGAAACTTGTTCTCTTGCTGTCCGGCCAGCGACATGAACTTGGCGTCTTGCGCCTGGTGGTGGGAGAGGTGCGCGTTGTGCGCGTGCAGGTGGTGCTCGTCTATGAGGCCGGACACGCCGAGGAGCCCGCCTACGAGGTTGGGCCGCAGCTCGTCCATGATCTTGGAGGTCTGGCAGCCGTTGCCGCTGAAATTGAGCTGGCGGCTGAAGATCGCGGGGAAGATGTTGAACTGTTGCGGGTCGGGCTGGTCGGGGCCCGCGCCCGCGCAAGGCGCCCCCTTGAAGTCCACCGCGGGGCCGGCGGCGCCCGGCGCCCGAGCCGCCCGCTCCTTGTAGGCGCCGCCGCCCGCCACGTACTCGTACAGCCTGCTGGGGAACCACTCGCCGCCCGCGCCCTCTACTTCATCGCCGGCCCCGAACGTGGTGGCGGGCGGCGACCCTTGGCGGCGAATCTTCGGGCAACGACAACCGCAACCCGCTTAGCAACTTATTTATCCCTTTAAATATTCTTTATAAACGATCGTAATATATTACACTTAGCAAAAGTCTAGCTTTAAGCCTTCAGTCAACGCTTTTACTCAATTGTCAATCTATTTTCATTCAAATACAAACAATGAATTATGTTAATAAAATAATGATAGCACCAGTCTAGATAGTCAGTCGTTTAAGAGTACAATAAAATCTACACACAGTTTATAACGCAGATTTAGTTACGTATTATTAAATAATTAAATTTAGCATCACAAGAATCCAATCTACTTTTACTTGCAGGTATTGAAATTTACTCTCTATAATTTAAAACGTTTATTTGTTTGCACCGCGATGAATATTTTTGATTTATAAATCACGTAAACATCACAGGATTTAAAGAGAACTAGAAATGAAATAAACAATCTGGTTAAATATTGATGTCATTGATAAAATTAATTTTGCAGTCGTGAGTTTAATGAGAAAAAAATATTAAACAAGGTTTATTTAAGTGTCGAAAAATTCACAGATTTAAAACACTATTGTTTAAGTTTTAAAATGAAAGTTGACTTTTGTTGTCTCCTCACTTAGGATGTGAATACAAGTTTGTTATTAGGTTATTGATAGTTTTCAAGTTGTTCGGTAAACAATTCACGTAAACACCGCGGACAACATTTCACAACAATAACTCGCTAAACTTGCACCGCGCCTCGTCTTTATCATTCCCGGGCCGCACATAATTGAATAACGCGGCGAAGTAAGCGATCGCTGCGATCTTGTGACCTACATCAAATAATTTTATTCCGATTATTAAATCGCATCAAGTCATCAGCGTCGCGACGGTTATCGAATTAGAAGGAATCTCCCGCGCGGGCGAGCGGAGACAAGCGACCGAGCGAGGTTGAGGGTCGAGCAGCGAGGATCTAGGCTGCAGTGGGCACCGTGCACGCTGACGGTCTGAGGGACCGCGCGAATTAATGTAATCCGAGCGATCTTTCGTCTGTTGCAGTCGACATCGGGATATCCCAAACGCAAAGTGACTAACAACATTAAATTGTTCTCATATATGTCGCACGGAGAGGGCCGAGAGAGACCGCCCGGCGCGCGCTCGTTCCTCAGAGGCTGTGCAGAGCTTTCCCACTTTCTCTATCTCTCCCTTGCCGCCTTCCTTTGTGCTTCAAACCTCGCACGAGAGTGAAAGAGCGGACGAACGTTTCCGCCGCCCGCCTTTGACGAACACATCTTTTGTTGAAACATAAACACATTTTATGTGTCTGAGACGGCCGCATCGCGATTGATGCGAGAGCGAGCGAGGCGGCGATAGGGGTTGGCAGTTTTATTTGTACACGTAAACACGGCGCAGCGAGCTAATCCACCCCCGGCGGGAAAATTCGGCTTATTTATTCTAGCGCCGACAGCCTTCGATCTTTCGTCTCTCTCTATCGCTATGAAGTAAGAGAGGCTACACTGCATCGTGACGTCCACGAAGCTCTCGCTCTGTAGAAAAGCTGCGAGGCGCGATGCGCGTGGGGAAGAGGCAGCCAATAGGGAGGCTGCTGGGCTGTGATTGGCTGCGGGGACAAAGCGGGGAGCGGGGGGAAGGTTTCCTGCAAAATGGTGGAATCGCCTGAACGGCGCGTGGAATCTCCAGTTGTAGATTTTCACGATATGAATGTTAGAAATGTCAAATATTATTTTCAAAGAATCATTAGGCCTTTATGATTTAGGAAAAAAATATACATTGATTTGAAAATTGTTTTATAATATATTATAATGCAAATTAATACATATCACTTTATTAATTGTATGTAATTTTCATCAGAGAATTTTGCAGTTCATTATTTTCATACAACATAGATTTTACGTGTTTTTTTTTTTCTTTAATTAATTTCAAAATATCCTTATGATTACTGTTGTTTCGTGGTTTTATAAATAAACAAGTTTCGTAAAGTACATTTATTCGATTGAATACATAGTTTATTTGATAAATTTTATAGGAGCTATTTAGTAAAAATACATGTTTAATGCAAACATAAAACCTACAAATAATAATATGTATTTAGACATTCATTAACAAATAAGTAATAATTTTTTGTTAATGTGACAATTATAAGCAATGGTACAGACGGAATATAAGGAATGATTCCCATATTTTCAAAAACTGTAAAATTATGAATAGTGTTTAGCACTATCATATTCACATAAGTAAAATTTTCTGTTTATGTATTATTTATCAATTGATATTTATACAAATCTATAAAAAACACTATCCTTTGTGTATTGTTTTATAAATTATTAATAAAAAAAAAAGATAGCCAGTAAAATCTAAAACTCGGATGTTACTTTTTAGCAATAAGTAAAGAATATTGGCATTAACGTGATTACTAAAAAAAAAACTTTATTATTACATTATGAAATTATTAACAAGGTTATATTAGAATAAAAAATAATATAATGAAGGCTTATATAGAAGCTTAGTTATTCATACGTTATAAAATAGACGAAAAAAAGCAAATAATAAGGTTTACTAACTTTTTTGCGAAATAAAATTACTATTTATATATTTTTTATTTACCTTGTTTTTACATGTATTACGCAAGATATGTTCTCTGTTTAAGAGAATGCAGATTCGACTAAGTCGTGGCCTTCCACAATACATCATTTGTCACGAGACAACTTTGTCAAGAGAAACTGCAGTCTCCTAAACAGAGAACATATCTTACGTGATCCAAGTTAATAAAAGATAATAAATAAATATGTATTATTTATAATGGATCTCAAAGTGAATGCTGAAAACATTGAAAAAATAAACTATAATTTTTGTGAGATAGCTGGATATCCGTGTCTCAGGAACAATGTCAAAAAAGGACGTATTCATAAAATAAGCGATAAAAGAGGATAGTAATAACGAAAGTTAATTATTTTATCTGCAAATGGTTTGGTAAGTAAATAAAAAAAATACTCGTATACAACCATATACAAGTGTTTTATTGTACTATCCTTATTTTTCGGTGATTTTTTATTGCAAAATATAGTGATATTACATTAATAGAATCAAACAAATCAAACGAAATTATCATAAAAAGTATTTTATGCGAAATGATCGTCTGGGTACATAATTGGGTGGAATATTCATTTTTACGACGTACGAGTATTTAAATTTCCCCTTAGCATTATAGCCCCGGGTAGCTTCAATAGTTGAAAGAGCGCAAAATCGGTTTACAGGGTTTGTGTTCTAACAGGATACTGTCAGTGGGCGGGTGGGCCGAGGTGGGCGGCAGTGGGCGGGATGGGCGAAGGAGGGGGCGGTAGAGCCGCCGGCGCTGCAGCCTGATTGTCATTCATATCGAACCCGCCTGCATGGAAATACGCTGATCCTCTCAAACCATCATTTTACACAGACCCGTTTTTTTTTCAAAACAGATGAGAAGTGTTTTTGTTGTTTTTTTTTAACAAACGTATAGAGTTACACCAGTATAGATAATCATTCCTAAGCTTAAGGTCACCAACTGAAGATCCGTATAAATGGACATTTCTTAAAGTAACCAACTATGATAACTATTTTATTTTAGAATGATTAAAGTGAGGAAGCCTCAGCCCTCGACCCACAACAAATCTCAAGAAACGTCTCTGCATGCGGTTAGTAAATTGGTTACCTTTACCAAGTCGAGGAATGTCCTCTACACACGGGTGTTAAACTAAAAAATAAAATGTAGATTCTACATTATATCATGTTCACATGTTTTTATTATATTTTGTGACCAACGATAATGGGACATTGTAAGCGCGGTTCTCGTTAGTTCATTGATTTAACAACATTGGACACGTACCGAATGTTGGAAGGGTTATCGCCTGTTGCTTTCCGTGTGTCATTTATTGAGTTGAGCCGCCTGTTTTGACGAAAACGTTTACAAAAAAGCACAACTGGCTAAGGCCACTGAGATCTATGACGCTCAATCAAGATGCCTGTTTGCTGCATGCGGGAAAAATTTATTGCGTTTCTGTGTTGGGGATTGAAAGTATACTCGTACCTGTTTTTTGAAGAGATCCATATTGTATTAAAGAGGAAACACATAAACTGCAAATACCATCCAAAGTTTACCAGTGGTGTTTTTAAAGTAATAAGGGCCAAATAGTTAAGCTCCCATCGAGGAGGAGCATCGGAATAATCATTCAATGTTTTTGATTGCGATATGGCATGGACAATGGAAACTAACAGAACTGAGTAGCGACAATTTGTGAGTGACCATGTATTCCGGATATGTTTAATGTTTCAAGTCTCTAGGTATCTAATAAATACAAAGATATGAAAGATAATAAAAACGGATGAAAAGGGTAAATTGTATGGGGTATGGGATAAAATTGGGAAGCGTAGTGGCTCCGGGCTGCGTTAGCTGTCAGTCGTGTGAGATTATTGTTCTTGGTTGAATAAGTTGGACGAGCCACGCTGCGTCGTCCGCAGCATCCATCCTGAGAGCAGCAACAGAGCAATACAAGCAATGTAGGAGTAGAAGTTGCTTATTTAACCCTCCCCTTACTGTGCTAAAAACATCATGACATGTATTTTCTACACCATTCGAAAATGACTTTTAAAAAACCGTAAAAATATGACTATTCCGAAATATTGCTTTGATTGAAGTTGAAATGTATTTTTTTTTAAATAAAGGTCTCTGAAAAAGAGAAAAACATCGCAATTAGCCAGCCAAATTCATATTGACGGAACTTTAGCGAAGTCACGTATGTAATAATTTTTTTTTCCAAATGTTGCCCATTTGGAAAAATTTTGTACATTTTAATGGCGAAAATTCTGCAAAGAGTTTTAAACTAAAATGTTAACCAATGATTTATCCCAGTATTAACTTATTGTGCAGAAACGTGGAATTTCACAGCAGGTTTCACCCATAAAATGACGGTTGCTCAACGTTGAAAACGAGATCCAAGCTCGAAGTGTGTCTAAAAGATAGACAGTAGAGGATATACGAAGAAGAACTCCTCTAGTGAGTTCATATTACTAGCAAATAACCCCTTCACAATACTTGATAGTGTAATGCTAATACGCAGTAGAAAATAAAAATAAATCCCTATGCATCACAACCACTTACCATATGGGTAAATAATTCTGATTACTATGGAATCCTGAATTTGAGGATTTCAGGATTCCATAGTATGATCGAGTCTATTTTTTATATATTACTTTCTACTTTAAAATTTTCCACAGTTTTCAAATTTGGTCTTCGTTAATTAATTTAAATACTGTCGGAGAAGAATTAATTATATGAATGATTAAATTATCTCTAAATGACACGTATTAAGGATATTGTAGTACTCGAATGAGTACAAATTAGCATTCAATTGCACCATCAATGAGAGAAATTTGATGGAAATCCTGTTTCCATATATATTAAATAATTTTATAATACCTTGCAAAACGCTACCAAGCTACCGATCTGTCAATTGATTCTGCGTAGTTTCATTATTTCAGTATTATTTCTGTGGTATGTAAAATATTGAAGCTCCTCCCAACCTTACTGTCTTCTAGGGCTGGCCACAGCTCGTGCAGTTTAATGCATAATATGACCCCATGAATGACAAAGAAAATAAGTACTCTTTAATTAATTAATTCAAGCAAGGATTGGATATATAATTTGAAAACAATATTGATTATACCACTTTTGCTTTTAGTGACTCATGATAATGAAAAAATGTTAAATTACATATTATTTTGGTAATATTTTTTATGATTTTTATAGAACATAAATTCAATATAAAATTTTTCAAAAAGGACGTTATAAAGTTGTGTCGCGTTCTTTAGGAATTTATGACACATTTATTGTCTTGGGTGAACACCAAAGTGCGTTTTTAATCGTTATTATTCACTCATAAAAAAATTCTCACCATTTCAGATATTCATTTGGGGAACATAACAATTGACGTTTATATACAGTAATAGTGGATACTGTCATTGAATATTTCGAATTAATAATCAAATCCACAAATCTGACATGTTTTTCTTTATGTTGTTTGTACATTAACATTCGTGATCCAATTGTCCTTAAGTATTTTATTTTCAAGTATTACATGCAATAAATATGATTTATATCAACTGAATCTCACAAGAGCATAAATCATAAAATAACTTTTATAGGATACTTTGAAACTTTGAAATTAAACATCTACGGTTTTAGAAACAGTTAAAAAACATACAAAATATAACCCATCTGTACTTTTGTCATAAAACTAAATAATGATGTTTGAAATCGAATAATCTATTCAATATCAGGCGTAATTTCAAATATGTACAAAGTATCAAGTAAAATCATTTGAAATAGTAAATGATATAGTGGGATGAAATGAGTTTTTAATTAGCTGAAAACATTCGACGATTTCATTTCGAAATTGGGATTGTAAAGTTTTGTAGTATTGGTGATTAATGTTATATCAGTAAGTATTGGATATATAAACAAACGATTGAAAGTATATTATTAAATTGATCTACAATATTATCAGTGCAATATTATTATTTTTTATCACATTTAAACGTTATTTTTTAGCAAAAAATTAATTCTACTGTACATTATTATTCAGATATATACTAAAATGTGATTAATCGTAGTATATACTATATATTGATGTACATTTGAACCTCAAGAGGGCAGTGCAGTTATAAAAGTATGTGGCCTTTATGTTAATACCCTTTGTACATCGTGATCATATAATATGAATCTTATATTATATTTACTCGTTTATAACAATACTTTCACATTTAAACCACTTTCAATTGAAAAAGCACACATTGTTCTAAAAAATTAAATATAATTGATACCTGGTTTCTCATTTTTTTTCTAATTTTCTTTATTTAAAAAGAAACGACATAATTACGTTTGAAATTCATTACTAAGTAAAATTGGTTATCAGTGTATCCCGAAATGACGGCGTCAGCTATCTGGCGACTTTGGAGTATCACGGGTTCCGGCACTGAGGATACGTCCAAAGACCGAAGTCGAGTTGATACTAATTTATTTGATAACATATTTCTTTTTATACATCAGTTAGTATTCTGTATTTTATGAAATTAATATTAATAAAATAATTTTCATACACCGCAAATTCCTCGATACCTGTTGTTTAGGACCTTGATCCTTTCAATTTACAAAGAGTTGCACAATATTGTGATGACCAGCGTCTTGGTACTGTCATCGACAAATTTGAACTAAGACAGAGAATTTCATTATAATGCGAATATCAATACTTTAAAGACTTTTGGATATTTTATATAAAATAATTATGTTCAAATAACGTTAACATGCATCCCTCCTTTTAGTTAATCACCACAAAGCAAATAAGATGATAATTAGTCACAATTCCGTTATTTTTTAAAATGTATTTTGTATGAAGCATATATATTTTTCTAAAAACTTGAAATGTCCTAAAACTGATATGTTTTTACTCTATTAACATACTACAAATAAGTTTGTCTCATTTGACAATAATTAATTATTTTGTTTACCATGCGGAAATAATTACAACTGATATACAATATATTATTATATATAAAACTTTGAGCAATATACGCTGTTGGATATTATATTACGCAAGCTTGAAGGGTCGGCATATCGTGAAATTGATTCTGAATTTGGAATTCTGATCGCATCAATTGGTGCAATAGGAATATTCGCAGTACGCTATAATCTATTCCTGCATGATATTACATGAATAACAATTCAAATATCTACATTTCTGGAAGCACAATACCTTAAGTAATACTTTAGGAAAATAAGATTTATATTTCATCTTCAGTCATTTATAATGCTTAAAAAAACACTATATAAGTCTTATGATAATCCCGCTTTCATGCGTAATAAAACTAACACAAGTGAATAACATACTGATAGTCAAGAAGACTGCTATGGATCCTGTATCTTTCAATGGCTGTTCTCTTCCAAAAGCAAGCTCCATCAACATTCTTGGATTATCAATCTCGAATAATGTCAAATATTACGAGTCAATTAAGTATAAAGCCGGTCTCGATTCTAAAAAACTAGGTGTATCACGTCGGTATTTCAACGATGAACAATTTCTTCTTCTATATAAAGGACAAATCCGACCTATCCTTGAATACGGCAGTCACCTTTGGATTAGAGCCCCAAAATACCTTTTAAACTTAATTGACTCAGTTCAAAGAAGAGCAATTCGTTTGATAAACAATGACACTCTTACGTCTAACCTGCAATCAATGGAACACAGGCGTAAGATTGGTTCTCTTAGTCTTTTCTATCTTTATTACCACGGTTGCTGCTCTTCGGAACTTGAAGAACTAATTCCTCTTGCACCCACCTACAACCGACAAACTCGTCTTACACTTGCCGAACATCCATACACGGTT
Organism: Glossosoma conforme; assembly: GCA_022606575.1. Classification (NCBI taxonomy): domain Eukaryota; kingdom Metazoa; phylum Arthropoda; class Insecta; order Trichoptera; family Glossosomatidae; genus Glossosoma; species Glossosoma conforme. Next base: position 1,700,839 of record JAGTXR010000030.1, read on the forward strand.
AATATATTTAGACCAAGAACTGGCAGTTTCCAAAGCTCCTTCCTTAATGCCAACAATAAGCTATAGAATGTTCTTCCAGCGTCTGTGTTTCCTCCTTCCTACAATCTGGATCTCTTCAAGAAACAGATAAATATACACTTGCAATCTCCCCAAATTACACACAATCACGAACACACGTTTTCCGCATGCAGCGTCCAGCCTCCCTGGCTGAGCGTCATAGTGCCGAGTGCACTGGTCTTGACTAGGGGGAACTAAGTGGCAGTGGAAGAAGAAATACCAGCCATGTGACGGATATGAAATGTCAGTGGATTAAAAGTCGAAGGACCTAACATTGAAGCACTCAAACGAATTAGTAATATAACTAAATCGCGGAATATAAGTCATCGAATATTCAGATCTGCTCTCTTTTTATCCCCTCCCTAGCAGGAGCAAATAGTCGCTGCAAATTATCACCACACAGTTGAGTCAGCTACTATTATTTTTGCCTCATCTCAAGCCATCACTACACCACCTGGAGCTCCACCAAGTCATCATATTTGCATAGTTCCTAACGGTCTTTATGACATTAGGAACCGGGACTTTCAAAATGCTGTTGACGTAGTATTTTATTACATGCGAATAGAGTGATCACAATAAATACGCGTACGTAATAAACGTATTATTAACAATTACAAAGATATAATTTATATAGAGCGTAGGAGTTCCAAAGTTTTTTTCTCTTGTTATTATTTGTAATATTTTTATAGTAGATTTTTTTATGAATCTTCCAATAATGTACCATAATATACTAAATTTAACTACTGGTATTTTTTATTTTTTATGTAAGCACATACAGGAGAATACCGACAGATGGTAATAGTAATTCTGAAGTTTCATCTGTGGAATTCTATGATGCTTACCATGGTGCATATGACTAAGCGCTGCATGTGGAGTGTTGATCCACCAACGTCATAGACTACAGCCCGAGATTCACGCATCAACCTTTATTATTACAGAAATTTACTATGAATGGGTGGTCTTCAAGGGACGACTTTCGTCTACCAATTTTTTTTATTAATAGGCTATGACTGGCATTTTACGGGTGAGGGATCAAATTCACATTAACCGGGGGTAATTTTAGAGCTCAGAAATCGATTGAAAATTCTTTTATTTTAATCTCCGTCGGGAATCGAACCCGCGACCTTTAGCTTTTAAATCAAACACTTTGACCATTGAGCTATACTTGCCGGCAAAGTAAAGTAAATACTATGTAATAATAAAGCACATAGTATTTACTTTACACCTATAAGCTCCATGTCATTTTATTATAAGGTGGGAAGGTTGTCTGCCATTGTATTATAAGTAAAATAAAAAAATGCATGGGGATGAGTTGTTTTTAGATTAAAAATTAATATAAATATGTACATAAGGAAAAAAAATTAATCTTTAAATTAATTACAATTGCATTAGCAAATAAAATCCAATAGTCTAAGCCATATATGATAAATATAAAATTGTTTTTTTTTGACATACTTTTGCATTAGCATACAAATCTAACCAACAAGTTAAAAATGATATTGATACTGAAAAATGGTCCACAAATAACAACCGTACAATTTAAATTTAGTATTGTGAATGAATTCCCTTTTAACGTGAATCTGATAACGGTATGAATACGTAATGAGTTTACGTCCATTGTCAATTCTTTCATCAAACGCAACCCTTTGTGTAATTTAATATTAAGTGTCCGGGGAATACCCAAGTAAGCAATAGTTTTTTATTACGTTTGGGTGTATCCTGACATGTGGACGGACAAAAACAATACCGCCAATATGAAAATAACATTGCTACTGAATATGTTTTATATAACTTAAACGAAGAAATCACGTAGATTTTAACAATCAATGGCGCATTACAGTAATGATTATTCCACGTATAATTTTTTTTTTCATTATTTTACAAAATTTAGATTGTATCATATTCTAGAACATCATGCATGTAAATCTGAAATTTGGATTACGAATATCACACCAGCAATCAGTTCAAAATTCAGTAATATGTGATGGCTTAAAAATATTGGTTAATAAGGTTGTGGAATTGTTGAAGAAGCTTCCGACTAAACTATTAACCTATTTTACAAATATTGATAATGTCTTCAGCATAGTAGCCTCAAATAAATTATATAATCAATTGTGATGATCACTTGTTTAATCCTAAAAAAGTGCATAACGTAAACCTATTTTTTTTCGACAATAATGTTTAATGGAACTTTTCGATGTTCCATTGACTTGAAACAAGGTAAAGGGCAGCTGAAAGATATTGTTGGGTTGTAACTATTGATGGAAGTATGCATCAAATAAGAAGTGGTTGTATGATTGTGATGTTTAGTGTAAGATAATAATTATTTAATTTCATTATATTGATAATTTAATTTAAAAATATACAAATATATGTATTTTATTTATGTATAAAAAATATATTTCACAGTATTAATTCAATGTGATCGTTTAGTTTCGCGTTTCGAGATAGTGTTAACAGTAAATAAAATATATTACAATGGAACCTTATTTAATACATAAGATACATTTTATACATAAACATATGATAATTTTAGATAATTAAATTTACATTTAAATTTCCAAATTAATTCAGAAAAGCCAAGTGACATATTTTAAGTATTAAACCAAAGAAAGTGACTTAATTCTCATGAAAATATAGTAACAAAAACTAAAAAAAAACTTGAACTAACAATCAATTTTATTTAATACCATTAATTGCGTCCAGAGTTTTAATAATCAGTGATTTTCTAACGTATAAAAAAGGCACTCGTATCGTTTTAAAGAAACAAAAAAATCTTCGTAAAGTATAATTAGAGTATCCAGCCAATATCCCTTCCCTAGGGTGTGGTACGTTTTAAGACCCGGTGGTTGTACTACCTGGGTAGGAAATAGGCTTTCAGTGGCAGATAGATAGATGGAAGGATATTCTGTAGTAGATAGGTAGGTACTCACTCAATGTCCACATCTCGAGTTGGTTCGATCGGTGCGTGGCTGAAGTTCTCCCTCTCTTCTTCTTTAGCGGTCACCCGTGCTTTTTAGATCTAAGTGTTTTCTTTTTAGGAAGCATTACAGGTCACGCGTCCGCTCATCTCCCCGGAGCGCTGTATTGGGTTCGCAATGAAGTTTCAAACATTTTATTTTTCCAAACGATTAGAATTTCAATTTTAAATATTTTTTATTTCTATATTCAGCATTCGCTTGAGGTGATCTTTTTAAAATATTAGAAATAAAATTATATTTTTCACATGGATCACACTGATTGACTTAACAAGAATGAGATTACAATTTTGTGAGCTCTCCACAATTTATAAATTAATCTCTTTTATTTTTTGCAAGAGATTGACAGATGAAGTGTGCAAAGCGATGCTGAGATTAACAGTTAGATACTCAACGTGTTACTTTTTAAAATAATAATCTAGCTAAAATTTTACATAGTATAAAAATATATGGATTATTTAGATAAAACAATTTTAGCTTACTTATGACATTTATAATTTTAACAAAATATAGTTTTTATTAGGATTTATTTAATTCATGTAGGTAAAATTACATTGATTTAAGTTTTACAACAATTATTAAAGTAATGTATTACCGCTTTGAGTATTTTATAATAAATTCTTATTCATTTTGTTTCTATATTTATATACCTTCTTAACTGTCGATATCTGGAAAACTGAAATGTTTTTTAATTTTAATTTAATAACTTTGAATAAAACGATGAACAATAATAATATTTAAGCGAAAATATATCCATTTATAAGAAAATACTGTCTTGTATTTGACAGCACATACTTATCACTTTATTATAAATGTCCTAAAATTTAAATTATTTTGATTTTATAGTGGAGTTTTAGTATAATATTTGGTAATTTTGTAATTTAAATATGAAAAATTAAATTATTATCAAATAGGTATAATAATAGAGTTCTCGTTGATAGAAGATATATAACACAACACTGTATTCAAAATTAGAAAATTAACAAAATTAGCGATTGAGCTATGTTGAAATTTTCGTGGTACTCGTAATTTAAATTGATTTTTGTTTTGTTATAATACAAATGGAAGTTGTAATTAAAAATATTACGTCAAATAATTAAAAGAGTGTTTATCTATTCATATCTACTTCCAAGGTAAAGCACATGGCCACCACAAAGTATCAACAGAAACCTGATTTTACATGCATATCTAAATAAATCAACTTTTTATAAAAATGTACCAACATATATTTTGTGTGATTAACAGTTCTCTAGCATAAAGTGTGTTTTACTCGTCAACAGCTCTTTTGTTGGAGCATATTAATAATTAAAATTCAGTGATCACATACCAATTAAACTTATAAATACTGAGGCTGTTAATGCTAAATCATCATGTCACATTATTCAATATAAGTTAAATCAGTCCACTAAAGATGTCAGACTCTACATAAGAATTCAAATGATTTATTAAAAAAAAAAAAATGGCAAAATTATTTAACTTCTGGCAATGTTGTGGTGGGTATTAACTTATATTGGTTTTCGTTACTATATATTGTTGTATGTTTGACTTCAAAGGAATGTAATCGGCCAGACGTAAGATCGCTAAAATACATTATTTCAAAATGAATGACTACTTGACAGAGGTTCGCAAAGGCAGGTTTTAAAAGTGATATGCTGCAATTTAGGAGAAGATTATAAACCAGGTTCCGTTTTGTTTTGAGGTGCATTGAAAAGGAGGTAACATGCAGTAGTACCGCGCAGCGCTCCGTCCCCTTCAAAGTCCGCACAATTGAATTTGTGTTCCAATCATTGACGACTGATGGACACCCTCTTACTTCCTTTTATCTTTCCGCATTATTACTTTACTCTTAGCAGCATCCCGCCATCTCCGCCAGAACCTACCTGCGTGGTATACCTACGTATTAAATAAAGCACAACAATATATTATATACTGTCTACCTGATAACCCCAGATTTGTGTAAGACCCATAGCTTCAATTGTTTAAATAACATATGTAGCTCGTAAATAATATTTACATCACATAAAAATCCGTTTACTTTGAAAAAACACTTGAACGTTGGGCTGATGACCCGATTTCCTTGTTTGATCTTTGATTAAACTCTTAAATCTACTTCACACAGCTGATTTTTTAATTAAACTTCCGGTATTTCGTTTCGTAAGCCATTATTTGTGAAACATGGACTTTACTAAATCTATAATGGAAAGTCTTTCTATTATTTAAAAAGCTAGGAAGAGAAACATAAAACGTTTTAAATGATACGATGATACAAAAAATATTTAAAACAAAATTGATAGATATCCTAAACAGAATAGATTAAAATATGCTTGTGGACAGGCCACATTCAGTGCGAAACCTGAGAAAAGTGAGGCAAAGAAGTAATAGACTGGTACTCTAAAGAAAGAAAAATGACTAGGTAGGAAGTACACATTGAAAGGAATAGAAAAAATGACAGCAGGACCATGTTGCAGATAGATAGACGGTAAAATGCCTATGTGAAAACTGAAACATTTTTAATGCAAAGTACGAATACTTGACAAATTAACTATTTTAAGAAAATATAATATTACTCCCGATGTGTATGAAATTTATACTTTAAAATTAAAATACTTGCCAAAGATTTTTAATAACACCGTAATAATCCGTGAACATCGTTTACGTATTTTCATTAACGGTGGGTTCTTTAAAAACGAATGATGCGCAATACCATGTAATGACGTTGATAAAACACTTCACATATCACGTGTAACCAGCTTCAAAAAACGACAAGCGTCTTGAAATCTAAATGCGGTCTCTCCATCACCATCGGACGGTACTCTATCTTGTATGTGTTTGCATAAATAAGGTATATTGTCAATAATTCTTCGAGGAATAAAAAAATCTTTATGAAAATCTTTTATTTTGACAAAAATTGTAATTCTCCACGAAAAATAAAAGGAAATATAATTTGATAAACAAGATACACTCTGAGGTTAAATGGAATGTTATGAAAGTATCCTGGGAGGCTGTATAGATTTTTCTCGACAAAAGCACTAATGGATTTTCCATGTGCAGTGAAAGCGGCCACCGTTATATTGAGAAGCTTTAGTTAGAAAAATATTTTTGGATTCAGAAAAAAACCTTATATAATTGTATTAGTAAAATGTAAACACTAATTACATAAAATCAATTATAGATGTTTTACGTTCAATTGACTGATCTAAAATACAAACATATTTTGTTACATATATTTTTTAAAGTTTATTAAGAAGATTTATAAAGTCTTATAATTTATATTTTTTGTTTGATAGTCAGTGAATAGATATTAAAAAATACAATAAATTGATGATGAAAAAAATGCAATTTGATGATTTCTACCATCATCATCATAAGCCTGTATCCGTCCACTGTTGAACTTAAGCCTCCCGAATGAGTCTCCATCCTCTTCGATCCTCTGCCTTCCGCATCCAGGTCACTCCCACTTTTCTCCTTATGTAGTCAGTCCATTTTGCAGGGGGTCGGTCAATGCTTCGTTTGCCAGTTCTCGGGCGCCACTCCGATACTTATCTTTCCCATCGACCGTCGTCTCTTCGACAGATATGTCGTGCCCATTGCCATTTGAGTGTGCCTATTCGTTAAGTAGCCTCCACTACTTGAGTTCTTCTGCGGATATCCTCGTTTTGGATTTTATCTTTTAGCGACACTCCGAGTATGGATCTCTCCATAGCACGCTATATGACCTTTATTTTATGGTTGACTTGCTGTAAGATTCCTCGTCTCTGCGCCATAAGTTAATACAGGGAGGATGCATTGGTTAAACGCCTTAGTTTTGAGACATTGTGGAATTTTCGCTTTAAAAATGAACTTTAGTTTTTCAAATGCTGCCTATCCCAGTTGTATACGCCTGTGAAATTCTTTTGATAAGTTATTTCGTCCTGATTGATATATTTGAAGTAAACACAGAAGATTAATAAAAAAAATCTTAAAAATTAATACTTAAATGTATAATGTAACTTCGTAGATTTTTTAACGTACAAATTAATCAAAAAACTAATAAACATAGAAGCATTCAATAATTTGAAAAAATAAGTGAAAAATTGAATTATATCCATAAAACGTTTCCCAATCGATTTTTGTAACGCTTAAATATTTGTTACGTGTATTAATCAATTTTTGGTGCATCCTGCAGTATTGGTTAAATAATTACTGGTAAAAGTTCTAGTTGGTGTGCAAATGATGCTCGGTAGTACGGATGCGGACGTCGGTCAGCCTCATATCTTCCGGTGGATGAGCAAGGCAGGTAGGGGACCGTTTCATGGAATTATGGTGACGAGGTAAATTCACTAATATCAATACTATTAAATTATTATATTTTTAATTACGCTATAATGCTTTATAAAATGAATATTTGAAACTGCTCATAATCAATATACATTAATTTTAAATGTTAAACTTGTAAAAATGGATTGTTATGTATCATTTCATCGATGCAGGTTTTAGGGGGTGGAGAAGTGGGTCGGTGACCCAGGGCGTCAAATAAGCTAGGGGCGCTGAGTGCAACCAATTTTGCTTAGATTTTTTTAAATGTATACAATATGCCCCATATGCCAGAAAAAAAATGCCCTAGGGCGCCCTAGGGCCTAAGGCCGTTACTGCATTTCATATAGACGAGATGATTTTAACATTACCAACAATGAATTATTACAATTTAATGGATTGTTACAAATTAAAAGAAATATAAATTTAAAAAAATATTATTATCCCGAAGTAAATACTATAAATGTAATTCAATTTATGGAGTTCAAAATACTTAGAATCAAGTGAATTAGTAAAAATGTATTTTTAATTATTCAATGTTACAAAGAAGAAGAATAATTATCCCGTATTTTACCAATACCCTAATTATCATCTTATTAAGAATAAATTTAATTGGAACCAATTTTTATTTTAGATTAATGAATTTGCCAGCAATTTAGTATTCCTATTGTAGTATGAAGAGCTTCATTATTTTTATTTTTTTTACTTAAAATATTTCTCAGTTATAAAAATTATATTGTTTCTTATTAACGTAATAAATTAAGTATTTTTTATTATTGGTCTTGTTTGTTGGAGATGAAAGATATTTATTGAAGTGTGGTGTTGGATGAAATGAGTTGAACATTTCTTCGTTGCCAGGCCACTTCACATCAAGATGAAGGCAGCAGCAGTCGGCTGACCCCTGAACTTCCGGCGGAGCCTGCGCTGATTACGACTTCCGGTCGGGATCCGATAGGCACATCTCCACTAAAAGTGAGCCTTTGAATTAGGTGACTTCAAAACTATACGCACAAGAGAATCAGATGATATTACAAGAATAATAAAATGCCAAAATAGGTTAATATTCTACGATAATAAATAATAATAAAATAGTAAATACTTTATAATTCGTGATTTATTAGATTACATATATATTACACTGAAATATATATTTTATTCAAATACGTTAACAAAAACGGAATAATAATATTCCACATGTAATGTGTACAAAAATGGTTGAAATATGTGTATTTAAAAAAGTTTATGAAGTAGATATAATTGTATGAATAATTCGTTACATTTATAAGGAACAAGAAAATGATACGATTTGTGTGCATATTCAGTAATATTTATTAAAATGTAGAATACATTTTATGCCAGTGGTATTTCATAAAATTCTTCGTAAAATAGGTATAATTCGTGTTGATAAATATGCCATAAATGTGTGATATTAAGAAGGTAAAAAAACGATTATCTTGTATTTTTGTTTACTTCAATACGAGTATAAAAATGAAAGTTAATACTAATGATCTGCGGATTATTTTGTTTATATTTCGTTTAAAATGTGAATAATAAAATCCAAATGTCATTTTATTACCAACAAAGAAAACATCATTTCGCACAATTTACGCAGAGTAAATGATTTTTGAAATGCCCTTCACGAGTGCACCAACACATCAATTAGAGAGAGAGTGGATCAAAAGAGAACCCGCACAATAAGCGTTGCAGAAAAAATAATTGGAAATGGAGGGGACGCCGATCATTATTATTTTGTAAGTAGGTGCCTAGGGTACTCTGTTGTTGTAATTTTGTGACATTTTGAACTGCGCGGGGTGGCAGCACTGAGCGGATGGTGGAGGCGGGAATTCCAGATGTCAACATAACCTGAAAAGTATGAACTCCCGCCTAAATTTCACCTCGATGGCAGTTCTTATGGCCCCTCTAGTAGTAATTATTATACGGTATTTATGGGAGAGAGCTGTGTTTAACGGGAATTTGGCGCGGATACTACTCTATGCATAATACCAGATTTGAATGAAAGTAATAGCAGGTTTTGTAACGTGAACCTGTCTAGCTTTGCTGAATTTGAACCTTTCCCAGTATGGCGCTTAGAATATGTAATCACGTAGGTATAATATATTCATGTGAAGGGTTTTGTTTATTGTAATAAAAAAACATAATTTTATAGAGATTTCTGTGCGTTTATTATGAAGTTTTTAACATTATTTGGGTTTTTCTTTTAAATTTATTTTATCGATAATTATTGATAAATTTCCATTATATCAAATAAAAATAAAATATTATTCTGAAATCTTCCATATTTTTTTATTCGATAGCGATATGATTCAGCTATGTCGACCTAAGTTTCGTCTACTTGATATAGCCAAAACATGTTGTCACCCAATAATTGTGGAAAAATTCTACATTTTATTTTTATTTCATACCATTTGATGATAAATATAACGTTTAACTAAAAAAGATAACCATTCCATGAATTATAAATTCACATGAATGATATATTAAATAATACTTTATATATATTTGTAAAATGTATCATTAACCAGCTGAATAACATGTTTACGAGGGTTTTTGCGAGGAAAATAAACTGCTGTTCTCATTATAAAGTAGCGTAAATGACGAGGATTATATGTTCCAATTAAAATATATAGAAATAAGTTTTTATTATAAATTAAATAACTTTTTAAGAATATACTCGTATCATAGTTGGAAATATGCCATTATAAAACCAATTTCACTTTGAAACGAATTGTTTATACATCACAAAACGCAGAGAATTACAACGTAGACATCCAAGTTGTTGTTTCAGAGATAAAGGGTACAAAAACAATATTTTTATTTTCATTTCGGCCTCGGTCATAAAATCAATCTCAAGTTGAGATGCTTTAGTCTGCGCCCTCTTTGCTTTCTCCTCTCTTTTACCCACAAGAGATATATTCCACTTCCAAACTAAATCCATCTATCTCTCCTGCGTATATCTTCATCTCCTAGGGCGCCATAAAGCCCGTTGTCTACAGAATTAAGTGAATAAAAATACATTTCTTAATTAAAATTTGCTGCATTGTTTCTACAAACCTCAGTATTTCGTGCCAGCGCTATTGCGAACGAAACATCATCATCATCATCATCATCACCATATCCGCTCCCCTAACTGGAGCATATGGAATTTACGAGCTGCCGCTACAAAACTCTGTCAGTGGCCATAGTCTTCGCCTCATCCCATGTTAGATTTTCTTCTCGCAGCTCCGCTAAGAACATTCTATGTACAGTTCTCGACGGCCTTCCAGGACAGCGCGATCTTGGGAGCTTGAACAAAAGGGAGCTGTAGTTTATGCTCTCATGCGGTATCCTTAATACATGTCCCACCAGGTCCACCTTTGCCTTTGAACAAAACTTTATTTAATTCCTCTTTTCACCACGGTAAGATTCCGCGATCACAAAAGAAGCAAGTCGCAATACTACAATATATATAGTCACAAATATTTTTTGAAAACAAAGACTCTCTGTAGAGCATTAAGATATAAGTTAATCAACAAGTAGCTAGTATCATGTAACCATCTTAGGATGCATTTAAACCATAAGAACACGGAACTAGAGGTCGAGGAAAAATAGTAATTAGTGTAAACATTATTATTTCAACCATTCAATGCTGAAGCATTTATCCTACGCAAGAAATTACCACCGAAAAACAATGAAGGAAAATGGATTAATAAATCAAATTCAAATAAGTCGGAATAAAATTTACGAATGGTCGATTTGTCTAAATACAACCTTAGCAATTACGCGTTCTTAAATATAAAAAATTGTCGTAATCCATTCAGTTAAAAAAAGTATTTGTTCGACTTTTCGATCGATAAGTCTTGGTGGAATTCCACAATATCAAATAAAATTAAATCTTATTTAAATATTAGAAGATTGCTATCTTGTGATATTTAATATATTTCTATCTCACAGCCTAAACCTACCTAATCAATCACACCTGGGATTATATAAACTCGTACACTTACCTTCTTAATTGGCTCGATAATGACTACTGAAGATGGCTACTAAAATAATGTATGAATATTTGTAACATTTTTTTGACAAAAGTATTAATTCAAAAATGATATAATATAATATGTTTTTTCGTCGAGTGAAATATTGTTTTGCAAGTCGGGCTTAAGGCCTTTGGGTGGCTCTTGTAGAGGCCGCCGTAGGTAATTGGACGAGATGATGTTTAATGAGTTTTTAATGGCCCCCGCTGGAGGGAAGGCAAGTGTTTATTTATATTAGCTCGGAGCTCACAACAAAATAATCGAGGAAATATTTTTCACTCGGTATTGTGAATTATTATTATTTTTCAGAGGGAAACAAGTTCGATGGAAAAGTTTGATTTCCATGTACTCGCATAATCGAATAGATGATTTGGATTTAAAATGGAAAGATATTTTAGATACAAAAATATGTTATTTTATTGTTTTATGAAAAAAGTAGCTTTCATAAATAAATATAATTCTAATAATACGTTTATCTCAAGAAAAGTATTTTTTTGTGTTTTTATTTTTTATATATATTTATTTATCAGTCAGTGTGCTATAAAATATTTTTTCCATGTCTCCTACAACAAAGTTGATGTATTTAGTCACTAGAGTATGCTGCCACACAGTTCTTTCAACTGACATTATCCAAGCCTTTATCCCAAGTTATCTTTACACTAAGAGCTCCACCTGGGTACTGGTACGTATTGTAGAATCTAGATTCTAGAGCATGAGCCTGGGGGATTTTTAGAGAAGGTACAGGTATATGAAGTATCCGAGGCATACTTTGATGTTCGTTAATCAGCATTTTAAAGAAGGATCGAGTGATAATCCAACCGCTCTTGAGGCTACGACCATGTAATCGTACTATGGAACGGCTCAACCAAATCAACGATATGCGGTGTACTTGAAGCAGTCAACATCACCATTCACGAACGTTCCGTGTCCAATTTTGCCTAACTTCGGTGATCAAACAAAAATCGTTGTTACAATATGCTACTTTCGCTGATAATACATACCTTTATAATATACATATTGACGAATTGTTAATGTACTATTAATTCTTTAAATTTCTAGTAGTGAATATTTTAAAATTAAATTTACGGAGATCTTTAACAACAATTCTTATATTTAATTTTGTAATAAGTTTTATTTGTTATGTGTAATATAAACCAAACAGTATCTTATTAAGTTTTTCTGTTGTTAAAATAGTTTTAACTATTCATGGAAAATATGAAATAGCATGTCTTTACTTACTCACTATCCTTTGGAATGTAACTAAAAATAAAAAATAATAAAATGCTAAGCTAGTACTTATTATAAAATTAAGAATTTATCTTAAGTCACAAGATGTAAAATATTGCTATTTTTAAAACAAATTAATGTATCTATGGATTTAAAACGGAACAAAAATAGTATTATGTTAAGAAATTGAAATAAATATAAACTGTATAAACTAACATTGGTATGTTGATAGATACAAAAGAATTTTATGTACATCACTGTATATCCATTTATTTTCCTTCTTTCTGTGGTGTCTTTTCGAGAAATAATGAATTCCATGCATGTATGTAGTTGAATTTAAATTGGGTAGCTCGTCTGCAACAGAACAGGGGCGGAATATTGTCTTTTAACTTTAATGCAGCCCTGGACACACCAAAATTATGAAGTCAGCAATAGTTGTTAAGCGAAAAAATTATAACATAAACTTTAAGCATAAATTGAATCGTATTTATGGATTCATGATTTTGTTTTACAACAACTTCTTCGGCTGCTCAAGTTTCATGAATGTATTGAACTACAACGTGAATGACAATGGTCAAGACAATGCCCTTTGTTTATCATAAGTGATCATATGTTTGAAAATTAAATAGGCTTAATTATAATATAATATGTATAAGAAACAATTTTTACATAAATATCGACGATCGCGTTAAAGGGAACATACTTGCAAAGTTTCGCTTATGTTTGTAATTTAGATTTTTAACCTTACGGTTAATTTTAGACCCATCAATGGTAGTTTTTATATAAATTATATCTGTATCTTCGTGAGCAGATGCACTATAATTGCCTTATTATTTTTATTACGTTATATATCTTAATATTACGTTAAGCTCACAAGTTAAACCCATAATGATAAATATTTTCGTATGTTATTTATATTCGAATTTAAGTTATATAATATTTACGTAAAATATTTAATTAATATCTAAAAATAAACGCATGTTAATTTGCCAGCAATATAATTCATCATTTGAATTTGAATTTCAAATAGCTTTATCATTTTCCGTCGCCTGGTAAGACTAACACTCGAATGGTACTCCCAACAGATTGAAACAGTAGGTATTCAGCATTGTGCAAGATATATCTTTAAAAATAATTATTGAGAATATAATTCTAAATATTTTTTGATTACGATGCGGCAATGGGAGAAGCCTCCGAATTCTGTATATTGCAGTTGACGGATCCCTACAACTGGAAAATAATTTAAATACACACGTATTTCAATATAAATGGTAATAATTTGTCATATTTACAAAACAATATTGGAAAATACATCAATAATATTTTAGTTGTTCTCGTAAAACAAATAATTTACTATTTTGAAGGGGTTGCCCCCTTCGACTTTATTTTATTGTCCAATGAATGGGAGTCAATTCTTTATCCAAATAGTCTGTACCTACCATTCCCGGCACACTTCACAAAGTGTTGCCACGTGAACGAGGCGCGTGTAAATTAGGTAGACATTTTACTTCACGTGACTTGCAATTATTCTGTCAAAATATTTTGACAAACCTCCATAAGCGAGACACTCAATAAAAGCCCTCAATAATTTACTGGAGAAGGGTATAATTTAACGTTTTAATTCAACAAAGCGGGCTATAAAAAACTTACGCCCTCCATTGTGGAACAATGCCTAACCACAATTAGCATATTCTGTAGTTTTTTGTTTTCGTGTGAAACCGTTGAGGGATGGATGAAGGGCATTTGATTTTTTTATTGTTAATCAAACAATTCATTTTTGAGCTTTATTCTGTTCATCAACTGGTAAAATGAAAGGGAGAGCGCAATAAATAATATTTAACTATAAAAATTACTTATAAGGCAAATGAAATTTATAAACCCAATAAAGCAATAAATCAATGTGTGTATGTCTAGTTGTAAAAAATCTAATTAAACTGTTGATTTTATCTAAATAACAACAATTCGAATCATACAAGTACGTATATTGGATTACACTTGTCATTTATCACACCATAATCACAACAAAGTATTATTTAAGTTTACCTTATGATGCACGACAACAAATATTTTTAGTGGTAGATACTATAGACAAAAAAAACATCTTTAGCCACTTGTGTATTATTAACTTTAGTAATATGATGTCGTAAAAATCATTGCGAGATATATAATTCAATCAAGAGAACCGAAGTCATATAGGAAAATTATGGTCATACCTGCAACTTTTGTGGAAATAATACAATTTAAAGACTTTTGCGATATAACGTAAGATATATGCTATAATGTGGCTTGGTAGAATATTTTGCTTAAAGAAATGTCTACTTTACAAAATAAAATGCCTTCTTCAAAACTATAAAAATAAGTGGCTTGTATTTTTTTTAGTAACTAATTCAAGATTTCGACAGATAAATTGATTGACAGTAAATAAAGTTTATCGGCAGTAGACGATTTAAAAAATGGCAGTATCCACAGTGTCAGTGTGAATGCGATCGTCATTATTTAATTAGAATGGCAGTTTTATATTTTAAATATTAGAAAAAATGTATGTAAATACAATGAATAAATAATTAACCCATAAAATGGAAACCTAACCTAACCCCACCTTACCTATTGTTTATTACCATTCATAAATTATTTCCTGCCAATTTATTATTTCTCTACTGCCGATTGATATTTTTCTACTACCAAATGATTATTTTATACTTACCTTTTAAAGTATTTATTCATTACTGTTTGCAAAATAATTACTACCCATTAATTGAATTAAATACCAAAATATTTAAGTTACCTGTCATTTAATACATAATTGCGTAAAAGCAATGTAAAATATATAATATCATTAGTATTAGTAACTTAAAAAGCAACAAAACGGACTTTGAAAATTCTTCAATTTTAAAACACCTTGCTGAAATAATGCTTAGCAAAAAAAAAAATAGATCTATAAAAACATTTCAAAAAACTTTCCGGCGTAAAGGTGGACATGAATTATGATGAAAGCAAAAGTCGAACGTAAGACAAAAAACCGCCGAACGAGAGTGGCATGGAAAACACGGCGGGAAAAGCTTTGACGAAAAAAATGTTTTCTAGCTTTTTACGCGTAAAAAATAATTAATGAAGCCACCTTTGACGTCGGCAGGGATACAAAATGTCGGACCAAAGGACCATAATGGGAGCGTGCTGCCAGGTACACTGCGACACGGAAATCACAAAGCAATTGGGATTATTTTATGTTTAGTCACAATATTTAGTTGCTAGATTGAAAAGATTGAAGCCAGAATAGTTCATTGACTATGATATCCACTACATCTATTTAATGCTTAAGAGTACATTAATTCAGATGATGATTATGCCTTTTGAGATGAAAAATACTTTGTACTTGTAAATATGTACTAATAAAGGGTCCGCCATCTAACGTTTTTTTTCAACTAGTGCTTATTTCGTGAATGGTAACACTTAGCTCATGTTTGATTTAACAGATAATTAGTTTTATCCTTCCGCTGAACGAATATGGTTGTGTTTACGCTTAAACAACGCTGAGAAATATTGCGACATTACTTTGAAAATCATGGTAATGTTGCAGAATATGTGCGAAAATTTAGAATACACACAATAATTTCAACAATGTCCTTTAGAAACAAACGACCCTGAATATCACTAAAAAATATTTTTTAATGATATTTTTACTATTAATTAATAAAGTTATAAAAAAACAAACCAAGAAATAAAAAAACATATTTTAACAATGAATTTATCAGAATTATAAAAATAATGTTTATAATTATAAATTGATGAAGTTTTCCAAGATTTTGATTTTTAATGTTAAAGAAAAAGAAACACATAACTTAACAATTCATAATTTTCAAATATTATTTTTATTATATATTTAGGGGATGCTTAGAAGGATATATTATCTTAAGGTAACTGAATTGATAAATCCAACAACTTTCTAAAATTATGCTTTTGAAACACACTGTGCTCGGTACATTACGTAATCTACTTCTTTTGCAACTGTAAAAAACACACTTATCAAAGTAACCGTTTGGATATTTTTTCATGGAAAACATTTTTTACCTTTAAAACGTTCAAAAAATTAACAAGAACACTTAAAATACAGGCGCCATCTAGGTACTCACTAGTGAACGATAGCTGAGAGAGAGAGTATATATATACAAGTATACATCACACACAGGAGGTTGCTTTTAAAACCATCATGAAAAAAGTGGAATTTTTACGTAAAATGTTTGACGAGACATTTTTCAGTCCTTTTGATGTTTAATGATGCATTTAGTTCAATCATACATCATTTATTTTATGTTAAAAAACGTTTTAAGAGTTTTTTGGAAGATATTAATTTATTAAAAATGTTATAATTCTACTTTCTTGTAATCTTTGTAATCCTGCAATAAAATAAAATAATAAAATGTCATATATTATTTTATCATACTTTAATTGTACACCGCAATTCACACGTGTTGGAACAAAATTATGAATACACAATTTTAATAGTTTTTTTTTTATATTGTTTTTATATTGAATTATTATTTATCCACCGTTTTTAAAGTATATGCTTTAATGTAATTTTTATTTTATCATAGATTCAAAGTTATACAGCGGTTTTCAACGAAACAACCCAAAATCATTCATGAAAGAAAAAAAGATTCCATGTAGTCATAAAAGATCTGAAAGAATAAGTTAATAGCAACATAGAAGATTACACAATCGTACCCGCGCGAGTGTGCAGACTTTGACGCTAAGTACCGAGGCTCGATGTTAGCCTGAACTTTAGCGGAGGCGTGGGCTTTAGAAAGCTCAGCGAAAGCTACGACGGGTAAAACTTAAAAGCTAGGCAATTAGGGGGCTAAAAGCCACCTTGCATATGAGAGAAGACCCATCTCCACCCCTCCCGGTGCGTTTACCTCTATAGAGAATTCTCCATAACCGAAAAGTAGCTTAAAGCAAATCTCCCGTGTTTAGGGCTATTTTCCCGGCAGGTACGCAAACGAGGACAAAAAAGGGTTTTCGTTAAAGCCTTTATTTCGCTTATGAATATATTTGAGGCTCCGGAAGACTGAGCAAGGAGGAAAACGATAATTTAATAAAGATTTATTTTAGCATCTGACCTTATTTTATTGCATGTTTAATATTTATGTTTGGAGTTGTAAAATTAGATGATTATTATGCCGTGCTGCAATTTTATAAAGAATATATATTTATAAACAGAATGACATAATTAAAAAATGATAGAAGATTAAATGTAATAAAAAACGTCGATTCTTCAATATTAATTTAAGCTTAACCATAGATTTTGTAAATTAATGCATACTTAGTAACATAGAATTATAATAATTACTTTTAGGAAAATTAAATAGATAACAAGTTATAATGCAATTAAAAAATCCTCAAATAAATGAACAGATATTTCACTTTATTTTATAAAAGGTAATAGTAGTTTTTTTTTAATATAAGAAATATTCAGTTATGTATGCATAATTAATGAAATATTATAATAATAATAATTTACAATGAAGCTCTAGTATCTATGTAGTTGTACTCGTACATTTTAAATTCTCATTGAATGATTTGCTCCCCAAATAAAGTGATCTTACTGTCTCCTTGTATGAGCATTTATATCTGGCAAATTACTAATTAATTAAATTAATACGAAAATTATACAAACATCAAATTATCAACGTATTATGCGTCGTATAATTTATATCCTCTTAATATAAGTATAATTAACGTTAACAAATAATGCTTTCCACAGTAATAATTATTTTTGTAAATTTAAATAATTAATTGTAATGTGTATGCTATTTAAATTTGTTTTATTTTTTCAATAATTATCATAAAAGCTTTGTTTTAAACTCGTATAATACATAAATCTTGTAGAATATAATATTTCCTTTACCGCAACCTTCTTACTTAGACGCTGCGGGGTGCACATGTCTTAAGTTCTATCTCTTATTTTTCCCTACTAAGACATCTCATTCTCTCTGATAGTCAAGAACAGTCCTCCAAAGTGTAAGATAAATACCGTAAATTTGTATAATTTTTTTATTTTATTCAAATAATAAAAAATATTTATTGATGATTATATTTCTGTAACGTATCTGCTTTTTATCAATGTGGGATTTGATAGGCTATTTAATTTTTGTAAATAATATTGTCTGTATGTGATTAACTAATTCCAATGAATAAGTGAAAATAAGACTTTCGTCATTGCTTCAAATTTTCCCATGACATTTTTTTAAGCATTCATTAATCTTTTTTTTAAAAAAGAGTTAAGACACGTAATTTATATTTATGTTAAATTTCTCTTTTCAAAGTAAAAAATATATCTCTTGTAAAAAATATAAAAGATCAGTTTTCAAATTTAAGAATGATGTTTTAGAGAAATGAGATTATAATTTCTCGATTATACTCTTGTCACTATCTATTATATTTATTTTATTACATTATATATTTATCTAGAAGGAATGTCGAATTTTGGGGGTGTCGTGGAAGTGTTGTGATCTCTGGATTGCTGAGAAGGAATTTTTATGCGTGTTGGAAAGGGATCGCTGGAATTCTCCCTACATTCCGAACAATAAAGAAAAGAAAAGAGAACACATAATAATGTCATTGGGAATTTAATATCAGTAAGTAAGCTTAATATTTAAACAGTTTTTAAGGTGAAAAGTTACATAATATTTACATTATATTAAATTAAATGATTAACGAGATTTTATTTTATTGGAAAATTATAGAAATGATTTTTGGAAATATGATATGTAGGTAAGTTTTGACTTGAAGTTTGTCGATCGTAACACAGTGAAGAGTGACGGGCGGCTTAATGTGTGCTCAGTTATGGAGGCGTCGAAGTGGAGAGGAAAGAGATCTGGTCCGTCTGGTTGTCTAATTATATAGAGTCAGCTCGACTCCCACTTTGAACGGTGCAATCGTACTTGAAGCGATCTTTGGTGACGGCGACTCTATCGACATATATGGAATATACAAGGTAAAGTTATTAGATCGGAATAGATAGTGAAATTGGTACAATTGATAAAACATAAGTCTGCCACAGTATTAAATATATTATATGTAGATGACAGGCGCATACAACTGGGATGGGCAGCATTTGGAAAACTAAAGTACATTTTTAAAGCGAAAATTCCGCAATGCCTTAAAACTAAGGCGTTTAACCAATGCGTCCTCCCTGTATTAACTTATGGCGCAGAGACGTGGAATCTGACAGCAAGTCTTACCCATAAAATAAAAGTCACCCAGCGTGCTATGGAGAGATCCATGCTCGGAGTGTCGCTAAAAAATAGAATCCGAAACGAGGAAATACGCAGAAGAACTCAAGTAGTGGATGCTACCCAACGAATAGGCACACTCAAGTGGCAATGGGCAGGTCATATCTGTCGAAGAGACGACGGTCGATGGGGAAGAAAAGTATTGGAATGGCGCCCAAGAACTGGCAAACGAAGCATTGGCCGACCCCCTGCAAGATGGACTGACGATATAAGAAGAATAGTGGGAGTGACCTGGATGCGGAAGGCGGAGGATCGAAGAGGATGGAGACTCATGCGGGAGGCCTACGTTCAACAGTGGACGGACACAGGCTGATGATGATGATGTAGATGACTATTTATTTAAGGCGTTTATTTAAACTTTTTGTTATTTTCAATCTCTTTTTTATTTAAGGGAATTAATGCTTGAACATGGCTCTCTGGTTTAACAAAAACTGGATTCATCTCTAAAGCTAAATTAATAGATACTCTGACCGAAATGATAAATTAACCAACAAATGTCAAATCATGAATCAAGAATTCTACAGCTGAAGATGTAACTCTCTCGAACAATCTACATATAATTTTTCCATCTATATTTTACACGCTATAATATATAAATCCGCTTACTTTTAAGCCTCGTTTCAAACAAAAGTGATATTGAAACATGAAGAGAAGTAAGATTTGTCACGTCATCCTCGTTTCCACATCATACAGTCCAGGCCATATCGATATCATTGGGATTGTGCTAAAGCGAGCACTTTCCATTATTCCGTTTACGTTCCTTGCACACTAATGCTTATATACGTAATAATTGTAGAGACAAGACATGTTTTCTCGAGTACGCCCCGTACCTATAGGTACGTGTACGTGGCGAAACTACTCCATCACGTGAAGTTGTTCGGTCGCTTCTCGGCGGGAGAAAGAGGACTCACCAGTGATGTATTCAAGGAATGATATAAGTACGTTTGTTGATAAAATTTCTTGATTATATTTAATCATGATTATTTTATTTTTAATGAGACAATTACTGCTCAGTGGCGGGTACTGCCAATAACATTACCTCAACGATATTGTTGTACGTATTTTGAGAATACATTTAATGTAGATTGCCTAATTATAAAAGTGAAATGACGAAAAGTATGTGGTTAAGCTTTCAGCATATACTACAACATAAACTTTTCATACTCGAGAGGATTGCATTATTTTTATATCTAAGGCCAATAAAACTACAATATGAAGATAAACAGCACAAAAACCAAAGTCATGAGAGTAAGCCGCAATGAGCAGCAGAAAATTAACATATCAATGCTAGGAGTACCCCTAAAAGATGCAAAAGAATTTGTTTACCTTGGAAGTACAATCACCTGGGATGGCAGAACAAAAAGAGAAGTCAACAGTCGAATACATCAAGCAAGGCTAGCTTTCAATAAAAAAGCCAAAATTCTTGAGTCAAAGAATATTTCTTTAGGGCTCCGCAAGCAACTTGCCAAAACACTTGTTTGGAGCATCTTAATGTACGGCTGTGAGACATGGTGCTTATCTGAAAGTGATAAAAAAAGACTAGAGGCCTTTGAGATGTGGTCGTACAGAAGAATTCTTGGAATTTCCTGGAGAGACCACGTCACGAACAATGAGGTTCTCAGAATAATCAAGGAAGATAGGCAACTAATAAGAACCATCTCAGAGAGGCGAGCCCGATGGATTGGTCACATCATGCGCCACGATGGTCTTCTTCACGATATTGTGGAGGGGATGGTTGAGGGTAGAAACTGTAGAGGGCGCCCTAGACGGGAGTATTTGCAGCAAGTATTCGAGGACATGAATTGTAGCGCTTATGCTGAGCTGAAAAGGGTTGCGGAGGACCGAGAGGAATGGAGATCGAGATGCAAGATTCTGTTGCTGCAAACCAATCCACCGGATTGATACTACGAAGAAGAAACTTTTCATACTCGAGATGATTGCATTATTTTTATATCTAAGGCCAATAGCACGATTTTTCTTCAGCAACCTTGGCCTGTAGAATCTTAAATGGTCTGGTCACATACTTAAAAATAATGGCTTATACAATCGTATATTCGTGAAACAATCAAATTTCATGTCGTAGTGTATGTCAATAATTGACACACCTACATTACTCAAGAAAACACAACATGATCTTTTGGTATTTACCTAAATAATTTATATTTATTAGAATTTTAAGTGTTGTATATATTTGCCTATATTTTGACTTAAATATAAGCCCAGAGTGTTGTTAATATAATTTTCAATAATTTTTTTTGCGTATAATAATGATACTTGTACAATATATCGGGTAAAGTTGTTATTTTGTATCTGATATAAGAAGTAAATATCTTTTGTCTTGAATGAATTTGCTGAGTTCACTCAATAATATAGTATATTCATTTTAGTGTTTACACTCCTAAATGGATGTAATGAAATAAGATAACGATCTTATTGTTTTAATACCTTATTCCGTCTCTGAGTCCTCCATCCTCCCTCGTTCGTCTTTCCTCCCAGTTCTCGTATTAACAACAGCGCCTCATACTTTCTTCCCGACACACCCGCTGGAGTTGTACACTAGTTGGTTCCAAAGTTTCTGGATTTATCTCCTCCAAAGTTTTTCGTTGATGGCGAGAGGTGGATCTTAAATTTTCTCTCGCAGTGGATGCATGTAATTTAATGCTAATGAGCGTAACTTTTGAAAATCATTATTCATTAAATGATGAAAAAATGCTAAGGTTAAAGCAAAACAACACAAATAATAAATAAGTAAAACATTCTCTTTATTTTGAGTTTTATATCTATCTAGCCCATTCTCTTTATCATTTGATTTTTAAATTTATAACATATACCATAAGTCTTAATTAAATTATATCATGATAATTTTTTAAGATGTTTTGGCAGTAACTTTTTGTGTGTTTGCATTAGAAGTTGCCAGTTTGACAGCATGTAAATGTTTGACAGAAAAGACATTATGGATTTCTAATTTAGAAAATGGATTTTTGAGATTATTTGGGTCACCATTGGATGTTTTTTAATTGAATAAAACAACGCTTTAGTATCACATATCAAACGTTTATTGAAATTAAGCGAATATATTTGAATAAAAGAGAATAAGGCATATACTTTCGATAATATAAATGAATTAGTGACTCTAGAGAAACAGTGTGGCCGGTGTGAAGTCCATAGACAATATGATACAAGCGAATCTTGAGTTACAGTGTAAAATAATATTGCTTATTCTTCTTCGTAGTATCAATCCGGTGGATTGGTTTGCAGCAACAGAATCTCTTCAGCTCAGCATAAGAGCTACAACTCATGTCCTCGAACACTTGCTGCAAATACTCCTGTCTAGAGCGCCCTCTACAGTTTCTATCCTCAACCATCCCCTCCACAATGTCGTGAAGAAGACCGTCGTGGCGCATGATGTGACCGATCTGTCGGGCTCACCTCTCTGAAATGGTTCTTACAATGACGCTTATTATAAATGTGTAAATGTGCGCCATATATACTTTTACTAGCAAGACATTGATCCTCCCTATTACAACTCCTTATCGGTTCATGTTGTCTTTCGTTCGGTCATTCAAGTTGATTAACAAATAGAATCAAATAATTTTAATAAAATAAAAAAATCCTGACGATCTGCACAGTTTGACAGGCGCTGGGTGTAGCAAAGATGAAGCGCGCCCTTTCGTTTTGTTTCCCGGCAAGCGGCCGCTCCTCAACATGGCGGGCTGCCGGCGCCCCCTGCCGGTCCCGCCCACACATGAGCGCCCCACACTGCCGGGGGTACCTACACAGTTGGCTTTTGTGAATTTAAAACTTAGTTACATAACACTTTGTCTTACGAAGAAACTAAAAAGTATTATATATTCATTCTGCGTGCATAAATTACGGTATGTATTAACATTCAATGTAAGTTTTAATAATTTCACGAGTAGCAACATTTTCGAAAATGGCTCTTTGTTGAAAAAGTATGATTCCACTTACGTATTTTTTTTTCTGTACAGTAAAAAAAAAACGTTTCTTAGATTTTGATTTCCTATGAATCATATTCTAGTGTACGAAGAAGATAGTTTGATTATTCTACAGTATTAAAGAAGGTTATATTTTAGAAATTATTATATGACATTGTTGGTAGTTATATTCTTATAGTATGGTACAAAATAATCCATTTGATAAGCTATATAAAAATGTGTCGCGTTTAACAAATAGTCTCTTGTTTCAAAATGAACTATCAACAAAAAAGGTATAAATAAATAACAGTGACAAAAAAAATGTGCAATTGAGAATATTTTTTAGAATTCCAAGCAATTTTTTTAAACTGATTTACTTGATTTAGTAGAATCCAATAAGTAAATGAAAAAATAAATTGTGAACCGAAAACATTCAAAATTATTACACGTTTACTTTCTCAAAATATCATCACAAACTTGTTTGCATTTTTAAAATAGTGTATTGTGTATTTAGGTGCATTTGACAAATAAGTCAATAATTATGTGGCAATTTTTTTATGAATTTTCGCAATAAATGTATAAGAGAATTTCTTCAAATAAAAAATAAATATACGAAGATTGATTTGCCATTTTACCGATCAAGCCAGTCTAGTGATGTCGTATATTATTATTGTCAAATTATATGTAAAAATATTACATTTTACAAAAAACATATTTATATTCAAATCATAAAAATATTAGCATACTTTTCATTCACTGAAAGAATCAAAGCATTTGAAGTGCAGTATAGTATTATGCTAATGCTATAGAATATAACTGAAATCTGAAAAGGTACTTTTACATTTATTTTTATGTAAACACATACAGGAGAATACCGACAGATGGTGATAGTAATTCTGAAGTCTCATCTGTGGAATTCTATGACGCTTACTATGGTGTATATGGCTAAACGCTGCATGTGGAGTGTTGATCCGCCAACGTCATAGACTACTGCCCGAGATTCACGCTTCATCCTTTATTATTACAGGAATTTACTATGAATGGGTGGTCTTCACGGGACGACTTTCGTCCACCACCAATTTTAATTGATAGGCTATGACTAAAATTTTACGGGTGATGGATCAAATTCATACCAACCGGGGTATTTTAGAGCTCACATATCGATTAAAAATCGTTTTTTTTTTTTTTTTTTTAATCTCCGTCGGAGATCGAACCCACGACCTTTGGCTTGCAAAGCAAACGCTTTAGCATTGAGCTATGACCGCCGGCTATATCACATATTCACTTATTTTTTCTCTTACATTGGTTGTGATGCAAATATGAATCAAAAAATAGTGACAGTATTTATAAATTATAATGTGATTCCTTGTATAATATAATTTTGATTAATGATAAATAAAAACGATACCCATTAGATAATTTGATTGCATTTTGATATAGAAGTAAATTAAATTTAAATTGCCCGCCTTTCAGTTGGTATTTTCTACCCTGAAATTGTAATTTACCTCCCAACAAATTAGCATAATGTGCTTATTAATAATCATCACACTAATATTAATTATTCACACCCAAACCACCGCTTGGGTGATGGAGTATAATAGGTTACCACTAGAAAACCTAGCCAATTACCTTATAACTTGCCAGGTGTATAAATGATCCGAGTTTAAATAAGTTCAATGATAATTTTCATATGTGAGCTTTATAAGAAGGTAAAACACAACTGTGAGCAATCCTTAAAGACAATTAAATGCTTTGTATGTCGGCTTTTATTCTAAAGTGATTTTGTGTAATAAATTATGAGAATATATTTATAAATAAAAAAAATACTGCTACGTTTTAATGATAACAATCGTTAGTGATTTTAATATTCTCGTAAATATATTGATAAGAACTAACAACACTGTTGTTTCAAGGTCTGATTAAGATGCAGGTACGATCTTTTGATTTAGGTTGGCCAATACTCCTCCATATTTACACATAACGCTTTATTACTATTTGAAATACTCAAATAGTCTCTTTTACGCTTCTGTTCCGTTCAATATCGCATATCTGCATTCTTCTTCGTAGTATCAATCCGGTGGATAGGTTTGCAGCAACAGAATCTTGCATCTCGATCTCCAAGCAATCATTTTTTTGCTGATACATGGGATGTCTTTTAGACCTTTAATGTGGTATTTTCCCCTTTATTTCCACATCCTAATGCCGTTGACCATAAAGTTTCATCCGCCTTAGGAGGGCATTTACTACCTCCAGGACAATAGAGTGCCCTAACCAGGACCTGATGAGGTTAGCTGGGTGTTAGCTTATTCCGGCCAACATTCGGAATAAGCTAACAGATATCTGCATTAAGTATCTATATTTGAAAGTATGTCTCAAGGAGAGCCGACTCCAGATGATGGGAAATGGCGAGACTAAACAAGAATGGAAGGTGTGTCTCAAAATGAAATCGGCGTCGATTTTGATTGCTTGCTTACTTGTGTGTAACCAATTACTTGATCTAAAAATTACCTGCTTCTCTCCTTGGAATTTGCACATCGACGTTGTATTTTAATTATCGTCTATACATGAAACAATATGAATAGTATAAAAGAAAATAAGTGAAAAAGTACACATTTTCTATAATCTCGATAAGCTGAAATTTTATAGATCGATTTCAATTAGATTAAAATGCATTTTATCTCCCATGGTAAAACCAATCAATGTTTATTGGCCATGTAAAAACTTAATTAAATGAAATTCGTACACAATATGTGGAACTCGCAGTTGTCCTTGATTAAAAACAAAGAAAATGGCAACCGAAACCTTTCATATTAATTATTTATTCCAGAGTTCAATTTCACATTAATTTATCACGCAAGATATTAGTACTCGTTAATAACCTAGAGTGTATTTTTTAACATGGTAACACCGTGCACAGGAACGTCACGCACGTATACCTATTACATACTAGTATATATATATTATACTGGGATGCTTTGCAGATGATAATCGCTAAGCAAATTTGTATGGGAGAAGTTTTTCCCGTGATGCCTCACATTGGCGTTGTTTCCTCCCAGGCGGGGATAGCGCCAGGGCTGGAGGTTGTAGGAGGAGGTAGGAGGTGGTTGTCCTGACAACGAGCGCGTAGCTCCGAGCTACACTCCGGACCGACTACGTTGTACACTCGCGGTTTTTTTGCAGCGTAGAAGCCTCCAATACGAAACCGTAGGTATTTTCCATTTATTTTTGCCTTAATTTGTTTATCGGCCGCCGAAAATACATTTTTTTGACGACACGTATTTAAATTATACGCGCTTAGATTATTAAAAAAATATGATGCTGTTTTAATCGTGTTATGCAGACCAGCTACCATAGCATATTTGTTACACCAGTTTAAGCACAAAAATAAGCAACATCACAAACGGAATGTATATAAATATTGATAACTGAAGTACAGTGTTTGTTGCTTGATGAGTTGAGCTACCACTTTAAGATAAGATTATTGACACTTTGGTAGCGTTGGGCGCCCAAATATACTTCGAATACTACAACAGACATTTCGTCAAGCCGCCGATCTTTTGTTCAAAAAGCCCTTGGGAACCATGTATGTATCCAGGTGGTGCTCTGGGTGTAAAGACAACATGGAATAAGGTTTGAATAATGATAGTTTACTGGGTGTGTATAGAAAATGAACGAGTTTTAAGACTACAAGACATCTTTAGTTCAATGCGATATAATAATAGTTCTTCGATATTTACGTTTGTTTAATAAAAAGCGTCGCTTTCTTGACTTCAAATATAAATGAAAGCTATTTTTATTTAACTTTCAAGAGACGTTTGCTTATTGGCAATTGCTCAATTTTCAACGCGACGAAAAACACAGTATTCAATGTGTAAAAACGAGTATATATAGTTTGCTGGTACATTTAGATGAGATTTTTCAATATTTTCATCGGAAATATAATAAAACGCTGTATATTTGTGTTATTTTTGCTTCATTCTCGTTGCCGCCATATTCGCAGCGCGATTTGCAGAGCGAATGTTTTATTGATCATCCTAAACACACACACACGGCCTCGTTGCGTCTCGCTCGCTCGCAGATAATGTATTATGTACTTAGTACATTTAGTGTATCTGCCTCTGCGTTTAGCAATGTCTGTCCGTCTCTGTCTGCCGTCAGAAGACGTGCGCGCAAATACATTGGGATAATGTCGTTCGTCACAAATACAGAACTGCGCAAAAGTCCAACACGCAATGATCAAAACAATCTGTGGTATCCGCAAGTCTCGACTTTGCAAACATGACCTGGTAACATAGCAAATTACCACTTAACCATCTTAAAAGTCAATAAAAAACAAATATGCATATAGCTAAATTATATTCTATATATGCCGCGAGAGACTATAAAAATCCTTTTTTTTTAAGTTTCACGTTCTGTTTTGCCAAGACATGTCAGTTAACGTATCTGCTAACTTCAAGTTGTAGGTCTTCTACATCAACTGCCGATATTTATTGTTCAGGGTCTTTCTTAACCAATTTTTTCTGGCTGTATTTGTGATACCGTCAATCAATTTTTTGGGCTGTCGGCCTACATTTCAGTTTTTTTTATTGGTTGCCAGTCTGTAACTTTTCTCTCTTATATGCCACTCTTATCTTACTTCAAATATCTACATTCTTGATTCATTCACTAATAGAAACACCTATCATGGAGTGCTCCATTGCTCTACGCCATTTGTAGTTGTTGAATACTCTGTTTGGTGAAGATTCATAGCTCTGCTCCATTTTTCAAGTAACAAGAAAAGTAGGATACATTGTTCGTTTCTACCCCACATGTCTATGCTTTTCTTTTCAAGCGAGATAGACATCAATATTTTTCAATACGGTAACCATTCAAATATCCAAAGACTGTGATTAACTTAATAATATAACGATTAAATATTCGCATTAAAAATATAATGCATTTTTAAAAAAATATTTTATATATGTACCGTATTAGTTTAGCGCGTCCTGTAAAATTCCTACAGGGCCCACAATGTCCTTACAGCGTGAATCATTATTTGCTGCTATTATTGTAATAGCTACCTTAAATTATAAAAGTTTCCATCATATCATTTGCAGAATGAAAGATCTTATATTTTTAATTTACAAACTGCAAATTTTATGTAAATAATATTCCGCAAGTATATAATGCAACTAGTATGCTGGTGAGCGTCGGGTTTAATCACCCAACCTTCTTAAAGGGAAACATATGTTTTTTCCACAAACCTTACGACAACACGAACCTATTTGAGATATGTAATCGGAATTGTGATGACTGAAAATCGTACGTTCTAACATTGGGACGGTTGCTACAGGAGAACAAAATTGAACATTTTTATCTAGCTCAGATTTCTCATTATGAAAGCCTATCGAGTACATAATACATTTAATAAAATTATAGTTTATGAAACTGAAAACATTGTTCAGGTGTTGCCAAGATATTCCGGTTAGTGAACGTTGTGGCCATATGCTTCGAATTAGGAGCTTATATAACGTACTTACTCGTATATTAAAATTTAAGCTTATTAATCTTTATTTATAATTATTTAAAAAAAATCTGTTACCATTATCGAAAATAAATTGTTACCTAAATTGTCCAATAAAAATCTAATAAAATTCATAACATTTTTTTACGTAGCTTTATTTTTTTTAACACATTTCATTTTTGTAAAAAAATATTCAATAACTTAACATTAAATATTGTATTAATAAATATTTTTTATTTTTTATGATCATTTTTAATGTTCCGTGTACAATACATTACAATCGTAAATAAAAATAAATCAAAATGAAAATATTATTGTATATTGCGGTAAAATATATTTATTTGACCATCAACGCTATCTGCCGAAGAAAATGTTTAAGAGAAAAGCTTCCTCAAAGCTTTCTATAAGAAAATGTATACAACAGCGCCCTTTTTCATATAAGCGAACTTTCTTTAAATTTGCTCAACTTTGGTATGTGTTAAGGGTGATTATTCGCTGCGGCGGAATTGCCGTGGATTTTCCCCCAACTAAAATGAAATATATACAAATGTAGACCTTTTGAATACTAGCGATAGAGCTTAGAATCGTTTGATTCCCCTTTGGTTCAGTGTAAAGTGAATATCGATCCTTAAGTCGAGCTTTCTTGTTTATTTATTATCTGTCATATTTTAAATAATACAAATTGCGGATTGTTTTGTATCAAGAATTTGTCAATTACTCATTTATTTAATTGGTTCACGACACATTGACATTCTATCAAAATTAAAATTCAACCCTTACTCACGAGAGGTAAGTAAAAATTTCGTCTTAACCTAAAAAAATCCATGTTTTCAGTTTGACGCTGATTAATCTTTTTAAAATCATAGATACCCAAACTTTGTGTAGATAAAAAAGATTGTTTAACTTGCAATAAAATCAAAATATTTTACTTTTTTTACATAGGTTCCTTTTATAATTGGTTTGAAAATATAATTCGAAGCTTTGAACGAATAAAAGAAATGAGCTATAAAAATGGATGAAGACACACATAAAATAACATATTAAATTAATTATATATTTTTAAACTATTCATGGTTTATATTATTGTATTGATATAATGAAGTACTCGCATGCTGACTGAAAGCCAAATTAATGACATATATTTTAGTTATCCACTTTCTTAAACCATTGTATCATATGGATGAGCTTGAGGAAGTGGATTGAATTAATATAATTAATGGAGAGTCATCTTCGTTTTCGTCAAGAGTTCCACATAGTTACTCGTGTCAGACCATAGATTCTTGACCACCAGAGTCTAGCTCATTTCATAACATATCGTCATATTGAGTTTGTTTATTTATAATAAACTATTGGTGTCTTAGCATATCATGATAATCCAGCGGTATTGAGTAAATAAAAATAAAATATTTGCGTTCAGTATAGTTACTAATTCCAAGAATAAAAAAAAAATTTTGACAGTGATTTTTTATTACTTCAAGTAATGACTATAACGCATTGAAACAGCGATATTCGTTCATTACCAAATTTAAGCAACATTAGACGTGGACTGTACTTGGGTGGTGACCACCTGGTGTTCACCGCATGTAGTTGGTTAACAAACGCCTAAATATGTTTCATACATAACAGCTGCATTATCGTCCTGCTTCTTAGCTCTCGGCTATCGATAACTAAGTATATCATATACTTGACGAAGGTCTGAGTGCAGAGATTACTTGAGACGAGGTAATTATAGTAGAAATGGAGAGAAAGATATTAACATATTTAGTGTAATATTGCTTCAGATTCAGTGCTGGTGTTGACTGATACGAAATGTTTTCGGATGTTTGATTTTGTAACAATAATGCCGTGTTATTTGTGTGTCAAACATGAAATACTTATGACATGTTTTTTGTTGTTGCAAGTCCAACTATTTGCGTGAGTATCCCGACACTAGTTCTGAGTGTGAGGTCATTGACACTAAATATGTCAATACATTTACAATGCCACATTTATATTTACTTAAATAATGAATTAAAATATAAATCTTTTGTAATGTTATTAAAGGAAATAATAATAATTGAATTGTTGTTAAAAGAAATGTTTAAACAAACAAAAAAGAGATTCGTGGCGACCTAATATTCAAGATACGGAAAGAATTTGCTCGAGGTATATTTTTAACAAAATTTTTCTAAATGGAAATAATCCTTATACTCGTAATAAAGAATATAACGTTACACACTGTATTGTAAGCTTGCATTATTATCGAGGCGGGAAAAGTGACAATATTTGAAGTCTTTGAAGTGCCCACTCGCATCACAGCGCGGCACAATAATCTAACAGATGTACAAAAAACTTTAAATAAAAGGCATTTTTTATTAATGCGCCTGGCCTGCAATTTCATGCCCCCGGGCGCGGGGGGCACTTGATCCACGGGGCCCTTCACTACTAGGGCCCGGCCCCTGGTCCCCTCGCGCCCCAGTGATATTCACTCATGGACGCCTATCTGATCCTAGCGGATCCAAGTCAATGAAAATCAAACCACCTGCGGGGGCGACAACACTAATCGGCTCTTCTAGAGATTAACCGACCTGGTTCAAATATTAGAAAAGTGGAATGTAATCATATACATCATATACTATCCTCATAACTATAATATAAGCATTCACGTTAGTCATACGATTGTATTGTTTAACATTTTCTTAGAAAAATAGATTAATCAGTTCATTAAATAATATTCTAAGTATGTATTATGTTTTTAAACAAACTGTACGCAATTTTTAATTTTTTAATAATTAAGTGTTTGTTACTACACGTTATAGTCTAGCTTTTGAATACGCAATATAAAAACCTCTTTTTTACGTTTAATAATATTAAGTATAATATATTTTTTATAAGTATCATTTTGCTAACAAAACTACACCACAGAAAGAGATAATGTTATTTGATATTATCTTAATACGAGTCACGTTGAAGTAATATTAATCGCAGAAATAAGACCGCGGTTTAAAGTACAAGTGATCTGTGATTGACTGATGATTGTGCAGAGCATACGAAACCGCGGTCTCGTTCTGTGCTTATTCGTTACTCAACGTAATCCTTCTTAAAACAATGTATAAATCATTGTTTATTTAAAATTAATATTAATGTGAATGCGAAATTTTTTAATAATTAAACATTATGATATTAAAGTTACCATTCTGCCAATAGAAATATTTTTGCACTTAATTATCCTACTCTAATTATTAATTATCTACTCTATCGACACAAAAATACTACTCTGCGGTCATTGATTCTCCTTTATACTCGTATTTATCTATACTTACTGGAATAAAGGTAACGATCTCCCAAAGGTAAAGTTTATATTATACATTCTCCTGTAGTCTTTTTCACTTTGTTCGTTAATCCTTTTAATGGCATCGAGTGCGATTACAGATAGCGAAAAGTAAGTTGTCCCGCAGCGCCCCTACGCATGATGACCCCCTTGCGGCTTATTAGGCCCCCAACTATCGCCAGCGGCGCCTCCGGTTACTGCCCAAGAGCCCCTTTACACAATTCTGAAGTCCATTGTGAGCAACCCCGCCACTGGATCCTTATTATGGGGTGACCAGAAAAATTAGGCGTAATCTGTATTGTACTATGAAGACATACATTTTACGTGATTTGTAAAAGACTTTATCTTAAATAAAGCAACCGTATTTTTTATCCACTTCCCTGATTCATTGTTGTCTATTAAGTTCTTTTTACACTTTTTAAGCCATAAAAAAATATTGGTTATAATGTTAAAAAATACTGTTTTTAATAACAGATATAAATAGTATTATTATTTTAATGAAAATAAACAATTAACACCGATCACTGTTTAATTCGGGATGTAAGTTGATTGATTTGTTCATCATGGCCGTAGTCATGTTTCAATTGTCTACAGGTGCTTTATATATTTATTTCAGAATAGATACTTACATACAAAATAGATTTACTAATATTGTGTAACTTTGATTTTTTTAATTTCTTGTTTAACGAAAAAATTCTTACCGATAGACAAAATATCAACGGCATTTGTAAATAATGTAAAATAATTAGATCCTTTACAAAATAAAAGAGGGTTTCTCTTATTCTATCCCTCTGTGCTGGGGAAGTACTGGTGCGTACCTACTTCTACCAAAAGCTGGGGAGATTACAGACAAAGGACTCCATGTCCATATGTCAACATTGGCGTCAACCTTCTTTGTTCAATCTCTCAATATTATTTGTAATAGTAAATATCATAAAATTGAAATAATGTAGTATTTAAACCAATTCGTTAGTACCATCATTAAATTAATTCTTATTATAATTAAAATAATATGCTTCATCATTGATTATTCTTGAATGAAACATTTTAAATAAAGGATATACTTTAATATTAAGCCTTTTTCTTATCCTGCTATCCAGGTCAGTCCTCCTAATCTGCAAGTGCTAAGGTCTTCTTACTTGTCCTGCATTTGTTTCGATGTTTCTTTTATGCAGTAATTTTTGTATACATTCGACTAGATAACATGTGATATTTCTCGTTCTCTTCTGGATGTAGGCATGTTGATGACTATCATCGTCATCCGACTACAGATGCATACATCATCTCAGATTTTACTATCTGAGGTTCTCATTAACGGCAACCTTAAAGCTCCATTTTATATGTTCAATTCTTACGCAGTTTAATCAAGTTACAACATACCATCAAGCATCGTCACCTCATTATCAATTTCACTTTTGATACATTTTATTTCGGAAATTATGACAATTCTTAATGTGAAGGGATTTTACTGGAACTATTTCACCACACAGAAAAAGACATTTTCGAAATGACGAAGACGTGTATTTATCTTAAATTTCAGGTTTTGTGATGGAGTTGCTGCTCTCGTTAGGGTGGGCGGTGGCGCTGGGTGCTGGTGGGGCTCAGGGGGGCGCAGGTACAGGGCGCCGGGGGCCTCATCATCCACGAGAGGAACCGCTACCTCCTGGAGTACATCCTTCTGGTCACCATCGTCTACCTACAGAGAAACTCACCAAAGACACCAACATGCTCCACGATACTGCGTAAGATATTGCGATGCTTTTCGTATGATGTCAATTACACAATTGTGACAATTTTAAAATACATAAGCGTGTTTAGTATTAAAATATCTGATATTCGTATTGTAAAATGTGATTGTTTCAATATTCAAGGCATCTTCAAGAAGACTTGGGAAGACCATTAGAAGATATGAGCGACGAAGAATTAGAATTTCACTATTTTAAACTACATGACTTTGATAGCAACAATTTATTAGATGGACTTGAAATGCTGAAGGTATATTGATATAATAAATACTCATTTATTATCAATAATTTCGAATTATTTTGTGTATTTGTCCTATTTATAAATACGTGACACACCTTCTTGATAGGCTATATATCACACCATGGACCATGATCACGAAGGAGAAATTCCGCATGAAGATAAAGCTGAAGACAGCTCTGAGTCACTTCCGTCACCAGGTTTTATTGCTCCAACAGAAGAAGAAATGAATCATTATATAGGTGAGTTTTAGTATTTTTTTATCTAACATTTTTTGATTGGCCTATTTATGCAATGCATTTTTGCTGATAACTAATTTTTCGTTGTTATTTTTGCAGAACTTATTGATAAAGTTTTAGAAGAGGATGATATCGATCGAGATGGATTTATAAGCTATCCAGAATTTGCTCTTGGCCGAGCAGAAGGAAAAACAAGAAATTTGGCTCCAATTAGTGCAGTCCAAGTATAAAGAAAGAGAACACCAACATTCAATAATTTTTAACTGGTTATCACAAAATATCGCGTTTCATCGAAATATTGTATTTGTTACTCTCGTGGTTCATGTAAAGTGGTATCGAATTGTGATATAAAAATGATGTATCCACGAAAATAATATCATTCTGGCAGTGAAAACATACGCACATATTTTTATCAATTAATATCTAAGCGTTGTTACATAAAAAAACTATGTACATAATATTAGACAACTGTATAAGTACAATAATATTAGTTTACACATACACGGAGTATCTACAATATAAATGATTTCAAATGCTAAATTAGCAATCTTTTAAACATATTAAAAAAAAAGATGTAAGTTACCTTAATGAATATTTGATTGAATTATATTCGTTTTTTAAATAAAGATAATCTTAGCTTTCGATACTTATAAAAGTACCTACCTACTAGTAACGATTTATAAATGAAAATATACATCTAAAACTACAAGTCTCATGTTTCATTTACTTCAAGTATAAACCAAGATGACATTGCCAATTTTATTTATCATGAAATGGTTATTGAAGTTATTGTTTTTTTTTAAATGTTACCTATTTTAATAAATTACATAGATATTTTAGTATTAAATTGTACCTACCACGCGGAACAACAAAAAATATACGATAGGAGCTAAATATACTTTAGTATGAGCTTTGGTTGTTGCTAAATAAAATCCGTTTTAATGAATGTTACTTTCAATAAGCATCTGCCGCATACTAATCTTATTTGCTATCGAACATCTGGTCCTACTTTCCAATAGTGCCAGGAAGTGACATTTGAAAATAAAGGATTATACCTGGCAATAATGGACTAAGTACTTCCCTAACTGACCGCAGTGACCAATGTCCGGTAGCTAATCCCCAGTGAAAGTAAAATTTCAACCATATTTCACAGAACTTTTAATCTTGTTTGATAAATAAAATCAAATTTTATGTTTCTCAAAAATTTATCAACAATAAGGCATTAAAATATGTTTTTAGTTTTTTTTTAAATAATTTCCGATCGATAATTCTTGTTGAAATTCCATAATATGAAAATAAAAGATAGCTTAGAAATTATTCCACATTTTTTTTATTATAGTATAGGTAACCATTGTTGACTCTATAATGGCTACCAAACACATGTCCTTCTACAATAAAAAATGTGTAATAATTTCTAAATAATAATTTATTTTGATATTTTTAGTATATACATAAAAGTACTGAAAACTACATAAATAAAATAGTAAATGAATTTAAAAATATATTTACAAAATATATTTACAAAATATATCTACAAAAATAGTTTTCAGTGTATGTATTTGAAAAAATAATAAAAAACAACAAATATAATAATTAAAGAAAAGAAGATAAGTATTTCGTTTTATTTTATTACAAACTTTTGAGTTAATTAAAGATACAATTTGTGAAATATTTCAAAATAAATTATTCAATTAAAGGTATGGCTTTTTGTAAATGTCAGATTAAGGGATCAGACATATTATTGCTAAATATAATTGATCACATCAAAAGCGCCTTAGAATAACTTAAATGTTTTCAACACAATTATACATGAATATACATACCATGTGACTTATTTTCATAACTTTTTAAAGGAGATCATAGATTTTTAATATATTTTACGTAGTACAGTACAATATATTTTTGATATGTAGATAGCAACCGGTTAATCTCATTTCTTACTTTCCAGTTATTTATGAAAAATAATACAACTTAATTAATTATTGAAAGGCATATAATTTTGTGGGATACAAAAATACAATTTATTAGTACAATGTTATAATGAATTACTCTATTAAAGCATTTAAGAGTATATTTGAAACAATAAATATAAACTAATAATAATTATAATAGTGAAACATGCCAATTATATTATAGAAGTTTCTTTTTTAAATTAAATTTAAATATTACTCTTAAAATGTAAATGTCACAGAATTTGATGATGTCGCTTCATGAATAAACATGTTATTTACAGGAATGTATTGTTTAGTGATCAGCTTGATGACCTCCTGAGCCGCGCAGCCTCCCATGAAAGCGGAGACGCTGTGGAGTTCTGAGCCGCCGTAGCGACACATCTCATGGACGTGATCGTCCTTGGCCAGCGGAGTGCAAAACCACTCTCCCAGCAGCTTAGTGATGCAAATCTTCAGTTCCGAGATGTCGGTCTCGGGCTCCCAATCACCTGGAGCTCGACACTGTTCAGCGTGGAACCTCTCGGCCCCTCGGAGGAGGACATAATGCAGCATCATTGGATCAGGCTCTTCGAGATGCCTCGCAATGTATCCGGCTACTTTGCTGCCTTGCTGATATTCTTCATTGATGCAGGATCCTCTGACTAGACATAATGACGAAGCGTGTTTGCACAACAATTTGACATCCGACTCGCTTATGCTTTCAGCTCCGAGATCGGCCACAAGTTGCTGAACTCTTCTGTACACGGCTTCGGCATCGGCTGCAGCTTTAGCGCGGTATATATTTTGAAGAGCGATATAATGATGGGTGGTCGCCGTCATGTCGGGGATGGATCCTCTCAGAGGGAGAGTCCCCTTTCCTTCTCCTTCAACAAATCCTCGCAACGCCGAACACATGATCCAAAATGGAGGACTTTTCTGTGTCAAGTTGATGCAAGAATTGTCATACAAGATGTCTTTGACAGACTTAGGGAGGATGGTTTCAATAACCGCACTGTTCACCGCTCGGATCGCCTCTTCAAAGTTTTCTTCTTCTAACGGGATACTGTTTTCGTCTTTTTTAATATTGCCCTTTACGATATCTTTTACTTGCAGCTTGTCCCTTCGACTCAAGGGCCACCTTCCTTCGTGGGTGTTGCGCCATATCTCGACAGCCTTGTACAACACGAGCAGCCAGGGGACGTGAGCGTGCTCTTTGAATTCCATTACATCCAGGTTGAAAGAGTCCATGTAGGTTTTCAACGTTGGAAACGGGGAGTCTAATCTCAAATCGGGAGGCTGATTATCTGGGTGAGCTTCGATGATGGTGTGCTCCTTTATTTGAACGCGAAGGCATCCCAAGAAACCTACGGAACGACATAGTACAAGAGGTACGTTGGCTTTCCACAGATTCTGAGACAGTTCTGTTAGAGTTCTTTCGGGCAGTGAAGTCGCTATGACGACGGAAAAAGAGTTGAAATATTCGGGATAATCTTTTAAAAGATGGTCCGGAGATTCAGGAACCGCGTATCCTTGAACAGCAGGATTTAATTCCAACAGTAATCGCACAGCTTCCGCCGCTCGGCTCTGTCCGATGCTGGAAGCCTCCAAAAAGAAATTACTTCCCACGTCTTCTTCCTTGACGTTGTTCTCGTCGACGATGGTAAATGTCCCGATCCCGGGAAGGACTAGTGACTTCAGAGCTTCAGTTCCTAATGCGGTAGCATTAATCAAACATACGTGACCATTTTCGAGAGCCGATTGTCCGTGATCGCCCCACAGTCTGAGCTGTCTGTCGTATTGCCTGTGTTTTTCCGACTGCTCCGGAGATTTGGGTGACGGCGACGCCATGATTTAACGCTTATAGTTGATCACGGTATTTGATATTACAGACGATATGAAAAATATTACTCTCAGTAGCGCCGGCGAACTAACCTCTAATAATTTTGACAGATTTTACCATAGACACTTGGGCATAAAATGAGAAGCTTGGTTTGTCATATGTTTGTCTCGTATTCCCGGCTTGGGTGAATCTATTCTAATAGAGTACAAAAATATTCTGCGCTGGTATCCCCGGTGATCGTATGTCATAAACAGTAGAAACGTCAAAAGCATGAATTTACAAACATTATTTCAAGACTTTAATCCTAGGTAAAAATGCATGACAATCATTCATAAATAAATAAAAGAAAAACTCTTTTTATTCAAAGATTTAAAATTTTATCAAAGAAGTGTTTTTTTTGTTGCAATAATAAGTCAACCGAATAGACCTCATTGTAATACAATTTATGCATTGTTTTTATTTTGTTCCAGCAAATTCGTAGTTCACACTTGCCTTTTAATATTTACCGCTCTGCTAGCGTTGAGATTAGATAATACGATAACGTGGTCATACTGGGCAGTGTTTGCCCCCATCTGGGTATGGAAGCTGCTGGTTATCCTTGGGGCAACTGTAGGTACTTATGTCTGGTGGAGGTACCCACATTTCAGGTAAATCAATACTTTATTATTATGAGTAGAGTTAATCCAGTTATTCGTGACGTTTTCCTTTTAATTCCTTGGTGTAGATTCAGCACTTAAATTATATAACTACTTTAGTGATGTCAATATTTTATTGAATACATATTCTTTTTAGGTTATATTTTACTTAAAACTAAACAAAAAAAAAGTTATTAAAAATATACGTTAATGATTTATAACGTAATACCACAATACAATATATATTTATTTCATAATTCAAACTTATATATATTTTTGTTTTTTTTTTTTTTATTTAACATCTAGATTGGAGGGAGAAGCTTACGTCCACTACAAAGCGATGTTGATAAGCTTGGCCCTCCACCTGATCCTGCTGATGTTTGAACTGTTGGTCTGCGACAAGCTCAACTCTGACAGGCACTTGTGGATACTGGTGTTCATCCCTCTTATATTCATAAGCATAGTGTCTGTAACGGTCTGCATATGGGCCTTGAAACATGATAGGAGCTTTGAGGTACGAATACATTATTTTTTTAGTCTAATCAATCCTAAAAAATAATGACAAAAGAGATACATTGATACAAATTTATACATTGTCCTCATATATGAGCTATATTCATAAACTTAGAAAGTTGATTTTGCCTAAACTAGAAGGTCAATGAGGTAAAGGTATTAGTTAATTCATTACAAATGGAACTCTTTCACATAAGTTATAATAATAAAACTACTTGTACCTTCTACGTTAAAATATATATTATATCATCACTTATATTTACTGTAACCCTATTATTAAATTGTATCATCTTGTAATGTGATGTATTATTATTTTTACAGTTGGAGCTTTTTTGCGCTGTCAATGTAATACAGTTTATATTCTTGGCATTAAAATTAGACACTTTTATTTCATGGACATGGGAGGTTGTGTTTGTCCCCTTCTGGATACTAATGTGTTTAAGTTTAGTTGGTGAGACTTATCATTTACTTCAACAATATAAATTTAAGAAGTAATTATAATTGTTTGAATTTTTTAAAATTAAATTTTCTCTAATTTTAGGTGTGCTGTACAGCATTATTTTTGCTGGGATACTTTTACGAACTCCGGAAGTTAATATTCATCAGCGTAGAACTAGTTTCAATTCTGCTCTGGCATATACATTCACGGTGGTGCCTATACTTATATTTCAAGTAAGTTTCATGAAACTATAATAGAATTGACTTACCCACTTAAATATTAGTCATTTAATGAAATAAAAACATAGTAATTTTTAATGAAATTGTAAAAAATATATATGCCATGTTAATTTGTGTTTGCAGGTGCTATTAGCAAATAAATTGGATGAGGGATTATCAGTATCATTCATAGTTGTCGTTAGTCCTTTATTTGTGAGTTATGGTACTCTTATTCTCATGTCGTTTGGTGCCAAGGGCGGTAACCGATGTAAGTAGTCTTTTGTGTTATATTACAAATAATTCCATTGCTTAAAAATGAAAGTCTAAAACATTTTTTATGAACTTATATATAAGTATATATTGTATGTATAAAATTTATTCGTTTTTTTATATTGTTTCAGGGTGGTTTGGTATGCGGAAAGATTTCTGTCAGTTTCTTCTCTCAGTCTTCCCGTTGCTGCAGGAGTACGCGAACATTGCATACAACAATGACCAAAATCAAGAAGCCGGTGTTGCAAGTAGAGGACCCAATGGAAACCTAACAGATATTCAACGAAACAACGCCTCCGGGGACCAATTCAGTGGCAGCAGAAATTCTAGAACGAAAGAGAAATGTTGCAAGAAATCAACAAAAAATCAAAAGAAAAATGAATTATTAAAACCGGTTGTGCCAATCATCAGTATAGATATACCCGATTAAATAAAACTCAGTCATAAATTTAAATGAATTACAAGATATTTAAATATTGTGAATGAAGTGACGTGTTTGAGTCTCATGGATACCTTAAGAGCAATCGAGTCTTAAAAAACAATTGGGCTACTTAAATATTAGTTTATTTTGTATAATCGGAATTAATAGTGTAAGTTTTCATAATAATTAGGATAAAAGCAATTATTTATGTCTTCTTAAATCTAGAGTTACGTTTATATTCAATTACGAATGTGAGATTAGTAATTATTTTTTTGTTTTTAATATATAACTACCTATTGTATTAGTCAAATTGTATCCATTGTCTGGACTTGTGGGATTAAAAAAGTCATATCAAATGACCAATATAATTGAACTTTTTAACAAAAAGTTAATATTTGCTCACAATCTTATTTCAAATTCAATATTTCGAATTCAGTCTTAGCAAAATTAAAGATATATTTAAGGGCATATTTAACATTTAAATAGTATGATGCAGTTTCGACAAACTTTGTAGTAATGAATTGATAATATAATACTATCCTAAGGTCACATGTATTTGAAAACAAATGTTTTTTTTGTATTGAATTGTTTTATTGTGTGATCGTTTGGCTTCATGCTTATTTTTAATTATTTTGATGCTCAATTTTTTATGAATTTTCTCAAAGTACAAATTTCTTTAAAGTAGTGAAAACTTAGCGACTCTGCCTAATATTATTTATTGCTATATATAGTATTGGCTATTGTGTAAGTAATAAGAATTTGATAAAAAGTAATATTTAACCCTTTTCCTGCCAAAGAAATATACTCTGTCAACTATGACACGCCAAGCTATTTCAGTATTCGAAACATTCATACTGGCGATTTACGTCTATGCACGTAGACGGCAGTTAAGGCACGGATTACTTGTACGTCTATGCACGTAAATGGCAGGGTAAGAGTTAAACAGTTCTAAATTTGACATAGGCAACCTTAGTGTATTAAGTAAATAGAAGGAATAACTGTGTTCATAGATATAGCTCCATTTATTATTCAATTGAGTCATAATGGATGACACATTTTCATTTGTTAAACATGAAAAATATATGATCATTTAAATATGGCATTCTTCAGCAAGAACTTTTATAATAAAAATATAATTTAAATATAAAAGAAATTTTGTAATATGCAATACTTGCATGTTAGTTAATGTCAAAGAAATATGACTAAGGTTTAATAAAATTTGTGATAATGTAAATTATATACCTTTAAAATAATAAATTATATCACTGAAAACCTTTACAACAACTTAGTTCATATATTTTTTTATACGTTATTGATATGTTTTTTTCAAGGACATTTTACTCTTTCAATATTTCCCCATCATAAAGTATTGCTGAGTTTTTTTAAATTCATCATATTTATCATATTTATTTTCTATCTTTTAAATACGACAAGCATAATAGCCGATTATTATGCATCAATTAATTACGTTGTAGAAAAATATTAGTATAACAGTTGTTATCATATAAAAAACTTGTTTTAGTTAGTGTAATTGTTTTTTATTATGGTTTTAAATTAAGATCTTTGGAAAATCCTTATATTTTCATATTTTCGGGGATAATAACTTCTAAAATCTAGTTCTAAAAATAAATGTGCACATAAATATCCTTCGCGGTAATTATTTGGGGATAGTTTAAAATTTAGATGTATTATGTCTCGTTCAATAATTGATGCCTCTGTCTGTTCAATAGAAGGTGTTATTAGGACTGAGGAGTTTTCCATTGCTATGTCTGCATAATTGTATTATGGAAATGTTACAAAATAAACTTGTTACAAAATACATATTTGTTTGATATTAGCAAATGCTATCAAAGAAAATATTTTATTTGTTTTTTATAGATCTTTTATGAATTCGTCCCCTCTTATATAAACAAATAATCTAAATTTGACACAAAAATACTTCTATTATTGTTCGGATTATTTTAAGTTTTATTACAATATTTATTCAATAGTCAATTCCTTTATTGATAATTGATCTATACGAATTTTTCATAAATTGATACACACATACAAATCTACATCAAATTTCTCTCATCAATTTGTGGTGAAAAAGAAACGGCAGACAATGGGATTAACTCTAATGAATTGTAGAAAAATATTTTTGTACAGAAAAATAACTTGGAAATGTAAATGGAAACTAAATTAGGCTTCTAGAAACTAAATTTACAAAATTTAGTGTAGGTATATTGTTTTCAGGAAAACTTTGACCCAGTTTTCTAATTCAAAACTAATATTGTCTTCATAAATGTTGGATTTAAGTTATTTATGTGTCAAGTTTTAATCTCTTTATATCATTTTCAACGATAAAAATAATTTAACACATTATTT
Source organism: Glossosoma conforme (assembly GCA_022606575.1). Classification (NCBI taxonomy): domain Eukaryota; kingdom Metazoa; phylum Arthropoda; class Insecta; order Trichoptera; family Glossosomatidae; genus Glossosoma; species Glossosoma conforme. Next base: position 1,744,321 of record JAGTXR010000030.1, read on the forward strand.
AACTGCAGCAATAATTTGGTATGTTTGAATTTTATAAAACAAGGTGTATATTTATGGGACTTATTTATACTGAACAGAAAAATATTATTTATTTATTATTGTGTTAAATATTGGTAGGTATGAAGTTTTTTTAATCGATTTCTGAGCTCTAACATACCCCCGGCTGGTGTGAATATGATTCCTTACCCGTAAAATGCCAGTCATAGCCTATTAATTAAAATTGGTTGTAAACAAAAGTCGTCCCGTGAAGACCACCCATTCATAGTTAATACCTGTTATAATTAATAATAATTCATAATTCCTGTAATAATAAGGATGATGCGTGAATCTCGGGCTGTAGTCTATGACGTTGGCGGATCAACACTCTACATGCAGTGCTTAGCCATATGTACTATGGTAAGCGCTATAGAATTCCACAGGTGAGACTTCGGAATTACTATCACCATCTATCGATATTTTCCTGTATGTGCTTAGATAAAAAAAAAGTTACGTTGAAAACTACTCAAATTAAATTATTTTCATTTCACACATTTATTATAATACCTATTGTATTGAATGACAATCAACATCAGGCTGTAAATCAATTTGCACAGTAAATTATGTAATGATTCATTCAATAGGTTATGGGATATTCAATGTCACACTGAAATTGACCTAAATAGAGTTGAAATTCTTTGGAAAGGTTAAGGTTGAACAATGCCGAAAGAATTCCAGGTCAATGGAAATAAGTCTCACTCACACCAAGAGAATTTTGAAACTTTTTGCATGGCACCGCCTTGTACTGTTTATTGATTTTCGTAGGAGTCTTCATATGTCTTGATTGAACTTCACTTTCTGTTTCAAACTGTCTCAACAATGGTTCGGTTGTACACTTCTGTCACTCACAATCAAATTCCATTGTCTTATTCATATATTTTGATACAATGACAATGCAGTTTTAGAACAAAAGTATGCATTAAAAAAAAATGCGAAAATAATAATAATTCAAATTGCTCTATAATCATGAATACAACGAAGTGGCTCCCCTTAGAGTCGGATGACGCGTTAAAAATATTTGCACAGTGTAAAGATATAGATAATGCTACGATAATTTTAATCATAAAAATATTAAATGTGGAAAATAACTGGAATCGTTACATGCCTGGAAATAAAATGTGTGGAAAAAAATATGTGGAAAACTTAGGAAACATTCAGGTAATAAATATAACAATACTTTTCGATGAATACATTTTTAAAATATGAAAATTAGCTAGTTTAATGATTTTATATTTTAGGCATTAGAAAATATTTTGAACTCATTATCAAAATTGGTAAAAAGTTATTTTAAACTGAATCCGAAGTTGGCAAAAATAAGTCACAATAACGAAAATTTAACCATGGTGAATAAGAAGAATTTGATGGTAGACATTCTTTGCAGAAAGCGTTTCACATTGTCTTTCCTACTTCACAACCTTGTAAATTGCATTTTTAAATCATGCCTCCACCGTGAAGACAGATGTAAACTGTTGGAATTGTCGTTTGGGTAATATTTTTCATGTTAATTTCATATAATGATAGTTACTTTAAAGAAAACATAAACACGCTATTACTAAATTCAAATTTTTAATAGATGATTATTGTTTTCAATTTATTATACTAATTACATTTTGCATTAAATATTGCCTGCCAAGATATCCAATAATTGAAAAATCAAGGAGTTAAATACCTAAGCATATTGTTATAAGTCTTTTCGCTGCCATTTAAATTGCTGCAGACAATATTGCTTGTAACACACTAATTCTATTGCACCTTTAAAAGCTTTTTTTAAATTTCACGCTTTTAGTAGTCGCCTAAAAAGCAAGAATGTATAGAGATTGTAATATGTTTATTTTTAAATTGTATTTATTTCAGCTTAACAACACTTTATAACGAATTATCTGCATTGAGCAGTAGAGGATTCACATCAAAGTTTAATATCTGCAGCAATACGTGCCCAATATTAATCCATCAATCCAAGAAAATATCTATAACTAAAATCCTCCAGGTTATTTGTTTATATAAAATAATAATTCAATCATAATGACATAAACAAAATTGAGTATTGTACACTAAAAAAACACTTAATTATTTATGTATTTTCTAACTTTGAGTCATCTTTAATATTCAGGTTTTAGCTCAAAGTAGAGCTGAATTGTGTTGCCATAATTTGATTGATTGTCTCCTGATCAACTACAAACCTTGCAATCCTAACGATGTTGATGCATGCTCGGATAATTCCAGTTTAGAGATATATCAGTAAGAGACATAATATATTTATATTTTTTCTTTTATCTTTCAACTGATATTATTGTGAGGATTCTATACTTGGTAACACTTCACTTTAGTGTATCACGATTTATAAAAATAATACTATATGCCACATGTGGTTGCGCGTTGTCGTGATGATGACCCAACACAAGCTAAATGAGTTGAATTGGGATGTTATCAAGCATCTACCGTATTGTCCAGATCTTGCTCCTTCCGATTTTCATTTATTCCGATCACTGCAAACAAAAAATAATGATAAAATTTTTGATACAATATAGCAGGTAAAAACATCCCTTACTACATTTTTCGCATCAAAATCCAAGGAATTTTACACTAATGGTATTAATAAGTTGATATAAAGATGGGAGAAGGTTATAAGAACGGAAATTACATAATTGATTAAAATGATAATATAAATCTAAAAAACAAAATGTTTAATTTTATGTAAAAAACGGTCAAAACTTTTGCATCAACCTAATATGATGGATATTGTTCCTTAGCAGAGTTTTTCATTATCAGAAATATCATTTAACAGTGTGAAATTATTAGAATATTGAAATATACAATAGTATATTCTAAAAACTCCAAAAACAAATTAATGTGAATAAAATAAATCTTGAAAGAATATTGCTAAGTTTACGTTTTACGCTGCCATTTTCCCTTACAGCTCTTAAGAATGGGCCATACTATTTTTATTTTTTTATAGAGCTCTTACAAAACACATGACTCCACCCATTGAACACAATGAAAACATCTCAAAAGATGAACAGTTAGTAAAGAAAAATTCTTCTAACAATTTGACTGTTCCTCAAATAAAAACAAAGGAAGCTAAAGAACCAAAACTGGGGAAACAAGATGCAGTTCATTCAAAATATATCATCGATCCTAACAATGTGACAAACAAAATTGATGAAGATAAAGTATTGTCTTCTACGTGTGAACCGACATCAGACAGCGAGGTTCCATATTCTTCACTAAATGAATATGATGACACGGATGATGGCTATAATGACAGAGGTAAACAGAAATATATGATTGTGATGAAATTACAAATAAACTACAGGCAGCAGCAAAAAGATCTGACGGTTTGATTACATAAAACTGTCAGATCTTTGTGCCGCTCCCAGTATTTCTTTCTTATCTTTCCTTAAATAGTCATATTCATATTGTTAGATTAAATGTTATCTATTACTTTCATATGACTACTACTTTAACAGTTATAGGTTAAAATAAGCTAGATTTTCCTCATAGGTGTCTCATCATTAGAAGGCCTAATTCAAAGAGAGGAAATGTATGTGGAAGTTATTTTAGATACAGCGTTGAGAATATCGCCAGCCATGCTTGGCAATGATGGTGTTAAAAAATCTAAAGCAGGTAATACACTTTTAAAAGCACCTTAAAATATATGAAACCGTTTTTCATTATTAATTAATTAAATTAAAAATAATGCACTACTTAATTTTGTTTAATATAGGTGAAGTTCGCATTAGCAACCGTTTAGCTGTGCATATAGTGGAATTTTACCAAAATATTCTGTGGGGAGATGTGGGCTCGTTCCTGGAGCATATTGTTCTATGGTGGGGTTCAAGTCCTCTTGCTTCTAGGTACATTATAAACAATAATAACTGTTGTATTGTTATGAAATCCTTAAAACAACAACTGACAATGGATTTCATATTTCCAATGTGAGGTACATAATTATTGTGAGCTTGTATGTTAATTTATGAAGGGTTACTTTTAATTAGGCCTCCACATTCAAGTCAACATTTAAGAGAGTGGCTTCTATCTTTAAACGGAGTTGGTGAGTGACTTCAAATTTTTATTCCATTTTTCAAATATACAATAAATTATAAAAAATATGTCAACTTTTTAAAATCAATCAGGAGGGTAGGTATTTTAATTTTTAATTAAATTGTTTAAATATTAAATATATGAGCACTAAGCTTATTTAGTTTTATTTATAGACGTTCCAGAGATGATGTTAGTTGCCTTGCAAAGCTTGGCCGATGCATTGGGATGCCATGTTACATCAACTTCCTGGGATAAGCTATTCAGGTATGAGAAGATATATTAATAATTATCACAGGTGCGGAAGAAATAAGTATGTTTATCTTTTTCCTATTTACGAAAATAAAATATTTAACAAATATTTACTTGTTTAATTTAAAAAAAAGTAATTGAAAAATCACATTCTTAGGTGACTATAATTCTATCGTTTTATTTAATTCCCTCAATATATATTTTTTAGATAATTAAACAATTATATAGAAATAAGATTTCATGTATACTGTATGCTTCATCAGCTTTTCAAATCTTAAAACACTGAATATAAATTAATTTACAAAAATAATCTTAAAGTGAATGCTACAACATAAACAACAGTACATCTTCTTCGTAGTATCAATCCGGTGGATTGGTTTGCAGCAACAGAATCTTGCATCTCGATCTCCATTCCTCTCGGTCCTCCGCAACCCTTTTCAGCTCAGCATAAGCACTACAATTCATGTCCTCGAATACTTGCTGCAAATACAGTACATAAGAATATATAAAAAAATAATGAATATAATTCCATCTAGTAATATTTCAGGTTATGTTTTGCTGGTAGCTTGGAACCGACACCTGTTAAAATTGAAAATTGTGGAACGCTGTCCATAAAAGAGGTCAGCGATTTCAAATATATAATTTGAGTACAGAAAAAAATAATTAAATAACAAATATAAATTGCGAAACAAAATAAGAGTTTTACATGTAATATAGTCGAAATTAAAAAAATGAACTATTTTGCAGTGTTCCCAAGTGGGCGCCAGTTTTGCTGACATGTTTCAAGATTTAGTCATGTTAAACAATCAATGTGAAGTGACATGTAATTATATTATGGGGGCTCCGGTCGATGAATTGCCATTAGTGGAACAGATACCAACATTACATAGACTGGGTAAATAAATAACACTATCCATTTGCTTTTAATCAATTAATATAATCATTGGATAAAACATATTGTAATGCAGATTAAAGATTATGGATAACAACTTCATTATATTTTCATATAAGTGTTATTGAAAAGGATTCAAGGACACTTATTTATTGTATTAATGTTGATATCAGCTCAATATTGCCCTTGGAGGCTGGTGCCGAAAACCTCGATGTACGATCTTTCGTCTCTTATTTTTGTTCGTTCGTCAGACACGCATGTCCGCCATTTTGTAATTATTTGACAGGTCGTTGGCAGGACTAGTTAGAAAAGTCATTGTGTTGCTCATTTGCTCCTCATAATGATCCCGGCGACTTGGTCGCTTTTTCTCTGAGTAACGGGGATGTTAATATATTTACAATGCTCAGACACATCCATGAAGAAATATAAATAAAGTAGAAAATATCATAATAATATTACAATTTTAGTTTTTATCGAATTCAGATCATTCTGTACACACATGCCGTCTTTGGTGCCTAGCTGAAACAAGGCGTCTTGCAAATACTTGGGACATGGATGCCTTCTTTCGAGTAACTCACAACGATATCCAGATGTCACTTGAACAGTTATCGAATCTGAGATTTGCCGATCATACACAAGTAATCGAATCTGGTAAGTAGGTGTATACATTTATTTTAATATCAAATATTTATTTTCTTCTTCTTAAATAGATTCAAAGTGTATGTGCAATGAAACTGGAAGAGCGTTCCAAAGTGAGAATGTTCAGAAGGGCAGTATACATGATAGCAGCGATAAGAAAGGCTTAGGAACCGGTTATGTGACTATGTTTTATAGACTGGAGTTTAGAAATTATTGTTCGATGCCAGTTTTTATGTTAATAATGGAATTTTCACTAGGGAGTTTTAATGTCATAGATCCAAGAGGATTTAAGTTGCTGAATAAACAAAAAAACATATTTTTGAAATTCTTCTCATTTGTTCTGTAGTGACTAACAATATAAAAATATTATTTCCTACTTTTCTTTCATTTTTTTTTTCTAAATTGGTTTTCAGGTAAGATTGGAGTTCACGAATATGTTTGTGCAAAAATGAGAGAAAAGTTGGTTTCTGAAATCAATACAAACATTCAGAAATTAAAGGTAGGATAATATTATAAAAAAATACTGTCTGTAAATTTCTCAAAGATTTATTTTACATTAATTTACTTGTATTTTCCATCATGAATTTTATATATTGTAACGTCCATAAAAATTTAAATTATATAATTTTCTGAACTTCTCTAGAAAATTTATTTTTCTTTAGATTCGTAAAATTACCTAGGCTAAAATTTCTCAAGACTACCTATTTCTTTCTAGAAAGCTCCAGAAGAATGTGTCCAGGTGTTGGCAGCCATATGCAGTACAACAAGCTTAGCCCATCTTACTATGATATTCCCACCTAACCATTCCTGGAAGGGCATTACCCACCCTCCGCAAGTTCAACATTCTAAATATGTGCATCACTATTTAGGTGTTTTTTTTTAAATTTATATTTGTAATTTTAGCTGTCTGAGTTATAATTAGTAGTTAACAACCATCTGTTATTTTACATAACGTTTTCCTATTTATTAAATATATATGAAAATAAAAATCTGTTACATATTTTAGATCGAGTACTCTTGCCAGTTGTAAAAGCAACCAGTGATAAGTTGATTGTAAACATGGTTTTAAAAATTGTTTGTGAATCATGGCTTCATCATATTTATGTGTACAAAGTAAAGTTTAGGTAAGAAATTATAATCACATTTTATAATCACAAAATATTAAAAAATAATGGTTACATATAACACTTTTTTTCATCATTTGGCATTTATAAATCATTAAAGTACTTCTTGATTAAAAAAAATATTAAGATATAAAAGAAAAAATCAACTCCCTTTTGATAATGTTTCAAATTCATGTAAAAAATAACCTAACCTACAGGTAAAAAGATATATTTCACAAAACCTTTCATATCTCATGTGATGAAAGTGATAAATGGGTACATATATTGTCCCAGAGTGAATAACTCGTATATACAAAATAATATTAGACTTTATGTATCTATTACTAGAATTTTTGTTGAAAAGCATATTCACTATTCTTCTTTTTTTGTACATATTCTAGGCTTGCGGTTGTTTTACCTCCCATTTTTTTATTTTCTTACTCAGAACGTATGTTATGAATATTATTCCAAAAATTGTTTAACAGCAATGCTGCTGCTGAACAGCTGCTGGTTGACTTTGATGCTGTACGAATCTGGCTCACAGAATGTAAGGGCATGTCAGACATTACTCGGAGGCAGATGCTTAACAATGAAGTATTAAGGTAATTCTTTAATTCATATAAAAAAATATATTGTGTATTTTCTTGAGCATTACTGATTGAATCATTCTGACAAAGTTGAACTATGTTATTGAAATAAACTGTAAATATTAATCTGAATACATCTTTAATTGACATTGTTATAAATATGCATTCCATCAAAAATAATCAAATGAACAAATAAAAATAAAACAATGCATATTAATTGTAAGTCTATGCAGTTTATTCCTTTTAAACAATACATTTATATAAACATATACATACAAATTATTACAATAAGGGACAATATTTTCGCATACATTTACATAAACCAGCTGCTTTCAATAGTAACAAGAACATTTATTATACACTATAACAAAAATATATCTTAGTCTTTAAAAAACATAGTCATAACAAATATATCAATTTAATAATTAGATTAAAATATTTTTTTGCATGATTTTTGATTGATTTAAAAAAATATATACCTGTATGTGAGGATATCACCAGAATGTGATGGAAAAATCTCATTCTCAAACTCACAGGTAGGATTTAGAATAGTATTTATTGAACCATCTGAATCTCTTCAAGTAGTATCAAGCACTTTCAATACCTTCAAACTCACACAGCTACTACAAATCCATTCCACATACAGCGTCTATCTGATCTGACTGAATGTCATAGTACAATGGAGAATCATAACTATGTGCTATTATTATTCTGCATGTGTAGAATGTAATTTTAGATCTTAGATTTCTTTGATCCTTTCTATAAAATATTTAAAAATATATATTTATGAAGAGCACGGCTCCGACAAAGTTATTAAACTAAAAGAATTCAAACATCATCTGCAAATAACATGTGTTCAATTAGGAGATTCAATGTCAATGGGTGGTGTTCAGGTGTTAACTTACGTCTACCAACAGTTTTGATACATCATAAAATGCTTTTTTTTGAAATTTATGAAAAAACATTTAATACTTTTTTATTTTAATCTTAACGGGGATTCGAAACCGCAACTACTCGCGTCACATTCAAACATCTTAAGCTCTCTGCAATGAAAAATTGACAATAATGAAGTCAACCATCAAGAATGGTTGGTTACAAATTAAATGAGGTTAATATGTTTATTGCAGGAGATGTGAAGGAGTTGGTCGCTTATTACTTCATTCTCCAGGCGATCCTATTGCGATGCACGATGTTCCACAACCAAATCAGACAGCGTCACAACAAGGTCAATATTCTTAGATTAAACATGTTTTTTTTAGAATGACACTTAAACAGGTGTCCTTGTAAAATCATGTATTGTATATTTGTTGTTATATTAACTTATTTACATCTAATACTTTATAAAGTAATCAATAACATAGTACGATAAAAAGTTGCTAAAATAGTAATATGATTATATATATTTTAAGCTTTTCTTTCTTTCATTTATTATTGAGTTTAAAATATGAAATTAGGATTCAATTTAAAGTTGATGGATAATAAAATATTCTTTTGGTTTATTTTTAGATATGGATAATCCCGACGACTGTGGAGAGATCATGCCGGCTGAGATGTATGTTCCTAATCAACAACAATGGCTGCAGCTGAGAGCCAGCAAGACCAAGCGGCGAAGAAAGTTCTGTTGTATGACCATAACCCATTAATTTCAACTATTTAAATTACATTAATAACATTATTTCAATGCTCTTAATAACATACGAAGATTTATAATTGTAACATGAAATAAATGTTTACCACACAATAAACAACAAATGCAATCATATTTTTTTTCTTCTTATTTAACAGAAAAAACAAGATCTGCAGAGATATGTTTATACATAATTATAATTACGACTATTAATAATTCTTGGAGAAACTGCATAATTATAATTGTTTATTTAATTGTTAGTTTTATTTCACATCGGTGGTAGTGACTAAGAGATAAAATAGAACTTGGTTTGGGTGTCCACCGTCGTGAGTTGGAATCTCATCATTAGTGTAATTTTTTTATAAGAATAAAAAAAAAAAATGTAGTATGATTTTGTATTGTGTGGGGATCGACAATTAGAAATTTAATTAATCGAGTTGATATTTTTTATTGATGTAAGTGACACTTAATATAAAAAAGATTATAATCAATCTAAAAACAAAATTAAAAACAATATTTTCACATTATTGGTATTCATTATGTACGATATGACTAGATTAAAACAATACTCCTACAATCCCATCTATCAATAGGTACCTAAAAAAATATAGAAATGAATAATTAGAAGGTATGTGTTTCATAATGTAGTGTAAAATTATTTTGAAAAAAATTTAAACGCTCAAAATGAAAATAATTTCTTTTTTGGTAATTCAAAAAAGAGTATCTCAGTCTGTCAATTCAAATATGAACTTCTCACAATTTTATTTAAATCACAATCTTATTCTTATAGATCAGAAACACTAACCGATTCAGTTATATCATTTACTGAACCATTATCACTTTGTAAAGAATCATTTAATTTGGTACGGTTATCATCAGATAAAGAAGCATCACTTTGATCATCAAAGCTTTCTTGAGGCTTATCAAACCTATAAGCCATCGGAAGCCTCTCGTTGTCCCGGCGCATCCTGGATGATATGCTGTCCATGATCGCTTTTCTGCCCTTGGGAGACGGAGAATGTGAACCCTTCCCGGAGTTCCTTCTTGCGTGCTTGCGGTTGCTGGAAGACGATCCGGCAGAACTTGAGTCTGGTCTGGTGGAAGGAAGCTTCTTCTTTTGATGTTTCATGCTTTTAGCTATAACCCTTTTTTGGTGGTCGAGTTGAGGAAACAGATCTGAAAAAAAAAATGATTTTTTGAAATTACTAAATTACTTTGCTTTTATTCTAAATTAATGGTCGATTTTAATCGTAAATATCAACGTAAATTCATCTACTTCATGATAAATCTGTATTATCATCATCATCAGCCTGTGTCCGTCCACTGTTGAACGTAGGCCTCCCGCATGAGTCTCCATCCTCTTCGATCCTCCGCCTTCCTGTATTATATATGGGAAGAAACCCACATGCTGGAAGAACATTTTACAGTTCTCAGACTCATTTAGAAATATTTTTGGTAACTTCTTGTTTGACATATTTTATGAATAGTGTATGGAAGTTCAAAAAGAATGTAATAAGTCTGTTGTGGGTGGGTTTAGGAGAGTTTGATTTTGAGAGTTTTTTATTGTTACTTTGAGAATTGGAAATGGCCTGCTTTGCCGCATTCATTTCTGCTTCCTGGATGCAGTGACCTCGAGCCGCAGCCAAGCGTTCTCCCCGGAAATAGACGGCCACCGTGTAGACGCGTGTATTTGTGGGACCCACACACTCAATGACCCTGAAAAAAAATATAATTTACATTTTTAATTTTAAAAAATTTGATATAAATTTGATTAAGAAGATTTTTCTAATATTGTTTAATAAACCGATAAGATTTATAGTGATACAAAAATAGTAGACATAAGAACCCACGGTACTCGGGGCAACTCTCATTTTTTGGAGAAAATACAATGATTAATTCTAAATTACGAAATAAATTAAAAATAAATTAGGTTACAATTAGTCAAGGTCAGTCTACGATCAGGACGATCACTATCGAGAGAGGTCGGTGTCACACACTGCTAAAAGTAAAAAAAAATTTAAAACAACTGAAAAAAAAATAATAAAAAAAAAACTCAAATTGTGTTCCAAATTTGAATTTTAACCTCTCTGTGAGTGAGTTTTTTTAGTCTTTTTTTTGTATATTTAATAAAAAGAAAAAATATTTTGAATAAAAACAAAATCTACAATACGCAAAAAACAAATAAAAACTGATTATGATTTTCAGTGATTGTCAACCATTAGTATGGAAAAAAAACAATGATTTTTAAAACTCAAACTGTACAGTCAATATTATAGGTTAGTGTCCTAAAACTTTGTCAAACTATGCTCATGTTTGTCTGATGATACAACAAGTCTATTATTTTAAGTAAATTTGACAGAATAGAACAACTCACGCACAGGTTAGTACGTTGATTTATTTTTCAATGTTTTCGTTCCCATATGATGAAATTTTGATTTCAGCAGCACACATGTGATGTCTGGTATCAATAGACATAGTCAAATTATTAAAACACAAACAGATTTATAGTAAATACCATCTTATATGATATATCATCAATTAATCAATAAACTATATTAAAAACTTCAAATTAATCAAACAATAATTATTTTTGTTTGATTGTATATTAATATATTACAAGCGCGACGAAAACATTTATATAAAATAGTAAATGTACCTAATATGACATTTAAAAATTATATTGTGAGCATGAAAAGTGAGCCTCCACCAGACAAATTTTAAGAATAATTATTGTTACTTGTATATTGGGATGTCAGGTTCACTGCCGTCCATGGTCCGCAGCGTCAGGCAGCATTGCTGCAGCTTGGACTTGGGATCGTTCCACTCCTGGTTCATGATGAACTCACGCAGGCGAGGAAACAGGCAGACGGAGCAGAAGGAATGGCAGAACTCTATACCCTGCAAACAACACAAAACCAAACAATTTTTATTTCCAGTATTTACAAATATCTCTCTAAAAGGTTATCCCCTAAAGTGAAATGAATTGCATGCTTGCAGCTAATGGGATTTTCGGTTTATCATCGGGGATAAGCCACTCTTTAATTATTTATTTTTTCAAAATTGTATTGTATGTTAATATTCCGGGAATTCCTACCAAAGACAATCATAACTCAAAAAACAAATAAAAATATATTTTATCGTTACCTTGTCAATGTAGAGAGCACCAAGAAATGCTTCCAGCAAATCTGCTTTATCTTTGGTCTTGGGGTCGGACTTGGGATTATGGTAGACTGCGTAAGAAGCCATGGCCAGGTCATCACACACCACTGCTTGTGTTCGGTTATTAACCATTGAACTTCTAAGTAACTGTAAAATTAAAATAAAATCATTCACTTTTCACTGTAGCCATTAACACAACGCTTTTGTATTTTTAGTTTTCAGATACTTTTTATAGGTGTTCTCTTCGGAGAATAGTGAGGAGGGTTTTCCTTGCTTTTAAAATACTTATATTTTTAAAATAGTTAAAGGTAAACGTGGATGATTATTTAAAATAATTTGGTCTCGTTTCCAATAGAGATCAATCCAAACCTACCGATAGATGACCTTCATGATGCTCTGGGAAATGTTTGTAGAGATGTTCCGATGAGATCAGCTGCAGCACCGTGTCTCCCAAAAATTCCAGGCGTTGGTTGGAGCCGAGGGTCAAGTTGGTGAATCCCATGGAACGATCAGTGAAAGCTCGCGCCAGCAAGCGGATGTGTTGGAATTTAACACCTGACAAGACAAAACTATGTTTAGTTGATGTATATGTCACACCTAGTCATAAAGTTGCTAATTCGGTTTAATTTGTTAGTATATGAGGCACCATAGTTTCTTCTTCGTAGTATCAATACGGTGGATTGGTTTGCAGCAACAGAATCTTGCATCTCGATCTCCACTCCTCTCGGTCCTCCGCAACCCTTTTCAGCTCAGCATAAGCGCCACAGTTCATGTCCTCGAATACCCGCTGCAAATACTCCCGTCTAGGGCGCCGTTCTGCAGTAATGTTCGAACATTCCAGGTGGCATATCTTGTTGGCTGAAGGTTTTTCTTATTTGTCTTGGTTGTTTTGTCTCGAGCAGTCCCCACCCGGAGATCCGATTGGGGGACTATTTTATCTCCGGAAAATTTTACTTGAGATGCAATCATTTTTTTGCTGATACGTGGGATGTCTTTAAGACCTTTAATGTGGTATTTTCCCCTTTATTTCCACATCCTAATGCCGTTGACCATAAAGGTTCATCCGCCTTAGGAGGGCATTTACTACCATAGTTTATTAAACTATAATTAATGCCATTTTATTACTTGTGTGATCAAAAATTAATTATAACGGTTGGGTTACAATTAGTGTTTCCCTGCCTTCTTTATGCCATGCCCCCCCCCCCCGTAGTCTTGTCAGAAGTCATATGCCCCACTGGCCTCTTTTTTAATTAAGCAGTAGGTAAATTTTAATATAATAATCAGTATTGCCAGTATGCAAAAATAACGGTTGATGAAATTTCTGAATGCACGTGGGTATATTTCGTCACGAATGAATATATTATATTGTAAATTTATTTGTGGAATAGTTGATAATTGCCGATGTGTCCCATCTCTAAAGCGTGGTGCCCCACCTCTGAGGCGTAATACCCCACCGGTGGGGCGTACACCCCACCGTGGGAAACACTGGGTTACATTGATTAGATTCAATTGAACCTGCGCATGAGTGTTGTTTGATTCGCCTAGTGACATTCCTAAAATACCTAGTGATACTGAGTAGTTCGAATTGTCAGAAGTGGGTTAAAAATTTACAAAAAAAAAAAAAAATTAATTTTTATGTAATATTTGCGATAATCAAGAATGTTATTGAGAAGACTGTTCATCAACTTTAATAACAGTTTTCATTAAATAAATGATCATTTACACTATAAAATTTGCATTATTCATGACACTTGTGTTTTTAAAACATTCTGAAGGTTTTATATCGTTATCACAATCTAAGTTAAATAACTTCTTAGGTTTTCACGGCCAGATTTGATATTGTGGCTTTTGGGTTGCGCCGTGTGTGGTGAACTTCCTTCAGGGGTCTTCTTCAGGATTAATAATTTATTTAGTTTTGAGTTGGTTAAATATTAATTAAATAAATTAAGTAATAAATAAATTAATTAATTTATTTATTATTTAATTTTATTATTTATTTTTATTATTTATTTTAATTAATAAATTAAATATTCATTATTATAATTTAAACTAAATAAATTATTAATCCTGAAGAAGACCCCTGCAATGGCGGTCGAAATATTGGTTGAAGGAAGTTCACCACACACGGCGCAACCCAAAAGCCACAATAAAAATATCACAATCTTAGTTGTTATGAATGTTTGACGTTGGTGCCATAACTCACCGATGGAATCTTCGAATTTTGTTAGATTCTGCAGGAAAGGATATTGATCTACCCAGCGCCGGTCCCCGAGTGGCTCCTGCTCCTGCAGCGGGTGGGGGCGCTGCCTGCGCCAGGCCTCCAGCAGGTTGGGGCAGTCCTTCCACAGCGCCAGGCCAAACACTCGGTCAGCAACCTGAAATTCAATATCTTCATCATTGATGGAGGTTCTCATTTAAGTCATTAATGGAATCCTGTTTAGCATTCCACTTGACAGACTGCCCACTACACTCGAAAAAAAAAGCTTGTAATTAAGTATCTGAGGCACATTTGCCATTTTTAAAGGAGATTGTATGATTAGATCCACTTTTCAGAGGCCTGAATAATAGGGATATTTACAGACCACAAAAAATAGTGGCAAAAAGGAAGGATGAAAGGAGTTTGTAATTTAATTTATATTTATGAGGCTGTTAGGGGATTTTAGAACTTACATCAATTCCTCCATCTAAGAACAGAGCTCCCATGAGTGCTTCAAAGCAGTTGGCCATGGCGTGGCGGAGTTCTAGATCATGACACAAGTCTGAACCATGAGCATACAACATGAACTGGTCCAGAGTCAATTTCTGCAATGAAATAAAACCAAACATATAAGACTAAATTTTAATTAATTTTCCCAACCACCTTCTCATTCAGAGAAAACATGGAGACATGAAGAAAAGGCAACAATAGTTTATGATCGTCACAGATATGGCCACAACTAATTGCTACTATAAAGTTGTCGATTCTTTTTTTCTATGTATTTGCTTTATCACTAAGTTTGAGAAGAGTAAGAGTTATTTTTTATTAATTTTTTATTACTTTTGCGAGTTGAGCAAGATGTTGATTTTGAACGATTGCCGCTCGGTACGTGGCGAGGCCTCCTTCTTCAAGCGCAGGAAACATCCGGAACAAATGGATGGAAGACAAAAACTCCACCACAGCATCGCCTAGGAATTCTAACCTCTCGTTGTGACTGATGGCGGACTCTGTCTCCTTGTCCTTGCCAAAGCGTGACATTATATTGATGAGAGTGTTGATGCCTGAAAATATTCAAAATTATTTTTAAAAGAAAGTTTAGCAAATGTTTAAAAAATCCTAAGACCTGCCATTACAATAAAATAAATCTCTATTCGAGAACTGATCACTTTAGGGCTCTTTATAGAGGTTAGCAAAATTAGCTTTAAACAAGATGACTGCTTTTTAGTCCTACCCTGGACTTAATTTGTAGTGATATTTAACTTTTTTTTAGATTGTCACTCCTAGAATGTTATTACTGAGTTAGTCACATAAATTTATTATAGTTATATTATTAAAATATATATTCCATACCTCTTTTCCTAATGTTCATGTAATGAATACGCCTATCCCCATATTCAGGTTGCCTGATTCCACAGTTTGTCAAACTGTTCCGAGCGTGGTCCGGGTTGGTTCCAAAATTTTCTCTGTACGAGGGATGCGTCAGAGCCAACTGGAGAAGCGACCTGTTCTCAAACTTGTAGTCGATAATGTCCTCCAGGTGATTGAGAGAGTTGTGGAAGCGCAGGTGACTTATTAGAACAGGAATAAGCATTGCATGCTAAAAATAATAATATAATAATTACATTTCACAGGTGAGGAAATTGTGTTTTTAAATTTATCTAGATTTGAATTCATTAGACTTGATAGAAAGATATGTATAGGGGGATGGGTTTTAGTGATTTTTATAATTATGAGTATATCACTCATTCATAAATACAAATTTTCTACTATTGTGTATTCTGTGAGTGGTTTCACTTAGACCAGTGATATCTGTGATTAAAGGTTTCATATTGCTCACTTAATTCATAGGGAGGGAATTAAATTTTGCAAAGTGGTCTGGTGTATGGATTTTGGTAACTACTGACTTAACTAATGCTAGTCTCTGGGAAAAAATCTTCAATTGAAGTATTAACTTAACATTCACGTTATGTAGACCAAATATTTAAAAACTGTGTAATAACTGCAGTGACTATATTGCATTGCACTTATTTTTATATGATGTGAATGTTTATTAAAGTAATGTTTATCGTCGTAAGTTATAATATAATACCTGAACTACGTCGCACATGAGTCCAGTTCTATAGAAACCTTCTGCGGAGACGGCCACTGTCACATCTCTCTTCATTTTATTCTGAGTCCTCATGGACTGGAGACGACCCTCCTTGGATTCCAGCTTTCTCTTGTCTTCGTAAGATGGCTTGGGCATGTTTGCCACCAGGTGACGGAACTTTACATAATCCCGCCACGCCTTTTTGTATCTGAAAAAAATAATTAACAATCAAGAATATTGGATGTAAGAACAATATCACTATTTAAATGTGTTCTGTGATAATAATTGGATTAATATTTTTCTTTAGCAAAAAAACGTGTGATAAAAGTAGATTTAAATTTCTGTATCAAGCTCAATTGACATATTAGATCAATCAAATAATATTTTAAACTTGGCCAAAAATGGCACATGTTAATTTGTAATAAAATATTATACACATTTACCAGTTCTTCACAATATACGGTTGATTATTTTATATGATTAATAAGAAAATTGAATTACACTTACAAGAGGATCAAACTTGGTAGTTAATAACAAAAATATGACAATGGTTTTTTTTTTTATATATTTTACATTAAAGTTGTAATATGTGATTTGTTCAAGAAATTATTGATCAATGCAAGCTTTAAAACAAATATAGAAGTCTTTTATTAACATATTAGATTCAAATATCTTGATATGTGTAATAATTTATTATTTATATTTTAAATTTTTTATACAATTATCATCATGGGTATCAGAAAAAAAAGTTGACCAAAATATACAGAATGTGTTTGATTATACTTTAGGAATGAGAAATTTTATTGCGTTAAGGTGAAAGAATTATATAATGTGAGTGTGTGAGTGTTGTGTATTTCACCACAAAAAATGTTTATGTCTTACTCTGGATTCCCTGCATAGCTCAGCTGTGGGGGTCTTATACCAAAGTGCACAATCTCAGGAAATACAAGTTCATCTTCATTTTTTTGCTTTTCTTCAGAAGATTTTATTTTTTCCTTGTCTGAAGACTTGGATCTTGAATGTGTATCTTTCCCTCGCCTGTCATCCTCGGCGTCATTCTCCGACAGACTTCTATCCAGCTGATCCACCCTGACGGAGCATGGCTTGCGTCCCGGGTAAGTCACAATCATTCCTGTAATTACAGTTATTATATATATATATACTTGTCATTATAAATATTAATATCCACATCATAATGAAACCTTCAGAAAATATACGAGTATTTTATTTTTCTCTTTTTCCAGATTTGTTTTAAATTTTAAAACTCTGAGATCAGAAACATATTACGAACCAGGCTTTACGTTAAAATTTATATGATTATTAAGGATTTTCCTATAATTATTAAAAAAAAGTTTTTTTATGTAAACGCATGCAGGAGAGCACACCCGGTCAAGACCAGTGCACTCTATGACGCTCAGTCAGGGAGGCTGGACGCTGCATGCAGGAAACGTGTGTTGTGTTCGTGTTTGTGTGTGGGTTGGGGAGATTGCAAGTGTATATGTATCTGTTTCTTGAAGAGATCCAGATTGTAGGAAGGAGGAAACACAGACGCTGGAAGAGCATTCCATAGCTTACCGGTGGCATTAAGGAAGGAACTTTGGAAGCTGCCAGTTCTTGGTCGACATATATTAACCGTGTATGGATGTTCGGCAAGTGTAAGACGAGTTTGTTGGCTGTGAGTGGGTGCAGGAGGAATTAGTTCTTTAAGTTCCGAAGAGCAGCGACCGTGGTAATAACGGTAGAAAAGACTAAGAGAACCAATCTTACGTCTGTGTTCCATTGATTGTAGATTAGACGTAAGGGTGTCATTGTTTATCAAACGAATTGCTCTTCTTTGAACTGAGTCAATTAAGTTTAGTAGGTATTTTGGGGCTCCAATCCAAAGGTGACTGCCGTATTTAAGGATAGGTCGGATTTGTCCTTTATATAGAAGAAGAAGTTGTTTATCGTTGAAATACCGACGTAATCTATATAATACACCTAGTTTTTTGGAAGCGAGACCAGCTTTACACTTAATTGACTCGTAATATTTGACATTATTCGATATTGATAATCCAAGCATGTTGATGGAGCTTGCTTTCGGAAGAGAACAACCGTTGAAAGATACAGGATCCATAGCAGTCTTCTTGGTGGAGAAAGTACATGATTGGGTTTTTGAAATGTTGAAACTGACAAGGTTGAGGTCGCCCCATCGTGAAACCCTTTCAAGAGATGTGTTCATCTTCTCCACCAGAGATTTCCTAGCAGCAGATAGTTCCGAATGTTTCGGAGGTTTATGGAAGATTATACTCTCATGGACAGTGCTGTCATCGGCATAACAGTGAATGTTTGCGCATTGAAGCAAATCATTCACATGCAGAAGGAAAAGAGTGGGCGACAGCACAGAGCCCTGTGGAACTCCTGAGTTGATTTTATGGCAGGAAGAAGAAAAGCCATCTACGACAGTGATGATGCTTCGATCACTCAAGAAGTTTTCAATCCAGGAGCACAGGGAGGGAGTTAGTCCATAAGACGGTAATTTATTCACCAGACCGCGATGCCAGACTCTATCGAACGCCTTGGAGATATCCAGGGCAACAGCTTGCGTTTCTCCAAAGCATTCGACGAATTTCCCCCAAACATGTGTGACATATGCCAAGAGATCGCCGCGCGATCGACTACGGCGGAATCCATATTGCCGATCGCACAGAAGATCATTCTTCTCTAAGTAGTTTAGAAGTTGGCTGTTAATTAAACGTTCCATCACTTTGGAGAGTAGTGATGTGATGGAACGTTGATGATGCTATTGGGCGATAGTTTGTGGGGTCACTTCGGTCTCCTTTTTTTGGAACTGGGTGAACAAGGGCTTTTTTCCATCCCTGGGGAACAATACCACATCTAAAGGACAATCTGAAAAGTTTGGTGAGCACAGGACTAAGTTCAGGAGCGCAAGTTTTTAATACCACCGCTGGTATGCCATCTGCGTACGGCTTTGAGGCTGAATTTTACAGCCCCCATCTGCTTGCCACAGTGAGGAATGGATGGGGGGTTGGCCCCACCATCGTCGAGTGTGGAATTGGAAGCAAACAGCGAACCAAGAAGTTCAGCCTTCTCTTTGGAGGCTAGAGCCAGTGAGCCATCGGCATTAGTCAGCGGTGGAAAAGAAGAAGTGCAAAAGTTGGTGCCAATAGAGTTAGCGAGAGACCAGAATGCTCTACTACCGGCAGGGCAAGCGGACAACTTTGTAAATTTTTTTGTAAATTTGTACATTGAACTTGTCTTTGGAGTCATTAATGGTTTTCTTGCATTCTTTGGAGGCTAAATTGTATGCTGCACGACTTACGGGGTCGTTATTTTTTCGTAGTTTGTTGTATGCGGTATTCCTGCGTTTTACGGTCTCGGCACAGTCACGGTTAAACCAGCTTTTTAAGGTGGTGGCCATAGTTTTCGTGGAGTGAGGAATAAAGCATTCCATTCTTTGGATTATTACATCCTCCACCAGATTGGCACATATTGAAGGGTCCTTATTTTTGAAGCAAATATCTCCCCACGGGTATCCTCCGTAAAATCCACGAAATCCGTTGCAGTCAGCCGACCTGTAATGCCACACGTCGTTCGTTTTGTTCTTTTGGTGGCAATGGAGCACTGATTGTAGTTGTTTTCACAAGGCAGTGGTCGGAGTTGCCTAGTGGCGCTTCGACCTCGACCAAGTAATCATTTGGCTGAGAAGTAAGAAACAGGTCGAGTAGAGCTGGACAATGTGATGCCAGGTTTACGGGTGGGGTTCTGTACGAGCTGTGCAAGGCCATAGCAAGACGCAAATAATTCAGCACAATTGCCAGCGGAGCTTGTCTCTCCCGACCCCAACAACAAATTCCGCTTGTGGGTAAGAAAGCAAGAGACCATCAATGGTCTCACCCAGATAATCGAAGAGTTTAGAATAAAAAGTAAATTGTTTTACTCTTTATTTTACCTCTGACTCCATCCACGAAAGCTTGCCATTCTCGCTGTTTGGCTTGTCGCGGTGTGGGCAGAGCGCTTGCCGGCAGCAGCGGGCCCCCGGCGCGAGCAAGATGCTTCAGCACCTGAGCCGCGGCCAACACCTCGCCCCCGCCGCCGCCCACGGAGCGCTCCCACCGCGGCAGCAGGTGGAACTGTGTGCAGCCGCCTTCACCCCGCTGACCCATATCCAGGTCAACTAGCTCCAACACTTCGCGGAACAAGAACTCCTCTGCAATACACAAAAAATACTGTGTCCTAATTTGGTGTCGACATCAAAATGCGACAACCACTGGATGAAAATTGATACAGGTGGTGAAAATACATATTTCATTAAATATGCCAACAGAGTCATAAGCATTAAATGAGTTGTCACTCAATGGAAGTCTCTCAAGATGGAGACGTAACAATGTTATGCTGATACTAATAAAGAAAGAGATGGCCCTCGGTGCTTTGTAGAGTTGTCTCCATTTCATTATACACAATAACAACAATAAATTGGGGGACAATAAATTGTCACAACTCAGTTGTCAACTACCATTATTCATATATTTTATGTTATATTCGTAACATATTTATATTCTTTTGTGCAATCTATGTATTACTTGGAACTTGATTACATCAATAAGTAAATAAATATCTTGTCTGAAGTCATCTCTGCATTCCAAGCACCACCTGGGTACTGGGTTATTTTGGGTTAAATTGTCTCAACCTCAAAACTCAACCCAACTATTGCCTCGCAGTGTATGTAAGCAACTGCTTATGTACATCCAATATTGTATAATTCCAGTGATAACATACTAGTACTATGGTCGCTGGTTTAAAATGTATTTTTTTATTTAGTTATTTCTTTATTAGATTGTGCATTTAAGAATCTTAGTTATATATATAATACATAATAAGATGTAAATGTAAAAGTCTTACCGAACAAATCCAATTCTTGGATGGTATAATTCAGAGGTGACTGCTCATCCACATATTGTATTGTGTACTCGATGTTGAATCGAATGACTTTGCAAGTAGGGAGCTTATCCAATGGGTAGTGAGACAGGAGAGAGAAACCGGAGAACAGAAACTCATGCTCGTCATGATTTATGACCGTCAATGTCTTTATCAAGAAGTTTGTAGGGGGAGATATTGTTATCCTGAAATGACAAATCATTATATATATTTCAAATATCCAGCACGTGTCTTCAGCCTCCTTTACTGCTTCTGATGCTGGGTAACATTGATGTTGAATTTCCAAAGTTTAACGGAATAAACATTCACTCATTTATTTAATTCATTCAAAAAATATATGTACAAATGATTTTTGAAATACTGTTTATCAGTCATAGGACATATTTAATTGAGATTGTAAGTTTTGAAATTTATATTTTTACAATTAAATAATAAAATTGTTTGTATTAAAGTAAAATGTCACCTGTAATGGTGTAGCTTGTCAGCGTTGTTAGTGTGGGGGTCGCAGGCCGGGGGGCAAACCTCAGCAGCGTACACTCCGTGGCGGATCCCCTGTCGGCGAGTCCGCGCTGAGCAACGGCAAAGGGGACCATCATTCATCTCGCCGGGATCGTTATACCTGGAGAGAAACATGTGTTATTTGTGCATCAAAATATGATGTGTGTATAAAGCATCTTTTATTGTTGCAATCTTGGATATCTTGACGGAGTAGATACTGAATGTGGACTACTTTTGCACAGTTCAATGATTATTGTAAATGCATTAATGTTTTTATATGCCAAATAAAATTTAATTGACGTTTAAGCAATTAAAGGTCGACGATGCAAAGAACATATGACAAAACTCCCAGGGCAAATGATGGAATATACAAGTTAAGCAAGCTAATTAGCTGTTATCCAGTTGTCATGATCGTAACATTGAGGTCGCGAAGAAGAAAAAAAATAATCAGCAGTAAATATTATTGATGATTGTTAGCATTTATTGAAAAAATAATTTTGACAAACCACATATCAGGATGAAGTCGGCGAGGATGTTGCTGCTTTCTCTCCAACTCCTCCATGGCGTGGTCGTCCTCATCGCTCTCGGTTGAGTCACTTGAACTACTGCTTGAACTGACTTGTTCACCTGTAACATAGTTACAAACAAAATAATAAGTTAATCTGTTATATTGCAAAAAATTTACGGTTCTTGCATTATTTTAATATGAAAAAAAAACATCCGCAGATAGTATAAATGTTCCGTACTTTTGTGTTTGCAAACTTTGGCGCGATGATTCCTTGCCGGGATGATGGGCTCCTGGCCGGGCGGAGGCCTCGCCTGCTGCCCGCGAGCGATGAGCTTCTCTCGCACATTCTCCAGAAGCTTGCGCCCGCGCTCCGTGCTCTCTACAACCTTGGCTCGGCCCTCCACAGCCTGGTAGTACTGCTCTGCAGGAGAGCTGCGGTACCAGCGCTTTGAAAGCGGCTAAAAAATACATGTATTATAAATGATTTATATAGATATTTACAACAAACAATCACGACGGTCGCTTATATTGTGATAATTAAATAAATTACATCAATTACCTCGTCATCATCGGATAGTCCTTCTATGTCATTTCCCATTTCATCATAAATTTGTTGTATGGACGAAGAATCGTCTCTGGAAATAAAAATAAAAAACGTTATCCATCACTATTCAAGACATTCATCAGCGTAACCTTACTCAACAAGAGTTTATCATGATAGAAATTACTAGAAATTACTAGAAATAATACGCCTACCGCATTACGTGATTGGCTAAAACCTTTAAGTATTTGTATCAGAGTGCATCAATGGACTATTGAAATATACTAAGTTTTGATAAAGGTATACAATACAGTAATAACTGACCTGACACTATCAAACTTGTTCCCTCTAGAATCATCCCTAGAGCTGTACGTCCTCTGGTGACTTACGCTGCTCTCTTTACCTTGACTTCTATATGAAGATCGTTCACTTCTCCGATCCACACTCTCCAACCGTGAAGCGCTTGAATTCTGCGAAACAGATGGGGTTCTTGTATATCTCTGGACGCTAGAATGGCTCGACACGGAATTCCTCGACACGGATGCACTCGCTGAATGTCTTGATCTACTATCATTACCATCATTAAAACTCGATCTTGACGAGTATGTAGAATCGACAGATTTATCTCTCTCTCTTTCAGGATAAGTCACTTCCGTTTTGATGACAGGCTTCGAGCTTCGGTGAGTGGAAGACCTCACACTATGACTTCGTTCCTTACTTGAATTGTGTCTGGAGCGACTATCCCAATCATCTTTTTCTTCTTTTATTCTTATTGAATCGTAAGAGTGACTAGATCTATCATGATCCTCTTGTTGATGAGATGTTCGATGCCTCGAACGTTCTATAGAGCTTCTGTCTCGAGAGGGACGCTTATAATCATCCCTATCTCTTGTGTGTCTCGCGACAGACTCTAGGACTCGGATGCGGTGACGAGGTGGTGGACTCATCCTTGGTGGCGGTCTGGTCATATCTATCGAAGAATGAGCCCGTTTAATAGAATCCATACTGGCGTAATTTGTTTCTTTCCATTGAGAATTACGAATATCTTCTGTTTTTGGTATTGAAGATGTTTTATTGTAATAATTAGATCTGCCATATTCTGGATATGCACTGTTTGCACGGCTTGCAGTTCTGTAATCGTTGTCGTAAGAAGTCGATCGATTGGCAGCCCAATTTACTGAATAGCCATTTGGGGTTGCAGACATTGAAGGATAGCGAGGCGGAGCGAACTCAACAGCGGGAGGATAGACCGGCGGCGGGATATTTAAATTACCAGGTGCAGGAGGGAAGCTAATGATTGAAGGCGGCGGGACAAAGATGGGGGGTCTGCCTCTCATCGGCAGAGGTGGCGGCGGGACACCGGGAGGGGGGAGGGCGAAGTTACGCGGGGAAGAAAACCCTGGAGGCGGGGAAGTGAAATTGTAGGAATTTGACATTTTGGACTTTTACGTTCTTCACTGTATAATAAGGGGTTAGCAATACGCATAAAGGAATTATTATTGTGGAAGTTTTTCTAATACTTCAACACGTTTTCGTCGTTTTAAATCATAATCTGCTTTGTAATAAATTGACAGCATTTCAAAAATGTAACCTCACATTTGACAGGTTTCTCAACACAAGTGTTGCACTAAAATAATGAAGTTCCCGATTTACTTCTTCTTTTTTGCTTTGTAAAACGTTTTAGTCGAATCGTAATAATTATTACTGTTATATGTACCGCAAACTGTTGTTATAAACTCCTTTGCCTGTTATAGAGTCTTATTCTTATTCCAAATCAGCTTTATAATATAACGATTTCTGTCCGACCTCACATTAATATTTTTATGACCTTTCTATAACATCAGCGAAAAAATGGGCCATAGAGAGGGGGATAAAATACATGGCCAAAAGATTGATATGATAAGGTTTGCTGACGACATTGCTCTGATTGCTGAAAATGAAGATGAACTCACGGAAGCGCTGACATCCATGGAAAACATATTTAATTCCAACTACAATATGAAGATAAACAGCACAAAAACCAAAGTCATGAGAGTAAGCCGCAATGAGCAGCAGAAAATTAACATATCAATGCTAGGAGCACCCCTAAAAGATGCAAAAGAATTTGTATACCTTGGAAGTACGATCACCTGGGATGGCAGAACAAAAAGAGAAGTCTACAGTCGAATACATCAAGCAAGGCTAGCTTTCAATAAAAAAGCCAAAATTCTTGAGTCAAAGAATATTTCTTTAGGGCTCCGCAAGCAACTTGTCAAAACACTTGTTTGGAGCATCTTAATGTACGGCTGTGAGACATGGTGCTTATCTGAAAGTGATAAAAAAAGACTAGAGGCCTTTGAGATGTAGTCGTACAGAAGAATTCTCGGAATTTCCTGGAGAGACCACGTCACGAACAATGAGGTTCTCAGAATAATCAAGGAAGATAGGCAACTAATAAGAACCATCTCAGAGAGGCGAGCCCGATGGATTGGTCACATCATGCGCCACGATGGTCTTCTTCACGATATTGTGGAGGGGATGGTTGAGGGTAGAAACTGTAGAGGGCGCCCTAGACGGGTTTATTTACAGCAAGTATTCGAGGACATGAATTGTAGCGCTTATGCTGAGCTGAAAAGGGTTGCGGAGGACCGAGAGGAATTGAGATCGAGATGCAAGATTCTGTTGCTGCAAACCAATCCAACGGATTGATACTACGAAGAAGATAACCGCATATCTTTTAATGTTTAAAAGTTGCTTATGACATAAATTTAATATAATGCAAAATGTATTTCCACATCCAATATATTGTCTTCAAAATAGTACATTTTTGAAATAATATTTTTTTATAGAAGAACACTAAAAAAGTGTTTACAAACTTTTTTTAAATGTTTAAAAAGTATTTAATTTTTCGTATTTCTTATTAAATATTAGGTTCAACTACTTTACTAAACATTGTACCGTTTTATATCGCTTCCAGGTTAATTTTCTGACCCCTATCGTGCATGCCAATTGCACACATAAATTCAGAAAACCGATTGTAAAAATAATACCATATTATACCAGCTTATAACTAAGACAATATTCGAGGAAAACTTCTTAAATCATTTAAATTAGTAGTTCATAGCATATAGTCATCATCATCATCATACTGTCTGCTCCCCTAACTGGAGCATATGGCATTCACAAACCGACGCCACAAAGCTCTGTCAGCCGCCATAGTCTTTGCCTCATGCCCTCCCAGGTCAGCTCCATCTCCCGCAGCTCCGCCAAGTATATTCTATGTATAGTACATAAAAAACCTCACTTTCATCATTCCTTCCCTTCGAAAAAAAATCACAAAAAAGGTTCAAAAACAGCCTCCTAAAGTGGTTGACACCCTTAGCTTTACATATTTACTATTTCTAATTATAATTCATTTTTCAATTTGTAAAAGAAACATGATCCGAATAGGAAGTGGATATGACCAAAGAAAAAAATTATCAACAAAAACCATCATTTTATTTATTTTTATCTATTTAACAAATTTATTCCAATCATAGTTTTTAATATTTGTGCACTACCGAAACACTCCTTGTCATCATAAAATACTGCATACTGTCCCGGAGTAATAGCTCTTAATGTTTCATCTAACATAACAATGAGACCATTACTAGTTTTCATAACATTGCAATTGATATATGGCTTGGTGTGCTGATATCTAAATCGGCATTTGAATACTGCGTTATTCTTTAATTCATCTGGCTGTCTGCAAACCCAATTTGGTACATCTGTTGTGAAGTATTTAATTTGCAAAGCTGGATGAAGCGTACCTAAAGTCTATAAAATAATAAATTATTAAAACATATTTTATTTTTTCATTCACTTTGAGGTACATTTTAAATACATTTTTTTTTGTGAATAATAGTCACTCAACAAGGTATAATTATGTACATTTATTGATCAAAACATCATTCTAAATTTCATTTTTCAAAGCAAGAAATAAACTCTTACAACATAAATTGAATTATCCGTATTTTTCTTTAGAATAAAGTAGGCCTGTGAATTTCCCCCAATTCTGCATCGCTGCCCAACTGTCCATTGGTGGATACCTTTGTGAGTTCCCACTACTTTTCCAGTATCAATATCAATAAATTCACCTGGCTTTGATTCAATATACTGAAATCATAAATTAATATTATTTCAATAAAGCGCTAACAGAACTAATGGAAAAATTAATCAATATATATTAAATATTTTTATTTTACCTCTTCAATAAATTCTTGAAAATTCCTTTTTCCAACAAAACAAATTCCTGTACTGTCCCTCTTCGACGCCACATTTAATAAGCCTTCATTTCTGGCAATATTTCTGACTTTATCTTTCTTCAAGAGGGCAATTGGGAACATTGTTCGTCGTAAAGGTTCTTGCTCTATCTGAGAAAGAAAAAATGTTTGATCTTTGTGTTTATCATATGCTTGAAGCAGTCTTACACCTAAAAATGTATCCATATTAAATATGCTATAATACTATTTTAGCTCAAAAACATTCCAATGTATTTTTTGTACGTTTAAATAAAATTAATAAAAGTATAAGTATTGGTTTATTCAACTAATGTTTAAATGTAAAAAAAAAAAACATACTTTCATGTTCAGCATAGTTTTCTAAATATGGACCAAATGATGTATTAGCGTAATGTCCAGTAGCTATTGCATCACAGTTTAATGTATTGCGGCAATATTTATAGAAATGGTTGAACTTGACATGTTTGTTGCACAAAATATCGGGATTGGGAGTTAAGCCAGATTCATAACCACTGACAAGATTACTAAAAATTTCATTCCAATATTGTTTCACAAAGTCAACGCGAGTTAGAGGAATTTTCAATTTATCACAGACTATTTGAGCATCCGCAAATTCTTTTTCGGCAGAACATATTCCCATTTCATTAACGCTATCCCAATTTTTCATAAAAACACCATGGACATCATAACCTGAAATGAAGAGAAACAAATATATTAATTACACGATTATATTTTCAGCTTAATATTTATTTCTGTTTCACAAACAGTTCATTTGTTAGGATAATCAACAATAAGTATTAATCAAAAAATAAAATAATTCATTTTTCAGAACATAACAATAACCTTTAGATTTTAAAAGATATGCTGAAACTGCACTGTCAACTCCTCCAGAAACTCCAAGCGCTATCTTTCTAAAAGTTACCATTTTGATGATACGTTACAATTAGGAGTTATTAAATAAATTAATAATACATTTTATTTTTTCCTTGCAAACCAATGGAAGTTATTTGAGGTTAATTATCTGTCAATATTCATAGACAATCACTTCATTTTATCTTTTAAAATATTAAATTGCTGTAGTAATTTTCATTTCGTACATTTTATGAAAAAAAATTTATAAATTCGTAATTTTTTATGCAATGGTTCCATCGTTATTGATATATTTATTTATTAAGCTTTTTACACCCCTTTTAAATAATATAGGTAGGTATATACTGCATATAAAGCTAGGTACTTTTGTCTATACATTTTATGACAACTAAAAATTGTTGTTATTGTGTGACATTTGCTGATCTGTCGATTTTGAATTATTATTAATATCAGACAACTCAGAAGTTTGTAAGCAAGGAAATATATAACAAAATGAATTTATGAACCTAAATATAGTTAGAAGTATATTTTGTATTAAAAAGTAGTAACCATGGAGAAACCAGAGGGAAATGCACGTCGAAAAATTCTGAATGTGGTTGTATCCACAATTCTCATCGAGGCTGGCTTTGATTCCGTTGATAAGCATGCTTTGGAGACAATGAGTGAAATGCTACAAAGTTGTAAGTTTATTTTTAATCTACAAAGTACAATAATACAATACACTACAATAACATCAATAAATATTTTTTTCCAGTCATAACAGAGGCTGGAAGTTCCTCAAGAAGCTACTGTGAAGTTGCCGGTCGGTCGGAACCTGTTTTGGGGGACATTATATTGGCTCTCATAAACATGGGTAATGATGTTACACTTTACTATTTTAAAGATAAGTATTATAAACTATTCAAAAATGTCGACGGATGAGGATTTTTATGAACATTTCGACAGTTACATGAAAATGTTTGAAGTAACTGCATATTATTCTGCAAATTATAACATTCAATAGTAATAAGTAAGATTCTTGTCTTGAAAAAATAATATTGAGTCGATAAATTGTAAAAATAAATACTTTAATTTGGTGTATGGAGTGACATTTGTTTATTTATAATATCTACTGGGAGTGGAAAAAAAACTGATGGTTTGATTACTTCTTTACTAATCAAACCGTCAACAATTTTTTTGATATAAGATATAAAAAAAAAAGATTTGGTGAAAGAAAATATGTGGTTGTATAAAAACACTATTGAAACTTTATAATATCGTAATACTCGTTTAATTAAAAATGATCTGCATTACTACAATAATTTTACATTATTCTGTTTAAAAGTTTTTCTAACTTTGGTATAAGTATGATTAACTTTGTCTAGTATTTATAATTTTTTGACACAATAATTAAAAAAATATTGAATTTAACTGTTTCTCAGGCTTTAAACTTGAAGGCTTGGAGGCATATGCAGCTCGATCCAATAGGCATGTCCTGGGGGCTCCAGCTGTTGCCACTGCCCCCCGTACACCTGCCATGTTGTCAGCGGGACAGCGTGCAAGGCTACCAACTCACATCCCTCCCCACATGCCACCACTGCCTGATCCACATGCCTACGTTCGCACGCCTGTAAGTTGCTATAAAGTACTTTTTATTTTTATTTTTAAAAAAACTTTCAAGTTTTTTTTATTGAATCAAAGAAACAATTTCATAATTGCAATATTCATATATAGGAACTTCAGATTCAATCACTTAACCCTTTACGTGCAAAATAAGCTTTCATAAAAAGTCACAGAATAAGACAATTAAAAAAAAGTCAAAAAGAAAACTTTAGATTAAGTTTTAACGGTTCAATTGTTAGACAGCATATGGTTAGTATGCTCCTGCTTTTTTAGTATAATAAATTTTATTTTAAAAGTCATAATATTACTATCTGAAAATAAGCGGTGTAAAAATAAATAAATGTTTTTTTAGACACATAAGCAACCTGTCACCGAGTATGAAGCTATTAGAGAGAAAGCTGCCAATCAAAAAAGGGACATTGAGAGAGCCCTCACTAGGTTCTTGGCTAAAACTGGTGACACTCATAGCATATTCAATACCGATGATAACCAAATGTTTCCACGTAAGTTGAAAATTTGTTATTTATTTATAATTATGTATTCTATTTGTCAAATTACATACATATGCCATATAAATTAACAAATGTGTTTTTATTAAATTACTACGAATAATAGAATTTAAAAACTATGAATACATAAAATAATATATACAGATAACTCTCCTATAATGCATGCGTTTTTATTTGCAAGGAAGATTTTTCGTATAGTGTTTGTGGCTTTTTTTCATTTAACAATAACTTCTATTTTGTTATTAGGTTTGAAATGTTTCTTAGGATTAAATGGTCTGGGGCTCAGGAGCATCAGGTCTTATAAAAATGTTATAATAGGATTGACTGTGATATTATTAATTTCAATAAAAATAAAGAATATTTCACTAATAATTATATTTTTTAAACATTTCATTGATATTGTGGTTTTTGGCTTTAGCTGTGTGTGGCGAATTACTCTTTTCCAATATTTCGACAGCCATTGCAGGGGTCTTCTTCAGGGTTGATGGCTTTGTAAAAAGAGTAATTTACCACAAACAGCTTAACCCAAAAGTCACAATACCAAATCTGGCCGTGAAAACCTAAGAATTTATTTAACATTTCATTATTTCTAAAATTTTATTAACTACTTTAAAAAATATGCTTATTTTTGATTGATAATTATTACGTTTATGATAGTTACAATGCATTATGACTGATCATGTATGACAGTTTATAGCTGAATACTCTGGAATTTCGTTGGCTTAAAATATTGAATTGGATGATATAAGTTTGAAATACTTTTACTTATGGCAGTTTAACTGTATTACTGCAATATCATCTTTAAAAGACTAAGCAAACAAGCGATGTCAGTTGAAAACTGAAAGTTGTTAAACTTTTTATGGTGGACTTTATTATATAAATGAACACAACAATTCTTATTTTTTAGTGATTGCTTGTAAACCAACGTTTCCAGCCTACTTGCCTTGTCTTTTACCCACTGATCAAGTATTTGATTTTGAAGAGTTGGAGTATCATTTCCAAGTAGCCAATAGAACTGAAGATATGCCTGCTACAGAGAAAAAAGGTAATGCACTGTATATATGTATATAAATTTATTTCTTATTCCACATTTTTACACTTGTTATTTATTACATTAAATAATGATATTGTGGCTTTTGGGTTTAGCCGTGTGTGGCGAACTTCCTTCAACCAATATTTCGACCGCCATTGCAGGGGTCTTCTTCAAGATTTATGATTTATTTAGTTTTGAGTTGGTTTATTCAGATTATATATATTTTTATGAGCGTTATTGATTTATATCTCCATGGCAACTCAAGTTTCATACCGGAGAACGTAGGTATGTTCTAAGATTACGGTAAGTAAGTTCAAAGAATACGGTAGGTATTTTCTAAGAATTGTACATCCACGAACGTCATGTCGGAAGGTGGTCGTCCTTGCTTGTCTGTACAGTATTTAGAGTATGTGCTAAAGGTGGAAGCCATGCTGTTTTGAGAATCAAGCCGTCACCCCTGTTGATGGGATGACTTTTGATTTCAATGGCTTCCCTTACTAGGCGTGCATATTTTCCTTGTGTTAAAGCCAAGATTTCGGGTTCGATCGAAAACTTATGTCCCGTGTCAGCCAGATGCTCTGCCAGTGCTGACGCCATTGGGTGGCCTAGTCTGCACGATCTCTCATGTTCACTTACTCTTTTACCTATAGTTCGTGATGTTTGTCCTGAAGAAGACCCCTGCAATGGCGGTCGAAATATTGGTTGAAGGAAGTTCGCCACACACGGCTAAACCCAAAAGCCACAATATCAAATCTGGCCGTGAAAACCTAAGAAGTTATTTTACATTAAATAATGATTTTTTTTTCAGAAATGTCCGATGGTGAGGTTGATGGAGTAGATGATGGCGGAGACCCTAATCAAGATCAGTCAGGGGGACAGAGTCCTTCACATATAGACAATCCTTATTTAAAGCATACACAAAAATCATCTTAGTATAATTGATTATTGTTTTTATCAAAACAAAATTATTTGGAAATTTATGACAAAACAAGATTTTAAAATTGCAGTAATATATATTTTAAATATCCATACTATAATGTAGATTAAGATAATATGAATAGATTGGTTTATAGATTTCATACATCCAATAATTTATTTCACTGGAGATGCAATGTACTTAGGAATGTTTATTTTATTAATGTATCAGGTGTCAATTATATTTTACTTTAATATTATTTTGTAATAAAATAAATTGTTTGGTTTTATGCCTCATTGTTGTTTTATTTATATATTTTTTCTAATTTAATATTTACTACCAAGCATAAATAGACATTATTCAACAACTAAGTAAATGTTGATGCTGAAGTATTATTCTCATTTCACTAGTCTGCAGCTGCTAAAAAAATTAAGAATTTATTGTAAGTGTTTTTATATGAACTCTTACTGTTTCTATAACATAATATATATTATTATACAAACTAGATATATAGATTTAATAATGGAGTGTGATACGCCAGTAGAAGTTTTTTTAAGCCATTGGTTGGGTTCTGATTTAAAACAAAAAAACTATTTTTAAATTAAAAATGAAACTAGTTTTTAAAAATTTTACCACTAATTATTAGCCTTTCCTTTACGGTGCTAAAATAAAAACGCGCGTTTCGGTGTTAGGTAGTCAGTACACAATAAAAAATCAGCGATTTTAAATAAGAACATTCATAGCTAACCACCTTAATTAATTGTAATTGAAGTCAAAAATTATAATAATTGAGATTTATTGGCTGAAAACATTAAGACCATCTGGCAACGCTCACGGAACGAGTCAGCTCTGGTTTCAAGCTCGAGAGCTACTGCCGCTAGTCGTGGTAGTGGCTGGAGTGACTCACTCCCTCTACCACACTGCCAGAGGTTTCAAATCATTACATGTATTTTGTTAATTAAATAAGAAATAGTATGTGTACGTAATTAATATACAAAAAAACCAACATAATAAACAAAATGACGTAATACACGAATAAAATTTTAACAAAAAATAAAAACAAAAATCAAAATTTTATCGCAATTGCTGCAAAAGATAATTTGTTTCTCTTTTCGGTTATTTTTGTTATGTTAATGACTACAATTAAAACTATAATACTTATTAATTTTAAAAGTAGGTATGTAGTAATTTTATAAGCGTTTTCGTTTTATAAGCCTACACGTAACATAAAAGAGTTATCAAAAATTTGTATTTATTTAGCCACTAAATATCTCAATTATAATAGATTATTATTATTAGCTATATCATTGTGGAACTATTATTATTGGTAAATTTTATTTACAACTGGCAGCTGCTGTTCAATATTAGCTTCATGTGGCAACTTTGAGTCATCTATCGAGCATTCCCAGATTGTTTGTGTCACAAAAAGATTTGCGAAGTAAAATGTCTCGGGAGAGTGAAAGATGAAAGTGATACCAAAATAATCTGCACACTTGCACTACCTTAGATAGGCTTTCTAAAAATTAAAAAAAAACACTTCAGGTAAATTCCCATTTATATATGAAAACGATTTGTTTACGTAAGTTAGATCTTCTCTCTAACATTTTACGAGATCACTTGTCCAAATTTCTGACGTTTAATGTTTGAACGAACTCTTTTTTTACAATAGCTTCCAAACCAAGTAATATTTACTTAAAATAATAATATAAATTATAACGAATATGCTAACAACGTTTCTGTATCCTTCTTTGTTACTTTCTAATAATAATCTATTTAAGTAGTACGCTTAATTAACTAATATAAGCCCGGATGACGTTTTACACAAGGCTTTAATATTGTTCGCGTCATATAATTAGTATTGGATTAGTTCTGTCACATCTAATGCTGCGAAAATTGATACCATACGGTACGAGGGTGTATTGTTAATAATGATTCATTTAATTATAAACAAGCATTAAACACATATCTAAATAAAAGAAAAATATTTTTGTTTGTGATTGATAATAATATGACCTTAAGCTTCACGCCTATTATCTACTTATGTGAATGCCTTATATATGAAGTGCTTGTTTTGATATGAAAATACTACTATAAAAAAATACATACATTATGTATTTGATAAATATAAATATTTATTAGTTTATTGGCATTTATAATTATTACAATAAAGATATTACATTAGTAGTAGAAATATTTTATTGTATAATTAAGCAACAGATGTCTCTAGCTCGACTATAATATGAAAGTCTTCTTCCATGTCTGCTCCCTTGCTGAAGTATATGGTCACCAACAATGAATGCTATAAAGTTCTCTGTCTTACGATATTATGTTATCTTCTCAATGACCTTCCAGGGTGGCGAAAGCAAAAAAATTAAATAAATAGATGCTGTAGACTTTAAAGCATATTTTGGCATTTTTAATTTGATTTCTAAGTATAATTGATGATAGTCTGATGTTCGTGAAAACTGAATAATTTCACAACATTAAAGGGCGACTCTACCCGAAAAAATCCCAACACTTAAGGTTAATGAAAATAAAAATACAATGAAAAGTATAAGAACTGTGATTATTGGAAAAAAATTTCCTTTTAATATTTTTGGTCAATTATTATTAAAATGATAACCTTTTTAAAAAAATAACAATTTTGATAATGTATAATCGTAGATACGTAGATAGATATACTGTGGTCCCTGCATCTGGTAACAGACTAGTATACAGGTATTATGTCCCTTTTAATATCATCACCTGATAATTTTATCCTGTTTAGAAATATTCAGTAAAATAATTTTATTTCAATTAATTTACATAAAGCTATTCAAGTAATGAATAAATAGATCATAATCAATTAAAGATTTTGGTCTGTCTATGGTATATTTGTTGGGTTTACCTTTATTGTAGGTCTAATATAAAGAAATCTAAACAAAAACTTATACATTTATTTTAAACTTTCTATGTGTATTTAAATGTTTATAAATGATAACTTTTAATACGGATGCTTAATTTTTTTCAGGTTCACATGCCTGCTCTTCCACATCTTCACCATTGATAGCGTCATAAACTCAAGCAGCCAACATGGTGAAGGTCTACGCGCTAGTGATGTTGCATAAAGGAATCAACAATGCCACCATCCTCAAGGCGGCTTACGATCTGCAGAGCTTCAGCTTCTTCCAACGCGGGTCCGTCCAAGAGTTTATGTCCTTCATCAGCAAGACGATAGTAGAGAGAACTCAGACGGCCTCCAGGCAGTCGGTGAAGGAAGGAGAATACATGTGCCAAGTCTACGTCAGGGGCGACAATCTCGCAGGCGTGTTGATCACGGATCAGGAGTATCCGAGTAGAGTATCGCATACTCTCATTACCAAAGTTATGGATGAATTCACGTCAAAAGTCCCGGCAAATCTCTGGCCGGTCGGCAACGAAACGACCATTGATTTTCCTCAGTTACCTACTTATTTATCTAAATACCAAAACCCCCGTGAGGCGGACGCTCTGACCAAAATGCAAGATGATTTGGATGAAACCAAAATCATTCTCCACGACACTTTGAAAGCCGTTCTCGACCGCGGCGAGAAGCTGGACGATCTCGTCGCCAAGTCTGACAGTCTGTCGATGAACAGCAAAGCTTTTTATAAGACGGCTCGAAAGACTAACAGTTGTTGTAATTTCTGAATGTCTGTTTACGTGTCGTGAGATGATTACCATGTGCTACTACTTACAATGTTACTTGGATATAAATGTTGCCAAGAGTGTTAAATGTTTATTATACGGATGATGTTATGTATTCCACTTAAATGTGTATTTAATGGTATCTAGGTCTAATTGTTCTATTTGGAGGTTTGCCAAATAATGAAATACATTCATTTTTTTACATAAATTATTTTTATTTTATAAATGTCTACAATGTATCACATTATTTTAAGAATGCTTAAAAATTATTTCATATGTCGTATCTATACATTATTGTAAATTTATTGAAATAGATGTTGTAAATTGATGACATCATTATTTAATATATCGTGGGATAACTAACTAAATAAATTATAAACAATTTTCATGTTTCTTATTATATATTGATATGTTTTATCAATTTTCACCCATTTTCCCTACACCACCTTCACCTATTCCCTGCACTGTTGTGAAACTATGCTTTTTTATGGTATCACATTTTAAATAAATAAACATACATTTAATTTGAACTTACAAACTACATATTCAGTCAATATTAAAAACATCACTTTTATAAATAATTACTCATTTTGAACTAATCAAGATGATTTTTTATAAATTTTGAAAAAAAAACTTTAAAAACTTTTATAAAAGAAATGCTATACTTGGGATGTGTACAAATTTGAGTCATGCATATACTTTGGAAACACTAATGATCCTGTTCAATATATGAGAGCTACCACTCTAGTCACCATGCATTTAGTATAGTATTGATATCTTACAGATAAGTTTATGTATGGTATAAATATGTCCAAAATGCATCCAGTACAACTTTAACAGGAAAGCGTCAATCACTACTGTATGATAAATATATTATTTCGATTTTTTCGATCGATATTTCTTGGTGGAATACCATAATATCAGATATATATAAAATATTTTTTAGAATTTATTCATTTTAGAATTTATTAATTCTAAAAAATCTTTTATTTATATCTGATAAATATATAATCTCTATGCATGGACTATATTTGTATTCAGAAGACTGAAAAATACTTCATTGTTAAATATTTCTGTTATAAAACTCTTCCATAGGGCCAATTACTGCTTGTAGATTGATGCTCCAAATACGGACTATCAGTTAGCAACAATTTACTGCCGCTAAAGCCAGAATTGGAGCTTCCGGATCCGGAAAATAGGCTCTTGCTTCCAGTGTAAAGACTAAGAGGTCGGCCAAAGCCATCGGTGCCGTATTTCCTTCGCGCTCTGATGAGGGAGATGAAAGCCACCACCAGAGCTGACAGGAAGATGAGTCCTAGCACGCAGAAGGCGAGCGCCATCTTGCTCGGAGACATGCAGACAGTTTTGTCACGAGCGGAAGAATTCAAATAGCTCTCCAAATCGCTTCCACTAAAGCTGTTAGAGTTAGATTGTCTTGATCCTGTAAAACATAAAATAGTTTAAGATTTTTAATAATAAAAAAAAATACACTGATTTTGTTTTTTTTTGATACGGGTACTTGTTAGGTATAAAGTATTTATTATTTAATGATATATAGCTATAAAAAAACGCAATATTGGTCCGTAAAGATGATCTTTAGAATTTGTCAAAAATTTGCGAATATTGATAATTGAACAATTTACCTCTTATTGATGCATCATTCTCTAATTCAATATTTGGTGCTAAAACTTCAATGCTGTTGTAAACTTGCAACCTCTCTATAACCGATCCATCGGATTCCGTGTCCAGTCTAGTTCTTCTAAGTAGACCGTCCTTAACTTTGGGAATTATTCCACTTCCTTTGCAATCAACATTTGGGCAATCACCCTTGCAAAGTTCGATACCACAAGTCAAATGGAGTTTCGCTCTATCAGGAAATTTAAAGGCGGAAAATATTGTCGTTGCATGTTGGTATGACATAATGTTTTTGTACATGTTTGTCGGATCCTCAATTTGGCTGATCGATCTTTCATTTCCAAGGTCTTCTTCGTCTCCGCTTTCAAAGTTCATGTCGCTCTTCCTCGGTTCGCTGTTCACCTTGTGGTTGAACATTTTCATCTTGGGAAAGATTAGTTCATCCACAGGACATCCGTTATCGTCTAACAGCTTTTGCGATGATTCTCCGAGGCCGTCGTGAGCCAAGCAATCTGTTATTCGTAAACCGACACCGGCTGAAATTTTAAGAATCTATGAGATTTAAATGTTTTTTTAGCATATTCGCTGATCAAGTTTGTCTTTAAGGCTAAAATATAAATAAATCATGTAATTTTGTTTTTTCTTAACGAGCATATTTTTTGTGCTCTGCTTATAGCTGATGGGACTGGCGGGATGTTTGGAACATGTTTCACGTTGGGACTTTGGCAAGTTAAAATTTTACAACAAGACATTTATTAAAAAAAAACGACTTTTTCTCAATTTTTAGCCAGCTGATGAATTAAAACGTGACAGTAGTAGAGAAGGGCAGCCAAATTTTGGCGAACATTTTTTGTTATAGGCAAAACGAAAAAACATTTTACAGAAGTTTTTTTTTTTCAAAAGCACAGATTAAAATACAAATGTAGACACCTATCTTGTTAAAGATAAAAAAACACGGTAAGTGTACCTGGCAATGTTGACTTGATAACCAGCATGGTGGGCTCCCCCACTTCCACAGTTGTCGCCTCAACATTTCCATTGGACGGGAGAATTTCCATCCACGCCCGCGCTTGCTCCATAATAGAAGCTTGTTGTTCTTCAGATATATCTTTCCATTCGCTTCCCATCCTCCCGGTTCTGAAAAAATGTGCAATAAATCAACAGCTAATCACACGATGAATCTCTAAAATAGCTACTATATAATGAACTGTACACTCAACAGATTTCAGCACGGGCTAATTTAAGGGTATTGATTAAATTAATTACAAAGTAACTAAGGCAAAAGTTTGGTCAATGCCGGTTTTGCCTAGAACAAAAAATAATAATAATGATATGCACTACCTAAACAAAAACCTTTTTTCGAGCATTTTTTTGTATTTTTTTCGAACGACAACATTATTGGTATAGCAAACATTTTAAAGTATGTAAAAGAACGAAATATGTGTTTTCTTATATACAACTAAAACAATGACTCCACGTATTTTACATCCTTGGTTCGCTTCGAATATCGTTGAAGCAGAGTCTCCAGCAAGGTAAGACCACACAGTGGAAATTTCATTGTGAATAAGTGGATAGTACGTATTTTATATTATGTAATCTTGTTTATCAAATTTAAGAGTGCATTGGGTTAAAATATATCATTATCTTTAATTTCATCCGAAATCGGGCAATTAATCTCTTCACTATTTATGACTTCTATAACTCTCAAGAGTTTTACACGGATTTTAGAGTTTCATATTAGAGAAAATCTGCACAATACACTCATATTACTGAATACGAATATATCACCTATTTGATTCGAGTTGACAATCAACAACAACTGCCATATTTGTTTATTTGATAATATATTGCAATATACTTTTTTATCAATAGTCAAAAAAATGATTAACAATTCAACCAAAAAGACTTCGAGTCAAAAGGTTATTTTTTTTTGTTGATAAAAATCAACTACGGATAAAAATATGATAGGTACATTTTTGAAAAATAAAATGCTTCCCTAAAAAGTTATAAAAATAAAGATTGAGGTCTTGTCGGCAATATAGTTCTAGTAGGCAGTACTTATTCTTGCATAATGTTGCGATCGTATGTCTCCATTAATTCATGAATATTTTTAAATGTTTATTTAAAATAATAAATATTTAAAAAATGTAAAAATCTTGTTAAACCGACATTACTAGGGTACAAGCTTACTAAATGTAATTATAACTTTTAAAATTTACCATTCCATTAGAAAAATCGGAACATTCTTCTTAAAAATATATTTGTTTAGCTTTCGTAGTTTTGTTGTCTCCGATGCTAATCCCTGAATAAATACGTCATAAATGCTTATTTACTGGAGTATATTTTCTGATGTACTCGTATGAATGTAAGAGTATAAATCATTCTCACCTGTGGTTGGGTTTGTCTTTAGAGTTCTTTTTGGCGATTTCCTTGAAGTTCTTTTCCACCATTTCTTCAATGATGTAGCTCTTGATCTGCATGGCTTGAGGCTTTAGCCAGCACTTGACGACCCTCTCCTGGTCTGACGACTGTTGGAGATGCTTGTCCATTTGAATGACAATCGTCACCACGTAGAACAGTCCTTCTTCAGCGAAAGCTTCCAAGTCATTGAGAGTAGTATTTGTACCCAGGGAGCTCACTCGAACTCCGCATGCATTTGGTGGCAAATGAAGCGTTATGGATGGGTCCATATTTCCTGAATAAAGAAATATTATGTATTATACATGTTAGATATTTGTAGACTTTGCAGAGAGCGTTACCAACATCATTAGACGATTATTAATTATTAAAAAATATATTTACCTTGCGCTCTGCATTCTCTAGCGAAATCTTTTGTAAAGACCACTCCTTTGAAAGACCTCTCCATCCTGACTCGAACGTCCATGGAGTCCCTCGTGCAGGTCGTGTCGATGTCAGTTATCTTGTTGGTGTTCATCCTCGGCTTCCGCGAGACGCTCTGAGGGAATATCAGCTGACCTTCATCACCCTGGATCTTCAAGGTGACGATCGCCAGCAAGAGTAGTCCTCTTGGAATCATCGCTCCAACAGTTTCGCCTTGAAAACAGGAAAAATAACTCATCACTACGGCATCTAGCGCATCCGCAAACTTAAAAATAACAAGAAAAATTTGCATTATTTTATTGACGTGCATATTTTGGAGCCAGCAATAAAAATTAACGTATTAAAAATGTTAAAATTACATTAACATTTATGTAAAATTGTGGCGATTAATGAAATAAAATACAAGGTTGCTTAAATAATAACCAATGTAATTATCGAAAAATAAGTGAATTGATTTTAATTTATATTATGTATTACCTAAATTAAATTAATGCCACACATGTTTGTTTTTGTATATATTGTAATAATTACAGTATTTTTTAACCAAACATGCTTTTCTGTCAGATAAAATATTATTTAGTATTCGCAGAATGAGTTTTCAAAAAATTTATAACTTATATTTGATTATGATTACATTTTGTAAAATGCGTTATTTTTTATGTTTTGTAAGTATTTTCTTCCCTATGTGTTAGAGTTGGACAATATAATTTCCGAGCAAGATTTTTTAAGTTCGAAAATTTAAGCTGAGTGGGTGAGTGAGAAAGCGTGTAAGCCTTCAAAAAACAACGCACCGTATTTCTCAAGATTTGCATTGTTTGTTTATAACAGGCTATTTTCCCATTACTATTACGAAGTTTTAAAACTACCTACCTTTACTAAAATAGTAGGTATGTTCGAAACAATGACAGACCGTTTACAAGACACGCGCGTGTGATAGACCTTTTTATCGCCATATTTATTAAAGTTCCAATCTATAACAAGTCTCCATTAACATAATAATGATTGTCTATTATTTCCATTTGTTTTTTCGACCAAACTTTTTTGATACGCGGTGAATAATAACACAGTCAGAGATTTTTTTTACATACATCTCTTTGAGAGCATTTTTAATTTTCTTAATTGATGCTATTTAATTTTTTGTCTTTATAATCAACCCGTTTACGTCCACTCCTGAATTTATATTTATGACAACATAAATCTCGAAAATTCAAGTGATTACAGCGCATCATTATTCTTATTTACAATATTCTTTTTCGCTCTAGTATTGGCATTTTTGTTCAATCTAGTTTTTTTTTTGTAGAGTTTTCATTATCCTTCTTATTGCTAGACCATAATAAACTAAATTGTATAATAATTTACGAGTAATAAAACAAAGCAGTGGTCTACATTCTACAAGCTCAAAATCAAACAAAATTTAAAAAATAAGGCGTACAGGTCATTGAATAAACTAATAAGAAACTTGGTAATATATATTTTGTAGAGGTTTTTATCTGTGAAATAAAAAATAAAAAATCTAATGTTTATTATCGTTATTCACATTAATGGATAAATTGTATGGATCCGTCAACATCAATATACCAGCCTTACTGTGAATGGGTAGTGTTTAGGGGACAACTTTTCACTACCACCAATTTTGATAAATAGGCTTTAACAACTTGAAATTTTATGGATGGGCGATCAATTTCTAATATATTAACCTTTAAACGCCCAGTGGTCCCAGACCGCGAATTTGCGTCGTTCAATGTCCTAGCAGGCCATTGTTTGTAATGTTTCGTCGCACAATAGATTCATCCATAAACTTACTTTAATACTATTATTATAAATTAATGTAATCCGATTGTGAAATGAACCATAAGCACTCCTGTGTGGGACCGTAGGACATTGAACGACGCAAATCTGCGGTCCCGTAAGGAAACCACTGGGCGTTTAAAGGTTAATAAATCTTATAAAATTATTAAGCAATTAATTTTATTTTAAGCTTCTTCAACGATCGAATCTGAATTGATGGCTCATAAGCGCTTCATTTCTGAGTCATACTCTTCAGCAATGAACAAATAAATAATAAAGAAATATTAATAACATATAATTATGTTAGATAACATTGCAGAGTATGAATTAAATAGCGCCGCGTTATATCCGACGCGGCTGATCGTTTCCGTTTTTTTTTTTCACTAAAAGCTTAAGTTATATGAACTACGAGTATTCCCGTTGAGCGTCCGCCCGGGGCTATCGGTCACAGCGGCGCCCGCACCGGGTCAATGCGGCATATTACGAGTACCACGCCAGGCTTCAAGGTTGCGAAGGTTCTTATTTTCTTCACAAGGAATTTTAAAAATAATTCAAGCACAATGACTATTTAAAGAAAAATATAACATCAATAGATACATTCACAG
Source organism: Glossosoma conforme (assembly GCA_022606575.1). NCBI lineage: Eukaryota > Metazoa > Arthropoda > Insecta > Trichoptera > Glossosomatidae > Glossosoma > Glossosoma conforme. The sequence goes on from JAGTXR010000030.1 coordinate 1,787,149, forward strand.
GTGTAAGCACTTAAGCTCTACGCATCCCCTCTTCCTTACTTTCCTTTTGTCGTTTAGTTAGAAAATTATTTACGCAGCTTTATCAGTTTACAAGTGAAGAAATGAGAAAACTTTATTGGATGAAAAACTGTGGTTTTCCAGCAAGTGAATAAACAGTGCTCTGGTGATTAATTTTAAGCAAGACAATAATTATTTATATTTTATCTTTATGGTTGTTCTTCATTTTCGGAAATACTATACTATATATGTGCATTATGTGACGCTTGGCATAGGCTTTGACATTGCGTTGAGTTTTTGGTATTAATAAAAATGCCCCAAGTCAACGAATGATTGCGATATACAAGAAGTAGGTATTTTTACACTGTTTTTCAAATGTATCACATTGAGTATTTTTTTATTCGGTGAACATTGTTTCATGTACATTTCTTCAGCGTTCCAATTCGAGGGTGTTTTTAAAATTTTATTTTAACCCTTTCCTTACGGCTCGGTGGAATACAAATTATACTGTCAATACGGCGTGAATTTTTCAAACTATTTTATTTGCTTAAAACTAGTATTTGAAGCATAAATGTACTTATCTGACTTATTTTCATATATCACATTAGTTCTTCTATCCTTTAGCTATCAAATGATGCATAAAGAACTATTATATTTAACAAACGTTCATTGTGTAACTCCATACTTGTGGTGACATTGACATTGACACATGTGGTTTACAGAAAAATCGCTCCTGTGACGAAACCTAACGATATTCATTTACATGCTTTACAGATTCCTGTAAGTAATACATGTAGGTTGATAAAGGGAATGGCTGCACTTCCAATTTCCTACCGTAGATGTCACAATGAGTACTAAAAGTAGGAAAACGATATCACGTCAACCGATGTAAACGGTCGGGGAATCTTTGACGGCATATGCCAACAACCGATGCGAAAAGGTTAAATTTTATTTATACTGTTTAAAAATAAACAACCTTACAGCGTACACAGTTACACGTTAAAATTTAATGTGTAATAGAAATCATGGCTTTAGAGTTGAGTTTTGTGAGAAAAACTTCTCCTTCTCTTCCATATTTCAACTTCCTAAACGTACATTTTCGAGGGTCATGTGAGATTCGTTTGAAGTGGTAGTGTAAAACTGTTTATTTACTAGTTAGTACCAGAGCTTAGTGATTAAACTATGGTAGTGTATTGATTTATTTTTAAGTTTTACAGGAAGTAAAGTCAAGTACTTCTAGTATGACAATCGGACGCTACTCTTCAGCAAGGGGACGTTTAAGGTAGTCGGTTAAATAGCCGACTTGTGGTCATTGTTCTTCGTCTCGTGGAATGTCATTGATGCAGTGCTAATAAGATTATCTTATCTGGAATACAATCAACATAACAAATCATAGTTAATTAAGAAACCATGTCGTTTTGTATCCATTTAATATCACCGTTAAGGTTATTGTCTAACGCGGTATTTAATTACAATACACATGAAACACCATAGGTACGCAATTAAATATATATATACTATACATAAAAATACTTAAACGAGTCAAATCATTCAGAAAAAATATCGGCGGAAGTGGTATGCGAACCGCGGACCTTTGGAACCAACATATTGCCCAGGTAATTATACCGCTCGGCCACCGGCCAATTTCTTCCACCTGAGATGTCTCGTCTCTGATCTTCTATATAAGTTATCATCGTATGATAGATGTCGCTATAGTATATATTCAAAGTATGTATATTTTTATTTTCTTATTATTCAATCAGAATGCATTTATTCACAAGCTTAATATTATTATTTCCGACAGTCTATTTATTTTTAGTAAGTACCACTCGGGTCTCGAACCGAAACTATAGATCGAATGGATGAGAATAACTTCTTGTAAGTACGTCGCGCACATTGCAATTAATTATTTACCTGTGTTGCTGATGAATAATTTTACCTTCTTGATATTGTCTCAAGGTGACATTATCATATAGATATTTTTAATTATTTATTAGAATATTATTTTATTATTTCAATATTCCAATCTACTTTTATAGATCATTGACTATATTACAATATTAGAAGCAATTAAAATTTAATTGCTTAGGTACGCTTTGGAAAGCTCTCTTAGCACCTGCATTTCCTTCCGCATACAATGTGAATAAAATAAGGAAATGAAAATCTTCTACTAGAGAATTCCTGTACGCGTTTATAAGTACAACATATATAAAATAAATTAATAAAAACATTTACTTATTTTCTAAAATTATTTTTGAAAAAGAGAATAACAGTTTATTTACAGTTATCATATGGTACGAGTACAATCAAATAAATTAATGAAAGTTCGTCGGATATGTTATTTAATTGAATATATTATCTTTTTTGTAATGTAAAAACAAATGGCGCTCAGATCTGGCAAACGAAGCATTGGCCGACAAGATGGACTGACGATACAAGAAAAATAGTGATAGTGACCTGGATGCAACGCTTGAAATTTTTTAGTTTGGCTAAGCGTTGCATGTGGATTGAATTCGCGCTGTCACCAAGAAAAATCACGTTTTTTTAACGAAAACATCCACCTTGAAAAGATTAATTTTGTATTTACGTATGTAACTTATGGTTGTACGAGGTGAGAGAGCGAACGAAGAGCGGACGAAGCAATATTCTAAAGTCCATCCTAAAGTCGGTCAAGAGATGAAGGTGTTTTTGGCTATGAAGTTTTTTCGGATACCACAGGAAAGCAAATTACTTAACATTAGCTTACTTTTCTTCAGATTACTTAACTTTCGGCGTCCTGGAAGGCCGTCGGGAGCCATAAATTTACTCTGCGGGGCTCCAGGAATCAAAACTGACATGGAATGAGGCGAGGATCATAAGCGTTGACAAAGCTATATGGTAGCAGTTTGTGACGATTATATTGTCTAAGTAGGTAGTGGATATGAAATGATGATGATGGTGATGGTAGTATTATACCTAAGAGTAATACGGAGTGAAAAGTGTCTGACTGCGACATTTCTCTGTAATTATTGTCATGACTCGCAGGCGCGCTATTAGATCATTCCGTCCCGTTACATTTTCACTATCAGAAGGTATATCATTATGTGACAGAAGGAAAAAACGGTACACTTGAACCATGGCCGGTAATTTTCTCCGCGTCGGGGCTACAATTTATTATTTATTGTATCCACCGCAACGGGCCGCCTCTAGCGCTGAATGAAACAGAGAATTGGGTAATTTAACGGTTTATCGGATGGAGTTGCATTAAATCTGCCGGCCGGATACGGTACCTTTGCCTGCGCTCTCGTACATTACCTGCCATCTACCTTCCCACCTCAATACCAGCTACACGACGAGCAAAAAGTATTAATCAGCAGAAAACTGCAAATACTAATTAATATTTGCCATATTCTGCGGATCAGTTCGACGTTCCTTACACGCGATGTATATATGCTTCCTAAATTCCATATATGGAATACACGATCACCATTAAATGTTACCACTCAGTTTTGTCAGTCGTCATTGTTTATGCTTTGTCCCAAGACATATCTGCATTCAATATTCCATCTGGTATCATAAATGGTTCCCGATGACCTACAGACCAAGAGCCAGGAGATTGAAGAGATGGTTGCTGTAGTATCTGAGGCAAAATATTGGTTGACTTGTTAATCATAGTTTTTAAAGAGATCAGATGATCTCAACGGCTGGAGGCGACCAATGACACGCGACAAGCAATAAGTTGTAACCCATTACTTATAAAATAAAAATAAAATTATAATTTTCATTTTTTTGTTAAACGATTTATATTTTATTTAAATCAAATGTAGTTATTATATTAAACTAAATTTTACGAGAGTTTTTAGATTTTTATTTTATTTGATTGACATCCATCAAAATAAGTAATCATAGTAGTAATATTCATTACTGCATTGCGGGACCAATGATCTCAGTCTAATTTCTGTTTTCTTCATTAAAGTTCATTAGTTTCCAATTCATATTAAATTAAATCTTGTTTTTGTAAAAGTGTAAATTATGTAGGTTTTTAATGAATATATTTAAAAATATATAAAAAAGTTTTGTAGATGGCTTTCTTTGCTTTCAATATTAAAATGTTTATATAATATTTAAACGAAATACGGGGTTGTATTTTGTATTAATAATATAAATCGTGTATTTGAGTATATATAATGTTGAATGTACGTCTCTACGTTTGGCAGGATTAACAGTCTTTAAAGTAACGAACTCGGCCGTTGCCGGGAAAACGCATCTCATGTTGTTTTGTGATAAATCTCGAAGGTTGAGCGCGAATCCCGCAATAGCATTGTTTGGAAATAATTAAGGTTCCGATAAGATCTGAACCCGGCGGATGCGAGAGGTTCTGCGCCTCCCCAGCCAAGGTATCGGCCGCCGCGTGAGGTAACGTTATGAAACAGCCTACGCCAACAATCATTTCTCATATTAGTTCTGAGGAAGTTCGTTTCGTTTTCGACATTTTTATTATTGTTTTTAATCACGATATTAAAAAGATAATAACTTGTGAGCAAGAGTTCTCTGCCACAGGCGGCTAACAAATGAATGATGGCAAACAATAATACTTTAGCCTCTTGTAATATATATGTTTATATTATTACTTATCTTTTTTTTAATACTCACTGACCTGCTGAACAAAAATGGGCACAGTTTTGTTTATTTTTGCTAATATCGATGTATTGTTTATCTTTTTCGTGGCATATTTTTCCAATCTGATTTTTTAAATTTTTTGTTTTTTCTTTTATTAATAATTTCACTCGAGCAGAAGTATATGGCACAAATTAACATACGTTATTTCAAGTAATTTATTTATAAAAGTAATATTCGAAGCATATTAGTGCGTTTGTTGATCACCATTTTTCAAGAGATTGGATTAGTTCGACTCTTTCTACACGCGATTGATGTACTTATGCTGTTACCATAGTACGTTTCGCGTAACACGTTGCCTTACTTCGGTGATTGAAAGAGAACTGATGTAAAAATGCTATGGAAACTAATAAATTATAATTGTAAAATACTCAGAGACTTAATTGAATGTTTTTTATTTACAGACGATTAACTAATAATAATGATGTATTCAGTGCCGGTTTTAGGGGGTGGCGCAGTGGGTCGGTGGCCCAGGGCGTCGAATGAGCTAGGGGTGCCGAGGGCAACCTATCTCATATATATATTTTAAATACATACAATATGGGGCGCCAGAAATAAAATTGCTCTAGGGCGCCGCAGGGTCTAGCGCCGGCACTGATTGTATTTTATGTATATATAATTAATCATAAAAAACATTAGTACCAAGTATGAAGTTAAATAAAATTTAGTTATTTTCTATTATTATTTATAAACTAATGATCAATTATGCGGACTATATGAATCATATATGTTGTTAATAAGAAACGGAAGGATGTTATGTTTTGAAATATACTGACTTCCTTCCGCGGAAAACGGCCGAATTTTCTAAATTTGATTCGCATCTAAATAGGATGTGCGCGATAAACGATTTCGCAAATATTTAACGAGGATGTTTCAAATGGCATTCAAAATAAATGGTTGGCATTGTTCCATATTTGGACAACTATTTTTAACCATAAGCCATATTAAAATCAAAAAATTATTCTCCAACATTATTATTCTACAACTGTTATATTTAATGAGTTACTAAAACAATTGGTTGGCGAGCTTGTAGTTTATTATTCTATAAACACATTATTATAACTATGAAGAGATTCAGATTGAATTTAGTGAGAGGAAACACAGATGTTGGAGGAGCCTGCCTGTGGTATTGAATAAGCTGGATAAGCTGTGCGTTCTATCAAAATCTTACGTTTCAACGAGTAGGTATGTTTGAAAACCGTTCCATAAAGTCTAAACTAATCTGGTAAGATGAACAGTAGGCGATATAATTTGAGATATTTTGGGAAAGCAATAACAATAATTGTAGCTATAAAAATGTTTAGTCTATAGACTTAATATCTGTGCTCCATAAATTGAATATTAGACATGTCATTGCGTAAATTATGATAACAGATATCGTTTGAAGTTGAGTATTTAAAAAAACAGCGCACTTACAAATAATCAGGTTGCGTTTTTTAGTTTTTAAATACACAAATGCGTTACGAGTATAAAATAGTAAAAATTGAAATAAGTGGAAATCTAAGTAAGGCGCTGATTAGTTCTCACCTAATCATGCTTCACTCGGGGCTATGCTATCATCATAAAGAGTAGAAGAGTTAGAAATACATTAGTAAAAATGTTCACGATAATGATATGAATGAGTGGTTAAGCTCTAAACCTTCATTTCATTGTTCCAAGAACAAAATTGCTTCCCAAAGGCTTTTAGCACCAGCTTACCTCACACATAAACATTACCATTAGAGATTTCTTTTATAAATTTACGAGAGTACCTACTTAACTTAATATATACGCAAATGAATAACTATTAATTTTTAAAGTGAATGTTGGTAGATATCTCTTTTTAAACACACAATTTAAAACAATGACTTCAATGGCTGTTCATGAATGTATTTCCTTTTAGTATGTTTGCATAAAACTATTATCTGAAATATTAACTAGTAATAAGCCAATATTATTATCATTATACTTACATTATTCACTATCTATTTAAAGAAAATACAAAGAGATTGTCTTAATAATCCACTAATTAAGACGTAGTTTTTTTTTGACTCTCACCACTCTCATACAAGTGTATGTATGAATATTGCCGTAATTTTCAGATATTATTAATATCAAGTATTACTTAATAAAATAACACATTCATTGTTATTTCATATTATGTATACTAAAAAAGAGATTATTCGATTATTAGTGATTGATACTCTCGGAAAAAACAAAAAGCCATAAAAGCCATATTCACACTATGTGTTCGGTTGGTGCTTCCTTTGTTTATTGTTATGGTTAGATTCTGCTAGTTAACCCTCGCCTTACTAAGTTAAAAACTTCCGCGCGTTCCGATGGTGTGTACTCGTTACACATTCTGATTTAAAGTGAATAAAATGAGTAGAAATTCGAAAAAATGAAAATTTTCAAAGATATCGCTTAATTTTATAATAGTTGATGTCAATAAGCTGTAATAATTGACATTTAATAGCTAAAAACATGAAAAACATCAGACGAAGACCTCAAACGGCCAGACGCACCTTGGCGCGTGAACTTCCGAGAGCTACTAACACTACTAAGCCTGTCGACATATCGATGAGCCGACGCGCATCGATATCATTTCGCACTAGCCGACCAACTGAGGTTTCCCGTCTCGCTCACTCATATTAGTACGTCAGCGAGAGTGAGGAATATAGATGCTGACGTATCTGGTTATTTTTTAATTTTACTTTTGCACACGCTTCCGACAGGTCGAATGAATACATGACAGTTGACGCGTCTTGAGTGTAGTGGTGAATTTATTCCGGATTTTAGAAAAATATTTCCTGCTCTCGATGAGTGCCTATTATTATAAATATTTTTTTTTTCAATACGTAAATGTATTAAGGAGGAATACCTAAAACCTGAACCCTGTGTGTATTATATTTACAGAGATATTTAAGTTATTACAAGCAATGTGTAGTCGATAGACATCACCGGGGAGGGGAGGTTAAACATTTGCATTTATGGTCCAGTTGGAATAATATTTACAATATTTGCTTGTTACGTGGAAGAATAAAATGAATTATTATATAAAATGTAAAAAAGTTTCGTGTTTGACCGAATATTAAATTAATATTTAAGTTTTTGTTCATATTTAATTGTATATTTATTTGAACATGATAATATAATTGATATATAGTGTAAAATTCATTGAAAATGTTACACATACAAAACAAAATTCATTTAATATAGAGAGCATTGGAAAATATATATATATTTTAAACGAGCTTAAAAAAAATTGACGGATCAGATAGTTATATATAAAATCAAGTTGTTATACAAATGTGTATTATAATCTCAAATTAATTACAATCTCTCGTTACAAAGAAGATAATAAATAATTATCCAGCGCAGAGGTCAAACCTTTAACCTCATCTCCGATTTAGGTTAGCGATGTCTACTAGTAAGTATAACGGCGATTGAAAACGCAACCAAAAACAAGAAACAAAAAATCATTTAAGAGTTAATTTTATTATTTGGTATTACTTATTGACTAATGAAATTGATTAAAAATTTAATTCAATGCATATAATATATTTAAAATCACATTTTATCAATATTTAATGTGTTTTTGTAAATTTTATTTGTTTAGGTTCTGAATATTGTTTGTCGAAGCCAATATTTTATTAAAATGTTAGATTAATTAATATTTACATTTTTTATGAACGCTGAATCGTTAATTACTTTCGGGGTAACAATATATTTTTCAGTTTTTTGAATACTTTTCACACCAATGAATATTTATAAAAATATTCAACGCTGTCATACAAGATGGTGTTTGCTGTGAATTAATATGCAATCATATGTTAAATCATTAATATTTATTACTTTTTTGAGTGAAAATAGTGTTTCTGTAGCTAAAAATAACCTGTTCAAAAATGGGGCCGGGCAAAAAAACGAATCCTGAATAATAATAATGTTGTCGATGAGTGTTGTTCTTATTCTGAAGTACCGCCCCGAAACACGTTCCCAGTGGCCTACAAATTATGCGGCCCGCGGTCTGGCGGGCGGGAGCTTCCGTCACGTTTGCGTAACCATTATCGAATTCCGCGGGTCACTCACAACTGGGCTGGGTTGCCAACGTTACTATTATTATTTATAATCATCAATAAACGATAAAGATTGTTTGTTACTTATAATTACTTTTCCACATGTGCCTTTTTTTCGTATTATACTGCCTGTTATTTTTCTTCTTTATGTAATTTACTGGCTTTTACTCTGTTATATTTACTCTCCATGATGGTAGTTTTTCTGTATTCCATTGTCTGTTATTTTGTACTTTTATGCAATTTTGCATGTATCTCTCTATTTTCCATTATATTGCTTTTTAGTTTATCTTATATTTGTATACTATTTTTATGATTTTGTGGTACGAGTATGTATTATTTGGAACTTGATTTCGTCAATAAATAAGTAAATATCTTTAGCATTCACGATAAGATTTACTTGAAATATTAAATAATTCCTACCTAATTTTAACATGTACCGCACTGAGCATTGTTTATTCATTTGCTGAAATACGGCAGTATTACCTTTAATGTAAGCTTCATCAGTTCCAAATGTGTATTTATGTATAAATAAGATTCATATTTGATTTATACACGTTGCATTGCATGCAAAACCGCGCAATTCAAAACAGTGCTCATGTGATCTATGTTAAAAAAATGTAGGAAATAATTAATATTTTAATATTTATTAAGCATTTTTATTTTATTTAACGGATATATTGTTCGAAATTATTAAAACATATAGGATACATATGGAAAAAAATTAATACATAAAATGCATTGTACAATATTAAAGTAATACGAATTTGTAGTACACAAGTGCAAAAAAACTTGTAAATGAATTTATAGTACACAAGCATAGAAATCTAGATATAATGTTTAAAGAACGATATAACATTAAGAAATAAAAATAAACTTGAAAGATCACATAGATCGAGGAAATTAATGCCATCAACAAGAATGGAAAATGATGTGAACATATGATTTAGGATGGTTCATTTAGAAGTAACTTTGGAAAATCGGAATGGATAAGAAAGATTGACTGCGAGCACAGGTATATACGGAACGTAAAAATAAACTATTACTACGTGCGGCAGGCAACACCTGAACTGAAGCGAGCCGTAATGGTGCTGCTATTCTCTGTTCGCGAGATTTTTATCCAAACGTAACTGTATCCGCTCAACGTTCGAGATTCGAAATGGCGCAAAGGTACAGAAGGGAACTAGCTTCCCGTTAGGTCGCTCTGCCGCCATTCTCCACACAAATAATGAGAGGAGTGAATGTTGCCTTTCGCGCCAACTAATGACAGGTATGGCCATCTTTATGACGCCTTAAACATCTAGAGATGCGCCTAAGTACAGCTCTCAAATTTGCACCGTAAAAATATTTGATTACACGTTTCATTGCACCTTTCTTTGAAATTGGATCAAATTGTTATCACTCAGGTTTTTTAATCTCTTATGATGTATGAATGTTTTTTGTTATGTGTAGCTCTCAAGTCCGTTATTATCTTGCGAATACTTCAATAATTACACCGTTCATAAAAATACTGAAGGAAAACTTATAGTTTTCTGAAATGATATAAAATAATCATTTAAATGTCCCCGATGCAATAAAACCTGACAGCTACATTTAATAACACTGTATTGGACTGTTTAAGGATATTTTTTTTTCTTCTAAGGACTTTTAAAGATTTAATTATTATTCAGTCATAATAATTCTTAGTCTATGTAAAATATATACCTTCAAATTATATAAGAAAATATTTAAAAAAATATTTTAATCCATATATACTTACTTAAAGATAAATATATCCCTTTTCAATATAACTACGCGTGTAGAAACTGGCGTATTTTGAATAATTAAAAGTAATATTTCACTGGAATTTTTTACGGTGTGCTAATTATTATAATATGCAGGAAATTTACTTCGTAGAGAAAAATATTAAGCAATTCTAACGTGACAAATGAAAAACTAATACACCTAAAATAATGCACTTTTCATAAATAACATTGCCGTTCAAAAAGCTCTCCAACATGAAATGACTCATTTCTTATAGTGTGTGCTATTATAAAGATCACGTTCACTCCTCGGTCATCCTCTTCACTTCGTTGTCGTCCGTTTACCTTTGAGATGGATCTTAATGTAACGTGACCACAAATAAAACCCATCGTGACACGCTTTTAACGGCTCAATCGAATGGACTGGGCTGGCCAAGCTCTTAATACCTACCTACTTACCGCAGCAGCCGGCCTTTTTTTATTGAACAAAAAACTTGACAGCCATTTAAAGACGAAACTCTTCAATTCAGAGACGATTCTGTTTTTATATTTTTTCCAATATGTTCACCACTACTTACTATTTATTATTATTCGTGTTGAAATATTTGACCGCATTTTTATTTGTACCTACTGAAATTGTATTGTATTTTAGTATGTATTATATACAGCTCAAATTTATACAGTTCTCGAAAACTGCGGTCGTCTTTGAATTGGAGTCACAAATTACATATCGATGGGTTCGATTGATTCAATTCAACAAATATCAGTGAGACTGTTAAATAATTACACCTTAACGTCTGATCATTATTGAACACATCCTTTCTGCTGATTTACTATATTTTTTCAAAATATTATCACAATTAATATTTTTTAAAAATGTTTTTAATGGATCTTTTTCTGAGCATAACATGGTTGACATGTCGATTCGAAGAACGGCCTTTTCAGCTTTCTGAATTTACACCACGATCAAGATTTGTATGATGTTCTTCCAGCAACTGCGATACCTCTCATATGCAATTTGAATTTCTTTAGAAGTATATTTATAAACGCTTGTCATTCCGTCAATATGTATACGAATATAACTACTTAACATCCTTCCACACACAAAATTCAACTTATCCGGTTTGTGAGTTATAAAGTATATGGAAGACGTAAATTATGCTTTGTTCTCCTGTGTGTTTACGTAAATAATAAAATAAACACAGAATTCACACGTTTCTACAATTTAATTTGAAAATAAACAACAACAACGACAAGTTAATGTTGTTTTTTTAGAAATAAAGAAAAAAAGTTCAACTGTTACAACTATTAAATTCAAGTAAAACTATCATAATAGCATATAACTAAGTACGACTTGTTAGCCGATGACTTGTACAACGGTTGTCAATATATTGTGTAAAAATGCATTACATTATTAATTATTATCGATAATTAAGTGTCTGTGTGTACAATTACAGCTCAACTGAATAACGGGATATGGGTTAGTATAAATATATTAAAAAAAAAACAGTAACGACGTTTATGTTCAGTCTTAAATAAAAATGTATTGGAATATTTTTGTTATTTAATGACAATATTCATACATCCAAAACCAACTATGGATTCTATTCTCCTATGTTAATTATTATTATTATAGTATTTGTATAGCGCTCTTTTATGACCGAATGATCATTCCAAAAGCGCTTCTTTGCCTCTCTGAGTAAAAAGGTGGGTCTTGAGTCTGCTTCTGAAGGATGCCTCCGCTTTAAGCTCTCTTATGCTTTCCGGTAGTGAGTTCCAGGCCATTGGTGCAGCGTAGCTGAAAGCCCGATTGCCAAAGACCGTGCTAGGACTACCTCCCGTCAGATGCAGGGTGCTTCTATTTGCTCTAGCCGATCTGAGTGTCTCTCCACGCGCGCTTGTTTCTGAAGGCTTGATAAGTTCTGTCAGATAGCCCGGTGCAGTTCCGTTGAGTGCCTTGTAAGCTAAGAGACATAATTTATACTGGATTCTAGCCGAAACTCTCAACCAGTGCAGTCGGTGTAGTATTGGAGTAATGTGACAGAATTTGGGCGCGTTGTAGACTTTATTGTAGATTAAGAATGTGTAGACTGGTTAACTCCTCTAGTGACTTGGACTTTTTCGGGGTGGACCTTCCAGCATTTCGCAGATCCCTCTACTAATGTACTAGTTCTGTTTTTTTTAGTCATGTTCATGTTTTGTCTAAATGTATTGTCTTAGCTATTACATTGTTCTGTTTTACCATTTCATTTATTGTATTTTCTATTTTAAAACCGTATGTATTGGCCTAGGCCGTTAATAAAATAAAATAAAATAAAATAAAATAAAATAAAATAAAATAAAATAAAATAAAATAAAATAAAATAAAATAAAATAAAATAAAATAAAATAAAATAAAATAAAATAAAATAAAATAAAATAAAATAAAATAAAATAAAATAAAATAAAATAAAATAAAATAAAATAAAATAAAATAAAATAAAATAAAATAAAATAAAATAAAATAAAATAAAATAAAATAATATAAAATAAAATAAAATAAAATAAAATAAAATAAAATAAAATAAAATAAAATAAAATAAAATAAAATAAAATAAAATAAAATAAAATAAAATAAAATAAAATAAAATAAAATAAAATAAAATAAATATGGTATTAATTAAAAGTCATAACTCGTTAGATAAATCATAACATCAATTAGCTAATGATATAAGAAGTCACTGCATCACTGCACCCCAAAGCCTGATCCCTAACAATAACGCTTACTAAATCTAAACGAAGTGAATGCCCCATTATCTATCTCCGGCCTGACGATGATTTATGTTCATTGCACCAGGAACAAAACACCGCGGCTTTATACGAGAGGAATGCAACTGGTATTAAATCCTTGTGATTCTCTCTTCTGAGCCACTATTTTGTAAAGACGAACCTTATAATCACGAGGCTGCCGTTGAGAAGATGAAATACATGAAATTGGGCTTTAAGCTCCTTACTTCAGGTGAATTCAACATTCTTTAAATTATTGGACGCTCATAAACAACATTTAACTTTAGAATAATAAAAGCTTTTTATAATAGCAAGTAGTTAACAATAGGAATATGGAATTAATTTTACATTGCAACATAGAAAAAATATTGTCTTAAATCTCGATGCACAATGTTTTTATATAAATATTTAAATATTGCGTCGTAAGAAAAAACACGCGATATATTTTTAAATCCATATAAGAAATTGTTTGAAAATTGTTAGAAATCTGGAGCCATATTTATACAATATGAGTTCGGTTTAGTGCTCCCGTATGATGTATGTAAAAATCAATTAGTGTGTTGCACCTGAGTAGAGTTACAAGTACTATCGATAATGTGTAGGTGAGTTGCGTGTACTAACCGAATTATATAATATATTTAAGATCCGATTTGGCTCATATTTTGAATGTATGTAGGTTTGAAATGATATTTTTAGATGCAGCCGGTAATAGGTGCTTTGGGTCGTAATATCTTCAAATTATTTATTTCAAAATTTAATTTCATTCTAATACTCCCGAAGCATTAGTTTTACGTACTAGCAAAACTTTATTTGCGGGGTCAGCTAGGAATAAATGCCTACAAAGTTGCATCTGATTAAAATATATTTCTTAATTTACGATACTTCTATTTTTGCAATAATTTACAACATAGTTCACCTATTTTTTATACGAGTACTTATTAAATATTATAAATAATAGACCACGTGTATTTTAATAAAATATGCAATGTTGATAATTTCTGAATTAGTGGAAAAAAATGTTGTGACTCCAAGACCCACGACACTTAAGCTCGCATTCTTTAAATAATTTGTTCATGATGAGCTAGGGACCATCCTATTAAAGTATGTTTTATGATGTTAGTGATTATTAAAATATACGAAATTTACTTATGAATTCATCATTATCACCATGTCCGCTCCCCTAACTGGAGCATATGCTGATCACGAGCTGCCTCCACAAAGCTCTGTCAGCTGTTATGTGTGTATATTATAAGCATAGTTACCGACGGCTTTCCGAGATCAGGAGCTTGAAATACGGCAGCTGTAGTTAATGCTCTCTTGTAGCACTCTAAGTATTAACCCAACCAATTCCACCTTCGCCTCTTAATAGGCGATGATTTTTTGTCGTTATTAATATCATAACGATAAATAACGTTTCAATATCCTCTAATTAAAAAAAAAATGGTTAAGTCATCGATGTCGACATTCTTTTATTGAGTTTATTTTAAATAGAAAGCCATTACACTGTCGTGAGAAATAAGTGGTATTTTTAAAAATGTAAGTGCAATCGATGAAAGGAGATATCTGGACCGATAGAGGTGTGGGAGCATTAGCAAAGGTGAAATAAACATAAGATAACTAACATCTGCGGGGCTAAGATTGTGCTGTAGCCATAGTTCGTGATGTCGAACACAGCAAACCAAGCGGAAAAGAATGCGGAAGAAGTAAAACAGTGAACTTGAAAGAAACTATCGCGTCTATTATTTTGTAACGGTATCGGAAGAGAGCTAATATTGAGTTATATCTAACGAGATTGATCTCTATTGAATGTTATTAAATTAAATATACTTACGCGGTTAGATGATTATATCTTTATAATTTTCACCACAGAATTTAAGCACTTACACAATGAGAAGCTTCCACTTAAGATGTGATCAAAAATAATAGTGATTATGGTTAAGCAAATTGATTTTGGTTTTGATAATACGGTTTCAGAGAGAATAGTGCGATTACTGAAAGTACAGTGTTATTATTAAATTACGCACAAATTAAAAAAAATAAATACCATCAGTATAAGACTATAAGTATTGCATTGGCGTAAATCGAAGTGATAGGGGCTCATAATAAGGGTAGAATTTTCATTTCTGCCAGTTTCTGCAGGTGAGTATTTCGTCGTATTGGAGGGATAAATATTTTTACTTTCATGCGAGGGGCAGCAACATGGGGAGCGCTATGGGTAGCAAGCAGTAGTGTTGCCCTTTACTTCATGCTTGATAATTTATTTTACTTTATGTAATATTGTTGGATTGGTCATATTAAAATCCATGTAGTATAGTAGGAACGACAACAATAATATTTTTTATGTTATTTAATGCACCTATGTAATAATTTTAACAATATCTCCTTCTTTAAGAAAACGCGACAGTCATAAAAAATAATGCGAAATAAGAAATTGTGGCTTTTGAGTTGAGCCGTGTAAGGCAAACTTTGTCTTTTCACCAATAATTCGACCGCCATTACAGGGATCATCTTCAAGGTTGATGGCTTGGGCAATGGCAGTCGAAATATCAGAGATAAAATGAAATTAGGCACACCCCGCTCATCGCGAAATCCACAATTCCAAATTTGATCGTGTAAGACTAGTAAACTATGGTGAAAAAATACTATTCTCTAAAAAAATATTAAAACTTCTATTATATATATGCATATTTGCCCAGAATTTTCAGATACTAATCTTTTAATTATTTTTTTTTCTTAATATTCCATTATCACATATTTACTAGGTATAGTCATTTCACTCATCTATCAGTATTTTCACGTATCTACTCACTAATCTCCTGAAAAAAGAAGGTTTCCGATTTTTCACGAATACGAGTATATCAATTTTATTTTTAAAATAAATAATTATTTATTTACCTTGTTTTTACATGGAAAACGTAAGATTCTACGTGATCCATGTAAACACAAGGTAAATAAATAAATATTTATTATTTATAATGGATTTCAAAGTGAATGCTGAAAACGTGAATGTTGAGAAAAATTGTTAGGTCTTTTTTTCTATTTGCATTCCTCAACAACTGAGCGCGCAATAATAGAAAAAAAGCTTCCTATGAAACATTATTTTCTTCATTAAAAGCCACCAAACAAAGACTGTAAATTACTTTGAGTAGGTTCAAGTAAAATGAACAGAGCAGTACAAATTTACATCTCTAATCACTTGATTCATTGGTAATTATTGCCGCATTTCCTTCCACCGTATTCAAGTGATTCTTATTAAGTGTGCGCAAAAATTGACGTGAGAATCCGCCTTCTCTCTCACAAAAAGTTCTCGGCCAAGATGAGGTGATGCGCGTCCATTATTTGGCCTGAACACCTCGCACAGTCTGCAAACGCCTCGACGGACTCCGGAAGATTCATTACCAGTTGGACGTGGGAACAGAGCGGCCGCCAATGAAACCGCGAATATCATCCGGCGAACTATGAACCCGAGACAACCCCGTGAGAGACCCTCGCGCAGACGATCCGAGGTTCCGGGGACTGGCGGTAATTATTGTTGTACCCTCGACACTTCTTCTGGCAGCATTAACCAGCATTATTGCGACACCGTGTTGCCGGCTTCTGGAGCAGGATAAGGAGGTCCAACAATATCATCATCCTGGCTGCTTCTGAATGGCTCAACTCCTCCCTGAGCCATCGATGGATGGAGATGGTGCACAAACCACCATGAAATACTATTTTATTTTATTTTAATTTTTATTTTATCCTCACAAAATTAAAACTTTGTTCAATGCTATGTATTTAAAAAATATGGCAGATTGGGTATTGCACAACCCACCCAATCCTGCTGGAATAAAAACTTTATTATTATTATTATTATTAAAGCTAACGACGAAACCATTCGTGGATAGAAATATACATCATTACTAGCTTAGCGTTTACAGAATCATTCTACCTAGAAGACTGTTCTTTGAAATTGTATTTTGTAGGCTTGGGACCACAAAAAATAGTATATTCCTCCTCCTATATCCGTTTCATATTTGAGACATATGATCACCATAAATTGCTGCCACTCAGTTATGTCAGTTGCCATTGACCTTTCCTCCTCTCAAGATATATCTGCACCTAGAGGTTTATCTGGTTACAAATATGATCGTTTTTTTAAGGAGGTTGGATGCTTAGCCCAGCGCTCCTTAGGCCTGGATTGATTGATCCTAAGAAGGTCCTCAACCTAAAAATGCATAAATACACCAGAAATTCATGTAACTGCGCTCTTAAATGTATTTCCAATCTAACTTGATTATTTACTTCCATGTTTGATTTCTTACTCGTAATTTGAATAGTCGACAGTATACTTCATTATCAGATTTAAACGTTTAAAATTAAAAATGTAATTTCATTTCCTATTAAGTTAAAAATCCGTAGTTTGTTTGGAAGGTATCGCCCATCAAAATCAAATGAAATAATTGTGCAGCATCATTTTATGTCTCCTCGTTGTGTTTCTAAGCTCTCTGCTTTACAGTAAGATTTAAAAAATATATATTAAGAAGATATTTTTAATGTTTTTATCCTCTAATTCTTATTTGACTGCAATGAAGCATTTCCGTAGAAAACAAAAAATCACATATGTATCGTACACAATGGTGATGAATTTGATTATTTCGTACTCTTTTTTTGTTGTTGCTAAATTTAACACGTGACATTTTCAATACACGTTCTTGTAAAGCAACTTCAAGGGTAATGTTATGAGGAAATATGAATGAATGTATGAATTCGAAAATTTTAGCTTGCAGTACGTACTGTACCGTGTAATTAATTTTTAATATGAGACCTTCTAAATTGGTGTTTGCTGAGCGGAAACAATGACAGCGATGAGAACTTTCTTTCCATATGAACCCGACGACTTTTACCTATCTTTTCCCATGTGGAAATGAATTATTTTCACTTCAGCTTAGTATTGCAAACTGAAATATTTACAAAGATAAATTAATAAAATATATATCATTATCGATTATCTGAATACTTTTACGACTGAAATAAAATAAAGCAATTTGTGAAATCACTCAGTAAATACTGAATATTAAAATACTGACCTAAAGCAATGCAAGCTACTTGATAAAGCAAATAAGTGTGTATGAAGCATATTGATGTTTGGATTTGAGACATGAAAATAGATAAAAACAACTGGAGTCTTTTGAGATGTGGTATTACGCAAAATTTCCAGATGAATAACAACACGAATAATGTGGTTGTCAATAGAATCAAATAAGTGAGACACTTGAGAAAATTATTAAGTATTTGTAACAAGTGTACGAGGATATAAACTGCGCCTCATATAATAAATTTAAGAAGGGTGCATACAGCGCCAGTTTTAAGGGGTGGCGCAGTGGGTCGGCTTCCCAGGGCGACGAATGAACTAAGGGCGCTTAAGGCGGCCTTTGCTCTTACGGAGGTATTATCCGAAGATATCCCCTCCCACCAAAAAAAAAGGGTGCCATATTTCTTTTGCCCAGGGCGCCGCAAGGTCCAAAGTAGTAGAGACCGAGATGCCAAATTTCGTAATTGCAAATAAATGCTTTCTATATAAGAGCTTTCAAAACTCCTATATATCGAATTGTGAATAGAGTTCTTAATCTTTTAATATTTAGGTACGATTAAGGTTATCAACTGACAATACTTGGTGAAACTGCATAATTATAATTTTAGATTTAATTCTAATTAAAAAATGAATAAATTAAAAATATTTAGTTTTGATTCACAATTTATTTTAACGATTACATGTTTCGGCCTTCCTGAAGATTATTCTTGAATCATTATTGAAGATGGTCTTCAGGAAGGCCGAAACATGTAATCGTTAAAATAAAATTTGAATCAAAACTAAATATTTTATATTTATTAATTTGTTAATTAAAATTAATTCTAAAATTATAAAAAAAATATATATATAAAATTTAGGTACGAGCTTAAAAATAGCATATTTCTTCACTTAAGTGTTAAGATGTTACTTTGACACTTGATTGGTGAATGTAAAATCTGTTAACACATCACATGCTATGGTTTCTCTAGATTAAGAGATGATAGCATAACGTCACACTCGAATTCAACGAGAGTTTTCATGTACCCACCATTAATATTACCTCTACGAGTTATTATCATAATACCTCATTCAAAGTAAAAGTTTCTCGCTTACGATATCGCGGACTTTTACAAGTGAAACGAAGACGAGCGAACCATATCGAATGTGATTTTTGCCGTCAGAAGAAGAAACATTTCACAGGCCAACTGGCCAATTCTCGTGGAGGATTTAAATGTTTTAGATTACGAGTATATCGAAACATTCAAAATTTCTCTCTAAAGTGTCTGAAAAAATGTAATTAAATATAAATAAGCATGTACTTGTATTGCACGTGCACGTAACATATGTGCACGTGTTGCATGCTATTCATGATTTATTCTACCGGTTTGAGTAATGAAAAATGACCGTTATATACGGGGAGTTGTGTTTATCTATTGCTATAAGGGGTCTTTAACAAGTATACTTACATTAATGGTTTTGACACAATAGTTCATTTATTTTATAGCTGTATTTCAATTTACAGTATCAATGGCAGTTTGAATCGCGTCTATATTTCTTTTTGTTACTTAAAATAAATTTAATGACAATAAAATAAATGTGGTTTTAAGTCTTTCCTTCTAAAATAAAATAAGAAAATTAATTTATTAATTGTATTACATACGAGTATGTTTATTAATTTAATTTTTCCACAAAAAAACATTATTCATAATATTATATTTATTTCTAAAAGACTAGATATTTTCTGGTTTCAATACATACATATAACTGGAGACATGGTTGAAAGGGAGATGGAAAAATAATTGTTCTTCTTGAATAATTTTAAAGTATTTCGAAAACTTCAGTCGGAAAACTCAGTAAATAAGAGAAGATAATCAAGGTATGTATCTACATAATTCTATGGCAATTACAATCATGTATCCAAGCTACCGCGTATGCGGAAATGTGATTAACTCCGGTTAGGTTTTTTTCGTTTGAAATCATCTTCCAGAAAGTAAAATAACTGTAATAATGAATTAATGGCATATTAATTATTTCGTTGAACGCTTTTGTTTAACTATGATCATATATATGCTCTAGATAAAAGGTTTATTTTAATTTCTATTATACTCTATAATCATAAAGGTCATGCTCTAATGTCTCATATATATATATATATATATATATATATATATATATATATATATATATATATACTCGTACATGCGACTATGTAACTAAGTTGTGAAAATAAAATGTCTGATAAAAAGAATATTTAAATTGCAAAATGTCGTGAACGTTTAGGTGAAACAGAACAAACTAATGTGTAGATGCAATGAAAAACTTTCTGATTTCACTTAAATTATGCAAGTTACTTTAATGTTGAATCAATATTCACTAATACGCGGAAAATAAAAGTTGTATGCTTCCTAGCAGTTGTTCTTCTGCTCGGGTGTGTTTTGTTTTATGGACATTGATGGCAAACATTACACTTCACAGTCCGCAATTAGCTTGGACAATTACCCCCGGCCCGCATTAGTGCGGAAACTAAAGTGAAAACTCCTGCACACCTCTGCGAATCACCTTCCATTGTCTCCCTGCCCACAAATAATCGTATGGAGGATGTGAACACAAGAATCACAAGTTGTTACAATGTATCTTTCCGATGCAAATTGCGCTACAAGATGGGTTAGGGCGAAGCAAATATTTAATATTCTCCACTTATTGCCAGTGGCGTCAAATCGATTCAGCCCAATTTTGCATGTCTGTTGCCCAACATAATGTCCTGAAAGGAGTCGGACACATGGTATATAATTATATATGTGTTTAGAGGTTTCCTTAGTCACACAGAAATTATTTTCATTGTTGCAGGACTTCTCATTGGTTCAAGTCGCTCAGGTTCAATCTTGTTTTGTAGACTCCGGCCTTCAGTATGTTCATAGATTTCCTTGTTTAATCGTCAAGGTTTAGGCTAGTAGGGAGACTTTGTTGGGATAATATTTCATCAACATATACAGGTTACATTTTCAATAGATGTTATATTACCTTGTTTTAACATAAATAATATTGAGCAACAGTAGGTATTGGCAGATATTAAACTTTTTTTTTTCACTTTGTGTGCGTTTTTAATCATCCACTTGCAAACAACCACTGATTGTTTTCTTTTGGATGACAGAAGAAGTACATACTCGTTTAGTAAACGAAACAATAATTTAATTTATATGAACAAAAGTTACTCAACATAACATGTTAAATCAATGTAAAAATAATTATCTATTTAAGTTTCTTTATCTTATCTTGTCATGAAATTTCTCAAAATATACTGTTATTCAATAAATTACTTTATTTTCAATAAAGAAATTCCATCATGTCAATGTCAATCGAAGACATTAAAACTCTCTGTTTTGTGTAAGCTTTATTAAGAACCCTTGTTTCTTATCCGACTATCCTATTTGGACGATATCCAATTATTTATAACTTGATTTAATGCATATTAAATAGATAATACAATTTTACCTTGTTTGGTAAAGTGAATATAAACAACATTTTCAAGAGGCTGAATAAAATCAACGTGTTTCCTAATGAAAACTTTATAACCAGATAATCTTTCTTTTTTCATATCAGTTTTTTATTTTAAGCATATTCAAGAAAACAGTTTTGTCAGCTGACGTAAATTGAAATTTAAACATAAAATTAATATTACCTATTAAAAATATTTATTTTGTAGGTTTTAACACTGGTAAAATTGTCTTGAGTTTATCTTGACAATATTACTGAAGCATTTTTTTTCTATTTAAAAAACTCTGTTATTAATATATTGCTACATGATTTTTATTTGCACGATATTTCATACCGAACAAGTTTCACTTGATTACCCATGTTTACGCTAACATAACTGAAATGGAATTTTTATTCTGAAGTAATACGTATTAATTATTAGTTAACTCAGCAAATAAGTATCGAGAGAGGATACCATTATGCTATTGCAATTGAGTAAGCAATGAATTAGAAAATTAATAGAAAGTTGAACATTGAATGCTTTGTAAACAAAAACATCTGTTTTTTAAACGAAAATAAACGAGAAAAAGTAAATGCCACACATATTAAATCTACTTCAATATACGCACCTAAGATGAACCTGTAAAATGCAACTGTAGTTTATGCTCTCCTGCGGCATCCAAAGAACAGGTCCAACAAGGTCCACCTTCGTCTTTTGACCGATTGACGGATGGAAGGCAGCAATATCCGCTCCCAACCACGTCATTCCTCTCAGTCAAGTGTTTTCAAAACTTGTTCATTTCATTATTGTTTTGATTACAGTATTTAGTTCAGTATTTATTTGAAATCCAATTTGACAATGAATACAATTTGAAAAGGAAAAAATCCTTCACTATTTTATTTATATTTTACATAATAATTTTAGGAACATTTCAATAAAATTGTAATAGAATTGTAGAGATTTTTAGATTTACTTCGTTTTGATGACAAAATCAAGTCAAGTTAATTTAAGTCTTGTTAAAAATACTTTATTTGTATTTTATTACTTGTCATAGCAATAAACGTGGTCTTGCTATAGCACATGCGAAATATTTGATTCAGCCAATGAATAAGGTTTTTTTATTTCGTAAAGACAAATAATGCATCATGAATAATGCATGCCCATAATATTAGTATCCTCTATTGTGAGTGTCCTTCACAAGTTTTAACAATAAAACACAAATAGTTTCTATTATATTGCAAGGTGATTTTTAAATTAAAAATTTCAAGCATTCATAAGTTTTGTATTGTTTTTAAACGATGAATAATTAATGAATACACCAGATTTTTTCAAATTTACGTAAACACTTATTTACACTATCACATGACCATATTTGGTGTTAGAATCGTCAAACATGTAAAGTATGGTAACAATAAATTAAAAATAACATATTATATAAGAGTATATTGTCTGGGTTTTTTCTTTTTTAAATAATTTCTATACCTTAATTTAAGTTTACTAAGGTGGACGGTCGATGGGGAAGAAAAGTATTGGAATGGCGCCCAAGAACTGGCAAACGAAGCATTGGCCGACCCCCTACAAGATGGACTGACGATATAAGAAGAATAGCGGGAGTGACCTGGATGCGGAAGGCGGAGGATCGAAGAGGATGGAGACTCATGCGGGAGGCCTACGTTCAACAGTGGACGGACACAGGCTGATGATGATGAAGGTGGAGTAAAATAAGATATTTTAAAGAAGTATTTCCATTTGACTCCAATGTCAAAATGTTGAAATATATAAGGTTTCACTATGACTTAATACAAATTACTTATATTTTTTTAGATAATCACAAAAATAAAGAAATTTTGGATATTCATAACTCATCCAAGGCCTAAAATCTCGAATAAAGTGAACTACTAAGCACGTCAATAAATATTATATAATTTTAACTTATTGATATATTTTTACTGATTTGTAATAAAATAATCAATTTTTTGTTACAATAATAAATTATATTTAAAAATAATATGATATTTATTACGGAACGAAAATTGTATTAATGATAGTAAAATTAATAAGTGTCTTTCGAAGGTTTTAATAAAAAAAAATCAAAACTTTCATATGTACTCGTATCATGCTAATTCTTTACTAAAAATAACAAAATAAAACGTTATAATTTAAAATATTTGATTTGTGAGGAAAAAGTCATGCGAAATTTAATAATAAATGACATACCTTTCTACTTGTTTAAAGCATATAAGAGTATAGTCGTAACAGTCGTAAATTCTTGAATGTATTATATGTAGTTTCAAATCGGCAAATCGCAGCTTTGCAAGTCCTATTGCAGGTACTTATTTTATCCTATTACTTGTACAATATGTAATAAATCAAGCTAGAAATGTTATTTTGAAAGAAAATGGCCCTAAACCGATATAGAAGAACGGTAACATTTAAATTACTTTTCTAGGCTGCCTTTAGTAGAAAGCTTTGCATAGCCAAAAACATTCAAAAGAAGTGTAGTAAATATTAAATTTGTTTGGTTTTTATATGTATTATTAACATAACAATTTTTAATGTGAGTAACAAACTCACATTTAAAATGCACTCGTAATATTAACAAAAAACGAAACAAATTTTCATATATACCCTGTTAATTTGAAATATTGTAATTCATTATTAATTCTTAAACGAAGCTGTCTTAAATAATCTTAGTAACTAAAATACATACAATAATTATACAAGAAATTGAATAATTTATAATTTAGAAAAAAGCTACTCTGTATATTTTTTACGTGAGTTTTTTTTGTAGTCAAACCATTAAAAAAATAACCAATTGACGAAGGGCATATTTAAATAAAAATTCAAATATGTGATGATAATTCAAAAATATAAAATATGAAGTATACGAATTTTAATATGTCACCGATATTTTAAAACTACTATCTATAAAAAAACAACAGTAGCATAAACCTGAAAGGCAACTTTTTTAAATAGTAAAAATTTTAATAATACTCAGAAAATTTAATTACTATAATAACGTTAGTATATTCTTATTTTATAAGAGTAGCTTAGTCTAGATAAAGCCAGTAAGCAACTATAAATTCCATTGTTTTTTTTTAACTGAAAAGAACTAATCCATTTCTAAGTTCACGAAGCAACGGTTTCCATGTCCCACCGAGCGCATCTGCCTCGCTCTAACAGCTTTACAGCTATCTCACCTCTTGTATTATACATTTTTCATTGAATATAATCAACCATAATTCACAGTAATAAATAATAACAGTGGGACAAAAAACTGTTGTCCATCAAACTTCTGAAGCAATTAGCAGGCACGCCAATGTTATCGTGAACATCGTCAAATTAATCACGAAGAATGATGAGAAGAAAACAAATAATAGCTTATTTGTATAGAAATGAAGATAATTGAAGATACACCTTTTCTGAGTTCCGTTCGATTTCCAACATTATAAAAAGATTCACTTCCTACATATGATTTCCTCGGTGATGAACAGCTACTTCATTTTATTGGTTTCCTCATTTATGTGAAAAAACGTATGAACCACAAGTAAGTACAATATAATTCTTGTATTATAAAAAATGGGAGACACATATGTAATTACATATTGCCAAAAACCAGGGCTATTGATGCATATTGAGACCAAAGGAATGCTAAGGTCTTAGATGAAATTTTTTTGTGATGTGCTAATTTAGATTATTGACAGTTATAACCTTCTGTTAAGTCTACTTCGAGTAGTCTGTGATAAAATGTGGATTATAGACAGAAGTGCTAAAAACAGAAATACTACAAAATTATCATGGGTTTAAGTTCGTTCACCGTTGAAAGTAAAAATGCCTGGGTCTCCATCCAAATTTATCAAAAGTCGTCAAACCATCTTGCAGGTCATGTCACCGTTTCTTGCCACTCTAGTTTTCTTATTGTTTCGGAAAATATGGATGACTACGTAATGTCAAATTAAGAATGTGTTATATTGGAAGGTTATGTTCTTAGAGTAAACCCCCTTTCAGTGTTATTTTTATCAATAAAGAGTATTATGACTTTACTTTTTCATCAACTCATCAGTTACAAAAAGTTGAATGAACAACAAGCTGCAAAACATGGAACAAGTAAAAAGTGTTTGTTCTAAAAATCCTTCCTTTAAGTATCATGAAATCGGTGATAGGTAACTTATTTAGTTCAGGTCGGTTATATAACCTTAGGTGACAGTACAATGCCTTCGGAGGAACAAAAAGTCTTGGATCGCTCTCGGGGATTTCCGATTCAGCCGTCATTTCCAGAGGATGGTCCACAACAATGGACTCTTCGGTCTGATGAAGCCCATCGGCAGCCCAGCTGAAGCATCGTAAGAAAATTTTATCGTATCCAGAGAGTGCTTGCTAACTCAGAGATCATGCTATTATATTCGTATCACCTTAAATGTTGGGTTTAACATCCATTAAAAAATAAACTATGATGAATATTCCAATGTCATGAACTCCAGATTCGATCGAAAAAATCTAAAAAAAAGTAAGATTTATTTGCAACACATAATTGACATGGCGCTGATGTACATGTTAAATATATCGTAAGGGATATTAATCATTTAACCTAATTTGTTATTTTTTATTAAAATTATTAAATTATTACAGTTAAATATATCACCATAATATCCTCACAAGATAATGACTTATCTTTGAAGTCGAAACATGTCGTTTAAATAAGATTCTATAATTAAAATTAATTTAGCTCAGATCCTAAAAAACAATATCTTACGGTGCGGATTTAATGTGAATTCATGTTTAATTTACAAAAATGTAATTACTAAATAAAAGTAAATTTTCACAAAATAATTCTGTTATCAAATGAAAGCAATTTTTGTCAGCAATATAATTTGGTTGAATTTCATAATTTGTAAAATTATTACATATTGATATAATAAATGAAACCTTGATACCTTCTAAAAAATATTTTAGAGAAATACGTATTTATGGTGTTTTTTACATCAATGTCAAAACTAAAGATTATTTATTTAATCTCTAAGTAATGGTGAAATGCTTAATAGCAGACTAATATAATTGTCATTCGTATGTTAGATAACGTACATTGTTAAATAACTATTAAAAAATAATATTTAGAAATCAGTTTATCACACGAAAATGTTTTAAATCAATAGCTAAATAGAAAGTATATTAGCTTCAATGTAAATACCAGATTAAAAAGTACAAAGTCTTTCACCTCAGTGAATATGCAATGAGTTTTTGTCTACAAATCATCAATCAAACATATAAATTATTATAAAAGTATATTATTTTTGATGTCTGATTACGGAGAGTTAATGTGGTGGTAATCGATGGTCTAATGATTACAGATACTAAAAATGATATTTTTTTAGAAAATGTTGTTTTATAAAATAAATATATTAAGAAGTTGGTCGTATTTTAAAGAGATGAAATTCAGATTGTATATCTTGCAGTCGTAAATTGTTAAATAATTTCGTATGAAAATATATTCTCATAGTATGTTTTGGGATAATCTTTTTTGGGAGTCGAGTTGTTATTGGGTATTTTTAGAGTCATCAAATAATTACGAAACACAGTGTTCAACCGAAGTTTAAAAAAATAACAATAAAAATAAAGTAGTGCATTCGTTTTGATTCAACTAATTAAAAAAATATAATGTTTTAAAGTCATACCTAATATTTTAAATGATAACTAAATGAATAATTTTGACAAATAGAATAATTTAAAATAAAAATCAAATAGAAATCGATCATTTATTAATTAATACAGTTAATATTAAAATGTGTATATTTTATTTGACAATTATTTTAATGATATAATTTCTCGACGTTTATTCAAATAAAACCTGCGTCCAACGACTTCCTTGAGAAGCTGTCCGTTGGACTTCCAGGTGTATCTTTCTTGGCGATGAGCTGGAATCTTGGATATAATATCTGAGTATTCACCACATTGTGGGTACCCAGAGTCTAGTTATCTATCTGGTACCTATCGTACTATAAACGGAGGTTACAGTTCAGTGGTGGCATTCTGTTTCACGGCATACAAATATTATTCCTTATATTTATTATTTTTTTCTAACTATTTTTGATGCTGTTTAATTTTTTGGTTAAGCCACCGCTTAGGACTTAGTCTCAGAACCATCGAGCTAATAATCGATCTCTTTAAAAATGCTTATTATTTAAAGCCCAAAATCTCCAGAATTCTACCATATTTCTATATTATCTTTAAGTCTTTGGGATCTTATCATGAATGCCATCGGATACATTGTATGTCCACAAATAAAAGCAACTGACTGTCATGATTTGTGCTTTGTTTGATAGGGCGGATATGAAAAATATGGTTATCATATTTTTCGATGATGGATTTTTCCTTCAACTTATTCCTTGGCTATATGTAAATCATGATTTATATAAATATGATCTATAATGAAATATTTTCTTTGAGGTCAAAAAATATTAAATGAATAAACACTCAAAAATTTGGCGTTGACCTTAGAACTTTTTATTTGTGGTTCACAATAGGATTCTATCAATTCGCTAAATACTTTATAGGCTAGTTCAAAAGTGAGTATTATTTTCATATAAATATTTATTTTGCTTATTTCAAGGTTTTATGAATGCCATTTAAATTTGTGTATTTAATAAATTCAAATATTTATATTTCAATAATACAAGACTTCAACAAATGATTCCGATGGTACTTCTCAAGGTATAATTCCATATTTTCTTCAAGTTATACTTCTAGCAGTTATATGCTCCTACTAGTGAATATAGATTAATAGTCATATTTCACAGACCTTCGATCCTATTTCCAATGGAGGATCAGAAATAGAGGTTGTAAACGACTATACCTATCTGGGACAAGTAATACAACTAGGGCGAAATAACTTCTCAAAAGAAATCGACAGGCGCATACAACTGGGATGGGCAGCATTTGGAAAACTAAAGTACATTTTTAAAGCGAAAATTCCGCAATGCCTTAAAACTAAGGCGTTTAACCAATGCATCCTCCCTGTATTAACTTATGGCGCAGAGACGTGGAATCTGACAGCAAGTCTTACCCATAAAATAAAAGTCACCCAGCGTGCTATGGAGAGATCCATGCTCGGAGTGTCGCTAAAAGATAGAATCCGAAACGAGGAAATACGCAGAAGAACTCAAGTAGTGGATGCTACCCAACGAATAGGCACACTCAAGTGGCAATGGGCAGGACATATCTGTCGAAGAGACGACGGTCGATGGGGAAGAAAAGTATTGGAATGGCGCCCAAGAACTGGCAAACGAAGCATTGGCCGACCCCCTACAAGATGGACCGACGATATAAGAAGAATAGCGGGAGTGACCTGGATGCGGAAGGCGGAGGATCGAAGAGGATGGAGACTCATGCGGGAGGCCTACGTTCAACAGTGGACGGACACAGGCTGATGATGATGATGACTAGTGAATATATATGAAAGAATATTTCATACATAAAATATTGCATAACCGCCGAAGCTTTTAAACTGTATGCGAAATGTCTGGGAATCGTAGTTACACTCGATAAAAATGTGCCGTTACAGCGCCTGTAGTGTCCACATTGTTTAAGTATAATGATTGACTTTGTGATGAATGACTAATTAAGGAAGCGAGCACGGCTGTCTTCTATCTTTCAGCTCATCAAATGACGAAGGTGGACCTGGTTAGAGCATGTTCTTCGAATAGCAAGAAATAAACGTATGATGTAAAGGCGTAAATATAAATTCAAAGTTAAAACAATAAAATAAGGTAACATTTAATTATTAAAATAAACCCATTGTAGTATAAAAAAATTAAATTCCAATGATAAATATAAAAAAAGAGTTTTAAATTTAATCTAGGGAAAAATATTTGATTAGTTCAGCTGTATATTTATAAGTTTTAATAATATAAGGATCAGCTGACAAAATATTATGTATATTTCGTTATATTTTGTATGTTTTAGGTAATATTTGTTTTTTGAAATTGACTCTTCCTATTTAACCTCCACGAAAATCAAATTGCACCAATTGATGCTTTTTAAGGTGTACGAGTATAATATCACATACAAATAACTTATCGGGCATAGATAACTAATTGAAAGCATATTATTATAGGCTATAGATAAGAGGTTCTGAGGTTAACTATGCACGAATATAATGCGGCAACCGTATTATAATATCAATGAAATCGTTTTAATGATCGTTCTCGATTTTCTTATGATTCATATCTGTCTGAGTTATCGTCAGGAATTTCACGACTCTCTAGTCTACTGTCCACTGTCTTCTGTCCGCCGCTGCCCAGCACAGGTGGGCAGGGGAGGCTTCGTGGATCGCGGCTCCGCTCGCGGAATATTTTAATTGCACAACTTTGCATTTAGCGTACACGACTTGCTCCGTTGACCCTTAAGGTTTTGTGTTAATCGCCGCTTTGGAATTATTCTCGACCGCTGACCACCGCGAGTAATACGCGAAATAAATGCATTAGCGGGCGTGTGAAAAAAAAATGCTTTATAAACATTTATGTACAAAAAGTAGATAATATATTTGAATGTGATAATTGATCATTATATAAAACGAAAGGTCAGTCTATCATCCTTGAATAAATATAACGGAAATCAAGTTTTTTAAATCGAAATTGTTAATTGTTTGATTGTATTGAGACTTCTTTAGACGCGGCTGAAAAAATACTCTGGATGTGACGGAAAGTGAAAAGCTTTTCGTCATAGAGAGTTTATGCGAATACACTGCATGTATTTTTTTGATAAGTATAGTGACAATCAAAATGTTGAAAAGGGCAAGATTTACAATAGTGCGCGTCTTTAGAGAATGAAAAATAGCATATAAAGGACGTTAAAGCACGTTAAAGCACGTTAAACCACTTTTAAAAGCGTATTATTGAAAGATATCACTTTGAAAGAATTAAAGTATTTCAAGCTGGGTAAAAGACAAAGAACGTGATGGATAAAATAACTTCCCAATGATTTCAATTTACTGGATGTATTGACAGAGTTGTTGGCTTGAACAGTAAGAGGTATAGATAATTTGAATTCCACTGATTCAGGAATGGCATATACTGGTGATAAATAATAAAATCGACATTTAATCCAAATATGTATTAGAACCATGTTGTGGTTTATAAATCAGTTTTTTTTAACGAGATAGGATTATTGTCTAATACTCCCGAAGAATTTAGTCGTAAGGTATAAATAAGCTTATAAATATTAGATACGCAAATAAAAAGCGTTACCGTTAAAATATTACATTCAAATTAAAATTTGCCTTTTAATAAAGTATCACATTCACGTATTACTAGTTATCATCTTCACGTACCGTATTAGAAACAAAGATATTGCCTAATCACTTTTTAAAAGGATGAGAAACTAATAACACCAAATGAAATAATTTGCCGTATTAAAATAACGGTCAATTAAATCGTAACTCGAGCTCCAACCTACAAAAAATACTTCTTATAGCCGATCTCGTTGTCTGGAAGAGGTGAGCTGGCTAAACTAGAAGATTATTAATACCTTTTGTTAGATTTTTTTGTGTGCAGTGATCGCTTGTAGTGAAAATTCACGACTCATTGAAATAAAATATGTTTTAAATTAAATACCGGATAAATTAAGCCGCGTATTTTTTTTTGCTTCTTTCCGATAAGTAGCTGCTCTTTATGAAGGCAGGTTCTCTGTTCTTATCTTCGGAAGAACAGTTACATTTAGCAGGTGTTCATTGTTGTTCGTTGTAAGAAATATCGTGATTACGGTCTATGAACACTCGAAAAGACATTGCTTCCTCTTACTTAGTGGTAACTTATCGTTTGCAAACATAAGTACTCACTTAAATTATTTAATAATCTTAACTTGGTACTCAATTATACAAATATAGTCAAACTTTATATAAAATATACATTTTTAAATGATACAAACTGTTTGTTAAAAAATATATTTTTACAAAAAAAGTGTACAGTCAGGATATCGTTGTAATATAAAAAAAACATCGCCCGAAATTGACACCGATTCGTGCATTAAGGGGCTAACTATTGAATGAATGGTATTCGCGAGATGATTTTCGTCGTTTGTAGATTTCGTATAAACGTGGTATGTTTTACTTTTTATTATAAAATTGATTTAACTAACTAGATGGCAATTTTATTATTTAAGTATTGCAAAATGAGATTCATCAGTTGCGGATTATTCAAATGATCGCATGAATGACTGCCATAATAATAAATATAATGGGAAAGACTTCAACGCGTGTAGACAGCGCACACCCCTTACATCTACAACATCTTCATAGACTTCCGGGTACATACTATAATTTTATTCTACGATTCATGGGATGCGAATCTACCACAGATGACAGCTGATCGGTCTTTAATTTATTTTTTGCCGGATGGTTTCCGTTCAGGATTTTGCATTTCAAAACACCAACATTTTGCATCTACATGAATAATCTCCATGGCTGTATTTGAGAATTATTACGATATTCCACAAAATTGTGGACATAATATGACAGACATAATCGTTAATGGATATATATTTAAGTACCTGATTTCAAAGTATAGGAAAAACATCACATACATTTTATGTATCAGAATGTTAATAAATAAAAATGGAAAAATATAAAAATTAAGGTATTTTTTTAATACACATATAAATCCATGATAAATACCATAATTTATGATATTTATTTCATGTTATAACAAGAGAAAAAGAAATATAAATGACATTCAAACAACAGACACAGTAAGCCCGAGGTTTTTTAGTAATCTCGCGTTAGATTTTGCATTATTTCACCAACCAACAGCTAATAAAATGAAATATATTTCACTTTTGTCTTTATCAATTTTGATATTTGTTAAGTATGTATTTGTATATCTCCTTTGATTTTGTATATTAATCATCATCAGTATAATACATAATGATATAAATACTCGTTAATATATTCTTAGTTTGTGTCGTGATATCAAAAAATGGCCTTAATTTATTTGTTCAATAATTTATAAAAGGATTTGGCGGTAATTGAAATCAATTGACAGTAAAATAAATAAATTGGCAATATCCACTGTGTCAGCATGAATGTGGTCAGTTAAAAATTAAAATGAGATTAATATATTCAATACTGTTAATGAAAAATTGAATGAATAATTATCACATAAAATGGAAATCTAACCTAAACCATTATTAATTACAATTCATTAACTATTTACTGCAAAATTATTATTTTCTTACTGACAATTTATATTTTTCTAATACCAATTTATTATTTTTTACCGACCTTTGTTATGTATTTATTACAAATGATTTTAATTATGATTACTGCTTTTTAATTAAATTAATTACTGCCAAAATAAGTGGTTGCCTCAAAAAATACAAAAACAAGTCAGAATACTCACTTTTTGTAGCTACAAATATACAGTTCTAAAAATATTTTTAACTACAAAATAACATTTATGTTTGTAACTTAATAACCTACATTGATTTGATTCCCGTCTGAATAAGATCACGACTTTATAAAAAAATATTTATTATTTAAAGTATATTATATTAACGCAGAGCTCCGCAACGTTTTCTCATCTACGGGACACCAAAGTACTTCTTTGGATTCTACGGCACACCAAAGTTGTCACCTTGAATACCGCGGCACACCAAGAGTCAAAAATAGATATTAATTTGATCAATTTCACTTTTTTTAAGTTCATTTAGAACTTAATAAAGCAAGTACCTCGTTGTGTGTCTACATAAATAGGCGATAGGCGCTGGGAGCTTGAGGACCATTGTAAAATTATTTATTTATAATATTGCCTTATTTGATCGCGGCACACCTGTATCGGCCTTACGGCACACCAGTGTACCGCGGCACACCGGTTGCGGAGCATTGTATTAACGTATTTCTTGTGTACTATAATATATTTTTTTCTTTTCTTTTCATTGAACATAAGTGCATAGACACTGGTCATATAGGGCAAGTCACCTTTTTTCTTTGTGGCATCAAAATTGGATAGAAAATTCATCGACCACAATATTATTACAAATCATAAAGCTCAGCGTGTAAAGAAATAACTGTTCGCCGAAGAAGCACTTGATTGACAGCCACCAGCAACGGCTGTCTGGGAATTAAAATAAGAGCTTTCGATTCAAGATTAATTGGATATTTTCCCATTAAAGTACAGACATATGCTTTCATATATTTAATACATCTAACCTCATAAATGTGAATATAATACTTTACGCACATTTCATTATTTCATTACAAATTATTTTATAATTTACGTATTGATAGTGTATTTAAATAAACCGACGCCTTTGAAACAGGTATTGTTGTCGCCAAGGAATAACATTGTGTAAAAAAAAGAAAAAATATTTTCGAATCATTGCAGCCGTATTTATAATTCTTATGTCTTGTTTTTTTCGTTGTCATTTTGTAAAAAATATTGTCATTCTGAAATAAGTTTTGTTAGATCTTGATTATCTCATCTTTAAACGTACCTTCACTTTTTCGCATAACTGACGATAAAAGTGAAACAAAGATTAAAAAAAAACGTTTAAAATTTTCCCATCTGAGAAAAACAATAAAGATTGGATGCTCATATTTATAAAATTAAAACGTTTAACGAGTCGCTTGTAAAAAGTTACAAAATGTACAAAAACAAGAGTTATTTAATGTTTTAACTGCAAAATCAAGAAATATTTACAATGTAAATAAAAAATAAACATAAAACATAAAAACTATAAATCCTCGTACTTGATGATTCACTACAAATGATTTTTAAATATTCTATTCATGCTGTCTTTATCAAATACAGTCGATTCCGCTTAATTTGGACACATCGGGACTTGGCATTTTGTCCCAATTAAGCGGCTGTCCCAATTAAGCAAATTTCACATTTTTTTAAATTAATTTATTTGGTTTTGGGAACTAAGGCCATTAACCAGTAATACATACTTAAAATTAAACAATGCCTTTTTTTTCAATGATTTTATTATATAAATTCTTGGAAACTGTAAATTACATATAGGTAATTTAAATTATCATATAAATTACAAAAATCTAATATAAATAACTTCTTAGGTTTTCACGGCCAGATTTGATATTGTGGCTTTTGGGCTTAACCATGTGTGGCGAATTTCTTCTCTCCGATATTTCGACCACCATTGCAGGGGTCTTCTTCAGGGTTGATGACTTTGTTGTGAGTTGGTGTCAGGAGGTAGTTTAGCCGTCAGCCTAACGTAGCTCCCCGAGCGTCATGTCGGGTTATCGTGTACGGTGGATATGTTCTAGGGAGAGTACCTTCACGAACGTCATGTCAGACTGTGGTTGTCTTTGCTTGTCTGTCTATGCTTTTGAGTATGTGCTAGAGGCGGAAGCCATGCTGTTTTGAGAATCAAGCCGTCATCCCTGTTAACTAAACTACCTCCTGACATCAACTCACAACAAAGTCATCAACCCTGAAGAAGACCCCTGCAATGGCAGTCGAAATATCGGAGAGAAGAAATTCGCCACACACGGCTAAACCCAAAAGCCACAATATCATGTAATATAAACTTTCAAGAAAAAAAAAACCTAATTAAAATAATAAATGGGTAGGTAAATACAATTTAATTCAATGAAAAAATGAGTCAAGTGTAGTTTGTCTTTAGTTTTTGTAACATTTCATTTCTACAAAATCAGCACAGATATTCAGTGCGGATGTAGGGCTCCCTTCATTTCCTTCCTGCATAAAATAACACTACAATTGAATCCTCACAGTCTTCATTATCATCGTAACATGGTAATTTTTTATCTATTCTTGAAAATTCTGCATAGTTAATAATAGGAACACTTGCAACATATCCTGATTTTCTTCATTGCTTAAAATATCTTATCCCAATTAAGCGGAATGTTGTCCCAATTAAACATATAAATTTACTATTGGTGTCTTGGTTTGGTTTCTGTTCTTTGTTCTTTGTCCCAAATAAGCGGCTGTCCCAATTAAACGGTGTCCCAATTAAGCGGAATCGACTGTATTCTAATATGCTCGTGAATTGTTGTCATCAACCTTCTTTGAATGTCTTGCTTTATACGCTTACACACAAAATATGGATACATATTTGGACGCATCATACTTGGGATTGAAAGGCACGTCGTTGGGTTCATTTGGGCACCACGATTATTCTTGTGATTGCCGTATTATTAAATGGTAATATTAAAACCTGACCCACATTTCAGCATAAATAAACAAGTTTATTAACGGTCGGTGGTCGGTGCTGTGTCTCGGATAGGTACGCCGAAGTATGCATCCTCTTGAAAAATGCTCCTCGCCTTTTAGTCGATCACCTAGTTGTAATATTGATTTATTTAATTGTACGATAAGTAATAAAACGTAAAAACAATTAAAACAATTCCCGATTCATCAATCACGATATTATATTGCTAACCATGCAGGGCAACAGTCATACAAATTTTAATTTATAACAGTTGTTAATTTAAAAACACTGCTTAATTTTTATAATCACAGAAAATTCATCTGCTGAATATTTGAAATATCTATACGTGTTTAGTGATTTGCTTGTTTTTTGAAATACCTTTATCTTAGAAAACAATTTCAACGAACATACGTACTGTTATGTTATAAGTGGTGACTAGAAAACTTAGTATTGATTATGTTGAATCATATTTTACAAAAATACTTGTATTTTACCCACCAACCAGTCTCTGCATTTATTCGCAAAAAAAAAAGAATTCAGGTAATGTTTATGGTGGAAATAAAATATTACCATAATAATCTTCATTAATTTTACATTGCTTGCAATATCAACCACAACGCTGTTATTACAAACAAAATTACGTGTTACGTGTGTATTTGAAAATCGTATTTTATGTTAATTATGGTTTAGAAAGATAGAAAACGTACAAGTCGGTTTAAAAAATGATATATTATAATTTTTATATGCCATATAAAAACGTGAATTTAAAAATATTTTGTCAATTTATTTTACTTTTTAGTATGACATATTAAAAATACAAAAAATGCGTTAAAACATTGATTAAAAAGAGCAATCAACGATCCGAAGTTATAGCTAGATTAGTTATGTTACGCATTAATAATTAAACTAAAAAAAACATTTCTTAGGTACGCACTCGTATTAATTATTTCGAAACGAAATATCGATTTGGATTTAATGGGCATCGTATGAAATATTTTTAATTTTTGGTTCCGATCGTGACAGCGCCTGCGTTATGAGCTATTATATTCCGTTAGATGTGGGTAGAATATTGTTTTTAGTATCAGCTACGAGTGCACGGATGGGTGCCCAGAATTTCAATGTTTTACATATAACATTAATATTGGGCATATCTGGGATATTAGCCGGTGAAGACCGTGTGAAGTGGACTCGGATAGAACAGCGTGAGTCCAGGCTTTATGTAATTGAACTCCAGATTGGATCTGGATAAGTCTCGGTGTGTAATTAGGCCGTTAACCAGCTCTCCGACCGTTTCCAATTCTTAATAATTTTATGGATTACGTTATCAGATAGCATCTTCACTTGGGCATTCTTTCCGTTTAACTTTGGGATTAATATTATTTATGATGCTGCATGGCGGACTGTGCGATGTCAGCGATGCGTATCGTGATGATTTATAGTTGTGGGTCAAATTCAATGCCAGGGATAACGTGATCAAAGTAGTATAGGTTTAATCTTTCGATGGAAACATTTAATTGCCGTAAAATGTGATTTTATTTTTACGAGGTAACACTGACCGACTGAAATATACAATTCCATTCAATCAGAGCATTTTTTGTTATGTAAACACAAACAGCAGAATTACCGACAGATGGTGATAGTAATTTTGAAGTTTCATCTGTGGAATGACGCTTACCATGCTATATATGATTAAGCGCTTCATGTGGAGTGTTGATCCGCCAACGTCATAGACTGCAGCCCGAGATTCACGTATCATCCATATTATTACAGGAATTTACTATGAATGGGTGGTCTTCACGGGACGACGACTTTCATCTACCACCAATTTAAATTGTTAGGCTATGACTGGAATTTTACGGATGAGGGATCAAATTAACACCAACCGGGGTTTATATTTTAGAGCTCAGAAATCGACTAATAATTTTATTTTTTTAAATCTCCGTCGGGGATCGAACCCACGACCTTTGGCTTGCAAAGCAAACGCTTTGACCATTGATATATACCCTGTGGCATATAACTAAACTATTTTAATACAAATAAATTAACTACAAAATTGTAGTGTAAACGTTTTTTCGTCAGATAAACGGCTTAGAAGGTAGATAATGTTCAATGTAAAACTCCTGAAGTTTAAAATTAACTCCAAATGGTGGAGAGACGTATTTATCCACCATCAGCTAAATAATGTAAGTACATATTTAATTTTTTTCAAGACCATGTAGCAAAAACCATCTTATATGGCAGTTCTTTCATCGATTAATCAAAAGAAAAAGAACGTTTCGAAGCGCAGACAATAAACCAAACTATTGTCGTCCATCGTTTCCTTTTCTCTGACTAATTGGTAAAATGATTGTCATATTAAATAGCTTTTGCTGTTTGTCTTAATGACTTTATTATTTGTATAAACCATATTTTGTTTATTGAGTAAGAACAATATTAGAAAAATATTTCATCTCTAATATACAGTTAAATATAATACTTAGTTTTTTTAACGTTCAAACAACATTTGGAGGAAGAGGTTATTTATTGTATCGGGATGAGACTTGTCTACAAAAGATTATCTAGCCAATATACATTATAGATACACTTTTGCATGTTAACTGAAAATTCCAATCACTGCTAGATGTCGGTTTAGCATTATCTCTGTAGGTTTTTCTCTTTACCTCCTGCAGAGCACAGCCTCTCGCCACTCTTGGACCTATTTGCTACCGTTATCCAGCAGACGATCAGCGGCGAAATGCAACGGACCGTGAAGCAAACGTAGAGCGCATGGGCAGCTTCATCCGTAGATATTTAACGTTAATGCACACCATCAGTGTTATTCACCAGAAAATTGTTAATCCACAAGCAAGTTTCAACTTCGTCAGTATAAATATTGCAATGATTTTTAAATATTGTTTGGACGTTCATTCTGAAATAAAGGTGTGTAAAATTCAAGCTTGATTCAAGCGAGCTTTATTTTTTTAAATTTATTTACTCAAATCTAAGCTTTATACATGCCCCTGGTGGAGTTAAGCCACTCCCAAAGGACAAAAAAAATGTCCAGACCTCGGGAGCGTCGGGCTGATCACCCGATCCCTTTAAAACGCTGATTATTGAACACCCAAATGTTTCTCAGGTACTACAGCCAAAGTATATGCAAGTTTGCGGGCTCTTGCCTTGGAGGCTCCCGGAAACCATCTATGTTCCCATGTGGACTTCCAGGTATACAGGCGTTCTAGGAAAATCTGGGCTTACAGAACTGTGAAACGGCAGTTTTCGGTGTCCATATGCTCATTGACATATTGCATAGTCTGCAGTAACAGATTCCATTAGCAAATATAAAATTTAAAATGATTTATACAAACAAAACATCATGTGTAGCGAGGAATAGTGTACTATACCTTAATAACGTTGCTTATTGTACAATTTACATTTATACCATTAAAAATGACGTACGAACAGTTTTAATCTACTTATGATTGGTCTGCTATAATAATGCGGAATCGATAGGTATTTTTAGAATGTCATTTCTCGTAAATGAACGTCAACCCCACAACCTATGGATTAGTAAGAAAGCACTTTACCTCTTAGCCATATCTACCAGCATATGGCAATTAATCGGAATCACTGACCGTGTGTTTGATGCTTCTCTAAGTCATCAGCACCGGTGTGGCGAATCCATTTTAACAGAAGATCGAGATGATTATCAATTAATGAAAAAAATAGCGATGCGTTATTTTGGGATGTCCTTGCTTCTACTTTTTGCAATTCCTCATAATAAATAATGACATTGAGTTTTCTATAATCCAACGGTTTCACTCAATGAATCATGCTCTATTTGAACTTGTGGCAAACGTTCAGTAATGCGCCTGAAACCCAAATCCAAATTAAAGCATTGCAAATTTAATAAAAGGCGTCTGTTTTTCGTTTTGCATATTTTAAAGCCCATCAATATCAAAACTATAATTTTAAAATCAAATACGAAACATTGTTTTTAAAAATAAAGCGTTGAAAATATTATATAATTTTTGATTAATTGAAAATGAAATATTTTTCTAATGGGTAAGTCCGAGTTTATAATAATTTACTTTGACATGAAAACAATAAGTATTCGATCATCTTAAAAAACTTTTGCGTAATGAAAGCATCCATGTTTATAATTGACGTAACAATGGATTGTCGTAAGAAAATCGTTACACTATCAAATTATAATTTTGCATAAATAAATCATAAAAAATGTTACTGCTCATCGTCTTTAGGAACGTATCTTGTCGGGCGATTTACAAGAAATATCAGTTTAAAGCATCGAGCCTCCACTTCTTAGTAAATGCAGATGTGTTGGTAGATTTGATATTTCCATAATTAAGCAATAGTGAGTGAAACACTTCCATACATTGAATCGGTATTAACTGAAGAACAATGAGCCATACGTACTTACTTAACTATTCGCTCACTTAACGATAAATTGGAAAAAAATGTTCTTTAAAACACATGCGAAAGAATTGCTAAGATCGATAAGTATCTAATGACAAAATGCTATATTGTGAGAATTCAATTGTTTTATTTTGTTCAACGTATGGATTTTAAAAAATGCACGTCAATTAAATATAACAATTAAACGAAAATACATTATCGTAATAGTATGTATCCATTATTTTTGCATACATTCAAGACTTCAATGGGTTTTTCACTTTTCCTTTAAAAAAAAATATTTTAATGAATAAATGCACGCATGAGAATGCCAAACTAAGAAGAATCGCATGTGTGGATTATATGTGGCTCAACGCAATTAATAATGCTAATGTTCTGCATCTACCTATGCACATAGCAATTTATTTTTATACTGACCCTATTGTAAGCTTTATCAGAGAATGATGATACTATAAAAATTTAATAGCTTCTGTATGACATAAAATGATCAATAATGTTGTGAATTTACATTATTTAAAATTGTATTTTTTAAAGATTTCCTTATGTAATCACATGGAGAGCACAGGCAGTCAAGACCAGAGCATTCTATGACGTCCAACCAGGGTGGCTGGACGCCATAGAATGTAAGTATCGTGTTTGTGTATGAGTTGGGGAGATAATTATTGAATTTTACTACGTGATAAAAATAAAATCGAATGAATATTCTAATACCTAAGATAAAGCGAATGCCTTAATAACGTTTTAGTTGTTCATCGTTGCGTTGGTATATGTATTTAAAAATACACACTTATTATTTATTATTTATCAGTATAAAATTATACATAATACATACTAAAAAATGGTAATTTAATATTACTTACTTGATATAAGCAATAAGAAATCAAAAAATAATTAATGAAATAATCAAATAATTTTTAATACACGATAATTCGATTGTAAAGCAAAGCATTATTATTCAAATATTCACAACCCGTTCGTTATAATTGTATAATTAATGCGA
Source organism: Glossosoma conforme (assembly GCA_022606575.1). NCBI lineage: Eukaryota > Metazoa > Arthropoda > Insecta > Trichoptera > Glossosomatidae > Glossosoma > Glossosoma conforme. The sequence goes on from JAGTXR010000030.1 coordinate 1,828,481, forward strand.
GTGTTGCCAGTTTTATCACCACGAATTGCTCAATCCCCCGTCGGCAATGTGCAATTTCGGATCGTTTCCATTTTCATTTCTGATTCATGAATTCGACTCTAGACTCTTCACTCCTATTCCCGACTCGCCGCAAACACACGAAAAGAAATCGTGCGCTTCCCAACGGCGGCAAATCTTTCGGAAAATTTGAATATTTTCACTCACCTTATTAATGCGAAATGAAGAAGATCGCAGACAATCGTGGCCGTCCGTAGTCTTTGTCTTCGTTATAAATCACTTTCTCATTCGCGTCTGAATTTTCACACGGTAATAATTTTCTTTACCACATCATTGTCATGCAAACTTTTTGATATATCATAATAAAAGCCTTTTAAATCGATTCACAGAATAATATGCACAGTAAAAATGTCCTTATATAAAGTAAATTACTCAATATTTAACACGTTCAAAATTATTGTATTATATTTATTGATCTAAAAGTACTTTTCTTAAAATGTTTCGAAAATCAAATATTTTTTCGTCGATTGTTTTGGAATAAAATGACACTCTAGCGGTGTCAAGGATAACTATTGTTATTTTGACGTTTGTTTTGGCGCGAATAAAAGTCCGCGCGCTTTTCGCGGGGAAATTGATTTGGTTTGTTGCGTGTCGGTTGCTGTGTTCTCGCCGCGGTGTGCTGGTCGCGACTGACGGACGGGCGGAGTTCTTCAGCGGCAACTGTAAACACCCGCTCCGGTTCGGGAGCACGTGGATGGCTCGAGAAGTGGTCGAAACCGTAGCACGATCAATGGACTGAATAATAACGATCGATCAGCCATTTAAAATAGATACACCAAAGGCCAGGCGATATATTGTTGCATTTGCGGCTTTGCGATTAACGATGCTCCATTTAATTATAATTTAATAAAAAAATATATAAGCTGACAATCGACCACCCAGCGTGTTGGAATGTTGGTACTGCTATGTTATAATATACTCGTGGCAACTATATTTTCTGTTAAAACATACTTCAAAGTTTGTGTTTTTTAAATAGTGTAATTCCAGCAACAATATCAAATCGTAAGCGAGGTTCTCGTTAGATCACCGAAGTTAATAAACATTTGATATGTTACCGTCTGTTGTTGACCACGTATCGCTGGTAGGGTTGAGCCGCTCCTTAGAACCAAATGGTTCAGGCCTCGAGTGTCGGACTTATTATCCAATATCATTAAATAATCCGAATAACAAATTTTTCAATATATGCCTTTTAGTCTCCGGGCTTGGAGGTTGTATTTTATTTTTATAATCTTTATTACTTATTTTTAAGTATATTTTTTTATATACAATTGATTTTTAAAGGTGTCACTGTTTTTTTTAGAACGATATAAATCAGTTTTTTCACGGCACACCCATTGCAATTTCATCCAAGAATAAACGAGAAGTACAATGCACCACAAGTTGAAATAAAATCATTTTTCACATAACGTAGTATGAAGAGCTGCTGAAAAGGACAGTAAATGCTTCAAATTAAGAGCGGTGTAGTGGATTTTTGATTTCGGTTTGTCTTAAAATAATAATGAAAATAATTTGGTGATATAATTGGTTGGTAGTATCATAAGTTGACCGGTCTTTTTCAGGACATTTTAGTAAGATATATGCGTATCTTGCGCTTTTTTGATAATTCTTCACTTTAAAAATCGATGAACGTGGAAGAAATTTTGCTTGATGTTATGCTGGCTTATGTGAATATAAGAAATATGCTAGGTCTGACATTGCTGCAGTGGGGTATGTCGGCTTGCTGTTAATCTGTAAAGAGGGCGCAGGGCACAGGGCGCGGGCGGCACGACCGGCGTGATTGTAGCTTGCGGTAAAATTACACCAGAGACACGCAAGCAGTGGATCTCGAAGAATAATTTGCTTTGGCTATGGTTTAATACACTATCATTAAATAACCAATGTGATGTCTTTTCCAGGAGTAACTAAGCGTCCACATGAATCTGTCAGTTTCCGAATTGTAATAAGGCCCGAATACAAAGGTGATTTCTGGATCCGTGCCAAAAATACGTCCCGAAGTTTAAGACCCAAAGTCTGGCGGTGAGATTTAAGAGGCGCGGTGTGGAGCGAAAAATATGTAATTGTACGCAATTGTTTTTTTAGTTCTTAAAAAATCTGGGGACGAAAAAAATAACACGAATACTTATGTCGGCGTTTTCTGCTCGCTGAATATTGTAAGATTGCTAAATATATAGGGTTGAGCCATCCATTAGAACAAAATTACCAGGCCTCGAAAGCGTCGGCCTAATCATCCGATTCCGATAAAAAAAAACGATTAATAAATAACCCACAAATATGCCTTTTATACCACAGCAATCGACTCTTCGAGTACTTATATTTCTGCTCTGGAGGTTGTCGGGAACCATATATACTCTCACGTAGACCTTCAAGTGCAGATATGTCCTAGAAAGAAGAATAGGCAGTAACAGCTGAAGAACTAAGTGGCGGCAATTTTTGATGACCATATGTTCCAGATATGGAACGGATGTGGGATAAGAAATATTGTGGGGACGTAAAAAATGGAAGGTCAATGATCAAGCAATATGATCCGATAATCTTGCAGGCAACCTGGTAGATATTTTACAGTATTTTTTATCAATTTAATATTTTTCAAAAGACTTAAATATGGGCACTGTAAGGTACTCCACACACGCATTATAAAACACGTAAATTGTTTTTTACAAAAACTAAAAAAAATTACACTTTTAAGGTGTTAACTTTTTCTTAGGAATTATAAAATGAGCTATAAAGCCAATGTTTTAGTATCTCTGAAATACGGCGTGCAACCACAGTTACCTGTTGGCGTAATATAGCACAAGTTCATGTTTAATTGAGAGGAAATACAATTTTCGCTTACAAAATAAACGCCTAGGCGATCTCCTTTATTATACGAGTATGATTTTTTAAAAATCATTTAACATTGAAATAACGTTTTCCATTTCATATTATTATATTAGTATTTGTATAGCGCTCTTTTATGACCGAATGATCATTCCAAAAGCGCTTCTTTGCCTCTTCTGAGTAAAAAGGTAGGTCTTGAGTCTGCTTCTGAAGGATGCCTCCGCTTTAAGCTCTCTTATGCTTTCCGGTAGCGAGTTCCAGGCCATTGGTGCCGCGTAGCTGAAAGCCCGATTGCCAAAGACCGTGCTAGGACTACCTCCCGTCAGCTGCAGGGTGCTTCTATTTGCTCTAGCCGATCTGAGTGTCTCTCCACGCGCGCTTATTTCTGAAGGCTTGATAAGTTCTGTCAAATAGCCCGGTGCAGTTCCGTTGAGTGCCTTGTAAGCTAAGAGGCATAATTTGTACTGGATTCTAGCCGAAACTCTCAACCAATGCAGTCGGTGTAGTATTGGGGTAATGTGACAGAATTTGGGCGCGTTGTAGACTAGTCGTGCCGCTGCGTTTTGTAACGACTGCAATCGCTTTAGTTGTTTGGCTGGCTGGCCTGCGTGCAGTGCGTTGCAGTAGTCCATTTTGGAGACTATAAACGCATTTACCAAAATTTTTGTAGCGTCTCTGGGTAAGCATCTTTTTACCGACCGTATCTGCCGCAGGTTAAAGAATATATTATTTTATAAACTCATATATTATTTTATAAACTGGAATGATATTAGAAAATCAGTTCTAACGTAATACATATATTATCGTCATACGACAAAAAATATCGAAATAATAATAAAGTTTATGAAATGCACCATGTGAAATGTTTTCCAGGAACGTAATCCGATAACTCGATAATTAAATAACTATTACGTATAAATCTTTGTTTCTTTCGTATTGTCAACCTTATGTGTAACACACAACTATTTTTTTTTTTAACTACATTTTTTTTATATTAAATATAAAAATTGACCATAAAACGACGATTAAAGAAGTGAAGCCTCGACATAAAAATATACCGCAAAAGGCATCCGAAAATTACGAGCATTTTTTTAAATATGAAACCCTTATTAGGACATTGTTATGAAAAAGTGTCTGTGTCAATCATCCGAGAAAGGTTGCTAACGTCAGTGATTGGACAATGTATTTGCGAAAATGAAATATGAAATCGTATTTTTCCTTACACATAACTTTATGAGTATGAATTTACTTACAAGTAGAATATAAAAGCGATTATAATTTACATGGATATAAAAATAAATGTTCCGCGAAAGATGTGTTATTTTTGTCGCATCCGGATGCATGAATGAATGCAACGTAAAACAGCATCTAGCGAATAAGGAAATGGTGAAATGTAAATTTGCTTTCATGTAAACTCACGCGGCAATAAAATTGTAGCGGCGTTTCAAAGTGCACTACATATGAATACTTGTAGGGCAAAAGCTAGGAACATTGCCCGTATGTTGTTTATTCATTACAAAAATATGTAACGGTGGAATAAGACGTAATGTTTTATTTATAGCATTTTCATTACCATAATTTCTAGATAGAGTATAATATTATGTCATTTAATTGACAGTTGATAATAACGTTTTATGAGGTCATAATATGATTTGATGTCAGCGATTAGTTTTAAGCGTAAAGCGATCGAGATTAAAATAATGACTCATTATTGATTTGAATAATGCTGATAACATTCATTCGACTATGTGTATTTCAATTTTATAGTGTATAAAATTGTTAGTATTACCAAATTTATAACGCATTGAGTTTCAATAATTGAAATTATATTGCGATGTATTATAATAATCAAAACTATAATTAATAAGTACTAGGGAACCGAAGTATCTGTAAGAATAAGGTACTTACGCATCCAAAACTTTTTTGTTTTTTTTCACGCTAAATATAAAAATGTACACTCTAAAATGTATTTAACACCTCCACTACGTTTATTAACTACTAAAAGCTTCTAAGCAAAGTAATATTTGCTCTTAGATACTTCTAAATGAATGCTGTAATACAGTTGTTGTCAACATTTTTGGTTCACAAACTGCTGCCGCCGCAAGTTGATTATGAACTTATAGAGGTTTATTAAAGACTGTAAGTTATCTGTTAGGACCATTGTCCAGTATTAAACGCATACCAGAAGTAAATTTAATTTTAGTATTACACTGCGTAGTGATCTTTTAATAATTATTTTCTATTCTAGCACTTATGCTATTTTAATGATGGACAATGTTGTATGTGGAGTATTGATTTTCCAACGCTATTAAACAAGAAATCGGCATTCTCGTAATGTCTATTACGGTGACACACGATTTTTAAAAATAGACTATGATATACGAATCAATTTCCACCAGCATAGGGTATTTACAGAGCTTATGCATATATTAAAGATAATTTTTCAAGGAGCTTCGTCGGGGATCGAACCTGTGATCTTAGTAATGATAAGGTATGGTAAGCAAACGATTTACCTCAAAGTCATATTCGTCGGCACAAATTGTTTAATTATCGTATGTATTCTCTTTAGGATGAAACCTATGATGTATCTTGTAGGATGTATCGCATGGATCCATAATTATTTTTGAATTTACTATTGATTTGGAGTGTTTATTGCTATTTTCTTAAACATATTTTAGATTTCACAATGCATTAAGTATTTACCATTTACGCGTAAGTAATTATGATTTGTACCCATGAAGTGAGTCTTAGACTTCAACATCAAACATTGTTTTGCGTCATATGTTCGGTTCGCGGGCCGCGGATGTGTAGTCGCTTCTGTGATGCACTGTAAACGCTCCAGTGACGTCACATGAAGAATGGAGATTAACGGTGCCTTGGTGAATCGTGTGAAAGCAGCGGAAGTTGCCACCAAGTCCCCCTTATCGCGACTGACAGACAACAATCGACTCAAATTCGCAGTTATTTTTTCCAGCATGTACCGCCTTGCGTTAGATAGGTGAATATATCTACCTATAATGAAAATAATTATTTGCACCGGTGTTTCATAATAAGCACAATCTTCAATGTTCACATCAATATATTACTACATCACACGTTTTCCACTGGTTTTCGAAAACCTATTATTTAAAAAATATTATTATAAGAAACCCGTTGCAGAGGATCGTAATGCACAATATATAATAGTATAATTCACTCAAAGTGACATCTATCTACGTACATATACGCCGGAGGGTATAGCTTCAAAGGCTAGGTCAAAGCTTTTGCTTGCAAGCCGAAGGTCGTGGGATCGATCCCCGACGGAGATTAAAAAAAAACATTTCTGAGCTCTAAAATATCCCCAGATTGTGTGAATTCAATCCCTCGACCCGTAAAATGCAAATCATAACCTATTATAGTCCATCCAGCGTATGAAGAACCCTGTGACACATTTATTGCCCTGTGCTAAATAACGTCCGATATAACGTTGTAAAAACGTTCGCTACCTTTATTAATTATATCAACATAAACAAAAGCCTCTCTTATTTTATATATATAATAAGTTATTTAGGTAAATATAATCACAATAAAAACAATATAATAAAAAATATATACATATTGTTACAAATTAATAAAAATACGGCAATTTGTAACTATAATAATACAATATCTGACGCATGTAGAAGGCCATGTCATATTGCTGCGAAAACCAGTGTTGGGGCATAGATAATCGTATTTTCAATTCTTTTTGTAAGTACCTACTAAAATGAAATATTAGAATTATTATCAATTATAAGTGAATATTAACAGGTTTTAAGAGACATGTAAAACAAACTATAAATACTAATATTAGTAATATGAAAATTATGAAGAAAAGCGAGTGTAAAGATAAATATTGGCACATAACTAAGCTAAACTTAGCACCTACTAAGAGATGTCGCACTGCCTTCAAATAATCCGACTGACTTTAGAGAACCTACCAGTTTAAGAAGTGTTGGTATTTCGTTGTGGTCATAGTATGCATACACGTGACTCCGAATTGCCGCCAAATTAAAGCCATCGGGTTTTGTAATTGAGCATTTCCTCTGTCGTTTCTTATTTGGTGTTAATATATTTTTTTCTTCTAATGAGAAGATTCACCGTATTTCTCCTCTGAGATCCGAGATACTGTAGATTTACCGATTCCTAGGGCATCCGTGACCCGATCTCGAACGTTTTCAACATGCAGCAATGGTCCACCATTTTGATTTTCTCGATGAAAATAATCACGCAAACGTACGACAAATTCACGTGATTCACTGCTGAGAATAGTTCTTTTCTGTCTCTTCGGCATTGTAAAAACACAAAAATATGATTCAATGAAACAACTTTAACAATACTAACAATAAATATAATAATTACAACAACAAAAAACACGAACCGATCGAAGAACAACGCGCTACTAAAAGTCGGACATTTGTACTGATCCACAAGCCGCCATGCGGAAAAAAATGATACTAAAATATAATTATTTTCGAAGAAGAGAAGAAAAATCGATATGATAGATTAAAAAATGTTCCCCCCCATCTCTTTTACACAGAGCAATAAAAGTGCCATACGTATCACTATCACCATTTTCTGTATGTGTTATCATAAAAAAAAACTGTAACATACACATTTTATTCGGATTCAACACAAGATACTTGGAAAATAAACATTCAAATTGGTAATAAAATTTCAATAAGAATTTAAAAAATTACAAACGCTTTGTCCCGAAAACGGTATGATACCACTGCATATTACTATGTACAACATAATATGCCGAGTCGTCCCAGGATGTAAGAAATTTTCCAAGATATCAGATTATTTTTTTAGATTTTTCGTTTGTTGTTTTAACTGTTTTTATTCTTTATTTTTAAAAAAAATGTATCATATTTTATTTTTTTTAATCATAATCATTTATTTTGAAAATAAAAAACAACATTCTTTACAAATAGTAAATTTATTAGATTAAAAACAAATGTATCATATAATAAATACATTGAGTAGGCTTCAAATATTTTCCATTGACCTAATAAACAATTTAAAATTTCTTACATTATACATCAATAGTAGATTTGATTGAAATTAATAAGAAATATTTTTAAAGCACGCCTACAAATACAATATAACTGAGTGATGGATTCAACATTATCGGCCTTGATTGCCTTAGAACAAACTACGGCACACCAAAGTATTTTTTTGATTCTCAAAGTTCAGAATCCGCAACCTTTTCTCATCTACGGCACACCAAAGTACTTTTTTTGATTCTACGGCACACCCAAAAATAAAGCCAAAAATAGATATTAATTTGATCAATTTCACTTTTTTTAAATTTCATTTAGAACTTAATAAAGCAAGTACGTCGTTGTATGTCTATATAAATAGGCGATAGGCGCAGGGAGCTTGAGGACCGTTATAAAATTATTTATTTATGATATTACCTTATTTGATCGCGGCACACCTGTATCGGCTTACGGCACACCAGTGTGCCGCAGCACATCGGTTGCGCAGCACTGTTTTAAAGTATGATTTTGCTTAATATTGTACGATATCCTTCAATCGTGTTTCAATGGGATAACAAGCATTTCGGACACCTTAACATACAATTATTGTCACATTTGTTGAGGTTGACAAAATTTTTATATGTAAATAAAATAAATTTATAAACTTTCTAAATAATATGAACAAATGTACACCAAGTATATATACTACATTTTTAAATTAATTTCTGTGATGTTCTTTTGTCTTTGTGTCAACATGTTAAAATTAAACCTCTTATAATTAAAATTAACACAAAATTATAGACTAGGCATAATATAATCATAACATTAATGCGGGTATTTAGTTTTTAAGGAACATAAGGAACATAAAAAAGTGCATTGCATATTATAACAGCAGTGATGATTTTTTAAATTAAAAACCTAGACAAAAAAAAACTATAATAAAGTGAAAGTATTCTTATAATATAATTAAAATAAATATACACAAAATAAATTATGAATTATGTAATATTCAATTTATAATATGCTGCATTTTTTATTGACTGTTTTGATTATTAAGCGATAAGGTTTGAAATTATCGTTTTTAGAATGTTACAAATAATATATGAAATTATTAAAAATATTTCAATAATACTAGTAATAATAAAAGGCAATTAATATTCATAATATATATATATATACTAAATTTAATAAATCAATAATAAACAATGTGACACTCAGTGTAATAAACTTGGGAAGTTCTTTATTCAGCAGTAAATAAACAATGATGAATATAATAATGCTAATTGTCTTTTATAACACCATTCTTATTAATAATATTATAATTAAAAGCTAAACATTGAGAAAAATGTGTCGAATATCCTGCATATAATTAAAAATAATATTTAATATATTTACAAAAATATCAACTAAAAAAGTTCAAAATAATCAATAATCCTATTCAATTAATAGTAAACATGGCACAAAACAATATTTAAACCGAACTTAACTTTGCTCATAAACATCATAAAACATTTTACAACTAAGAATAATAAATTATTTTTTAAAAAGTTGTTAATTCACTCCTACAAATATTTTTTTCTTCAGTTCCAAAAGGTTATCGTATCAAATTAGTCAACAGTCTTCTTTTATATATTTTTTTACGTTATATATATACAGGACATTACTGACAGAGAGTGATAAAGAAATCTCACCGGGTGGATGAGTGATGGATGTGAAGGCTTCATCCGCTAATGTCATTATACTGCAACCCATCATATATTTTAAGGGGAATCACTGAGATATCAGCTTTGTTGAGCTCGTGAATCGATTAAAATTAATTTTGCTTGAATGCTTTCTTGGGGATTCAATCCACTAACTCCAAGCACAGTGGGCAACTGTTAATCTTAAATCTATAAAACGTAGCTCTTTGAAAAGGTGGGACGAATAGTAAATTTATCAAACGTCGAAAATGCATTTTTCTAGAGGTTGGTCATGATAATTAACATAACAATATAATATTTTACTGAAGTCTTAGAATATTATGCCTCCATTTGAATATAATTTTTCAATATGGCAACATCCATTTGGCAATGTCAAAATGATTATCATATTAATATTTTAAAGGAACATAATTATAATATTTTAAACTTATAATAATTTGAGCTATATATATTTGTGTAAAAATGTTTTCAAAAATATATATCTAACTTTTGATGGAATATTTTAAGCATCATCCTTTATTTGTCATATTTATCAGTTCGATCAAACCACAGAAAACAACCAGTCTTTCACATTAACAATAAAAAAAATCATTCTGTTTATAAAAAAATGCCTTAATTTTACCATTCAATTATTAAGTCTATATTTAATTTAAGTAACATGAGACATATATATGAAAATGGATAATATAGATATTAATCCCTTTAGAGAATTTTGATTAATATAGACATTGAGTTTATATTAAGAAATTTATCTTAGAATAATTAAAATAAAAAAGTATTTACTATTTTTTTAAATATATAGATGATACCCACATCGGCGATACAGATTATTTCTCAACTTTTATTATAATACAAACATAATGATTTATATAGCTGTATCTCTTTTTAAACACACTTTTATCAAAATATCAAACATTATTTAGAAAAATTCTTTGAGAAGATTTAGTGCTATACACAACATAATGTTTTTATATATATTAATAATCTAATCAATCATACTATTTCAATACTTGTGTAAGTAGCCTTTTAGAATATGAGAAAGAATTAAAACACAATCCCTGTGACAGTTGATATTTTTTGTTTTTAAGAAATTTGAAAATATATTTCATACTCTGTCTTGGAGAAATTTTGTATTTTAATGTAAGTTTACCTACATTAAATACATGAATTATAATTAAATAATTTATTTTTGAAGAGATTTATGGAAATAAAAATATATTTCTATTCTTGCTATTCATTGATGTTGATAAAATAAATTTCTGAACATTCTTTTAAGGTTGTATCTGGAGAAATATTCGAACTGTTACAGGGATCATGCTTTCTGGTGTAAAGCTCTATATAAATATTTTAATTTTCATCAAGATGAAGTAAATATCAATTTTGTAAATTTGTCAAAAATGGAATGAAGAGTTGAGTGTTTTATATGTTTTTTTTTCAGAATGATAATTCTTAAGCTTAATATTTAAATAGTATACAATAATTAATTTAGCAGTGAAGATTAATAAACCATAAAATTAATTACTTTAGATCACTATATGACTTGGAAATTGGTACCGTATTGAAATTGGAGCCGTATTTAGAGATGCGGAGTCTAACTCCTGCCTGAATGTGTGGGCAGCAAAGTCTGTTCATCTACAATCAATCGGGAATACCGCCGAGTATCAAAGAAAAGCATGATGCTCCACTTCATGGTCATGAAAGCCCAGACCAGAGGAATTATAAGGCTCGTCTCAGCAGGTAGTATGGCTAAAACATAATTACTTTTTAGTATGGTCCAGTTACACCTGAGTAGATTTTATGTGTAGTGATGTAGGTATATATTAAATATTTACAACAGTGACATTTTATTTGTTACACCAGGAAAGATTTGGTATATATTACTTAATCTTCTTATGATCTTACTTATATTTTATATACGGTACCCATCAGATCCTCTAAGGACTCTAAGGATGATGCAAAACAGTGTTGGCTGGCAAAGGATGTGCAATCCAAAAGTCAGTCTTATTTTTGTTGAAACTTTCAATATTCAATGGTATATGCAGCAGTGATTAACATTATAATAAACACAAGTCAAGGCCTGAATCCAAGATCGTTTGGCTTTGAGTGGCAACTTAACCACATTTATGGTCTTCTTCGTAGTATCAATCCGGTGGATTGGTTTGCAGCAACAGAATTTATGGTAGTCAACTAATAATACACTACAACAAACTTAGTGAAAATCTGCATTTTCAAAAGTATAATGGCCAATCTGTTAATGACTAACACTACTAAGGAACATTTACATTTAATTTATTATTTCAAATAGGATTTATATAGCCTTATATACTGAAGAGTTATATTAAATTTAATAGACATGATTTAACTGTGAATAAAATACTGCAATCTGTTTATAATGATTAATAACTAAATGAAATAATGTTTTACTAAATTCACATTTATGCTTAATAAGATAATTCAATGATGGAGATGAAATGTTAAATTAACTTTTAAAATGGATAACTTACGTGTTTTGTAGTAGAGTTGCATAAAAGTATACCATATGGTAGTAGACGATCCTAATAATATTCCTACAAAAGCTAGTAAGCGAATGCATCGAAAATGTTCAGAAGTATAACAATCGCTGGTTCGTCCTCTTGCCTCGAGATAGTTCAGCAAAAATACCAAGGAAGCAAATATGCCTAAAAAAATAAATATTGTATATAAAAATAATTCCCATATGTCAACGTAAAATTAATATTTTTAAAGGCACTATACCTGATAGAAATGCCAAAACTCCAGCTGGATAATTACTATAAAAGAATATAAACGACGTAAATGCCGAATAGCCCAAAATCATACCAATGAAACTTAGAGTTAGGGTAAAACAGTTTCTACATGTCATTGCCATGATGTTGTTTTAAAACGACACCCTTTTATATTTTACAGTCGTCAAACTTGTTAGATTGAGTATGATCGACAATAACAGATGACTAAATTAATCGCAATAATAGTGCTATTTTTATACTATGTTTATCGTAGCAATTTATTTTCAATGCAAAAAGTAAACGTCAAGCACTGATCAAAACATAAGTCATCTGCCGGGGTGAGAAGTGCTACTAAATAATATCATACAGAGCCAGCTAATTCGGTTATAAAATATGAATGATAACATAAAACATACTTATCTAATAAAATAGTTATCCCTTGTAGCGTTTTTTTGCTGTCAATTTTATAATTTAACTATTAGATATATTAATTTTTTATGACGATTTTGACTTCTTAAATGAAGACAAATACATATTGACGAACTTATATAAAGGGGGGGGGGAAACTACTTTAAAAGGCTGTTTTTTGACCCATTTTGTGTTTTTTTTCGAAGAGAAGGGAGAAAAGATGAAAAGAAATTGAATTTGTGAGGTGTTTTATGTATGCTATAAATAATATAAATACCTAATCAAATATTTTCAGAAGTTTTTCTTGAATATTGTCTTAGTTATAAAAGAATATACAGGTGTTTTAAATTATAGATGTATAGTTGTCGCGCATGATATGGATTGAAAATTTAACCGTGAAGCGATATAAAATAATAAGTTACAATGTGTAGTAATGTAGTCATTAGTTGAACCTAAAATTTCATAACAAATATTCAAATAAGTTTCAGTAAACATAGATTTTATTTTTATTTTATACATAAAATCTATGTTTACTGAAACTTTATTTAAAAAAACCGGCGCTAATTTAGGATCAAATGACTTATGTATTAGCTAACAGTAGCTATTCGTGGTGATTATTCGCTTCAAATCAGTAGCGAAATGAAAATTAGCATTACTTTCAATTAATTTTAACTTGATTGAAGGTTGCTGTGCATTATTTGTTGTCTTTGGAACAACATGTGTGCTTGTTTATATATTTTTTGACAGTTGTGTCTTAGTTTTAAATTTAGGAACATGTACTTTGCGTAACCAAACAAATACTATTTTGAAATAAATATCGAATATAAATATGTCTCTATTGCAATTTAACGAAGGAGTTGTTCTATCAATACTACAGAATGGCCAAAAAAACACTATCTGTCTGTGTTGTTTGTCAACAAATACAAAAGAAATGCATAATTTATTTATGTCTGATCATTCTTCCAACAATAAGAGATTGTCTTGTGATATGATCAAGTTCTTCCAATATTATTTAGAATTTGGGGTTAGTTTTTACATACACTGATTACTGATTGGTTTCAACTATTAGCTAATGTATATTGAGTATTTAAAGAATAACATTATAACCTTTTTATAGATTGATGTTAATGACGGTCTTCCTTATGTAATATGCAATATTTGCGTTTCTCGCTTAACTGCTGCTTTCGAATTCAGGAAACAGTGTGAAAAAGCCAGAGCTATACTTCATCGGTTATTACAATCCTCTGACAGTTGCTTACTCCACGAAGCCATCCCACAACAAGAGAATGCAGATGTAAAAAAATCGAAGGGTGATGAAGAAGTAACCTTTAATAATGGTGAAAAGATAATAAATAAAATGGCCATAAAGAAAAATCACAAAAAGACTAATCACAAACCAAAAAAGAAAATTTCAAAAGTACTGTCAAATGTTATGCCTCCTGAAAAAAGTGCCTTTATTGGAGATGACATTTCTAATAATGTGGAAGAAAATTGCCTTAATGATGCAAGTACCCTAATTTAACAATGTTTTTAAATACACGTAGAATTGCATATTGTATGTTTTGGAACTGCATGCTCTCTTATTGCACAATATAGGTTTATTTCCAATAAATGTTATTTTTTAATTTTTTTTTTATTGTAGCTGTCCAGTCTACAAAAAGATGAGTATGATGTAACTGTTGAGGATGAAGAAAAAGTCTTCGAAGAAGATAAGTTAACACTACAAAATGTTAGTAACGTTACACTGCCTGCTGTTGATAAATCATCATTGAAAACAGAAGGAAAGAAAGCCCACGAGTGTACTGTCTGTGGTAAATTAAGATGATTGAAATAAAAAAATACTTTATCAATAACATATGGATAAGATCACAGGCAGATTGTTGTAGTATTTTATTACATTTGTAAAGCGTGTTGTTTTTTTGTCTATTTTGTATAAATTCGGCAACATTATGAGCCACTGCGGTCTCCTTCAAGATATAATAAATGAGATGGTTGAGGGTAGATATTATAGAGATCATCTTAGAGGAGAGTACCTGCAACAAGTGATTGAGTATGTGAACATTGCATCATACGCTGAGAGAATTGAGTATAGTTGATATAAAAAACGAAATAAAATAATGTTGTTGCAACCAATTATCAGGATAGATACCATGTAGGAAATATTAAGTATTATCGGCATTATGTGATGTGATAAGAAAATTGGAAGAGACAAAAAAGCTGCCCAGATCTTCACGATTTGTGGTTATGGAAGTTTAAGGCAAATTTTTTATTTTTTTAAGGATTTTGTCATGAAATTGTTTTTCAGGAAATGATTTTACGTCGGCTCGGAAGCTCAGGTTGCATGGCCAGGTGCATGGAAAGTCCAAGAACCTCCTCTGTGGAGTATGTGGTCGCAGCTTCAATGACTCCAGATCCCTTCGAGAGCATCATCTGTCGCACACCGGACACAAGCCGTTCCAGTGCTCATATTGTGATAGGAAGTTTGCTCAAAAGTAATTAAATTACATTTATTAAGATATTTTTCTATTCTATTGTATCTATTCTAGTCTATTATTATTTATCAAAATAAGTCTGCTAAAAAATGTATTTTCAAAAAGCTTATTGTTTCTAAAATTATGGATTAAAAATTTAAGTGGAGAACAATATTAATGTACCAGCTTAATGAAAAAGGAGAGCAACAAACTAGTTTACAAGTATATTTACTGTTCACATGTTCATGACTTTTAATCAAAGTAGAAATATTTATTTAATTTAATTTTAAGAGTGAAATATCTTAAAAGATTATTGATATATGATCATCCATGATACCTTATAAATTGTATTTAAACCCCTTTATCGCGGATGACATCTATGGCCATCATGAATTTTGCGCGGATTTTGAATATTTTTTTAGTCATATTCTGTCATTTTATGTTATAAATGAGCTGAATATATTTCTGAATATATAATCTAATGCATCCGAGTCAAGAACTATATGTGACAACTAACATATTTGGTTACTTGAAAATAAATTAAAATGTATATTAATAATTCAAAATTTGATTAGTAATACCACCAAAAAGTTTCCTTATTGCAACCTTATTTTTGACATTGTTTTTGAAGATTATAATATGAAATATAATTTTCAGAAAGCCCCTGCAATATCATGAGAAGACCCACACCGGAGAGAGGCCGCACGTTTGTGATGTTTGCGGCAAGAGCTACATTCAACCCAACAACCTGGTCATCCACCGTCGTACTCACACCGGGGAGAAACCTTTTGTTTGTAAGGAGTGTGGTAAAGCATTCACCAATGGAGCTAGTCTCACCCTCCACATGCCTGTGCACACAGGTAGACATTGAAATTAAGATCTAGGACAGTCTTAACTGTACAACTTGTATAACTGTACTAATAGCTGATATTATTGGAGTTATTTATTATTAATACAAACATAAATAACACACACAAACATGTGTTGTAATATTAACACCTAAAAATGATAAAGTAAGGTTTTTGAATCAATTAACAATTCTTGATTTTTGGAAGGTGTGAAAAACTATGTCTGCCCCACATGTGGTAAAAGAATGGCCCGTAGTGGTGAGCTCACCATCCACATGCGCACGCACACGGGGGAGAAGCCCTACATATGCCGCACTTGCGCTAAAGCCTTCATCAAAAAAAGCTCTTTGCAAGCTCATATGTTTTGTCATACAGGTAAAGTAAATATTAATTAATTTCATAAACATAAATTATTTTTTATAAGATATCTCCTAAAGAATACCCGATATAATGGTAGCCAGGTATTACAAGTACTAAATACCCCTGGAAGTCTACAGTTAGGCTACTGTAGTATAGAAGGGAATAGGAAATTAATTCACAATGTTTTAAAAAATAATGATGTTAAACAAAACATCACTGCAACAATCATTTATTCAATAGAAGAAAGAGAAAATCAGGAGCTGTCGTTGAGGGGTCACAATCCTCACCATCAAGGTCTCTATCAAGAAGACGAAGACATTTCTACTTTTATACGTCGATCCTTTACAAAAATAACTTTGCTTCTTTAGGTCTAACTCTATAGTAGAGAGAATAGTTTCTGAAAGAAGACATTTTACAAGCGGGTATATGTTATTTGTAATTTAAATTATCTTTCATCTTGTATTAATGTATTACACATTAAACATAGTGATTTCACAGTAAAACAAAATACATTAATTTTAATATTCTAAATATATTATAAAAATTATAGGTTACTTTAATGACTATAGAAGTCATTGCTGTGTCATATTATTTTGTGTACTTATCACAGTTTTTAATTTTTGCATTTTATCAATACTATTTTTAAGGTGAAAAGAAGTATGTGTGTCCCATATGCGGTCACAGGGTGGCTCATGCTGGTAAATTAACAGTCCACATTAGAACCCACTCAAATGCTAAACCATATGCGTGTCCCGTCTGTGATAGGCGCTTTGCCAACCAAGGATACTTGAAACAACACTCCAAAATACATTCAGGTAAATTTAAACTTACAGAATGACAATACACTATTAATCTGTTCACCGCATATGACCGCTATTATTAGTTGAAAAAATATCACAACCTATATTTGTAATTGAAAACGTGACAACGAAATCCCCGAAAAAGCAGCCGCGTACAGATTATGTTTGCTAAATTTGGTGCCGTGGGCAAAAGGTTAATATTTTAAAATAAAAAAGAGGATGGAGATTCATGCGGGAGGCTTACGTTCAACAGTGAACGGATACAGGCTGATTATGATGAATTTGTTGTTACATGCATAAATCACTTGTGTAATTATTATAATTGTTATATTAGTATTTGTATAGCGCTCTTTTATGACCGAATGATCATACCAAAAGCGCTTCTTTGCCTCTCTGAGTAAAAAGGTGGGTCTTGAGTCTGCTTCTGAAGGATGCCTCCGCTTTAAGCTCTCTTATGCTTTCCGGTAGCGAGTTCCAGGCCATTGGTGCCGCATAGCTGAAAGCCCGATTGCCAAAGACCGTGCTAGGACTACCTCCCGTCAGCTGCAGGGTGCTTCTATTTGCTCTAGCCGATCTGAGTGTCTCTCCAAGCGCTTATTTCTGAAGGCTTGATAAGTTCTGTCAAATAGCCCGGTGCAGTTCCGTTGAGTGCCTTGTAAGCTAAGAGGCATAATTTGTACTGGATTCTAGCCGAAACTCTCAACCAATGCAGTCAGTAATTGCTATGGACTATTGTGTATATGGATGTTTGTTGTTTCTATTTATATGAGAATATTCTCTATTTCAGGGGATGATATGGTAAATAGTTGTTACATCTCCTATACAAATATTTACGATATCATTAAAGGGATTGATAATAATTGGTCATAAATGGATGAAAAATAATATTCAAATTTTAGCAAATTATTTTCTACTTTTTTTAAGTTTGAGCTAGTAATATTTGTTGTTGATTGCTTACGTTTTTTTTATTGCAGGTGATCGAGTCAAACCATTTGACTGTGTTCTGTGCGGTCGAGCATTTGCGAAAAATAGAAATTTGGTGGATCACATGCGAACACATACTGGTATTTAAATAAGGATGATTATTCTTTTGAAATTTTTGTCTCCTATATTATAGTTGTCAAAATATATTGCTTTGATTTTTTTTTTCATTTTCAATTATTTCAGTTTTTTCAATGAACTTTTTTAATATATTATATTTAGTTTTACAATAGTTTGGTTCTATTTTTACATCTTAAAAAATTGTATGGAAACAAACCAGCTTTTTTTCAATTCGCTTCCAAAAAACTAGGTGTATTATATAGATCACGTTGGTATTTCAACGATAAACAACTTCTTCTTCTATATAAAGGACAAATCCGACCTATCCTTGAATACGGCAGTCACCTTTGGATTGGAGCCCCAAAATACCTTCTAAACTTAATTGACTCAGTTCAAAGAAGAGCAATTCGTTTGATAAACAATGACACCCTTACGTCTAATCTACAATCAATGGAACACAGACGTAAGGTTGGTTCTCTTAGTCTTTTCTACCGTTATTACCACGGTCGCTGCTCTTCGGAACTTAAAGAACTAATTCCTCCTGCACCCACTCACAGCCGACAAACTCGTCTTACACTTGCCGAACATCCATACACGGTTAATATATGTCGACCAAGAACTGGCAGCTTCCAAAGTTCCTTCCTTAATGCCACCGGTAAGCTATGGAATGCTCTTCCAGCGTCTGTGTTTCCTCCTTCTTACAATCTGGATCTCTTCAAGAAACAGATAAATATACACTTACAATCTCCCCAACCCACACACAAACACGAACACAACACACGTTTCCCACATGCAGCGTCCAGCCTCCCTGGCTGAGCGTCATAGAGTGCACTGTTCTTGACCGGTTGTGCTCTCCTGCATGCGTTTACATAAAAAAAAAAAAAAACCAATTCAAAGAAAGTGTAAGGAATATTCCAAAGATGTCATCAGACAAATGAAAAAATAATCAACCTGTGTGGCTGTTTTTTTTTGAATAAGCATTTTTGTATTCTGTGATTTGCATATTATTGTCTCTTTTCAAAAGTTGGTCGATTATACAATTCGTATCGCTCATATGAGTAGTCGTTGACACTACTGCATTCTTAATAGTTTTTTTTTTGACTGCCTATTATTTTACTTATTTATTTCAGGAGAGAGGCCATTCGTGTGTCTTGTTTGTGGCCATGGGTTTGCTCAGAGGTCCACTCTAAACTTTCACATGAAGTGTGCGCACGGCGAACCTAAACAAGATACCCATTCCAAAGATGATGAACAAATGTACGACGATAAACATGAGAAATTTCTAAGCCGTATCACAGACCATCCTGAATTACCTTTACGCCACATTGTTGAATCCAAAAAGGAATGTACTGGAAGTACTATAGAAAAAACTGAAAGGGTAACTTATTCATTTTTAAAATAATGTTCTATTAATCTTCATTGCATTCTTTACGATTTGGTTTCCATTGAACTTATTTTTGGTTACATTATTTTACTGTTTTTTTAATGTTCTTCTAAAGAATAGGGCAGTGAGAATTACACTTTTTATCTGATTCTGATAGAGTAAATTTTATTTGTTATTATTAATCTTAAATAAAATATATAGCAGAAAAATACCTAATATAAAATTAAATGGATATTTTATTTTCATGATCAAAAATTAAAAGGTAAAAATATAATTATTAATATTATGTCCTTAATTTTTTTTTTAATGTTAAGTATACTTTTTTACAGTAATAACTACAGTTTGAATAATATTAATCAAAATTTACAATAGAATATAGGCAACAGTTTTTTTTCATGTTTCTATCGTCGCCAATTAAGTTTTTATTTTATATATATAAACATTTTTTCTATTGTTTAACTGTTTTGAATGTTAAACTTTTTTGCATGTTACTACACTATGAACACTAGATTATTTCAGTTGATATATCTGTCAACTTATGTGAGCAAGAAGCATTATTGATACTTATTATTATTTCTAGAGTCATTCTCACAACTTGGAGCAACTGGAAAAATATTCGTCGAAAATCAGCACTTCGTCACAAGTCACATCCGTAATTCATTCAAATCCTCAAGAGTCAACTAGAAGCTCATCGCTGATCCAGAGTTCTTCATGTGAACCAAAAAGTGCATTTGATCCAAGAAGTTCATATGATCCAATTATATTAAGCTTTATTCATTATCCACATGTTCAAATGTAATGGAAATTATAATTACATTTAATTTGAATGTAATATTAATTATCAAATGTAAATCTTTGAATAAAATATTTTTTTAATTTTAATTTTTATTTATTGAAACAATTTTTAAAAGTAAGGAATTATATTGTCCTCAAGTACATATAATAAAAATATCTGTTGAATTTTTCAAATAAATGATTTGCTTTTGTATTTTTTTAGATTGCACACTTTAATAAAAACGTCTTTCTTATTTTAGTATTAATATGACAGTTTAAAATACAAATAAAATTTTTCACATAATCAAATTATTTTTTACATAATTATTTTTTACTCTTATCAATCCATCTTGATGGGGTAGTATATTTTCGGGCTCGGTAGTGGTAATGGGTCCTTTGACTTGCATCTGTAAATTTTTATCAATAAATTTAATAGAAGGTAATATATGGCTAATTTGTGTAAAATTTTTCAAATCTTAAAATTCAAAATATTCCAATATTTTACGAATAATATTTTTTTAATTTATAGCTTAAGGTGAGGCTAAATATGAACACATTTCACAAGCATGCATTGCTATATCACGGATCAAAAATATAAAAATAATGCAGTTTTATTGTGAAGCTGTGAAAAAATTCAATAAGTTCAATGGAAAAATCGAATGTACTTTCCAAACAATTTAATTTGCTAAACGAAACATATTTTTTTCGGTACTGATTACATATTAATGATATTTTTGGTGTAATAATTATATAACTCACTTGTTATCGACGATCCTCGCGCATACACCCAGGATGTGATGCGGAGGGTCGACTTTGTAGATGGGCTTATTGGTGGCTTCATCAATGTAGTCGCTGTAGGGCATCTCTCGTATCATGAACCAGCCCTCGGCCACCAGCAGCCGCCACAGGTAGTCGTTGACAGCCTCTCCGACTATCATCTGAAGTCGTGAAAAGTGAGGTTATAAAAGGGAAAAATAATTATACCATTTAAAATAATCTATGTACTGGACTGGACTTTACCCACATCACACCGGAGAACAATTAAGTCTCCTTGATGATGAACTTATTTAGATTATGCCCAGTTAGTAAGTGATAAGTTCAGTAATTGTCCCTTCAGCACAATTGTAACCACTGCACAGAAGTGCTAAAGAGTTACATGTGAAAGAGATTAGAATCACATTCACGGTTTTATAAGGAGATAGAGATGGAAGCTAGATTCATTCACTGAAAATACGACAATAATCATTGAATCGATTGTGTATTCATTTTTATAATTCCACTCAAATAACACAGATAACGCACTAATAAAATCCAGTAATGAAATAGTCATGAACCTTGATGATTCTTCATATACATAATAGGTATTCATAATCATCAAGATTCATTTCTTCATCTATATAATATACTTGGGATATTACAGCATAATCATTGAAAGTTCTATATTTGTGTTTTAAAGGGACGGGGAGAAAATATTTTATTAAATTCTGTATATATCTCCTCTTTTTCTTCTTGAAGGAACCTTTTTTTAGTTTCTATTTTATTCAACTTTACTAACATAGAATAAATGTAGTAAATCAATATTTAAATAAACATACCTTATTTACAAGAACAACAAAAAACTAAATTCCTATTATCTATGGCTTGAGCCTTAAACAAAAGAATTAAGTGACCTTCGACGAAATTCGATATTTGAATTTAAAAAAAAAACTGGTATATTTAAACAATATGTACTCATTTTTATGTTGATATTAAAATATGATTTTAAAATATAAATTCTAAAATTTAATTTTTGATAACATACTTCGTGAATGAATTAAATAAATAAATATGTAAATTTTTAATCTAATTCGTACCGGGTAGTCTAAATCTCTTCCCATATCTGTGAGCTTATCCACTAGTACTTTCCCTAGACCGGAGCCTCTGTATTTCCTCGTCGAAGATAAAATGCGGCATTCCATGGCTCTATCAATACCAAATCTGAAAACATTTATTAATCATGTAAGCATTATAATTCATGTTCACTCGCCAATTATACCGATATGCGATTGCTTGATTGATATGTTGGTTGTCATTATTACGAACCTGTTGAAGATGTCCATTTCAAGAAGAAGCATGAGAAACATATAGTCCATTTTTTTGTATTCCTGATTTGTTGATTTCTTCATTTTCTCAATTGCTCCCGGAACGGCATCGGGAGTCAAGATTCCATTGATCAACACACCAGCCAACTACAGAATGACAGAGGAATCAAATGTCATTTTAAAAATCATCTGATTATTTGTTTTACACATTTCATTTACTATTATTTCTAAGCTTTATGTTTAGACTAAATGTGCTTAGACATAGTTTGCGATTTGTTTGGCTTATTTGAGAAGTCATTTTTTAGCCATCTTTTAAATATTTTCTTGAATGCTAGTTTGGAGAATGCGCTCATTGTTGTCTATTGACCTAATAACTGTTGTCTATTACCTGTATTGTTTAACCCTCGCCTTACGATGCTAAAAACTTCCGCGCGTTCCGATGGTGTCAACTCATTACACATTCTGATTTAAAGTGAATAAAATGAGTAGAAATTCGAAAAAATGAAAATATTCAAAGATATCGCTTAATTTTACAATAGTTGATGTCAATAAGCAGTAATAATTGACATTTAATAGCTAAAAACATGAAAAACATCAGACGAAGATCTCAAACGGCCAGACGCACCTTGTCGCGTGAACATCCGAGAGCTACTAACATTACTTGGCCTGTCGACATATGGATGAGCCGATATCATTTCGAACTAGGCGACGAACTGAGGTTTCCCGTCTCGCTCACTCATACTAGTACGTCAGCGAGAGTGAGGAGTATAGATGCCGCCGCATCGGTGTATTTTTCAATTTTATTTTCGCACACACTTCCGGCAGGTGCAATGATTCATGACAGTTGACGCGTCTTGATTGTAGTGGTGAATTTATTCCGGATTTTAGAAAAATATTTCCTGCTCCCGATGAGTGCCTATTATTATAAATATATATATTTTTTTCAATACGTAAATGTATTAAGGAGAAATACCTAAAATCTGAACCCTGTGTGTACTATATTTACAGAGATATTTAAGTTATTACAAGCAATGTGTTGTCGATAGACATCATCGGAGAGGTTAATAACACATCAATTACGATATAATACCGGGGAATGTAAATACAATTTATTGTTGTTTCTAGATACTAAGCAGACTCTAATTAGCATGCTAACACAATTATTAAGAAGTGTTTTAAGTATCTTCATAGCAACTAGTCTGCATGTGTGTGTCTAGAGCAGTGATTAATAACATTTTTGGAGCCACGGACAACTTGTGATTTATAAGGTTAGTTTGCAGATCAATTAATCAATTTTAAATTTGGAAAATGGCAAATAATGCAAGAGAGAAAAAAATTGCAGCAAGAAACATCCTGACGGAGTATCCTCTCTCTATGATGCATCGCTTAAATTGTTTAAATTGTCTGATAAATTCCTTTTTGCAAAAATCATCGTCTCTTTGACAGATGTTCTTGCACATTACAATTTATGTATGGTACTTCTTATAAAAGCGTCCATTGGTCGGGTTTATTTAGAAATGTTTTATTTCATGCTATGCACAAATATCTAATATAATTATGGTTAAATGTTCTTAAGTATAATACTCACATTGCCTTTATCCAGTGCCACCATAGATACGCCTTCCTTTATACTGTCCAGGTAGACATTGTCCAGTTCCACAGGGGCGCCCTTCCCCGACCCACCAACCCTGCAGCGCGGTACAGTGGCACGTCCATGTAGGTCACTTCCCGAAGGTGGTCCAATACTTCTTCATAACGATTTTCTGTCAGCGGCTCAAACGTCAGGTTGTGAATCCTGAATTATTAAAATAAAATAAAAAAAATTAAACTATTATATTAGTTAAATAATGAAATTATGATAAAACATAGCAGCACATTACATACATGAAATATTTGTAGCAGGATTATTGGTATCTTAAGATGAAACAGACTATAACTACTCGTATTTTGAAATGAAGATTTACAGATTTTTCACGCGAACGAATATCAATTGGATACGTCATTTGAAATATAATTAACGTTTATTTTCGTAAATTTACTGTGTACAATGAATTCAGTTATTTGAAAGACTGTTTCTATGAGGATATAACTTGAGTATATATTTGAATTCGTGGTTCGAAGCTATTTAGTAGGCATTTTAATCACTAATTATAATCACTCTTATATTTAATATGTATATTAAAAAATACTCTTCGTATTGGAGGACGATTTTTCAAAATTATTCTGATACACTAGAATAAAGCTTATAATAATTTAATAATACACGTACTACCTCTCAGAAAATTCTTCTAAATGTATAAATACATACTATAACGTTAGATGAATTTATGTAATAGGGATGTAAACGACTTACCGTCTTGTCACTTTAACACTCTGGACAATTTTGCTTCGAAGTGATGAAAACATTTTTAACAGTAAAAATTATATGAAATAAGTACTAAATTATGAAACACTAAATAATAAAAAAGGTACAAAGCGAGAAAGTGTTTTCAATATTTGTAAAACGTTTGCGGAAATGAAGTAAACTTCACAAAAATCAAATTACAACTGCCTGTCTCAAGTAATTTTATTGTATGAATTATATTATTAGGCACCATTGTTTGCTGTTATTGTTTGTTTTGTGATTGCATTGTGTAAAATTAAAATCCTACGTGACAGAATCTGATGGAATTTACGAGATAATGTGTTTGTGTGTAGTCAGTTTGCAAATAAAGAAGTCAGATAGTGTACCTACTCATAATTTAGTTCATTCTAAACTCTTAAGTCTATAAAGGTCATGGTATAAGTAATTACGATGATATTTGAATAATGTATAACTAAACAATGCACCATTACCATAACATTCGATTTAAACCACTTTTAAATGTTTCAATTTGGATTTGAAAAGAAAACAGATACATTTTCCATCACCTTGTTTTCTGATGTTTTTTTATTAAACAAACAAGCCCCTTTTAAGTCAGTGTTTTGTGTCTTCCTGATACGAAATTTCACCAGGTTTCCGGTTATTACTAACTGAGAAAGTATTGTTATCTGTTTTTTTTTAATGAGAATAATTTTGCGTTCTTCAAGTTATTTCTAACTATAATTTATTTTTGGTTATGATACATTTGTTATATATATTGCAATTGATAAATAAAGCACACCTTTAGAATCTCGCTGACTTTTATAAACTTAAAATCAATGCGCATATGTCACTGTAATCTTACCATCTCTACGCATTCAGGAGGTTCCGTTTTCCGAAGAAAGGTGACATTGTCATCCTCAGTCGGTAGTTTGACAAGCGTGAGAATGTTTCTTGTGCAACTCTGGTGCCATACTGGCTGAACAGAATATAAACTACTCTATCTATGGTCTAAACATGCGTTTTTTCTGTATGCGTATGTAATGAAAAGCAATTTCTAAAACCTCATCACGCATCATCAATAATAAATGCTCAAAAGAAGCGTTGTTCTACAAGAGGTCGTAAAACAGTATATTTTTTCCCAAATCTCCGGGCTTTTGAAAGTCCTCGAAGATTCTAATAGAGACAAGATGTTAATTTGGTAGTTGCTATAAATAGATCATATTCGGTAACGTGTTCATCATAGTTAGATTCATATAGTGCATCTAATGCATTATTTATAAGTGTTTCTCCTCCAATAATGTTAGCAATTAGGTTTGGTACTAATGAGTTATACGCATGCAAAAGAACATGCAAAGAAATTAAAATAACACTTAAAAATCAATGCATCCATATCATATATTGTCAGCATGTTGTTCATGCTGACAAAATATGTGACGTTTGTGTAAGGGTTGGGGAGATTAGTTGAGATGTTTCTTTAAGGGATCCAGATTGTATGAAAGACGAAACATTGATATCCGAAACAAATAAACACAGAGAGAACAACAAAAATAAAAAATGACCGTTATTGGCCGACAAACATAAATCGTGTATAGTTCAGCAAGTGCGAGACGCGTCTGTAGGTTGTTGGACAATTTTTAGAAACATTTGGATGTCTTGACGTCACCGAGAACTCGGATCGAATGCTCACAAAGGGTTGATATTTTGGACCAAAAAAAAGATTTTTAGTAAAAGTAATCTCAATAGAATGAAAATGGATATTCTTAATTGTAGCGGAACTGGCATTACTTGACTTAACATTGTAACAGCACAAATCGTTACTCAGTTTATAAGACTGTTTCCGTTGTCCGAAGAAAGTTCCACATTGTCATCCGTGTTTGCTTCGATGACGGGCGTGGGAACATCTTGCTCTACGGCGGTCTTGCTGGTACGGTACTGGCTGGACGTGCCACAAACACTTTTTGTAAAGCACAGCGTACTTTACGGGATACGCTGTTGTCCTCTTGAGAGTTATACGAGTAGTATATATTTCAAGAACCGTCATTCTAAAGGTATAAAATCTGTTTTATGCGAATGAATGGAATAACTCGTTGAGTTGGCTTCCTTTCGTCATATCCGCTATCTATCTATCGATTTAAACGTACATAAGCAAAAAAAAATTAATACGAATCTCTATTTATTGCAATTTTTTCATATTTTACATGTTAAGGTTCATAAATGCACATTATATTTCAAATTTGTTTAGTGTAAACGGTAAAAGCGTATTCCAATGTTGCTACTACTACCTCCGCTGAAAATTTCAGACACATTTGAAAAAAACTTTGCAGATTCGGTAGGTTAAAACAAAACCGTTTATACTAAATAAACGTTTTTGCTCACACTTATTTTATAATCGCTTTGGGCTAAATGTACCCAAAGACGTGCTGTGATTTTCTTTTAAAATCTATGCCCAAAATATCTTCATCATCATTAACTCATTTCAGAGCATCAGCTTCCCTTATACATCATTCGTCTCCTTACTTTTTAGTTCAAGGTTGTCATGATGATCACGTGTCAAAAGCGAACGTGGTAGTTTTATTTCATCATAGCTTACTTTCAATATTACAATCATCATGAGTGGTTTATGCTCGCATTGAATGTTTTAGATCTCGCTTAGAGCAATGATTCACATTTCTCGTAATAGATCAACCTGTTTGTCGTGGGTAGTCTGGTAAGAATGGTAGTCAACAATAGCACTCGCCTTGAAGGAAATAAGATATGTGAAGTTATGCGACTTTGCATTTTAATGCAACTACGGCAACTAGATTTGTGAACACAATCCTACCTGAACTCAAGCGTGCTTAGTTTTAGCTGAAAACCCTTTAAAAATATATATTTTTAAATATCAACTTATGGAAAACTTGATGTTTTTACTCTATAATTAATTATTTTTTTATCAATAAGTACCAATTTTTATTGTCATTATATTAACACATACAGGAATTGAATACCGACAGATGGTGATAGTGATTCTGAAGTCTCATCTGTGAAATTCTATGATGCTTACCATGCTGCATATGGCTGAGCGCTGCATGTGGAGTGTTGATCCGCCAACATCATAGACTACAGCCCGACATTTACGCATCATCCATATTATTACTAGAAATCACTATGAATGGGTGGTCTTCACGGAACGAATTTCATCTATCACAAATACGATTAATAGGCTATGACTGGTATTTTACGGGTGAGGGATCAAATTCACACCAACCGGGGGTAGTTGCAGAGCTCAGAAATCGTTTTTTTTTACCACGATTTGCGTTGCATTGCACAGCTTTCGGCTTGGAAAGCAAACGCCCTAACCACTGAGTTATTCCCACCGGCTGAAAGAAATTCCCGTACCGGGAATGGAACCTGAGCCTCCTGGCTGTAGACTGTGTTTGTTTACCAAATTAATGCTTGAGACTCTCTAGCCTAACCATAATACGTATAATTTATTTAGCTAATATAAAATATTACTCCTTAAATATTACAAAATATGGAACAAAATAACTAACCATGTAATACAATAACTAAGTTTTGTCAGCTGCTTAAATTCTTGATGCGTTACTATTTATACTCGTATATGCATTAAGCGAGTTCATTCAATGTATAATTCCCGACGGTCTCTTCAGGACGACAGCTCGGAGACTTGAAAAAATGCAGTTGTAGTATTCGAGACATATTTGATCGTTTGATTTGATAGATTTATTAGTTTATTGGTGATAAGCCAGATGTTTGGCCTTCTGAGTTCAACAAAAGCTACTAAATCGTTTTAGACACTTGTAATTAAAATACATTTAGATTCTGTTACTTGGAACATCGATCAACAAACAATATTATATTTTTAAAACCGCCATCTACATAAAATTCACAAAATAAATATAATATGCCTGCTATGTTTATACGTCGATTTCCAAATTAATTTGAAAATCTGTGAAAACGTTTATATATAAAAAGTTTAAATATACCTAGCTCATTTATTATTTGTTTATTGTATTGCCAAGAATAACAGTGTTTTGTAATATAATTAGGGTCTGTCGATAGAATGATAATAAAACGTGATCTATTCATAGATCTATTGGTATTAAATCATAATATAAATGAATGGAGAATTTCATAATGGAACAAATGTTTTCGGACAATGCGGACCGACTAATAATGCAAATATCAATAAATGCAAAATCATCAAACGATATAACGCAATTTAAATTATGGAATTATGCAACGAGTCATGGAGAATGATGTGCAAAAATGAGAGGAATGTTATTAAGACATATTTGTAAAGAATATACTTTGCTAGTGAAGAACTTGGATGTCTGGAGAAGACGGTCATCACATGTTTGGTTTAAGGGACGAGAGCAAGACGACGACCTTATGAACAGGAGTCTGATGAAGGAGAAATCTAAATCTAATTTGGTCAGGTAATCATCATGTACAATGATATAGAAGGGTAAAGAGGACTGATGGAAGGTATTGAGCAGGTCCCAAAGGTCCACGACCTTCAGCAGAATGAATATATCATGTAAAAAGTATAATTTTACCATTAATTATTGAATGTGTAAAAATATGCTAGGTAAAACGTACATAAAAAAATAACAGTTAAATGTTTATTAAATTTGGTATTGGAAAATATGCTTTAGTATTTATTCCTAATGGGTAAATGATTAATTAAATTAGGTTGATTTGCTACTTAAAACAAAGCGGTCTAGGCTTCGAGAGCCTCAGATTTATCATTAGATCTTCTTAAAAATGTTGGTCAAAAAACAGCCGTATCATGGAAATTACAAATGTGTGGTGTTAATTTGTGTTAACAATATGCATAAAGTGTAGATCTCACGTGGAATGAAAAAGATGTGTACATGAATGAGTTCTTTTTCGTAATTAATAACATATTTGACGGCCAATTATTCATGAAAATAAACAATAGGTTAACAAGGGCATATATTTCTTTATTCAGTTACTAATTCAAGGTTTTGGCAGTAAATTAAATAATTAGCAGGTAATAAAATCAATCGGCTCTGGCCTAAATAAATTGGCAGCATCCACTGTGTCAGTATAAATGTAATCAGTTATAAAATTGAAATGGCAGTTATATATTCAATATTGGTAAAAATGAATGTAAAATGAATGAATAATTAACCGATAAAATGAAACCCTAACATAACCTAACCTAACCTAGCCTAACCTAACCTATTATTAATTACCATTAATTAATTATTTACTGCCAATTTATTTATTTTCTACTGCTGATTGATGTTTTTCTATTGCCAAATGATTATTTTTTTAGTTACCTTTTTAGGTATTTATTACTTACCGTTTGCTAAATAATTACTGGCCATTAATTAAATTAGATATTGCCAAAAAAATTGTTGCCATATATAAGCGACGTCTTTATTACCCTATTTCTCAATATATTCACACCATAAAATGGTATATACAATAAGTGATATTCCATTCAAATTCCGACAGAAAAAAAGGTTGCAAATAAAATTCATAATGAAATGTTTACACAACAAAAGAATCCGAAGACCATTTTTGTCGTCAGATTTTTTGTTTGTTTATTGATAAAGATCGAGATCGGCTCTTGCAGTATTCGCATTTCTCACGCTCATAATAATCGAGAATGTTTTATATTGAATCATTTATATTAACAATATAAAAGTTAAACTTTTAATAATATTCCAGTAAACAATTCTTAACCTAGTTTTGTTTATAATTATGCGAATTCTGATGAGAAAATATTGTTTTCATAAACATTAACTGAATATCAATGTGAATAATTATATTGATAAATATTAATTCATTCCGTTTACTCCTACTTTTTTATTTTAAATTATTTATATATGTTACGCAGAATTTGTGTAACGCTTTTTACGTACGTTGGGTAAAAAATGTTTAGAGTAATATATTGCTTAGTAAATAAATTTAATACGATATTAATAAAACTGATGCGCCAAAAGGTATTTTTTTAAATATTATTTGTTGGTTGAGCTACCTTTTAGGACTAAGTAGTTCAGGCATCAGGAGCGACGTCCGTAAAAATTTGGATTAAGAAATCACCCAAAATACAGATAATTCTGATGATTCTACCGTCTCTTCCCGAGCTCCAATCCTAGGGGTTGTCGAGAACCATTATGTTCCCAGGTAGACTTTCAAGTGCAGGTTCAATGGAAACTGAAGAAACTGATTGGGAGTAATTTTTAGTGAACATTTGTTTTAGATATGAGGCGAAAATGGAAAGAACGAAAAAATTGGCGAATATATACGAGAGTATCATTCATTGTCATAGGTAATTTAAAGTAACCCAACTTACCTAACAAACTTACTAACCAATCTAGTTTAATGTTTTTTTTGTACTTACAGAAAAACAACTATTGAAACGCTACATTTTAACTTACAAACTTCATCGGAAAAGAAATGTTACAAATTTGCGGTTAATACACGTATATATGAAGATAAATTTTATATTTAAAAATCCAACCTACCGTGATTGCATGATTTGTTAGTACGTTTTAGATAATACACAAAATAATGTCAGTTTCATACAACAAGGCGGTATGTAATAAATAATTGCAGTGTTTTTTGTCGGCACTTTCTAAGGTACTGTGTGCGTTATTATCGAAGATAGAGGCCGCTCATAAGTCACGTGGAGGTGCTAAGTCGCCAAGTACCAGACATCGGGATCTAATCACACTAGTAGATGCTGGGTAGGGATTCCAGATCTTAATCTCGATTCGATTCTATTATTTCGGGAATGTGTGGATTTTATTTAGGGCCGGTGTAGGCCAACAACGTATGCACATTATATATCTACTTATTCATTTTCGATGTACCGAACGAATTTTATGGATTGGGAATAAAACGAGCAGTCATTCGTTAGGTCGAAACCGAACTTAATACATCAACGAATATTCGATAATCAATTATGTGTGTGAATAAAATATTATATTCATTATTTTAAAAATACAAGATTTTTATTTACATGCTTCGGCTTCGCCGAGAAGCCATTCTCAAGTGTAGAGTTATTTGTATTATGTATATTGAGAATGGCTTATATACCTGTACTTATACAATATATTAATATTGGTTTCTTGACAAAGCCGAAATATGTTGTAGTAAATAATATCGTGGAATACTAAATAAAAAACGTTATTGTAGAATTACAGAAAAAAATGGATTTAACATTAAATGAAAATATATTATATACTCAAATATAGATAGATCCTTGATATAGATAGATCTACAGATAAAGATAGATATTTATACCACCTCTCGAGATTTTAATCAACACGTAATTAAGAGAGAACACTATTAATCGTATTTCATTTATATAGTTTAATTATATTACATATATATGTACATTTTAGACCAACATTCGAGTATAAGACGTGTGAATTAGGAACATAGAACAGTTTAAAGAAATTTTGGCTTATCGTGTACAATTTACTTAATAGTCGTATGTTGGCCCTTCACATCATTACAATCCAACACTATGACTCCTGTCTTAAAAACTCGGTTCCGTGCCGCGATTTTTCACTACGTATTAAAGAAACTTGGTAACCCATTATTCTTTATGGATAAAAATCACCTCAAAAGTTCAGGAGAGAGTAAAAACAAACAAAAAATGTCGTAAATTCAATTTAAGTTTTTAAGATCTAAGTAATGTAAATAGAAGCGAGTAATATAGGTAATAGCTACTTTCAAATAAGAGTTTGTCGGAATCGAAATATTCCCCGGGATTCAGAAGTTCGAAAGATGGCAATCTTAAGTTCTTGTAGAACATTTTCAAGTACCGACAGAAGCAAGTTTCCGTGGCGTACTGTATTATGGGGCTCCCCGTCGGGATATTTACACGGAATCTCTCTCAATACCTCCTTTATTACACATAAATCTTTCTTATAGGGTATTATAATTCCTGCGCGAGCGTTCCGTCAAAACCAAATGTTTATATAAGAAATACGTGTTTACAATATTAAAATTATATAATGAGCTTAAAAAGTTATAAGACAAGCTGTATAGGAAATTTGAAAACGGAAAAAATACTTTTAAATTAATGTGGTTATGAATTATTCAATAATATCAAATCATATTTAATGATAAGCTTTATAAAATCAATAAAATTTATTTTAAATCATAGATAGTCACCATAAAGAGAGACAAAATTCAATTTAAAAAGCAGTGCGTGAGATAAACAATGACACTCTTACGTCTGTTTTCCAAGAAATAGAACGTAGATGTTCAGTCGGCTTAAGTAGAAGTTTTTTATTGTTATTATTATGATAACTGCTCTTTTTCAATTGATTTTGCCTGCAGCTATTATTCAATATCAGACACACTTGGAACTCATTCTTAGGATTTCCATACGGTTGAAGTATGTCGACTCAGAACGAACACCTTCTCTGTATCCTTATTTAACATTACCAGCATATTTTGAATAGATCACCAAAATATTTTTTCCCATTTACATCTGAAATCCTCTCAATGTATACATTCATTTTATTTTCTTACAAAATCGCATGCAGGAAAGTGCAACCATTCAAGACCAATATATTCTATGACGCTTAGCCTAGACATCTGGATGCTACATGCGGTAAGCATGTGTTGTATTTGTGATTTGGGTTGGGAAGATTGTAAGTCCATATTTATATGTTTCTTAAAGAAATTCAAACTGTATGAATGAGAAAACGAAGAGCATTCCAAAGTTCACTGGGGGCATTTACGAAAGAATTTTGTAAGCTGCTGGTTCTTGATCAACATAAATTAACCGTGTTTGTGATGTTCGGCAAGTGTAAGACAAGTTTGTGAGCGAGTGAAAGAAGAATTGATTCTATAACTTCAGAAGAGTAATGTCCGTGTAATAACGTAAACAACGGTAGTTATAACGAGTTCCAAAGATCAGAGGTTATAGACATAAGTGTGCCATTATTTCTTAGACGAAGTGCTCTTTTTTTCATTGAACCGATTAAATCACTTTCAGCTTACACGTAAATCTATTGATTGAAGTACAAAACAAAATACTTTCAACTCATGTAAAATATCACGCTGCGTGCTTCGGAAGCGTTCGGGACAACACTGTTGAATAAATCTTCCAGTCTTCGTCCAATGGTCATCCTGTCTTTACGGAGGCATTCGTCTTCATACCTGCTGACTCTTGTCCAGGGCATAGAAGCCTGCTGTTGCGGCCCTACCCCGGAGCGGGCGCTTGCTGAAGAATTGCCAGGGAACTGGACGGCGATATTTCTTGGGAACGTTTATAGCGTCATTTACACATTTTGTTTATGGAAACCGAGGGATGAGCTCCACTGACAGATTGGTGAATAATAATGTATTGAACGGTATAAACGGCCAGTGTGACTCAGGACAGATTATTTTTCATATTGCAAAATATATGTATGACTAAAAAAATATTCAAACTATGAACCGGTTTTTTAAATTTCAATTGCATAATTTAATGAAGAATTTTTTTAATAACATACAGAATAAAAATATGAAAGATAACTTCATTTTTGTAACTCCATTGATTAATGTGTTTTGGTATAATGTCTTTAAGATTAGTTTATCAGAGCATGATGCTGAAAATGATGGCGAAATGTAGTTATATATTTATTGTATTGCAATATTTGAGTTGTATCTCAAAGTGAACGCTGAAAAATATGAATTACATGAAAAAGTTAAATTTTTTATGAGTAATATTTTTATCTTCTTTATAAAGTTTTTTTATTTTTTATAAAATGCAGTATTCCTTAATGATTTTCTGCTAAATGTAAATTATTTAATAAAACTCATGTCATTTTTAATACTAATTCAACTGGATATATATGTTAATAAAATACGCAGAAGAACTCAAGTAGTGGATGCTACCCAACGAATAGGCACACTCAAGTGGCAATGGAGAGGTCATATCTGTCGAAGAGACGACGGTCGATGGGAAGAAAAGTATTGGAATGGCGCCCAAGAACTGGCAAACGAAGCATTGGCCGACCCCTACAAGATGGACTGACGATATAAGAAGAATAGCGTGAGTGACCTGGATGCGGAAGGCGGAGGATCGAAGAGGATGGAGACTCATGCGGGAGGCCTACGTTCAACAGTGGACGGACACAGGCTGATGATGATGATGATGATATATGTTAAATCAAATTAATAAAAAATATAAGTGGTATTGTTTCTTGCAAATAAAAAACGCGTTTGTACATTTAATAGCCAGTATATACCACAGCTTAACTACATACTTATATATATATATATATGCAGTTTAATTGAGTAGAATTAACCTATGATCAATAATGAAAAAATGAATTAAATTAGTTTATTTTATTATTATTTATTAAAACATTGATGATCTAGATTCTAGAATATAGACCATCAATCAAGGACTGCAAAATACCCTATGCAGCCCTTGATGCCTTTTGAGTTTGACACCACTGAACTCAGTTTTTTTTTTTTGAAAAAAAAAAACACAGTGAGTAGGAGGGGGTCTACTGAAAACCGAAAATCATTGCAAGGGGTCTACGAGTGAAATAAGTTTGGAAACCTATGTTCTATTATATATAGTCTACTTTGGCTAACGTAAGATAATGTGAGCTTAAATTTAAATCAGCTTTGAAAAAAAAACCTTTTGACACCGTCTTCAAAAACCAATTAATTTGGCGTTATATTTTTAATTATATTAATAATTGTTTATAACATTAAAATCTCTTTAAATAGACGTCAAAAAGGGTATTTTAACATTTTTATGCGGATTGTTACTTGAAAGTCACTGACGTTACGCGTGCTGCTCCCGCGCAAGGTTCAAAAACATAACCGGCTTTCTGTGACAATCGAAAATAATATCTTCGCATCGACACGAGCCAAGCCACGTGGCAGCAAGGTTTACTCACGAGGAGAGTCATGCATCATCTACGGAAGACGATCCTCATACCAGCCTCGCGCTTTAAGGCCACATCGAGGACTTAATTTATGATTTATAGTACGTACGCATTTCTAGTAGTACATACTTGATAAAAAAGAGAATATTCTTGGATAAAAATAACCGTTAAAAAAACATCAATATATTTGTGTGAATGTTTGTGCTTTATTAACATTTGAAGAATGTTATGAAGGAACATAATAAATCAACAGTTAATAGTACAAGTTGAATATTTTTTAATTTAACTTTGCAGCTTTCAAAAAAGTATAATACTTATTAATATCGTTAAAAACTAAAAAAAAAAACAGTTTTCTCATCAATATTCTATATCCTTCCTCTTAACTGAAGCATATGGTTGTCAAAAATGGTCGAAATAAAATTATGTCAGCTCTCACGGTCCTCGCATCATCCCATATAGAACTGCTTCCCGCAGCTACACTGAGTATACTCTATGTATAGTTTCCAACTTCCTTTCAGGACGGCGAGAGTCCGGGAACCTTAAGAAATGACATATGTCTTATAATATCGGAATTCGAAGTACAAGTCCCAGCCAGGTCTACCTTCGTCTCTTAATCATTAAGTAAAATCTTACCATTAAAAATTTAATTGTATTCAATTCAAATATTTTATTCAAATTCAAATCGAAAATCAATCAAGTTCGAAATAACTTCACAGGTATTAATACCGATTTAAGTTCAATTCTTCTACATATTTAGTTGGTTTTCCTTTTAAATGTACTAATTTAAATTGAAAATATAACTGAATAACATAATAATTTGTATTGTAGTAGAAATTAGTAAATATTTCCTCGAATTTTTTAATGTATATTGATAAATAGGTCCATTATTTTCCTTCAAGTTATTGTTAATGGCATGCAAGAGATACGTCCATACAAATCATAATTATATCTCAATCAATTTGAATATAGTTATTTGTAATTTATAGTCATCAGGTCAGGTTTCGTTGTGGTACAGTTAATAGTCAGTGGATGAGATTTATGGCCTTATAATCGGTCCTTCATTGGATGTGGCAAGTGGCATCACAGATTGATTCACACGGTGTCTTCAATTCATTAGAGATCATAACCAAACCAGTTTAAGAGTTGGCTCCATGAATAAATCAGATATGATTGTTTCAAAGTATTGTCTTGATGTACCGACAATTCGGGTCTCACGACCAATTACACTGTTGGGTGATGGGCAAAATGGGGAGGGTCAAAACATTGCAAAACTTTTGAACTATCGTAAATGATTGCACGGCAAATTGGCATTCATTTTGTTATGTCACAATCATTTAAGAAGAGAAATTATAGCTATAAAAATAGTTGTATAATTTCAATTAACCAGCAATGAAGTTTTTATTGCTAGT
Source organism: Glossosoma conforme (assembly GCA_022606575.1). Classification (NCBI taxonomy): domain Eukaryota; kingdom Metazoa; phylum Arthropoda; class Insecta; order Trichoptera; family Glossosomatidae; genus Glossosoma; species Glossosoma conforme. The sequence continues at coordinate 1,865,608 of JAGTXR010000030.1, forward strand.
TTACTATGATAATAATGTTCATTTTATTCCTTTTCATCGCGGCACTTTTTTGGTGGATTTGTTAGTAGATATTAAGACAGTTAATTGTTATATATATTAATATATTTTTTAGTAAGCAAACGCTTGTAACATATAGTTTTTGACTGAAATCCAATATGTTTTCTATTCAGTAATGTCATTTTAATTAAAATTGATTAATGCTTGTTTAGAATATTATAACAGCATAATAAAGCTTTAACATGAGCCTACAAACTCCATGTTTATTAAAACACGGTGAATGCGTTAAAGCAAACATGTTCGATTATTTTCTTTAATGATGTTTTAACGATTTAACTGTCACAGTGCCAATATTAAAGAATATCAAATAGAATTAACGAATATGATAAATACTCGTAATTATAGGTTACTCTTAAAATAAGCACACTTAAGTTGTAGTATGCGGGACACATCTGTCGAAGAGACAATGGTCTATGGGAAAAGAAAAGCGTCGGAGTGGCGCCTAAGAACTGGTTAACAGAGTGTTCAGCGAATTTCTAAAAGTTGGTAGTTTTGTACCATCTAAGTAGCAAATAACCTTGTGAATAAATAAATTGATTGATCCCTAATTCATAAAGCTGAGAAAAAGCTCCATCTATGAATATACGAATTAATTTTATAAGAAGTGTTAATTTCTCGAGTAAATATAGTGGGGTATGTTTTCATCGCGTTGGGTAAGGTAATGGACAAGTTCAGTGTTCGAATTCTCTCCGTTTTTTTCCTATTGTGTGAGTGATTGGGTTTATATGAAAAGAAGAAATGTATTTTGAATGATTGAGATAAATATTAAACAATGATAAGAGAAATGTCATATAAGATGTTGTTTGCTGTGATGTGTACCAGTTATTGTAGAAAATGGTTTTTAAATTGTAAAATACCAAGTGCCCGATATTAAAGTATAATATTCATATTTTTATTAAAACAGATTTAAAATATCGTGTGTCTAATTTTAACTAGTCTATCGAAACCAATTAACCCTTCTGCGACCCTAGAGTTATCTGGGATCATCTCTACTTTGCTGTTTTATTGTGATCAGCTGAGACGTCACTCGGACTTGGATATTTCTGCCATCGGACGTGAACCGATCTAATCTTAGTCTTTGCAATGACAAGCAGTTAACCGCCGACCGACAACAGAGGATCGGACAAACGACCGCCAAGTCTAATCGACACCATCGCCTTCAGTTTGATAGAAAAGTTTTCACCGTGAATATCATTCAATCGGACCGCGATGACTCAAGCTTGGGAAAACATTCCCGAGATAATATTTCTGAAGCGTCTTATATGAATTAAAATTGAGTGGAAGAGTAACGAAAAAAATCATTTTATCATCAAGAGATGCCTGAAAAACAACGTTTTAGTATTTTCGGTAAAAGTTATTTTCTATGGAAATATGTAGTGTATTTAAAAAAGGTGTTTAATTAAGAATGTATTCATACGAGTACATAAACAGGTATTTTATAAGTTTCGGAAAGTTCACAAATAAATTAATTTTTTTTTTTTTATATGCCAGTATGTTATTTACATTGCATATATAGGGTCCGCCATCTACCGTTTTTTTTCAACTAGTGCTTATTTCGTGAATGGTAACACTTAGCTCATGTCTGATTTGACAGGTAATTAATTTTATCCTTCCGCTGAACAAATATGGTTGTGTATACGCTCGAACAACGCTGGGAAATATTGCGACATTACTTTGAAAATGATGGTAATGTTGCAGAATGTGTGCGAAAATTGTGTACGGATTTAGGAAGAAAAGTATCACCGTCAGCTCCGTATGTTCGTTATCTTGTGAAAAAAGTGAAAGAAACTGGCATCCTCATCGATAAACCAAAGCGTGAAAAGCCAAAAACAGTGCGTACACCCGAGAATATTGCTGCTGTGGCAGAAAGTGTGCGTGAAGCGCCATAAATGGCGCTTCCATGCGGCGCGGCCATGTTGAACGAATTTTTGTTCACAAAAATTGAAGAGGAGGATATTGGCAACATTTGGTTTCAACAAGACGGCGCTACGTGCCACACAGCCGAAGCTACACTCGATGTTTTGCGCCCTGTTTTAAAAAAAATATATATTTGGCGGACCCTTTACAAAGTATTTACAAATTATTGCCGTATTACATATATTGTTATATTATTATCATTCCATGTTTACTTTTAGCTAGAGTATTTATGGTCGTTGTAAACATTTGCATAAGTACTCGCCTCACCCCACGTCAAGGAGCTCCGCTGAGTACATTGATGATCTCATTTGGCATCCGATGTACATGTCCTAACCACGTTAATCTTTGTATCAAAATAAAAGTAATATATTGTTTAGAAATTATTGCACATTTTTTTATTATGGGACGACATGTTTCGGCTTAAGGTAGCCATTGTCGAGTCATCTTAGTTTCTTGATTGAGTGTACAGAGAGGCTGCCATGACTATTCCTTACCTCGTCACTCCACAAAAAATCAAATTATCATATCCGCCTTACTTGCGGTTTAGTTAAATGATTTTCTAGTCTAAATTAACTCTAATGGCATTAGCAGTTCAACATTATAAATGAACACCCTCCTCTCTCTAAAAAAGGTGTTATTCCGTCGCGTGAGGGCAGGATAAGGAGCAGATTGATAACACAGACTTATTCAGAAGCACATTGATGTATATTTATGATCAACTTTACAAGCTTCCAGCCTAGGCAGAATGACATGCAGCCCGGCCGTACTGCGACCTTCTCGGCCATCAGGACACAACTGACCCGTGCGGCCCGTGGTCGGTCACCTGCGCCGTCGGTGGCATAACTATATAACTCACACACCAGTGAGTGGACTTGTCCAAGATACCAATATGGCAACACATAAATGTATGACAAGAGAACAGAAATATGAAACGAAAGATCGTTTATCGAGGTTTGCGGTACCAGTCAGCAAGGGCTACATCGTGCTGATGTCAATATGTGTATATATATATATATACAGCGCTCGGCAATCCAAAAAAATGGCAATAGTTAAAAAATACGCAGATGATATTTGATCATAACTGTGTGTACCTATTTTCTTGTATTATTTTATATAAAAAATATAATAAAAAGTTTCCGTATCTTCACAAAGATTACCTCGCATTGCTGATGGTGCTGCTGCGCCTTCCCCGCCCAGCGACAGCGCCAACAGGAGATTTTTCTCTTCGGCGATAAATCAGACATCAGATGGATATGGGGCCGGGCACTGGCCACTGCCTGTATAAGGCATCGCAAGAGATGGTGGCTATCACCGCTGCTACGGTGATCGGTTCCGTAGAAATTTTAAAGAAAACTCCACTGGGCAATGGGAGGTCCACATGTCAGTCCAAGTAACCGGTAGCGTAACAACTTATATTGTTGTGTATATCGTGAATTTTGTTTGAACATGCAAGTATGTTCTTCTTATACAAAAGTGATCCCTATCAATAACGTTAAGTTTTTCTCGTTGTATTCACCATACAAAGTCATCTATACTCAAGAAAATAATGCGAGTAGCTTTATTTATTTATTTATTAAAGGAATCTAGTACCAAATATAACATACGAAGGTTGGATAGTGACAAAAAAAGAATAATACAATAAAATGACATTACACGAAGAAGACAAAATAATAAGCAATATAATACGGAATAAAGACAGGCATGGAAAAATAAATTTAAGTACGAAAAAATAAAAGCTTATACAGGAAACGGCAAAAAGAGCTGACGTTTTTCGACGTTGTTTTGATTTAAAACCATCAGATTTATTGCCACTCCCTGTATATATGATAAAATAAAATAAATTTTATGTACTAAAATATAAATGATAAAATAGCTTGATTCACTGAATGTTGGTATTTGAAACAAATGGGTGAAAAGTTACATAAGTTTTTTTCAAGTACCTGGACCCTCGCTGTTCTGAAAGGTGGTCGAGAATAAAATATGGAATCAGAAGTGAAATGGAATTTTGGTGGCAGTGCGTGACACTCATATGCCCAGTTAGGAGAACGGAAATGGTGATAATGATGATGAAATATTCCTCAAATACTACAGTACATCTTCAAAACTCCATTTTCTTGCAATGGAGGCCGTCAGGGCCTATGCATTATATGTAGGTGACAAAACAGAAATGAATTGTTTAAAAATATGCTCCAGTTATGGAGCAGATTTTGAAGAAAAGGAATAACATTCTAATTTTAAACGTGATCTCAATTTAAGACGATTTAATTCTAGCTGATTTCATTTTTATATAATGTTAATAAATCACGTTAAATTTCGACTGATTATATGGCTGGTAGTTTATCTCTAGTGCTGGTAATGAGCGTAACACGTCAGCTTTAGTCAGCCTTAAGCTATCGTCATAAATCAGCCTCTGTTCTTAGCATAAAACTGGGTAAACTGCAGTCAAGGCTCGTGATTGAATGTGTGTTGTGGTTGGCTACAATAAGGCAATATTTGCAGGGAAATGGTAAAAGATGGAAGGGGTTTATTGTAATAAAAAAAAGAGTGACATGTATTGAAAAATTAATGATCGTAAAAGTATCATTCCACACTATACAAATCAAATTAAATAAAAACATAAATATGTTGAAGAGTTATAATAAAAACGTAGATTTGACCAAATCCGTCACGAAAATGATCAGATCAATTCATGGATGATGTTAAAACAACAACTTTTTGTTGATTATTTCCTTAATATTTATTACTATATTTTGCTCAAAGTATGCAATATTTTTATTTCAAAGGTATGTTTAAAATGTATTTATATACGAGTACAATCGATTGACACCCAACACATAAATTCTGTAAATATATGTATACTTTGCCGGCGGGTAGAGCTCAATGGTCAAAGCGTTTGCTCTGCAAGCCAAAGATTGTGGGTTCGATCCCTAACGGAGATTAAAAAAAAAAAGATTTCTGAGCTCTATAATACCCCGGTGGGTGTGAATTTGATCCCTCACCTGTAAAATGCCAGTCGTAGCCTATCAATTAAAATTGGTGGTAGACAAAAGTCGTCCCGTGAAGACCACCCATTCATAGTAAATTCCTGTAATAATAAGGATGATGCGTGAATCTCGGGCTGTAGTCTATGACATTGGCGGATCAACACTCCACATATAGCGCTTAGCCATATGCCCTATAGTAAGCGTCATAGATTTCCACAGATGAGACTTCAGAATTACTATTACCATCTGTCGGTATTCTCCTGTATGTGTTAACATAAAAAATGCTAATGCGATTATCATTACATGTATACTTAGGTATTGTGGCTTTTGGGTTTAGCCGTGTGTGGCAAATTTCTTTGCACCAATATTTCAACCACCACCTCAGAGAGGTCATCTTTAGATTTGACGATTTTGCGTGACGATTATGACGGTCCAAATATTTGTGCGAAGAAATTCGCCACACACAGCATAACCCAAAAGTAACAATACCAAATCTTGAAAACATGTACTACCCTTACCTATATAATCGTCAGTTTTTGAAGAGTTTTCCATCGTTTAAAATTTATCTAACTATTATTTATTAAGGTTAAAAATAAATATATTTTGAGTAACACTCGAAGTAGGCGTAATATTTAAAAAACTGTGATACAATATATTAAAGGCGGTTAAATCGAAATGAAGTATAATTATTTGGATCACTAAAACTACAAAAGGTACATTTCACCGAATAAAAAATATAATTATGGACCAATTAAATCAATCACCTATCAGTGTTGTCAGTTAGCACGTCTTGTACCTAATTATTATTGGGGTATAGGTATTTTAATTGTGGGCGTGGTCAAATCACATTAGCTAAATACCTACTCCCATTTTTCTGTGAAGGCAACTTTCGAAATATTTTATTGCTTTTTAATATTCATGTTTATAAAGAGAAAAGGCAGAAAAATCTCTATTAACAAGTATAATTGTACAAATTATAAAAATTATACAATTATAATAATATGATAAACTTAGCCTTTTTGTTGGAAGATTAATTATTAAAACATCACTGGAAGATCGTATTATTATTTGAAAACTGATACATTATTAACATCTGCAAATTATTGGATCTTCTCAAAAGCCAATGCAGCCATATAACGGGTTTGTGCATGAACTGCATAGAATATTTGGAGTACTATGGTTTAGCATTGTGAGGAATGATGAAACAAGGGAATGGATCCAGCAACTTTCTGTTCTACAGTAGTTCAATAGAAGAAGATGGAACAGCATGGGGATCTTCTTCCATAAAGTATGAACTTACAGTACTACTACAATATAGCTACTTTTTATCAAACGCTTTGAAATCTTATTGCTTTGTAAGACTGCCAGAAAAATATAAATAATGCACTTCCCAGAGCTTCATGTAGGCAGTGCTGACATGTGAGAAGACTATGGCATCTGATAGAACTTTAATGATTGACAAAACTAAAAAGCTTTATTTTAAATTGAAAAAAGTATTGGTGTGAAAGGCTTGAAAAAGGCTGAAAAACAGGCCGGAGATGGCATACTTCGATACAAAAACCCACACTGGGAGGCTTCTTCAACACATTTTGAAGTAGAGGCTCCCAGTGAAAGACTATCCATAGGCTTCTCCGACATATTCGGAGGCGAGGCTATGATGGATCTATGTGGTGGGCAGGACCTCATAGCTGATATGGTGGCGGATGAACTGAATTAGCGGTCAACGGCAGCTTCCAAGAAAGCTACTGCATTTGCGTCAGGTGGCAACCGGCAGTGAAAAAACCCGCCAAAAAAAATATTTCCATGATGCACGAGAAGACCTGGAAGACCACAGGCAACCTGGACTGCAACTGACATGGATCTGAAAACTCTGGGCTTGACCGAGAATGCAACGCAGAACAGACAGACATGGTGAATGTCCACAAGGAGAGCCAACTCCAGATGATGGGAAATAGCGAGGCTAAAGAAGAAGAATGAAAATATTAATACGCTTTACCTTGTTTGATGATGTATCATGCTCAGCACTGTTTATTTATAGTATGTATTATACTTGAAGACCGCAATGTTGAATGAAAGTTTCGTCAGTTTTCCGGGAAGATTAATTTAATTGCTTCCACGATGTTTTGTAATGATTGACATAGAGATGATAGAGAGAGATAATAAAAATCACCAGATCAATTAAAAAAATAAATAGTGTAAGAACGAATGGAAATATTTGTGAATTTATTAACAACAACAAAAATCTACAAAAACTATTTCGGTGATAAGACTTGACATACGAGTACATTTAAATAATAACAGCCTGCCTCGCTCAGATCGAACTTATGATTTTTTTTTAACAATTTGTGCATGTTAAACATTATCGACGCATTTATATTAGGCAGGTACAACCTAACAAATCGTTTGCGGATTGAGTCATCCTTTCATTGCACTTGCAAAAAAAAATCCCATTGTCTCGACTGCACCTAACAGGGTGAGGTTTTTTCACAGGTCCATTTTTATCTCCATCCAGTGCTCAGCTACAAATTCGTTCATTACGGCACACTTCTTTGCAGCGAGTTGTGCGATTTTTTGTCCGAGACTTTTTCTCGACATGTCACATGCCAGATCAATGCATATTTCTGTACGCCGTCTCGGGAAAGCGGTCCTTATGCTGTGTAGAGTTAAAGCTGATTAATGGTTGGCGGGTTCTTGGGTGCTTGCGTCGCCGGGGGGCTCTGGCTTGTCACATGCAGTGAATGTTTAAGTGGCTAACCATATTAGGTTCAAATAGAAACGTCGGTAGGTCTATCAAGCGGTTCACCTTCCCCCGTGTAATACTGCGGGTTTCGCAATGTTGGTACTTCTGACAGAAGTGCAGCGAGGGATTGTGGCGCCTGGGGCAATACCTGAATTTGTCGCACCCAAAAGAATTATATTAAAAATATTTTTTTTTCTTCCAATATCCTTTTTATGTCTGATCACCACATATTGCCGCCATTCCGTTCTGTCAGTTGTCACTGTATATGAATTGTTCCAAAATATCTCTGCGCTCCAAGGTTCACTTGGGGTCATATATGATCACCAATAGCATCCAAGGTAGAAGCTCGAGAGCTTCACGAACGGCAGCTGTAGATTCACATAAGGTGATTTTTTTATTTTTATAATCGGTTTAAGTAATCGGTTGATTCAAATGATTAATCAGATGGTCTCGAGGTCTGTAACATTTGGTTTTAAATGAGCAATCCAAAATACAATAAAAATAATGGCTTATTATCAAAACAAGTATGTATCTTAAATCTATTACATTTCAATATTAAACTGAACAATAATTATTTACAAAAAAAATATCTACGTTTTACTTGTTTCAAGGTAGACTCGAAAATGTATAAGAATTATTTGTCTTTTGCTGATGTAATGTAATGAAAATTAAAAATTGGTATGTCGCGTTAGTTACTTGTTCGGCCTTTCCATTTGTTTTTCACTGCTTTTTTGTAGCACAAAATCGTGCAAAATATCTATATTACATGTATTATATATATGTCCCCCAATCGGATCTCCGGGTGGGGACTGCTCGAGACAAAACAACCAAGACAAATAAGAAAAACCTTCAGCCAACAAGATATGCCACCTGGAATGTTCGAACATTACTGCAGAACGGTGCCCTAGACGGGAGTATTTGCAGTAAGTATTCGAGGACATGAACTGTAGCGCTTATGCTGAGCTGAAAAGGGTTGCGGAGGACCGAGAGGAATGGAGATCGAGATGCAAGATTCTGTTGCTGCAAACCAATCCACCGGATTGATACTACGAAGAAGATATATGTCAATGTTGGATTGGGAACTTTAGAAACCCCAGACATATTTAAGAGTCCCTGTTTTTATAATATTTAAAAACGCCCTAAGAAAGATTTAATACTGCGTTTAAAGGAATAATTAAATATTCGAGATCAAATAGTAATTGCATTTTTCGTGGTTCACACGACGCAATTCTACAAAACTTACAACAAACTAATTCGGTTGGTTTTGACTGATAACTTTGTGAAAGGTACAAGTCCTCTTGTTTTTATTTTAAAAAAATACATCAAAGAAATGCCGCAATCCGAAATGTGCCGCCCAGGGCGAATCGCTACATTGCCACGCACTGAATGCGACTCTCCTCCGAATGCACCGGTGCGAGGTTTGTGTCTCTCACAGGTGAGCAGTAACTAGAGATATATTAATTAAATTAATCAAATATTGCGCTTATCACAGGCTTACATGCTTTCACATTGTATGGCTTAAACAAAAAATATATTTAATATTGCAAGACACCTGAAAAAAACACGTTAAATTGTTTTTTTTTAGTGATATCGCTGGATTTTTTTATCTGATTTTATCATTACAACAATACGTTTGGTAAGAGATTTACCAACCCATATATCTATGTTTTCGGAACTACGATTATATTTCTCGATATGAATAGCCCTTTAAAACATTCTTAAGAGTCTTTTAGATCCGAATTTCTAATAAAAATTCGAATGTATTATACAAAAAATACCGATATGATTCTAATATCGGTCTGTGTTTTAATATTTTATTATAATTTTAAAATATTTGTTGTATTTGATATTTAAGAAATATTCCTTCTTAAATTTAATTGCCTTTCATAATTTAATTAGGCATATTAATAATTTTTGATTTTTCTATTGGTAGATAATTGGTTCCACGAATTTCAGTCATGAAAAATCGATTAGAAAAAAAAATCATGTATGAACTAATATTTATATTTTTACTGTATTTCGTTCGTTTTCATTTATTTAACAGGATTTTAAAGCAAAGTTTGTGTGAGCTTTTTTCCACGGCGTTTATAGTTAACTGAAGTTTTTCAGTCATAGCAACATTCTCGCTTCTTGTAAGATAAGGAGTCCCTCTACAAACAACCGCTTTTTGCTCTGGAGTAATGTCAAAGTGTTGCGATAAAATTATAAGAAAGTTGACGCCGACCAGACTTTACCTTCCAAGGACACCGTTCCGCCATTAGAATGTTGCGTTAGAGGAATAAGTATTTTTACAGGTTATTTATTTTAAAATAATATCCATACTTATAGAGATTCCATTGGAAATATTTTCATGTTTTATTACATTCCTTTGATCCTTTTATGATTTTGATGAAGATGAATAGCATGAGCGGCAAATTATTTTCTTTGAAACATTTATTTTTATAAAATAGACTTATCAAATCATGTGTTTTCATTGCATAGAAAAGGATACAACAATTCCTAATGTAAATTGCTGTACTAGAAAACCGAAAAAATTAAATTAAATATGTATATAGATTGATAACATTTATTTTCCTTATCATACATAAAATGATGTTAAGTGTTTGTCTTAAATTAAAACTGTTTAACAGTCTTACTTTGATTGATATTGTAAACATCAAATTATCATTTTTAAAGTGAAATAGGAATCTTAATAAATTTAAAATATATCAGTTATTTAAAATGAATTAATCAAAATATGAAAAAAAAGGAACTTTTTTTTAAAAATAAAAATAAAAATTTATTTAACCACTTTTACATGGACTTTTTTCGATCGATGTCCACTAGAATTAAAAAATTATACTTTTTTGATGGTCAGTTATCAAAGTAAATGCTATTTACTTAATAATGTGAACATATTGAAATATTTTATATAATAATAGTGCCTAACGTTAAAAATGGTATGGGACATTTATACTTTGATTGACTAAAAAACATAACCTGTATACTTATTATATAAATATTGAAATATTAATGACCGCCGACAAAATATTGAAATAACAAAGGAGCATTTTGAAGGCTCGTCTACGAGCTGGAATGCATTCAAATCTTAATTTCAGGAAGCGATCTTAACAGAGCATTTACGTCAAGTCACGGTGCGTTTATTAAATCTTATCTCCGATATCAGTAATTATCATTTCAACTAGGCACCCTCACAATGAAGCCTCCATCGCTTAATGATCTATTTTTTCATGGCTGATTAATCAACGCCAGTAGATTATGCGTCTCTTTATGTTTAGACACATCCAAGAAAACACCTACGGTGTTAAATAAAGTTTACACTGAACTGGACTATTCCAACCAGAAACAAATATCATCAGACAATAGTGAAATCATCGCTACATTTTAACAGTTGATTCTTAAACAAACAAACTGCAGTGAATGTTTTTCAAATGGTTTTTAATTAAGATCCTCTTCTCTTTAAAGGGTTGTTATTCAGTCGCGTGGTGGCAAGATGAGGAGCAGATTAATAACACACAGACTTTTTCTGAAGCACTTTGGCATATATATTTCGACAACTTTACAAACTTTAGTCTTAATGCGACCTTCTCGGGCGTCGACACACAATCCAGCGCGCTTTCGATGGGCTGTCGCACAGCGCCACAAGTGACGATCTACGTAATTAATCCAAAATGCCAATATGGCGACACATACATGTACGACAAGCGAACAGAAAAAAGACGAAAGATTTTATATCGAGGTTTTCGGTACCAGTCAGCAAGGGCTATATCATGCTGATGTCATAATCTTACAATTATTTTCATATCTAATGAAATGTAACAATTACGTATTCTTAGGATATATGTGTGCGATACGTAAATTATAAAGAACCTCGTAAATTGTTTTATGCTTTTAATTCTCCATTTCTCCATACATTCATGCTCCAGTTAGGGAGAGAGCATGGTATGACGCATGACATAACACATTTCATTCTTATTAAAACATATTATTCTTCTTCTTCTTACGCTTTCTTTAGGAATGGGTCCTTTTATTACTCGCAGCCTGTTCCTGCGACACGGATGGCTAGCAATTGCGCCGTCTTTAATGTGAACTTCCTGCAGGTCGAGATATAATAAACGAGTAAAGTCATCGCGTAATATACTATGCTTAAAGTTTTAAAGTCTTTGGTTCATCGAGGAGGTTGAATGAATTAAATGACAAATTTGTACCGAACACACAGACAAACAGCCAGTAAAAATGTTATTATAAGCTTTCATGTAGTTAATCGTAATGATAAGTTTCATTATATACTTAACTGAGGAGCCTCTTGAGACTGCGCTTTTTGGAATGCCGACATGAAGAAAGTAAAAGTAAAAGCTTATATATGCATATTGAAAGAAAGCGTATTGTCCAGCATTACTGGTAGATATCCAATAATTTTATTACGTAACATAAAACATATTAATAATTCTGTAAACAATTCTGGGATTTGAACCTGATAGTACTTCCAATACACTTGAGTTTCTTAACGTTTGTCCACAGCACTCGGTACATAAGCCTGGTAGATATAAACAGATTCCATCAGCGGTCGCCATCCCACTTAGTCTCATTTACAGTACTCAGGTGTTGTGCAGGTGATCCAGTGGGTGATTGGTCAATCAAAGAGGACGCTATCGAGCCTCCATCCACTTCTGACAGCAACACCGCGTTACAGCTTATTCATACTCTACCATAAAACAAACATATATATATTTTTTACTTAACTGTATGTTCAATTTAATATTCCCAAAGTATATATTTGTTATGAAGTAATGTTCACATCAACACTGTACTTCATATTATTTATATTTTTATATTTCACTTTGAGATCCATTTTAATATTAAATAGAAAAGAATTTCATACCTTGTTTGAACATGGATCGCATGGAAGACTGCAGATTCGTGATCTATGAAAGCTTCATCAGTTTCAACGTCCAAAAACGTAGTTTTATTACGTCTGTGCACGTTAGAACGTGCATGTTAAAACAAGGTACGGAATTTTTATCTATTTAACTGTATGTAGTATTTGATAAATCGTAATCATTCTGTAATATTATTAAATGTCTTCACAAAATCAATATGATTTTTCAAAAATATGCGTGATTCCTGACTCTTTAAATAAATAAATTATATTTTCTTGAATAAGGGTTTATGTAACAGTCAATTCCCATAAAATAACTAAAAGTTAATTCAAGCTTTTTTATTATTTAGGATCAATATGTGAAATCTATTATTTTTTAATAGAAATCAATTACTTTTGTAAATAATCACGGAGTATAATAAAATTCTTAGGAATAGTTATATCAATTGTAATAAGTATAACCTTTGAAATCAACTTAATTTTGGCATATATTATTATTATGGGTGGCATAGTCTAGTGGTTAAAGCGTTTGTTTCTCATTCACCATCGGTTCATATCCCGACCAAGCTTGACTTTCTTACATCGATTTAATTAAATCTTAGCTTTGCACATGCTCCTGATATGGTTGAGCCACGCTTAATAGACAAAAGAAATGTCTAGGCTTCGAGAGCATCGGGTTGATCTCCTTGAAAATGCTGATTATTGTATATAATATATTGAACACCCAAATATTTCTCAGGAGGCTCCTGAGAACCATCTATGTTCCCATGTAGACCTACGGGCTTACAGGTATTCAGGGACAAGGCATAGACAATCTGAGCTTACGGAACTGTGAAATGACAATTGTGGTGTCCATATGTTCCAAAAATATGGCGCGGAAATGGTTACAAAAGAGTTTTAATTTCTTAATTTGATTAGATGGTAAAATGACGCATTGATCAATATGGGTTCAATGAATAATATATCTGTATATTGTCTATGATTCGGATCATAAATCCATCGTAAATTTATTAATTGAAAGCACATTTATTCAACATGATGATATTTGTTGCTGATTTGAATGCGTATGATTAATATAAAATTCATTCTTTTGATTACGTAGTGTGAAATGGTCTCTATAATTCATTACAAGGTGGCAAATGAATTATTGAATATCCTAATTGTATTAATAAGCATGACTCTTAAAAATGTAAATCAATGAGGTATGTGCAATATGTATTGACGTTTCGTTTGTATTATTGATAACGGTCTGACATCGGCTACTGACAAAGAAGTTCACTCAGCTCTCTGTCGATGAAAAGAAATGACTAGTTTTATCTATTTGGTGATATCGACAATTTTCAAATATATCGATCAAATATATAATCTACTAATAAATCAGATATCATTTAATCTACTGATCTCGTAATGTTTAATTTTTGATTGAAATTAGTTATCAATCTCTTAGTAACATTTTTTTTGTTTGTATAATATACAACTATAAATCGAAAAATAAATATTATCCAGTTAAAAAATGCTGTTTAATTAATAAGAATAATATTTAGAATACAATTGTTTTTAAAGAATAATTGAATTAAAATAAATGTTTAATATTTCTATATATTCTTTTATTTAACTAAATTAACAGTAGTACAACGGCAATGGCGCTCCTTAATGGCCTACCAGCACACCTCGATCCTTTTCTTACATCCTTTTCCTCTTTTGTCGATGATATTGTTCTCCTAGATCTCTGTGATTTCTTCTTCTTTTATGTTTTTTTTGTATGTATTGTATGTTTATGTATACTCTATGTTTCTTATTATTTATTATTATTTGTACCTTGGAACTGCGGTTCTGTTTAATAAATATATGTATAAATAAATTTACTTTACGGAAATGCATAATAAATCAATAATAAAAAATTAAAATGCCGCGCTTTTCGTGTTTTTTTTTTATAAACAGTGAATTTAAATGAATAGTGTACGAACGTAATATAAGAGCTATAGATCGTAAAAATTGAAAAAAAAAACATTTAAAATAACACGTTTTTCAAGTAATCAAATTGTTTATTTTATATAGTTTGTATTTAAGAAAAAAGTGAACGAATGTTAAATATGAAATATCGTTCGTAAAAATACAAAACATTTTTTTTTCATTGAAAACTAAGTGTACTCGAATAGTTTTTTTTTAAAGAAAAACTGCATTTAAATAAATAGTGAACGTACATATTATATATATAAAAAGCAAACAAATAAACTAGTTTAAGAAGAGCGTAGTTGCCTTATCGGCCGATAGAGATCTCCGGCATTGTGCGAGCGCTAACGTTTCCTGCCCTCGCTGTTTTATTGTGTCGGCCATTTTAAATGGCGGGAAAACGCGCTCATTACCCGGATAGAGATCTACACTGAACTATCTGCTGCCTCAAGCCAGAAACCTCGGCCTTCCCGGGATAAGCAATCTGCACTCGACAAACCCAACAATGCGGCGCATCGAATACATTTGTTTATGAGTTTTCATTGAGTGTTTATAAAGATTGTTTGATTCAGTACCGGCTTTATACCCTTCGGCGCCCTAGGGATTTTTTTCTACTGCCCTATATTATTTATATTTAGAATACATATAAGAAAGATTGGTTGCCCTCGGCGCCCCTAGGTTATTCGACGCCCTGGGGTACTGACCCACTTCGCCACCCCCTAAAACCGGTACTGGTTTGACTTTGTGAGGATTGATAAGGTGAAAGAGAGGAGAAGATAGCTTTCCATACTATTGTCGGCCAAGAGGCGAAGGTGAGCTTGGTTGGGACACATACTAAAGATGCCGCAGGAGCGCACAAACTATAGCTTCCTTTTCTTCAACCTCCTGTATAATTCATATCTTGAAATCTCACCAAAAGCTAATGCAGCCGCAATTTTAAAAACCGAACTGCGTTTTAAAAACAGAACCTGCGACGAATACTTGGGTTACGATAATTTAACTTTGTGAGGAACGATATGGTGAAACCGACGACAAGGCAGTATTCCATATAACAGTTGGCCAAGAGACGAAGTTGGATCTGGTTGGGACATGTAATTTGCATGCCGTAGGAGAGCATGAACTATAATCATGAGCACCCGCCATCTTGAAAGGCCGCCGAGAACTTTACATATAATGTACTCGGTAGAGCTGCTGGAGATAGAACTGAAAATTTCATTAATAACTGACATGGGATGAGGCGAAGACTACGGCGGCTGATAGAGCTTTGTGGCTGCAGTTCGTGACAATTATATGCATCAATTAGGTGCGGACATAGTGATAAAGTGTATGCCGGAGGATGTTTCTAAGTGGCAACGTGTTTGTTTACCATACTGAAGGTCGTAAGTTCAATCCATGATAAAGATTAATCTAAAAAAAAAATCAATCGATTCCTAGGCTCTATAAATACGTTCGGTTTGATATAACATAAGATGAACTAAGGGATTTTACGAGTAGAAATGAATACGAAAAGATGATTTTACTTATTTTACAGAAGCAATGACCGAAAATCGTAATTAAATTTTGCAGAAAAGCTTTTTTAATGTGTCTAGTCCATATATAGGAGTTGTACAAATAAATTAAATTTCAATTTACAGATCATCATGTATTTAGAGGTTAAGTTAATGCGATCCTGTTGCATAGAAAATACAAAATCAAATAAGTTCCGTGCGTTTTGTGACAATTACACATAATTATTTAATTAATTTCGCAATGCAGATAGCGATATATATATATAATCGTGTCGGAAACAACAGGGTCAGATCCTGTCTGCCCAGAAGTGGGCGACGTCGATGGCGTTACTTCTGGCCATCATCAGGTCTTCCTGGGTGCAGCTATTCTGGCACAGCGCACACTCCAGAAGGTGTGACAGGGTCTGCTCCACGCCGCAGTCACATTCAGTCGGTCCGCTGTAAAACTGCCAGGCCCTCATTTGTGTCCTCGTCTTGCATACTCCGGTCCGAAGTCTGTTAAGGGACCTCCATATATTCCACCCTTGGTCATGTCCTGGGGCTAGGTCCTCTTTCGGGGCAATCCAAGTATTCCCCTCAGTTGCGCTTCTCCACATGTTCAGCCGCAGGGTGGCCTCAGGTATCTCCAGATAGCGATGTAAAGCAGTAATTAGAGCAAATCAACAATAACGCATCTTCACTTTAATTAATTGTTTGACTCATTTACCTACATCGATAGACAAACGATAAACAAATATATATATGTTGTATGAATGATTTAAAAATATATATTGTGTTAAAAATATATAAACTGCTATCCTGGAGAAAATGTGGAATAAATATTAACGGAGAGTACATTTCTCACCTCCGATTTGCAGATGACATAGTGCTAATAGCCGAATCACCTGACAAGCTCCAAGACATGCTCTACGACCTCAATGAAGCGTCGAACAAAATTGGTCTGAAAATGAACATGGATAAAACAAAAGCCATGATTAATAGTCATATTTCACAGACCTTTGATCCTATTTCCATTGGAGGAACAGAAATAGAGGTTGTAAACGACTATACCTATCTGGGACAAGTAATACAACTAGGGCGAAATAACATCTCAAAAGAAATCGACAGGCGCATACAACTGGGATGGGCAGCATTTGGAAAACTAAAGTACATTTTTAAAGCGAAAATTCCGCAATGCCTTAAAACTAAGGCGTTTAACCAATGCGTCCTCCCTGTATTAACTTATGGCGCAGAGACGTGGAATCTGACAGCAATTCTTACCCATAAAATAAAAGTCACCCAGCGTGCTATGGAGAGATCCATGCTCGGAGTGTCGCTAAAAGATAGAATCCGAAACGAGGAAATACGCAGAAGAACTCAAGTAGTGGATGTTACCCAACGAATAGGCACACTCAAGTGGCAATGGGCAGGACATATCTGTCGAAGAGACGACGGTCGATGGGGAAGAAAAGTATTGGAATGGCGCCCAAGAGCTGGCAAACGAAGCATTGGCCGACCCCCTACAAGATGGACTGACGTTATAAGAAGAATAGCGGGAGTGACCTGGATGCGGAAGGCGGAGGATCGAAGAGGATGGAGACTCATGCGGGAGGCCTACGTTCAACAGTGGACGGACACAGGCTGATGATGATGATGATTGTGTTAAGAGATATTACGAGTATGTAACAGTTATATTATTCAGATTGAGGTAGATTAGTAATGCGATTGATAAAACAACAGAAATAAAAGGAAAAACAATAAAAAATCATGACGACTTCCGACGGCTCCACAGGAAAAAAGCCTGAAGTTTTTAAGTAAAGTGAAGTTAAAAATCACGTGTATGACGTTGGCATCGAACCTCTCAAAGGGAAGGAAAGCCCTGAAAAATAATCCAACTTAATGCTGAATAAATAATTGTATAATAACATTTAAAAAATAATGTTCCATCAATAGGCAGATATTTGTTGAATTGATTATGTAGGAGGTAAAATTAAATTTAAATTTCGAACAAAAATTGAACAAAAATTTGAATTTATTTCTTAACGAGTATCTTCGTTTTTTTCAGTGGTGTTTGTTTATCAATGGGTAGTGTGTCGCCAACCGTTAGTTGACAATACTCAGGATCAAGAGTGATTCTCTTAACGGTCTTCTTGTGCGTGGGATAGCTTCAAGAGCATTTCACTAACTAGTGCCGTAGTTAAAAGTTAAGTCCTGTGTTCTCTTTAATTTTTTACAATAAATAAGTGTTATCTAGTGCCGTGCCTTCTTTTAATTTACCTATTATTATTAATGTATTTAAGTGTATTTGGACATTAAAAGAGACAATGTATTTTTTTATGCAATCGCATGCAGGAGAGCAAAACTGGTCGGGCCCAGTATACTCTATGACGTTTAGCTTGGAAGCTGCATGCGGAAAAAGTGAGTTGTATTTGTGTTTGTGTGTGGG
Organism: Glossosoma conforme; assembly: GCA_022606575.1. Lineage (NCBI taxonomy): Eukaryota > Metazoa > Arthropoda > Insecta > Trichoptera > Glossosomatidae > Glossosoma > Glossosoma conforme. Next base: position 1,884,071 of record JAGTXR010000030.1, read on the forward strand.
TAAGTGATATTGCAAGTGTACTACAAGTGATTCTTGGAGATCCAGATTATATGAACGAGGAAACACTGACGCTGGATTATCTCCATATTCACCAGGCCTGGATCAAAAAGTTCTAAAGGTAGGCTCTATTTAGTGTATAATTTATGTATTTTAATTAAAAAAAAAATGTTTATTTTTAAAGATTTTTAAGTTAAGTATCATAATTTATATATTTTGTATAGTTCGTATTGAGGTGTTAAAATATACATTTCTACTATGTATAGTAGTGGAAGAAAACAATACTTATTAAAAATATGAATACTATATTGTCGAAAATTCATGTACATCACTGTCACGATAATTGTTTTACCACAATGCTTCATTTACAGTAAAAAATATATATAATATCTTTCAAACATTACGATTGTAGTACAATAATAAATTAGTCAGTTACTTTCAATTTGTTTCGGAAGACATAAACTCTAATCGCGGTCGATATATAAGGTTTCAGCGCGTTATATCGGGAAATAACTATACTTGGATGTGGGTAATTTGATATTACAGAGTTATAGAACCATTTCGGGTATGAAAGGAGACTTTTATCTTAATTTCTGAATCGGACATGCGCAGCGGGGGTTCCTCCATACAAGGCGCCCATACACATTACACACATTTTCATTCATACTTCGAATGAATGATTTTTCAAAAGATTTATTACGCATTGTCAACATGCAAGCATTAAGATAGACATTGTAATTTGTTGGGCGTATCAATATTTTTTAATTTGATTAATTTATACAATTACATCATAAGTCTGTTTTTAGTAAACAGTGAATTTGTGTATTCAAGAGATGCTCCATATATCTAGAAAATTCCATATATCTAGAAAAATGAGTAAAATAATAATTATTTTATTTAGTGTATATTTAAATCTTGTACCACATTATCTCATAATATTTAATGATCGTTTGTTAATACATTATAATTATTAGATACGATATACCTAGGGCATCCAAAGACCCGGCCAAATTCATAACACGGTTTGGCTTAAAAAAGTTAAAGCTGGCACGTCATTACAATTTAAACAATTTCCGCTCCGTCGTATTTCGACGTATAGCGTCTTACAAATTCTGTATCCTTTTAAAAGGTGTAAGTTCTATAAATGAAACTATTGTATACATAGATCTGCTTTTTTACCTGTTTCTCGCCCGTCGCTAAATTAAAAAAAAATGCCAAGTTGTGTTCAAAGAAACACCAACACCAACTTGAATTAATTTCATAAATCCAAAAAACCCGGGATCCCGTCGAAAATAACCCGGTTTTCGGTTCCATTAAAAACATGCCGGGTACCCGGGAATTCGGGTTCAGTCTTCTTGGTCGGGAAACCCTATGAAATACCTATCATATATAAGTTTTATGCAAAAAATATTTGAAAAAACTCAATGATAAAATGTATTTGATGACAAAAAGTAATATAATCATCAGACATAAATACTTTATTTTTAAAAAATGGGTCAGTTATCTGCAAATAATTATAAATACACCTATCCCCCGATTTACACGGTACTTGTTTTACACGTTTTCGCTTTTACACGGTTTTCCAAATAAGTTTTTTTTTTGTTTTTATCGCACTCTACTAAATGCTTCTGTGTTTGAACACGTGCGCTGTGTACACATCTCACGGGGAATCCCGAGCTAGTTGTGCTGACTTGCTGCACACGCACACTGTGTCTGTATTTCTTCGCATAAAATTAAAGTTTTATTTACGGATAATTGTATTTGAGTGAAAGTTTCACAGTTTCAGAAAGATTTAATTTTCCATATTCGTAAATTACAAGTGAGTGCATAATTTAGATTATTATAAATTAACATAAATTAAAAAAATATTTAGGCTTATAATGTCGAAAGAAGTTAAAAGAAAAGTTATTTCTTTAGAAACTAAAATCGAAATTTTGGATCGCTTACGAAAAGGAGATAGAGTAGTAGATGTTGCAAAATCATATAGCATGAACGAAGCTACAATAAGAACTATTAGAACAAATGAAAACACAATTAGAAAGAGTGTTGCAGCTGGCAATACCACGAGTATGGGCACAACATCATACACCAGAAATATCGCAATGGAAAAAATGGAGAAAGCGTTAATGCTTTGGATATCAGATCAAACACAAAAAATAGTACCCATTGATACGGCCGCTATAACAAATAAAGCATTACGAATTTACGAAAAAATTGTAGAGCAATTACTATCTTCTTCTTCAACTGAAAAGAAGCCAAATTTTTTGGCAAGTCATGGCTGGTTTGAAAGATTTAAAATAAGACATTCTTTACACAGCTTAAAATTAAAAGGTGAACTTGCTTCTGGCGACGTAGATGCAGCCCAAGAATATCCAGCAAATTTTGCAGAAATTATTAACGACAATTCATACACCCCTGATCAGGTTTTCAATGCTGATGAGTCAGGGTTCTTCGGGAAAAAAATGGCTGAAAGGACTTATGTCTCAAAATTTTATAAATCGGCTAGTGGTCATAAAGCAGCAAAAGATCGCATAACAATTATTTTCTGTAGCAATGCTTCAGGAGATTATATTATGAAACCATTAGTGATTAACAAATCAAAAATGCCCCGTGCCTTTAAAGGAGTAAACATCAATAATCTTCCCGTTTATTGGAGGGCTAATAAGAAAGCGTGGGTTACTGCTGCAATGTTTACTGAATGGTTTCATGAATGTTTTATCCCAGATGCCAAAAAATATTTAAGTTCAAAGGGATTGCCTTTTAAAGTGCTTTTGTTAATTGACAATGCGCCGGGTCACCCACAAGATCTAGAATATGAGAACGTTGAAATATTTTTTTTACCAAAAATATAACTTCATTATTACAACCATTGAACCAAGGCATAATTTCTACTTTTAAAGCTTTGTACATAAAACGAGCCTTTACATATATTTTGGAACAAATGGAGAACAATGAATCTTTAACAAATATTAGTGCTTGGAAAAATTTTACAATATTAGACTGTGTGAAGCATATCGCCTTATCATACACTGCGATTAAGCAAACAACGCTCAATAGCTGTTGGAAAAAATTGTGGCCAAATATAGTCAAAAATTAACATTCCATTTCAACGTTAAATGATGAATATTCGCAGATAGTACAGATGGCGCATTCATTGGGCGGAGAAGGTTTTGATGATTTTACTGATGATGATATCGGAGAGTTAATGGCTGATAAAGAACTAAGTGAGTTTGATTTAGTTAACTTAGTTTGCGAAAGTGAGTCTGACAAATCTGATGAAGAGGAATTAGTACCAGTAACATTCACTGCTAAAGTCATCCGCGAAGGACTCGCATTGGGAAGAAAGCTGGGTAATCATTTTATACAAAATGACACAAACGTTGAAAGGGCTTTACGATTCCAACGTGACATAAATCACTGCTTGGCTCAATATGAAGAAGCTTACAAAGATCTTACGAAAAATTCGAAGCAATTGTTAATAACCGATTTTATTACCACCTCTCAGAATGTAAATATTTCTGCTTCAAACATCGAATCGGCACAAATAACTTCGAGTGATGAAAGTGAATTCCAACCTTCGATTCCGAAAAAAAGAATGAGAGTAATTTCTGATAGTGATGAAGGATAATAAAACACCTTTGGTTTTATTTTTTGTTCTTCTGTTTAATGTATGTATTGTAATTAAATAAAAAAACAGTGTTTCCGTAATATATTACATATTTTAACCTGTCAATGCATTTTATTTTTATTTCTGTGTACACCTAAAAATAATAGAAAAAAAAAATCACAACTGTTAAATAGCAAAATTATGAATTTTCTGCAAGCTTTTCGATTTACACGGTTTTGACTTGAAATTTTTTAATTTTTGACTTACACGTTTTTCTCAGGAACGTATCTACCGTGTAAATCGGGGGATAGGTGTTTAAATAAAAGTATATTTTTAAAATACGGGGAGATTACACCCTAGATATTTCGCACAAAAATCGTGTACTTTTCATGAATGTTTTATCCCAGATGCCAAAAAATATTTAAGTTCAAAGGGATTGCCTTTTAAAGTGCTTTTGTTAATTGACAACCCTTTTATAAATTATGTTATTTCAAGCATTGTTTGACATTTTGTACATTTTTTAAAGCAAACTTTTTATAGTTTATCTGTGGTGAGGACTTTCTACAGGAAATATGCCATTTTAAAACCACTCTTTTGTTGAACGCCTATGGAATTACATGTTCAATTTCGGACCTTTTAGAAGTTTTTAAGTTTATTATTAATTATGCAATAATAACCGTAGAATGGGTTAAGAAAGCGGATGCATTCCTAGAATACTGAGGGTACGATCACTTGAACTTGCGAAGAATAACGAGGTAAGGGAGTGAACAATAGCCTTCTTTACTACAGTCGGTCAAGAGACGTAGGTAAACCTTGCTGGAATATGTGTTTCGAGGATAACTACAGTTGCCTTTTTTTCAAAAAGCCTTCGTTTTTTGCGCCATCTTAGATTAAAGATAGAATATTCTCGGTGGAGTCCTAGGAGGCAGAACTGACATATGATGAGATGATGACCATAGCGGCTATCAGACCTTTATTTTGACAGTTCTTCATGACCATATGCTCCAGTTAAGGGAGTAGAAGTGGTATGATGATGATAATGTGTAGAGATGTGTAAAAATAAAACGTTCAACCGTGCATTTGCCACGGTTTAATCGTTTGTTTTTATATACAGCAACAGTGTTGCGTTATGGGCCTCATAACACGTCATGGCATCCCACGGCGTCTCTTCAGCAAGAAAGCGATGTCAAGTCGATAGGTCGTCCGTTGGGAAGAAGGGGGCAAGATATTCATTGCGTACAAGACAGCGCGCGGTACAATATTGTCAATTTTCCAGCTAACTGGCCTATAAAATGTAAATGCATCACGGCACAAAAGGACCTCGTAAATATGCTCGCTGAGCGTGAGAAGTTGTTTTGTGTAACATCGCTTGATCGCCCATACGTAAAATATCATTTGATGTAACCGGTACTAATAAGCACCGCACAATGCTTTACGAACTTGTGATACATTCCTCTTGGTGGGCGAGAGACAAAATATGATGATAATTTCGAATTTGTCAGTTCGAAATTTGAATAATACAACCTTATTCTTTTTTTTATTCCGAACATTTGAATTATGAAAAATAACGCGGGCCGTTAAATATGTTATAATGGTTATCGTAAAAAATGTGTCTAGTCATATATTTTTTTACACAAAAAATTCGCCCGGAAAGGAATAATCAAAGTCATGAATCTGTGAGCATGTTGTAAAAAATGTCAATTTTATTATGTGGATGATGATGTATTGAATTTTACTTACAATTTAGCATATGTATCGTTTATTATTAAGAAAAACATCAACATCATATATTAGGTCAGACATAACTGTTGCTGAAAAATGTTTTTCATTTGTTAAGAGACGTGGTATAGTAATAAGGTTTTCGCTAATCATGCTAGAAGTCGTGGGTTCAATCCCTAAGAAACTCAAAAAATATATTAATTCATGTACACGATCCATAACTGTGGTTTAGTTTCTCTATACCATGGGGTCTCCAAGCTTTCCAGCCTTAGGGCCATACTGATTACACCAGTAATTTCCGAGGGCCAAAACTATATTATCATCGTTGCCGGTTTTAAAAAGTGAAATAGTTCTGCTATAAAAAATATGTTCTCTATAAGGAGTTTTCAAGTATGCTAGCTCTCCGCGGGCCGGACAAAATCTGTCCGCGGGCCGGATGTGGCCCTCGGGCCGTAGTTTGGAGACCCGTGCTCTATACTATTACATTTGGTTTTCGTCTTGAGAGCTTCAGGCTAGTCATCCGATTTCTTTAAAAATGCTGATTAATAATACGTCCAAATACTTTAATAATGCTTTATTATTTTTTAACCCCTTCACTTTTTGGATGAAGATGCTGTTCCTGATGCAGAGACGACTAAAGGTAGGGCATCGATAATGGTAGTTTACAGAACTGTGTGATAGCAATTTGTATTGTAACAGAAAAAAATGTATTACGTTATTTCACAAACGTCTACATTTGTAGGTAACCTTTTGTAGGCAACGATCTCTCCTCGTATATTTGTTACACTTTCGTAAAAAGTTCCCTAAAAAATGGATGAATATCGGGGTGTTGACTATAAACAAATTCAATGATCGAAACTTAATATTCAGTATGTATTATTGAATTCACACATGAAATTTCTCTATTACTGTTGTCAGAATTTATCTGTAGGTATTTACATCAAAAAATAAATAACTATTGTTGTAGGTCTCAGAACAAAGTTGCTTGAAAAATTAAACAAAAGACGTTAAAGGTTAATACATGTTAAAATATTCCTTGTTAGTGAATCTCAGTTGATGTATTGTCTGTTGTATATTTGAATACTTTCCTCAATAAATGTTGCCAATTCAACAAGTTTTTCACGTTTTTAAAGTACGCACTCAAATCCACGCATACAATGTCGTGGAATCTTACAAAACAAGTTTTAAAAACAATTTAAATGCGTAATTTGTATTTTAAATTTCAAGTTTTTGTGTTTTGCGATAAGTCGCAAAATAACCGGAGCGAGAATAAGAAATGCACATTACATTTGTGAATTTGATATGACCGTGTCGATTATAACTGAAGCGTACGTGTCCGTTTTCTTCTGCCGTATTCGAGATGGATAATATAATTACTTGATTTCCTTTCAGCTTCTCGTTAAAAAAATAAACTCGTTCGTATTTCAATGCGATAAATATCAGCGAGGTAATATGAAATGTTAATGGCTCGCTACCGCTGCGTATTCAAAAACGTATCAACCGCGGTGATGGCAATAATCAGTACAACGCATCGCATCGATCGCCTCCCACAGAAGAGATCGGAGATCACATCTATTGAGCTCCTCCCGGTAAGGGAGTGCGTAATCCAATACTGAGGATCAGAGCCGCTTTGAGACCGATTTCAAGAAAGAGAAACGAAATCATTATCGTCTGTAATCGGTGAACTTTACAGATATATTTTATTAAACAATGCCAATTACAAAAAAAGAAAAAATACAAAAAATAGAATAAACAAGTATAAACGTGTGCTACTTCTAAACCTGTAAAGCGATGCGTTGCTGCCTTTACGGCCGCATTGCAAAAACCTTAACCATTTATTATATTATAATATATTATTTTCATTTAAAGTGGAACAACTTTTTTTTTCTTTCCTCCCAATTATCGACAAATTGAAAAACTCTGTAATATACCTGGGTATGACGCTTTTAAAGACATATTAAACTTATTTACTTTAGTTTAAGAACCTAGCTCCCCTTTCCGTGGCGCCTCTTTCTGAACGTTAGAGCACATTCATCGAGACTGTTAGTTTTTTTTCTTAGAAAGAGTAGTCTATTTCGATGTAACGTTAAGCGACTGAGCCTTATCAGGCATGTATACTTTGTGGCTACTAAATAAATTTCCACGCTCTTACCAATTTTGCTTGTAGTTTCAGTAAGAATCTGTCTTTATTCACAATGTCATTTAAACCCGTGACTGCAATTGTAATCTCTATTGCGGGTTCTTTCTCTTTTGCAACTTCAAACAGTGATTACAATTGCTCAGGATAGGCGCCCACTGAACTTAATTTTCACACTTATCATTATTTTTATGAGTTCATCATGAAGTATTATATATTTTTTATCCAGTGTGATGCGGATGTCCAGTCTAGATACGAGTGTAAATTGTGCATAAATTCACGCATGATTAGTTATGAGATATAGGATATAGATATTGATATCCTCCTCTTCCATTTATGGACATCGATTAACTGGATGAAGGATGCAGGATCAGGTTTACAATATAAACACTTGTTTCACATATTATTTGTTTATTGTCACAAACGTCGCCCGCCACAGCGAACGCACAGGACGCGCGCACTGTGACGGGCGCGTGTCAAACTTCAACTGCCAGCCCACGGCGCGATCTCACATCTCCACGGTACCAACTGCCAATATGACAGTCCTACCAACCAGCAACAGGCCAACTGTCATAACAATTATTTTGGTGTATGCAAACACCGCTTAACATTCGATGTAGATGTCACGCAAGCGAACCAAAATAATAGACAAAAGATCGCTTGTTGAGGCTTTACGGCATCGGCCTTAAGGAGTTATATCAAGCTGATATCAATATATAAGTGATATATTATTTAAAACATAATGATATAAGTAGAAGATAAGATACGGCTCTCGCCAAGCACAAGCAATGAAAGTTGGGTAAAACATGAGTATTGGAAGAAGAAAAAATATGGAAACAAAGTGTGTCATTAATGCTATTGATAAATGTAGAGAACTATAAGAAAAAAGGATGAATATGTGCTGGAAGTACATTTAGAGTCACTGCAGACTGAATTGCGCGAAACTCAATAGTTGCCGAATAAATTGGAAAGACAAAAGAACATTGACTTAGGTGTACTTTGTCGCGAATTTCGAATCCCAATTCTGCCAACATTGGTAATAATTTTTAATACGAGCCGGTCCTGGATTCGGTAATCCAATACGTATGAGATGTCACCATGACGTTTGATTTGCTCGAGATGGCCTGTGAAACTTTGCCCACGTATATCCGAGCAGCGAGGACTGACCGGCGCTGTACGTGGGCCCTCAGCATTTCCTAACAAACGTTAATAAATGCGATAGCTAGAATGTTTTGCATATTATTGATTATTATGGAGCTGACGCAGTAGCTGCAGAACAGAAAACGTTCACGAGTTAACATGGTGTCTCGTCTACAAAAGAGAAGATCTCATGTATGAAGTCTAAAACAAAACATAGCATGCTTAATTGAATAGCTTAGAACAAAAGCAGCGTAATTGATAAAATAAATCATAATCTATATCTATCTGTCGTATTTATCTTCCCTATATAGAATTCATAGTAGAACAAATGGTCGTCATAAGACACTATCCGTAACTTTGCTGTATATATTCTATATATAGTTCCCAACTGACATTTAGGACGGCAAAAACTTCTTAAAGTAAATACATACACCTCACTAAGGCATCTGGAGAAGATGTTTTATTTGGTATATTTTTGTTTTATTTGGTATATTTTTGTTTTATTTTTTTGACTGTTGTGTGTGGAAGACTGCCATTTCTGCTCTTATACCTTGTCATTTCATACACGTAAATGATATAATGACGCCCTTTTTTCGACCGATGGTGTAAACATGTGAAAAAATGTGAGCTTACGTCGGATCAATGTAATTTATCGAAATAAATATAATGTTGATATTTGATATCGGTACGAGTGTATTCCAATTGCTCGCTGCAGAATTTTAAAATACATAAAAATGATATCGACTTGCGAGGACATCTTTTTCGAATTAAAGCACTCGGAACTTGCCTATAGAATAATCGAGAACTTCCATACCGTATCACAGTACAATACGTTCTTCAATTATAAAATTTGTTTATTTATTATCGCCGTATATTGTCTCCATGTCTGCTACCTAAGATGAAGCATACGGTCGTCATGAATTGCCGCCATATTGTTCTGCTAGCAGCCTTTGCAGACCATTGTCTTTGCCTAATTCCATGTCAGCTCTGCTTTCCGGGGCTTGAAGAATAGGCTGCTTATGCTCTCATTAGGCAACTGAGGTAAGTCTTAATCAGGTCCACCTTTCCCTCTTAACTGACTGTTATATGAACCGCTGAACTCTCGCCTCGCCATTCCTCACAAAAAAAATGGTACCACCTAGTATTCTAAGCAAGCATATGCTACCAAAACCATTATACGGCTGCATTAGCTTTTGGATGAGATGAGAATATTCGAAACCGCAAAAACTAGGGACGATACAGGCGCAGTATAGTCGGTACTTTGATCGAGTTAGGCACTGCAAGTCCCAGATATTACGCATGGAATTAAAAGACGCTTCCAAAGCGGGTAGCGAGCTTATTTTAAAATCCACCACTCTCAGTGATCTGTACATATAATAATCTGAAACTTTCAACCATTTCAACAATATTTTGCTTGAGATTTTTAAAATTATTACTGTTCTGGTTAGAAATGTTTGTGCTCCTTGCTGTTCAATGTTAATGGAAATTTCTGGGTTCGAATACGAGAGACGGCAAAATACGTGGACTCTCATAGTGATTGGAATAGTGAAGATGCTCGGTGGGCGAGTGGTCCAATAACGTGTCGGATTACTTGCGAAGGTAGGCGTGGGCTAAGTTCGGTCCGCGGAGCTGAGGATGACATCAGTGGAGGATCTTCGGTCCGCAGGAGGGCGGATTCGACATCGATTACGATTTGTAATGAGAATTGCTCTTGTCGTGTTTGCTCGCTTCGTGAACACAGAACTAGGCTTCGATATGTATATGCATTTGTACTTCACCTTAGAAGAATATTTTGTAAAGTTGTAGTATTTTGCAGTGCGATGGAAATATATCCGCAATAATTAATGTATTAATATGTGTGTTGTGTTAATAAAAATATGTTGTTTTGGGTTTAATTGACGCTTAGACTAAACGAGATGATTTCGGAAGCGTTGAAATAATCACTCAATCTCTGGTGTCTCAGATACTATACTTGCTTTCTTTCTAAGCGCCTCAGCTTTAAGTCTGGATGCACAATGAGGATTAATACATAATACGAGTATGTATTTGACGGAACTTCGGTGGCAAAGTTGGGTTGGTAAAATAAATATCGGATTTAACACTATTGAAAGGTAGCAATTTGTGACGGCCAAATGATCTAGTAATAATAAGCCACGAATAATATAGCTACTGTATCTGCAAGTTTCTAAGTTGTTTGTTGCCGTGTAGTCCACCTAAAACTATGTATGTTCCTAAATATACTCGTATTTCCGGATGCAAAAAGCCTTTGGGCAATGCATTTCCTCTAAAATGTAACTAAGATACCTCAGTGGCATTAATTTATTGTGACTATATGCTTCAGATATGAAACAAACATTGGAAGAAGAAATGATCTTGGAACGCGATGATTTATATTTTTAATGATATAGTTAAGTTTTTCTTAATAAAGTATTGTTTGTTCCAATACTAAACTATTGAATTTAGTATTATAGCACTCAAAGCAAAGATGCATAAGTCATTGTTACATTTTGTTAGACTCTTGTATCTTTATTGTACTGCAGTTTTGTCAATTGCATTATAATGCATTTTAAATGAGATTTGAAGATTATAACTATTATTTTTTATTTCAAATTACGCTAATTCATGTTTGACTTAACTAATTCGCACACTGTATTATTTTTCTTCACTCTGAGGTGTCGGCTAAAATACATACTCTCGTACTATACATGTTAGGTTGTATTGTCAGTGCGTTTGCCTGAAAGCCATTTTGGCGCCTGTGGTCGTAAACCAATATCCCGCCAAGCAACTACTCCGAGATGAGCAAGACAGCCTACCAAGTATTAATATCAATATCCATAACTCAAGCAAACATCCAGGGAGCTAGATTAGATCTTGTGCAGATCATTTGCCAAACGAAACTTGGTTTATGAGCGTTGTATGATATTAGCTGGATGTATTAAATAACAGCTCTCTGTGGGGAACTGTTTATTGAGTGCGTCGACGTGTTGGTCAGTAGTTATATTGTGGCATATGAAATATGAAAGTATGGGTGTTTAATGAAAACATTATTGATGTATAATTGAGGAGTAATCGTAAGAAATGTAAAATAATAATTTATACAGCAGCAAAGTGATAGAATTTATTATATTAAGGTAACTAAGTAATATAAAAGCTATAAGAAAAACAAATAAAATAATAAAATCATCAATTCCATTTTTAAGCGGCACTTAACATGACGTAAGAACCAAAAATGAAAAGTAATAAATATACTCGTATGATAACTTCTATTTTTCTAATGTTTCACATGCTTGCTCCAAAAAGAATACATTTAATAACTATCTTTATTAATTTTAAATACTTACGCGTAATAACTTTTAAGCAAGCTCGTATTTTCGCAAATATAATATATATTATATATTTACTTAAATAATTAGGATCAGATTTTGCTAAATATTCTTGAGTATAGTATAATAGTTCGACTTATAATTAAAATATTTGGACGATGTATATTTCGATTCATATAATCTTACGCTCCACTTTATTTTTAGTTTTCGAGACACATAATACGATTGAAAAAATATTTGTACGTCTCAGTGGTCCGCATTTATGCAACCTGAAAGTGGTCCAATCCAATCACTGCTCAATAAATCGGCCTTGTTAGTACCAAAGTAAAAAAATAAACTGCCGCCTTTTTTCTCCATTCCGATCGCTCTCTCGCCCGGCGAAATCGCTCCGACCACGATAATTACAGCCCTAATTTGACTAATGGCGTCTTAAAGATGACTTCAACGACACGTCGTCCGCCCGAAAGCTTCGAAGCGGGAGCTTTAAGTTCTGACACTCGCTTATTCGACGACCAAATTACACATTCAGATGCTATAAAGCTTGAAAAGCTCGTGTAAGATCATTATTATTATGTTCATAACAACGTAGTTGCTGTATCGTATTTATTTTTAGGTCGTCTGATTTTAAGTAAACCAACTGAAATAATTTTAAATCTACTCTTAAATATAATACAGGCGCTTTATAATAGGTATTTTTTTTGTTATATGAGTATAACTGTATCATATATTTCGCATGGAATTAAAAGATGTTCTAACCTTTTTCAAAACAAGAAGCAAACTCTTTTTGCTGACTAACGCTCTCAGTGACCTGAACGTCAAAATAACTTTCAATCCTCTTAATTGTCTGAAGACTGGTGAGTGCTCGATCTGCATCTCGAATCTCAAATCTCGATATACGCCGTAGAAAAGCAAATAGGCCTTCTTTGCCTATTCGAATGCTCAATCGCAGAGAATTTGATTACAATCTGTCAGGTTTGAAAGCAAATGCCTGCGCCAGGCTCCAGGCTCTCGCCGTCTTAGACGGCTGTCAGGAACTATACATAGAATGTACTCGTTGGAACTCCGGGAGAATTAGAGATAATATGAGAAATAACGGCTGAGAATTGTAACAGCTTATGATGTCTATACTCTCCAATTAGGGGAATAGATTTGGAATGGTAATGGTGGATAACCGTGTCGGATTGATCCGCACCAAAAACCCAAATGGTGTAGCCTTGATAAAATGATGACTTTTTTCTATTTATTAATTTTTTATTTCAACTATGAATATGTTTTTTTTATTGAAACTTATTAATGAAAAATATTATATTCTTTATATAAACGAATAGTAATGAATAAAACACACATGAGATGGTGAAATCAGGTGGCACCTATTTTGTAAATATTTTAATGGAAATCGATCAAGGTTATAAAATAAAATTACACTTGGAATTCTCGGATTGATGGGTTTTTAATCATCCGAAAATATGTTGAAAGGTTTTAATTTTTATGCCGCTTTTAATATCGGCGAAAATTTTAAAGTCTTGCCATGCGCAGAAGCGAAGAAAAGTGTGATATTTGCGCTTTCAACACGTAATACAAATTACGGATTAAATTACTGGGGTTAAAAAATGGAATTCATATTTAACGTGAATCTCGGTAAGTGTTTCTTCAACATATTATGTCTTTTGTAATATTAGCGTTATTATATACTTTTATTCAAATATTATATATTTTATACAAAAAATATTAATATGGAATACGTATTTCTTATACCATGCAATTTTTCCACCATACATTATCAACATTGGTACACTAGCGGACGTATTTATCATTTTACCTACAAGATGGCTCCCAATTGGAATTGCGAGATTTCAAATATTGCTGGAAAAACGAATTCAAATTTGGAACAATATTTGAATTCATTTGTTTACGAGTATCTTTATTTTTTTCACTTGTGTTAAATTGTTTCCATGCTTTAGAGCATTGTGACGTTAAGCTCACTTGACAATGTTCGGGACCGAGAGAGATTATATAAGACTGCATTTTTTGACCATAGAATAGTTTCAAGGGAAATTCTTAAACGCATGTCATAGTTTTATGTTAACTCCAGTATTATATTTAATTTTCAATTAAATAAGACTTACCCGAGTATTATTGTTTCTTTTTAATTTACTCGTTGGTATGAATATGTATTAAAATATACATTTTTTAACATCCAAGGTAGTTTTAAGCATGTGTTAATCACTTGATAACATTAAGGTTATCAACTGACAATACTTGGTGAAACTGCATAATTATAATTTTAGAATTCATTTTAATTTTTTTTTTTTAAATATTTAGTTTTGATTCACAATTTATTTTAACGTTTACATGTTTTGGCCTTCCTGAAGACCATCTTCAATAATGAAAAAATAAAAACAGGCATTGGCTTATATAGGCATGGACAGTTAATTAGTTCCTACACACATATTTACAGGTTGTATATGTGTGCGGGTAATACAATTGAAAAAAGACATTATAAAATTAATGAGTATGTGGATTTCCTAATGTATGTAATCATTTATGTTTTTAATTTGAAAAGGGCATTATATAATTATAAAGTTACTAGGTATTTGTTATTTTAATGTGTTAAGCTATTATATAATACTAAATTTGTGTTTTCAATTTAAAAAGGAATATAAAATTACTAAGTATTAGATGATTTTAATGTATTAAGATATTATAATAATAAATTGATGTGCTTAAATTAAAAATTCCTTGTAATTCTTTACACATTAAAACATTAAAATAACAAATACCTAGTAACTTTATAATTATATAATGCCTTTTTCAAATTAAAAACATAAATGATTACATACATTAGGAAATCCACATACTCATTAATTTTATAATGTCTTTTTTAAATTGTATTACCCGCACACATATACAACCTGTAAATATGTGTGTAGGAACTAATTAACTGTCCATGCCTATAAAAGCCAATGCCTGTTTTTATTTTTTCATTATTGAAGATGGTCTTCAGGAAGGCCGAAACATGTAATCGTTAAAATAAATTGTGAATCATAACTAAATATTTTTAATTTATTAATTTTTTAATTAAAATTAATTCTAAAATTTGAATCACTTGAAATTTAAAAAAAAAAAAACATGTGAATAAGCCTCTTCGATTGTATGGACCATTTAACTTTAAGGGGCAGCTCAGTCCGTAAATACACGGTAGTAGTAATTCTAAGCTCTTGTAATAATTGTTTCAATTCGAAGTATAAGAGGATTGTATTTAATTTGGAACGCTTATTACAAAGCATTCAGTATGCGCCCAGAGGTGGCGCGCGGTTCTCTTTATCAGGGATCGCGAAGTCAAGTATAATAATATAGATCACTTTAGGCGCAGCGTGTTAATGGTTTTGATATACATCTCCCGCAGCCAAGTGACTTACTGCCCTCACATAAAACATAGCATCACATATTTATGAATATAAATATATTTAAATACTAGTATAATGTACTTTATTTCTTCCATGCAAAATAAATGTGAAACCGAGTACCATACAGCGTTTTTTTGTCTCCGTTCTTCTTTATGGTGTGAATTTTGGCATCTCACCAAAAGCGGCCGTATAATGTGTTTCAAAAGCAGATGCCTGCGTAGAATACTGAAGTAACAATGGCTTAACTTTGTTAGAAATGACAGTGAAAAGTAATGAAATTATGTGAGAGAGCGGACAAGGCAGCATTCTATAGAACAGCCAGTCATGAGGCGATGGTGAATCTGTTTAGCCTAAATACTTACCACCTCAGGAGAATATGATATACGGGTTTTCTTCGTCCTGAACGGCCATCGGGAATGATACATATACTTGTAAGGGACTGACTAAGCTTTATGACGGCAGTTTGTGATTACAGTAAGGAGAGCGGACATACAAATTATGATGGTTATGTACAATTCATAATATCAGTAAAGATATTTGTGGCAAATTTGCTTCTTGACCTCTCCAAACGCGTTTCTTTAATGCCTAATTAATTTTATCTCATAATCTAAATTTTGTGTCATGATATGGAATTAATGTAAAGAGGTAATGTCTGAGTTTTAAGATGTTAGAGTGCAGCCTCCGGTGCTCTCTTCAGGCTGCAGGAATGTTGTAAGCCTTCGAGCGTGACCGCGAATTCTTCGATGTCGTTCCCAGCAGCTCATAATAGGGTTGTCATTTCACGCGCTGGGGAGGGACCGATGAATGGGCGATTGTGTGCGACCGGAGGTATTACCAATTGTTGCGCTACTGTAAACCCATTTGCTTCCTTTAGGTCAGATGCATTCAACAATTATCTAAGCATAGAGGTGCATATAATATGCACGTTTCCTAAAAGTGTTACCAATCCGCTAAGAATAATGCCTCTTGAGAGGAAGATCGGGTAACCTATAACGTTCTACGGGGAGAGTTTTTTTGCGTGCAAATTTTATATTGTCTTAGTTGTTTCAGCGGCAGTTACTTTGTACGCTCTTTATCCTTGCCTGCATTTCCTAGTATTAAAGCTTAATCTTTTATATACTTGTATATATATAGCTATTACGAAAAGACAATAAAAAAAATCTGTGTTATTTTTTTATCACTTCATTAATGGGTTAGTAATGTAGGGACTTGGATAAATAACGTTTTAATATGTCTTAACACAGTTTTATTACAATTTATTTATTTATATAATTATTTTCTACATTTTAGTTAATATCTAATTGTCATACTAGGCTACGATTGAAATTTGACGTCTGTAGTTCATTGGATATGTAGTATAAAATCAATTGCCAAACATTTATACCAACCAAACAAAGAGACAAACATGAATTTTAATTAAAAATATTGAACATTACAGTATTTAACATTGTATCAGGATTAGAACTATAATTTAGCTGGTACCAAGCAGGAGGAAAAATAATGAGCTTTATATGTAAGATCAGTTACTTGCATGTGCTGAAATAATATCAAGAGTCAAAGTCATCCAAAAAATTTGAGGCGCTAGAAATAAAATATCCTAGGGCGCCGCTGAGTCTAAAATCGGTACTGAATTAACATTATAGTTCATCGGTTGAATTATTGGTTGTAAATATGTGGCTCTCAGGTTGCATTGGATTATAACAAAATTTTGCAGTTCTTTTTTATGCTTTATAAGCTAAAAATATCACAATAGTACGTTTGACGATTGGCCACCGCTGCACAGAATGCATTTGTTCAATCTGGATGGATCTATTATCAGAGTAATCTACGGACTTGCATTAAGCCGAGCCTGCACTATTTCCGAAGAGCATTGCCCGTTGTCTATTTTCAATGCGTTATCAGTGACTTTAGCTTCAAGGGGGTATATACCATCGGACTAAATTAGCCGCGATAAATTGCGAATGGGAACCGCATTTTGCGATTTGTTTATCTCCTCAGTGGATCCCCCTTAACTCTTTGAGATGTATTATCTCTGCCAATTACGAGATGTGGGCGTTTTTGTTTTTGATCAATGATACATCGATTGCAATTTATGTTACTGTAATTAACATGTATTTTAAAATTACACAAGTCCTTCTGTTGGGGAGTATTTAATTTAGTTTAACCGTTTCTCGTTATTTATATAAAACGCATCGATGATTATCAAAACAGATGTGTATGGAATTATATTAGATTTGTGATGTAAGATATCTATGCTTGTATGCGAGTACTACGATTGTAATGTGTATTTATTACATGTTAATGAAATATGTTTTTAAATGTTTTTTGAAATGATATTTTTTTTTACTACTATTGGTGAAACAATACCTTATTTTACTGAATCATTTTTTGATCATAGTGACAATGAAACGAGTTATTTTTAAAAATGTGAAATACATTGCTATCCTATTGGAGAACTAATATTCTGGTATAAATCTTTTTAATTTTTAAATACATAAATACTTTTTTTTTCAAATATACTATGTACGATTATTTTGTACGTGTGAAAAACTAATTCATTAAAAATGACGCAGTTTTAATATCTTTAATGAATTAATTATATAACATGTGTTGTAATTTCAAATATTAGATGATTTAATATTAACATTCTTTTTAAGTTTTATACTTTATTTAAAGAAAAAAAAATTTCGATCTCAAAATATTTCAATAAGTGAAATTAGCCCTATTGTTTTAATAAAAAAAAAACACTGATAATGTAGTCCATGTCTAAAGTATAATATGATTTACTTAAGCTACTCATTTATTTTAAAGCATTCTTCATTACCGTCTATGACAATGTTTTAATCCAGTGTCAAATAATATTCATCATTATATATACATATATATTATTAAATTTCAATTCGCTACACACGGCTAAAACCAAAAGCAACAATGCCAAATTTGACCGTGAAAACCAACGAACTTATGAAAACAGTTATGATTTGTACATTTATCGAGATTATATTACCGTCGCGCAAGGATTTTTTTTAACAAATAAAGGTGAAGGTATAAAAAAAGGTTTGTAATATTAGTTATCAATGATATGATATACTTAATTAAATTTGCACTTTATGGACAGGTTGGGGCGCCGCAAAGGATTTCCTTTAGTCCTAACGAGAGCCCACTAACAGGTAATAATCACTTCCGGTGGGCGAGGCCTTCGGGCGCCAGCGCGCACGCGCACAAGCCGCGTTAAGTTCCCTTCCGCCTAACCACTAACGACAAAACAAACAAGCTGAAAATATTTACCTACTATTTTAAAGTTTTTAGCTTTATTATTGCATATAAGTGCATAATGCACAAGTTATATATACGCAGCTTTACTTTGATGCGAGTAGCACCAGTAGTACATAAGATTTGTGTAATGCTTAAAATATCTACAAAAATCTAACAAAAACCTTGTGTATCTGTGTACTAAGTTAGGAGATTAGTTGCGTAGGCATAATACTAGGGATTTGGTGCTCTGACTTTTTGAGGATGGACGAGGTAATAGAGCGGAAAGAGTACCGTTCAATTGCATAGTCGTTCAAGAAAAAAAGGTATGCCTATCTGAGACATGTCCGAATGCCGCAGTAGAGCATAAACGGTAGATGCCTTTTCGTCAGGACATCAGTAAATACATAAAATATCGAAAACTATAAATATAATGTACTCGGTGGATCTCTGAGAGACATAATTAACATGGTACGAAACTAAGAGGATGGCAGCTGACGAGACATTAACACGGAAATTTGAAATGGTTTGGAAGTACTTACTAGGAATCAGGTATACCCGTATAAGAAGTTTAATGAATTTACTTATTATATGAACACAAGTATGACTATAAATATTTCAAAAAATATTTTGGAAAACCTTGTATTTGTATTAAATTGTATTTTTTTATAAATGGCATATACATGTAATTGCATGATTTCTCGAGACTCTATTTCAGAAAATACGAGAATTAGTATAATATTTCAAGTAATTATTGAGTTTATTATCGATGATTATGTTTTGTGTTAAACTTCGCGTCTTCAAAACACATTTGAGTCATTCATTCCTATACAATGTGATTTCTTACTTAAAACCTCGCATGTTTGCGTATCTTAAAATATTGAGAATTGCTATTTTACAGCTATAATAATTAGTATTGCAAATTACAAATGCGAGACCGAAGCAACGTCCACCACTGCAATGAATAACGAAATACTATACAAGCACAATATACACAAGAACAATAATGTTTTAATTGTATGCCGTTAAAAGCTTTAACAATCTGAGATGTCGAACCTATCTCGTTGCTATAAAATTTATATGAATGGCTGAATGAAGATCAATTTTGGAGTCGATGCTCATTTAAAGATCTTAACCGACGTTGCATGCGACTTTGTCCCGATTATCACGAGATGTTGTTACTCCCATCTGACGTTTACAAGACCCGCAATAATTAATTTTGTATTACCTGTAATTTTTTCGCTTGCGAATATTTTTTCTTTTTATCGAACCGTAACTTTGACGATCTGAATATAACAACATTATACATGCAATCTTAACGGCATGAAATTGAAACTTTGTATAATTCACATAAATAAAAATATATATTGGATAAGTTGCAGATAATAAAAAATATTATTACACATTCTTAATATAATACTTACATATTCGTTCCTTATCTGGAAAACTGAGCTTTTAAGGAGCGGCTCAATCCAAAAAGCGACATGCGTCTAGTGAATGGTGGTGATCCATTTAAGTTGTTGTCCGCGTACAATGTTGCTTAATTTCTGTGATATATCGAAAACCGCGGTAGAGATGTGCTACTGTGACAATTAAAGTAAAGATATTTTATATTTAAGGAGGTTGTGCTCCATTTAATTTCGAAAAAAATAAATAAGTAAGAGTTTTGTTCTCTTAATTTTTTATAAAAATAAAATAGTGAAAAATACGTTGTGATATCATAAAGTATTACACAATATAAAATTCAGAGTAATATTCGCATTCACAGGTGTCATTTCCGGTTACCAGCTGAGCTAAATGCACAGTCGTTCTTTAAGGTAAGTTAACTATAATAACTACTCTGATTTATAAAGCTTGAAGTGAGGAAGCCTCAGCCATCGACTCACCTCAAATGTAAAGGAACGTCTCTGCATACGGATGTAAGTGATGGGTTATGAAGATAAGAGCGGGTGGGTTTGAGCGATGTAGCGCTGTACCTCGTCTCGTGCCGCTAAGTGGTTCTGGGAACATCGTCTCCGTTCGGGACCGAACACTGAAATGTTGATCGAGGGCCGATCTTTGCAGGAGTGACGAGCCCGCAAAGAGGAAAGTGAATTCGCCGAAGTGTTTACGACGTTAATGTGCACAATTACCAACATTATTAATCAAAGGCCCATTCATAATGGGAGAATGCCAGGCGAGCATTAACTCTTAATGCCCGATATCGTGATAATGGCGGCCGGGTACTTGATCGCCGCTGAAGAACGCAAAGTGAAAAAGCGTAATTTCTGGATTTTTGATTTTTTTGTTAATATCAACCTTACATACATAATTAAAAAAAAACGTTTTGAAGTCATGTTATTGTGTATTTAAAATATAAAGATAATCGCGAAAAGTAAGTAAGGTTCATCAGCATACAAGTAAAATGACTGGCTGTGTAATATCCGTGTAGTAGTAAAAAAAAGTTGTTTCCACACAGTTGCTTAGTTAAGCCAATACACAAAGGTTATACTAAAAAGATAGATTGAAAATATTCATAATTATTGTTATATTATTGTTTCTTATATATCTCAATAGACCAAGTTGTGTGGTTTTATTTTCCGTGTGTTTATCAGAATCGCAGTTAACAAGACTTCATACTGTGAAATGAAAATGCTTGTACAAAATTCAGTAAAATTGGTATTGGCATCATAAATCAGTTCCATATACCGCAAAATCGTCATAATAAACCACGGATTGAAGGTTTTAAGATGACCAAGGTACTTGTGATATAAGGTCATTATATTAATACTGTGTGCGCTTAAAATTAATAATCAAAGAGAACCGTAATTGAGTTTTAAAATTTACGTTGGTATCGTTTATGACACAATTTATGACTCAATGAAGACGACTCGTGCAAAAATAAAAACATTTTTTTCACAACGTGCAACTACTAATTAAATGCAAAACCCAAAAACGCTCAGTTTTGGAATACGGAAGCCACCTGGATAGAAGCCTTAAATTACCTGCTGGAATCGGTTGATAAACTTTTAAAAAGAGCAGTGCTTCTGATATACAATGGTACCCTAATATCATACCAACAATATATGGAACATAGATGTGCAGTCGGTTAACTCGGTAGGAGTATTTTTTATCGCTACTACTATCAATTCTCTATAAAAAAAATTAAACGATGCTTCTTCATTAATGAACGTCATAATCAAAACGCCTTACGGTTGACCATTGTTGATTAAGGATGAAAGGCTTCTCCAACTTCCTCTTTCATACCTCAGACAAGCTTTTTTTGCTCAATCCGAATAGGTGTTTCTTTTTCAGATGCATCCTAAATCTCTTCAGGAAACAGATTTGTAAGCACTTGTAATCTATTATTAATTAAATATGCATATACTATACATAAAATTATTTTTTCAACGCGTCAATTCAAGCAGAAAAATAACGGCAGAAGCGGGATGCGAACCGCGGACCTTGGAAACCAACTATGCCCAGGTATTCATACCGCTCAGCCGACTTGGCTATTGCTATGCCTGGACCGACTCACGTTGAAACTAGTATTTATGTCATTGTTATCATCATATGATAGATGTCGCTATAGTACATATTCAAAGTATGTATATTTTTATTTTTTTATTATTCAATCAGTCATCATTTATTCACAAGCTTAATATTATTACTTTCCGACTTGTAATCTCCTCATATTTACAAGCAGTACTATTAGTATTATTTATAGAGTATTATTTCAACCTGATTGTACATCTTAAGGTTTGTGAAGGACCAAAACCTTTCAGATACGCTTTCCTGTATGTGTTTGTATAAAAGTAAATGCTTCGTATTAATAATTTTATTGACACGACGAAGGAGGTTAATGTCTTTATTAATTGAATCATACGGTCCAATAAGAATTAAGCGTTCGTCTGCCTCAGATAAATGCTGTTGTGAATGATGTAGGCGCCTCGCTAACTAATTAAGCTGGATTTATGTGGATTCGATGCCTCTCGGAGCTTGCGCGGCGGTTGCGTGCGATGGACATGTAACATCCATCAGTGACATGTCACAATCGCGCAACAGAGTAACACGAGTATCACGCGGAAGCAAATTCAGGATGTAGCAATTGTGCATAGCTTATTATTATGCTGTTCTAAAAGTAATGACGTTTTTCACTCTCTGTGTTATTCACTGATTCTTTCTTGTGTATTCAACAGCTTGTGCTGGTATTCTAGATGCACATTGAACATCAAACTTTATGATGGATTTGTTTGAATAGCATTTTTACTTTTTAGATAATAAAAAAAATATATGCCGAAAATTTTACTATTAAAAATATCAATTTGACTTTTTCACAAGCAAGCCTTCTTCTTCTGCTTTCAATACCCGTTTCATATATGAAACATATTGTCACCACAAATTTCTGCCACTTAGTTTGTCGGCTGCCACTGTCTATTTCTCGTTCTAGGATATATCTGCAAGTGTAGGTCTACTTGGAAACATATGGTTCCCGACTACCTCCAGAGTAGAAGTCCGATTAATTGAAGAATGGGATTGTTTTAGTATCAGAGACATACTTTTGGGTGATTTTTTAATCGTATTAAAGAAATCGGGTGTTTAGTCGTATGTTCCCGAAGCCTGGACTCTTTTGTTCTAAGCGGCGGCTCAACCCAAGCAAGCTTTAATATGTCGAAAATATAATGATTATGAGGATTATGTGTGAAGTTGACTTTGAAAGAATATAATTAAGCCTGTCGGGGAAAAAATACTTTCGGAACAAACTTTTAATTTGCTATGGACTTTGTTATTCATCAAGCCGCCTTAAACAATTGTTAGATTCACATCATAAATAATTAATACAACTATAATGAATTCGTATCAGGTCATGCATTTATGTCACATGTTTTCTACGGCCAATTACGCAATACGAGCCTCTTACTTATAACATACAGTATCGACGTACTCAATATTCCCTAGAGTAAAAGTCAGTCCCCAGACAGCGTACTTGCGAGACTAACAAACAGTCAGGGATTGGAAGCTTCACATCGCTGATAAGACCAGCGCCCGAAGCCTTACGTGTTTACCATGTTTAACTATTCTTTTTACAAAACTGATATGTGTACAACTGTTCAATAGCTATTTTGTTACTACCGAATTAAATATCTACTTTAAAACTGTCTTCACATCAGAGGTAACGAAAGGCATGCGTTATAAATAGTGGAAATGATCAATAATTTGTGCCCAGAAATAGCATATCATTAAAGCGGTTCTTCTAAACTTGGATCGCTTGTTGCTAACCACGTGTCGTTGGAAGAGTAGATCTCCTCGTTCAGACCAAATTGTGGTTATTAGTTTAATATTCTACATTTTTTTATGAAATGTTTTGGCTTCGTTGAAAGCCATTCTCAAGTGCAAAAATATTTAATATTTCTGAGGTAATAAAATGTCACTTACTCATATATGTAAGGGCAATTTACATATTTATAAAACTTCATCGTGATTAAGCAGTAAATCTATCTAAAAGTAATATACTTATAGATAAAGTATACGAGCACATTGATATTTATTTATATGTAAACACATACAGGAGAATACCGACAGATGGTGATAGTAATTCTGAAGTCTCATCTGTGGAATTATATGACGCGTACCATGGTGTATATGGCTAAACGCTGCATGTGGAGTGTTGATCAGCCAACGTCATAGACTACAGCCCGAGATTCACGCATCATCCTTTATTATTACAGGAATTTACTATGAATGAGTGGTCTTCACGATATTTTATGGGTCCTGGATCAAATTCACACCAACCGGGGGTATTTTTAGAGCTCAGAAATTGATTAATTTTTTTTTTAATCTTCGTCGGGGTCGAACCCACAATCTTTGGCTTGCAAAGCAAACGCTTTGACCATTGAGCTATGACAGCTGGCATATCTTTTTAAATAATGTTTTCAGTTACACAAAGTTTTTCAACCAAAAACTTATTATTTTAAACACTTTATATTCGTCTTAAAATAATTATTCTAGAAAAATAAAAACCTAAATATCGATGTCGTTAGTAAATCACATATGAACTTATCATAGAATGAGGATGAAGTTTTTTTGAAAAAAAAAATTGATCAGCTGTAAAGCAAGCAAGTACAATTTATATTTTTCCAAAATATTTTATTAAATGTAGTATATATTTGTGTGTTTCAGGTGTAATGAAACGAATATAGCTTGTAATATTGTAATACGCCAACGCAAATATTATTCTCCATTAGACTTTTATCTCTTCTCTTAAGGCTAAAATACTCGTTACTTGCTCTAAAGTGGCGTCTTTTGTTTATGGTCTCGATAGGTTAATTATCTATTTGATGAACTCTCCTGGGTGTAAATAAACCTTTTTCCCATCACACTCGAGGCAGTAAAGTTTCCCCGATGATGCGCTAGACTATAAAGTCTTTCGATATAATTAATCTCCATAAAATGGCGCAATTGCAGCGTTAAAATAGTTCAAAGGTGGCAAAAATCCGTAAATGTATTAAGTTTTTTATAAAATCATTGGTAATATTCTTCCCGCCTATAAAGCGCCTGTATCTTTCCCATTATTACTGCGGTGAATTGTGACATCTCACCAAAAGCCAGTGCGGCTGTATAATGGACTTCGAAAATAGATATATACGTAGAATATACAGGGGTAAGATAGTTTGACTTTGTGAGGAATGAAGTGAAAGAGCAAACAAGGCAGTCTCCATACTACAATCGTCAAGAGGCGAGGGACGTCGGGAACTATACATAGAAAGTACAAGGCAGAGTTACGAGAGGCAGAGCAGACATGGGACGAAACTAGGACCGTGGCGGCTGACAGATCTTAGTGGCGACAGATTTGACAGCCACATATATCAGATAGAGAAGCTGACATGGTGATATGAAAATTTTTGGAAGATATCGATTGATTATCCCGACTTACCGGAAATCTGGAGCATTTGATCAGAAGGGACGGTTCAACCCAATATCTTTTTTCTTTAATGCTGAGGCAAAATTTTAAGATGAGAATTTTCTATTTTAAGTAAAGGGTGAATTTTATACTATGTTCTTTTTGGCAACACTGATTTTGACAGCTCACGTACGTTTCGTGTTTTGTGTCACTGTCAAACATCTTCAGTTTGGTCTATAATTTAACCATGAATCGTCTTACAAACGAACAACGCTTGCAAATTATTGAATTTTATTGATCCATATTTTTATCGAAAAATTTTGTTCAGCGACAAAGCTCATTTTTGGCTGAATGGATTCGTAAATAAGCAGAATTGTCGGTTTTGGAGTGAAGATCAGCCAGAAAAATTGCAAGAGCTACCAATGCATCCAGAAAGAATTACTGTTTGGTGCGGATTATGAGCTGGTGGCATCATTGGACCGTACTTCTTCAAAGAGGATGCGAATCGCAACGTAACTGTGAATGGTGAGCGCTACCGTGAGATGATATCCAACTTTTTTTTACCCAAAATGGAAGAAATCGACTTGCATGACATGTGGTTTCAACAAGACGGTGCCACATGCCACACAGCACGCGAAACAATAAACCAATTGAGTGGCAAGTTCGGTGAACACTTTATTTCACGTTTGGGACCGGTCAATTGGCCGCCTAGATCGTGCGATTTAACGCCTTTAGATTATTTTTTGTGGGGCTGTGTTAAGGCTCATATCTATACTGACAAGTCCGCTTCGATTGACGCATTGGAAGACAGCATTGAAGCATTTATTCGTGAGATACCGGCTGAAATGTTGGAAAGTGTATGCCAAAATTGGACTAAGCGGATGGACCATTTGAGGCGCAGCCGCGGTCAACATTTGAATGAAATAATCTTCAAACATTAAATAATATGGACTGTACTATCGATTCAAATAAACATTTCATGCATTTTTCTTAATTTTATGTGTATCTTTTTAGAAAAGTTTCCTATAGCTATTAAAAAAATCACCCTTTAGTTATATGCCATTCAAAATGCTTCTGTGATTGATATTCTAGGTGCACTCCCAACGAGCTCACTCTATCTTGTAGGAATACACTCAGTGCCGGCTTTAGACCCTGTAGGGCTTTATATCATTTTTTTGGTGCACCATATTGTTTTATATTTAAACAAATCTAGGCAAGAAAGGTTGATTTCAGCGTTTCTCAGTTATTAGACGCCTTGAGGCACCGATCCACTACGCCACCCCCTAAAACCGGCACTGAACACACTGCGTCATATGTGTGGAACAAATATCATTATTATTTTTTAAATCATGAGTCACGATCTCTGCATATTAAATATTTTAAATTGGCACCATATTTTCGATTAACACCTGCATTGCGAATAAAACACCTTCCAGTTGAAATTACGGACTTTCAAATCATTAATACCTGTAAGTATTATCATACGAGTCAGTGTGTTACAATAGCCCTTTCTTCCTTCGCGTTATCATCTGAATAACTTAAGAAGCTGCTCATAATAAAGGGGGCAAAAGCAATCAGAACAGCGCCCCGGGAGATAAATGGATGCGAGAACTGAGATCCAAAAGGAAATTCAGCAACCGATAATAATATACAGTCTTTACACGTGTTGAAATCTGCAAGGATATAAGATAATCCTTATTAAAAGTAACTAAAAATAAGTACAACTAAACAAAATATAGTCTTCATTTAAAGACAAATAAGAAACTTATATGATATTGAGTATTTTTTTTGACAGCCTATAAATTAGAAAGATAAGAGATAAGATTGTCATGTCATAAATGTACAATCGTCTCCCGTCATGCACTGTTTTTCGTTAGAAAATCCAGGAGAAAGAGTAATATTAATATTTTTACGCACAAACGTGCATTTATTTTTCCAATACGTAGTGACAATTTCACAACGGTTGATCGAGTGATTTGGCTGTCAGTAAGCCGCACACGATAAATGCGAAACCGTCTTCGTTATTTATTTTTTATGGCACAGTGTTTATTAAATCTTAGATTGTGAAAGGCATTGAAAATCATAAAACTTGGATGGCGTAACTCAAACTTGACAAACAAATTATTCTGTAAATGGGACTATAGGAACCCGATCATGCACCTAATTCGAATGTGCTGCAAAGCTACCATATTTATGTTTTTCAGTTCTGTTTTTTAGAGTATTGTTTTACAAAAACATTTCGAGAATGCGCGCATTGAATTAACGGTACGGTAGCATATAAAACACGAACAGACATACGAGTACATTGATTTTAATATATTAATTTTGTGAAAAGGTACGATTATCAGACACATATTTTGTATAATTTAAAACTGAGCATTGTCCAGTAGATATTCTCAACATGATATATGAGTGCGGTGTCATTGGACAATTCCCATATATTTTATGCTGCAAATAAATATCTAGTCGATTGTAGCGAGATATAGGAAGCCAATGTAAAGACACACAATACGAGCCGTTTATGACCAAATACAGGGAATTCTCCTGGGCAGATATGCCGGCAGCCGAGAACAAGACATCGCATTATCCGCGGGGGACATTCGTGTCCAAGACACAGAGAAGCTCAACCACCGATAAATGTGTCTTTGCATCATTTTCTTTACAAACTAATGAAATGATATTTCACTTATGAAGCGACGACACGACTCAAACCGAATATCTTATAAGCAATCATTATTTTCATACACATTAGTAACATTAACTTTGAGATCCATTATGAACTTTGATCCAATTTGAACCGACTGAATGTGACTGCGGCGTGGAGCAGACCCTGTCACACATTCTGGAGTGTGCGCTGTGCCCGAATAGCAGGATCTGACCCTGCTGTTTTCGACACGATTATAGATAAATTTTTTGAACTTTAAATTAATACTAATGGCGCCTGTATTATATTTATAACTACATTATTTTATACGCTTTTTTATTTTATTTTAAACGTTTATTTATCTATCAAATGTTAATGAGACTTATATTTTAAAATATTGATTTCAAGACTGAGGTTGAAAAACGTAAACGTAGAGACCTGGTCTCAATAGTAGGTCTCTACGTAAAATATTTTTTGGAACGTTGGTTTGACTTCATCTGGATTAACAAGTTAAAGAGTGGACAAAGCGGCAGCTTTTTATGCTACAGTCGATCAAAAAACGAAGGCGAAATTGACTGGTACATGTTAAATGGATGGTATTTAAGAGCATAAAATACAGCTGCTTTTTCAACAGACCTTCCAGCTTTCACTGTTTTAAATAGACGTCGGAAACTAGAAATATAATTTACTTGTCGTAAATTTGTGAGGCAGAGCTGGTATGAGACAAAACATATATAGGATGGCAGTTGACTAACTTTATTGAGTATAAGGTAACACAAGGCAAACAATTGTGACTCAGCAAGGAAGCGGATATGGATTGATGATGATCGATTGAGAATAAAATTAAATACTATAATATGAAAATTTTTAACTGTGGAGCCAAGTGTTATTAGAGTTAGTTCAGTAATTAACAGATATATAATATGAAATGATGTGTAAAATAATCTTTCTGGCGAAATTGTGGCACCCATGCCGTTTGTGTCCATCACTAGTCTCCATCTAGTGTCCTGTTCTGGGAAGCGATGTCCCTTGTTATAGTAGAAAATATCGATTCATAAAACTACACAAGAGCTTGTTTATTGGGTATATTTTTGCTCCATCTTTAACTTGTATTAAAATAATTATTATATAAATACAAAAATATGAAAAATATAAATTTAATTAGTCTTCTTCTTTAAAATAAAGTTATTTTTGAAAATATTAACGTCTTTCTCTCTTTAAAAGGTGTTACTCCATCGCGTGGGGGCAGGATAAGGAGCAGA
Source organism: Glossosoma conforme (assembly GCA_022606575.1). NCBI lineage: Eukaryota > Metazoa > Arthropoda > Insecta > Trichoptera > Glossosomatidae > Glossosoma > Glossosoma conforme. Next base: position 1,913,439 of record JAGTXR010000030.1, read on the forward strand.
TTTATAATACACAGATTTTTTCTGAAGTACATTGACATATATATTTCGATAAACTTTACATTCTAATGGCGCAGACCTAGTCACAGCATTCAACAGGCCGAGTCAACAGCAATACGACCTTTTTCAAGGTCGGTACACGACTGAGCGCGCTTGTAATGGGCTGCCCAGCGCCACAAGTGGAATCTATCTGACTAACATCACACCCGTGACCGGACACATACATGTGCGATAATCGAACAGAAATAAGAGATGAAAGTTTGTATATCGAGATTTTTGGTACCAGTCGGCAAGGGCTATGACATACTGATGTCAATAGTTATCATACAATCAAAGCTAAACTTTGGAATTTAAGGAAAAAAATTAAAACTAATTTTTGGTCGACGTAAATTAACCGTTTGTAGATGGGTGCAAAAAGAATTTATACATTAAATTCATTGGAGCAGCGACCATAGTTATAACGGTAGAAATGTCTGCGTTCCCGGCACTGGAAATTAGACTTAAGTGTGCTGTAAAAGTAATGTTAAATACATTGATTATTTAGTAACATTGGCTCGAAATGTATTTAAATTAAAATTAACACATGCTTAATATTATTATGAATTTGTTTCGCACATTTTGTTGCAATAAAAATTACCAGTTTCAACATCTTCGCAATAAAATTCAACTGCATGTCATGTCTAAAAAGGGTAAAGAAATAAAACATGCCAAACATATCATGATCGTCCTAGATAAGTGACGCAAATGATACGAGATACGCTTATGAAATATTTAATAAATAAATTAATAAAATTTGCAACATTGTAGCGAGGCAAGAAACAAAAATAAATAATAAAATTCTGTGTATTATGTTAAATTAAATCGAGCAACTCGATCAAGTATATTATTTTCAGCGGGATCCTTTTGATATTCGGAGCGTATTATGAAAACTTGTTTTTATTTCAGTGGAGCGCGGTTACACAAGAACGAGAGATAAGACTGATATTTACTGGAATGTTATTTTAAAAGGCGGTTTGCTCTTCTATTGGCCCATTCGATTGACTTATTGTTACGTTCAGATTTTCGATAAAGATTTTTCCGTTGTGAAAAAAATAATATTTATGTGAGCTTTGCAGGATAAATACTGAAGTAATGTTACAAGGAATATGATTTCTCGATAAGTGAATTTTATTATGAGAACTTTTATGATATGTATTGATAGCATGAAGTAATACAATATAGCATTGAGTTCTAATATTATTTTTAATAATATCACTCTATATGTGATTTAGAATATTAGATAATAAGAATATTAAATAAATAAGATATACTAATGAAGATATATTCACTTTGTTTTTATGCGATTTAACTATTTTAAGTCGTGCCAGAGGAACTTTTATTAATATAGTATTATTAACGACCTTAACTCAAACTTCATTCAAACTCCCTCATCAACGCATGTAAAATGTAATCTACAGTTCTTGCACGTTGAAAGTCAACAGAAAGTTTGTTTTATAAATATACGCAAAAGATTAAAATAATAAGATTTTGGTCATCCACGGACTCTTTGACGCTTACCCATATCAGAAAAACTGAATACGTAATAAGATGATGTGTTGTAGTTGTGTACTTGAAGAAGATTTTGTCACCGTTTGATAATCTGATTTGTTAAAAGATGTAGGTTATATGCAAAAGGAAACTTAAACGCTTAAGGAGAATTATTGAGACCTGGTAACGTTAAAGAAGGATTGTTTTTCGTTATTCTTTGTCTACATACAAGTATGTCGACTAAAGACGATGATTTAGTACTTTAAACCGCTCGTCTGCAAGTAGCGTTAAGCCATATCAGTTACAGAGTTCACATTAAATTTTCTCTCTTTGCCTGAATCCGTTCCATAAAGTATGGGGTTCGTTTCGCACAACAGTTACTCGCATGAAGTCAAACAATATCACAGGTTCTGTAATTTATTTTTATATCAGAGTAATTACAAGAACTTGATCGTCGAATTGAAGTGTTTCTGATAAGTGGTTTTTGAACACGCTACTGTTGCATTTTTAATACATTAACGATAAATCAGTATTAAGGTTTCAAAAAAAACGAATTCAACATGATTTTTTTCAGTACCGAAATCTCAATTAATCTTTCAATTACAGGATGTCGGTATTTTGAATGTATGAAATATGTAGAAAGAAGTATTAAATTAAATTAAGTTTACTTATAATATAGTTTACAAACTAGGCGTGGCTAAATATTTGTTCCTTCAAATGTTCAATCGGCTAAAAGTTCATTTGGCCAAAAGTCTATATTTGTTGTCCGTGAATTTTTCTTGCAACGCTATTCTCACAAATTCTCGGAATTTAGTGTTCTTTTCAGAACTGCTTCCTTTAACCGTGAAAATGAATATGTGAAGTTGTTTCATGGTGCTTTTATAAATTTAAAAGAGTTGTATAATGGATAATTTTAGAGAAATTTGACCTAAGAGACTAATTAAAACTTTCTTCAATAACAAATATAATATTTAGTTTAGTGCTTAAAAATATTGGCATGTGTATTACGATTCCGACTCGTGATTTCTCGTATCACAAACGCGTGAACCCATTACGCCATTTATAATTGAAGTGTCTCTAATAAGTTGTTCGCCCGTCACGCGACTCGGTGCATTTTTCTGACTGTGGCGATAAATCGATCTCCATCACCAGTTGCTGTGATATCCGCGGAGATAGAGCCGGTCTGAGGAGTACCGTAACAGCCCGCGTGAGAATATTGTGGCGTAAATGCCATATTAGGGGAGATTTAAACATAATGCCAACAATCCACTTCTGGCTAGATGGATTACGTTTGTTCGTCGATAGTATAATACAGCGGAGTAAAAATAACCATTATTATTTTATCTCGGATCGATAATTTCTAGTACTTTACCATAAACAAATGAAATTATTATAATTATTTTAAAAAACATATATCAATTGACAGGCTTAAGCATCTCAAAGAGTATTTTATTCAATTTATATATTACGTATTTTATTCAACTTAGAGTAAAAGCCTTTGCCAACCAAATCACATAGGGGCATATAGGTCATGAATTTGATGTTTTTATTTAACCCGATAGATGCCTAAATTTCAATAAACTGTAATCATTTCTTTCCGTGTCAGTTTTAACTGGAGAATATAATTCTTATATACATGTCAGCTTGTCGAATAAATTAAATGTACATATAGTTCTCTTCTAGGACAGCGAAAATCTATAGGTGTAATGAAGTTGATTATGCTCTTCTGCGATATCTGAAGTACATGTCCCAGCCAGGTCCATCCTCATTCCTTCATCTCATCAACTGAACCGAGAAAGGCTGTTTTGGTCGCTCTCTCACCTTTTAATCACTCACAAAATCAAACCAGGTTTCATTAATTCATAATATTTATAAATAGCACCGGATAGTGTGAAATATCGATTCCTCTTTGTAAATACTAGTCATAATTTAGTAATGGAAAGTGGTGGTAGACGAAAATTCTCCTGTGAATACCATTCATTCATAGTAAGTTCCCGTAAAAACGCACGTTGTTGTGAATGCCAGGCTGTGGTTTGACGTCGTTACCGATTAACAGTCCACATATATTGTTTATATTTCCTTAAAAATTACAAACATTTTATACTTAATTATACATGTTTAAATTTTTTCATCACTGTTTGTCGGTGTTCTCCTGAATGTGTTGAAACTTGAATATACGGTACTGGCTATATAGATAAAAAATTATAATTTTCTTCTTACAGTAGACACCGTATAATGTTCAATGAAGGTTCACGGTGAAGATTTGTTTCTACATGTTCTACCTATAGGTTGTGGATATGGCTGTAGAAAAAATTATCTATGTCAAGATATGGATTGAGTTTTATCTTCAGTTATGCCTTAGCTTTAACCTTTTGTTTACCATACCAAAAGTCATGGATTCGAGCCCCATCAGAGATTAAAATAAAAATGTTTTGTAATCGATTTCTATGCTATATAAACACTCTCAGTTGTCGTGAATTTGATCATTCACCTTAAAAAACCGTCATAGCTTATTCATTTAAATTTGATGATAGACAAAAGTCGTCTCGTAAAGACGATGGATTCATAAACAATTCCCATTTAAATAAATGATACGAGAATGCTGGGTTGTATTAGAATATAACGTTGGTGAATCAACATTTCACATACAACGTTAATCATATGTTAAATAGTAAACGTTATTAAACATGTCTCCACCACCATAAGTCGGTATTCTCCCACACGTGAACGGACATACAGCACGTACTACGGAGCTTTTAAATGTTTCCTTCAAATATATGGCGATCGTCTTTGAGCAGAGATTATTTATTTGATTCCGTCGGCGGTCAAGTTGCGGCTTTATGTGTCGCGTCCTCTTAATGGCCAGAAATCGCACGTGTTGTTAATAGCGTGTGCTGTAAATAATCACGAGATCGCCAGATAATGCAACGACAGACATTTTAAAACTGTTAAATCTTTAATTTTCTTTTATACTTTAATTCAAAACAGTTAAAAAAAATCAACTGTGTATCACTTTTGCGTTGCAAAAAAAGTACACCTTTTTTTCTGATACGAATATGATTGCAACAGCACATAGTTTAATGTAAAGTTCTTAGAGCACAAATACTTAACGTAACATAAGATAGTCTTCACTAGGACATTTTTACGAACGGATGGAATGTTTTTGAAGAACGTTACTTTCAAAAGTTCACTATGAAAGCGAAATATTATTATGCTAGCTGCTTCCTTTTATTGCTTGATAGAAATAGATAATAATTGATTTGTCTTTCTATTGTATTTACATAAAAAATATGCATTCAAATATTATTTATTTCGTTTACAATATGGTTTATTTTGAATGCACGAAATGTAACAAATCCTATAACATTTTGTCTTCAACAGAAAGGGAAATTTTGCAGTAAAACTTGACAACGTATCTTAAAAATATTCAAAATACCCGTAAAAATGTATATTTTATTGCTTACGTTTGAAAAAATCTTGTTGTTTCAAAATTTTATAGGTCTATTTAAATATTTCGCAGACGTTTTATAGAAGTGTAAAAAATGAATTTTACTTAAGGTGTTTCGAAAACTCGTTGATTACATCTCGACAGATCAATTTGACAAAAATGCTTATTTAGAATGGCAGTTTTAATTTTTTGTGTATTTCTTACGAAGCGAGGTATCAGATTTCTGGAGAAATTAAAAAGTTTTTTATTAAAATAACACAATCTCGAGAGGTATTCGGGTGGTTGAGATAATTCAGGTGTGATAAGAGGAGCTCGTTGATTAAATAATTCAAATTAAAGTAAACTTTTACAATTTGTTGGCTTTTCAGCACATTTAAAGGTGTAAATTGATTTTTTATCTAGATGACTGGTCCACGCCGCGTGTGATATATAATTAAAAATAAATTATTACGCTGTGGTAATAATTTATATGTTGTAAAATATAAACGGCTTTTAATGAACGCTCCACTCTGGTGGCTGAAACTGAAAGTATTTTTGCAAGATGTTACGATATATTTTTTAATGTCAATAAATACAGCCAGCATAAGTTCAAGATACTTTACTATTTTTAAATAAAATAAATGATGTTATATTTTTATGTTTTGTGAAGATTACTCATTTTCAATGCAAATGCTGAGCTGTTTAATAGAAATAAAAAGTGATGCATTATTTAACCAACAGAAATTGAATATATTTTTGTTCATTTATAAAAGAAATAAAATAGCTGTCAACCACAAGTCATTTTATTTTGGCAATAGAGTTGTTACATAGCGTACTTACATTTTCAGGATTATAATAGTATGTTTTCAATGGTTTTTGGTACTTTGAACAGTGGTTTGTTGTTTTGTAAATAATCGTTTAATCGCTAAACCTCCTTTTCAGCTGCTATATTTATTTGGATTTTTAATTTTTATTAGAATATTTTTTAATATTCTTATCTTATTTTATAGATCATCCTATACACCGCGCTGTCCACACGACCATTATCTGCCTAATCGTGTGGACAGCGCGGTGTGTAGGATAGAGCAAAAGGTGCAACGCTCGAGGTTCGAATCCCGCGTCTGTATGTGTCTATTTAATTGCTATATTTATACTCGTATTGTATTTTCCAAGTACTGAAATTCCATCAAATAGCTGTGCTTATATTCAATTATTTAATTATTAAGATATAGAGTTTGAATGAATGACAGCTATAAATTATACAACTGTATTTTGGTAACCGCTCATTAGTTGGAGCATATGGTTATCGTAATCAGAAGAATATATCCAAATACTTAGTGCTTGTGGCTATTGTACTGGAGCAAGGACTATTCTACTTTATTTATTAAAAATAGCCTGTGTTTATTTGTTCAGTAATAAATTAAAAGTTGTGGCTGTAAATTAAATCAATTGGCAGTAAATAAAATTATTCGGCAGTCTTTAAAATATCAAGTAAGTTAGTATGAATGTGGATTGTTATAAAATTAAAATGGTAGTAATATATTTAAAACTGCCTGTTATTTATGTAAAATTAATTGAAAATTAGCACATAAAATTGAAACCTAATCTAACCTTACCTATTATAGATTACCATTCATTAATTATTTACTGCGAATATATTATTTTTTTACTGCCAAGTTGCATTTTTCTGCTGCCAATTTTTTATCATTTTTATTGACCTTTTAATGTATTTATTACTTACCATTTCATAAATAATTACTGCGCACTAATTGAATTATTACTAACATAATAATTAGTTGCCATTTAAAATGATACTGTAATGGTATACATTGTAATAAAATAAAGTAATTAATTAAAGAACCTTGTTAAATTAAATATTATTAAAATACTGACGAATAATAAAGCATTCGTATAAAGGAATTTTTACGAGTCGCGGAGCATCTAAATTATGCCACTTAAGAAAATCTTGATTTTACGTCTTAACCGTAATAGTTAGCACTTATGAACTCAAATTTAAGAACGAGTTTATAATGTTTAAAACGGCCTCCCTTCTAAGAAAGGACGCTTTTGATCACCTCAAGGTTGTTTTACGGTTATTTTATGAAAACATAACACTCAAGTTTTTATTCGATAAGTAATAATTATTTTATTTCACATTTTTCATACGATTTTATGTGAATAACACGAAAGCAATATGTTTCTGTACGACAAATATATGTTATGTAATCCGTATATATATATATATATTTTGTATACAATTAATTATAATTTACGCCCTTAATTGTAACGATTTAGTCAAGCCAAATATTTAACTTAAACTAAATTCTGATACAACAATTAAAAAACTGCGTGAAATACATATTTATATTCTTAGAATATACTTTGTAACTACAAATACAAATACTATATAGATAAATAATCAATATCTTGTTTTAAAAATGATCATGATAAGTATTGTTCATTTTCATATTTGATGACAGCAGTTTGGCTTACAATGAAATATTCTGCATTTAATCAGTGAGAGCTTCTTTAATTCTTCACAGTGTGCGTTTGATTTTGTTACATATGAAGAACTGAAGAAGCACTCATTGAAAGTAAAACCGCGTTGTATAAAGTATTTAAATATATACAATACCTTTAAATATATAAAATGAGTGTCAACAAATCCATATTTGTTAATATTACTAATTAATGATTCCTTAAAAATATAAATTAAACCGGCAATGATTACTTTTTAATGGTATCAATCATCAATCATAATTTTATTAGATTATAATAATGTTCAATATTAATTCACTAACAGCCTAAAGAGTACTAAAGAGTACTAGAGTTTTAAATCAAATATTGTATTAAATATATTATGAGATATCGGTGAATCTCGATATTAAATTTGTTAATAATAAATATTATTAAAATAATGTTCTATTTTATTTCAAAAGGTTCGTTAATATTAAGTAGAGTATTTATGAAAATACTAAAATTAATTAGCAATAAAAGTATCCTTCGAGAATACCAGGTATTATTTTCACTTACAGAAGTTGAAGACCCTGAAGCTAAATGCAGGTATTTCACGTTATTAATTTTAAAGATGTGGCGTTAATCACCTGCTAAATTATAGTCTTAATATCCACGAACAATTTACTTATTTAACACTTTGTATAGTTTTAGACACCTAAGATCTTGTTGTTTCTGCGAAATTTCAGAATCGTAAGATCACAGCAATCCTTACTTATGAAAATTATTAAATTTGAACGTTGAAAATATTGAAAATCAGTAAACAATATTAATATCCAAAATACGTTTATTTTACTAGTATTTTATATAGCAATTGGACGTATGTTTACTTAAATAATTATAGTTCTAAAATATACAACGGAATCTATTATTCATGATACATTATGAAACCTTATTTTTTTTTTTACTTTTATTTTAAAAAGAAAGAGAAGACGACGATGTGGTGATATTACATGTATTTCAATTTTTTTTAGTGATTACATGTTTTAGCCAGGGATCGTAAGCCTCCCGCATGAGTCTTAATTCTTTTGATCTTCCGCCTCCCACTATTCTTCTTATGTCGTCAGTCCATCTTGCAGGGGGTCAGCCAATGATTCGTTTGCCAGTTCCTGGGCGCCACTTCAATACTTTTCTTCCCCATCGACATATCTGTCGAAGAGACGACGTATATTTGATGTATATTTCAAGTGTAATAAAATATATGATCACCTATTACACTACTTGAAATATTTATACCGGTGGGTATAGCTCAATGGTCAAAGCGTTTGCTTTGCAAGCCAAAGGTCGAGGGTTCGATCCCCGACGGAGGTAAAAAAAAACTATTTCTGAGCTCTAAAATACCCCCGGTTGGTGTGAATTTGATCCCTCACCCGTAGAATGCCAGTCATATCCTATTAATCAATATTTGTGGTAGACGAAAGTCGCCCCGTGAAGACCACCCTTTCATAGTAAATTCCTGTAATAATTAAGGATGATGCGTGAATCTCGGGCTGTAGTCTATGAAGTTGGCGGATAAACACTCCACATGCAGCGCTTATCCATATTCAGCATGGTAAGCGTCATAGATTTCCACAGATGAGACTTCAGAATTACTATCACCGTCTGTCGGTTTTCTCCTGTATGTGTTTAGATAAAAAAAAAATGTGTACAAATGGAGCCTGCTTATGATTTGTTTCCTTGATAAAATGTGTGCTGACGCGTATTAATCGGGGGGGTGTTTTCGAACACGCGTGAGCCCTTGCGATTAATTTTGACGCGTTGTCCCCGTCCTCTGTTTATTTAAATTACAAGCCTGTACCTGTTTAAAGTTATGAATATTCCTCAGAGTTCTGATCGTTCATCAGTCGCTATCTCATCAGTTCATCAGCTGATCTCGAGTCAAGACTCTGGACCAGTACTTTTCAATCGGTTGTTAAGAGAAATTTCTATATAAATAAAAAAAAAAAAAAAAAATGGTCATCACAAACTGCTACCATTAAGCTCTGTCAATTGTTAAAGTCTTTGCTTCATCCCAAGTCAGTTCTGCCGAGTATATTCTATGTATAGTTTGCGATGGCTTGCTGGGACAGCGAAAGTTTGGGGCTTAAAGAAATAATGTAGTTTATGCTTCCTTACAACACATCTCGGCTAGATTCATCTTCGTCTATTGACCAACTGTACTAAGGAAGGTTGCCTTGTTTACACACTCACTTCGTTATTTCTCACATAAACAAACCATCGTACGCCTAATATTATACGCTGGCACTATTTTTTTAAAACTAATTATACGGCGGCATGGGCTTGATGGTTAAAACTGTTGAAAAGCAATGCTCTAGAGAGTCTAGAGTCTAGACCAGCGTTCTCGCGAATTGGACGTGAGTTCACAATAGAGCCTGACATATTGCAATATCGAATAAATGCTGGAATTGTCTTTGACTATGACCCGGTAAAAATCGCTTGGATACTCGTACTTTGATTCTAATCGGGTGCAACTTTCTCTGTCACTTTGGCATCGTGAACGAGGAAACGCCAAGTGATGTATCATGAATTGTTGTTAACTTGAAAACATTTAAATTTACAAGATAACTAAATTGATTCGAAGCTAAATGCGTCTATTATTTAGATAAATACTTTGGGGATCATGCTATATTTTCTTTTGTATGCTTCCGTTATAAATATATATTATATGTATTATAGACCGCCGGCGGTCATAGCTCAATGGTAAAGCGTTTGCTTTGTATACCAAAGGTCGTGGGTTCAATCCCCGACGGAGATTAAAATAAAAAAAGGATTTTTAATCGATTTATGAGCTCTAAAATACCTCCGGTTGGTGTGAATTTGATCCATCACCCGTAAAATGCCAGCTATAGCCTATCAATTAAAATTGGTGGTAGACGAAAGTCGTCCCGTGAAGACCACCCATTCATAGTAGATTCCTGTAATAATAAAGGATGATGCGTGAATCTCGGGCTGTAGTCTATGACGTTCGCGGATCAACACTCCACATGCAGCGTTTAGCCATATACACCATGGTAAGCGTTATACAATTCCACAGATGAAACTTCAAAATTACTATCACCATCTGTCGGTATTCTCCTGTATGTGTTTACATAAAAAAATAAAAAAATATATATAACTTTAAATCTTTCACATGTTTACTCCTAATATCTAATAACTTGTACCTACGTTCTGTGATTTCAAATTTTAACCGACGGCGTCTTAGTGACGAACAACCGCTTTAGCCACTGGACTTTGCCGCCCAGCTATCCCGACCAAGCTTGATTTTCTTAAAGCGATTTAATTAAATCTAAGCTATTTACATGTCCCCGGTATGGTTGATCTACCCCTTAATGACAAAAAAGTCTAGGCCTTCAGAGCGTCTTTAAAAATACGCTGATAATTGTACGACCAAATATTTCTCCGGTACTACAACCGCAGTCTATGCAAGCTCGCGGGCTCCTGCCATAGAGGCACCCGGGAACCATCTGTTTTCTGGGCCTTCTGAATATAGGTGTTCTGCGACAAGGTTTTTTTCTTTAACTTTTACATACAATTTACAGTAAGACATCATGTTATTTTTTATGTATGGATTCCATGAAAAATTCTATAAAATAAAACAACTTACAATATTTTTAAAGTCAATAACGAAAGAAACATGTATCCTCAATTGAAAAAAAAAAACGAAAAATTATTCCCTTCTTTTTACATTATTATGTCAACATGTGGATACCGCTCTCCTTCGATCTTCACAATAATTACACAGCCGTTATTCGCGCCGAGCTTCAGTCTCGTAGGTAATTACGAAAGCTCGCGCGTGGTCAGAGCCTCCACCTCACCGCGCGGGTAATACATCACGCAAAAGCTCGCGAGCTCCATCTTTCTACAGTTACTCTTTAATATTTTTATTTGCTTTTTGTTTTTTGTCATTTTTATAAACTAAATTATTTTTATGTTAACCCACGGAATTGACTAACAGCAAATATAGTTAACTCATTGGTGGAATAAATGTCTTTCTGTTAAATATGTAATTATACTGTGCATTTTGCGATTGGGGAAATTTTTAGTTAACAACTGTTAGCATGCTAGTAGCAGGAGGGGATTTATTGTAAGAGCTGGAGGATTGAGAAAGATAGAAGCTCACGATAGAGACAGTGGATGAACATAGGCCAATGATGAGCATGAATTATTACACCTACAAATTCAGAAAATTTCAATTTATAACAAGCATTCATCACATTACTCTCGTCAAACAATCAAACAAAATGAGAAAATTTAACGGTGGTTACGGGGGTTCGATGAATAGTGAATCCAAATTGTTGTTCATTGCCCATTGTGATTACTTATTTTATAATCATAATCACGTCGTTAATAATGGGTTTTGTGATTTTTAATTTTCAGGATATCATCAATGAAAATTGATGTAGAAATTCCATATTTATTTAATTACCAACAATAACAAATTGTAAATGCGGTTCTTATTAGATCACCGAAGAGCAACATTGGATTGGAAATTAAAATTTATATGGGTTGCTGTCAGTTCTTAATGTGTTTTCTTGGTAGAGTTGAGCCGCATTTTACGACCAAATGATCCAGGATTGTCGGACTATATATTCAATTTCCTCAAATATAAGGATTAAAAAATCATCTTGAATATGCCTCAGATGCTAAATATGCCGCGTTTTTAATTTCCCATGTTCCTGCTCAGGAGGTCATTGGGAACCTTATAATTTCCCAGATGTTTTTGAGATGGTATAATCAATGGTAACTGACAGAACTGAATATCGGAAAATTTCCAGAAATGGAAATAAATATAGTTAATACAACGAGCGTTTCTCCGCGCGTTCACGTACTTCATATTATCAACCGGTCGATTAAACTTCAGCTTTTCCAGCCGTAATGAACTACAAATATTGTCCAGTCCCCAGTAACTGGTGCTGGTAATTAACAACGACTACAAGACTGCAGGTACAGTCCCCAGAGGCGCGCAGACTGAAATAAAAATAGCAGTAAAATCAGGTGAAAACCAGCATTTTATACAATAATGAGTATTTAATCATCGCTTTAATGTCTTTAAAGGAAATGCATGCGACGGCGATGCCCTCTAGAGAGAATATCAAAAACTTGTTGATTTACATATAACTAATTAGTGCCGTCCCGTAACTGGAGAATAGGGTCACCATTAATTATTTAGACTAAAGTTAGAGACATGATTTGTCTTCAGATATTTAAAAACCATAAGAAACATATGTGAATCTCGGCGGCCTCCTTGGTGAGGAACCAGCGTCTTGTGAAGGTGGCAAATATAATTATTTGGATGTTTGTTCAATCATCATTTTTAAAATGGTTGGATGATAAGGCCGACTTTTAAGGTCTAAGCTGTTTGGTCGCATAAGGCGACTCGATACAACCTTCGATGCGCAGTAAGAAAAATATTATGACAGATCCATTTTTTCGGACGAATTTCGCGCTTAGAATGTGTTATTGGCGTTGTCGTATTTATTATTTTTATTTATTTCATTTTATTTTATTTTATTAACGGCCTAGGCCAATACATACGGTTTTAAAATAGAAAATACAATAAATAAAATGGTAAAACAGAACAATATAATAGCTAAGACAATACATTTAGACAAAACATGAACACGAGTAAAAAAAACAAATCTAGTACATTAGTAGAGGGATCTGCGAAATGCTGGAAGGTCCACCCCGAAAAAGTCCAAGTCACTAGAGGAGTTAACCAGTCTACACATTCTTAACATAGGAGAATAGAATCCGTAGTTGGTTTTGGATGTCCTTACATGTAGCAGGTCACTGCCTCTAGTGAACTGGGAGGGAACATTGAACTTAATTTCCTGCAATAATGTCGAGTCATTGATTATGGAGTTCATAATTTTAAAAATAAACAGTAAAAATAATATTGAGAAATTATCTGCTTTTCATTAATTTTCCTGTTAACTATTGGAAAATAATTTATGGAACGTGTAAGAAAAACAAAAATTGGCTTTTTTTACCAGCGAGACTGTTGAAAGTAATAAGTCAATAAAATTATTCATTTCTGCATCGAAGATATTTGATTACTCACCAAAATACTTTATCAAAGATAAATGATTGTTCATAACAAGGATTGTGTGAAGATCACAAGTGGCTGGAGCACTTTTGAGAATGTCTGAAATGAGAAGTGGATTATAACATGAAAAAAAAAGAAACAAATATTTCAGCTCATTCACTGTGTCAGTTTCAAATTTCGTTATCAATAATATTAAAAATAATTCGTAATTTGTAATCAAAATTAATATAAAATTAAAATTGTTAGTAAGCAATAAATATTTTAATAATTAATTCCGTCTAAATAGCTTGTCATTGTGATTTGTCATAATCAAAAATGAAATAACATTCAGTGCCTTAAAAAGGTTATTATTTTTATTTATATAATTATATTTTAGGAATAAAAAAATTACTTTTTATGTATTTCAATATTCATGATTGAAATAAAAACTTTTTGCGGCAAAAAATTAGAATATTAAATAAGAAATAGAATTTAAATTATCATTATTGAAATGCTACATGAATGGAAAAAATAAATAAATTAGGAATATACAAAATATAGATTGACTTTTTCATTACATGACTACAAATATAGCGATGAGTCAATGATGTTAGAGATACCAAAGTGCAGTGACAGTCTATAGAAAACCCGCTATGATTTAAATGTATTTGATGTTCTAGACACGAAGAAAAAGTGCTAGAACAACAATAAAATTATAAAACGTCCTACTACGATGATATTAATCATTTATATATTTATTTTTTGGATCCGCCACTGTTTGTGGTGATTGTGATGTCCATCCGCTTTACTTTCCCCGTCCTCCTGCGACTCGAGAGGTTTCGCAAGCGTAACTCTGAGATCGTGGACCAGAGGAATGTCCGAAGTAAAATTACCAATCAAACTGCGGTGCCCACAAATCATTTGGCGGCGGTGATAACAAGTTGACAACAATGCCGAGAGGGGGCCGGCTGGCGATCGGCGGCCTCGGTGGACGACATCAGGGACGCTAAAAATAATATTTGATTATAAATCAATTTATATGAACCTTGAAAAATATGCAAACAGTTTAAAACAAGTAATATATATGATATTATGATATAAATCATATAATGTCTGTTCGTTTTTTACCAATTACGCTATCATCGTTGAATACTCCACTGCGCGAGATTATCGACATGTTGCAAGCAAACTCTCTTTGATTGGGCATGCGAATTAATACTGACATCAGCTGGTAAAGAAAACCTCGATATATAATCCCTTTCGTCTCTTATTTCTGTTTGCTTGTCATACATTTATGTGTCCGCCATTTGGGACTAGTTATATAGACCGCCGCTAGTATCGCTGGGCGAGAGCCATTACGAGCGCAACAGATGGTCCCCGCCCTTTGGCGAGAGATATTGTGGCTCTGCCGAATGCTAGGTCAAGCCATACATTTGTACAGTTTTATCTTAAATATATGTCAATGTGCTTCTGAAAAAGTCTGTGTTATCAATCTTCTCCTAATCCTGCAATCACGCGACTGAATAACACCTTTTGGGAGAGAGGAGGATGTTAATACAAAGAAGATCCAGTTTCTAGGGAACGGTAAATGTCGAGATGCAGATCGAGAACTCATCAGCACAGGTCAGATTATTAAGAGGGTCATAAGTTTAAGATGTCTCAACGAACAGGTCATTGAGAGTGATCGTTTGCAGAAGGAGCTGGCTTTACCAATATGTGGGATTCATAGCTTTACTCGATCAAAAAAAATTATATGACGCTAACCATATGGCTAAGCACTGCATGTGGAGTGGTGATCCGCCAACGTCATAGACTACAGCCCGAGATTCACGCATCATCTTTATTATTACAGAAATTTACTATGAATGGGTGGTCTTCACGGGACGACTTTCGTCTACCAACAATTACAATTAATAGGCTATGACTGGAATTTTTACGGGCGAGGGATCAAATTCACACCAACCGGGGTGAATTTGCTTTAGAACTCAGAAATCGATTACATTTTATTTTAATCTCCGTCGGGGATCGAACCCAAGACTTTTGGCTTATAAAGCAAACGCTTTGGCCATTGAGCTTTACCCGTATCGTCCCCATTTTTCTTTAATTGAAAAATTAAATAGTTTTTTGAATTGTGGTTGGTGTTTTTGTAATTTTCCGTTTCATCAAAGAAAACTGTATTGATGGTTTTAAATTTTCACTTCCAATATTTTAAAATATCCTAAATATATAAAGATATGCTCTAGTATTAAGGGATATGTTTTATACGTACTATGTCTTTTTTTTTTTATTAAAAAGGTATTCATACTCGTATAACAGTTCATAGCCCTTAAGCTCATCGTGAAAGTTGAAATACTCTGAATAAGATCGCTGAATTTATTTATTAGGCAGTGCATGCTGGTTACAATGTATCCGCTGAAATTTTAGGTTGAAAAACTAAGCAATTAACTCAAGGAAACAATTTGTGGAATGGGGACTCGGATTTGAATTTCAAATTGAGTTTTTGAAAGTCCCTTTGCGGTTGCGAAAAGACACGAGAAACGCCATAAACCATTTGATTTCCTGCTAATTTTTCTACGTGAGTTGAGACATAAAGAATAAGTGGCCCTTCTTAGGGAGTGGCAATTATTAAGCCGGTATCTCAATGTTTTATTTATTATAATTATTGTTTGGAAAAGTGTATATATTTTGAGATCAATTGCTTTTAAGCTTAATGTTGTAAGTAAAATGTTTTTTCCGATGAAAATTCTCCTAATTTATGCGAGTAGCTTGTATTATATTACATATCTGAAAAAATCTTGAAAAAAAGACATTTAACGCCACTTTAATTATAGTTAAAAAGATACGGAAACGACACTAAGCAACAGCCAGAAATTCACGCATCATATATATTTTAAAAGGGTTGTACTTTCAATGGATGGTGTTTGTGGGACGTCTATAATACCTTCTTGTTTTTTAATATATAGGTTTGTTTAAGCTAGCGAGATTAAAAGTAAATAAATTATATAATAATCAATAGTTACTAAGTTATGTCAACCCGTTCCATGTATTGTGAGTATCAGTTTTTTCGGTTCAACATTATTGAATAATATCTAAAAAATACAACATATTTTAAGCTATGGTTAAATTTAAATAATATATTCTGTAATTCAAAAATTGTCTTTGAGTTTTTTATTAAAATAATATATATTTTGAATTTCGCTGAACTTTTTCGATCGTGGCTTTAGTTGCCACATAGCAGCGTTTTTTTTGCCTGTAGCAAAAACCCTCAGACTTTTGCTAGGGAAATGAATAACTAGAAGTTAACATTCAGTGTCACTGAGCTTTTTTTATAAAACAAAAAGTCACTGGTTCGACTCCCAATATTGTAATTTATATAAAAAATACATAATACTTTCCGTAATAGTTAATCTAATAAACGAAACAAAATTATTGAAATTTAGTGTTAATGTCTATTGAAATAATGCACATTGTTGTATAGAATTAACTCACTAAACTGACTTTTTAACGTTGATGAGTTAATAAAAATCGTTACAAATAAACTAAAGGTTCCGTTCCTGGATCGTATTTGCCGTAATAAAGACAAAATTTTCATTTAAATTAAGAGCCATCAAGTACAGCGATGACAGATCAAACACAACTAAGGAAGCAACAAGATGATCTTACCTCACGGGTTCGTGTATATCTGATGGGAAATCATTGTCGTGTAGGGATTACCCAGTGGAAGAAATGATTTTTTATGTATTCACTAATAGAAACTTGGGTTATAAATTATATTGCTGACTAATTATAGAAAACTATTGTTGGAAATATGAATACTCGATGAATATAATTGAATTTACTCTTAACATAACCAACGTACTATATTATTTGTAAACAATTAACACTAGATATTTCGTCTGAAGCTTGGCGTTTTTGAATAATTATGAATGTTGATTTCTGACTGCTAAAAAGCTTATTGTAAATAAATACGATCCCGTGAACACCACCAATTTACTGTGGTGTCCTTACTAAATAAATCGCTCTCATTTATGTAATGTTAAAACAAAGTTCATACACTTTATAGAAGCGCCATCTATAAATAAAAAGTATTTATTATATAATTTGTCAACTCTATATAGCGGCGAAAAAAGACGAGTGTTCATCGCGTTGGGCAACAATAGTAGACATGGTGTACAAGGTCATTGATTAGAATCCTTGCGTGCGCCAATTATTTATCGATTAATTCATGAGAGAAATATCATACATGATTTTGTTCACTATGGATTTGTAAGTGCGTTAGTAGTTGGATACTAAAATAATGTTAAAAATAATAATACTATTATTATTTCATTGATAATAAAATACAAAATATAACAAAAATTGATTATATTATTGATCACTGGAACAATTGCAGACAAGGTTAGTAACCTCACTCGTTCTTCTTCTTTTTAATCTTGAAAGAAGTTATTAGAAAAAGTAGCTATTGATCTTTGGCCATTGTCGCTGTAATGGCTGTTTGCCGTTTGTACGTCAAAATATTTTCACCCCGGGCCTTGTGACTTGGGGCGTGATGCCATTTGACTGAGATTCCTCAGGCGGAAGAAAAAAGCAAACATTTATTTATAAGACCGGTTCTGAGCTTTCATTTCACATTGCCCTGTGAATAATTATAGTAAAAAATGATACTTTAATTTGAATTGTTTACGACGGGTGCGAATAGGTGAGTGTTGTTAACATTTTAATGAAGTTTTTTTTTATATTTAATAATTTTTACTTTGATGTGACTTGCTTAAATTATATTAAAACTGAACGAATTTATTTAGTGAACTCTAGTAGTAAACGTTACCGAAATATTTGGCACGGTCAAAAGACATTGAGCAGAACATATTTGTTGAAGAGACGTCAGTCGATGGGGGAAAAGTAGTGTTGGGGTGGCATCCAAGAACTGGAAGACAGAGTGTTGGCCTATTCCCTGCATCAAAAGATTAGCGAGAGGAGTCGGAATTGGATGTGGAAAGCGGAGGATCGAGAAGGATGAAAACTTATGCGTCAGGTCTATAAAAACCTAATATGTTACCTATGTAATAAATGATTTGAGTTTTAAGTCCTCGCTTAATTCCAATTTTATTTTATCCTGTCAGTAATTCCGGTACTAGTTTTTTTATATTAAGAGCATTACTTAACGGATACATTTTTTTAGAAGGCAATTATAAATATCACAAGATAGTTTGCTTCCCTAGTAACATTTAAATAATATAAATCGTGTGAAAATTGCCAATATCATTTGTTAATAAAATGGCTGTCGTAGTTATTAAAATTAAATTTAAAAGCACTTAAAAAATGCGCACGTAGGTGAGCTTTAATTTTTATTTAAATGCCCATTTCCGTTCCGCAAATAATATATTTTTTACGTGTAGCGGTCTCGTTTTGAATTATTAATGGTGGAGAATATTTGCGTATAAGCTGAAGGCATTACAAATTCGCCATTTAATCATAAAAATATATGGAAGTCTGTCGGATTAATATCGAAATTAATTAGCAATTTGGCCCGAGATGCTATCGGCCGCCGCGCGAGGAGCATCTGAAATATGCGACCGATAATATTTGGCTACCGACGACGATACAAAGATCATTCACTGCCTTCAGAAATGTTAACGTTTTTACGAACGTAAAAAATATTATTTCATAACAGGATTCTGAAATATTTTTTATGAAAAAAAAAAACAAGTGAAATAAGTATTTTTTTTTCATTCAGGAAGACTTTCTTGACATGAAAATATGGCAGTCAATTTAATGATATATTTTTTAATTATGCAAAGTGATAAGCGTTAAGCTCCCGAGACTTGGACCGTTTGGTATAAAGGAGTGACTTTACCAGATGATGTCTCACACGTAGACTAGAGTCTTACAATATTCTATGTCTAAAAGTATCCGGTACACTGTCACAATAAAGATTTTTACTCCACATATCATAAAACAACTGATGCATTACTACTACGAGCATTTATAACTTGGTTTATTATGGTGTTACAGAATCCTTACTTAAATTGCCAATGGTTTCGTCTCAAGTAGTACTGAGGTCTAAAAACAATTAAAAATACGTTCTAAGTAAATACGTTAAAAAACATCTCACTTTCATGAATAAAACAGAGTTTAGTCATGAAATTTGACAAAAATACATTCAAGCATGCTTCAAAGTACTGATTTTTAATTGGTCCGTTTGAAACTGTTTGGCTTGCCTTTCGAGTGCTAGAGTTACCAGGCGGCAAAAATGTAATACAAAGTTTTTATTATAATTATGAGATTGTTGCAGTTAAACATTTATTACGGCTGCCTTTTCTTAAACCCTCCAGGCTCTCGCCGTCCTGGTGGGCCATCGGAAACTATATTTAGAATGTACTCGGTGGAGCTGAGAGAGGTGGAGCTGATATGTGACAAGGCGAGGTCCAGGGCGGCTGACAAAGCTCTGTGGCGGCGGCTCGTGATGTTCATATGCTCCAGTTGAGGGATTCAATATGAACAAATGTTATAAATTATGATGCATTTGATTACTACAAATTGGTGCCGCTCAGTTCTGACAGCCTATATAATCCATGCCTTGTGCTAAAAAAATTTCACCTAGAAGTTTACCTGAAAACATGAATGGCTTGATTATCTCCAAGTAGGAACCCGGTGACTGAAAGATACGCCAGCTATAGCACCTAATAAGAACCATCTCAGAGAGGCGAGCCCGATGGATTGGTCACATCATGCGCCACGATGGTCTTCTTCACGATATTGTGGAGGGGATGGTTGAGGGTAGAAACTGTAGAGGGCGCCCTAGACGGGAGTATTTACAGCAAGTATTCGAGGACATGAATTGTAGCGCTTATGCTGAGCTGAAAAGGGTTGCGGAGGACCGAGAGGAATGGAGATCGAGATGCAAGATTCTGTTGCTGCAAACCAATCCACTGGATTGATACTACGAAGAAGAAGTATCCGAGGCAAATATTGGTAGATTTGTATATCAGGATATTTAAGAAGATCGGGTAACTAGCCTGACGCTTCCGAAGCATGAAACATTCGTTACTAATGCGAGACTCGTAGACGGCTTGATATAGAATTTGATATACGAACTATTTACTAAATTATAATGTAATTATTATGAAACCTTTATTTGTTGTGAATTTCTTTGTAAATAATGAAAAAAAGTGTTCAATGCAGACCGTGCTAACACATCTCAAGATTGGATCCACTGGGTAGAGATAAGGCGGCTTCATTCAGTGGAAGAACAGGATTTGGGCGATAGTCTTATCTGGCGCCCAATCAAGAAACATGATGGAGTAATACACCGTAGGAAGTACCGATGCTCTTTCAGTGATATCATCGGATTGACAAATTATTTTTGATCAATCTTATTTATTATAAAAAAATGATAATATACTGTCTGATTTTGTAAAACTGTTTGATTTGTATTTTTTTTTTTTATGTAAACACATACAGGAGAATACCGACAGATGGTGATAGTGATGTTGAAGTCTCATCTGTGGGTTCTATGACATTTACCATGTTATATATAGTTAAGCGCTGCATGTGAAGTGTTGATCCGCCAACGTCATAGACTACAGCTCGAGGTTTACGCATCATCCTTATTATTGCAGGAATTAACTATGAATTGGCGGTCTTTACGGGACGACTTTGTCTACCACCAATTTTTATAAATAGGCTATGACTGGCATTTTACGGGTGAGGGATCAAATTCACCCAGAAGTCGTTTTTTTTTTATATCTACGTCGGGGATCAAACCCACAGCCTTTGGCTTGCAAATTAAACGCTATTACCATTGAGCTATACCTGTCGGTAAGTAAATAAACAATCGAAATGATCATAAAAATATTTTTTACTACGACGTGTGATTTGGCCTATATGTCAGTGACAGTTGTGCCAATATAAAAATAAAAAAAATGATTCAAATCACTTAGCCGGCGAAATAATAAAAAACAACGGCATTTTTTGCCAACAGTATTATTTGCTTATTAAATTAAACATTAAATTATACGATTGTAAATTCAACTTTTAATGAGACATTTATTAAAATTTTCTAGTGAAACTTTCAGAAAAAAAGGTATTTCGAATAAATCAAGTAAAAGACCACAAAGGTCACCTTTCAACAGAAGGTACAATTTAACTGATGAATTTGATGGATTCAATTAATAAAAAAGCAGTGCGCTTGATAAACAATGACACCCTAACGTTAAATCTATGGTGACTCTTTTCCCAAACTTTCTCCGTTGATCTAGCATCCACTAGTCCTCCATCCACCCGCTTATATCCTATATTCATGGAAGAGACATAGGTGAATTGTTATAAGTGAATATTTTTGGATGCCATAGGAGTACACACGTAACAGCTATTATGATTAAAATGTATTTATTTAAGCTATTGGCCTTTCTTCAAAATGAAAACATAAAGAAAATTACATAAAATTTATTCCTTTGTTGAAAAAAACGTGTAGATAACATGATATTATATTTATGATGGTAATATGTAGTAATTGTACAACTATTATAAAGTTATATACCTGTATAAGGTTAATATAAAAAAGACTCTCATAAAACAGCTGGCATTTATATAATCAATTTAGTTTTTTCTTTGTTATGTATCAATCAAAGTAATTACCTCAGCGTACTATCATCAAAATATAGGACCACTAACAATTCAACATCACCTGGCCACGTAACTTGCAGACTAAGGAGACTTGTAGTGAGTGGTATGCCCTGATATTGCCCTGGATGTGGCGTTAGCTGTTCCCTTTATATTAATTACCCCAAGCGTTTCTGTAGAAACATATATAAATGACCGCGGGTCCAGCGTAAGTATCCGCTATTTGTCTCTGAAACGCCACACTGATCAACAGTGCTCGAGGAAATATAGCAAATTAAACAAAATTTTAATATTGGTTTGATTTTGATGAAATTTGCAGCGTTTAACCGTATCTAACATGTTTAGCATCATAGAATCACAGATGAGACTTCAGCATCACTTTCACCATCTGTCGGTATTCTCTTGTATGTGTTTACATTTTTTTAAGAAATAAATATATTTGACCTTGTTTATACGGGTCATATTGAATACTGTTTATTCACACACTTGAAGATCACGGTTTCGTTTTCAATGTAATTTTTTTTCAGTTTTCATATGTATATAAACGTGATTTTATATTTAGTATGTTTATACATGTAAAGAACTGAAGTAAGTTAAATTTAAAGTAAAACAACAATGGTCAACTATATGAATATACAATACTGCCAGGTTAAGGAGATTTTTTTTGTGTGAATTGGTTACTTGGGACTTATCGTTCGGCTTGGCTGCTAGTAGAGAGATACATAGTCGTAGGTTAATGTAATCAAATGCTCCAAATTGAATGCGGATAATAATATCCGCTTTCAATATATATTAATAAAAGATAAAAAGTTTCGCTCGTTTTAGAAAACAAACCTTTTTTTAGTTTTTTTTCGAATGGGAATTCAACATTTTTGTGTAGTCCACTGGAAATGATGTGAATTCCTAATCGTTATTGAATTATTTTAAATAGCAAGTAAATACGAGTATAATAAAAAATAACTAATGTTATTCATTCACTTAAAGATTTTGATAATATCAATGACCGCACTTGTCAATGAATGAATTGATATTTATATAGTGTTAATTAAAGTACTGAATAAATTTTATATATTATTTGCAATTTTTATTTTTAAATTTCAGATAAATTAAACATTTATCGAGTACTGTTTTGTCGAGCACTTGCGCCAGCGATCAACATACAGGTATTATACACCTTTAATGCATTTCGTTTTTGTAAGTTGCCCGGCCGGAGATAATTATTTTTTGTCACTCAATCAATCGGTGATGATACGACTCTCGAATTGAGCGATTCCTAGTGATGTATGTCACGGATCTGTCAGATAAACGGCTGAAAGTGAATAAACCATTTAATGGAACTGAATTATTTAATAGCCTGAGAGATACGCACTTTGCGATTGAATTATTCTATTAATTCGGTGTCTTAGCATCGGTGTCGTAACCGTATGTGAATAAATCTATGCCTAGAAAATAATAGCATTTCAAGTTACCTATATAATATGTATTTATATCATTTGCAATGTTACACACTTTTGTTCCAAGTACTTTAAAAATATTAAGTATTCTAACTTTTATTAAAACTCAGGTTCTAGTCAATACAATTTATTTAGTTAAATAGTCAAGGATCACGCTAAATTTTCTTACATAAGTAAAAATACATTTATTAAGTTATTATTTTTTAAAGTCAAATCCGCGATATTAAAAGACACAGTGTATTTTTTACTCATAACACTCTTACTTATTTCATATTTTGCTTGAATATGATGAAACAAAAATGCCTTTAATTATCGTCATCATCATTATCACAATATCCGTTCCCCTCACTGAAGCATGAATGAACTGCCGCTACAATGCTATTTTAGCCGTCTTTGCATAATCTCATGTCAGCTCTACCTCCCGCAGCGCCACCGATTACATTTTATGTATAGTTCTCGATGGCCATTCGGAACAGTGTGAGCCCGGGAGTTTGATGAAAAGGTTTCTGCCGTTAATGATCTCTGCCGCATTCGATGTATATGTCTCAACCAATTCCACATTCCTCTCTTGCCGTAGTATTGAAGACTGCCTTATCGGCTCTCTAACCTCATAATTTCTTACAAAGTTAAACCATCTTAACCCCAGTATTCTACGCAGACATTTGTTTTCAATATATATAATATACCAGCGTCCACACTTGGTGAGATGCCAAGATTCACAGCCGTAAAAATAGATGAGGATGTTAAAGACGATGTAAAGTCGAAACATTATTTTGATCGAGTAAAACTGCAAATCTCAGAGATGTTGCGCATGGAATTAAAAGGACTGGATTAAATTATAAGTTAAAATTATCGCACACAAATGCTCAAGCGAGTATAATTTGAAACGTAAAAAATGGTTACTCCAAATGCACTTAATTGGAATTCCTCTTTCTGCGACAGCCCGTCACTTAGTCCTGCGGGCTCTCGGCGCCCTGCGAGAATCTTCGCCGATAAGAAGTGAGGTTTTTGTGGGCGAGTCCAGTCCTTAATCTAGAAAACAAATCGATAAATTATCGAACAAGCTTTTTATATCGCCGCATCGCTACCAATATGGCCCAACTCGACTCGAGATCGAGCTTCATGTGCTGATGTCATTTTTTATGTCATTTCCCCTAAGGATTAAAAATGTCATGCTTGGTTTCTCCGCTTACTTTACCTTGTTTTTTACATATTATTTTAGATTAAACGATTAACACATAATTGAATTATTGATCACTTTAAAGCTTATGTTTTATTAATTCCAATTAAAGTTTTTTTAATATTCTAGTAGACTCTCTTCTCATGTCTGTTCCATATCTCGAACATGTAGTCATGTTTGGGTGATAGTATCTCACAGAACTGTGTGGCAGCAATTTATGGTGGTCATATTAAACCAATCTTTATGACCAAATAATATAGCCTCAGCAATCGGTCTTGTTAAGAATCACCCAAAAATATGTCTCTGATTCAACAGATGCCACATTCTTTAAGCCCACAAACTTCTGCATTGAAGGTTGTCGAGAATCATAAATGTTCTCAGGTTGACTTTTACATGCAGATTTGTCTAGGTAGAAGAATAGAAATTGGCGACTGACAAAACTGAGTGGCTGCAATTTGTGGCTGCCATATTGTTGTATCAAATATTATTGAGCATTTCGAAGTATATTTTTTTGATACAGGCTGACACCGCATTAGCTACATGTCAAAAATATCTAAATTAAAATTCTCATCCTTAGTCGATGTTTAACTGGTCGTTTTTCTTTAACGATAGTCAACTAGACCCATCACCCAGTCAAAAACTTAAGCTCAATTCCTTATGAAAGGGTTCGGGCCGCGATATAATCCTTGCGATAAGCGAAGGTCCGTCTAGATTGACATTCCAGCCTTTGAAGTCAAGCACCCTGAATACAACACCGGTAGCAACCTTCGATCAGCCTTATTCTGAATCAAAATGAATGCATCTTATATTCTATCTACTTTTAAGTAATAATTTAAATATTTTGCATTTACTTTAAGATCCATTTCAAAAATTAAATAGATAAATACTTCCTACCTTGTTTTAAGATGGATCACACTATGCATTGTTATTTACACATTATGTATATCAAAACCAAAGTTTT
Organism: Glossosoma conforme; assembly: GCA_022606575.1. Classification (NCBI taxonomy): domain Eukaryota; kingdom Metazoa; phylum Arthropoda; class Insecta; order Trichoptera; family Glossosomatidae; genus Glossosoma; species Glossosoma conforme. The sequence goes on from JAGTXR010000030.1 coordinate 1,939,146, forward strand.
ATCAATTTTCAATGTGAATTAAAAAAAATGTTTATACATGTTAAAAACGTTAGGGTTATTATGAACTGATGAAGTTTTCATAAACAGCTTAACCGCGATATTTCAGCAAGTGAATAAACAGTGTTCAGTGTGATCTTTGGTAAAACAAGGTAGGATCTCAACTGCAATATGGCATTGTTGGTTGGGGAGGAACATACCTAAATACTACCAACGCTATTAGAACTGTACAAAAACTTATCATCAAAGTGATATTGAAAAGGCCTCCCACCTACCCAACAGAAAGCCTTTACAATAAATTCAAAGTGCCAACGGTGGATACACTATACCAAAAATACACTATTTTACAGATTATTAAAGAAAGGAGAATCGAAAACTGGTTCACTTGTCATTATGCTAGGCTTATGTACAACTTATTAATACCAAAATTTAACACACAACATGCAAGAAATGGTTACAAATATAACGGAATAGTTAATTTTAACAATCTTCCTCGGGAAATAAAAGCGATCAGTGATATTAAAATATTGATTGAAAAGGTGAAACAGTACTTTAAAAGAATTACGAACAGAACCGACGTCACTGCATAACAAATTGAAATAATAATGTACCAAAAATATATTATTAATTTATATATACTTTAGATTTAATTCAATTTATAGTGTCTTAAATTATTAATTATATAATGTTAGTATTATATCAAAATCATGTTAATGTATAAATGTGTGTATTTAAAACTCTGTATAATTATATAAAACTGTAAAATAACATAGATAAATCCCACGCCACACACAAGATCTTATCTTTAAGTGGTGTGGTAAGCGAATGTAAAAAAAAAAAAGATTCGAATGTAAATTACTGTGTAAAAAATGTATCTTTTTATATTTGATTAAATAAAAATTAAAAATAAAATGTATTTAAGAATCAGTAAATATGTAATAATAAAAAGAGCCATCTGTAAAAATATAATGACACAAATATCGATGAAATAATTTTGCTATTCTGTAATGGCAATTTTTTTTTAATTCTTCTTCTTCTTCGTGTCAGCGACGTCAAATTATTTTTTCCCAATATCTGGCAACATCGATAGCTCGTGTGTTGCCCAGCATTAGGTCCTGAGATGTGCAACTTGTTGGGCACATGGAGCAGCATCCTGACCTGCAGACCGCCTCACACCTACGATGCTGCTCCATGTGTTTTTTTAATTGATTTTAAGTGAATTATTAAAAAGTATTAGAATAAATGCTTGTGTAAAGAAATAATAAAAGTTTATCTGGTAATCCTGATCTCTGGTAAGTAACTACAACATGTTAAGCGTAAAACAATGTTGATAAAAAATCTAGGAATTGATTACATTAATGAAGGAAAAACTGTACTCACAGTATGAGGGTAATGATAAAAATGAAAGAATCAATTATAATGTGGCATTAATCAGGATTAATATTGCCAATGATAGACAGAAGAAAATGTATAGAACAAAAATTAAACATAAAAGTATGTTACATTACTATTTGAAAAGCACTTTAATTCAATAAGTAAGCTGTTAAAGATAACGACAATTTATTTGCGCTTTACTGCAGTATTTTAGATGCGATTGAATTTTATGAAGATAAAAGTCGAATCCAGTAAAATATAACTAGTATAATATCCGTTATTATTGCGAATTTTTGCAATAATTTACGTTTTTCTTGTCGTAAAAATAGCAGATTAACTGACTCATATAAAATGAGAAATTCTTCGATCGCACCAACGTGATTTAAGTAAAGTTCTAGTTTTTATAAGATTGATGAGAATGATATGATATGATCTAATCAATATAAATTTATGATCATGGGAATGAAAAATAGTTGATAAAAAATTAATATATTAAAAGCTATTAATTAGATTTTATCAAAGCCTTTCATAAATTTAACTTATTTATGATATGAAATAATATTGACTGTCATGTCAGTGGCCACATGTTTGATACCAAGTCAAGTTTTTTTTAAATATACCTGGCTATTTTTGGCTAAATAATTTAAGCTTTGAAAATTTCGAATTATTTATCCGATCTCTTAAAATGCTGATTGAAAATATCCAAATATACATAATATATACTCCAGGACGCAGATATGACATAAGATGAGACAAACATCATGTCAAATAATAATTTTAACTTTTAAGCAGCATTTTTTGATGACCATATATGGTCCAACTCAAATAATGTTATACGAGTATGTGTTTTAGCAAATATTAGAAAACATTGATTGATAAGTGATGGGTTTGGAAAGATTGTTAAACGATGAAATTTAAAACAATCGGGAGTGTGTATAAAGCTTAGAAATCGATTGCTGATATTATTTTTATCGGAGATTGAACCCTTTTAAATCTTTGATATGGTAAGTAATCGCTTTAACACTATGCCATATCTACTGGCTCATGATGATGGTGATATGTTTTTTGGCCCTTGATATCAGAACAAAAATAGCTTCCTATAATGTTTTCGTTAGTATATTACTTTGTTTTGATTGATCTGTGCATTATTTATTGAATTTATGCACATACAATATTCCCATAAAATCAAATATCAAAACCGTCTCTGTGCGCGGTTAAATTATCGATACTGAAATCGAAGATTGCCGTTGATGTAATTATCGATGTTTAATGTCATTAATGGCATTAACTCGTTGCGTTTTCTGCCGAGTGGCCGAAGCTCTTCAGAGGACGTTACTCCTCCACTTGGTCTTCAGCTCACGTCCACGAAGGTCGGTGGGAAACGATCAGAATCATTCCTCGCACATGCGCTGCTTATTCTGCCCCTGCGCAAGAAAAGAGGTTCCGAGGATCTGACGTTGCTTCACGTGTAGTGAGCTTACGTAATGTCAAGCCTTGAAAAAAGATTCAACAATTTATAAGAGCTTACTTGTCTGAAATAGATTACGTTGTTTCAAGATAGCACTTGAAATCATAAAATTTAATTTATTTTACTTGAATAAAATTGCATCGTGTTTTGCGTTCATACTTGACTCATAAAACACACACTGTAGTTATTACTTATTTAAATTCTTTATACAGATATCTCACTGTTTTCATATAATATATGTACTATATTATAAAAATCAGGAAAAATTACGATATCATCAACACGTTTTGGTGGTTGAAAAATAATTGTTCTATAGGTTGCCAGATGATACGTTAAATATACTTCTTCTTAGTGTACGTAAAATTGCTGTTCATGATTTTTTAACATATTTGCGATGAGTTTTTCAACTGTCGGTGAGCGTAGTACAGAATATATTTTCATTATGGACGAATACTGGCAGTAACTTATAAGTAAACCAAGCTGTATAGCGTCTTTGCTTCAAAGATTGGGTACTAGATGCAAATGTAAAAATAGTGTATTTTTTTATCTATAATCGATAAACACAATATGTCCCTAATATTTTCTGTTAGTTGATTTATATTTTTGTGATATAAGTAATGGCTTGTGCAGTATACTGTGCTTAATTATTGTATCGACTATAAAAGAGATGAGACTTTTGAGTCGCGTTTTCGATAAAAAGCTCTATCATTTACTTGACGCGCGGACCTTTGGAATAAAAAGATCGTACTGCGCTGACAAGACCAGGCTATTGGTTTTCCATTTCTTGCTCTCTTACAAGAGATGCCTCAACTGATATTTCCAAACCAATCTCTGCAGAAATTCACTGAACTCAAGTGTATTAATTTAAAAAAATCGTAAAATTGTGATCTTCCCATATCCGTAATATATCTGTAGCATATAGACAAAACAGTTTACAAATAATCATTTTTTCTATGCCTTGGGATGACCTCCAAGCGTAGGCATATCTGTCACTAGAGGTCCACCTAGGAACATACTCGTATATAATTCCCGACGGTCTCTTAAAAATACACTGACCATAATACTTGAATAGGTCATATGCCGTGTTTTGTCATTTAATTAGTTACTATTGTTAATTATAATAATTATTATGTTAATAAAAAGTTGTAATATAATTAATTTATTAATTATTCACTATATTCGACATTATTGCAGGAAATTACGTTCAATGTTCCCTCCCGGTTCACTAGAGGCAGTGAGCTGCTACATGTAAGGACATCCAAAACCAACTACAGATTATATTCTCCTATGTTAAGAATGTGTAGACTGGTTAACTCCTCTAGTGACTTGGACTTTTTCGGGGTGGACCTTCCAGCATTTCGCAGATCCCTCTACTAATGTACTAGATCTGTTTTTTTTTACTCATGTTCATGTTTTGTCTAAATGTATTGTCTTAGCTATTATATTGTTCTGTTTTACCATTTTATTTATTGTATTTTCTTTTTTAAAACCGTATGTATTGGCCTAGGCCGTTATTAAAATAAAATAAATAAAATAAATATTTACAATATAGAATTTTAAAAAAAATGTTTTATTGAGACTTATAAAACATTTGATTTAACGTGTTTTTTTAATTTTTAATGTATATAAATCTGATTTTTAATTTATTATATGTGAAATGATTTTGATAAAAAATCATTTTGTTTATTAAGTAACAGGTTGTATTTTTGGAATTAAACCAAAAATTTCCGATCGAAAAATCTAACGTATTATAAATAATTTGTTTCATATTATTGTTAATCATATAACTGGTGCGACTTTGGTAACTTTCCACATTAAAATAAAATGAACAATAAATAATATGCTTTATCAAATAATAAGTATATTCTACAAATTTCATGTTGTTTTATTATTTATAAGTGCTTCATTGTCCAGATATTTTTTTTGATTATGACGATGCGCTTGTTTATTGGCTAATTGATAAATATTTTATTCAACATGATTCATTCGAGATTTATTATATCTCGATATATCTAAGCGATAACATTATGTTTCGAATAATATAACAATGTTTTTCCCCACCTTCTGGTCCTATGTGAAACCGCACGAATAACATTTATTATAACCGATACATTCCATTAGAATTGTAAATAAAAATATCTTCATAGCCCCGACATCGACCCCAATAAAACGCGAGCAGTTGAAAAGGAAAAAATCTGATAAGTTTTCGGCTGTGTTTCTTGAACAGAGAAAATTGTCCCTATTGTTTGTAAGTCTTGCTTACACCTACAGTTATCGTTTTTTTTTAATTTACTCATTTATAAATTTTCAAAACATTTTACATTTTTTAAACCCAATCACTGAAACTGTATCGAATTTATTTGTAATGGGGACGATATACTCGTACATATCAGTGATTAATGTTATAAAACGCTTAAAAATCTCAAAATAAAAAGAAAAGATAATTTGAAATTATTTAAGATTTTTTTATTACAGAACAACATGTTTCGGCTTCGTTGGGTGGTCATTGTCGAGTGAATTCATATTAATTGTCTTAGCAAGAGAGTGACTCTAGACCTAGGTCCTAGACAATGGATATTTATTATTAACAAAGGTTTCTTTTTGACATTTTAAAGTATGATTTAAAAAATATGTATAAATAAACAAAATTACTCATTAAACAATAATAAAACGTATTAATAAAATAAAAATTACAGTACTTCATTGCTTTTTTATTTTATGGTTTTATCAATTAAATATAAAAAATTAAATTACATTTATATGAAAAATATTTTTTTAGTATCTTCATACTAAAAAATTACAACTACATTTTAATGTTCATGTATAAATAGTAGTGAAAACTAAATGTAAATTTGCCTATTAAAAAGTATTTATTTACTCTGTTATTAAGTATATAAATTAGTTGATTATAGATTAAGTCATATATATAATGTAATACGAAAAATCTTGGTTTCAGGTTTGGCGTGTGTCTTACCGCTAACATATTTTATAATGTCACTCACCGAAGAAAGCTTTCACAAGCTGATTTGCTTACAAAAAGTCTGTAAATGCGATTGTTGGATGACAATTTGGTCGATATCGTGATCGTGTAAGCCAAGCATATCTGTTATCGGTTTGGTCGGGAACAAATCTCGGCCGATGTCGTCCGAGATGGCCCTGCACAAAAAGCTACCCCGCATTCCTGAGGGAGCGTGCCCTGAATGAAAGAGCCTTCTGTACTCAGTGAACCAGCGGCAGAAGCTTTGACTGAGGTACAATTCCAGAAGAGGTATTCCAGCCGATATCTGTAATAACCACTTTAAAGGGTCGAATGCCGAATTTAATATTGTACTGAAATTTTATGGTTCCAAGCAAAAAATATACATTTTTCTATCGTAAGTATCGACGATCCACAGATATACATATTAACTATCAGTTTTTATATTCATTTATTTTATTTGAATTTTAATATAAATACTAAATATACCGGTCGAAAAAATAAGCTATCGGATTTGTTTTTTTTATTAGATGCGTTTTTTATTTCTCTTTAAAATTCGGAATATGTGGATTTAAACAATTAACCCGAATTCATTAGAAAATGGCTACTTGACGTAAGTGAAACATGACGTTAAACATTTAAATTACTGAATAATTCGAAAAGATTATTTTGTTATTATTGATATTATAGAATTCCACTTAGAGCTATTGATGGTAAAAGTATTAAAACAACCTGAAGACTATTGATATTTTATTTATACTATATTTACATTTATTGGCATGCGAAATTAATTTTAAGCGATGTAACGGCGATTTTAATAATATTTTAAGCATTTAACACGAGACAAATTTCTAGTATTTAAAAATAATTAAAAAGTGCAAAATGCATCCGAGTATAATTGTGGTCTTGTTTATATCAAACACAATTATTTAACGTTTTATAGCAGTTTACATAGCACCTGTTGCTGGCGGTGTTTGCAGGTTGTATGCGCAATCATTGAGTGGAAAAATCATATGAGTTGTTAAATGAAAAAATGATTACTGTAATGAATTAAAATAGCATAACATACTTGTATAATAATTTTCATGTATTTTTTGACATCTAATTATTAAAGCTGAAAACTTTTCAAAATGAATTATTATTTTCAAAAAAATCCCAATAAACGGACGTCATTATAAAAAAAAACACGATCACTCAATGGTTTATATTTTTGAATAAATATAATTATATAAAGCATTATAAGTTATTTCAGTATAAATAAGTTTTAATTTGTAACGGCATGAAAAAATACAAATCTTTAATCTTTTTACTTTGTAATGTGTGAGTGACATTGAACATTATATTGGCCCACTCCAAACAACTCACCCATGTCCGATGTCCAAGAGATAAAGAGTAATGGTTCTTTTTCCATCGTCCTTCAGCCATCTCTCGCATCATGGGAACATTGCGAACTCTTTTTTTCGGATGCTGCAGTACTTTTAGTGATCTGTACCAATACGACCGCCGCATCAACCACACCGTTCTTCTCTCGGTCGACTATTCCAAAAATTTCGACCACACAAAGCACTATCGTCGCTCCACCTCATCAGTATTTTGAACATATATTTTTAATAGTATTTCAGAAGCATTTATTAAAAAACATACCGCTGTCATCGCGCTCGAGATCCAACTAAAGTATCTTATCTGTGAGGATATGCCATGAATAACAAGCAATACGGGAAACATCCTCTATTTATTCTTCTGGGATAGAATGTCAAAAAACGTTGCATCTATGAATGTTTGAAACGGCGATCTATATCTTTACGCATATTATTCGCATTTGGCGTCATCAATATCGAATAAATCATTTCACATTTCTGGCCGAGAGATTAGTTTTACAAGATTTTATTCATAAGGCTAGATAATATTATTAAAAGATCAAGACGGTGTATGAAATATTCCGAGAAGTATATTTTTTGTTTTGTCAGTGAACATTTATGTATTATAATGTATTCGTCATATATCTTTTTATGAAAACATAATTTTAGTTACTGGTAGACGAGTATCGTAAATATACTTTTTATGCATACATAACGAGCGATGAATAATATTATTATAGTAAAATGAATTTTATGTGCATTATACGAGTATGTGATGGCGAAAATGATTATTTCTTCACATTTTATAACGCCTGGAATAAATATGTTAATTTTTATACTGAAATATAAAATAGTAGCCGTGTTTCTGATACAAATGAACATTTTATGAATTGTTCAGTATAAAAATCATGTAAATGAGAGAGGTAGTTTTAATAAGATTTTCATCATTTATACTGTACCCTCATAATTGTACATTTTGATTATTATAACAATGCGTCTCTCTGTTTATATTATGATAAGACCAACGACAATAAAAGAATTTGAGCGCAGTTTTTGTTAACCAAGTAAGGCAAAATTAGACGCACACCAAAACATAAATGGGTTACCGCCTGCTGCTAACCGTGTGTCGTTTGATGGGTTGAACAATGTTCTATTATCAAATGGTCCAAGTCCTTGGAGTATCGGCTTAAATAAAAATTTAACAAATTAAACAAAATGTGTATTGGATTTGTCTTTTTAAGTATTCGGGATGCTGCCCTGGAAATTGTCAACAACTGTGTATAATTTGTTATCAAGTCGATATTCAGGTGCAGAAATGTCTTGGAATAGGAAGGAATGACAACAATTGATCATTATAATATAATTGACATAATGTTTGAATATGAAAAGAATTAGAAATATTTTTAAAGATAACATGATTTAAAAAAAAAATTTGAGTTTAAGTATATCATATAGATTGTTAAGTAATATTTAATACAATATGTCGTGGGTTATTCTACAAATATATTTTTTGGGCCCAGTGATGAAATGCTCAAAAGTCACGCCGTAAGCCTTTTGACAATTTTCTGTCACATTGGAATAATAAACAAACTGAACCGACGCGTGTTCAGCTAAGCCCGTATGAGTCACACGTAATCCTTTACTTATGTACCCTGAAGACGGCTTCTCAAGCTATTCAATACGGTCTAAATACAATTAAATATTTACTGAAAAATTTCACTCAGTCACTGTCAAGAAACAACTGACGGATTGAGGACGGCTAAAAGTTAGTCGAAACTACAGTCTTCAAAAGAGAGGCCATACTCAATGTGATCCATATTAAAACAAGGTAAATGATTAAATTTTATTAAAAATCTCAAAGTGAATGTAGAAAACATTGAACATATAATAAAAAACAAAAGCTTAAGGTTTATTTATTTACAGGCTACAGTATTAATTTCAAAAATTTAAATCTCTCTTTCTACTTCTCTCCCGCTGCATCTATTTTTGATTTTTTTCCTTTTGCAGTTTTCGAACATCGTAGGCAATTCTTAGTTGTCAATTTAAAAGAAACTAATTATTTACTGAAAAAATACAGAAACATTTTTTTTTATAATCTTGAGACAACATTTGACAATCTTGCGATCACATTTGTTCGTATTCAGTTCAACAGGCCGTTTAATGGCTAACGAACAATCTTGCTTTACATAACAAGTGGAAACATACAAAAACCAAATATCATATTACAAACTAACATAACTTTTTTTAGCGATTTTATAAAATTCCAGAAAGATACCGTTTCATTTTATTTCAAAAAAAGGTTTGAGAACCCCTATTTTTTTCACATAAAAGACTTTTAATCGTACACTTTTAGTGAGTAAATTTAATATAAAAATTGTTGGCACACTCCAATAAGTGCATGGTTTCAGATATAACTTTATTGAGAGTATCAGAGACTGCGCATAAACCAATTTTGATTAACAAACATATTACGTATAGTCATGTAATAGTGTGAACGTTTTTTTCTCGTCATTAATAACTTCTTCTTCTTACAAAGTACGAGTAAATAATATGAAAGTATCGCAAAATATTATTCTCTCTAGGTCGATATTCGCATAAATTACTTTTGATTTACATAAAATAGAGATTTATTTTTTACTTTAAATAAAAAAATATATTAAGTTGTGGTATGAGGTAGTTCATTGCTTCTATAAATAAATATTAAAAGCGCATTATAAATTACAATATGCATGTGAATAAATTATCGTCTATAAATAAATAGTAATGCGCCATTATTTTATCTAAATGCATTGACATCGCTACACGCATTAATACATAATAAACTGCAAAGCTGAAGACATGTTCTAGTGTTCAAAGTAAACGACTGCCATGTGAAAAATTTCGGTTTAGAATCCTTAAAAAACCTAAATATTATTATAAGATTTATAACTTTTTACTTAAGTTTTTTATTTTTATGTAAACACATACAGGAGAATACCGACAGATGGTGATAGTAATTCTGAAGTTTCATCTGTGGAATTCTATGACGCTTACCACGGTGTATATGGCTAAACGCTGCATGTGGAGTGTTGATCCGTCAACGTCATAGACTACAGCCCGAGATTCACTCATCATCCTTTGTCATTACGGGAATTTACTATGAATGGGTGGTCTTCACGGGACGACTTTCGACTACCACCAATTTTTAATTAATAGGCTATGACTGTCATTTTACGGGTGATGGATCAAACTTACACCAACCGGGGGTATTTAAGAGCTCAGAAATCGATTAAAAATCTTTTTTTTTAATCTACGGTCGGGGATCGAATCCAAGACCTTTGGCTTGCAAAGCATATGCTTTGACCATTGACCTATGACCGCCGGCAGTTGAACTGTCACTGAATATTAAATGGCCCATACCTTAAAAATGTGACACTAATAGTTTGATCTTCTTAAAAATGCTGAAACAAACCATAATATAACACGGAATGCTACATCTACTGTCTCGTCAAACTCTCAGTTTTGTGTAAATAGTTCTTTCGACGTAGATTTAAGAGTGCTAAATATTGTTGCGACAATTTGTAGCGGCCATATGTTTCAGTTATAAAACGGTTATATGTTAATAAATATTACTAATAATTATCTAGTAATAATACTATCTTAGATACTATAATAAATCAAAAGGTAAAGTGAACTTAGCTGGGATAGGTTTTCCGGATTCTGCAAGAGAACATTAATTACAGCCCTCCGTTCTTCAAGCTCCACCTCTGTTTGCCTTGGAAGCTTCAATATGGAGAAAAGTCTTAAAACGTGTCAAAGACAATGGCGGCTGACAAAACTGGAACGGTGGAAATTCGCAATGGATGATATTATTTTATACATTCAATATTTAGCATTTGCAGTGATGGTGCGAGATTTATAAAGTCTTGATCAGCTGTATTGATCAACGTCTGACAGTATTCTTCATTATGCGTTTACATAATTAACTGTAAAGCAAAACGCGAGTCCGATGCATTTGGTTGCATTGGCGCAGGTTTGTTGACAGCAAGGCAAACTGCAATTCAACCATTCTGGTCAAAAACGGACTTAAGCTGTTGCGCAATTTCACAAACAGGTAGTAAGTTTCATTAAATATAAAGATTACAAGTCTACTTGTTAGGAAGTTAGTTTATGTTATTTTATGTGGTTACTACATTGATTGATGAACATTATTTTTAAATAAATTTTGGATGAATAAAATTAAAGTACGATTACACATTATATTTTTAAAATCTGTTCGATATTATCGATACCGAAAAATGACACTATTTACTTCTGTCAATTGCCGTATCTTTTTGTAAGTCGAACCCATACCCGAAGGTTTACGTAAGAATACGGACAGAAAAATACGTATCGGTGTTGGTTATAATTACGTTTAAATTCACGTAGTATGAATTTGTATCTAAAACAAGTAGTCACTAAACTACAATTAGTCCTGCTTTTTATTTTGAACATTGCTTTGGGGATTACAAATGTAACCCACAGATTTTTAACGAAAATAATCAATACTTGTAATAAAATTACATAAATTATAAAAGAGTATCAAATAATTGAATTTTTACAGCTTTCGTATTTTTCGTATAACCGAAGTTCGTAATACATTGTCGGCTAATTAAGTGCCATATAATTACCGCGATAAATTACCCGGTGCCAGTGTCAACTTAGCGTCTGGTTACGGTGTCGTTAATTGAATCAGGTGACTGTGGCTCAACCGATGACCCTGGGTTCGATTCCTAGCCGATGCTAACGGTGTTGACGGAGCGGGCAGAAAAACGGCGGGTCTGTGGGAAAATTTCGAGTAAAATGTGACATGTCGGCGTCGATTAGCGAATCCGACTTTGATTTCATCGTTGATTCGGTGCGCGTCATTCATATTAATGTGACAGCGCCATCGGTGGAATCTAAGGTATCGAGAATAACGCATTGGCGCCTTTAGCGGGTTGGATCAGTGCCGTTCAATCTATTTTATTTATTCGAGTAAATAAATATTAAGTTATTTGAGGTGTACGTTTCACAAAAGTATATTGGTGCTCCTAGACATCTATTTTATTCAGCATTCACCTCTTCAGCCAACCAATTCAGTTTAACAGTAATAACGAACTACCAGTACATTTTTTTTTTGATAAACTAGTTTTTGTAGGCTTATGGTCTGTTATCGTAGAACTTGTTAATATTATAATATTTGGCAATTTCAAATGATTAAATAAGATATTTTGTATATTATTATGTTTTTTTTTTTATGTAAACGCACGCAGGAGAGCACAACCGGTCAAGACCGGGTGTGCTCTCTATGACGCTCAGCCAGGGAGGCTGGACGCTGCATGCGGGAAACGTGTGTTGTGTTCGTGTTTGTGTGTGGGTTGGGGAGATTGCAAGTGTATATTTATCTGTTTCTTGAAGAGATCCAGATTGTAGGAAGGAGGAAACACAGATACTGGAAGAGCATTCCATAGCTTACCGGTGGCATTAAGGAAGGAACTTTGGAAGCTGCCAGTTCTTGGTCGACATATATTAACCATGTATGGATGTTCGGCAAGTGTAAGACGAGTTTGTCGGCTGTGAGTGGGCGCAGGAGGAATTAGTTCTTTAAGTTCCGAAGAGCAGCGACCGTGGTAATAACGTAAGAAAAGACTAAGAGAACCAACCTTACGTCTGTGTTCCATTGATTGTAGATTAGACGTAAGGGTGTCATTGCTTATCAAACGAATTGCTCTTCTTTGAACTGAGTCAATTAAGCTTAGAAGGTATTTTGGGGCTCCAATCCAAAGGTGACTGCCGTATTCAAGGATAGGTCGGATTTGTCCTTATGTACATTATTTTGCGTTTGTAGAATATCGTCAGCTGCTTTGATCACTTCTCTTTCCTCTCCAGTACTGCCTCCTTGATCATCTCCATGGCATGAAATTTTTGACGCTGGAAGTCTTTCTTATCTTAAAATTATATATAATTATATAAATATAATACAGTAATAAATACACATAAGAGAACGCCAGTAGAAGGTTAAAAAATAACCCTTTCGAAATCTAAGACGCTTTGCCCGGTCGGTTCAACGTTAGGTGTAAATAGAAAACGATACAATTTTGTGCATTAAGGCATTTTAACTGAACACTAAACTTAGTACTTAATATGCAGTTAAACTGTGGCTAAAAAAAAATCACACTGAAAACAAGGTGGAAAATATTTATTTGCTTAAGAGTATGGATTTTGTTTGTGTAAAAAATCTAGAAATAATAAATATATGTAAATCTTACAAGCAATAATAATAATTACAAATATTTTTTGAGGAGCTCTGAGCTATGTTTATATTTTTTCAATGTGCCTCATACTCGTCGTTAATTGACAGTATAATTACAATAAGCCGTAAGATTGTAAAAAAAACATTTTTTGTGTTTTGAATTGTTGGTCACATCAAATGAGAAGAAAATTACATGACTATTTACAGTATAAAACGATTATTTATAACTACATAAATGTGATACGTAAGTTTCTAAGTTATAACTATGTTAATTATAAAATTATGTTCCTTTACTCTATACGCTATACGATTAAAATGAATTGAATACTGATTAGTAAACTCTTAGTTCACTAATTGATAAATAAAATTGTAATTAAATTTATTTATTTGAACAGTCGTAAATAGTCCCTAAATGATACTTATAGCGTTACATTTTTTGTATTTTTTTTATATCAACCTGAAATGGTGCATATGATGAACATACTAACATTCCCCGTTACTTAAGAAAATGGCTTAATGTCGCCAGGATAGTTATCAGAACTCGTGTTAAAGGGATGAGGAGCAGATGAGCAACACAAAGACTTTTTCAAAAGCACATTGGGATATAATTATGATAAAAATTGTCAAATTTTCGGACCGAGGTGGAGCGTATCTTTCAGTCCCCAGACGGATTACAACTCGCAACTGGTCGCGGTTGGAGCTCCAACTGACGAATTCATCCGCTGCTAAAGCGCAGCGCCGTAACTAAGGGCAGTAACCATTTTAGAATTAATGGTGCACTAATGACAGACAGCCATGTACATTACTATTGACAAACCAGTGTCAAGACCTGTCAAATAACCAATATGGCGACACATGCATATCCGACGAGCGAAAAATAAAGAGACGAAAGTTTGTATACCGAGGCTTTTAGGTACTAGCCTGCAAGGGCTATATCGAACTGAAATCAATGCATTATTTTATAAAGATTTTTTATTAGCCATTTTTGCTTCACCTCAAATTAGTTTAAAATTATCTTCACTATGATGACAATAAAATGCATTAAATCCTTGTTAATACATAGTAATTTAAGTTAAGATAAATAAATATATTAGTCAGAGCATAAAAGGAGGGAATAGAGGTTAAGGTAACCATTGATTATCTATTCACTTAGAACATGTACAGTTATTTAAGAAATATGTTTGTTTTTTGAAAACCTTACGATTCGTCGTATTAAGTGTACTCACATACTCGTAGCATACTAGGTAGCTTACGAAATCTCTCGCGGTAATGCAACATTCGGTGGAAAGTAGGTACACGTTTTTTTTTTGGAGGAACAAAACGGGCCGAGTTTTAACAAAGGCCCGGGGCCCGGAGTCCCACGCAGAGGACAATAGTCCCCAAATACAAATCACGACTCTTAACCGAGATCACGTGACCTCGTTACAAAAACACTGAGCAAACAAATAAGATAATTTCGAGTCGCAAAACACTTTTGATACACAGAAATGAAAAACGTTCCTCTGAGTGCGCTTTACTGTTGAAGATTTTTAACTAAAAGAAAATAATGTGTTATTATGTGACAGTTATTGTATTATGGATCATGCGTGAATGTGTATTGTTGCCGTTTATTTTGTAAATCTAGAATTTTGAATAATCATCTACACGTTCGTTTTCAGAGTATTTGAAATGATATGAATTTGATAATTTCTAGACTGCAATAAATTGCAAATGTGTAAACACAAGAGTTACGGATTTGGAAAATCACTAACCTTTTAAAAGAAAGACAGAGTCACGCAAATATCTTTACAGCGCTTTTTTATTTCCATTGGTAAAATTGTGTAGTATTTTATTGTTGTAATAATAAAATATTTATTGGTAATAAACAAGTAGATCTACATATATAATTATATATGTATGATTCTGTCAACTTTGAATGTTGATCAATTTTGCAATTCGTAACTTTCGTGCCTTTAGATTTTTTTTAAATTAATAGGCGGTTGGACATTCGTAGATGATTCGTTATGTTTGTTTACAGGCTAAGAACATTTGAAGTATGTATTAATGTATTTTTTAATATTTAAGAAGAAAACACAGTTTTTTAGTCCGGAGGAGCAGCGGTAAAAGTGGCAAAAAACTAAGTGAACAAATATTACCTTTGTGCTTGGTACGGGTGATAAGATGTGAGTACGCCATCATATATAAAATGAACCTCACCTTTTTGAATGGAATTGATAATGTTTAGAAGACCATTATCAGTAACTTATCGTTATCTTTATTTAAAACAAGGCAAACTATCACAGTTTTACATAATTAAACGTTTTAGTCGATTTGAAGTAATGTTTTTCATATTAATTTAACATTCCATGTCTTTTGACAGTTAATCGTGATATATATTTTTGTTTCGGTGTAAATGAAAAAAAAAACAACAAATAAAGTAGTTAAATTAATCTGCTTATAGTAATCTATTTACTGATCTGTAATCATTTTACATTAAACATTAATTTAGTTGAAAAAAATGTATTCATGATTGAGTTATCTGTTTCAGTAGCATCTGTAGATTCGTATTACGGAACATTATCTGTGATCCTTGTCCGTATAAAAACATCAGATTTATTGAGTCTCCATTAAGGGGTATCAAGCTTCATCGCTTTATAAGTCAATGATCATTAATCAGAATTATTGATAAAATCTGTATGCGTGAGTTGGTATATTCGCAATTCTATTACAGGCAACAACTAAACATGTTTTCAGCCAAACGAACAGATGCGAGGTGATTAAGACCTTAATTATAAAATAAACCATCAGAGAGATGGATTAATAATTCAACATCTCAAAAAAAATATTAATACAATGTGATAAGTTCAAGTGACATCCCAATAACCAGCAAAAAAACATTTTTTTAACATCACTTCCCAAGTAAAATGAAATACAAAAATTTATTTGCGAGGTTGCGATTATCGTAAATGACATAAAACATTGCTGGGATTTCTAACTTTTGTTCTGTTTGTCTTGAAGGACTTATAAGTCTTTGAATGGAGTTAAAATTTATGAAACGTTTAGTTTTTACGAATATGATTAATTTAAAAGGCCATTATTTTTAGGTCCTTACAGAAGAATATGAGATTTAAGGCTTTAAGCTTAGGTGTTAAATTTTTACTTCTTTTCTTCAGAGAGAATGTCTGATATTATTGAATTAATATTTTCTGTTTTTGCGTTGGCGTTTTATCTAATATTTCAAATAAAATGAAATATAAGAGTATTAAGTAAGTTAAGTTTATACAAGTGAAGCATCCTCCAGTTGAGTCGCCCTAATTTTATGAATTCTTTTAAAACATCAGATTAATAAATCACAAAAAATTAGCCTCAGATACTGTAACTGTCGTTTTTAAAAATCACGAGCACCTGTTCTATATGTTTTTGGTAACTATATATGTTCTCCAGTGGACCTTTTAGCTTAAAGATCGCTTGTGACAAGGCATGGTGGTAGTTGTCAGAATTGAATGGCAGCAATTTGTGGTATCAGGTAAAAAACGGAACTCTTTTTTCGTATCTCTTGTTGTTATCTGAATACACATGAAAGAAATACAAACTAAGATATATTAACGATTTACGGTTAAAAATATGAAAGTAACTCATACGTTAGAATAAGTAAGTTAATTTTTTTATTATTTATAAAAAAGTTCATTTTTAAATTATAAATAATGCCAGCGGGAGCAATTCCAAGAATGTGCAATATGCGCTTCCGAACAATTAACAACGCATTGCTCTTATGCCTTGTATATGCATGGAATAAAAAATAGTGCTCGGGGACCGAGCCGGCTGCACCTGGGTCAGCGAGGACTTCAGCGTGCGATTTGGCCGGTAAATTTAAGTGATTCTAAACCAGTGTCTGGCAGAACACTGGTGTTTGAAACTCTTACGTACATAAATTTTACGTTGGTGAAAGAGTTTTCATAATCTGCGTAAATGTGTGTGTAAATTGTCGTTTCACGTGAGAAAGCAGGGGATAATTCATTGTAACAATTATATATACATTCATTTATATTAAAACATGGGTCGGTTGTTGTGAGGACTTGCAGATCTCATATTATCTAAGCTCCTATCCTATGAGTCTGACTATCTTTTATTCTTACGAAGTCATAATTCTTAGGATCATACTGGTCATCAATGTTGCTAGATACTAGATGGAATCTATTTGATGTTTCTGACACGAAGAAGAGATTTTTTTTTCTTTTACATTCGCTTCACATGTGGAGAATATAGTCACTAGAATTATTAATGTAATTTATACCACACAGTCTTCATCCATGCCTTCTTTCAAAACATTACTGCACCCAGATGTCACCTGGAAGCAAATACGTTTCCCTGCAACTTCCTGGGCTAGAGTTCAGAAACTATTGAAAAATATTGAAAAAACAACAGTTGTAGAATTCGAAGCATATTTTTGTTGATTCATGAATATAAATATATTTATATAAATGTGATAAATATATTTTTCAAAATCATGTTTGCCTCAACGCTGTCAAGGCCAAGAAATGTTAGTTATAAAAGGCGGCTAAACCCAACAATATATTATTTTCGTTACAGTTAATAATGAAAGAAATATGTTATTGATAATATATTTTATTAAATGATAATATGAAGGTTTATTTTGAGACTTTGAAATAATAATTAAAGAAATAAATGTACCGGCTAATTACTTGCAAATGCCTTTTATGTTCAATTTATTGTAATAAGTGACTTCACATGAACACAAGTCACTATGAAATAATAGAAGAATCCCTATCATATTAAATGATGCTGGCAATAGTCTTATTATACCACATGTCGTGCTTAACTATTTAATTGTTAGACGATTCATGCAGATTAAAACAATCTTTTAAAATTTAAATCATCCTCAACCTTATAAAATGTTAAGAATTACTGTTATATACAAATGAGGCGGCTCGCCATGGAACAAACGAATGCTAATGAAACAATAAGTTCTCGATACAGCGAAGCAAAGCTCTCTCTCTCTCTCTTCCAGTGCTCTAAATAACGCTTTTAATTAAAGATTACCATTATCAGCTTGTTCCGAAACACGTACACGTAATAAAAAAGCTCTGGTCGTTTTGTCATGATCGCAAATAAAGCTCCATTAATTATCGCCGATAAAAGCCCGGCTGCCTGAAAGCTCACAACAGATAACAAAACACTATGACAATGGAATAAGAGAATAATACCAATTAAACTAAAGGAATACTTTACTTTGCAAATAAATTCATTAACATTATTATAATACTGTATTTAAGTTAATTACGAGGATATTTTGAAAAAACACGACTAGTGAACGCTACCATAGAATTGGCAACCTCAAGTGGAAATGAACTGACATATCTGTCGAAGATACGATGGTTGATAGTGAATACATGCGTAGGAGTAGAAGTGGAGTAAGGAAGAAGTGGTGATTAAGAAAGAAGTGTTGGCCGATACCTCGCAAGATGGACTGGGGACATCGCATGATTAGCGGGAGCAGGATGGATGCGGAAGGCATCGAGAGGAATATAGACTCATGCGGTAGGACTAAATTCAGCAGTGGTCATACACAGGCTGCTGACGATGATTATTAGTAGAATTGATTAAAAAATATCATCGCTTAACACCATTAAAACGAAAAATTTTGATGTGAAACCAAATTATTGTGAAATCATTTAATTTAAAATATTTGCATTTGTTTATTTACTATCTATTTTCAACGATTGTAAATATAAAATAACACTTATTTAACTGACCATATTATAAATATGACAGAAGTTGTATTTTAAAGTGTTTTATACATAATAAAAATACAAAAAAGACGCATGATATAGACGTCACAATACACGAAAAGTATTCGATTCCTTCTATTTATGTATACAGCCTTTAATGCTTACAGAAAGCATTAAGCGAGTTATCCATCACGAGTTTCTGTGCCAGTTATTTACGATAATTTTGTGCTAAAGAAATTTAATACGCTACTTAAATCTTACATAAAAACTTCATACAAAAGGCACACAGATGATATCAATTTACCCCCCGAAAGGAGAAATATAAAGAGCAGCTCGATTAATTTTATTTATTGAGCTTGGAACAAACCTCGGCTTGGGACTTCCGGACCCCCGTGGGTCTGAAACCACTTTGAACACTTTTACTTGAAGGTTCTCTTATAAGGAGACAATAAAATACTTTGATATTCTCCTCCCCGACTTATTGTTCTGATCGCGTCTAAATTCGCTAGCGGAATTTTGCATTCAGACGACTTTTATCGGCGCATAACTTTGAAAGTCGATCGTAAACTCGAGAGTTAAGTGTTATCAAAATAAGACTCTAACAAGACTCTTGTGGTAGGTAAATGTTTAGATCTATTCTTTTGCTGGTAATGCAAACACAAGCACAACGCAGTTTATTTCCTTTTGTAAAAAAATACACTTATCGATTGCCTGTTTTAACGATTCTACGAGTATCTACATTTTGGATTGCTCAATCGACTTTTTAAGATATTATTTTTAAACATTAAATGGTGCAGCAAATGAGAGTGCTTTGATTATGTATTAAAATCTACACGAGACGATGACAGGCTGAGAGAAAAGTTATGGAGCGACGACCAAAAAGCCGCAAATACGTAGGGCTACAACCAGTTAAATCGGTAGACGTCAATTGTTGGCGAAAGGATTGTGAATAAATATGGATGATAAAAACCGTTATGATTGGTAATCGATGAAAAACACTTTTAATTTAGATGTGTATAAATGCATAATAGTTTAAAAAAATAATAAATTAATACAATCACTTATTTCTTGTCTTTTTATTTATATTAAAAAGGTTCTAATTAAAAAAAAAATAAGATTATAGGTGTTTTGAGTCTTTATTATGGGAACATTTTTAAAGTAGATGTATTATGCAAAAGTTAACTTAATATTTAGTAAATTTGACATTTAGGCTGAGTTCTGGCAACTCAGTCGTGAGCTTACCGTATTATAATGAAAATAGTTTTAAAAAGTCATTCATATTCTCGAGAACTGTTATAATCAAAATAAACTGAGAGGACTGAGCCACATAAGACCTTAGATACAGCTGGTCAAGCTGAACATCCATTACCTACAGCATGCAGTAGGTGAACTTTTTGTGTTTGAAGCTGAAGTAGGACGATATTAAAAGAAGATTACCAATAGATGTTTGTTAAGGCTATATGCTCTTAATTACGAATAAATAAAATATTTATAAGAATCAATAAAAACATAATTATTCACATCATATGTGTCATGTACTAAGAAGGTTATAGCTTGTCGAAAGAAAGTGTAGTATATAAGTTGTCCTATTAAAATAATGTGTAATATATTGGTAACAATTATTTCTGACGTTCACATATACGTTGAATTAATGCGCCATTAATTGAATACACAGATCACCTGACCGGTGTGTTCGCATTTACATATAATTAATTTTTATCATCATTATCATAAGGCACTCGCTCTCTCCTCACTGGCTGACCGATGTTGTGATATGGAGGCGAGCTGACAAGTATAAATTGTGGCGATAATGTAAACAACAAGCAACCCGTGCGAGAGAACAAAATACAAAAAACAACAACGAGACAACAAAAACAACGAGACAACAAAAGCAACAACGAAACACAAAACAAAGGGAACAAACACTGCCTGCGTGAGGCAGAGAGGGATCGAGATTATCCTTGATTAACTCCGCCGCTTATTAATCTCATTTTTTTAACTAGCTATAATTTATTTGAACGCATTAGAGTCAGTCACTTTGACTAATTGTTGAGATTATGTATCGAATTTTCCTTAACCAACGTAGCCAAAAAATGTTGTCCTATTCTGAAAAATTGTGGAATAAGTTCTATGTACATTTTTAGTTTATTTTGAAATTCATCTATTATTTTGAGTATGTATTTTTTGTACAATAATATTACGTACACTTAGGTTAAGCCGCTCTTTACATTTAATTATTCTACATGTGAGGCGTGTCAGAATAATTATCCGATCTTCTGAAAAATCTGATTAAGAAATCACCCAAAAAGGTTGGAGTTAGAAACCTTTCTTTCAAATTAAAAAACATATTAAAATAATATTTAAGAAATATTTCCATGATGTACAATAAGGACATGTATAAAAACGTATTCGTTATCATCGATTGATTATTTTTAACCTGTATTTTTTCGTACGTGATTTATGATCCCATCGCATCACCTCTCACACCTGAACTGTTAATAGTGTGACACTACTGTTCACACCACACAGGTGAGGTCAGCTCCCATCAATCTTCATTTTGAAAGGTGTGGTGCAGTAGACAACGCGCTTATCTATAAAGCGAGATGTCTCCAGTTCAAATTCCAAATTAGAAAAATCATGAATTGATCTCCACAATGTCAACCTTTAAATATTTAATTTTAAATATATTTGTTCCAAAGCTATCGCCATATTTGAAGTCAGCTTAGCATGACAAAGTTTCGATTGAACACATTATTTCATGGTCCACATAAGAAATTGGAAGCCGATTAAGATAAAAGGGATTGATTAAAACTGTAGAAATTTCATAGGTATTGGTATCTCAACAAAACAAAGAAGACACTTTGGATTTGAAAAAAGATTCCTGCATAGAATACAATGGGCGTACGATGGCTTGAATTTGTGAAAAACGACAAGGTCACCTTAGATTTTGCGTTGGTTAAGAGACGAATATCGGCTTGAATGGTACATTTACTACGTCAGGCGCAGGAGAACACAACATAAAATTGAATTTCGTTCAGGATTTGCTGTTATGGATGGCTATTGGTAAGTATACAGCTTTTGAATGCAGCTTCGGGAGGCATAACTGATTTGGGATGTAGTAAGGACGACGACGGCTGCGTAGCTGCATGGTGGTATTTCGTGATAACCATATGTTCCAGCTAAAGGAACTCATATGGAATGAATGAATAAAAAAGAATGTAGAATAAATCTAAGTGAAGGGGAATTCTCTACTCGTATGAAATTTGATTGATTTTTATTTAAATATGTACTATAATTACTGGAAGATTAGAAGGGTAATACTTTCACTTGCAATTCGTATTGAATGGAGCAGCTTTTCTGCAATTACATCTAAAATATCAGTCAATCCTAAAATCATTCCGTACAGCACAACCAGTGCTCGAGGAAAAAGTAAGTGTTTTATAAGTCTACAAGACTATGGACTATCTTAGAATCATGAGTAGAAAATAAGATTCAAGTGTTGCGATATTTTTATACGTTGTATCCCTTTATATACTGTTTGCAGGTTTATATAAGAATAAGGCTAAAGGCGCTACATAGTCGGCATTATCCTTGTGTGATTGTATAAAAAATCACCTGTCTGTCATTTTTGGCTCCAGGGTTTCACGTCTGCTGGACAATGTTCATTGTCGGGTGACACGCTTCAAGTCCATTCCTCTTGGATTCACTCTTTGCAAAGATGAATTTTGTGAAAAATTATCCCATTTGATAGAACGCCATACATGCAAAAAAGTTATGCTGAAATTTCGAGAGTGCTTTTTATTGATTTCAACACGCAAGTACAAACATGTATGTTTCAAAATATAATAAAGTATTACACATTTTTCCTTGTGTTCATAATAATATAAAATATATTGAGATCAATTGATTAATTTGTTTTGCAAATAAAATAGCCAATGGATTGCGATGTAATAAATGAACTTAGGAGAGAATTTATAACGCAACTTTGATGGTTAGTCAGAGAGAAGTGACTTTGTGAGGGATGACAAGAATCGGGGTGCGTGCTGGTAGTCTTTTGTATTAATGAAGATTAAGAAACGAAGGTGGACCTGGTTTAGATATTATACTAAAATGACCACATTAATAACAGATGATTTTCTTTAAAAATCTACGCTCTTGATCTTTTTAAAAGGCCAAAAAAGACTAGAAATTGATCTAATTTACAAAACGTGGCGCAGATATTTATGCATCTTGCTTTGTGCAATACCATATTAAATTGGTTAACATAAATATGGTTTTTGTTCTAATAGTTAACAATTTACCTGAAGCATATAGATGAAAAATTTGCTGCCATACAGTTCTATGAGGTATTTTTTTGCCTCATCAAAAGTATTTTTTTTGACATTTCTGGCTTGGGCTTCCTCTGAGGATCATTTGGCCCGAATATCAAAAGCTTCAAGCTAATAATGTTGTTTCTTAAGATGTGCTGATTGCAAATGGCTAAATGTGTTCTGGAAACTTGTTTTTATAACAAATAATTGATCGATCACCCATTTACAGTATATTTTGATAAATAATAAATATCTAAAATTTTTGATAGCTTTGACTATTTTTACTATTGTTTTCTTCTTCTAAAAAATTTCATAACTATGGTGACGTTTTTTTAAATATTTTTCAATTAATACTGATTGTAAAAAAGCGTAGAGAAAAATATTCAAAAATCAATCACTCTTCACTGATCCTTGCATTCACAAGTGACAGCAGGCCGAGTGTTGATGAAACGAATCGTCCCAAAACTGCTTCATCAGGTGAGAGGAGTGTCTGGACATTTGACATCAGGGGAGGCGGAGATCAGCTAAGGTGATGGTGAGCAGACATTATCAATCAACAGTCACTGGACCATGGCTGGGCAACCTGAGGCGCGAGTACTGGGAGACTTCGTTCTCACTAACCAGTTAGAGATGATGCCGCTTGGGAGGGTCAGACTGTTCAACAACATCGCCTCAAAAGTGAAATTGTACTCAATTAAGCGCCTTTGTAGTATAAACTGCAAATGCGCTTCTAAGTGGGCTCCTACCACACTTCAATATTTTTTAAAATCTTATCGATGGCATTGGTTTCCTGAACCTCAATGATTTTTGACAAGTGATATATTTTTCTTCTTTTCATTATTGCTTTCTTTGTGTTTTGTGTAGTTGTTCAACATATTTTTGTTAATTTATGAACTAAATTTTATAAAAATATGGGTTTTTTTTACAAATACATAAAAGAAATATACAAATTACATGTGAGCGAAGTCCAAAAAGACGAAAACTCATGTGTAGAAGTCTTCTGTTTTGTTACCCCTTCTACTTTAATATTTTCGCTTCTTTGTGTTTATTTAGTTTTACTTATTAAAGTTAATATTTTATTAATATTACGAGTATTACTAATATTTGTGTTCTAATTTGTGATCTAAACAATTTTATTTCGATTTATTTTTATTGTGTATTGTTGACATGCTCAAAATGTTTGCGACTCGACATGTGAATAAATGCATAGAAAACCGAGTTGTTATGCACGAGAAAACAATATATATCGAGATGTAGACACATATCAGAGGGTCAGACTATCTTACAGGTCACAAAAAATGGTGACAAAGTAGTTTAAATGAATCTATAAAAATAGACGTTTCGTGAATGCAAAAATAGCGCAGATTAACACTCCAAATGTAGCATTTAGCCATCTCTAAAAATAAAAAATTGATGAATACACCATTAGAATTCACAATAATTTCTCGGTGTTCTTTTGTATGTTTTTATATTTACTGCCGGTGGGTAAAGCCTGAATGACCAAAGCGTTTACTTTGCAAGCAAAAGGTCGTAGGTTCGATCCACGACGGAGATTAAAAAAAAAAAATTTTTAATCGATTTCTGAGCTCTAAATTACCCCCCCGGTTTGTGTGAATTTGATCTCTAACCCGTAAAATACTTGTCATAGCCTATTAATTAAATTTGGTGGTAAAAGAAAGTCGACCCGTGAAGACCACCCATTCATAGTAAATTCCTGTAATAATAAGGATGATGCGTGAATCTCGGGCTGTATGACCTTTGGCGGATCAACACTCCACATGCAGGGCTTAGCCATATGTTACATGGTAAGCGTCATAGAATTCCACAGATGAGACTTCAGAATTACTATCACTATCTGTCGGTATTCTCCTGTATGTGTGTACATAAAAAAATATATAAGAAATATTAAAATTTACTCTTTTGATTTCTAAAATGCTCTAGTATCCCTGGTTTCAGAGTTGAAAGGCGGTTACATTAGACACATATTTGAACATATTGTTACACTACCGATGGCATTCTTCTCCGAACAGCGAGCACGCTCTGACCAAATTACGCTTTTTATAATTCAATAAGACTACTTAGGCATTGTCAAGAGTGTCGAATAATCTGCGAAATAATTTCGCGTTAAGTTTCCGATGAAGTGAATTGATGATTAACGTATGAATGAGACGCTTTAGGTCTTTGATGTTGAGCATTGGGTAATATAAATTTTTTTGTGTAATTTATCACACAATCATCTCACGTGATAAATAACCACATGGAAATATAACCTCTTTCCGTTTTTCTTAACTATTACTTAATTAAAATATAATTTAAAAAATGTGACATATAACTAACGAAAATGTATCCTAGAGATACAATGATCTGAATTTTTAAAAATTAATGATGGTTTTGATGCTTATATACGATTGATAAAAAGCGACATTGTAACTTGATGTGATTGGAGTGGGTCAAAATATGCCTACATGTATCTCTTAGTAGTTATAACAGACATTTCTAGAACACTGCAAGTATACACTACACTACAATAAATAATGCAAAGGTTTCATGATAAATACTTTGTTACTAATATTTTATCAGTTATTACGTATTGTTAATATTTATATTATATTTTTTAATACTTAAGATAAAATATAAGATATTACTTAGAAAACATCGTGCAGTCTTTAAACCCATTTTTTATATAGTAAATATAAAAAGAAAAAAAAACAGACATGCTAGAAATATCATCGCCATTGTGTCTTGATTGACAACACCCCAAAAATATCATTCTAGAGTCATTCACGTAACGTAATGTATTCCAATTACGAAAAGCTAATGACCTGACAGCGAATCTAATTTGCCTTGTTGATTTCAATCGACGTAATTTCTTGTGTCAACCGTCAATGGGTGATCCACAAAAAGCGATATTTGACAGATAGGCATCTCTCCGGACGCCTCGCGGCTAAATCGTCGACATTCATTGTAATGAAATCACGACTCCGGCGAAGAGTTCTCTCGTCGTGTATCGCCGGAATGTTACCAAATGTTCGCCAATAAGAGACCCTTTGTTACGTGAATCGAGAAAGTAATTTCGAGAATTTCGACTGAGAAAGATTTGCCGCTTTATAAGGCAAAACCACCAATTAGTATGAGATATCTTATATACTATGTTATTTATTGTGTGGCTCTTCCCTTGATGGATGAACTATAATGCTAGGCGTGTGTGATATTATGTTTTAATATTATTTATTGATCGACTATTTAATCGACGGTTTCATTTTACTTTGTGATTTATTCCCGTGCGAAAGATTAAATAGTGCTCTTTAGTTTTTGGATGATTCTTCATAAGTACCTTTTTTGAATTATGAATAGCCAGCCGCTGTACACATATACTTAAATTTACATTGTCATAAATCACGTTTTATAACTTGACGAGGAAAGAAAACGATTTTGGTTAACAATTGAGAATATTATTTTTAATTGGTTAAATTGTGATCTATAATGCAAATCAACTCTGAAAAAGATACTCAGAATATGTGTTAATGTACAAGTATATTTATGTTATTGTTATATTTAAATCATTAAAATTATACTAGTACACACCGTTAAGCGCTGTATCTCACCAAAAAAAGCTAGGTTCTTGTGTGTGATTAGTGATTTACAATTCCATATATTAATTATTAGAGTTTATTGGCTATGATTCAAAAGTAAATGCATCTTATTATCAGTCTTTTAATCTTAATATTAGTTAAAAATATGTAAATATAGTATATATATTTTTTTAATAAAATACTCCATGCTTAACCACCAGTGTAAAGTGCGCAAGTAAATTACGGTAGGATGTTATTTAATTAAATATATCGTAATTATCTCGGTAGGATGTAAAAGTTTTTTTATGTATGCACAATGAGTTTTGATTTAAAATTTAGTGCATAAAGCTGCATGATTTTACATTGTAACGCTTAAAGATTTCAATGTCTTCATCTATCAATTATCCTATGAAGTAAACTATATAAACAAAACTATAGTGCCGTAAAAAATTAGACTCTGTAATCAAGTAAAACTATCGATAAATATACGTCTGAACATAATGTAAATATGAAAATAGTTTAACTCTTGAAACAACTCTTTAAATGCTTCGTTTTTGTAATTAAAGAAGAAGAATATTGAGGAAAAATGAAATTAAAATGTCAAATACAAAGCATATTATTAAAACATCCACAATATTGATGTCATAATAATACTGCAAAATGGTAATCGATAAATCAAACATTCGTTAATAATTTATTCATTCGATGCATGATATAACAGAGAATCTTTAAACAGATCGCAGGTAAGGTGTGGTTTATTGGCAGGCAGGTACCTTAGTGTCTCCTGAGAGAAAGACTCCGGTGGTCCAAGGCGTCTAATGCAACCCATTGTGCTCTCAAAATTATTACTCGCATGAAATATTAAGCTCTCTCTGCTCATTGTTGATCTTCCACATCCCGTACAGCCTCCGCTTGTTTGTTCGCTGGGCCGAGATAAGATCCTTGATACAAAGCCTTCAGATGCGCTTAAATTAATCGGCCGCAGCTTCAAACACGTCGTATCTGAAACTGAAAAGGATTCCACTAAGGGAGGCTTGTAGATAAATATTTCCTGGTGATGTATGGCATTTAGGGTTAACATCAGGGATTGACAACTCGTTTAGTTCCAAACTCATTTTCATTCTGTCTTCAGAGTCCAGGGCTGAATATACGAGTATTATTGAATGTAATGAATGTATTTGAATATGAAATGTAGTTGATATAATAATTTATTTTTGTGACTGCACTGACAAAAAATGTAAAAAAAAAACATTCGCTTAAGAAAAACGTAAAATGGAATGCACCGAAAAACAGTTTCAGTTCTCTGCGTATGATTTTTTGTAATACTTTTTTTTTTTGAGAAATCATAGGATAATATGTAAGATAATAAGTAAGCAACAAAAATGCTCATGAAACTATGTAATTATGATAAAAAAACAATCATTTCGATTCGACGCGATTCATATTTTGTCAAGATATTTCATAACTTGGGTATACAATTTAAGCATAGCTATTTTTATTTTTAATTTCTCATAGGCGAGTTATAAACAGTCAAAATAAATATTTTTAAATAATAAAATAATACTTTTATATATAACAGAAATATTGATTGGATTGAAAGATATCCCTAAAAGCGACTATAAATCAGAATTATATATTTTTGAATTATTGGGCGTATGAAAAATTTCAGCTGGTATGTTTCGGTTCAAAGACCGGTGGTTATTTTCATGTGGACTAAATAGTCCTTGTTATAAGAATGCGGCTTATTAAGCGCTGTCTTTTTTTGTACAAATAACTAATGCGATGTATGTTACAAGATTTGTATAAATTAAAAAAAAAACAACTAGATGAATGTAAGTATTTTGTTTCAAATGTCATTTTTAACAATGAAAACAATACCTACAGAGAATACATTAAAATATATTCAAATGATTATTTTTTAAGTAACTGTATCATGAATACGATATTATATTCAAGAAAATATTTTTATATTTATTTTTGAGTATTTACATAAATTACCTATTTTTATAAATATTTGTAATGTTTAAAAAATTTCGAAATTATTTTTCCAACCATAATATAATCCAAGACAAAATTAACTAAAAAACCTGATTATTTACACCCAAATAGATATTGCTCTGGAGGCTCTCAAAAACAATCTATGTTCCCATGCGGACCTCCGGGTATACAGGTATTCTGGGACAAGACATGGATAATCTGAGCTTACAGAACTGTGAAACGGAATTACGTGGTGTCCATTTGCTCCAAAAATGGAGCGGATATGGTAAAAAAAATAAGTTTTCGTTATTTAATCGTATTTATCTTATATCTTTTTATCTATAAAACTGGGTCCATTAATGATCTTATTTAAATAATTTAAAAAAAATGGGAATTTCATATGTACATAATATATAAACTGTTTTGATTAAGTCTGTCAAAAAGATGAGGGTTGGAAAAAAAAGTTCATATTTTATATATAAACAAAATGATACAAAATTCATGGTTCTAATTCGTTAAAAATGTTAAGCTAGGTGATACATCAAGATAAAATGCATTAATGATTAACATTATGTTAATTGCATATTTACGGATACGATTCATAGAAACGACATCTTCATAAATGTTCCAATTAATTAATGCTGATTATACCATTGAACCCTGGATGAAAGCTCCATAAATAAACGCTCCACAAAAGCCTGCCCCTCGGCACCGCGCAGTCGCGAGCTTCTTTACTTTAAGAACAAACAATTTCGTTCCGTAATAAGCAGAATCGAACTCAGGAACATTGATTATTAATAACAAATAAAAGTGCTTTATAAAAAAATTCAGTAAAGAAATAATAAAGATACAAAACATGCTTCCAGATCGCACGTTGAATGGGTATATTTTGTTATTAATCTTCTTGTATTTGGTTTAAAAGCCTTTTTATGAAACATAATATAAACTATGTGAGTCTACAACGATACATATGTTAAGTAAAGCGTGAGTGAGCTATTATATTGTATTATACGAGTATTACTTATATGTATTACAAGTGACAGGTACTAAAAATTAGTTCTTACAAATTGATTACCCGCATAAGCTATTCCTTACATTGCTTGACAATTCTTATACTAAAATAAATTAAAATATAAACTGTTTAGTATTTTGACTATTTTTGATTGATTTGACTTGATTGATGACAATTTTATTTTCAAAACGCGTTCGGTCACATTGAATAAATAGGTATTTGGCCAATTATTTTTAATAATAAATAACAATTATAATTATGCAGTTTCACCAAACATTTTTGTGGTAAAGTGATTTAAGGTAAGCTTAGACTTAATGATGTCGGACTTAGAAAAGCTTCACCAAACTCGTATACCAAATGGCCTGGACTTTCCGCAGTTGGCAGCTTATAATTTAAATATATTTATTATATATTATCTGAAAGCAACTTGCTAAAAAAAAATGTTTGGAGTATCTTGACTTACGTCTGTGAGACATGGTGCTTATCTGAAAGTGACAAAAAGACTAGAGGCCTTTGAGATGTGGTCATACAGTTGAATTCTCGGAATTTTCTGGAGAGACCACGTGACGAACAATGAGGTTCTCGTTATAATCAAGGAAGATAGGCACCTAGTAAGAACCATCTCAGAGAGGCGAGTCCGATGGATCGGTCACATAATGCGCCACGATGGTCTTCTTCACGACATTGTGAGTGTGTGTGTGGATGGTTGAAGGTAGAACCTGCAGAGGGCGCCTTAGACGAGAGTATTGGCAGCAAGTGTTCGAGGACATGAGTTGTATCTCTTATGCTGAGCTAAAGAGGGTTGCAGAGGATCGAGAAGAGTAGAGATCGAGATGTAAGATTTTGTTGCTGCAAACCAATCCACCGGATTATCAAATCAATTCAGTACGAAGAATATTTATAAACTACATACTACCTGTAATTAAAAAAATAAATAAATAAGAAACACTATATGTTAAATTATATATTTTCATGTAACTTTCGTTAATTCATAAAATATTTTACTTTTTTGCAAAGCTGACAATTTATGCTGTACTGATTCACTTCGTTACACAATTACGCAGACTCTTATTTATTTGAAAATATTGAAGCAATGATTGTTATCAATGTTTCATTGTCATCAAAATAATGAATTATCATGTTTGTATCTGTGAATATCCCCGTTCGGTTCTGCGTAAGAACCCGCGGGTTGAGACTCCGTGCGCAATAATGTAAACTAGTGTAATGATATAGACCTTATTGTTCAAACAATGCGCTTACACGATAATTCTTGTTACCAAATGTGGACACCGGTATAATGTGGCTGCATTTGTTCCTTCCTCGCGAATTTCATTTCGAATCGAATCGGCGAAACGACGCGCTGTTAACGTTTGCCGTGCGCTTTTCAGCGTCCGGGAAAAGTAACGACCGAATAAAGTAATTTTATTGGTTTTGGTATTATTCGTTTTAATTTATTACGTGTGCACGCAATTAATGTAGACGTTGTGCAATGCTAACACGAAATGTTTTGACTCATGTGACGATTTATAATGTGTTGTCCATTTAGCAAGTTATTTATTGACAAAAACGTTTTATATAATACACCTTCGTGTTATTAACGAAAATGTATAGGTGCTCTACGTGTACGTGTTATTATATGTATTCTCTCATTTGGCTCATATTCATAGTGAATGTAAGAAGGGACATGATTCTTTTTAGTTTGGTATGCACCTGGCAGGTGTAATAAAGTAAAAATAATATTTATTTGAATTTAAATTAGAGTTATGAGATCGGGGATTGTGAAGTGAGTGAGGGTGTCTAGGTAATTTTGGATAAGAGAGTGTGCGGATTCGTAGGATGGCAAGTAAAGATTTGATGAGAAGTTGGCAGATAATTGGTTTGGAAAAAGAACGGTGAGTAGGAAATTGAATTAGTAAGAAGAAGATGTGTAAAAAGATGATAATATGGCATAAAAACAACAAAAAAATGTACTGCATTTTATGGAACTTAGCTACGCACTCTAGAAAACGTACCTGTAGATACTTTTATACAACAAGCGTCCTTTTATTCAGTATTTGTGATCAGTGAATGAAAATATCTTTGAGAATATTCATTGAGCATCAAACTATACGTGGTGTTGGATTGACCCCAAAATGATGTATTTATTTAACAGAATCACAGTTCCAAGGTACATAGAATAAAAAAGAATAAGAAACATGGAGTTTAAATAAACATACAATACATACAAAAATAATAATAAGAAGATGACACGTGTCAAAGATCACAGAGATCTAGGAGAACAATACCATCGGCAAAAGAGGAAAAGGATGTAAGAAAAGGATCGACGTGTGATGCTATGCCATTTAGGAGTGCCTTTGCCGTTGTGCTAAATTGAGTGCTTGAAGCTATACAAGTATCAACTGGGATCAAAAACAATGGATGGCTACGAGCACGGGCGTACTTATCTGGAACGTAGAAGCTAAAACATTCATGAATCCCAGGTTGTGAATTGCACCGCGAAGAAGAAGGAATTAATGTTTGAGAGCTTCGAAGCGCGAGAGAGAGAGAGAGAGAGAGAAATGATACTTATAAATAACCAAAATCACGCTAGTTTATAAAAGTACAAGAATATCTTATGACTGTACTAGAAGAAATAAAGCATGACCCTTAAATACTAGTACCCAATAATTAATATTTAATCCAATTTTTAATGGTATTAATGTATAATTAATAAATAATTACCAGGTCAGTTATAACGCGTACCTGATTTTATTGATTTTAAATTAATATTAATTTTACACTATGTTAGCATGGATTATGGTTAATTTAATTTATTTAGTTAAAGCACATGCTATTTTTTCTCTAGAGTATGGCAAAATACATTTTCTTTATGATCTGCGACGTAATGCTAAACGGTAAGGACACTGTTTAATTATCCATTTGTTTTTCTTGAGATCCTGTCCAAGGGTCGACCCCACCTAGCCCCAGGCCTCGTTCGTGCCGGTCCGCAGCCCGCTCGCCCGGCGAGGACCCGCCCGAGACCGCGGCCCGCTAATTTACTATCCCTTTACCGCCTTTCGGGCACAAATCATCTTTAATTATCGTTGTATATCGTTTTTTAAGTGCACTCACATAATTTAGCGACTCGGTACGGATCAGCGTCCATTCATGTCACGACTATTGCGAAATTTTATTTATTGAATGCGCATTGATTATTTTCACGAAACGAAGCAAAATAAGAAAATAAGGACATATTTCCAACCATTAATAACAACCTGACAGGCAAAGCTTAAGATAAAAATATTTTTTTTTTATCGAATTTTAAGCTCCGCATAAATATATATACATGAATTTTGATTTCTTTATTTCCAGCATTTTTTCATATAAATGTTTTTACAATCCCTTAAACTGAATAAAGTTTCAGATATAAAATAAAAGATTTTTTAGAATTAATTCCACCCGACATGGCTGAAACATGTCATCAAAAAAATACTTTAATTTTATATCTGATATTATGGAATTCCACCAAGAAATATCGATCGAAAAAAGCGAAATAATTTGAATAAAGTTTATTTGTGGTAGGGATTAAGTTAATGTTTATTGATTCATAACTGCTGGAAATATCATAAGCATAATAATCATAATTGGCGGTTGACGTAAATTATCCCGTAAACAACACTAACTCATAAATCCTAAAAAAAAATTACTGATGCATGATTGTTGAGCTGTAAGTAATCAAATAGAAGAAATGCTTTCTAGAACGTGTCAGTATTTTAGTATTGTTACAGCTATTACGAAGGCTGTTGCTCCTCTGCACACAAATAGTCCCCTGAACCCCTAAACCATTTGTATAAATGACAAATTTCTTATATGTTCAAAAGATGAGGTTTCTCTTTCACGATCTGTATTATATTGAAAATGTGTACATTGAAACAAATCAATTTGAATAATTAATCAGTAAGTCGGTTTCAGTTACTGAAATGCCTTGTATACTTATTCTAGTGTAGTCTTCTGAATAATTTCCACTTTTAAGTAAAAATAATTAAAATTAGCGACCTTTCTGAAACACTCAACTTCAATGCGCAAACGAGTTGAAACAACATGTTTCTATCAGTTTTTTTTTGTTCATTCGTTCAATTCTCATTTGATTTTTTCCAGGAAACAACCTTTGTTGTTAACATCGTGCCATTTGAAATCGATCTTAACGGTTAAGGAAGCGATTGTGTACTACCAGATTTCGAATCGACAGTTAAGGCATGTTTGGCTGAAACTCCGGCATCAATCATACGACAATAGGGCGGGAGAGTCTCGGCCATTTACAGAGACTGGTGTCAAATAATTTTTACCTCGATTCTGCGCATTGTGCCAACTATTTCTCAACATTTTCTCCTTATTAATAAGTTGACGGTTCGTCGGAAGAACTGCGGAACGGCCGCTTTCCTCCGTGCAAAACTAAATAAGGAATCGACATCTACCTACCAGAGAAACATTACCTTTTATTCATGTAGTGTTAACAAGATCGCATCGAAGGTAAAACATGCATATCATTATATGGATCACGTTATGCACTGTTTATTCACATATTGGACCACAGCTTTTCTTTCAATGAGAGTTTCGTTAATTGTCTACATTGACTAATTTATCACGCATGTACGGTACTTTATACGTTTATTTTAGTGGTAATTTTTGGATTAATGTTCTTAAGCACCGAAGCTGTTTATCTGGTAATACAATTTTTTTTCTGTAAATTGCAGTCAATTAGTAGTATTGTGCATAAGTGTTCTTTTTTAATTTTTAGTTTAACGGTAAAATTAAATGCGCACTAAGAAGAAAATGGATTCTAACTTTAAAAAAATAACATAATACTAAAACATTACTTATGAGTCGTCAATTAATAATAATAATAATAAAATCTTTTATTCCAGCAGGACTGAGTGCGTTGTGTAATACCCTAGCTGCCATATTTTTAGATACATATATTTTTATTATATATAAACATAATAATTCATGGTGGTCGCTGCATCATCTCCATCCAGCGATGGCACAGGCTTCATTAAGATTGTCAATGTTATATTTCAGAAAATAATATATTTATAGTAAACATACATTTCTGCATTTTATTACGTATATCTTTTAATTATTACTACCGATTCGTTCAGCAATGGTTAAGGATCACTGGCATAAACACTTTCATTATTTTACATTGCCATACAAAGACATAAAGTGACCGGTTGACCGACTAGTAATTTATTAAGCCATTAATACGTTTATACGAACAAAAATTGTACACCAGCGGTTGTATCACTAACTCAAATCTGCGGAATTAAACGAAAATTAATTCATTTTCTTGATTTGACGGAGAAAACTACTTTAGATGAAACGTTGGCTTTAATTCATTCAGTTTTAATTACATGATTTCTTATTTATCGTATACATATTTATATTGTGTAAAGCCAACTCACTTAAATGATGAAAAAGGTAAAAGCAACAATATCAAGTAAAATAGAGAAATAAATAAGCTTACATTGTAGTGTGATTGACGTTTTTTATACACTCTAAATGAAGATAATAATTGTGTGCGTTTCAAAAAATTTAATGATATAATTATAATTATTAATTAATTTCACTTTTGTACTAGAAGAATATATTTAAAATTATAATACAAAGATACTTTTATTATAAAAAAAAACTTTTATAAAAAACATAAATATAATTGAATACGTTATTATTTAACTAGATTCAGCTAGATTTTTCGATACCCTAAGATTATTATTGTTCTTTTGCTTTTTCTAGGATTGCGTTTTATTATTACCTAGAGCCTTTTTTACGACACGGATATGCAGCTATCGTGCCATCTTTTATGTGATCTTCCTGAAGTTTGAATGCCTTGTGGTAAATCGTCAACTGCTATGCTCTCCATTATTTCAGTATACATTCTTCCAATGTGATGTCTCCAGTACTGCCCTCTTGATCTTCTCCATTAAAAATACAATGAGAATAAACACGCCTGATTTGTAAATGATTGTGATTGTGATTGTTATACTTTGGGAAGTATCATAAGATCATAATCATGTATGATTTTACTAACGGAAAATATAGATTTTTTTATTTTGTACTTCTTTATAATTTAAACATTGTCTAACTTGCAATTTTGGTAAATATTCAATGCCGCGCTCTGCAATTAATCGCACAAATAAATTAATTTTATATGCCTGCTAAATCTGAGCAGTCCTCTTAACAAGTTGGCATCAGCATGATATAGCCCTTGCTGACTGGTACCGAAAACCTCGATATGCAATATTTTGTCTCTTCTTTCTATTTGCTTGTCGTAAATGTATGTGTCGCCATATTGGCATTTCGGACAATTCCGGTCACGAGAGTGAAGCTATAGTTACATAGATCGCCAATTGCGGTGCTGGGTGTGATTGAAAACGGCGCGCGGCCTGTCAGTCGTGAGCCGACGGCGGCGAGATCGCATTGTTGTTGGCCCGGCTTGAATGCTCTGAGTAGGTCCGGGCCATAAGTTTGTATAGTTATCGAAATATATATGTCAATGTGCTTCTGAAAAAGTGTTTGTGTTATTAATCTGCTCCTCAGCCTGCCACCACGCAACTGAATAACAACCTTTTAAGAGAGGAGGATGTTAAAGTTATATTAAATTTACTAATAATTACCAAATTATTAATACTTAATTAGCGTAGTAAATAAGTCTATACATTCCAACTTGCCTGACCTTTGACATACTTCATGACATTTGATTCGTTTTAATGTTTCATGATTTTAATTAACTCCGTAGTACTCAATTGGACACACCAATGTATTTATTACTGGTTTAGTCACATTTCAAGCGTGGGTTATTATTTTACTTTCTTGCGTTAAGAAACATTTCTTTTACACCCAATAAAATGAAAACAATTGCATTAAGTAAATGAAATTGAAAATTGATTTTTTTTTGTATAAGCGAAAATATATTATTTTCAAAAATATTCAAATTAATTAATAATGAACTACTGAGATATGGAAACTTAGACACATTTCAAAACTGACAATTTGAAACAAAATAAAAAATTGGGATGAGAAAGTTCAAGAAGTTGTACTAGTGACAGCTGGAGGAAAAAAAGAAGTAGAAAAAAATAACTAATAGCTGCCAATAATTCTAAAGAAAAATAAAGTTGGAAAGTGGCTTTCGAGCAACTATTGCTGTCTACAACAAATAAAAACACTATTTTTTGGAACAAGACTATTGGGTTAAGCCGTATTTTAGGATAAAATGATACAAACCTTGGGTGTGTCAGCTTAATCACCCGATCTCTTTAAATTTAGTGTTAAACAAATAAGTTTCCGGGCTTCTGCCCTGGATGTCGTCAAAAAACCAGTATGAATTTTTCAGTGTTCTCAGGTGCAGAGATGTATAGTATTATGCATAGACAAATGTAAGTTAGAGAATCTGAGAATGGGGGCAAATTATGGTGGAAAAAAACAATTGATAGTTTATTATTGTTAATTGTTTTTGACTGGTAAATGCCTTGGTTGAATGAAACTCGTTATTGTTGCTTGCTTAGTGTTATACGGTGATGGCAGTGTTAGTAGATTAGTTCGAAGATATATCACTTTCAATAAGTTCTAGAGTTGACCTCATGGAAGCTGTCTGGAGATTATTTACGGTTGTGATGGGCGCCTGCAATATTATGGAAGCGGAGACCCGGGGACCGAAGGCG
The DNA here is from genome assembly GCA_022606575.1 of Glossosoma conforme. Classification (NCBI taxonomy): domain Eukaryota; kingdom Metazoa; phylum Arthropoda; class Insecta; order Trichoptera; family Glossosomatidae; genus Glossosoma; species Glossosoma conforme. The sequence continues at coordinate 1,976,870 of JAGTXR010000030.1, forward strand.
TGCACTTCACTTTATTAGTCATAGACTTGAGCAAAGTACACACAGTCAGTGTTATGGGATTCTAACATTTTTTACATTTTATTTCTCTTAAAGACTTCTGTGAAATAGCTAAAACAATTATTGTTCAGTGGAGTCTCCCACTGGATTTTCTAAAAATTCAGTAATTGAATTTATACAAAAAAATGACCAGTCTAAGCTTGGACTATTTTAACATAAAAAGCAGCTCAATTCAACCAACAATAGGTGTCCAACCTATTCATGTTTTGATTCAATGTTATTTAACCCATCGGAAACCTTAAACAATATACTCAGGTACAATGATAAATCGGAAGTGTTCTTGCATAATATCATCCGATGTTACGGTAATTTGTAGCAGTCTTATGCCCTAAAGAGAAAAATATTAGGGGTTAAATTGTTTGAATTTGTAAAGCACGAAGAATTAAATAACTTCTTAGGTTTTCACGGCAAGATTTCATATTATGGCTTTTGGGCTTAGCCGTGTGTGGCGAATTTCTTCTCTCCGATATTTCGACAAAGTCATCAACACTGAAGAAGACCCCTGCAATGGCGGTCGAAATATTGGAGAGAAGAAATTCGCCACACGCGGCTAAACCCAAAAGCCACAATATCAACGAAGAACTAAGTGAAAAGAAACAGCAGCCTTTTATCCAACGATTGGTTTAGGACAAAGGTGGACCTGGCTGAAAGATGCTTCTTAGAATGCCGCAAGAAAGCATACACATACAAACTTTTGATTTAAGATGCGTTTAATTTAGGTCCTGATTTCACAATGTTCCGGAAGGCTATCGGGAATAATATATAGAATGTCATCCACGGGATGCATAACTGACATAAGAATAAGTGAGCACTATGGTAGTTGGTAGAACTTTATGACGGCAGCTTATGAATATCATCAGTATGATCAGATGTATGGATTTAAAAAAAATCGGTCGTGGTTTTGTGAACAACGGTAGGTTTTCATTTTCATTAAAAATACTTTCTATTATCACTGCTATTGTAAGCAAATCTCTATAATTCAGTATCGTTTGCTTGTGATGTACGATCTTGAGCGATGTACCTCCTCTTATAGTCTGCTGACTTGATACGTATAAGGGAGCTGCTGACCGAGGTCGTAGAAAGAGGAAGATGGTTATTAATCAAGTCATCTGACTTCAGAGAAAATATACTCTTTCTTAATTACTGGATCGTGCGTACGATCTTACATGCAAGACGCGAATAGATTTAATTGAAGGCAGAAAGCTTACCAAAGCTTTATGATATGAAGTCTATGATAATGTGTATATTACTGGAAATCAGAATATCCGGTACGTTTCTGTTCAAGAAATTTAGAAAAAAAATCTGCTATTGGTTCATATCTCAACCTCGTCAAACCTTTAAATTACTAATAAAATAAACATGTTTAATTATTTGATATATAATTTGTGAATTATTTGTGAATTTTTATTATTTATAAGTTATTTAACTAGCGTAAACTAGAAAAATGGGCGCTTATGTATCGGTTTTGTATATTTTTTATGTATATGTTATTCTTAGTTTTGGACGTTTCGTTATTTATGTATGATTATTTTTAAACACTTATTTAAGGTAGCTTTTAAGGCCTCCAATCATTTAAAAAATATATATTTTTGAAGTTTAATGCATTTTTTTTTATAAAAACCCCATTATTACTATTTATTGTTACATTAAATAACTACAAAAAAATGCGAGTTAAAATTCATGCAAAATATGTTTGGTGGCAAGTATTCACTAAATTAATGAAAAATAATTTATTGACTTTGTAAATTGGGTCAATAATTTTATTTACTAAATACACGTTTGCAAATTTGTATACTTATTGACTTAAGATGACGCAATTTTTATGCAACCTGGTAATTTAAATTTACATTAAAAGTAAGAAATATATTGTAATTATTCGTATAATATCTGCCCATATTAAAGTATAACTACCGTTTCCATAAACATAAATACTCTTATATTTAATCCATTATAAGAAAGTAATTAGGTTGTATATATAATGATGCTATAAAATCATATTTATCGTACATCGAGTTACATAAAAAGAGCATAAAAATATAAATTGTCTAACTGTTATTTCCTAATTAAGAAACTTACAAGTCATTATTATAATAAACTAACAATGATAAATTATTGATCTGCGGAACCTTTTACTGTTACCGATTTGAGCATAAAGATAACATTTTGTATTGCTGTTTTATTCAATGGTCGCAATAAATTTGCAGTAAATGTTTTCGCATTAGGTATTATACTACAAGTGGAATGGTTTTCCCACTGTGAGGTGAGGGCATATCTCGTAATGGAGCCGAGATCTCTTCTGCAGTTGGCTCTTGTCATGAGTCCATTCACGAGCAATGATAGGGCAATGGATTTATTGCGACTAGACAATAAATATTCCTAGGGGGGCGATACGTCTAAATGTATGTTAATGCCCTGTTAATATTGGTAGAGTGTGCGCAGTCATCGATTGTGTCTGATCCAGTATATTGCAATTACAACAAGGCTTAAGCGAGATAATTCAGTATTTTATAGAAGATTTCTTCCCATGTCCGTTAGGTCCATATGTTAACTACAAACTAACGCAATAAAGTTCTGTACAGTTTTATAATATCTATCCAACATAAGACGGCAACATATATGGTTCCTAATGTTCTGCCGAGATACCGAAGACTTGAAAAGACTGCAGTTATAGTATCTGAAGCATATTTAAGTTAGTAAGGTGAGTGTTAATCAGCATTTTTAAGTATATTGGACGACTAGACCAACACTCTCACTCCAAACAACTACATCCCATTAACAACAGGCCATGTTTTAGTTCGCGTCGAATTTTCCTAATGTCTTGAACGTACTTGGATAGTGAGATTTTAGATAAATAGCGTATCACTTTTATAGCATTAAATTGTTTAAACTTTGAGGGCATCGGAATGCTTATTGAATAACTTCAAACTATTTTTTTTACAAAAACAACATTACTATACAAAAGTGTATAAAATATATATCCCCTAAATAACTATTAAATATACTCGTATTTACACATGAATATTATTATCTTATTTATCAGAGAAGTATGCGTAAGAACCGAAGAAAAATAATGCTGAGATGGCGTTAGGTAACATATTTTCAAATCAATGCAAGCATAATTGAAGAAAAAACGTGTTACATTTGCAATATTATAATAAACTAATTAGATACTTTTTATTATTACTTAAATATACATATACTATACATAAAATTCTTTTTTCAACGCGTCAATCCAAGCACAAAAATAACGGCAGAAGCGGGATGCGAACCGCGGACCTTGGAAACCAACTATGCCCAGGTATTCATACCGCTCGGCGAACTGCGCCATTGCTATGCCTAGACTGACTTGCGTTGAAACTAGTATTTATATCATTGTTATCATCGTACGATAGATGTCGCTATAGTATATATTCAAAGTATGTATATTTTTATTATTATTCTATCAGTCTTCATTTATTCACAAGCTTAATATTATTACTTTCCGGCAGTCTATTTATTTTAGTAAGTACCACTCGGGTCTCGAACCAAATGATTCATGTAAATACTTTTTATTTGGAATGTGATTACTCCTACTAAATTAATGTCCAAATAAAAAAGTACGATATTATATTTGTATTTATGAATATAATTTATTTTCAAATAATTTTGCGTGTACCATACGTTGTAAGCGATATAGGAATACCAAAAAGAGCTTGATATTCCAGGACTTATGCGTTGATAAATATGAACACGTGCTTAAATAATATTGATTTAAGCGGTTCATGACTTGGAGGGTCGGGTGTGGTGACCACAATAAAAACATTACGACCTTAATCAGGGCTTAATAAATATGTTTGCAGTTGAATAAACAGGCTAATGCACTTTTGCAGGGGTCATCAACAATTAACACTTATCATATTTGAAAAATATTAAAATATGCATCATAAAAATCATAATCATACGCGCGATAATAAAAAATCAACTAAGGTTTTGTGTATGTTTTTATTAGTGTGACGTTAAACGCTTTTCTTAAAAAAAAACATAGACTTTTGACACAATTGGTGGTCGTAAAAAGACTTAAAAATGGTCGTAAAAATGGACGATACTTGAATGTCAGAATGTGTTTTAAAGGTGTATAAAATATAAAAAATGCATTAATAAGACATTATACACAAATAACTTCTTGGGTTTTCACGGCCAGATTTTTTATTGTGGCTTTAGGTTTAGCCGTGTGTGGCAAATTTCTTTTAACCAATGTTTTGACCGCCATTGTAGGGGTCTTCTTCAGGATCGCTGATTTAGTTGTGAGTTGGTTTCAGCTTATAATAAAAATAATCTGACACTAACTCACAACTAAATCATCAATCCTGAAGAAGACCCCTGCAATGGCGGTCGAAGTATTGGTTAAAAGAAATTCGCCACACACAGCTAACTCAAAAGCCACTATATCACATTATATACACTTCAAAAAATACAAAGTTATTATGGCAGATCAAAGCTCAACAAACAGCACTGGGTTTTTTCGCCTTTTTTCTATTATGCTAAATGTGTTTATGTGCCAATACGTATGTACATAAACTTTATAGTTTTACGCATAAAATTCCAAAACGTGAAGGGAAAAAGCAGGAAGTGAATGATTACTAATTTCAGCAATAAAAAAGCTTCGGTGATAATTATCATGAAAAATATGCAAATTTTTCAGCGCCAGAGTTCGGCGCCCCTCGCGGCCCGTTGCCGAAGGAACCGTCTCAAAGGCCCGCGGATGGAAATACAATTTTGCTGAATATTCATAAGGAGTTATTGATTCCGTTCAATGCGGCCATAAATAAGCGGCCATGACCAATGTCCCCTTTATTTATTGGGGCTGTTTTTTAAGGCTCTGTTGTGCGTGCTGCGATAAGTGTCGGGGAGAGAAATCGCTCGGGATAAGAGTCGCGGAGAGATTAATACCGTGCCAACAAGTTGCAGTAAATTTAAAAAATCGACATTGTATGCGCCGGTGTTTGAGGAAGAAAATCACTTATTGAATCAACGGAGACTGATTTATTATGCCATTTTTTACGATCCGGTACCTTTCTGATGAAAATTTAAGATTTTTTCTAAAAATTATTGCTAATCATTGATTTGTTTATTTTTTATAATCACATAGTCTTGCCATTGAGATGTATTTCAATTATTAAATATTTAAAAAACTTTTTACCTTTTTCTAATATGGATTACGTTAATCAATACTTATTAAAACAAATCAAAAATTAAATGTTTTGTAAAATATCAATGAAATATTTTGAATGGATGTGAATGCTTAAAATTTAAATATTTTTTACTTGTTTTAATAAATCTCGTTAAGAATTTCACAATCTAAAGACCGCGGTTCCGTTTTCAATAAGAACTTCATCAGTATTTCATTTCTATAAATTATACATAAATTAATTATATTGAATTTAGTTGTAAGCTTTTTATAAATTTCAAGATACATGTATGATTAGTTTAATAGATTATTGATAGAAGAATGGAAGAATTCAAGACATTCTTCATGTTAATACAAAAATATTTTAAATGATGTTCTCTTATTCTAAAAGTTATTGCGTCTCCACTAAGCCATAATAATTATAATAAATGATTACTTAGGTTTTCACGGTCAAACTTTGAATTGTAACTTTTAAGTTGAGCCGTCCTTGGCGAATTTCTTCTTCTCTTAGATATTTCGACCGCCATTGCAAAGATTACCTTCAGGATTGATGTTTATATAAATCATTCAACAAATTAACTAATTTTTAAGCGAAAGATAATTACTGCAATGCCGGTCGAAATACAGGTATACAAGAGAAGAAGAAATTAGCTACAGTCGGATTAGACAAAAAGCCAAGATTCATGATACGTTATTTTTAGTATTCAAGATATTCCGCATGAATTTAATATCTTCTTCTATAATCAAAGGGAGCTCTAACATTTTAATATAAAAGATCATCGGCTATCAAAGTAGAATAATATTATAATAATTCTGTCGTAAAAAGTGGATCAGTCCAGTTTAACTGCAGCTTCCATTCCCCGTCGAGTCGGAGAAGTTATGATTACTTTATTTATTTCTAGGGTGGTCCGTAAAGCTCTTCTCCGATCCGATTCCAATCGATATTATCGTCTTAAGTTATGCGCTTTTGTAAAAATCGATGATTATTGTTCGGGAATCGTAACTGTATCATTTAATAAGTATTCCGTTTGCTTGAAGCTTGTTCACGATTCAATTTATATATAGCCATTCCTGAGCGACCATAAAAAACCCATTAGCGGATATAAATGAAGCTCCAAAAAGCTTTCTTAAATAATCTGTAAGGTATATTGCACAGTGTGACCAAATTTAATTTTTTTATTTTGTGATATTTACGAATGAAATAAATTTATTTGATTATGGTGTATATAGCATAAAACATACATATACGATTATACCTCCGATTAAAATACTACTTGCTTATACTAATCGTGATAATATTTTAAATACACGCCACCAAATCCTTCAACTAGACGTCATGAAATTTTTGCCACGAATTGTCAATTTAAAATCGTTAGCTTAAAGCTAATTTTTTTTAATGTATCGTCAAATTAAAATTAATTGTATAAAAAACAATAATTATGTGATTGCGGTTTCAAGTACTCGGTACACCAACTTGTGTAACAAACCTTGTGTTCAGAAATTCATTTCTATAAAATACATCCATTGCTTACAATTTATTAATAAATATATAAGAATGTCATACCTTGCTTAAATTTTGATGCAATTTAGCATGCTCAATGTGATACATATTAAAATAAGGTATATAATTTATAACTATTTAATATTAAAATGGATCTCAAAGTGAATGCTAAAATATAAAAAAAGTTATATAATTGACAAATTATGTAGTATCATTTCTTTGATTAGCAATTGCTGGACGTAATCAATGTTAAAAGAAGACAAAAATGATTTTATTTTTATTATTTTATGTATTTTAAAGGTAACGCCCAAAACTATCTATACCAATATGTATATGAATTAATTTGTTAACTTTAATTAAATCAGTTTGTTCCTTGTATTTGATTTGTAAAGGGATACTTTTTTTTTGTTATTTTTTGTGTTTGCCAAATATGAAATTATGCACTTTACGTGTGGTCACCACACTTTGAAACATATTATAACAGCGATTTCTCCTCTGATCGGTAACGGTAAAGCATGCAACAGGCGTATTAATATTAATAAAGAAAAAAAGTATGTAATACAGGCAGTTTGCTGTCTCTTATTAATTAAGGGTTTGTATTCATGCCGTATTGAAATAACGACTTTTTTGGCCCTCGTTCGTTAATATCGGAATACTATTAGTCGTCGGCAATAACATATATATTATGATGTAGATAGATTAAAATATGTTATTATTCAATGCAGCCTGAATAAGAACATTATTTTCACCAGGTAGTGGTCATTCATATTCATTATGCTTTTACATAATTGTTTGAAATAAACATGTATTCATTATCGTGTATAATGATTTGTGAATATTACTTGTTTTGGTAGATTACTTAAATTTTATTAATTTTCGTAATAAAATATTTTTATTACTTAAATATACATATACTATAGATAAAATTCTTTTTTCAACGCGTCAATCCAAGCACAAAAATAACGGCAGAAGCGGGATGCGAACCGCGGACCTTGGAAACCAACTATGCCCTGGTATTCATACCGCTCGGCGAACTGCGCCATTGCCCTGCCTAGACTGACTTGCGCTGAAACTAGTATTTATATCATTGTTATCATCGTACGATAGATGTCGCTATAGTATATATTCAAAGTATGTATATTTTTATTATTATTCTATCAGTCTTCATTTATTCACAAGCTTAATATTATTACCGCTTCTGCCGTTATTTTTGTGCTTGGATTGACGCGTTGAAAAAAGAATTTTATGTACAGTATATGTATATTTAAGTAATAATAATATTGTAATATAGTCAATGATCTATAAAAGTAGATTAGAATATTGAAATAATAAAATAATATTCTAATAAAAAATAAAAAATTCATATAAAATATTTTTGTTAATTATTTATTTAAATTAGATCAAGTGAACCAAAACTAATTCTGGAAACTCGTGATAAGAGAATAAACAGAGTTATCATCTCTTAAATAAAGAAACTTACATAAATGTTATATTTTAATTTACGTTGATTGATCATCGCAATATAAGTCAAATCTACTTTTGAAGAGAAAATATGATCTTTTATTGATTTTTTTCATTCAAATTAAATTATTTTTGGTGAATTTTCAGAATAAACGAGTATTTCAATACTCCATATATTTATAATTATAATAATAACAAGTAATTAATACGTACAAACAAATACACAGGAAATACTATCTTATATGACATTTCTCTCATAAATAAATCTGAGAAAAATAATTAATTGTTTAAAAAAAAAAATTTAAAAAAGTTAAAAGGCTACTTAGTTTTTTTTTAAGTATGTAAAGCCTAGAGACTTTTGAGATGTGGTCATACAGAAGAATTCTTGAAATTTCCTGGAGAGACCATATGACCAGAGATGCATAATCAAGGAAGATATTCACCTACTAAGAACCATCTCAGAGACGCGAGCTCGATGGATTGGTAACATTTTGCGCCACGATGGTCTTCTTCACGACATTGTGGAAGGGATGGTTGAGGGTAGAAACTGCATAGGGCGTCCTAGACGGAAGTACTTGCAGCAAGTGTTCGAGGACATGAGTTGTAGCTCCTATGCTGAGCTAAAGAGGGTTGCAGAGGATCGAGAAGAGTGGATATCGAGATGTAAGATTTTGTTGCTTTAAACCAATCCACCGAATTGATACTACGAAGAAGATAAAGCGTTTTACATATCTCCTCAATTATTCAATTTTTCAAATTGTTTACTAAAAGTAAAATCTACAAATAACGAAGTGCCAATAAATTACAAATTCTGCGAGTATTTTATTTGCAATCTAAGCTATATCGTTGTTTGATTTATTGATATATCTAATAAGAGATATGAAACTACTCTTGTTTACTTATTGAGTATGCGCGTACAACAATAACCAGATTCCTAGTCGGATGATTTAATAATGTACTTGGCACTCTAACAGACGTTTATTATTTAAGGTTGCGTTTAGATAGTCGATCCCTTAAGTTAACCTGTCGGCATAAATTCAGCTAAAATTCTCGCACAATGCACTCATGAAAATGTTTTATGTCAGCTTAAAGTTTGCTATTGATTTGCGTTCAGTTGTGCCGACAGAGCCTTATAACCCTTCACGCCCAAAAGAAGACTTTTTTTATATAAACAATTGAAATAGTGGGGCACTCTTCAAATTACACACAAGGTTAGATTTTTTGAAGGGAAAAAAGATAAGGTTGAATTTATTTCAACTTTATAAATGTGAAAAAGTACGAAAACTTAAACGACAACACAAAATACCAACGCAATTTCATAGCTTTTCATAATCAAATTTGAATCATTGTTTTTGACATGAGTGTTATGTGGTTTATTTCTCTTTTTTCTCAAATATTCCGACCATAGTATGTGACACTTACAAATCTTGAATATAACTTTCGCAACAGCGACGTAAAAATACAGAAAGAAGGAAAAAGTTGCCACACACGGCACAATCCAAAAGTCTTGGTTCCAACAAAGAATACGTCACATACTCTTATACTCTACATCAGAAAATGAATTATTCAATCTGTTCGAAATCCAATTCGAAATCCCGCATAAGCTGTATGCATTCACAGTGTTCAATTCAATACTTCTCAGTTATAAAAATGGGATGAAAGATAATGCATGACTACGAGCACAAGTATACATATCTAGAACATGAAGCTTGTGCTAAGCTTTCGTATAAATTTTAACTCGTCATATACTAGTATTATCATGGGCTTAAAAGGGTTTTAGTAGACAGTCGTGGCATATGGACTTATGATTATGTGAAGTGGATACTCGTTTTACATATCCGCATTATTTGTAAGTGCCACTAGTTATTATATAATTAGAGTTACTGCGCAATGAATATGTTGTACTGGCGAACATTTCAGGAAGGCATGCTGATGTCAATAAAACAATTACGAATTAACTAGCCATAGATTAACTAAGAAGTTAAGCAAGTATTGCGATATAATATTGTGATTAGTTAATTAGTTTTTCATTTATAAACTCACACACAAAAGAGTAATACTAGCAGACTTTTATTAAGTCATTCTAATTGTAATTTTAGAATTCATTTTAATAAATAAAATATATAAATCAAAAATATTTAGTTTTGATTCACAATTTATTTTAATGATTACATGTTTCGGCCTTCCTGAAGACCATTTTCAATAATATTGATCATCAGGAAGGCCGGAACATGTAATCATTAAAATAAATTGTGAATCAAAACTAAATATTTTTAATTTATTAATTTTTTAACTAAAATTAATTCTAAAATCATAATTATGCAGTTTCACCAAGTATTGTCAGTTGATAACCTTAATGTCATTCTAATTGGGTGCTTAGATTTTTTTTCTTTACCTGTTTGATTGAAGTTAATGTTAACTTTAGAGAGCTTGTTTTATTCAATGTTTTGGACCTCTACGTTATATGGCCCTTAATTGAAATTAAGGGCCATATTGGAAGTAGCTTAATACTTTTTTTATGTAAGTTACAACAATTTGATAAAATATGATCGAAATGCAAAGAATAAACTCATTAAATACAATATAATGGAATTTTTATTTATAATATCCAGAACTAGACAAATAAAAACATACATAATTTTAAATCAATCTACTAGAATTAAAGTATAGGGAATTATGAACATATATTTTAGTCTGCAAAATTCTTGATCATTGAAAAATTGTTATATTTCAATGTTTTTTCACTTATAATGAAGTGAAACATCTAAGTACATAATCAGCGAAGCAGTGAAATGAAAAAAATTAAATAAATTTAAAGAAAGAATGAGTCGGTATTGAAGTATTTGATTAGGTTATTATTTTGAGGAAATACCGCCATTTTATAAACTTATGTCATATTTGGGATAGTTAATATTAACTAGGCGACAGCTTCACTAAAATATTCATCACGCAAGGCTGAAAAAATTTAATTAAATCTTCAGCATTCAAATAATGGGCAGCTTATTTCATGCTTTATTACCTCGCCGTTTATTGCACATTACAGACGTTAAATTCAATTCTCGAAACAATACCGGCCGCTTAAAATGTTAATATAAAATCTTTGCGGTGTAAAGTTTGCGTGATCAAAGACGCCGTGTCTTCGATGCGTATTGAAATTATTGTAAATACCCGGAGGAAACTGCAGAAAGTGCAAAGATAAAGAAACACATGCATTATGCACTTATATGGGGAAGGGGACTTTTTATTATCGATACAATATATTATTTGTTTGTCAGTACGCGCCTATTATGTTGCCTGTTTGGTTTTGTTTATGGCGACAAATGTATGTTTTTGTTTAATATTAATATGCTGCAATAACATACAACGCCGATATTGAATACTTATATTATGCATTGTCATAAATAAATGTTTTTTCAATCCTAATTATGAATTTATTGCTTTTTAAATATAACTTATAATAACTTTTTAACGGTTTTGACAAATTGATTTTTTTTGGGTCTCTTGATCATTATGAAAATTGACAGACAGTTCTACTACTTAGCCACCAAGCTCATATGAGGTGATGTTCATTATAAAATTGAGAGAACGTTTCATTTATTAAAATATTTCTCAATAATGATTAGTGACTAACGTAATAGTTTATAAAAATGTTAAATACGAAAAAATATCGTAAGTCGAATTTATACGAGTATATTCACAACAATTAAAAAAATATTAGGTTATACTCAAGACAATAAAGTCTGATTCTAGCGTATTTATCTACAAAATTGATATTAATGTTTTTTCAATGTTGTATACATATACGAGTATAAATAAAAGCATCAACCTGCGTTCTTTTTTACATTATTATAATAACATTTAAGTCATATTTACGTTTATTTCAATGAGTTTTGTCGTATTATAGTAATATTCGTATTACAGGAAAACGAATTATCTGTAAAGATAAAGTAGAGTAGTTGCCTGATAAATTCTTCTAAACTGTATCGAAAGCCTGAGAAGCCTGGGAAGTATTGCTTAGGAAACATCGATTAAAGTAATTGAAAGCTCTAATTGAGTGCGATAGAGCCTTCGCCGAGATTTAGTGGGGATCAGCTTGGAGGCTGTGCGGCCGGCTGAAGGTTTCAGGCGCGTAACTCACGGTCCCTGGGATCCACAGCGGTTTGGCTAATCGCACCATAAACATGCTAATGTTCATTAACGAACTGTGCTGGAAGTAGTGCTGCAGTAAAAGCTCTGAACCCAGACACTTTCATTAAAAATGCATATTTTTTCGGTTGATATGCTACTTTTGAAACCTTTTAAAATCAATGATGTAAATAAAAAAAAGAATTTAAGAATTAATTCTGCAATTAAATTTTTGACAAGTTTCGGTTTCGTCGATAAACAACAAAATTGATAATGGGTTCCTCTACGAGGCTGAAACATGTGATTTAAAAACCTTTAACTGGGTAATATGAAATTCTTTCACTTACAGTATTGAAACTGATAAAGTATTGTGAATAATTTAGAAAAAAGTAGATTTTATGAGTGTTTTTCTTATTGTTAAAATATATAAACTACTGACAACATTTAAATATATTATAATAATTAGTTATATTAGGAACAACTCGTATGTTCTGGTGAGTAGTTTTATTTTCATTTTAATTACTTCGTAATAACTTTTCATCACAAATCACCAATAGTGTCACAGTTTACCACAGCCAACGTAATCAAAATGAAAACTAGAGTTAAAGCAAGATAAAAAATGGAAGCATATTCGTGGTGTACGTATATATCACATATTGTAATTATAATAATACGTGTATGACACTTTTATATTTCAACTTGTATCAATACTCAAGGAGAGAACCTGCAGAGGGTTGTGATTCCTCACGAACTCTATGTCGTTCAACTGGGTTGACTGAATGCACCGTGTGGGAGGATACTTAGTGGTGCGTATGTGTATACTATATATTAAGGGGATATTTGGTGTTTATTACTCTGATTCAATCTGATGTAGTAGTGAAGAATTTTATGAAACTGAATAAATAAGATACAAATATGATTCAACATCTGATGTGCATTTTCTCCTAAGCAGCGTTTCTAGCTAACATAAAATGCAGATACCCACGCTAAGACTCTATAATTTGTCAAAGAGACGAGGGTTGAAAGTATTGGAGTGGCATCCAAGAACTGGCAAATACAGTAATGTCTGACCCTGTGCAAGATGGACTGACGACATAAAAAATACTGCTCGAGGAGCGTGAAGTCAGATGGTAGAGCCGAGGAATAATTTTATGCCCAATTCACTTATTTTCATTTCACGTCGCCTTTAAGCTTGCAGTGTCCTATTATCTTGTTGAACGTTTTACTGCTTATACTACATGAACACAGGCTGATGATGAATTTTCCAGATATATAAGAGCTTCAATTAATTGTAAAATAAATAATCGTTTTTTGAAGTTGACCGCAACATCGGCTGTTGAGCATCAATGCTACATTTCGAGTGCCTAAGATGCGGCCCGGGGAATGCCGCCGCTTTACCGCGCACCACTCGCCTCTTCCTTACCGCGACTCTTACCGCATATTTATTTTACTTACCGCCCCGCTACCGCCCCGTTACCGCCCGACACCCGTCGATTAATTACCGTTTGTATTCGGACAAGTCGAGGAACGGAGCCACAAAACAGCTTCCGAAGAGAAGGGCCTTTGTCGACTATCATTTAACTATAATGATCCTCTAATACCGCAACGGAATGCATTGCCGACGTCGATGTTTCAACAATAATGAACACACTAAATATCTCTTAATACTAATAATAATAAAGTCAAACACTTTTCTTTAACATGGATGGTTAAGATCACGATCATGGTTTTTATTTTATATAGAAAACATAGCTATTTTAAATACACTATTTTAGTAAAAAAAAAAAAATATATATAGTACTTACGTAGGCAGATTTCGAAAAGGTTTGAGAGTATATAATTAAAAAAATAGGAGCACTGAGTTTTTATATAAACTCTTTATAAGTAGGAATGCTAGTATTGTTCTAGACTTGAATAATCTATTTTATACAAAATACTTTTTATGAATGACGAATTGAATCACTCACACCTTTACTTAATAAGTGTACAGCGTTGTTTTTTTTTATCTAGTCAATGTAAAAAATGTGTATAATGGGATAGGCAGAGTCGTCTCTTGTACTCAAATATTTCTATTCTTAGGTGGATTTTACTAATCATCCAATTTTATGCTAATTAACAAACGTTCAAACACGACTAGTATACAACAAGAGCCTTCTCGTCAAGTCTTCGAGCTGTTTCATTAAAAGCTTACTGGAACCATTATGTTCACAAAGACAGTGGCAACTGATATAACTCTTTGGCGGCTATTTAAAATGACCATTTACATTTTTTTAAATAAGACACTTAACGAAATTAAAAATAACTTATCAAAGGTAATTGCTCATTAACTGAAAACATAAAGTCTGGACAGTAAAAAACGTTTCAATTTTTCTTTTCACAATTCATTGATTCAGTTAAGGCAGTACTTATTTAATATGATAATCAAATCCTGTTCAGCATCCCGCCGCCGGCTGCAAGAAGTGAAGTGTACTGGCAATCAGCGGCAGGTGACAAGTGCCGATAACTGCCGATAACGACTGACAAAAAGGTGCCGATTGACAGTCGTTCGCAACCTTTACAGCAAGCCTGCTAATTATCTGTCAACTCTCAACTGCGTAAACTGCGCGCCGTATGCAATTACGCCGCTCGTTATTAAGTCATTATTGGTCAATTTATAGACCTTTTGTTGCTGTGAATTGTCGCATAAGAGATTGCGTGGTTTAAGTTAAATTATTATACAGTGTAGAAAAAAAGCTATCGTTGTGAATTAAAGCCGGATACGGTATTTAAGTAGTATTATTATACGATTGAATTTATTTTCTGGGAACCGTTAAAGTTTTTTGTCTTTTTTTATTATTATTATTATATTAATATTTGTATAGCGCTCTTTCATGACCGAATGATCATTCCAAAAGCGCTTCTTTGCCTCTCTGAGTAAAAAAGGTGGGTCTTGAGTCTGGTTCTGAAGGATGCCTCCGCTTAAAGCTCTCTTATGCTTTCCGGTAGCGAGTTCCAGGCCATTGGTGCAGCGTAGCTGAAAGCCCGATTGCCAACGACCGTGCTAGGACTACCTCCCGTCAGCTGCAGGGTGCTTCCAATTGCTCTAGCCGATGTAATATCACGTAATGCAATGAAAATTACACTCTCAAGCCAAACAAATGATTTTTATTCGCCGTAATTATGTATTCAATATTAAACGTTAAAGTATACCAACTAAATTATTTTTAATTATATAAAACTAATAGCCAAAAATTGAAGTTATATTATATATTTTGTATACTTACCAAATAATGATTTTAATTTTCAATTAAAAAATAATGAGAAAAGAATAAGAAGACACGCGCTATAAAATTCATCTTGAGCGACATATTATTCATCCATTAATCAGAGGAAATAAAACGTGTGCGTGGACTTAAACCGAAGACCATATGCTCTTGTCTAATTCATAGCCTATCATAATAATATATTTTCTGCTTGATATGAACTTCTGCATACAGCATTGCTTGACTGTATAAACAATGTACATATTTCTGGGCAAGGTTTTGCCACTTATTTTATTTAAGAATTTTATTTTTAACGAAAATCTATTTGTAATAAAATACACACATACAATTCTGCATCAAATTTTATACGCATTTATTCATTCAGAAAAAATATCGGCAGATGCGGGATTCGAACCTCAAGCCTTGCACCTTTGCTCTATTCTACACACCGCGCAGTCCACACGAGCATTCTATGCCTGGGCAGATACGCGAAAGTTGATGTATTTGTACCATTGTTAACATCGTATAACGACATATGTCTCTATATTCAGAGTAGTACATTATTATTTTTACTATTCAATCAATTAATCAATTTGTTTTTGTGTGCACTCTTGGTTAAATTATATACTCGTACAGTATAAAAGTCACTTTTTGGGCTCTATTGTACACTGTTCTATAAACATTTTACATTTCTGAGCATATACCTTAATAAATAACATTAATATTACTTTTTTAATATATAATAATCGTGTCGGAAACAACAGGGTCAGATCCTCTCTGCCCAGAAGTGGGCGATATCGATGGCGTTACTCCCGGTCATCATCAGGTCTTCCTGGGTGCAGCTACTCTGACACAGCGCACACTCCAGAAGGTGTGACAGGGTCTGCTCTGCGCCGCAGTCACATTCAGTCGGTCCGCTGTAAAACTGCCAAGCTTTCATTTGTGTCCTCGTCTTGC
The DNA here is from genome assembly GCA_022606575.1 of Glossosoma conforme. Lineage (NCBI taxonomy): Eukaryota > Metazoa > Arthropoda > Insecta > Trichoptera > Glossosomatidae > Glossosoma > Glossosoma conforme. The sequence continues at coordinate 1,993,380 of JAGTXR010000030.1, forward strand.
ATACTCCGGTCCGAAGTCTGTTAAGGTTACAACTTTTTAATGTTTGCCGCGAATAACTATGTAATGACTTTTGCCTACTTAAGTAGTGATTTAAATTTCTTTTATCTTGTATATAAGCCTGGATATTAGTACTCGTAAAATCTATTAATTTAATTCAATAATCAGGGACCCTGCATTAAAAATTATTTTCTAATACGGTAATACGTGAAAAATATATTAAAATCTAATAAATAACACTTTTAATTAAATTGATAACTCTCAATAAATATATTCACAGCTAGAAGGAGTGCCAACTATAAAATAATACGTATTTATAATATAATACGTGTCGATTTCTCGACTCGATGGGCGGTCTAGGATGGCCGAGTGGCCAACATTAGATAAAGAAATGAATATCGCGTATACAAGATTCCCAGTTCGAATCCCCGCAGTTTGCCGTTTATTTCCCTCCAATTTATTGATGAGAGAATTGATACATAATAATGTGCTACATTGATAAGAGCATTTGTTTGTGTATTTGCATTTGTTGAATATAAGAATAAGTCTTCAATGTCTTGTATTAAGTATTATAATATATAAACAAATTCATACCCCACGAAAAATCGCTACTGGCGGGTACAACTTAGTGGTTAAAGCATTCGCTTACCAAACCGAAGGTCGTGAGTTCGATACCCGCCGGATTTTTTTATCAATTTCTAAGCTCTAAAAATATCCCTAGTTGGTATGAATTTGATCCTTCACATGTAAAATAACAGTAATAGCCTATAAATCAAAATTGGTTGTAGACGAAAGTCATCCCATGGACACCTGTATTTCATAGTGAATTCCTGTAATAATTGGATGATGCGTGACGTGCTATAACATTCGGATCAAAACTCCAAATGCAGTGCTTAATCATATGTAACATGGTGAACGTCATAGAAAATCACAGATGAGACTTCAGCATTATCTGTCAGTATTCTCTTGTATATACTTACATTTACTATGCCTTTGGGAGAGGGAACAGACTGCCTAACCCAATCGGATTTTGATATATTTCACGTAAAGGAGGCCCAATTCAGACATGAACTCCAAGAGTTTCTTTGGAGGAATAATTTTTTGGCGTCGTTTATCTGATGAGCATTGGGACCTTCTGTTGCTTGTTTTTATTGTTTTGTTCTTATTACTTAATCATAAGTACCTATATTTGTATATATTATATTTTTTTATTTAAGGATTAATTCTTATAGTACTTCAGAAATAAATTGAGTTACTAAAATTTGTAATGTTTCTGTAAGGAAAAAAAATGAAATGAAATTGAAGTAAAATTGAAATATGACAAAAGTTTATTTTCGTGAGGATAACAGAATTTCTATTACTTTACTCATATCTCTGTCAGTCTATCATTGCTTTCCACTGTGCTTAGAAGCAGCAGATTATGCCCAATGCCCAGTGTTGAGCTGTACTGTGTTATGTTTTTCTACGCCGTTGCGTATGTGGTCCGCACATCCCGTGGTCGGTTCTTGTTCTTCCCACCGTGGCACGCACCAGCACGGAGGTGATTACCTATCCGGGTCTTTTAAATTGGCCGCCGTGTCCCCGCGGATCTTGTATCGGTAACAGGCATAAGAAAGAGACCCACGAGATCGGAATATCAAGTCGGGATATGATCTGAATCCGTCAGTTAGACACGCGTCTGCTCGCTTTGCTAATGGCAGCAGGGCCGCACACAAACTTAATTGACTCAGTTCAAAGAAGAGCAATTCGTTTGATAAACAATGACGCTCTTACGTCTAACCTGCAATCAATGGAACACAGGCGTAAGATTGGTTCTCTTTTCTACCGTTATTACCACAGTCACTGCTCTTCGGAACTTAAATAACTAATTCCTCCTGCACCCACCCACAACCGACAAACTCGTCTTACACTTGACGAACATCCATACACGGTTAATATATGTCGTCCAAGAACTGGCAGCTTCCAGAGATCGTTCCTTAATACCACCGGTAAGCTATGGAATGCTCTTTCAGCGTCTGTGTTTCCTCCTTCCTACAATCTGGATCTTTTCAAGAAACAGATAAATATGCACTTAAAATCTCGAAAAAAAAAACACAATACACGTTTACCGCATGAAGCTTCTAGCCTCCCTGGCTGAGCGTCATAGAGTGCACTGGTCTTGACCGGGTGTGCTCTCCTGCAAGCGTTTACATAAAAAAGACGAAAATATTGCCAAAATCATTTTGGCAAACCAAATTTTCAGCATTCCTTTGAGATTTATTTCAAATAATTAATATGAAAATACTTCACACATTGTTTTATCATTAATCACACATAAAAATGTTTTTTAACATTAAAATAAAAATGAAAACTTATTTATAAATTATTCCACATTTTTTTTTATTACAAGACGTCTAAGTTTCAGCTACGTCAGGTCGTCGTCCAACTTGATATTGGCTACCCGACTTACCTGAAACATTTCGTCCAAAATAAATGTGGAATAATATATAAATATTTTATCTTTTATTTTGATTATGATATTGTGGAATTCCACAAAGGATTATCGATCGATAAAATATAATAAAGTGTATTAATATGGTACAATAACATGTTTATGTAATAATTGTAAATATCTTATGTTGTATGTATATCGTGTTATTTATATTTTCATCAACTTTGAGATCCGTTTTAATATTAAATGGATACATATTTCCTTCCTTTTTTATGTAAACACACACAAGAGAATATTGATAGATGATGATAGTAATTCTGAAGTCTCATCTGTGGAATTCTATGACGCTTATCATGGTGCATATGGCTAAACGCTGCATGTGGAGTGTTGATCCGCCAAAGTCATAGACTACAACCCGAGATTCACGCATCATCCTTATTGTTACAGGAATTTACCATGAATGGATGGTCTTCACGGGACGACTTTCGTCTACCACCATTATTAATAAATAGGTTATGACTGGTATTTAACGGGTGAGGGATCAAATTCACACCGACCAGGGGTATTTTGGAGCTCAGAAATATATTAATATTCCATTTTTTAAATCTCCGTCGGGGATCGAACCCATGACCTTAGGCTTGCACAGCAAACGCTTTGACCATTGAGCTATACCCGCCGGAAAAATCCTCCAATTCCTTGTTATTACATGGATCATAGTGAGCATTGTTTAATCATTTGTTGGAATACTGGGATTTCGCTTTCAATGAAATATCCCAACGGGTAAACAAGTTCCCAGCGGGTAATTATGCTTAGACACGTTGGGAGATGATGAGCATAAATATATCAATATAAAAATAAATTATAAGCTGAGCATAAATAATATTTACAAAATAACGATTATTTTCAATAAAGGGGGACTATCAATATTGAAAAGTGTATAATTAATTCGTCCCTACATTTGTTGATATTGATAACAAATGGATTAGCTGCTAATATGTTATGTCTATTACTTGTAGTTTAGGTAAGGGTTAAATGACTGCAACACTGAAGTCCTACATGTTGCGGTCCACTCATATACAACTATAAAAGTAGAATGAAGTTAAAGACGACATTGAATAAAAATTAATTTGATTTGTAGTAAAGTAATTGTAATGGAAATTAATTTACTTTAGAAGCAGATGGCTTTTTCTTACGTATGTAATGTTATGCTGTAGGTAGTATTAATTAATTGTTTAAATAAAAGGACGCTAAGCCCGTCTCTGAACGGCACACACTGTCGGCCTGTAGCTTATAATCATTCACAAAGGCCGGCAGTTGAAATTTGACTGAGCACTAGTTGCGTTTTTGACGAATCATTCCACTCTCCATACTTCTGCATATTAGACATCATCGGAGAGATTGTTAAGCATTACGTTAAAATAATCTCGCAGTAATTCAATTCACGTATGATCGAATGCAAAACAAAAAAGCAGCCTGCGGTCATCTGTGCAACAAGACAGGTTGTCGGTAGAGCCTCGTGGATACTTCTGTAAGGTTCATTGTAGTGATTTATGTATGTAAGGCTTCGGTCGCTATCATGAAAAGTGTTAGTATGTTATGTTTAACTGTAATATTATTATATAAATAATATCAATACACTAGTTCCATAATATTATTACATTATTTTGATATTAACAATATAATAAGGGTTTAAGGACCGGTATTCAATATAAAAGAGTATATTGAATAACGTCACACTAAAAAGTTTAATAAAATAATTGCGTAGGCATATATAATCAAATAAACATTTTTGAAATACCCTGTCTCTCGAATCTTGTTAAATAAGTGCTTCATTACTTATTATTGCTCGAGGGAACGGTAACATTTCCTAAAGCATTGCCGCTCGATTTAAACCAGCATTTAAGAATTTTCATGGTGTCGTTTGGAGAACAAACAACCAATAATGGGGGAGACTTTCACAGGAATTCCAATAAATTTTCGTCTCGGTGGTGTACAAGAATGGCAGAATTTCCCTCAAAACAATTTATCCGACATGCCGTCGAGCTGGTCGCCCAGTCGGAGAACATTTATTGCTCTGTCATTAGGAAGTGATCCACCAATCTGGCGTATGAAGTGATTCACTGCGATCGGTTGACATGTCACCAAATAACACATCTCGGCTAATTCAATTTCTAATTAAGTAAAATTCCCTTTTAGCTCAAATCAGCTCAAGTACAATATAAGCGTGGTTTTCATTCAAACTCCTTGGTAAAGTAACATTGAACGAGGGCTTAAACCTAAATGGCTTATCGCCTGTTGCTTACATTTTGTTGTGACTTTGTTTAAACTGTTTCTTAGAATCGAATGGCTTAGCCCTCGGGAGCGTCGGTTTAATCATCTGATTACATTGCAAATGACGATGCAATAATCTTCTGACTGCTAATTTAGATACCAATATATATAATCGTGTCGGAAACAACAGGGTCAGATCCTGTCTGCCCAGAAGTGGGTGACGTCGATGGCGTTACTTCTGGCCATCATCAGGTCTTCCTGGGTGCAGCTATTCGGGCACAGCGCACACTCCAGAAGGTGTGACAGGGTCTGCTCCACGCCGCAGTAGATACCAATGAAGTACGCGATGAGAGCTTTTGGAAGAGAAGTGTCTATATTAAAGTTGAATAATTATTTTTCCTTACTTAAAATCGTGATTCATAAATTAATAAATAATAATTATTATAAATATTTTTTTTAATGCTATTAACCTACGATTTCAAATAAAGTTTAACTTATTGTAATATATAAAAATGCACTGTAAAAAAATGCTGCTTTAATAATTTTCACTTGTTGATAACATGAACCAAGAATTTTTATTAGATATACTTACATAAAATAAAACGTGCTAGTATCTATTTGATGTTAAAATGACAAATTTAATGGCAAGTTTTTATGATAAGTTATTCACTATTTTGTTATCAAATATTGATTATTGCGAGAATTAAAATAAAATGTTTATATTTTGCTTAACGACGGATATGTATCAAAGATAAGATATAGTAAAAAAACTTTTACTTATTTTGATGTATTTGATCAAAGATATGGCGGAATTTATGATAGGAATAGTTACGCATTCCACTACTTACTTTTTATTGAAGAACTTTAACTACCACAAAAGCGTGTCGTAAAACGGGTTTTAAATTTTCTTAGACAAATAAAATTATAAGGTTTCCTAAGATTCTGATTCGATAAAACTCATTAGTATTTCCCAGTCTTATCATCTATATCAGAAACACGTATCGTTTACCTACGAGTATAAGCTGTATTGATTCCAGATATTTACTTAGCGATTTCTTGATATGTACTGCTTATACGTGAATGATATACACCTAAATGATATTAAATTCGATATACATAGTAAACATGAAATGTGAGATTTTATATGTTTTTATTATACCAATTAAAATAAAGATTGTATAGTACATTAAAAAAATGCATATTCGTAAAACTATTTGAAATGGATGATATTCTCAAGAAATATTGTAAGAATATGGTTGTTATGACAAACGTATGAAAAGTTATGATTAATGCTGATACATCAATATTGATACATTTTCTTGAATTTTTCATAATTCAAAAAACGCGTTAGTAGGATGTAAGGTATATGAGATTCTTATTTTTCATTAACGCAGTAAAAAACTTACCAACGAAGAATGGATGAAGATAACAAATTAAAAAATTATCACAAAAATTCAGACAGAGCTTCAATAAATTTTGTAGGATCTTTTGAGAAAGGCTGGTTAGTATTTGCGAAAAACAAATACGATAAAATAGCATTATGTAACGCTTTTACGCCATCGTGAAATAGTATTTATAATTTAATTAGACGCATAACGTTTGAGAGGTTCATATGCGTAAACATGTCATAACGCCCGCATAATGGGCAAGTGTTGACTGTAACTTACCGGCACATTCCTCAGGTGCATCAAAGCTGCACCGCCACTGCAGCTGCAAGCAGCGGCGCAAGCCTGAGGAGGTTCAAACTCAACATCCTTAAAAAAACTATGCTATACTGATTTCAGCATTTGATTGATTATTGTTTTTTGATAAGAAAATGGTTAAATACATATTATCTTGTTTTTAATGGATCATACTGTGCACTGTTTATTTACCTAGGTTTTACTTTCAATGAGAACTTCGCCAGTTTTGCAAGTGTGTAAACATAGTGATGATTGAATAGTTTTGAAATACATGATATACTGTAAGAAATGGGAATGGGGAAGTTTTCCAATACTCCTTTAAATTAAATTAAAATAACTATCATATTAATTCTCTGTTCGCTTTTTAGTATTGAGAACGATATGTTTTTGAAGAATTAAATTTAGGCTAACTGTAATATTCGTAAACATACTTGATAATATATGGGAAAAACACCTTAGATGGTATGAGCATGTGACATGGAGAGACATGGTGATGAAAGTCCTCAATATACCCACGCTGATGAGAAGACCTGGAAGACCACAGGCAACCTGGATTGCAACTGTAGACAATAATCTAAAAACTCTAAGCTTGACAGAGAATGCAGCGCAGGACATGGCTAATGTGAACAAGGAGAGCCAACCCCAGATGATAAGAAACGGGGAGGCTAAAGAAGAAGATCTAATTTTCGTAAGCATGTAGTCTGTATGGCAATATGATAAGTTATTAGATTGGAGTGAAAAACAAAGTATTATTAAATTTTTATTAATTGATAATTGTTTTACTTATTTACAAACAACCTTTCAAAAATGTACCACAGAATAATAAGATGCAATGCATTTTTAGCAAATATTTTGGTAGAAGACGTGAAAAAATATAAGAGAGATAGAATAGAAATATGGTATTTCTAGATGAAATTGTAAGTAATGCCAAATAAAATATACACTGTTTTATTGATTTTATTTAAGTAATTATGATTACTTATTAAAATATACAATCCACTTTGGTTAAGAAAAAGCATGACTCTGAGTATGGCTACATTAAAAAAGTAGTACAGTGTAACGAATAAAATCTATTAATATCACTGTAATTAAACACGTCAGCTAATGATGTCATTCCCGCACGCCACGCATAAATATGCATGAAATTATTCGACGATCAGAATAATTATATAACGTTCAATGAGATTTGAATAATTGTCAATAAAGTATGATCGCGGCCATTAAAGGCTATGTGCATCAATTAGGTCCATGTTTGGAAGTCCGGCGATATTGTGCGTTGTTGATTTGTGACACTTGTGCCCTTACATAACACCTGAATCTCTCGGAGGCTTTAGAGGCGCCGCGCCGGTGATTGTGTTTTATGGAAGTCCTTAGCAGGTATTATTCAATTAGGCGGCCCAACGGAGCGGAGTGTCAGAGTGTCGCTCACAAATTTTAAGAGCACGAACGCGCATTTTTCTTTGACCGAGCACGAGCTTTCGTCGTGCATGTGCAATCATTCGATGACGATCTCAATAAAAAATGTTTTTTTTTTTATAAATAAACAATTTCTCTCATAGAAACTACTAAAGAAGCGCCGTCAGGTCATAAAAATGCAACATAATGCAAGTAATCAAAATATAGTTTCATCTAGATTATTATTAGTAATTCCAACGTAACTAAACGCCATTTTCCAAAAATTAAAATTTAAACATATCTATCATAATGATAATAATAATGCCATTATAATTCTAAACTTTACATATTTGCCTATTTTGTTATATTAACTTCATAAAATTTTGGTTGATTTAGTCCATTCTTCATCCTTACTAGCTTATGGTCATCATGAATTGCCGACAACGTTACGAAAAATATTAATAAAATAAATTCAGTAAATTGTTTCTTTTCTTACTCGTGAAAGAATTTCAAAAGAAATTAAAAAACTCTAAAAAATAAAAAATAGAAAATCAATTACTAACTGTCCATACGAGTATATTTGCGAAAAAAAAATATTTTTAATCAATCTTATTATTTTCTTCTTTTTTAGTAAATATATGATTCCATGATCCTCACATCGTCTAAAATTAATTATAGACTATAAAATTTCCTTTTCATTCTGTAAATTAGCACCAGACAGTCAATGTGTTAGGATAGTATTTTTTTTGTAAAGAAATGACAAATATGGACTTCAGCTGTATATTTTTTAACTCCGAACTCCCATCTTCCTAGAAAACTGTTGCAAACTATACAAACATGTGTTTGTAATCGTAGGACTGCCTTGATTTAAATCTGGCGAACTAATTTTGTAAAAATATGACCAATTATGTGTATTTCCTAGTTCCTCACAGAATTTTATGGTGATTATTTTTACGACTATTAATTAGCTCTTGTTTTTAAAGGGATATTGAAAAAGAAGACAAAAATAAACTTTTAATGAGAGACGACATCACACATAGGCTCTCTAAAATCACAGTGTTTTTTGTTTAGAGTTTCTACAATCAATCTTATTAATAGCTTCCACATTTTAACTCAAATGTAATTACTTTTCTTGTAGCTATTAAAGAGAGGTAAGTGCTTAGATATTTTTATCGTGTTCTCATCAGTCTTACCAAACACTTCCAAGTGGTAAACAACACGTAATTTAATCACTTACTTCAACACTTCAACGTTTGTTTTTACATACAACCTTAATTAGTTTACGTTGATATATTATGTGGATTTACAATAACGAATAAGAGCTTTAAATATATGCATGAAAATTATTCACACTTAGAAAACATCAGCTTTAAGTAAGATAAGTTTTAAATTTGCTGAAATTCAATGAGATACTAAAAATGTATATATTAAAAAACAAGTAAATTTAAAAAAATATCTTTTTAAAATTTGATTATTAAACATTATTTTTATATTTTTTATATATTCACTTTAAGATTTATTTCAAATGTCATAGAGATAATTATTCTTAACTTATTTAAAATAAAAAATGCACCTCGTTGAGAACTGTTAATTTATTTTATTACAAAATATAATAAATATTAGTTTTATAATTTGACTTAAAAGTAAATTTTTCATCAATTAATTTTTAATGGGCTTAAGTAGAAGTTTAACAAAATTACTTGATTAAATTGAATATTTAACGAAAGCCTAGTAAAATACAAGTAAATCGGTGTGACTGAAGACGAAACTATTGGATTAATTTAATTCACAACGCGACAGTCTTACAGAGCAGGCGATTAAGTTATCACGGGAGTGACACCTGTTTATTTCTTCTACTTTGTCTTATATGCTAATGAGACGTAATTTATGCAGACTGAGTCTGTTTAATTGAACAATAAACGTGGACAAGTAAAGGTTATTGACATGTTTATATTACATGTATTTAAACAAATTATATCATAATCCAGAATTAACAAAAATACCGAAAGGGTGAATTTTGAATGTTTATTTTTTTCGGATATAAAATCGATTCATTGATTAATATTATTTTTTTTTACTTCGAAATAAGATATAATTAAAGCCGTTAATTTATTATCATTCACAACGGGTATGTTTATTTTAATGACAATGATTAAATAAATGTAATGTGAAAAAATAATAATATAAATTATACAACACTTAAATCAAAGATGAATCCCACGCCACACACAAGATCTACCTTTAAGTGGCGTGGAAAGCGAATTCCAAAAAAAAAAAAAACATAAAAAAAAATGAATGTAATACTGTCAATGAAATCTTAAATGTATCCTTTATGTATCCTTAAATGTATCCTGATTAAATAAAAAATTAAAAAAAAAATGTAAACGGGACAAACTGAGATATAAAACAAATATAAAATGGATAGAACGCAAAATAAGAAATGGGAAAAAGGAAACAACTCTTAGAAACGAAATATAAACTGGATAAAGTGATACAAAAATGAAATTATGGAACTCAATTCACTAAAACGGAACAATCTAGTGACCCATTACAGGTTAAAAGGAACGGTGTCATTCAAAACGGGGTGAATGGCATGATTAGTCATTATTCGCTAGAGCTGCTTTTATATTAGTATATTCGTTATGAATGTGTAATAATATATTGTTATGTAATGTTGTTGTTATTATTAAAATTACTCATGTTTTATTAAAAGATGCGCTTACCCATGTTAAACAGGAAAATCTTAGAGCGTCCTCCTTATCATTCACGGCATCATAAAAGCGAATGGCTCGCCGCCATGAGTGCCAGCAGGCCTAGTGACTTAAACGACGAGGATTATTTATTGCGACGTTTGTTATCTACAATGTCACCACGAGCCACCATTATTAGCTAATATTTCAGAACAGATAAACATTTCACACCTCGTACTTAGAATAAGAGAAATATACATACATGATTAAAGCTCATTAAAAGTAAAGAGCAACGAGCACAAAAGTGGGTATCCTGAAAAATTGATTATGTTGAACCGTCTTTAAATACAAAATAATCCATATATATATTGAGCGTAGAGCTACTCATCCGATTTATTAAAAAAACTTATTATTAAATACCTAAATATGCTCCATGTACAACATCTCTATACCGTTTTTTATGACTATGGAGTCTCTTTGTTGATGAAAGCTGTCGGTAATTTAGCATATCATGTAGTCGAGTTGTCAGCTGGTGGAATTTTATGTTACCGTTTTACGGCGTATATTACTAAAGGTAAATAAGAATGTGGAATAATAATCATAATTTTAAATTAATTTCAAATTAAAAATAATAAATTAAAAATATTCAGTTTTGATTCACAATTTATTTCAAATGATTACATGTTTCGGCCTCCCTGGAGACCATCTTCAATAAGGTCTTCAATTATTGAAGATTGTCTCCAAAGAGACCGAAACATGTAATCATTTAAAATAAATTGTGAATCAAAACTAGATATTTTTAATTAATTAGTTTTGTAATTAAAATTAATTTACAATTATAATTATGCAGTTTCACCAAGTATTGTCAGTTGATATTGCAAGTATTGACCTTAATGGTATTGAGAATAATAATCTTCATACATACTTATATAGTAATATACATAATGGAAAATTAACTCTCTGACAACACACACCTGAACTAGAAATCGTATTTTGTGTACAATTACATTTAAAGTAAAAATATCAAAATGAAAAGTAATAATTGAAAAACAACGTCTGTTTAACGTTTTATTGTTAAATGCGTCCTATAAAAGTATATTTAAGTGTTTTTTTTGTAAAAGTTAAGGTAAGCTCATTTTCCCTAATCACTTAGACAACCTAAAGAAATATTGTTTAATTTTGTAGAACAAAAGTCTCCAGTAATCTATTTAAGGTTGTTTTGTAGTTTATGACATTCGATGACTGTAAAAAGTGTGCCGCAGATGAGCAAAAATTAAGGTTTTTGGGCTTTTATTACTATCAAAGAATCATCTTTTAATATAAATAAGTAGAACTAATATATTCCTTGACCTACGAAAACCGGAAAGACACAAAAAAATATATATCTCATGATTTTTTTTTATTCACATTAAGAGTTCAAATGTGTAAGATTTTAAAAAACATATTTCTTTTAACTATCCGCTACCTGCATCTGTTTTTGTGCTGGTCATATTGATCAGTCTCTGAGTCATTCACAAACGTAAATTGAATTTTTGAAATCTCGGATGAAATCTCCTGGGCAACCAATTTAACACATTACTGATTCAATTAAATTCGATTTGGATTAATCCAATCGAGAAAATGCTTCTTGTAATGTCATAAACCGAAAAGGTATCCTTTAATAAAACCTGTTTTTAAAATAATACGTGTTGCCTGCAGTAGATTTATTAGTGAATTATATATTTATTTTTATATATTGTTAAGCTATAGTATTGATTTAATATGTTTTGCAATTTGCTTGTTAACTATTTCCTTAACATACTTCTCTATCACTGTTTGTTGGTTTTATCTTGTAGTTGTGTACATGAAGAGGGCTTAAAATATTTTTTATTGGATATTTCATGGGTTAAAATTATTGCTGAAGGTTGTCGGTGTACCAGTTTAGATCACGTCCAGTCATCATTTTTATAAAGCCTCTAATCATCAGCCGAACGTTGGAAGTGTGCCCTCTCACCAAGAGTCCGTCACCAATCAGGCAATGAGCGAGCTTAAAATCAGTAATTCACTTCTGACGGGCAGCTCGTACAGTATGGCTAAGCACGAGCTTATTGTGATCCTAATGGTCCCAAATAATAGACGCGTGATGCCTTGGCCGGCATCCGGGCGGCGGGTTTGAAATCAGCCCACGCGTCGATCTCTTTCTGACAGTGAGTTTTAATTTTGATATGATTTGTACGTCATTGTTTAGAATTATGCGAGAAGTAACAGGTATATAAAGAAAAGCATGTTCAATTATTCTAATTTATTTCAATTTAAAAAATATCCCTTAATACATTTTTATCTGTCCTACACACATTGAAGTCGCGGTCATTGGTTTTGACATAATTGATTGATACAATAGCTTGCTATTTTAGAATTGTTAAATGCTACATATAGATTATTGATTTGTCAATATCATTTGATTACAGCTGGTTACTCATGCATAATTAATTTTCACGAGTATGATTTTACAAACAATATTGAATGATTTCCGCTGAATGGCATTATACCGAGGTGGAATTAAAACAAATCGATGATATTTATATAGAGTGAAGTATTAGATTAAAAAATTTTAGTGTTCAGCTTGAGATCACTAAACGTGAGATCGAACTTATGACGTTAGGTGTGATAAGTTTTTTTGTAAATCTAGGGAAAATAGTAATTGCCGTCACACGATTGTATTAACATCATAATCAATTTATCATCCGAATAATTTTTGCGCTTGCATTTACACCTGACTTCATGATTTTTAACAGCGTCTAGGGTGAATATTGAAAAAAAACAGCATTTTTAAAGAGGTGCGAATAATAAGCCTAATGTTATAGAAGTTTGGACTATTTAATCTTTATAGCGGTTCATGCAACTAGCGACATATCGTAAACTAAACGTTCACCATCCAAGTATATACCGCAACTTAACTTCTATGTTTGAACAAGAAGCTACTAAAATTAAGCTTTAAATTAATTTAATTAGTTTAAATGCATTTGCCACTGATTGTTGAACAAATATCAACAAATAATACTATGTACTCAAAGTTATAATGACAATTATGAAGAAAAGGAATGAAGTCATCGCCGATTATAAATGAAAAATAGCGCGTTTTTTTCTGTTATGATAAATAGGCTTACTAATAAGAAATAAACTGGGTGTCTGCTTTACAGTTGTTCACAGTTGAGTTTTCTTGGCCTCTAATGTATCGATCGTGTTTAACTGCATCTTGCATTGACACCTATCAATAATGTCTGGATGCATTTATAAAGGTAATGGTAAAATACAAAACATTACTCTATGTATTATGACAGTAATGTACCATTAAATGATTCCCTTAACATAAAATCCACTTGAAATGTAAGAAGTGATAGTCAATGTGTGGAACATGAGACATAAATGATTATTTTTTATTAAAGCAACATTTTGAGTTCACTCACCTCTTAGCGAAGCAAATGGATTAAACCTCAAAAGCGTCTGTCTAATCATGTAAAATCTGATTACCAACACCCAAATATCTAACATCTGCTATTGTTACCGTCTTTACAAGTCGAGAAACCGTCAGATAGCACAATTGAAAATAATAGGAAATAAAAACATAATATAATGATAATAAGATAACTTTTTAAATACCTAAGTTAATAAATAGTTAGTCATTAACTGCTAATATTATTCACGTTTGATTATTATCTTTAACGTTTAATAATACTAATTTGTGTTTTTATTGCTAGACAACGTTTAAGTCAAGACAATTGAGATTTTATTAAGACGAGACTACATCAATAAGAAGTTATATAATGTGCCTTTAAGAAAATGTTGTATTCCCATGTATATACGTATTTTTTGTACGAGTTGAGATAATCCCACATTTTAGAAGATAATAAACAATTGAAAAAGTCATTAAAAACTATTTAAACATTATACGGCTTTCTAATTTTAATGATTTGATTAGATTAAGTGTTAAAGTTGAAAAAGGTTGTCAATCTCCATGTTGGATATTTATCAATTTGATTCTCTAATCGCAGATAACATCGATTCATCACTCGCATTCTTTTAGTTCCCTCTACCATATCATCTCCCCTGCGATGGAGTCCATGTGAATCCAGCCGCCTTATCGCGTCGGATAAATACTATACACTTTGTTAATCTCTGCCGGCAAACACCTCATGCCGTGAACAAGGCGCATCATCCTCAATGAAAAATCGATTGGATGTTGAATTCATGAACATTCGAATATGAAATACCACGTTAAAGAAATGTTTTATATTAACATACCTTTTGACATTCACTAGATCTAGTATTTAAGTTATCTTGAAGTAATAAATACTCTCTTATCTCTATTTCTATGCATCTTTTATACTTCAATAAATCTAAATATGTTGAAAAATAATATTCATAGAAACATTTAATTCGTTTATGCGCACAACAACTACAATATATCTTTTATATTGCTTATACAACTCACATATTGCTCACCCGGCTTAATGTAATAAGTCCACTAAAGGGAAAAGGACATACATTCAACGAATACATTTTAAACTGTTCCTGACAGCATTCCACGAAAGTGAGATTAGGCTGTTGTAGTTTATCTTTCTTGCGGTGGAATTCATTTCTTAATCAGCTCCGTATGTATATCTTAACCAAGTGTAAGATGAAAATGTTTGCTATTTTATCTTTGTATTACTTACGATTTCCAACCATCGGAACCCTTTATATTATAAAAATACGTAAAACTTTGTAATAGAAGCCAAGGTTCGTAGCTATATAAAATAATTATACAGGCGCGTGTTAACCAATATTGTGTGGTAACAATAATTTTAAAAGTGGTTATTATGAAATTATTGAAATCAAGTAAAATTGGATGCGGATTAAAATACATTTAGGTTACTGAATGTTGCTTTCCACATGTTGTTAGTTAAATGGAGCCGCTTTTCTGAAACAAATTGTCTCTCATTAATGCTTACAAGAGAATCTTTTGTATAGAGATTTCTTTGGACAAGGTATTAACAATGGTATCTGACAGAACTGGTGGTGACAATTCTTGGTGGTCATATTATTAAGACATATATCAGATATGGGAAAAAAATACAGACACCTTATAAGCGAAACATTGAATGTAGTAATTAAAATGCAAGTAAGTTTCAACAAAAATATTTATCATCACTTACGCAAACTGAAATAATGTACTGGTAATTTTTGTTTTTGTTTTAATGCAAATTAATTGTTATAATTAATTGTGATAGTAATTCAGCTTGTATTGTACATTTGAAATGTATTGACTACCTAACTGGTCTGAGAACAAGCATTCACAATGGAATTCAAAAATTAAATTATTGCTTTGAAATTATGGACCGTGTAAAAACAAAGAGACTACTGATTCTGTTACCGTTGAAGCCTAAAGCGATTGTTTTTTTAAACTAGCTACATATTCAGTATGCTTGTTATTCAATTTTCTTAAAGCTATTCATCATTTTTTTGTGTTCTAATTAATACATTGTCGTTATATTTCAGTCGAACTTTTAAAATATTCCAAATAGTGTATTTTTTACCACATTCTCTAAAAAATAAATTAATTTAAAGGAATGCTTAAACAGTCGTCATAAAATTCAATGATGGGTATTTACTATCACTGCATGTATTCAATTACATATCCTTAAAATAAAATCATGAATATGTTCAATGCTCTAAATAGTTACAAAGACGTTATATTGATATGTTAATCATTCATTGATAACAAGTTTTATTATTGCAAAAACATTTCTTAAATGAATGACTCAACTTTGTTATTAAGTCATTATCCAATAATATTAAAAAAAAAACATCATTACAAACGTGATTGAAATTGAATATTAATTACAACCATTAACTTCTAGCTAACGTTGGTTTAATCCGCAATTCAAATGCTCATAATTAATCGAGTATTTAAATTACTAGATTAATCTTTACATTAAGATTACGTATCTGTTTCAATTAATGATTTTATGAAGAGCGTAAAAGCAAAATGAGCCTCTTTACGTGAAGCCGCTTGATTGATTTATCAAATGGTCGGACCTCTATGTGAATGTCATATGTATCTTTCAAATACAAAAAAATAGCACCATTGACCGATGCTTTTTTTCTTCGTATCTCAAACACCTGCATTGGAATGTTGTTCTATAAAACTACCTCCTTAATGGTCACCATTGTAATACAGATATATTATTTCATAATATTTTTTTACTCAGATGATGAACATAATATCATTGACCTGATTCTTTTTAAAACATTGAACGTATTAAAAGTAATTTTATTAAATTAAAACGATCATATTTAAACCCGCTATTTAAGTATAATTGTATTATTTATTACATTGTAATAAATAAATAATATTAAGTTCCATTTTATATGTTTTATGTCAAGTATCAAATGAAAAATGCTGTGTTTGAAGAACTTTCAACTTAATGTTAATAAAATATGTCAGATTTAATAAAAAAATCTTTGAGTAAAAATACATACATGAAATTTAGATTAATTACTATTAAAATTTTACAGTAATATTGTCAACAATGGTGAATATTTTTTATTTTTGTGAATAAATATACTTGTCAACTTCATCTGCTTTTTTGCAATACCTCAGGTATTTGCAGTTCTGGAAGGCCGTTAGTAACTATAGTATTATAATTTGTAGATATATAACAACATATCTTGCAATAAGTAAGGAGAGCTGATATTGTATGTCATCGTGGCAGCTTACATAACTTCATAGTGGCAGTTGATATATATGAAACGATCATCTGGTGAGTGGATGTGGAATGATTATCATAAAAACAGTGAAAATGTTATTTTTAAATATATGACAGCATTAAAAACTAAATAATTGGTGTAAATATATTATACAACAAAATTATTATGAAATATAAAAAAAATCATAATTAATCAAATTATAACACATTTTCACGATACTTATGAATATAATATAAAAAATATAGGAGACTTCATAAATAGTGAATGAACATTATTTGAGAGTGATGACATAGTTATTATCACGTATTTAAAAAAATATTTAAGAACTGGTACAACTTCACTGCGGGGTACCAAGTCAAGAAATTTGTGAGTTATTTCCTTAGAAAAGACTCGAGAACACCCACATTTATGACTTACGGTTTTGTTTTAACGTCTTGTTAATTACATTTAGATCTATTTCCATGTTATATAAATCAAAAGCCACATAGTGATCCGGTACGATTCAATTTTTAACCTGAACTTTTGAACGCTTGAAAAGAAGTTATGGGTATGGTTTCATTATAACGAGCAGTGTTAACATTTAAGCTCGTAAAGAAATGATTAGTTTCGACCTGTTGACTAATATGTGTGGGAATTGTTTCGACTGATTCAACTTGTAAACGATAAATTTGAGCATTGAATGGAGAAATTCTTAGAGATACGCAATGATATATTTTTTTACTTTGCGCGTAAAACACTTGTTTTATTTTTTATAAAACTTTTTGATAAGATGCAGGGCTTAAAACTTAAATTGCTTAATTATAAATAAATTATAAATAATATATTGGGTATAGCTTTTTAATAATCAGAATAATTAGTAGTCATATATATATATGTCCTTCCTTAAATACGGATTATCATTGACTTTAGTCAAACAGACAGAGACCATTGATGGTCTCTTGCTATCTTACCCACAAGCGGAATTTGTTGTTCTCGGCGACTTCAACGTGCACCACACTGCATGGTTGGGGTCGGGAGAGACAAGCTCCGCTGGCAATTGTGCTGAATTATTTGCGTCTTGCTATGGCCTTGCACAGCTCGTACAGAACCCCACCCGTAAACCTGACATCGCATCACATCGTCCAGCTCTACTCGACCTATTTCTTACTTCTCAGCCAAATGATTACTTGGTGGAGGTCGAAGCGCCACTAGGCAACTCCGACCACTGCCTTGTGAAAACAACTACAATCAGTGCTCCATTGCCACCAAAAGAACAAAACAATCGACGTGTGTGGCACTACAGGTCGGCTGACTGGAACGGATTACGTGGATTTTACGGAGGATACCCGTGGGGAGATATTTGCTTCAAAAATAAGGACCCTTCAATATGTGCCAATCTGGTGGAGGATGTAATCATCCAAAGAATGGAATGTTTTATTCCTCACTCCACGAAAACTATGGGCACCACCTTAAAAAGCTGGTTTAACCGTGACTGTGCCGAGGCCGTAAAACGCAGGAATACCGCATACAACAAACTACGAAAAAATAACGACTCCATAAGTCGTGCAGCATACAATTTAGCCTCCAAAGAATGCAAGAAAACCATTAATGACTCCAAAGACAAGTTCAATGTACAAATTTGCAACAAGTTGTCCGCTTGCCCTGCCGGTAGTAGAGCATTCTGGTCTCTCGCTAACTCTATTGGCAGCAACTTTTGCACTTCTTCTTTTCCACCACTGACTAATGCCGATGGCTCACTGGCTCTAGCCTCCAAAGAGAAGGCTGAACTTCTTGGTTCGCTGTTTGCTTCCAATTCCACACTCGACGATGGTGGGGCCAACCCCCATCCATTCCTCACTGTGGCAAGCAGATGGGGGCTGTAAATTCAACCTCAAAGCCGTACGTCGAGAACTTCTCCAATTAGCAACCAACAAAGCCAGTGGCCCAGATGGCATACCAGCAGTGGTATTAAAAACTTGCGCTCCTGAACTTAGTCCTGTGCTCACCAAACTTTTCAGATTGTCCTTTAGATGTGGTATTGTTCCCCTGGGATGGAAAAAAGCCCTTGTTCACCCAGTTCCAAAAAAAGGAGACCGAAGTGACCCCACAAACTATCGCCCAATAGCCATCACATCACTACTTTCCAAAGTGATGGAACGTTTAATTAACAGCCAACTTCTAAACTACTTAGAGAAGAATGATCTTCTGTGCGATCGGCAATATGGCTTCCGCCGTAGTCGATCGTGCGGCGACCTCTTGGCATATGTCACACATGTTTGGGGGAAATCCGTCGAATGCTATGGAGAAACGCAAGCTGTTGCGCTGGATATCTCCAAGGCGTTCGATAGAGTCTGGCATCGCGGTCTGGTGAATAAATTACCGTCTTATGGACTAACTCCCTCCCTGTGCTCCTGGATTGAAAACTTCTTGAGTGATCGAAGCATCATCACTGTCGTAGATGGCTTTTCTTCTTCCTGCCATAAAATCAACTCAGGAGTTCCACAGGGCTCTGTGCTGTCGCCCACTCTTTTCCTTCTGCATGTGAATGATTTGCTTCAATGCGCAAACATTCACTGTTATGCCGACGACAGCAGAAACATTCGGAACCATCTGCTGCTAGGGAATCTCTGGTGAAGAAGATGAACATGTCTCTTGAAAGGGTTTCACGATGGGGCGACCTCAACCTCGTCAGTTTCAACATTTCAAAAACCCAATCATGTACTTTCTCCACCAAGAAGACTGCTATGGATCCTGTATCTTTCAACGGTTGTTCTCTTCCGAAAGCAAGCTCCATCAACATGCTTGGATTATCAATATCGAATAATGTCAAATATTACGAGTCAATTAAATGTAAAGCCAGTCTCGCTTCCAAAAAACTAGGTGTATTATATAGATCACGTCGGTATTTCAACGATAAACAACTTCTTCTTCTATATAAAGGACAAATCCGACCTATCCTTGAATACGGCAGTCACCTTTGGATTGGAGCCCCAAAATACCTTCTAAACTTAATTGACTCAGTTCAAAGAAGAGCAATTCGTTTGATAAACAACTTTACGTCTAATCTACAATCAATGGAACACAGACGTAAGGTTGGTTCTCTTAGTCTTTTCTACCGTTATTACCACGGTCGCTGCTCTTCGGAACTTAAAGAACTAATTCCTCCTGCACCCACTCACAGCCGACAAACTCGTCTTACACTTGCCGAACATCCATACACGGTTAATATATGTCGACCAAGAACTGGCAGCTTCCAAAGTTCCTTCCTTAATGCCACCGGTAAGCTATGGAATGCTCTTACAGCGTCTGTGTTTCCTCCTTCCTGCAATCTGGATCTCTTCAAGAAACAGATAAATATACACTTGCAATCTCCCCAACCCACACACAAACACGAACACAACACACGTTTTCCGCATGCAGCGTCCAGCCTCCCTGGCTGAGCGTCATAGAGTGCACTGGTCTTGACCGGTTGTGCTCTCCTGCATGCGTTTACATAAAAAAAAAAACAACACATTCACACTCCTTATAAAACTAAAATAAATAAATAATAAAGAATTATAACTGAAAGAGATTCTAAATCTACAGATTATATTAAAAAAATATAGATTTTTTCCAATAAAAGAAGTTTGTGTTATTCTTCAAGCAGTCATTCTTTTCAAATACAATACTTGGATGGCAAGAAAATTTTTAATGCGTTGAGTTACGTTTATCTTATGTTTTAAAATTATATTTTAAATTTGCATTCTGATGTACAATGAGATTAATTTACTAAATTATTTATCTGTTATTTATTATATTAATGATTATTAAACTATTAAAACATTAAGTTTTTCATGATGAAAACAGATAAAAGAATTCTTTGTTTATTAATATAAAAATAAAATAATGTTTTTTATTTACAAAATGTCATGAAATAAAACAAAATATGTTAAATTTAAATTAAGTTACAATATTGAAGCGTTAATTTTATAACCGTCTCCTTTTGAACACTTTAAATGTTAATTCACTTAAAAAATAATCACAATCTACTCTTAAGCATTTCGACAAGGGCCCGGTTGAAAGCTCGCATACAGTACAGCGTAAAGCTCTGCATTGTCAGTGGTGTGTAAGTTACGGACCCGGCCGTCAGGGGCACTCTTATCGCGGTCGCTACTTCAGAAGGTGATGTACAGTAAATGTCTGGCCTCGTAGGCTGTCCTGCGTGATAACGCGCTCGATGCATCGACACTCCTTTTTTACTATTCTATCAGGGATGCCTTAGAAGTTAAATACTTGTTTGCTATAACAGAGCTCCGAAACCTTTTCTCATCTACGGCACACCAAAGTACTTCTTTGGATTCTACGGCACACCAAAGTTCTCACCTTGAATACCGCGGCACACCAAAAGCCAAAAATAGATATTAATTTGATCAATTTCACTTTTTTTAATTTCATTTAGAACTTAATAAAACAAGTACGTCGTTGTATGTCTACATAAATAGGCGATAGGCGCTGGGAGCTTGAGGACCGTTGTTAAATTATTTATTTATAATACTGCCTTATTTGATCGCGGCACACCTGTATTGGCTTACGGCACACCAGTGTGCCGCGGCACACCGATTGCGGAGCACTGTGCTATACCATAGATCGTAGGTTTGATCATCAACGGAGCTTATTTTTTAAATTTTTAAACGATTCTTTGGCTCCTTTTGAGAACAACCACAACCACAACCGAAAGACTTATGTTTTAGAGACACTTAATGTGTATCAAACAAGAGCTGCTAGACTTCATAGTTAGTTCCTAATGCCACTGGTATTTTCTGCGATTTCAATATAATATGTGTCCTACTTCTTACTATATGGATCTTTGATCGCAATAGATTTATAAACTTTAATTCGTCCTAATCTGCTCACAAACACAACACAAATTTTCCTGCTTCCACTATCCAGCCTTGTTAGCTGAGCATTATAGAACCTACTGGTTGGAATGGGTTGTGTTTTTTTGAATGCATTTGATTTGTTACCTGTAAAATGAAAGTCAAAGCCTAATAATCAAATTGAGGTTAGACGAAATATCTTTCTTGAACCCTATCAATTTACAAGTATCAGAACAGTAATGGGATCGGACGAGAACCTACTAGAAATTGACAAATATTTTTTCGTTAAAATAAACGATGCGTGAATGCAAGGCTGTAGTATAAAACGTTTAGTAGATCAACATTTCACTTAAAGCAATTATATAAAATGGCAAGTAGTATATATTGTAATTTAGAAATTAGATTTACTAAAAACTGTCTGTCAGTGTTTTCTTGTGTGTTTATGAAAATAATTAAATGAATCATGATTTAAAGATTATTTTTGCATACACCTTCTTGGTAAGTGTTTATCAAAAAAATAAAATCTCAATTTCGTACTCACCGAGGACTTTTTAGAGGAAGAAAAAAACATTTTTAAAATTGCTACATGTTGTTGAGGTTGACATAGATAAAAAAATAACCGGTAAATTTTTTTGATACATGTAAAAATACTGATGATGTTATGAAAAGGTACCAAATTAATGCTTCAAGGTGTAAATAGTGACTTAAAGGTAAAATAAAATACAAGTTAAAAAATTTAAACATCATGCACTGAAACACACTCTTTGTTCCCCAACACTTGATAACACTAACGTAAATATTTCACCGCGAGGTTGCCGAGTAAAGGGAATACTTCAACGGTGGAGCACGCGGCAAACATTTTTCAGAACAATCATGACAACTTTTAAGCTGTCAGTTTTTCTTTAAAATAGAAAAGATTTTTTACAAATCTTTTAAAAGTTAAATATTTTCTATTAAAATACAAAACAATAATTTAAAATAAACTCAGTGACTATCTGTATGCAATGTGAAAAAGTGTAATAGTTATTTAGATATTTACTACAAGTAATTCAAATAATAAAATTAAAATAATAATTCAATACAAACCTATTTTTTAATCGTTCATTCTCATAAAAACCTTAATATTCCACTGATTATATAATTCCTTTATTACAATTACATAAATAAGAATATTTAGTTCCTTTTTATTGTCATGCTTTAGCTTTACATAGAAGCTAGTATCAATTACACTTTATAATGGCTTCTCTCCGTAATTAAAATATGTAACTTAAAAATACAGATATTTTCAGTTGTAAGTCAAAATATGATATATATGTAGTATATTCCCCTCCCTGACGTTTTATATAGTCGTTCTTTTACCCTAGCTATATATTCTGTAACTTTGCAGATAATACATTTTTTTATGGATAGATTAGATATTATATTGCGTTGAAGTAATCATGAAGTATTAGAATATCCCCATAACAGTCTAAAACACTGACGCTTTAAATGTACATTAACTGGCAGTTTTTCTTACTTTTCATCGATGTTTATTGGCTTCGTATCTTTGCATTGACACTCTCGGTGGATGTGTCGCCTTCTTAACTCAGAGAACAGATTTAAAGCACATGTCATTAGCAAACCGAACATTGTTGCATTCATTGTTTATGTATTCCTACTGTATTATTAACTCTATTATATTTAAACCGTTCTGTCTATCATTGTCATAATGTTTTTTTTTATTTAAACATATAGTATATGAATCCTTGTGGTATTTGACTTGTAGGGGCACAACTACTTGTAGGGGTAAAACTATAGTTTATAGAATGAAATATATATGCTCAATCATAATTTTAATATTTTTGTATGATATTTTTTATTATATTGTTCTTTTATTATATTAAATGCTATAACATAACAGTCCCAAAGCAAAATAAAAATATGAACAGAATTTCAAATAAAATTATTTTGACGATTAAAATTTTTTATTCGACCAAAAAATGAATAATCTGAATACAAAATTTTAAATTATTTCTTTAGGATTTTTTATTATCACCATTTTATTTATTGTTATTTTATCGTAAGAAAATTTAGTTTCAGTTCTGCAGTTCCATTTATGTTAGATAATATGATCCATGTCATTATTTTTACTATGTACTATATACTCGTATTAATATTACAACCATTCAGCAAATTTGAAGATGGATTTTACTATAATAAGTCAATAAAAATACTTTCTCATTTAGCTGAACGAGAAAAAAATAAATACGTAAGAGACAATTATTTATGCTGAAAAATAAAATAAACCAAAAATAATTAAATACCCCAAGGCAAAACCCGAAAAGTGAGAGCGTTCATTCTTCACATAATTTACGGTTCCAAACGTTGTGTACAGATTACAAAATTAATAGTCAATTAAAATGAGCATCTTCCAAGGCTGCGACCAGTTTTTTCACCTTATCGAGAGTTAAATTACCAGTATATATTTTCATTATTTTCATTCGGCTCACTGAATTAGGAGACAAAGTTTAAGCAAGTTACTGTTAATATAAGTTATCTCAAGTTTTTGTTTTTGAATTCTTTGAAAGTCAGATACGATTAGGTTATTTTTTTTAAATAAAATGAATTATTTTCACAAAGCAGAGCTAATTTTCATATTTATTGATCAATTATTAAATTCGAACTACGTAATGTACAGGTATAAATATAATGTGTTTTTGATCATTTACTGAATTTTTAACGTACACATGATAAAAAAATTATTAGACATTGTTTCATCCATATTATTTCATGTTATTATATTTGTTCAGATGGTATTTTTATTGTATCTTTATAAACTCTTATTATCTTGATATACCAATCAACTGCCATAAATAAAATTAATATAAGTTGATTTAAAGTCTTACCTCAAACCTTCCAAGTTGACTTACCAATTGCTTGCAGACTAGGTTTTTTTCTTGTATATTTTTAAATAAAAAATAATTTTTTTAAGCTGAAAAGATTGTTTTGTGTGTATAAATTTATTGATCTTTATAAAGATTATTTAATTTTTGATTTCAGCCACCTATGCACTTAATTTTTGTAGTAAGTCATGTATAACGCAAACTTTAACATACCTTTGAAAGTTGTCAATTTTATTTGACGTTTTTGCATGTTTTTATTAAAACTTACATGAAAATTACGTGAAATTTTCATACAAACTCTGTAATAAGTAGCTTAAGGCAGTTGAACTTATAAATTATTAGTCAAAAACATTATTTGTGACAGTAAATATATAATATTTTTAATGACAAACAAAGAAAAGTTTTTTTGCCATGCAGTAAAATACTAACGCTCTACACTGGTTTACAATATTATTTTCTATTGTAAATAAAAAAACTGTGATATATAATGTGCAATACTTGTATGTACGTTATTTATATGAAATTTAATTTCAAGCAATATTTTCACAAAAGAGCAATTTGTTATTATATCATTTTCGTAATATTGTTAATGCGAATACAGCGCGAGAGTAAAGGTTTCGATAAGGTGGAATACACTGGCTTGGTGTTGGTCATAAACAAGACTCGCGAACGTAAAGAAGGCGCCCTGCTAATCTCCAGTTGGGACACATTTCGATTTACGCCTTCTGATACCACGACACAGAACTTGCCTACATCCACAGTCTACAGAAGAGCTTTTTTCAGAAAGCTCTCTTTGAACCTCAGTGCTAGAGCCTATTTTAAATACAAATAAAGTTAAATATTCCATAGAATATACAACTTTTTACTTTTTCACATTCCTTATTAAATGTGATTATGAATTTAATATATAAGTACGGTTGTGAGTGCCAGTGATAGAAGAAAGAAGAAAAATTAGGTAAATAAAAAGCTTTTAATAAGTCGTACTATGTTTCTATACTTTATTTCTATACTGTGATACTTTCATTTTACATATAAAAATAAAAATAATACAGGAAAAATATATTTTTGAACCTGAAGTAAGTATAAACTGCTGTTTTGTTAGATGTTCCCCAAAATAAAGTTCCAAAATAAAAGAATATTCCAATTTCAAATTTGATTAAGTAATTCCCAAAAACGCGCTATTTTGTTGGGGAAATAATCTATTCTAGGTTAGATCAAACGATTTAAAATTATAATAACGCATTAAAAATCATTCCTATATTATTTACAAAAATAATTATTGTATTTTAATTTTACGTGAATAATGGTACAAATATATAAGGCACAAATTAATTATTGTGCGGCCTTAATATGGGAGGGTTGGGGTATAATGGTACCGGTTGTGGTATTATTATTATTGTTTTGGTTTGCCGTTTAATGTCAACTGCCTCGCGCGGCCTTGTCTCCTCCGCTCTTACATAAATATCTTAGAACAATGGCGGTATTCGCATTTTTTATCTGTGTCATTTCACATTGTTCCCGCTAGGAACACTAAGTAATTAGTTTGAAAATAATCCGAAGTATTCGCCATTAAGAGAACATAGAAACGCAGATATTTGGATTTTTAAAATTAATTAAGAAAAAAATTAAATTCATATAATATAGAAACATAAAATAGATAATACCTACTTCTATGTTCAAAATGGATTCTGAAGTGAATGCTTTTAATTAAAGATAATAAATATGATAATATTTTTTAACATCAAAAAGTCTCTTTACACAAAAACTATTGCGAGTCATGAGTCATTAAATGTCAAAAAAGTTTCTGTTTTTAAGCTTTGCAAATCAAACTCTGCTTTATGCAAGTAATTTAATCATATGTTCATAAATAAATTCAAAAAAATATATCAGTAATTCCGCTAAAAAAGATGCATAAACGATGAAGGTATTTCAATTATTTTATAATGTATTCGATTAAAGCCCTTTTCAG
Organism: Glossosoma conforme; assembly: GCA_022606575.1. Lineage (NCBI taxonomy): Eukaryota > Metazoa > Arthropoda > Insecta > Trichoptera > Glossosomatidae > Glossosoma > Glossosoma conforme. Next base: position 2,020,261 of record JAGTXR010000030.1, read on the forward strand.
ATAAATTACTTTGAAATTGTGTAATATTAAATGATTCCTAGACAGTTTTTTATTATAACTAAACCATTAGAGAAATGTTTTATCTAAATATTATAAAAAAGTATATGTATATAACGTAAAAAAATATTTTAAAAATAAAAATAAAAATTTCGAAGCCACTTCACAGTTACTTGAAATTATAATTGACTATTTTTTTTTTATATAAATAGTAAATTTTATGAAATGGATTTTGTATATTTCAGTGTCTCCGTGTTTTTTTTTTCATATCTTCCGAACTGATGACGTTTCAAAGTGAAACGCTTCGAGCGAGATGATCTTTCAACAGTAATGACAAGTTGGCCGCGTAAATTGATCAGAAGGAGCGTCCGGCACGTGGCAGAATGTGGACCGGGAGGATGCCCAAACGACCAGAGGGCACGTGGAGTGTTCGGCGAACGGCAACGTCCGTCTCAGGGCTGGTCCCGGGTCCATTAAACCTATTTTGGTAAATACATTTCCCCTTTTTAAAAGGAAACCACGTGAACTTATACTTCTTCCACAATCAAAAGAAAAAATAGGTTTTTTTATTCAATCGTGTTATTTTTTACTTCTTTAAATTTTTCGAAGACTTTACTATTAGTAGGTCTTGCCATATAACAACAACTTTTCATATTACCATTATATGTATTAATATATTCATTAGCGTATATTCAATACTCGCTTCATATGTGATACATGACATTTTGCTTCATAAAATACGCTTTAAAGATACCCCAACTTATATTACATCCCAATTAGCAATCTTTATCGTCCATGCTACTATTAAATATCGTTAGTCTAATTACTGTTTCGCGAACATTAGCAAACATAATCTCCATTACCACATTTTATGTAAGCACATGTTGAACAATATACACAAAAGGTATTAAAGAAATTTTATATGTGGATTATATGACGTTTAGCAATTTAAAAGATTAAATGGACTACAGCCAAAAATTCACATACCCTTTATTTTTTAAACGAACTTACCATAAATGGCTACTCTTCAGATGATGATTTACGTCTACAACATTTTTTTTTAATATGATTATTGACTGGTATTTTATGGATTTATTTCAAGCCATTCGATATTGTTCATAAAGCTTACATTTTTTAATCCATAACTTCTGGTATGGTAAAAAAGCGTTGTACCTCGAAGCCACCCACTTTAGGCTTTTAAGGTAATTTTAATTATTCTTTTGTATATATTCCATTAAAAATGTAAAATAAAAGTAAGTATTTTCGAATTCAACACTGCATCAAATTAGCTACTGCGTGAGGATGCGTGAGGATAGGGCACTTACCTTCGGGAGTATCGGGAGTACCAGGAGTCCAGGAGAACCTGCGGGGAGGAAGAAGCTCGGTTTGCAGGGACCAGTACCGGAGCAGCCACCGCTCGGTAGGCCCGGCCATTGTATGCTAATGCAGCCGCATTCCACGTGCGATTCCGCGCCGACACACCGCCGACATCTATCGCCATTTTCTGGAGACAACAATAAGACCGAGCTCGAGTGGCCGCAGCGGTGCCGCGTCCGCTGGGAAATGAGGATCTCGTAACACGCACCGAGACTGAAGACATTGCTTTTTGTGTAATCGCAAGCAAGCGAGGACCATTCGAAAGAAAGGATACGCCAAAACAATTTATAGAGCGATATGCATTCAAAATGGCGTAGCGTTACTATCTGACACATACTTATATATTTAGAATGCTTAAAATGCTTCATTTTGTTCGAGAAATATAATGCGTGATTAACACTTCATTTTAATGTATACAGTAATTCAATATAACCCATGTTATAGTAAGATAAAAATAATGTATTTTTAAAATATATTATTTTGTTGTGCCAAATTTACCACGTAGTTACTGGTGATTACTCCAAATAATTAAATATATTCAGCAATTAATGTCAGCATTAGTGATTTTTTTAATGTACGTACTATAATAGTACACAGTACTATAATAGTCCAATTATTATAAAAGAAATGGCAGAATTAATTAACTCATTTATTTTTCCTTTATTTCAAAATTGTTGAAATGAGCCAAACAGTTTCGTAGAGTTAACGGAATTATTTGCTTTCACACGTAGAAGTAAATCAAAATATTTTAAGCAACCTTATTTTTTTTACTATAACTCTTCTCAGTTCTAAATCTTTGAATAGTGGATGAAAAATGACAAAGTATTGTGTTATAAGTAATGAAAATAAATATAGATCCTTAGGAATTAAAAAAAATGAATTTGATTTTTAATTTTTATTTTTTTCTTGGAAATTAAAAATGTAATATCTAGTGTTAATTCACATCTAAATATTTAAAATAAGTTATTTATTATTTATGAATTAACAATGACAATCAATGTTGTAAGCTGAGCGTATTAAATTTATGTTTACTAACTTGTTCAAGTATATTTGATACTCGTATTATTATATACATATATTTTCATATACTCATACATTTTATGAAAACAAGTAGAAAGTCATAGAAATGTCCATATTAGATATAATAAATGTCTACTTAATGTGAAGTATTTGCTATTGCTTCCTCTGTAATGCTGACTTACGGCAGTCAATAAAAATATATGATTACCCACAAAAGTCGATCCATGAATCCCAAATATTCCAAAACCTACAAACGACAAGGCAGAGATATCGGGCTATAAAAATAGATGATTATGGGAACAATGTCAACCCACGCAGACGTTTAACTTCACCTTGAAAGGTTTTCCTACGCACTTTGACGATACAAAAATTTATTCTCTATACCGTGCTAGAGCCTCACTTACACAAGTCAGATTTTTTTAATTATTATTCTTCAACTAGATGAACCTTGCATTGTGTTTATCGAAGTGTATTTGCACAATTTTAATTACTTCTGATTTTAAAATTAATATCGCATTATATATCTTTAACACGTAGATGCGCTAACGCATCAATTACTAAACCGAAAGCTGTTTGAAGTTCAATTGCGGAAATTATAGAAAACATGCACATAATAATCCCAGTATATTTCATCGCAATCGGTTAAACGATACAGTAATGCATTATTGTAAAACACACGATTTTATAAGCATTGATTCAAATATCTTAATTCGGCATGCGATGCAATTATTTCTCTGTTTACTTAGGTACATTTGTACACTTTTGCTAACTGTTACTTTTAAAACATTCATAACATTATATTGACAATACGTTGTACATACGCAAATACGATTACATAGCCGTTTTGTACATAAAACTGATAACTGAGCTGAAGTTACGCTATTTTCCTGTTCCCGATTGATTCTCAAATATTTTTTTCACAACAACCATTGTGAGAAAACCCACAAAAACTCCTTTAAGCTTAAAAGCATTTGGTTGAACAATTTAAGCATGCATTCGTGACGGAGATAAATACATTGATTTTAGAATACTTTTAATTAAATTCGTTGATTTTTTTATTATTATAAGAGCTTTTATAGACAAAATTACAACAGTTAGGGAATATATATAAAATCATAATGAATTGATTGCGCTTAGCAAACTTTTTGAAACAATAGAAATGTAAAAAAGGACTCGTAAGCATCAGAGCTTTGTGGACGTTTTTTTCAGCGACCACATATGGAAAGAATATTAAAAAAAAAAAACGTTTCAAGAATCGTTTCAAGAAACAAGACAAGAAATCAGTTTCAAGAACCTTTTTAGTCTGCTTTGTGATGATATCTCAATAAATAACGTTGTTCGTGTAAGAATATCTTTGCCATTGTGTCAAATATTATAAGAAATAACAATAAATACGCTAACACTGTCAGAGAAAACATAATTCTTAATCCAAAATAAAACTCGTATGTAGTACAAAATACTATCATGTCAGCGCTGGTGTATTTACACTTCACTGGAAACAAAGCTTTTCCTAACGCATGAACCACGAGACGGTAATAAAAGGAGTCCAATTACAGTGAATAAAATCCAAGTACCTTTTGTTTTTGGTCTTACAGCAACACACAATGTAACTAGAATAACTTTATGTCCATGATGTTGCGTTAGAGCTCAAGGTTAAGCGCTTGGTGACATCATTATTTAGGGCAAGAGTTTAAAAGGCCTTTATTCACGAGATTAGTTTCACAATAGTGATCAATGAGGCATTTTTTAGAAAAAAATACCTATTCAAAGCACTTTATTTGTTTTTGTACACCTTTTCAAAAATCATCATTGATGTTTTCTAATAAACATTATTTTTCAGATACTTTGACAAATAAAATTGAATGTTAGGTTTGAGTAATGATACTTAAATTATTAGACAAAATTTACAGACTATCGAAAACGTTACGAAAATGCTTGAATAATATCCGTTCCATTTCTGTTATGTATGGCAACCACAAATAGCCTTAACTCAGTTCTGTTAGTTGCCATTTTAAATATCTTGTCCCAAGACATCTATGGACCAGTAGGCTAACTGGCAAAAGCACGGATCGAGAAGAATCTGGAGCTGTTGGAAATTTAATAAGATGAAATATTTTAATGAATACCCGCATTTTTGGAAATAATTAGGCTCTAATATTCGATATCTTTATGGTTTCTCACTGACATGACACTCTATGTATGTCGAAGATATTTTATTATTATGGTTGAAAATTTAAGTGATACTATTTTTGATTTACGTAGAAAAAATTCATACAAAATTTCTCGGACGTCTTTATTTTTATATTTACGGTAACTATCCATTTAATTCATTTAATTCTGAACATTACCCAACTCTTTTCCTTCTAGGGATGCTTTCTTTCCATTCAATAGAGTCACGGAGGAAAATTGCTGCACTCAAACATTCATTCCTTCTTCTTCGCGGCTCAATTTACAACCCTGGGATTCTTGAATGTTTTAACACCTATGTTCCAGATAGGTACACCCGTGCTCGTAGCCATCCATTGTTTTTGATCCCAGTTGATGCTTGTGGAGCTTCAAGCACTCAATTTGGTACAACGGCAATGATTCTAAAAATGGCCTACCAGCACACCTCGATCCTTTTCTTACATCCTTTTCCTCTTTGTTGATGGTATTGTTCTTCTTGATCTCTGTGATCTTTGACTGTGTCATGCCATTTTATTATTTTGTGTTATTTTTACTTTTTATTATTTTCTCTATTTATTGTATATTTATGTATACTCTATGTTTATGGTATTGTTGGTTGATGGTATTGTTCTACTTGATCTCTGTGATCTTTGACACGTGTCATCTTCTTATTCTTTTGTGTTATTTTTTTCTTTTTTCTCTATTTATTGTATATTTATGTTTACTCTGTTTCTAAATATTTGTAAAAATTGGAATTTCGATTCTGTATATAAATAAATAAATAAATAATTCAGCTGTTCATTTTATTTCGGTCCGATAAATTACAGCAGTTTTAATTAAACTTATTCAATAGTATTTAACTAGGTAAGGTTTCATATGGGTAGGTTTGGTTAGGTTAGGTTAGGTCAGGTTAGGTTGGGTTACGATAAAAAAATAATGGCATCGACTTTTAATTTTTTCAATATCCTACAATGCAGCTAGGTATGGCTTAGGGCGGCGAGTATGGTTTAATGGTAATGCGTCGAATTACCATACCGAAAGTCGTGGGATCAATTTTCAACGAGATTAAAAATAAATGATTTTTTATAGACTTCCTAGTTATATAAATACCTCCGGTTGGTGTGAATTTTTATTTCTCATCTGTTAAATTGGAAGACATAGCCAATTAATTAAAATTGGTGGTAGACGAAAGTCGTCACGTATTCATAGCAAATTCCTGTTGTGTGTCAAAATGGTAAGTGTCATAGAATCCGCACATGAAATTTCTCCAACAAAAATTATCGTTATTCTCTTGAACCTTTTACGTATTTTTTTTAAATCATAGGTAAACATAAATAGAAAAATTGAGCTCACTCGTATGAAGCGTTTCAGGTCACTGACAATACGATATCTATCGGCCGCATCCGCGCTGGACAAGTCAAAGCCTTCCGCTACAAACGAGCGGCGAAGCCTTCATATCTACCATCTGTGTCACAAAAACATTCACTGCATATTGTGGCGATCGGCGAGCAAAGTCTCCTCAATACTCAATACCAAAGCTATACTGAAGGTATGAGCAAACTTTTCTTAGTTTTGTTGTATTTTTTTAGTCACTCAGTTGTAACTAGGATACTAGTATATTCATTATATTTACGTCATCTAAGAAAGCTTATTATAATAATTGTGCAATCGTATCATAGTGACGTCTGTAGTCTTATCTTAGAACATGCAAATCTTCGATACGTCCCAAACTAGCGCACTATAAGTTCAATCCAAAATTTCACCTAGAATTCGAACAAATACCTTACATTGTATATATAACACACACAAAAGAGTGATGATATCCTTGATTAATCCTAAAATCTTATTTAATCAAAATAATAAAATAAGTCACAGTGTAATTATAATGATTGCAACAAACAGCGGAGAAACAAACAAGGATCGGAGATGGCATGAATATACAAACCAAAAGGTAAATCTGCTTCTAATTTGTGCTTCCTTCGTTGTTGCAAGATTGCTGATAGAATAGATACTATCCACTTTGGATGTGAGGAGTACAATGTCCTACATCACCGTGCAAAAAAAAGAAAAACATTTCACGTACCGTGTTTCGCCACAGTAAGAAGTGTGATAAAATTAAAAGATTTGATTCATTCAATACTTGTAAGAAAAAAAAAAATAGTATGTTCCTATAAAGCGTATTTATAAAAACAGGAGAGACGAGAAAATAAAAAGATTAATTGAAATCTTACACAGATATTTCTTACAAAGCACGCTTTAATTATGTAACTAACAGACTTTGATGAGCCCGTAGCTTGAGTTTTTAAGGTTCTCTACGGTTGCCTTGAGTATTTAAGGTTCTCGATCCCTGGTAGCTAAGAGTACCCGCGTATCCAATAGCAAGGACAGTGCACAGCGAGTATGTTGACAAGCTGCATTTCGACACACAAGTTTTGACGCATGCCGCGCTGAAATATCTAAACGTCTGCGCTGAAAGCTTGTAGACACTCAAAGAAGTATAGAAATGAATATGAGCTCAACGCAAAATAATTGTATTCGAAAGTATTATATAATATTTTTTTAAAAAATTCACATAAATTCAAGTTGGATCGTCGAGTTATTCACTTCACGCATTTTTTATCACTTAAACTAACGCACGTTTAAAAGATAGATAATACTCTATTGGTCTTTTTGATGCTCGAAATATATTATTTTGGATTATTTTTTTCCTACGTAAGATCTTTGTATTGATACATATAGGACGCGATCAAATGTGCGCCTAATTAGTTGCCGGAGAACTCTAAGTTATTCAATTTTTATTCAACTTTCAGCGTCGGATATTTTTCAAAATTTATCCAAATGCTATCTATGATTTGGAAAAAATGCATAGTAAGACATTACAAAAGATTTTACATAATATCAATTTCGTTTTGTAAAAATATTTTAAAAATCAAAAAAAAAAAATAAAGGTTAATCTACCGAAATTTAAATAACTATTATATGCAATAATGATATATTTTTGTTATTTTATGATACTCGTATGAATTGATGTACTTATATACATTTTTTAATATACTTTAAAATAATAACTAACGCTGAAAGATGGTAATTACATTACTCAAAACTATTTGATTAATTAATAATATTGGTTCAGGTTAAAATAAAAATGATATTTTCTTATTTATTTCAATGATAATTAAACACGGTTCATATTTTATACTAGCGTTTCTTATGTACAAAATAATACATTACTTTTAAATCATATATACCTACAATAAAATATTTTTATTTTATAAGTTTGATTATAAAATGGTTTTAAGTAATTCATGGTAAATAAATAAAATTGCGTTTAGTTCATTATGATTTACAGCGCATTCAAAAACGCACGTTTTGTCTCGTTCCTCAAAAAATCACAAACAATTCAAGGAGACCGATGCATTTTTGAATAAAAATATTTTATCCGCGCGTTCGGCTACAAGTTTCTTCTCCTGTTTGTTGTAGATTCTGTTGGCAAATAGCGGCGAGACTTGTGTGGGAAACGCTCCTCGAAGGGTATTAGTTGGTTAATTTTACGTCATGTAGCCGGCATGTCTTGGCTGCGGATGGTATCTTTTCAATGGTAACACTATTTGGTTAACCCTCGCCGCCCTTTCTTCGCGGGATTTATAGTGAATGTTTGGCATCGACTCGCGCTCGTTATGCGGCCTATGGAACAGAGTTCACAAACTTATTGTTAATAATATTTTTTTCCGATTTCAGTTCCATATCTGGAGCATACGATCAACACAAATTGCCTGTTCATAGTTCTGAACGCTGTTACTTTCCATACATTGTCACAATACATCTCTTATCTCATTAGTGTGATTATCTCTCATATTTTACCATATCTGCTACATATTACTGCTGCGCAAATTGCCGTTTCACAGCGCTTTAAGTTAAGATAGTTTAAGCCTCGTTCCAACACTCGGAGGTCTACATGAGAATATAGATGGTTCCTAGGAACATCAGGTCAAGAGATCGTGAACTTGCATAGATCGCGGATGTGGTACCAGAGAAATATTTGGATGTTCAATTATTTTATGGAGGTCAGATAAAATACCCCACACTTTTTCCACAGAGATTGAATTTGATAAAATCAATTTTAAAAAATTCTTGGTTGGGTTGTGAGTCGATGGTGCCTGAATAACAAACAAACGCTTTACCACTGGACAATGCTGCAAAGCTCATCTTTTCTTACTAAGATCGAATAGTGCGGATCGTACTGATCATTGATTTCCAGATACTTGACATAATTTACTTTAAAAAAGACGTATATTATTGATATTTATGTTAATGATTATTATTTAAATTAAATGAATGAGAAGAAAAAAACTAACTACATCCATTCGGTTTCTCTAATGAAGCACAATATTAAATGTACATAAAAATATTAATTATAATTGTTGTCATTATGATCATTTCATATCTTTATTTGGATGTCCACTGAGGGCAAAGAACATTTTAAAAATATTTAAAATACTTAACAGTATTTAAGCTTTACGAGGTTTCTTTATGTTCATCTTATAAATAATGCTATACAAACATCTATCCTTCCATATTTGAAACATAATAGATTGCTTAGTTCACTTATTTTTTTCTACCGCTATTACTATAGTCGCTGCTCCAATGAAATCTAATAATTCATCTTTCCTGCGCTCACTCACATACAACCTAATAGTTTCAACGCGTTGTTCTCTTCTGGAAGGTTAAAACTACCTATTTTTATCAAAATTTAATATGTCTATGTGACAATATTTGATGTACATAAACCAATAGTTAGTAACCCCTGGCTCTCGGTGAGTGCTTTCTGTAGATGCATTGCGGTGCTCGGTGCGCCGGTAGCCAGTATGTTATAAATCTGCGGTGGGATAGAAAAATTTGCTTTCGAACAATGTTCTCTGTTGTTTATTCGTTTTTATCGGCCGATTGAACAACAAGGAGAACGCCCGTCAGTCGCGTAAATGCAGGAATTGTGTTCTCAAATAATGCATTCAATTTTATAAATTGCGAAACAGGGGTTTTGCTCGCAAATTGAATTAATTGAAAATTCGTATCGATCAACGACATTTATTTGCGATGATCAATTTAGTTAATTTCATATAAGCATCCTCTAATACAAACTATATAATCAAAAAGCTTTTTTATTTACATATTGTAATGGTATACCTATTTCGTCAATACTCTTAAGGTTATTATAATGGTTAATGTTTCCTCCATCACTCGAAATACTTTTTTATAGATTTCGATCTGACATTTTTTAAGAGGACCTATCTGAACAACTGCTTGGTTCTGACTGTCGTTTGCTGTTGCACTACAAATTTACATCATCGGGAGAGTGCGTGCAGGTAACGAGAACGGTTTAAAATAGACTTTTCTCTATTAAATTTTATCTCTTCGTATGGTCTGTCTAAACTTGAGTGTAAATTTCAGAGTACCAAAAGTAATTTAAACATTTTTAATATATATTTAATTTAAAAAAAAATGTTGATTCAAATTTCTGAAAACAATGAGCTAAATAGTATTTTCAGTATGTACATTAATTTAGACTGATTTCTTTTACATTTTTTTTAAATAAAATACAGAAAGCATTTGTGATAAGAATATAGGGTGAAACATACAAACTGACGTGGGCTATGCAAACACTGCATACTATTATTTCTTTCATGCCATTTCACTTGCTAGAAAAGCGTCGTCTCAAAGCGGCTTCCCGCTGTGTTCGTTTCGCGACCGTCTCCGATAAAATCGTGACAATTATTTATTGGCCGCCCTTCGGTGGAGCGTTGAGATTCGTGGCGAATATCGTCGATAGGCCGCGGTATCCGCGCGCCATCGGACGCCGAGGCTCGCCTAACAAGCCGGTGCATTTACACCTGCGATGACCGAGCGGGCTAAGACCAGGGGACCGACCGCTGGCACGCCCGACACCTGGCCGCGCCGCGACCGCTGCAACTCTAGAGTTAGACGAGAGGTGTTGGCTGTCAGAGATTCTGTTAGGCAGACAACGCGAGGTGTTAAGCCTCGACTAAAGACACTTTTAACCCTGTAAAGAAGCAACACAATTTAATCGCAGAACAACACAATTAATTAACAATGATCAGAAAAAGCCAAAGTATCCTGGACGTGTAAGGTGAAGAATCAAAGAGGATGGAGGCTCATGCGGGAGGCCTACGTTCAACAGTAGATGGACACAGGCCGATAATGAAATAAATACATATTTTTTATGTTATTTGTATTTATAAAGGTGCAATCAATTACTTTGAATGAATTTACATTTGATTATTTTTGGTGATTAATAAAATTCTAATTTTTTTATGATGCATGTAAAAAATAATATAAGTTATGTGTTACTTATGTAGAGTTTATAATTTATAAACAGACCACATACAGACTTTTGACGATTTAATATATAAATAACAAAAGCACTTAAAACACTTTTTTATTACACGTAACATCATTTGTGGCCCCTTGCAAAATAACCTTTTTAACGCCAAAATCATTGCTTAACAAAATAAACAATAGCACATGATCTTTACTTCTTATAGCTTTGTTACATATAATATTGAAAATGTTAGCAGCCAAAAAATATTTTTAAATGAGTAATTAAAAAAAATACATATTGATCATCGTTAAATTAACAACATAAGGATAAATAAGCAAGATTTTCTTGGTTCCTGAATTAAGGAGTAAAATTTGTTTTTTCTCATTACAAATAATAATATTTTGGGATACTGGTATAAATACGTGGAAGGATTGGAGGTTTTTTCTTCACAATGATTTACTGGGAACTTTTTTCAGATGTTAGTACTTAAAACGGGAGGTTATTTTGTCTTACATAAAAAAATCGATATCACAGTTTGTAAAAAAAAATGCTTTTACTCGTCACAGAAAAAACGCAAATCTTACAATTCAATTCATGTCTTTGTCATCTGATGTTGTTTTAATCCGAATAATAATAATTAAGTTTACCGCATCTGATAGTAGTTGACGATTCTGTTATTCACCGGATGCCAACGTAATTATCTCACTTTAACCGTGTTATTGTGAGTAAAAAGCTTCTTGATCTTTATTTATAATAAGCAGCATTCAGACGAGAAAAGTGATATTACCAATCTACAAAAAATCAGTAAGAATATAAAAAAAATGCTTTAAAGTATCTCATTCTTGTTTGATTTGGCTGGCGAGTAAAAAAATCATTTATCAACTTTTAAATATACTGATTCGTTTAAGCATATACTTAAAAATATATATTCATATATTATTACTGTGAAAAAAAAACTAGTCTACACATATATAACTGTTTATAAATAAAAAACATTTTCAAGCACCGAAAAAAGTGGTAGACTTTGCATAGATAAATTACGTCGTCAGTCTATCTTGTAGGAGATCGGCCAACACTCCGTTTGCCAGTTTTTGTGCAAACCACTAATACTTTTCTTCCCCATCCGTCCGTCTAGGGATCGTCTCTTCGACAAATATAAATATTATGCTAGTTACATACAAATTAATTATGTTATATAAAAAATATTTTGTATTAACGCCATAGAAAGTTGTAAAATTTATGGTTATACATTTTTAACAGCGTTATTAATTTATAATGTTTTTTAGTTTACTTAACGGTAGCTACTCCCTAAATTCCTTGCTATGGCTATAGATATTACATAAATAATGCTTTTTTTTCTAATCTTCTGCGACATTGTATCATAATACGGGTGGCCATAGCTCATATGCACTACACAGACGTGTTGAAATGAATAATGAGATTATTTTAAACAAAAATACGGGAACATCTTCAAGTTAAGGTACATGATCATTAACAACCGATCGATATTCTTAGGGATGAGTTATTGTTAAGGCGCATTTTAAAGGAGTAAATAATGTTGGTGTCAGAAACCTAGTATTAATGGGTTAAAGAATTTGTTTCTAGCTGCCTACGCCGCGTTTCTTTAAATGTCTTGTGGTCCCGAAGGCCTGTTTTTTTCTCACGGGCCGGTAAGACAATGGAGGTCCGAGTCGAGGTGTTTACTCTAATTTGAATTGGGCGATTGACACCTTCTTGGTTTTGTTCGGGAGGCTTTTGTAAACGAAACCAAACTACATGGTACAGGACTCGGATGAAACAAAACTTAAACAGTATCGAGAAAACGAAAGAGCGCTCTACTACGATATTTTATTTATTTATTTAAATGCAATATATACATATTAAAACTTACAGCAAACACTATCACGTATAATATTTTTTTCATCCACTAATCAATGAAAAATAAATGGCGAACGAGAGGATACGAATTACTTATGCCTCATTACTTTGAGAAAATACACATATTTTAGTTTTAAAAATGGCTCACACATTATACTCATTATTGAGCTTGTTACAAATATGAACATATAATTTTTTATATAAAGTGTAATCAAATAATTTATTCACAAATATTATTTTTGGTTACTGCATATTTATTTAAGGCAATGGAAACAACTTTTTTTATAGTTCAACTATTTTTATAATAATAATTATATATCTTTTTCCATATTCGTTTCATATCAGGGGCATATGGTCATAACAAATCGCCTTGATTCAGTTAGTTACCATTATTCATGCCATGTTACAAGATATTGGGCATATGACTCCTGACGACCTCTACGTGAATTGCTATTCATTCATTAAAGGAAATCGTAGGATTAGTCTGACACTTTCGAAGCCTGGACCATTTGTTTCTCTTATCCCAATAAATAACAAACGGTAATCAACACACAGTAAGCCATTTATGTTATGGTTTGCATCCAATTGCTAAACTTCGGTGAACTTACAAGACTGACAATAAACTCGTAATATATTTATTTTTGATTTTTACGGTCACAATATTTCATTTAGTAATGACATGTATTGGACAAGTCTACTAATGTTGAAAGATAATCTATGAATAACTTCTTAGGTTTTCACGGTCAGATTTGATATTGTGGCTTTTAGGTTTAGCCGTGTGTGGCGAATTTCTTCTCTCCGATATTTCGACTGCCATTGCAGGGGTCTTCTTCAAAGTCATCAACCCTGAAGAAGACCCCTGCAATGGCGGTTGAAATATCGGAGAGAAGAAATTTGCCACACACGGCTAAGCCCAAAAGCCACAATATCGATAATCTATGAGTTTGTAATGATTTCTTATTCTAGTAAAGGCTTTTTATTTATCAATTTAGATGCATATTTTGAAATGTTACTAGAATATGCATTTCTTTTATAGAACAAAATTACTTCATGCAGTTCATAATTTTTGTAATGTATGTAATGCAAAAACATAATTGCAGATTTTATTATTTGTAAACGATAATAAAGCCCATTAATCAATGGTCCATCCGCTCAGAAAGGTTCATTTGTAATGCGTCCGAAGAGTATTTCCACTTCACTGCAGATTGCAAAAACCTTTCAGCTACAAGCTGGGGTGCATATCAATCTTGCTATTGTCTGAATGCATACGCTTCTAGAAGCTCAGACAGCGCAGACGTATGACGAGGAATCGAACCCGTGGTCTTCTGGACCCAAGCATTCCTCACCGAACCAATGGGCCGAGCTGAAAAACCGCTTACACATGTTTACCCTTATAAGGGCATCGTGAAAATTAGAATACATTTGTTTTCTTTTCAAAGACGTCTGACAACGCATGAAATAACAACACATCGCCGATAACTATTTAAACATTTGTGAACAATCTAGGCTTTTTAGAAAATTTAGTTTCACCTTGTTAACACTTGGCAACAATGGCAATCATGGTAGCTCTCACTTTATTTTTTTTTAAATTTGTTGTTATTATATCGATATTGATGTAGTGCATCAATAGAATATACTCGGCGAAGCTTCGGGAAGCAGAGCTATCGTGGAGATAAAGCAAGGAATATAACGGCTGACAAAGCTTTTGTGGTTCGTGACGAGTATATAATCCAATTAGAGGAGAATACATTATATACATACAGCACATCAATTATGTTAATATGATTTCATTTACGCTCCCAATCAAGAGTATATGGTTGTCACAAAAAGCCGCCAAAAATCTGTGCCTCATTTAATTTCAAGTATGCCTACTAGAGCTTCTCCGAGTACATTTTATGTATTAATTTTATTGATGATTTTCCAACGGTGAAAAGAAAATCCAGCTGTAGCTTAAAGCCTCCTGCTTCATCTTTGTCGTCGATTTTTAAAGCTATTTTTGACAGTTATAGTATTATGGCTTCAACAGATATTAGTAAAAATCAATTTAACGTAAATCAATGTATCAGTCACTGCTGTTTAATTTAACCTTATCAAATTGAAACTATTTATTTTTATTAATTAAGACATGTAACACAACTTACTTAATGTTTAGTGTGAGACATTGAGTGACGAAGTACATCATCCATGAGATTAAGAAACATGTTCTGTGTTAAGAATCTTTCTGAATTGCTGCTTAGTTCTGACAGTCCCTTGCTGTTGAACTACATATAGTCGATTTAATGTGGCTAACATGGAATAGACTTTAATTATTTTTTTCATATGTTCGTATTGTGTAATCTTGTGTGTAATTTGCGAGGTAATATACGTATAAATTTGGTATAATAAAAATATTAACATAAAAATGTATAAATGGGTTTTGATAGTTATAAAAGCTACACCAGAAGTTCTTCATGTACTCACACACTTCACAAAAAAAACGATTTTTGCAAATTCTGTGTTGCATATACAATAATATTTCTCAAACTGTTGGGCACACCGCGATCTTGTCAATAGTAGAGGGATGCGGCGACGACAAGGCGGGTCGGTCTGTTGGCTTCTCATATCTTCGGCTGGTGCCTTGTCGCGTATTCCATCTACCGGCGCGCCACTTGTCAGTCACAGACTGCGTGGGTGGTGCCGGCTACTGCATCCAGACCTACCTAACTAACTATCGAGTGTACCACCAGCTTGTCATTAAATGGAACTCTTATATTTTGGCTTTTGCCTTGTCAAGTGTTTTACTACCTGGCCACATGTCTATTACCAACTGCTTGGACCATAGCGGTACCACAGCTGCTCAGCTATGAGGAGTATCATTAGCATGTCATAAAATATACCGAATGTATTTATTTGCGACTTTTCCCTTGTCAAGAGTTCTATTGGCCAACTTGCCTCTTATCTATCATCTGGATTATGGTAGAACTAGAAACAAGGTTACTTAGATATTGTACAGGTATGTACCATGAGTTTGTCATAAATTGAACTGCTTATATTTGCGTCTTGTGTCTTGTCGAATATTATACCGGTCTACCACTTACCTATCACCATTTACGTGGATTGTGGCAGAACAACGAAAAAGGCTACTTAGCTATTTTAAGTATACCATTAGATTCTCATAAAATTTACAGCTTATACTTGAAGCTCGTGTCTTGTCAAAGATTCTGTTTGCCAACGATTCAAAAAAAAAATTAAAAAATCCTACCTTATAATACCTTCATTTATAATTAAAAATAAATTGGCGAAAACTGGCAAAACAACATTGAGAGAAGATGGAAAGCTTGACGATTCTAATATTTACTTATAAATAAAGCTCACCAACGAGTCGTTGAAGTAGCTACTACTAAATGTATAAGTCTTTACTCTATACAAACTATGAGAGTGACAGTCCACTGGGGTAGTGTCCAAAAGGACAGGAAAAGACATAGGACTGCTTTGTGCATTTTATGATTTGACCAAACTTTGATGTGACTACCTTATTGGTACGATATATGCCCCTGGCTTGATACACATATATTCGAAGTTAAAGCGCCATTAGAAGGCAGTCGATTTATTTTATAGTTGTGTATATTGAAGTCAGTATTATATTTGCCTAGCTTACAACCAAACATAAGAACCAATGAATCTTTTAAGAATTATGAAAAATATTTTTAAAATATTTGTATGATATTTTTACGTAAAGCTAGTTTCAATAAAACCACGATACTCGTACATATCAATTGTCGCCAATAGTTCTGTCAGTTGACTTTGTTCATGCCCTGTCGCAAGATATATCTGCACCTTTTCAAATAGTTATTTTTTCGAATCATTCCACATTATTTAAAAAATGTATATAATATATATTTAAGATTTATTTATTTAAATTATTATTTGTGTTGTACTTTTTCATAAATAATTGATTTACATTATTTTAAAGTTCTTTTTTTACATTTATTAAAGGTTCGATTATTTCATATAAACTGGACATCCCCCGTCTTTAAAAAGATGACAAGTTGCGGGTTCGTCATGTGGCCGCGTGGAGGAACGATGCAGGAGCAGATTAACAATACAAAGAACTTGTTTTTGAAGCACAATTCACATTTATTTTTATTAAAGACTTGATTTTTCGTCCGACCGGTACGGCGTTCGCCGGCCGGACGAAAGTTAACTGACAACTGCTGGAACACTGTCATCCAGCGCCGCCAAGACAATCACTGCAAAAAGCAAATTAATGATGACAGTTGCACCAACATGAAACGGAGCAACTGTCCTAAAAAATAAAATGGCGTATGCAAATGCCGTGTAATATTATATAATTGAAACTAACATTATTGGTGTGCATGTCAGGCGAGCGAACGAAAATATGAGACAAAATATCGTTTTTCGAGGCTTTACGGCATCAGCCTAAAAAAGCTATTTCAAGCTGATATCAAAATGTATTCCTCAACTGGAGACAGTTAGAAGAATATGTAGTGGTTGTACGCATGTAATTGGTGACAGAATTATAAGTGTTTATTAATTTGATTCTGGTTTCTATGGATATGAATTTAGATAATACTCGCACAAAAGCTTACACAAAAATGTGGAAGTTTTTGTTTATGTTAATGCTGAGTTAATGATTATTGTTTCAATATTCAATTATGATTAATACAACTCAATTTTATGTTTTTGAAATAAATTTATAAAACGTGTATTTTTCGATACGTATAAATAATGTTCTTTCTTGTATCGATGGTATTGACATCCAAAAACAATAACACGTACAAAAAAATGTTTCTCAAGTAACTGTGTTGCATGTCGCTGAAGAGTTTGATTTATCACTTGAAAAAGTTTTGCCGATGAAATGTCTCAATAATACATATTTCTGATCTACTCACGTCATTAACAAGCCTGA
This sequence comes from Glossosoma conforme, assembly GCA_022606575.1. Lineage (NCBI taxonomy): Eukaryota > Metazoa > Arthropoda > Insecta > Trichoptera > Glossosomatidae > Glossosoma > Glossosoma conforme. The sequence goes on from JAGTXR010000030.1 coordinate 2,037,945, forward strand.
TTGTGTCAATAATTGGTAGTGTATTCGTATAGGTGTTAGCACTTATATGATTTTATATTTTTTATTTCACATTAAATAAATGTGATTGAATGCAATTTATTTTTTTATGAGACATCGTTAATTGATCTGCAGGATTGTGAAAATTTAACATAACTTTAAAATTTAATTGAACATGATATAAAGAGATATATAGACTTTTTAATTAGAATACTAATAATTATACGATATTCTAATATTTCAGTCTTTTCCTGAACTCACTAAATCAAATACAGCATAGATTTTTAAAATTATCTATTATCTTTATAAAATAAGAAAAATGAGTTTCAAAACAACGTTCAGAATAATTGATGATGCCGGAAACGTGATGCTCCGGATGTGATTTGAACCAATAGTATTTGTACACGAGAACATTAGTTACTGAGCTGCAGGTAATGTTGATGGTGCAACTTGCAAGTAACTGACATACAAAATGATAGATCGGGCATCTTCATAACAGCGAGTGGGAGACACTCTCTTAATGTGTCCGATATAAATAACGTAGGCATATTAATTATATTTCCTGTGTCTGTGTTCTATGGCGAGGTGTTCCCAGAGAAACTGCGCGAGGCCAACAAAAGCCTCAAGAGCTGTGAATCATAGCCAGTCTGGGTGGAGTGATATGGGCGGGAGGCGAGCCAAGTGGGCGGGTTTGCGGCTCGCCTCCCGCTGGTGAAGGGCTGCTAAGTGGTATGGAGTGGAACGTAAAAAACGCGACGTCAATAACAAGGTGCAGAGGAAATGTGATATGGAGGGGTCGGGGTTGTCAAAACATAAAAAAAAATCAAATATCATTCATCCAATGTGACTATTTCAACCGAGATTCTGTGTATGGTTTTTTTTGTTTCACAGTTGTACAATGTATTCCATAAACATAAAAAATTAAAATATTAGTCTATCTTGGCGTCATCTATCTCTTTTCGTTTCTTCGCTTTCCAAAATAAAGGCTTAAGAATCGTTCTAAAAGAACTTCAGAAATACACTGAGTCAATTAAAATAAAGGATAATCGTTCTAATGGCAGACTGTCATTTTAATGGTCAGATTATACATAAAGAGGCTTGAATAGCAGACTGTAATTTAATATTCAGATTACACACATAAAAAGAGGCTATATTATAACCACATATGATCATCACCATCATTATAATCATTACGGTCCCTAACATCACCTTCATCATCACCATCATTATAATCATTATCATCGTTATCATCATCATTTTAAAGCATACAGTCATAGCATTTAGTACAATAAAGCACATAGAAAAAAAATTGCTGCAGTATTAAAAAAAAAAGTTGAATTTCTTTATCTATGAAATAATTAAAAATCGTTTATATTTCAAATAATTAAAAATTATTTATTATTTGTAATAAATGTAATAATGCATAACATATGGTGGGTTTCATAAAGTACACTCAATCCTTGTTTACCCGATTTCACTTGCGGGCATTTTGAACTGCACTATTACCTAACGCGATTTTATCTTTTGATACTTGTTACTTTTTAAAGTGATAATTTAATATTTGGAACCTATTCATATAATTATATGAAAGTTGAGATTTTGTAGGAGCCATTTTCTTGGAATCAATTTATCGCGTTAAAAAGGGATGGAATGTATCGTATTCAAAGCGTTACATTTTTTCTCCGATGTGAATAATTATTAGATTTTGATGGGTTTGCAACCCTATCAGGCACTCCATGGTTCTTGGCACACGACCACGCTTGGCCCGAGATGCAGAGTCCTGGTGATTACCTTCCAGAAGACGTGAGCACTGCCTCCTAATAAGCAAGTGCCGGGGCAGCCACCTCACTAACAATTGCTTAATCATTACAATGTGTAGACAAAACATTAAACGTTACCTGCGACTGAAATATCCGCAGCGCGACGCACCTGAACGGAGACTGGATCGTATGAATAATTATCATCAATTATAATCATGCTTTTGAATTGTTATGTCGCATTCAAATAATGATGATATACTCGTATATTACGAATAAATAATTGAAAATAATGTATAATGCTTCAATTTAACGGTTACGATATCATCATCGTCAGTTTGTGTTTGTTTACACCACCCGTCTTGAACCTCCGCCTTGAGCATCAATCTAGCAAGATCTTATTTAGTCTCTTTCATCAATGTTTTCTTCCTCATCAGCATATGGGAATTATCAACGTTTTTTTTAAGTATCAACGTTGACATTATTATCAATGATTACTTGTTATTATGCGTTATTATATTATGCATAATAGACCGGCGGGTATAGTTCAATGGTCAAAGCGTTTGATTTACAAGCCAAAGGTAGTGGTTTCGATTCCCAATGGAGATTAAAAAATAAAAGATTTTTAATCTATCTCTGAGCTCTAAAATACCAGCCGTTGGTGTGAATTTGATCCCTCACCTCCTATTAATTAAAAATGGTGGTAGACGAAAATCGTCCCGTGAAGACCACCTATTCATAGTTAAATTCCTGTAATAATAAGGATGGTGCGTGAATCTCGGGCTATAGTCTATGACTTTGGCGGATCAACACTCCACATGCAGTGCTTAGCCATATGTTGGTAGCGTTATATAATTTCACAGATGAGACATCAAAATTATTATCACCATCTGTCGGTAATCTCCTGTATGTGTTTACATAAAAAAAGGTATAGGTAAAATACACTACGCTCGAAAGTTATTTGAGTAGTCTAACCATTATATCTAGTTACTTATTATGGAGTACCGTTAATGATGTTATAAGAGTATTCTTGCATTTTGCACTATTAAAAAAGCATTTTATAAGGAAAATAGAAATAAAAAAGGAAAAGGAATAAATCTATAAGTCATGATAATTTTCTGATTCCAAAAACTTTTGGACCAATCTATTATACCAACGGACTATAATCTTAACAACTGAATATTTTAAAATATTTTTTTTATAAAATAAATTAAATATTATAATTATCTTTCATAGAGATTTCGACTAGGAAAAAATTATTTCTCTGAATTATTTTCACACGAAAATAACCTCATAAAAGAAGAATTTGGAACACATAATAACGATTATGTACATTTTTGATGCAAATAATGGTGTTTAGGTGTTTAACTAAAACATTTTTTTAAATTTTAACTTAAGGTTCAAACGCGTGGAATGTAAAAAAACAATTAGAGATTTTGAATGTTGTCTAACTGATCATAGAGAGATGACACTAGTTTTAAATAATACTCGTAAATTTCACTTGAAATGAGAATGTCAAAGGAGAACGCGTAGAATGAATGGAATTTGACAATGTATATCAGCCAAATATGCGATGGTCAATGAAGAAGAAAAGAAAATATATAGCGAACACTTTGTTGGTTGTAATGCTTTGCAAGGTAGATTGACGACGGTGTAAGATGCATGCCGAAGATGGATGATTGAGAAATATGGAGACTCTTACCGACTGATAATGATATTGATGTGCAATAAAATTTCTCATTCACATTCATTTAAACACATCGTTTTAAATAAACATTTATACGAAAGAATCAATTGTTATTAATTTTAAATTTAGGTATCAAATTCCATAGCTTACTTGTAAAATACTTGGCAGTAAAGATAAATTCTTCCGAAGGAACTAAATTTTTATCTAAAATTACTTTTTTTTCGGATTCTCGGAAGATTTTCAAAACGTTTAACGAGTATGTGGGTAAATTATTGTACGATTATATCAATGAGAGATAAAATTACTCGTTGACAGAAATTTCTAAGATGCCACAATTTTTATATGAAATAAATATATTATGATTATTGATTCCATTGTAATTTACTGGTAAATAATATTATATTTCGACGCCCACTATTTTTTTCCTTATTTACATCGGATAAAATAATCCTACGTTTATTGTCATAAAATTAATAAAATTTAATTTATATTTTACGTAACATTACGTAACAATATACAATAAGAAAAAAAAATGGTCCCCAAACGCCATAGATCTCGAATAGTTGTAAATACTAATCATATTCTTTTAATGAAGTTCCACTGAAAACGTCATTTAATCAATGATTTTCTAGGCTAATGAGAGACCGGAGCATTGCGAAAAGGTGTCGATTGCTTTAGCTAAGCTATTAGAAACTTAAAAATATTCTTAAACAAGAGCCTGAATTTACAACTTATTTTTTCTTTTTTTTTACTTTTTACTTTTTTAATAAAGATTACATTATTCGTAAATAATCCAAAGCTTGTTTTTTTTTATTTCAATTATTCAACTAGGTATGCGCCATGACGAATTTGATACTATCGGCAATCTGTTGAAGAATTTGTTTCTACAGATAAAGATCCACTGAAGTAGGGAATGATGCCCACTTTATGTCCAAACTAATATGTTTGATAAAGTTTCATCTACTTTATTCGATATTAAAATGTATTTACATTAAATTTCATGCGTGACTTTCAAAATATTTCATTAGACCATAAAAATAACGTAAACTTAACTAATTAATACTTTAAATGTATCCATGAATGAATTTTTTTGTAAACAGTCAATCTGCTGATCTAAATACGTAAATGGAATAATTTGATCGTTTTTTTTTTTCATTTAACCATGACCTCAAGCCTTTTTCATTATTAATTTAATGGCTGAATTTATAATTCGAACTGTTTCCTAATAAGCATTCAAATCAGCAGTGAGATCTACTTCGTAGTGTTAATCCGTTGGATTGGTTTGCAGCAACAAAATCTTGTATCTCGATCTCCACTCTTCTCGATCTCACTACTCTTCTTCGTAGCTCAGCATAAGAGCTACAACTCATGTACTCGAACACTTGCTGCAAATAATCCCGTCTATGGCGCCCTCTGCAGTTTCTACCATCAACCATCCTTTTCACAATCCCGTGAAGAAGACCATCGTGGGGCATGATGTGACAGATCCATCGGGCTTGCCACCCTGAGATGGTTCTTACTAGGTGCTTATCTTCCTTGACTATGCTGAGAACCTCATTGCTTAGTGAGATTTAAATGTTACTTAAATCAGAATATATGTGTCATATCCAACGCTAAGCTCAATTGTCATTTACCTAAAATACGTTTTTTTAATAATAAGCACTATAATATGTTTCAAAAATATGTAAATAACCAATAATCATTACATTTCTTGATAAATAATATTTTTGGTAACAATATTTTTGTATATGTAATCAGATCTGTATTTTTTTATTTGTAATAGTAGTTTTTTTTTTCAAATCTTACATTAGACGAATCATAAATTTGCATGATACAGCACTAAAATTTGCTTTATTCTTAAAATATACAAACACATTATAATTAAAAGATTTTTTTGCCAGTGCTTGTTTTAAGCTATCAATTAATAATACGACACTTTATTACTTGTATATAAAATGCGGCTGAAAACATTGGTACTGTTGCTTGAGATATATTTCCATCTCTAACCTAAATGGCGCCTTACTTCGCTGCATGACAGATTTTCTGCTTCGTTCGGCATAAACGCTTTAAATCGGTAGGCAGCCACGGAAATCAATTTGCCCCGCGGGGACGAGGCTCGTGGTGCGTCGGGTTGTCGCATCCGATTTATGACTGCAATAAATGTCAGAGTCAGCGGGAGAATGCATCTAATGCTGGGGATCTCAACCTTTCTCACCTATTCCTCGATATCTTCCTAATACATACTTTTTAACACTAATGAGTCATTATTTCATCATCAAGACTTGTTGTGACTATTTGTAATCGAAAAATTAAAGGAGATCGCGTGACTAGCGATGATGTTGAGGCCGGAACCATTTCAAGTATGGCTCACCACAATTATTTTAATCAGTATGAGGGAGAGATACATGGGTAGTTAGTAGATAGAGTAGTAAAAAATATGTAAGGAAAACATAATGAAAATGGAAGAACACTGCGAGAAAGAAATACGGGATGCTATGTCGTGATTAGTTTGGGCACCTCAGGTTTGCCAATTTTGGTTAAATAAACCCCCTGAGCTAAAAAAAAAGAAAGATAGTTATACTAATGCTAACAAATAATAAACCATTTGGAATTCTCATATAATTGCACAACATAGACTGTCAACTCCCTTTTATTTTGACTGATTGAATGAATTCAGTTGCTTTTGCAGCAATGTACTTTATCCGTTCCAATATACAACCATTACGATCGTTTATTTAACCTTTCACGAATGAGGCTTAATTGAATTTTAAAAATGTGATAAAACATAACCGATATTCAGACCTTCAATATTTTTATTCTGGCCGAAAATTACATTTTATTTACACCAAAAGTTTATCTTACGATATATATAAATATTTATAGGAAACAGACTACAGAGAGCATCCTTAATGAAAGTGTTTGAACAAGTGCTTAATGTCATCAACTGCATTTCATATGAACTGAAAAGGATTGTAGATGATCAAATGCAGCGCAGAGTTTTGTTGGGTTTGAGTAAGGCTGGCTACTCTATATATTTCTCAACCTACGTTCCCTTGATTCTATTTGATTCTTTTGAGTATCCCTGATCTAATGCAGTCGTGGGAATTCCGGTATCTTTTGTCCGCCTGCACTGTACCATTTAAATGAATGCTGTTTAATGAATTGTAAATGAAAGAAAGCAGACGCCGCCGCCACAAGACACAATGCCGGACTATTGTTCTGAGCAACTTTATTGGACGTCCATAAACTGTTACACTTCACTTCATAACAATTTGTGAATAATTGTGCGGCCGTTTGATGGCTCGTGATCAAACTAGACAAACTCCAAGTCATTAGATGACCGTTTAAAATTATTGATTAGAGCAAACACATTCCAATTTTGATCGTATAACAATTAGAAAGAAACTCACATTCAATGTTTTTCTCAAGAGAAATTCATAGCATCTTTCTAAATGTTATACCAAATAATAGTCAAAAACATAACATGGTAATTTATAAATTTATATAACTGCTTCACATGGGTTCATTTAAATTACTGGACATATACTCGTACATATACTTGTACTAGTGCTGGGCTTACTAGCGGATTGAACTAAATACTTGGTTCTTTTAAACTAAGGACTTTAATAATTACATTGCTTAATAAAACGGAATTCTTAAAAAGTAGACATTTATATGCCAAACATATTTACCATGAAGACATGTTAGGGAAGAGTATTACAATAATTAGTCGGTACGAGCAGATTCCATAGATAAAATTTCATTATCAGAGAAACAACTTCCATAATAAGAAGTAGTAATTAAAACTACTTTGTTTTTTAAAAAATACCATAAGAAATACATAAACATTTATAATATCACTAAAAGTATAGAGTTATTTTATCCAATAACATAAAAAAATATATAAATATTATTGATATTGCTGATGAGTAAAAGTTTTATTTTTCGTAACTAAAATTATTTTGTAATATTTTAATCTTATTAGGATGTTTAATTGATTTTAAGGTTAGTAACTGATGATTCTTAATAAATCTGTATAATTATGATTAAATAAATATTTTGCTGTAAGATTATATCTAATTAGATAAAAGCACATTTCATTATATTTTTATAAATATATTTTCGTAAATTATTTTAGAAAATGTATTTTTGATTTACGTTTTTTTTAAACTTTTTTACGGTAATATTGCATGTAGTATTTTTGAGTGGGTTCATATATGGAATGATCTAAATCACCGAATGTCAGTGGCATTTACTAAAATTGTATTTAAATATTTTATTATTATGCGGCAATACTTGAATCTACATACATAAATATTTGAATCATCGATCACATTGATATGAAAAATAGTTGATCTAAGCTTACATGACTCGTGATTAAGACTATCAAAAGCTTCCTTCTTCACTGTCATTATCCTATTCGTCTCAATTTCTTTATGTTTCATTGCCATACTGCCTTCAAACAAGAATGGCATGCATTCAATGTTTTTATGTTTCAATCATATCCATAGTTGATCTTTTTTTTACGTTTTAATTTTAAACAGTATTTCAGTTATTTTGTATGGTTTTTAATTTTGAACGTTTTTCTTGAAAACTAATGTTGTCAACTCTATTGCAAGAGCAGTGTCTTGAATTATCTTGTTAAAAATATATTTAATATATTAAATTAATATTAATTTACTAATTAACAAATTAAAAATATTTAGTTTTGATTCACAATAATTTTTAATGATTAGATGTTTCAGACTCCCTGGAAACCAACATCAATAATCTCTCTGTTTCGGTAGGGAGTCCAAAACATGTTATCATCAAAAACAAATGTGAATCAAAAGTATATATTTTTAATTTGTTAAATTTTTTAATCAAAATTAATTTAAAATCATAATTATGTAGTTTCACCAAGATTTGTCAGTAGATAACCGTAATTTTATTTATAATATATTTACTTAAAAACATCATCATCATCACCATCAGCCTGTGTCCGTCCACTGTTGAACGTAGGCCTCCCGCATGAGTCTCCATCCTCTTCGATCCTCCGCCTTCCGCATCCAGGTCACTCCCGCTATTTTTCTTATATCGTCAGTCCATCTTGTAGGGGGTCGGCCAATGCTTCGTTTGCCAGTTCTTGGGTGCCATTCCAATACTTTTCTTCCCCATCGACCGTCGTCTCTTCGACAGATATGTCCTGCCCATTGCCACTTGAGTGTGCCTATTCGTAAACATAAGAATAATTAATTTTAAGATAAAAAAAAAACAACAATATTTATATCATGTAGTGAAAAAATAAAATAGTATTTTTAAGAGTTATTCAATTACAACCTGTAAAATTTTTGTTAATAAAAAATAATAATAATTATAATTATAAAACACAAGAAAAAAATGTTGAAAACATGTGACTTCATGTATAAGCAAATGCATAAGTTGAAACACTTTATATAAAAAAGGAAAATATGAAATAATTTTAAGTATTATTTTATTTAATTGATAAATACACTACATTGTCTTAAGAATCGGAGTATAGTAGTGTAATCAGGTTTTGCCACCCACGTTTCAATATACAATAACCGCAAAGCACTCGACTCTACCACATAAACATAATAAGTATGATAATATGATGTATTATTATACTGAACACACACCTGCGGCCCGGCCAATGAAACATTACTTTTCTTGAAAACACCTCGAGCTTTATGGATTTCAGTTAATAACAATGCTTTTAATGAAAAGTAGTGTGTATGATACAAATATCATCCAATAATTCTTCAATCTTATATCGACACTTAGAGATCAAACATTAGGGTAGTATTCCTCTACCTTTGGTATTTCTTTAACCTTCCGCCTACAATCTGAAACTCTTTAAGGATATAATTTATAAGCAATTGCAATATTCTCAATACCTACCGCACGCAATCACTATATTTCCTGTCATACATAACGTCCACCTGAAACGGTTGAGAGTCATAGAGTCCATGAAGGACGAACGCCATCTGAAAGTAGTCATTAAAGTGCATATGTCAACCGTGTATTAATACGAGTGTGGCTACGATTTGTAGTTTATATACGAGTATTTCTAAGTAAGATTTTTTTTCCGTAACCATTTTAAATCTGAAGCATATAAAATGTTCACCTCAAATTGTCGCCACTTTGATTGACAGAACTAATCACCATTCTACAATGCATGCCTTATCAAACTAAAGGTCTACATGGAAATGGCAAATTTAGTATCCAAGGCATATTTTGGTTTATTAAGGAAGTTGTATATTTGTCGTAAGAAGCACTGCAACCTTATCATGTGGTTGGGCATCATTTGAATTTTTGCGAACGAAAATCTTCGTTTACGATGTGCTTTAGTCGCTGGAAAAATTTGAATTACAATATTTTATGATAAAAAATTAACGTGTTTATTTAGTTGTTTTGCCACACCTGGCATGCTTTTGCGCTTTATTTAATTATACCTCCAGACTCCGGGTCATTACTTGTGGCATGATGCGGTGTGGTGAATGATCTAGCCGCAGGACTTGGCGATGGCGATGGTGATGACGCCGAAGATACCGAGGACGATGCAGAAGAAGACCTCACACGACCTGGTCATCAAACTTAATGACTCAATTCTTCGCAAAAAGAAGAAACTCCACCGCCCCACATCGATCGTATAACTCCGTCCAGATTTCGAGATAAAAAATGTTAAATGCGTTTTTTCTTCACGAATTACTTTAATCTGAATTGGCCAACGGAGGTCCTCGCAGTGGTATTATTACAAGCAAATAAACTTAATGGCTTAATTTTTGAGATAAAATAATTAAGTGCCATCTCTGGAATTTTTAAAAATTTACTTTTTCTCATTATCTCTGAAGAGATGATCGAAAATTATCAGATAAATCGAGTAAGCGTTCAAATAAAATGATGCGTAAAATATAAACACGATCTTTCAAAATCACTTTGTGGATATTAAAAATAACAACCCCGTAGATTTGAAGAAATCTAATAAATGTTAAATTAATTTGCTTTTTGTGAGCGTAGATATTTTAATACTAAGCCACTGAAGATTTATACAAATTTGTTAATAAAAAAGTATAAATAATACAATACGCATTTCTTTCTCGACTGAAGGCTGTGTAAATGACCGAGCGGCCAGGTAATTAAATTAATATTAATGGGGCAATGGCGCAGTTCGCCGAGCGGTATGAATACCTGGGCATAGTTGGTTTCCATGGTCCGCGGTTCGCATCCCGCTTCTGCCGTTATTTTTGTGCTTGGATTGACGCGTTGAAAAAAGAATTTTATGTATAGTATATGTATATTTTAAGTAATATTAATTCGATTTGCTGATGAGAGAGATGTCATATAATATGTTGCTTGCAGTCAATTTGTATGTGTATCAGTTGTTGAAATGCAGTATACAAATATAAACATATTTTCCTTCATATGATTTTTTTGTTTGTTTTTTTATCAGAAATGCTAAAGAAGGCTCATAGTTGTGTAAAATTTACAACAAGAAGCATTTAGACATTATAGATACAAGTACTTTTAATATACCTTTAAATATGTTTTTTTTACTAGATTGATCATTTATTTTTACATAGTAAAATACTTCTAATATTAGCCGTGTGTATATTATTTGTGTGTACAAAACAATGAATTATTTTAAGCCTAACTTGTCATCATTTATAAAACGAATAAAATTTCTTGGTTACGTCTCTATTTCTCAGGTTATTTATGGTTTTGATTTGGATTCAAATGCGATCCATAGAGTCCATAATACTTATTCTTCCGCGAGACTTGTTTGACTTAACGTGTATATAATAACAATAAACTATTCTTGAGAAAATTCATTTAAATGCATTTATTTGTTTAAATAATCACCCAACCCTATGAGGCACTTTATGATTCGAATGCAAAAAATACTTAATGAATTTGTAAATTTTTATTAGAATATTATTTTATTATTTCAATATTCTAATCTACTTTTATAGATCATTGACTATATTACAATATTATTATTTCTTAAATATACATATACTATACATAAAATTCTTTTTTTCAACGCGTCAATCCAAGCACAAAAATAACGGCAGAAGCGGGATGCGAACCGCGGACCTTGGAATCCAAAATATGCCCAGGTATTCATACCGCTCGCGAGTGGTACTTACTAAAATAAATAGACTGCCGGAAAGTAATAATATTAAGCTTGTGAATAAATGAAGACTGATAGAATAATAATAAAAATATACATACTTTGAATATATACTATAGCGACATCTATCGTACGATGATAACAATGATATAAATACTAGTTTCAACGCAAGTCAGTCTAGGCAGGGCAATGGCGCAGTTCGCCGAGCGTATATTTAAGTAACAAAAAATACTTGTTTGTCTACTTCTAAAAATTCTCTTTCTGAGATATTTTTCTTTGATTATTATACTCGTATTTATATAATTAAATTTAATCAAATCGATTTCACATGTTAAGGAATTTGATATTTTTTAAGTTTATATAGTAATTATCGTAAAGTTACAACCTCTTATGTTTTTTAATCCAAAAAACTGTGAATATTTCATTCTTCAAATGCGGAGAGTAAGGTATTAAATCGGTGAAACTGTTAGATAAGTAGTCAACTTTATAGTAGGCAATATAATCAGGAAGCAAGCATGTTTAATTTTGGCTTCACGTTTGATATTATGAGTTAACAAAATACATTTTTTTTTTTAATGATTAATTTTTCTAAAATTACTATTTTTTCACTTGAGATTTCTTCACTTCTGAAACTGATCGGAAAACCTTGAAAAGAAGAGCCGCTGCCCTTTCTTTTTCTCATATTAAATAACTTTCTTATATATTTTTAAATACTTTATTCTTTCTGGCCAGTTTCTTTCAAGTTATATCTCAACGTCAGCCATTAATGAATGAGGTTAAGAATTCTACCACACCCATTAATCTTACAAAATTATTCCATTTATAAATCTTAATATTATCTTTAACGATTGCCATATTTTCGTTAAATTGATATATATTGTCATAAATTACTCATACGTCCCACGGAATTAAAATTTAAGTAAAATATTTCGTCTTATTTGCGCAAACACCATTTTTTAATTTAACAATCTGTCTTCGTGTAATGTATTTTTTAAAAATATTATACCTCTACTTCGCAATATAGTTTATCATTTATTGTTTTCTAACATAATATTATCTTAACTATATATCAGATATAAAATAAAAGATTCTTTAGAATTTATTCCACATATTTTTTTTTGACGACATGTTTCAGCCAGGTCGGATGGGCATTTTCAAGTCTTGAATTAAAGACTTAATTGTCAACAAAAATCTTCTATATCTAATTACATCAAGTTGGTCAGACCGATTCGTCATCTCTAATAATGCGTACTTTTAAGACAATAAATTAGTTGAAAAATATTTAAATGCGTTTACAATACAACTTACAGTTTCATTTTATTTTTTTAAACTTTGACTTTATGGGTATTACGTCAACGTCGGTCTTCTGTTTAATGACGTCGGCGATTTATTACTTGGTCATATTAGCACACATCATTAAAGTTAATATCCTTCTCTCTTTATAATGTAGTTATTCAGTCGCGTGGTGGCAGGATAAGGAGCAGATTAACAACGCAAAGACGTTTTTCAGAAGCACATATATATTCCGATAACTTTACAAACTTCCGGCCCAGGCGGAATAACATATGGCCGGCCATAATGCGACCTTCTAGGCCGTCGGCACACAACTACTGAGCGCGCTCGTGATAGGCTGTCACACAGCGCCACAAGTGGCGATCTGCGTAACCAGTCGAAAATGCCAATATGGCGACACATACACGTACGACAAGCGAACAGAAATAAGAGACGAAAGATTGTATATCGAGGTTTTCGGTACCAGTCAGCAAGGGTTATATCATGCTGATGTCAAGGCCATTACCGAGATATATTTAACTCATCCATTAGTGTTTAATTTTATAAAATATATTGAAACATCTATTAGAAAAGAAAAATATATGTTAACATTAAGACCACAACCATTTACTAATATAATAATATGCATATGTTAATAGAATAAGAATGCTGTAAATAATATGAATATGTTTATAGAAAAAGTTATGTTTATGTGAAAATATACACATTCATCCAGCAGTTGAGTATAAAACAACATCGGAATAATGTTTCATATTTTGTATTGTATTTCAAATAACTGACTAATCAATACATTATTGCATCACAAACAAAATAAATTACACTACATTGTTGACGCAAGAAAATATTTTCTTAAATTTATTCATCGACAATCTCAAATGACCTGCGTGCGGCCTTTACTTCAATAACATATTACCATCGGAATAACAATGTGATGCTCCCCATAAAGGTGTCCACTTTATCTGTTTTTTGTTTACATACAACACAAACGAGTGCGGAAGAATGAATTTTTAAGTAATCGCATGCAGGAGAGCAAAACCAGTCGAGATCTGTTTACTCTATGAAGTTCAGTGAAGGCGGCTGGAGGCTGCATGCAAGATACGTGAGTTGTACTTGTGTTTGTGTGATGGTTGGGAAAATTTCAAGGGTATATTTATCTGTTTCTTAAAGATATCTAGATTGTATAAATGAAGAAAGACAGAACGGTAGAAAATACTCAGTGAACCAATATTACGCCTGTGTTCCTGTGATTGCAATGTTAGATGAATTGTGCCATTATTTATCAGACGAATTGCTCTACTTTGTGTTTTTTTGTAGTTTTCACAAAGAGGCTAAGCGTTATATAGGACATAAAAATAATCGTTATGATCGCGCTGTTCTGGATGGCAATCGAGAATTACACATAGAATTTATTTGGTGAAGTTACGGGAGACAGAACTGACATGCGATGAGGTGAAATTTTCATTAAATTCACAAATATTATAGATTTTTGTTATAATATCCTTCTTTAAAGACATATCTGCCGAATTCAACAATAAAGTACTTGAATATAAAGAAGAAAGGAAAGTGATCACGCGACGTGGAAAGAAGATGAAAAGTCAAATATCCGGCGATGAAGCAACAGAACAACAAAAGATCGATAAGGCTGATAAGCCGTTAATTTATTTTTATTTCCTAGCGCCCACACCTGATTCTGAGTTTTGCATGGCCGGGACGCCCGCGCAGACGCTCATTCATAATAACGAAATAAAACGTTTAAAATTTATATAATATTATACGCGAGGCCATTCGACATGTTTAATACCCATTGTACACCCACGGTACCCGCTCTCGAACCACGGGCCCTCACGTGGACTGAGGGCCCGGCCGAGAAGGGCCCTGATAACGCTAATCACTCTTCATTTAGATCTGCATAGATTTGTTATTTATTTCAACACCCACATCATTAAGCCATCATGCATCTACATAAAATATTTAAAAAAAAAATGGATCAGATTGCATTTTGGTTTGCCGTCGAAAAGGATTACAATCACATAAACGTTTATACTTGTAAAGGTGTACATTGCAAACGCCTTAAAAACGAATTATTCTGCATTTAACATTGCTTGCCTTTGGAGAAAAACTAGTGTTAAATGTGTTATGTTTGTTTAATCAAAAGCATTTTCAAATCAATAAATAATTACAGCATTTTATGTAATTATATATTTTCTAGTGAGGTAATCATTATGTGTTTGTAAGGGGAGGAGGGATAAGAGTTAATGTGTCAATAATCTAATAATCTATAAGCGATTAAAGATTCATAACAATTTTTGACTAATGGTACACTTTAAAATTAACAGAAATCACCATCTTATATGTCGTTTCCCTTATCAATAAATCACAAACAGTAGATCCGGTAATTGAAGTACACATTTTGTATCCACCGTTTTTATTTATTTACCCAACGTCCGATTTAATGATGAAATTAATGTTAAATAATATGTAGTCTACCGTAAATTTGCTTACAATTGAATGAAATTAATTTTAATTGAGTCAGTGATGAATTATTTATTATTCTTAGGATTGCACTAACCAAAACATTAACTAATGACAGTATAAATGATATGTACAAAGAGTGTATACTAAATGTGATACGTTAAGAAAATTTTAATATTATTATGATATAATACATTAATTCAAAAACACTTGTCGCGTCGGTGAAAGCACTAGTAATTTATTCATTCTTGCCGTTGAAAGTCATGCAATCCTTAAGTCACAAGTAAACAACAGCTCAGCCTTTAAATCACTATAATATAACATTTACTATCAACATTATAATGATCAATGTGATCGGTCAACAACTTGCAGTAATCTAATGATCTAATAGATTAATCCAAAACACTTGCCACATCGTCGAAAGCTCTAGTAAGTTAGTCAACCTCGCCGTTGAAAGCTCCACGATCTTTAAGCGACAAATGGACAATAGTTTAGCTGAGAAGTCCCGCGTGCCCGGGGCCACATTGTCTCTTTACGGGCCACTTAATCCCCGTCTCATTTATTCCATCTGATTGCGGCCGTGTAAAAATTTGAAATTCAAATCGAAAGCGAGCGGAGAGGGTCTTTTGGCCGACCGCGGGCCGCGCCGCCGGACACCGCAAAGCTCTTAGCCCGGGGATCGATTTTATTTGCCTCCGGTCGAACTCGTGCTTTATATTTGTAAGAAAAACATCTTACCGCATTTTTCAGCGGCCGCCGCTTTAATTCGGAAACTATCTTTTTGCTCGCTTTGATGTAATACGAGCGTAGATATTCGTACATTCAAGTATCATTACCGGGGCTCAAGGAATAACTTATATAAAAATAAACGTTTTTGTGTACTTTAATTTAAACTTTTCTCGCTGACTACATTTCGATCTTGGCCTCTCACCAAAAGGCATGTAATATGTTTAAGAAGCAAATTCTCACATAGAAAACTAGAAGTAGGATAACTTGGCCGATTTGAGAAGGTGCGGATAATGCAACCTTCAAAAATACAATTAATTTACATACAAAGATTGTCTTGGTCCTAGGAAATTTACTTCGGATAACATAAACAGTTGTATTTTATTTATACTTCCAAGCACTCGCCATCTTAAAAGGCTATCAGAAGGCCGTGGCAGCTGATAGAGCTTTATGGCATCAACTCATGACAACTATATGATTCAGTTAAGAGAGCGTATATGGAATGATAAAGTTTATATCACAGCCAGCTGGGCATTTGTCTCTAAGCTGACTTGTAGCGTGGAAGGCTGCCATATTCGCTTCCTCACCTCACAATTTTTCACAATACTCCCTGATATTTTGGCTTTTGGGTTCAGCCATGTGTGGCGAACTTCCTTCAACCAATATTTCGACCGCTATTGCAGGGGTATTCTTCAGGATTTATGATTTAATTTAATTTTGATTTATCTAGCACATACTCTTAAACCTGTACAGCAGACAAGCAAGGACGACCACAGTCCGACATGACGTTCGTGGATGTACAATTTTTAGAACATACCTACCGTATTCTTAGAACATACCAACCGTTATCTTAGAACATACATACGATTCTCCAGAATGAAACTTGAGTTGCAATGGAGATATAAATCAATATCGCTCATAAAAAGTATTTAATCTGAATAAAACAACTTAAAACTAAAAAAAATCATAAAATCCTGAAGAAGACCCCTGCAATGGCGATTGAAATATCGGTTGAAGGAAGTTTGCCACACACGGCTAAATCCAAAAGCCACAATATCAAATCTGGCCGTGAAAACATAAGAAGTTATTTATCATACTCCCTGTTTTCTATGCATAAATCTGTTTTACAAATCAAATAAACGACTGCATTGGGTTTTAGTGAGATTCCAAGATCAATGAAGACAGTACAGTTACTTATTATTCATTAGTAATGAATATTAATATAAGACACTAAATAATTTAGATATTTTTTGAAAGATATATTTTTGTTTTTTACTGAATGTATTTCTGTTATCCGAGTTTTTGTTTTGTTCAATTCAAAACACAAGTGTCGATTTATAAGACCACGGTTATCATAATTTGATCTTAATGTCTCTAAATAAGACCTCATTTCTCATGTTACTATCACACGCTGAAAGCTTACATGCGCAATCGATCAAAATATTGTGACTCTATTTAGTTTATAATTCGAGGAAGATGTTTTTCCCACCGCACTGAATGATATCCGGTCTTTTTATGATGATTTAGTTTTGTAAAATATTTGTAAGCCAGTGACTCTCAAAATACTGTTTTTCTAACACTTACAAAAATACACATCTTAATTATTTTTTTTTCAATGTTTTCAGCATTCACTCAAAGTGAATGCTGAAAACTGATCTCATCGATCCATTATAAATATTTATTTACCTTGTTTTTACATGGATCACGTAAGATAAGTTCTTTATTAAGAGACTGGAGTATCGACTAACTTTCAGCGTTTTCAGCGTATTTAACTTTTATATGAATTTTTTAATTTTTTATTAGAATATTATTTTATTATTTCAATATTCTAATCTACTTTTATAGATCATTGACTATATTACAATATTATTATTAATTAAATATACATATACTATACATAAAATTATTTTTTCAACGCGTCAATCCAAGCACAAAAATAACGGCAGAAGCGGGATGCGAACCGCGGACCTTAAATAAATATTTATATATTCAAAGTATGTATATTTTATTATTATTCAATCAGTCTTCATTATTCATAATTAAGTATTTTTATAATATTTATAAGTTAATTAATATCAAATATTGTGATTGAATAATAAAAAATATACATTTTGAATATATACTATAACTTATTCTTTATTTTATATTGCATATTTAGACAGATATAGAAAGACTAACTTGTGAAAAAGTTATATTGGTTATATTTAGTAGTTTTTGTTTGGCAACCCTTCAAATGCGGAAAGTGAAATGAGAAGTTTTCAGCATATTTAACTTTTTATTCCCAGAAAGAAAAAAACGCTCTCCACAATGCATGGAGATCGTGTATTGACAGAACGCTTTTTAAAATGGATTGAAAATTTCTATCCGTTGATTTTGGTGTTGAAGATGCACCACGACTTCAAGGGTCTGTTGAAGCTGATGAGACACAATAAAAACATACATTAATGCAAAGAAACGAATAATAATTGGAAACGTCTACGATGAAAAGATTCGTATTTTTTTCGTTAAAAAGGAGAGTTCAGATAATAATATAAATATGATGAACAATTTTTTTTTTTTCTAAAACGTCTTACATATTTTTTTCTAAAATATCCAAGTTCGTTGTATATAAAAATCAATAATAAAAAAAATTGTGAAGAAATTAATTATTGTTATCAATATTTAAATATAAAATTATTTCCAATTATATTTGGAAGCCGCACGATTCGATTGATTTGAGATCAAAACAGGACTTTAATTATTTTATGGTGTGACAAGTTTTGACACATCGATGACATGGGAAAATAATTCATCGTGTTGTTTCAGGTACGAGGGCAAACGTGTTGGTATTTTGTGGCTTCCCATAGGCTGCAACAACTACACAGACAACGGATGTTAATTAAATTATCACAGGTGCTTCGATGTTCAGGATCGTGTTATTGATAAAGATCATCAATACAAAATATCAATATTTGTCACGCCATCAAATCTTGATAAACAAAAATTTGGTATCTTAACAACTATACTTCTTTTTCTTGAAGGGGCTTAGATTGTAAAATTATTTTATGTTAATCATTATTTCCGCTCCCTTATCTGGAGCACATTCTCTGTCTTCACAAACTGTCATCACAGAGTTTTGTCGTCCAATATTGTACTCGCCTAATCCCATGTCAGCTGTGCCTCACACAACTTCGCCAACACATTCTATGTATGGTTTCCGACGGCTTTCTAGAACGGCACGAGCCCGAAGACCTGTGAAAGCTTATGTATTTATGCTCTCCTGCGGCAAGAGTGTATATATTCCAACCATTTTCACCTTTGTTTTTTAATTTTATAATTGAAAAATTACCCAAATTTTGTCTCGGAAAATCCTTCGACTCCTGCCCTGATTGCAGAGATGTCTTATATGAGTGGTCATGTGCTATGAGATATGGAGCAAATACGGGAGGATGATTTTAGTATTCGTAACTCAAATATATATTTATTTTTTTCACTACAGAACATTACAAATTTAAAAAATTCAAATCGTTACTGAAGTACAATCATGATTAATATACAAATATAGGTACTTATGATTAAGTACTAAAAGCAAAACAATAAAGACAAGCAACAGAAGGTCCTAATGCTCAACAAACAGACGACGCCAACAAATCATTTCTCGAAAGAAACTTGCGGAGTTCATGCCTGAATTGAGCCTCCCTTACGTGAAATATATCAACAATAAGTAATTGTATTAGGTTTGTTAAATTTATATGTCTTGAGACTGTTTATTAATAGTATTTGAATAAATAAATGCGGCTTTAATGTATAATAATTTTTGAATTACCAAACTAGAATTGTAACTAATGGAAAAAAAGACATTTGTTGAGCAAAAGATTAAATATTACAAGGAAAGTTGTTTATTTTTAGCAAATGCAACTACCTATTATGTACTAAACTGCAGTGGAGAAGCAAAAAGCTCTCAAATGTCGACACAAAACCTTCAAAAGATCAGGTTTTACACCAAACTCACAAGAGCCGAACGTATTTTTTTGTATACCATCACGCGAAAAGATTTTTTCGAAATGTGCAGTTTTATTTTCCTACCGAGAATATTGTTTGATGCTGGCGACAAAAAGTGGATGTGATCGAACATACTTGAGACGGTCAATCAGGAGCCAACAACTTGCAAACTGATGAAAAACTGGACCTGGTGAGAACTCCTGGATGTCAATGCCGGGGCAGGCCTTGCTCTTGAAACAAGTGCTTGATAATATTGTAGTTAGTAGTCGTGTTGAGAGACCAGAAGATACGTGTAAAGAGAAGTTTATCGGTTGCAAACACGACTATACAAAATTGTCTGAATTAGCTATGACCGTACAATATTATTGTTTTCTTCAAAATATACACTGTAATAAGAGCAACACACATATATATGAAAGGTTTTATGTACTAAGTAAATCAGGTCAGAGGTTATGTTAATAAGTACAATTATTCCATAATAAAAATAAGGCTTTCAACATCGAAAATATCAACGGTAAAGATCAAAAAAGTGGTACTGGAGAGATAATGCTAGAAGACTGTGTAGAAGAGCGTTAAAAGTATTCAAGAAGAAGCATAGCTAACTAAATACTACTGGACTACTACTCTAATAAGACCATATAAAGGATGGCGTGACAGCTGGGTATTTGCGTTGCAGGAACAATCTCCGGGTAGTAATACTACGCAGTCCTAGAGAAAGCATAAAAATAAAAAGTTTATGATTTTCATGTAACCAAACTAACCACAAGTTTTCCAAGAACTTAATGTTTTACTGTTACAATTAATATTTATTTTAAACTTAATATTTACTGTATACGAGTATGAATTTATACACAAGTTTTAATATTTCTATGAATGCAGTCAATAAATTAAATGTATGTAAAAATATTGTAAATATTTAAATCACTTACTCGACGTATTACGGCTGTCAGATTGATATTTGTCGACTTATATCGATTATTCCGAGCCCTTGAACGGTGAAAGGCTACTATAAAACGAAGTACTCAATTTGGAAGAATTATACATTTATGTTTTGCACTATTCTATCTTCAAATCTGAAAGCCCATAAATTAAAAGGACTCATTTACTTCGTTTTGACTATCATTGCTATCATAATAAAAGTTTTTTTACCTTTTTTAAATCTAATTTCTTTTTAAAAGGAAACGATTTAAAAATGTATGAGCTCAGATACAAATTTTGAAATTTCACGATAAAGTTCATTTATATTTTTATTTATTTTCATATAAAATAGTAAATAAATTTAATAAAATAAAATAAAGTGATACCATATTCATGTATTATTTATAATATGATACTAGGAATTTACAACTAAAAAAAATTAAACTGGTTTGCATGATTCATTCTAGCTTATCAATTTATTTATAACTTGTTATAATATAGAATAATAATGTCTATATTTTCTAGTCTGAATTTCTAGATAGAAATGTTTAGCATCAGAGCGGTTGCTTTTTTTTCTTGGAATTACTTGCGTATTCAACTATTCCATAAATGTAACACCATTTTATAACGATAGAGTGTAACTAGACTAACAGAACACAGATACTTACCCTGATTGACATATGTCGTCTTAGAAAGAATAGCTTCTCCAGCGTCTTTTTCAACACTTATTTTACATAAATACGTACAGAAACATACTCACTGATGCAAAAACTCATCTACGATTATATGACGCTTACCATGAAATATATGGCTTCATATGCAGTGTTGGTCCACCGACGCCATAGACCTTTTTTTTTATGTAAACACATACAGTAGAATACCGACAGATGGTGATAGTAATTTTTTTTTGAAGTCTCATCACTAGACTACAGCCCGAGATTCACGCATCATCCTTTATTATTACAGGAATCTGTAAGTCGATTAAAAAATCATATATATTTTTTAATCTCCCTCGGGGATCGAACCCACGACCTTTGGCTTGCAAAGCAAACGCTTTACCATTGAGCTATGACCGCCGACTATAGGCCAACATAACACATTATCCATTTATTACAGAAATTAACTATGAATATGTGGTGTTCATGAGAGGGCTTTTATAAGCCTCAAAACTATCCGGATTATCCTGACGATATTTCAGTGTATTTCAACAGCTAGGTGCTACGAGAACCAAGTAGAAGCTCAGGAAGGTCTTTCCAAAACATAGCACAGTCTCCTAGAGACAATTCGTATTATCAAATACAATATATTATTCACACTGTTATGCACAAAGAAAAAAAATATATTAATACATTAATAATTAACCTATTTTAGCCAATTTAAAATAGTGTGTATGAACTGTAAAAGTTTTTTACAGAGTTACGTGTTCCTGCATAAAAAGGCAAATGTCCAACAAACTCAAAAATTATGCTAAATAGAAGTTTGCAAGATGACTTAAAAATTTATAGAAAAATATGATAACTCCTTAGATTTAAAGACTTAAAGAAAAAAACAGCAATCAATAAAAAAACAAGTGTGGTTTATTTGAAAAAATATATTAGGAAGTATATATTTTTTTACATACAAAATCTAGCTATCATATCCGATCTTTTGAGAATGTATACGACAGAAGGTAACATTTACATAAATACATATTATTTACTCTTAAACATAACAATAATTACTCGATACATAATAATACTATAATTATACAACATTACATTATTTAACTATATTTTCAACCAATTTTAAATGTAATAAGAAATTATTATATCATAAAAAGTAAGTTATATATCACAATTATTTAATTTATTTTATAAAAGTAAATAAGATATATGATTTTTTCATAAAGTCTATGTGTTTTTATAAGCATTTGAATAAAAAATATACAAGTTTATCATATTAATAAATAATATACCATATTTGAAAAAATATATATTTACAAGTTTATACTCGTGTATGACATATGTAAGATATCAAAACTAGTTTAAATCCACAGTGAGTAAAAAAAATATTTAGGAAATATGTACTCCAAGAAATCTCCAAAATTAGATATTAAAAAAACGCTTCAAAATTAAATAATTATTTAAATGCTTTCACCTTCTAAGTCTCTAAGGCTTCGTGCTTCCTGTTTAAATTGTAATTAAGTTACTGTGTTTAACCACTTTGGCTGCTATAGAGGTTCTTCAAAATACAAGGGGAAAATGCTACATTTGTAATTATTGCTAACGACGATCGTCGTTAGTAATCTTCGCCGATTTCAAAACAACAATCGTCGTTGTAACAGTCAAAGGGTTGACTTGTATCAATACGGCCTAATTACAGTTAGGCGTTTTGCTGTTAAATAGAAATCAAAACAAACATTTTGACAAAATATTGCGAAAAACAATAAGCAATACAAAAAAAGTTTAATTAAAAAGTATAAACAATGGATAAAAAAAACGTTTTTTTCCAGATAATTCAATTTTACAGGATTTTGTTCTATGAAACAATTAAGAGAGTTATTACAAATTTTGTTGCTCTATATACGGCAATAATATAAATGAAATATACCGAATAAATTATAATGTTTTAAATATAGTTAGATTGGCAAATACAAAAACATTCTTAATGAATAATACGATAAATTATTTCATACATATCTATTATTTCAATTGACATACAACCCTTTTCAGATACATAGTTTTGCATATTTTTAAGGCTGACTTTGTGTAATTATCATAAGTACATAATTTGCATCAAATCCAAGTTTCATTATATTTATTATAATTTTCCATCAGAAATGAAATCAAATCTCCTTCAGTCGATAAATATTCGTTTCCCCACTCAGTCGACGCAGGGTGAATGAATTCAAGATAAATATTTATGGAGCAATGAACAACGTTTAATTGGTGATTTACATATGGATATTTACATATTATGGTAAATTACGGAGTGACGCAACAATACTACACTTATGATTGATACTAGGCAACAGCTCACACGGCGACCAAGTGGGCAGACGATTCAAATCGTATTATTTTAATTTTTAATATCATCGTTCTTATATTCCTAGAGTTGTATACAATTAACAGACCTTATATGCAGCCTCGTTTCAAAACCTACGTAAAACTAAATAAATGTGTAGTTACAAAAATGAAATAAATATTTGTTTTAAAATGATATATGGTATTTACAAGCATTTGATAATCTCATTTATAATCTATAATTTAATGAGTATTGTTTTGTGTGCAAAAATAATGAGCGAAGAGATTGTAAAACATTTTTTATTATTATTTATGAGTTTATGTACACATGGCAACTGCATTCATATGGTAAAAATATACATGATAATAATATTTAAACTGAGTAATATTGTTCTTACACTTTAGCATCTTTCTTGCACAGTGTCATGTCATAAAATAAATACCGAACGCTTCTGAAGTAAGCGAAGGGTCCGTGAAGGGATCTTGGAGCAAGGATGGACTGTCAAAGTCCAAAGGAGATAGACACGACTCTGGAAGGTCTGGAGACGTCAACATGGGACTATAAGATTCAGGAGATGACAAAAACGGACTGTCGGGTAATCCTAGATCAGGACTTAAAGAAGAATCTGAGCTTGGAAGCGTCTGTGGACTGCACGTGTGTCTGCTTTCATCTGAATCTAATAGGGCATCTAATTCAGGTGGAAAACAAGGAGGATCTCTTAATGCTGTTGTTAAAGAGCTTATATATCGCATTGCTAATCTGAGTGTTGTAATTTTTGTGAGTTTTTCTCCTTGGGGTGTGCAAGGTGCTGCTGCCCAGTGTGGGACACACCTTCTTAAAGCTTCGAAAGCTTGATTGATCTCTCTCATTCTACTGCGTTCTCTTGCGTTTGCAGTCTTGCGACGATATTTGCTGAGTGGTGCAGGTCTTGGTCTTGCTGGAGCTTGACTACGAGGTTCTGTTCCAGATCCTGTAGCTCCTGATCGCGCCTCTCTCGCTCTTCCTCTTGGTCTTAGCTGGTACTTTTCTGCTGATCTTCCTGACGCGTCTCTGGATCCTCGTTTTCCGTTGTTGTTTGCATCTGGGAACAAGCGCTGCCCCTTGAAACTAAACTGCATCATCATGTGATCCATGTTGATGAATATTTCTTCAGAATGTACAAAATAAATATTGCTTTCTGAGCACTGTTAATATATATTCTTAATAGTCAAGCAATGAAAAAAAGTTTTATATTGCACGCATTACTTTGACAACAACTTTTTCAACATTTTATTTTTAAAGTTATTGTTTTCTTTAAATGCACTTCTATCACTGTCACTTTACTTGCTATTTTTCAGCGATGTTTAATTGACCTGAAACAAAAATAAACAAAACAATTAGAAATTCTAAAAAAACGGGCACCATTTAGACACGTTTAACTTTTTTAACAGATAGACAACTCAATTTAATCAAGCAGCATTATTTTATTTAAGCATATACGATAACTAACTTTATGTGATATACATTTTATGCATAAAATATTTATTAAATTATAAATAATTTAAATTAAATATTAACAATATGAACTCTACACATCTCCAAACAACATTTCATAGATCTTTTATCGAAGGTTTCCTCTTTTCCACGCTTTATCTATTACTTATCACTTAATATTTCGTTTTATTGTCCGACCAACCGGAGTTGGTAGAACAAAGGACAACCTCGAGCGGTGGGGAATGCTTTGGAAGGGAGAGTCACTATTGTGTGACTGTGGAGACTTGCAGACCGCCTCACACCAAAGATCCTACTCCATGTGCTCAACAAGCTGCACATCTCAAAGTATAATGCAGCACACCGATGTTGCCGAACATATCGATGTTGCCAGATACTTGTCAAAAATAATTTGACGTCACTGACACGAAAATGATCACTTAATATGAAGTATATTTTATTTAAATTTGGAACATCATAATACATTTCCAAACGAAAAACTGACGAAGCTTTTAAATTCTTTTGCAAAGTTGCGGACTTCATTTTATGTTTTACATTGCTCAACGTGAGCCACGATAAAACATATTGATAAAAAAATAACCAAACGATAAGTATGATACTTTTGCTAATCTGTTCACTTATGTAATGATATACTCGTAAATTATTTTTTATTACAAATCGATTATGATGCAGTTAAAATTCGTACATGTTGATTTATGCAATCTTCAGGGGTCATAGTGTTATGAATATTTCCTGGAAAGTCAAAAGCTTGTGCTATAATAATAAACAGCGCTCGTTTTCCGGTGAATAAGTGAACACGGCCGATATCTTTGCATTGACGCGGCTGAGCATTATTCAGTGTGGCTCTCTGAATTATCGCAGCAATCTTCTCCTGAAGCAGGCGCCAGATGCGAGGCTCTCTTGCGCTACAGGCGAGAAGCCTCCAAGGTTCCATCCCTCGACAGGAGTGAATCTAGGAAACATGAACCTTCAAAATTTCACGATAAGCTGACAGAAAACTAATGCTGTATTTATAAGATACCGTAAACACACAAGCGAACAATCTTACGTCATTGATATCAACATTATAAGGTTGCGGTTTTATAAGAAACGAAAATATATTTTGGATCCACATCTGTGCACAAAAAAATAAATGGATCCTGTTGTTTTTATATTAATCGTTCACTTTGAGGTCCATCAAACATTAAAAGTAAAATAAAATTTATTTCACATTGAACGTTAAAACAGTTCTGAACACCGCATGTTCTCATAGAAGAAATAAATAAATGAAAATTTCTTAAAATTTATTCGTCCTAATAATGGTAATGTTTGACTTAAATTTATAAAGAACTCGATTGGTACTAGGGGATGTTTGATATAACTATTTTTAATGTAAATATTTAAGAAAATATAATATTTAAAGCATGGAAGTGCAAATTGATTTCTTTAAAAAATTTGAAAAAATATCCAAAAAAATATTTAGTTAGAAACGTGTCATATAATATAATAAAGCAATATTAATAATCTTTATAATCAGCTTAACAAAAAAAGAGAATAAACGGGCAGGTTCGTTGAATAAAGTAAATTTGAATAATTATTGAATCCATTTTCATGCACAATATATTCAAGTAGAACATTTGTAAGGATATTTAATAATTCAATAGTACTTGTATATGAAGTCGAAGAATGTGAAAATGTTTATATGCAGATCTTTAAGTTGAAGTCAACATAACCAGGTATACGATTTATTTGATTCAATTAAATATTCAACAACATCTTTAAACCGTAAACATCCGATAAAAGCAACAATAATTGTATTCAAAAGTAAATCTCTGTGGTGTAAGTAAGTGGCTGTTATTGTCATCAAAACTTGCTACATCTTTTATTCAGATCGGCTTCTCGCTACATTGTCACGATATCCTTTTGAGTTGATCATTCAATACCGGGATTAAATATGTCACACTGCTCTGGTTCGTCTCTGAGGCTTTGGAAGAAGTGAGAAAGCTCGAACGCTCAAAAGCTCGACCGCGCATAAATCACGGGTCAAGGAGAATAGAAAATAATTGTATAAAAGCTCGCGTCCGGCAGGCGCATGCGCAGCTTTTGTTTCATAACAATGCGCCACTCAAGACCGAGCTTTGTAAGCTCCGGAACGATCAGTGAAGGATCAAGCGTATAGGCAGCAGATAAGATAAGTTGAAGTATCTTGTATTGATAATTTAAAAAGATAATCTGTATTGATATTGTATGATAACAATAAACTGTGTTGTAATGAGACTAGATGTCATATTTTAGGAATACTTTCCGGAAGTGCTTCATAATTATGGTGGTTTCTTGCTGTTGAACTACATGAAAAACATCGTTGGAATAATGCGCGTAATTAACGAGGCCGGAATAGAATAATTTTATTAACTCATTCTTCTTCCACTCTTATAGCCATATTTGTGTATAATTTGCAATATATATTTTATATTTACTCGTAAAAAATGTATGCAATGGAAACTATTGTTTTTTGTTTTGAAATTATTTTCAAGCCATCGTATCCCTTGTATTACCTGCAGGTAACAGATTTAAAAAGTAACTTATTAAATGAGCCACATGTGCGCCAAGAAATTTGTATCTCTCGACTGTCTCAGAATTCAAACCCCCGCTGGCAAGTCTCCGATCTCAACGTCAACAGGCGTTGTTGCATAAAAAATTGAAACTTCTTAGAGTTAATTATTAAACCTACAAAATAATTTTTCAAATCCGATCTGTTAAAATATAAGAAAATCATGCAATATGTTAATGTTAATAATGGAGTTACGAGTTTTGGAAATTTTAGCTAATCGAACACAAAATTAAAACTATCGCAGTCAACTGACGTTGATGCAATAAAGTTAAAATTACTTATAAAATATTAAGATCTTAACATGACAAGTATTATACATGACAAAATTTTGAAAGTAAAAAAAATATATTATTGCTATCAAATGAATGTTAAAACAAATAACACTGGCAGTGTGCACTGGCAATGTGACCTAAGCACGAAACACTTGCTTAGAGGTTTAACCCCGCAACCTCTACCTTTACAGCAGTCCTGCATATGGCGCGTGTAAGGTATATGGACGATTTAACTTGGTTGTAAAGCTCGATTAATATGGAGCTTTCAAGTCGATTATAATGCCGTGTAATGTGAAATTATCCGATACTATTCACTATTTGATTACAGTCATGAATATAAAAACATTAAACATTGCAATTTATCATTGGAATTCCATTTAAAATTAATGGATGTTAATATTAATTGTCGAGTTTAAATAAACATCTCCACTTTATCTTTATTTCAGCTATTATGTGATATAAAATAATTAATTACTTCTTATTTACGTACATAAATATCGGCTCTGACTCAAATATTTTATGCTTGAACCTGTCGTCAGAACTTTTATTTTTGCCTTGTATAAAATCGAAGTATTTTTTCCCATAACCATTATTTTGGATCGCGTTGTAAGTTCCTTATTTTGCTACATTTCTGCATTTGAAGGTCCATCCAAGAACGTATATATTTACGACATATTTCAGAGCAGAAGCCGGATATTGATGATACGTCAGCCTTAGTATTCCGAGGCATATTTTTGTACGACTTATTAATTATTTAAGGAAATCGAATGATCAACTCGAAACTACATAGTCTGGAATCATTTCATCCTGAACTATGGCTATATTTGAAACAATCAATAAACATACAATTTTGTAAAAAAATAGATCCAGTTCATCCATCAATATATCTGAGAAAATCAAATGGTGGATATGAGAACATAAGCCGCAGACCATACACCTTTATCTGGATTATGTGATATCTCTCAAAAAACATTTTTTATGACGAAATTAAATGACAAACCTTACAAAGAAATATGCATACAGTAATAACAAGTTACACCTTTGATAGTTCAAATTAATCATATTGTATGTTTATTATAGTCGGACGACATTTTTCTTTCGGTTCACATAAACTTGCATTATGTTTGTTTGTTCACATGTTGTTGCATCACAGAATCACGTATGGGATCATTCGAGAACGTTTGTATTTATCCGGTAACAGAATGTTCTACATACGTGCTCGGGGTCTGTAATAATTCACTAACGATACTGAAAAATTACTATTCTCCTGCCAGCGTCAGTCTCTTGTTCGCCTCTTGTCTCGCAGCGGATCGCATTTTTACGGAAATGAAAGTTTCTCTTTTCAGTCAAAGCCTTTTATGCGTGCGCATGCGTACTGCGCTGACTGTACCACTCGCCTTACCAACTGTACGCCAGGGGTTATTTTTGAATTCTTATTCAGAGTACAATCCTGAATAAAACAAATTCCAGGATTTAAAAAAAATATCAGTAAATGTATTTATATTCGCATGTGTTATATCAAAAATTCAAGCAGCATGTAAATTTTAAAACAATATATTTATTTATGCAAGGTGGAGGAATATTATCATGTTCAATAGTAATGTACTTATAACAAATTATTGTTGAAATGTTTAATGAAATGTAGTAAACGATTTTAAGGTTTTCAATATTTTTTAAATTTACGTTTGTAAAGCTTTTGTAAGAAAACAATAGAATATTGAAAATGACTGAGAAATATAATGTATTTTATTATTTTTACTCATACATGTATGTATGAAAAGTAATTAATATCACATTTTAAGTGAATTTATCCTTTTTTATTTAATGAGTATAATGACATATATTTTTAAATTTTCTAATATGATGTTATTCGTTGCTGGTCATAATAGCTTCCCATTTATATTCGATATATTTTTTTCAGTTAAAAAGAATTAAAAATATTAAATGAAAAGTTTAAACATTATCTTCATTTTAAAATCATTGTATATTTCTTTTGTTTTGGAATTAAGGTCTGTATAAAACATTTTAATCAATAATTAACTGTTTTTTCTGTGACATATTTTATTTAATTTTTAATCAAGTGACTTTTATTTCATAAGACTGCTGCTGTGAAATTTAATATATTTTATTTTCAGTCATAGCTAAATCAAAAACATCTTTAAAATCCATGTAATGAAATAATTCTCTTGAATTATTATGTCTAGAAACAACATAACATATATCTGAGTTAAGTAGCTGCTTTTCCTATTTGCAAACTACACTTCGATATCTGATACTAGTACAATTATACAGGAAAATGAATACTCATTACGTGCACTAAGACATCTTTATAAATGAACATGAAAGATATTATATTATTTTACCATTATCAGTTATATTAATTTAACATTTGTAAAAATTTCATGCAAAATTATGAATTTCGATTTTCGTAGAGTATCTTCTTCGTAGTATCAATCCGGTGGATTGGTTTGCAGCAACATAATCTTGCATCTCGATCTCCATTCCTCTCGGTCCTCTGCAACCCTTTTCAGCTCAGCATAAGCGCTACAATTCATGTCCTCGAATACTTGCTGTAAATACTCCCGTCTAGGGCGCCCTCTACAGTTTCTGCCCTCAACCATCCCCTCCACAATATCGTGAAGAAGACCATCGTGGCGCATGATGTGACCAATCCATCGGGCTCGCCTCTCTGAGATGGTTCTTATTAAGTGCCTATCTTCCATGATTATCCTGAGAACCTCATTGTTCGTGACGTGGTCTCTCCAGGAAATTCCGAGAATTCTTCTGTACGACCACATCTCAAAGGCCTCTAGTCTTTTTTTATCACTTTCAGATAAGCACCATGTCTCACAGCCGTACATTAAGATGCTCCAAACAAGTGTTTTGGCAAGTTGCTTGCGGAGCCCTAAAGTAATATTCTTTGACTCAAGAATTTTGGCTTTTTTATTGAAAGCTAGCCTTGCTTGATGTATTCGACTGTTGACTTCTCTTTTTGTTCTGCCATCCCAGGTGATCGTACTTCCAAGGTATACAAATTCTTTTGCATCTTTTAGGGGTACTCCTAGCATTGATATGTTAATTTTCTGCTGCTCATTGCGGCTTACTCTCATGACTTTGGTTTTTGTGCTGTTTAAAAGAGTATAGTTAATGAAAAAAAACATAAAATATCATCCAAAATTGTACTTTGTTTAATAAACATTTAATTTATAACTCGTAAAATGTCATTCGTGGCCTATTAATCAATTCAAGTCAGACAAAAATAATAAGAATATCACTCATTCATTATAAGCCTGCGTTAAACTTGTGGATACGTGATTGTAAGGCTGAAGTCTATTGACTTTGGCGGATCAACACTTCATATTTTTTTCTAAATAAAAATTAAGTGACATATAATTCACAATGACACCTATCACTATAATCTGTTGGTATTCTTCTGTATGTGTTTATATAACAAAATACATACTCGTGATTGAATTAAACCTCATTTGCATACATAAAAGTTTTATATATTTTTTTGTATTTTTGGTGTTAGAAAAACACCCATTTTTCGAGAGTTTAAAAACTATTACGCTTTTAAGCGTTGTAAAAAATGCATCAAACGTACTAAATGTGTTTACAGCATTTATTACAAAAAACAGCAAAGTGACACGTACGCTATGATTGATGTTTATTTTACATGTGTTTTCACGTTCAAAACGTTAAAGTTAACAGGCCCTGTTCAGCGGCTTTGCGTTCTGAATACCCCACGGGAATATCAATCAGCATGCTTTACTTCTTATTCAAATTCAGTCACTGCTGGCCTTTATGTTCGCCTGATACACTTGTGTTTGCTGTTCACCCAATTGTCTCGTAGCGCTGAGGCTTTATTCTCTGATCATTCCACTGTCCACTGTCCACTGACTGTCTATCTATTAACTAGACAGCCATTAATGACAACAAACGCAACGCAGGTATAATTCAATTAAGCAGATATGCTCTTATAAAATCCTACAAAACGTAAGAAAACCTTAACGAGGTATGTTTTGGTAGAGGTTACACTTTAATCCAACAACTAATGCACGTACAATATTTACACTTAGTAAAATCTTATATGATATTTCTCTAATCATCATACAAAATTCGGAGGAAAAATAAACGGCAGACGCGATATTCGAGCTGCAAACTTTGTAAACACAATGTTCATTTCTTTACCCAACCTTCTTGACCGATCGGCCATTTTGTACCGCTCATCGAGAAATTAACACGTATATTATTATATATTGTGGCTTTACTTTTTTTTAAACTCACATTTAAATCATCAATCCTGGAGAAGATCTCTGCAACGGCGGTCGAAATATTGTTTAAAAGAAATTCGTCACACACGGCTAAACCCAAAAGCCACAATATCAAACCTGGCCGTGAAAACCTAAGAAGTTATTTACGTATATCATTGATATTTTTTATTTTTTATTTAATCAAATATAAAAGATACATTTTTTACACAGTAATTTACATTCCAATCTTTTTTTTTTCTTTTTTTTTTTACATTCGCTTACCACACCACTTAAAGATAAGATCTTGTGTGTGGCGTGGGATTCATCTATGTTATTTTACAGTTTTATATAATTATACAGAGTTTTACATATACACATTTATACATTCACATGATTTTGATATAATACTAACATTATATAAATAAAAATTTAAGACACTATAAATAGAAATTAAATCTAAAGTATATATAAATTAATAATACATTTTTGGTACAGTTCATTATTTCAATTTGTTATGCAGTGACGTCGGTTCTGTTCGTAAATCTTTTAAAGTACTGTTTCACCTTTTCAATCAATATTTTAATATCACTGATCGCTTTTATTTCCCGAGGAAGATTGTTAAAATTAACTATTCCGTTATATTTGTAACCATTTTTTGCATGTTGTGTGTTAAATTTTGGTATTAATAAGTTGTACATATACCTAGCAGAATGACAAATGTACCAGTTTTCAATTCTTCTTTCTTTAATAGTCTGTAATATAGTGTATTTTTGGTATAGTGTATCCACCGTTGGCACTTTGAATTTATTGTATAGGCTTTCTGTTGGGTAGGAGGGAGGCCTTTTCAATATCACTTTGATGATAAGTTTTTGTACAGTTCTAATGGGGTTGATAGTATTTAGGTATGTTCCTACCCAACCAACAATGCCATATTGCAGTTGAGATTGGACAATGGAGTAGTATACCATTTTTAGATCTGCTTTAGTTAAGATGTTTCTGAGTCTAATGAATATATAGATGCATTTGCGTATACGTCTTACTAATTCAGCTGTGTGTGATTTCCAATTTCAATATATATTATGTTTAGACGGCGCATGTACTAAGGTATATGTATATTTTATTAATGTTCAATTAATAGATATATTTGCAATTGTTTTCTTATTTTCAACAATCTATTTATTTATTGTACCCTATGGATCTTTTTTACTTTTATCCACGTCACACTTCTTTGTAAAGCTCTCCATTATAAACGATATAATCGATCATAGAGTTCATCAATTTCACTGTTAACATAACCGTTATATGGGAGTAAAATAATGATGAATGTAGCACAAAGTTGACGTTTTATTTACCATCAATATGCTACGAATATTCCCAAGAGCTCATATTTGTGCAAATGACTTGGCTTTAACTGTAATATTAATTGTTTGTCGTAAAAGGGTTTTACAATCTTGGATATCTAACAATTAAACATTAAAACAGTACACGTCTTAGAATATTATTATTAGTAAATCATGAAAATATATTAACGTATACGGTGATTTGAAATTAATAAAAAAATGTTTCGGTTTCAAGAAAAGAAAAATTTACTTTTAATAATATATATTAGAATAATCTAATTCTACCCGTTAATAATGAGATACACATTAAAAAAATACATTATGTTTTTCACACTTTAATAGTATGCGAATAAAGATTCTTGTATATTGACGACTACGTTTCGTAAACACCATCCAATCATAGTGAATTCCTCTAATAAATAAATGATGTGTAAATGTCGGGGTCTAGTATACCAAACTTATTATTTATCTAGCTAATAAAAAGCATTTATTTATTTTAATAAAAAAAAAACGTTGTTTAAATGAGAATGAATTCATTGATTTGAGGTCTCTTTGGCTGGTGCACATAATAATTAGTGTTGACCGCCGTAAATCCCCGGGACACAATGATAGCCAGTGTCAGGCAGTGGAGAGCTTTATACCAGGCATTGTATGGATAATAACCGAATCGTTCCGGCCCATAAGTCGCGCACAGGTGGGTCAGGTGTGGTGTGACCACTCCTTTACTTCACTCCCAAGAAGTAAAAAAAGCTTCATAACGAGCTTTTAAAGATAAATATCAGAAAAGCAGCATACTATTATTTTGATTTTGCTGAACCCTTATTATACAAAAACACGAGTATAAAGCACAATCATTGACTTTTAAATAAATCTATTTTATGTAATAGATTTTAGGCTTCTTTAAATACTTAGATTCACTGAAAATGCGTGACAGCTATAAGTTATTTGGAGAAAATGTGTGGAACATTGAAATTATAATTCGTTTTCTCGAGTACAATAATATCACATATTGTTATTTATTTATTTATCTCCATAGTCGCATCGTTGGCGCTTATTATTTTCATCTAATATTTGTTCCATTCCTGGAATTCATGGTCGCCTCAAGTTACCGTCACTCAGATCTGTCAGTTTTCAAAGTTTGCCCCAAGACTTAGAACAGTGTTTTTTTTACATAATTGATTGTTTAACAACATTAAGGTTATCAACTGAAAATACTTGGTATATATATAATCGTGTCGGAAACAACAGGGTCAGATCCTGTCTGCCCAGAAGTGGGCGACGTCGATGGCGTTACTTCTGGCCATCATCAGGTCTTATGTTGTTATACTTGGTGAAACTGCATAATTATAATTTTAGAATTAAATTTAATTAAAATTAAAAATATTTAGTTTTGATTGATAGGAAATTTTAATTTGAACACATCAATTTATTATTATAGAATATCTTAATACATTAAAATAAGTAATACTCAGAAATTTCATATTCCTTTTTTAGATTGAAAACCAAAATTTAGTATTATATAATAGCTTAATACATTAAAATGACAAATACCCAGTAGTTTTATGATTATAAAATGCCTTTTTCAAATTAAAAACAAAAAATGATTTTATATAATGACTTAATACATTAGGAAAACCACATACCCATTAATTTTATAATGTCTTTTTTCAATTGTGTTACCCGCACACATATACAACTTGTATATATGTGTGTAGGAATTAATTAACTGTCCATACCTGTATAAGCCAATGCCTGTTTTTATTTTTCATTATTGAAGATGGTCTTCAGGAAGGCCGAAACATGTAATCATTAAAATAAATTGTGAATCAAAACTAAATATTTTTAATTTTTTAATTTATTAATTAAAATGAATTCTAAAATTATAATTGATTGTTTATCAATTGCTTCTACATTTTTATTTTTGTTTCAGAACAATGAAAATAAAATTAAGTTAGTAAAATATAACTATTATTTATATACTAACTACTGCTTGAAAAAATATGAAAAATAAAAAATAAATCAATTATCTTCACAATACGAGTGTTTCAAGGTAAAACTGCGGCTGAACATGTGGAGAAGCGCAACTGAGGGGAATACTTGGATTGCCCCGAAAGAGGACCTAGCCCCTGGACATGACCAAGGGTGGAATATATGGAGGTCCCTTAACAGACTTCGGACCGGAGTATGCAAGGCGAGGACACAAATGAGGGCCTGGCAGTTTTACAGCGGACCGACTGAATGTGACTGCGGCGTGGAGCAGACCCTGTCACACCTTCTGGAGTGTGCGCTGTGCCCGAATAGCTGCACCCAGGAAGACCTGATGATGGCCAGAAGTAACGCCATCGACGTCGCCCACTTCTGGGCAGACAGGATCTGACCCTGTTGTTTCCAACTCGATTATATATATATATATATATAAGGTAAAACAGGCTTTCTTATTTACGAGTATATATGCTAAAAAACTGTAAAAAAATCACATCTTAAACACGTTCAAATAATAACTTTTAGGGTACGTTTGTTCAAGTGAATAGCTGGTGTTTAAAGGAACGTAATTTTTTAGTATAATATAATAACTTGTATAAAGGTTCTACATTTTGTCATAGATATTTTATACCGTTTATATTTTTAAATAAATAATTTATGGTGTTCTCGTTGATAGCGGACTTCATTCGGTCTTCAAGTGTGTAACAGTACTCTGCGTGAAACACGTTAAAGCAATAGATTTTTTAAATGTCTTTATTGATTAATTTCAAATCAGGTGCGATGGTTACCCTAGTGAGATGTGACAGTCACGGTGCCTTCGGGGCGTCGGTGGGCGGGAGGGTCGCCTTTGTTTGTTAATTCACTGTGAGACAAGTGCGCGAAGTCTTGAACCCTAGTTAGTCCGAGGTGCTTGCATATGCATGACCACTTACCGGCCATCAGACCCGCTCTAGCTCTGCACTTACCACACTTTTGTCTACAACTAATGGAACATTTCAATCGCTAGAACCATCGGCATTCTAATCTCCGCTTAACTCGTCTAGACATATCGGCATAATAACATCAAAGAAATTTAGTTTTCATGTAGATGTTACGGTTCAGTTGATATTTATGTCATTCGATGAGAAGCTATGTGTATTACACTGAGCAATATTAACAGTAATGCGATGGGTACTCCACTTAACTATCAGGTACTAGCTGAAATAATCTGAAAAAATAATTGTACTTCTTGATCATTAATGCTTTAAGAAGACTTGCCGTAGAAAAAACAATCATATTGTTCAGTTTATGTAAGCTTGAATTATTTTATGTTTTTACGTATTCACTTATTCACATAATATACAATTATCATAAGTGTTTGAGAATTGAATGTCTAAATTAATTATCTTTTTAGATATATAATATGTAGTGATTTTATACTTTGTTTTATTAAAGATTAAGTCGAGTAACGGTTAATAACAAATATTTTATTTAGGTCCATTTAAGACCAAATTATTTAGATCTTCAGAACGACCGGATAAATATCTGACGTCATTAAAAATGCTAATGCTTTCGAAAGCTACGTGTTCTCTTAGCTATTCAAATATATATTTTCAGAAGACCGTCGGATACTTAACATCTATTGACCTCGGTGCAGATATTGAAAAATTCAAGGATCGTGGATTATTAGATATTTATTATAGCCTTAATTTATGGTACGAATTATATATTGAATATAAAGTGTCAAAAAGCTTGCATAAACGAAATCATTGATAAAAATATAAATAATAACAATATCCGTAAATATTTGAAGAAAAAATATGTTTATAATATTATATCAAATATTATACTAATTTAATGGACGTATAAAATACAAATATTTGATTGTTCTTTTTGGAAGCTAGCTTTGCAAATTACGAGCATAACGAACATGCAATTTTTTCTGAAAGAAAATATACGTTATATTAAGTCGAGATTTCAGTACGAGATACCATACAATTATTGAATTATTTAATTTTACACAGTTCTGATCAGATTTTGACGTGTGGTGAGCCTGCCTAATAAGGAACATGTGAGCCAACAATTATAACAGCACCTAGCAACATTTTTGATCGGTGCTGAGCATTAAGTGTTGGCAATATGATAATTTTCTATCACACCTCTACCCGTACTTAGCATGTGTAATTATTCCGTTCATAATACAGGTATCACGCTGGAACGACCGTAATATGTTATTAATAGCTTGCAGCTTACGCTATAAAGTTTCATAGTAATAGTTTGTATTCGGGTATACTCTTACCATAAAGCCAACTATGTATTTATTGTAGCATCTCATCTAGGTTTATTTTCTTGGAACAAGAAATGGAGAATGATACTTGACAGAACTGAGTGACGAGAATTTGTCATGAACATATATCCTACATCCGTAGCGAATATGTACACTAAATTTTATTTTCAGATGAAACAATTAAAAAGCTACCCTGAACACATTAATCGTTGGCAGATAAATACTCCACATGCCGCGCTAAGCTATACTTAAAAATGACAAACGTCATATAATCAATAAAAAAATATGATTAATAATCGTTTGTTTGTATTATCCTTTATGTGTATACATAAAACATAATTACAATCTGTTAATTTTAATTAAATTGCAATTATAAGACGCATTTCATCATTTCAGATAGACGGAGAGCGGTCAGTCTTAATAAATGAATTATCAATAAAAGTAAATATCAAAAAATAAATAGACATAAAATGTTGATTTAAAACATTAAATTCATCATACGATAATCGATAACCAAATATAATTTAAAACATACGAGATTGTGTGAATTATATAAATTACAAATTTAGTTGTGAAAACAAATGCAATTAAAATTAACTTATTAAATTTATAAATGCTCTTGGCGAAGAAATCCAAGGATTTCGTTACAAAAAGCTAGAATCAGGGACCCTTCGAGCATCTTAAAAACCCACTCGTCTACCAGCGGGCTATAAATCTTATCCCAGCAGTTGGTCGCTAATCCGCTTGCTGCGGCAACACTCGGCCTCATCATCAGCTGGACCATAAATCCTTCTCAGAGGATCCTCCATTATTCAAAACTCAACTTGCATTATATTGCAACAGTATATTTACTTCTCGTTATGCAATCAACGTGCTCCCACAGACATATGAGCAACATACTCGCGCTTGTTTCGTCCGTCTCGAAAAAAATATATTTTTAAATCTTAATTTATTGTCACGAGTCTATCATGCGATTAAACGATAATTGAATGTTTTTTTAGTAGTGTTAAACTGATTTGTACATGATAAACGAGTAATATATTAAGTACACAGATTACCGTCTAGTTATTTGGTGTTCATGACATTTATTTTGACAGAAAGTTCGTGGTGATAAATATTTATTAGGTAAAATATATTTTAGTATTAACTTGACACCTTCAGTTAACACTCTGCACGTTCAAAAATATGAATAAATAGTCTCTTAGACAGGTGTATGATAAAATGAAAAGTATCAATTGAAATATAAATTAAGTTTAATGGTTAATTAAATTATTTAAGTAGATTTTTTTTATAAAATTTAATTTGAGTAGCAAAAACATGCCCTACATATGGAAATAAATTATTTGGGTTTCAATATTCATAAGTCTTTAATATTTAAAAACCTCAACAAAAAACATGATCCCTGATTTTTCATCTTAATAAATTATATTTACTAGATATATATAAATATATATAAAAGACATAATACTTCGTTGAATATCATCAAAAGAGGGTACAAATAATTTTGGACAAATACGGAAAACATCAAAATTCATGATTATTTTTTCTTACGAATAATTAACAAGTTGTAATTAAATTATCGATATTATGATTATTATTAAAACGTTAATATTTCGGCAATTCAACTAATCGTATTCATATATATCAAATATGAATTACTTTATTATTAAACTTTGTTTTCTTAATGGTGTGACGTAATAATCTTTTTATTTTTTAACTTTATGTGTATAAACATATACATACACATATATACAATAATTTTTATTTTCACAGGTTGAATTTGTTTTTCAATATTCGTTCATCACTCAAGCCGTCACAGCTCGTTATAATCCAGGTTTATAAGTATTGTAATATGTACAGATATTTATTCAATGCAATTGCAATATACAAGTCCTAGATATTTTTTTGAATTGCACGTACTTTCAAACGTGTTGACCATGTTTTATAAACATTATTTTATTTTTAGTTTAAGCGTAATTGGAATATGCAGTATAATGTCAATTATGGCACTTCATAATCTAACGTATAAAATACTTTAATAATTATTGATAAGAACTGTAATATGGCTTATATATTTTTAATACGAAAAGAAACATAAATTTTATTTTTATGTTTGTGCTTACTTAAGTAATATTTGAAAAAATAATTATTTCAATCTTTTGAGCCACGGTATGTCATTTTTCAGCAAAAAAATAAAAAATATTTTTATTGTTATAAAATCATAAAACTTTTCTTGTGTTTTTTAAGCATTTTTTTTTTCATTTGAATTTAAAATAGTGATTTAATTATGGTCACACAAAAGTTGTATTCGCTTCAATCACAATGTATTCGATTAGTTAGAAATCGCTGTATATATTTATGTTTACTTGACTGCTAGTTATGCCACGTGAAGTTATCCTATCAATCTCTCCTACTTAATCGAATTCAATTGCAAGTCTGACGTCGAGCCGCGCTCACTGCGCAGACTCAGTCTAACTAGAAGATACATATATCTTATATTTTTAATTCGATTCGATTGCGGGCTCCAAGTGGACATATTCCTCGCCATCATTCTCGGCGATTCCCTCGGAGTGATATGGACGACCGACTGAATACGCGATCGGTTCTCACATCCATTACGGACCGCGTTTCACCTTCGCGTACTACGGGAGCTTTTTTCAGCACCGCGCGGAGCTTAATTTTATTCTGAACGCATTCGATATGATGCGATCGTGAGGCGCAGCTCTCTAGGAATGCACTCCTAATCGCTAGAGCTTAAATCGAGTCTTCTCTCACGCGCATTGCGCTTTTTCCAGTAACGATAAGAATCACTATTTGTAATTATTTCTCGGTACGCAGAATAAAAGCTTAATAGTCTATTCAACATATAGTATTGAAGCGACATTAGATTTTCCTTGTTATTTTTATAGCAACACGAGACCGCTCACATATTAAAGACGCGACAGTGGGAGGACTCGTTTTTGTTTACATGCCTATTTTGAGGCCAGTATAAAAACTGCATAAAACTGGTGATATATGATTATCAATTTTAATATCTAAAAAATATTGTCCATTGTAATTTATTAGAATGTTTATGATTGCAAGGAACCTATAAAAATAATGGCTGAATAATACATAAAGATTTTTTTTAATTCGTATGATAATATTCTTAAAAGGCACTCTTTCGCATATAAATAATTAGTTGCTTTATAATTCAATGAACAATTTATAACATTAATGATTAAACATTGAAATATATTTTTTTAACTTATTAATTTATATTATAAACATATTATGACTAATACTATCTTAACTAAATTATATTATTATAATCTAGTTTTTTGTAGCTTTTATTTAAGTCACAGTAAAATTTATCAGATGGCTTCGTTTATATTTTACTTATTAAAAACAAATAACGCAAATTACATTTTTAGTTTCAACATTTACTGATACAATTAGTCATCCGCATTCAACAGACAGTTATGGTTATTTTATTTTCGTCAGAAAATTTATAACTTTTTTGATAAATATTCAAAAACATATAATTTTAACAATGTTAACTTAATAAATATACATCAATTTACAATTAAATATATTTACCTGATTTTAAACGGTCGAACCAGCGTTTGATCGCCATTCAAAGTCGCTTAGTAATCACAGTTTTTGACATCAGTTTTACAATACAAATTATCACTTTTATATTAAACAACACAGTCCACGTCCTGATAAATCACATCGCCAGTATTGCATTACGATGTTGTCATCAAACTGTCTTCTTATTTTATAATATTCATAATTATTCGACTAAAAAATATCGAATTTCAAACTGGTTTTATAAAATTTTCTGAAAAACAGTCTTCGTGAAAAACGCACAAAGTAGTGTGTGTAAACAGTTGAAGGCTTCGCGGATGATTGCCGTTTCGGATACGTTTGTTTAGATCGCGCGTACAGCTGGGCACTGATTGTGCAGCCTCCGCGATGGACCAAGCCGCGCGCTGGCCTCTGCTAGACTGAGGTCTTTACTTCGGCGCTCACCCCGCTATATACTTGTTTCTTGCGCTACTCAACAGGTA
Organism: Glossosoma conforme; assembly: GCA_022606575.1. NCBI lineage: Eukaryota > Metazoa > Arthropoda > Insecta > Trichoptera > Glossosomatidae > Glossosoma > Glossosoma conforme. The sequence continues at coordinate 2,080,160 of JAGTXR010000030.1, forward strand.
GCTGACAATTTTCGGGTCACGCTGATACGGGAAAACTTTCCGAAAATAGGCTAATGGTCATATTACCCTTATTATGACATTATTTTACTTTATCCTATTAATATAATAAGGAAAAACAACACTAAAACATTGTAAGAGAGGCTTGAACGGTCTCCGAAGTTAAGTAAAATTTAGCGCGAATCAAAATATAGATGAGTCCTGTTTGTTTTTGATTGCATGACATTGTTTGGGTTTAGTTATCTCTAAGAACTGAATTTTTCAGACATTGGGTGCGTCGGGTTCATCCTGTGATATTCTTAGAAACTCTGATTAACTTACACCCAAATATGCTTCATACACTAATGCCGTCTCTTTAAATCTGTGATTTACGCCCTGAGGACTGTCTTTTCTAAGTAAAATCGTGTTCTTGAATAACATTATGTTAAAAATCGACCGATTTATTAAATTTATGTTTATAATTAATCTACTTTTGTTTTGTTCAACTTCTATTTTGTTACACATTTTATGAAAATATTTATTTGAATATTAAAAAAGCTTACGATTAACAATCTACAACTTTACATTATTCCATATCCACTCTCTATCTGAAACTTGTGATTGTTGAAAATTTCCAGCGCTAACTTTTACTTTTTTTGCTATTTTTATACGTTCTTTTGTATCATTTTTACATATTTTATTTAAATATTTATAATTATCATCATCACCATTTCCAATCCCCAAGCTGGATCATATGGTTGTCACAAGCTGCAGTTGCATAGCTCTGTCAGCCGATATGGGCGTCGCCTCATCCCATGTAAACTCTCCCTGCCGTAGCTCCACCGACTATATTATATTCATAGTTCCCAAAGGTTTTCCAGGAGTCTAGTGTCTTGAAGAAAATACCACTGTACTTTATACTTTCCTGCAGCATCTGACGTATTATAGTAAGTAATATAAATTATAAGCTATACGTTTGTTTTTTAAAGTTAATTTTTACTGATGTATTATTTTGAATGCTCATAAAAAGTGTTGTATTACAACAAGGAGTCGATAAAAATAATAATTCTCCAATAAAACGCATAATAAACAATTGTTAAATATTTGCACTTTAAAATAAATTGAATTGGTTGCATCTCAGTACGACTGCATTGTCATTCTTGTTTACTGCAATTGACAAGGTTTTGTCGGAAGGAAACTTTCTCCCGAGTTTCGATTATTCACTTACCAAAAGAAATCAACGGACGGGCAGCACCAAAACCCAAACATTATTAATAACTTCACCGATAAAGGTTGGTGAAATTAAATAAATATAATTGTGATATGACGAATTTATAAAGAAATATACACAAATATTTTTAAAAAATATGAAATACGGCTTAGCCTGATGCTATTTTATTTTAAGATCATGATGTTAATGCCAATTTAAACAACTGAGAAAATTAAAAAAGTATTTTTTAGGTTATTTAATATTTTTAATAATTATATTCTGTAAAAAATGTTGCATTCAATGAATATGTGTATGAGTTCCTTCCAAGCAATTTGATCTGACCTTGCTAATTATTTTTTTCGGAATATTCGTACTTTTAGATGGAGTTGATTTTAATATTTTAAAATTATATTTCAATAAATATTATGAAAACCATACAAAAGAAGGGGGCATTTTTTCTTTCCTCCACTGTAATGAGATAAAATAGTGCTGGTGTTTGCGTAGAATACTTGGTGTACGATGGTTTGATTTAGTGATAAGCGATGAAATTGTAAAAACGGTAGCTTTTCATCGTAAAGTTTGTCAAGACACGAATGTGGATCTGTCTGGAACATGTTTTTTCCATATCATAAGAGAGCAAAAACTACAGATGCCCTTTTTTAACACCGAGTAGGCCGTGAATCATACATAATATGAACTTGGTGGTGCTCTGAAAGCTAGAGCTGACATGGGATGAGAAATATGGTATCTGATATTTTGATGGCTGTTTTTGACGACCATATGATCGAACTAGGGAGTGAATAAATAATGAAAATGTAATTTACCTATATCAAATATTACTTAAAAAAACGTTTAAGATAATATTTTTTTGAGAAATTTGAGCCTAATGCATACACTCAAAATATCGATACGAGTTGTTTAGAACTATTGGAGCTATTTCAATAAATTGTTTGATAATATGGATCCTATCACCGCATCGCGTGCCACGGAATATCGTCGTTGTACATTAATGATCTATAAATTATCCATAATAATCAATAAACCACAAAACGATATTCAATCCATAAGATAATAGCATGCTTAGATTTCTTACCCTATGGATTAAAAATGATTATATTTTTTCAGTATTATTTTATAGATAGTGTATAAATTAAAGTATCATTCATTTTAAAATAAAATAAATAATTTAATCAATTGTGATAGTTAAATACATTAGTACAGATTTTAGTAACATATAATCGAGTTTATATGTGTTTAAAACATCATATGAAATAAGCGGAGTATAAGATTGTCTACAATAAATTCATGTAAAATTTTAATTTTGTGGTTTTTTATGACATCTTTTGTACTTATAATAACTTTAGAGCGGTGGTTTTTACGTTCTCTCGAAACATGCGGCCATTTTAATCTTCAAAATCGTTCCTAGAGAACTATTATTATATTTTGAATATTGCTTATTTTCCTACAAGAGGCATTTATTTCAGCTTACTTTTTATGAATTGAAAGCCTTCAGAAATTATAACATCATTCTATGATCGTTTCCATATCTTATCTTCTCTTGTGACATCCTCTTTCATTCCTTTTCCAACACTTGATTGATTGTGATTTAATATGTTCTTATCAATAATACATAAATATAAAGTTCATATCGTTAAAAACTTAAATAAACATACCGCATTTTATTCGTCTTTGCATTTTAAATATTTCATTATTTGACATCTTCACTTACTCGTATAACTTCTAAATGTTGAGTAAGTTAAAAACATGTTTAATTTTCTCTTTTTTAAGAGAAAGTATTCCTAAAAAATATGCGTTGAGTAACCTTATAACTAACCGTGTCATATTTCTGATTGTCATATTTTGTTTGTTTCAATTAATTGTTGAATTCTAAAAGTTACAAAAACTGAATACTTTCAAAGTTACCTGTCCTTCTGGATAACTAGAAACAGAATCAATATACATAGGAGATCACCGATCCTTTAATAAATAAAAAATATAATATAAATGAAAATATTTTTACGACATTGGAATGTTCTAGATTAAAGACCGATCTCTATTCATATTGATGATCTGAAGCAAATACCGATTCTCTCAATTGAAGCTTACGTCGTAAAGAATATATATTACGAGACTGTGTGCTTTCATATAAACGGTAGTCTTCGCCTTGCCCGGTAGCGGCGCGGTCGGAGCACAAGTACGAGGAGTAGCAAGAGGCTGCACTATCATAATGCTTAATCCAAATATTTATTCAATAGCCAGTAAATTTGAATAGCCATAAAAGCGTGATCCAGAGTAAATATACACCGCATATACAGCATGTAACAAAAGTTATAATTTTTATGTAGTATCTTTTTTTACGAAATTACATTCATATAAGAGAACACCGACAGATGGTAATGGTTACGTTAAAAACTTATCTGTGTGTACTAAGACGATTAGTATGTAAGATTTGGATAAAAACTGCCTGTGGAGTATTGATTTGCTACCGTCATAAATTACAGCCCGACATTCGCAAATTATCCATTAATTTTAGGTAGTCACTATGAACGGGGGAGTTACGGGACGACTTTCATCTGCCAATAATTTAAATTGATAGATTACGACTTCATTTTACGGTTGAGGAATCAAATTCACATTAACCAAGGGTAGTTACAGAGATATAGATATTTTGTTTTAAATATTGATCATTAAGCCCATGACCTTCGATATGGTAAGCAAATACTTTTACCACTAAGCCATACCCGCTGGCAAATCAATCAAAACCTGTCAAAATTAAGTAAAACAAAAAAAAAATTACGTGGCTTATGTTGTAAAATGTCTACGTTTTATTTAAAAATAAATGTTTTCAAATTCAATTAAATTTGAAAACCCAAAAGAAAATACGAGTATTTACTAAATAAGATTTGCCATAAGTATATTGCAATGTAACTTATGACTTCTCCTGTATCCGCAAGATATGGTCTTGTACACAATCGTAATATTATTATGATATAAGTGCACGCTCATCATAAATTCCAACTTTATTAATACAAGACATCATATGGAAATCCATGAATAAAATCATAATATTCAGTTTTTATTGTAACTCCTCGTAACAAATGTTCGAGCTTTGAAAATATTGATTTAAATACTTTTTATTGTTTTCATTCGAATATAATGCGGAACGGAATGTATCTAACTTGAATCTGTATACTTGTACTTCTTTCCACATTTATTCTCAGAAATTAATTATTTTTCGTCATAAATATTCCTCATAAACTGGACTTTACCCGCCTCACACTCGCATCACACCGGAGGACAGTTAATTTTTTTTAATATTAGTATTCGTATAGCGCTCTTTTATGACCGAATGATCATTCCAAAAGCGCTTCTTTGCCTCTCTGAGTAAAAAGGTGGGTCTTGAGTCTGCTTCTGAAGGATGCCTCCGCTTTAAGCTCTCTTATGCTTTCCGGTAGTGAGTTCCAGGTCATTGGTGCAGCGTAGCTGAAAGCCCGATTGCCAAAGACCGTGCTAGGACTACCTCCCGTCAGCTGCAGGGTGCTTCTATTTGCTCTAGCCGATCTGAGTGTCTCTCGTGAGTTAAGTCTCCTTGAAGAGGCGCTCATTCAGATTATGATCAGTTAGCAACTGATGAGTCCAGTGGGAGTCCCCTCTGAACAATTGTGGCCACTTCACATAAGTGCTAAAAGAAAGAACCCGCGAAAGAGATTAGAACCGCATTCACGGATTGTAAAGAGATGGAGATGGAAGATAGATTCTCACCGAAAATACAAAAAAAAAGTAAATGCGTGTATTTTTTTTAGTGGCCACAAAGCCTGCATACCCGATAGGGCCGAGGCGATTCCTTCGAACTGCATCGAAAAGGACTCCTCTTTCTAACAAGAAGAACTGGCAGTCCCAGAGAATGTGCTCTAAAGTCTGGAAGGGGGCGCCACAGGGGCAACTAGGGTTTGAAACTAAATTAAATGAGTATAATCTGTGATTAAAAGCGCCATGCCCAGTCATTAGTTGGGTCTACTAGTGGTGAGGGCTTATCCATTTAGCACAAACTATGAACAATATGGATATGTAGTATGCAAATATAATTCTAGATGAATTTTGAAAAACAACTTTATATGAATTCTATAATAAAGATAGCTGCTTAAATATAACTGCTTATGTACTCGTACAAGAAGTTTTACTCAACATTTAGTGAATTTTTAATTTTTCAGCTTAGTTCTACTAAGTGAAACACTCATCATCATTAAAAAATTATTATCATCGTCAAGTAGAGCGAAATTGATAAACATATTAGGTGTTGCTTATTTTTATATATTAAAATAATATCAAATAAAATTAAAAAATAAATCCATTTATAGGAACTGTATCTGTATCATTTCTTTTATTGCAAATTCAAACTTCAAATCAAATCATGTCAAATCAAGTATTTTATATTCGTTGGCTCGTTGGTTTGTGAGTAATGAAAATGTTCTGGATCAAGACGGAAATTGTAAAACCTATAGTCGATTAAGTGACGAAAGTAGATCTGGTTGGGATATTTTGTTGCACCAGATGCCGCAGAAAAGCATAAATTACAGCTGCTTTACTCAAGACTCCGGGCTTTCGCCGTCGTAGAAGACTGTCTGGAACTATACTTAAATATTACTTGAAGTTCTAGTAAATAAAATCAAAATAGGACTTAATTTAAACTATGACTAACGAGATGTGGATATAGCATACTGAATGTAATATTTATTTTAATTTTTTTCTTGAAATCACTCAATTAAAAAAAGTATCAAAATTAATTTCAAATATTCGCGATTCTAGGGATGTGTATCTGAATGGACGCTTTTAAAGGAAAGGAAAATAACCTCAGGCAATGAGCGTCTCTAGAAGAGTATGTATTAGAACTAGACGATGAGCAACTTGGCGTACGCCTCCTTATAAGGCCTGCAAACTTTATAAGGTTTATTTCCAAGTGAACGAGTGAATAATTAACTCATTCGATTGATAACATGCACGATTGTTTAATCGTTGTGACGTGACAAAATATCATGATGCCAAGTCCATCGCAATAGCCACAGATATACTCATTATAAACATAAACAAATGGCAAGATTTTCTCATTTTGTAAATCTTCATCTTGAGTTTGGTTTGAACTTCACCACAAATTAACGCCGTAAATCTGTTTCAGTTGATGATAAGAACATATAGTTGAAAGCAAAGCAACAAAACAATCTGTTATTTAACAAATAAACATTAATCAAACTGAATTTTACTTTTGTACGTCGATTATAATGATTTTCTTCCTTGAACTTGCTTTTCTGTTGTGTTATTCTGGTATTAAATTAAATGTCGCTAATTTTTCGTGTAATTTGGCTGGTTTAATTTGCATATTTTTTTGTAAATTAATTGGGGTTTTGGGACAAAAAAAAACGAGAAGCATTAAAATTTACAAAGCAAGTTATGTTTACTTTTCGCATGAATCTAATAAAATTACCGTTGGTTCTTAGAGCAGTTTTTGGAATGACGTTAGATCGTCTACCTTCTCCAATTTTGTAATCACATTCATAAGAATTTATCAATTATAAAAATATCTAAATTAAATATAAATATGGTGCAAGACTTCAAAATAGTGTTTTCACAAGTTATGTTTAATAACTTTAGTACATCCATGAGCTTGGATCACGTCTCATTGATATAATAAAGTAAATAACAAACTTCAGCGATAAGTAAGAGATTGTAATCTCAATTCACTATTTTCCAAGAGATAACCAATAAAGTGGCTGTTATACTCATGCTAAATTATTGATGCCACGAAGCTGAATCATAAGCAACACGACTTGAAAGATACTATTCCTTACATCTATCCGCTTGTATGCCAAGTTATTATCTTAATGAACCTCTATTTAGCTGAATATGGAATACATTCAACCGATATCCATCTCTCGATGACTTCAACTGCTCATCAGCTCACCAAAGATGCCCTGCCCTCTGGATGACGATATTCGATAGAAACAGGTACTTTATTTAAGGATTATGGGCGTAACCTGATGTGGAGGTGTAGTGTAGTGACGTCAGTAAAGTGCGTTGGAAGCAACAAACCTTGTTCACAACTATTTCCGATACGGTCGCTAGTGGGTGGCGGAAATCGATATTATAGAACAAGAGCACTACTAGTCTATTTATACATTTATTGCGGTTACGATAGAGACGAATTTATTATTTATGTATTTTTTTGAATTTGTTATTAAATTGTTAAATATTAAAATCAATAATACAGTTGTAAATTGTCAATTTTACTAAGACCGGAAAAAAAAATGGAATTGATTGTATGCGTATTGTTTTATTTGATAAGAAATAAAAACCCAGCTATTCATAATTTATTCTAACAAACCGAATAAACTTTGGCATAATGAGACCAATGAAATAATTTATCAAACCATCGATAAAAATTAAACGTTCTTGTATCACATTTCAACACGCACACGATTTCCGAATCAAATAATTTATTAAGTTTATAAAAATAAAACACGATCCGCCGCTGTGAATGGACAACAAGACTTATTAATATGAAGTTAGGACAATATATTAAAATTAAAATAAAGGTGCAGTACAAATGCACGCGCCTTACACCTGTGCAATGCGGATGCGACCAGTGGCGTACCCAAATCAGGAGAATTAATTATTTGTAACTTTTGAATATTATTTTTGCCATTCTTAATAGCTGAAATACTTTAAGTTTTTTTTACATTTTTGGATTTTTCATCCCTTGCTGGGTTGAGCAGAATTCGGAAAACTAATATACATGTCTTAGAAGTAAGGCGTTTACCCAACGCATCCTCCTAGTACTAATTCATGGAGCATAGACGTCGAATCTAACGGCAAGTCTTACTCATAAAATAAAAACAATCAACTTGCCATGGAGATATCCATGCTCAGAGTGTCTCTAATAGATATATTTCGAAACGAGAATATCCGAAGAAGACCTCAAATAACCTTTAAACGCCCAGTGGTTTCCTTACGGGACCGCAGATTTGCGTCGTTCAATGCCCTACGGTCCCATACAGGAGTGCTTATGGTTCATTTCACAATCGATTTACATTCATTTGTAATAATAGTATTAAAGTTAAGTTTATAAGTATTTTTATAGCGCTCTTTTATGACCGCATGATCATTCCAAAAGCGCTTCTTTGCCTCTCTGAGTAAAAGGGTGGGTCTTGAGTCTGCTTCTGAAGGATGCCTCCACTTTAAGCTCTCTTATGCTTTCCAGTAGCGAGTTCCAGGCCATTGGTGCCGTGTAGCTGAAAGCCCGATTGCCAAAGACCGTGCTAGGACTACCTCTCGTCAGCTGCAGGGTGCTTCTATTTGCTCTAGCCGATCTGAGTGTCTCTCCACGCGCGTTTATTTCTGAAGGCTTGATAAGTTCTGTCAAATAGCCCGAATAGAATCTATTGTGCGACGAAACATTACAAACATTCGCCTGCTAGGGCAATGAACGACGATATTCTTCGGTTCCGTATGGCACCACTAGGCGTTGAAAGGATAATGGAGACTACCCAACGAATAGGAGACGAACGAACCCTTCTTTAAGTGCTCTTATGTTTGCCAACGAATATATAAAAAACCACTATTCAGGAGATTAATTTTTATCCAAAAATAAAACAATTGATTTAAAAGTTTATTTATTGTGTTTTTTTACGATTTCTTCAATGTACTCGTATATTTTTTTCGGTTACATATTCCAGTTCCGCCTTACGTTTGATCCTCCCACACATACCATAAGCGGCCTTGGAAGTGATTCGCCGATAAAACCAAATGTGATTGATGCAGTCGGTCGGTCGAAGAGTTTTATGCAACTTGCTTACATTAAGCGCCGCAATAAATTACACGGCACGCACATCGATTTGTACAAAAATAATTTATTTAAATATATAAAAACAAGCAGTTAAAATTTAAGCGATCCAGCTTACGTCCACATTGATTTAAGCTAACTGTAAACAATCGGCTTAGTATTATCATGAATACATTGCAAATGCATATATAATATTTGTATTGTAATTTGTACGTGGTAAATTTAATGCGCGATATCTGACACTTGCAGCTATACTCGATCAAAATTAAGTGATGTCTATGCAGCTCAAGTATTATGCCTATTATTTTATGTGGCTGTGAATCTCACAAGTAATGAATCCGAATGCAATCGTTATGGATACAAATGCTTACGTAAAGTATAATGTCTTAAATTCGGAAGGAAAGACATGTTGAGTGAGAGTACAATGACAGTCTTCAATAATTTATTAGATTGAGAGGCGAAGATAGACCTGGCTGGAATATGTACTTTGCATGTCGTAGGAGAGCATAAACTAAACAAGCCGTTTCTTTAAGCCGTTGATTTCGCGAACTATTCATAGATTGTTGTGGCTTTTGGGTTGAGCCGTGTGTGGTGAACTTTTTTACACCAATATTTCAACCGCCATTGCAGGGGTCTTCTTCAGGATTAATAATTTATTAAAAAGTTCACCACACACGGTTGAACCCAAAAGCCACAACATCAAATCTGGCCGTGGAAACCCAAGAAGTTATTTATTCATATGATTGCATTTGGCGGAGCTTCGGTAGGCAGAGTTAATATGGGATGAAGCGTTCACCATGTCAAATGGAAGAGAACTGAAGCAGAAGTCTTCAACAACTTTATTTTCTAGTAAGGAGAGTGGGTATGCCTGGAATGCTTCATTTTTACTTCGACTTATATCTACAAGAAGTTATTATTAATGAACTATTACTTGCATTTTATGGGTAAGGAATCAAATTTACAACTAATTTGACAACAACAAATGAAATTGATCAAAATACGTTTTTCTATTTAGTATTTATTGGCGATCGCACTCACAACCTTTTGTAGGATAAGCGAACGATTTAACCTCAAGGTTAAGCTCGCAAGCATTTTTCCATAAATTTTAGCTACTGTTACGAAAATAAAAAATCCAAGAATTTAATCTTACCTTGCAGTCTCCTCCACAATGTCATAACCGTCTTACGTAACATCTCAATTAAAAGTAAACCCGAGTCGCTCTGCCAAATGTCACTGCCGCATCATCAAGCTTAAAAGTCGAGCTTTCTCGAGACAAATAGGGGCTTTTATTCTTCCCGCGAGCTTTCGGCCGGAGATGAAAGGCTTCGCGGCGCGTGGGCGCTTTGAAGGCTTACCGCCTGCCCGCCCTTCGAGTCCTAGTCGAGCACTTAGAAGAAATAAAGCCTTTTATTGGACTCATTAAGCTTTCATTGCAGCGTGTTCTTCGTTGGATTTAATTTAATTTTGTTTGCGTCATGTCTTTTTTCGTTGCTGTCGATCCGCCCTGATAGCACAGCGCACCTTAATTCATGACCCACTTTGTTCTGTATTAATCTTATTATTTTGACTGAAAATCTGAGTAATAAAGTAAATGAAAGAATATATACATTTTATTGTGATGCGACATGTTTTGGTTTCTTCAGGAATCCATTTTCAAATAATTGGAATCAAAAGGATAAATACTTCCTACTTTGTTTTAATGCGGATCACACTGAGCACCGAAATATCATGATTTTGTTCTTAATGTAAGCTTCATCAAATTTCGACGCAGCGGAAGAAAAAAAATATCCATCACTCCTGGTTGTATCATAGACCTCACTGGTTTTGGCCAATTTGTATAAAAATGGTACACACGTAAAAACCATCTAATAAATAAATGGTAAATACGTATTTTTCCAATATTTTTTTTTCTCATATTTGTTAATTAAGTATATATTTATGGCAAACTAGTGTTACATACTGCCGAAGTCAAAATATAAAATAATTAACATTGATATATTATGCGTATATACTCACAACTAATAAAACAAATATTAAATATTACTTAAATATACATATACTAAACATAAAATTCTTTTTTCAACGCGTCAATCCAAGCACAAAAACAACGGCAGAAGCGGGATGCGAACCGCGGACCTTGGAATCCAACTATGCCCAGGTATTCTTACCGCTCGGCGAATCGCGCCACTGCTATGCCCAGACTGACTTGCGGTGAAACTGGTATTTATATCATTGTTATAATCACGACAGATGTCGCCATAGTATATATTCAAAGTATGTATATTTTTTATTATTATTCTATCAGTCTTCATTTATTCACAAGCTTTAATATTATTACTTTCCGGCAGTCTATTTATTTTTGGTAAGTACCACTCGGGTCTCGAACCAAACTATAGACTGAATGGATGTGAAACGACTATAAAAATTAAATTAAGTAAAATTATCCATCAGTAACACAGGTAAATGATTGGTTATAAAGTCCGAGTCGGAACTATAAGTAGTCGTTTCACATCCATTCAGTCTATAGTTTGGTTCGAAGTTGGTACTTACTAAAATAAATAGACTGCCGGAAAATATTAAAGCTTGTGAATAAATGAAGACTAATAATAAGAAATATACATACTTTGAATCCTGGTACTATGGCGACCTCACTGGTTTTGGCCAATGATATAAAAAGTTTGGTCACTGGGCATAAAAACCATCTAATAAACAAATGGTAAATCCGTATTTTTCAATACTCGTTTTTTCTCATATTTGTTAATTTATGTTTATATATTTATGGCAAACTAATATTGTAATATAGTCAATGATCTATAAAAGTAGATTAGAATATTGAAATAATAAAATAATATTCTAATAAAAAATTAAAAAATTAATTAAATATTAAATACTCTATAAAAGGTCCAATATCAGAATCTAAAAAATAAACGGATTAATGCCTCCACTTATCACATTCATTTCTCTAATAAAATTAATTAGCGGCTTACACTTGCCTCCATCAAATATTTTGTAATGTTGAACTAGTTTATTTTTTATCGCCTTATATGCGAAATTCTTATTCAAGCGTCGTGTAAAAAAAAACGAAATCAGTCTGCAACGAAATAAAAATTAAATCTATTAATTAATTTATCTGCAGATTTGATTATTTTTTGTGTCTCTTTTATTGTTATTATTTTAATTAGGGAATATGTTCCGATATCACATATAGTAATTGGTCGCACCGAACTATGAACTAACGCATTATAAATGCCGAGGGTTTTGACTCACCTTTGATGCTTTCCTACATATATTTGCTAGACATTTTTATTTCCATTTATTTTAAACATTATTTTTCGGTTGCTTTCATTTTTTACAAGTCAATAAATGATTTGAGCAGCTCCATAAGACCATATTGTCTAGGCCTCGTGAGCATTAGGCTTATCATTCAATATCTTAAAAAAACACTTAAAACATTACTTAAAATGCCTCGGGTACTACAGCTGACTATTTAAGTCCCCGGGCTGCCCTGGAAGTTGTCAGAAAAGTTGTTTTAAGACAAATCATGGGCAATATCAACTAACAGAACTGTGTAATGGCAATTCACGATGGCCTATATCATTATAAGCAACATTGAGTGTGAATCTAATTTGTAAAAGTAACCTCGTGGGATCACCGTTTGTTTTTTGTGTTGAGGCGTCTCTAAAGACTATATGCTCCAAGCCTTGAGAGTGGATATAAAAATATTTCTGCTTTATCATGGGACCGTTAAAGCGCCGGCGGGTATATCTCAATGATCAAAGTGTTTGCTTTGCAAGCTAAAAATCATAATTCGATCCGCGACGGAGAATAAAAAAAAGATTTTTAATCGATTTCTAAGCTCTAAGATACTCCCGGTTGATGTGAATTTTATCCCTCACCCGTAAAGTGTCAGTCGTAGCCTATTAATTAAAATTGGTGGTAGATGAAAGTCGTCCCGTGAAGACGACCCATTCATAGTAAATTCCTGCAATAATAAAGAATGATGCGTGGATCTCGGGCTGTAGGCTATGACGTTGGCGGATCAACACTCCTCATGCAGCGCTTAACCATATGTAACATGGTAAGCGTCATATAATTCTACAGAAGAGACTTCAGAATCACTATCCCCATCTGGTATTCTCCTGTATGTGTATACAAAAGAAAAACTGAAATAAATATTTTTTGATGTCGTTTAAGTCTGCCATACTAAAGACGAAATGAATTCAAATTCATTAAGCATGCAGTGTGACTGACCCTTTGCTCCAATTAAACTGACATATTTTCGCTTTACTCTGAAGTTATGAGTCTGTGACTCGGCCTCTTGCATTTCATACGCGAAGAACTGCACAATGCTCTCGATCACGTAATTGCTCGCATTTTATTAGCGCGTTGCAATTACACTTATTTATGGGGTAATTAAATTACCTGGATACGATCATTTCTGCGTTGCGATTTTGGATGGCTAGCGACCAGTGATTTACTTTATTGATGGCGAAAATTTACGATAAGGCTTCAGTTGCATAAAAATTGAATTAAAAATTACGATCCAATTCCATATTTTTACAAGTCTTTAAAGTGCCAAATATACAACCTCATTCTTTTATTCGATACCATAAATCATTTTTATAATTTTGCTGTTGATTGCCGCAATCTGAATATATATTTTTTTACACCAAAAACATGTGTTCTATAAGCTATATTTAAGTAATAATAGTTTTAGTAATAAGTAATACATAAGTAATACATTTGTGTAAAATAAACATGATTATTTTGTAATATCGATATACTTAATAAAGATACACAATTTATTTAAAAGGTGATAAATGTACAAAAAAAAGTAAAAATATTAACACTTTTAATATTATTCGCTTGATTTATGTCAACCCGAAGATGCGCCGAAGCGCCCACCCGTGGGCGCTTCGTAATATTCGAAGGATGTATTTCAAAATTAATTCCGATTTTCTTACAATTATATCTATGAATATTTTAAAATATTAACAAACCAAAAAGGATCGATAGCTTGGGAGATATTCATGAGATGGTGTCAAGGGCTGGGACTGATTTTTTTTTGAAAACAGTTGTATATCTTAAATATTTACAACACACGTGATGCGTTGTAGGTACATACGATCTAGGGAGACAGTTTTGTAAATAGTTAGTCAAGGACAGTCAAACGAAGCGGTCGAGTATTTGATCTATAATCTATTTTGTGGCAGTCCTAGTGAAAAAAAGTGTTTTTTTTTCGTGAAAATTTTAGTTCAATCGATTGCAGCTCACCAATAATGTATGTTATAAATATTCAAATAATTAAGTCTTTAGTAAAAGTTGTGTTTTTATTTTTTCGAAAACACGTGGCGATATATTCAACCAAGTCAACTTTCTGGCTTATCCGCTCTCTTACCTTGTTATTCCTCAGAAAGTCAAGCAATCGTATCCGCAGTATTCTATGCAATCATCTGCTTTCAAAACTCTTTGATTCAATGGATTTCGGTAAAATGTCATGACTCAGAACCGTAAAGAAGAATGGGAAGATTCAGACGCAAAAATCACAGAGCTCTTTATTTACAACCTAAATATAATGAATATTAAATAAATATTTGTGATAAAGTAATAATTACTATTTCTATCATATCGTGTTCAGAAATGATAACTTTCGTTTGATTACGTGTGGAACTAATAATTTCACCTTGTAGTATGTAGGTGCGTGTAGGCAAGAAGCGGTGTTTGTTTTTTTTGTTTTAATTTATATTTTATTGAACCACTGGATGAAAGGGCCGCTCTTTGAAGTAATGAGCCTTATTGATAATAAATAAACCACCGAAATATCGATCCGCCCAAAAGCGGCTCTTCGAACGGAACTTAAGTATCCATAAGTAATAATATTCGCTTCCGAACCGTTTAAGAGGAACCATTCCTACTACTAATACAGGGACTTTTAACCATACTTTCCATTAAAAAATCAACACATTTTACAAAAATCACGCCAATATTACAACATTTTTTTAGTTATATTATGTAAAAGAGCACAATCGCTTGAAACCAGTGTACTCTATGACGCTCAGCCAGAACGTGTGTTATGTTCGTGTATTGATCAAAGAAATTGCAAGTGTATGTTTATCTATTTTTCGAAAAGATCCATATTGTATGAGGATAGAAACATAGATACTAGAAGAGCATTTCAGAGCTTACCAGTGGCATTTAGGAAGGATTTTTGAAACGACCAGTTCTTGGTTAACAGATATTAACTGTGTATGGATGTTCAGCAAGTGTAAGATAATTTTGTCATTGATGTATAAGGTTTAATTAAATGTTAATGCCATTTCAACAACAACAACAAAAATACGAACGTTTTTAACCTAGACGTTTCAAATAATCATAAATGGTCCAATTTAATCAATTAAATCAATTTAATTTGTCAGCGATTTTGCAGGATCATATCAGGTATTATTCACTATTTTTGCATAAATTAATTCAATATCAATTTAATTTCATTTTGTCCCAATGCTCATCAAACAGACGACGCCAACAAATCATTCCTGCAAAGAAACTCGTGGAGTTCATGCCTGAATTGGGCCTCCCTTACGTGAAATATATCATTATTAATGCCTCTATTGTGTCTTATCACCTTCAACTGTCCTTCCAGAATGTTAAGCGTTGAAATTATTTATGTTGCCGGATTGAAATTTAGCAAATCAGTTACGTCACTTGCGTTCTGTTAATACAACTTCTCATTACACTATTTTCGTATATAAAACAAGTATGTTAATAAAAAAAATAGCAAAGGCGGCCAAAAGAGTGAAAAAGTTTAAATTTTCCTGTATTAATAAATCGAAGGTTGCGTGCAGGGGGCCCTTAATAATCATTATTTATCGTGTCAGGTTTTCATAAAAAATGTTTCTGTGATAATCCTCACCGCTCTCATGATAACAGTAGCGGCTGCTGGGGACCAGGTGACACCAACTTGCTTGTATGTACAATATCGTGTGGCAACCATTGATAAAAAAAATTATATCCTAGAGCAACCTTTAAGGTTAAATAATAAATATTGAACCAACCTTTTAGATAAACTTAATATATAGTTTATAACTTTTAAGATAAAATAAATTGTAAAATAAATAACTATATTTGTAGCAACCATTGAGAACAAATAAATAAATCGTAAAGTAAGCTTTGATACAAAATAAGTATATCTTGTAACTTTTGAGATAAATTGAAATGGCAACTTTATTTTTTGTAGTATTTAATTCAATTAATGGGCAGTAATTATTTAACAAATCAAGTTAAAATAATCATTTGGCGGTAGAAAAATAATTAATTGAAATATGTTAGTTTAGGTTCCATTTAATGGGTTAATAATTCATTCATCTTACATTAATTTGAACCAATATTGAAAATATTACTGCCATTTTAATTTTTTAATTCAACACATCCATGCCAATTAATTTAGTCTACTGTTGATTAATTTTATTTACTTCCAATTGATTTAACTTACTGCCAAAACCTTGAATTAGTTACTGAACAGATAAATACAGGCCAAAACAACATTCCGATCTAATTGTGCTACCTTTGAGATCAAATAATCAATTGTTATTCTTTGATATAACATATATTTTTATTAAATCTGAATGCCACTTTTTTTCATTTCAAAGATTTGCCGCCAGTGTTCTTTTTGAAAAAATAAATGGAATAAATGCAGTTGGAACTAAAAAATGTTGAAGTGATAGTGTCCCAGGTTGCCGTGGGTGGTCGCTGCTCGCGGCCCGCGCCCAACTTCACATTGTTTATGAGCGCCATCAAATCCCCGCGGCAATAAACACAGATCAAATTTGTCATAAATAATCCGATCGATTTATTCTCAATACACACTGGAAAACACCAACAAATGAGAAAGAAGCATTTCCCCCACTTCCTACCCCAAATTGGTGGAAGGGTTGTAATTATGATAAATGCACATTAATTTTAAATCGATTTAAATCATCATTAACACCATGTGCACTCTCCTAACTGGAACATCTTGTTGTTACAAACTGCTTCCAATGAGTTCTATCTGCTGCCATTATATTCTTTCCCATGTCAGCTCTGCTTTATATTTGAGATTGTAAAGTATATTTCTGACAAAACTTAAAGTAATAAAATAGTAAATTTTTATTTAAAACATAAATGTAAACTTTTGTAATTTTCGTTAGTTAAATAAAACTATTTTTTAAAGTAAATTCGTACCTATTTAACTCCTAATATTATTTGTAGTATTTTACTACTATTATAGGGTGATTTTTATTAGTTTGAACTACCCTTTAAAGACCGAAAAAAATTATCCAGGCCTCGAGAGTGTCTAACTTATCATCCGATCTTCTATAAAAAAAAACCCTTATTATTAAACACCCAAATATTTATCTAGTACTAAAGCCGCAGTCTATGCAAGTTCGCGGGCTCTTTCCCTGGAGGTTCCCCAGAACCATCTATGTTTCCATGTGGACCTCCGGGATACATGTTTTCGGGAACATAGCCATAGACAATATGAGCTAACAGAACCTGTGAAACGGCAATTTACGGTGTATATGTGCTCCAAAAACGGTGCGGATATGGTAAAAAATTATTTATTGCTTGCATCTACCTACAGAATATAAATATTGGCTGCAAGATTATTTGGGCACTTTATTAAGGGTGCACTGGGAACCCTTGAAAGATTCTTTAGGAGTTGGTGCCCGGGAATACAAGCATAGCACTTGAGTGCTCTACCACAAGGTTATTTTATTTGATTTTACGGGAGGACGACGAAAAATGGGTTTCCGTCCAGGTGAGATACGGCCGGGCGACAAGATTTAGGACAAAATCAACAGAAGGGTCATTACTCTTCACCATTGTGAAGGGTTTGTGGGTTTTGTGTGATTCATCCCGGGAGCATTAACGCGCCAGATTAAAATTATTGCGTCAAATTGGATGTGTCATCTGATTTAGTGATTTAATATGTCATACACATGTGCGACTCAAATAATACACGAAAATATAGACTGAAATATTTTTTTCACGACTCACAATCCCTGCATCACAATGTTATTAATGCCATGAATTATCATTTAAAATGTACTCAATTAGATTTGAGTCAGTTAGCAACTGATAAGTCTTGCTCCAGCAGAGTTCTTTATGAACAGTAACTTTTGTACAAAATTAATAATAAGAAAGAACTCGTGATCGCAGTCACTTGTTAAAAGGAGATTGAGAAGAAAGATAGGTTTTCTTATCGTTCATAAAAGAAGAAATAGTAAAGAAGCGAAAATATGTTAGAAATTGTAAAGTGGCCAAAAAGTTTGCAAAACACATATACACATTCCATGTGCAGTTTCGAGAAGGATTTATATTTATATTTATCAAATCAAAAGGAATAACTATGCGTAAACTGTAAGTTGGAATTTTTTTCCAAATTTGCTTCATACTCGAAGCATAAATTCTTCAAAAATTACCATTACAGAGTTGTGCCAACTACCATGATGTATGTCCCACTCAAGATATTTTCTCACCGAAACTTTGCCAGGTACACATTTTGAATAGTTCCAAAGAAAATACACACTTTCATAAGTTTTATCATATTCAACATTAATATATCTTACCTAAAGTTAATTGAACGCAGCGGCATAGAGTCCACAAATTACATATCTGCACCTAACATGCTAACATTTTCAAGTATTAACAACAAGTAGACAGTAATATTTTAAGCAAAGAATAAAAAAAATAGTATTCTGTGTACTTTGAATGTATAGGCTAATATTTTTTGTGGCCGCTCAAAAAGTCTATAAGTGTTTAATGACCATTAAAGAATATAAAAAAATGTTAATAGACGCACGTAACTGTTCGCAGCTTCCAACGCCGCTTCTTGCCGTTACATGATAATGGAACAATCGAGCATTATTAAGATTCTTCTCCATTGACACTAATAAAGAGCCGTATTGCTGAGAGGCTGTATAGAGTGGATACCCCATAGAGTGGAGGCTCTATAGAGTGAATATTCTATAACGTTAGGAGTACTGTTTGTTCTGTATGGACGGTATAGCTGCTGTGATCAATCAACCTGCTTCTGAGTGAAATTAGATTCATATATACAGATGCCGTAGATGAAAACGATATTAACTCAAATTCTTAATAAAATATTCATAAATTATATTCTTAGAATTTGATTCCAAATTCAAATAGCTAAAAACTGCCTACCTTGCTTAAATATGTATCACATCGAATTTTTGTTTCTTTTAATAATTGAAAACCACGATTTTGTCTTTAATGACAGCTCAATTCGTTCATCACTCTTTAAGAATCGCTTATAATAGCGATAGAATAATCCATTTTATAAATATTATATTTTACTTTTTAAAAATTAAAATAAAACATTATTGAAGAGAATATTCTCTTTAAAAAAATATCAATATAGTATACAATTAGAAGCATCATTAGATTAAAATCACCAATACTCAAATCGACAGCCCTTCGGTCCGTGAGGAAATGATTTTTTATGTTTCTTACAAGTACTCTACTAGAAATCAAATTCGTTTTCATATAATCTAATAAGCATACATCTTTAGCTTTATCCAACTTTTAAAGTAAGAGTAGACATATAAATATTATATTAAGCATGTTGATGATTGATATA
Source organism: Glossosoma conforme (assembly GCA_022606575.1). Classification (NCBI taxonomy): domain Eukaryota; kingdom Metazoa; phylum Arthropoda; class Insecta; order Trichoptera; family Glossosomatidae; genus Glossosoma; species Glossosoma conforme. The sequence goes on from JAGTXR010000030.1 coordinate 2,099,816, forward strand.
TTTATTAATAATATCAACATGTATGCCCCCATATGATTATGAAAGTGGTGTAAGTCGTGGTTCATTTGTTTTGAGATATTTAAACGTTTGCGTTTTAATATTGTGTGAAAACCGATGAAAGTGACAATTTCATGTTGCATAAAATTCTATATTTATATTTTTTAATTCATGTTGGATGAAGAGTATATTAATTCACAACAAAGTGAACTGAAACATTTTTTTAAATAAAATCGATTTGTTGACTTACATCACTTTTATAATTATGAACGCATACGCGTATAAAGAGCTGAATCAACTGAATGCATTTCAATATTACAACCTTTGAAAACTCTTTTTTGTAACAAATAATTGTACTTTTTTCTTATTTATTTTTTATGTTTTAACATCCTCCTCTCTTTCAAAAGGTTGTTATGCAGTCGCGTGGTGAGTGGATTAGGAGCAGATTGATAACACAGACTTTTTCAGAAGCATATTAAAATATATTTACGATAAAACTTTACAAATTTAGGGCTTGACCTAGTCACAGCATTGGGCCGAGCCACAATACAATATACTCACCGATGGGCGGTACGCAACTGGGCGTGATGGGCTGTCGCACCGGCGAGGTTTTCGGTACCAGTCAGCAAGGGCTACATCAGCTAATATCAGTTTATTTTACTTGATGCCGCTTACCAGCTCAATAAATCAGATTAATTAAGTTGCGATGTTCTTTCTGTGAAGAATTCAATTCACACTTAAGCAGTAAAGGATCTGTTAAAATGATTGACAACAAAATTATTGTTGGCAAGCCATACTTTCAATAATTGAGAGTGTTTTTATTCTATTTAGCCGAACTTTATTCCATCGATTGCGCTTTTTATGATCAGCCCGACGGATGTTTCGAAATGCTTGTTTGTTTGAATGGCACTCTCTATCGGATTACAGTACTTATTTCAATTTAACCCGCCGGTAAAAACATAATCTGAACACTTTACCGGTGTAATTATTTGAAGATGGATTTTTTGCGGTTGTAAACTGAACGACCACAATATATTTAATTATATATTTATTAAGACCGAACATAGTATTTTGAAGGAGAGTCCGATATGAAGAAATATAATACTGGCCTTTGTAATGTCTACAATTACGCACTCTAATGAGTATGATGATGGAAATTTGTGGATATTTTAATTTTTCGGACTATTACCGTTGGTAAAAATTATAATTGAAAATCAAAATATATATGTATTAAAAGACATTGGCGCATTTGCTAGGATAAAACACCAAAAAAATAGAGGCAACTAATTTTAACAACCACAGAAGCTCTAAACCAAATCTCATCCTGGGGCCAACGAAACAAACTATGTTTTGCGCCACATAAAACAGAAGCTATTCTTTTAAAGGGAAAATCATCTCCACTACGTCCACCAGCTATTTACTTGCAAGGTGCTAAAGTAAAAATTTCTACAGAAGTTACATACCTTGGCGTAATCATGGATGGTAAAAGAAGTTTCGCCGCTCACGCTCGCCATGTTGTAGATAAGGCGCGGAAGGCTTTCTTCTGTATTTCTCGCCTTACGGGGAATTCATGGGGACTCAAATTTCGAGCCCTTAAAACAGTGTATGACGCGATCTTTCTCAGCACGGTGACATATGCGGCGCGGTGCTGGGTTGAGCGCACTCGACTACTCTTCATTAGACGCATTCTCTTGAGCGGTCAAAGAACCCCACTTCTCTCACTTACTAAAGCCTATCGATCCTCTGCCACCGAGTCATTGATTATCCTTGCGGGAGTGCTGCCGTTGGATCTGCAAGTGCAGGTGAGCGCCGCTATGGCGTTGCTTAGACGTGGCTTCTCTGCGGAGGTCGGGGGCACTTGTCTCAATCCTCCGCAGGGTAAGATCACGAAAGAAACCGAAAAAGAAGTACGACTGGCGGCGCTCGCAGCATGGCAGAGCAGATGGTCGACCTCGCTCAAGGGTAGACACACATATTCCTTCTTTCCTTCTGTCCTCGATAGAATGGAGATGCCGTGGCTTATTCCAAACCACTGGACTAGTCAATTCATGACTGGGCACGGCAATTTTAAGGCTAAACTCTTCAAGTTTAGCCTCGTTGATAGTCCAGACTGCCCATGCGGCAGCCCCTTGCAGGACGCTGAACACGTTCTGTGGCATTGTCCAATATTAGATTTAGCGAGGCAAAGGCTCCTTAGCGTAATCCAACAGAAGTCTGGACCGGTTGGATATATCGATCTCATATCTACGGAGCCCAACTACCATGCATTTTCTGTATTCGCGGCGACCTTCGGCGAAGAAGTCTAAAAGTCCAAATTTTATCGTCTCAACTACTAACTTTTACACCCATGTGTGGTGTTGCTCACCAAAACCAGTTACTTGTATAACGAGAATGTACTCTGAAAACAATGCCTTGGTAAGTGCTCCCAAGGTACAAGGCGACCAGTTCTAAGGCCCCAAAAAAAAAAAAAAAAAAGGCAACTAATTTTTTTGGCAGTATTTCATTCAATGTGGCACGCGTATTGACGCTTAATGTTCGTATTTTGACGGTGAGTATGACAAAGAAATAAACCGCATATTTAAAATACCAGAAGTCATGACTTCGATATCTCATACCACTTATTTCCAGTGAATGTATTTAAAAATGAAGGTTGCGTAAAACTAGGCTGTATATGACGTTAGCGGATCAACACTCCACGTACCTAGCCATCCATAAACCTGCAATTATTATTAATCAATATTTATAGAGAGCTTTTTATGACCAAATGGTCATTTTAAAATCGCATTTTGGCCTCTCTAAAAGTTGGGTCTTAAGTCTGCTTCTGAAGGATGCCTCCGATAAAGTGTCGTGCCTTCTGAGTTCTTTCTTTATTGTTTTTAATATGCTTACATAAAAGATTAAATGGTGACTTTACTCATACAACGACATGCGGTAAGTTACAGACCGTATCTAAAACAAGTTCAGGTTGGCGTACAATAATTTTTAATTTCGGTGATTTGAATAAAACTGCGCTTAGAATGTGATTTTGCTTTCAGCAATAAAATCGTTATAATATTATTTTTTATGCTCTCCTGCAGGCGTTTATTGTATAGAGAAATAGTCGAGTGGACTAGGCGTTATAAAAGAACTGAGCAAAGGTTGGTTCCAAGGCTCGTGGTTCGAATCCCGCGTCTGCCGATATTTTTCTGAATGAATTGATGCGTATAAAAAATTTGATGTATAACTGTATGTATATATTTAATTACTAAATATATAAACAGTTGTTTAGTCTCACGTAAAAAAATAATAATATTTATATTTAAATTAATAAATTTATCATCCTTTATGTACTGAAAAATATGGTAAGATATTTATGCGTCTTCAATGAAGCAATCTTGGATATAAAAAAACAACGTATTAAGAGAAATGATACTGGTTCGTTAGCAATTGATTCCCACTAAAGTCTTTCTACAGCTGTCGAGATACCCATTTAATATTTTTTTATTCAACATAAAAGTTCTAAAGATGATTACTGATCATCGGACTCACAGTAGACTTACGCTCTTCTGTGTCAATACCCCGCTTGAAGATCTATACAGATGTATTAAATATTACTGTCCGAAGAAGTACATTGCATAATTTAATGACAAAGCAATAGTTGCCTTCGTGAAGCTTTTACATCACAGTAATCATCATCAAACTAATTTTATTTGTTTCCTGTTTGGTATGTTATTACATTTTTTTAAGTTGCCCTGTTTACGGGTAAACGATCTTCAAACGGAAATAGACATTTTTAAATAATTGTTGTTCGATAAAAACATTCAATAAAATATTAATCTTACTGATCACTTAGCTTCATTTAAAGTACAAATTTAAAGTAAAAAAAAATCCAGCTATTTTCGTTCAGAAAAATAAGTATTTAGCCATAAAATCCGTCGATGCTTCCTATATTATTTATAACATTAGGTGATCCCTGAGTATTCATCAAAAAAAAACATACTTATAATGAAATAAAATTATTTTTAAAAAGGTTGAAATATTTACTGGACATTATTGAAAGTAATTTTATATTTCAACTTTTATGTAAGCTCAGATTTCAATAAATTTACTTTATTTAGTTAAGAAAATCAGAAATCATGTTAAAAAAAAGGGTGTATTCGTAACCAACAATTTTTCGTGAAATTGCTAAATTCTACAAGTAATTTTACATAATATAGTTTTATTTCACTATTATAATAAATAAATAAAGTTATTTTTATATGAAAAAAATGTGTTAATTTTATTTTTGTTAAAATTGATTGCAATAATTATAATAATATATTATTTATTATTTTCTAAGTGAAAGAAGCGGCGGAAAAGCTTTTTTTAAGTAGTTTTTTTTTATCTTTAACATATTAAATATCAAATAAAAATACATACATTATTATATTTCAAATTGTTGTCAACATGTTATTAACTTCATAAACCGGTATTTTGTTGAAATTAAATATATTCAGCTAAAAAGATGTACTCGTATGTAAGTAAGAATTTACTTTACAAATAATTCATGGAGAAAAATTATAATATTGCTTTGCTGTATGTTTTATGAGCTCGGAGTATTATGGCTAATGTAGAATGAAATAAATAAATAATTATGGAATTCCAGTAGTAACACTGACTTTACATATTCCTTGTCGGATGTTATTTATTACCAAAACAGAAGATTATCTATTCATGAATATATAAAGATTGAGAAGTAATCTCGATCAATTACTTCTCAGTCGAGTCTTTATGCCCTAAACAAATTAAATTGTCCGATAATCATTTATTCAAGATTTTTTTAATACAAAAAAATATACACTCGTAATATAAATGATATAGAGCAAACAGAACTCGTTTATACTTTAAGAACGCAGTATATTTATTCCTTTCGCAATAAATGGGACTCGGAGCTATACACGATCAAAACAAAATGCTGACTACACAGGTCTTTTTTAGTCTTCATATTTTTATACGTCTACGAATCTAAGCATATATTTAATTAAAAAATAATGCAGCTTTATAATTACTTTTAAAAACAGATGCCTGGGTGAGAAAATTAGGGGTTACTATGGTTTGAAATTATGAGGAATGACGTGATAAATAAGTGATTATGACAGCATTCCGTTCAACAGTATATTAAAAGATGAAGGAGAACGACGTGGTCGAGACGTGTACTTTCTAGTAGGATAGCATAAACTATAGCTGCCTTTTTTTCGGCTTTCTGAGCTATCATCGTCCTGGTAGGCCGTCTATACACATAATTTACTCGGTGATAGTTTGGAATGAGAACTTAAATGTGGAGAGACCAAGTCTGTAATTTGTTTCTGTCTACCATCTGCTTCAATTAGAGGGGACAGATATGTGATGTATTCCCCCAGAATTATATTCAAAAATTTGATTTCAAAATTAAAATATACGGTTGGATTAACATCTATCTACTAACAATAAAAAGTTAATAATTAAAGTTAAAATTTATAAACAAAAATGTGTATATTGGGTATACAAATGTAATACGTTCATAATAAACAATTATATTCGTATAATTATGAGTAGATATAAAGGTTTTAATATTAGTGAGAATTATATAAGTGTACTTTCAAAATAAACACATAAGTATATATATTTTTATGGGTCAATAACCCTCAATTATTATAATGACTCACTTTTATTTATCTCAGAGAGCCGAAGCTCCAACTCTGCACTTAAGTGTAAACAAACGCCATCAACTTAATAGTAAAATCTGACCGCCCTAAATTATCTATAATAACTCAATTTACCTTCAGTCAGCCTCCAAGCCCTTGACGTCTTACTCACGAAATACATAGTATTTATTTTATTCATAGTATTTTAACATGTAAATTACATTGTATAAATATTTCAGAACAAAATTTATAATTTAAAATCAATCTTTAGTTTTCATGCTTAGTAAACTTTATTGAATGTTAATTTAAGGTAACTAAAAGGATGGCTTTAATATCAAAATTCTTTATGTGAAAAAAAGTATAAGCAAACGCATGCAGCACATCTGGTTTAAAATAGTGGGCTTTTAGCACTCATCCAGGATGGCTGGACGCTATGTGCTTGAAATGTGTGTTGTGAATAAGATGAAGAGATTGAAGAAGTTGAGAGAAAGGGGCAGCGAAGCGTAATTACCAATATTCTTAATACTTTACAAAGCAATAAAGAGTAACACAAATACGCGGCAACTTAAAATATAGAAATTAATATTAAACATCATCTTATATGACATTTCTCAAAAAAATTTACATTTTGTATCATATCTTTGGTTGAAATACTCAAATCCGCCAATAATTTTCTTAGATTAATTGACGAGAGAAATAACATAAATTGTGTTTTATATAAATTTTAATGTGTACCAGTTGTTGAACATACAGGTATATTTTGTATATTTTATGCCATTAACTGCTTTTAAATTCAGCACACCAATTAATTCCTACAAATCCAATAAACATGTTGCAAAAACAATCTAGATACATTGTATTCTGGAGACTCACAAAGAATGCGTGGTTTCAGGGAATAGTGCCTGAAAAAGTTTAATGCCCAGAATGTTCTTCTAAGTAGCAATCGCAAGAATGCGGGAATGTTTATTGGATGGTGTCAAAGAGGCGGTCTTCTTGGTAAAAAGCTCCGGGGGCAGAAAGTGGGAAGCTCCACGTGGGCGAGGCGAGGTCCGAGGACCAAGAAGGCTTCTTGGGTGGCCAGCGCGTGCCTTAGTTCCCCAGGCCAGCAAAAGCAGCACTCCAGGAAATTTGACTTTCATGGAAACTCAGCATGCTGCAAAAAGCTCGTCGGCTTAATTGATAGAGTGTTGATGGGCTGCCCTGAATGAATATCGGCAAAGTGGATAAGTGGAGTGTGGTATAGCTGGTGGTAGGCAAAGTGAAAACGTTGATGGCATTTATGAGAGGAATACTTGGGTGGGCGACACGTAGTTAAAGAAGCTTTGCAGTTATTTAAGCATTTTTGAAGACTTTGCAAAAAGCTCTGAGACAACAATTGATGGAGTGTCTTGAATGGATGGTTACAATGTGGTTAGAATTTATGAGAAACGATTACTACTTACAACACATTAAATGTTTCAGTGTGTTGTATTGATAAAAACTTTGAGTTTTACTTTTATTATAACAAAACAAAGACGATAAAGAAAATGTTTTTAATTTATTTTTATTAATTGTTACTCATTTTTTTATGTAATCAATCGTAATTTTTGATAAATCCAATATAAATTACCGTGTTAGAAATTATTTTGTTAAGATATTATTAATTCATTCATTTTTTTTACATGATAATGAAATATTAGCTGCAACACCATTAGATCCTCTTTATAAAAACATATGGTCATGGTATATAGCCGCATTTTAGTTATGTCAACCGTCATGGTATTCGTCACGTTTCATATTAGTGCCTCAGGCATGTTGACGGAGGCGAGTGGATAGCTTCCATGCCATAATAAGGAAGCGTTGCCTTTTTCTGTGGGCGCGCGTTCGCGGCAGTCCCAACGCAACGGTCGCTGTGTGGGGGGATAGGTGGGAATCCCGGTTGGAGGGGCACTGGATGCACCTTTACATGGCCATCCAGCAGTGATCCGGTGCTCCACTCACTAAAAGTCAGTAATTGTTGAAATTGTTAAATATTATTTATTATCTTGTATTTTATTTTTATATATATATATGAAATTCAATTTGTATGACTGGCGGCTGAATAAATAATATTATTATTATACATCCCAGAGTGCTACTGAGTATATGCTATGTATAGATTGTTCCAGGATACCAAGATCGTGGTTCGCTGTTTGCTTCCAATTTCACACTCGACGATGGTGGGGCCAACCCCCCATCCATTCCTCACTGTGGCAAGCAGATGGGGGCTGTAAAATTCAGCCTCAAAGCCGTACGTCGAGAACTTCTCCAATTAGCAACCAACAAAGCCAGTGGCCCAGATGGCGTACCAGCGGTGGTATTAAAACTTGCGCTCCTGAACTTAGTCCTGTGCTCACCAAACTTTTCAGATTGTCCTTTAGATGTGGTATTGTTCCCCTGGGATGGAAAAAGCCCTTGTTCACCCAGTTCCAAAAAAGGAGACCGAAGTGACCCCACAAACTATCGCCCAATAGCCATCACATCACTACTTTCCAAAGTGATGGAACGTTTAATTAACAGCCAACTTCTAAACTACTTAGAGAAGAATGATCTTCTGTGCGATCGGCAATATGGCTTCCGCCGTAGTCGATCGTGCGGCGATCTCTTGGCATATGTCACACATGTTTGGGGGAAATCCGTCGAATGCTATGGAGAAACGCAAGTTGTTGCCCTGGATATCTCCAAGGCGTTCGATAGAGTCTGGCATCGCGGTCTGGTGAATAAATTACCGTCTTATGGACTAACTCCCTCCCTGTGCTCCTGGATTGAAAACTTCTTGAGTGATCGAAGCATCATCACTGTCGTAGATGACTTTTCTTCTTCCTGCCATAAAATCAACTCAGGAGTTCCAGAGGGCTCTGTGCTGTCGCCTACTCTTTTCCTTCTGCATGTGAATGATCTGCTTCAATGCGCAAACATTCACTGTTATGCCGACGACAGCACTGTCCATGAGAGTATAATCTTCCAAAAACCTCCGAAACATTCGGAACTATCTGCTGCTAGGGAATCTCTGGTGAAGAAAATGAACATGTCTCTTGAAAGGGTTTCACGATGGGGCGACCTCAACCTCGTCAGTTTCAACATTTCAAAAACCCAATCATGTACTTTCTCCACCAAGAAGACTGCTATGGATCCTGTATCTTTCAACGGTTGTTCTCTTCCGAAAGCAAGCTCCATCAACATGCTTGGATTATCAATATCGAATAATGTCAAATATTACGAGTCAATTAAGTGTAAAGCCGGTCTCGCTTCCAAAAAACTAGGTGTATTATATAGATCACGTCGGTATTTCAACGATAAACAACTTCTTCTTCTATATAAAGGACAAATTCGACCTATCCTTGAATACGGCAGTCACCTTTGGATTGGAGCCCCAAAATACCTTCTAAGCTTAATTGACTCAGTTCAAAGAAGAGCAATTCGTTTGATAAGCAATGACACCCTTACGTCTAATCTACAATCAATGGAACACAGACGTAAGGTTGGTTCTCTTAGTCTTTTCTTACGTTATTACCACGGTCGCTGCTCTTCGGAACTTAAAGAACTAATTCCTCCTGCACCCACTCACAGCCGACAAACTCGTCTTACACTTGCCGAACATCCATACACGGTTAATATATGTCGACCAAGAACTGGCAGCTTCCAAAGTTCCTCCCTTAATGCCACCGGTAAGCTATGGAATGCTCTTCCAGTATCTGTGTTTCCTCCTTCCTACAATCTGGATCTCTTCAAGAAACAGATAAATATACACTTGCAATCTCCCCAACCCACACACAAACACGAACACAACACACGTTTCCCGCATGCAGCGTCCAGCCTCCCTGGCTGAGCGTCATAGAGTGCACTGGTCTTGACCGGTTGTGCTCTCCTGCATGCGTTTACATAAAAAAAAAAAAAAATATATGCTCTCCTATGGTTTATGGAGAACATTTCCAAGCTAGTTCCACTTTTGTGTCTTGACTTACCTAGTATAGATAGCTGCCATGTCTACTTTAAAACCTTGTCATCCCTCATAAAATCAAACCATCGCACACTAAAAGTCAACACATGACACCTACTTTTACAATGAATTTTACGGCTTCACTAAATTTTAGTACAATGCCAGGATTCATTGTCGTAAAAAAAAACTGTGGGTCTCATATATTGCGTTAAGACTTAAAAGAAGCTCCAACTTTTCAAAAAAGTGTGCTCTCTCATCCTTGCATTACTCTCAGTAAACCATACGCCAAAATATCTTAATTTTCTACCGTCTCAAGTATTGGATAAGTATTCGAGTTGGATCAGAAATGGCACTATTACATATAGTTACTGAGTCTTCTTTATGAGCTTAAATATATACATTAAAAAACACTATATCTAAAAAAAACTTATTTATATAATAATGTTATGTAAAAAAATGTGGTTACTCAGAAGCTTAAAAGGAAGTTGAAAATAATAATTAAGCTTGCCATGTTTCATTTAACTCATCACACGACAAATGAAACAAATTTATTCGTTCGTACATATCTAACGGAGCGAGCATAATCGGCCATATCTACAAGATGACAGCCAACAATTAGACATCCAATCTATCGAATATTATTTGGTTAATGAGCTTCACCAGTGATTCGTTGCTTTATGGTATAATGTGATAGGTATCTGCATATACGATAGGTATAGAAATACGGTAGGTATTTGCTTTGGAATAATATTGAAGATAATATTCATAGTTTGATTTTAAAAGATCGGAGATAACTCAGTAACGTGTTCAAATGGTTGTAGCGTGGAGCGCATATAAAAACATAACATCTGATATAATTAACATGATTATTTTATAAATTTAGAGGTTAAGATATTATACTTTGATATTTAGTGAATATTTTATATTTATTTATCTTTGTTATTTATTTTTTCAACATTCATTTCACCTGTTTGCTAAATCGTTCGTTCTTTTAAGGTTAACTTACCATTTTTTATTTATTTTATTTACGTTTAGTACAACATGGAGATTTTATTATCTTCAAATACATTGTCTTTAAATACGTTTCAATAGAAAAAATACTAAAAATACTATTTTAAAGAGTAATGTTTATAGCCTTGCTGTTTTTCATTTATTTTAATGGTGTCATGGACAGCAAAATACTAGAGGAAAACTAATATTTTTCATTTTTTTAACGTTTTTTATATACTTTTTAAACAAAATCGATCTAGTTCAAAAAATATCAGTACATTTTATTAATAATGGCACACTTAAGTCTAACTTCAAAAACATTAAGGTTATCAACTGACAATACTTGGTGAAACTGCATAATTATAATTGTAAATTAATTTTAATTAAAAAATTAATAAATAAAAAATATTTAGTTATGATTTACTAAATAAATTTGAATCAAAACTAAAAATTTAAATTTGTTAATTTTTTAACTAAAATCAATTTAAAATCATAATCTAACTTCAATCTTTTAAACACAGACGTTAATTAATGCACAAGTCTTTTTTACCGTTATTACCATGTCCGCTACTCTTCTGAACATAAATAATATATAACTCCCTTATCCACCTACAACCGACATTTCACACTTGCAAACATCCTAACACGATATATGTATGTCAACCAAAAACAAAAAGTTTAAAAAAAAATCATACATGCTACCAGTAAGCTCTGAAACGTTCTTCCGGTATACACGTATGTCATTATTCTTCATGGTATCGGAATCTTTTTAAGAAACAGATTGGTGCACACGTAACAAAGATATTTTTTTAACAGTTCAAAATAAACTGGGATCTCTTCAAGAAACAGTTATACTATTACATTTCATCATCACGCAAGAAAATCAACCCATATATTTTTCGCATGCAGCATCCAGACGTCCTTGCTGAACGAGCTGTCTTAGAGCCCACTGGTAACAACTTGTTATGCTCTTCTGCATATACTTACATTAAAAAAAACTTTTGTGTTTGCTTATATAAAATGGATCAATAAAATTATGATAGCCTCATCAATTTCTGTTATCATTCCGAGTACAAGGCTATTTATCTTAAACGGTTCGACGCCAACAGAATACTGAATATTCTCAAACATTTCAGTTTTCGAACTTTATATGCAAGAAGGCTCTCCTGTCCTTTCCGTGTTTACTCTTGTTATAAAATAGAAGGCTGTAATTACTCGCGGAGCATTTTTAATCAATTAAAATTCCGTGTCAAATTTTGTCTGCGGCCCAGGCTACCGGCCTAAAGCCCGTGAAGTTTCATACGAAATTGAAAAAATAATTGTATGCCGCGACGAATCGATCTCCACCGTGCGCTCCTCCCGCTCTCTTATAATTATTATTATGGAAATCTGCTGTGCAGACTCCTTGTGTAATGAACACCCAGACTCTTGAAGAAATATACTCGTATGTACATTTTTTCCCATATATGTTTCATGTCTTAAGTATGCGTATGATCACCACGAAGTGCTGCCATTCGGTTCTGTCAGTTGTCGTTGTTAATGGCTTGTTTCAAGAAAATCGTCGACAATGTCTAGGAAAGATTTAATTTTATTTTTCATAGCTTACTTTTAATTTAAGATACATTACCATTGTTTACTTTTACGGCTGATATGGCAAGGCTTTCTTGTGACAAAGTTAGATTGATTTTGTGAAGATCATAATTTTTAAAACGTATTTTAATATGTTTATGTATAGACTTGTACAATTTTGGTTACTTGCTTTGATTTTCTGACTAACCATGTTTATTCTTGTAAATCACCTCACAAGCCACTCATCATCGTAAACATTTTTATGGCCAAACGTGTGTCTGCAATAAAGAGGGCGTCATAAGTAATGGGTGCACCGAAGTGTTGTTCTTCAACTCTTTGTGCATCGAGTAGCGCATTATACAAAATGCACAACAAACGAGATAATGATCGGCCTATAATAATAATTGTTACACAAGACGAGAGATGATAACATCTAGATGACTTGCATTCAAAAGGTTCCAACTGGTTCAAATGTTTGTTATCAAAACTTGTTAAAAACATAGTGCGTCACAAAATATTTAGTCTCGAAATATTCTTCAAATCATTTTGTTCACTAATATTATATATGGTTCACTAAGTATTAAATTTTTATTTTTTCACAAAGCGTACAAAATTACAGAGGTTTGTAACAATGGAATGGCAGCTTACCTTTCGACCGTACAGTGAATTGCTTAAAGCTAAAATGCATAGATATCATATTATACAACTAGTATATAATAGTACAATATGTTACATTATTGGTAATTTCAATAAAAAAAAACATAAATACATACATCTTTCTTAACATAAACATGCAAGAGACACACATCTATCAATAATAGATGATGTTGGAGAAATCTCAACTGTGGATGCCATGATACTAATCATTTTATAGGATCTGTATATAGAATGTTGATTTTAATGTCATTGACTACAGGCGGCATTTACGCATCATCCGTTTTAAGCAGGAATTCACTTTGGATGGTGAATGGAATTTTGTCTACCACCAATTTAAATAAATAGCTATGACTGTAATTTCACGGTTGAGAAATCAAATTGTCAGAATAGGAAATGGATTTAGAAGAAGAATAAAGCATTTAGAACTTTAGCAATGCAAGGGCTCGATCTGTTGTCTGTGGAAATACATTTAATGAGTGTTAATAGCGAAGAAGGGCGTCCACTTTACACTTGGATGATGGTAATGGGACATGTCTGGGCGGCGAGTGGGCGGCTAATACAGTATGCAGGTTCTCTTCACGGATTTCTAGATCTTTACAAGTCTGCTGCTTGGATCCGCTTTCTGTAGACTCTAACAAACCCTATATAAAGCCTTAAACTACCAAAAAATAAAAGTTTTATCTGCACAAAATCACAAAGGTTCAATGAGTTTTTGTGAGTATTATTCTATTTTTAAATATGTTACAAGGCATATCTGTCGAAGATATGACGGTAGATAGGGAATTAAAGTGTTGGAACGGCGCAAAGAAAAGGCGGAAAGGCGGGGAGAACTTTTAAAGACAGTATTAAACGACCCCTTGTAAGATGGATTGATGACATCGGGAAAAATTGCGACAGAAGCCTACTTATACCCCTCATTTATTTTTCTTTTACATTTAATACGTTTGTACTTATTTTAAGCTATCAGTACCTTTATTCAAGCAAAACACATTCATTCAAAGCGAAACATTGTATCCTTCTTTGAATGACAAAAAGTTACAAATAATTAATATAATATTAAGGTTATCAACTGACAATACTTCCTGAAACTGCATAATTATAATTTTAAATTAATTTTAATTAATAAATTAACAAATTAAAAATATTTAGTTTTTATTCACGTTTATTTTTAACTATTACGTGTTTCGGCCTCCTTGGAGACCATCTTCTATATAAGCCAGTGCCAGCTTATAATTTTAACTATAATTGAAGATGGTCTCCAGGGAGGCCGAAAGATGTAATTATTAAAAATAAATGTTAATCAAAACTAAATATTTTTAGTTCGTTAATTTATCAATTAAAATTAATATAAAATTATATCAATGTAATATCTTAAATGAATCTCAAAGTGTATGCAAAGAATATAAGCAACAGATTAAATTTAATTAATAAAAGAGGAATACGGTTGGCAATGACCTTCTCGGTTGAAAGCGTTGACTTTATAGCAAGTAATAAAGTTTTCAGTTTTATTAGCTCATCAGAATTATTGTATTTCATTGGTGGTTAATGGGATAAATAATTTTATTGCTTATCACAAGGATAATACCAACCTACACATTGAGTTTCGTTAAATTGAATTCGTCTCTCTTTAGCAAATCTAATTTACTTCAAGTATGCAGCATATAATTTATTGCCATTATTATTCCATATGATACAGTGCCGCTGCAATGTTCTGTCAGCCGCCAGAATTCTCTTCTCATCCTTCCAGGAGCACCTCCGAGTAAATTATATGTATAGCTTCTGATGACCATCCTGGACGATAAATTGTATCATATTTCTAAAGATCTAGCAGTCATATAATTGGTTTTGAAAACAGAAGAATGATTGGTTGTTGAGTTCAACATAAAGTGCAGCTACCTTTTTTAAGACACCAAAAAGGATAGATTTAGTAGACTCTAGACTCTCCCGGTAGAGCTCCGGGAGAAAGCGGTAACACGAGACGAAGCGAATACCACTATGGTTAAAATTTATCCTAGCCATTCGACGTTGACGGCAATCGAATGATTTTTAAATCATTTGATAGGTTATTAGAGCTTCATAAATTAATTCTTCTTCGGTAAAATGTCAGTCATACTAAGTTTATCGAAAAAAAAACTAACGGTGAATATAGGTTTTAAAATTAACATTCAGCGTATTACCAATCTCATATAAATTGAATCTTTTCATGAAATAAATTAATAAGCACGCAATATAATTACTAAACGTCCTTTTCATAAATGTATCCACAGAGTACGAGTATAAACCACCTGGTAACTATTATTTTTACTTGTACTTTCTTGTATGTGCTTACTTACTAAACATTATTTTACAGTTCACAGAGTTGAGCTATGTGTAAATACTATATTTCTACCGTTAATTTTGAAATTCAATTAAAATATGAAATAGACAAACGCTTCCAATCTTGTTTTAACATGAATCACACCATTCACTACTTATTCACTTGCTGTAGTGTCACAGTTTTCAAAGAAAGCTTCTTTTTCAATTTTCCGCGTGTATAATATACTATATTATGCGTTGTATGTTTATACGCTGATGGAGTTTTTATTAAAAGCTAAACCACGGTATTCCAGCAAGTAAATAATCAGTCTTCAGTGTGATCCATGTTAAAACAAGGTAAGAAGTATATATATGACTTTATTTAATATTTAGGCGTAAAGAGATTAAATCATTGTCTGTACATAGAATATTTGGCGATTTATGTACTGGTAACGAGAAACATAAAGAGAACTGGACAATAGGCAAATTAAGCCGTAAAAATATTCCTTCTTGTTAGGGTTCACATTACGGTGTGCGGTAATGTGACAAATGTGGTCGCAAGTCGCTTTGTTTAAGTGCCTGTGGCCTCTAATGGAGGAGGTTCTCACGAGCCCTGCACCCCTGAGGTCACCCCGCACTGTCCTTTCCCCGGAGTTTCCCTCTCCAAAGCCTCCAAGCCACCGGACCATTGTTTGCTGATTTATTCTCTCCCACTGGTCCGGCGCAGAAGTGACCTCAATGGACCGCGAATCGAAAGGTGAAATGCTCTGGAGCGAATACTGCTCTAGTACACTCTTCGTAAGGCGCACAGCAAAAAACTACAATAGAACATTGTTAGCACGGTTCTTGTTAGATCATCGAAACAACATGACACCGTACAAAACTTCTATGAGTTACCGCATGTCATTTTTTGGGTTAAGTCGCTTCATATGTCCGAACAATCCTAACCTCCGTAGCGGTGAGCTTATCATCAGTTCTTTTTTTAAATTCTGATTAGACATACACTGCACCATTTTTTCGTGTTTTTAGGCTTTTCTGCTTTGAAGATCGACGTGAATTTATGAACGACGTAAGCCGGATGCAGAGATTTATTTTAACAATAGGTGGATAACGGCAATTGATTGACTAGTAAGTGGCAAAAATATGTGGTTGACATATGATTTAGATATGGAACTGATGTAAGAGGAAATAAAAGTACCATTTGGTCCAAAGAGGTGGCTGAACGTAATGGTCCGCGCTCAATGTTGTGATCTAACGAGAACCGCTCTT
Source organism: Glossosoma conforme (assembly GCA_022606575.1). Lineage (NCBI taxonomy): Eukaryota > Metazoa > Arthropoda > Insecta > Trichoptera > Glossosomatidae > Glossosoma > Glossosoma conforme. The sequence goes on from JAGTXR010000030.1 coordinate 2,116,193, forward strand.
ACAATTACCTTTTGTCGTTGGCAAAGTTTAAGGTGCATATCTTGATAAAGTATTAAGGACTTAGTATTCAAAGACAAAAAAATAAATATTAAAACCTCAACATTATTCATAATACAGTATTATCGTCTCCCGATCGAGTTGTTTAAAAACATAATTGATAAAAACTGAGCGATTTACCCGCCGTCTGTAACATTATTTTATTCAAGAAATATTACCGGAATTAATAATGTTTGTGCATTAAACTCAATTAGTTTCATTAAGAAAGTTTAATTCACTGATAAAGCCTCGAGTAAAGTTGAACGAAAGGCTTACAGTAAAGACATGGTTAAGGTGGTTCAGAGCTGTCAACGAGAACCATTTTTCTCTTGTATGGGTCAAAGAATATGACCGAGAGTTAAGACATTCGATTGGTATAAGAGTGGCAGCGGGTTCAAATACCGGCGATGCTAATATAAAAAAAGTAGAATACAGTAACTTTGTGGTTTGTCATATTGAACAATAATATAATACAGGCATGTCAAACTCGCGTACCCGCGGTATTTTACGTTAATTGTTTGAATCCGCGCTATACGTTATACTGATCGATTGTTATAGAGACATCGTCACTATTAACAACATAAATTAATATATGATAGATAGGAAGGATTAATGATAGAAGAAAATTTGAAGGAGTTCTAATTGAGACTTAAAAACTGCAATGGTAACATGCGATAGTGAGGTGAACGAAATAAGAAAAAATATTGAAAAACAATTAATAATAATAAATTAAAGCCTTTCAAATTTTCAAACATTTCTTTGGTAAGGTATATTATTAATTGGTATTTTTTTTTAAATTCTGTTATATTTTTTTATTTTTTCTATAATTAATTTTTGGCGATTAGTACTGACTAACTTGTCGTGATATTTACATATTATAATCTCTTTTAATTTCAAACGAAACTACTCGTATGTAAAAATTGATGAAACGTCTCTGAAAAGCTCTTTAATTTTGCGGCTTAAGCTTCATTGTTACTAAAGTTGTAATCACTTTTGAAATACGGTTCTCGAGTATTGCAAAAACTTTACACGGATTTATTTAATACCAAAGAGCATAATAAAGTCGAATCAATGCAAAAGTACCACTCAATGTGTGGGAAAATGTTAATAATCTCATTAGCTTCCTGTTAATGTTGGTTTTTACCTTCCACCGCAATCAATCAATATTAATCATGCGCTGACGGGATACCTTCTTTTCAATACCTGAACAAAAAGCTAGACTCTCGAGCGTTTACGATAATTACTAACGAATATTACACCACTCGTTAGAATGGGAAGCTCAAAGTAGGGGCCTAAGAAGCTCCGACCCGCAAGGCCTTTAATTCGACCTCTAAAACTTTAGTGGGGTCATTTACAGGCGGGTATGGATTAGGAATAAAGCATTTGAGTACCATAGCAAATATCGTTGGTTCGAAAACGACGAATGAAACGATTTCCAAGCTCTGTTAATGCCTCCGGTTAGTAGATTTGATTTGATCATTCGTAAAATGCAAGCCATTATTAATCATATGGATTTTTAAATATTTTTTATTTATGTGTCTTCTAATCTTGTGAATAAATGAAAATGAAAATATACATTTATATTTATTAAGCTTGTGAATAAATGAAGACTGATTGAATAATAAAAAATAAAAATATACATACTTTGAATATATACTATGGCGACATCTATCATACGATGATAACAATGACATAAATACTAGTTTCAACGTGAGTCAGCTCAGGCATAGAAATAGCCAAGATGGCTGAGCGGTATGAATACCTAGGCATAGTTAGTGTCCAAGGTCCAAGGTCCGCGGTTCGCATCCCGCTTCTGCCGTTATTTTTCTGCTTGAATTGACGCGTTTAAAAGATTTTTATGTAAAGTATATGTATATTCAAATACTCATTATTATTCAATTCAATCAAATATGGTTATAGAAAATTTATCTAGTGAACCCAACTTATTTATAGTGCGTGCTGGGGAATATAGAAAAATGGATGGTTACGGGTACTAAATTTATAGTGCGTGCTGGGGAATATAGAAAAATGTATGGTTACGGGTTTTAAATAACGTTAATATATTTACAATTTATTTATATATTTAACAAATACAAGAGCTTTAATGAATGAGTACACAGCTTATAAGTGATTTAAAAACTTATATATTTACATATTTGTTCAGCTTGAAGATCAACCTAATAAAAAAATATGCTACAATTTTAAGGATTCAAACAGATTTTATAAGCAATAAATTAAATATTTAGGAGATAAAATAATATATATAACAGGATCTCAACCTTCGTTGTCTTCTTGACACATTTATTTGTATTAAGTCAAAGCTGTTGAAATTTCATTATGGAGCTTATAGAGATTATTGGTTTTAATATTCAATTAAATTGTCTTTTTCTAAATATGTATTTGTTTATACATACTCGTATTTTTTATACGAGTATATTATAAAATTATATATGTTTATACATACTCGTATTACAAAATTACTAATATGTATAAAAAAAATAAAAAATATATACAAATATCTATAATTTTGGATTAATACAAAACTAATCTTACAATGCTATTATTACTCTATTCAAAATATTTATCTGTCAACTGAAAATTATACTATTAAATAGAGATTTTCTTATGTATTCAACTAAATAAATTGTAATTACTTGAATACGGGTTACTTTGAAATTACTCAAAATCACTAAAAGCCAAACATTAAAAAATCTAATAAACATCAATTACTTAGGTAAATACTCAGCACCCATGGTTTAAATAATAAACATATTCCATAGTGATGAACATTGCTTAGTGGTCCGTTTATGAAAGGTGAATATATTATTATGTTAACAAATACAGGAGAATGCCGCAATACGCTGATGAAGATATTTTATATTTGGTGTTTATGACACATACATTTTTGACGATGTGCATAAAGTGTTGATCCATCAACGTATTACATTACAGTTTGAACATATTTCTTACACTAATGATAACCCCTGCAACGGTGATCAAAATATCTAAGAAAAATTCACCAAAATACTTAACCCATAGCTGTTACGGATAAATTACAAAATATATTTTGTTTGCTTTTATAATAAATTATATTAATGATATTTATTTGTATTAGATCAATCATTTACATCAAATGTGTGATTGATACGTCTTTAGATTGCGAAGATAGCAATTTATTAGAGTCATAAAAAGATGATCAATTGACTATTGGAGCTGCAAGAATAAACTAAAATTTATTATCCAATCTATTAAATCAATTATATACGGCAAAAAACAACTATTGATGTGTACTTAAATGCACTTAGTATATTTTTATAAGAAATTATACAGGTATTTCTAATTGATACACTACCATTTACCAAATGATTGATTATTCCATCCCATCAGACAATTATATCTTCAATAATAGTTAATTACTCTTGTCTCTAAGTATTTAATGATTATATGGATTTTTAAAATATTTATTAGAATATTATATTATTATTTCAATATTCTAATCTACTTTTATAGATCATTTACTATATTACAATATTATTATTAATTAAATATACATATACTATACACAAAATTCTTTTCAACAACAAGTAATAATATTAAGCTTGTGAATAAATGATGACTGATTTAATAATAAAAAATAAAAATATACATTCTTTGAATACATACTATAGCGACATCTATTATACGATGATAACAATGACATAAATACTAGTTTCAACGTGAGTCGGTCCAGGCATAGCAATAGCCCAGTTGGCTGAGCGGTATGAATACCTGGGCATAGTTGGTTTCCAAGGTCCGCGGTTCGCATCCCGCTTCTGCCGTTATTTTTCTGCTTGAATTGACGCGTTGAAAAGAATTTTGATTTTTCATGATGAAATTATGATTATATAGATTTTCTTTTATTCAAGTAAAGTAGAAATTATTTTAATATAAATGTGATTTTAAGTATAAATTCTACTATTGTACTTTGACGATATTTTTCGGCTCGTCAAGTAGCCATTTTCAACTGGAAACTTACTTAAAGGCGTATGAAGTAATATACTCGTAAATATATTGCCGTCAAAATATACAATTTTATAAAATTATTTATAAGAAAAGTTATCTTTGTTTTATTTAGGTCTCTGTTAATTGAATTTAAATAAATTTAAACAATTCTAACTTTAGGCACAGCGTGTCATTGGTTGGGAGAAGCCACCTTTTATGTCCAAATTATTTATCGAACTCCCCAAAAAAATGCTGATTAACGAACACCCAAGGATACTGATGTTGCAGTTTCTTCAAATTCACGTTCTTTTGTGCTGAGAAACGCCAGGAAAGACGATAAATATGTTACCATGTAGGTCTTCAAGTGCAAAGTTGATTTGGGAAAAGACATGGACAATAACAACTGACAGAACTGAGAGGTGGCAACTTGTGACAATACGCCACAAATAAACCTGTTATGGTAGTATGAGTATTTTTAAGGAGGCCAAGTGACTAACCTGTTTTTTAAATTATAATTTTATTGTATGTACAGTACAACGCTTAATTAAAGTAATATATTCGTTTTAATAATCTTTTGATACCAAGGTTCAGCGAGGAATGAGCCTGGGGCTGTATGTGAAGAAGTATGCGGAGAAATTCACGCTACGGATTAATTAATATTAATATTCATGAAAAAAAATATCCACATCCATCTCGGTGTATATTTCTCAGAATTATCTGCGCATTCTTAAAAATCAAAGGTTAAGTTTTGCGCCAAAAGTAAATCAAATAAATCGATCGGATTATTAAGAAATCAGAAAAAAATATCATAAAAGTTTAGTAATCAAAACGATGCTTAATATATTTATAATCGTGTCGAAAACAACAGGGTCAGATCCTGTCTACCCAGAAGTGGACGACGTCGATGGCGTTACTCCCGGCCATCATCAGGTCTTCCTGGGTGCCGATACTCGGACACAGCGCACACTTCAGAAGGTGTGACAGGGTCTGCTCCACGTTGCAGTCACATTCAGTCGGTCCGCTGTAAAATTGACAGGCTTTCATTTGTGTCCTCGTCTTGCATACTCCAATCCGAAATCTGTTAAGGGACCTCCATATATGCTACTCCTGGTCGTATCCGGGGGCTAGGTCCTCTTTAGGTGGTTATTAAGCAAATATAATAGATGTTTTCAAATAAGAAAATCTATTAAATAAATAACAAGAAACAAAAATTTAGTATATATTTTCATATTTGATTTTTAGGTGAAACATGTTTTATATAAATGGCAGCTATTTTTTTTGCAGTGTTTAATTCAATTAATGGGCAGTAATTATTAAGCATACTGTTAGTAATATATACCTAAAAAATAAGTAAAAATAATCATTTGGCTGTAGAAAAATATCAATCAGCATTAGAAAAATAATAAAGTGGCAAGACATTATTGAATCGTTATTAATAATAGGTTAGGTTAGATTTCCATTTTACGAGTTAATTATTCATTTTAGATTATTTTTTAACAATATCGAATATATTACTGCCATAAAAAAATTTAACTGACCACATTCATACTAATACATTGGTTACAGCTAATTTATTTAATATACTGCCGATTAAATGTATTTACTGACAATTGATTTAACATACTCCCAAAACCTTTAGAGTTAGTTACTGAACAAAGAAAAACAGGCCTTTATAAATTGCAAGCATAATATTTTTTCAACTGTCATGATCATTGTCTCGTTTAAACTAATCCTGCATTATTATGTTTCTATGTTAATATATAACAGTATTCAGAACCCTTTCAAGACAAAATCCCTGAAATTACAAAAAAAAATTACTATCAAACAATGTGCATGTATTATACAATATTATGCTTAAATAATGGTAACGTAAGGCTTACTTTACCAACTTCGTTAAAAGACTAAATTCCTTTTTACTTAATACGTTTGACTCGAAAGTTAATAGTCTGACTAAGTTTACTAAATCATCCAATTCGCAATGAATCATCTGGTAGTAAGGACTAAATATAATAAGCTGTGGGAAGTCGAGTTTCCGCGACAGTATAGCAAATCCTGATTAGTTGTGCGGTCAGTGATCAACACCAGAGTTGTTAAATTAAATTTATTACCGTTTCTGAAGTAATCTTCTAGTTTCTCTGTACAACTAACAACCAATAAATGCTCTTCCAACAAGTATACCAGTATACTATGATGAATATAGCAACATTAAGTAGCCCCTTTCTTGACAAGTATTAATTTATGTTCAAGTCTTTAGTAACTGTACTGTGAATTTATTTTTGTAAATAAAAATTAATATTCCATTGGATTAGCAATATGACAATAATAATAAAAAACTTCTCTAACATTGAGATAAATAATTATAGGTGAACCTGAATAATTACAATTAATGTTTTATTTTACCATACTCGTTCCATATTTAGAGCATATGAACAAAACACCTGTATATCCGGAGGTCCACGCGATTACATAGATGGTTCCCGGAAACCTACAGGACAAGATCTTGTGAACTTGTATAGACTACGGCTGTTACTACAGTTAAAAGATAAATATTTGGGTATTCAATGATCAGTGTTTTTGAAGAGATTAATTGAAAAATAAAATTAACAAACGGTTTTTTGTTTTTGTATTTAAGACATTGTTTGCGTTTCGTTGTAAACGGGAGCATTTTTAACAATGATCTGAATGTAAAAAAATAAAATCATTTCTATCGCAGGTTACAAAGCGATGAAAAGTAAGATTATTAGCTGTCTAGTTATCATTACATTAAAAAGAAATTCGCCATACACGGCTCAACCCAAAAGCCACAAATAATACGCTGCTACTTACCTGTGAAATATTTGCGAGCGTAAAACTAAATCAAAAATATTTTTACACTGGCTTTGCGAGTATATGATTATTGCAACATTATAAAAAAAACAGTGATTAAAAGTACTTACTGATAAGATTGTACGCAGGTATGTACACGCGTAATAAACATGTTAAGACCTTAATTAAATTAATTTAAATCTTTTTGCTGCTAATCAAACGTGCTTGCAGAGTAAGCACCAAACAGAGCAATGGAATTTAATTATAAAAAACACTAGAAATTTATTGAATATGCAATGTTAGAAGTACTATTTTTATGCTATAGTGTGACCGAATTGTCACTCAAATATGTATCACATTTATTTTTATTATTATTATTGATGGTTATATTTTATTGAATATATGTTTTTTTATTTATGATTTAAAAGTCAATAACAATATTCATGTAATGAATAACAACTATAGTTCTCAACAACCTCCAGGACAACGATAGCCTGGGAATCTGAAGAAAATACTGTGCTCTCCTGGAGCATACAAAAAAGAAACGCTTTGTGATTAAACATATTATTCTATAAAAATATTGCCATTGTCTTCATGAAATTTCTAAATGAACGTTCAATGTCAGAGTTTTTTTTTTCCACTTATTTAGGAAAAGTAAAATTTTTGCTCTGTATGTTTAATTTAAGGATATTATCACCATAATTTTATATCCTCTTTTTGACTGCTCCATATGGTCGTCACGAACTACCGCTAATAATTTTGTCAGCCCACATGGTTTTTGTCTCATTCAATGTTAATTTTGTCTCTCAATACTTCATCGAGTACATTTTATGTATAGTTCCCAAATGAAAGCGTAAAAAATTGGTTAGCTCTAGTTTATGCCATCCTACGGCTTATGATATACAACCGCAAACGCAGAAGACTATGTAATGTGTTTTTTTTTTCTGTCTAAGAGTCAAATTGGAAACGAGATTGCATCTGGCCTCTCCCTACCAGTCAACCTATTGGTTCTGGATGTCCCAGCCAGGTCCTACCTTCGTGTGTTAAACGAATTTATTATGAAATGATATATTTGTTCCCTCTGTTCAATTTGAACAATGTAAAAAAAAACTTTATGTTGATCCTGTATCAAACAGCATAGTGCGTAGTTATGCAATAGGGTGCAGTTTTATGTCACACCATTTTAATTGTAAAACGTGGATTTATTAAAGTACAGGTGATCCGTAAGCAGCGCGGCGGCCTCCATATAAATATTTATAACATCAGACCGTGTGAACCGCACTAGCCGACGGATGATGATAGTCGTTGCCTAGTCTACCTGTCAGGGGAATCCCCACCATAACAGCCACTGCACCAGCACCTCAGATATCGGGATTAATTCTTCATGTTCGAGTGTCAACACTGAGTATCATGATTTTTTGTCGTCTTTCTGGATATGTAATATACTATAAATATTACTTTACATAAACGAGGTTTTCGAAAAATATCTCAAGTAGTGAACACTACCAAAAAAATACGCATACACGAATTGCAATGTGCAGAACATATTTTCCAAAGAAACGACGAATTATTTCATAGAATTGGGTTGAACTTTTGCCCAAAAACTGTCAGAATTTTACTAGCGGAAAAAGAAGTGCGATCGAAGAAAGATCGAAAGAAACGGACACAGAAAATAACAATTTTTAATAAAAATTTACATATTAATCGTTATTTTTTGTTTAAATCAATTACTTAACCTACAGTGAATTAGCATCAAAAGTAATGCGATGTCACATTGTAATAAAATCCTGTGTTTACAAAAATTTAAATAACTTCTTAGGTTTTCACGGCCAGATTTGATATTGTGGCTTTTGGGTTTAGCCGTGTGTGGCGAATTTCTTCTATCCGATATTTCGATCGCCATTGCAGTGGTCTTTTTCAGGGTCACAAAGTCATCAACCCTGAAGAAGACCCCTGCAATGGCGGTCGAAATATCAGATAGAATAAATTTGCCACACACGGCTAAACCCAAATGCCACAATATTAAAAAAACTTATTTAAAAATAATATGTATTAAGTTTTTTATTTTGTATGCACTAGTTTTTTACTAAGCAATAATCCGGATAATTAGTGTCCAGATAACCGAGGTTTGCTGTAGTTACCACATTCGGTTTGGTCGTGACGATGGCTGAACCTATGACTGGACTTTACCTTCTTGGATAAGAAAATACGTGGAAGTTCATATGATGGAGACCATTAGAGTGCAGACTATGGGACGATCTCCCTTTAAAAAGACGCGTTCGGTAATATTTCACGGCGTAATAATTGTTATTCCGATCACTGCACGCTTGATGGTGACCATATTAGATATCCTCATTCATTTCAAAGAATCGATAGGCTTTTTTGCTGATTATCATTTTTCTTAGAAATTGAAGATGTTACATGTTATGCAATGTTAACGCATAATCATCATGTGTTTATTTGGAGTTCCAATACTGGTAGTTTTGGTTATATAAATATAAAAAGATACCTTCAGACGTTTAGAGACCTTATCTTAAGATACTATAACGTTAAGAATAATAGCCATTGACTTAATAAAATCTTGTTAAATGATTTTTATTTATAAACAGAGAGGAGAGTATCGGTAGTGAGATTTGTTCTTCCGTGGACAATACGACGTTCAACCTGGATTGGCTATATGTTTCATGTGGGGATGAATTTGTCGTAGTTGTGTGCATGTAGAGATTGATTTAATTAGATCATCTTGCACCCACTTAGTAAATAACTTGTAATTTTCATGTCCTCTAAACTCCAACTTATTTTCAAGAAAGGTAGCTCAATCATGGAACAATTTATTTGCACATACAAATTCGCAGAAGAAATTCCTTTTTCTAAGTACATTTCAAGATTATTAAGTATTATTTATATATAATACACTCACATCAAACACGAAAATATTAATAAAATCCATGCCCTAAAAACGTTAAGCGCGTGAATAAAATCAATCAAAATATTCGCTCGTAAAAAAGAAAAGTTGTTACGCGATCGCTATTCACGTATCCGTTAAAACTCTTCATTGCATCGGGAGATTATCGCATAATCACATTCTCACTGCATGCGAGTATTGATGTTTTGATTTGCTGTGCGATGCGAGCGTGATGTGTGGATGTTTTGGCTGTGTTAACAGTAAGATTCTGCGACACACTCTCATCTCAGGAGTCTGCGAGTGTTGCGAGTGGAGCGCGATGGGAGCGTGATGTTTTGAGTGGGTTAGCGAGCGAGTCTCGGGGTTAACAGCAAGTCCTTGTAGGGTAACACGTTTGCCTACTTGTCGTGACCGGGCGCACCGGCTTACGCTGTGACGTCATCTCGAACGGACAACACGGCGACTTCACCGAGACGTGTTTTTGAATTTTAATTTTGATATTATATCTTGAATTCATCTGACGACAGTTTTCGAATGATTTGATGATTTTTTGCTGGAAAGGCTAGAAATAAGGCAAGGCATCAGTCTAGCCAACTTTCAGCAATTAACTCATTTGATCCGCTCATCGACAATAATACATTGTTAAGGTGGTTATCGTTAAATTACCAAAGTTAAGCAATACATTGGGCACAGACAGAAACCTGGTTGGATCACCACGTGTTGCTAACAACTCCTTACGAGCAAACGGTGCAGGCCTCGGGAGTTAATCATCCGATCGTCTTAAAAACCCATTTAATAAATCATTAATATGCCTAGCGTACAACACTGTCACCAAATTCTCAGGCTACCGCAGAACTGAGTGGCGGCAGTTCGTGGTGATTGAAGAATGAACTTTTCTCAATGGTAACAACTTTAAGCTCAGTTCTTCATACACAGCGCAAGCCAAAGATGAATATTGGGTTCGATCCCCAACGTACATGGATTTTCAATTCTCATATTAAAATTAATTATTACTGTTGCAATGTTCAAAATTATAAAGATATATAATTGATTTTGATCCATCGTCCGGTTAAAATGTCATTCAAAAAAGCATAAAGTCATAAAAATTTGGATTGCAGAACATAGTTTTAGAGTCGCTGCATTATACAATATCATAATGTAGGCATTAAGAAATATTAAAATGCGCCATTTCCATAAATAGAATGATCATCTTTCACAACAATTTCGCGCCATTTACGATTCGGAGACATGTGTTCCACCTCGTGATGCACGCACTCAACAAGACAGGGGTATTCAAGTTAATTTATTTTCAATTTACATATCCACGTTTTTCCTCAGGTTGTATCACCCTTTGGGTCCAAATGGTCCGAGCCTGGAAAATGTTAGTCCGGTCATCCGATTCACTTAAAAGTTAAGATTAAAAAATCATCTAAGGTATGCCGCAAATTCTACAGCTGCCCTCACTTCAATTCGCCAGACTAATGCCCTAAAGATCATCGGGAATCATGGTCCTAAGTCGACCTTTGGGTGCAGAGATGTCTACAAAAACAAGGTATTGATAAAATCATCTTATATGAGGCTGAGCTTTGGTGCCTCATAATAGTAGAGCCTATAATTCAATGTTACATTTATTAATTCTGGCTTTGAATAAATTATAAAAAAATATATATTTACATACATAATATGGAATAGTAAGTTTTATTTTGTCAGTTCATATTTTCTGTTTAGTGTTTTTACAACTAGTTATATTATTATTAAAGGTTTTTTATTTTTTATTAAAACCATTATATATAAATTTTATAATAAAGCAATCCAATTTAATAAATATTCTATAACCACAATATATATTTTTTGAAATCGTTATTTTAAGGCGTATATTTTTTTAAAGCGACAGTGATAAACTGGGTATTTATATTCAGTTGCTGACCGTAATTATTAATTTTTTAAAGTTCTTATATTGACAAACCCAAAGCTTTTGCGGCTTTTTGTCATTGTCCTGTAAATATTCAAGATTATCAAAGGAGCGGAGGAGATTTCCATTTTACAAGGCACAACTTTATAATGCTAATATTTTAATAAATATTTATGTCGGGTCAATAATATAAAGTTATTCAACCGATTGAAGATTATTTCTTCGATAAATATACTCGTATTATAAAAGAAAATCGAAGATCTTTTAGTATTCAAACAATATCTTTCTTTATAATTGTGTTTTTTATACTATTTATAGTAAACATTTAAAAATATAACTGTGATGAGTTTTCACAAACAAACTATTTTTATATGTTTTCCTCAGGCAACTTTTTTTTAATTAGCACAAATAGTCAACTTCATCATCATCATCAGCCTGTATCCGTCCACTGTTGAACGTAAGCATCCCGCATTAGTCTCCATCCTCTTCGATCCTCCGCCTTTCGCATCCAGGTCACTTTCGCTATTCTTCTTATGTAGTCAGTCCATCTTTCATGGGGTCGGCCAATGCTTTGTTTGCCAGTTCTTGGGCGCCACTTCAATAATTTTCTTCCTCATCGACCGTCGTCTCTTCGACAGATATGTCCTGCCCATTGCCACTTGAGTGTGCCTATGCGTTGGGTAGCCTACTTGAGTTATTTTGCGGATATCCTCGTTTCGGATTTAATCTTTTAGAGACACTTCGAGCATGGATCTCTCCATAGCACGCTAGGTGACGTTTATTTTATGGGTTAGACTTTCTGTTAGAATCCACGTCTCTGCACCATAAGTTAATATAGGGAGGATGCATTGGTTAGACGCCTTAGTTATAAGACATTGCGGAATTTTCTCTTTAAAAATGTACTTAAGTTTTCCAAACGCTGCCCATCCCAGTTCTCGATTACTTTTGAGAAGTTATTTCGTCCTACTTGTATTACTTTTCCCAGATAAGTAAAGTCATTTACAACCTCTATTTGTGTTTCTCCAATAGAGATGTGGGTCAAAAGTCTGGAAAATATGACTATAAATAGTCAACTTATTATTGTCTTCGAAGTTTCTAAGGCAAATATGATCCAATCAGGGAGAAATATTGATAATATTGCTTTAAATTGTTTTAATTGGTGGGTTAATTTGTAAATTTGTGAGCTTATAGCTGACAATATTTGACTATTCTATAACTAAAAAAACTTCATTTAACGTGCTTTAGCTTCCACTAAAAACCTTATCAAAAGCAAAATTATTTGACATGTATTAAGCTTAAGCAAAGTGTAGTGTGAGAGTAAGACTGTCTTCAAAAAAGTACAAAATGCAAACATTTTGCGTCTAATTACTTTCCTTCGTTTAAATTTTAAATTGTTAAATAAGGACTGAATGTTTTTCATACAAATTTGTTTCGATATAAATATTGTTAAATTATTATGGTTTTTCAAATATATATTTTTTTGTGAAAAATGTGTGTTTTTCTTGTTTCATAATAGTTTATTTCTAGACACTATGTGTAACATTTGAGTGATTTGCTTGTATTGGGAATCGCTCGTCGCGTTGTGTCCCTATTGACACAAACAAGCATGTCAAGGTGCCGCCTTTTTCAATAATATTGTGACTCACCGCGGCATGCAGGTACCTGCTCAGGTACCATTATTAATACCTGTCCACTACGCAGTGTGAGGTGTAAAAATCACGACAGGAAAATTAGAAAGGAACTGGAAAATGCGTGTACAGTACTGCGACATTGGAGCGTTGGGTAAATCACCTGACCTCCTTAAAATGCATGTTATACAGATTACCTTACCCAGCACAGTAGTATGAAATATATTTAGCTAAATAGATAGTTTCAGAAAATTTAAGTAATCGATAAATTTTAAGCGTCCTGGAAAAAGATATAAAGAATCAACAATTGTTACAAATACAAAATCATAGCTTATATCAGATTATTTGACATTTATCTCATCAACAAATCTTAGAAAACTATTATTTAATAATTGATAATTATTATTATCAATAATACAATACGTGTTAATTTCTTGACTGTACAGGCGGTGAAAATGTTCTAACTACTAGCGTCGGGTAATGAAATGATCATGGTTGCAAAGGTTCTTCACTCAAATCCCAGCGTCTTCGATTATTTTTCTTCGATTTATTGATGAAAAAATGTAATTTGTGAAAGTTATGTAAGTTGAATTTTGACAGAACTCTCCAGCGGTTTATCTAATATAGAATATTATAATATTTAAATAAATTATTTAAGCCGCCCCACAAAAAAGTTTTATACGTGATGGTTAAATTATTTTTCATACCTTAAGCATGTGACCTCCACAATGTTCCTCAACTTAACTCTCTGATTCTGTATTATCCATAAATTATTTAAAGCTCTCTCTGCACGAGTATTTTTACATAATATATGCATGGTTCTTGGATGAAAAAACTATTTTTTAGTTCAAAACTAAGATTTAAATGTTTGAAGAATACTCATTTATAACATCCGATCAATTAAGTATCCCTACGCTTCTGAGAGGCTTGGACCAATTTAATCTTATGTAGCGGCTCAATCTAATCGGTGTCATTAAGTGGTTACCATCCAAGTGTGTTTCATATTCAATGTTGCTAACATTGGTGATCAAGTTACCGTTTACCGATGTCACAACATGCGAAGGTTTTTAGTCGTTTAATTTATGTCAAGTAAAAATGTTTGTTAAATTCAAAGAGTTTGCAAGCATTTTTGGAATAGGCACAGGATTTTTCAATTTTAAAAAAATATTGTAGAAAAAGATTTATAATTTGAGAAATCATTTCGTTTGTTAAATATATTAGAGAACATTGGCGGATAAAAAAGCAATGTATTACATCAACTCATTTATAGTCAATTCAAGTTTGTTTTAATCAAAATTTAATACTATAAAATTTAAATTATAACTGTCTAATAAATATTTAACATTTTTCTTTGGCATTTGTGCCTACAAAATTTATCTATGACGGTGTACAGCGAGTGATCGGACTTGCAAAAACTCGAAAATTGTGTGACTCGTGTTTTCGGTTTTTTGTAGCTTAGCTTAGAATTTAATAGGCGATTATTATCAAATGCTAATGGCTTGAGAGGCAAAGTTTAGCTTGATAACTGAAGCTGCCGAGTGGAGTTTCGCTGACTTTTTTCGAGCTGGGAGAAGTCATAAATTATTTATGACAGAATTGACGGACAGCACAATATATAATAAAGTATCGGAAACGCGGGCGCAGCGGCAGGTGCATGGGACCGGAATGAACCATAAAGATTCATTTACTTATTTCATTATTTTATTGTGTATTAAAAATTACATTTACGTTTAATAATTTAAAACAAAATAAGATGCGGGAGTCTGTAAAATATTATTTTGAGTAGGTTTTTTAAAGGATTGCGAAAAAAATACGAATCGAGAAGCTTTTTTAGCTAGGGCAATTTCCGATCAATTTCCAACACATAATTCCTCCAGCTACCACTGACCTTGTTGATTCATGTCAGCATTTAGACCGCCAAGTCTATTTTTTATAAGTTATCTTAGACTTATATTTGGTAATTTTAAACTAAACTTCGTCATAAAAAATGTATTAAGAAGATATAAAAAAATGGTTGCTTTATGTTTTTAGGTTTTATACATGTCCATCCGTAGAGCTCTAATTCGGTAATCAAAATAAATGACGTCGTAAGGTCATATTTTTTTCCCTTTCGGAGTATACTCGTATAAATATCACCAACAATTCAACCCTCTTTGAAGCGAGAGTCACAATATAGTGTTCTAAAGTCTGGAACGGGGTGCCAATGTGGGTGGGTTAAATTTGTCGTTA
This sequence comes from Glossosoma conforme, assembly GCA_022606575.1. Classification (NCBI taxonomy): domain Eukaryota; kingdom Metazoa; phylum Arthropoda; class Insecta; order Trichoptera; family Glossosomatidae; genus Glossosoma; species Glossosoma conforme. The sequence goes on from JAGTXR010000030.1 coordinate 2,131,689, forward strand.
AAAGCGCCATGCTCACTCTATGGCGGTGTATGACGCTGGTCTTATTGTAATACGCAGTGAGACTAACATAAACGTCTGAGTTGATCAAAACGTTTTTTTTTTTACCGATGTAGAAGATGACCAACGCTTTTGCAATGCGACAATAAGATCAATGGCGAAAAGCTTTACGCGCATAAAATTGGCGCTGGAGTATAAAGTACAATCTCTGATATTGTCACGTAATGACGGCTCTGTAACGATCCGAAAGAGTAAAAATAAAGGAAGTTCTAAAAGAGCTTAGCAGTATAGGAAGATACTTCTCAACTGTCTCTGGTGAGGCCTTTTAGAATCTTACTTAAGGGCAGACGCTACGTACTGTTATATTTTCGTTGCGTATGCCTAAGCAAGGCAACATAGTCCTTCATATTTGTTTATCATTCAGACATTTTCGGTTCAAATCCCGATCAAGTTGGATTATTTAATTTTATTTAATCAAATCTAAGCTTTTTTCATGTCCGAGGTTGGATTGAGCCACGCCTTAAAAATACATTTTTTCAGGCCTCATAAGCGTGATCATTTGATCTCCTTACAAACGCTTAGTATTAAACACCTCTATATATTTTTCAGGTACTACTGCCGCAGTCTATGCAAAATCGCGGGCTTTAAAAGATCCCGGGAACTATCTACGTTTTCATGTGGACCTCCAGGTAAAAAGGTGTTTTGGGATAAGGCATACATAATCTGAGCTTATAGAAATGTGAAACGACAATTTACGTTGTCCATATGCTTCCAAATTTGGTGCGGATATTTTAAAAAATTATGATGCCTAAACAAGTCTATTATACTAGACTGGACGCTAACCGCCTCACACCATCATCATACCAGTGGACAATTAAGTATCTTTGATGATGTGTTCTCATGTCTATTATATTTGTGATCACTCCGGTGTCTGTGGTTGAGGTTTGTCTTGGCGCTAACGAGACTAGCGCCGGGCAGACAATGGCGCGGGCCGCGGCCGCTCGTTTGTCGGCCGGCGCCAATTAATCTGTAGCCTGTCGGCCGCGGTCGCCGGCAAAAACACACCGGGGGAGGCTGTCGCGCATGCGAGCTGTAACCATTCATCATCGCATTGCGTTGCTCGTGTATTTCAACCTCATTTACCTGAAAAAATATTGAATTTGATTAAAAGACGACCAACGACAATATTACATTTTAAGTACGGTTCTCGTTATCTACTATATCAAAACACCATCTTTTTATGTTAACTACACCACTGTCTGCATTCTAGATATAGTTTATCTAATTATCACAAGGAGAGAAATAATCCATCATTCTTTAAAGAGCGTTAAATTCATCTACATTTAATGCGTCTCCTAAAAATCTTAGACGCTTCGTCAATTTAAGAAAAGACGCAGCTGCCATTTCATCAAATTACTGGCAGTCGTCAAAAACCATAAAATTGAACGACAGGAATTTGTGGTGACCATGTGATTCAGATATGGATGGGATACGAAAGAAAAAGAAGAGATACAAAATGCCCCTTGGCAAACCAAATAACAGAGCTACCAAAAGCATGTTAATGCGACATTTAACATTGTGAGGAATTGGAAAAATACAGAATAATTTACACCAAATGGAAGAATGAGTCAGGTTTGTTAGTGCAATTTTTGGCACTATAAAAATTAGATACCTATTAGCATACGAGCATATTGCATTGCTCTGTTGCATCTTTACATAAATAATTTTTTTTTCTTTGTAAAAACACGTACGTTCTGCTTCCTGGTGCTCCGACATGTACACTTTATGTATAGTTCTCAACGGTATTTCTGAACGGCGAATACTTTGGAATTAAAAAAAAGCTTTAGCTTATGCTCTCTTACGTTATCCAAAGTACAAATTCTAGATAGGTACACGTTCGTCTCTTAACCAACAGCATTACCAAAGGCCGCGTTATCCGCTTCCTCACAAAACCATTCTTCACTAAGTTAAACCATCATATCCCCAGTATTTTACGAAAGCATTAGTATTGTAAGCTTTTTAAACGGTTACATCTGTTTTTGTGACATGCCAAAATTCGCAGCTGTATATAATGAATTAACTGAAGTAACACTCGTAATTTGAGAGTTTCGTAATTATTTACCACACCAATATTTACAATGAGTCTTTTGTACAAATCTTCATGCTTTTCTTGCAAGTTACTTGTTCAATTATGCCAAATAATCCACCGTTATGATCGCTATAACATAATACTGGACGCGACCGATGGAATTCAATAATCGACTGGGTATGAAATATCGACCGGAGCTGATTTATACGACGTCTGTGTTTTTTCCACGAGTGATGTTGTCCTTATATCGTCCCATACTTTAATGCGGCGGCTGTAAGAGGGTGCCGTACCTCTACCCGTGTTGAATACACAACGTTCAATGTTCACAAACAAAACGAAAGTTTTAATGAGTACTTTGTGAATTGAATGCCATTCAATCAAATGCGAAATCATCTCATAATTACTCAATTAACGAACCATTGTGTTATGATTTAAGTCTCCGTGATAAAATTCCAATTTCAAAAAAGTCAGAGACAATATAGTTGACCATAAACGATATGTTATATGACGCAGTCGACTTGCCACGAATATCTTGGGGACAATAAAATTTCATGACTTTTTAAATTGCATCGGGGGACATGTTTTATGCAGTGATTTATTTTGACGTGTATGACTAACATATGCCAGTACGAACTGACTTCATTTCAGTATAAATACTGTATTAATTATGGTTATCAATAGATATGAATGTTTTTCTGTGGACAATATCACACTTAAAATAAATTATTTTTACAAAAACTCGTATTGAATTACTCTAATTTATTGTAATATTAAAAATTTAAATATGAAATAAGTTATTACGATTGACATCTTACTAAATAAAATTTTAATACTAAATATATTTAATGCCCTTACGCTTTTTATTAGCTTGATGATACATTTTAATGCATTGTTATGTTATAAATAACTAAAAATACATAATATGAAAATCGCAAGAATGGGTAAAGAGCGATTACAAAAAATCACACATAGAATACGTAAATTTCGCATTTTTTTTCCAGATACAAAATTAAAAAAATAATTTCATCATAGAACACTAACCAAATCCAAGTAATTGATATCGACATTTGAAATTACAAAATCGTAGCATAATTATGACACGTTAACATACATAAAAATGTTGTATATTACACCATAGACAAATACGTGTATATACCTGTGTCAAATCATTTCAGAAGCCATATTAAAAATAGTTTACTTTACATTTTAAATGTATTTTTTTCATTAATCATATTTATTGTAGAATATTAAAAGCAAGTGTCACTAATTGTGTCGCTTCACAAAAAAGCACCAGTAAACCCTAGTTTATGGTGCGGGGAATTGGAGATCATTTTTTACATCATTGTTTATTTAAACCTTGTTGTTTAGCAAAGCGTGAACAAGGTATTTTTAATGCACTTAAAATTTCGCATTTATTGCAAATGTCAAACTGAAAATCTGCCAATAAAATTCCAAGTCTTTTCCAAGCCCTTACGCGTAAGTTGGCAGATTCATGCTCAGGAGTTTGAGCGAGGTATAAAGTGATGAAGTAATTGACATCAATAATCAGAGGAACACATTTCTGGATAAGTGATAATGGCGAAGACTTCTGTCGGAGGCCAAATCTCACAACGAACTGTATCGCTAATGATGATTGAATAAATGGTATTTCATAGTTCCAGATGATTGAACAATATCACATACATTAATAAATAATATTAAGCAATGCTTTATTGTCAGATTTATTATTTGAACTAACGAATTGAAATCGTATATGATGTGTATTGTTGTCTTAGCGAAACGAGCTTTTGTTTGTATTACAATTCATTGAAACACTAATTTTGCTCTTATTATTATCTTATACTCTAATTGGCAATATCGCGATCAATGTAATATTACACAAACATACGTCTATAAAAGTATTTCAAAGAAATTTACACTACATTTATGTTCAATAAATATGAATTGAACAATAACTGGTATGACATACATACTTAAAACATTTACATAAACAACACTCGTATGATGTCAGCTAACATTATAATAAAAGAATTCGATAAGAATCGGTAGTCACAATAAAGAGATACATACAAAAATTTAAATAACATTTTGGAATAGTATAAGCATATTTTTGTTTGTTTAAATTATGCTTTTATTCTGAAAAATATATTGAATACTGCTTGGAAAAAAAATCCTTCGTTGTGTATAAGAATAATTTGAGGCAATGGCAATCACTTATGACCTTGAAAAAAGCTTATTTTTCCTTTTGTGTGAAACGGTGTAGATTTATATAAAATATACTTGTATGACGTTATATTTTTAGTTAGAGAAAATTCCTAAAAAACTACTTAATTTTCAACAGTAAAACACAAAAACAACTCATAGGTTAGCTATCGTGTTTTATAAAAATATCCTGTAAAAATTCATAACTGTCAAGATAATGTCTTGTGCACAAAAAAAGAAAGAACTGAAAAATGTAATAACGAATTATTGATAAACTTGTGACAACACCAAAAAAATCTCTAGAAATCTTTTTTTGCTTCGTCACGCGTTAAAAGGGAGGTGTTAGTCTGTTACGCAGTAAAAAAATTACAGCAATCTGAATTTAGTGCAGACCAAAAACTACATTTGTACATTTTAATAGTTCAATACATTAACAAAATTCATGAAAAATCATTTTCTAAGAGATCATAAATTAAGATGATTTGATTTAATTAGTTTTCATTCGATATGATTGTTACGATATTAATAAATAAGCATAACACTGCCATTTCCACATCTCTGCATTTTCCAGTCGTTTATCCCACGATAAATTACACATGAATGCTATGGGTATATCAATTCACCAGCAAGTCTTTGATTACATAAAATATGAAGATATTTGACATAAGCATGTCCGAGTACATAAAAATTCATCATATGGAATTTTTGGTATCATTCTGCAATCCTAATTCATTTCTCGATATTGGTGCATGATTCATAAGCTCACGTTTAAGGAGCTGCTGAGTCGGTACAATGCTCTAGCCTAGTTTGCTGACAGTTATGTTAAATGGCTGTCTGTTGCTCCATGGTGCAAGTGCCATTATTGATGAGACCCGACGCTGACAATCGGCGTCCATGGCATGAAGCACAGGGCTGGGACGAGAGAACAATTGAAAAAAACACATTTCCAGAATTTTCCCAGTTAACTAACACAACCACAAATCGTAGGTAGATTTTTTTTTTTTAATTTTTGTTTCATAACTGATCTATAAAGTTGCATCACAAAATTATGTTGCTGACTTATATTTGAGCAATCTGTGCATCAAAAATTTCGTCAATTACATTCTGGGATGATAATTTAAATTTAATTAAATTTTTCCTATATTTTCAACCAACTATGCAATACAAGAGGCGAAATATCTCCCAATTAATTGTTATATTGTCTTCTGCAATTATAAATATATTATTGATATAATTAATTATTGATATACCTTCAGACAATTATTTTCCAGATAACTGTGTACATAACTATGGAGTAATTTGTTTTATTATGATGAATACAATAATATTATAAATATTTATTTATTTATTTACCTTGTTTTCACATGGATCACGTAACAAAAGTTCTCTATTAGGAGACTGCAGTTTCGACTAACTCGTATTCTTTCTCAATCCTTCTCTAGTTAAGAGATAACTGAGCTGCGTTGTACTTATAAGTGGTGTAACACATTTTTGTAGGGGAGGGGGTGGGGGTGTGTCTTAACTAGAGAAGGATTGAGAAAGACTACGAGTTAGTCGAAACTGCAGTCTCCTAATAGAGAACTTTTGTTACGTGATCCATGTGAAAACAAGGTAAATAAATAAATAAATATTTATAATTTATTATGGATCTCAAAGTGAATGCTCAAAACATTGAAAAAATAATACAATAATACACCTTTTTGCGATTAAAGCAATATATTATCGTTTTCGCAAATTAACGTGACAATATTTTTATTCTTTCATATCAATATTTAAAAAATAAAAATAAATAACAGTCTAATTGTGGCCCTGGGTGAGTCTCTTCGGTATCGTGAACCCAAACTATAGGCTCTGCCAGTCGTGCCTTTAACAAGCCTGCCATTTGCCCCTCTTTGGCAACAAAACCTCGACAAATATCATTCAACATGCTCAAAACCGAAACAATATTTAAATTATTGTATTATCATAACCAATTGCGATAATGCATGTTAGGTTTTGACTGAATTTTAATCACGTAAAAAATATGCGAATCTTGGCACCTTACTAGCTATGTAGAATACTGGCAGTGCGATGGTTTGCCTTTTTGAGGAATGAGGAAGTGAGAGAGCGGACAAAGTAGCTTTCCATATTATATTCGGTCAAGACGTGAAGGTGTACTTTGTTTGAGACATACATTTTGGATACCGCAAGAAAGCATAAACTAGAGCTGCCTTTTCTTTAAGCTCAGAGAGCCTCCCTCTCCCTCCTAGCTACCTACTATATGCTGCAGTTAGCGGAAATGGTGTTGGGTATTTCTAAAATTGATTTCAGCCAAATAAAAAATTTACAATGAACCCATAACCTATAAAGTCTTCAACCATGAAGAAGACCCTTGCAATGGCGGTCTAAATATTTTTACAAGATAATTCGGCACACACAGGTAAATCCAAAAGCCACAATACCAAATCTGGCCGTGAAAACCTAAGAATTAATTATAGCTTTAATTTATACTTATGTAAAGTATTTTTATTAACAATTTATGAGCTCTATATACCTGTATACCCATATATCAAAATGTGTATGTTACCTAAGTGAATCATTCGGTGAATAGTATTGAGTAAATGTATTCAAAAACGTATTTGATATTTTAACAGCTATATAATGGCGCAATAATAATTGTGTTAAGATGACTGAACAGAATACAGAGTGTCAAAGATGGCGCCAAGTCGATGATAACTTTAGATAGCTTCTAATAAGACAACTGATGAGGCCCAAGAGAAAATTGTAAGAGTTATTTTCAACACCAATAAAGTATCAATAACCGACTACGTGATAAAGTCTTTTGAAATACGAAGGCGAGTGTAGTTCTCGACCCTCGAGTGATTTTTTTCTGTGTGTTTAATGTGTTTCAATTTATGTGTCTGTCATGTCTCTTGTTACGTTTATTTTCTTTCTTTCTTTTTGTTTATATATGCTAGTTTTAACTCATAGTATTAAGAAAAATATGTATATATGAAAGAAATGTCTTCTATTTCAAGGAATGTGTAATTATAGTCACTTATAATTAAAATATATTAAGTAAGAAAAATTCATGTCATATTATCTAGAACATTATATATTGAGTTAGGAGATTATGAAGTATGGTAATTTAAAATTGAGTAATTATCATTGTAAATTTGTATAATTTTACCTTAAATAAAGAACCTATAAAAAAATCATCGAATGAAATAGTGAGCACTTAAAACAGTAAAATTACTAAATATCTTGGTTTTTGTAGACCTTAGCGTCTAAAATAATTATAGTAAATTAATAAGATGATACGAGTATGAATGATAGTTGTGTTATTAAGTAATGAGATTGATATGTACAACAAATCATTTACGAATAATTATTTGAAGTAGAGTGGTGTATAATTGCTTAAAATAAATTTCAACAGAAGCATACAAAATCATCGAATTATTCGGAATATATTCTCTGGATCTTTGGACATTCTTACAAAGAAATGGTCTATATGAAAAAACGATCTAAAGCTGTTTTTTCTTCAATCCATGTATTTATATTCTTATGAAGAATTGTCGACTGCAAAACGTTATTACAAACTTAAAACCGTGAAAGAATCTCAGACTAGGCGAAAGATCTGGCGATGTGCAGAAGAGAATTATAAACCCTAAGATTAGTTTATAATAATCAAATGATATTTATCAGTATTTAAAATGATATAAATCAGTATAATTCCAACGAATAGAAGAATAATGTAAAAAAATATAAAGTATATAAAAACACGACAAATAAAAGTTTAAATGAATTACGATGTGTAAAAAGAAAATTTATTTCTGAAAAAGAACAAAAAAATAGGAAATAATGATTATTTTTTGTCCGCGGTGCTTTTTTGTAGATTTTTTAATCGATTTGTAGACTTTTATGTTCAACTGATTTTGTATATAATATCAATATAAATACTACAATAATAAAAGGTTACAAAATTCTTGTGATGCTCAAGACCGCTATAAACGTTATGCGCAGTGGAAGGGTTTTAATGAAGAGAGGCTGTAGAGGGGGTTAAAATAAACAGCGGTCGATATGGCACATCTCTCAATTTATTTATAGTCGCTTTTACATTAAAATATAACAGCGAATTTCTTCAGTGGTGTTGTAATTTTTAATTCATTTATGCCGGTTGAATAAGCGGACTTTCTTAACGTCTCAATCCCCGGGTGTTATTATGAGAGCTACAGCAAAAAATAAAATAAACGAGCCGGTACGAAAAACTATAAAGTTTACGCCGGGGAGTCGTGCTGTTTTTAATTTAATAAAACGAGCGTTTGCGTGATCAAATCAAAAGATGCTGGAGAGTGAGAATTGGTCTCTGGAGATCGCATCGGATGGTGAGGATGTGACACCACGGATGTCACAAACATCAATGTTATGCAAACAGATTCGCATCTCTTGTGTTAAGTTGAGCAACAAAAAAAAATTAGAAGCCTTCTTTCGCTTACTTATTAAAGGTCATAGCAAACATCTTCTTATTGATATTGTGGCAACACCATGCGGACAACTACGAAGATGCGCGCCAACACAGGCTACCAACAGGACAATTAGTTATAATTATTACAGTCATAATCGAATACAAAACTATGGATGCTAGGGTTTGTATCACAGACCTCTACACCATGTCAATTCCGGAGATCGTCTGGACCCATATGTTCCCTTGTGGACCATCGTGTGGAAAATATATACAATGCTGGTAATAAAATATTATAATATTATGTTTTATTTTATATTAAATTATAAAATTTTAAATCGGAAGTGTATTTGTTTTTGATCATTCCATAAATCTTCATTGATTTAAAATGCTTCAAAAAAATAAACCTTTTTTATGTCATTGCGCCCTAGATTGCTGGAGACTAAAACCAGGAAACGTGATGAAAATATGTCACCTTAACCGTTTGTAAACACCTATAAACCATAAAACCTTCCTTCTAACGTCATTCCTCACTAATAAATTAATGATTCATTGTACTGATTTATTAAAGATTTTTTCTTTATTTTGTTCCGAACTAAGTAAAAATATTAAAAACTATATGGAATAAAGTAGAGCCGTAAAAAATCATTAAAAATTTATTAAATCAATGTTTTTATGATGGTAAGTAAAAATATTAATATCACCCTAATAAATCCACGTCAATCACTTGTACTCAAAAAAACCTCTTTTATTGCTTTTTTTGCTAATTTATATTTTGGTAATTAAGGCTTAATTTTCAATTTAATTGCCATAATTTTGATAATAAATTACTGCCCATGGCCCCACAGATGTTATCGATCATTCTAGAAGGTTTTTTTTGGACATATTTCCATAATGATGACCAGGAATAAGGTAAGCAATGGTCGCTTTCAAAAACGTTTACTTCATACTCATTTTTATTAAATTATAATACACACGCTAATAAACTAGGATAATGTAACTGAAAAAACATTTATTCTCACAATTTCACATATTTTATCAAGCAATTTAACAAAGAGGCTATAAAGCAAAAAAATAATAATGATTTCTTGTAAATTCAAAAACGCTATAATTATTAACAAAAAAAATAAAAAATATGCATACCCGATTGGCGAGAATATTCTAAATATATTTTAAAATTTATTGTTATTTGATTTTAATTTAATTGGTGGTCGAAAAATCTTGAACTCTTAGATCCAAGTATTAACAGTTAGTTTTTGTAAAAAAAAATGCGTAAATGTCAGGCTGTATGTGAATTTAGTTTTTATGATTATTTTTTATTAAAAAAAACAAGAAATACAGACACATACTTTGTACATACAATAATCTAGGGATACTTATTGTGAAATAAATAAAAGTCAGACTGTAATACAAAAAACTCAATTTTTTATTTAATATACTCAGTGAACATTAAATTTTTAATTAAAAATTGTTACATCATTACGACATACGAGTATTTATTTCGTCAATTATTATTATTATAGATAGACTACAGAAGTGTGTAGACGTAGAGCTTTTTCTTGTTGTGTAAAAGCTCTCTGTTTAACAATAAATTGACACGAAGTTGACAGTCACAAAGTGTCATATACCTCACGCTTTAATTGGCAGAGGCATCTCTTACCCAGGTGAAGACTTGACCCAGCGGGGGCTCCTTAGCTTTCTAAAGCTCCTCTCATACTTGCCAGCCTCATATGACAGAAAGTCACAAAGTATTCTCAAAAGCTCCGAAGCGCAAAAGTCTATTTGCATAATGGGCCCGTAAATTTGATTTCTTTAAATGGTTATTACCGGTGGACGAGCCCGTGATAATTTCTTATTTTCGAACTGTGTGTTTTTGTCTTGTTTGCTTCAAGTGCAACAAAATTGTGTTTGTTTCAAAATGTTGTTAATTTATGTACGTTCTTGTGGGAAATATTTAATGCAATAATTGCGTTTTTGTAAAATATAAACGAAACATCAAGAAAAACATAAATTGAAATACTTTTAAATAAATAAGTACATCCTGCTTTGTTTTAAGATTGATCACATTTAATTCTGTTTTTTACTTGTAGAAATACCGTGGTTTTGCCTTTATTAAAGTCTTCATTATTCAAAATATTAAATAAAACAACACTATTAAATAAATATCAGATTTAAGCACCTACCTTAACACATTTAAGATCCACCTATCTACCCTTCCTTACTTCCCTTTATACCTTCCTATAGATATTATACTTTGTAGATAATTTCAGTAGCTTTATTCATCAGTATGTTTACACGTGTGGTGAACTGATAATGCTTTTATTGCAGGCAAATCTGCAGTATTCCAGCAAGTAAATAAACAGTGCTCAGCGTGACTTGTTTATACAAGGCAGAAAATATTTGTTATCTTCATATTTTAATTTGACGTGGCTGACACGAAGAAGAAGATATTTTAAATAAACATTAAAGTGTACTTTTAAAATTTTTAATATAATTATGTATTATCGCACAATAACCATAATAACTTATACTTAAGAAAGTTTAACTAAATAATACTAATTACTATGATTTGAGCTTATATAAATGTTGAAACACTTAACCTATTAAAGCTATTGGAGAACAAAAGTAAACATAACAAATTTTAATAAATATCAATGATTTAGGTAAATACTCAGTAATCATGATACTCTAGCATGTATTACGATATATTCTTGATTGTAGAAAAGACAATATCTTTGACATAAACTTTGTTTCTAAAGCAGAGAGTATCTATTTTTTATTTTTTATATAATTTTAACATACAAGTATGTATTGGTTTTTAGCAGTAATTAAATTATAATATTAAATTCAAATATAAATAAATTTTAATTTTGTCTGTACATAAATTATTAAAAATAACCTCAATACCTTAAGTAACCGCCATCATAAGGCGGTCTCGTGAGTTTGTTCGTTTGACAAGAAAAGTGATGACGTTTTGAAATTAAAAATGTCAATTCTGCTTATTTTATGATTATGCAATGTTAAAATTTTTAACAGTTTTAAAAAATATTACCAAATATATTAAAAAATCAACTTCAATGCATGTAATACTTAAATTAATTGAATGATTCTGAATTAACATTTTCATTTGCTTCAATAAATTACTGTAAATATGATTACATACGTGAATCATGTTTATAATACTTTAAGATAGTGGCCATATTAATTATTAAATAGATTATAATATTTTACGTGGTTTTAACAATGATTTTTTTAATTAACTGATCAGTGATTCTTAACAAGTAAAGGACTAACGATGGTATAGTGTAGACGAAACCACGTTCTCATATATGTAATTAACAGTTATTCTTCATTATCAATATTTTAAAACAAAGTAAGTGTAGTAAAGTAAATGCTACAAATAACTGATATAAATAACAACTCATTAGTAAGTCAAATATTTAATAAAGCAATGTCAATTTACGTCAACCCTTAAAAAAATTAAAAAATACATCAATTAAAGCAAGTAACCAACAATATTTTACCTATGATCAAATAATAATTAATGCTCAGTGCAGTTGGTAAAAATTAAATATTATTTGTTGATTTAAAGTATAAGGAATCTACAGCTTTCGAAAAACCTTCTCCGCCCTCACTTGATATGTTGGATTAATTATTTTTCACTTCATATCAAAATCATTTTGTTGAGTATTTTTTACCTCAATTAAAATTGATAACCTTAACTTTACTCTTTATTAATTAATTAATAAACCTGTACGAAGCTTTGCCAGCGACTGATATGTTTGTTTTTACATTTTTAAATGCTAAATACTTTATTTCACATTATAAAATATCTAGTTTTACCCAGTTTAAAACCTTTGAATTTGAATAGTAAGTTTACGTTTTACCTTTGAGTTATTATACATTTGTATAAATCTTTGAAAAACCTGTTCATCGTTGAAAGTTTACCCAAAACAATGTCATCGGTTGAATTATGATTATCGTACTTCCTTATATGATTGAATTAATTTACATCCATCCACTCGATAAGGAGTTACATTTTGCGTAAGACCAATGACCCCAATCTTATAATTTAATCAAATAAAAAATGAATATTAAAATGACGTTATCGTCATGATCTCACCGCGATACGTAACATTAATATCAATGGATATTATAGTATTATTAAGTTGTATAATCGAGATATCAAGCTTTTTTTCGTTATGCCGTCGGAGATTATTAATAGAATGTACTCGGTGAAACCCTTGAGCTGATGTGGGATTAGACGAGGAGCATGGCGGCTGACAGAAATTTGTAGCGGCAGTTTGTGACGACTTTATGCTCCAGCTTGAAGATCGGATATGAAATTATGACGTAAAATACAATACCCTTTTTTAATAATATATTGTAAATATACGGAAAAAGAAGGTACAAGAAAATGTATCATTAAATTCCTTAAATAATTTATCACATAATTAACATTTTGGCCCTTGTAATTGCTTTTATTGAAAATTTTCAAGGCTTGTTTCTCACATTAGCACTCAATTCCGGTCAATTTGAAAATTCTACAATCAATACTTAACGGTTATTGAATAGATTCTTTGGACAAATACCTTAGAAACTTCATGTCTTGGTTAATTAAATACTAAATGCTTTTTGCTGTCAAATAAATCTTTATACCGTGAAATAACATTTCGTCTGAAATTTACCTAGTATGTGAGTGAGATTGATTTACACATCTTAGACGAAAAAAAAATCATAAATTTGTAAAGTTATTATTTGTGGTTAGGTATTTTGTTTTATTTTTCACTTTAAATCACTAATTTTAAAAACATATTTTAAAGCCAATGAAAACTAAATACTTTTTTATGGATATCATTTATAGAATTGTTTACTTATCATCATTATCTTCATTACTATGTCCGCTCCCCTAACTGGATCATCTGACTATCAGGATTTTTTTAAATCTCCGTCGGGGATCAAACCCATGACCTTTGACTTGCAAAGCAAACGCTTTGACCATTGAGCTTTACCCGCAGGCAAAACTTTAGTATGGAAGCCTTATCCGCTATCTCAACTCTTCAGTCCTCAAAAAGTCAAGCTATCATACCACCTGTATTCTACGCAGACACCGTTTTCGAAACCAATTATACGGCTGCGTTGACTCTTCGTGAGATTCTAGATTTCTTAGTAAATAAAAATTAGATGTTTCAATTGAAGTATAAAATTCATTTCAGTTAGAAAATACTATTAATAGATAACTAAATCAACACGGAATGATACGGAATAGGTACTCGTCACCGAGTCTCCACCCACACAAGTCTTCTTATTACTCACCGCTGATTCACCTTAATCTGCTTTTGTCAACAGCTTAATCTCCCGCTTCCTACACTGGTGATTATTGGCCTTTCTTTAGAGCGCAATATTTTACAAGAGGAGGTTGTAAACACATCATTGTGAAAGCTCGCCGGGCGCCACGCGGCCTAATCCGCGTTAATTCGGCTTCCTCCGGAGACGATGTCGCGGCCATTGTTTGGTGTAGTCCTCCATTGTTGTCCCACCCACGGGTCTCACCTCGCGATCAACAATCTGCATTATTAATGGCCCAATCATAAATTTCGCAAATTAAAAAAATATATGAAAACAACGTGTGGCCACCCTGACATCACAATAAAATGTGGCACACAATCTTAATAACATCACAAGTCATATTATTATTCAGTTCTTTTATTTGATTGACTACTGCGTTGTGGTTGATGATAATTTAAAAGATTAGATTTTTCGGACCGAATGTTGGCCGGAATAAACTAACACCCAGCTAACCTCATCAGGTCAAGCTGGTTAGGGCACTCTATTGTCCTGGAGGTAGTAAATGCCCTCCTAAGGCGGATGAACCTTTATCGTCAACGGCATTAGGATGTGGAAATAAAGGGGAAAATACCACATTAAAGGTCTTAAAGACATCCCACGTATCAGCAAAAAAATGATTGCATCTCAAGTAAAATTTTCCGGAGATAAAATAGTCCCCCAATCGGATCTCCGGGTGGGGACTGCTCGAGACATAACAACGAAGACAAATAAGAAGAACCTTCAGCCAACAAGATATGCCACCTGGAATGTTCGAACATTACTGCAGAACGGCGCCCTAGACGGGAGTATTTGCAGCAAGTATTCGAGGACATGAACTGTAGCGCTTATGCTGAGCTGAAAAGGGTTGCGGAGGACCGAGAAGAATGGAGATCGAGATGCAAGATTCTGTTGCTGCAAACCAATCCACCGGATTGATACTACGAAGAAGAATAGCTTGATAGTTTAATAATACAGTGGTTACCAAATTTTTTGACAAAAAAGGTACACCTAATAAATTTTTGAGAATAAATAAAACATATAAACCATTTAATATGTGCTCATTGCTCTCGCTGGCAATATGATATGAATGGTTGTCAAATAAAAGAAAATAACTGGACATTCTTGGTTTAAGTCCTCGCGTATGCCGTTTATTTTTGTCCTATGAATTGATGAGGGAAATCATATAAAACGATTTTTACAGTTATCGGATTTAATACTTTAATATTTTGGCGGGGTGGAAGAATACATTAAGAATTTGTTAATCAACGTAGAAAAATTGCTGATTAACCTGATGCCTTTAGAATATGGACAATTTAATTACTAATTGCAAATAAATCTAATTAGCGACACGCATTGCACTCGTACTTAAAACGATCAACACCCTATTACGCTTTGCACTCAATGTTCTTTAATTTCGGTCAAACAAGCATCGGTGTTAAAACATCCCATTTTCGTCAAAGGTTTTTGAATAAATTTCTTGTAAATAAAGTTCAATCAATGAATAGTTAAGCAAATTTAACGTAGGCCTATTAAAGTGCAGTCAACGCTTGGTCGCTCGTTAAAGTTCACAACTTTTCACATTAAAATAATCAGTCTCCTTATTTACTGTTTTATTTACAAGTCACCTTGTCCGTCGAGTTTCCTGTCCATTACAAATTAATATTTAAAATTCACTGAAAACGAACAAAACCTCGAAACACGCTCCGCGGTTAGCCGCATGATGCGTTAAACGCGTAAATTAAATAGACGCGACCGCAGGTGACATAATTATAGCTCATCAGGCTCGTGGACCAATGGTTGAGAACCTTCTTGGGCTCATTAGCATGCCGACGAAGTGCTTTAACGACTACGTAGGTCTCATTGATCAGAAACCAATTTAGTGTAAAGTGAACTTGAAAAAAAGCTAAATCGCGCGCAAGAGAAACTTCGGTGCCAACGACACGTGATTATTAATAAGATTATGCAATTTTTGCTACATTTATTGATCACATCTTATGAGTAATTCTTAGAGATAAGAATTGATAAAAATTGGATTATTGCTCAACTTTAAATGAATAACGGAGTTAAACAAGCATAATTATTTCTATTAATTTATATATTTTCAAGATCAATGTTGCTTCAAAAAGAAACAATGCATATAAATATTACAAAACATGTGAGTCGCAATCAGTTTGTTCAATAAAACAAATATGTGCGTCGTTTGTATAATATATTATATCTTCCCTTATCTGCGATTCTCATATTTTTGTGGTTTCTTTAAGTTTAGAACTTCTGTGAAGTGTTCATAATTGTTCGGAGAAGACTTTCACTGGACTTTTTAGTAGAAATTTTTATCATATTCTGAATGAACGCATTATGAAAGAAACTTCATTGTTCTCTGGTCAAGTTTAGTTAAAGTAATTTGATTATTTTCCGAGTATCAAGAACGTTTTTAATGTAATTTTATAACAGAATAGTTTATTTTATCAATGCCAAATCACGCCGACCGGTTAGAGGAGATAACGAGTTACCGTGAATACATCATGCATCACTAGATCGTAGACAATTAAGTAACGCGATTAAATTGCTTTCGAATGAATAAACGGTGTTAAAACGGTTATTTTACAAAACATTGTAATTATAATATACTACAAAAAAACACAAGTTACGCAAGATCCACCTCAAAAATGTTATCGCACTTATTTCTCTCCCTATAAGGATCCCCGGCCATACTGGGCCGACCTCAAAAAGTAAGGCCGAATCGTTCGAAAACGGCAATCATTTTTTCAAAACTAGAACGTCTCTCGGTTCTTGATACATTGATGTTGCCATAAATATGAATAGACAGTCAATATTCAGCCTATTATCAGGCGCAGTGCTCGACAAACTCCGGTAGCTTCAGACACGACGCAATGCCGGGGGGGAGAAGCGAGCCAAAGTACCTACTGTTTTTGCCATGGGCGCAAAAATTAAATAACATTTTCATTTGACATTCAAACAATCTTATAACAATTAAGAAGTACTTATACTAAATAAAAAATATTTAAAATACCTTCAACACATTTTATTGTTGAAACTCTTCAAAATCCTTTGCATCGAAATAGACTTTTGAAAGCGTATTTCATATATTATACTTACTACACATTTATCATTTATTAAATACCCTTACTATTTTTCCAGTCATTATTTGCACATTTTTATCTGTTTCTTCGGTTTGTGAGTATATGTACTGTACAACTTGCAATTATTTATCGACATTATATATTTAATTCAATTCAATTTAATACATCATTTGAAACATGAACTTAAATTAATTCATTTAATATATTGACCATTATAATAACAGCTGTTGCTTCTTTGAACTATAAAATGAATCCCCCTCGCACTCACCCCAAAATTGCCAAAATTTCGTTTACTAGTGATGTTGATATGATACATTGTAACATGTAACGACTAACGAGTTGTTATAAGTACTAGACCTAAGAAGTAAAAAAACAGCTAGCATCTTCTTTAGATCCTTGGGTTTTCGCTGTCTTGAATGCCGTTTGGAACTGTACATAAAATTTAGTCGTGGAGGGTAGAACTATCATAGAATGAGGCAAATTTTAAAGCAGTCGACTTCTAAGATATATTATAATGTTCGTGTCTTACTTATGTGTACCACAGTAGCGCCCATGTCTATGCGCGGCAGCCAGTGGCGGTAAACGGTGGTTTGCGGGCACGAGCATAATGACAAGTTATTAGGGCGTGATAAAAACCCTCTTGAGGTGAGCGATTTGCACTTTGCAACGATTTGCACTCGCCACGTACTAAGCATGCCCCACTGGTAACCGCGACAGCAAAAAACACAACCGTTCGTCACCAATACACTGTCCCTTTCTGGTAACAACACATCACCTAAGCTCTTTCTCTAGTTTCAACCATGTTTTATAATGTATAATACGTCGCATGTTAAAACATGGTTTCGTGAATAAAATTAGAAATAAAGGTCACCCAACATAAGTCTAAATCAAATTTTAATTCTATTCTGCTGGATAACGTAAAAAACTGTTTTTTATATTTTATAAACAAATACACAACTGATATTCATATGACTATTTACTGTGACTTTGTTTTTCACCATGTTTATTTTTATAGCAATTTGATCAACACATCATTAAGGTTGTAGAGCATGTTTTGAGGTATTTTAGATAATTTAGCTATAAGCACAATGTCATCTACAAAAGAGATTTCTTAGAATAGTAGTTTCTTCTTCTATCTGTTCCATATATAGAAAATATGGTCGCCACAAATTTTCGTCACTCAGTTTTGTCAGTATCCATAGTCTATGCCTTGTCCCAAAAAACCTAATATACACTTGGAAACATATATAGTTCACGACTGACTCAGGGGACCGAATTGAACGGTACTGTAGTATCCTAGGCATATTTGGCAATCCCAAAGTTTGAACTATTTGGTCTTAAGAAATGATTTAAGCCAATCAACAACACGTGAGAAGTATCAGGCGGTAAACCATTCCAGTTTTGGTTGCCATCAAATGTTGCTTCAACTTCGGTTATCTAACGAGAAGTGCCCTCACAATGTACTAACATCGTTGGTTTGGATAGCAGTTTATCTTGATATATGTCAATATTATTAGTATAGATATAGGACTGATGTTGAACAACTGTAGATTATGAAAGGAATATGCCAATAGCTGCCGTGTTCCTCTTACAGTCTGCTCAGCAGTAATGGCACGCCGCTGGTCATCAAATCACACAAAGCGGCTGCCGATACCATTAACACCTGCCTCAGCTTCAGAGGCGGCTTGAGAACGATCTACAGCAAATACATACAAATCGCCCTTAACATCACATCTGAGTATTCCGTCCTTATCGCGATTAATTTAACACAAAAAAATTAACTGCTTCTATAGTCCAATAGATTATATCAATTGCTCACTGCAGTGTACTGTGCATACAAATACAGATGTATCATCACTGATTTTGATGTATGTCTTTATATTTTTAGCCACTGACTTCTAATACTTAAAGTATTGAGTCACTTTTTTCAAACCAAATGATTTGTATAATTCAGTTTCACTGTCTTCACTTTGAAAGACAGATTCTTATTTTAAATACATTATGTATCTTAAATAAAAATCATTTTAATTCCATATCCGGTTCTCCTTAATAGAGCATGCTTACAACAAATTAAAAGTTTTGACTTATATCAGCCGGATGAATCCATAGCTTTTTTTATCGGCGTCCAGAGAATTTCTAAAAATATACGATTTTCTGATATTTTTCAGGTCAAGTAAATTTACTAGACCTAAAGTACAATGAACGGTTGTAATCGAAGCTAATTTTGGTGTTTGTTATTCAGCATTTGGTTTATAATGGTTTGATAATTTAGTTATGAAAGATGGCTCTATATTATCTGATTATTTATTTTATAATAAAATGAGTAATACACACAAGTGTTTGATAAAATTATACGGTAAATATGAAGAAAAAAACTAGTAATTATGCAATGTTATGTGTTTGATTATTTTTTTATATTATCTATTTAAGCATACGCATAAAGTTCCTAATGGAATCATATCACATTAATCATAACTCTAAGCATTCTTTGATAATAAGGTATTATATGAAAAGAATTAAATGATTATATGAAAAAAAAAACCGTAATTCGGATCTGATCACTGTGATGTTGATCGAGTTTCAGAAGCTGAAACTCTTTAACTGTCGATTTAATGTATCATGAGGTTATTACTATCTCTTGCAGATAGCTCAATAGCTTAGCTCAATGACTTGCAATATATTTTTGGTGTCACTGTGCCAACGATTAAAATAACTGATTTAAATTACACATCGCCCATCGCTTTTGATGCAACATAATGATATTAAATAATGTTAGCATAATTGATATTGCAAGATAATTAGCACGTGTCATTTTAAAGCACCTCAAACTCATTAATCTGAATGTGAACATATGTATCAGTCTAGATTTAGAGGATGGATCATAGGGTCAATAACAAACAACTTAATTTACACAAATATTTTTCTTGTTTGTAGGATCCAGGATGCACAAAATACTTCCCAATGATTGTAAAATATCTCTCAAAATAAAATGATTAAATCTACTAAAGGAATAGTTAGTAAGAATGAGTGAAGAAGAGGTTGAGAAATAAATAAATAATGTAAGCTGAATAATTATACATACTATTGACATCAGAATGATGTCGCCCTTGCTGACTGGTACAGAAAGCCTAGATATACAATCTTTCGTCTCTTATTTCTGTTCGCTTGTCATACATTTATGTGTCCGCCATATTCGGACTAGTTACATAGATCACCGTTGTGGCGCCGGTGCGACAGCCCATCACGCCAGTTGTGTCCTGCCCATCGGCGAGAGCATATTGTTTAGTGGCTCTGCCTAATGCTGTGACTAGGTCGAGCCCTAAATTTCTAATAGTTTATCGTAAATATATGTTAATGTGCTTCTGAAAAATCTCCTCCTAATCCTGCCATCACGTGACTGAATAACACCTTTTTGAGAGAGATGAGGATGTTACTACATAATGTTTAATGTACAAATGGAGTCTGCCTTAAAACAGGTTAAATCTAGTAAGGTAGACTAAACACATACCAAACATTTTTTTTTCAAAGCATTGAATTTTATTACATTTTAAAGCAAAAAAAAAGATTTTTGGGCTTTTAACTAAATTTTTTGTGTTAAGATTTGTGATGTAATAAATTTGAGATGATACTTGCTGGTGTTTATAATAAATTATTATTATGAATTTTATTTGCAATGAAAATTATTTCATAATTTTAGCCTCTGCAGCTGTAATGATTCAGTCCATTAATCCTTCTCTTTAAAATAAAAGCTTAAAAAATGGTATATAACCAATACAGTTATACTTTCCAAAATAATATTAATTCAACAACATGATATTTCTACAATCATTCAATTGGTTTCGTATTTAAAGTGTCTAAATGTAAGGTCAAAGCCAAATCAAAGCATATTTTTTGATATCATTTTATCTAAAAGTGATCTTAAACCGTCTTTGATGATCATATTTTATAAAGACAAAAATACATAGAAAAAATACGTGGGTTATAGTAAAAAATATTTATAATGATAGTTTAATGTGAATATGTTAAAACAAACATGGTTAAAAATGCTTCAAAGGTGTAGGGAAGACATATCGTTAAATAACAGATTTCATTTTATCAACACGTCACTGCAAAGACACCAAAGTGCTAGGAAAAATTGAATAAATAAAAAATAACATGAAATGGGCGTCTAAAATAATGCAACACTAAAAGACTGTAATCAGGAGCTTAAAAGCTCTTCCCTTTTTAAAAAGACTGTGATTTTTACCTGACAAATTACTTTGTTGCCAAACGAGATATTATTCAAATGAGCTACAGCCGAGAGCGGGATGCCCTGCAAAGAGCTTTCTTTTTCGTCGTCTTTTAATCGTTAACTGGGCATGTAATTGTTAATGCCCCGATAAAAGACCCTCGGTGTTTGAAAGACTCTTCTGGCGGCGACCCGGGCGGTTATGTTAATGTGAACGCAGTCATAAAATTTAATTGTTTATTTTTTTAACTTGAATTTGTGGTCACTATTTTTGTTTTCTTTTTTACTGTCGAATCACAACGTTTCAATGTCTAGATTCATTATCATCATCATCATATTCACTGACCTAACTGGAGCATCTGGTCACAACGAACTACATCCACAAAGGTCTTTCAGCCGCCATGTACCACGCCTCATCTCACGTCCGCTCTGCCCCTTAGAGCTGCGCTGAGTACATTAACTGTATAGTTCCGAACATCCTTTCAAAATGGTGAGATACCAGAGGCTTGAATAATAGGCAATCGTAGCTTATGCTCACCTAATACATCCAAAGTCCACCTTCGTCTCTAAACCGACTGTAGTATGAGTCCTTTGTTTCGTTATCACACAATGTAAAACCATCGTACTCCCAGCATTATATAAAGGCATTTGCTCTAACAACCAACTAAATGACTTTATTGGCTTTCGGTGAGATGCCAAGATTCATAGGTGTAAGGGAGAACGAAAACGATACGGGAGCTGTATAGTTGGGACTTTGTTTCAATCGAGCAAAACATCGAGTTTCAGATATTGTGCAAGAACACTCCTTCTGCAGACTATCACTCTTAGTGACCTGTACGCTGAGATAGATGAAACTATTGAACTTTTCTAGTAAAGTCTTACCCACGCTTGTAAGCGCTCAATCTCGATATACGCCGTTGTACAGTGACTAGGAGTTGGTCTTTTTTTGCATCAATTCTCATACCTATTTGCAGAGAGTTTCCTCAAAACCTCCTGAGCGCTTAGAGAAACGGAGCTAGTAGTAGAGCGCTTCCACGTCAACTGCTATAAAACAAAAATAATCACCGCGACTGAAGGTGCACAAAAAAATAGTTAACAACATCTCACAACTTATAAAGTGGCGTTCATCCCGACCTACTACTAATTACTTAGTAGCAACCAAACGTTCGATATCCCTCCTCAATCATTTTGTCAGAGGCTTCCTTTCCATCCACTCACTAACCGTTGATTAAAAGCCCACAAAAGAAGCCGATCCCCACAAGTACAAGTCGCTAACTATCTTAAGTCAATGTGTACCGACTTCGAAATGTTATCTCAAGTCAATATGTACTTTTAATACTTCACTTATGAGCTCCCGGTAGCTTTATTTAGTAATAAAAGCTTCGAGCGATGATTTGTGAGAATTTAAACAGGTATTTCCTTTGAAGCTTCTTCTCACTTAGTTTTTGTTATCATATTTTTTATGATGTTGATTGGACTTTTTGCAGTGCCTTTGTTTATTTTAATATTTTGTAAGTTCTTTTAATTATTAAGTTGTATATTAAAATGAAATCATTTTATTTAAAATGAACAATTTAAAAATAGTGCGGATTATTTCACATTTATTTTTAAGTAATTGTACGTGTTTTGATCCAGACTAGGCCACTCAACATGTACAGTCAATTGTAAAGGCAAGTGATGTACATGTTTTAAGTTTTACGTTCTTTTTCTTCGTGTCAGCGACGTCAAATTACCTGTATATTTGCCCAGTATCTGGCAATATCGATAGCTCGTGTGTTGCCCAGCATTAGGTCCTGAGATGTGCAGCTTGTTGGGCACATGGAGCAAGATCTTAGGTGTGAGGCGGTCTGCAGGTCTCCACAGTCACACAATACTGACTCTCCCTGCCGAAGCATTCCCCACCGCTCGAGGTTGTCCTTTCTTCTTCCAACTTCGGTTCTTAATCTGTTCAGGGATTTCCAGGTCCGCCAGTCAAGGTTCTCGCCAGTTACAAGGCCTTCCTTTAGAGTAATGAAATCCTCTGATGCGACTTGTTGCCAGAGCTTTGTCTTGAGAAGATTATGCGAGTATGCATAATCATTTTGATAAATATCTGCAGAAGGGATCAATTTGAAATGTTTTGGAAGAGGCCACATTATCAAACATCGATATAATACTGAATAGCAGCAATCAATATTATTGGTGGACTATCGGCAACAAAACACAAATGATAAAATCTAGACTAGGTAGCGAATACGAAAAAACAATAAAATTTGTGGTGTACAATAATGCTAGTAATAAAGAAACAGTCGTTAATTTGTTTTATTTTTTCTATTTATTAACAAACACTTAATTTTATGAGATTCTCATAATTCTCGATTCATTAAGGTGGCACAACATTATGTCATGTTGCGTAATATGATAATTTGTAATCCATCGAGCATCAAGCGTCCATTGGCGGACTAAGACAAACAACTCTCTACCAATACCAGCCATTCCGATTTCCCTCCAACCAATGACCGGTGCCCCAGTCCACCAGAAGCAGTTTCACCAACGAGTGCTCAGGTAATTGATGTTTTTCCCTCACCTGACTATTCGCTACTACTAATCTCGTGTCCTAGATATCGCTGCTACTTGGCCACTGCGAGTAATGAATTTCCCGCTGTGTTAACTGACCAGCGTTTCTCGAAACTGTACTCGACTGATTTAATTTATTATCAATTGGTTTTAAATTTAAAAACATATTGTGTGGCAAACCCTGCCAATCATTCACAAGATTTTATTTTGCAGAAGAAACAAAAAAAAATCTTATATATCGAGAGAGTATCGCACCACGTAAGTATTACGATTATTTTATAGTATAAATATTTGCATTATACGAGTATGTTGAAAAGATTTTATATTTTCTTCTCAAATTTGATATTTCTACTGTTATACATTTTTATGTTAATGCCTAATGAGCGTATAAATGTAGAAACCGACAACCTCTTCAACCGCGTGCGATATCATGACGAAGTCCTTAAAATGGTTCATCAGCATTGACCGTCAGAATTAAATAGTTGTGTTCAGAAAGGTCTTCCGAAAAAGCTAAAACTTTTAGGTGAGAGCATGGAATACATCTCCTATATATATGAATGATACACTCTATCAGACGTTTAAGAGTCTATCATTTGCGTAGATCACATAGATAAACGTCATCAGGATTCAGGAGGCCTTTTTTTATACTTTCTTAATGTATCGTGTCTAGTAAGCGCCTGTTTAAGACGAAAATCAAAATAAATCTTTTATTTTGTGTTAAAAATAATTAGATTGTTTGAGAAATACGGGTTTTATTTATTGCGAGTAATGTACAAGTAGGTAATATTATTACAAGTCAAGAACATGACTTTAAAAAGTCTTTATGACTCAGGCCTTAAATCTTCTTGTGATTACTCACACATTACTTTGTATGGTGATAATTGAATAAATTTCATTATTTTTCGTCCCCCAAGGCAACGGTCTTAAGTTCTCTAATAACGTATGGAAAACTACTTATACTACCTAGTATCTGTTATAAACGTCTCGTGAATGTATGTTTATATTTATCTTATTTTTACATGGATTACTAACAGAAATGAATAATGTGGTTTTGCACTATGAAGATTTCGACTGTCAGAACAATATTATTTTACTGTAGTATTTTTTATATTTTATTTAATATTATTTATTATATTATTTTTATATTTATTATATATATATATTTTAATTTCTTGCGCTATCCCAAAATTTTCCCAGTGAAACGTCGTGATTCGTGACGATCTTAAATGATTTCTCTCGAGCAATCCATCATGATGCGGTACCTGCGGATATTGCACAAAAGAGTGATCAATAAACGGCAGGTATCGTCCCTGCAGAGCCTGGGAGGCTTGGGATCGGTGAGGCAGGTGCGAGGCGCGGGGATCAATGCCGAATTTATTAATTAACTGAACCATCCTTCACGTTTACGTCACGAAACACCGTCGATGAGTCTGCCAATAATTAAAACTGCACCCAGTATAGATTATTCTACAAAAATATCCAAATGAATTGTTATAGCTTCCCGTATAACCATTTCATACCTAAGCCGAACACCTATTATTATTACCTATCAAACATTTCCAACGTCAATGATGTGAAAAGGGGGTTTGCGGAATTCTGGGCGATCTTCAAAGACTGATGTGAGTCCTATCTTATCTATCTCAACTTAAACCTTATCTATTTCTATCAATCTTCGGTATCAGTCATCCATTGTTTTAAGATCAATATTCATTATTTTCATATGCATTCCATATCTTTAATATTTTTTTACCACAAATTACTGACACATAGTGTTTTCTGCTTTCACCGTTCATGACTTATCCCTTAATGTTCCTGGAGATTCATCTGGGAACATATTTTCATCAACTTCCAGAGCAACAGCCTAGGGACATGTTGACAGACTACTGTATTTTACTACGAAATTTTAAAGAAATCAGATAATTATTCCAACACTATTGACTCCAAAACTATTTGGTCCCAATAGACATCTCAAGTCTCTTTGCTTAATGAGCAATTATTTGAATAATTTATATATTTGTACACTTCAATTATGCCATATTTTAATCCGATAACCACGCATTAAAAGCGTGATTTTTGTTTCATCTCCGTTGTTAAGCAACATTGAACGTGGACCAAAACTTTGATAAATTACGTCTGTTGCTTACCTTCGTTGGGCAAAACTGGCACTTGAGATAAAAAAAATCTAGGTCACAGGAGCATCGAATTAGTCGTAATATGTCCCTTGAAATTCTGACTAACAAACACCCAAAAATACGCTTCAGGTGGACCTTCAGGTGCAAAAATATGTAAAGATAAAGCATGGAAAAATGGAAAGTGATAGAGCTGTGTAGCGGTAATTTCTGATCCGCATTTTCCAGTATATGGGAAGAAAAGTGTAAAACTATTCTTTAAGCACAATAAAGTTAACATTTTTGGTCCCTCCTACTCCATACCGACTGCAGCTTACGACACTCTGCTATTGGAGTGGGTACCTGTTACCTGTTGTGATATGATTTCCAGGGCGACTTCTTTACGAGCGCGACGTCATCGTTTGTCTTGCCCTGTATGGTTTACGACCGTGATCGACTCCAATATTATACCCAACCCTCGATGAACCAAAGTGATACGTCGTTACTGAAAAATACACTCTTCAGGAGAACACGACTCTACGTTGAAAGAATCATTACATAATTACACATTAAAAATTAAGACTTCGATAAAAAAAAACCTCAAAATTATGAACCCAATTATATTTTTAAATTGATATTAATCAATAATAAAATAATACACTTTATAATACCACTGAATTTTATTTTAAATATTTTTCCAGTCTTTGAGGCAACAATTCTTCCTCAGGACAAATTTAAAAGAGTTTTAATTAAAAAAAAGTGCTAATTAATCTTTTTATATGCTTTATAAATACCATCTGTTTTTATGTTTAGGTTGCTTACTGCCCGTAGTAAACTGATTTTGTCCGAAATACACCACACTTTCATAGCTTATCCGCGTTTAATTAAATTATATATATAGGATGTAATTTAATAATTAAATAAAAATAAACGTCATATTGGATGATATATAGTCTTAATGGACTATATTGATCTCAACACATAAATAGTTCACATGGAATTGTTTCTATATTCCCGTAGTTTTAGAAGATTTAGAAAATATTATAGAACCTAGAATATTTTTTAATATTATTATAATAGATAGATGATAAAAGATACTTTCTGTACCAATATTTTTTACAAATTCACATACACATACAAATCTACAGCATATACGAGTATCATCTCCAATGATCAAATGATTAACATAAATTCTTTTATTATAAAATTATATTATGATTTATCAGTATTGATGATGAAATTGAATAAAATTCAAGATTTTCTCACGACTTTCGTCGAGTGTTTGGTTTGCGCCGCGGGTTGGATGCGTTTTATTGCAGCAAAAACTTTAGATGGACTCAAACTGCGCGGGCCGAGCTGGGAAACAAGGGAAACGTTCGCTACCGTTGGCTAAGCGCTACCGTGCTGACCAAAAACCGAACAGCAAAGTCATCCACGGAGAGACTAAAGAGGAGGAAAGTAAGGTCAAACATTAAGTTATACTGAAAGTTAAGTTTTTCCTCACAGATAATTTAACTGTATTATTTCACAGCCAAGCTTACACTTAAGTAGCATAGTTATTAAATGTTTTAATATCTGACATAGCAACGCTATCTCGTGAAAATTTTCGATTAATTCTACCCAGTCCATATTGCTTGTTACCTTTTTTAAATATAGAAAGTAAAAAGCAGCATCATTATCGAATTTAACTTTTTTAACTTCCGAAAAGGACAAAATGCATTTCAAGCCTGAAAAAATGAAACGGTATGTACTACTCTATTGAAGAAGATGTGTTAGCATAGGGCCAATGTCAAAACTGGTTTGTTTTTTTTTTAATTCATTCGGAATGAAAATTTTGATTTTGAAGATGAACCACGTTCTAGAAAGGCAGTTAAAAATGACAAAAGACACAATTGATTGATAAAATCCGATAGTAACAACTCGTGAGATCGTTGAGACATTTAATTTATTGAATACCACAATTTTCGATCAAAAATATTGACTCATGGGCTTAAAATTGTGTGTCGAATTTTCTCTTCTCCAATAGACATGCTTAGTGTCGAAATATTTATGAATTATTTTTCCATGTTAATTAAATAAAAAATATTTAGTTTTGATTCACAATCTATAAATATGCATAAATTTTGAATCAAAACTAAATATTTTTAATTTAATATTTTTTTATTTAAAATTAATTTTAAAATTATAAATATTTCAAATATTTGAGCAATTTAAAATCTCGTGAAATCTCTTATATTGATTTGCTGACGTGCAGATCAGGTGCCCTACCCGAGGCGAAATACAATGGAACCATATCGAAGAAAGCTCAAAGTCTGGAGAAGTATTAAATCAAGCCCCGATACCGTCTCGCGGAGTGACTTTGGAGCTTTTTATTTCGTCTCGTGCTTTAAAAGTAATAATGCCGGTCGAGCTTTTAAATAATAACAGCCATTACAATATTAAAAAAACGCTCATGGCCTTCAGTTGTGTTCAGAAGTCCAGGTTGTTTATTTTTTCAGAAGCCAAACATTGCGATCTTTGTTGTAGATTCTTGAAAATGTTAAAACGATAAAGATTGCTGATTTAGTAAGGTTTGGAGTTATTTTTAAGCTGACAGCGATAAAATATGTTCAAAAATTCAAATTTATGAAATATATTTCATGTTATGTTGCTCACTACTCACATTTTTTTTCATCCTCCTGAAATCAGCACCTACACATTATTCCCACACTAGAATTGAAGAAGGTTGAAGTCCCGTAAGGACTGTTTTTTACGTTTTTTTTTTTACAACTCGACTACTGAAATAATAAAAATCGTATTCTTCCAAGCATTACATTTTTTGACTAAGTGGTGGAAGCATTTCCTGAGCCTCAGACTTTCAAAGAAGCGTTCTAGTGGAGGTGAGTACTTGGAATTCCGAGGAGTAGACCCTCGGAGTGTGGTATAGTGTCAAAGGTCAGGAAAGGAAGCGGGCAGGCGCAAGAGCATGTTAATTAGTGAGACCTCCAACGCCTGACATCATCGAGTAAAGAACCTACATTACTTCTGGAGATACAATTATAAAAAATAGTCCTTTTTTGGAATGATAGATAAGCGACTTAACTCTGTTCATCCTTCTATGCGGCTGCAATTCTTAGCAACTTATCAAAAGCCAATACAGCCATATTATGAATTTTTGTATGTAGAAAATTTGAGCACGCAAATTAACGCAAAGAGGATCTAATTGCTATGCAATGGCGCCTGACAAGATGCTCATCGGCTAATCACCAGTGAGGGTTGGATATCTTGGTGTACAGATCACTGAGAATTTTTTTTTTTTTGCTTGCATAAGTATCCCGCCGCCCATCTGGAAATAGGTGTTTTCATGCCCAATATCTCTGCGTTACTCAGCGAAGATATACTCGATCAAAAAAGACGCCTATACAGTTATGGTCGCCTATACCATAACCAGTTTTATCCCCATCTTTCTATATTTTAATATGACTGCAAATCTTGACATCTCACGAAAAGTCTTTAAATATGTGCGTGTGTATAATTCTGGGGGTACGATGGCTTGAATTTTTGAGCAATTATATGGTGAGAGAGCGGACTAGCAGTTTTCCACCCAACAGTCGATTGAAACACGTAGGTAGACATGTTTGGAACACGTCCATCAAATATTGTAGAAGATCACAATCTACGGTAGCATTTCTTCAATCTTGGAAACTCGCCGAAAATTATACATAGAATGAGAAAGCAAAAGATCTTGGAGACAGAACTGATAAAGAAGTAATCAGAAATCATGGTAAGACTATGTGATGACTATATGCCCTAATATAACAATAGAAGATAAGGGGTCCGCCATCTAACGTTTTTTTAACTAGTGCTTATTTCGTTAATGGTAACACTTAGCTCATGTCTGATTTGACATATAATTAGTTTTATTTTTCCGCTGAACGAATATGGTTGTGTATACGCTTGAACAACGCTGGAAAATATTGCGACATTACTTTGAAAATCAGGCCATTTTTCTTCGAAAATGAGCAAGGAGTGGCCGTTACAGTCAATGGCGATTGTAATCGGGCCATTTTTGTTCACAAAAATTGAAGAGGAGGATATTGGCAACATTTGATTTCAACAAGACGGCGCTACGTGCCACACAGCCGAAGCTACACTCGATGTTTTGCGCCCCATTTTCAAAAAAAAAAGTTATTTGGCGGACCCTTTATATGAAAAATAAAAGATTGCTTTAAAAATGATCTTAAGAATTGAGCCAATTTAGTTTTGCGAGTATTTAAAAAAAAACTACCAAAAAATCAGTAATCCAATTAAGTGATTCAATTAATTTGGCAAATTTGTGCTGCTAGCTTCTTTGGACCTCCCAGCTGCGGGTCTGGGTCCCTGGCCTCCGACCGAGCGCGATCCGCATACTGATGGCGCCTCTCTTCCGAGGAGCACGACTACGTCAGGTATTCATTTATACCCACGCGCAACGGGACCTCCAAGAAGGTGAAGAAGCTGTCTGGTTCTTATAAAAGCTTTATTTTTTAACTTGACCTCACGTTGACATAACATCGCCCTTTACAAACCGTAAGCAAATTTTACTTACTATTGTAAAGCCAGTTCAAATGGACACACGAACAGAATAAGTTTTACTTTTATACACATACGAATCTATAGAAACGTCATCTTATATTATAACTCTTGAACAACAATTTATTTGTTAAGAAATAAATGTTTATTAATAAATTAAAAAATAATATTTATTACTGCTCAACGACAATAAGCGTAGTGTAAGCAGAGTTCTCGTTAGATCGCATAAGGTAAGCATCATCGAATGCGCACCACAACATGGATGGGTCACTCTGTGTTGCTTACGGCGTTGGATTGAGTCGAATTTTTCAACCAAATAGTGATCGATAGCTAATCATCTGATCTCCTTTATAATTCAGATAACAAATCTCTCAAAATATGCCTCCTATACTAAAGACACCGTCTCATCAAATCATCGGATTATTGCTCTGGAGGTCATCGACAGTCATACATATTCATAGAGGGACCTTTGGGTGCTAAAATGTCTTGAAAGAAGGCAAGAAAACTGAGTCGTCACAAATTTTTACCTACAGCCCGGGGTTTTCGGCTAGTATCCTCACGTCTACCGTTTATTTTTCTTTGATTATTTGATAAAAAAAAAATGGCACATAATATTATTTATATATAGCCATAGGTTAAGCGTTTAGAAAAAGCATTTATATCAATTATTGGATGTGTATTTAACCGTTTCGCATTGGTTGTCGGCATATGCCGTCATAAGATTCCGTGACCGTTGACATTGGTTGACGTGATATATCGTTTTTCTACTTTATAGAATAGTTTTTTATGCATCATCTGATAGTTAAAGGATACAAAAACCAATGTGATATATGAAAATAGACCAGATAAGTACTTTATGTTTCAAATACTAGTTTAATAATTGACAGTTTAATTTGTATTCAAACCGAAGAGTAATGAAAGGGTTAAAGATAAAGATACATTATAGCACACCTCCTTGTTTTTTAATAAAATAAGTAAATACATATATATGTAAATGAATGTACTTGGCGGAGCTGCGGGATGTGGAGCTGACGTGGGATAAGGCGAAAAAAATGTCGGCTGACAGATATTTGTGGCAGCAGGAGGTTTGTGGCAGAGCTATATGCTCCAGTTAGGGGAGCGGACATGGTATGATGATGATATTTAAATATTCAAATCAAAATTGTTTCTAGTCATTTGTCATTTATATTGTTTTCAACATAATAATAGTATGAATATGTAGCATTATATTATTACGAGTATATTCATGCAGCAGATGAAAGAGAACCTTCAGCAGTCTTGTTCGTTCTTCTTTACAAGACACACATTTAACATACCCAAGTACAATTTGCAAATGCGTTAAGTTATTAGTTATATTATATAACACTTTTGTATGAAGAAGTGCAATATGCTGCTATTCTGTAATACTGCTCATTGTGTGAGCTTGCCGTATCAGTACTAGCAAAACGAAAATGGGGCTAATTTTAACACGTTAAATATATACTTTTTATATAATTTATTTGAATTAGTATTATATTAAGTTATGTTCACGTAATCCTATGGCTAAACTTTAAAAAAACATCTTGCGTTAGATATTTTAAATGCTTTATAATAGGTATTCAAAATTTCACATTTCATCAAGGTGTTGGGTGACAAAGGATGTTTTTTTAAACTTTTGATTTAGAAGATAATTAAAAATTTTAAGCAGCAGTGCATTCACGAAGAAGCCTCTAAGTAGCTGTAAAATAACATATAATCTGGTAGAAGAACATTCATTAAAATAAATAAATAAAACATATTTTCATAGAAAAAAGTTGAAACCTTTTTAGGTTATATAATATGTATTATAATGTTATTATACGATATAAAGGAACCTGTCCTGAATGTTTCCAGAATCATGTAATCCAGTGGACCTTTGGCTGCAGAGATATCTTAGTACAAGGTATGAACAGTAGCTACTGACAAAAACTGTAGTGACGGATACAAAAATTCTTCTCTTGATATTTGATTTTTTTTCAATTACTTCTTATGCATCTACCCCAACTTCCTCTACACTGTGAACGTTCAATGATTTAATACTAGAATGCCGAGATTGAAGACTACCTTCTTCATAATTCACGTTGTATGACTCTGATCTACTTGTTACCTCATATGTCTGACTAACATTAGTATCGCGCATGCTCCGCCTTTACAATCCCTTCACCGAGACAACGAAACGTGTCACGGAATAATGGAAACTGAGGCCGAGAGATGCAACAAAGGACCGATACAAATATCTAAAGAAGAACTCGATGGTTCTTTACATTCTGGAGGTCAGTACGTTGTACTGCACTAATACGCTTTAAGCACTGAATGTTGAATCAGATTGTTTTCACAGTCGTCGAGTACTTAACACCGTTTTGTATGCAAGTATATATTATTTAGCGACATTTTCCAATTGTTTAAGAAGGATCCCCAATACAATCTCCACTCTATATATTTAGGAGAAGTTGTTATTTTATTGGTCAATTTTCCGAAATGTTTATTTTTGAACACTCTTATATAGTTAGTTATGTTATGTTAATATAATAAGTTAATTTTTTCTCTTGGTCAATATGATTTTGAATTATAGTGAAATTCACTCATCATCACCATTGCCTAACTAGAAGATATGGCTGTTACAAACTGCCACCACAAAGTTCTATAAAGCGCTATTGTCTTCACCTCATCCCATGTCAGCTCTGCTTCCCACAGCCCCGCCGAGTGCATTCTATATATAGTTTTTGACGACCTTCCAAGACGGCGCGAGTCTGAGGAGAAGAAAAAGCTTCTGTAGTTTGTGCTTTCTTCTGACAACTAGGTTTACTTTCGCCTCTTGACCGACTGTATGGAAGGCTGCTTTGTGCGCTTTCACACCTCGTTAATCCTCTCAAGATAAAAGCATTTGAATTTACTATAACTCGTAAAATAAATAATTCAATACTCGTTATTACAAAACGAATTATCATAAACCGCTTAATGTGTAAGGCAATCTTCTGTTTAGTATATGAATTAATTAACTGAGTGTTGTTTGTAATGTTCGAGTACCACATTGAGTGTATCTATTTTTCAGCCTCTAACCCGCGGTCGTTTATTTTTCGACTTAATCACACCAAAAATAATTAAATAAATTGACTCTGCTGCAGAAGAGGCGCAACTTAAGCATCTTCATTAACGAAAATGGCCAATAAATCTCCGGGTCGTTAGAAGGTACTTCTTCGGAGGTGTCTAGAGGTGGATAGTCAAGAGGAAGGTGTGGATGAGAAGTATCCCGCATCGAGATAACATCATTATCAGCCGTTTGATCGCATCTTCAAATAAAAACGGCCTTCAATGCCCACAGTAATAAATTATAATAATCTAGCACTTAATATTATGATTTCTCCGGCGCTTTGATTTTATAGACGTACAATGGACGAAACAACAAATACTTTATTTACACTTACTATCCTTTTTTTCTTCTGATAATTTTTTTTTTTTTAAATCTTTTCTCGCTTCTTGAAAAATACATTTAATTCAAGTACATTGTACAAAATATTTTGAAAAACTATTCTTACTAATCGATGATAACATACTCATAGTATAAATAAAACTACAAGTATTAATGTTTTTTTAATGAGAATTATTTAAGATAAGTTGATTTATCATTTAACTTGCTTTCTTAATTTAACGTTACCTAACCAAACTAAGCCTTAAGAAATTATTTTGGATAAGTAGAAATGAGCTTTCACAGGCAATCAAATATGCAAGTACATATTTAACTGTTTTCTTATTCAAATTACATTTGTTGTAGTTTCAAAAAACTCAAACATTGCACTTTTTTTAAACTTACAAATATGAAAATTAACATATATGTTAGGAATTACAATAGAAATTATATTAATCAATAATTGATAACCAACATCCGTTAAAATTTTATGTTGTTTCTTCACCAACAAATATTTATGGTTATTTTTATATTTTAATGTGTATTATATATATATATATATATATATATATATATATATATATATATATATATATATATATATATATTATTAAATGTCAAATCAGTTATTACTTTAACAAATAACTACCTTTCATGAAACGCATATCAATTAGTGTGAAATTGATTTACAATAAATATCTTGTACGAGAATAATGGATATATCACGTTTATTTTGCATGCTTCGTTACAACGAGTTGTAAGTCAAAGCAGACTAACTGTTGCTCTTTGGTTAATTATCTGCATTTCAGCACATAGATAGTTTACTTGTCCCACCCCGTCCTCGAACCCGTTGTCTCGCGTGCTAGAGCCGCGACAGTTTCAGAGCCGCGATAGCTCCAAAGAACGCTATCACCGACTTCTGATTTATGAAGGCTGTATCGCTTAACAAACGCTTTTCGTTACAAGCGTTTCGAAGCTTTTGTAGTGTCCCGGAGCCTACCATTCTATTGCGCGGTGATTTATCAGCTCTGAAAAAATACAACAACGGTGCGATAAATGGCGGTAATACGATGTTAATTTATGTTCGTGTCTTAATTTTGAGTTGTGTTCGAATACCTCACTCGCAGTACGTCATCATTATAATAAAGCGGGATTATAGATATAGTTGATGTATCTGAATCTAATCCTCATCACTTTATATTACCTTAAATATATTTTTTTAACATAAATAATAATTGCGAATTATAAATATTATTTATTTACCTTGTTTTAACATGTATCTATCACAATCCAGTACTATCGCAGATCAGTTATCTCTTAAGAAGTGATGGATTGAGAAAGGCTACGAGTTAGTCGAAACTGCAGTCTCCTAATAGAGAACTTATCTTATGTGATCCGTGTAAAAACAAGGTAAACAAATAAATATTTTAATATAAAATATAGGAGTTTATGCCATGTTCTTAACCACGTGCGTTTTTCACACGATATTCTTGATCTATTTTACCAACAAGGGACCGTCAGAACCAAGCAGCAGTCCAGGAAGGTCTTCCCAAGAAATGACAGAGATTTGGCGACAACGTAGAACACGTCTCCTGTTTTTATGAATAATACACTCCGTTTTACTGTCTGTTGTATGTGAAGATCATATCGACGCAAACATCATAAAAATGGAGACAAATACATTATATCAACTTCACCGCCAGTCTTGTTTGCTTGCTTATACCCAACAGAACGTAGGAAGTAAAAAAGGAATCATGTTTTTGTCATGAAGTTGTGCTGAAATTAAGTGAATCGACGTTAAATCAATCACAATGCGTTTTTCTGTACTTTTTTCTTCCCCGTTACAAGACTATTTGGTCCTTAAATTGGTTATCTAATATTTTGTTATTTGTTTTTCTTTTTCTGAATATAATGAAAAATAATACAATTAAATTACCTACAGGTATATTACTTATTTATGATGTAAACAATGATTTTATGGTAATTTTTGCATATAAAACCTCTCGAAAGATAGAAATAGAAGGTCTATTCCATGCAATATATGACAATCATCCAGGTCAGCTAGACGTTGCGTGTGAGAAATATTTTGGTATCTGACATAAAGATTTTATTATGTCAATATGCCTATGTAATTAATAAGTAAGCTATAACATTTTTATAAATGAAATAAAAAATATATTACAATTTCATATTTTCAGTTAGCTTTATTTTATATGTTGTGCGATATGATTTGAAGAACCACACATTTTAAATTGGTATTGCCTGAGTTGAAAAATTATAATATTTATTGTACAAATTATGACATTTTTACTGGCAAAGTGACATCCACTGTATGTGGAGCCTCAATCAATTAATCATAAGCATTGCTTGATATTATATATATCTGGGAACACGCAACACTATACCGAGAGTGGAGACCACTCCAAAACTCACATAAAATATTGAATAATTACGTTTTCAAGTAACTTTTCACGCCGCAGTATGTGAGTTTTGAATTTCACACGGTCTGAAAGATTATTTCGCAATTTAATTCGACGATGATATTTCCAATAGTGAGTTATTGTTTTTTAAGTGGCAGATAATGTTTCATAAGTGGACAATAATAGATGGCATATACAGGCATACATCTGTAAATTTACGTATACCATTTTATTCGTCGCTTTTAAACAAGATGTTTGGGATTACTGGCCTAAATTTTCTTACTGTATTGAATGATTATACTCAAAAAAAATAAGCAATACCGTTGAGTATTTTGCTACATAATAAAAAAAAAATGTTTCGCATGCTTGCCCCACATAAGTAAAAGCTTGAACCTACTTTCACCTATATTAAGCCGTTTGTTGCCGGATTCCAGTAAATATTATTTATTTAGTTAAATAATCATACATTTTCTTGAGTATAGTTTCCAGTAGAATTCATAACAAAGAATCTCTATTTCATCTTACACTGATACGTGTTTTTTTTTCCATATATGTTACAATTATGGAACATTTAATCACCACGAATTGCCGCCACTTAGTTTCCACTGTGTCATCCGCAGATATTTCTGCACTTGAAAGTGTATGGTTCACATATATGGTTCCCGATGACCCCCGAGGAAGAAGCCCGAGGAAATGAAGTAACGGCAACTATAGTATCCAAGGCATATTTTGGGTTGTTTGTTAATATGCTTTTTTAAGGAGGTCAGATGTTTAGTATGAAAGAACATCTCAATCACGATTCATTATTATTATAAATAAATCATGATGCTTGAAAAAAACTAAATGTAACGTATACTACATAATTTTGCTGCTAATGAAAAAATAACACGCATTATTTTCAAAAATTCTGATTCAAAGTAAATTGTCTCATTATCGTTATCGGAACATCATTATTACATTTTAAATACATTAAAATTATCTACATCTAAATTATAAATCTATATAAGATCGAAAATTCGATTATCAAACGGAATCTGTACTATTACGTGTTATTAGGCAGTTTTTCATAGTTCTAATAAAATAAGCTGCTAGCATGAATTCCAAACTTCCCACCCACTTCCCGCCCACCGATACGATCTACATAAGATAGGCGGGGTGAAACAAGTAGTATTTATTTTTCATTCATTTTATAAAGCAATGATTCCAAAAGTGTAGTTACTGCAAGTCCTACCAGAAATACACAACTTATTAAAGTTATTTATCGTTTCCGTGCTACAAAGATGTGATTTTAAAATTAGACTTAGAGCACAATTTGTAAAGAAACGAAAATGTTTTGCAATAACGGGATAGTTTGCTTTAGTGAATAAATATTTGCTAATAGGAAAAATGAGAAAGGAGCCAACATAGAACTATCCAGTATTTTTATTTTGTTGTAATATAGATCACTTTGAGTACTGTTTATTCATATATTTAAAGGTCAACGTCTTTATTAAATAAGTAAGGTTTTTCTAACAAATGTACTTTCATCATATTTCACAGACCTTTGATCCTATTTCCATTGGAGGAACAGAAATAGAGGTTGTACACGACTATACCTATCTGGGACAAGTAATACAACTAGGGCGAAATAACTTCTCAAAAGAAATCGACAGGCGCATACAACTGGGATGGGCAGCATTTGGAAAACTAAAGTACAGTTTTAAAACGAAAATTCCGCAATGCCTTAAAACTAAGGCGTTTAACCAATGCATCCTCCCTGTATTAACTTATGGCGCAGAGACGTGGAATCTGACATCAAGTCTTACCCATAAAATAAAAGTCACCCAGCGTGCTATGGAGAGATCCATGCTCGGAGTGTCGCTAAAAGATAGAATCCGAAACGAGGAAATACGCAGAAGAACTCAAGTAGTGGATGCTACCCAACGAATAGGCACACTCAAGTGGCAACGGGCAGGACATATCTGTCGAAGAGACGACGGTCGATGGGGAAGAAAAGTATTGGAATGGCACCCAAGAACTGGCAAACGAAGCATTGGCCGGCCCCCTACAAGATGGACTGACGATATAAGAAGAATAGCGGGAGTGACCTGGATGCGGAAGGCGGAGGATCGAAGAGGATGGAGACTCATGCGGGAGGCCTACGTTCAACAGTGGACGGACACAGGCTGATGATGATGATGTACTTTCATCGTAATAACGTATTTTCACCGTTTATCTGGAGCACGAATTTCTGCCATACACTTCACTTATCTGCCACTGCCCATACGTTGTTCCAAGACATATCTGCACATAAAGGTTAACCTGAAAACATACATGGTTTCAAACACCCTCCTAGGCGGAGCTTGCGGACTTGAAAAGACGGCGCATGTAATATCTTAGACATATTTAAGAATTTGTTAATCAGCTTTTTTTAAAAGTTTATATGGTTATCCCAACGTTTTTGAAGCCATAACCATTTGGAAACTACTTAATCTAAGCGATAATACGTGGTAAATAACAGTTAATGACCTATCAAATTTGTATGCATCCATCGTTGCTTAAATTTGGCAATCAAACGGAAATCACAATTAAAATTTACTATTTGTATTTCTTTATTGATTTCATTAGTCTTTTTGAAAAGTATTAGGAACACCAAAATATGATTTGCTTAAAAGATGTTCGGGGATGAGAAAAGTTTTGGAATCACCGTCTTAAATAGACTGCTAAAGTAATAAAGAACACCATCAGTATTCACTTTATATTACTTGTAATAACTCATTTATGCATTGTACAGTTAATGTATGATGAGCTTGCTTGATAAACTTTGTTTATTTGTATATATGATGTACGAGAAATACACATTGATAAGATTATAGGTATACCTTAGAGCTAAAACTCTATAAATACACCAGGTTGGTGTAAAATAGATGACTCACCAGTAAAACTACTACCTAATAACCAAAAACGGTTGTAGACGAAATTTGTCTTGTAAACACCCTTCACAAACAAACCTACTAATAGAAAACTAAAACCACTTGTAATTGTACTCGTAGATACTAGTACATTTAATTACTTCCCGATTTATATAAAATTATCTAAGTTTTTTCAAAAAGTAAAATTAGTATACAAAAAACAACTAATAATAAGGTAAAATAATATTTTCCTTCGAGTGGTATTTTACGTGTATTACTTGTATAATAAATGTGGTTTTATATGCATTATAATAATGTAAGAAATACGACAATTTAATTATGATTTCCTATTTGCAATAAACAACGAACTGAAAAATATTACGCATGTTTTATTCATACCGTTTATGACTTTAATATATCATTAAAGTAAAGTTAAATTCTAAACATGCTCTGTAAAAGCTGTCTAAGTTATATCGTCTTATTAGGAAACTGAGTTTTTGATGGAAAATGGATCATAAATTTAGAAATTTGTAGTTTATTTACGAGTATTAATTTTATATGCATTGCTTATTCTAAGGCATTTGCTGCTTTTATTTAAAATACGTAAACTATACATGAAATATTATTACGTTTAACCCGTATCTAACCACTGCTCAATGAAGATCTTCTCCATTTATTGCCAATATTTACAGTTTTGGGCGAAACCCCAAATGGAGAAACTCCGTCAATCATTTCCGGCAATATCAGAGATATTTTGGGCCCATTTCACATGTTTTTGTCTTACTTTTATATGTCTGGTTCTTGGTCGCATCTCCATAACTTATCATATTAATGCGCCACCCCGTCTTCATTTTCTACACGCAACAATACACGCAAAACTATGTCAGCTATTTAAAAAAAAAAAAAATCTATACATTCGACTGACTTCACCACTACGGTTAATGAAGGCTCTTTGATGAAGTTACAAGTCTCTGCCCCGTATGTCATTGACGATAAATAAATAATACCTTGAGCCATTAATTTATTAAATACCATTTTTACGATCGAGTTCACAACCATGCAAAGTTTATGCTTTAAACATAAATAATTGAAAACCACACTGAATATTCTACTCCTGATATCAAAAATCATGGGCGTCACACTATTGTAAAATATTATTCATCTAAACTAAAATATATATATTTATAAACGTTTGTGTTAAGTAAAATGTTTTGGCTTTAAAGATTACTTTGGCCCTACCAAAACAATGTGGCTTTCGATATTGCTTTGGTAAAGCCAAAGTTATATCTAAAACGAAAAGTTTGTCTGCTCTATTATATCGGATTTGGGATGGGGGAGCAAAATTTCTAAGCTAGTAGTTCATGCAGTAGAGCAGTGCTCCGCAACCGGTGTGCCGCGGCACACTGGTGTGCCGTAAGCCGATACAGGTGTGCCGCGATCAAATAAGGCAATATTATAAATAAATAATTTTACAACAGTCCTCAAGCTCCCAGCGCCTATCGCCTATTTGTGTAGACATACAACGATGAACTTGCTTTATTAAGTTCAAAATGAAATAAAAAAAAAGTGAAATTTATCAAATTAATATCTATTTTTGGCTTTTGGTGTGCTGCGGTATTCAAGGTGAGAACTTTGGTGTGCCGCAGAATCCAAAGAAGTACTTTGGTGTGCCGTAGATGAGAAAAGGTTTCGGAGCACTGCAGTAGAGAACCAAGACTTTCGTCATACAAGGTTCATCAAATATGTAGTATATATAAATAAGAACACAGAACTGACTTTAGTGCTAGTTGGTGGTTAATGGTCAACTCAATGGCTCTAAATTAAGAGTTGATATTTTTACGTGCAGCATTAAAAAATCTTGACAACCATCATGATATAATATAAATATTGTCGGTATATCAAAGTTGTTTTTTTTCAAGTCATCTATGACTGAGAATCAGGGCTTGAGATTTCAGTTTTTAAAGTATTTCATCTTATCCTCTTAACTGATGCCATTTTGAAATATTAGTGTGTAAACTTTCGAAATAATTCCATTCTACAGACTATCATTGACTCGTTTTTTTAAATAATCATTTAGGACATACATCTATCCAATGTAAGATTTGTATGACAAATGCTAAATAGTTAAAACAATACAATATTAATAATAAGTTAAGATTTTTTTTCCAAAACCGACATTAGATGCAAAAGATTGATACTTGCTTGACACCCATATCGGATCACATTGGAAGACCATAAATTCTCTATCATGATCCACTTATTCAAATAGTTCTAGTGGGAGCCCCTTATAAACAATTACGGCCACTACACAAAAGTACTAAAGAGATCAAG
Organism: Glossosoma conforme; assembly: GCA_022606575.1. Lineage (NCBI taxonomy): Eukaryota > Metazoa > Arthropoda > Insecta > Trichoptera > Glossosomatidae > Glossosoma > Glossosoma conforme. The sequence goes on from JAGTXR010000030.1 coordinate 2,173,356, forward strand.
TATAAGAGATTCTAATAGTAGCGACGGATTGACAGGATTGATACTATGAAGACTTTTTTAACATTTTTTTTTTTAATAATTATTTAATTTCGGTTACGGCAATGGCGCGGTGTTACGCCGTCGGCAACCTTTTTATTGTTTGGCTGTCGTACGGCGCGGATATTATCTGCGTGCGAGGTGAAGGCTGGCGCGGCGCTCGCGTGCCGGCAGGTCGTGTGTCACCCGCGCCATGGGCGGAACCCGACCGCGGACATTCATTGTCACAACATCATATTTACATTAGTCCGCATTCTGCAGCAAAAGGAAACTTCTAACATGGAAATTCCTGCAAAGATATAATGTATGGAGTGTTAGATGTATAGCATCGTAATTTCACTTGATAATAATTTAAAAACACATCCTAAATAGCATTTTTTGAAAACTGTTATGTTTAAAATAAGATTTCATTTGAATATTATCATGTTAACCACGAATGATGGATATATCCGTCATGAGCTTTACACGGATTTTTTTATCCTCATGGTATACTTATATTATAATGTTGTAATTTTCGTAGGGAGATGAATATATTACCGAACACAAAGTATATATTGAATTTGAAATATACGTTACAATTGACATGTTTATATCTTGGGAAACATATTAAAATTTATATTGAATTGTGCTAAAATTGGCTGAATAAACGCCGCAATTAAAATGTCAAATAGAGAAATTACACCACCTTATAAAAAAAGAGTCGTAATATAAATACTAGATTTTAAAAATATTTATTTTATTTATGCAATTGTTCCTGTTTGTCAAAATTTATTTGAATGTAAGACTAAAAACTCTTTTTGGGAATTTCATGGAATGCCATATAACCTTCATTTCAGACATGAGAGTAAAGTCTGTACACTTTAAAAAATCAATGGACTACTGCGGTCCGAAGTTTAAGAATGCCACCAGATTGTTATTACAAAAATACTCTTATCAAATCCATTTGAAAATATACTCAGCCATAAGATATTGTTTTTGTTACCATTCTTTTAACTTCGGTACAGTGAACGAATTTAAATGGTGCGACAAAGCGATTTCTAATAACAAAGGATTAAATTGGCAATCGTTTGCTCAGTCTAAATTCGACTGAGGGCTGCAATTAGATCAAACGTAATTTAATATAAGATCCTTTCAATTTTCTTGCTTTAACGAGAAATGTGTATCAAAACGTTTTGATCCTATCTACTTTGCAGAAAATTTCTTATGAATGTTTTGTTAACGCCGCAGGTTTCGACAAGGTAAAACAAAACCGCTTACATTAAATGGATATTCTCGCTCATGTTCTGGTTTTATGTTTGTTTGGTAGAAATGCACAGTAAGAAGAATTCCTGGTATAGGATTCAGGACTAAGGCTGTTGAGGGTTACATAAGACTTCGTGGGAACCTCCGCTAGTATCTAAGCTGCCCCAGGCCGGTAAGACCAATAAGCTATAGTCACACCTCTGATACCACAACACCAGGGCATTAGTTGTGCAGCATTCTTCCACCAACCTTCTGCCTCTTCATTCTATAGCAAGTCCGCCTGGAGCATTCCTTACTGGAGTGGTAATAATGATAATAATTTATGGGCAATCAGAATAGCAAAAAAGTATATCAGGTATATAGAAGTATATACAAGTGTGCTTATGAAGCGTACTAATATATTCTTTTGAATGTTATATTATATCATGTAGTTTGTAATGTTATTTTTTCGTTATCATTATAGCTATATCTTATAATTAAATATGTATATTTTTTATTTTCTTATTTAAAATACATTTTATTTACGTGTAATATAGTTGCGAGTAGCAAAACATAAGTGAATCTGTGCAATTAATATTTAAAAAATACTACTGGTTCTAAATTGATGATTTCATTTTAAAAATAATTAATTTAATATGTGCGTATTTAAAGGTATTTTTTATAAAGAAATTGTACATTTTTGGATGGGGCATGGGGTTGAGAGAGTCTCGGGAGAGAAACTAATCATCCGACTTCATCGCAATCCGATTAGCAAATCACCTAATATCTCATGGATACTACAACAGCCGTATCATTATGACTACGAGCTGATATTCTAGAGGTCCTCGGGAACCATATACATATGTTCCCAAGTAGACCTTTGAGTGAATGTGGCTCGGGACAAGGCATTGATACTGGCAACTGACAGAACTGAGTAGCTGTAACTTACGGTAAACTTATAATCAACATATGAATCGGATTTGGGAAGATAAACAACATTAATTAAGAACTCTTAAGAATAAAAGAATAGCCTTTACTATTTCAATGTTACAACAAGAGTATATTTAAAAAAAAAAATTAGCAAAATGACCATAATAGAATACAAATTCAAGTTACCGGGATATAACGTAAAATAGACATATAGCATCTTAACTTGGTGTCGTGACCCTGAAGAGAAAAAACAATATTTCAGTTATCCATATAATTCATAAACTTCGAATCAACGTCAAGTGGAACAATGCATATAATATTACCATATCCAATGAAAAACTAGGTATTTACATAAAATTAAAGAATGGGATATTTATCATGATTAGACGGCGCCTGCGGGACTAACTCTTCTGACATTAAGATGATACCACGGTTTCTTACACAATGGGCAACTCGGGGATCACTAGTCAATTGTAGATTAACAGACACGAAAGATTACCAGTCAATTTAAGCATGTCCTAATAGCTCACCATACCTACGATGACGTTGAAATACTTAATTAGTAATCTTTACCTTTTGCTTAACCTTGTCTGCTACATAACAAAATGCAGTATGAACGCGTAAATATATAATAAACAATAACATAGACGATTATATTTTATAATAATAAAACTTTAAAACTTTGAAGATGTTTTTCGATTGTATTCACTCTTTGTAAATTAATAAAGTTTTTAACAACAGAAATTTAACCACCGTTTTTAACATAGCTAGGCGTTTCAAATGATGGATGGATTTCAAATGTTTAATGCAATAAATTTTACGTCTCACAGTTTGCCTAAATCAATGTTTTTTTTATAACTTTATTAACTTTGAATGACCTTCCAGAACGTAATTCATCTTTAACGTCATTTTTTTTCACACCAGCTTTGACAGTGACCTTCCAAGTAAACCGTTTTTTCTTGAGCAACAGAAGTAACTTTTTGATAATAAAATAAGCTGCTGTTTATTTTCCATGTTCAAAATTGTATCAACCAAAAACTTCAGCGTTGAATCAATCGAACTTTTTCACAAACAAGCCTTGTTATATCAACTATCAAAAAATAAAAATGATATTAATTAAGTGTATGTTTAGCTGTAAAAAAATTACAGCGTTATCACTTATTATATGTTGGTTTGAACACATTATAAGATGAGCTTCTTTTTGTGATCAAAAATGGGTATCAAAATTTATGATATTGGATAGTAGACAACGCAGACTTTACCGTGTTTTGTGTCTGCGAGTCTTCTGTCTGTCAGTATTGACTTATGACCGTTGGAGCGTCCTTCAGCATCAGCTCGCATCATTAAGTGTTTTATCGGGGTAATTTATTTCGGGATGGAACACGTGTCGCCCACCCACGTGCCGGCCCGGGTGGGCCAGACGCCCTCAACAATGCAAGGACAACGAGAACAGTTAAAGCAATGAAATACAAGTAAATACGTGATCTTCTAACGTTTACTTTGTTTTAACATGAATTACTTTGAGCAACTGTTAATCACAGAAATGGCAGATTTATGTTTAATGTAGAAAGAAAGAAATTTATTAACCGTCTTAATATGTCGACGTGACACCGCAAATTGCCAAATGGTCATCGCCTCGGGTAAATGAAATGGATATGGTGTAGCTCTTGGTTTTTTCATGGTTCGAGTCCCCGGGTTCGCGGTTTATTTATTTTTTCAGATTTATTCTTGCATGTATTTTTTTGAATTACATGCAGTAAATATCATAAACACAATCGGTCTAGATCAGTGGGGTTTATGACGATCAACCACTACGGCTGTACACTGCATGCGAGAAACGTTTGTTGTGTTTGTTTGTGGGTTTGAGAAGAAACAGATCAATATATACTTGTAATCAAGTGTATATTGATCTGTTTCTTGAAAAAGTTGACATTTTATTATAGAGAAAACATAGAAAAGCATTCTATTAGCGCAAAAATAATAAATAGTGTTCCTACTATATAATTCTATATAATATTCTGATATCCTCCTCGGGTATTTAGGACATCGATTAACTGGATGAAGGATGAAGGATGCAGGATCAGGTTCACATTATAAGCAACTTGTTTCTGTTTCACGATACATGTTTATTTGTCAATAACGTCGCCCGTTAAAGGGCCGCCCTTAGGGACGGTCCTACCACGACGACGGGCGAGTTGCGACTACTTGCCCGCTCTCACATTTCGGCGGTACCACCCGTCAAGAGGACAGTTGTACCAACTGTCAATATACCAACTGTCATAACAATTATTTTGGCGTATGCAAACACCGCTTAACATTCGATGTAGATGTCACGCAAGCGAACCAAAATAATAGACAAAAGATCGCTTGTTGAGGCTTTACGGCATAGGCCTTAAGGAGCTATATCAAGCTGATATCAATTCTTAATCTACACTATAGTATGATTTTTATTACTTAAGCTTTTAATAAATAGCTGTATTTTTCAGTAAAAAATAATACATTTTAAGTTAAAAAACTACCTTCAAAAAGATTACTACTTATGAAAAGCAAAAATTTGGTTCAATAAAATTGCTACCGGGGTTGAGCGAGCTGCAAAGTTTGGGAACCGCAGTGACCAGGGTGGACCATAACTCACGCCGAGTGTAAATGGCTTAGTCCCGATACAAGATAAGCCATGGTCACACTCCACTTTCTGACCAGAGACCATGCATTATTATATCACCCTCAGCAACAAAAGGCGTATATAAAAACAAATATCAATTAAAAGTAGTCAATAATTCTTTATTGAAGAATCTTTATTTTAGATTGTGTCATCAGAGACGTAATACTATGAAGATTGTTGCATGGTTTCGTTAGTAATTATATAATTTTTTCCATATCAAAAAGTTATGGTCAACACAAATTTTCGCTACTTAGTTCTGTTAATTGTCATTGTCCATGCCTCTTTCCAAGACATTTCTCCACCTGAAGGTCTACCTGAGATACTACTTGACTTCTTGAAGAGACGGCAGGTGTAGTATCCGAGATATAGTTTTGGATGAAATTCTTATCGTTTTTTAACGAGAATCGCGCTTACGATGTGGTATTGTCGCTGGACTAGAATATATAGCCACCAAGAGTTGCCTTTATTTAATTGTGTCCATTGCCATGGCCCATATCGTGTCTTAAGCTATCTTCAACCCCTGGAAACATATAAATTTTTGAGGGTCTCCAGGACAAAAGCCCAGGGTCTTGAAGAGATGGAAACTTTGGATCTTTGAGGCATATGTGTTTGGGTTAATCAAGTCATAGACTTCTATTGGGAAGCTCACCCCAAAAAAAAACCCTCAACTGAAAACTGTGTGGTGTCAATTTTCAATTATCTATGGATCAAGCTGCCCCTTCAATAAAATGCTTCAGCCCTTCGTAGCATCATATAAGTTTGATGCTACGAAGGGCTGAAGGGCCGAAGGCTAATCGAAACTTCATTAAATATAAATAGTAAAAAATACCCGAAAAAGCTTCGGTTACTATTAAGCTCCCGTCTCTTCAAATCCACGGATTTTCTTACTGCTTAGCAATTTTATTGATCTTACATTATAAATTTAAAATACGCCTTTGCTCTAGAACACATGTTTAAAATGAAAAGTAATCCAGTGACAATATTGAATATTTCTTCTTGTCCGGTAGTGGGTGGTCCGCCCCCCGTACCACAGACATAATCATTATTACCACACCTCATACCACTGACTACCGGTTATAAAATACCAACAGAGTTAACTATAACATCTCCTAGCCTATCTTACCGATAGAGATAACATTGTATGAACTGACTTACCACTACCGAAATGCACGATTATTTTAACAATTATTCAATAACAATTGATACAAATCAATAGTAAATTTCATCTCATATGACATTCCTCTAATCAATTAATCAGAGAAAATGAACCGCTAAATAAGAGGATTCAAAGTGCAAGCCATCCTTTTATTGATGATTGATGTCTTGAGCTACCTAAAGACATAAACTCGTAACGAATGTCGTCCACCCTGAAGAAGACCCCTGCAATGGCAGTCGACATATTGGTACTAGAAAATTTACCACACACGGCTTAACCAAAAAGCCACAATACCACACTCATACTATACGTCTTAGTCTTAAAGTTTTAGTGATTTGCAATGGTAGCTTTACTGTTTACTTCAGTGTATGTGACGGATTAAATATAGATTGTCCAGGCAATGAACAATGTTATTTCAGGGTAATTTAACGACTTGAAAGCCGGTTTCTTACAAAGTGTTGCGTGTTGTAGGAAATGAACATACCAGACCATTTACTAATTAAATTGCCACTTACAGCATAACATTACGCGTTATTTTATTAATTAATGTTTCCAACAGACATTAATATTTTATCAAATTAACACATTATGCTTCCGTCATTTGTCAATTATTTCCTAAGACAAGAGTATGCTCGATAACATTATAACATATTGACATCCCACGTCTTTAAAAAGACGACAAGTCGCGGGTCCGTCACGTGGCCGCGTGGAGGAAGCCGGTCGGACGAAAAGTTAACTGACAACTGCCGGAACAGTGTGACATCCAGCGCCGCCAAGACAATTACGGCAAAAAAACAAATTAAAGATGACAGTTGCACCAACATGAAATGGAGCAACTGTTATAACAAATAAAATGGCGTATGCAAACGTCGTGTTACATTATATAATTAAAAATATCATAAATGGTGTGCATGTCAGGTGAGCGAACAAAAATAAGAGACAAAAGATCGTTTTTCGAGGCTTTACAGCATCAACCTAAAAGAGCTATATCAAGCTGATATCAATATGATAGCTTTCAAATGTCTGCGAGTACTTGTATTAACGATTTATTAGTTTAACTAAAACGTACAAATAGTGTGGTATAAGTTAAGTAAATTTTAACATATCTTTGGCGATGGATATAGCTTTAAAGTAAAGCGTTTGCTTAACATATCGGCAGTTTTGGGTTCGATAACTGAAGAATATTTAAATAAAAGAAAATGATTTCTATATATTCTATAATTTCCCCGGTTGGTGTAAGTTTTATTCATCGTTATAACTTATTCAATATCTCAAATAATCATAATCGGTGATAGACGAAATTCGTCCCGGAAGCATCAGTCATTAATAGTCCTCATAAATTGGATGATGCGTGAATGCTGGGTTGTATTTGAATGGCGCTGGCGGAATTTCACGGCCAAAACGTATTGTAAGAAAACGTTCCGCCTGTTAGCACCAGCATATAAACGAGTACATAGTTAATCAGCGAAAATTATGGCGGTGAGAAAATTTACATAGTTTTTTGATTATATTTGCGATATGTGAAAAACTTGAAAGGAAATGGGTTACTTCTTTTACTTATAAAATGTACAATAGTCACATAATTTTATCAATTTATAAATTATAATAAAGTTGTGCAATAACACCTTACTACTGCGTATCGAACTTATAATTAGTTTTTTATATTTAAACGCATGCAGGAGATCACAGCAGGTCAAGACCAGTGCACTCTATGACGCTCAGCCAGGGAGGCTGGACGCTGCATACGGGAAACGTGTTTTGTGTTCGTGTGTTGTGTGTGCGTTGAGGAGATTGCAAGTGTATATTTATCTGTTTCTTGAAGAGATCCAGATTGCAGGACGGAGGAAACACAGTTGCTGGAAGAGCATTCCAAAGCTTACCGGTGGCATTAAAGAAGGAACTTTATTTAGAATGGAAGCTGCCAGTTCTTGGTCGACACACATCAACCGTGTATGGATGTACGGCAAGTGTAAGACGAGTTTGTCGGTTGTGGGTGGGTGTAGGAGGAATTAGTTCTTTAAGTTCCGAAGAGCAGCGACCGTGGTAACGGTAGAAAAAGTGTCTCGGAATTAGAATACGCAGTTATTACATGAAAATCAATGAAACTTTTTATAGCTGGTAATTGTAAATCATGAGTCATTTTGAAAAGATACGATGAAAGAAAATCATTTTACAAATCTCACCCAAATACATTGTTCACACATGATTCGGCCCTCATTATTTCGCAACAGCGTTGTGCAGATTTCGGCAATAACGGATGAGGCGGCTTTCGAAGGTGAGAAGAAAGAGACTCAGCAAAACAATTAAATATTCGCCTGCTCATGCATTTTAGTTTGCCGGCGAGGAGCGATGAGGTTCCCACGGAGGCCTGCGGGCTCGAGGGGCGCGAGCCAAGCAACGGTTATTAGTCTACCCGGTGTGCATCGTATGCACGTGAGGGATTTCGCAAAACCGTTAAAAATGCATTCAAATAGTATGGTCAACGAATTTCGAACAGCAATGCTACGTGAGATGGCCCAAGCTCCGCTCTGTACACCGATCTCTGATGTTGTACTGATTATTGTTGCATGGCATTATTTTAGAAATGTGCAGTATACTGAGGCACTATCTTTTGTTGTACCCATTTTCCTTGACGACTGTTAATCTTGGCATCTCACGAAAATTCAATGCAGCCGTGTAATGGGTTTCGAAAGCAGATGTCTGTATACAATACAGGTTGGTTTTGATGAAAAATTAAGCAGTGTATAAATAAGTTGTCATGAACGGTTATAATAATTCCAATTAATTCATAAAATTCACTAATTAACGCTTAACATCCTCCTCTCTTTAAAAGGTAGTTATTAGTCACGTGGTGGCAGGATGAGGAGCAGATTAACAACACAAAAACTTTTTCAGAAGCACATATATATTCCGATAACTTTACAAACTTCCGGGCCAAGCGGAAAAACATGCCGGGTCAGCCATGATGCGACTTTCTCGGCCGTTGGCATACAACTGAGCCCCTCGTGATGGGCTGTCTCACAGCGCCACAAGTGGCGATCTACGTAACTAGTCCAAAATACTAATATGGCGACACATACATGTACGACAAGCGAACAGAAATAAGCGAAGAAAGATTGTGTATCGAGGTTTTTGGTACCAGTCAGCAAGAGCTATATCATGCTGATATCATGTTAAACTAGCATGTCTTACTTTATTGCCTACAATTATTGATTTCTTATAAAAAAAAATGTTGAATCTTTAATAATTCGTAAAAATACTGAGATATCAAGCATAATAAACTTAAAGAATAAATAGTAGTGAAGCGTCAGAAATTTAAAAATATGCATACAAATAAAGCATACATAAACATTATAATATTATAATGTCATATTCAATCCTAATAAAGTAGATTAAAAATCTCCAAATATGTCTTAGAGTAGAGTGAAGTATATATATTTTTTAAAGCTACCCGTTCATCCAAAATGCAAACGAATAAACAAACTTTTTTTTAAATGAAATCTTTAAATGATTCGCAATCGCGTAACCTCTCCATTACTTACGTCTGAGAGGATCTTCCCTTCTTGCCCGGGGCGGATATTATCGATACTCACCGTTACGTGAACAGAGATTTTTAATTTTCTTCCTCAATATTTTTATACATCATGCGATATGAAAACCATCAGATATTATGAATTTCATTTCTGGTATACTAATTGAAAAAAAAACCACGAATAAAGCAAATTGATTTTTATTACATACACACACAAGATCCGAAAGAAAGGAATCTATCATTAAACTACCATCTTTAAAATTAAAGATTCAATAGTGATTCACTCGAACATGAACAATTGATGAGTTGACCAGCAGTAACAGAATAGGCCAAGGGTTATAATTATGATAATAGTAAGCTGAATATATAGTATGTGAGAAGGTCAAATAATTATTAATTATCACAGATAAATAACTTCTTATGTTTTCACGGCCAGATTTGATATTGTGGCTTTTGGGCTTAGCCGTGTATGGCGAATTTCTTCTTTCCGATATTTTGACCGCCATTGCAGGGGTCTTCTTCAGGGTTGATGACTTTGTTGTGAGTTTCATTCGAACCCAAAATCGTGGCTCTAACACGAGGAAAACATGCACGCCTAGTAAGGGAAGCCATTGAAATCAAAAGACATCCCATCAACATCAACAGGGATGATGGCTTGATTCTCAAAACAGCATGGCTTCCTCCTCTAGCACATACTCAAAAGCATAGACAGACAAGCAAGGACATCCACAGTCCGACATGACGTTCGTGGAGGTACTCTCCTTAGAACATAACCACCGCACACGATTACCCGACATAACGCTCGATCATCAACCCTGAAGACCCCTGCAATGGCGGTCGAAATATCGGAAAGAAGAAATTCGCCACACACGGCTAAACCTAAAGGCCACAATATCACAGATAACTTTCCGATGGGTGTAAAAATGTTCCAGCTCTCAGGTGCGTCGGGTTTATCATCCGATCTCCTTAAACATCGCTGATTATTGAACACCAAAATATTTCTTTGATCAACAGCCGCAGTCTAAGTTCGCGAGCTATTGGCCTGGAGGCTCCTGTAAAACATCTACGAGTATTTTTACTTGTGGATCTCCGGGTGTTCTGGGACAAGGCAAACAGAAATGTGAAACGGCAATTTGCGGTGTTCATATACTTCAAATGTAGAGCGGATATGGTTCAAAAATGTCTAAGGCTTAGTAGCCTTTTAAGACTGAATGATCCAAGCTTTGGGAGTGCCAGGCTCATAACCCGAATTTCTTGAAAAATAAACACCTGAAATAATGATTGCCTCAAATACTACTGTATTATTATCGAGTCCCCTTGTTTCATTTCTAGAGCGATATATGTTTCCAGATGCACCTATGGATGCAAAGATGTCTCGGGATAAGGCATGTACAATAATAACTGATAAAACTGAGTGTTGATAATTATTAAACGTACTTGTATGTTGAAGAAATATCTTGGAAATGTGCTTAGTAATCTCTAACAAGGCTATAAAGAGTGAAAAAGAGGGAAGAAGGCAGAACTATGTGAACTATTTTTACGCCTATGTTCCAAGGTGCAGATTTGTCTACTACTCTTCTGATGTTTTTGTGCTGATCCCTCCCGCTCCTACTCAGCAAGGAGGTGCAGCGAATCGCACGAAAGCCCGCCCGGGGCCCTTATTACCCCAGCCGCGCTTCTCCCATCGATAATTCGGCGCGGGTGATTTCGCGATGCAAATGAAAAATGATACCCATAATTATTTGGCCGTTCCCCCCACGGCGCGCGACATTAATTTAATCATTTTTCCGTTTCTCCAACTCTTCGATTGTGACCCAAGGCGGCCGCCGGTCAGCCCAGAACACTTCAGGTGATCCTCGACACCATCGTCGCACCCGATTTTAACAATCGCTTTTTAAATATCGTCATCACGTATCGTCAGCACCCCTAACTAGAGTATATGGTATTCTCGAATGGCCGCCATAAAGCTCTGTTACACGCCTTAGTCTTCGCCTCAGTCTTCGCCTCATCCCATGTCAGCTCTGCTTTCCGCAGCTCCGCCGAGTATATTATATATATATATAGTTCCTGATGGCTTTCCAGGATGGCGCGAGACCGAGGCCTTGAATTAAGAGAAGCTGTAGTCAATGTACTCTTGCGGCATTCTTACTACATGTTCCAAACAATCGTAAAGGTGAAGGCAGTGATGCTCTCAGATCGAAGAGTGACGGTTCGTAAGGTCTCCGAAATGATCCCTGATGTCAGCAAAGCTTCTATTGAAAAGATTTCGACAGAGAACTAGGGTATGCTAAGGTTTGCGCGAGGTGGGTGCCAAAATGTTGACCGGTGAAGACTCCACCAAGAGCTCATCGCAAAATTTGGAAAATGATAGCCCCAAGTTACTACCATCTTTTCCCTGACATGAGGAAACACCCGGGTAGAACGCATTTCGACGACAGAGAAGAGCTGGAAGAAGCGGTTCTCAGTTATCTGTGTGGCTTAGCGGCAGATTTTTTTACTCGAGCATTCAAAAGCTCGTACAACGCATGCAAAAATGTATTTACCTTAATGGCGACTATGTAGAAAAATAGGTACAAGTCTGAACTTTTTTAAAAATGTACGCATTCATGGAATTAAACATGTTTTACACTGTAAAAAATCACTGGGAATCTTATATTACGGATAACTCTCGTATTTTAATATCAAGAAATATTAAGAGTATTTTTAAGCTCTACGTTCACGCCTATGTTCTCAATAAAAAGCTGTCGATGGTTTTTTTCATCGAGAGGATATCTGTAATCAGCTAATATGACGGCTCTGTTGGGATTCCTTGTACAAAAAAAAGCATATGCGAGATTCAAGACGTTCACAACCGGATTACTTTATCACAACCTGCGACCGCATTTCATTCCGCCTATTAGTTTCGATATTCCCGTAATGAGGGCATTATGTGACTTTTTCTCGTGCGTTCACCAATGACGAGTAAAACCAATGACTATTATGTGTTAAAATGAAGAATGCATAATATATGGCAGATGATATTTTAATAAATAATGATTAATGCAACTCGCAACGTTGCTGTGAACGAGCAAATAATTATGTTGCAGATCTTAAATTATGTATCGTTACATCAATATTACATTTACTTTTTATTGTGCTCGTCTATTGAGTTGTAACTAAACGAATGTAAAATTTTAATTTTTTGTACTTTATAATTACAATACTTGCATTAAATGAATGAATTAATGTTATTACTTTATTATACGGTTAATGACTGTAAATTCATGAGGATTGTGCGATTTTAATTGCGCTTATAAACATTATACGGGTCATTGCTACCAACTACATAAGTATTGCAACTGATACTTAAATGATAAAAAAGCTTTTTATTTTAATAAAAGGTTTTATAATTATTAATTGATTGTTGTGATATCAATACCATACATTGTTTCTCTTCTAAATTAACCATCTTTTAAATGTCTTAGGGCGCATAGTTTCAATCCTCAACGAATATTTTAGTAAATATATATTTCATTTATCAATTTCCATGCTGTTTAAATATCTCTGATTTTTTGCAATTTTGATTAGGACGCATAATTTGATTTAAGTCATAACTTATTACTCAAAATCGGTGGTAGATGAAAGTCTCCTCGTGAATATGACCCATTCATAATGCATTTCTGTAAAAATTTAGTCCGTACTGTGCTGTAGTTTATTGAAGTAGACAAATCAATATTCTATACGCAGCACTAAGCATCTTATTTGGACTAAAAAAATAGCAGGCGTCATAGAATTCTTATATAATATTTTTCTTATACAATTTGTCGGTATTTTACTTAAATTTTTTATGGAAAAATATATATCAAGCTTCTAGAAAGAGTTTTCGGATCACCAAACTTTAGTCTCGCATGTTAACCATTCAATCAAAGTAATTATGGTAGTCTATGATCGAATTTTAATTTTTAATCATTTTTAATTTTAACTCTGAAAAAAGATCTCATTGATAATCAAGGCGAAGTTTTAATGATACTGATCTAATTACGTAATGAAATGAGTAAGCATCGTCAAATTACAGATTTTAAAGCTTATAGCTGGATTATTGATTGATTGTATATATCCAGTACATTGGAATTGAGATGAGTACCTATGATAGTAATTTGTCGTCATAAATGTTTATACTTTGCTTATAGTGGTTTTCTGAAACGTCATAAAAATAGCTGTCAAATCGAATCGGTTATAATTAGACGGTTTAACAGAATCAGTTAAAAATTGAAGCATCATAAATGCATCTACTATGTACTTTTCTTGATTGCAATGAACGGTAAAGTATGTCATACGTTCACGTGATAAAAGTGCTTTGACTTAAATATGCTGATATTTTCTACCACTAGTCAATTAACTTAATGGAACCATCGTTATAATCACCGTTAAACTACATTTGACACGTAGCAAAACTTGGATGGGTCACTCCCTATTGCCCATCGCGTGTTAATGTGATGAGCCACCTATTTAGGACTTAAGCTTTCAGGACTTACCGTATATATAAATAAGCCTTGGATACTATGGTTACTATGTCCTCACGTCTTCGATCTCCCACTAGAGATCACCGTTAACCATACGTGTTTTCCACTGAACACATTATGACGTCATATAATAAGTGATAAAAATTATTTCCACTGAGTGTAGGTAGTTATTGGTGACAATATGCTTAGATTTAAAACGAATATATGAAAATAATCAATATTATTTTCCGTACGTACTCGTTTTATGTTGCACTGTTCACTTGCATACACATGTATGTAATGAAGAGTTATGAGATCGTTAATAATATTAACATAAGCTATCTGGGCCTGATTCAGCCAAATATTATTTATGAACGTATTTTTCAGAGATTTAAATAAAAATAATGAGACGCTTGAAACGGTCTCTTATCACACGCGCATTAATCTCATCTCGAAAGAGAAACCACAAAAAGCTCTACCATGGAGATTCGGCAGAGCTTTCGAAGAGAGCAGCGGGTCGTGAAGCAATAATTGGCAATATCCACTTGAGCTTTCGTCACCGACGGACCTGGTGGAGATTACCATAAGGTGCGATGGAGGCTCTGATAGGCCTCGGGCGCTCCGGTCCGCCTCATGAGCTTACTTGCTCCAGGTCGTCGCATCTCCATAACATCGCCATGTTCCACTTTCAGGATGTGCATATATTGCTGAAGTTATTGCTCAATCGGATTTAAATAACTTGAAACCAATAGTAAGGAAACTAAAGAAGGCAGTAAAAGACTCAAATTTTATAAAAAACTCGAAAAATTACTGATTATAACGACAAAAGAATCATTAGTACAGTTATCATTGAATGACTAATGTTTATTTTTTTATATATGAACTGATAGAGAAAAGCACCAGCTTTGCAGTCTTCATATACTCTACGTTTGATTAAATTAGTAAGAACTCTACTTGTGAGAAAAGTGTTAAGTATTTATGTAGGAGTAACTAATGAAAGAGTTTCATATGCTTATAATCGTTTTTCATGAAATATCGGACTTGCCATTACACAAAACAAAAATCATTTGAAGTATCTAGATCAACATTTTATCGAACAAAATTTTTAATACAATACTCATTATTTAAAGTTCAACTAGAGATAGAGCTTCAGTTTGCCCTTTTTTTTATTTGGCAGCCATTTTTCGATATAAGCCACATATTATTTATTAAGTTCGATCGATTCAATTCACGAAAAGTGTCTTATTAAAAAAAAATCCTAAATGTTCCAATTCATGAAACAATAACGTTCAGTCGGTTCACTAAGCCTCTTTCGATACACATATTATGGACACATCATTTATAAATGTATGATTGTTGGAACCTATGTCCACGGAATTAATTTTTAACGCATGACAAAAGAAACTGTTTCAAAATTTCGTACATTGTCTCGGATTAACGTCCCTGCAATGAGTCGGAGTGTCTTCGTTTAACTGGTTCTCAATATAAGTACCCTACAATAGATCCTGTATGTGTATTTATATATTTAAAATAATAGTAAGCACTCAATTCCGTAGATAGGTGTGATAAATCTCCAACACATCAACAACATTTCCCTTTCATGTTTGCCATCGAAACACCACCGCAATTTACGACTCTCACACCGCGGATTTCTCTCTACCGAAGATTGATCCCGCAGCCAGCCGCGACTTCGTGATACAGTTTTCATGGATAAATCACCGCGAGACAAGTTGACCGCGCCTCGGTGAAGGCGCTAAGCCAATCCGTATCAAACGCCAAGTGATCGTTGAGTCTAACGCTGGATAATCCGCATTCCCCCTTAGCGTGTATACTTACTGATTCACGTTAGCGCGAGAGGCGACCGTCCGCTAAGGCCAGGCTTCCGATGCGTCCGACGCCTGGTGACGGGCTGTCCGCGGTCCGCTACTAGCTGTCTGGCAAACTTGACAGAATGACGCTACGTCGAAAATTCCTTTCCGAGCAAAAGGTAACGTAAAAAAATACACATTTACTCTCGATGAGTATTATCACTAGCTGCTGAATTATTTTGCTCGATTTTAAAACCGATTTTTCATTACAATACCAAATGAACCAAAAAGATATTGAGTTACTTTTTTTTACAATTAACAAATGTGTATTTAGAGACAGGCCGTTTTCTCGAAATTATATGTGGCGGCTGTCGATTTTTTCACATTTTTTGGTATACTGTTAATTTATTTATGTCATGTAGGTTTACCATCTTTTGATGGACAGACAAAAACAGAACAAAAACGATAAGTTTTATAAAATTAAGAAGTTTGTACCAAAAGATTGATAGAAAAACTTTTTTAAACTTTTATTTAGCGTTTTATATATTTATTTTTTTGTAATTTAAGCCACATCGTAAAGAAATTTAAGCCATGCATTGAAAACGTTGTAAAATTGTTTTTGACTGAAAAGAATTTTGGAATATTATAAAGTTATTTTTTATATTCTAGATACGTTAAAATATATTAAGCTTAATAATTATAAACGAGTATATTATCATTTAAACTACGTATTACAAAAGCCTTAAATCGCAATAAGCACACGAGGCACACTTATACTGATTCACTGATACACAAAGAGTATTATATTATTGACGAGGTTGTAATGACTGAATCCGGGCAATGGTTGAGTAAGTGAGAAATAAGTTATGGTAGACCATTAACAGCAAATAAGTGTTTTTTTTTACACATATCTACGCACGTTGAAAAAAAATATGAATATTTAATGTAATAAATACGATATTGTCGGTTTTAAAACAGCTTTCATGTGGATTAAATGCAATTGTTTATTCAAGTTGTCGTGGGCACTGAATTTTCAATGATTCACTCGGAATGCCCAGCGTTTGTCCAACTTCTGCTCTAGCACAAATCATCACCCGTGGAGGCAGTCACCAGCGGCTGCGGCGTGCCGACCTTCGACTCTTGGCCGAGCTGGACATGACTTGTGGCGTCCAGCTAGCTGACACTTTCACGTTCTCACCTCTCTATGCAACTGTACTAAACTACACGTGACATGTAAGCTATCACTAGCCTAGCGTTTTAAAATATAAATACATATCTGTAGAAATCACTCTCAGATTATTTTTAATATGTAATAGTTAAATACTTCATCTTCTCTTATCCGGAAGGCGAAACCGATCATATATTTATCATTATACTTATATTTTTTTTATATTCTTCACATTTTTTGGATGATATGGACAACGCAAATTTCCCTTTAACCCTTTCCCTGCCATGGACGAGTTAACTCGCCAAACTCGTTAGGTCCCGCCAGGCCACGGACGAGTTAACTCGCCAGATCATTATTAAACTACACAATTTGTGACAACCCTGTTCGTATAAATTATCACAACATTATTTATCAATTAAGTGTGTCTATTCTAATGGAAAAGGGGAAAAACATCTAAATTTGATAAGTTTAAATTAAATAACATTATATTAAGCACTTGTTGATTTTTTAAAATGACTTTTCTAACATTGAAAACGGCTGGCCTATGGGGGTCTTTCTTGCACAATTGGTCTGGCAGGGGAAAGGTTAACAGTTCTGTAAGCTCATATTGTCTATGCCTTGTCCCAGAGCACCTGTATATCTGTAGGTCCACATGGGAACATCGATGGTTTCCGGGAGCCTCTAGGGCAAGATCCCACGAAATTAAATATACCGCGACTGTACTACCAGAGGAATATTTGGGTGCATGTATATAGCTAAGATTTTTTTTTTTTTTAATCAAGCTTGGTCGGAATTTGAACCGATAGCTTCTGAATGACAGACAAACGCTTTTACCACTGGACTCTGCTGCCCGATTAACTTATAATGTAAGCATGAAAATGTTATTATTATGTTAAGCATGTGTAAAACACAATAAATACATAATTAAATAGTTTGTGATAACAGTAAAAGATAACAATGAAATGATTAACCTTCTTCCTTAAACTTTTCTGCTACCATAAATTATTCAAGAGTCTAAGTCACGCCAACGGAATATATCCTATACCAAATTAATCATATTTTGACAGTTGATAACTTTGAATTGATACCGCGAAATTGGAGATATTTTTGATCCAAAACTATCAACAATTTTGTAGTGACAAGAAAATTGTCTCGTTGTTTCCTATTTAAGATATCACGAACAGTATTTACTTCCAAATAAAACTTCAAACACAGTAAACTATTTCCTTAGTAAGACAATTTTCCATCCGGCATGATTTGAGGGACGTACATTGTTATTATGATTTCATTTTATTTTAGTTTTCCATTCATTGTTCCGGAACCGAGGTCGCAGTCCCGAAATTACAGCATCAGCTTATATGGTGAATACCAAGGTTCCGGCACTGAGGTTAAGTCCAAAGACCGGAGTTGAGTTGGTACTAATTTATTTAATACGAGACCCCTTATTATACCCTAATTTACAGCACGAGTAAGCAGTTATAAAAGTAATATTAATACATTAAATATCATACACTGCACATTCCCCGATACCGTTTTTGGACCTTGATCCCTTCAATACACATATAGTGGCAGATTATTAGGATGATCCATGCTCCGTATCGATGCGTAAGCATTCCTTATTACTAATACATAGAATTCCTCGACACTTGTTGTTTTGGACCTTGATCCCCTCAATTTGCATAAAGTAGCAAAATACCCTGTGTAATACCTGACTGAATGAATCTAAGATAAAGAGTTTATAATTACAATTACTCTTAAGACTTTAGGATGTTTTGATTAAATAACACAGTTATTTTTAAAATAACGTTTCGAACACACGCTGAGGCTGTCGCCCAGCGCCCGAGTGGCGAAGTATATAACTAACGTTACACCCGTGAGCGGACTTGTCCAAAACGCCAATATGGCGACACATAAATGTATGACAAGCGAACATAAATAAGATAGTAAGAGAAGAAGACGAAAGATTGCATATCGAGGTTTTCGGTACCAGTCAGCAAGGGCTATATCATGCTGATGTCATTATATTGTTTAATCAATTTTTAATTAAATATCAATTATTTAGGTAAATACTCAAAGATCGTGCTATATTTTTTTGAATAGTATTGTAATATCACGTATCAGTAATCAATCATTTTTCAAAAAAAAAAACATATTGTAGACGTTTTTTTTTTTTTCATTTTTCGTAGTGTAAGATTGTATTTATAGAGAAAGTTGGAAATCTAAAGACTTTCGTTTCGAAACGCGTTGTACTCTTATGTGTTTTAATTGTTGAATATTTCAATATTTTTTACATTGGTTCATTAAATTAAAAAGAATACTATTAATATATTGTTTCTAAAAACTTACAATCGCAATTGCTGTATCAGGATTGCATATTCATATTCCACACAGCATTCCTATGAGAATGTAGCGAGTGTCTCATAATTTGCTGCTTGTCACATAAAAGCTCGTTGTGCTGCAACAATTGATGAATAGTTTCCGGCATAAATCAGACATATCTCGACACGCTGCTTCTAATTAATCTCACTCTGCTGGAGTTTTAAAATTATAATTACGGTTTAACAAGAAAATAAAAATGTTACACATCTCTCATTTGTTCCAACAGGTTAAATCAATGTTTCACATAAAACTTTTTTTTTAGAAATACTTGTAATGAAACAGGATGATATTTTGGAAACTGTTTGGAACTGTTTCATGGTTTATTACCCAGGAACGCATATTTCATACCGTAGAACAGTTGCCCTAATTACTTTCATGCTGTGGTCCCTCAAATCTGAAAAAAAAAATAGCGTCCCCCTACCTATGCCTATCGCCCACTTTAGTTTAATTTCGCGGCCCCCAATTTAGGAAGCCCAGCAGTAGTATGTCAATGATTAAAAGTGAATCATTTAAAATGCATTTTTTTCCATTGGCCATAAAGTAAGTATATATTTAAAACTATATTTATCCAGTATTCTCTGTATTCTACGAATGCTTCTTGAGATACGATGGTTTGACTTTGTAAGGAATAATAAGGTGAGAGAGCGGACAAGACAGCATTCCGTAGTACAGTCCGTCAAAATATTGACCTGGTTGGGACATATATTTCTGATGCCGCAGGAGAGCATTAACTGCAGATGCCTTTTATTAAAAACATTGGGCTCGTGTAGTATTGGTAGGCCGTCGGGAATTATACATATAATGGACTCGGCGAAGCAGCGGGAAGCAGAGCTGACAGAATGAGGTAAATACAATGGAGGCTAACAGAAGTTTGTGGCATCAGCTTGTGACGAAGAAATGTTCCGGTTACGAGAGCGGACATGAAGATGATGTTGATTAATTAGATAACCATGAATGTATTGGTATCAGCTTGATATAGCTCTTTAAGGCCGATGCCGTAAAGCCTCGGCAAACGATCTTTTGTCTCTTATTTTTGTTCGCTTGCCTGACATCTACATCGAATGTTAGTTTAATTATATTATGTTAAACGGTGTTTGCATACGCCAAAATAATTGTTATGAGTTGGTACAACTGTCATCTTGGCGGTTGGTACCGCCGAAATGTCAGAGCGGGCAGTCAGTCGCAACGCGCCCGCCATCGTTATAGGAGTTATAAGGGCGTCCCTATAACGAGCGACGTTATTGATAAATAAACGAGTAATATGTGAAACAGAAACAAGTGTTTGTATTGTGAACCTGATCCGGTATCCTTCATTCAGTTAATCGATGTCCGAAATGGAAGAGGAGGATATCAGTATATATTGATTAAATTATAAAGGTATTAAGCATATCGCAAATAATCTTGAAGAGCTTAAGATTGTATGTAGTGGAAAATATTACACATGCTCTAATAGTAGCATATTTAGAAGCGTCATTGCAGTTTAAATAAATTGAGTACTCAAAACATTACCGGTAGCAACTGGAACGGAAAACAATGGACGATTATGAGTACGGATAAGACTTACAGCATTCAATTCTTAAGATTAGCACAAAATAAGTAATGCATGATTAAGAGCAGATATTTATCTAAAGGACATAATGAATGAAAAGATTGCGTCAATAAAATTATTTAAAAGTCTTCACGCGGTGTCAACAAATGAGCGAAGGTGATGTTTGTCTTTAGTTGGTGATGTGATGGTGTTGACCGGAAAGGGTGGTCTCCGTATCTTTAAAGAGGATTTTCGTTGCATAATCCTCAATCAAAGGGGGCATCTCCATGTCTTCGAATTACCGAAATTACGTCCCGTAACGTCTGAAAAAAAATAACCTTTTGTAATAATCAGACGAGGCGATGAAAGGCTCTGAGGGCGAGCGGGCGAAATTTCATTATTGCATTATGCGCCGTGATAAATTGCCACCCATCGATTATTATGTTTCGACGTTTCTTTGTCAATTACTGGTGCCGCGTACCTGCAAGGAGGACGCCTGACCAGGTACTATGGAGGTGAACTTCCTGGCCGGGATACCCTGGGGCTTAGAGATGCAACATAACAGCAATACTAGGGTTACCAGTCATATCTAAAGAAATTTCTGAGGTTTCTTTATAAGACGATGTATGGATATTATCCGTGGCGATACCCTTCTAACTTTATCCGAGGTATGTTGGGATACAATGATTTGAAGACTAGAAGGGTTGTCTGGGGCTACAAGAGGCAAGAAAATAACAAGAATAGGGTTACCAGTCACATCTGAAGAAATTTGACAGGTTTCTATGCATGAAGATGTATATATATCATTCCTGAGTATACCCACCTAACTTTATCCGATTTATGTTGCAATACAATTAGTTGAAGACTAGAAGGGATGTATGATAGTGCGTGACGTGTTTGGAAATCATGATATTTTGTTGAAAATCGGTTGGTTTGTCCTTGATATTCATCTAAAAATAAGGAAGCACATATTTGTCGTTCTCTCTACGATTAATACAAAATGGTAGGTTTTAACAGCCAGAGACTATTACTCTTGGGAAAAGGATCATACTGTTCAACCACATTACATCGAATGTTAATATATTGCACGCGAGAAAGCCCCATTTGAAATGATTTTTATTTTCGAAAAAACGAGTTAAATAATTCGGATTAACATTTAAACAATTAACTAAGCTTATATAATTATCAAATTTGATAGTTAAAATATACAAGTTAAAGTACATATAAAAAAAAGTCAAAGTTCATTTGAGGCCCTATCATAAGAGCTTTGGCACCTTTTTCTCGAATCACACATATAACTCTTCATAATTATTATTATAGAACTATGTAATATTATTAATGTTATTTTTCCATGCAGACTTTCTTGATCATATTACTCACCGTGACTGATTAAGCCACCTACTTATGAAAAATATACTTTCTCCTCCGACGCATTAATCAAAGTAATTATGCATTTTTAATTGCATATTATTATTACCGATTTACTTGATAATAATAACAACAAAAAACATTACACTCTTTCATCAAACGTGTGCATAATAACCGGCCTCTGCACAAATCAATTACGCTAATATTTATTTTTTCCACGACGTGACATTCAGTTACTTTTAATTTTTTTGTGAATATTTTAGGAATTAAGATCACTACCATCTAATCTATATTATTTTTTTTGCATATAGTATTTTTAAAATAAATATACATATATATAAAGTTTGTTATAATGCCATGTTGTATTGTGTAATAGTAACGATCTATAGTCTCCCTTCCGACCTTAGATAATTACTTGGATTTTTATTCAAATACACAGTTATTGCAGTATAATGTTATAAAAATATAGTACAATACAATTAATTATTGATTGTTTCATCAAAAGCTGATTATTATATGAATTAATTATAAATAATATCAAAAAAAATAAAAACGTAGGAAACAATAACTTCAAAGTAGTAAATGTTAGTAATATATGTGTAAAATTTACAGTTAATTATGTTTTGTTTATTATCGACAAAAATTTAGTGGGGTATTAGTTTTCAGTATAGTTGTTGACAAACATTTGGTTTAAATTAAAAATTTATTGTTTATTCATTTTTATTATAATATACATCATTATTCTAATAGTTTAGTGGTAAAACAAAAAAAAAAATTGCTTACACTTTTATGTGTATATCAATTACTTATTTACTTGTATACAATTTTTATTCAATAACAAAATATTTAATATTCTCAGAAATAAAATGCTAATAAAAACCTTTTTTGTTTTTTTTTCTTGTACATGTATTAAAACGGTATTTTTACGTTGAATTTTCGATCATTCTCTTATTTTACATATTAGAACATAAAACTAATTTTATTTAAATAGTTTTTAAGCCATGTTTTAGTTTAGTAAAACAACATATTTCATACATAATTGAAGTATTTGAAAATAGCTAGAGCTAGCTGATGCCTGGCATAGTTGCACAGGTGATATCGCAATGTTTCCTGTTAATTGGCTATTAAAGCTCGGCTTCCACGTGTCGGGAGCTTTCCACTGCAAGAGCCTTGTCTTGATTGACCCGTACACCTTTCAAGTGAATTCGTACACGATCAACTACCTGTGTTAACAATTACTTTAAAGTTATTACTGAGATAAATCTGACTTATATTAAATATAATTATTATTTATGCTTATATCTGATTTAATATTTTGATTGAAATGCTATTATGATATTCAATTGGTTCCCTTAACTATTTTTGTAGCAATTATCATAGATATTTCTATTACAAACATTCTCAATTAATCCTTTTACACCTATTAATTAACGTTCAATGAATGGAACCCTTTTCGGGCCATCCATACATGGTTGACATATGTCGAACAGCTTTAACATCTTCTCTAGCACCAGAGGCAAGCTTTTAAATGCCCTCTCAGCATCTGCGTTTCATCTCGCATATATTTTTAATATATCTAAAAATCAGATCAACAAACATTTGCAATCATCTCAATACTTGCATCTAACGCAAGCTTTTAGGAGACATGGTTAACCCATTGACCACGTATGACGTAATGTATATAGCGGCCGTTATCTTTATATGATTAATTTCAAGCCTCATAATTCGGCTTTATTCTACTTTTGTCATGTTTGTAATTATTTGAGTATATCAATAAATAGGAGCTAGGAGTACCCCTTAAAGATGCAAAAGAATTTGTATACCTTGGAAGTACAATCACCTGGGATGGTAGAACAAAAAGAGAAGTCAACAGTCGAATACATCAAGCAAGGCTAGCTTTCAATAAAAAAGCCAAAATTCTTGAGTCAAAGAATATTTCTTTAGGGCTCCGCAAGCAACTTGCCAAAGCACTTGTTTGGAGCATCTTAATGTACGGCTGTGAGACATGGTGCTTATCTGAAAGTGATAAAAAAAGACTAGAGGCCTTTGAGATGTGGTCGTACAGAAGAATTCTCGGAATTTCCTGGAGAGACCACGTCACGAACAATGAGGTTCTCAGGATAATCAAGGAAGATAGGCACCTAATAAGAACCATCTCAGAGAGGCGAGCCCGATGGATTGGTCACATCATGCGCCACGATGGTCTTCTTTACAATATTGTGGAGGGGATGGTTGAGGGTAGAAACTGTAGAGGGCGCCCTAGACGGGAGTATTTACAGCAAGTATTCGAGGACATGAATTGTAGCGCTTATGCTGAGCTGAAAAGGGTTGCGGAGGACCGAGAGGAATGGAGATCGAGATGCAAGATTCTGTTGCTGCAAACCAATCCACCGGATTGATACTACGAAGAAGATCAATAAATAAATAAAAAATTGTAATGCAATCGAAAACTATATATATATAACAACTGAAACACATGCTTACTGCAAAATATATTACAATCATGCTCAGAGATTAATGTTATATTTTCATTAATACAACAATAATCCGACTTACTTATTCGAGTAATCCAAAATCTTTATTTTAATATGGTATAGATATTTAAAAAATAGAACAATCTTCTTATAGTAAATGCTACAAATGCTTTAAGTATTATTAAATCAAACTTGTTAATTATAAATCTACTTAACATACCAATGTTTTAACAAAGCTGTCATTTAAAATAAGGGTCTCGGTGACAGTCAAGTTAGAAGCTTTGTTTTATTATAAATAAGGGGCTGTAACGTCTGCCGTGACAACACAATGGGACTGGGAGGCTTTGAAGGAAGCTTCTCAAACTTACAAGAAAAAGCTCCAGTAATACAAATAATTTATCTATACATATATATATATATATAAAGATAAATTATATATATCATATATTCGCAACTAGGATGAATTATGTGACGATAGTAAATAGTAATCAAAGACATGGATTTTACTAAATCAGTTTCACATACTAAAGTTCTACGGAAGACATTTCGTGCGGTGTAATCGTGGGCATAGTAATCTACAAGATATAGTAGTGCAATAAATCCTCGTATAACAATTTTATAAGGTTGGATGATTAATCCGATGCTCTTGAAGCCTACACCATTTAGTGCTTAGAAGCTGTTTAACCGAAAACGACAACACTGAAGGGATTGTTATATCAAAAATCTATCAATAAAGACACAAAAAAGCATGCGTAATAGGTTGACTAGTCAATGAAAAGTATATATATATTTTTTTATATATAAGTATCGTTAACATTTTTGTCTCCCATATCTACGGCTTAAAGTTGAGCTGCCTCTTAGGACCAAATAGTGTAAGCCTGGGAGCATCGAGAGATCTCCTTAAAAAAAATCTAATTGATGAATTACTTAACATATGATTCGAATACAACAATGTCTTTTAAAGTCTTCGAGCTTAAATTCTTAAGTACATAGGGAAATATAATATATTAAAATACTATTATTTAAATAACTGGCACTATACATTCATGTTTCTGCGCACTTCCTTAGGCATTTATTTGTAAACACTCACTACTGTTATCCATATTTAAACAAGTTAAAATAAAATTATATATTTCAATGTTTTCCCATTACAGAAACATTACAAATTTGAACAACTCAATTCGTTTCTGAAGTGCAATAAGAATTAATCATAAAATAAAAAAATACAATATATACAAATAAAGGTACTTATGATTAAGTACTAAGAACAGAGGAATTAAGACAAGCAACAGAAGGTCCCAATACTCATCAAACAGACGACGCCAACAAATTATTCCCTAAAGAAACTCGTGGAGTTCATGTCTGAATTGGGCCTCCTTTACGTGAAATATATCAACATCCGAGGCGATTTGGTTAAGCAGTCTGATCCCTCTCCCAAGAGGCATAGTCTCTGGCGGGTTAGTGTTACTCTTTGGGAGAGCGAAAAATCTGTGCTTCCGAATTCTTAAGACATAACTAACATATTATTAAATTATATTAATAATAAGATATTTCAGTATGGACAGGAATTGTTCGTTAACAATTTAACGCTAAAACATGTTAGGAATCTCTGGAACATCGCATCATAATAATGTATTTAAAGTATCCTAGCGTTACATTGTGGATACACTTGTACTGGGAATGTTCTCGAATAAACTGACTCAAAAATAAATGACCATACATGAACATTGGACAATCTTTACATTTGTGAACAGACTATTTTCCAACACAAATCATAACGTATTTCGTACATTATTATTAAAATAATAGTAATATTTATGTTTTATTTAATAAGACTTTGTATAGTTATATCAAATAATATATTATGTTATCGCTGGTCGGGTTGAGCCGTTCAATAAACTAATCATCCGATCTACTTAATAAAACCGATTAATTAATCCCCCAAAATATGCTCAGACACTAGCTGCTATCTCTTTAACCCTTTCGTTACGACTCGGTGGAATACAAATTATACTTTTAATGCGGCGTGAATTTTTTAAACCATTTTTTTTGCTTAAAACTAGTATTTGAAGCATAAATGTACTTATCTGGCCTATTTTCACATATCACATTGGTTCTTGTATCCTTTAGCTATCAGATGATTCATAAAAAACTGTTATATTTAACAAACGTTCATTATGTAACTCCATACATGTGGTGGCATTGACACATGTGACTTACAGAAAAATCGCTCCTGTGACGAAACCTAAGGATATTTATTTACATGCTTTACAGATTCCTGTAAAGAATACATGTAGGTTGATAAAGGGAATGACTGCAGTTCCAAGTTCCTATCGTAGATAGAAACTGGTTGAACTTTCGGGAGCAAACATATCTTACAACGAGCCATGAACAATGGCAACTAACATAACTGAATGATGACAATGTGTGGTGATTCCAGATATGGAACGGGTAAGGGAAGAAAAAATGATGAATGTACAAAAAAGACAGTTATAATAGTAAATAGGAAAATATCGTAATCCTTGACTTATCATATTTTTTGTCAATAGAAAAATAAATGATGTTCGGCTGAACTTCAGAACGCGGAACTGACTTGTAACGCGTTCATGTTCAAGAGGAGCTATTGAAAATGTCGTTTATATTGAATTGCATGAACAAAAATGCGCACTTTCAAAATAAATTAATGCCATTTATTGTACTTCTTTTAAAGTTATTTGCGACACGTTGTTATTATAAGTCGATACTGAGAATTCACAGTTTCGATTAAACTGATCAGGGGCGGCTCGCAAAATTCAAGATTTTTCATAACAAAATTAAATGTATACTTGTATACATTATGTTGTTCGTAAAACAATTTAGTTTTTACCAACAGAAGTATTTTTTAAACACATTAACAGTTAGGGCGCATAATCACTTTAAATTTTGAGAGGTGATACAGCAAGTCCTTCGTGAAAAAGTTCGATTGATTTTATGCAGTTATTTTTGAACATTTTAAGAATATTTAAAGTAAAAAATCCGTTCAATCGTGAAAAGTATTTCTACACATACATGTAGTATATTTTTATATAGAATTGACTGTTGAAAAAAATGGAGCACGTTCTGGTCAGCTGAACTTTGGCTTGAGAGATGACTAGGGAAAAGGTAAGGATAGTGGAAGTACTGTTTTTAGTTGATTTTTATAATATATTTTACTTTGCTTAAATCATTGAAGATCCATGCACAAATCACCAATTCACTGCAAACATCAACTTATATAACATTTCTCTTCGGTTCTTGATAAATCGGAGAAAAAAATAAACGCTGGCATTCGAACCATGCACCCTTGCAATATTTTTTTTGCACCCACGCTATTTGAAAGCACTTACCAAGACATAAAACGAAAATTCTTGAGTCAAAAAATATTAATTTTAAGCTCCGCAAGCAACTTGCCAAAAAAAGTGCTTGGAGATCTTGTACGGCTGTGAGACATGGTGCTTATCTGAAAGTGATAAAAAAAGACTAGAGGCCTTTGAGATGTGGTCATACAGAAGAATTCTTGGAATTTCCTGGAGAGACCACGTCACGAACAATGAGGTTCTCAGCATAATTAAGGAAGATAGGCACCTAGTAAGAACCATCTCAGAGAGGCGAGCCCGTTGAATCGGTCACATCGTGCGCCATAATGGTCTTCTTCGCGACATTGTGGAAGGGATGGTTGAGAGTAGAAACTGTAGAGGGCGCACTAGACAGGAGTATTTGCTGCAAGTGTTCGAGGATATGAATTGTAGCGCTTATGCTGAGCTGAAAAGGGTTGCGGAGGACCGAGAGGAATGGAGATCGAGATGCAAGATTCTGTTGCTGAGAACTAATCCACCGGATTGATACTACGAAGAAGAATCAAGATATTGTTTTCAAAACACTCGTTATATAAGTTACGGGTCTTGGTGAGCATCACCAAACGTGGTGGTTAGAATTTAGACGTTTAAATATGGACTTTTTGACTTCGCTGAAACTCGCCACGTATACAGAAAAGGCAGTCAACTATATTCTCTGGGGAATGAATATGGAATAATAAATATAAGTAAAAAATAATTTAAAAATAAAATTACAGTCCTGAACGCAATCACAAACGTCAACCAATGAGCAAATGAGCACCTCCTTGCGATTTATCCCCTTGCTTGTCTCGCGCCGCCGCCACTATTGTTATGACTTGTGCATTACAGCTGATCACAGAGCAAGAAAAAAACATCCATAACTCTGGTGCATCAAAAACTATATAAATTAATATTCTCACTAATATCCAAGTAAAAAATATAAATATACTACTTAATATTAATAAAAAAAAACACAATTACACCATGAACCTCTATATTCTTTTACGTAACAGTATTAAAAACATATGCTACGTATTTTTGTCCAACATTATATTCATGTTTTTCACCGTATGTAAAAACAATAAATAAAGTTGAAAGACCATGTCTTTTCTACAAACATCCCCTTTACGTAAGGAAGAACGACTTGACTTGGCCAGTATTGTTATTAGGACACTTGGTAGACGTATGAGGGGCAGATGAACAACACACAGTCTTTTTTAGAAGCACATTGAGATATGTTGAAGTTAAAAATTGACAAACTTTGGTGTTCGGTGCAGGCCACGGACAATCAACGATCTACCTCCGTTAAAGTCGGAGCCGAACTGACGTAACGGTTTGTAACACCGCAGCGCCCTTCTACTACCTGTCAACGCTTTGACGAATTATTAAAAATAAGAGACGAAAGATTGTATATCGTGGTTTTCGGCACCAGTCTGCAATGGCTATACCAAGCCGATATCACTTCAATAAGAACTTCAATGTCCAAGTATATAATATAATATATTGTTCCTGACGGACTTCCATTACGGTGAAAGTCCGGGGGCTTGAATAAAATGCAGAAGTGTCACTCTCCTACGGCACCTAATGTACATATCCCAGGCAGGTTAATTTTCGTCTTTTGACAAATGTGGCCTAAATATGGATGGCTGTTTTTTCCACTGCCTTACCTCTTTATTTCTCACAAACTCAAGCAATCTTAGATAAACTCGGACCTAAGGAGATTGTAAAATGAATCCTGATTTATAAATAAGGGCAAACAATGGTATAGTGGGTTTTGAAATTAGATGCCTGCAAAGAATACGATTTATAATAAGCGTACGATGTTTTTTATTTTGTGGAGAATGGCGAAATATGGTAACGTAAACACAATTTCCTGTCCTATAGTCACTCAAGACCGTGATATAGGAGAATTTTTATTCCGCTTTAAGGCCACCTGCCATTTACGAAGATTAACAGGAATTATACATAAAATGCACTCGGTGGAACATCAGGTGGCAGAGCTGACATTGAACAAGAGGAAAAGACTGACAACATACATTACTTTAAAATTGCAATTTGTAACAACCGTATGAACTAACTAGGAAGTACAAATAAAAGCTTAAACGTAAAATAAGTATTAATAATTAAATATACATATACTATACATAAAATTCTTTTTTCAACGCGTCAATCCAAACACAAAAATAACGGCAGAAGCGGGATGCGAACCGCGGACCTTGGAAACCAACTATGCCCAGGTATTCATCCCGCTTCTGCCGTTATTTTTGTGTTTGGATTGACGCGTTGAAAAAAGAATTTTATGTATAGTATATGTATATTTAATTATTAATAATATTATAATATAGTAAATGATCTATAAAAGTAGATTAGAATATTGAAATAATAAAATAATATTCTAATAAAAATTTAAAAAAATCCATGTAAAATAAGTATTTTTATCAAAAGTAAATGGTCCAAAAAATTAAATAAAAATATGTGCAATACAAAATCGTAAAACTCCCTCTGCTTTATTTCTTCCCATAGACTGAGAGATTTACCGCACCACGATATTCGCGGGCTAAGATGATATCCCGAGGCTATCATCACAATCACTGGCATCGTCACATCGACAGTGACAGTGACGCTTGAGGAAACGAGATGCCACCTGAATCATAACTTTAATACATTGTGAGAAATATTGGCTTGGTGAAAATTTGTTTAACTTTGTCTAACTTCGTGTAACTTTGCAGTGTACAAAACAGCGGTTATATCAACTAATGCATAAGTACTATAAGGACCAAAGTGAATACACTGCAAAGGTCCGAATGTATATTATCAGGTAAACCTTCGGATGCAAAGATGTCTTTGAACAAAGTATGGAGAACGGCGACTGACAACTGAGTGGTGGTAATTTCTCATGACCATATGCTCCATATAAAGTATGAATATGGAAAGGAGAATTTAATAAAAAAAATAAAGATAATTTACATAGATCACGTTGACGAAATATTATACACTGAAATGAAACCTCGATTTCCAAGATTATGACCAGATTTTCTTTGTAACGTTTGTAGACCATTATTTAAAAGTAATCACAAATAAAAACGAAAACATATTTATTATATTCAATGAAAATAAGACACTAAACGTTGTATGAATCTTATTGTAGAGTAATTAAGATTTTTTTAAATAAAATTTTGGTCATGTGCCGCCAATGTGGAGCACGTTGAACCAAAACAATAACTGAATGTATGTGCTATAAACTTGTCTCTTGGCCGGTAGTAGATACCGAAGAAAGAAGTGAGATTTATACAAATGGAGCAGAGCTGACGATCTCGCCCTTAATGTGTTCTTAATTTCAGCGTAATGGTGCCAGAATAATAAAACTTTTGGCGGCGTCTGTGACTTATGAAACGAAAGTTTCCGGATCCAAATCATGAAGTCATAATTCATCAAAATAATCTCTTAAATATTAAAATAAAACATAATTGGTTTCCATAACATCACACGATAAAACATATACCCTTCTCACAATCTACTCCCACCTACCACACCTTGCATGATATAAATTCACACATTTACCATACTTTATTGAGTTATGGCTACCCGAAGTAACCGAAACATCTTGTCATCCAATAAATATTGTGGAAAAAATACAAAATCTGTCGAAATAATGTGGTGGCAATTGGTGGTAGCCATATATCCATACATAAAACGTAAATTGGGAAAACTGTATAACATCTTTCCTGTTTTTTCTGGTTCATGTTGAAACTCTGATCTTTAATCTGCACAACTAATGACTGTACGACACTTGTAGCGGCGTATAAAATTCATTTGATTTAGTTTCAAACCGTGGCTTCTATGACACTTCTTTCCAAATCTCAGAGCACATTCTCTGTAACTGTCAGTTCTATTTGTCAGATTAAGTATAGAAGCGAGTCGCAGATATCGCGTATCGAATTAAAAGACGCTTCAACACTCAATTAAGTAAGCTCCTTCAGCAGGTCACTGCATTTAGTATCATGGTATCTGAAAATATCAACCATCTTAATATTCTGATATGAATTCTGACCCCCCGAAAATTTAAATATCTAACAATCTTGTCTCGGATAATTCTTAACTATTTGGTATATAAATCTAACTAAATATTACATATTCTGTATAGTTTGTGTAGGTAGATTATTGGCATCCCTACTCATTGTACTCACGCAAGTGTCGAAATGAAGAACGTATCTCCATGAGACTATATCGTTATTCGAACACCGTAATAGTCACTTGTCTCAACGTTTATACCTTACAGCTTTCACTAGCGATTCTCAACTAGCCAATGAACTTTACTTTTGAACGCGCAGTTTATCGGGCTATAAGGAAATGTGATAGAGCAAAGTTGAAAGCACTTATACGAAATAATTATGACGCTTTTACAATAATTATTTGAGAATATTTCACTAAATGATGATGTATTAATATAAATAAATATGTCGAAACATGATTAATAGGCTATTATAATTGAGAGAGTGAGCTTTTAAGCTGCTTTAAGTTTCAATTACGAAAAATGCTTCGTAAACTAGAAGCTGACAGCCGTCTACTTTACGTGAAAGTTTGTGGAAATGAAAGTGAAAAATAATACGAAAAACTTTGGATATTCCAAGTATTGCGACGATTAGCAGTGAAATCGATAACAAAGTAGACGAAGTTTTACATTTTTAAAAAACTTAAGAACTCACTTAATTACATTTAAAATCATTTATTGTAAAAATAAATTCACTACTAGTAAAATCAGACAAAATGCAAAGTTCAGGAAAATCTATTACTAAAAAAATGATTTTGTTGATCTGTAATATTAAAATGTAGAAGACTTTAAGATACTCGTATACTATTGTATATTTCTTGATAATCAATTATTATTATACTTGTAAACTGTGTATTATACTGGCCTTAATTTGTGACTATATATTAATTTAATTTTTTATATAAAGGCCGCGAAGTGTCAACTTGTCGTACAAATTAAATAAAATTTCATTCAACTTGCTTTCAACTAACTTGCACTGCTCTTAAGTGCGAGGTGCGGATTTATCCCACGCCCTGAAAAAAACTCGTCGCTTCAGTGCGAAATGCGGATTTATCCGAATACAATATTGAATATAATTTTGTATCGTAATACGACAATCCTTCGTCAATTTTTTTAACGATATGTATTGAGTTGTGGGTCATTCTACATATGTTTCAAATTTGCCCTTTTTTTAAATAATAATGGATTTATTTAATTGACTTCTTTCGTGACTTTTTATGAAATCTTATTCCGGACGTAAAGATTTAAGCAATGTAATGTTAGGTAAATATTTATATATACGGAACACTGTTTTGCAAGCTCTGGCTAACTCTTAACGAAGGCAAAATACTCGATCGTAATTTCAAGTTTCGCAACGGCTATATGTTTTTATTTTAATTTAACTAGCGCTGATCACTATAACTGTTTCGCATAAATTCATTTCACCGCATGAGATATTGAGTATTATTCCCTTAGAGGGCCCATCTGCGCATTAGATCACACGCATGCGATAGGCATTAAACATTATCTTTCGCCCATATCTTGACTTAGTGCGCAAAGTGATTCCCTTCCAATTCCGATATTGAATATTATATTACTTTATTATATCGACTCTCACTCGCGTGAGCGCCATTTCGCGTCAAAACAATCAGACACTCCTTACTCACAAACAATAATCGAGTTACTAACATAAATATCATCATCGTTAAGCTTTCACTTTACATAAACTAGCATTCTGACTCACGATTAGTTAATATTTATGCGAAATACTCCTGAAATACGAGTATAATGCTCTTCAGCTAGTTATTTTCATTGATTATTTGTATCTATTTTTGTGAATCATTTATATTATTATTAACATTGAATAATATTATGTTAGTAATTGTATTTTTAAAAGACTCCTGTTTTTTTTTTATAAACACTATGTATGTAAGAAATGTGGCATGATCTTACTCTTTCAAAGAGTTTGAATAATAATAGACGATTTAAAATATATACACGGAATTAAAAAGACGCTTTTATTGGGCAATCTTCAGATTTAAATTACTGTATTTAAACATCCACCTGATATTTAAAATACAAAGGTACTCATTTTGCCTAGAGCCCTTTTGAAATTCTACTCTTAGCGCATGTGGGAGGAAGAAATCGACTACATTTTTCTTCTAGAAGGCTTTAAATTTTAAGGTCGCTAGCAGCCATTATAAACAATTTGATAAATCTCAAATGTGTGCTTTTTATAGACTATAATTATTGTTTGGTAAACATTTTAAAGATTTTCTTTGAAAGTCAATAACACTTATTATTATTACACAACTTCCATATTCTTATTTACTTTCTTTGTTACACACACGAGGAATAATTCAAAAACTCTGTGACGAATCAAATAATAACGTATGACTATGTAAGTATATAAATACATATCTGTAACATATGCTACCACTAATTGCCGCGACTCTGTACTGTCAGTTGTCAATGCCCATGGCTTGTCCCAAGACATATCTGCTCCCAAAGATCCATCTGAGAACTTATATGATTCCAGACGTCCTCTAAAGCAGCATCCTATGGGTTTGTAAAGACGACGATTGTAGTATCGGAAGATATATTGGTGATTTTTTTTATTTGAATTTAAAAGAAATTGGATCATAATACCGAAGTTTGAACTAATTTTTCATGAGAAGAGACTCAACCGATAAAACTAAATGCGGTAAGCAACAAACGGTAACCCATCCAAATTTTGGTGTCTAAATTGATTACCTTCAGTGATCTACCGAGAGCAGTGACTATTTACTGATGTAAAGCTTTGATTTGCATCAAATAACTAAGTTAAATCCTTAAGTATGAGTTAAATACTGAGTTCACGATGTCAAAATAAAATATATTTTTGACCACTGAAGATATAGCTATACCAATATTCAATAGTTGCTATGACACTTACAAATTCACAACAAACATCATCTTATGTGACATTTCTCTCATCGAAAAATCGGAGAAACAGCGACTGCCGTTTATTTTTTTCTCCTGATGTGTTGATGAGAGAATTGTCATAAACGAGTATGTAGATGATGTGTATCAGATGTTATTTTACAGTTATATTATATTTACTGGTATAATACACTAATCTAACAGATCTTGAGAAGGAATCTCAAAAACAAATCACTACGAGGAAAATGAAGTCTCAAAGTTCTTAGTGTATATTTTTTTCATTTTTAATTACCGCGTGTGGGTGCAGACGGCGCCACTATTGTCCGACTTCGGAACTAATCCGACCGGATGACATAACCTCACTTTCCCGCAGCACAATGGATTATTTTTATTAAAATACCGCTCCAGGCTCTTAATGGAGTATAAAGGTACATATCATGGGTAACTCTTTTCATTTCCATTCTGATGTCAACACTTCAGTACGGCTAAATGGATGCCTTGTTTCTGCTTCGTCCGATCTAATTTAAATGGCAATATAACAATACGAATTTTAATAAACATTGAATCGTCCAATTTTTTGTTAAATATATTAAAGCTGCATTCAATATTATTTGATATCTGTTTATTGGATAATATATTCAAAATTATTTGGATATTATCACGTGGCATTATATACAACTATTATATTCCATTTGAAAATAACATTTATTTATATATAAAGGTCTTATTATAGTCTATCAATAATTTACAAAAAAACGAGAAATTGGTTTTTTTTATGTGGACAGTTTTATTTGAAATTTTATTACAAACAAATGAATGTTTTTATTCTTAATTTTAAATCATGGACTAATTTAAAAAAACGTTAAAAAAAAAATTTAAACATTTCTAAATTAAACGTTTTCCAGATTCAAATTATACTTTATCATGATAATAGTTCTTGTTAACTGTACATAAACATTAAAATAAAATAATAACTGTTGCACAATATTTAAATCGTAAAACATACTTTTCGAATAATCTAAAATAGAATGCATTCGAAAAACAATACAACAATAACAAAATTTTTAACAAAAACGATCATTATATTTCTATTGTGTAACAATAAGTGAACCAAAAATACATATTTTAACTTCGACTGATTCATAATTAGTTTTATCATTAATAAAAATAATAAGGAACCTTAAAGTTATATTTCAACTGTAAATTTCTCTCACATTGACTCGGTAACACAGACGGTGGACCTGAACACACAGACGTGAATTGTACAACAAAATGATATTTTTATCACTTACCGAAATTACTGTTCTTCATAATTTAACTACAAAATCCTATACATTCATATTTCATTAAAATCAGATTATATATCAATTTTAAATGTAACAAATTATATATAAAAACATAATTAACTGCTATTGGTTGTTGCAAAAGTATTTCGCTTTGTGTTAAAATATGATGGTTTGAAAACGTCGTCATAAAAATATAACCTACAACATACGGCAGTCAAACCGTACATTTATAGATAGCTGGTATTAAATACTTCATTGTTCGGCAGTCCTACGCTGCATGGTTACTTCTATACTTCCAAGTGAATGGAACATGACGATCACTGCCTTCTTTCCCAACCAGTCACGCACACTTTATATAAGCTGCTTGAAATTATAAAAACAATACATTAAGTGTTGAGAAAACGAACTTATGAAAGCGAAAAGATGTTAGAGAAAAAAATATATTAACAAATCAGTTTTTTCAGATATATTTGTTCACATTAACAATATTGTAGTCTTATATGCGTAAGCGGCACACCATAAGACAATATATGGAAGCAAGACGAGATAAAATAAAACTGAATCGATTTCTGAGTTCTAAAATATCCCCGGTTGGTGTGAATTTGATGCCTCACCCGTAAAATGACAATACTAGCGTATTTATCAAAATTGGTAGTTGAAGAAAGTCGTCCCGTGAAGACCACCCATTCATAGTGAATTCCTGTAACAATAGAGATGATGCGTGAATGTAACTTCCGGATTTAATAGTATATAAACAGGAAAAAAATAAGACAGACTGTGATAGTTGCATAGTATCACTCAGACTCGTCGACTGTATTTTTATTAAAGGAAAGAGATAGACAATTGCGTAAATAGTATCAAATCATAGATAGTGTAGGGAAATTTAGCGTTATGTTAGGTATTTAAAAAGACAATAAGCCACCACACAAACTTTAACTAGTCCGCTCCTGTCTCTTATCGAGCTTTTGTTTGGGGGCACCGTAATAACTGAATAACAAACCTCCTCGCTGTGCTTTCTTCGCCGGCAGCCGGGGGGTTGCCAACCCGCCGCGGCGTGATGAACGGCCGCGTCGCCGCTCGCACAATACATATTCAATAACCTGGCAACATCTAATTACCGGGCCGGTAAATCACCGGTGGAACAACAATAATAATATACCACCACGTCGTTAACGCCTTCGAAAAACAAACAGTCGTTTCTCAACTCTGTACTCAACTACAGAGAACCAATCTGGTACAGATCACCTTTGTAGCGAGTTCAGGTACCCTTCTATCATTTTGTCTATGACAGTCTCTGGCTGCACATGCAGTTACTCTGACGTCTCAGATTCGTTTATATATTCAAGCATTTAATTGCCCTTGCCTCAAGAACTTCATCGATAGATCAACTCTATCTAAGCTCTACACATAATTCACATAATTCACATATCTACATCCAATCGCTTATATTCAACCCACGCTTCGTATGTAATACTAAAAATATTATTTTATTTTTTAAATTAACTTCCAATGGTTGATCTCAACTTTATTAGATTTCAATTGGAAAGTTTTCACAATCTTAATACAATATATCTAAAAATGAATTTAAATTGTAAAAGTTATTTTTACACCGGTAAAAACAATAAATAAATATCCTTATTACCGCCAAATACTTTTATGCCACCTATGCACTATTTTCATTCCTTTAAATGACCCAAAGCTAGTGCGCAAGACACTCAAGCATTAGATTATTCCACTGAAAAATATTGATAAAGCAGTTAGTATCGTGCTGAAAAAAGATGCTGAAAAAAGATGCTGAAAAAATATCCTGAAAAATCCGAAAAACTCCGACTAGAAAAACGTTTGCCGCTGGAGAACATATAGTACATAATACAAAACAACGATTTCTTCCTTTACCTCTCTCTTTTTTCTCAAATTCATGTCATATCTGAAACATATGGTCACCACAAACTGCCGTCATTAATTAAACAAATATATTTAACTTTCCACTTTGATTCCAAACATTCTATCTCACACAAGAAAAACACAAAATATGTTGTTAATTTCCCACGGTTATTGCATACAATTTAGCAAGGGACTCGTTACTAATTTTAATGAAGTTGATTTATCAATTACTTTGACTGTGTTAACTGACTTTATTGTAATTGATATGCCTTGAATCTGACTTTTAAAGTACTTTTATTGTGTGTACTGTCATTATTGTATTTGTGATTTGTGACCACCAAGGCTGGCAGCAATAGATGTGATGACTGAGTAAACTTGACGCGGCACCAATGGCCTGGAACTCACTGCCGGAAAGCATAAGAGAACTTAAAGCTTAGGCATCCTTCAGAATGAGACTCAAGACCCAGCTTTTTACTCAGAGAGGCAAATAACGCTTTTGGAATGAGCATTCGGTCATGAAAAAGCGCTATACAAATACTGATATAATAATAATAATATCAAAGAGTAAACGAATTATATGGACTTAAATTTAGTAAAAAAATATAGGAGTGGTAAGTGTGAATTACTTGATGATTCATAATGAAAAAAAACTTGAATAAACTAATTAAAATAATTTTATACACTACTTCGTCGAATGGCAAACACTCTCAAGTCGTTCCTCTTGTCTGGACTTGGTTGCGTGATACAACAGTGTAAGTCTACTGAAACGGCGATCGAAATTTGAAATATCTGAAGAAGCGTCTCGTTGTTGAAAATAAAATATTGGCATACCGTCTATATATTAAAATTTGATTATCACGACGATGATATTAAATGTACACGGACAACATCGAATACATGATAAATGATCATGTTTCTCATATGATTCAGCTATATATTTATAATCATTGATAGAAGTACTTTATAAACATCTCATAATATATTTTGGTCCTCAAAGGAACATACAAATGGAGAGAGATCGTCATCTAATTGAATTGAATTGAATTATATAATCGAAAAAGTTCATTGTTTTGAATCTTACACATGTAGGAGAAATGACCGGCAGATAAACAATATGTTAAAATTCTTAGTCTTTCATCTGTGGATTCTGGGCAAAATGGTTGGTTCCAAAGGTCCGCGGTTCGGAATGTTGATCCGCCAATTTTATAGACTATAGCCCGAGATTCATACTATATGTATATTTAATTACTTATAATATTTAATATAAATCAATGATCTACGGGACGAGATTAGAATATTGAAATAATAAAATAATATTCTAATAAATAATTTTACGGGTGAGGGATCAAATTCACCTTGAAACAATATCAAGAAGGTAATATTATTCATCAGAAATCGATTAAAAAATATATTTATTTTTTACAAGAAGTTGTTCTCATCCATTCAATCTATAGTTCGGTTCAAGACCTTTGACTTGAAAAGTAAATGCTTTGACCATTGAGCTATACCCTCTGGCATTAATTGAATTAAATCTTACTATGTACTCGTATTAAAAATGAAAACGGGTTGATAATATGTTAAATATTTCTTATTAATGTACATCTATATTGATTTGTTACTAGTTTCAATATATATCATATTACGCAACTCTTACAGAAATGAGACCGGTCAGGGCAGAAGAAATGGCCGGTGGCCGAGCTTGCCAATTTTCACTTTGGGCAAAATGGTTGGTTGCTCAACGTGAAACGTAATCGGTTATCAAATAAA
This sequence comes from Glossosoma conforme, assembly GCA_022606575.1. Classification (NCBI taxonomy): domain Eukaryota; kingdom Metazoa; phylum Arthropoda; class Insecta; order Trichoptera; family Glossosomatidae; genus Glossosoma; species Glossosoma conforme. The sequence goes on from JAGTXR010000030.1 coordinate 2,213,341, forward strand.
TCAAGAATCATTTTCTGAATGAATTAATATATTTAAAAAAATTTGAATGTATTCAGTATATGAATATTAAATTATATAAATTAAACCAAACTAGTATTTATTTGCATATTGAAATTAGATCGACCCTATATTTCTAAAGAAAATTTATTATGATACCTGAATATTTGAGTAAATAATTGACGTTTACAAGAGTTTTTAATGTAGCTCAAATTAGCCTTCAATAACTAAAAACTATTTTAAGTATTTAGACTTTTGTATATATACGGATTCTATCATATATAATCAATGGTATTTAGTTAAATAGTCGGGGATGATGTTAGATCTTAAATATATTGCTCTTCTGCGATTTCATTTGCAGTGATCGCTTTTGATATTACAAACCTATGTCTTGCTCCTACCAAATGCGTGAGACTAGACCAGAATTTCTCGAACTTTTTCTGCAATACGACACATCGAAAGTCGGAAAATTTTAACGAAACACAGCTTATTTTTAGGTTGGGTAATGTTAACTAGTAAAAATTATGTTTTTTTTGTTGTTAAATCAATTTTTTATTTCGCAATATATTTTAATATAAAACTTTGGTAGTTAAAGGATATACTAAATACTCGTTTACATGTATATATATATACAATCGGGAACCATATATACCCTAAGTGGACCTTCAGATGAAGACATTTCTTGGGACGGCAGCTGACAGAACTGAGTGGTGGTAATTTGCTGTGACAATATGTTTTAGTGTATAGGAAGAAAAAAGGTGTAAATTGACACTGTATCAACCTTTCTATAATATATTTTCGCGGAACATCTATTCAGGTTCCCCGAAACACTGGTGTTCAACGGAACACCTATTCAGGTAGTTCTTAGGAAGGCTGTTGTTCCACAGAACACGGTTAGGGAAGCACTGGACTAGAGTTATCTTTTACCCCGCGGGCAAGACATTCATCTGTGGAACAATACCGACCCCGATCCTGGGACCTTGTGTACATAAGCCGAGGTATCAAGTTCAAGTCACTAAATTCAATTACGCCGGAACAATGTGATGTATCGCTTCGCTATCGGAGGTGAAATTATATATCTTTGAAAATTGAATGAGATTTTGTAGTTTATTATGAGAACTTTTAGGATGCGCGATTAGATCAGGCTAGGTCAAACTTTTTAAGCGGCGGCCGAAAATATTTTGAAATCTTGTACAAAATAACAGCAAAATATTCATGTTTATATATTTTTTTGTGGCCATTTATATTAATACCAACAAATTAATTTTAAAAGCGTATGAAATTGTGAAAGATTTTGCGAACTTGGTGGCTGAGGAATTACCAGGGAAAATCCAATTATACTGGTGAGTTTTTAGATTAAATTAATTGTTGAAATGGAGTACATTTTGGTATTGAGATATCCAATAGTCACCAGTAGATTTTCAACTATGGTATATTCCTCCAAAAAATACAGGGTAAAGTATTCAACTGTCGACAAAAGCAAAAGTTCCGCACTAGTTTTAAAGAGAAAAGTTCTTGTGAGAACCAACCCTTCAATCATACTCGTACACATTTGCTGTAGGTTTCAATTTAATGAAATTTATTTCGTCTTGCAATCGTAATTTTTTCCTCGTTCATTGTTGTTACGTGTGTAGAATATTTACCACTTCATGTTTCTTAATTAATATCGTTGTTATCAATAGCTTCATTAAGAAATATCAATGGATTTCTTACTTTATTCATACCATCAGATAATTTTTATTTAAATTATAGAGCTTATAGTTTACTTTATTTTTGCATTATATTGTAAATCGAACCCATTATCTTGCTTATGGAAGGTGAGCGCTTTTAGACAATACAGCATGTGAAAGAAGAAATACGTATCTTAGTTATGTATGTATGTACGAGTATTCTCCTACTTCAATATAAATCGAGTTGAATCCTTCTTCACGAAACGAAAGCAGCTTCGTGTCTTCCTCGGATTGTTGCCCGAGGCGAAAAATAAATTGGTCACTGAGGAATCCAATAACCAATATTTATTTCTAATACAATTCATCTTCTCGGCCACTTCCTGCGCCGGGGAGCCTTGGGTGCAATACTCTTCTGCTTGAGATTAGTTACGACCTGGACTGGACTGCACTCGAAGAGATAACCATCTTCAAAGAAAGTGTTCCGAGAGCAAATAGATTTAAACAATGGCCAGACAAAATCTAAGTCGAAACGATTCTAAATCAGAAATTATCTAGTTACGAGTGAAGGCACCGCAATGTTACTGCGCCAAAAGTTATATACGTTACAATGAATTTGTAAGATTACTTACGAGTATTTAGTGGACTTTGTAAGTATATGATATGGTGTGTTTTGTTACTACTCTAAATGATTTGTAAAAATTCAAAATTAATGGTTCATATTGTGTTAATTAATTTTAGTTTTTTATTAAAATAACAGGGTTACCGATACATTTATTTTCGAGATATTTATCGGTATGACTGTCAGAAGTGGTTTAAATGGAAAAATATTAATTTTGACAATGGGTAACGCTATTAACAAACAATATTTGTCTGCTGTAATATATTTTTTAATGCATTAACCACTTTTAACTTAATATGGCGGCTGCTCGTAACATTCATATAACAGTTAGAGGAACAGACATGGTATTATGATGATGATGCTGAAGATCACTAATGCTATATGTAATGTTTGTATGGACAGTGACGCCATTGATCTTTTCTAGATGCGGGGGTGTGTGAACCGACGTCAGAATTAATTTACCAAGGGCCATTACGGATCCAGGGTACCCAGAGGAGCGCTGCCCCGAGGCCCGGCCCCTTGCGGCCCCCACAGTCCCCCCTGGACCTCAAGATTTATCGGCGATACAGATAATAACATGAAAACAAAGCCGCGGTGAGGTACAACCTGGGACCTGCCGCATCCAGACTGTTGCTACATATAACGGCAATAATTGAAAACAATCAATTATTCATTGAAGATAATATTCTAGGTTATGTACTCTATTCTTAGTGACAGATGATCGAGATTGTACAATCTACTTGTAACATCGATATTTAACATGAATTGTTATGATTGTTGTTATAACGTTAATGATGGTATTACACGAGTCTGGAAACAAACGTCCAGACAGTGAAGGGATATTCTCACCACATAAATGGATATAATAGTAAGGTTTAAGTACTATATACATACTTTTATTTAAACGAAACAAAAACTAAATGAAAAAAATATTAATTATAAATATTTATTTATTTACCTTGCAATTTTTTTAACGAATGGATCATCCCTAGTAGAAAAGATAAGTTCTCTTTAGAGACTGCATTCTAGAACAGATAAAACAAGTGAAGAATAGAAGTTACGAAATTGACACGAGTCTGGAAACAAACGTCCAGACAGTGAAGGATATTCTTACCAATAAATATTTAAACGAAACAAAAACTAAATGTAAAAAATATTAATTTTAAATATTTATTTCTTTACCTTGTTTTTACATGGATCACGTAAGATAAGTTCTCAATTAGGAGACTGCATTTTCGACTAACTCGTATGAACGTATGAGCCTTTTACAGTCCTTCTCTTGTTAAGCTATCTCTTAACAAGAGAAGGATTGGGAAAGATTACGAGTTAGTTGAAACTGCAGTTTCCTAATAGAGAACATATCTTAAGTGATCCATGTAAAAACAAGGTAAATAAATAAATATTTATAATTTTTAATGGATCTCAAAGTGAATGGTAAAAACATTGAAAAAAATATATAAAAATATATATTAATGTACCTTAACATTCTTCTTCGTAGTATAAACCTGATGGATTGGTTTGCAGCAACAGAATCTTGCATCTCGATCTCCATTCCTCTCGGTCCTCCGCAACCCTCTTCAGCTCAGCATAAGAGCTACAATTCATGTCCTAGAACACTTGCTGCAAATACTCCCGTATAGGGCGCCCTCTACAGTTTCTACCCTCAACCATCCCCTCCACAATGTCGTGAAGAAGACCATCGTGACGCATGATGTGACCGATCCATCGGGCTCGCCTCTATGAGATGGTTCTTATTAGGTGGCTATCTTCCTTGATTATCCTGAGAACCTTATTGTTCGTGACGTGGTCTCTCCAGGAAATTCCGAGAATTCTTCTGTATGACCACATCTCAAAAGCCTCTAGTCTTTTTTTATCACTTTCAGATAAGCACCATGTATCACAGCCGTACATCAAGATGCTCCCAAACAAATGTTTTGGCAAGTTACTTGCAGAGCCTTAAATTAATATTCTTAAATTAATATCCTTAACATCTATTATCCCAATAAATCACCAATGCTTAGTAATGTAAGTCTAAAAGTTTCTGCCATATTTTGGGAGGCCCTTCCTGAACTGCTGCTTAATCTGACGGTCCCATTCTGTTGACCTACATCAAGAAAATCGTTGGGATAACGGGTGCAGATTAATTCATTTAAAGTGAGGTGGAGAATTGATAAAGTAAGTAAGTACTAGTATAAAGATTTTAGTCAACAATGATCTACTAATCTATAAAAAAATATGTTTTATATAAGTGTATAAAGGATAATACTTACAATATATTCATAATATTTATTTGAGACATTCTGTCGGCATTCTCACGTGTGTGTACACAGCTTTGAATCTATTTGTTTGACGTCAATATATATTGTTTATTCCCGTTTCTTTGAAGCATGCAAGGTGAAATATCTCCGGAACGAGAATTTCGAATTGAGGCGAATTTGAATAGCGAATAAATAAATGTCAACCGCCATGTTTTATGGCGTCCCCGGGGAGAGCATCTCTTTTTAATAGCCAGCCGAGCAGATCCGCATTTAGTAATAAATAAAATAGGTAACTTCATGTAAATACCTTTATAAAAATGCAATTTCAAGAAAATATAACATGGTAGTTACCAAAATAATTTAAATTTATTATATTTTTATGTTTCACAATTTTTAAATTACTTAAACCTTGTACCTACTTTAAGTGATTTTAAAATATAATATTTTTATATATGCCCAGATTCTAATTTAGTTAAATAGTATTTTTAATACCTTATTTCACAAAGCGGTAATTGAAGCTATACTCGATCAAAACAAAGTGCTGCTGTTACATATATATACTATATATACAACGCCTGTATTACCCACGTTTTTCTTTTCGGTGGTGAATCTTGGCATCTCACCAAAATACCACAATATAATTTGAAAACAAATGCTTGCTTGGAATACGGTTGATACGGTTGGTACGATGGTTTAACTTGGGGGATATGGAAGGCTTTCATTGTACAGTCGGTTATAAGAAATATATAGACGTGGTTGGGACATATACTTTGGATGCCTAAAGGAAGCATAAACATTGACTGATTTTTTCATGCTCTCGCCATAGCGGGTAACAGAGCTTTGTGGTGACAGTTTGTGAGTACCATATGCTTCAGTTGAGTTGGGAGCATCGGGCTAATCATTTGATTTATTTAGTTATTATAATTAAAAAACACTTCAAAAAGGTGTCGAATACGTTGCATTAGACAGCAGCTTTTGTATCCGATAAAAAAGCTGGCATCTCTTCAAGGCCATGTCCTCCCTTTTAAGAAGCTATTGAAAGCCATGAATAATCCCAGGACTTCTGGGTACGGATATGTCTTGGAAAAATTCATGGACAATGGCGACATAAAGAGCTGAGTAGTGGTAATTTGTAGTCATCATTTGTTCCAGATATGGAACAGATATAAGATGACTATTCTTTAGAATTGAACGGATATGGGAAGTAGGCAACATGATCGGGTAGTGGCGCGTAAAGGTTCCAAAAAAAGGAGCTCCGTGAGTGTAAGTCCTCACTCCAGCACTGTGTCTTGAGTTAGTCTCAGGTACTTGTGCGAATAGTCGGGCGCCGAGTCTCGCGGGTGGTCCAGCCGCATCAAAATTACCGATCATTAAAGGAAACAAGAGACGGGGAAATTAATTATTGATCGCGTAGCGGCTCGTCCCGCAGCCCCGCCGCGCCGCCGCCAGCCGAAAAACCGCCATCACGTCAATTTGATCAATTTGCGACGATGTTCGAAAATGGCTGCTCCCTGCATACACACACAGCACGCTTTCTCCACATACAGGAGAATACCAACTTACACCATCGTCATCATCAGCCTATGTCCGTCCACTATTGAAAGTAGGCCTCTCGCACGAGTCTCCATCATCTTCGATCCTCCGCCCTCCGCATCCAGGCTACTTCCGCTATTCTGGTGATGTCGTCAGTCCATATTTCAGGGCGTCGGTCAACAATCCGTTTACCAGTTCTTGGACGCCACTCTTACACTTTTCTTCCCCATCGACTATCATCTCTTCGATTGATATGTCCATTGTAACTTGAATGCGATAAGTATTATCTACTACTTGAATTCTACTTCGGATATACTCGTTTTATATTTTATCTTTTAGAGATACTCAAGTATGGATCTCTCCATGGCACTTGGGTGACTTTTATTTTATGGGTAAAGCTTGCTGTTAGGTTCCACGTATCAGCGCCATACTGGGAGGATGCATTGATTGAACGCCTTACTTTTAAAACATAGCGATTTTTTTGTTTTTAAAATGTACTATTTTAAAATAAACATTTCTAAATGCCATCCATCCCAGTTGTATACGCCTGTCGATTTCTTTTGAGAAGGTATTTCGTCCTTGTTGGATTTGCAAGATCAGTATATTCATTTATAACCTCTATTTCGGTTTCTTCAATAGAAATCGGCTCAAAAGCCTGGGAAATATATTTATTACATACATTAATATGAAATAATGGTCCTAGGTTTTATGTAACATACTATTTATAATTTGATTTCATGATTTTGGTTACGCCTTTTCTCAAAAATTTCCCCGAATGCTTGGATGGTCCATTCTTTCCTTTTAATCAATTTAAGTTTTATTATGAAATTATGCACGTTAATTGAATATTAAAATGATGCGAACGCGGATCGCTTAAAAATATCAATTTTATTCAATATCCCCGCAGTAGCTGGAAGAGCAAATATTTATTACGGGCGTAATTTTTTTGCGTAATGATATTTACGATTCACAAATATCGGCGACCAGTGGCGTAACAACTATGCAAAGGTCCCATCCTCTCAAAACATAATTCACCGTTGAAGAAAAAACATCGCCTTTTTATAAAAAATATTTTGAAACTATTAAGAAAAATATCAGTAATAACACATTTTTTACGAGATTTCTTCCATATTCGAATTATTTCTGGATCATATGGTCGACGCAAATAGTCTGCCCTGATACTCCTTCCCCCCTAAATTCATTCGTCAATGACGTAACAAAAAAAATTCAGATTTTCGTAATTTTTGTATTCCTCATCTCTTACAAAATTATATTTATAGCACTATATGATTTTTATTGTATTTAGGATTGTTTGTTATAATAATAATACGCTGTAATATATTACATCTTGTTGAAATGTTTTTTCATTAAAAACAAGTATTTTCGTAATAATTTAAAAAAAAGAACTATTGTGATGTATGGATTTATTTTAATAATATGATACGAATTTAATAAAAAGGAATTTATTTGAATTTCGACAAGTGAATGCGATTTTATATTCTATCCTATTTTGTTTTTGTATGAAACTAACTCTATTGAAACATTAATTACTAACTTGGAACATAATGAAGAAACAGATAAATATACACTTGCATTCTCCCCAACCCGCGGCGTCCAGCCTCCCTGGCTGAGCGTCATAGAGTGCACTGGTCTTGACCCGCTGTGCTCTCCTGCATGCATTTACATAAAAAAAAAAAATAGCATGTTAACTCTGACATTCTTTTCCAAGGGATGGGGATTTTTTCTTATTTCATTTTTATCAATATTTTTTCTGCTTGGAAAAATTTCTAATTTTCAATGTTATAGATTGAGAAAATAATGTAAAATTAAAATTATTAATTGAATGTATGTTAAAATTAAGATTCACCATGATTTAAAACTGATTTTAAAATTATTTTCTTAGGTATTTACAGCAAGAAAACTAAAATCTCTGATAAGATATCTGCCCTTTAAATTGGTTTCATTCAAATAAAATAAAGTTATTGAATTTAAAAAATTAAAACATATAACATAAGCACATGTAAAAAAAAACAAATAAATATTTTTTTTATACTTTATTTTAGTAAGACACATTTTTATATTAATGCAAGTTTGTTTTATATTTTATGTAACATCATTAAAAATTGGTAAATCTTTACAAATACTTTTTAAGATAATGTATATTCATCGTACGAATACAAAGTTTTAGTGTCGTTGCACTTCCAAATCCACTCGGGCCTTATAAACTTGCATTTCTTTGATTTTCCATCCAACAGATCGCCCACTATCTCTTCAGTAGTGATGGCCACGTCGATGCTCTTTTCAGGCCACTCTTTCAATACTTTTCCATCATAAGCCAAAATATACCTCTCGACTTGCATCAAATCGAATCCTTCATCGACCAATCTTGGGTGCACGTAAAATACAATCCCAGAAAAGAAATCAGGTAAAATGTTAATTGCAGGAAAGCTCTCATCATTTTGAACATTCGGTGCTAAATTTTCTGAATCGGACTCTGTTTCTACAGAAAACTTTCCGTTCTTGATTGGAGTTTTTTCAGTGTCAATTTGTGTCTTGTGCTTCTCAGTCACTTTTGCAAGCAAGTCATCATCGATGTCTGTAGCATCTGAGTCATCAGATATTTGACTTTTTAATGGAGGCTTTGTAACCTTACTTGCTTTAGAGGTGTTCGGACTGTCAATTTTTTGTTGCAACATGAATTTCTCAATATCATCATCAGTGTTTTCACCAGAGTCTAAAATAAAATTTGAATCTCTTTATTATTAAATTTTATTTTATATTAAATTATATAGTTTATTTCTGATATTCTTTTAACCTATTTTCATAGATGGAACTTGTTATAAATCATACACACAATTCTTCTTCTTCGTAGTATCAATCCGGTGGATTGGTTTGCAGCAATTATTTGTCATTTTAAATGTATTTTATTATTTACAATTATTTTTTTTACCTACTATCTATTCTATGAATGTAGCCTTTGGTACTCCATTAAACTACTAAATATATAGTAACAACTTATTTGCGTTATGAGAAACCTTAATTATTTTTCGCTTATTATTTAGAAATTAAATAAAAAATATATATTTATACCTTATTTCACATTGTGCGAGTATAAGAGTACAATTCTTTTCTAGGTGCTGTCTTAGCAAATAATATAATCTACTCAATTTATAGTACTAGAAGTAAGCTCATTAAACAGTAGTAACCCTGGTTTTTTTAATGTTTCTGGCTATACAACATTACATTGGTTGTGCTTAGTAACATAAAATACACAAATCATTTTTAAATTACCTTCATCAATATTAATGCTGGGACCAGCCAAGTCAATATTGTTATTTTTCTTATTTATGTCATCTTTCGTGGATTCTGAGCGATCCACATTTCTTTTTCTAGAATTATCACCATCTTTGTTAAGGCCTCTAGAGCTCTGCGCGCTTGTTGATTGTCTCTGATCGCCCGGTTTTTGCAAAGGAACTCTGTCAGTTTTCTGTTTGGGGTCCATTGCAAACCACTTCCAGGGAAGATGAGCTTCCTCAGAGCTGCATTCTTCAATCCATTGTCCGCTGACAACAGCGGCATCGACACCTGAACGCTTCACTTGGTCATGCTTAGGCGTATTAGCAAAAGCACACCTAAAAGAAAAAAAAACATAATTGTAAATTTGGAATATTTTTAAAAATATATTTAACATTATAAACTAACAAATATTAATGACTTGATATTAAATTTTACAACAAATACAAACAAAACGCACTGTGGTCAGCATAGGGCTAATGATTAAGCTGAGGGAAATTATTGAGGGTTCATATCGTATTCCCATGTTTTTTTTAAATAAAATAAATGTTCAATATGATGCTATTTGTTATTTGTGATGCTTATAAATAATTAGAATGAATAACTTTCTCACTCTTTCAATATTGCTATAACTAGAGTATTTTTTGTATTATATATCATATTGTCATGTGTATGTGCTAATTACATTTAATTTGTAATAATTTTCTTCTCGTCATTTTGATTATTTTTCTATAGCACTTACTCTCTATACTGTTACCTTTAACTAGTAATTATTTTATATTATGAGTGTTGTTCTTACATTCACTGAAGTCTTACTTGTTTATTGTTATTTGAAACATGCTCTCTGTTTAAATAAACTCTTAAAATAAATACTCACACAAGGTGGGTACACTTTGGGGTCCAGTCTGGACTGTAGCGTGCTCCAAGTGCAGTAGCCATGTCTCTCAGTGTGGCTCTCTTGGGGTTCATATATCCGCTGAGGACAAACACAACACCCCGCAGACATCCTGTCCCCCGTGGAACGCTTATTTCATTGGCTATATCATGTTTGACTGCCGTGCTTGTGGAAGTACGATGCCTCTTTTCTGCAAGAAATCATGAAGATGAAAAACGACAGAACCAAAATTTAACCTGATACTAGACATCATGTGTGTAACATTGGCATCAAACCTTTTTTCTTACGGGAACGAAAATCCCAGTGAAAAAATCAAGGCATTATTATATTGTAATAAATGAATGAAAGATTCAAATTTAAAACAAAATTAAAATTTTATTTTTCTAATATATATTTTTTTTCAATTGTGTTCATTTGTTTCTCAACATTTTTGTTCTTTGGATTTTCATTATAATCAACATATCCTTTTACATAAAACTAAAGTCTCAATTTTCCGATATAATATTTTAAATCGGAAATATAATATTAGTGTTAATATTTTAACTTATTATTTCACCTGGCAAATAAAATTAAACATTTTTCTTTACTTACTGGAATCATCATCTCGATCATTTGAATGTTGCCGCTTTTTAGTTTCCTTGCTTTCATCTTTTACATTTACTTCCCTTTTAGGCTCAGCATCTTTCCGTTTAGAATTATTTAAAATGCTGTCATTCCTCGCAGGAGTCTTATTTTTAGGTTTCACTTCTACTTGACTACAAGCTTTTGGTTGAACTTCCTTATCTTTGGATTCACTGTGCTTCACAGATGGCTTCAAATTCACATCATCTTTTTTAGCAGACTCCTTCTTCTCCTTTTCCTCTTGGTCTCTCTTGATTATTTTGTCGATCCTCTTATTGCTCTCGCTCTCTTCGTCGCTGTCATCATAATAAAGAGGTCTGATATTTTTTCTTGACAGAGGACTTTCGCTTTTAGAATCTTTACTACCGGGAGTCTTTTTATCAACCTTTACCTTGACAGGTCGGGCAGCTTTTACTAATAATTTCGATTCCGATTCACTGTCTGTGTTTTTTGGTAATCCTGCTTGACGAATCAAAGCATCTGAATAAAAAACAACACCAAAATTATTTTTATTTTATAAATTATCATATTGTAATAAGATAAAGAAAAATAACCATGTGTTGTATTGAAATTAATATGAATTATTAGTAAAGTTTACCTGTTGATAGTGACTTGTCTTTTAATCTTGCAAAAAGTTCTCCAGGTTTAAATAATCCACCAGGCTCATCTTCGTCTGATGATGGAGCTCTTAGTTTGAATTTCCCCAGCATAGACACGGGTTTGGGGGTCTCTTGAGAGGAATTGGAAGAACTTTGCGAGGAATTGGGAGTGGTTAGAGCAAGCTTGGGAATACTTTGAATGCTTTGAGAAGGCTTATCAGCAAAATTGCTTGGTTTTGTTCCTGAACTGAAGAAGTGGATGAAGGACAGCCCAAACTGAAAAATATTAAAGTAAACATAGTATTGCTATAATTTAGGTAATAACATTGAATACAAATGTTTAAAAACGATGTGATTGTTTAATTTATTTTTATAAAACAATTTTTTAAAATACCACATCATTTTATGTATTTATTAATCAATTCTGCTAGTATTCCGTCTTGATTCTTGAAATATTCTGCTTTGCTATGTAGCACCAATATAATTTATAGTATAAATATGATGCATGGTTTATAAAACTCAGAAGTTAAATGACTACTGCTGTGTGAGAGGCATTGCAAAGCATTCAAATATTTTCCCAAGATCCATTAATCAAAGAAAATGATGAAAAATACCTTTTTTCCATTCTGTATGTAATAGATACAACGTATATTTAAAATATATTGTTATGCATATTAGTGAAAAGCCTAAAAAGGCAACTCATGCATAAAAAAGGCAACTCATATGAGAGATACAAATTGTTCTCACATTTTATAGTGATAAAGTTCTCCTTCAAAGTATCAATTCTAGGAATTTTTCGCAGTAACGTAAACGTGCAGCTGATATACTACGCTCTATCATATGCAGCCCCCGTCAGCTCAGCATATAAGGCGCAATCTATGACATCTTGTGAAATTTAAATTAATTATAAATCTAAAATATTGACTAACTTGAAGATGTTTGTTATAGGGCTGAGTGCACACGACCCTGACTCTGTCCCAGCTTTGTTCTCTCACACCGGCTGCCAGTTGATCAACGGAGAACGTCCTGACTCGGGATTCGTTCACAGAATTGCGAGAATCGGATGGCGTCATAAAGGAATGAGCTGACAGAAGCACCTGCAAAAATAATAAAATATACAATAACTGACAATAATTGTAACACAAACAAATCTATACCAAATACCATCATATACAACATTTATTTTATCAATAATTTAGAAAGTCTTGTTCATTACATCTATCTTAGTCTCTGCCATTCAATATGTGATTAAATTATAACAAGTATCAATAATTTTATATAATTTCAATTGATTAAAGTAATAGATAAGTGAAGTATAGAGAAAAGATAAAAAACTTTGCCACTTAATTCAATGACTCATTGTGTCATAATTTTTTAAATATTCTTTAGTTTTTTTCACTTTTATTAAGCAATCCAAAAATTTGTCGATCTGTTATTTTGAATGATACTTTAGGAGTTTTAATACAAATTATGTACACCATAGGTATTTTTATTAAGGAGAATATTTCATTAGATTTGCTGTTTGAAAGTAATAATAAATATGTATTTTGCACATCCTTGTGACGAACTTAACAGCAAATAGATTTACTATGAGCTAAATCCAGATAAGTACATTCATGCTTCGAATAGTAGTTTTATAATTGACAGTATAATTTATATTCAAACCGAGCCGTAATGAAAGGGTTAAATGTTAAGCCTAAAAATAATCAATATACATTACCACTATTCATCACTTATGTTATGTTAGAGTATGTTGCAGGAGTTAATTTTATAAAGTTTGATACAATAAAGTGAAATGTAGTATTTACTGTTTTTTAATATTATATTTTTATGTCAAAAACTGCACTGTATAAGCAATGTGTATTTCACTTAATTTCTCTTTTCAATTTTACTGCTGTTAACATAATCTTTCGTGGGCACTAAATCATTGAAAGGCACAAACAGTATTTCAAAACGCTTATTTACTTCATAGTTCTGGTTGACAGCTTCAGATCTCCCGACTAGCACCTCGACAAGAGCAGAGTTGTAGTTTCCAATGTGGATTGAGGTTATCTGTGAAGACTTCTCCAACTGCAACACCACAGAGTTGGAAGCACCTCCCTTTTCTTGACCAACCCATTTTTTATTAACAATGTCATTTGATAAGAGGTTATTCGCTTTGTGCGTCTGAAAATCAGAAAAATCCATTGTTTTGAAGACAGTAATAACACTTTTAAAGGCATAATTCACCGTAATTGCATGATAGCTTACCGCGTCTTCACTACTGAAACTGACAATGTAGTCTACTTTTATTTGTGGCATTGCATTTACTGTCAATTAATTGCATTTGTATCATTCGATGATCGCATTTTATAATAGCGTGTAAACATTTAAACTGACAGCTGGCTAATAACGATACCATAAGCAAAATTTTGCGGGAAAAATATTTTTTAAATATTTTCGAATACCTAATGTCAATAAATTATTTTACAATGTTGTATATATGTACATATAATATAACTAAAATTCAAACCGATTTTAGACTACACTATCGCACACTCGATAAGACGAATGAAGTAGATGAATAGAGAGGCTACCTTTTATAATGTTGTGTGTGAATAATCAAATTTAGTAAATTTAAAGTACTTTCATATATATATTCATTGCTATTATAAATATTATTTGTAAGAGTTCTTTCCCTTTATCTATTTCAAATTGTACAAACATCTTAACTCTTTCGCATCGGTTGTCGGCATATGCCGTCATAAGATTCCCCGACCGTTGATATCGCTTGACGTGATATATCGTTTTGCTACATTCTTAGAATAGTTTTTTATGCATCATCTGATAGCTAAATGATACGAGAACCAATGTGATATATAAAAATAGACCAGATTAGTAGGTGTATGCTTCAAATACTAGTTTTATAATTTGACAGTATAATTTGTGTTCAAACCGAGCTGTAATGAAAGGGTTAATAATAGTCCATGACATAAGTGAAGATAATAGCTTGGAAACAATAAAATGTTTACCATTAACGTATATTTTATTTTATATGTTTACTATAAACAATATATTATTACATTTTAACATTTCAAATAAAATTTCACATAAGTGTATCAAATTGAAAAATATTTTGAATTATTATAGGAACATATTTTTATTTCAAACTATAACATGTTTTTCATATAATGTTATTTTAGGTTTTAACAAATATGAATGCATTTTTTAAGGGTAATATAATTAAATTATTTATTATGTGACCTATACATTCATGAATCTTTTTCGAATAACTTTTCTCTGCTATCTAGTAGATATATTGTTTGTAGAAGAGTCGTGTTGGTAGCCTTATTTTCGATAGATGCCTACCATAAACTTTTCCGGGGCGTTTGTTTCAATTCCCCGTCAAAAGTTTTACGAGAGCTTAGCGAGCGTTGCTTCGACTATCCGCCGCTAGAGAGTTAGAGATATAATCGCACAACTTCCAGTTCACGCGCTTATTCAATTCGATACTTTTGTTACGGTTAAAGCCTTTCAGATACAGGCTGCTCTTTCAAGTATTTATGTAATGATACACTCAGTGCGTCCGTATTTCAATCTGTGCATCTGATATTTGGTGAGTCTAATGTTATTAATAAATACACATATATTTAAAGAAACTACAAATAATCCAACATCATTTAAAATGTTACAAAATTTAGCATTTTGACATATTTTTACTTTCATCGTTGTCGCGAGTTACTTTATAGTTTTAACTCTTGTTTTTAATTATTAAAATATGTATTCACTTATATGAAAGCTATATTGTTACCGATAAATACATAAACATTAATTATGTTTTAAATTTGATAGATTTTCTTTAATTTTTATTCAGTATTTGACAGTTTATAAACGACTTACAACATATCTTGTCAATTTTGACGTGCATTAACACATTTAACTTGCATCAATATATATTTTTAAGCGTTTCACAACGTAGATTACTCACATATTAG
The DNA here is from genome assembly GCA_022606575.1 of Glossosoma conforme. Taxonomy (NCBI): domain Eukaryota; kingdom Metazoa; phylum Arthropoda; class Insecta; order Trichoptera; family Glossosomatidae; genus Glossosoma; species Glossosoma conforme. The sequence goes on from JAGTXR010000030.1 coordinate 2,228,801, forward strand.
TAAAAGACAGAGATCATATTTAACAAAATGATTAAAAATAATGTTTTTCGATAATACACGAGTAATAATAAATTGTTCTTGAAAACATTTTTTGCGTTAATAATATCAAAAATGAATGTTATCGATTAGATTTTTTTTTTTAATGAAACGATTTAAAGGTATTTGTTAATATTAACTAAAGTAGTCTTTGAACTTCTTCACCGACAAATCATGATGCAAAATTAACATGTATATGTTTTAAAAAACATATATTTCAAAATTCAACAGATATAATCAATAATTATAGATACGGTATTTATGGTCAAAGTTTTAACGTAATGCCTAGCTTAATCATAAACTTTACATATTTTGTTTTTAAATAAGGAGATATATTAAGAAATAACAAATAAAAGTATGACCTTGCAAAATCAAACACATAAATTAAATTAGTTTTGTTATACTGGTCTTTATGAGGTGAAATTTTAATGTGCAAAATAAATGTCTTTTTTTACCCAAAGCAATGTGAATTTGATTTTTTTTAATAACTATTTAAATTTTATTTTGAAAGACCAGTGGTTCTCAATGAATTGCGTGTGTTAAGAAATACTTGTTTTATTAAAATTATACTGTGTAAAAAATGGATCCGTTCGTGCGGATTCAATAATTTTAATTGATATAAATCTTACTTACTTTTTTGGAATCACATAATTCTTTTGATTACAAAACGTAAAAATCATCAAAATAAAAATACTATACATAAAATAAAGTGAAGACGCCATAAACGTTTATTTTGGAACAAAATTATTAGTAGACATATTTTTTTAATGTTTCAATTAATAACTCTTTTAAATTATAATTAAATTCTTTAAACCCATAGAAAGGATGTTGTTGTGAAAAAGAAAATACTGTTGTTTCTTAATGTCCTTACTCAAAATATCTGACGACCCGTCAATTTATGAATGAATTTGTGAATTAGAATACTCATTGATGACTGTCATCTCAATGTTATCTTGCATATTTTGTAATTGGCTAAAAAATAGTGAAAAAATGTATTTTACAATTCACAAAACACTTATCCACCACATGTAGCTGATGGGTTAGTGATATTAACATAGTGCCCATCGGCTACGGTTCTAAATTAGATTTTTTTAAATATACCAGAGAGCTTGACCGGTTGAATCCTAAGGTTCTATAATACTCAGCCAAGATGACTAGATGGTGCATGCCGGAAATATTTGATGTGTTTGTATGCAGATTGCGGATATTGCAAGAGCTTCTCGAAGAGATCGACATAGTATGAAAGAAAAAACATATCTATTGGAAGAGGATTCCTGAGGTTACGAATGAAATTTATGAATGAATTTTGGAAACATAAAACAAATCAGTTTTTGGTCGATATACATTAACCGTGTAAGAATAATTAACAAGTAAGAGACAAGTCTGTCGATTGCAGGTAGATGTAGGAGTACTTTATTCTTTGCGACCAACCAATATTACGTCTGTGTTTCAATGATTGGATGTTACACGCAAGTATGTAATTATTTTAAGAACACGTATTTTTTTAACAGAGTTAATTAAGTTTAGGATGTGTATTGCGGCTTTAATCCAAAGGTGTCTGCCATATTGGAGGACAGGTTGGATTTTTCCTTTAAATAAAATAAATAGTTAGTATTTAAATGTATCATATTCTTAATATAACACTACACTGCATACACAACTAAAAATACTAATGCGAAAAATAAATTGGATTCCGTAGTTCACGTTGTATAATGGGAAAATTTGTTTTCTGAATTTCCATTGGTGCATTAAAACAGGTTAGCTAGATAAGCCGCGCAAAGAGCTTTATGATAATTATACATTGATTATTTTGTTCACAACCAGGCCGACAATATGCAACACTGCAATTATAGTTGCAAGTGCAGTGGGAGAGCCGTGGCTGATACACCTTACCGAGCAGATATGCCCAATTAAAATGCAATTAACATGCCGTGCCTAGAAATTAAAGTTATTTTCCACTTGCTTTTCGTGAGGGAGCAAGCGGAACATTGACGAAAGAATATGCAACATCCAAAATACAAGGAAGTTGGCCACTTACGTGTGTGAATACGTCCAACTTACAGCTTTTATTTATGCCTGAGAAATCAACTTAGTTGATTTCTCAGGCATAAATTTGGTCGATTTTTATCATTAATCTACGAGTATTTACGATTGGTTTGTTTTAAAAAAATGGAGCACTAAATGTCTTTCTATATTATCGTCGATCTTTCAGGTTCGGTATCAACAGTAAATTTAAACAAAAGTCTCATGCTAGCTCCTAATTATACATAATATACTATTTAAATACACACCCATATATCCAGCCATATACACAGGTCTTGTTCATTACTTCTACTCAAACTACTATGTCATTAAACGCCTGATTGAGTTGAAAGTATTAATAAATTGATGTCATGTCTTCATTTTTATTGTTTAAAATATGATTTGAAATTAAAAGAATTATTTGTTGACAGCAAATATGTTTATTTTTTAAATTAATTGAAAATAAACTAGCTGTTCTAATAGCTAACATGTTTTTTTCGGGACCAATTGTGAATAAAAAGTAAAGGATCAAGTGACTTACATAATGAAACCAAAAAAAAAACATCAAAATTGGTCCAGCCTTTTAAGAGTAGTTCAATGTCTTACACGCGTACAAAAGAAATATAAAGTCTACTCAAGTATATTTTTTCCTCTTTCGTTGAATATATTTCTTCTTGGCTTAGTAACCTGCAGGTCTTTTACATTTTAGTTTATATGGTAACGGGCGTTAGAACCTATTGTAAAATGGAGGCTAAGAAATGAATCCGGAAGTGCTGGGTTCAGATTCACCTTAGTTACTGGAGCGGATCATAAATTGTTAAACTAGCTTACCCCCAGTCAGTGCACGTCTTACGATTTGAATCGATAAATCATATAATAGTGAATCCGATATTCTTCCAACGCCCGCAGTTGTTCATACATTCAGGCAGACGAAAAGTCTTGAATAACTTATTAAAGACATACGAGCAGATACATATATTTATTTTTAAAACTCATTCTATTGATTGCATTCTAACCTTGATTTTAAATTTAAAAATTGCTGCTCAGTAAAATGTACACTATTAATACGTTTTTTATTAACCCTTTTGCATCGGTCGTCGGCATATTCATAAGATTCCCTGACCGTTGACATTGGTAGCCGTGACATATCATTTTTCTACTTTTTATGCATCATCTGTATAGTTTCATCAGAATAGTTTTTTATGCATCATCTGATACCTAAAGGATACAAGAACCAATGTGATATATGAAAATAGACGAGATAAGTATATTTATGCTTCAAATCTAGTTTTATAATTGACAGTATGATTTGTATTCAAACCGAGCCGTAATGAAAGGGTTAACTAGTTTTCTTGTCTACCAGCTCCGTAAAAAATGCAGCTGCTTTTATGCTAACATTCCGATGAGTTAGAGATTGAAACTACAAACATAGTTTATTACCGAATGACAATGCAATATGAAGTAAATTTAAAAAAAACCTTCTTAAAACTGATCAAGAGTAAATTATATTTTTAAGCGCCATTCAGATACTCCTGAATAAAATATGTACGTATTTAAAAGCAATGAAAATCTTTAGATAATTTAAAAAAAACTTTTTAACTTTTATTTTTAAATCTTTATTATTTAAATAATATATCTTAAATGTGGTGTATTATAATAAAAGATCACTTAAAACTTACAATAATGTTTCAAGAAAGCAACAATAAAGAGGGTGGATTAGGCTCATACGAAGTCATTGGTGCGGTAAATATTTAAATTATTTAAATTAGAATTTCAGATATTTCTTAAATAGCAATCATTATTTATATTATATGGATTTTTTTAATTACTAAGCTTGTGAATAAATGATGACTGATTGAATAATAAAAATAAAAATATACATACTTTGAATATATACTATAGCGACATCTATCATACGATGATAACAGTGACATAAATACTAGTTTCAACGTGAGTCGGTCCAGGCATAGCAATAGCCAAGTCGGCTGAGCGGTATGAATACCTGGGCATAGTTGGTTTCCAAGGTCCGCGGTTCGCATCCCGTTTCTGCCGTTATTTTTCTGCTTGAATTGACGCGTTGAAAAAAGAATTTTTTCAACGCGTCAATTCAAAAAAAGACAGGGTTTTTGTTGTTATAAGTCAAGCTATTTATCTTGAATCTCCTGACGCTAGTTCTGAGTGTGAGGTCATTGATACTAAATGTGTCAATAAATTTACATCGCCACACTTATGGTTGTATCTATTTTGATGACGCATTGAAATGTTACCTATTTTGTAATGTCATTTAAGGAAAATAAAATTAACTGTCAACTGTCAACTCCTCACATCTTACAATTGCCAAAATATGCCGTATCGAAATAAAATTGTGGAGTGATAAACTATTATTTAATTTATTTCTTTGCATTTTGTCTTAAAGCAACCAACATAACCCATGCCATCGATCAATTTCAGCCTGATTTATGCGCAAAAGTGATGAAAAATTTAATATTTAGGTTTTTTATGTAAGCACATACAGGAGAATACCGACAGATAGTGATAGTAATTCTGAAGTCTCAGGTGTGGAATTCTATGTTGTATATGGCTAAACGCCGCATGTGGAGTATTGATCCGCCAACTTCATAGACTACGGCCCGAGATTCACGCATAATTCTTTATTATTACAGGAATTTACTATGAGCGGGTGGTCTTCACGGGACGACATTCATCTACCACCAATTTTAATTAATAGGCTATGACCGGCATTTTACGGATGATGGATCTAATTCACACCAACTGGGGATATTTTAGAGCTCATAATATAAATAGGATGCGCACATTCGAATGATTCTTTACGTAATAGTATCGTTAGGCATGTCAAACAAATAAATTTCGATGACACACACTGTGCTTTATTTAAATTGTAAGATTAGAAGGTCTATATGAAAAACCCTTTTAATACACTCAGGCACATTTATTCATATGCATACATGCATTGAAACATGCATAGGCAAATACATATACAAGTATAAACACACATATACACATATAAATATTTAATATAATTGAATGCTTCAAAAGTATAATTACGCGGCTTGCATAATAATTGCGAAAACCCAAATACGCGCTTACATTGTAGTAATTCCCTGCAGGGTGTTGGTGGCTGAGGTACGCCAGGGGCGCACCGGGGAGCGAGAAACTTTTCGTGTGGGCTGATGATTTGCTTAAAATTGCGAAACCCAAATACGCGCTTACATTGTAGTACCCTGCTGGTACACCGGGGAGCGAGAAACTTTTCGTGTGGGCTGATGATAAATGATAGTGCTCTGACGTCACTAGGTGTTAGCAATCCCCACATTGTATCGGCCCAATCGGGGTCATCAACCCTTGCCTTGGGCTACATTTACACGCCCAAGCCGCTGAAAACGGTGGCATGAATTGTCTGAAATTTTAACCCCTACCTAGTAAAAATAATGAATAGAAAATATAAAAGAATGCTCGTAACATATTTTAAAAATATATTCTTACAACAGCAATAAGTACTAGGCCAAGAACAAAAATAAATCTACTATTGCGAAAAAGAAAAACAACCAAACGCAACATTAATTAACTGCAAAAGCAAAAATACTTCCAATTTACTCCCATCACTTATCAGATAAATAAAAATATTAATTTTATTAAAAATAAATGAAACATGTAATTAAACTCTGCATCATCTCTATAATTATGAAATAAATATTTCAAATTTCATAATAATATGAAGCAAATGAAATAATATTTACAATTATTCTACAATTGTATTTTGATATTTCGGCTTCATCGAGAAGTAATTTTCAACCCATTGCAACTGTAAATATTATTGCATTTACTTCGATGATATTATTAAGAAGAAGATAAACTAACACGCCCCATCGTTAACCTTTGTACATTAATATTTGATTGCTTTTATACTATTATAAATAATGGATGAATAGGTTCTGTTTTCCCCTGCGTTACAAAAGATAACTCCTTATTTGCAGTAAATGGTAACACTGCGACATGCAAAACTGATTTAATCATCTAAGTGGTGTATATCGCATTGTTCGTTCTATTTCAGTATTTAACTAGGCATTTTTTCTCTAGGCACAATTTTCGGCACAACGCAGTCTCTGAATAATTTAATGAACTTTACGGCAAGATGTATATTCGAAGTAAGTTATATCGTAAATTAAATAATTATTTGCGTTAAGCTCTTTGCGTAAAAGCACTACTTTTTTAAGCTTTAGACGCGCTTCACTGTCACCAGAATACGGAAACGATGCTTATCGCGGGCTACAGCGATGAATTGCTTGAAAATTCTAATTTATGCGTTCAATTGTGAAAAACGCTTTAACAAAAAGCATTACGCACGTGATTTACCATAAAACATGAAACGTATTCAAACACCTCTAAACAATCTACACGAGAAATTAAAGCTAACTAGCTAAATGTCAAAACAATTTGATTTCATTTACGATTTTTTAAGGTTTTTTCTTTAGTCTCAGAAATTATCTTCTAATATTACTAACATTAAGGTTATCAACTGTTAATACTTAGCGAAACTGCAAAATTATAATTTCAAATTATTTTTAATTAACAAATTAACAAATTAAAAATATTTGGTTTTGATTTACATTTTTTTTAATGATTACATGTTTCGGGCTCCCTGGACACCATCTTCAATAATCTTACATTCATCATCAAACATCTTAATCAAGTACTTGTAAATATTAAAACAAATACTAATCACAGAAAACATACAACCATAAAAAACAACGAGAACCAATGAATTTCATTTCTAGAAACTCTTGATTTGCTGACATAATTTTAAATCGGAGAACCTATAAAACAAAAACGAATGGAATGTTTTAAAAAAAAAATGCAATTTAAAATAAAGCAAATAGAAACAGAATACGTTCTCATATATTTATTAATCTGTCGCGTTTGTGTCAGATCTCTTTATATAACTGTATAATTATATACATTATTTAACATATTTTTTCTCGTGTCTTTCTTACATTAAAATAACTATGTAATAATATTTAAAGTTAACATTGAAAAAAAGGTTTTTAGAGTTCAAACAAGTTTTTTTTTGTACAAAGTTATTTTTAAGCTTTTTAAATGCGATAATATGTATTTAAAAGAGAAATTAAAAAGCATAATTTTTTACTGAGCGTATAAATTTAAATATTGCCAAACGGAATGTAAATTTAACATTTTAGTCTTACTGATAAACTTGTAATAATAATTTTAAGCCAATTTTAGTAAATTATTCATGTATATATTAAATTTTGTTTTCAGAAGCTTCCAACAGCGCTTCGGGATAGTGTATACACTCGGAAAACTATATATAATATGCTTTCGTCTATATAACTAAATACACAACTTTAGACTGAAATATAATTATTATTATTTTAAGCTAATATACGAGTATCAGAACTAAGTAGCCTTTAATATTGTTACCGTGTTTTATAATAACAGTGATAAACAAAGTTTGTAGTATTAATTATTTCTTACATTTGCAAAAGTAATTCTAAAAAATAATTCGTAATAATGTGAGCAAAAATACCGGGAAATTTAAATTTAAATTTCGACGGAAGTGATTCGAATGCATCTTTTTATTTTTATGTTGGCACTACTGTCACTGACATCTATGATGAATTGCTTAAATGTGATCGAATTACATGTCAAAATATTCATTAGTGTTTGAGGTACCTGTCCAGTTGTACACACCAGTATTGTTTTCGTTTTTTATAATGGTCGAATCTATGATACAACGCAGTCCCATTAAATGTTGTGTGCGGTATATATTATATACACAAGTGACAGGTTTGTTAAGATCATTTTAAACAAAGTTTTCGCGAAATTTGGGGCACCATTACTTATGTAGACACACTGAATGAAAATGAAACTCTTAAGCTTATTTCAGTGGCGTAACTAGAATTTATCTGATTTTGCGGTCCTCGCCTTAAAAAATCTATTTTCTAGATATATAAATGAAAAAAAAATCAACTCAAAAACTTTTTTAAAATTGTGGGAAGATAAAAAAACACTCTTAAAGAAATTTCAAAATGTCGCCCCCAGAGTTGAAAAAAAAACCGGGCGCTCAAAAAAATATATGTTAATAAATTGGCGCACGAAAAGATATTTTTTCGCATGTGGCGCATCTAACTTCTCAATTATATATAAACTAAATTATAGTCAACACTCCAGTCACGTTTTCATAAGATCTGATGATTAGTTCGATGCTCCCGTGGCATGGACCATTTAGTCCTAAAAGTCGGTTCAACTCAAAATAAAATCACAGAAGGAACCTTTTTATGAAAAATCTTCATAATAACTATGAGAAAAATCTTTTTCACAAATCAATAAAGCGTGCGATATAAAAGAGTTGACTCATCCTTGACATCGTGAGTGAAGCAAAAATGTCACGACGATCAATATCGATTTTTTTTTTAAATGTATTAACGTTTAGTAATTTTAATTTAAATGTAGTAATTTACCTTTAAGTAAATGACGTTATACTCTCTTGAAGATGATTTAAAAGGCAACAAAATAAACTTTCAGAATTCATATCAATTTCCGGACAGAATTTCAATCACCTTATCATCAGAATATAAAATATATATTGTAAAACATTTTTGATTTGAGGCTGGTTTACTCAGGTTATTTAGTTGAGAGGTTTAAGGTTAGGTTGAGTTGGGTTTCATAACTATGTAGAATATGTTAAATAATGCAAAAAGCCGGCTTAAAATGGCGTAGAGCCTGGGTCCTCCAAATCACTTTATCCGCGACACAAATTAATAATAACATTTGATAGCGGAATACAAAATAAGCGTGAGATGAAGCGATACGATAAATTTGATCGTTGTCCCTAGGTGTGTAGTTGGCTTGGCCGTATTTCGGCGTATAACAAAGCGTGGCCTGCAATAAATACATAATTACTAAGAGTGCTGAATAATTGGCCAATAATTAGTGATTACCCGCTCGTCGCTGCATTCGAGACTAACGAGCACGGCGCCCCTCTTGTTAAAGAGTCTAGACTGCCAGGCGAGGCCAGTGAACACTGACCAACTCCTGGAACCACTGGACACTGGATATCTGATATTTCAATTCAAAGAATAGTATTACGATTGTAAATCAACCCACACCGAAAGTCTCAAATTCAATAATTGGAATACAAACGTTCAGTCAGTTTACAAAGCCTATTTATGGCTAGTATCAAAGACAATGGTAATCACCAAGTCATTCTTTCTAGTATGACATAATGATTCTTTTAATTACACAGGACACATTATTCTTAGAAAGTTCCTCAATAATTTAGGTCTTTTTCTAGATGACGCAAACTTTGGCAAACTACAGATTAAAAGCCGTTTCATGAAGGGTTGCATCATCTATTATAATCGTGATAACTGATTTTTTATCAATTAATCCTTCCAAAACCTATTCATCAACGTCAGAAGTTTTTCTTCAAAACTTCTTACAAAAATCTCTATTTAAACTCGTAAGACAGGACAGGACACCCACTCACTGGTTTCCTCCACCATATAATTTGTATATTTTCGAGAAACATCAATTTACTAGCATACTTGCGATCTCCGCGTGCCGCAAACAAACATAATACACAAAACAAATTAAATTGGAACCCGTGTGCACCACAACACGTAAAATAAAGTAAATTAACAATGTGTCATAATCAATTTTGTCACAAACTGATCGATGTTATGTTATACTAATAATTATTTTAAAACTCTAATGTTGAATAATTTTATATTGTTTTTGTGGCTTGCTTTATGATCAGCTGATTTCGCGTTAAGGTCGCTAGGTAGGTATACTATCGACATTGAACTTCCCGTAGAGTTCAGTGAACCTTTTTATTCGGAAACGTTCCGACTCCCACAGGAATTTCTCAACCTTTGAACTTGAATGCTTTTCTTTAATATTTAAAAGCGCACGCCGGAATGTAACAGTAGTATTGGCAGCGCTTACGAGCTTTTATACAAGCTTCTTTATGTGAGTATAATTTTCATGTAAATTTTTCCTGAAAAAATATATGAAAGCTCCTACGAAAATATAATACGATATTTAAACTGTGTAAATGTTAATTATCCCGCTGTTACTCGTTTATTTAAATAATCTTAAAATTATTATGTCAATAGTCAATGTTCTAGCAGCGTTTTTTTTTCTCTATAAAATATGTATTTTTCATTTTTTATAACATTATTGATAAATTTTAAACAAACTCGTAATTTTTTTTTCTTCGATTGTTTCAGTTGCTGATGGAGATACTGATGGATTCTCTGATGACCTGGATGTCATCAAAAACAAATACTTACATTATTTTTATTTTTAAAATATCTTAACACACGTAATAATAACATTGATTCAAATATGTAACATCAACAGTGGGATGTCTAATGTGGCAGATCAAAAATTCACTTACAAGGCTTAGCTATCCTTAAAAATGGCAAGCGTCATAAAATTCATAGATGAGGTACTTTCATAATCGTCTGTTGATATTTTCCTGCACGTGTTGATATAAGAAATATAACAATACTTCATAAATAAATTATAAAAATGATTACTTGTGATATTTATCTCACGAAAAAATTCACTGGGGGAATTCGTTAGAAAAAACTTCTCATTGAAAATTTTGCTGGCCATGACTGGTTGGGATTTCCGTGAACGGGGGGAATGCGTCAGAAAGCTCCCCTAGGAAAGTTTTTCCCCAGTGTTTCGCTTCTGGATAGTAACGAAAGCTCTGATGACAGGTCGCCAACTCCCGACGCGCTAACAAGTCCGGTCGCCGGTACGGAGCCTCAATATTGATTTATATTCCTTTAGGACTTGAACGAGCTATCGTAAGGCTTAGAGACAACTGTGCAAGTGCACTGATAGCTTTCATCGTGGATGACAAGATAATTGTCACTCTAAAAAGCTTATTTCAGTTTCGATCGTATTAATTTTCCTTTCTAGGCATCAAATGAAAGCCTGCCTGTTAAATAATATATTTAGCGAAAGATAAAAAAAATATTGAACCATGTTCAATTACTAACTATTTTCATTAATAGTACGTAGTATACTTTTAAATAATAGATAACTGTAACGTAATTGAAATTAAAATTATCATTATATTTGCATATTATCGTTTTCATTTAATAGTAGTAAATTCTTCAATTTCAGTAAATAAGACATATGAATTTCTCATTCTTTAAGTCTCCAAGCTCATAACAGCAGACCACCAATTTAACACCGATTTTTGTATCATAAACATTTAATTATTTATTATAGTATATATTTTTTTATTTGAATCAATGTTAAATTCACAATTCAATGTATAGTTTCAAAGCTTTGTGTGAGCTTTTTAAATAATTGAGAGCTTAAAGGCCCGCCCAAGTTTGCGAGTACATACTCTCTACACACACTTGCGTATGCGCGTAAGCCCCTCACCAACACAGTTACTGCCGGGGAACCCCGCTCAGCTGAGCATCAGCTGTTCTGTACTGGGGGTAACGACTCACAGTTGACCCAAAATAATTCAGCAGCTTTCGGCTTGCGAGGCGCCCAGTTTATATTTCGCGCGTTTCATTGAGCTTTTGGTTAAGAGTTCTCTTTATGCAAACACGAATGATGACTTATTCATTAAACAAAAAAGTAATTTATTTATACCAAATGAAAAATAAAATTTAAGTATAATCATGACACATTTAGTTTGCGGTTGTTTCAAAGGCAAGATTACGGGAACTTGAAAAATTGTAGTATCCGAGGCATATTTGATTGTTTGTTAATAAGAATTTTAAAGGATATATAGAAGCACGATGCTCCCGAAGCCAGGATTATTTTTCTCTAGAGGGCAGGTCAATGCAAGAAGAGTAACTTTTGAATTTAAGAAATACGAGTATGTTACATAACTTGGTACATAATCGTCAAATTTTATTTTGAACATATTACTTATATTTTTAGTAATAATCCAGTATATCTAAAGTATAAATGGTAAAAAACTGTTTTTTAATTGAGTAACATGCAAAATAATAATAACAATGCAAAATTTCATTGATTTACAAAAACAAAGCGCCACAACTGGGTAAGGGAGTATAATTCATTGATGAAAATAATATCATTGATCATAAATTACGTAAGCTATTTTCGTACTAAATTTTCAGGACAATGTTCGTCTTGCAACGAATGCGTGAATGGGTTTTCCCGAAACGTTTGTGTAAAATTTCCTAAGCGCGTCCGCGACACTCGTGATAAATCATGTTCCGGCTGGCATCCAATGAAAAGCTTAGTTTTAACACTTCCGGTTATCCAATGTAGGGTTTGGGTGAGTAGGGTTCAGTGGTTTGTACTCCACATCCTTGTAAGCTATCCCTTGGCAATGAATTGATATAAAACCTTCATTATTTTCATTAGTCTATGTGCATCTTTCACTATCCCGAATCTAGGATTAATATTGAATTCAGTTACTTTTACTGATACTTTTTTTTGCATAACTAATGCCATGTGAGACTTAAGTATTATAATAATTGTCCAATGTTGCTGTCATAAGAAAAAATAATAAAAAGATTCAAAGTGAATTTATTTCACTATCACGAAAACTAATAAGATTAATATTCAATTTAATAAATATTAAAAAAAAAATGCAAATAACGCTCTTTTGTCTATGTGTGACCAATTATTATGTAATTTATTTAATTATCCAGTCGCAAGATTATGTAAAAAATGTTAAATAAATCGTTTGGTAATTGCCCTTTTTAATAAAAACAACAAAAACATTCAAATGTGAGTTATTCAATTAATTTACATTAATTAAATACATAATACATTTACTTAATTACATAAAAAGTTACCCTCAAACGTGCTTACATAATATTGATTACAAAAATATTAAATAATACAACCATTATATTTCATAAGATTTTCTTGTTTTTGCCTTTTCCAGTTTTCACAATCTCTGCCAAGTTTGCGAACATTGGAACGGCCCGTCAAAAGATAATTGAAAAAAAATAATTACATTTGTGAAAGTATATTTGAGGCATTCAAATATTGCATAAGTAAAATTTATTCATTATTACTGCTGAACTACACATATTTGTTTGTTTTTGCATAGTTTGAAAATTTTAAAGGTCAATTTTTGTCACGTTTCATTCTTTATGCTTGGGCATAAAAATATATCCCAGATCCAAAGAAGAAAAAGTGACTTTTTATTTAATAAATCACTCTCGTGAACTAAGTTGCCGATTCAGATATCGGCATTTTATTTAATATCTAGTCTCTATAAAAATGTTGGATTTATCGTGCGAAATTTTCTAAGTACTTGCCAGTACCACATCAGAGTTAAGGCGTTTTGACAAATTTTCTGCGTTTCCGAACATTTTCACGTTGATGGATGTTCGAAATATGCATTGATAATGTCAGAAACCAACTTTTATTCCGATTACTGCGTTTGTTCGAGTAATTTCATTGAAAAAGAGCTACAGTTTTCATAACACTTATGAAAGAAAATGACATCTGTATTTAATCATACTTAAAAACCACTAAATATAATATGAATAATGTATTCGACCAAACGTAAAGTAGAAATGTTATTATGATCACGCTGGACTTACATTTACCACCTCATTCCGAAAAACAATAAAGCATCCTCGATGTTACGCTTATAAGGATATTTTCAGTCAGCAACCGATAAGTTCCCATCCCAATAAAAAGTAAAAAAATCTATAAAATCAAATGCCATTGCCATCGTGAAAAATATGGTCACCCAAGATAACCTTTACTTTAAATAAAAATCATCGTATTGTAAATATTTTTACTTACAATACTTAAACTACCACTTAATCAAAATTCGGAAAATTCAACCTTAAACCAGATACCGTATTGCCTTAAAATTCGAGTTACTAAAATTAAAACACTATTTTTGACCCGTAGCATTTCTTTAGTTCATCAATGAAGAATCGTCGAAGATTGGTGATATCTATTTTTTTATTCTTTTATACTTGTGATTTTTCTTAAGTTAAATATTTGTTCTAAATATGCATATGTACTTATATGTTAAAACAATAGCAATGCACAAAATATAATATTTTTTGTTCGTGTAAAAACTTGTCGATGGCGAAGCACTGATCATATATAAAAAAGACATTTTATCAATCCGAATTCACGGCAGCTTTTATAATTCGTTGGTATAAATAATTCTATTAATGTTATATATCACGTTTTATGTATTTAAATATTCATTTTATGTGTCAAATAATGCATTTATTTCTGAAATTATGCAAATAAATAATAACTTTTATTATGCACATGCGATTACTGGTAAAATATGCATGATATATAGCCATTAATGAATTATGATTTTATTGATAAACAATTCACTGTAAGAATATTTAATATTTTTCTTCAATATTAATAGCCTTCCAAGTATATACCACTTTTATAAAAGATGCAAATATGTAAGCATTAATATTAATATGGTCAGTTTTTAATAAAATTAAATGTCGACGTAAGCGCCTCGATATGTAAATAATTACAGTTTTTTTATTTTTTATATTTATTATTTCATAATATGGTATGACCTTGCCTCGTGTGTTATTTTAGATGAAAGTATTCGAAACAAAATTATTACAAGTTCATGAGAAATATACTTCAAAATGAAATATTTCAGTATATTAAAGGTTTTTTTGTATTGTTCAGTGATACATTCTAAAATAACACAATCCATTTTACCAGTGTATTTTATTTTAAAATATTTTTTTTACAAATATAGCACTCTACACTACATACGGAAGGCGTTCACGAGAAAGATGAAGACTCGCAGGAAGCCTACGAATATGCTCAACGGTCGATGAAAGCAGATTCTTATTTTATTAAATTTTATTATATTAAATTTATATTTTGTAAGCTATACCAGTCATTTGAAGAGGATGCGGGTGTTGGTAGACAGCAGCGTGTGTGGGAGTCAAAATAGAATTGGAGAACAACGTCTGAAGGGGATATAGAAGAAAGGAAACAATTGGTTCAGGTAGCTTGGGTTTACCAAGCGCGCGATTTATTGTTTTGAAAAATCAAGGTTTGTGGTGCCTGTGCTTATTTTGTGAGTTGTCCAGGTGGAGCTCTAAACGGGCAGCGATTGGTGGAGTTTCCTGTCGGCGGCGCGGCGCGCGCGCTCGTCGCGCAGGGCGTGGCCAGCGCGTCGCTGTGGTTGCGCGTGGAGCCGCGGCTGGCGGCGCGTGCTCGCAACCTGACGCTCTGGGCTTTCCGCGTCACTAGGATGCCGCCTCCCGGCAACGCCACGAGACTGAGCGCGCAGGTGAATTGAATTAATTTGTTCGCTGGTTGTTAGCCGTGTGTCGTTAGTCGCGTTGAGCCGATCTAATTAACGAGGTATGGATGCCTGTGCCACTAATGAGTTAATTCTGACATCCCCCGTCTAATTAAAGCGACTCCAGATCGTGCGATTGTCGTTGGGATGCGTGGTGGATGGATGGTGAGTAGGTCGCTACAGAAAAGAACTCGTCGAGAAGCACATTTGACATTTATTTTACATTTAACAAAAAATACTGACAAAATTCGGTCCAGGACACAGAAAATACTACAATATTTACTTCACAGGGCCTGGGCGGAGACTGCCGGCTGGCGCGCAGTGACAACCACTGCGCCCGAAAACTACATAGTGGAATATGTATTTTCACAAATAATTGCTTGTTATACTCGTAGATCATAAGCTTATCCTTAATTTCTAATATTTCATGGTTAACTAAAATGTTTGTGTTTTTTGTGCAGGAGTTCGATGAATACACGGAGATGGCCGGCTCATTGGGGGTGCGCGTGAGCAGCGAGCAAGGGGGCGTAGGGGGCGCCGGAGGCTGGCAGCGCGTGGACGTGTCTGCCGGCGTGCGGCGCTGGGCCGGCGAGGGCGCCCCCGGGCCCCTGCGACTACTGCTAGACTGCTCGGGCTGCGGTGAGGCCGTGCGCCTGGCCATCCCACCCCCAAGACGAGAGCACCCAGCGCGCCCCTTCCTCGTCCTGCGAGCAGCGCCCCCAGCAGCCAGACGCGTGCGAAGACGAGCACTAGACTGCGGTCCGGACGCGCGCAATCAATGCTGCAAAGAACGCTTCTACGTGAGCTTCCGCAAGCTCGGCTGGGACGACTGGATCATCGCCCCTCACGGATACCTTGCCAACTACTGCCGAGGAGACTGCGGCGCCAACAGAACCCCAGACACCTTCCTCACGTACTATTCCCACGTCCTAGACGAGTACCGGCGGCTGGACCGCTTAGCCGGGCTGCGACCTTGCTGCGCACCCCTCAAGTTCTCCAGCATGTCGCTGATCTACTTCGGCCCAGACTCCATCATCATCAAGAGAGATCTCCCCAAGATGGTCGTCGACGAGTGCGGATGCCCCTGAGCGCCGCGAGCCGCAATCTGTGATTATAATTCGTATAAAAAATAGACGATTTAAATAATAACGTCGACTCGCCTGATATTTAGGGCGCAAATGATATCATAATTGTTGTTGTGCCGCACTCTTCGGATACGACGCATATGAAAAGTATGAGATATTTTATAACACTTTTTTACCGAGTCTATCGACTGCTTTTAACTAGTTAGCCAAATTATAAATTAATAATGTCTCAACGATTATTAAGATTAAATTATTTCCGAGTGACTTTCCCAAAACTGATCTCATGTAACATCCGAATACTACGCAATGGAATCGAGCTTAATATATAACGAGAAAACATTTCTTCATATTCCACAATCGATTATCCTTTCGGCAGCCGATCACATGCTACATAATATTGTGAAATGTGCATGAAATATAATAGTTTCTCAAAAACGCGGCCGTTTGGGGTTTTCGGTTACATCCCCGTCGTTCGATCCTATCCCAAAATATCCCCTTAAAATATTAAATAACGATTATTTCAAATATCGATCTACGTATTTAAAATACTCATTCCGATCGATATAAATCGTATAGTGTAAACGTATAAGGTTCACCGCGTTTCTTTTGGGATAAGATGACACCTAGTTAACAAAGTATATAAATATATATTTATAGATAGGCTTCAATAAATAATTTTGTCCGAAGACACGCGATTCGGAATGGTCTCAGACTACGAGCCGCTCGGGTTGCGAGCTTCTAAGAGGGTGACCGAGTCAGCCACGAATGACGTATTTGCGAGCTTGAATATTTGGGCGGCTAGAGACGAATGCAATGTGTAAATATATCCCCCGTGGTGTGATTGCGAACCTATTTAAAGTGTGACATTATTATAGAGTGAATGAGCGAGGGCGATGAGGACGCTTAAATTAAACATGAAATCATTTCTTACGCACTCGTTTATCGATAACAATATGCAACTAAAGAACGCAGAATCGCATGACTATTGAGAGTATGAATGCTGCCTCTCTGGAAGAGGGTTCTATATGACTGTGAGGCTGGTGCTCATGTTTGGTGAGTCCCAGTACTGTGGTGTAAGATGACATGGTGATGTTTGATAGCTGTGAAGATTGAGGTTTGAGAGGTGATGTTCCGTGAGCTGGGCGTGGGTCACGAGACAATAATATGCAAGTCCTGTGAAAGCTTCGTTTCATTATACAAAATAATATAAATTTATATAAACGTTTATGTCTAAACATATGAAAATAACCAAATTGTAAAAATACCTTTTGAAATATATAAGAAATCATGTTAATAAACTTTGTACGAAGTCTATGACTGCATTTTCCATTACTTGTATAATATTCTTCCGTCAAAAATATCAATAGTTGATTCGTTACTTACTTTGAAGTTTAATCTTACTATAATATTATTATATCCGTCTCAAGGAAATGGAGCTCGAGTATCTAATTTCGTAAAAGGAAATAAGATTGTAAAAACATCCTTATTTTTGAATACGTATAGCGTTCGTTTCTGAGAAAAATATCGTAAATTAAAAATAGATTTGAATACAATATGAAATTAATTAAATCGATGATCGATGATCGTGTCCGCACAATAAAAACTTGCAATAACTGATGATTGTGACTTAAATTAAGGAATTACTGATTACCTGTTAAAGCGACCTCGACTAATATGTGTCGACTGGATAGAGTTTATTCTGAAAGTTAGTCGGTTAAGTTTCGTAAACTTTGGTCAGTTGGATGATAACGATTATTATGGATGACGTTGCAATAGCTAAACTTAGATTCAGTCACAGATTACGTCGAAGGTTCGCTCCAGGTTGTATCCGAGTTGGGAGCAGAGCTTGAGATTCCATTTCATTTTTATTGAAGATATTATGGATTGTATAATATTCGTTCAACACTTTCAGACGACTTTATATCCTAAATACAATAAATTTTGAAGATAACACAGAAAAAAATAGTTGTTTCATTTGTAATACTTGTAAATCTACCAATTCCCCTTATTTATATCCTTCTACATGAATCTGATTAATGGATGCTGCAAGAAAATTATGGAACTACTGCTGGAGTTATGAAACACACAATTATGAAAAAAAAGCTATTTATACATCAAATACGCAAAAATATAAACATGAATTAATAACATCTTGTAATTGATGATAAATCGCTTGGTAATAATGTAATGTTTGATAAAAATACAATTCATTATTTATCAATTAATAAAATAATTAATTAATAAATATTAAGTTACCATAAAAGTGTCATCTAAATATATAAAATTAACATTTATTGTACGTTAGAAGAGTTTTGTTAGTCAGAAAATATGTATTAAAAATAAAAGTTGTACTCCTTAAATTTTGTCTTAACTGACTCTTAGATATAAAATTAAGTATTTATTTTATTAAAAATATACATACCTATTTCTTGATATACGATAACGGATCCTAAGAGAAGATTATAATGTGGGACTTGTACATGAATTTATAATATCATCATATATCATCATAAGTATCTAATCAATTCATACAAAAATATCCAATATAATGATATTTTTTATATATCTATACGTACAAGTGTATTTACATTAATTTGGTAATATGTTTATAAGTCATCATTGATTTGGTAAAAATTTATTTAAAAAAAAAAGGACTCCGATTTTAGTGAATTAATAAGTATTAACAGTAAGGTATATGTATTAATAAAATAATTTGAACAATGCTACCCCTTATTATAATTCATCATTTTGTCACAATAAAAACCAATTAGATGGATAAAATATATTGTGGTCACCAGAAAAGCTTTAAGCCAAGAGAAAAAAAAATTAACATCAATAAGTACATATTTTTCGGTAATTAGTTTGTTTTATAATCACACTGGTAAAACGACACTAAAAACTATTCTGATACATACACCCCTATATCATATTTCAAGTAACTTTTTGCAGTTTGTCGTCTTCATTTATCATTTAACTATAATATATTTTCAAAATGTGTCACTCCCACAAGTAATAATTTTATTGCATTAAAATTAAGGTTATCAACTGAAAATACTTGGTGAAATTGCATAATTATAATTTTGGAATTAATTTTAATTAAAAAATTCAAATTTTTTAAATCAAAATGAATTCTAAAATTATAATTTTATTGCAAACTTTACCTTGCTCATTTGAAATGACCTACCTGTTAATATGACTAGTGATGACTCTGTCTAGCAGATATTAATTTTTATGATTTCTTAATGACATCACAAAACATCCTCCAATTGTACTATTTTTTTTATAAAGTCTAGACTTAAAGATACTTCAGTTTTAAAGTCATTTTTTTAATTTACTGGCGTGTATGACTTAGTAGTTAAAGCATTTGCTTACCAAGCTGAAGGCCGTGGGTTGTATCCCCGACGGAGATTAAAAAAAAGATTTCTCATCGATTTTTTAAGCTCTATAATATTCTAAACATGGCACGAATGTAGGAAAAAAATATGGGAATAAGAGAACAGCCTTAGATGTAGTACGTATCTAAATAAAGTGAATATCTAAGAATATCATAAAATTTTAAAATTTGTATTAATGCAAATGTTATCGCTACGATAGAAAAACTCATCTGCGGGTTCTATAAAGCTTATCAATTTCAAGGATGGCTTATATACTTAACACTATATTTTGAGTACTGTATTAGCAGTATACATGATAGATATACAGAACTCCATTATTAATGTTTCAATTTTATTTTTTTGCATGTCTATTACCAATTGTATTGTGTACATTTTCTGAACCATATCTCTTGTCTGTAATAAAGAATGAGACGAATTGTTCAACAAATCAACAAATAAAAATGCTTTGGCGCCAACGCAATGACTGGAAACGTTCCAGAACTCTCGGCGCCCATACATCCAGGGCTGGACCGAAAACTATCTTAGATACCAAATCCGGATAGGTTAGATTATTTAAATGTTGAATAATTTTCTACGTAGTCCAAATGCAGAAAAGAGTACATAGTTACGTATTGCAAATTACACTAAAGGTTTGACTATGAATGGAACACAAACAAATTACCATAAATTTCGTTTCAGCCTCATTTCATTAACCACACGCGTTATCCTGATGATAATGTAGTTTAAAAGCAAAATGTTATGACTAAGCATCAGTTAAGTAAGGTCTTCGAAAAAATAGTGCAAACTACCAAAACTAAGGTACAGAAGATGTTTCAAATTCTCATGGCACTACATCTAAATATGTTTTAAATTTTGACGTTTACCCACATAAACAAGCATCGTCAGAAGAGAGACCAACCTTCTAAATATTCCATGTCCATGAAACGCTTATGTAATACAGAAATCAATTAAGTTTTCATTTTTTTTTCTATCTCAAGAAGATCGATACGATACTACGCCATTTCCTGAAAGTGTCATTTAACACTTATAAGTACCATCGGCATACATATTAAACTATTGTCTCGTAAAAATCATGAAACGATTGAATATATCGAGAAAACTTTTTCAAATAACTTACCGCATTATCCTGTTATTTCTCACACGAAAGATGTAAGTTTTAATTGAATGACGTGCTTCATAGGTTCGCTAACAATACTTTGTCGTTTTTATACACAATTTTTTTTTTAAATTGCAATTATATAATATTTGGAAGCGTTTTTTCCTCAGAAATAATATCTTCAGTCTACGTTTGAAAAACATTCCGTATGAAAAATCATTGATAATAAACAAAAGACTATAAAAACGTATTAATTGAATTAAATTTAAGTTGCTTCCGGCTTAAAGTGGTTTTTAATTTTATTGTTTTTTAAGTCTAGGATTAACTTGATGTCTCTTTTGCCGCAAGGTATATTGTGGTCGATTACTATAAAAATTCGATTCGTCCAGATATATTTGAATAAGCTTAAGATTTTCTAGCAGTAAAATTCCTGAATGCGGCACTTTTGTGTCTCGAGGGGAATCGATACTGCAGGAGCCGCTGCGTCTGGTGTCTGCCACCATGACAACCGCCCGCACGCATCCGCCCATCGCACTATCCGCCCACCCACCCACTAGAGTGTCCTCCCGCCCACTGCCCGCCCACTGCCCGCCCACTGCCCGCCCACTGCCCGCCCACTGTGCTCCCACCCCCAGCAGGCTACAGCACTCAAGGTTACGCGTGGAAGAAAACTAATATGAATAACAAATTTTATGTACAGACTTCAAATTAATAAAGTATTTTTTTAAATAAATAATAAAATGTAAATATTCGCTACTAATGTTAATTGGGTAACCTCTCTCGGTTCATTCTGAACAGAAAATAGAATGAATTATTAAATTTTCCGTTTAGAATGATAAAATAGTATCAGAAAAGCGTACATAAAGATAAGAAGATATTATGGTCTACCAGCACACCTCGATCCTTTTCTTACATCATTTTCCTCTTTTGTCGATGTTATTGTTCTCTGTGATCTTTGAAAAGTGTCATATTCTTCATCTTCTTCTTTTATGATTTTTTTTCTCTTTTGTATGTGTATTGTATGTTTATGTATACTCTATGTCTCTAATTATTTATTATTTTCTATGTACCTTGGAACTGGAGTTCTGTTCAATAAATTTAAAATAAAAATTATGATGTTAAAATTTAGATTAGATTAGGAATAGGAGAGACAGTTGGGCATTAGTGTCCCAGGAACGTACTTCAAGTAATAACAGGGCACAGTCTTATATAAAACTGAAAAATAATAAAATAATATTTGTCCATCTAGTATTTTCATTCTCCGCGGCAGTCCTTGTTTTATTTTTAAGAATATTTAAATGGCGTTATTTCTTTCAATTCAATGCTCAGTTTATGGACTGTTAATGATAGCCAATGCAGCCATCTAATAGGTTTTTTCAATTTCTTGCACAGAATACAAGAAATACGATGGTTTTTCTTTGAAAGGTACGACGAAGTAAGGGAACAGACCTGGCTGAAACATGAATTCTGTACGCCGCAGAAGAGTATAAAGTATTACGCCGTCCTGGAAGGCCGTCGGAAACTACACAGAGATTTGGCGTGGACCATAATGGCTGACAGAGCTTTACGACTGCAGTTCGTTACGACCATATGTATATTTAGGGGATCGAACATGTAAATGATGATCAAGATGGTACTTCATGAAAATATAATACTTTGTAACGGTTTTTAACTTGTTTTAACAGCTTGGTTACAATATATACAAGTAGCCGTTTGTACAAAACACGAAATCCCGAAAAATCTTATTATTTTGAAGATATTCTTCCCATGAATTAATAATAAACTCATACAGTCTCTCAGCCAGACAGGCGCCAGATATTTTCAGAAAACTCCTTCGTATATGAGAACACTTGACAATGTTTTTGGCATCGAATACCAGGAAGTTTCCTTAAAACTGCTAACGTCATTTATTCCTTTATTGAAAATATCATGCAGTTGAGCGAAGAGACAATTTATTAAATTATTTATTAAGAGTACAAAATATAACAAGAATTTAAGCCTAACTAATACAATATAAATATTTATAAATACTTTAAATTGTATAATATTACAATGCCACTTTTTACGTAACAGCGTATTCTTGCTTTATGAATTGATGTTCAATATGCTTGGGCTCGGAATCAGTCATCTAATGAAAATCCACAAATCCTACGAATTTTCTGCTTAATTTTTTAATAATTAATTTTCGAGAGTATTGAATCCTGGCATTGTTAACATTATTGTAATATACATTTCCATTGAGTCGTTTTTTATTTAAAAAGTCATGCAAAAGCATACTTCTCATAATGCTTATATTTTAATATACTTCTAAGCTGCCCACGCTAAATGCTTCAAATTGAATCATAAGATTTGTAGATATTTCAAAGGATGATAATGTAAGTCATCTATAATTAAATACGTATAAAAATATATGTTCGTGTTGTCATTCATGTCTTAAAAATGTAGTAGAGGTTTGATTATATAATTGAAAAATAAATAGGAAATAAAAAAGAAAAATTTAATAAAGTCAGCAGTTTTATTCATGCCTACATGCGATAAAGATATCGCTAAGAGTTATTTATTTAGAGTTTAGACTTTAGACCGTCAATAAAGCGTCAATCTGACTACGCATTCCATCTCTCCAGTAACATTTCTCAAATACAAAAATTTAGTAAAGGTACGTTCACTAACCTGATTGCTCACTACAATGCCTCTGTAGTTATTTCTATTGTAGTTAATACGAATAGTATAGTGATATTTAGTTCTGTCTGTGTAATGTATTGATGACATTTGCGTAAAAATAATGCGAACAATCAACCACGAAACGTCTATATATATATTTTTTCTTTTTTGAGAACGGAATCAAGGATCCAAAACCATAAAATAAATGTTGCACACACGGATTGACTTATTGATTTATATAAGATTGTTTTAAGAACATTACAGCCAGTAAAGTAACGTAATCATAATTTTATTTTTATTTTTTTAATCTTAAATTAACCCCATCAGTTTTGCAAAACAGTTGAACACTAAATTTGTTCCAAAATTTGAATTTATTTTTGTTTATTAAAAATGCTTATATTTTGTTATCGTTAGGTATTTATTGCAATATTTTTTATAGTAGGTAAAGCTTAACCGTTTCTTACATTTACACCATAAATAATCAATCTGCGACCCACCAAGCTTTTATATGCTGCTCTTAACACATTTGTTATCTTGAAAGAAATGCTTGGATACATGTTACTTTTGAGTTTTACTATTGTAATTTTTGACAAGCAGTATATATAGATAAGCGATATGAACAATTATAACTCATTTTTATCAAAAATTATTTATAAAAATGGGGTTTCATGTTTTTTTTCGTCATACCAGTAACGTGATGCGGCTCGCGTAACTTTATGAATATATTTATGAAGCCCGATGTTTTTTTAAGTATCATTGATGTACATGGTAGAAATACAAATGAATTCCACCTCAAATTATACTAAGCAGTTATAAATAATTTAAATTTTACTCATCAGGGTGCTTTAGTTGTTTAAAACCCAATGTTATATAATACAATATTACGTAGTTTATGATATGATTTTGAATAACTTAAAATTATTTTAATACCGGCCTTTGATTATCTTGTCGTGTTTGTTTAAGAACATCTTCATTATTTTATATTTACAGCCGTGTTTTCTAAATGGAGAGAACACAAAGGAGCGTGACGTATCTTACCATACAAGTTTAATGCGAAAATTGATATTAACCGCGTGGGCAACGGATTTTCTCATTTTCTTACCCGCAAGGCTTTATTGTTCGCGGCCCGAGCGGAGCCAGAGTTAGCCTCCGGGTGAAGGCTTTAAAGGTATCGAAACAGATCCAAGAATGTTCAAGAAGATTAGCGTCATTGGGAAAAAATATGGGCACACGTGATCTCATTATTTCGTCAATATCATAATCTTCCCGTCTAAATTTAGGTTGTATTGAATTAGGGAGATGCGCTGAATTCCGCGTACATAACAGTCAACTCATTATTTGAACTATTTTAATTTTACGCATACGAGTATTTTTAACGTAATATGTTATACATTATAATTATTCAATTTTATTATATTTAATTAAATATTCTTTTTTAAGCTTTTATTACTTTTAATTACGACAGGTAATTATCATTTTCATGTATTAATTGAGTTTTATCAGCCATCTAAGTTTTCATAATTTTCATACGATAGTTGTAGGCAACTATCGTATGAAAATTATGAAAATATCGTTATTTTTTTGGCAGAAAGCAAAAGGTTAATAATAAATACAAAGGTCTATTTAAGCAAAAGGTAAGCAAAAGGCAAAATAAATACAAAGGATAATTTAAGCAAAAGGTCACTAATAAATACCTACAAAGGCAAGTTAAAAATAATCATATGGCATGAGAAAACTATTAATATTCAGTAGAAAAATAATAAATTGGCTTGAAATAGTTAATGAATGGTAATAAATAAAAGGTTGGGTCAGGTTAGGTTTCCATTATATGAGTTAATTATTCTTTCATTTTACATATTTTGTACCAATTTTGAATACATCATGTATTGTCTCCAAAACCGATCGAGTAATAGTTAAAACACACAAAGTTGTTTTACAAAGTGTCTTATTTTATTATTATATATTTTAATTGAAAACTTCAAATATACTTTTTAATGAAAAAAAAAAGATTTTTGTGACACTTTCAATGCAGATTTTTATTTTTATTTTGAAAGAACTCTTTGTTCAAAAATTCAAATTGACTAATTACTCAGTGATTACAGTATAAAAATATTTAAATATATTCGAATAGCCTACCAAAAACAAATTTAACTACAAATTTATTTAGGTGCTATTACGTAACGTGTATGAAATTAATAGTGCAGCGTTAGTCTACGCCTCTTTGGTTTCATGTTCTAGAAGTGTAACAGCGATATGCCCAAAGCACATGTTTTCCGCCCACTAGACTCCTACCCCCGCCCCCGCCCACTTTGCAGCCCACCCTGAAGCTCCAAGTTTCGCACTTCGCGAGATAAAGCCGCCCTTTCTTCTCCCTATCTGCGGCCGCCTACACCGCGGCTCGAGACGCCCCTGGGCGAAAGGGTTTTATCTGGCCAACGCACAACGCCGCGACCAGCTGACCCTGAATAATGGTGAGACACCGAAGGCAATTTGTAATGCTTATGCCATGGCTAATAATAACTTTTAAGTAGTCTTTTAGAATTTAAACCCACATCTACCGTTTACTGACATTCTTAGATAGTCCAAAATATTATACTCCAATAATTATGAGAAAGAGGAAGCCAATATTATGCGACTTGTTTAAGGTTATATTTACATACATATATACAGCGTAACCTCTCATAACGAGCATAATTCGTTTAAGAATCTTGCTCGTTATGTGAAACACTCGTTATGCGAAACTAATTTTCGCATATAAATCAATATAAAACACGATAATGCGTTCCATGCGAAACATCTTCTTAACATTTATTGTAATAAAACTTCGTGAAATAATTCGATAGAAGATCGTTAAAACCTGGATAAAACATTTTTGAAAATTGAAAAGCTTATTATTTATTAATTTATGACAAACAATTAGATATTTTGTACTAGAAATCTGTCAGGAGACATTTGTTGTAGCCGACTCTTTAAAATTTGGTGCAAATGTGACACCTCCAAACTCGAGAAAAAAATAAACAAATAATTTCTGCACATAAGTTAAGAAAAATGTGTGTTCACATGCAACACTAGCGTGCTAACGGTAAGAGTGCTAAACACAGACTGACGCAATGACGCAGAAGTCCCGGCTCACGAGTGCGTCATACGTTATGTGAC
Organism: Glossosoma conforme; assembly: GCA_022606575.1. Taxonomy (NCBI): domain Eukaryota; kingdom Metazoa; phylum Arthropoda; class Insecta; order Trichoptera; family Glossosomatidae; genus Glossosoma; species Glossosoma conforme. The sequence continues at coordinate 2,255,567 of JAGTXR010000030.1, forward strand.
TTCGCCTTTCTGCGTTACTCGTTATGCGAAATGTCGCTCGTTAAGGGAGGAGTTTCTTCACATTTTTTGCTCGTTATGCGAATTACTCGTTATGAGAGGTTCCATTGTATTTAGTAAATGATCGAATGATCTCATGATAATTGCATTACTTCGTTTTTAATGAATTTGAGAAGGTTATTTTATTCAATTTTACCTTTTTTACTGTCTAATTGTATAAAAAATGTTTTTATGTCTTTAATGATATCGTTGTTCCACATTATTTAAAAGTGAGTCCAAAACAATCTAGAAGTATTGCTTTTTTATCATTTTTTTATAGAAAGTGTATAATATGTGCGTATTATTCTATCACCTAAGATTCATTTTATGTTCATCTTGACGGTGAGATAGTACATTAGACATATTGGCATGTAGTCCGATTTCTGGTGAAATATATTCGATATAAAACGCCCTATTCCACTTCAAAAAATATATTTCTAAGACTTATTTCGTGCTTTGTTTGTTGAAGAACCAATTGTCCTACTAAATTTCGATGTTCAACAAGATATATATAAAAAACAGATAAAACTGCGGACCTGTTTCATGGAATTATTATATATATTTATTAACATAATTTTTCGGCCATAGGTTTTGAAAATCTGCAAAAATTTTCCCTCAAAAAATAAATATAATCACAACATTGTGCAGAAACTTGGTTATATTTCAAAATTATATAACAATTACGTTAAGAAAACTCTGTCTTGTATGATTGAATACAATTGAATTGGGAAATTTTATTCAGAAAATACGTAGTCGTCATTCATGAAAAATAATAAATTTATATATGAATTTCAAGATTTTACAATTTAAATAAAAAAAAATAAAAAAATTATAATTTAAAATCCAGACCATAAATCTATTCCCAACAAGATGGAATTTACTTTGATCTATGGTTACCACACAAAATGTGTTTAGCGGACTTTGCCGTATTTTGAATAAAAAATTATGTGGCAGTCAACTTTAAAAAAGCGTTGCAAAAATAAATAAAAAACAATCTCACCTATAAATGACTTGTATATTACTAATCATTGTGTATGGCTGCGCATCCTGCATCTAACAAAAAACCAATGCAGTCGTGTAATACTATGGTTTAACTTTGTAAGAATTGGTGAAGTGAGGAAGCGCACACAGTTCAGAGCGGTTTTGAAAAGTACATACATAGTATGAAAATATTGCACGAATACATAGAACGCGTTATGAAGGTTTGTCATTAAAATGCCTCACTCATATCATTGTTTTGTCTTTACAATTAAACTTAACATGATTACCTTAAATATCCCGCCACATTTGCGCCACTTTTCAGAAACCAACAAATCTATTCAGCGAGAGATGGCGTTCGCCACTACGCACTACCTGTAGTGCGTTATTTCGCCACATGAACAAAGCTCTAAATATATTTTAATAATGTTCCGTGTCTATGGGAGAGATCTCGTTCTTTCTTCACCTTGCGTTGCGTAAACAAAAAATAAATAATTGTTTTGTTGCGTTCTGCGCCTCTACGGCTATTTATTCCCCATGTTGACTTACAGTGTGTTTCGTCACCCACCGGAGAGCTCGGCAGCATTAATGTTTCTCGAATTGATGTGCAACCTACAATGTCAGCTTCGGCTGATACAACAAAGGGCAGGGATAGCCTTGTGAAGATGCTATTGACTACCCCGAATATCTCTTACAAGAAAAATAATAATCTACAATTGGTAATCAATCATAATATTTTAATTTGCCAATCAAAAACATGCTTGCTATTTAGTTAAAGAGGAAGGTATTTCAATAGAAACATACGACATTTTGTCTTGACTAATTTGAGAACTGTTGATGCTTGAACGCCTTTATAAACACGTTGTAACCTTCCTCTATATCTAAATAAACAAATCCACGACATTTTACATTAAAAACTCCAAAAAAAAAACACGCCAAATGTTGAGGAAATCGTTTGACGTTTAATGCTTTAAAAAATAACCTCAAAATGCATGCAAGTATCTTAATACTAATCAATATTTTAATATATCCACGTATAAAATTAAAAAATAAAACGTTCTAATTCGCACAAAACAATAGAACACATAAAACTTTTTACGTACTGTACATTTTATGATGTATTTTTGTATACAGTATAATCTATGTAAATTATTTTGAGATTACATTATGCTATGTATTTTTATCTGTGAGTCAATTATACTCACAAACGGCGATAATAAACATTTTTTGATGACTGCACAATGCTAACATTAGTCAGTATGGTGAACAGAAGGTGCTTACACTTCACTTATTGCTTCGATTATTCTTAAAAATGTTGCAATGTAATCTTTATAAATATTTTTACATATTCGGCAATAATCAATTAAATTCATTTCATTTAGTGTAGATCTTTCCTAAATTACAAATTGTACTAAATTTTTAGTTAATCCAGTCTAGATTAGTACAGCAGTCATCTATTTGTGTGATGAGGATCCTTGCAATTTTATTTTTAAATTTATTTTGTGTATATGTTTTTTAAATAGCGCTTAATAAAGTATTGTAGATTTTTAAAACTAACGACATTGCACATTATCAAAGCGTTTCTAATGTTAAATCATCAAAATTAAGGAACCATACATGCTCCAGGTGAACTTTTGGGTGCAGAGATGTCTTTGGACAAGACATATACAGATGACTGAACTCTGAGTCGGAAATTTGCGGTGTCCATATGTTCTAGATATAGAACGGACATGGAAAGAATACGATTTTTATACAATATTAAATAATAATGCACATGAGAATTTATAAACAACACCGATACAATTATTAAACTTTTATTTTATCTATTTCGAATTTTTAGAATTTATCCCACAATATATTTGTAGGCGACATATTTCGGCCATGTCGAATGGCCATTTTCAAGTCAATTGTCTTAAAAGTCATTGACTTGAAAATGGCCATTCGACGTGGCCGAAACATGTCGCCTACAAATATATTGATGGATAAATTTTAAAAATTCTTTTATTTCTATCTGAATTTATTTTATCAGTGAAAATGAAATAATAGACTTAATGAATTTAAAATGATCGAAATATAATTTATTACTAACAATGTGCACGTATTTTGTTATGTATTCTTTTATTTTTTGTAGTGAAAAGTTTTGCTTATTTTTATTACGATTTTTTCAGGGTACTAGCTCAGATCTATCTCAAAACGAGGAAAGCCTACACGAAACATTTGTTTCTTATATTCAAGCTCTCACAGGCTCCACGGTAAGTAATACACGCTGTTTCGGAACATGACTTGATTCATATTAAACGCAATTAATTCCACATTTGAGAAGATAGTATTTATTTATATATGTGAAGCTGGTGAACTGAATAATTCAAATCTACAACATTATTTTATTTATTGAAATCCTAAAAAAAAAAAACATTTCGACTGCCAATTTTGACATATCTCTTGGCTGTTGACTTGCCCAGGAAGCCTGTCCATCCTCTCTGACTGAGCGTCATAGAGTGCACTGGTCTTGACCAGCTGTGCTCTCCTGCATGCGATTACATAAATTAAAAAAAAAAAACAGTTATTTCTTGAGGTAATAAATCATTAGGAGATTGATGCTTCAAAAGTTGAATATATCCACTCCTATTTTCAATGCTGCTAACATTAACTTATATTTTATTATAAAAAAATATTTCAAAATAAAAAATACCCCTTTCTCCCATATACTATATCCAACATGGCATGTAAATTTAAACCAAATAATAATAAAATAATAATATGTTTCCCATACAAATAATATAATAACTAAGTTAATAAATAATGTATTTAATATTCATAATAAAACACTTGTGATATGTGAAAATAGCATTTTATGTTGTTGTTGCCAAAAGTGTGATTGCCTGGAATGTTGTCATGTTGAATGTGATTTAATTATAAGATTTTATTTTATAAATTATATTTATTAGGAATATGCTTAATGCAATGTTTTGTTATTATCAAATTGACGAAAATTAATATATTTAAATTTGTAATACATAAAATCTGGATGAATTGAAAACCAAATTAAGATACAGTGGATCAGGAGAATAATTTAAATGATATAAAAATTGAACACTCTTAAACTGAATTCATCGCAGATGACGTCCATAGCCATCATAAACTATACAAGATTTTTTCTGTCATTTAATAAAGTTATATTTAACTGTTGTAATGTACAAAATTAACTACATATAATATATATTTATAGTCTTAAAAATGACTTAACAAATCCATCCAAAAATCGTTGCGTAAAAAAAGCTTAACACAGTTTTTTTTTGGTGCATACAAGCATTTTTTAAAGGAGTATTAATTGATATTCATTTATTAAGTCATAACGTAAGCAATAAGGGGATATCAAATATTGTTAAAAATAATACTACATGCCTCTCATTTTTACACCCGAGTGTACAAAAGAAGAGGATGAATTTAAAAAAATCAGGAATGTATGAATATTAAATTTTCTATTTTTTTGTTTATACAGAAGCCTGTGTCCCTGGTGTGGATGGAGCACAGCTATGCGCGTGCCGAGAGCGGGGGCGGGGGGGGAGGCTCTGCAGACTCGGGGGCGACTCGCCTGCTGCTGGTGCGCCAGGCCCCGCGCTGCCCTGACTGCCACGCACCCGGGCCCCAAGATGACCAGATCATCGACATCGAAGCCATTGACAATGTAAGTGTCATTTACTTCTCCATCAGACACACAGGAGACTTTACTCTTATAACGCTGCAATCAAATCTCCTATAAACCACTCTTCTATTGATTTATAACAGATTGTTTCTATATCTGTTTACAGCAATTTTTCACATAGTATTCCCTTCTTTGTTTTTGTATTGGTTTGACCACTTTGTAGTACTAAATTGTCCAGGGCTTCGGGAGCATCGAGCTGATCATCCAATCTTATGAAAACGTTATGTTAGATGGTGTTGTTTCTTTACAAATTTATATGATGCTCAATCGAACTAACTGGATACTGCATATATATAAAAAAAACATATATAAGTTGTATGTATGTAGTTATCAAGTATATTGCAGGCGTTAATTGATCTGTTTCTTGAAGAAATAAAATTTGTTCATGGGAGGAAATACAAATGTTAGGTAAGCAAAAATGAAAAGATTTCTTCATTTCATTCACAAAAAATGACACAAAAATTATAATATTTCTTACCAATGCCAAAATACCTGTAAGATTTATGATAGGTTAACGCAAATATTTCGGCGGGAGAAATTTTACAAATACCAATTCTATTTTTTAAAAGATTAATTTAAAAAAAATTAATGTGTACAATTACTTGATTTAGGAATGTTTTCAAAATATTGCTTATGAAGAAGTAAAAGGTATATAATAAAAAATAATAGTCAGTAGTTTGTTTCGTAGATAAGGTCATATTAATTAATATGACCTTATCTACACTAATTAGTGTATTAATTTTAATTTAATATTTCAGGAACCTACTCCCCCATTGCTATTGGATGAAATTCCACAAATGGAGAGGGCACTCGATGATGAAGACATGATACCTGAAGATGAACTTGAAAAACCCGATTGGGAAGAGAAAATTCATGGGTAAATATCACTATAATAATATCACATTTAATTGATAGAAACATGAAGTAATGAAAATTCTCAAGATGACTTAAAATGTATCTCTGAATAAATAATATTGTTATCAAATATAATAAAAGTAAAGCCACGTTAATAAATTATCCAGCATGTTGATCGAAATAACACATTTGCCGGCGGTCATAGCTCAATGGTAAAGCATTTGCTTTGCAAGCCAAAGGTCGTGGGTTCGATCCCCGACGGAGATTAAAAAAAAAAGGATTTTTAATCGATTTCTGAGCTCTAAATACCCCGGTTGGTGTGAATTTGATCCATCACCCGTAAAATGTCAGTCATAGCCTATCAATTAAAATTGGTGGTAGACGAAAGTCGTCCCGTGAAGACCACCCATTCATAGTAGATTCCTGTAATAATAAAGGATGATGCGTGAATCTCGGGCTGTAGTCTATGATGTTGGCGGATCAACACTCCACATGCAGCGTTTAGCCATTTACACCATGGTAAGCGTCATAGAATTCCACAGATGAGACAAAAAAAAATTACTATCACCATCTGTCGGTATTCTCCTGTATGTGTTTACATAAAAAAAAAAAAAAAACATTTGCTGCGTATCACATTTATAGTGGTCATAAGCTTTACATTGACAATTATCCCGCACCTGTACGAGCACGAGCATGAAGTGGTTAACGGAATGATACATAAAGAACCTATGAATTAATAAATATAGATATTATTACATAATAACAAAAGCAATGAAAAAACTGAATCAGTCTTAATTATTTTATCGTATAATTCACAGCCTGGCATGGAGCACCGCGCAGAGCAACCTTTTAGATGAGGCTCTTAGTACGTTGCAGACGGCCAGAGTCGCTGCTGTCGGCCGGGGCAGCGGGGGCGCGCCGAGCTGCTGCCCGCGGGGGCGCCGCCCGGGCCTTGCGCGCCCTTCTAGCTTCTCCCCCGGTGCGCTGGCAAACCCGCCTCACGCAGTGGTTGCACAACACCCTCACCGAGCACCTGCCACCGCCGCTGATGCCTTGCTACAGAGACATTATGCTTGTATGTATACTACTTCCATGATGGGGTTTCCAGCTCCTAATACATTAAATATAATTTTTTTACAATAATATTTTATCAGAAAAAATATATATTCTTACCTCATAGAATCAAAATATAATATATTTCCTGATTTTAAGGTTTAAAATATGCTATTTTATTTATGTAGCAACATAGTGTTGAAAAATTAATGTTAACACATTGTTTGCGGGTATTGTTTTATGGTGATTGCAGCCTGGTGTGGGTGATTTTTGGGTTCGCACGCGAGTTTTTTTATCATTTTTTAAAAGTATAACTTTCAAAATATCCGCGATAATTTAGTGAAATTTTAAATGTAATTCACCTTATTGTACAGCAATGATAAAATGATGGTTAACAAACACAAAAAAAAATCGGCTTTTAAAGTAACACTTTAGAAGTTTTATTTTTATACAAGCAGATTCCAGAAATGGTTCTAGAATTGGTGGATTGTCAATAGGTAGAAAGAACCCCGATTCTCCGTACAAGTTGAAAAGAATTATTGCGCATTGAAGGTCAAAAAGAAACAAGCCAACGGGATCTGCGTCAAGGTTTCTTCGGGCACACAAAAAATTGTATATATTTAGACATTTTTTTTCTTTTCATAATTTATTAATAAAATAAAACTAAAGCATAATAAATACGAATTTATGACTGAAATGTGTAGTTTGAAGTAAGATATATAATTTAGCCACAAAATCCGTTATTACGCAACACGTATTATTACGTTACCCGACATCCACCATCAGAGTAAAAAAAACGTAGTAATACGTCTCCCGCAAACAATGTGATATGATACAACTTTGCTAACCTTTGACTATCGGTCCAATCGTGGTGACACCCTCCAAACATCTGTGATGATCACAACCGATTTGTTTGTAGACTCTAAAGAGCAAGGTGCCAACACTGGTCGAGAAGATGACCCTGGGACATCCTCTGGCTGGGCGTGTGCGAGGAGCAGAGAACGGAGCAGCCGGCCCGGCTATAGCCTCGGGAAACCCTCCTGCTGATCCCTCTGCCCCGCTGCTGTTGTTGTTGCCGTCAGGGAGAGACCGGCGCGACGCTCGCTGGGCAGAGAGGCTAAGAGCCGTGGCACAGGTCCATGTTGTGCACTCCCATCAATGTGAATATCAAATTTTATTTTAAACGTAAATATAGTGCTGATAATGCTTATTTCTTTTGTAACGGAATCTTGTTTTAAGTAATACATACAGAGGTAACATAATGACATAATAACAGACAATAGATTTTGAAGATATTACATATAAAAGACAAATAACAGGCAATAAAATAGGGAATAAAGACAGGTGCGGAATATGAAATATAAGCATGACAAAATAACAGATGACAATACAGAAAATTGACAAACATGGAAAAGTAAATATAACAGTAACAGTTAATTATATAAAGAAGACAAAATAATCACTAAAATCACAGGCAATATAATGAATTATGCCAGCGCATTATTTAGACACTAGATGCCATTACAATACTGCACATTTATCAATAAAACACAATATGCAGTGGTACTTCGACATACGAGTTTAATTCGTTCCGCAACCTTACTCGTATTTCAAATTACTCGTATCCCAAAGCAAATTTTCCCATTGAAATTAATTGAACTGCCAGCGAGAGCATACTGATAACTTATTCTCTGACTGTGGCTGGGGGATTCATGGGGCAAAGTGTGACGCGCGGTTCGTATGCAACTGGTCGACTTGCTAAGCCGATTGCTCGTATCTTAAATTTTGGTCGTATTTCAAAGCAAAAAATCGCTCGCTCGACGGCTCGTATCTCAAAAAACTTGCAAGTAGGGGCACTCGTATGTCAAGGTACCACTGTATATCTATGGTCATAAACACAACATCTGGCAGCACTCCAGTGAATCAGGATCAAGGGCAATAGAAGAGGCCGCCATATTGGTGGATCGACATTTACTATGATGTGACGAGTACTGGTTTGTTTATTATTACTCAGTCGATCAACGTTGTATGAATGTATTTTGCAATGGATTCCTGTAACATTTGAATGAAGTTGCTTCTTTTTGGTTTCCAGCAAACTGGCCGATGCAGTTGCCATTGTCAGCTTGTCTGGGCTTGCTGGTGGGGGCCAGCCGGGCACGGGCTGCGGCCCTCAGGGCAGAGCACCCTCATCAGCCCCTGGTGCTTGTGGGGCAGGGCGCGGGAGCGTCAATTGCTGTACAGGTAATAAAAAAAGTTAAATTTTTTTGTATGTTCTCCACCTATCCACCTATTCCTCTCATAGTGGTACCCTGCAACTGACGAGAGGTAGTCCTAGCGCAGTCTTTGGTTATCGTGCTTTTATTTTCGCACGAATTTGCTGCCAGAAAGTATAAGAGAGCTGAAAACGGAGGTATCCTTTATAGGCAGACTCAAGACACCCTTTTTTGTCGGAAGGGAGGCATATCATAACACTTATACGTTCAACTAAACAATCTGGTATGTGTTTATCCATATTGTTATTTTATATCATATATTTTTATTGTTTAAATCGGATATATTTTGAAGTGTGAATAACTTAACAGTTTACTTGATACATTTCCATGATTGATGTACTCAGGTAGCAGTAAGCATATCAGGTGTGGCCGGACTGGTGTGTCTCGGTCTGCCGCTGCTGACGGCCTCGGGCCCCCGCGGTGCCCCCGAGGACTGCCTGCTTGACCTGCCTTGCCCGGCTCTATTCATTATTGGACAGAATGCTTCACAATGCACGTAAGAAAATAAAACTTTTATACAAAACATGTTTTTATTAATAACTTTCATCCATTTTTAATTTGTGCCTGATGCGTTTTACAAAATATAATGTAATTTCATTTTAAAGGAATACAAAAATGTGGAATCCAAACCAATCATTTATATTTTCAGGCTTAAGTAGAGCATCGGACATTGAACCTTTTATTTCATATAAATAAATGAAAATAGTTGTTTGAGTAATTTTATAATAATTTTAATTCAAAGAGTAAAAAATATCTTACACTGTGTTGTAAAGGGTCCGCCATCTATCGTTTTTTTTCAACTGGTGCTTATTTCGTGAATGGTAACACTTAGCTCATGTCTGATTTAACAGATAATTAGTTTTATCCTTCCGCTGAACAAATATGGTTGTGTATACGCTTGAGCAACGCTGGGAAATATTGCGACATTACTTTGAAAATCATGGTAATGTTGCAGAATGTGTGCGAAAATTGCGTACGGATTTTGGAAGAAGAGAATCACCGTCAGCTCCGTATGTTCGTTATCCTGTGAAAAAAGTGAAAGAAACTGGCATCCTCATCGATAAACCAAAGCGTGAAAAGCCAAAAGCAGTGCGTACACCCGAGAATATTGCTGCTGTGGCAGAAAGTGTGCGTGAAGCGCCATCAACATCAATTCACCGTCGTTCTCCACAATTTAACATTTCGGAGACATCATTGAGACGAATTTTGCATAAAGACCTTGGTATGATGCCATACAAAGTCCAATTGGTTCAGGAGTTGAAGCCAACTGACCATCCAATGCCTTTTCGCTTCGCTAAGTGGGCCTGCGATCGACTTACAAAAGATGCCGATTTTCCCAAAAAAATCATCTTTTCAAATGAAGCCCATTTTGATCTTGGCGGGTATGTAAACAAGCAAAATTGTCGCATTTGGGGCACAAAAAACCCGCACGCATACATTGAAAAGACGTTGCACCCAAATCGAGTCACTGTTTGGTGCGGATTTTGGTCCAGAGGCATAATTGGGCCATTTTTCTTCGAAATGAGCAAGGAGTGGCCGTTACAGTCAATGGCGATCGTTATCGGGCCATGTTGAACGAATTTTTGTTCACAAAAATTGAAGAGGAGGATATTTCCAACATTTGGTTTCAACAAGACGGCGCTACGTGCCACACAGCCGAAGCTACACTCGATGTTTTGCGCCCTGTTTTAAAAAAAAAAAGTTATTTGGGGGACCCTATATTACTTTGTTTATATACACTTTTAGTATTTATTGCATATTGTGCTTACGTACAATGCACATAATGTAACATGTTATATTCAATTAATTTATTTTGACAACTTATATTCCAGTTCAATTAAACAATTATTTTTTTAAGGATCTAGTCTCGAACTAATATCAATAATAAAGTACAACAAAATATGCCATTCAAAAACACAATACAGGTAGACAGACAGCTTTAATCATAAACTCTCTGATGTATTGCCCCTGCAATCTGACTTATATTACATAAAATAAATCATGAAGAGAGAAATATATGTGAAAATAAACCGATATTAAAAATGATTATATTTGTTTTAGACAACAAGATGTTGAAGCCCTCCGCTGTAAACTCCGAGTTCGTTCCCGCCTGGTGGTGGCCGGAGGAGCTGACGAGGTCCTGCGACTGCCGCGGCTCAAGAGGCATCTTGAGGGAGTCACACAGCGCATGCTAGAGTGTGCCATTGCAGTAAGTCTATTGTAAAATCCATCAAATATTTAATATACTTATTTCTCATGTCCAATAAGTTATGATCATTCCTGATAGATGTCAGCCACATTTGACTACAATTGATCATCGCTTTTGAGCATAGGTTCTTAACATTATTTTGCTCACCGTCCACTTAAAACACCTTTTTTTCTAACTCTCCATTTTTTTACTTACCATCTATCTGATTATTATTTTACGCCCTTACTGTATTATCTAAACGCCTATAATTTTTCTCTAAAACTTTTACTGCCTCCTTGAAAGTCTCGAATGCATACAAGGGAGCTGTTCCAGGTCCAAATGGCTCGGTCCCTAAATGACAGAGTTAGCTAGTGATGTCTGTGCACAAGCGATTCTGAGTACACCCACACCCTAAACTCTTATTTATTTGAAATTAAATATACAATACGAAAATTAATTTAAAAATTAAGGAAAAATGAGTGGTCCAAGAAAGGTCGGCATCACAATTTACTTTTAGAAATAATCAAACAACTGAACAAAAGCAAAGAGACTGGTAAAATTCAAATTGTTCCAAATTTCAATCATCTTTCGATACATTTTAATGATGCCTTTTTACATCTTTCATAAACAACTCAGTTGGTATCTACCTATCAATAATAATATTTAAATTTTAAATGCTATACTAACATTATTTATTCAATATTATGTACAATTTGCCATCCTCAACAAATTTGAACTAAAATGTGTAATTATAACCATTTAACTATTCATATTTCATGAACTGTTTTAGATCCATAGATTATAACCATTTAACTATTCATATTTCATGAACTGTTTTAGATCTATAGATTATAACCATTTAACTATTCATATTTCATGAACTGTTTTAGATCTATAGATTAACCCATTTTTGTCCAATTTTTTTTTCTTAAAATTTATAATAATTACTGCAAATTGTCATGGCTTTTGTTTTATCCATGTTCATAAACAAAAGCCATGATTAATAGTCATATTTCACAGACCTTTGATCCTATTTCCATTGGAGGAACAGAAATAGAGGTTGTAAACGACTATACCTATCTGGGACAAGTAATACAACTAGGGCGAAATAACTTCTCAAAAGAAATCGACAGGCGCATACAACTGGGATGGGCAGCATTTGGAAAACTAAAGTACATTTTTAAAGCGAAAATTCCGCAATGCCTTAAAACTAAGGCGTTTAACCAATGCGTCCTCCCTGTATTAACTTATGGAATCTGACAGCAAGTCTTACCAATAAAATAAAAGTCACCCAGCGTGCTATGGAGAGATCTATGCTCGAGTGTCGCTAAAAGATAGAATCCGAAACGAGGAAATACGCAGAAGAACTCAAGTAGTGGATGCTACCCAACGAATAGGCACACTCAAGTGGCAATGGGCAGGTCATATCTGTCGAAGAGACGACGGTCGATGGGGAAGAAAAGTATTGGAATGGCGCCCAAGAACTATTTCACAAGATGGACTGACGATATAAGAAGAATAGCGGGAGTGACCTGGATGCGGAAGGCGGAGGATCGAAGAGGATGGAGACTCATGCGGGAGGCCTACGTTCAACAGTGGACGGACACAGGCTGATGATGATGATGATGATGACTGCAAATTGTAATTGTATATGATACATATTTTTTTCATTTATTCTTTCATTTCTATTTCTTGCATACGCGAAACGACCTATAAACTTGATAGTTATAGACTGATTGAATCTATTTTTATTTTAGTGTCATGCATAGTGGAATGGGGATAAAAATACATAATGTTCCGATAATGGAACACTGTCAAAAATTGGTTAGACACGATTAAGTTCAAAAATATTTTGAACACAGGCCCTCACATCGAGTACCTATGTTTTAGGCTTTCTATTCAGATTTCCAACCGATTGCAATTTTAATGTTTTTCAAAAGTTCATGTTCTTTTTTTTTCAGGATGAGGTGGGCAATTTCCTGTCTTGCTTACTGCAGTGGGAGAGCTCTGGTGGGGGACGCTCGTCCCCCGAGAGCCTGGCCGGCGAGGAAGAGGCGCTGACATCCGGAATAGTGGCACAGCCGGGGTCGGGGCTGCTGGCGCCCCTAACGCTGCAGCCGCCTAACAAACGGCGCCTCACACCCTCCATCACTCCCCAGAACACCATCAAGAGAATCAGGACTAAATGTATGAACCGTTCACCACTTATGAAAATAATATTTATTTTATTCCAGCAGGATTGGGTGGGTTAAGTAATACCCAATCTGTCTTATTTTCAAATACATATACAGGTTGTCCTCGACTTACGACCGAGATATGTTCCTGAACTTTGGTCGTAATTCAAATTGGTCGTAAGTTGAATTTCATACAAAATATGTATGTACTTACATATTAAAAAAAAACATGTGGATTTATTTATATTTTTCTATTGTTATATTTATACTTTTTTATTAATACCAAATAAAATATTTACGTCATCAATATCTAAAATATTTACTTAAAAATGATTCGTCATCTGGACTAGTACAATCCATTGGCTCAACAGTAGTGGACGAAGAAGCAGTAGTAGTCTTTTTTAAAAACGTATCCAATTTTAGTTGAGTTGTTTGTTGTTTTTTTTTTCCAAAATAGTGATTTGTTGTGGTTTAAATAAAGATACAAACAAAACTATTTAACCAGTAGAGGAGTATGGCCCTGTACATTACAAAGGAGTAGTGGTGTACGTGTACGACCATTTGTATATCTTTGTTTCAGTTACATTTATTTTTCAAACATCTAATTTCCTGGTACTGGTTGACTGTAATTTAATTATTTAAAAAGTAAATAAGAAAAAACTCCCCAGATACAATTTTGTTCGCAAAATATTCTTAAGATTAGATAAATTTTTATTAACATGTCACAATTTAACATATTCTCCACCATTTTTTTTTATGCGTTGTCATATAAACAGTGCTTGCCCCATCATATTGGTATCATACGAGAAGTACCAGGATGACCAATATTTTTTTTTATACTTCAGCAATCAAGTCATCTTCTCCGATCAAGGGTCGCGGTGTGGCCTTATACCGAGTGAACAATCCACCACCAGAGGGCGCCACCATCAGCATGGGACAACTCCTCAATACCAAAGGTAATTCTCATTAAAACCTTCAATTTATTTCCTTACATATTATTATTCATTTAAGAAGCATTTAAATCCATGGTCAGCTGATCCAATACTCTTCAGATGTATGTACCCTAAGACATAAAAGCATCTATTTGGTGACGTCTTAAATTTTTGCTCAATTCTCTTTTATGTGTTTGTTTTAGTGAATATACTTTAAACAAATAGGAAGAAATTGGATAAAAATATCCTTAAGCTTAAATTTGCAGTTTTTTTTTTTTTTACTTGAATAGCTTTGGTAACTTTATAGGGATCGTCTTTGGGCTAAATGGTCTTGGCCTCGGAAGAAATGATTAAACATCAATTCGATATTGGTTTTTCATTTATATATTTTTTGTTTCTTTTTTAATAGGCGATGATGACTCCATACTTGATAACAATGACAGCCGATCACCGCCACTCAAACGAGAACCGGCATCTTTCATCCAGATCACCAACAACAGACTTACAAAGTACGTAAATCCGGTTTATTACATCATTTGCTAACTGAACTCCTTAACACTCCAAAGTACTGGTGATTACAGTGAACATGATGGCCTGTGTGTCTATATTTAACTTTTTTCTAACCGAATATCACAAATGGCAAGTGATATTAAATATAATCTAAATCTCTCCACAAAGATAAATAAATATGTCCTAACAATCCCAACAAGTACACAAGCATTATATATACATGTATTTCTCACCCAGCTAAGTTAACCCAACCTGAGATAAACTACCAGATTTCACTGGAAGGCCAAAATTATCCGATTGTTCTTTTCTGTGTTTTTTTTTTTGTAAAATATGTAAAAAGTACGTAAAAAGTACGTAAAAAAGCAAACTATTTTTTCATTGAAATGATTGTTAATTAAAACATCGCAATGTTGATTAGTAAATCCATTTTTTTTACACTTTACAGTAATTGTGTTTTTTTTTATTTATTTTCAGAACTGTTTCAACACTTGGAAATGGAACAGGTAAACATATTTCTTTGAATAGTTTATATCCTCCCTCCAGATACAGTGTTTAGCCGCTCTCATAGATAGCAAGCGTTGTGAAAATCACAAATATTAACTCTCAATAAATATTTATAAAATCATCAATACTTTATTTTGTACAAATTGTCGTATAAATATTTTCTTTAATTAATTATTCCATATAAATATTGATATCAGCTTGATATAGCTCTTATAGGCTGATCCCATAAAGCCTCGAAAAACGATCTTTTGTCTCTTATTTTTGTTCCCTCGTCTGACGTAGTTTTAATTAAAGAATATTACGCAGGTGTTTGTATACGCCATTTTATTGGTTGACAGTTGCTCCATTGCATGTTGGTGCAACTGTCAACTTTAATTTACTTTTTAACCGCGACTGACCTGGGGCTAGATGTCAGTGTTCCATAGTCATCAATCAACTGACGCCC
The DNA here is from genome assembly GCA_022606575.1 of Glossosoma conforme. Lineage (NCBI taxonomy): Eukaryota > Metazoa > Arthropoda > Insecta > Trichoptera > Glossosomatidae > Glossosoma > Glossosoma conforme. The sequence goes on from JAGTXR010000030.1 coordinate 2,271,221, forward strand.
GGCGATACCGGTCGGGCGTAGAAATCAACTCTTTAAAATAAACGTGAATTGTGCTTCGAAAACAAGTACTTTGCATTGTCAATATGCTCCTGCATCCTGTCACCCAGTAATTCGATATCTAATTCAAAGAGGAGGATATCAATATGTATGCTTAATTTTATTTTTTTAATTAATTGTTGTATTGTATTATTATTCTTTACAGATTCACCGTCAAGTGGCAGTGCTATAAAAGGTAAAATATTCAATTAAATTCAATTTGAAAAAAATAAATGTACATTTTTTCAGGTATTTTCTGATACCTGTTATCCTTTGAGTACTTCCGTTTATTGGCATTATTTTTGTATACCGTAAAACCACCGTGTATCATTATAATCCTCTAAAATTAAATTTGAAGTAATAACAAATAAGATGTACTACATGTTAAATTTTGTAGATAATTCCGATAAATTTACAAAAAACCAACATTAACAGATAAAAATTAACAAATATTCATGCACTAATGTGAATTCTTGATTATATTATGCTGCCACTCCTCACTTCAACTGATCATCATGTTATTTTAAACCCATATTGTTTACATCAAAAGCTTTTTTAACTGATGATATGTTTGATATATTTTGCTCTTAGAAAATGTATTCAATCCCAGATATCTGATATGAAATGTTTTGTATTCAATGATTCTTGATTTCATCACAACAGGAGAGGATGATTTTTTTTCTTATTTTTCACCTGTTGATAATTTTGTTAATTTATTTCAGTACTGGAGAATATTCCATACAAATTGTCCCAAATGAGTGGAGCCCGGTTGATGTCTGGGGTGTCCGGCACTGGCAACACTCCTCTCATGCTACCTCGCTTACCATCATCACAGGTGACTTCACATTTTAAACATTATTACATATTTTAGTTACCCAAAGACCTTTTACATTTAATTTAGAATTAAATTTTAAGTTTTTATTTACAAATCTAAAAAGGATCATTATAGTTTGCTAGAACCTTAAACAATAAAAATTTAAATATACACATGATAATGAATATATTAAAACAATCAAATGTAATAATGTATTGTTGGGTGTAAGTAGTGGGTAGTTCGATTTTTTCTAGAGAAACCGAGAATCTTTGTATATATACTGGATATGGTATTGTTAAATGAACTTGAGGTAAAAATAGACTTCTAAAATCTAATCTGTTGTATTCAGTATATTAGTTATTAACACATTCGCATCGGGAACGGTATTAATACCCGTTACGTCGATTGCTTGTTAATTACGGGAAGGGTATTTTTACCTTTTACGCACTCTGATCTTTAAAGTCGGGTAGCCTACCCGAGAAAAAAACAAGTATAAATACCCTATTTATACTTGTTTTTTTCTAACAAGTGTTTGACTTTTTCTTGCTTATAAGGTTCGACATTATCAATTTTACAAAAGTAAACGCATATTTAAGACACAAGGTCACTACAAATTCGTTTCAATTTTTTAGAATAAATAATGTTTGTTTATTTTGTAAAATCAACATATATTTTAAATTTTAATGAATAATCGCTAGTATTTTATGTGATAATACCCTTTATAAGGGTTATTATTACCATGAATATCATATTCTAAATCTTAAAAAATATTTATAACCCTAAAAAACGTTCTCTTAAAAGTTTTAATGTGTATTTTCAAGTTGTAGACATAATTTAAAATTATTGTTAGAAGTTCTACAACTTTTCGATAATTTTGCTGGTGTTCCTATAATTGTTGAGTATCATATTGAAAAAAATATGTAGTTATGTTGGATATTTTAAAAGTTATGGCAGTTTATGTAGAAACATATTTTTTACGCGTGACATGGATTTATCGCCCGTATTAGAGTATCAGCCGAGTGCAAATGTCACCCGATGCGAATGTGTTAAGTTATTGGAGAGAGAGTTAGCATTCCATTCGAGCAATAATTTAATGAACCAATACAATCTACAACTAAAACATTATTTTAAAGAATGGTTATAATTAATGAACTCAAGTAATTAACCTTTAAACGCCCAGTAGTCCCATAAGGGACTGCAAATTTCCGTCGTTCAATGCCCTAGCAGGCTTATGTTTGTAATGTTTCGTCGCACAATAGATTCTTCCATGAACTTACTTTAATACTATTATTACAAATTAATGTAATCCGATTGAAATGAACCATAAGCACTCCTGTATGGGACCGTACGGCATTGAATGACGCAAATCTGCGGTCCCGTAAGGAAACCACTGGGCGTTTAAAGGTTAATTATTATTAGATTATTTATTTACACAAATATCAACACACGTTATCGGTCAGTTGGACGTAAACTGGAGGTAGAAATGGGCTTCTGGGAATAATATTTTGTAATGAAAGTTTTTAGAAATAATTAAACTACTCAATTCTTACAAGCTATAATATTTAATAATAAAAAATAACTGTGAATAAAAATTATGAGTCAGAATATCAATAAGTGCTTAATTAAAATTAGTCTCAAAATTAATGATTTTCAATTTTCTGTATATCAACTATATCAACTTCCAAGTTGTTAGAGTTTAACAGAAAGAAATTTCAGTTCAATTGCGGTCTAAACAAAAGATCTCGAAGTGTTTCTAATCAATCTTCATATTCAACATAACCCATATGATCTAGAATTGAAATGGTTGTAATTGATGTTTGTGCATTTTTATAGGTTCTACAAAGTCCTTCTTCCATGATGCCAACAAACATAATGGATATCCCTATCATATTCGCTGATGATGACAAATCCATAAGTAAGTTGAAAATATCTAATTTATTGACCTTACACTTATAATATGCAAGCCTCTACTGACTTCCTATACTATGTATGAAGACTGTCTATGACTTAGATAACGCAGAGAAGTTAACTTTTCTTTACAAAAAACTAAGAATAAGTAATAGTATGACGCTTTAGTATAATTGTTGTTAATCGATTGATTTATTTTGTTCAGATAATCAATCATCTCCAGTTAATTCGCCGACGTCGAACATCAAAACCATAGCAAGCATCCTAAGCAAGCAGCAGATAATAACCAATCACACGAATAACGAGCAGAGATCCCCGAACCAAGCGGCCAACCTCAGGAATCTCGTTCAAGTAAAAGTCGGCGCCAATTCTTTGCTTGGCCACGTCATCGTCGGGTCTCCGCAGTCGCAGACCATCAACATGAAGAGAGACGACCCCAATAATATCAATATAGCAAAGAGAGGACCAGAGGCTTCCCAGATATTAGCCGTCAACTCTCCCAGAGACGGTTCCAAAGTCTCGCAAGGTCAAATCGTTAGAAAGCCTATAATCGTTAAAGGCAAAGGCGGCACACTCCCGATGATCAAGATGATCCCGAACCCCTTGTTCCAGAAAGGATCCAACTTGATTCGTTCCACGAACCATCTCATCATCAAGAGGGCTGTGGCTCCGAGCGGGATGAACGCTAATTCAGGAAATTCTAACATCGTCAAGAAGAGGATGGAATTCCTTCTCGAGATCAACAAAAGTGATATGGCCATACAGGCCGCTGTAGCCGGCATCACTGGGGATCAGGGGAATATGGACAACTTATAAGATTATTCAGTCTGTTTTAATGTTACAATGTATATTGATGTTAAGATGAGACATGTTTTTTTATTATCCAAGTGTTTTTTTAATGAATTTTAATTTTACAAAATGGCATAATGGTCATTTTTGTACAAAGTCAAGTTGTACAATTTTAATTTTACAAAATGGCATAATGGTCATTTTTGTACAAAGTCAAGTTGTACAATTTTAATTTTACAAAATGGCATAATGGTCATTTTTGTACAAAGTCAAGTTGTACAATTTTAATTTTACAAAATGGCATAATGGTCATTTTTGTACAAAGTCAAGTTGTGCAATTTTAATTTTAACAAAATGGCATAATGGTCATTTTTGTACAAAGTCAAGTTGTACAATTTTAATTTTGCAAAATGGCATAACGGTCATTTTTGTACAAAGTCAAGTTGTACAATTTTAATTTTACAAAATGGCATAATGGTCATTTTTGTACAAAGTCAAGTTGTACAATTTTAATACAACAGTTAGCACTTTGGGCAGTATTTTAATTAATCAAGTTATTACTTTTAAGAAATCATTTTTTATGTAAAATTCTCTACTTAATTCGTTTCAATTCTTTTATGAAAAAATTACCACATTTCTTGCCAAAGTAACAAATATTTAGGATCAAAACTTTAGGATCATCATGAGTTGGAAATTACAAATAATGATATTACATATGTATTTAAAATTGACAAAAATCACATCCTTTAACTATTTAAATTTGAATGGATTACCAAAAAAATACATTATATTATAGATACAAATAGGAAACTCATAAGGTTTACTTTTTTTTGCATAAAAATTAGTACAGGAAGCGGCAAAAAAAGCTGATGGTTTTAAATCAAAACAATGAAGAAAACCGTCAGCTTTTTTGATGATCTCTGTATTTGTCAATTAAAGCCTTTTTCATCAGAAGTTTAATAATCTTAGTATTTTTTTTATATGTCGAGAAGTAAATTAATTTCAATAAATTATTTTTAGTATGCATTAAAGAGTTGAAAAGTGTGATTTAATTATTTAAAGAGTGAATGACTTTTTATTTTCACTTGTAAATCGATGACTTTTATGTAATTTTAAGTTCTACGTTATAAGATCAATTCTCTTTGTTAGTATAATTATGTATATTTCGCATTATTTTTCATATCCTTGTTTTAAGTATTATTTAAATTTGATCACTTCATATTACTGAGCTATTTCTTCATTTCGCATTATGATTATGTAATCATTTTATTTTTAAAAAGAATTAAATTGATGAACAGTATTTGTGCGTTTTTATTAGTGATTTTTTTATGTATGTGATTGTCAGCCGTGTCGGCTAGAGGCTGTGCTTGGTAAGCATTATTAGGGATCAAGGAGATAGTAAGTGTTCATTAAATTGTTTTTTTTTTAAATTCAAGAATGTACGACGAAGGAAACGCAGATTCTGGGGGAGCATTTCTAAGTCTGTTTATGGTGTTAACCTTTTATTATTACCTGTAAAATGTCACTAGTACTCATTGCTTGTAATAATGTTAATATCATCAAATATCCACATGACTTTTTTGCGAATAAATTGAAATTGTTAATTTTGACTTCAATTAGAATTAATTTAACTGATTATCCATGACTCCTTTTGGTTTGTAACTCTTTAAGGCGTAGTGGTATAAGATGTATGCCACTTTTATTGATACAAACAATGCATGGTGGGTTATTTTATAAACCTCCTAAAAAAAAACATTAAAAGCACAGCAGCTTGATATTTACCCCACCATCCAAAATTCGTTTTTCATATGCTGAGAACTTTTTTTGTAATTTTAGATCCAGTAAATAGTTGTGTATATGTATTTACACCAAAAATTATGTTCCTCAAAAAGTTAAACTGCATTTTTACATCCGTATAGACTACACATCACTGGAACCCATGAATATAATGAAAATGCACAGTAATGAAAAGTTTATAAAATGGAGTTCTAGAAACCGCTTGCAGAAGTTCTATAAAGAATATTCCTAGCACTATCTGAGTCAAAATGAACAAGTTCATTTATTCCCTGATGCAGTCATTAGCTCTAAATATCTATAGAGATATTACACACCAATAGGAAAACATTAATTTTTTGACAAGACATTTTTTATTACAAGAATATATAGTAATTAATGTAAATAATAACAACTCAAATCATTTTTCGGTTTTGAAATTCAAGTTTTTTTTTTATAATTAAATTTGTAGTGGTAATAATAAACAAAATAAAATAATATTTTATCCTCCAATCGCCTTCAATAGTTTAAATGAGAAAAAAAAACACTTTTAACAATGTTTAAATATTCCTTAATTTTCGCTAGTGGTTTTAAGGTACATATACCATGCTAAATTGTTAATATCAAAGAATATATTTAAGAAATATAATATAAGAAAGAAATATATTAAAGAAGAAGAATATTAAAAAAGTAGAAGATACTTCTTAAAATTTACTAAAAAAATGTATTTATTGAACACAAATAAATAAAAACATTTATTTTAGAGTGATTTTTATTTTATAATGCAATTTAAAACCCCCCTAATACTGTTGTATTTCTACGAGTCAGTTTTACGAGTCAACAGATAAAATTTATGCTATATCAAAAAGTATATATTTTTTTAAGTACGAATTCGATAGACAAACGCATTAAACTTAGGATTTTATTGCTACGTAATCCATCATTCAAAACAAATATACTTATGTTTTTATTTACATTCGGCTCTCAATGTAGAAGAAAGCTTAAATAAAATAACAAAATATTTCAATCTAATTGCATTTACGGATTTGAACTGTATGAAATATTATCGCAGAATAATTTTATTTCATTGTAAAGGGGTGAGTCTCAACCCTTTTAGGTAAAGAGATATTTCTGCACCTGACATTGCCTCAAGCCATATTATTGTTTTGAAAAGCAGGCATTTAAAGAAAGGACAAGGTAAATTCTATTTCAGAGTAAAATGACCAAAAATTTTTAAAGTTAATGTTTTCTATTTTAATACAGCTGTTTTAAAATAGATACATATACAATTTTATTTATGATTATTTTATGGCACTTAATTATGTCATGAGTTAGTATTGTAAATTATTTTACATAATTTAATTTGAATGGACGCATTTTTGATTGACAGATATTCTTCATAAATATTTATTTTATTTTTCGGCTAGATTTATGACCACCAATATAGAACATGTAGCTCAAGAACGAAACATTTGAAGAGTCTTGCAGTCTGCTTCATATGTCGTTGGTTTAATCTCCAAGGAAAAAAAGAAAATATTTATTTTCTACAAATAATTTCAATAATAATAGCCCAAGGATTTAAATCGGCTATAATTATAATAATCGATCCACGACTTAAATTTTAATTCGTCTAAAAAATCGATGACAGCAAAATTTCAAAAGCATTACAAAATCGTTCAATTATCCCATGGGTCAAGATTTGAAAATCGCTGATCTTTCTACTTAATCAACTATGAATATCTAAAATACCTATGGCCATTACATCATTAACTAGCTGCCAAGTCCTACTAATGCTTGAGACAACTTCACAATTAATTTCATAGTTTTGTCAAAATAGTCAGTTTTTATTATAAATAAGATAACCATCAAGTAGTTTGCCGCTTGGAAGTTTATCTCGTAAAAATATCGCAAATCCAAATTACAATGATATCATTCGCCGAATTTTTTACAATGTTGAATTTAAGTATATTCAATAGAACATTTTAAATATTTTCAAAATATTCAGTCAATTCTTAAACTATAAAAATAATACGTTTTTGATTTACTACTGAATTAGGTAAATATTTTTTTATTTTGTTATATCACGTATAGGCCAGCTTAGACAGACAATTATGTCTTATAATTAATATATCCTCTTCTAAGACATCCGATTCACAAATCGCAATAAATCATATTCAACAATGCGCGATTAACAAAGCTCAAATTCACACATTACTCGCGCGCCATTTTCGTTGGAAAAAGCTCTCTTTCAAGTTCCAACTAAGCCGCTCGCCCGTCAGCGCCATCTGCCAACCGAACCTCGCATTATTCTTTATAAAACCTCTTGAACTATAATAATTGGCTCACGTAATACTGAGAAAGACGCGTAAATCAAACACATTGAATTCGAGAGCTTTCAGAGCTGGAGCCGCCCCCGCCCTGTCCCGAGCGAGTCATATTGTCTCACGCGACACCTTTGTTTCCCGCCTAGATTTCAGTTCATTCGCATATCGTTATTTTTCACGACCTGCATTATTAAATAATGTTTTTTATATGTATACCTATGAAAGGTCCATTAAACTAGCATTTTTGAGGGTTTTTAAAATTTAAAATGAAACTAAAAACTTCAATCATTGTCATTTTTTTCTTTTTAAACAATTTAAAAATATATATATATCGAACAAACAAAAAGCATCGATGACAGCTAAAATAATAAGCCCGTTTGAATCTAACGGGCGTTCTATTTGAACAGTTGTGTTACCAGGCAGTAAAAATATAAATAACATTTAAAATAAAAACTCGTATAATAAATTATATTGATGATAAACTAGGATGGTATTTTTTATATTCATTGCATTTTAATTTTTTATCCTGAATATATAGTATTTACATTCGTTTATATAACATACATTCACACTGAATTACGCACCGTGAGATATTACTTTTCAGGGTTTGCTTATCTTACTTTAACACTAGCAAATTAACTGATTATTTAAACAAACATTGTAGTATCCTCTACATTACGAGGCTCGGGCCCCAGACCTCCTACCCTCTCCGAGGATAAGGAAAGGATAAGGATCCTTTTTCAGAATGGCTTACGAAGACAAAATAAGTCATACTCTTTTATTTTCTCCATTTAATATTGGAATTCCACCAAAAATAATCGATCGATTATTTAACGAATTAAAAAAATTAAATTAAATTGCAAGTATTTATTATGACAACGTATTTACTCATGTATCCCGTCATATGCTATTAAGGTCCTTTGACGATCATATATGAACAATAAGTATACGGAGTCAGTATCAAGGAAGTAATTGATTTTATTATAACCCATGGTAAATAATCATTTATACAGAATTTATACTAACGTGTTTTTTTTATGAAAACGAAAATCATCACTCAATGCATATGACTTTTACGTAAAAATATATCAATACCACAAAAACAATTGAACGGAAAGTTCTAGAAAAGCAATTATTTAATTTTTCAAAAATTATCGAGTCCTTTCATTTCGCGTAAAGATAAAATTAAAGAATGACATAATTACTTAATTAAATTAATGAATAACTTTTATAAAAAAAATCAAAAGCTCATCTTACTCAGTACGAATACAACACCATTAGGCAACGTTAAAAATAAACTTAAAGACATGACGTGATTAAATTTGAACCCATCATTTTAGTATTTTAAATAGCAATATTTCTGGAAATTCTCCCAATTTTTACACTGAAGATTTTAACTTTCATCATTAGCATGTTTCTGTCCATAGCTAGATTTTGATCTTCTGCACAGTTGCCATTAATTATTTTAAAAATACCTTACACACGACTAAAACTAAGCATTATATAATAATACAATTAAAATTTAACATGCTGTTTCACAAAAAAAATAACAACAGAATGTGATATAGCTGTAAAGTGTTTTAAAAAATATTATAAATGCCAACGGATTGCAATCTTAACCCTTAAAAATTAATATCTTAAGTTTGACATCTTAGAGTGAATTTCTTAATTTTCTTCGAGTTGAAATATTTTGAAGAATGAAATACACGGTATAATGTTTATTAGATATATATTATAACATATAACATTTATTTGACAGTGATATAATTCATTATTAAATTCTTATGTTTTAAAAATATCTAAAAATTCAGTTTATTTATCTTCCGCTGGTAATCCCAGCACTCTAAAAGTGTATTCGCATTAATTTAGACGAATAAATAAGAAGCAGCTATCAAAAATCGATGGCTTTTGGGATTATGCAATTGATATATCTGATATAGTGTGTGAAAAGATCGCGATTTTTTTTTCTGAATTATATTTGTTATATAGGAAATCTCTTAGATTATATTATATATCGTACTAACATGTATCAACATATTATACTATGTTGATTTTATTAATACACGTTCAATATAATTATATAACATTGGGTGTTAAGATCTCATGAATATTATTAAGGCTTTCTAAGGTGGAAAATCAAAATTATTATGCTCGTTAATACATGTAGATAAGTGCCTAAATGTTTTACACAGCTGCACCTTTATAATTTCAATTCCACATTCAAAGAATTCTCCCAAAACAAATAGGTACATTATAACAATAATGCTTATTTGCTGTTCTAAAGTAAGGAGTACATACTTAATGAAGTTGTGATGCAGCAAGGAGAATAACTGCCCAGTTATAAAACACAGTAAGTCAATAATCAAAATTTATTTTATATATTGTCACAATTTTTTGACTTTGGTTCTTTATTTGACTGTTATCGTCCACTCAATCTCTTTTTCTTATTCTATTACTATGGAAGTGGTCAAGTTATGGAAGTAAATTGACTACTTAGGCTCAAATCCATGTCAAAAACTAACTAAATAGACTTTAATAAATACACATAATCGTTTGCACGATAAATCTGTTGTAAGTATTGATACAATACCACGAAAGAAAAATTAAGAAGCCACGACACTCACGCTAACTTTAAACTACGGAATAAATTAGTGAAATTTCTCTTCAGGTTAGTTCACGATCAAAAAAATCACAATCGAGAGAGGATGACATCACACACTCACAAACGTTTGATTTTTTTTAACACATCTTAAAAAACAAAGATATTCGAGAAACAAAATTTGAATTTTCTTCCAAATATTTAAATATTTTTGAGCGCTTTTCGTTACCGTAAAATGAGCGTTTCGATACCAGCGTCACACACGTGATGGGTATTATTATTATATATTTTAAATTGTGTACATTGTTTTTCTCTTGATTGTATTTCTTGATTCCAACATTATAGTGTCAATAATTAAATAACACAATTTTTAGGCATCAATTAAACACTGATCTAAAGCTACACAAGTAATTTTCTTAAACGTACCAGTGTAAATTATATGGAGCGTTTTAATGAACGGTTGTGATGCACAGGGCTTAATCGAAAAATACTTAAAAATGAAAGATTGCTTTGATACTTGGTACTGCAAAATAATATAAGGAATTTCGTGGAGATACCATATTATGAATGATGAAGTTTTCAGGAGAATCAAATGAAATAACTCATATTAAAAAACATTTCAGTCAGGCTAGTTCAACGGGTCAGCCACACATACGCCATGATAGCATTCTTCACACAAAACAGAAGAGATTTTTGAGAAAACAAATAACGAGTGTACCTTAAACGCGATATTTGCAACAAATAATAGTGCGTGGTGGAGAACGAGACGTCAAAATTGTTGCTGCAAACCAATCATTAGTATTCGATTTTCGAAAGAAGAAATGATTAATTCCTTCCTTTGCGGGAAATTTATGCAGTTTAGGCTATTCGACATGATGGTTGGCGGTGTTGGAGGAATCTCTTTGAATCGTCTTCAACGCCATCTCAGTATTTAAATATTAGGTAGATGTACAATGTTTTAATTTGAAGAAGACAAACAGGGGACTCTGTTGATTCAAGTAATCAGCCTAGAGCCCCAGGGCGGGGGCGGGAGAGGGGGCGGTGGGCGGCGACCGCGGACCATAGGCGGTTCCCAGAACAGGCGAGCCACCCATCCCGCCCACCCATCCCTCCCGCCCAACCCTCCCGCCCATCGATTCCCGCCCAGCGGGTGTGCTTTGTATGACATTCCGATGAATTTTGTCAATTAGCCAAAAGCTGAAAATTCTGACAATCCACAGTTGTGACCAACGACACCTACTCACATTGTAAGCGCGCTTCTCTTTAGATCACAAAAACTAATCAAAAATTAAACAAGTACCGAATCATGAATGGGTTTTTTCCTGTTGCTTACCTTGACATTGGTCTTGTTGAACTTTGCATCAAAATAATGCAAGAGCGTCAATTAACAAAAAATCTTAAATATGCTGCGGATACTACAATGGCCGTCTTTAGGTTCCTGCCATAAGGGTTGCCGGGAACTATATTTGTTCCCAGGTGGGCTTCAAATGCAGATATGATAGATATCTTGGAACAATATGGATTTTATATAATGTTTTTAATAAAAAATGGCTTACATTTTCTGAAAATGAATACGAAATCAAATTCGTTATTACTTACTGCAAAAAATTGCTTATCATGCCATATCACTTTGATAATTATTATGTTAATTATATTATACCTACTATTTTACATATAATTAATATTTTTTAGTTTTTTAAAGACTAATAATAGTTGCGTATGAAAGACATTTTTGATGGTATTTATTTATTATCATTCCATATCGGTTTCTTATTTTGAGTATATGGTCGTCACAAACTGATATATACATATGTCTTATGTAAAATAAATTTAAGAATAAAAATCAAATACCCTGCACAAAAACCGAATTCGGTAGAAAATAGAGTGATGTACGTTCAGTAAATCTTTTTAATGAAGATTTGTGCAGAGGGGTTGATCGTAAAGGAATCTCGTCTCTTCCTGTCTGACAAAAAGGAGAGGTAGGCTGCATTTAAAGCGAAAACCCTTTAATATAGGGCGCGGCATATTGACTGATATATATATACAGGTATATGTGAAAATGAAATGGAGTTATAGTTTGCTTGCATATTTGTTTGTGTGTAATGCCGGTAGGTGCGATAGGTAAATACGATAGATATATTTGATAGGATAATAATATTTTTGTACACAATCTAATTTACCAAAAGTATAAATTCGATTCGAATAATAAATAAAAAATATTGTTTATTTTTGTCGTCATGGAAATAACTGTGATGTAACACGTGAAATAACTAATAATATTTATCAAAATAGGCTGTGAGACATGTTGCTTATCTGAAAGGGATAAAAAAGACTAGAGGCCTTTGAGATGTGGTTTTGGAGAGACCACGTCACGAACAATGAGGTTCTCAGGATAATCAAGGAAGATAGGCACCTAGTAAGAACCATCTCAGAGTGGTGAGCCCGATGGATCAGTCACATCATGCGCCACGACGATCTTCTTCGTGACATTGTGGAGGGGATGTTTGAGGGTAGAAACTTCAGAGGGCGCCCTAGACGGGAGTATTTGCAGCAAGTGTTCGAGGACATGAGTTGTAGCTCTTATGCTGAACTGAAGAGGGTTGCGGAGGACCGAGAGGAGTGGAGATCGAGATGCAAGATTTTGTTGCTGCAAACCAATCCACCGGATTAATACTACGAAGAAGAAGGAAATAACAGTGGTATTATTTTAGATTTACGTATTTTATCGTTGTAATGTTTATTTAATTTTTGACTGCTTAAATGTTCAAAATTTATTTAATTAAAACTGTTTAAATCATTATCATCATTATCATCAGCCTGTATCTGTTTACTGTTGAACGTAAACTTTCCGCGTGAGTATACTGTTCGATTCTCTGCCTTCCGTATCCAGGCCACTCCCACTATTCTTTTTAGGTCGTCAGTCCATCTTGCACTGTTTAAATGTCTGAGCGAAAAGTCGAGTAGCATTACAAGTATAAAATAAATGGCGATTGGGGAAAATACTTTGTATGTGCTCTTGAAGATTTTTGTATTTTTTACAGTAATGAAGACATCTCAATTTTTGATTCTATGATGCTTAACAAAAGTTAGCTGCCTTCAGACTTCTCCGTCAAGGCTTGCCGGCCACGGTCGACACGGTAATCATCCAACCACCGGAGAAGAAAGCTCGCAAGGCCACTAAGGACACGGTAAGGGCACTCATCGCACGGCAGTGGCAGCGTGAGTGGGACAATTCTAAATACTTTCTACAAGGATACTTCCCATCGATTCGCGAGCGAAGGGCCGCAAAGTGGCTCGTCCCGAACCACTACACGAGCCAGCTGCTAACCGGACACGGATTCTTCCAGAGCTATCTCGACAGGTTTGGACAGTTGAAATCCACATCTCAGGCAGAGTGCCCATGTGCCGGCAGCTCTCCGCAGGACGCACCTCACGTTCTGTGGAACTGACCGCTGCACCACTCTGCTCGGATTGCGCTCTTTGGAGTGATCCGGCTGGCATCACGTCCGGTCGAATACCAGGACTTCGTTGCTAACAAACGGAATTACGCTGCTTTTGATCGCTTCTGCGCGTCCGCCTGCAAGAGTGCAGACGCAAGTAATGTCTTCCTAACTGATGTCTGCCATTCTGCAGAATCCATTTCTTAACCTTACCATTTTCTTATCCATTCCCACGTATTTCGTGGCTAGCAAAGTGTTACCAAAAAGGGCAATTCGAGACTCACTGTGAATACTAACTTCGCCGCCTTAGACTGAGGTCTATTTGACATCTAACTGATGCACTTAGAATCAAGGGAAGGCTTTCAGCCACTCTGTGACAAGTAGCTTTTTGCGTGCGTTCAGTAACGGGTCCCCATCTGGGTCTTCAAAAACAGGATGGGACAGGGAGGGTTTTCACCAAGCGATTTGGCGGGATGTCCATTTTTACGGAGATGTTTCACGGAACGACTTACGTCTACGATGAATTTTGTTTATTAATTAATATTAGAAAAAATCCTAGTATTTTATACGTAAGGAATCAATTTCACATCAATCACGAGTATTTAAAGACCTTTTACATTTATTAATTTTATTTTAATCTTCTCCGGGTATCGATCTCACGATCTTTAGCTTTGAAAGTAAGTGCCCTAAGGCATACCCGCCGGTATATTTATGATTCTGATAAAAACAATTACGGTATGGCAATAATATGTGCTTATTGAAACTTTAAAAAGATTATTTAATATTATTAACGAAATTTCGAACTCTTTCAGTCGATCTTTAACATCTTATTTGATGTCATATGACTAGTTTAATTAACTTAACTGAAGACAATGCAGTGAAATATTGTTGCGATTTTTCAAATTATTATAATTTAGACTTTTATATAACATTAAAGATTTAAAAAAAGAATTAACGTTTAGCCGCTATTCGTTCATTTAAAAATAGAGTAACATATGAATAAAGTCATATTAAAAATTAACCTCTCCAATCGGATAAATTAGGTTTATCGTTAAAATAAAGCATTCAAGTTATAATCGTACTTGAGATGATTGAACTAATTTATATCTAGACATATTAGTCAAAATATACACTATGTCGCCTGAAAACCAATAAATTTACAAAATTTAATTTACTAAACTTGGTAGACTCCCAATATAATAAATAATTAAACTAGAAAATAAATTTCAACAAACAGAATATTGTTCGCAATGCGTCTTCAATGATTTGAATGTATTGTGGAATACGCAGTCCGATTTATTAATTGGAATAATATTTATGCCCTATGCAAATTGTCAACTTCGTGGTATTGCGCACTTTTTTATTTACAATGTTTGAAATGCAAACTAATAAATTTATCCGATTGCAATTTTCTCTCGAACAATGTATTGATTAAATGCCCTGAAAACCCACTCTTTTAGTACAAAAATAAATAAACGGCTTAGAATATAATTCATCTACAAACTTTAAGCCTTCTAGGTCTCGGAAGCGTCAGGCATTCATCTCATATATTCTTATAAATTCCGAATAACTAATCACTCAAAAAATATGCCTCGGATATTAATTACAGTACCTCTGTTTGTACCGAAGCTCTTTCCCTGGATGTCAATGAGAATCATTTATGTTCCCAAGTGGTCCTTTAGGGGCAAATATGTATTGAGTCATGGCATAGACAGTGGTAGTTTATATAACTGAGTGGTGGCAATTTTTGGTGACCATATGTTTCAGGTGTAGATCGGATATGGGAAGAAAAAAAAAAATTTATATACCTACACAAAATATCTGAAATAACTCCGGCGAAATAATTTCGTAGGTTTTCGAATTATCGAAGAAAAAATTTTCAACACAGGGCTCAACCCAAAAGCCTCAATACTAACTCCGGCAGAATTGTTTCTTGCAATAGATATCGTTCTTAACAGAAGAAATTATAATATCTTCTTATCTTTATGTACACCTTTCTGATAGTATTCTAATATCGTAGGTAGTTTTTCTTCTATAATTGATAATTTGAAGAATGTGCAATAGGAGAAATATCTCATAAAAAACTATATTTCATTAAAGTATGATAATGATTTTCCGAAACAGTATCTTTACTTGCCAAAACACTTGTTTGGAGCATCTTAATGTACGGCTGTGAGACATGGTGCTTATCTAAAAGTGATAAAAAAAGACTAGAGGCCTTTGAGATGTGGTCGTACAGAAGAATTCTCGAAATTTCCTGGAGAGACCACGTCACGAACAATGAGGTTCTCAGAATAATCAAGGAAGATAGGCAACTAATAAGAACCATCTCAAAGAGGCGAGCCCGATGGATTGGTCACATCATGCGCCACGATGGTCTTCTTCACAATATTGTGGAGGGGATGGTTAAGGGTATAAACTGTAGAGGGCGCCCTAGACGGGAGTATTTGCAGCAAATATTCGAGGAAATGAATTGTAGCGCTTACGCTGAGCTGAAAAGGGTTGCGGAGGACCGAGAGGAATGGAGATCGAGATGCAAGATTCTGTTGCTGCAAACCAATCCACCGGATTGATACTACGAAGAAGATCTGGACGTGGCCACATTTCACCCCCCAAAAATTAAAAAATATAGATATGCAATTTGTCAAAATTTCCATATTCGAAAAAAGAGCCAACTTAATTATCTACGTATACATTTCAATTTTATTATAAATCAGTATGTATTTGATCACTAAAGTAAATTAAAAAATAATATCAATAATATCTTTGTTACTACATTTAATGAACTTTTACGTAAATTGTTATTTTTTATTACAAAATTGCGTATGAAAATGATGTGATTTACTCGTACCTCGAAGATAACAAAAATATTAATACAATTTTCATCATAAAAATGGCGTATTTCGTGAAAATAATACATCACATTGCAGAATTTGTACTGATAATATTAAATCGCCTATTTTTAGAGAGGGCAAAATGTATGTGCGACTGCGAGCGAAATATAACCTGCGTCGGAGAAAAGTAATGTACATGAAAAACCGCGCCAGCTTGCAAAAGATTTCATCTCACCTCGCCGGCGAGATAAAAAATATAAGAAACAGAGTTACACACCTTAAATTAGCAATGAAATATCATAAAATGTCGGTGCGAAATGAACTTTTGGGGCCAACTTCGGTGGCGTTGAGAGAAACTTGAATGAAACGCAGATTAAGTTCGTAGCTTGACGAGCAAACGCAAAAACGCAAACTTTCGACGAATCTGATGTGATTTGGGGAACTCTGCTTTATTTGTTTACATCTGTAAGTGTACAATATTTATGTTCTTGAAAACTTGTTTCTTTTTTCGAATGTTTTTTTTCGCATTTAAATAACGAATTCAAATGCAATGCGCCATATAGTGCGCTTGTGTATATATATTTTTACGAGTTTTAGTGTATTTTTTTTTACATATAATTTTCATTTTTTTTTTGTTCATAATATAATTAGCAAATTATCAATAATAAATAATCAAAAATTTAAGTAGAAAAATATCATACGGCAGTAGAAAAATAATAAATTGGCAAGAATTAAAAAACGAATCGTAATTTATAATAGGTTAGGTTAGGTTTACATTTTATGGGTTAATTATTCATTAATTTTACATTAATTTTTACCAATATAGAATGTAATTCTGCTATTTAATTTTATAACTGACCACATTCATACTGACACGGTAGATATTCACAATTTATTTAGTCTAATGTCAATAAATTTTAATTGCTGCCAATTGATTTAACTTACTACCAAAACCTTGAATTAGTTACTGAACAAATAAATACAGGTTGGATTTTTTAAAAATAATTTAATGTTATTTAGCAACATAACCATTCACCTGACGTCGAAAAACACAACACCTTAGATTTTTCATTATTTTTTTCTCTACTATTGGTTTTCGTCTAGCAAACTATCGAAAAACATTAATGTCATTTCATTCTATGTTTTCTCTGGAGACTTTTGTGAAGATAAGACTTAAGACGGTAATTAGCGGTAATTTTGGGTGACCAAATGATCCATATTAAGTGCAAATACTTGTGTTAAAGAGCCAATTATTTGTATGAAGTGTAATTTAAAATGTCTTTTGAAATATTTATATATAATGAATGTTTCTTAAAAAAATAACTAATACCTTTTACTTACTTTTAGTGTTTTTAAGTATCATAACATTAATATTTTAATTAAAGATAATATTTTTTTAAATAGTTTAAAATAATACTCGATTTCTTGAGTATAGTAGTTTTCTTACTTATCTAAATACTAAACAAGAAACTGAAGGAATGTAAAGATCTAAAATCTAAATTCTAACACGCTTCGTATTATACTTTATTAATATCCATATATTTTAATAAAGAAAACTCTGACATTTTGTACCATTTTTTTTTCGGTAAAACTAAAAGTAATTGAATATTTTTTTTTTTTAAAAATCAATGTTTTGGTCATACACCTCCTACCCGCATAAAACACTGCACAAAATTTTCAGGATACTTTATATTTGTTATTCAAACCAGATTTGTAGAGATCTCAACCATGAGGGTGTAAAAAGGAATAAATACTTTTAAAATATTCAATCTTCATTTGTTCGTTAGTAATCTATTTTTTTTCAATCAATACAACCGCAAGATATTTTAATTATTTCATAGATTTTAATGCATAACATTAATAACAGTGATTATAATTGAATAATATACTTAACATTTAAATAATAACTCAAATAAAAATGGCCACTATTTATTTGATCAGCAACTTATTCAAGGTTTTGGCTCAATCGGCAGTAAATTAAATTAATCGGGAGTAGTGTCCACTGTGTCAGTATGAATGTGGTCTGTTATAAAATTAAAATGGCAGTAATAAAATCAATATTGGTAAAAAATAAAGTAAAATTAATGAAAAATTAACCCATAAATTGAAAACCTAACCTTACCTAACGTAACCTATTATTTATTACCAATCATTAATTATTTCCTGCCAATTTTTTATTTTTCTGCTGCCGATTGATATTTTCTTCGGCCAAATAAATATTTTTTACTTACTTTCTTAGGAATTTATTACTATCCGTTTGAAAATTAATTACTGCTTAATAATTGAATTAAACACTGCCAAAAAATAGTTGCCGTAATCAATACTATCATATATACTGTATTACATAAAATATTTTAGCGTAAATTATGTTTGGTTGCATATAAAGAAATGATATTCCAATGATACTTTATCTTATGGTGGTCAAAAAAGTCTAAAAATAAACAAGCCTATTAAAATTATTACAAACGTTCTAAAAATGACTTATACATTTTTAAAAAATCGTATAATTTAAAATTATAAGGTTTTATTAGTGATAATAACAAAGTTTAGTTGCGATTATAATTCACGTATAACAAAGGCTTTCAAATACTTTCATTTAAATATTCTCATTGAAATTATTATCCACTTCGCGTTCATTAAAAATACATGCAGCATCTTTCATGAATAATCTCACCGTGCACGTGTCAATCCGCTGAAAGGTTGTGGAGAAAGCCTTTGGCTATTTAAAAACCAAACTTTGTTTTACATTACGGGTGTGGTCTAATAATTTGTGAAACTTACATTCCCTCGTTAAGGGCTACTCATGAAATTATATTATAAACACATATCTGCTTCTAGTACAATGTAGTAAAAATATTACAAACACGTGCGTTGTATAGTTCTACTTGATATCAATAATACATTGTTTAGCTGAAGCTTTTATTAAAAACTGCGTCGGAAAATTCATCATCTGCTACGATTATGTGATGTTTCAAAGCTTTCTAATAATCAAAATTGCATTCGATTACCGCCAAGTTGTCGTTCAATGTCTAAGCTATAGCATCCGTATTACTTACATTACAAAGGGATGGTTTTAAAATAAAAACTTTTATTTTTTTACATGTTTTTATAGCTTTATCTAATTAAATTTTTACGAAGTTAAAAATGTATTTAATTTAATTTTATAAATATTTTATGATTTTCTTTTATGAATCACTTGTGTATAATTCTGAATTTTCTAAAAGAACAACATCATACTCGTCACGAGCTGCCGCCAGCTCTCATCTCATATCATGTCAACTTTGCTTCCCGCAAATCTAACGAGTACGTTTTACTTTCCCAAAAGACTTCCAGGACGGTGCGAGTCCAAAGACTTCAAGAAAAGGCAGCTATAGTTTTTGTTTAATCGAGGAAAAAAAATCCATCTCCGATGTGTAATGAATATTTGAGTCGACACTTGAAATATAATTGTCCAAACCTCGCAAGCCACGGGTTAATTATCAGATTTATTTCAAATGAATCATTGAATAATACACGATAATGCTATGGATACTAGAGTTACCGTCTCTTTAAGTCCTCGAGCTCCTGCTCTAGAGGCCATTGGGAACTATTACTCGTATTTTTCCTGGTAGACCTCCATGTGCAGAGATATCTCGGGACAAAATATGTATAATCGCTACAGATAGAATTATGAAGTGTCAATTTTTAATGATTATATGCTCTAGATATAAAATGGAAATGGGAAGAAGAAATTATGAATTAGTTTAATTCAAATTTAAATGCATTTCTTACAAATAAATCGATATACACACACAAATCGAATTCAAATATCATATTTTATGACGTCTATCTCGTCAATTTCAGAGAAAAGGAAAACGGCAGATGCTGGGATTCGAACCGCGAACTAGGCACCTTACTTCTATTATATACATAGCGCGCTCCACCAAGACCAATTCATCCACCTTCGTGATTCAGAATTTTTATAAATATTTATTCAAAAGGAATGTGACAATGTCGTCCAGCCTCCAGTCAATAAATAATCTACTATGTTGAACGAATGTTTTTTTTCGCAATAGCAAAAAGATGGCTGCATCAATCAAAAGGGCATTCGATTAGTGGTGTGCCATTGGCCGGCGGAGGCTCTAACGTCAGAGGGCGACGGCGCGGGCGGGGGCGGCCGGGCGTATATATGGCGGCTCCGCGGGCGCTCCGCCACAGTCCTAGACCGACCCGCGCCAGGCTCGAACCCCAGCCCCGATCCTCCGCGAGACAGGCGTGCAACCTGATGAAGATGCCCGGAAGGTGCTCGGGTGCTCTTCTGGCGCTGAGGCTGCTGGCAATGGCGCTGGCGATGCCCTCCACCAGCGCCGCGGGGCCCTTCATCATCACAAGTGAGTCATTTCATCATCATCATCATCAGCCTGTGTCCGTCTACTGTTGAATGCAGGCCTCCCGCATGAGTCTCCATCCTCTTCGATCCTCCGCCTTACGCATCCAGGTCACTCCCGCTATTCTTCTTATATCGTCAGTCCATCTTGTAGGGGGTCGGCCAATGCTTCGTTTGCCAGTTCTTGGGCGCCACTCCAATACTTTTCTTCCCCATCGACCGTCGTCTCTTCGACATATATGTCATTGCCACTTGAGTGTGCCTATTCGTTGGGTAGCATCCACTACTTAAGTTCTTCTGCGTATTTCCTCATTTCGTGAATGTCAAGTGAGTCATTTAAAACTACCAAATTCATTTATTTTTTTACCATCATCACAAACAAGTCGTTGCCTTCCAAACCTCAACATTCATCAGTTTTTTGTAACGGATTTTTTTTTTTACATATTTTTTCTCTTTCCATATTTAAAACAAATTGTCATAACTAATTTCCACCACTCAGTTATTTCAGTTGCCATTGTCCTATAAATTAGAGAACTCAAAAGTAAGAAATATTATTTAAATTTAATGGTTAATAGGATTGAGTAAGGAAGAGGCAGATACATTGCTCAATAAACATTGTTAATAATAAATATTGAATAACTAGACAAATACTGTTTTTTTTTGTTCAAATGGAGTCTGCTTTAAAACAGGTTAAATCTAGTTAGTCAAATTAAACACTAAAACATGAAAAGTTGATCCATTTAAAAAAAAATCGAATTTTAAACTTCTAGTTTAAATTAAAGATACTTGTCCACATAATAAATTGTTATAATTATATATTAATTTACTTCTCCTAGAGATTTAAATACAAAATTAGAATTCGAACTAAATTTAAACAACACTTTAAAGAATACTGCTACGTGCTACGTTTGATTGTTTTCCATATCCCATCTTTAACTGAAACATACGGTCGTCACAAATTTCCACGACACATTTATATAAGCTATCATTGTCCAGGTCTTGTCCCAAAACATTATCCTTCAGGAGGTCCACCTGGCGACAAATCTATCTCCCGACGGCTTCTGATGAGAAACGGTGGCTGTAATATCCGAGATCTGATTTTCGTGATTTATTTATCATTATTTTATAGGTGATTGGATGATTTGCCCTACCCTTTCAAGACCTTAACCATTTGATCTAAAAACCAGCAACACACGGTTAAAAACTAGTTGTGATACAACTAAATTTTTGGTCCGCGTCCAATGCTTGCATTTTTGAATATCAATTACGAAAATCGATAGAAAAAGTATGATAATTTTCAAATTGTCCTCTAAAATACAACTGTATATATTTCCTCTTTCATACAATCCAGAACATTTAAAGAAACATATCAATGTGCTTGTAAAATTTCAATCTTAAATAACAAGCATTATACATATTTTAGGCGTCTAGTCGTCCTATTATAATCTTTCTGCGTTTCGTAAATTTGTGAAACGTAATTTCATTGAAATTTTTATGTTACTGTGAGTTCTTTAATAATTTTGATGCACCTTTTATTGCATTTTATGCAGCTGGTTCAGAAGAGGCCAACGTTTTGTTAAATTAGTTTGTTCAACAAAGATGCTGGGCTAACAATGCTTCTCCGCTAGAAAACTGCTTGTGAAAACACTCACCCACTTACATATTTCCGCGTAAATTGACGGGATTTTGAACAGGTAAAGTTAAAGATCTTATTTTTCAGCGTATAATGCGGTTCAGAACCAAAGTAAAGTCATAAAAATGCAACGTTTTTTCACTGAAAACTTAAGACATAAATGAGAAGCTCGAATGATTCAAAAGTAGAGGAAGTACAGAGTGTAATAACACTCAATTTGACGTTATATTACTATTACATTATATATTTACTATTACTACCACTAATTTTTCTTTCTATAATGTTTTATATAGTCTTGAGTGCATAACATATATAAATATGTAGACCTATGTAGTTTAGCAGATTTCTTACGAAATACGAGTATACATTTTCCAAATATTTTAATTCTAAAACACTTGCGGATATATACCGAGTGATATATTTTTTTATTTTACTAAGTTATGTATAAAATTCATTTTGATTTCTAATTATGCGACCATTTAATAACTTGTACATAATCATACAACGTTAAGAGTAATTAAGATACGTCAAATAATTAACTGTGTGAAACATAGTAGTCAATTACATGATTTAAATGTAAGGTTGTATATTTCGATCACTTACCACATACTTGTACATTTAGTATCATACAATTATAAATGACATTTGAGTAATATTAATATTTATCCTTTTCCTTGCTCGGATAATTGGCTATTCAATTATGAATAATTACATTTTACTTTAATTAATATCGTAGTTTTGACATTTAATCAATTAATTATGCCCTGCGTTTTACGTAATCGGTAATCTTGTTAATAAAAACAATGCCTGAATATTCTAAATTTAAGAAATATTTTTCAAATCAAATTTTTTAAATTCCTCCAAAATATGTTAGAGATACTTTTATTAGTATGTTTGTTATTGTCGATCAATTTTATGATCTGTATCAACTATCGATAAACACTAAAACTTATAGATACGTTACCGCCTTTTACTAAATGCCAGCCGTTTAGTGGGTTAAGCCTAAAGGCAAATGGTCCAGACCTCGGTAGCGTCGGGCTAATCTTCTGATCTCATTCAAAATCACCTAAAATATGTTTCGGCTGCTACTGATGCCGTCTCTTTAAATCCCCAAGTTAAACACCCTTGCAGGGCGTCAGAAAACACATATGTATTGTAGCAACTAACAGAACTAAATGCTAACAGTTTTTCATGACTATATGTTTTAAAAGAAGATAAATATATAATATTTATTCATGGTTGTGAATGTTCAAAATATAAATCGTAATAAAATATATTTTCCAGATATCTTATATCTTTAATAGTGTTCTCCCACATGTTTGCGTCAAGAAATATATTAATTTTGTTTTTTATCATTAAAAAATTATGGTTCTTGGTAGTTCGTATCCCAGTGTGTGCCGTTACTTTTTCACCCCAAGTTGATGAAAGAAATTTGATGTTAATTTGTATGTGTGTATCAATTTATAAAATATTGATATAGATTAATTATCTTTAATGGATTTAGAGTATTGAAAAATATTCTAATTAAAGATTTAAAAATAATCCAAAAAAAATATGCTTCAGGAATATGTTTTTATTTGTAAAATTTAAGGCTGTTACTTAAGGTACGAGTATTTTTGAATTTGTGGTCCACACAATCCCTCAAAAGCCTCTTAATATGTTGTTTAACTTTGTTGATCGACGTTCAGACTAAATGACCAGATTACCTGACGACAGGTTGCAGGCAAGTTTAACAAAAAGAGCTTAATATTTCCGTATTTTGAATGAAAATTAAAAAAGCTTATGAAAGTTTCCATTTACGTGGAAAATTAATATTTAAATGGTTACCGAATTTAATTACATCATTTGTCATTCTGGTCGCGGTGCCTCAATAATTTACATTAGAAACTTCTGATTCAATACATATTCAAATGATAAAGCTTATTCTTCATTGCATCTACGTTACGTCACGACCTATCGTTCCCAGAAAATTCGTTCAACGACGCATCGGTAACGACGTGGGGCGCATTGAACGTATGGTGCACAGTATATTTGGCGCCCAGGACAACTGGTGCACTGGCTGGCTCGCTAAACTAACCTACAAATGTTAAATATTCAACAAAGCCCCGGGTTTTAGCCTTATATAGCTTAGTTAATTATGAAGATTATGTACAAAATCTAAAGAAGATTAAGGATTAGGCAGGGATATTGGCATCTAAAATAACTTCCTTTTTTTCCCCAAGCATAGCGCTTATATGAAAAATAAAATAACTGAAGAGTTACTGAAACGTTCTAGTCCATTTAATAAACGAGACTAAAATGAAACTGCTCATTTTATACGACTGTGATTTCTTATGAGAAAAAACCACAATAATTCTGGAACTTTCAGAAAATCTAAACTTAAATCTTTAAAGTTATCGTTAATAGTCCTCGCAAAATGTACTAAAACATTAAATTAAATTGCACTCTGATTGATACTCATAAAGTGTGAATGCAATTACATCCTATATACAAGTAAATGTAATTCTCACCTAATTTACGACTGTGGTTTATTTATTTTCTGGACAAGCGTTCACATGTTATTGGTTCTAGGCAACGGATGTGATCGTTTTAGTATCTCTTTCGCCACTTTAACAGCTAAGTTAATGTTTGGAACACACCTGCGAGGGACAGTCAGTTCTCATCTCGATATTAATCGAAACGTATCATAAAACTGAAACCCGTTGCACTGAAATTGCAGGTAGAGTAATATCTACCTAAATAAACTTGAGAATTATCGTTTTTACAAAACGAAATATGGAGTATCAAATCGTTATTTCAATATTTTCAGGAAATAACAAATATCACTTTTACTCTTTTTTGTATTGTCACAAGTACGTATTTAATTTTTGAAAATATATTCAAATATTTCTTAGAATCTTCTCTAGAATTCTCAATTTATTTCAAGACGCAGTTTTTTATTTGTTCAAGACTTAGTTGTTTCAACATTTATGTGGTGTAATGAAATGGTAGGCATCATAATTTTATTTGAATTGAAGAATTTATTAAAGTTTATTGAGTAGTACGTTTTTAATTTTAATGTGGGTACAATTGGCATTGGTTAAAAAATCAAGTCAATGTTTTTTGATACTTGTTAATCTAGCTGATTTAATTTTAATGTATTTTTAAAGATAGGCCGCTTATGAAAGGTTTATGATAATAATCTGAATTTTTAAATAGAACCCTCATCTTTAGAAGTTCTTTTATGTGGAAATCGATCAGTCGGTTTTTATATTATCTTTTTTACATACTCAAGAATTTTCATCAATTTTGGATTTGATAATTACGCTCATAAAACAGTTGAAAAAGCCTTCTTCTTGTGAACTGATGATGAATTATGCTACATTTTTTTGATCAGAATGTTAGTAAAGTATAAATCACAGTTTTTATACCATTAGTTTGAATTTTATATAATAAATGTATAATTAAAATACAAAGGAATTGAATCAATAATTTTCAGTTCAGTTCAACGTGACTTAACCTAACCCTTCCTACCCGAATATAACATAATCTTACGTGACCTAAAGATCAAAATATCTTTTATCTTGTTGAGTTTCTTGTTAATGTACTATGTAAGTAATTATTTACTGTCTATTAAGTTTCTGAAACTAATGCAACTGGTCATCTAAATTGCATCGCAAATGAGAGTTCAAAAGTCAAACAAAATTACTATCAACTTGAACTGATTTAATGAGTTTCAGAAACGCCATGTTTAAATAACTACACTGTTAATTTACGTCTTTTCTTTGCGTAAGCGAAAAGAGTTTAGAAATCATAATGATATGCTTAAATTATATCATTGAGCAATTATTATATTATGTTGTAACATCAGTACTCGTCAATCACATATGAGTAACTAAGGCAACATTGGGCGTTAATCGTATTTGACCTCTAAATACCAAATGATACATGTCTCGAGAGTGTCAGGTTAATCATACAATTGAAAATCTGATTACCAAACACTTACTACAGCTGCTTACTCTTCAAGCCCTCGATATCTTGCACTGGAAATAGTCTTAGAACTATGCATATTGTATATACTCGGTAGAACTTCAGGTGTAGAGATGTTGTAGGACAAGGCAAAGATAGTGCAGCTGATAAACTCATGTGGTGGAGATTTGTGGCGGCCATATGCTCTAGATTAACCGGATATATACGAATATGAGTCATCATCAACAGCCTGTATCCGTCCACTGTTGAACCTAAGCCTCCATCCTCTTCGATCCTCCGCCTTCCGCAGCCAGGTCACTCCCGCTATTCTTCTTATGTAGTCAGTCCATCTTGCAGGAGGTCGGCCAATACTGCGTTTGCCAGTTCTTGGGCGCCATTCCAATATTTCCTGCCCATTGCCACTTGAGTGTGCATATTTCGGTTATATATTATATTGGGTAGCATCCACTACTTGAGTTCTTCTGCGTATTTTCTTGTTTCGGATTCTATCTTTTAGCGACACTCCGAGCATGGATCTCTCCATAGCACGTTGGGTGATCTTTATTTTATGGGTAAGACTTGCTGTCAGATGCCACGTCTCTGCGCCATAAGTTAATACAGGGAGGATGCATTGATTAAGCGCCTTAGTTTTAAAGACATTGCGGAATATGAGAAAATGGCTTAATGACGCAAAATTCTGATCTCAACTTTAAATAAAAAAGTTTATGCTTAGAGTTGTTTATACACTATTTTTATTTAATTTTATATTTTTATTTTGAGTGTTTAATTTTAATTTAGACATCGCGTTTAATTAAATCGCAGCGTTTATTCTGAAACTAATTAAATTATTGTCATAATTTAATTTCAAACGTGCTGCTTCATAAAGTAAACAGAGTCCTTCATACAGAGAACCCGGGAAACGTAATAAAGATTCGTACAATAGGTACGAAATTAGTAACGTTTTTTTTTTGTTATATTTTAAATCCATATTCACTTCAAATTTGTAGCACACAGGCAACACAATTCGATGAAAAACACTAGATCCTTCTTCGCGCTCAAGTCAAGTCATATTTTTCTGATTTTTCACAAAATAAATTGTGTGAGAATAAACTTACTTACAAAATTGATACTTGTACTTGTTAAAGGAAGTGGATGGTTACCTAAATACGTATATTTTGTAATTTAATTATTGATTATTAAAATAAATGAAGCAATTATAGTAATAAAATATATAATTCTTGAGGTAAATGACCTAGAAAGTGCGCAGACTACAACATACTATGGTACTCGTATATTTTTTTTATACAGAAAACTATTTTTACTATAGGTATTAACATCCCCCTCTAAAAATATGGTTATTCAGTCGCGTGGTGGCAGGATGAGGAGCAGATTAACAACACAAAGACTTTTTCTGAAGCACATTGACATATATATTTCGATAACTTTACAAACTTCTGGCCCGGACCTGCTTACAGTATTCAGGCCGGGCCAACCTCAATCGGACACCCGTCATGGTCGGGGAACAACTACTGATCCGGGTACCGCGCCGTGGTCGGTAACATCCAGCGCCGCAAGTGGCGATTTCTATAACTAGCGTCATTCCCGTGACCAGACTTGAAAGAAAAAATAAGAGACGAAAGATCGTATCGAGGTTTTCGGTACCAGTCAGCAAGGGCTATATCATGCTGATGTCAGTATATTAAACATATTTTAAATGGATCTCAAAGTGAATACAGTAAATATTCATTTTTTTTTGTTTTGTTTAATATAAGGTTGGATAAAGCATTAAAATAAAATGACTACATTTCTTTTGTAATAATATCCTTAAATACATTTTAGTGTACTTTCGTGCAATGGTGGCATGTCAGATACACGATAAATATAAAAATATTGAACTTTTTTTTTATATTTCGTTTTTTTTTAATTACAGTATTTTATAGCACGTTTATCTGTTTCATGTATTTGTGTGTAATATACGTTTACTTAACACATGTTCTTTGGAAAACTTTTGAATATTTGTTTTTAGTGTCATGTCAAAAATGGCAGAGACTGAAATAATTTATATGTAAAATCCAAGAATAGTTCTAGTAAGCAAAAATACATAGTAATATAAAGTAATGAGTTCATAATAACTCTAGAATTAAACGAATAGTATTTTACAGCACCGATCATTTGCAGATCATTTCGTTGTAGATTTTTTTCTCGATTTTTCTAGATCGTAGAGTGGTACAGTGATTTATCTGACGTGCGGCTTGATGATCAGGTTATGGAAGCTGATCCGTATGGTCGTCTGCTTATATAGAGCCAGCACAACTCTCACCTCGTTAGGTGGAATAGTACTTGAAGCTACCTCTGGCTACGGTGATTCTACCGACATATATGGAACACATATAAGGCAAACATTATTAGGCAGGCATAGATAGCGAATTTGGTACAATTGATAAAACAGAAGTCCACCACATTTCTTTAATTCCACAAAATTTGTTCAAAATATTATTTGTATATCTACTATTGAACAAAAAACATTTATTCATTCTTATGTTTTGACATACATTAAATATTTAAATTTATATGATCATATGTAATTACTAACACATCATTAATCAATTTTATCCGTATAACCGATTGCTCTTGATTTATTTTTACCGCGTTTAAGAATGCCTCCATTCGGGAAGCGATACACGTACGTTTTTTTAAATGAAAATAGAAATAAAACTAAGTTTTTTTTTTAATAATTTGGATTTTGGTTCTTTTATATTTTTGATAAGATTTTGCAAGGATTTTTTTTTATCCCTACCAACCAAAACCAACATACTTTTTTCCGTATATTACGAGTATACTCATCCCTCCATAGCACACGGTTTTTTATTTGTAAAGTTGATATTAACGACTATATATGTGGCGATATTTCAAATACTACTTCCGTCTATGTTTTTAATTTTGGCAGTACCAATTCTTAGGACAAAAGGGTCTAGGCCTCGGAATCATGGAATTAATCATCATATCTTATTGAAAAAATTTATAGTAACGTTAACAACGACATTTTTATTTGAAATGAGCGTGCGATTTGCGTGTTTGCTGTTGATCCGCCGACGTCATCGGCGTTAATTTGTTTCCAAAAATGTATCTCTTGTCGCAACATGCGAACGTTATTTTATATTTTCACATCACCATAAAAAGCACCTTGAAAACGCTTAGATTTTAGACTTTCGCAAAATGCGTGGGCCAAGCCTTGTGTTCTTGTGTTGTTAGGTTATGTCACGAGGGCGCCTTGTTTATGATATTTCCAAAGATGTTTTTGTACAGCCCTTTTGACCCTTTAAAATTATACGCCTGCAGTCCCAAAATTACATCGCTGATAAGGTATTTTTGCCGCCGACAAACGTCGCTCTCCTGAATACAAAAATTGTGGCTCTTAATTGATTCATGATTATACTTGTATTTGAAATTTCACATTAAATTTTGAATAATACAATTGATCAGATTTTACCATACTCCTGCTTGATAATCACTTCCTGTTGAAATACATCAATCGAATTACAAATATCGTCGGGGTAACGCGCGCGGTTAACGAGGCTAAAATAAAATACACTGCAGTTCTTTGTTACATAACATTAATGTAATTTGTATTTAAATCAAATACTACCGACCGATTTCCCTTCTTTGCCATGAATATAAAGTATTCTCCAGAATTCTAACTAACAGGCTTATAGGTCGATTTGATGAATTCCAACCTCAAGAGCAAGCTGGGTTTAGGAAAGGCTTTAGTAATATTGACCATATCCACACGCTAAGACAGATCATACAAAAAACCGAAGAATATAATCAGCCACTCTGCCTCGCCTGTGTAGATTACGAGAAGGCATTTGACTCAATCGAAACATAGGCAGTTCTAGTATCACTACAACGCTGCAATATAGACTATCGGTATTTAGAGGTTATTAAATATCCATACAACTCAGCAACAATGATGGTCCAGCTCCATGATAGCACTAACAATATAACTATAAACAAAGGTGTTAGACAAAGAGATGTTATATCTCCCAAACTCTTCTCAAAACGCCCTACACGATATATTTAAACTGCTATCCTAGACAAAATGTGGAATAAATATAAATGGAGACTACATTTCTCACCTCCACCTGACAAACTTTAAGACATGCTCTACGACCTCAATGAAGCGTCGAACAAAATTGGTCTGAAAATTAACATGGATAAAACTAAGGCCATGATAAATAGTCATATTTCCCAGACTTTTGACCTGATTTCCATTGGAAGAATACAAATAGAGGTTGTAAATGACTATACCTATCTGGGACAAATAATACAACTAGAACGAAATAACTTCTCAAATATAAATCGACAGGCGTATACAACTGGGATGGGCAGCGTTTGGAAAAATTAAGTACATTTTTAAATCGAA
Organism: Glossosoma conforme; assembly: GCA_022606575.1. Lineage (NCBI taxonomy): Eukaryota > Metazoa > Arthropoda > Insecta > Trichoptera > Glossosomatidae > Glossosoma > Glossosoma conforme. The sequence continues at coordinate 2,302,108 of JAGTXR010000030.1, forward strand.
AATTCCGCAATGTCTTGCCTTATCTGCACCTGAAACATATCCGAATGATAAACTTATCTGCACCTGAAATCAAAGGGAGCTTTCACTTTATCAGTTTCCTTGTGATAAAAAATTCCGGAACTCTCAGTTTTTCCACTCTAGAACATCTTAAAAGAAAATGCACCTAATGATGAAATAATATAAAGCTCACCGTAGTACTTGACTATTTGAAAATTAATCATGACAGTCTAAATAATTAAACGAAAATATGAAGTTTTATAACTTATGAGCAGGTTTTTTTAAAGTTAAGCAACGTTGAACGAGAAATAAAACACACAGTGGCAGCCACGTGTACCAATTTGAACATATTTATTGTCTTCGAAAGACTCGATTGCAAAAATTACTTCTATCTAGCTTTGTTTTGAAGTTGAGGTAAAGACTTTTGTATTTTTCTTGCTGAAGAAATACAATTAATTGTGTAGTTACTCTTCTAACGGGACTTTGAATAATGACTTGCAGCTTTGTTAAGTGTTAATTTATTCCTTCAAAAAAAAAGAGATCCTCTCAGAACAAAATTGCATTTTAGCGATAAATAAACACGCAAGAATAATTTGGATTAATTATTTTTAAAATGTCGAAAATCTTTAAAGTGCATAAAAATAACTAATTTCAATTAAATAATAGTAAACCATTCATGATGTAATGTCGTATACTAATTGATCAATATTATACTGAAGATCCTTATGATCTAGTAATTATTCTGCTTTTGATATATTAAGTACTACTTTTAAAGGAGCATGAAACGATTCTCTAGGCTTGAATTATTCTTCTTTGATACAATAAACAACAATCTAATGATACATTTGTAACGGTAAAAAACGTAAAAAAAATTACAAGATTTTTCAACCAATTTCATGCTATAATTTCTAAAAGTAATTAATTATTTACTAAGCACTTGAAAAAAACCTTACATAAAATATCTTACTTTGTTTATTTCTTCATTTTTTACTAATCTGGAATATATATATATACATATATGATCATCATATTTTATGAACAATAACCTTTGCCAGACGATAACTTTAGTTTCAATGAATACGTACTGCAGTCGATATTCTTCTATTACAATTAAATATTGGGGATTGATGAAAAAGCGATTTTTCATATGTGCTCTAACGATACCCAACTTCACATTAGATAATATAGTCACCACAATTCACAATACATATACGTAAGTTCATAGTATAGTAGGGTGCTGGGTGGGTACATCATTTGTGTTTTTTTTTTCGTCTGGGTGAGTAACCAAAGACTCTCTTACATGATTTAATAATTGATTAAATCGACTCTTTAGTTTGCCTTTCACTTACCGTTTCTTTCGCGAACATAACACTGTAATTACAGGGTTTTTTTAAATGAAAATAAACGCGAAAAAATATGTTCTTGGGTTGCAAGGTTCCTGAAATAATAGTACAAAATATTACGAAAAAACGTAGGTCTTAATTTAAAATATAAACACTCGTTTGTAACAGGGCCTCTCTGGAATAATTACACTAAATAGCATTCTCTCTCTAATTATGAATAAAAAGAAAACACTGGATGTTTTTTCATAATTACAGGACATGCAATTTTCAATCTAAGGGATCAAATGTCTTTAAGATATTCAAGAAGACCAATAACCTTTTTTGTCATTCGATAGCCAAGGCTTTTTTGCCAATTATTTGTTCTTTAAATTCTTTAGTCCTTAAACTAAATTGAAACATTTATTTTGTAATATTCTTTATCTTATCTCAGATTATTACTTTAAAAAATTAATACGCGTTAAATCTAGTTAAAAGTTTTTTGTATATATGTGATATAAACACATTTATCAAAAAAATATAATGTGAATTATGTCATAAACTTCATTGATTAACCAAATCTCGTGGTATTAATGATTCACTCGAGGGACTAAGTTGACACGCACTGAGGCAACATGCTCCAATGTGTACAGAGCTCACGAGCACACACTACACTACAAGTCGCATTTGATGTGTCACAACCCCTTTGAGCATAGACTCACTAAACCATACTCTCTATACAAAACGAACATAGTCGTAAACTAGTGATGACCCATAAATAGTGATAAATAGATACAGTTACTCAGTTACTAGATTCAAGATCTAGTTCGTCATAATTAACATTACCACTTTACTAAGAAATTCTGTCGTAAAGCTTTATTCCTTGCATCATTGCATACCAGCTTTGTCTGAGTACATTTTAAGAATATTTCTTAACGAAAGCTCCTGAAAAACAGGCAGCTATAGTACATATGTTCTTCTAAGGCGTCTGAAATACATATCTTAGCCAAGCTCACATTTTACTTAATGGACTGTAGTATGGAAAGCTGCCTTGTATGTTCTCTCTTCATTTTTCACAAATTAATTCCACCATATCATCAGTATTTCAACGCACGTATCGCCTTTTAAAATTAAAATCTAGTTACATTTTAAAATTATAAATGAAATTATATTTTTTAAATCTTAAAATATATATTCAATATAATTAATCAAATTATTAAAACTCGTATAAATTTATGGCTAATATCATTTTAATATAAGATGAAATGAAATTAAAAATCACCTTATGTATAATTAAAAATTCATAGGTAAACAAATCTCATGTCCACCATTTGTTTTTCTCTAATGAATTAAAACAACAAATTTAATATAAAATAATTGTTGCTGTCGATCCTTAAGTTTTGTTATGTTTTCAAATGTAAAATAAACTTATTTTGTAATAGGATTTAATAATTTAAACACTTAAAACATCATCATGTCCAAGATGAATGAATTAGATGGAAAAAGATTTCAGTCATACATTTTTCAATGTTTATTTAAATTGTGAAATAATGTTGCATCCCACGACATTCTCATTGCCTTTTTAAAACTCAAACTAAATCACAGAACTCCTGGTTTTAAAAACTAACTTCCGTAGCAGTAACTAACAATTAAATAGAAAAGTAGGTTACAGTTCTTTTTTACTATACTAATTTCAAGCTCGTGATATGCTACTATAATTATATCAAGATAATTTAAAAATAATACAGCAATACAAAGTTTTGCATGAACACTTGTTTGCGAAGCAAAAAATAATTAATATTTAAATAAAAAGAAAAAGCTCGTAATGCGCTCATTTTTTTATGTTAACATAAAAATGCACATACAGGAGAATACCGATCGATGGTGATAGTAATTCTGAAGTCTCATCTGTGGAACTCTATGACGCTTACCATGATGCATATGGGATAAGCGCTGCATGTGGAGTGTTGATCCGCCAACGTCATAGACTACAGCCCGAGATTCACGCATCATCCTTATTATTACAGGAATTTACTATGAATGGGTGGTGTTCACGGGACGACTTTCGTCTACCACCAATTTTAATTAATAGGCTATGACTGGCATTTTACGGGTGAGGGATCAAATTCACATACACCGACAGTATTTTAGAGCTCGGAAATCGATTAAAAAATATTTTTTAAATCTCCGTCGGGGATAGAACCCACGACCTTTGGCTTGGAAAGCAAACGTTTTGACCATTGAGCTATACCCGCCGGCAAATAAGATCATGTTGAAAAATTTATTATATTTGTTTTAAAATTAGACAATGTTTACAGTTTATTTATATAATAACGTATCACTTAGCAGTATTTTAACATTTAATAACTAATCTATAAATATATTAGAATCTTGGATAAAATATTTTTATTATTCATAGAATTAACCCTTAGATGTATATAATGCCTAGATTGCCCTTAATTTATGATAAATAAATCGTGTTCATTCCGTTCTCACTTCCATAGCTGGAGCATATGGATGACACAAACCAGCGCCACAAATATCTGCCTGGTGCAAAAAAGCAGGTTTAGTTTTTACTTTACTCACGGCATTCTAAATGCATGTCCCAGTCAGAATCACCTTCGTTTCTTGACAAACTGCATTATGGAAGACCGCCTTGTTTGCTCTTATTACTTACAAAGTCAAACCATCGTACCCCTGTATAAATAAATAGTACAATAAATATTTTTAAAAAACGAATCAGAGGCGCTAAGGTCAAAATAAAATCAAATTTATTCATTGGGGCAAATTCATTTTATTCGATTACAATTATTTCAATGGATATAGTGATAGCACTTTCGCCCACGAAGATAAAAGTACACAGTATACTTTCATCTCATTCTATGAAATATTTATTTCAAAGGCTCTTTTATCGAATTGACACATATAAGGGCACCTGATAATTTTAACCGTAAAGTAGTCCATGCCGTCGAAAATCCTCTTTGCCCTATCCGCTTCTGAAAAATACGTCACAACCAAAACATTTTAACCAGAAACAATATATCCAAATACTAACGTTTTTAAAAATATACAAAGCTCACGGCTAATTTTTATGCCCTACATAATTAAAACTTATTTATTATGTTTTTTTTTATGTGTATTTTAGTTTAAATATTACTAAGAATAATAAAATAATAATCAACAAATAAACTTTTTTTTCAACATAAAATTAACTATTTCACTTTCAATATAAATTTATTTTAATTACTAAAATCAAAGCAATCAACATTTATTTTTAATACTGGCAATACTACTATAGATGTCAGTTTGTAATTTGTGTCATTTCATATCGACCATTCTTTGCTTTACAACGGATAAAGTATTTCACTGTTTTTTAAACAGTTATATGTGTTATAATTTATTAAAATATTTTAATTACTTCAATAAATTATAATACTTATACTCTTCTGATTGTAAAGTCGAGTGGTACTGTAAGTTTTCAGGACTTATTTATTTCGTTTCAACTGTCATCGCTGCAAAAGCGAAGCATTTTTACACATTTTTTTATTTGTTCAAATTTAGCTTATTATCTTTAGGCCTAGCAGTTATTTTTATCATTAAGTAGGGTGGAATAAGCGTGAACAATACTCAAGTCAATTTTGCATGATTTTGACTATTTAAATGAATAAAATACAATTATAAGAATCCAGACTTACTTACACAAATGTTAAAATACTACAAATATGTATGAACTATTAGTTACTTAATGCAAACATCTTAATTAATGTTAAGGTATCTTGTTATATTTTCGTGAGAAGAGTGCAATATAAAAAAATAAAAAAAACAGATAAATTATTATGATTATAAAGATTGTGAGGTACATCAAGACCATTGTTCTTCTGTAAATTTTATTTACTATCAAAAACATGTAAAAAGTGAAATTTTCACCGCAGTCGATACGCGATGGAAACGCTCCGCCAGACGTTCCATTTCAGCTTCATCTGAAAAGTCTGTTTTTCAGGACGCGAGTTTAGTGTTCCGAGAACGGCAACAAAAAAAACACGTGTCATAAAACTTAGATTACGTAAAACAATATTTGAAAAATTCTCTCGCCGTGGCCGCCCACGGCACGGTATTCTTTATTATCGTCATAAAATATCCGACAAACCTGAAATAAATGTCAAGAGGCTTGCTGATCCTCTCGATCCAATTTTCAGGAAGGTCCCATCGCATTTTGTAACCGAGTTGCATACAAACTATTTTCAGCAATCAGCCCCCAAACGATAACATCATACTCATGTTTACAACCTGTTATCACACCGAAAGGCGGTAAATTGCACAATTAATCTGATCGTTTATTTTTTTATATGTCCTATGTATTTACGAACAAAAAAATATTAGATTTTTAATTTTAAGCCATTCATTTTTACTTTTATTACCGTGCTTACTTGTCTGCCTTTCTGTCTCTTCGGAAAAAATGTATTTTCCGATAAGCTTGTAACTGCATAATAATGTAATATTACTTAAAAAGCAAAACATCATCGTCGTCATCATCAGCCTGTATCTGTGCACTGTTGAACGTAGGCTTCCGCACGAGTCTCCATCCACTTCGGTCCTATGCCTTCCGCATCCAGGCCACTCCCGCATTCTTCTTATGTCGTCAGTCAATCTTACAGGGGGTCGGCCCACGCTTCGTTTGCCAGTTCTTGGACGCCACTCCAATAATTTTCTTCCCCAATGACGTCGTCTGTTCGACAGATGTATATATCCTGCCCATTGTCACTTAAGTGTGGCTATTCGTTAGGGAGACTCCACTACTTCAATTTTTTGGGGATATTCTCGTTTCGGACGTTTTAAGGATACTAATTTTTCAAATTGTTAACCCTATACAAATATCCACGATTTTTTTTAAATTACTGATTTTTAAAAGCCACAAAATTTGAGCAAAATTTTAATAACTAGAATGCTTTCAAAAGAACAAAAAATATATTTTTGTAATGTACCGATTAAATGATTCCCTCTAGAATCTTGCTTAAATATTTTTCATTCTGTTATTATCTACAAGTGAATGATTAAATAAATTAAATGATTGCATGAAACTATGGTTTCATTTCAGTAAACATCAATTGCTTAACGTAGTATATGTTAAAACAATGATTTAAAAAATATATTGACATCTATCGCGGAAAGCTGACATCCAATCATATAATTTTCCATATTGTTTAAATTTAAGATTAGGTTTTTGTTGTTTGTCTATGGTAGCGCGAGTTTTAGAATTATTTAAACGAGAACGCTGTCATATAGCGACGTCACAATAATCTGTTTCTTAAAATAAAATAAAAGCGATATTGCGTCATCTTTCTAGAAGGAATCTCGCCAGGAATATTAATACAAATCACCGATGCTTGTCGCCCGCCGTCCTCTGAGAAGATAATAATATGGTAACCGCTCCTGTCGGGAGTGAGACATAACCTATAAAAAATTTAAGCTCCTCTTGGCGGGACGATAAAACGCGGAGAGCGAGATTCCGATTTATGGTAATTCCGTTTGCTTATAAAGGGATGCGACTTTTCACTCTTTGATCTGATCGGAATTCGGAAGCGTTATTACAAAGAGGCGCCATTTCATATTTAAATGACATTCGTCATCTTTTTCAATCTTCTGCGATGGCACCGCGGGGAAGATGTTCCCACCTTGTTTATGGCATGAAAACAAAATGACACTTTCAATTTTGTGCCTCCGAATGTAAACATTCATTTTTATCGCCATCCTATTGTTTTCGTATATTTAAATGAAATAAATTCAAATCCAAATTTATTTACAATGATATTTCTTTACGAGTTTTTTTTTAATGCAAACGGCTTTCTTATAATAAATAATAAATATTTATTAATTTACCTTGTTTTTACATGGATCACGTTAGATATGGCCTCTGTTTTGGAGACTGAAGTTTCGACTTTTCGTAGCCTTCCTCAGTCCATCACTGTCAAGAAACAACAGTCAAGCTTTCTTATATTTTTTATCATATATAAAAATGTTTTCGTATAATGAAAGACGTTACTGTGTTTTATGAGCCAATTTTGTTAATTATTTTATAATATCAATAAATTGTCTTAAATTTAAAGTTATCAACTGATTTTAAAAAATATACTTCTTTTGTTTATTGCTTGACAGAGTTCTTTATTTCGTTTGAATATTCTAGAATCGTGATTTGTTACGTGATGAGTTGGTAGTTATTTTGTTCTGGGTTATTTCAAAGATTACTACTACTATAATTACTACAACGATTTATTATTATGCCACAGTCTTTTTCGCTTATTTATTTGAAATAAATTAATCACATAAAAAAACGAAAGCTTTCACTTTAAATATTAAGAACATAAATAAATCTGAAAAAAAAGCCAAAAATTGCAAGAATTGTGCTAGATGTGAGAAAAAAATATTAAGTTTTCATTATCTTGTGAAAAGATAAAATTATATACATCAGAACAATTGTTAAATGCGATAGAAATATATTTGTGTTACTAACATATGCGATTATCAAATAACTCTTCGTTATAACGGTATATCGCTATGGTCATATTATTGAAAAATAATAAAATGGCGGGAGATTTGAATCATTGTCGCAATATTCTTTCACGACTCACAAATCAAACATGTCCGCAGGCGTTAGATTAATTCTGCATGATTTGTTAGCAATGAATGTCGCGGATATCGGTCCAGGCACAACACAAGGCAAGCAACCGTCCACATGCTAATCTGTTAACCCTTACGCGTGTGAAAAAATATATTGAAATATATGTATTTTATTATAGTTTATTGCTGTTTTATTCAATCTAAAAATCTTTTTAAATGTATTCCACTAACCTCACCATAGCTTCACAAGTAATCGTATGTTGCTATAAACTGACAGAAGACCGACATACTATAATGGCGAAATTTTATCTGTAATACCTCTAACGCTTGTCATTTGATTGCAAAGTTCTGTAAGAGTGTTGATCCGTTAACACCATTATAATTCATTCTAGCATTCATGCATCCTCTATTTTTACGGCGACTTACTATGAAAGGGTAGTGAAATTCATGAACGTGACTTTCTTCTATGATATACCTGTATTCATATTCTATAACTGGCATTAAATGGTAAGGAATCAATTTCGCATCAAGCAGAGGTATTTCAAAAATTCGATTACAACATGTTATTTTGAGCTTCGTCGGGAATCAAACCCATAAACTATGGCTTAATAAGCAATATCTTTAATTAAACGTTGTACCTATCGTATAATATTTTTTTACCTACGTGAATTTATTTATCTTACGTATCTTTTTTTTTACATTACGTGATAGTTAATACGATAACGAAAGGGTTACAGTCCATTCGACTGCCCGATATAATTTCGACGCCGTTAAATTCGCCGCCCTAATAAATGAAATATTGATAAATGGACGTGAATTTCTTCGAAAGACCGTATAAATAGATCGGATTCTTGTTAACGCGCTTTTTCTACGGGATACAATGAAAGCACACATTATGCTGAAACACAACGTTGACCTGAATCAGGGGGGAAATTATTATTTCACACGAAAACATACAGAAAATGACCTGTGAAAACTGTAAACGAATATTTTCCTAGACAAAAAATTTAACTTTTATTATTAAAATATGATTTGTTACTCCATTTATACAACAAGCCTAATAAACAATAATAATTTGTATGTTTTGTATTTTATTGTGATTAAAAATAATCCGTAATTTATATTATTGACATTCAATTTGAAATCAATTTCAAATATTTAAAAGATAAATATTATTTAACTTGTTTTTATACAAATCCCGTAAATTACTGTTTGCTCACAAAATTAATATCACAGTTCCGCTCTCAAATAAAGCTTCATCAGTTTCTTACTTATATAAACGTTGTGTGAAGGTTACTTAACGTATTATTAACGATACTACGTAATTATTATAAATTATTTTTAATTACAAACTAAAATCATTCAGTTTCATTTCATATTAATATTTTAAATAATTTTACCCGTTTCAAATTATTTAGTCCCATTTCTGACTCTTCTCTTAGTAAGTAATTGATCATTTTTTTTTAATTGTGAGCAATTTTGCATTTCATGTATCTCATTTAAATAGTTTTTTATAAGACAAAGGTTGTTTTTTTTTTATAGAAACTAAAATAACTAATAAACAATAAACTCCACATCTATAAAAAAATGGCGCAGAGACGTAGAATCTGACAGCAAGTCTTACCCATAAAATAAAAGTCACCCAGCGTGCTATGGAGAGATCCATGCTCGGAGTGTCGCTAAAAGATAGAATCCGAAACGAGGAAATACGCAGAAGAACTCAAGTAGTGGATGCTACCCAACGAATAGGCACACACAAGTGGCAATGGGCAGGACATATCTGTCGAAGAGACGACGGTCGATGGGGAAGAAAAGTATTGGAATGGCGCCCAAGAACTGGCAAACGAAGCATTGGCCGACCCCCTACAAGATGGACTGACGATAAAAGAAGAATAGCGGGAGTGACCTGGATGCGGAAGGCGGAGGATCGAAGAGGATGGAGACTCATGCGGGAGGCCTACGTTCAACAGTGGACGGACACAGGCTGATGATGATGATGATATAAAAAAAACTGTTTCAACCGAAATAATTATTTAATCTTTTCCTTTTGAAATTAACAGATATACAAAATAGAATTCACAATCTATTACATAACAGTCGAACTATTTGGTATACGGCGGCAATGTTAAAAAAGATGACATGCAAAAAGTAGATTTTTTTATTTTTCAAAATTCTCATGACAAACTATTTATAATTTTATCCTATTAATAGCATAATTTTTCAGTTTGTACAAAATATGTTTGAGTCTACGTGTGATATTATGGCAAGGTGTATGATTGATGTTAAATTCATGCCTTCCGAGAAACACGTTTACAAATATGTTACAAAATGTGTAACCGTGTACAGAATTGTATTTTCACTAGTACCGTGTTATATTTTTAGAAATTCACATCGGTAGTGAGGTAATTTTGACAACATAGTTATTTTTAAAGAAAAATATTACAGAGTTATAATATTCAATTCAAATTCATTCAAATAAAACAATGCTTTGTGCGTTATTTAATTTATAAAAAAAATCGCAACCCATTTCATTGCTTGATTCATTTGACCATTCAAATGGTCAATACATTGTTATATTTTACCACGATATCTCTGCAAGATCAACCTGGGAATATATTAATATATCGGAACTATCTGCTGCTAGGGAATCTCTGGTGGAGAAGATGAACATGTCTCTTGAAAGGGTTTCACGATGGGGCGACCTCAACCTCGTCAGTTTCAACATTTCCAAAACCCAATCTTGTACTTTCTCCATCAAGAAGACTTCTATAGATCCTGTATCTTTCAACGGTTGCGCTCTTCCGAAAGCAAGCTCCATCAACATGCTTAGATTATCAATCTCGAATAATGTCAAATATTACGAGTCAATTAAGTGTAAAGCCGGTCTTGCTTCCAAAAAACTAGGTGTATTATATAGAACACGTCGGTATTTCAACGATAAACAACTTCTTCTTCTATATAAAGGACAAATCCGACCTATCCTTGAATACGGCAGTCACCTTTGGATTGGAGCCCCAAAATACCTTCTAAACTTAATTGACTTAGTTCAAAGAAGAGCAATTCGTTTGATAAACAATGACACCCTTGCGTCTAATCTACAATCAATGGAACACAGGCGTAAGATTGGTTCTCTTAGTCTTTTCTACCGTTATAACCACGGTCGCTGCTCTTCGGAACTTAAAGAACTAATTCCTCCTGCACCCACTCACAGCCGACAAACTCGTCTTGCACTTGCCGAACATCATACATGGATAGTATATGTCGACCAAGAACTGACAGCTTCCAAAGTTCCTTCCTTATTGCCACCGGTAAGCTATGGAATGCTCTTCCAGCGTCTGTGTTTTCTCCTTCCTACAATCTGGATCTCTTCAAGAAACAGATAAATATACACTTGCAATCACCCCAACCCACACACAAACACGAACACAACACACGTTTCCAGCGTTGCAGCGTCCAGCCTCCCTGGCTGAGCGTCATAGAGAGGGAGAGCACACCCGGTCTTGACCGGGTGTGCTCTCCTGCATACATTTACATAAAAATATATACATATATGTGGTGCCCAACGGGATCCAGGGTGAGAGCCCGAGGACTTAAAGGCACGAAAAAAATATATGGATCTTTGCCAATCAGAATTTTGAGGAGATCGGAGATTAGCCCAAAGGCATGAACCATTTAGTCCTAAGAGGTATTTTTACTCAATAAATATTAACAAATGATTAATGGATATTTTTGAAAAACATTTCGATTTCTTCCATCAATAATTTTAGGTGAAAATCTATAATTATATTGTTGACACTAGAGTTTCCTTTGACATAGTCGAAACATGAAACATGACCTTACATGTACACCGATTAATTTTTATGCTATTCACATCGTGGTATCTTTGAATATCAGCATTCAATTAATATTAATTTTAAATCAATTATTTTCAATTAACGAATGAAATAATATTAACGTAATCAATTCATTTCAATGCAATATTATTTTAATATTTAATTTTAAAAAAAATGCGGGTCAAATAATAAATTTGTGTGTTCATTTATTATTGCTACTAGTTCAGAGTGTGTTCGATGTAATATTGTTGTCTTTGAACAAACAAGACTGTAAAGTTAAATGCAATAGTTTGAACTTTATGTAGTCACTAGTCCCACAATAAACTTGCTGAAATTGCACTGTACTCCTTAGGGATTTTCCTGGCACTTTTTTCAATGAATAGTAGTTAATTGAGTTTTCAATATTTTATTGCATCGTCGAAGAAATATCGAATTTGTATTGCGAACTCTTATTACATTGTGAATTTAAATTACTATTTTAAACATTCCTTATTGTATTGAGAATGAATACAAAATAACTATACAAACAGCAATAAATATCAATATTATAATGTCCACTCCCTTAACTAGAGCGTATGGTCAGCACTAACTGTCGCTACAAAGCTCTATCAACCGACATGGTCTTCGCCTCATCCCATGTCAGCTCTACCTTCCAGAGCTCCTTCGAGTACATTATATGTATTGTTCCCAACAGCCTTCCAGAACGGCGCGGGCCAGGTGCTATTTTATACTCTCCTACGACATTTGTAGTGCACGACCCAGCCAAATCCATCTTCGCCTTTCGACCGACTGTAGTGTGAAATGCTGCCTTATACGCTCTCTAACCTTGTTATTACTCAGAAATTCAAAACATCGCACCCCCAGTGGGATACAACAATTATAAAGTTTTTTTTATCTAAATAAATGTATTTTTCCTTCTCATATCCGTTTCGTATCTCGAACTTATTTTCAAAAAAAAAATCCGCTAATCAGTTCTGTCAGTTTATCCATAGCTCATCTAAAGATATCTCCGCACCCAAAATTTCTCCTGGGGACATATAAATATATATGGCTCCGGACAATCATTTTCAAACAATTTTTAGAGTAGAATTCAAGATCAAATAAGTATGATAATAAGTTCAACGTTTTATATAATTAATGAATAATAAGTTCAAATATCATTTTTAAGATTGCTTCAGACTTTTAATCGCCATTGCATCACCTTATGCCATTTAAAACGAGTTAATAATTTTATCCCAGTGTAAAATTACGTAATCTTAAACGAGTTTAATGAGTTTATACCCTAATTTTGCATTCTAAATTATGTATTGTAAACAGTACTCTTAATATTTAATAAATAAATTGAATGTGGTGAAAAAATATATTTACCTTTTGTAAATAGTATATGTAGAAAATATTCAAGTTTAGGAAACATTTGCTGTTTACATATTTACTTGTTTTATAATAAGTAATATTAAAATTCGAATATTTAACTCATTGACACTTATTTACCTACCGTTTGATGTTTATTTTTAAAACTGTTTTTTTTTATAAAAACACATACAGGAGAATACCGACAGATGGTGACAGTAATTTTGAACTTTTGTTATCTGTGGATCCTATGACGCTAACCATTTTACATGTGGATTTGTGCTACATGTGGAGTGTTGATCCGCTAGCGTCATAAACTATAGCCAGACATTCACGCATCATCTTTATTATTACAGGAATTTACTAGTTTTGTGTTGTTTTCACGGGACGACTTTCGTCTACCACCTATTTTGATTAATAGGCCATTACTGGGGCTCAAATTCACACAAACTGGGGAATTTGAAAGCTCAGAAATCAATAAAAAAATAAAAATAAAATCTCCGTCGGGGATCGAACCCACGACCTTCGGCTTGCCAAGCAAATGCCTTGACCAATGAGCTATACTGCCCGGCGAAATTAATAATTTGTTTTTAAATGATATGGTGACCACAAATTTCAGCCAAACCATTATAAGCCTTGGAATAAGCCTTTACAAGCCTTATTCCAAGACGTTATTATCTGCAATATAATGTTTACTAAGTACATACTCGTGTAAGGTTGCAACGCCCTCCAGGTTGAGAGCTTTTATTGCTCCTGTTTGTATCCGAGGTATATTAAGGTGTTTATTAATCAGCATCATCAAAGAGAATGGATTAATGATGACTCGATTCTCCCAAAGAGGCAGCTCAACCCAACCAATGACATGTTGCAAGTGACAAGTGGCGGATATCTATCCATATTTTGATCCTCGTTAAATGTTGCTTAGAATCAGTGATTACATTATTAATTCAGGTTTTTTTTTCTTTTAATACTTCTAGCTTTAAAATAACCCATCTAAATGTGAACTTTACGGCTTGTTAATTAGTAAAAATGAATGAAAAACTCGGGATCGGTTTTCTAAACATTCTTCGGGATTTCATCAACCACGAAGATTTTTTTCAGATTATTATTTATCGAGTCATTATTTTCAGCCCTTTCAGTTGTTATTATTTATGAAAAAATATATTAACCTCAATTTCCTGCTTTGTTATCTTCGTTAATAATTTGGAATGTTTTTCAAACGCGCTGGTTAAGGTCTTTATTGTGTAAGCATACCTGCTATTCTAACATGAATGAGATACACAACTTTGTATTTATCTGCTATTTTACAAAATATTACCTTAATAAGCATTTGACGTAGATATATGAATGAAACTTAATGGCAAGAGAGTTTCTTATATGTTAATCGAGTTGACGCGTTTGGATGAAAAAGTCCAGATCTCAAGAGCGTCGGGTTAGTCATTCGAACTCTTTAACAACCCGATTAACAAATCACCAAAAAAATATGTTTCGGATACTACAGAACCTTCTCTTCGACTCTGGGCCTCTTCTGTGAAATTCGTCGGTAGATCTTCAGGTGCAGATATGTCTTGGGACGAGCCACAGACAATGGCATCTGACATAAGTGAATGGCAGCAATTTGTGGTGATGTGTTCGAGAGATGGAACGGATATGCAAGATTTTTTTCTTTAAAAATACAATTTTGCCTGATTGAAAGTAGTAAAATAAAGGTGCCTCGGTTAGCTTTTGCGTCTATAATCACGAAAAATGACACAGAAACGACGTGTTTTGTGAGTTTTAGAGCCTTCGTGCGTGTTGACGCTTTGTCGTAAAAGTGAAAAACTTGAATGACGTGCAAGACAACCCCCTGGTGGCTCTAAATATTTTTATGGAGGCAACATCGAAAATATGACCAACTGCGTACTGCTTCATTTGCGTAATTAATCCATTCATTTACCTATTTCATGCTTATTAAATGAAACAAAATAATATTTATTTTTTAAATCGGGATATTACAGTAATAAATTGTCATTTTTCGATGCTTATTTTATGAATAAAATCACAAGGCAAATGCTACTTCAGCTTATACTGTAACTCATACGTATTATGACTGAAAGCTCTCATGTTGAACTGTTATACCGTTTATATATCTTTAACTGATGGTCTAAAGAAGGAGCTCGATTTCCAATTTGGAAACGCTGATGCGTCTTTTTAACTTCATGCGCAATATCTAGGACTCACCTCAGTATAGTCATATCTAGGACTCAATCAAAATGAATTGTTTCTTTTACAGTACCTGCATTAACACCATACTTAAGAGTATGTATATACGTCTTCATCTCAACAAAAGCCAATGCAGCCATAATAGATTTTGAGGACAGGTGCTTGTCATAGTATACTAGTCATACATTGATTTAACTTTGTAAGGGATGACGATGTGAGAAAACGTACACAGCACCCTTCTATTTATCGTGTAGTTAAGTGACAAACGTGAAGGTGGCTGAAAAGATTTTCGAATGCTGAAGAGTATAAAGTATAAACTTCAGCTGCTTATTCTTCAGTCAACCCTGACTCTCGTTGTTCAAAAAAATCATCAGAAATTGCACATGGAATATACTTGGTAAAGCTAAAGTTCCGGGAGGTAGGCTTGAAATGGGATGAAGCTAGGACTATAGTGGCTAACATAACTTAAATGTGGCAATTTGTTACAAACGCATCTTCCAGCTAGTGAGTGAATATATAATTATGATAAAGATCAATAACAGCTTTTGCTATAATACATCTGATGAGAACATGTTTCTTGAATTTATCACTAGAAATGTATTGGTTTTAATGTTTTTTAACTTCATTCTTCTTATCTAGGGATGGATCAGCCTTCGCTGCAGGACTTGCTGGACTTTGAAGCGCTGACGGAGGGCGGCGCTCCTGCCCCCGGAGAGGGCCCTCTGGGGGCGGGGGCAGAGCCCGGGCCAGGAAGGATGGCCCTTCAGCCTCCGGAGCTGCGTCCGCCTATTCTACCGCCCATACTGCAACCCATGGACCCCAGGCTTTTGCAGCTCTTCGATGAAGACGATGACATAAGGTGAGATAATATAAGTGATAACAAGAGAAGTTATTTGATCTCTATCTATGTAAGACTTTCCGTTTTTTTGTGTGTGTTTTTTTTATTATTAATTGACGACATGTTTCGGCTTCATGGAGAATCTATTCTCAAGTAGCTTATCGACAAAGCCAAAGCACGTAATAAATAAAAGATTAGATTTAAAACTAAAAAATAATATTTTATTTACAACTAGCTGACCCATTGTTCGTTGTTGCAATTTCGAAAAAATACCTCTTATGATAATAATACTCGTACAAACAGTTATTGGTCTATTGCTTCTTATCAACTCACCCGACTGCGATGAAAATTTCTGAATGTGTCGAAAAAATGTATACAGAATAATACATTATAAAGCCTTTTACTAAAATCAGCTAAGTTTAAATGACCATTCCATAGAAAATGTATGAAAAAATGTATTTCCTATATTTTTTTCTATGAATTTCTTCCGATGTTTGTATATCTATTTTGCTATTCAAATCAAGACAAATCAATAATTGTAAAAATCGGTTCAGCTATTCTTAAGTTATAAATGGTGTAACTATCACGACTTTCTTTTGTACATATAGATATTTAAACTATAACATAAATCGTGGTATTCCATTAAGAATTATCAATCGAAAAAATGTAATAAATTTATATATTAGACTGCAAAATAACTTTGCATCTATGGCCTCTAAAATGCTGAATCCATCACTGGAAATATTAAATTTTTTGTAGCAAATATTTAAAATATGAGTAATATTCACGGGAGCGTCGTTTTAATGATCTGATCTCCTTAAATAAATCAGTTAACAAAATTACCCAAAAGATAACTTAGATACAAACAGCTGTCATTTCTTGAAGTCTTCTGGGTGCTGCCCTGTATTTTGTTGTGAACCAAGGGGGATCATTGGGTTCGAGATGTTTTAGGGCGAGGCATGGACAACAGCAACTTATAGAACGAGTTGTGGCAATTTTAGGTGGGATACGAGTAAGTTCTAGATATGAAATGCAAATGTGAAGAAAAACATATAATATTGACTAAATATTCTGATTGTCACCAGATTACAAGACAAGCGATCTGGACTGAGAGCGGCTCTGGCAGCTCGTGGAGGAAGAGGACTTCGTGCTGCCAATGGACCGCTGGTCATCCCTGGAGGCTTTCCCGCTATGGAAGACACTGGCCTCGTGACAAGACGATCCCAACCAGCAAACTCACCCTACCTCAGTGTTGGTAAGCAATCCAGTTTACTTTTTTTTTTTTTTTTTTGACAGTTTATTTTGCCATCATCACCAGCATGTATCATCAATTATTGAACAAATACTTCTCGCACGAGTCTCTGTCCTCCGTATACAGCCTCTTCGTGTTGTTCTTCTTAAGGCATTAGTCCATTTTTACAGAAGTCTGCGAACACTGTATTTCCTAGTATTTTAATGTTACAACATTCATTGTTGTATAGTATATCGATGCATACAAAATAACTGTACATACACAGCAACAATGGAATAAATCATTTTTAAGCAAAATTATGACGCATTCTAAAGAATACTCGCATAAAATAATCATCACGAATAACCTTAAGTATAAGTACAGCAACCATAGTAAGTATAAGTCTTCATTTCTCTTGACCATCCGCTTTCCTCATCGGGCCTCTTTCTGCTATTGCTCTGATATCACCAGCTTAAATTGCAAAGATTCTGTCCACAATTCTTGGGCGTCATTTCAACTCTTACGATATACAATTTATGTAATTATAATTATAGTTTAATAATCAGTTAAATGATTCTTATTAATAATGAGTTTAATTTTAGCTGTTGAGTGTAAAAAATCTACGTAATAAACACTTCATACAGTCATGATAATTTTTGCAACAGTATTTAACCTGTTCACATCGGTACCCGATATATGCCGTGTAAGATTCCCCTACTGTTGACATCGGTAGCCGTGATATATCATTTTACTTATTTCTTAGAATAGTTTTTTATGCATCATCTGACGGCTAAAGATATATGAAAATAGACCAGATAAGTACATTTAGGCTTCAAATACTAGTTTTATAATTGACAGTATAATTCGTATTCCACCGAGCCGTAATGAAAGAGTTAAGAATCAGAATCAAAGAAAAAAGAAAATAAAAAAATAAAATTCATCGTTCATTTAATGTTACTATACTATATATTTTATAAAGCACCTAACAATTAGTATTCTCATCAGAAAATCTTTATCGCAACAATAATCTAATATCTTTAGTACCTACATCTACACGTACTAGATTTCTACCTTTTCATTTTTCATTCTGAATAATTTTATTATTGTTTTTATATAGAAAATCAATAGTATGATCTATCGCACTACTCTACTATGAATTCGCTACTTCCGGTGTCGTAAAATGTTCAAAACAAAGGACGGAATCACGTGACAAATATAGTGTCTAAATGAATTCAGGTCTTTGGAAGAATACTCTCGCTGACCTCATCTAACACTGGACACTCACAACGAGGTATAAAGAAAGAGGTAGAAGTGAAGTCAATGTGCTTGACCTGGAAAATTGAGTTGAATGGCATGTCCTGGGTTTTGGAATCTACCAGTGCAATTTCTATTTCGGTATTTTTAAAAAATTAAAATACATCTAGTCTTGCAATAAATTATTTGTGATATTTATTTTACAAAGTTATAGTTTTCATTTGCCAACATAGTTTGGCATTCACGCATCGGCCACGTACTAATTTTGCTTAACAAACTACGACAGGCATTTTAAGAGTGAAAAATCAGTTTCCTAATTAATACAAACCTAAAAGTTTATAGATTTTTTGGATAACACATAGCTTTTAAATTGGCTTTAATTTGTTATATTTTGAGCTACTTTGAGAATAGAACCCGTAGTCTTTCACATTACAGTCAAGCGTTCTAATTATTAATGTGAACAGGCTTTATGTAAAAAATGTTTAGACGTCATTAATAGCACAAGACTATTGTGTTACTCATCGATGAAAATATAATACATTTTCTTGAACAGCTAGAGTACATTTTTTACCCGTCACGATTATTCCCGTTAGGATCCACATCTTTAGAAATTTATCTTTATCATTAAAACACTGTGAAAAAAATGGAAATTTATGTTATATACATATATATATTGAAAATACCGATGGTATTTAATAGTGTAATCAATGTAATATATTTATTGTACTCGTATTTAATAAATATAAATTATAATTATAATTATTATTTTGTAATTTATCAGCGACGTATTTAATTGAATTCAGTTAAAGAAAGGGAATTAACACGAATGGAGCTGAATTGAAAGCAGAATTTTTATTTAGAAATAAAGGCTTTGATTGAATGTCACCTACACCAAAAGGATTTATAAATTCAACCCTTTCTACACTTTCCAGACGTTCTTTTAGGCCTCGAATACAACCATGAAATCGTATAACATGAGTATTTTTTACCAAAATAAATTCAACATAACTAAAAACGAAACAATTTAAATGTTCATTTATTTATTGTATTGTATAATACGAGTATATATTTTGAAAAATTAAGTAATGTTAAAAAAAATGTTGATCAAAATACGTTCATTATTTAACATAATTGTAAAAAACAAAAAATAACCCTTTTCTGTTTATACAAATATATTTATATATATATTATTTAAATTTATATTGATATTATTTAATATAAAAAAAACTTAATAAGTATTAAGATATTTGTGTCAATATGACGATCATATGACCCGGTTACCGGAGCGGATATAAAATTTCAGTGAGAAGAAAACGTAAAAACGTAGATTCCGAAATTAAGATTTACAAAAGTGTATAATTATTTTATTGTATTTTAATGTTTTGGAGATATTTCCTACATTATTTTTACTTTATTAACAATATAAACATTCAGCAACGGATACAAAAATAAATGCATAACAAAAACCATCTTACTTTGATTACTCTCATCAATTAATTGGATAAAAATAAACGTCAAACCCGGAGGCTTATTATTTTTCTTCGAATTTTCATAAATGAAATGTCATTTAGTATGGTGTCTAATGTAAAATCGCATGTACTTCATTTGTTGAATATTGTAATGACGTCTTTTTCCATCAAATGATCAATTGTATGACATCTTTTAGATTATTAAGTTCTCGTATTGTAAGTATGTATGTGATGTGAAATAGTACAACAAGGTAGAATGAGTAAGTGTTATCACTCGAGTTTTACAGCCTATTCCCAGAGGGGTCTTGAAGAATTTCATCAAGCACCTGAAAGGTGAAATGGTGCATTTAATGAAATATTAACCTGACCTTTGACGTAAGGCCGAGACTTTTTATTTCGGCCAAGCGCTGTCTCTTACTCTTGTGTTTACCTTTTTTGTATTCCGGAAGCAATAAAGCAAATTATACCCTGAATTAAACGTAAAAAAAAGTAATTACACAATCACAATAATTAATATAAAATTTAAGCGCAGCTTAAACAGATTAAAAATATATTATTCAATAGGAATGTAAAAAAAAAAATCTTTGTGTAGTGAAAAAATCCAAAGGCATCAATTTAATTAATACCTTGTAATTTTTATTGATATGAAAACATTCATTACATGTTCCGATCATCTATCGTGTTGATATTTTTCAGCATTGAGTTGAACAGTCTCAAACAAAACGCCGTATTGTATGCATTCGCCTTTACACAAAATGTAGCTGCAAAAAGTAATATGACTTTATTATGATTTTAAACATATTTTCGATTATATATTTAAAATTTTATTGACTGAAATGTATTAATAGTACACAATGATTATAATTACTTTAATAAATCAATAAATAACTGCATGAGTAGTGATTAAACAGCATCGGAAACGAAGCATTTTTTGCACGGTAAGGCAAAGGTTTAACCCTTTCACATCGGTTGTCGGCATATGCCGTCAAAGATTCCCCGACCGTTGACATAGGTTGACGTGATATATCGTTTTGCTACTTTCAGTACTTATTGTGACATCTCCAGTAGGAAATTGGAAGTGCAGTCATTCCCCTTATCAACCTACATACATGTATTGTTAAACAGGAATCTGTAAAGCATGTAAATAAATATCGTTAAGTTTCGTCAAAGGAGCAATTTTTCTGTTAACCACATGTTTCAATGCCACCACATGTATGGATTTACATAATGAACGTTTGTTTAATATAATAGTTTTTGCATCATCTAAAGGTTAGAAAGACCAATGTGATATGAAAATGGGTCAGATAAGTGTATTTATGCTTCAAATACTTGTTTTAAGCAAAAAAATATAAATAAAAAATTCACGCCGTATTGACAGTATAATTTGTATTCTACCGAGCCGTAGCGAAAAGGATAAAAAAATATTATTCCAAATATACATATCTTTATAATGTAGTCATCATGATATGCATCATCGCTTAATTAAGATACAACATACTCGGTATATCTGTACCTAAAAAAATAAATATAAAATAAATTGATTATATTTGAATTGAATAAGCGTTGTAATTTTTACGAGTCGAGTTTTTTCCGCGAAATGATTCGTTGTGTTATGTTAATTATTGAATGTCAACGCGTACTCTTAGCAGTGTATATAATGATGTTTAATTCATTTGAATTTTCCTTAACCTATTGATTTGACAAATTGTCTCGATAACGGCCTCTTTGTTTATAATGCGAAAGATTCGCGAGAACATTTTCGTACTTGTGAAATTTACATTTAAATTACAAAGGAGCAAACGAATTCATCCGACTCGGCCTGGATGAGATTGTCCATTGTGAAGAACGAAATTCAAATGACAGCTTCGTTTTGACATTTTCACACTTCGTAATTTTATTATTCGACCCCAAATTTTTATAATCGCATTAGTTTATGGCGAAATTCAAACTGAACTATGGAAGATATTACGCGAGTTGTGAATTAAACATGTTTTTTTAATAAAGTATCATTTTCATTCAAATTCGACCGAATAATATTCATAATACAAAACCAATTATTTTTAATATTTCTTGAATAAACATTGTATTGCCTATATAACCTGATTAATTGTAAATTATTCGTATTTATCAATTTACTTACGTTTACCTAATCTTCTCTAGACTGTAAAAAATATATTTTTTGTGGATTCAATGTCGCCTGCCATTTTGACTTGTTGAGTTTTAAAACGTCAATGACATTAAAATACAGCCGAAAAATTGCGCATAGTTCATTTTTTCAATGTACAACCTACGACGTAAATTTCTTTTGAAATTTAATTTTTAAATGAAAAACTTAAGTGGTTTATTAATAATTACCATATCATCATTATTACATATCATTACCATACTTATATCATACCATATCATAACCAATAATTACCATATTACGATTATTACATATCACCTATCCTTAGCTGCAGCATATGGTCGTCACAAACTTTCGCCACAATTCTCTGTCAACCATTATGGTCTTCACTTCATCCTTTATCAGCCGTGTTTCAAAGAGCTCCACCGACTATATTATATGTTTACTTCCTAATGGCCTTTCAAGGCGATGAGAGACCGATATCCTGAAAAAAGAGAAGCTGTAGTTTATGTTCCCCCAAAGCATCCGAAGTACATATTCTATCCAGATTCATTTATGTGTCTCAACTAGCTGTAGTATACAGCCTACCAGACTGCCTTATCCACTCTTTCTCCTCACCAATTCTCAAAAAGTCAACCCATAGTATTCTACTATCTAATTGTAATAGTATAAATTTAATTATACAATATTAAAATAGTACTGCGGTATATATAGTATCAGGTGTCATATTCACCCGCATTATAAATTTTTTGGGAAAATTCCTTCTAATTTTCCATTTATTAAAATTAATGTTTACGACTTTCGTTAGAAACGCCTCTCACGGCAGACAGGTGAACAATTAGCGTAAATGACTTTGTTAATGAATGACCAAACATTAAGCTACAAACACCTCCCACTGTCATCAGGGCCATTAGGGATGATATTTTTTGTATAATTTAGTTTAAGTCATTACATATTTTTTGTTCCGATCGTTATTAATTTATCTGAAAAATCGTTTAATTACTTAATTTATAAACATGATATTTATTATAGTACAACATTTATAATGCCACTAAAGATGTGACTTGATAACTGAAAAAATAAACGCAACAAATACGTGGTTTCCAAATGCTAAAGGTGCCATAATAAATTATTTAATGACTGGTTTTATTAAGATTTAGTGAACGTCTTAGTTTTTAATAGAAGGTTGACAATGAAGACGTATTCGAAATTATATTTAAAGTTCGAATCTTGATCCTGCCATCGTTCTTTTTTCCCCTCTATTTAAGAGTATGAATGATGGTATTGAAAATCGCGTGCATTGGTTAAACGCCTTAGTTTTCAGACATTGCAGAATTTTCGCCTTAAAAGTGTTCTTTAGTTTTCCAAATGCTGCCTATCCCATTTTTTTATTGCACATACTTTAAAAGTTTTTGACTTTATGAAATTTTTTTATATTGCACCAAACTATAAAAATAAAATTAAGTCCTTGGTGCACCAGTATTTTGCTTGACAAATTGTTATGCAAGTACATTCAAAACTTGTTTTCGGTACTTAACGCTTCGACTTAATTCAAATTTCAAAATACGCTTACAAAAGTTATCAAAAGAGGCTTAAGCGGATAATCAAGCACCTTCACAAGCATTCCACGAAGACCGTCTAAAAATAAAATTAAGTGTAATTTTATGTTCTTGGTGGCATTAAATATCATGTTAAGTATTCACCTGCCCGAATTAAAAGGTGTGGATCGTCGATGTTTGATCACCGTCGGTCTTCAATTATTCAAACAACTCAAAAATGTCAGAGGGTGCTTTATTGCCTTTACTTTTAGTCTGTTTCTGAGAAACTTACCTTAATTCCTTCATATTGCTCGTTTTTATAACGAGCTCATGTTTTTTTACTGTATAATATTATACGCAATGTCGATACTTTATTCCGTGAAACTAATAAAAAAGCAATTCCGACAGGTATGACTTATACGTATAATAAAAGCGTTTGCTTGTATGCTAGTGGTCGCGAGTTCTATCGCCTTAAAATGCTTATAATATTATCTATATTTTAAGCAACCATATTTAATTTTTTAAAAATGGATAATTTTAAATACAACTGTTAATCATTGAGATGATGACCATGGATTCTCATGCAATGAGGCATACGTCAGTTTTTCGTTTCTAAACAGTCTTGTAAGCCAAACATCAATAATAATGTTTAAAGTGCTGAAGCGTATATAAGCTTAGGAGATGTTTAAAGCTTACTGCAACTGCCTTTTCTTTAGACTCACAAGCTTTACATATACAAAATACAGGAAAATCTCTGGTAAGCAGAGCCTACATAGGATAAGGCAAGGACTAATACGGTGGATACAAATTTATGAAAATCATGTTCTTCGGATAAGAAATGAATAAGAATGATAATATTAATACGTTATAAGTGAATGCGGTCGAAAAAATATTTTCAATTCGCGTAACATCCTCAGAATAATTTTATTATTTGAATATATTCAATAAAACCTTTATATTTTTGTTCAAATTTTGGATTGGACTTTGTAACCACCTCTTATTAACGCTTTTTTCATTTAAAAAAAGTCATCAAAATTTTACTGTTTCATGTTTTACACCTCAAGTATTTTTTTTAATCATCTTGAAAAAAAAAACATTTTTTTTTAGGATTTACTATACAAACGTATCGATCGCAGACCTAAAAGAAAACCCTTACCTTCACAAACTTCATAAAATAATAATTTACATTGACATACACATTTTACATATATTTAGTTTATAAAACCATACTTAAGTTTACAGAAAAAATTAACCGAAAAACGTGATTTGATTTTAACATGATTGATTGCTGATATTAAATTTTTGACTGTTTTAAAAAGGGTAAGAATATTAAAGGACAATTTGAAGAACAAATTAAATTAAAAAAAACTCTCTTAACTAAAAAAATGGTAAACATTTATTAAAACATCCACTATTTAATAGAATCTCCGTAATTTTTCACACATTCAGTAATTATTGCATGTGACTATTTAAGTATTATTATTAGCTCATTTTTAAAATACTATGTTTTGAAATTCAAATACATAGTTCAGGTGGTCTTGATTTTTTAAAATAATTTAAATACAAAGAAATGACGAAAAATCCCTTTCTTTAAAATGAAATAATGTTTTTATTGTATTTTCATAGCGATATGTTTGAGTTGGACTTTATTTAAAGTGAACTGTCGTTCTTTGTAATGCGATAGTATTATGCGATTTTCTGTTTGATGCTCACATTTCCATCGAGACTCCAGCAATTCCAACGATTTCAACTGCATTTTTCTTAATATTATTTATATATTCATATTCTATATTTTTAAAATATATTTTCAGAGCTTCATAAAATAGACTATAGAGCTTATTAATAAATATTAAAATATACTCTATAATATTTATTTTGATTCTATCGACAAATTTACGGCGGTTCCATTTTAAAACGTTTCGATGATGACCGTCTCGGGGGACAACTACTGGCCACTAAGCACTCGTAGTGGCCGACAGCCCAGCGACGCAATTGGCGATCTACAGAATTAATGGCCCACCAATGACAGGCAACCATGTACATAACTAACGTCACACCCGTGACCGGACTTGTCAAAATATCAATATGGCGACACATGCATGTCCGACGAGCGAACAAAAATAAGAGTCGAAAGATAGTATATCGAGGTTTATCGGCACCAGCTTGCAATGGCTATATCGAGCTGATATCAACTTAAACTGCTGAAAATATTCATAGAAACAAATTATTTCTGCATCCAAAAATACACGGAGTGCGGTATTTCATTGACCGAACGATCCTGTACTATGGTTCATTGTTAGTGGTCGTAAAGTATGAGAAATGATTGGAAGACGGTGACGCCCGGCCGCTTTACTACTTCCATACCCTGGAAGCGACGATATCTCCCGCACAGAAGATGATTGACTTCCACGAGCGTTAGTCCATTCATAGACCGCAATAAAAGTATTCCTCGGAGGCATCTCCTGAACCATAAACATCAACAGCGAGGCGGGCATTTTATCTTAAAGACGCCTACAACAGCTCACTTAACTTGATCGAAGAAAACTTCACGCTACAGAATGTATTAAAAAACAAATACTTATTTTGTGTACAATATTACATTTTTAAAATTAATAAAATATATTTACACTGCCTGATTTCGTTGGGATTATGCATGTTTTTTTATTAAAAAAAAAAACACGACCAGTAATCACAGGATGCTGCAACATCCATTCTCTCGACAAAGTCGTCGAAATATATATACGCTTAAATACACTGTGTCGCTAGCCAAAAGAATAAAATGATTCAACTTTTTATTGCATCTTAATGATGAAGATAGGCACCTAATAAGAACCATCTCAGAGAGGCGAGCCCGATGGATCGGTCAAATCATGCGCCACGATGGTCTTCTTCGACGACAAGTGGAGGGGTGAGGAAAAACTGTAGAGGGCGCCCTAGACGGGAGTATTTGCAGCAAGTATTCGAGGACATGAATTGTAGCGCTTATGCTGAGCTGAAAAGGGTTGCGGAGGACCGAGAGGAATGGAGATCGAGATGCAGGATTCTGTTGCTGCAAACCAATCCACCGAATTGATACTGCGAAGAAGAACTGGTGTTAGATTTTCTACTCCATTATCGCTAACATAATTTAACACTGATGTGTATTGTTTATGCGTTTTGACGAAAAAGAAAATCGATTAAAAAAAATCAATTACAATTACAAAAAAATTGTACTTTGTTGTTTTCGGTAGGTAATATTATTGTTTAAAATAATATTAAAACATTTTTCCAACTCAACACTACATTTAATCAAATTTATAAATTTTTATAAATAAGATTAAGAGTATACATTTAAAATAAATTAAATAATTTTAAACTAATAACAACACAATACAATATTTTTTTATATAGAATTTCGTTGCGTTTTACGAGGGTAAAATAATGATATCGATAAAGCAAAGCCTTAAAAAATTTGCGTTTCAAATATTTTACTTCGTCATCATAATCATTTTCTGAAAATAATTTTAGATATTAACTATTATAGGATATTATTATCACTCTGATATTCTAAGAAGATTATGTCAAACATAATTATCTAATGTAAAATTATGTCAAATTTCAACAGCTTTATTCACTTATCATATTATACCTCATTGATTACAAGATCCCCATAATTATAACCTGGAAACATTTTCGTTTGTAAATAAAAGATATATACCATGAAATGTAATTTTTTTTACGTAATATTTTTTTTTTATTACTTCGATATATTTAAAAAGTATATTTATTTATGAATAAAAAATTACACCTGCCTTAGTACAAAAAAATGTTATATATATAAATATAGTATTTCCATGTAAGGTTTAAGGCCATTTCCTTCAGTTCAATGAACTGACATCATAACATTATTATATTATTTGTGGCGTGTTTTCTTCAGTAGTCATGAAAATATTTCGAGTGAGCATTTATTTATTAAGCTTTGTAATTTTTAACACGCTTATTGCTTCTATCTTTCCAAAAAAATTGTAATATCTAGGATAAAGTTAGAGTTCCATAATCACCGCAAAATTAAAAAATTCTCGACTTTTAAAAAGGGACATAAACATACAAACAGTAGTAAGTAGGTCAACATACATTGAGAGCACTTTTTTTGAATACGAAATTTTAAATTAAAAAATATATATTAATCATCATCATTATCGTACCGAGTTTGATCCCTAACTGGACCATATAAATATATGATATAATACACACAATTTTATTTTTTACTATAGTTAATAATTCTAAAGTGAAATAGACAAAATCTTTTAATATTCATCTCCTTTCTTTCTTCTCCTTGTTTTATATCATTGAACGGTTTATACAAATATTAATAAAACATATAAAAAATAAATCGATGAAATCAGCTTCTATTATTTATAACTTATCAAAAAAACTTTTTTTATCTTCTTAATGGCATTACTACTATAAATTTCCACAGTTAACATAGTCAAGTATGATAATAAAGGGTCACTGAAATACACCTACCAATTTAAACCGATTCCTAGAAAACGTATTTTCTCAATTCTGGAAATTACGCAAAACGTGCTGTTTTATCGGTCAAGTACAAAGCATTCATTCAAGCGTAATAATATGATTATTCTTCAGAAATTCAGGCTTATTCTTACCTCCAAGAATTAACCCCGTGACGCCACGACTGCTTTTCCATTAAAAAGGCAAAGTGGCACTCAACACGTGAACGTACACGTTGAACGTACCTGCGTGCAAACACCGCGCGGCAACGCAACACGTAACATGTAACACGTAACATGTATCTACGCATATAGGATGTTTTCTGTAGAGCAGGGTTGTTCAAAACTAAGATAAAAAATTGCCTATTATTTTTTATTTAATTGGACAGTTTTAATTAACTGATCATTGAAATAATTACACACCGTTCTTGTTCATTCAACTATACGTATTTTTTGTAAATTGTGCTTCACCACTGAAAAAAAAATCTAGACAAATACAATTTTGATAATTTTGTCAGCTTTTATTACTCTTGCTTTGTCTCAAGCCGCAGAATAAGAGACAGTAAGAGCTTCGCCAAATACATGCATGATTCTCGAAAGACTCAAGGATTTGAGTTCAAAGCTTGATGAAAAGGCAGCAGCTTTATCAATACCTTATTTTAAAGATTGTAATCAGAATTTGTAAGTATTTTAAATGATTTACCTGATGCAAAGCTTGGACAATTTATTTGTTAAGACGCGTCTCAAGCCGGTCGACGACACTTGCTATGTAACTTTCACCCACCATTTTTTTTAATACGCTAATATGTGCATTTTATGTACAATAGATAATTAAATATATTTGTGAAGAATGTGTATCTTATAAATGTATAAAAAAACATAAATCTTTCAAAAAAATGGTGTTTGAGCCCATGCCTTTTGCATGGCAGCTTATTACTTTAACTCTTTGGCCAAAGTTCTCTGCCATCAATCATAACATTTGATCCATCAAACGGCCCCTCGATATAAAAGGTTGTTAACCACTTCTATAGTGTAAGCCTTGTACGTGGAACGATTACTCTTGGTTGCTTTGTAGACCATCCCCAGCAATGTCAGCAGCAATGTAAATTGAAATTTTCCTCTTGCATTCATCTCAGATACTTTTGAGGTTATCAGGTCAAAAGCCTCTGCATAAATATGATCTTCAAGTCTTATATTTAAAATAAATTAATTATTTTATGGTCGAACTAAATTAAATGTATCGACCTAAACATGCTTAATTAATAATAATATATTATAGTTGATATTTTACTGACAAACTTTATAATATATAAATAGGATGTAATATGATTAAGGGTGTGTCCATGTACGAGTATTTTATAAACACCTAAATTCGTTTCTATGGCAATGTTAATTACTGAAATGTTAACAACTTTACACAAATGTCACAATGGCTAATAAATTAATTAATTACGGTAGTTGAAATGAGGGCAAATATGATTCATGTTTTCCAGAAATAATTTGACGCATTTTTATTAATATTCTTAACTATTACAATATAACTGTTCCATTCAATTTAAGAAATATATATTTAATAAAACAGCTTTATATTGAAGATTGCGAAAAGACTTGTTTTAAAAAATGTAAATATTATATAATTTAACCTTACAAAATCAACACGTGCGTTATACATTCCAAACTATCGCATATCTGACGGTTAGTGGTTCTGAAAATCATTCTTCATTGATTAAATAAAACGTTTCAACAGAAAAAAGGCTTTTTTCACACTTTTCCTGTTGACTTTGACATGATAAAACGTTTTAACGTAAACAAATGTTTTGAAATGTCAGACGTCGCACTGGTTTCATTGAACCTAAACAAATTTGAACATTTTATTATAGATTAAAAAAACACGCTTATTAATTTATCATTATCCGTTTTTCAAAGATTTTACTGTCATAATTGTCACACTAAGGGTGAAAAAAAATCTGAAAACATTTTTAAAAAGGCTCGCTACTAAGAAAATAGTACGTTTATTACAAAAAAATATTGATTTTAAGAAACATGATACACACAAATTAAAAATTGGTAGATTTCACATTTATCATTATGATCATTATTTAAAGAGCATATTTTACTCAAATATACGGCTACTTTAATCAAATATTCACTTATATTTCACTGAAATCTGTCATACCAAAGTCTTCTTTACATAATAAATGTCATGTTCTATACTATTTGTGAATGAAAGAATATTTGTTAATAAGAATTAAATTTAAATAGTCATTATTCATAATTGTCTCAATAATTATTATCTTAAGCGTTAGGATCTATCTCGTCCTTCAACTGACAGCTTCCTCAAGTGCGTCATGTGTACCACGATTACACGTAAACAGAAACATTTATTCAAATTAGAGTCCCGAAGGAGACGAAAAGTCTTGGAAACCTGAATCTGGCCGGTCGTATTTCCCAGAAACCTTTAACAAATATTTACCTTTTACTCCAACACGTGCACTTTAAAACGTGGAGTTACATTTGTTTGTATTATTTTTCTTGGCAGCTAATAAGTTTAAGCGTTTCGTAATTGCAGAGAAATAAATAAAATAATCATTAATAATCCATTATTTTCACTCCTTTCTGTGTGAGAGTACTTATATTTTATTTTAGCAGTGCATATTACATATTTGTATGTACAGACACGTGAAACTTTTTTTTTCTAATTTCCGCTTCATATGCCGGCAGGTATACCTCAATGGTCAAAGCTGTCAATGCTTTGCAAGCCAAAGGTCGTTGGTTCAATCCCCGACAGAGATTTAAAAAAAAAACGATTTCTAAGCTCTAAAATATCCCCGGTTGGTGTGAATTTGATCCCTCACCCGTAAAATACCAGTCATAGCATATTAATAAAAATTGGTGGTTGACGAAAAAAATCCCTTGAAGACCAATTCATATAAATAGTAAATTCCTGATAATAATAAGGATGATGCGAATCTTTTATTAATTGTTGATTTTTTATATCTATTTTATTTTGACAATATAAATATGAAATATTTGCTTACATAAAAAAAGTATGATCACACTATTGACAAAATTTATCCTTTTTCATCATTGCTTATAATATTCAGAGTTGGAAGCAAATGTAATATTCAAGGCATATATGCAAGTTTTTGCGAGTTCTTGAAAATATTTAACACACGCTCTCTTAAATTTGGGTAAAAATTATTGAATTATGCTGAAATATAATGCAAAATATCGATAATAGTAAAAAATTTTATTTTGACAATATAAAATCTTAAGGCATTGAACAGTAAAAAATTAAAATAATCATTTTTCTGTTAACGTTCGATACTAGTTTATTATTCAGCCATGTGGCTTGTAATCACATCATTTCCAGACGATTTATTTAATTCAATATTTAAAAGAGAAATAAATTCAGACATAAGTGGAGATAGGATTTTTATTATTGTACGAGTAGGTTATAAACATGATGTTGCCACAAGCAACCAAGAATTGAATTAAATACCTATTCGTGGTAGGGAACGTGGAGTGAAAGGGCAGAACTATTTTTGGTTTCATTTATAATAACCACTGCGATGTGTCAACTTCCATAATTCATGTTCAGACGACAACACACATTTTTTCTTTTCCCGCATTTTTTGGGATACGCAAGAAAAAAAAATGATACAACGAGTTAACAGATTTATATAACACGAAAAATATACAAAATATAACCATCTTCATGTTTTAAATATAAAAAGAGAGAAACATATCGTTCAACCGTTTGATAGTTTCATATATTACCAGAGGATACATTGAATATAAAGATATATTTAATAAAAATATTTATCTACTTACCATTTAGGTAGACAGTAAATAAATTAAAATAAATATTCATGTTAGTTAGAAAATTACATCAAATATATGTGTTTTTCTTTCCTTGTCCGTTCTATATCTGGAATTTATGGTAACCATAAATTTATACGAATCAATTCTGTCACTTGCCATTATCCATGCCTAATCCCAAGACATTTTCCACCTAAAAATTTACCTGGAAACACATATATAGTTTCCGACTACCTTTACAGCAAAATCGCGGGATCCTGAAAACACGGCTATTGTAACTTACCGTGTGAGATAGCAGCTGTAGTATCCGAGGCATATTCTTGATTTGTTAATCAAATGTGTTTTGTTATTTGAAGATTAACCTGACGCTTTCGAGTCTTTTCAATTTCAATTTATTTTTTCTTTTAGAAACATTACAAATAACAATATTTAATTAATTTCTAAAACAAGATACAGGATAAATAAGAATTTATAAATAACACAATAATAATAGGATCATTTAAAAAGTCCCGGAGCCCGCTAAACAGAAGACTCCACGAAATTACTTTGATAAATAAATTCGTGGAGCTCATGTTGAAACTGTGCTTCTCTCAAGTGGAATATATCAATATTCGAGGCGATATCGTTGAACAGTCTGATTACTCTCCCAAGAGGCAAAGTCCCTGGCAGGTTAGTATTAACTCTAGGAAGAACAAACAATCTGTGCCTCCTTATCCTTAAATAATTGTCAGGGACAAACAAACCAATTTCAAACAAAATATCAGGATTTCTGAACACGCCGCGCACTAGGCGAAAGAAATGCATACTCAAGCACACATCTCTTCTAGTTCTCAACTCATAGTGATAGTATATTCTTTTGATAGTATTTGCTCTTCTAAAGGCGGCTTAAACCGACCAACGACACGCGATAGCAATTTAAACTATTTAAAGAGAGAAACATATCGTTCAACCGTTTGATAGTTTCATATATTACCAGAGGATACATTGAATATATAGATATATTTTATAAAATTATTTATCTTTTGTACTATTTAGGTAGACAGTTAAATATATATTGATATATTTACATTATTTTTTAACTTTATAACTTTAATTAAAATAAAAGGGATGAATTTTATGTTTTCAGATTTATTTCAGCTTAGACTGATAATTACTTAATTCTCCCTAAAATACATGGAAATACTTTACAAATTACACAATTCCATTAATGCAACTGTAGCGTGTTTTTGTGTCATTTAATGGATTTTATTTCTAATCACGCAATAATTATATACTCGTACATTGCGTATTGTATTTATACTATACTGTTTACTTGTATGCATTATTAGACAATTATGACATAATTTTGTGATGATAATCAAAACAATACCTTCGTTTGTTTCATTAAATTAAAGGCCACTATTTTTTTTCAATATTTAATATTTAATTCAATTAATGTGCAGTAAACTAAGCAATAAATACCTAAAAAGGTAAGTAATAAATAATCATTTGGCAATAGAAAAATATCAATCGGCATTAGAAAAATTATAAATTGGCAGGAAATAATTAATGAATGGTAATTAATAATAGGTAAGGTTAGATTTCCAATTTATGGGTTAATTATTCATTCATTTAATATTATTTCTTACCAATTTAATTGCATAACTGACCACATTCATACTGACAAAGTGGATACTGCCAATTAATTTTATTTACTGCCAATTGATTTAGCTTAGTGCCAAAGCCTTCAATTAGTTACTGGACAAAGAAATACGGGCCTAAATGAAATATTCAATAAAAAATATTTCTTATTTAAAATTTATGTTTATATTTAATAACGATTTTCCATTTGTCATTATTATACTAGGAGCTTAAATGCGATGATGAAAATGACTATAACAACGCTTACAATAAAATTTAATTTAAATATGTTTTTTTCTTTAATTTTACTAGAATTTTATAATTTTAAATTAATTAAAAACAAATTTAAAATGTTTATTTTTGATTCACATTTATTTTAAACGATTTCATGTTTCGGCCTAATTAATTTTTAATTATAATTTTGCAGCTTCACCGTATATTATCAGTTGATAAACCTTAATGTTACTAGAATTTTGATTACAATAAAAATATCATAACATTAAATCTAATTCGATTTTTTATTAAATTTTCATCTATTTGTGCATAAACTAAAGCTAATTTTCTTTCATGTTTTATTGTCTTCTTGCCATCTTGCAAAGTCATCAGGTATTAAGCATGTACTAGGCAATGACTATAGTGACTTAAAGAACTTTAAAGCGTCAGGTTTCGGTGATTATATACATCAACTAAAGAGTATGTATGAAATTATGATAGTGCTTATGAAATATATATTTTTAAATTATAATTACTTTTGTTCCCAGGAGTATTGAGCAACGTGGAACAGTACTTCAAAGGACTTCGCGAGCAGCTGGAGACGCTAGCTGATGATGAGCAAGTAGGACCAGGAGGTAGACAATCTGCTCCTCCAGCTCTGCACGCCCAGGCATACTTCCATGGTGAGCAGTGAAACATAACCACACACTTGCAATTTATGACAAGCGCTAGTAAAATTAATTCAGAATCGCATTATTTTTATTTTTCGATTATGTGTGCGTGGCAAAAGCCTGCGTTGGTTCGAGCTCGAATCTCAACGTCCGCTTTTTTTTCTCCTATATTTGTTGTAGATTTGTATGTATGTATCAATATTTCAAATATTGGTATAGATCTAAAGAATAGTGTAATATTCTCCGTACTTAATATACTATATAGCTAGATACAAAACCATAATATTATTCGTCAAAAGTTCGTTTCATGCTTTAAGCCAAATGAATACCAATTTTAAGCCCAATTTTTTCGTGGAATTCGGTGCAGAAATTACATTTTATTGATGGAACTAATGAAAGAATTAGCATTCGTTTTCTCGATATGAACAAATGTAAACTAAAATGAATCATAAAAAAAATATCTACTATATTTAATCCATAACATTATAATAAAAATATTCTATAATGATACAGGTGCGTAGCGCGGTGAGAGACGGGTTACCAGGTGGAAGAAAATTAACTGTACATCTATACGTATTAAAAATTAAAAACTCTGATATTTAATTTTATGAGCAAAAATAGTGTTATGTGAGAGTACACTCATAAATAATAAATATTCAATTTATTTCTTATATTTTTGAAAATTTTGAAATCGAATAATAAACTTCAATTACACTTAAATACTTACCGCATTTTTGGCGGCGATCGTTGGTAAACTCGTCTTAAATTAAACGCACAACTCGTAATATTATTGATTTACAAAATATTCGTTGAAATTACTTTTTATATTGTGGCTTTTGGGTTTAGCCGTGTGTGGCGAATTTCTTCTCTCCGATATTTCGACCGCTATTCCAGGGGTCTTTTTCAGATTTGATGACTTTGTTCGCCACACACGGCTAAACCCAAAAGCCACAATATCAAATCTGGCCGTGAAAACCTAAGAAGTCACTATTTGAAACAATATTTGTTTTGCTGTGAAAATTGTGTTGCAAGTGAACTTAAATCGTTTTTTCAGTATTATATATTCATAACCATTAGCATACTTCTTGCATAAATTATCATACGTTTACTTTGCTAGTCTCTTTCAGATAATCTTTACTCTCTAAAGCGTTTCAACTCACCTTTTGCATCACCTGAGGTCAGATATTAAAACATTTTTAAGTGGCAATACATATTAATCTTTAAAAGCTGTACAGTAAAAAATACTTAATTTGCATCAGAAATTTTAAACCATATTTCTTAACCTTACCACCGATGTCACCGTCGTTAGCTTTGATTATGTAAATGAATTTTGTAGGATCTTTTTACAGTTACATTTAACTGACGTAATGATTAAATTATCTGAAAATATCATTGAATATACAAGTGTAACAATATTGGATGCGAGTCACAAAAATAAAAAAAAACAACTAATATATTTGTTTGCTTGAAAATAAATATAATTTTCAAACAAAACAATTTTTAAATCCATTAAAAATGTTAAAATATCGGATAAAATAATGCAAATTCAGAAAATTTATCTCAAGAACCTATAAATACTAAGTTATTTATTTAATTACAAATGTATAAAACGATCTTAATATTTCAGTAAATGATTAACGAAACGCTAGTTAATCATAACATAAGGTTAGAAAATGATAATTCATATTTTTCAATATTGTTAGTATTCATTACACCTCCTTACAAAGGCTCCTAGACAATATTTTTTATTTATTAAAATAAAATTTATAAATCCAAATAATTACAATGTATATTTTGACGCTTACGTATGTAAGTTGTCAAATAACATCATTTTAAAAGAGAGCAATTTACACTCTCTTCTGTTGCTGATATGTCTATAAAAATTATATCCGTTATAAAATAATCAAATTGATAAATTTGAACAAAAAAATACCGTTATACTAGATGAAAATAAAGTATGAATCATTCTCCTGTACGATAGCATGTAGCTTTTGATAGTAGAAAGCTTATGTAGGAGACATTGGTATAAAAACAAAATACATACTATAAATAAGTTGTAGAATCTGTGACGTATTGTTTTTTTTTCTTTTTGGAACAAATCTTCTTGATAGTGTTATCTCTGTTTTTAACCGTACACTTGTGATACATTACCTAATTCTTTGAAGACAAGCTCTACACGAAAACAAATGTGCCGTAACCTGACATGAGACATGAAACATCAGCAAGTAATTTACTGTCCCAGCTAAGGGCGAGCTTTCAGACGATGCCCCGCCATTACAGAGCAGCCTTGTAAGCGGAGGTTGTGCTGAGTACTCCAAAGCTCGTAATCTGGTTAGCTTCTCGGGTTCGGTCCTGCTCAAGCCGCAGTAGCTCCCTCCTCAAAACAGACTACCAAGAAACCTCACATCTCTCGTCTCACCCTTTGCTGAGCTTCATCCTTGATTTGCCACCCACTTCCGCCCAAGTCCGCCCACTTCCGCCTCGAATGCGCTTTCGATTGTCACGCCTTAATTGTTTACTGTAATAGCGAGCGTAATACAATCTTATGCAAATCACCTGTTGAGGAATAAAGCCTTCAGTGAACTGCGAAATACAGAAATTGTATTACTCAAGGCTCTAAATATGTTTTAAAATATATTGAGTTGTTGTTCAAAGTTTCATATAGATTGCTTGACAACAGATAAAACTAAATATGAATTCATTTTTACTTTGCTGAATTGTTCTTAGTAAAATATCGTTTATATTTATAAAAAAAATACATAATCAATTTATAAAAATCAATTCAGATTTTTAAAAAGATTGATCAATTATTTTAATTTTATAATTCTTTAAAAAGTTATTACAAATATTATTCACTAACGTTAACAAGAATATAAGTATCCTTGGTATTGTAGCTTTTGGGATTAGCTGTGTGTGGCGAATTATTTCGTACCAATATTTCGACCGTCATTGCAGAGGCCTTTTCTAGGGTTGACGATTTTATTGCGGTCGAAATATTGATACCAAATGATTCGCCACACACGGTTAAGCCCAAAAGCCGCAATACCAAAGCTGGCCGTGAAAATTTAAGAAGTTATACGTATCCTTATAAGAATTTAGTCATCGTTGAATTTTGATATTATAGCCTCACGTATATTCATTTTTTACTCATTTGAATTGAATCTTAACTACTTTTTTAGTTACAGCTGTTATTGATTAATGGCAATACGAGTATTAATATAAAATAATTTTAATTTTATTGTAATATTTTTATTTGGAAGTATTCTTATATACTCATATTTGACTGATTTTTAACACACAAAAATATATCTCTCAACGCAAATTAATTAGATGAACCTCTTTATAGCGGACTTAGATTTGTATTTCTTGTCAAAAGTAGAACTGACGCATTATAGTATTCCACGATTTTAACTCCCGCGTTTTTCTCTGAAAAACTCACTAAAAATTCTATACAACTGAACGCTACTATTTCTTGATAAATAAATACCAAGTAAAAGGGTGATTGTATTAAAAATGACAATAGTAATGTGCTCTTTTAAATATGAGTCATTAAATCGATCAATTCACAAAACACTCTTTTAATATCTTTTAATCTGATATGTTCCTTCCTTAATGCCACCGGTAAGCTATGGAATGCTCTTTCAGTGTCTGTGTTTCCTCCTTCCTACAATCTGGATCTCTTCAAGAAACAGATAAATATACACATGCAATCTCCCCAACCCACACACAAACACGAATACAACACACGTTTCCCGCATGCAGCGTCCAGCCTCCTTGGCTGAGCGTCATAGAGTGCACTGGTCGTGACCGGGTGTGCTCTCCTGCATGCGTTTACATAAAAAAAAAAGAAATGTGATATTTTGTTAGTCTTACATTACAAATGAAAATTTCATATTCATTTCATCTTATGATAAAATAATTATCATTACAATTATAACATACTCTTCATAACTAAATAACATATAAATAAGAGAGTATATCTGGTATTTACTACAAATTTACACAAATCGTAATGTATTTAGGGAAACAGAAAAAGCTTAGTGTGAGGTGAATTATTCATTCATTGGTTGTTTACTGCAGTTTATAATGGACAAATGCATATAGTTATAAATACGTTTAGATGAATGGATTTACTTAGTTAGTAGCCTGTTCATATGCCCCTTATATTTAGATTTTATTCTAGTAAACGAGCTTGTATCCAAGATATTCAGAAGTCATATGTAATAATAACATTGAGGTTATTAACTGACAATACTTGCTAAATCTGCATAATATTAATTTTAAACTAATTTTAACTAAAAAATAAAAATATTTTATTTCAAAATTATTTTTATGTGTCCCCGACGGAGATTAAAAAAAGATTTTCAATTGTTTTCTATAAATATCGGTAGGATTGAATTTCATCCCTCACCTAGAAATGCTAGTCATAGCATATTAATTAAAATTGATGGTAGACGAAAGTCGTCCAGTGAACGTCACACATTCATAGTGAATTCCTGTAATACATGGATGATGCGTGAATTTCGAGCTGTAATCTATGACGTTGGCGGATAAACAATCCACATGCAGCGCTTAACCATATGTAATACGGTAAGACTCATAGAATCCACAGATGTGATTTCAGCAGTACTATCACCGGTATTCTCTTGTATGTGTTTACGTAAAAAAATATTACAAAAAATAACTTATAGCTTGTGCCTACTTACATTAATATTAAGCATTTTAGAGAACAAGCTTAATTTTCTTGAATATAACAGTTGTATTCACATCAATCTAGATTCGGATATCGGGTGATATCCGAATCTAGACGCTCACGAAGCCTGGAACGTTTGTTCTTTGAAGACTGCTCTACCTTACATTGTATAGTAAGTGTTACAGTATTTTTTAATTATAACATTTCGTATGCGTGCTAAAATAATTATTTAATAGGCTAATGATGTTTGGTGAGTCGCTGTTACCGGAGAAGACTCCGCAGTCATTATGGTGTACAGAGGTCAGGTTGACACCTTAGCGCTTCCTTAATTAGACCGTTAATTAGTCCGTTAATTCAAGGCTTGCTGCCTCTCAGGGAGGGTCATTGTGTCCTCACCTGGCCACACCATTTACACGGCATCTTGATTAACTCAAACAATCGTAACAGTGTATGACGTAAAATAACAATTCACTAAGCTGAGACGAAACGCGAGAGAAATTAATTGATTGTAATAACACACGTCCTTGTTAAATAAACTTTCTTACCTTATGTCTTGACGTATCATATCATTTTCCTTCCTATAAGACATCTCTTTACATGAAGCTTCAGGAACATATACTGTTCTCTACAAGCTCTAAGGCAGACGTTCAAGGACTTGAAGAGACGGCATTGTAGTAACAAGGCATATTATGAGTGAATTGTTCATCAGATGTTTGAAGGAGAACAGCTTCTTAGATATTAACCATTTTCTTGCAAAAGATCCTACTCAACCTAATTAACAACATGCGGTAAGCAACAGGCGGTAACCTATCCAGGTTTTGGCTCACGACCAATATTCATTAACTTCGCCGATTTAACGAAACCGCGTTCACAAAGAACTATTGTCGTGGTCGTATTTTAGCATTTAATAAATAAAATAATTTATTTTATTATTTCAAAAAATTTCAATAGTGTTTTCCATGTTTAGATAATATATTCTGTAATCCTGATTACACAGTAAGGTATGGAGTTATTTTATTAGTAAACAATCTGTTTTTTTTTATTATTTATTAAACTATATAATTAACAAGTTTGCTGCATCAAATAGTATTGTTTGAGGAATAATTAAGTAAAAAATGGATAAATAAGTAAAATACTTTTTGTAAAAGTTGTGAAAACTTAGAATAAACTTGTAAGTTAACTTTTCTAACTCCGTTAAACCATTAAAAATATAACAGTGTGACGGAGACTATCAGGAAACTAACCTATTACCTAAAATTGATTTAAAATCGGAAATTACAGTGAAAATAAAGGGTTTTTTATATAATCAGTTTAGTGTAGAATATAAATGATATTATATAAACATATTTTTTATCACGAATACAGACATAACTATACTAGCCATGAAATGTAGTCAAAACATAATAAATATTCTAAAAAAATTATATGTCTCGGTATGAGCTCATTTTAATATTTTAACATGATAATTTTTTTGATGTTGTCAATACATGATTCAGTAAACTCCTTTAAAAAAAATAAGGTTCATATAATAAAGCGTTCAATATACTAACAAGTTTATTATTATTATTCAATTGAAAGGTAGTTTGTTAATAAAAACTGTGCACCTAAAATTTAAATCTAGACATTTCGTTATGCTGGGGTATCCGGTAAATCTTAATCTTGTTCCATTCCCTTAGACAATGAATATTAAATTATCTCCCAACACCATTGTCTGCATTCTAGACCTTTCTGTAATACTATTCTCCTACATGGCTTAATTATGTAAGGAACACCTAACACATTTATGTACATGACATTGCCACCTAAACCTAATGTCATTGTGTGGAACGTCATTCATTTTCATTAATGCCATTATATTTTATTATCATATGACAATCCCTTACTTTTGGTGTAAACTGTAAAGCATTATCATATTTCATACTGACATTCCATAAAAATTTAAAATAAACAGAACAACTATTAAAACTATGACAGGTTTTATATGATAATACGAGACTTACAAGTAAATTTTCTGCACTAATTTTTTTAATAAAAAATCATTGTGAATTTTCACTTTGTAGTATTTTTAGAATGAGTCTTTCGGTGAAAACTTTCAAAAGCTTAAAATTAATTTTCATTCAACCCTATTTGAAAGTACTGCAAGGGTAAAGGTCGTACGGACGTACAGGTACTTGACTTATGCTAAATAGGAAGGCTTTACTGAAAATATGGGATAAAAGCCCAGGGATGTAAACATTCTGGCCAGAGGCGGATTACCTCATAAGCGCAAAAGGTAAATACTTATAGTAATAATACTACAAAGACCTAAATCTGATTGCATTGAATGTTCCGCAAAAAATCAATGACAATTGTTATTTCACAAGTTCTAAAAAAAGCGTGATACGACATATAATGATTTTTTTGAGTTAATTTATGATTTAAAAGATGGGCCTTCGAAATGTACCTGGGGCTTCCAAAAATCTATATCAGACACTTTTTTTACTCACACATTATACTAGAATACACTGTAAATAGAGTACAATAAATGTTCTTACTTTTAAAAAATGACGTTATATTTATGATGCATATTTTTATTAAATTACGAGTTGTGTTGAATTTTTATAACAATAAACACTGACTAATTTTCTAAACTAAAATGCTTAACCACTTGTAATGTGATATTTGAAAACATAATGTTTTTGAGACTACGCCATTTTTTACAAAAATATAATTCGACGCTCTAATTTTCGCGGGCTTAATTTAAATTTCTCGAAACTAGTTACCGCTATTAATCACTCGGAAAGAGCTCAACTATTTTTAGTGCAAGACGTCACCTTGATTGTTCTAGAAAGGTTCTTGGAATTAATGATGTAACATGAGTTGTACGTCGACTGTATGATACACGGGAACGATAAACAAAGCCACAGTACACGTCTGGTAAGCTGCCCCCTCATCTTTGGCCCTTAGCTTTGGTCTTGGACTTTGAGATCAGGATTAATCTCTCTCACTCTGTGCGTTGTATTGTGCAAGTCACTAACGATGCATCGATGGAAGAGATGTGATGTCATATCACGTGACATCCCGAAAGACAATCCGCAAACATGAAAACGTTATAAGTGGATTATAGAATACAACAAGGAATGCAATATATCGACTGCAGACCGCACACACACAAATATTTTGTTCCTCTTTCCTTTATGTTGCATTACGAAAAAATACTTTTTTAAATTAAGAAATGCTAACTTACACATATTACACATTAGAGTATAAAGTATCATTAAATATTTATTAAATTTTTAACGAGTATCGCCTTGGACAACTGTTAATCACATGAATGAATAACGTGGTTTTGTACTCACTTAGAACTTTATCAGAGAATAATTACTGTAATTACAAATTATAAAAATCCAATAATATTTTAAGTCTTAAGGAAAAAGAGAAAAAATGAACGATTGGAAAATGTATATAGATGTAAAAATTAAATTATTTATATTTTATTTATTACAACTTATTGTTTATTTTAGTACCAATATATTATTACTGCCCATAGCTTGATTGCTTTAAATTAATTAGTTGTAAATTTTCGAGTATCAATATCACAGATTCAAATTTAATTAATAGCAGATCAAAGATTATATTTTAGTTTCTTACTCTTTAAGTAACTAACGATTTAATAATTGTACAATATTACTGAATTATACTAATTAATTATTTCAGTGAATTAATAAAAGCGATCGGTCATGTATATATTACTGTATCACCTGTACGTGTATTTTAGGAATGATGCGTGTCAGCTAAAACATGCTTTTGTTCAAAGTTTTTAATGAGTTAACGTTTAAAATAACCCAATTCACTGCATTAAATTTAATTTATTTCGTTTTGCCAAATTAATAAGTAATAAAATTGTATTTATTTCGTCAGTGAAATTTTAGGAAATATAAATTGTGATTTTGTTAATTTTCCAAAAAAAAATATTTAAGACTGTGAATGCGATTTTTATGTTCAAGTATGCGTATGATTATCAATGTTGTTTTCATAAAAAGTATTATATTTTTATAAAAATTAAAAAAAAAATCTAAAACATCAAATAATATCTTAACAATATTGCAGTGTGAGAATAAATTATTTGTGGTGCTTAGGTATAAGTAAAAAAAATATTTTTAATTTTATACAATAATATTTAATAATGTTATTATAAATAATAAATATAGTCCTTAAAATATTGATTTCAATTAATTTATTTACTAACCGTAATATACTTACACATTGAATTGAAATGCATGTTGTGGATGTTTTAATTTATTTTTTTATTATGTTTCGTTAAAACATTTGTTTTGTTAATAATAATTGGGTATGGCCTAGAGGTAAAGCGCGTGTCTACTACGCCAAAGGTAGCTGATTCGACCTCCGACGAATCTTGTAAATAAACTCTGTCGATATGAAATTGTAATTATAAATATATGGAATACTTGTCACAGTACCTATTATATATTAATAATATTTCGTAACATATAAAAGTCATAATTTTAAATGAATTTTAATTTGGAAAATAATAAATTAAAAATAAATTAGTTTTTATTCATAATTTATTTTAAATGATTAATGTTTCAGTATCCCTGGAGACCATCTTCAAAAATGATATTTTATTTTATTTTATCATTATTGAAGATGGTCTCCAGGGAGGCCGAAACATGTAATCACTTAAAATAAATTGTGAATCTAAACTGAATATTTTTAATTTATAATTTTTTAAATTAAAATTCATTTAAAATTATAATTGTTCAGTTTCACCAATTATTATCATTTGATAACCTTAATGTTATATAAAAGTCACCCATTTGCAGTGAGACCCAGTAAATGAACTGACAACTTAACGGGTCAAAAACTCCATATACAGTTCTTGACTTTCTTTTAGATGCTTTCATAAAATCTGAAATGAGACACGTCAATCAGCGTATGTTGGTATTCTACTGTATATGTTTCCGTGGAAAAAGCTAGTTCTCGGTCGACAAACACTTATCGTGTATGGATATGAAGAGAGTGTAATATTTCGTTAATTATTTCTTTTACTCTATTTATAATACGTTTTAAAGCTTAAT
The DNA here is from genome assembly GCA_022606575.1 of Glossosoma conforme. Taxonomy (NCBI): domain Eukaryota; kingdom Metazoa; phylum Arthropoda; class Insecta; order Trichoptera; family Glossosomatidae; genus Glossosoma; species Glossosoma conforme. Next base: position 2,346,466 of record JAGTXR010000030.1, read on the forward strand.
TTTCTACAGTGAAGTGATCAGTACCCTTAGTAGTATTTAGTGTTGAAATGCATGTTTATTGATTTTAATGTTTTTTGTTAGGTTTGGTGCGAGACGGTCCGCGGCCCGCGGCCACCGCGGCCTATCTGCATGCCCTCCGCTCGCACCGGCCCTCGCATCGAGTCAGGTCAGTCCTCGGGCCCGCGTTTTAGCGCCCCACACATTCAATAACCAAATTTCATAATTATAACTTTATACCACCATACTAGTTTCATAAGAAATTAATTTTCATACATTTCAATTTTGTCGTAATTATTTAGACATTCCAGCGTCCAGCCTCCCTGGATGAGCGTTATAGAGTGCACTGGTCTTGACCAGCTGTGCTCTCCTGCATGCGTTTACATAAAAAAAAAGTGAAGTAATTCTAGGCTTATGTATAAACACATAATGATTTGTAGACATAATCAAAATTGATACACTTAAAAGTCTATCTTATATGATATTACGTTTGTTTTATAATTTATTATGATATTACATTATAAATTAACTTCTATTGGCGAATAAGGAAATCATTCTTAGATTATGCTCTATTGAATTGATCACAATCGCTTTCAAGATGTCGTATCCATTGAAGCATTGAACACTCTTTTAATCTTAATATTAAATTTAAAAAAATGCATATTACAGTTTTATGAAGTTTATAAATACTTGTAACATTATCAGAAACTTTATAAAATTATTGTATTAATTTAACACTAAAAAAAATTACAACTCGTAGAACGATCGTGTACTCGTATCGAACAGGCCAAGTTTCATAAATTAACTTATATTTTTTTATTATCTTCATTTAATAACTTAAAATCACCACACTTCAATTTTTAAATCATCAGTAAGTTTAATTTCATCACAGTGTAGTTTTTTTTTTTAAATAACATTGTTTACTTGTATATTATATATATTTTTATCTACAGTTTCTCACTGTTTTTTTACTTAATAAAATATTTTTAAGCTATTTTAACAGATATAATTCATTCGTTTTATTAATCAACTTCTATAAACCTTTTGTAAAATATGTATTGAAAATATAATAATATTGCTTGGTTAAAGAATAATAATACCTAAGTATGTTGTTTGTGATATTTTTTTAATGTCTCACTTATTGTTTAATCCCACATACTTAAATTGCAATGATTATAACGGTGTAGATTATTTTTTTAATATTTATATTTATAGGTAGTAAGTACTTAACCACTTGATAAACATTCAAGTCTTTAAAAACATAAATTATTTGATTAAATGTGTAAATTAAATTGAATCATTTTCATAATCGTGTCTCAAAATGTGACACAAATTTAATTCGAGAGATATGATTAATATTATTATTATTTGTTATTTAAGAAGTATTTGCTGTATGTGCACCCTTTGAAATTAATGTTTGGCAAAAGCGGTCTAGTTGGGTTGTTACCCAAACACGAACATGCAGGTGGGGATCCCAAACAGACAGAAGATCTTAGCGTAGGTAGATCTACAGACTGTTTTAGAAGAAAGATACTTGTGTTGAACAAAACAATTATAGAGATGTGTTAATAATGAACTTAAATATGGCGAGAATATTTCGAACGAAAAACAGTAATTAATAAATTTTTAGTAAGCAATCGACATAAATCCATCCATTAGTCATTTTTATTATAAATATTTGCGTTGCATACAATTTTTAATATGCCACTCTATATTTTTTCATATATTTTAATATATTTTTTTGTAAAAAACAGTTTTTGAAATATATTGAGCCCTTAGGTATATTTAATTTTAATGCATAATAATATGCTTAATAAAATAATTCAATTTAATATATCGTTTTAACATTGATCATGTTGATTAAACGTTAATCACAGAAATTTCTTTAAGGTTCAATGCACTCTGTACACTTTATCAGTACTTACCTGACACCGTTTCCTTGTATTAAATTTTATTAAGAGTTTTAAGCATTCTGTTAAATATCAATAACAAAGTTATATCGCTAATAACATTTGGTGAGTCTTAATAAAAAATATTTGTTTCCCGTCCCTTTTAGGAGCACATGGTCGCCCAAATTGCTATCATAAAGTTTTGTCAGCTGCCATATTCTTGATTGTATCCTATATTATCTCCGCACCTAAATCTCCGCCAAGTACAGTTCCTAACAACACGGGATCAGAAGTCAGAAGCATACTTTACCAATCATTTTTTTAGGAGAAAGAGTGATTATCCCGATGCTCCCGAGGCCTAGCCTAGACCATTGATTCTAAGAGGCCTCTTTACCCAAGTAAAAGTGGTGTTATGTAACAATGAAATAGACAACAAGTCAAAGGTCGTGGGTTCGATCCCCGACGGAGATTAAAAAAAAGGATTCTTAATCGATATCTGAGCTCTAAAATACCCCCGGTTGGTGTGATTTTGATCCCTCACCCGTAAAATGCCAGTCATAGCCCATCAATTAAAATTGATGGTAGACGAAAGTCGTCCCGTGAAGACCAACCATTCATAGTAAATTCTTGTAATAATAAGGATGATGCGTGAATCTCGGGCTGTAGTCTATAACGTTGGCGGATTAACACTCCACATGCAGCGCTTAACCATATGTCATAGAATTCCACAGATGAGACTTCAGAATTAATATCGCTATCTATCGGTATACTCTTGTATGTGGTTAAATAAAATAAAACTTATTAATTTATTATAAAACTGACACAATATGTTACTCTTTTAAAGATTAAATAAACTGCATTGATACTTTTAAATAAAATAAATATAATATTAATTTTGTAATAATCGAATACAATTTAAATATATCTCTCAATAACGGAATTGTGGACGATATGATAATAATAAAATTAAAACTATCACGAAAGACAAAAGTTCATTCGAATGATTATACTCGTAGTTTAATCATTTTAAAAGTTATATTTAATTGTCATGTTAAACCTTCAATTATCTAAATAATTACCAAATTAAGAACTTGTAAACTACTAACGCTTTAAATCGACTATATCCGACTTTATGAAATAAATATTTATTTATTGTAACTTTATTATTAGGTTCTCTCAATTATTTACGATTGCTCAACTATTTGAAACATCTTTCAAAACCGAGGAAACAGAAAAAAAACGAAACCCGCCGCTTTAGTAGATAAATCGTTTTCATTCAGATAATAAATGTAGATACAATTTGTAGTTTAAAACCAAAGTTTTCAGATTTATCCAATTTTATATAATAGGTTCATAATTCTACAACTTTATCAAATGTTGTCAATTAATAATGTTAAATTTAGGTTTTTTTCAATTAAATTGGCACATTTTGAGCGTCCACTTTTGATAGTTTTGATTTTCTAGCAATAACAGTAAATTATTAATCTATTAGATGTGTGTATATATTATAATATTAATGATGAAGCATTATTTGAGTATTATTTGGTTTTAATCTTGGCTAAACTCAATGATTTTTATGCATAATTTTTTTGTCAAAAATATGAATTATCAAGTTTGTTAAAATTGTGTAGAGAGCCTTAAATAATTTCAAAGGTTTTCACGGCTAGATTTGGAAAGGTGGCTTTTGAGTTGAGCCGCGTGTGGCGAATTTCTCCGTCATCTTCACACATCAGCAACCTTTAAGTTGATCCCTGGGATGAATGGTTGAAATATGAGAAAGAAGAAAAAATCCTCACACGGCTCAATCCAAAAGTCACAATTCCAACTCCAGCAGAACACTTTCTTGCAATAGATATTGTTAATATATTACTTTTATGTTCACCTTTCTGATACTATTTCAATATCGTAGGTAAATTTTTCGTAGTTTTTAGGTATGATAAATGTTTTTGAAAATAATAAATTCGGAAAATAAATAGTGTTAATTGACCACGACAATATAATATATAAAAAAGTAAATAAATAAAAAATAAAAAAAACTTGTGAATAAATGTCGACTGATTGAATAATAAAATATATATATATATATATATATATATATATATATATATATATATATACTCTGAATATATACTATAGAGACATCTATCGTTATATGATGGTAAAAATGGTATAAATACAACATCTTTCGCGTATCTATTCAGGCAGAGAAATAGTCGAGTGGACTGCGCGGTGTGTAGAACGGAGCAAAGGTTGCAAGGCTCGTGGTTCGAATCCCGTGTCTGCCGATATTTTTTCTGAATGAATTGATGCGTATTAAATTTGATGTATAATTCTTTGTGTATATTTAATTACTTATTAATAGAATAGTTTTTAAAGTGCATTTACCCGCATGCAGCATGAGTTATTAAATTATTTTTGTTGCGTTTAAGTGCTGCAGCGGCGTTGTGTCTAATGTTTAATTCTTCCGTGTCCTTGACAGACGGTTCCCATTGCAGATCATTCGTCGAGGATCCCGGGCCCGCGGAGCTGCGAGGGGCTAACAGCCACGACCCAGCGCTCTTGTGGACGGGTCTGGGCCGGCGGTAGGCCCGCGGTCCTCCAGGGGCCCTGCCGCCCGCGGGGGCTCCGCCCGGGCCGCTGCTCGTCCTGCTGCTCCCCGCCCACCAGCCTCTGCTGCTACAGGAAGCTCTACTCGGCCTACCTTCGATAGAAAGCAACACTCGAGATGCCATAAATCAGCTGCTTCACCACACCTACTAAGAAACAACGTCTCCTTGCGATCTTTTCCAAACTCCCATACTTTACTATGTTTTTATGTTTTCAAAAACACTCATCGACATATTAAATCAATCACCACAACATTTTTCCCATCAATAATAACATCTTACAAAATCATTGTATATTATTTATATTGTTTGCTATTATTCAAAAATTTAAGCCGATGGTAAAAGCGTTTATTTGTCATTCAGACACCGTCGCTTTAAAACCCGACCAAGCTTGATTTTTATTTTAATTTATTCAATCAAATCTGAGCTCTACACATGCCCACGGTACGGTTGAACCACTCCTTACGTATAAAAAATGTCCAGGAATCGGGCTCATTATCCAATCTCCTTTTAAAAAAACCTGATTATTGAACACACAAACATCTCTCTGGTACTACATCGGCAGTCTATGCAAGCTTGCAGGCTCTTACTCTTGAGGCTCCCTGAAACATATATTTTCAGTGTTTATCCGGAATATATGAAGGCATAGACAATCTTAGCTTACAGAACTGTGAAACGACGATTTGCGGTGTACATTTGCTAAAAATATGGAGCGGATATGGTTGAAAAAAAAAACATATCCTCGCCACACCTGGAGCATATAGTAGTCACATGGAACCGCTTTGATTTCGCATCATCTCATGTCAGCTCTGCATCACAAAGCTCAGCCGAATATACTCTATGTAAAACTCCTGAAGTCCTTTCAGGATTGCAAGAGCCTGAAAAAAGCCTACTATGGTTTACGTTCTCCTGCGGCATCCGAAGAAGTCACATTCAGGTACGAGTATATCGTTCTGTTTTGACGGAATGTAGGATGGAAGGCTGCCGTGTCTGCTCCCTTACTTCTCCATTCTTCACAGAGTCAAACCATCGCACTCCCAATATTCTCCGCATGCAATTTTGTCATACATACTACAATAAATTTCATTAATTTTAAATCTCATCATATTTATAAAACGAATTCTCTGATTTTTTGCTGTACTTTTTGTGCTTCTATTAGTAAGTAATGGAAGAGTCGATTCCATATATTGCTTATCGCTATCATGTTTGAATTTATTATTTAACTATCGCCTTGTTTAATTTTAGGATATACAATAACTTTTGTAGATTGTTCAAATTTAATTGATTGGATTATATAAAAAATAGTTGAAAAAAAAAATTGACTGTATTTTATTAAAAATACAACACTGAAGAAACAATACTAATGCTTCATACCAATCTCTAAATTATCTACTTCACGTAATTGTCTACTCTAAAATGGTGAAAACAAACAATATTCATGAATATTTAAAATTAATAAACATTGAATACATGTTCATAACTTAAATTTAAATTTTATTCCACAGTTTTATTGAGAACACATATTGGCGCTAAATTACTAATATCAAGCTTCTTTAAAAATCCGAAACATTTCGTTTCTCAATTAAAATGTTGAATCATTTTATCTTTTACTTAAATCAAGATGGAAAAAATATGTTTGTAGTTGATTGTTGATCTTTTTATGTTATTTTATTCATTGTAAGCATTGTCTTAATAAACATCACTCGAGTAAACATTACTCAAAACTACGTTTGTCACTTTTTGGCCGAAAAGTGCTGGATCGGCTTAAAACCATGGCTTTACTCGAATGATTAGTATTAATACAACTAAAATAAATTTTCTAATAGACCATCCTTACATGACACTTATTTGTGTCGGTGTATTTTTAATAAAATTATTTTTCATTATATATTATACAATATACAGTTTCTAAATAATTCTGAGTGACTTTTTTCACAAACCTTTTCCAAGCAATAACGTATTATTTATTATCATTTGAAAATATAATAAACTCAATCGAAGTTCTTTCAAAACATCTAAGATCATATTGATGCTTTTCATAATCAACTAATCCCCTGCTTATTACAAAAAATGGTTACTCTTCACAGTGAAGGTTTCATATGTGAAAGATGGAATATTTGATTTTGATATTTACTTTTTCGTTTTGTATCCTGATAAATTGTATACTTCTAAAGCTGTGTCTATGGTATGCCACTGATGATACATTGCACAAAGCAAACAATTGGAGATATCGATTAAAGTGACATAAAGTTAGCTATACTTACGTGAGAAACTTGGGGATAAGCTTTCCATCTATTAGCTACGATTTGAGTGCATACAAAAACTATTCAAACCCTTTTAGATTAACAGCTTATGAGGGTAACAATTATTGAATATATTATACAATAAATTTAGAAAATACTCATGTCTTAATTCAAACAAATATTTGTTTTAAATACATATTTTTAAAATATTCTAAAAACGAATCCAGTACGAGATCTTACGTCGTCACAATTGACAAAATATTTAAAAAATCATGAAGGAATCTAAAAAAATATCTCTGATTCAAACGTCTTTCGAATAAAACATATATTCGTACGTACACATTACGTTCTTGTATTATTTTTTTCATTGATAAAAATGGTTGCTATTGCACGAAAATTACTTGAAAATTGCCGAAAAGACTGTTAAGTACAGCTGTAGACAGTTAACTTAAAGATATAACCATTTCATTCACTTTAATGTTTCAAATACAATTTTCGCATGCTTAAAAGCTATGAAACTTTGCATTTATTTACATCTAATGTTTGAGATGTGGATGGCGCTAGTTCCAACTGATCAATGAATACTTGGCTGAGTTCGATGATCCGAAATACCATAATTCCCTTGAGTTTGAGAGATAGTCAATGAGATTAATAACCTTGCATCTAACTTAAGATTTATTAAGTTAAAACTTATCGGGTTGATGATTTTGTTGATAGTTAATATTATGTTGAATACGCACTGTTCTAAAACACTCACCAATCAAATTAAATATGCTTAAATAAACCTTAAAAAACCATCAGCACCATAAAATATCAAAATATATTTTCGGGAGCCTATATTTATGAATGGTTTTATTATAGTTTTAAAATATATTTTACTAATAATAATGTTTTTTGGAAAAAAAATTTTAAATCGAAAGTAATTTTATTCGAATAAAATTATTTGCTTTAAATGGATAGATGAATCTAGGATTGCTTGGTGTTTAAAGTTCTAAAAAAATAGAAAAGTCATAAGTATTTAAATGAAAAAATGTACGCATACTTTCATTTAATCACGTAAAAAACGTGGAATAATTTTGGATGTTTACCACAAGATTTATTGTCAATTGAATAAAAACAAGTTAATTACGAGCATGTTGTGATGGAGGATAAAAATTACAGCTGATATCGATCAAAAAACTATACCTGATACTTTGTGGCACCTGTTTAGTAATCGGCATGTAACGTTGTTAATTTTCTTAATGAAAAACCTCCCATATTTACACAAACGAATCATCGCTGTTATCACTTTAATAGAATGGTCGATCGCTAAGTTTAACCCAGTGAACCTTCCGTGCTACCTGTTACCCTTAATCAGTGTTATACTCTATATGATATTTAGATAAGAAGTAAGTCTATCATATGCGTACCTGTTACGTGGGTGTCTATTTATCCGTATTCTTAAAATATATCTTGTTTAAGCATGCCTCAATGTATTATAAATGTAATTATTGTCAATCCAATCCTGTTGTATCTGTTTTAATAAACTTATAATAATGATAAGAAAAAAATATGTCAAACATAAGAATTCAGTGATACATTATTTTTGGTTTGAAATATTAAATGGATTTATCAAAAAATATAAAAAATCTCTTTCCAAAGAGTGAAGAATTTTTCGTTTCAAAACAATATTTTTCCCGCGCGTTGTGTACTTATTAAATAAACTGTATTATTTTCAGTAAATCTATGATGTGTAATTTTAAGATTGGTGTTTATGGAAGTTTCGTATTAAGTTCGATGTCATGATATTGTTAGAGAAAAATATGTTAAAACAAATATATTTCAATAAAAGTTTCAACATACTGCATCATTTCACCTGTTTTCACCTGACCTAATTCCCTATCGATTTAATAAACTTGATGTGTCAATTAATTAATTTAAAAGGAATAAACAAGACTTACCAACACAATGTTATTAATTAATCGGTCATTAGATACTGATTGTAATGAAAACGTGGGGAATAGATTTTCCATAAAATGATCATCAAAAAGGGATGTCAATAAATAATAATTTTCGCAAAAATTTTAAATCACATTAGACATGTAACCAGAAAAGAAATTGCTAGTTTGGACTTATGATCACATTGTTTGAAGGAATGCTGGCAACATTTTTATAAAATACGAATCAATCATTTATTCAATTGTTTAAATTAGCAACGAACATAGAAATTCTAAATTAAATGTGATGGGTTTTATTTTTTTAAATCTTGCCATGTATTGTTATAACAATTAAAATTTAAATGTAATATATTACATTTAAATTTTACCGGTGTGTAATGGTCAAAGTGTTTGCATGGCAAGCTAAAAGCCACGGGTTTGATCCCCGACGGAGATAGAAAAAAAAATTCAATCGGTTTCTGAGCTCTAAAATACCCGCGGTTGGTGTGAATTTGATCCCTCACTCGTAAAATGCCAGTCATAGCATATTAATTAAAATTGGTGATGATGATGTCGTCCCGTGAAGACCACCCATTCATAGTAAATTACTGTAATAATAAGGATGATGCGTGAATGTCGGGCTGTAGTCTATGACGTTGGCGGATCAACACTCCACATGCACCGCTTACCCATGTGTAGCATGGTAAGCGTGATAACATCCACAGATAAGACATCAGCATTACTATCGTCATCTGTCGGTATTTTCCTGTATGTGTTTAGTTTACATAAAATTAAAAATAAACTTAAATTGCAGCAAGATTTATTTTAATGGTAATGTCAAAAATCAAAAGTGCTCTTAGGGATTAAAAATATTAAGAACCGCTCACATAGTGAGTGTAGTGGTTGTATACATGTAAGGATTGAGTAAAATTAAATTATTAATCTGCATTTTTATGAAATTCTGATGATATGGGATCAAACACAGATGCTGGAAGAGCTTCTAAAGTCTACTTGTGGTGTTTGAAAGAATGTTTGCAAATACTCGTACATGACATGGCATACTCACACTTTCACTTCCATTTGTTTTATATATAACTGATTAAATAAACACACTCAAGAAGTACACAGGGGTCAACCAGTAGCTGGAAACTGCATGTGGAAAGATTGTGTAATGTTTTTGAGATCCAAGTAAATATTGATATATTCTAGATTACATGAATGAGAAAACTCAGAACCTAAATAAGCAATAAACAACTCACCGGTGGCTTATAGCAAGGCTTATAATTATATTATATAAAGAGTGTGCATTGAAAATGAGAGTTTTGTATTGAGACTTCGGCAGGTATATATCCGATCAGGCTGTAATAAATTTTACCTGAAAGCTAAAAACTAGGCTGCAAACATCAGTCCAATTTCAACTGCCCGAGTGTAAAGACGTTTTTATCCGAAATCTTAAACATGGCTGAGTTCGTGCCTACAAAACCGTTTTTGTGGGGAATTTATTAAGATTACTTCCACCGAAAGACAACAGCAGCTGAGGCGCATAGAATATTAGTAGAAACATACGGCGACAATGCTCTTTCAGAACAAACGTGGAGAAGATGGTTTCAACAATTCAAGGTTGGTGATTTTGACCTCGAAAATGAAGAACATCCTGGTGCTGAGAAAAAGTTTGAAGATACAGAATTTGGAGGCATTACTTGATGAAGATCCATGCCATACACAGGAAGAGCTTGCTGAGACATTGGGTGTCGATCAATCAACACTTTCTAGGCGCTGAAACAACTGGGAATGATTCAAAAGCAAGGAAATTGGGTGCTGTATGAGTTGAAACCGAGGGACATCAAAAAACGTTTTTTTACCTGTAGGAGGTCGTAGCTGCCGATGGACAGTATTTTGAATGTTTTTTTTAGAGAATGAGTCTTTTCAAAATAAACTGTTTTTTATAAAAAAAATGCTCATTTTCACGGCATATTGCAATATATTTCTTTGTTAATAAAGAGTGACTTTCATTAGAGAAAGACAAACTTTGTGTGTAAAGCTGATCAATGTTAATTGAAAAATCCACAGGAACATGGCGGGAGGTTGGAATCTTACAATATCGTTCTTATTTCTTTTAATTCACATTAAAATAATTAAACAACAGTTTCATTCAGACAAAGAGTTTTTTATTTCGTTCATTCAATAATATCATCGAGATACAAATATAACTTCGTTGCCCCTCGGAAAAGCTGATCCATCGGGTTTTTTATTATTCATACAATATGTGGGTAAATTCAAATACAAAGTATTTATTATCATTCCACTAACTGGATGATCTTACAAACGCCAAGGGTTAAATCAAATAGCTCTTCCATCGCTGGTCACTTACTAATATGCTTGGATAATATTCATGGATTAAGGTTTATGGAGAGTATTGATTACTATTACAAGATAATGATATTTTTTAATGATTTTCTAAATAGTATACAGCGCAATACGTTCAAGTATAAATTAGCGCTTCATATTGTAAATTCTATTACAAATAATATTTATCATGTGTAGATAAATAGCTCAATCATATCAATTAAAAAATAATTGTTTAACTAAATACACATTTATTAGGTAATCACTCTATGGATGAAGAGCAAAAATTACTAATTTGATATAAATTATACATAGGATCGATCTTATAGTGGTAGGTATAAACGTAGTGGTAGTTTCATCTAAAATAAAAATATGTTATGTTTTTACAACATATTCATTGAGACTACGATGGTAAGTATTTATTTAAAATATGACAATGTGAATGGGAGGCCGTTTTTCAAAAACAAACAAAAATATGTTTAGATTACAAAAAATATTTATGCCGTGTGGCAACACTACCCTGACAGACCATCCCAACGCAGAATGACTTATAGAGAGCAATCGTAACCCAGCTCTCAAGGCAAAATGGCTTTACAAACGAATCACAAAGTACGATGCTATATCTCTTTCATCGACGATTAGTTAGCAGAACTAACAGTTGTGAGTCGTTCGTCGCGACTGCTTTCTGTGAGTAATTCTGCGTTGGGGTGGTCCGTCAGGGTAGTGTTGCCACGGCTGATTATTTTACGTTGTATGTTTTATTTCAACGAAAAATATACAGTTTCCATGAAATTTTCAACAATTTGTTGATGTAGATAGTAATAATCATTTAAACGTTTACCTAGTTATCTTATTTATAATTATATTTTTACTTAAATGGAAAATATATGTATATAATGATCCATTCTGTATTTGCTATTTAAAATGCCCGGATTAATATTAGATGACTTCCAATGGTTGCTAGAAATATGAATTCAGTAGCACTGACTGAATGTTTTCCTTACATAAAGCACATTATTACATAGTTCTATGTTCCGCATGTTTTTAAGAGTAGAGTATACACACTGAATATTTTTCATCTAAGATAAGCTTCGTTTTCAACGACAAATGCCATCATAATTTCATACAAAATATATCATATTTTCATGCATAATTATATTTCTTCTAACTCTGCGTTCTATACTTGGTTATTTTGAATGATTTTAAAAATATTCTCTACATTCATCGTGAATAATAGACATTTATAAATATTATAGAGTACAAAAGTTGAGCGACATGCCTTATAAACTTAAATAATGAATGACAAAAGATAATTTTATAGAAGCTAAAAACTATTATCAAACAAATAAAAATTAAATAAGCACAATGAAATTATAAGTGAAAATTAAATAGGAACAATTACATTTTACTTACTTAATAAAAATACTTAATAATTAATTAAGTAAAAATGTAAAAGTGTAATATCTATGCACCGGAATTGAAAACCTTTTATCATAATGTCTAGGCTAGAAATATTTTTGTAAGAAAAATAAAAACCACTAGAAATGTGTCTTTAAAAAATATTTCAATGATCTTTCAACATTTTCAAATGCTAGAAATATATAAAAGTTTTAAAAAATCAGTCAGAAAAATATTTTTTATTATAAAAAACACTTTAGCATGCATTCGATAACTATTTTACATGTATCATAAAGCAAAAAAACATAACAGGAACTGCAAATTAATAGGATAAGACATTAATATTAAATGATTAGTTTATTATGAGATATTTGATTATATATATATAGTATTGATGAATAAAAAATGTTCCAATTATATATACTGGTCCTTACTTGTTTTAAAATACATGAATACACAACTAAAAATGACATTAAGATTGAAATTATGACTATTTATATTTCCATAAAAATTGAAACTCTTAACCTCAAAAAAAAAACAACTAACCTTACAGTGACATAGAGTTACACTAGCATCCATCTTAATGTTTAAAGAACAAGGCAATGTCATTTGTTCATGTTAGGACAACGCTCACAAAAGCTCTGTTTTATTGTTTTCATAATCACTCTAAATGTTATATTTTCATCACTCGTATCCTTATTATTCATAAATAATAATACAGACATAATCTAAACTTTACGCTCTCAAGTTGCCCTAAGACTAAGTCATAATGTATATATATTTATTTATAGACAGACTAAAGTACATAGGTATTCCTTCCATTACACGTATAACAAGTATGTTTACATACACTGATTAATATTATTTAATTACTACTTGATGTCATATTACTTTAGGCGAATATCAACACAGTATTACAACTATGTAAGTCATACACATCATTTCAAACAGTGGAATAAAATTTGTATTTTGTTCACATTGCAATTTTAAAGACTCCTAGCTTGCCAACTACGTACTACTTTAAATCTAAAAAAATACAATATTTTTCACCAACAAATGTCATATTAGGAAAAATAAATTTAATGTCGCTTAAGGGTTGCCAGTAGAAATAAAGTTTGCTCTTATATAAAAATGATTTTTCTAATTAAATAAATGTTGAAAGACTCCATTTCAAGCTCAAAATTATATAATCTCAGATAGCAGTCAATATTATTGACATGTTAAACACTATTAGTAGTGATAGATAAATAAGACAATCTCCATAATTAATAAGATTATAACGTAATTGTATTTATTTACGACACCTATTAAATATAATATCAACATTGTGACAAATTATCCTCTATTAGGAATAATGTTTAATTCTATATTTAGAAATTTTGATTAGAGATAATTAGTAGAACATTATGATATCAACAACACTGGCATTCTATATTTAGCTTTAGACATAATATTACTATTTAATAATATTTTAGAACCGAGTATGACATACATTGTACAGTGCAAGATTATATTTACATTGCCGCATAGGAGGTAATTTAGAAAACTTTTCTATCCTTAAACTGAACGGTTACACACATTTATAACTGCTATTGGCATTTCAAAATATTTTCCATCTTCCCCAGGCCATCGTTGATAACAAATTTTGCTTATTTAAGTCACAGTCTTAATTACGTTTTGCATGGCCGAGTCAGTCCTATAATGTAACATTATTCTATCAATAATTAATATTAATATCATACAGTATGCAGCTTAACCTCTATCGTACGGAGATCTAAAAATATGAGAGTTTTTGACTCACTTTAAAATGCGACTATAAGAAAATACTTTTAATAACTAGTGAGTATTTTGTTAACTTTCATAAAAAAAGAAAACAGTAACTTTAATCGTTTTCACATGTTATCATAGTCAAATAAAAATGTTTACATATTTTTTACTTAATTATTATTTTGATGCCTTCACAAATTAAATAAATGTTGCCATTATATAAAAAAAATGTTTCTGTAAAAATATTTCAAATAAAAACAATGAGAAAAATACATTCTTCATTTTGCATCTTAGAGTTTTCTGTCTTTACTCATAATGTGACAGTATCAAAAAGATATTCATTCTATTTACAAAAGAGTATTCAACCCAAATGGAGTTAATCTTAATTCTTGTCTTCAAAACACTTCAGAAAATACATCGGCATTTGATTTAGCGCTATCATTAATTGATCAAACAATAATTGTAGCTACACTAATATTACAATGCAAATAAAATCTCAAGGAGACTAGGTAAATGCTCTTTACTGATAATCAAATTTAACACCTCGTTGAGCAACAATCATCAAAATGATAACTTTGATGTCGAGGGATCTCTGTTGATCAATAAAAATGAAAGTAAAAATCTCTCTATAATAGAATAATTATATTCATACATCTTATGATAAATAAATGTAAATAGTCATAAAGCGATTTAGATACTGGCCAAAAATCAACAACATCCGTTGATATTTCCAAATATTCCAAACAATTTATCATAACAACTTATAGCACATTCGATGATGCTTTACTAATTTTTTGGTCAATCAATGAAAACTTTTAGAAGACGCCATCAAAGAAGTTATAGGCTGTATGGACCATAAAATAATGAAACCATGTCATTACACAACTTATGTGGAACTCCCACTTGTTTTCTTTACAGTATGAGTGGCTATACCCAGTGCTTTATCCCTCTCAACTATTTTGTGTCCTTGGACAATTTTGCATTTCAACAGGAATGATCCACATTCTCTGCAGATAATCCACTAATCATAATCATATATGCTGCTCGGATGCACGAGTTTAGGTATCACATTTTAGCATCAGATAAATAGAGAAAAATATAAAGCAAAACAGCCAAATTTAAATTAAAAACCTTAATTCAAAAAACTTCAATATAATGTCTTCTTTAACCACTTCCCCGGAAAATTATTTTGGCAAATTTAAAAAAAAAAAAACGTTTACTTTTGAAGCATATAAATATATTTTTAATTTTTTTATATTGTATTATTTTTAATTAAAAAAAAAATTTAACCCTTCGACGTAATTTTTTTTAATATGTTTTTATTGTAAATATTTCATATGTAAATAGAACGAAAATTGGTTTAGAAGCCCTGATTTTGTTTCAATGTCAGAAATCGTGAAATTATATGAAACACATATTTGCGTGAATGCCGAAAATCGAACGACGATTTTAAAATGCTCGTATAGGCGCGCTTCGGGTATCACACCTATTTGTGTGTGAGCGCCAAAATCGGAACACTTTTTTTTTACGAAGTGGTTAAAGGATCCTTAGTTATTTTATAAATAAAAATGAGTGAAATATTAAGAGAGTGGATATTGGTGTCCGATATTTGATCTAACATGTTCATCTGATGATGTCAAAAAAGTTGATTTTAAACTGGATAAATATTCACCAGAACTTTTGCAACCGAGAACATTGAAAATTATTTCTGCATCAAAAAATAAAACTTAATTTTATCTTCGCTAAAAGGTAATCATCTAACAATACTGTTGGTGACGTTATTTTTACCTGTTGAAGCTACTGAACAATGATTTAGACTTGTGTGCAGGTTTAGCTTCAGCAGGAGAGGCCGACTGTCAGTCTTCTGCCGGCGCCGGGGCCGGCTTCCTCAGAACCATCGGCTTGGCCGCAATCTGAGGCTTCAGGGATCCTCCGGTGAGGGTCAAGTCTGCAAACTTTGCTGCGACTCGCTGAGTGTTCCTCGGGGGGACGGGGCTCTTCTGGCACTCGGCTCTCAGGGCCGGGGTGATGAGTTTGCCCGAGTCGTTGGGAGAAGACTCTTTTCGAAGATCCTCCTTGGAGCTTAGCTCTCGTCGGTCTGTATGCGATTCACCGTCACTAGATGCAGTTTCTCTGTAAATAACGTAAAGAAATATATAAAAACGTAATAATTAATAAAAATAACAACATAATATAATTTTCATCCAATATGAATTTTAAAATTTTAAATATAGCATTTTATGCAACATGAAGTTGTCACAACATCAAAACACAAACCTTTACATATTTTAGAACGAATGAAGCATGACTTACACCACTTTGATAATCATGGGTACATTACTTGAAATATTTTTAGATCAATGTGAATGTTGAAGTAAGCGGTGGAATTCATAATACAGCTTACTATACTTTATGTTATAACAGTGTGATATATTTAGCATAAGCCAGCTTTTAGGTTCAAATGGTCCCGCCTCATGAGCATCGAGCTAATCTGATAATCTTGTTAACAAATGCCCAAATATGCCTCAGACTGCACTGTTTGATTGTATTTCTTGGAGTTTCGACATAAAAAAGAACTTTCAAAATCCATACATAGGATGAAATCAACATAGTTTCTATTGCAGAGAAATTAAAACGGAAATTCTTGGCAATCACTAACTCTAACTAGGAAGCATATTTAAAATAAGATGTGTTATGTATTTTATTGTATTTTTATAAGTAGTAAAATAGTGGGCATGAGACTGACTTTTCATTGGATATAGAGTCCCGCACCGGGCGCTTCTTCAGTGTGTGCTGGTTGTGGGCGAAGCGCTCAGCTGCGGTGGTGGGCGAGGAACCTCCCTCGTCAGTCTCCAGGGCCTCACCGACCTCAACCTCACCGGCCTCCGAGGAGCCGTCCCCGGGCAGGTCCATCACCAGGTCAGGTGTGTGCTTTAGCTGACTGGATGCCCTGAAATAAAGTTTTTTTTTATCAAATACTTGTATACCTATTAATAAAATAAAAAACTCGACCTTTTTGGTAATTTTTTAAATCGATTTTTGGGCTAATTATATAAATTGCAATACAGTTTCTAATAAACAAATATATCAGATATTGATCTTAAAATTTTTGACTGGAATCCAATATATTCTATATTTATTTTTTTAATAAGTTAATTTTGAACATTACAACAGTAGAATAAAGCTGTGATATGAGGCTACAAATTCTATGTAAAGCTTAACCCTTTGCACTCCAGAGGACCGCAATACATGTCATACACAGTGAATGGGTTAAGAGTTCTTGGTGAAAAATTAAAAATAATTATGTCATATTTATTACATTCATATACAATATATATCATACTTGCTGACCTGGCGAATTTCATAATGGCACAGAATAAAAAAAATGTTAACTTATCCTACCTGAATTAAATTCAGTTGTTATTAAATTTAAATAAATACCGACAAATTATTTGATCAGAGAATGGCGTTGTGTGCAAAATGTCAGTGAATACAGGTTGTCCTCGACTTACGACCGAGATACGTTCCTGAACTTTGGTCGTAATTCGAATTGGTCGTAAGTCGAATTTCATACAAAATATGTATGTACTTACATGTTAAAATAAAACATGTGTATTTCTTTATATTCTTTATTGTTATATTTATTTATACAAAATAAAATATTTACTTCATTAATATTTAAAATATTTCGCCATCTGTACTTATATAAGTACAATCCATTGGCTCATCAACAGTGGAAGAAAAATCAGTAGTAGTCTTTTTAAAAAACATATCCAATTTTTGTTGGGTTGTTTGTTGTTTTTTTTCCTGTATATTTCTTTGTAGCAAGCAAGACCTTTCTGAATACGGCGGCTTTATACTCAAAAATCTTTCGTTATCTGAATCCATTTCTGCAAATTTTTACATTACTTGGTCAATTTGAAGGAACGTTGCTTCTATTTCTTTCGATACATTTTTTTTTGGAGATTCCAAGACAAATTTTTTAGTCTCTTCTTCAACCCTTTAATTTTCGATGAATAATAATTCTTCATTTGTAAGATCTTCCCAATAATTTTCTATAAATTAGTCTATGTCTTCACGATCAATATTAATATCAAGTTTCTTGCAAAGCCTTACAATGAGATTTGTAGTGTGTTCAATTTCATTTCCTTTTCAAATTGCGACTGAGTTATGTTTTCAAAACGTTAAGTAAGCTTTTTCCATTTTCCATACATGCACGATGATGCGACCTCTTGCCATCCCTTTCCAATATTTTTAATTGCTTGATGAATATTAAAATTCTTCCAAAACTCTTTAAACGTTTTTCTCCGTCAAGGGCTACTATTCCTTGGGCAAATATAGTTTTTAAATAATAGGCTTTAAATGTGGCAATAGCTCCCTGGTCCATGGGTTGCAAAATACTGGTGGTAATAGGGGGTAAATACACGATTTAAATGTTAGGATGTAAATTTCCGATATGTGGTGGATGTCCTGGTGCATTTTCTAGTATTAAAAGTATATTGAATGGAATTCCTTTCTGATTAAAATATTGTTTTACTTCTGGAATAAATAAATTCAAAAACCAGTCTTCAAAAATATGTCAATTGTGTCATCCACCCTTTTGTAACATATCGATATTGATTCCTTTGAGGGCTCTCGGCTTTTTAGAGTGATAAGTCATTAATGGTTTCAATTTATATCCAGCAATATTGCCACCCAATAAAAGTGTAAAACTCCTTAAATGGCTTTGATGCCTGGCATACTTTTTTCTTCCTTATTAATGCAGGTACGCTAAGGTATTTTCTTCCAATAGCGTGGTTTCGTCAACATTAAAAAATTGTTCCTTGACGTATTCTTCTTTCCCAATCAATGTGTCAAATATTTGGATAAAATCTTCAGCAGCCTTGTAATCGGCACTAACTGCCTCTTCACTTATTTTCACATTTTGATAATTCGATAACGCGCAATTTGCAATTTTTTTGGATTTAATGTTTTTAAATTAAATTTCATATATTTTTTAAATTTTGGTCGTAAGTGCGAATCGTCGTAAGTAGAACCGTTGTAAGTCGAGAACTACCTGTACATCGAAATCTACTGGAACTAGAATATATAAAAAAGCCGTTCTATACAAAATGGAAGAAAAAAAAAACTTTCATATTCTTTTCCCCTACTTTCTTTTCCAATGTTTTAGTAGTTATTTTTCTATTTAAGATCGAAACAAATCCAACCGATGAATTTTCATGAATATCGTGTTGACTGTTCTTGTTCTCTTGTGGTATAACTAACACGACTTTCTTTTATATATATAGGGTCCGCCATCTAACGTTTTTTTTTTCTAGTGCTTATTTCGTGAATGGCAACACTTAGCTCATGTCTGATTTGACAGATAATTAGTTTTATCCTTCCGCTGAACGAATATGGTTGTGTATACGCTTGAGCAACGCTGGGAAATATTGCGACATTACTTTGAAAATCATGGTAATGTTGCAGAATGTGTGCGAAAATTGCGTACGGATTTTGGAAGAAGAGAATCACCGTCAGCTCTGTATGTTCGTTATCTTGTGAAAAAAGTGAAAGAAACTGGCATCGTCATCGATAAACCAAAGCGTGAAAAGCCAAAAACAGTGCGTACACCCGAGAATATTGCTGCTGTGGCAGAAAGTGTGCGTGAAGCGCCATCAATGGCGCTTCCATGCGGCGCGGCCATGTTGAACGAATTTCTGTTCACAAAAATTGAAGAGGAAGATATTGGCAACATTTGGTTTCAACGGGACGGCGCTACGTACCACACAGCCGAAGCTACACTCGATGTTTTGTGCCCTGTTTTAAAAAAAAAAAAGTTATTTGGCGGACCCTTTATATATTTATCTGACTAGACACAAATATTCTCACCTCTGTTGCCAAAGTTCTCGGTTCAATGAAAAGGGAACGGCGCTGTTCTCTCCACCGACGCTGTGTGACTTGTTGTGCACCTTGTTGTTGGGGGCCGCGCCGGCGTCGGGGGCCGGGCTGGCGCTGCCGGAGCCGCAGCCTTCCTGGGGGGTGACAACTCCACCCTCGTCCCCAGAAATTTTCTATCCATCACAAAAAAGCTAGGTTAGTAAAACACACGTGACTCCACTACCGTCACACAAATCGAGAAATAAATACAAAAAAATATATATATTAAGTCCCAATAATAGTTAAGGCAATTGGTACAACTAATGAAAAAAACAGAGTATTTTATTTTTATAATTGTTCATTTATATAAAAATAATTTGGTTTAAAATTTTGCTTGTGCTTTTGTTTAAGCTGACAATCAATATTAATTGATTGACAATCTTATAATGGTATTTATTATACCAAATGACTTCAGATAATGAAATCATATTATTATTATTGAAATAGAAATTATTGCATTCAATATAATTTTACGTATATTAGAGCTACTAAAAACCAGACTATCAAATAAAATCCAAATTACATACTTAAATCTTCCACCAACAAAATTAATATGAAAAAATAAAACAATAGCAACACTGTATAGTAGTACCTTGACATTAGAGTGCCCTACCATACGAGTTTTTTGAGATATGAAGCGTCGAGCGAGCAATTTTTGCTTTGAAATTCGAGCAAAATTTGAGATACAAGCAATCGGCTTAGCGGGTTTGGCCGGTTGCACACGAGGCGCGCGTCACACTTTCCCGCGTGAATCCCTTGGCCACGGTCAAAGAGTCAGTTATCAGTGTGCTCTCGCTATCAAAGCATCGTTGATAAGTTGTGTTCGCGTTTTATGACTTATGGGAAATTTGCTTTGAGATACGAGTAATTTGAAATACGAGTAAGGTTCGGGAACAAATTAAACTTGTATGTCGAGGTACCACTGTATTTTAATTGGTATATAGTTTACAATTAGAACCCTCCATCGTTGAACAGAATATTTAGCAACATATTATTGAAGTGATCAAAAGTATTAAATCATGCAAAATAAATTGAAATGGTTATGATTGTTAAATGTTAGAAGCAAGAAGAAATAAAATATGAAATAAATAAGAAACCAGTGGAGAGTACCCCTTGACTTTTTAACCAATTGTTGTCTTTCATTATACCTTTTACTCCCAAAAAAAGGTATGATATTTAAATTACAAATATAATATATTAATTTAAAATATATTTGTTCATTACCTTATTAAAAATAATATCATTAAATTACAATGTACATTAAATTTAAGTTACTTTTAATAATTAATTATTATTACTATATTTCAATGGATGTCTTAAATTAAAGGTTTAATTAGAAAATGTCAGAAATATTATGTTGTGAAGTGTAGTATTTTAATGGATTGTTTTGGCTTTATGTACAAAAGCATGTTTGATTGATGTTAAGGACGTACAAGTAAAAGAAGCTCCTGTGAGAATGGGAGAGGTATGTGATGATCAGAGAAGAACATGGAGATAAGTGTCGGGGGCGGCTCTCACCTGGTTTCTCTCGGGTTCCTGATGACGGTGCATCACAAGCAACATCACAAAAGCGACACATCACTACTGGAGATTATCTTTACTTTAATTTTGGGATTTAGGTAACTGGGACTTCATACGAAAAATTAAATTTAAGAATTTCTTACTGACAATTATTACAGAGCACTATGAATTTATTTTATCACAGGAAAGAGACTAATTTTGCTTTTTATAATGTCTTTATTACAAAAAAATAAATTTGTGTG
This sequence comes from Glossosoma conforme, assembly GCA_022606575.1. Lineage (NCBI taxonomy): Eukaryota > Metazoa > Arthropoda > Insecta > Trichoptera > Glossosomatidae > Glossosoma > Glossosoma conforme. Next base: position 2,368,310 of record JAGTXR010000030.1, read on the forward strand.
TATGACCCTTAAGTGGTTAATATCTATCATCATTTTTTCATGATTTTTTTTAATTATCGCTACATTGGAAATCCCCTATGTTTTGATATTCAAAAAAATCAGATGCTTCATACTACTGATCTCCCTATTTTTAAGCTAAGCCTTTTGAGAAAAAAAATATATTTCATGATGAGAATGACTACATATAAATAGAAAGCATTAAAAACTAGTACATAGCTTGTAAATAAAATAATATATTTCGCATGTAGTACCAGTCACCTTGCCGTTATATAGCATTTTCTTATTTTGGTATTATCTCAAAAAAAAAACAAATCAAATTGCACAATTGTAAAGCTTGGAAAATCTAAAAATAAAATGACAATATTTGTAGAATAAATTATTAAGAAACAAATATACAAATAAACTTTTTATTAATCCTTGTGTTACAATATCATGCTGTACAAAAATAAAATAGAAATATTAATCAAAAATATTATTAATTACACAACAATGAAGCCAGAAAATACATTTTTTCCAATAAACACAACAAAACAAAAATAAAAACTAACAAATATACTTTTTTTAATGACTAAATAAACTTATGATGACATGCGGTGATAAATAAATATAATGATTATTAAATGTAAAAGAATTTGAAGAAAACTCAAATATTAACACTAAAAAAATTATTCTTAAAGCAACTCACTCAAACAACATGAATTGCAAGATTGCCCAACGCTTAAAGAGAGACAGAGCTTTACAAACATATCTCTATAGCTCTCTATCTCAATTAAAAAAGTGACTTCATGACAGCAAACGGTACTGCAATATTTTACAACACTACTCATAATGATGAGATAGAACTATATATATGTTGCTGATCTTTAAAAGTTGATTAATCTTGTATCTCATATAGATCGTGTGATTTTCTCTTAAGAAAGTATTGTCAATGTTTGATTATCATTCTTTTTGAAAATTTTGATAAGAATTTTTCAATTTTTATTATATTATTTGAATACTATGTATTGTTATACAGGATATTCCCTTCCTTTTCATTAAAATATTTTATGGATTTGTATTTTTGTTGCTTTTAGCTTAAAGAGAAAAAATAATTAATGAATTAACACCATATTGTTTTACTATGAAAATGGCAATAATCTGACTGTGTACAATATAAGTATTTTAAAAATATAAGGTTGAATTGTATTGAAAATATTGTTACGATTTTGATATCTCAGGTAAAAAAGTCTTATTGTCTATGTCTTTATAGTTTATAATTATACAAAACTCTAAATTAAATATAGCTTATGCAAAATAGTACAAACTTATTGGCAATAATTATAACTAATTTAAATATATATTATAGTAAATAACTCGTATATTATTATCCCACTTGATTATATTATTGTAAAAACTAATACGTAACTAAAAAAATTATTAATTTTTCCAAAAAACCGTGGTAAAAATAAAATCTACTCAAGCCATACTTTGCTTCGAAATGCATATTTAAAAATGGCATTTTTTTTTTTCATATTTATCATTTTTCATATTTATCAGCATTGAATTTATAAACTTTATATTCTAAGAATGTTATAAGATAAATGTTTCATTGTTTTTTATGTATGCTACTTTATACTGGCAAGATATTAAAATTCAAAACCTCTTTAATAAATTTTAAGATGGTATAAATATTACAAAACTAAATTATTTTTCTTTTTCTTAAAGGATTATGATACTGCAAAAAAACAAATGAAAGCAAAGCCATGCACACATATATTGTGTTAAATACAAATGATGTTTTTTAAATGATGATAATTTATTATTATAAGATATATTGGAATCAAACTAAAGAAAAAATATATGATGGTAAAGGAAGAATTACTGTTTGAAACTATGTAATTCGATTGAATATTATTCAATTATATTAGGGCTTTAATTACTTTTTTTTAAAGAGCATCACTCAAAGGATATGTGCTTTATTGATTAATTAAAAAAAACCTACACAGGTTATTTATATCAGTTTCCTTTTGTATCTTAAAGCATTTTTTATTACTTGTGTGGACAGTCCTTTAGGCATATTGATCTGATATTTTGACTGATTTTAAAATTGGTTTCAATAAAAAATTGAAACCAATAGAAATATTTTATTTTCGATGGTTGAATAAAATAAATTTATTAATTTCAATTATGCCTTTGAAGGGGGGGCATTTTTATAACATGTATTCTAAAAATTACTTCTTTGATACTTTTTATTTATTTTTAATAAAATACATATATCAACTATATATGTTTTTAATTTAAAAAGCAGTTAAAGCAAGTACAAAAAACTCAAAAGATTATTTTTTTAAATTAAGAAAATAAACAATTACTTTATAATAAAATTTAAATAAATTTGATAATTTTATAAAATTTTAATAATTATGAATGACTTTATGAATATTTAACTTTTGATTTTTAGTATTTAATGTTGTTGATAACATCAATTCACTTAAATATTTTTATAATTAAATTGTAAAGATCCATTTAATATTTACTGTTATTTTCTTATTTTTTAAATAAAGCGATATTTCACTGGTGGGATATATTTTTGTTTCAAACAATAATTTAGTCTAGTCCTTTATAAAACCTTATCACATAAAGGCATGTACTTAATACTTAAAATATATATATTTCACATGATTACTATAAAGATTAAATGTTTAATTAGATCACTGATATTTAGATATCAAGTCTAAAGTGAGAAGTCATAAAGAAAATATTAAAAAAAAAACTTATTTCACTATTAAAATTATTTTAAACATGAATTATTATTATCGATTAATATTTTAATTAAATTTTAAATCAAATTCAAAACTAATTACTAAAAGAGGCGCATTTTAACATCTAATAAATGTATGTTTGTGTACAATTTTAAATTTAAAGCTTTTATCTGAGATTCAAAAAATTGAGATGTAAAAATAATAATTCTATAAACATAATGGCACTAAATTTTAATGAAATTCAACACAGAAATATAACAAATAGACATTTAAGAAACTATTTTTTCCTATTACTGGGATGATAAAATAATAAATTGAAAAGATATCTTCATATTGTAGGAGATTTTACTTTATTAACCCATTTTTATTGGTCAGCTTAACTATTTGCAGGATGATAATTTTTGATGAATTTATTAAATCATTTTTAGACTATAATTATTTATTAATATTACAATCCTTATGGATTGTTATATTTTGAAGTAACCAAATGTATCATTTTGCACCTGTAGTTATTGATTATAATGTCATAGATTATAATTAGTAATAACTGACAACATTAAATAACTTCTTAGGTTTTCACGGCCAGATTTGATATTATGGCTTTTGGGTTTAGCCGTGTGTGGCGAATTTCTTTTGACCAAAATTTCAACCGCCATTGCAGGGATCAATCCTGAAGAAGACTCCTCCAATGGCAGTTGAAATATTGGTCAAAAGAAATTCGCCACACACAGCTAAACCCAAAAGCCACAATACTGACAACATTGATGATTTTTAAATTTAAAAATCATTATTTAAAGAATGTTGTTTATTTTTTAAATCAGTCTTTGAAAACCGTATTAAAAATGATGATATAATAATACCTATAGAAATAATTTATGCAATAAGGGTGAGGGATACAATCAATGCACTATTGGATTAAAAAATGTTGGTTTTATTTAATGAATTACAAAAACCACACAATGAATGGGAAAAATGAATTTGAAAGTAAGTCAAACGTTCGGTGGCATAATGAGTAAAACGTGGAACGATATGTTATATTGGTCGATGGTGGATGGCCGTGTTGATCACACAGTGGTTTCTAGCAGTACCTCTTGTCGCGACCAGGTGTGCGGGGCGGGCGCCGCGGGCGGAGGGGAGCGTGCCCGGCGCAGGGCCCCGCAGCCGGAGCCCTCAGCGCTGTCGCTGGTGCTGGAGGACACGCGGCGCCGCAGGGAGTCACTGCTTACGGAACAGTGGAGGCTGTCTTCGTCTCTGAAAATATTAATTCAATGATTATAATATACTTGTTGTAATGAGTGTGATTACACCATTGCGACAATAAGGCGTTCATCATGAGACCTAGATAACGCATCTTTTCTCGCGTTTCTCCAGAGTCACTTCCAAATGACAGACATTGGAGTTGCTATTATCGTACTTGTATAAATAAGAAAACTATTTATATATAAATATTCAAAGCACAGTTGCATAAAAATGTGTTTTTATTATTTTGTGTATTATGACAGATAATTTTACTTGTCAAGAATAAAAAAAACATCACATCTCTGTACTACACACTTAGCTGTTTGGACAAAAAGGAGTGGTTTTTGTATCTGCCCTTTTTACATCCTTTTTTGGCCAGTTTGTATGCTTTTTGCTGCGAGTGAAACCAAATAAAATTTACGGCTTGGCTAATATTAAATGTTTACAGGCAGAAGAAGCTGTTTAAAAGATCCATTTTGATGTTAAAATGATATAATAGCTCACTTAATGTGAATGTCTGTGTAGGAGTCAGGAGTGTGAGGAGCTTCTCTGCGCCAGCAATGCGCCGGTCTCTCGGCCACGCCTCCTTCCCACGGCAAACCATTGCCGCTCCCTCCACCGCCCAGGCTCTCAACACCATCACCCTCTGAAAAATTAAAGGTCATGTAATCATTCATATTGTCAATAAAAAATAATAAAAAACACTAAGCCGTGTTAAACCGGTTAATAAGTTATGCGCTTTTGATGAGCTACATTAAAAATTAATGTTCAAGTAGACAAAAGTTAGAATTGAATGAAAGAGGAGTTTTAACATTTCATAATTTACCACCATGTTTTATTATGAGGTTTACAGAAAAATCGCTCCTGTGACGAAACCTAACGATATTTATTTACATGCTTTACAGATTCCTGTAAAGAATACATGTAGGTTGATAAAGGGAATGATTGCACTTCCAATTTCCGAAGATGTCACAATGAGTACTAAAAGTACCAAAACGATATATCAATTTTTGATATCACATTATTTTTTTCTTATTTCGATTTTTTCAATCAATATTTCTTGGTGGAATTCCATTATATCAGATATAAAATAGGATGGCTATTTTGACTTGAAAATGGCCATCCGACCTGGCTGAAACATGTAGTATATGTGGAATAAATTCTAAAGAATCTTTTATTTTATATCTTATTTTTTTCTGTTCAATAAGAGGAATTTTCAGAATAATTTCATTTTTAGTAATTGAAGGAGTATTACAAAATACATATAAATTTTCAGTATTTTTATATTAGAAAATGTGGTTATATGAATATAAAATTTAGCAAACCGTCTTCTGATGGGTAGAGTGAAGCTTCGGAGTCTAGGTCATCTGTTCCGGCTTCCAATGGATTCTCATCGACTTCCCTGAAGAATAAAAAATACGTTAATAACAATCAAAATTTAGGGTGGTTATAAAATTTGCGGTCATGTTAAAATAGACTTACTGGCCGGGTAGTGTTTGATATTTCTCGTACAGAGGTCCAACATCTCTCGGGAAGATCTCTTCGTGTAAAATGATGATATTCTTTATCAAATCGTTGATCTGGTTTTGATATTGTACCTAAAAAAAAAACAAACAAATCATATATATTTTTATATAATAATATTTCTCTCTTATTTGTTTTATCCTACATTGACAAGCAATATGGAGACAATGATATGTAAAATTTTATAATATAATTTATGAAAATTTGTTAAGAAATACTGTAAAATTAAAAGTTTCTCTATGTCAAATACTAGGAAGAAGTTCTTAATACCTTATTTTATGCATTTATATAAGATTCATGAATTTAAAACCAAGTCTTGTGCTTTAATCATCTTTAAATTAGGTGAAAATAATGAGATAATATGTTGCTTTTGGCAGCATTCATTTTTTTTTTTTTTAATACCTGATCTTTGTCTTCTGGTACTGGAATCAGTGTAGGGCCAAAACATATGGCCAAGTTCCAGGGATCCATCATGTTCTCTTCAGAGAACTCAGATAAGCTGAAAGCAAAAAAATTTCAGCAATTAGGCAACTGACATTGCTTTAAAAAATATTTAATTATTTGTAAAGTTTTGTGAAGTTTGGTGCACTGAGGTTCTTTTTTTCATTGATACCTACAATTAGTTATATTCGAATTTTAGAACATGTTTTAGAATTGTTTCAAAAAAGATCGCGATCATAATTTTGGGTGAACTTACTGGTTCAGGAAGGCAAAGAGATAACGCAGAAGGACCATGTTGCAGCGCGGCATTCCTCGGACAAACTCACGCATCTTCTGGACAAACAGGGGCTTGGCATCAAGTTCTGAAACAAAAATATTGTAGCATATAAGATATATATTTCTATAGAGAAAAATTTCAGATGTATTCTCAATTATAACTGTATCTTGCATGTATCAGAGTTCTTTATAACACAACATTTTCTCACCTACAGCACACCAAAGTTCTTCCTTCAATTCCGTGGCACACCAAAGTTCTGTATATAATTAAGGCGACACACCGAAAGTCAATATAATAGATTGGATACATTATATAATTTCGTACATTTTTATTTCATGTGGATCGTGTATATAGCATACTACGCAGTTGCCAGTCTACATAAGTAAGTGATAAGTGCAGAAAGACCATTGTAAAGTTATCTAGTTTAATATTGTCTAATTTGACTGCGGCGCACCTGTATTAGCTCACGACACACTAGTGTGTCGGGGCACACCGATTGCGGAGCTCTGCTTTATAATACGGATTAATTAATGTTGGCTTACGTGCAAGGTCCATGTAATGTTCAAAGTAGACGATTGGGAATAATGGTTCCCTCAGCTCTCGCAGGTAAAGCTTCAGAACTCCAGCCACCGAGTTGATGTCGGAGGCGTCGCTGGTGGTGGCCAGGGGATCCGCCCCGCGCTCAAACCACTCGCGCAGCGCTCCTATCTCCACCTGGGAGCCAGACACTCGGAATATTCCCTGGTGATGTAAGCCTGAAATAGAAACAACAGTTTGAAAATCTAATCTAATATAAAAAAAAAAGTTCATTTTGTAATCTCTTTTTTGTTTATACATTGTAATAACGATTAAAGTATAAATGTATTTTTCATACAAAGATTAAGTGTTTTATAATTAAATACCATATAGATTGATGACTCTGATGCATGATGTGACCACGAGGGGTAGTTCCTGTCCAGTGGCTTCCAAATATTCCTCCAGGGATCCGGCGAAGAGCCGCGGCGCTGACTGGCAAGAGCTGCCGCGACCAATGCGCTTTCTGAAATTAATCATCACAGAAATACAGGATATAGCCACAAAATAAATTTTAGGACGCCTGTAAATGCGAGGAGAAACGTTCCTGTTGCGCTCAAAGCAAAGTTATCTCATTGACTACAGCTTTTTCCACGCTTTAATATTTTAAAATACTACTCAATTAAATATAAGCAACATCAGTATCAATATTTAAACAGAGTATGCCTCCTTGATAGTGCACTCACTCTGATTAGTTACCAAAAGGTCTGCACGCAAAAAATTAAAGACTTTGTTATTCTTTTATAATGATGTCAGTTTACCTATGGCGCGGTGCAGGATGCTGATTGGCTGTGAGTGCAGGAGGAGCGCCAGCTCTGGCAGCGCAGCCGATGCGCCCTCGCAAGAAACCACCTTTAGCCTCTAGCCGAGCAATACGGCTGCTGCCCAGAAGATACTCTCGGAATTTCTAGAAAAAATATATTAAATTATTATTAAAAATATATTGTCACAATCCGAAGTCTTCTGAAAAACCACAATAATTGTATTAAGTATATGAAATAATTATTTTACTAAGCACAATCAGTTACTTTTATTAACATTTCTTTAATTATTAAAGTATTAGTAAAACAATTGCAAAATGATACAAAAATAACCACTAAATGACTATGTGATTCACTGCAATACAATAATAAACAAAGACAAATGACAAAAATGAGTCATTTTGTATATCCTTATTATTAATTAAATTAAAATAGATAGATGTCACCTTTCTCCTGCTATTCTGAAAGCTTCGGATAATGTAATTCCAGTTTAACTTACTGTAAGATAAAAGTCTTCCGTCTCGTGTCGATCAGCCCTGGCCTTGAGAGCAACCTGTTCCGGCTGCTTGGGCGTCAGAGCTGATGATGCCACAGCCATCGCAGTCCCAGCGGGCGCCCCCACCGGCCCAGCAGGAGTTCCGCTTCCATTCTGCAGCGATCCCCCGCTGCTCCCTCCTCCCAGCACGCTGGAACCGTTCTGCTCTCCGAACATCCATCCAGTTTCCCAGTCTTTAGCATCCACCATTTGAAGGAGTGTTGTCTCGGCGGTCTCGAGCGTCTTCCAGACTTCGTCGGACTCGGTGCGAAGATGGCGGACTCTTGCCTCCAGCTGAGCGAGGCGAGCTTCCATCTCACCGCTGAGCGCTCGAGAGACACTGTCTTCGACACCCTCGGGACCTATGATTGGCTCGCATTCCTAAAAGATAAATATCATAATATTATATTAAACGTTACAGAAAAAAAATAACACCAATTGAACACTTTGGATATTTCCCATTGACTTCACTTGATGGCCTCCCCTTAGCCCAGAAGTACTAAGAATGTCCACTATCTATACAGAGAATTTATTGTTCACTTAACTTCTATATTGTAATAGACTTAAATTATTCTATTTAACTTCCCTACATTGACTGAATCACTTCTCAATACAGACTCTTCGACTTCTCAATTTTTGATGAACTCTTCAGAAGGCCATTTGAGATCTCTGGAGTTTTAACTATGGTGGCTTATGTTACATTCTTTGAGCAGATATAAATCAAATCTTACTAACTGAGCCATACCTAAGCAATGAAGTATTGATTGAATTTGGGTCATGTTTTAGGAGCGAAGACAAAAATAATAAGCTGCTCAGGCGGCAGACTGTTTGTACCTCATCAGTGGGCTGCTGTCCTTGGAAGGCCAGCTTCTTGGGAATAACAAATGCTTGATGATGTGCCTCGAGGAACTTTTGCTTGTCCAGTCTCGAATCTAAAGCACTAATGCAATCTGAAAAATAATTGTCATAATTAATAAAAGGATATAATTACAAATTAGTAACAAAAAAAGAGCATAGAGTTGGTAATCAGGCTTTTTTTTTTAAATTGACCTGACTGGAATATTATCAATAGATTGTGATATAAAATATGCTCTTAGAATATAATTGACATAAGAAAATATCAAAGGCTAAATTCTATATGCCATAATTCATGAAAGACTGTAATGAACAGAGGATTATTTGGCTAAAGGAGGTTGCATCTGTGGTGGTTATAAGCTCAAATTTAAACATTGAGCAATGGTATTGAATAATTTGATGTAATGATATTGTTCAATAGTTTATTGTTAAGACCATAAAGCAGTTTCAAAATATATTTAAAAGTGGGTTGACTATATAATTATAATTAATGTCAACATTTAGGAAGAAAATATGTAAAATTAAGATGGCTAAAGATTTATAAGTTGGCATGAAGAAAAATTATAATAAAGATGTTATCTCTTTCACAATTTGTTAATAAGGACAATAGATACTCAGTGGTAAGGCAAAGGCTCTCCTTGCAGAGGAGATATTTATTGAAGATTATTGGACTTACTTGTGAGTGAATCGGCTCCCTGTTGAAGAGCCCTGGCGCGCCCTTCGTCAGCCGACACCTGCATGCGCAGGGCCCGGGAGATGCAGTTGTGGAAGCCAAGATCCATGCACTGGAACAAATCACACAATCATATACAAAATATATAAGAGAAAACAATAATATGTGATGTTTGAAGTAAGCCAGGCGACAAAAAAGATGTTTAAATGAATCATTATTTAATAACTTCTTAGGTTTTCACGGCCAGATTTTGATATTGTTGGTTTTTGGGTTTAGCCGTGTGTGGCGAATTACTCCTATCCAATATTTCGACCGCCATTGCAGGGGTCTTCTTCAAGGTTAAGTCATCATCCCTGAAGAAGACCCTGCAATGGCGGTCGAAATATTGGAAAGGAGTAATTAGCCACAATATCATTGAATCATTATTGTAGATAAAATAGAATCGCAATGTAATTTTTTAATATATATGATATTTATCTTAGTACTAGTTTCACCGTATTATGAAGCATTAATTATCAAGTGGTTATTGTAAATAAATGAAAAGGTTGAATAAACTTGAGATACTTACATCAATGAGGTCTGAGAGATCATCCACAAAGTATTTGTGAATCGTGGTGTTGGAGGCTTCAAGGCAGAGCAAGTACTCATTCCTTGCCTTCAGAGCCTTCAGCTTGGCGTCTGTGTACTTGATCTTCCGCTATAAATAAAAAACAAATTAGTTGATGGAATCGACATGCTCACAGTTAATCTTAAAATTAACATTTCAAAAACAAAAATAATGTGCAACGTCTCTTCTATACATCACATTGTATTTGGAAACAAGTTGTGGATAAATGTGAACTTGGAGCAAGTACTCACTTAGATGAAAATGGACTTACTCATGAGTTAAACTTTGAATCAATCCTTCCATGTTGTAGAACGTTTTGGGAACTGTTTATAGTGTTCAGGAATAATATACCCATGAACAAAAATGTCCAGTAAATGAGAAATGTAGGACATGAATGTGCTATGGCAGGTAGGACACATTGCTCTTAACTTATAAGATAAGGAAAAAAGACATTGACCCTCATCAAACAGACTATTCAGTAACTACAAGGAATAATGAAGCAATTAACGTTGGACATCTTTATCAGTAATTGGTTCAAGAACGAGGAGATTTGATAAAGGACAAGAGATACTGATATAGTGCAGGTGGTTATGCAAGTGTGAATGTACTACAGTACATTTACATTTCTTAATAATTAAATATTAAGGGTAGGTAAGAAATGTTATGAAGTTGCGAAAAATATGAAAAGTGACACATGTGATTTACTAGTTCAATGAGTCTCTTATTTGACATATAGAACTTAAAGAAGTTTAACTATGAATTACCTTTTCGACTTCTTTGTCAATAGCCTTGGATTTCTTAGACGCAGGCTTGGGAGGTGCTGCGGGGGCCCCAGGAGTGGGTGGGGGCATCAGCCTGGCTCGCTGGGCTTCAGCAGCCCTCAGTTTGGCCTCGGCTGCGCGCCACTCAGCTCCATACTGCTGGAAGGTCTTCATGGCCGCGTGCAGCTCGTGGAGCACCCGGAGGATCTCTTCGTGAGTTTCATAAGCCACCTCTCGACACTTAAAGAAAAACATAATTACACTTAGCAAATAAAAATGGATGTTTGATGTAAGCAACTGAATAGTATCAATCATCATATTATTTCATTTTGACCTTATATGAATGAGTCATCTCTTCCTTCAGCACTGGATGGAGATGATGATATTGCATCAGCTATGATTGTCAGAAACACAAGTACTACATAACTTCCTATATTTAAATACATCTTATATAAAAATATCCTTTACACTTTATAATAACAGCCCTCTGCGAAGTGATACCATCCAACTTTATAATAGACGATGGACAGTACGATATACAAAAGCTAAAAAATTTAAACACGGCTTGAGAAAAGCTTCAACCTTTAAAAGCATCAGCGTTCTGGCAACCTCACTCGAAAGTGATCGGAATTGAGTCAGTTCTCCTTAGGACCGCCTTTCCCGACAGTGGAATAGCCTCAAAAGCAGTTTACTAACCAATGTCATAGTTTTTAAGTTTCGCTTGTATTCACTTTAATGTGAAATAAATAAATTTCATACCTTAGTGCCATGGCTTTCTATCTTGGTACCCAGTTTGTGTATCTAATATTTTATTAACATAAAAAAAATTGACCACTTTTTTTTTTATAATGTACTTACTCTTCTATACACCCTCTGAACATCTTCCATCACCGTGGCCAGGCGCGCCACCAGGTGTGAAGAGTGAAGGTCTGCGAGCGTGGCGTGGTCCCGGGCCAACGCCCGAGCACCAGCCACCAGCTGCTGCCAGCAAGCATAGGAGGAGAACAGCGGCCATTGCTCACGTCTAGAAGAGCAAACAACAAAAATGTTTTTGAAGATTCATTACCATCACACACAACATGATACAGTTTTTTTATTAAATGGCTACAACTGATGTTAAGCTAATCACAGACAATGACAAAAATAGTTATAAGTAAAATCATTACCAGCTGTACATATCATTTTTTCTATGTCAAAACATCAACAATGGTTGATCAACAACTATCCTTAGATTCTTCAGAAGAGACCATTTAATCCATAACTTGTTATATTTCCAATGTTACTGACTAGTAGTCAAGATCACAGTCGTCTCTTATTAGCTCCTTAGCCATAATACGACAATACCTTCTCGATCATAAGACTGAAGCTACTTCTATCCTCACTGTCCAAAAGTAAGGATTCAGAAGGTGTTATAGCAGATAGCTGACTTTGAATGAAAATCTTGCAACATATTTACACTGACTTGTTGCGCTGCTCCTTGTGTCGGAGCTGGAGTCCTCTTGCCAGCTTGTCCAGACCGCGACTATAGTCCAGCTCCACCTCTGCGCGCCTCCTGAAGAACTCCTGAAGTTCAGCAGCCAGGGCCACCTGCGCCTCCACTCGAGCATCCAACCATCGCAGCTGTTCGTTCAGCTGAGCCCGGATGTCTGAAAACAGAAATAATCAAACGTTAATATACGTGTTTTTAGATACTACAATGTCAATATTTTTACACTCCCACACCATGAATCTACCACTTTGTAAATTATAGCATGATCCATATGGCAGTTTAAAAATTTCATTAATCATGTAAGAATGTTCAGTAATATATTGATTTTATCAACAAAGGCATTGCCTTATAATAAATATGAAGTTATTGAGATTATAATTTCATAAAAACTAATAATAATGACAAATTAATACATATTGTTCGAAGGAAAACGAAAATATTTTTTTTTTTTTTAAAAATTAAATAATATTTGTGGACATTCTTCAAAGATAATTTCAATCGATGTTTAAGCCACAGATAGGGTTCATCACAATTTTATGTATTTGTAAGTATCAATAGCAATCAAAATAAGAGTATTATAAAATATTATTTATGAATTATTCCACATCTTTTAATATTAAAAAAATGTGGAGTGACAATCATCTACTTTTATTTTCAAATTATGGAATTCCACCACAAGAATTATCATTATTGATAAAAAAAAACAAAAATGTTTATAACAATTAATTTTGATTAATTTATTAGAGGGTCATCCAACCGCGGTTTTCCAGTAGGAGAATATATTTTTTTGCTTAAAACTAGTCTTTGAATCATAAATGTACTTATCTGACCTATTTTCATACATCACATTGGTTCTTGAATCCTTTAGCTATCAGATGATGCATAAAAAACTATTTTATTTAACAAACGTTCATTATGTAACTCCATACATGTGGTGGCATTGACACATGTGGTTTACAAAAAAATCGCTCCTGTGACGAAACCTAACGATATTGATTTACATGCTTTACAGATTCGTGTAAATAATACATGCAGGTTGATAAATGGAATGACTGCACTTTCAATTTCTTACCGTAGATGTCACAATGAGTACTGAAAGTAGCAAAACGATATATCACGTCAACCGATGTCAACGATCGGGGAATCTTTGACGGCATATGACGACAACGATGCGAAAGTGTTAAATGATCTACTCGTATCAGTCAATCTCCAAACATTATCATAACTTAAAAAGTGGTAAATCGTACAAAAAAGTGTTAAAGCTCTTGCGAAAATCTAAATTCAATCCATTCTTTGTTTAGTCACATGCTACATTGTTAGCAAGATGGTCATACAGATGGTAAAATACAGATGTACATCGCACAATCTGACGAATAAGGAAAGAAAGCCCTCCCACTCTGAAGAAGAGATCATAAATCACGATTTTAAATCATTTTATTGTGCGAATGGTCTCATATTCCTTTTGTTCGCGCGGTAATTTTGGCGACTTACTGCCGTAATTTATGGTGAACATTATTAAACCTATATTTAGAACATGGCGGCCAGGCTGGAGACGTCATTTTGCTTTAACGGATAATGTAAATGGATGCAACAAAAAAGGACCGTGATTCATAACATCGAGACATCAATATTTGCAGACAAAAACACTAACTATACTCGAGTTAAATGGTCACGATCCCTAACTATTTATCAGAATAAATTGTATTTAGAAGAATCTGGTCATACATAAAAGTTAAAATACTTGAAATTACTGAAAGTATGTACTGTATGTATAATTAGTAAATTAGATCAAAAATTGTTAAAAATGTGGTACCTCGATATACGAGTTTAATTCGTTCCGCAACCTTGCTCGTATTTAAAATTAATCGTATTTCAAAGCTAATTTCCCCATTGAAATTGATTGAACTGCCTTTAATCCGTTCCAGTCCCCAAGTCACCCTAGTTTTTTTTTTTAAATAAGAAAAATCTATTTATAAATGACAAATATTGTACAAAAATACACATATTACAGACGAATATTGTATAAAAGAGAATATAAAGAAATACAGGTAAACAAAGTGTTACTTTCGATTAATTTTCGTCCCTGCTTTTCTCTTCACTGGTCTTTGCCTTTTTCGCCACGCTTTCCTCACTTTCAACTGTAGGCCGTTTAAAAAACATGTCCAAGAAGGTATGTTTCTTCCTCCCTTTCAGAATGCTCATTATGCAATGTCATTAATTAGCTCCGATGCACGATCGGTTGCGACTTTTTCTGGGTGAAGTACAACTGTAAATGTACAAAATTCACAAGACGCCAGCACAACTTATAAAAGATGCTTTGACAGCGAGAGCACACAGATAACTGATTCTTTGACCGTGGCCGGGGGATTCACGCGGGAATTCGCGTGACGCGTGGTTGGTGTGCAACCAGCCGACCCGTTAAGCCGATTGCTCGTATCTCAAATTTAACTCGTATTTAAAAACATAAAATCGCTCGCTCGACGGCTCGTATCTCAAAAAACTCGTATGTGGGGGGCACTAGTATTTCAATATACCACTGTACTTACTGATTGATGGGTTGAGCTCAACAAATAGTGTATTAGGTTAGGTATGAAACCGCGTACTTCAAGTATTTGTTTAGTGTAGCTTGTGGGTCTCGACTAAATCGTAAGCTATAATGTAACTGTAAATCATACAAAATAATGGCAAATGCAAAAGGACGTGCCCTTGATTTATGTCCTTCATCAAGCTGTGCAGCTGCCCACGGTCTGGGATTACAATGGCCGGCGCCAGCCCTCGCCCTGGCGGCCACACCTCTGGCAATCAAACTCGTTCTACCTGGACGGCAAAAGGTAAACACTCAACAGACCGTAATAACATAGAGCAATTAATCGCGATTTTAACTGCGAAAACGTGACATGTTTTCAAGCGAAAGCATCATCAAATCTGATTATTAATCAATCAATTTATGTAGGATGCGCAAATGATTTGTACTTATAAACCAGTGAGTAATACGAGTATGTAGCTCAACCAGAACAGTTGGAAACTGCATGCTAAGATGTCTCGTATTTATTTAAAGATTGGTGAAAAGTATAATTATATTTCTTAAAGAGATCCGCAATGCATGAAGAATAAAACACATAATCTGAAAGATCATTCCAGAGCTCAGGAACCGCTTATTTTCTCTTAACAAATTATGAAAATAATATTTCATACGACATTCGTTATACATTTTCGTTTATTCAAACTGACAGTTTCAAATGCTATTGGAAAGGTCTGGAATGCTTTTCAAGTATCTATGAATTTCCTCCGTGCAATCTGGATCTTTCAAAAAACAGACAAATATTCACTTGCAATCTCCCCAAATCACACACAAAAACAACACACGATTTCCGAATGCAGCGTCTAACCGTCGTGGATGAACGCCATAGACTCTTGTCACTGGTCTTGGCGTATTGTGCTCTCCTGCATGCGTTTTAAAAAAAAAGTTTTCAGTCTTAAATATCGTACGAGAATATAACATGAAAATATATTTATTTCTTTTTTGAGGCATCATCGTCAATTGTAATTAAATTGCATTATACGAGTACTAAAACGAAAAATAAAATGCGAATAATTAACTATTATTATAAATATATTTAAAAATAAACCTTTATTTTGTATAAAAAATGTATATTAACACTTTAGCATGCTCCGATGAGCTTTGCTGCAAAAAGCTCTACTTATGCTGCTTGAAAAATAATCTTAAGATTCTAGAGCTTTTGATGTATAAGCAGTAAAGCAGTCATCGGTCTTAGGCAGTTCTATCGGGGCTGCTATCGAGTGCGATTCATGGACAAAAAAGTAGGGGAAAGTAAAATAAGATGACTGTTATAAATTCGAGGGGGTATTTCGATAAGATTTACGGCGTAATTTCTATATGTTATTGTCAATAAGGTAACCATTAAGGTGAACTAAGATAAAATATCAATGAAGAGATAGTTTTAATATAATTGTATGTTTAAAATTCAACAACTATACTAAGCTCATTATAATTATATATAACCTGGCATCTTACCAAAATTCAATACAGTCGTAAACTAGGTTTTGAAAACGTTTACCTGCGTAAAATACTGAGAGTATAGTGGATAGACTTTGTGAAGAATGACGAGGTGAAAAAGCCAACAAGGCAGCTTTCTATCGTATAGCCAGTCAAGGAAAGAAGATAGTTATACCAGGATAATGTTCTTCGGATGACGTACGAAAGCATATCTACAGCAATATTTTCTTCACACCCTTGGCTCTCGCCGTAACGAGAGACAATCGGTAACTACATTTTGAAATTTAAATGTACTCGGCGGAGCTCTAGGAGGCAAGCTGACGTTGGAGGAAGAGAGATTAATTTTTACTTTTAATAAGTGATAATCATGATGAACCCCCGTATATTATGTATATCGTGACCGCTAGTACTAGACTACGAGTAGTGGGCAATCAAATAGGGGGTCGAAGGAAGAAATAAAAGCAGTAAAGACTCGTTGAACGAGGGCGCAAGACAGAGAATAGTATGGTAATTATAGCTCCCATTAGAGATGTTCTCGAAGAACAAAACGACCGTAAAAATGAGCCAAGAAAGAGGGTGACATCATTTAGGGAGGCTGCAAAGACGGAAAGCGTCTAAATGTGAGGACGATTGAGGTGGAGGTGGGTGAACCTATTTCTTTAATTCAAAAAAGGAGATTACAAGTACGTATACGATTTTACCCTTTTGAAATGAATTCTTGTGAATACTTATATACATATTTATGTGTAGTAATTGCAAGTATACAAACTTAGCTTCATATTTTTTATATTTTTAAATGGCGTCACGTAGCCATCTTACTTAGAGCCACTGCAATTAAATTTTCGGCATTCTCATTCATTAAGTGGTCTTATACTCATGCATGTTCATTGGTGCCACGACACTCACTCGTGAGCGACGGAGACGTAAGAATATTGTATAAGCGAAGATGCACAGTGATGAAGAAAATATTTTTAAAAAACTTAATGGAATTTAGTTATAAAAACAATAAATGTACGACAACATAATATCAATCGTATAAAGCCAAGATGTCAATAAATTTAATGGTCATATAAGTACGTTGGTATATGATTCACAGATAAACAAGCATTGGCTATGGATATCATAATTTTAATGTATCGAATGTACGCATGTATTTTATGGACTGGCGATTGAACGTTATATTACTTATATAATATGTACTCGGATTTCCGCGTCAATTATCACCGCTTGCGGAAAACAAAGAGGCCGTAAAAGCTAGCCAAGAAAGAGGGTGACATCGCCAAAGGGAGGATACAAAGAAGAGATGAGATCTGGGGGAGAGAAGCGAGAGATGGACCACCCTCTCTGGTCATAGAAGAAGTACGAGTATAAAGAGATGGGGTGTAAGCGTGGTGGCGATTGAAGTGGCGGCGAAACCGCCACCCCCGGTAATATCGCCACTCTAAGACAAAACAACTCGGCGTACTTAACGATTTGTTTATCGGAGCTTTTAAGCGAATAATCAACGCAGAGGAAACAAAAATACGTTCGTCTTGTTGTTTTTGCGAAGGCACTTTACGGACGTTTAATGGCTACTGGCGTAGTTGTGGATTTTAGGAGTAGAGGCGATGGCGCTACAATCCGCAAAGCAAGCTATTTGTATTTTGTTCAAATATTCTGAATGTTTTAAAAATAAGGAAAATGTATGGCTTTTAAATAAACCGAGATAGTATAATTATTCCCATATCGGTACCATATCCATGCCTCATCCCAACACTACTCTGTACTCGAAGGTTCAGCTGGGTTCTTGACGATCGCCAGAGTAGAAGCCCGAAGACTTGAAGAGACTTCAGCTATAGTACCCGAGGTATGTTATTGGGTAATTTATTAATCAGATTTTTTGAAGGAGGTCGGATTATTAACTTCATGATCCCCTCCATAGTCTTAAATGTGTATATATCAATAATTTTTCAACCAGGAGCGCGCCTTCTATGGGAATTGCGAACCATAGCCAGGGGCTTCGTTTTTTATATAACGAGTAGTAAAGATGTGACAAGGACCTTTTTTGTTCAATATAATTTTGGTAGGCCTTCTTGTTCTTCATCACAATTTTGAAAAGCCAAAAAGTTGTAGCGCGAACAATCGTTTTTGCTCATCATAGGTGAGGCGCGGGAAAAATATTTTTTGAGGGAGGTGCAGCAATAAAAAGGTTCGAAGCCGCTGTATTATATAACATTATGACATTTTATTTTGTTTGGATGTTACATACAAAATTATGTATAGATAATAGTTGATATCCTCCTCTTCCATTTACGGACATCGATTAACTGGATGAAGGATGCAGGATCAGGTTCACATTATAAACAACTTGTTTCTGTTTCACGATACATGTTTATTGTCACAAACGTCGCCCGCCACAGCGAACGCACAGGACGCGCACACTGTGACGGGCGCGAGTCAAACTTCAACTGCCGGCCCACGGCGCGATCTCACATCTCCACGGTACCAACTGCCAATACGACAGTCCTACCAACCGGCAATAGGCCAACTGTCATAACAATTATTTTTGGCGTATGCAAACATTCGATGTAGATGTCACGCAAGCGAACCAAAATAATAGACAAAAGATCGCTTGTTGAGGCTTTACGGCATCGGCCTTAAGGAGCTATATCAAGCTGATATCATAGTTTTATAGAGATGAGTGGAATAGTTTAATTTTGCGATAATTAAATAAGCCACAAATGTCCGTCACACAGCTGCCAATAACTTTCCACCTGTCGTAAATCAAGAATCCGCAACTCTACTTAGTACTCGTACATACTAATCATAGTTCCCGAAAACATACATAGCGAGAGCCTGCTTGAAGAGAAAGCAGATGAAGTATCTAAAGCATTTTAAGCGTGATTTGTTAATCGGCAATTATACGAAGATTGGATGATTATCTCAACGTTCCCGAAGCCTGGACCATTGGGCCTAAGGGGCGGCACCACTTTATGTTTATAACTATTTTTATAATCCACATAATGTATCAAAAATATTAATAGATTTTTAAATAAAATTAGTATGTAGTAATTAATGCATGGGCCTGTAATACTGTTATTTGCTAATGTAATATACTATATAATAGAAAATCGACATATTTTTATATTATTACTAAAAACCACAATTTTCAATATGAAAGCGAAAATAATTACACAGAAAATCATTAAAATCGCAAACTCACGGAAAATCATTTTTTTCGTTGCAATTATTAAAATTTCAAATGCGCCTAGAACACTCGCTGCTGAAACAATGGTTTTTAGTGCAGCGCTTGTTTTTCGCATGAAATATTCATTTTCACGAAGCGTAGAGGGAAAAAATAAAATCGAGGGTTCAGAGGACGAGAGGTGTGCGCGCTGGGTGGGCGAGGGAGGAATCAGACCATCCCGGAAATGATCCCGTGAGTCGCCAGGGATTCATTGCCTCATTCGTATTCGAATGCTGATAAATCGGGGACGATATGGAGATGTCAATAGCGAATGGCGTGTAGAATGAATAGAAATTGTGCATATAAATCCAATCCGTAAAAAAATATCGTTGTATTTCTCCAGTCTGAAAACATGCTCGATGAGCTATTTTACATAACAGAAAGCACCAAAAAAATATGAAAACGCGATTTCATCTGAATTTTCCAGGAAAAAAGTTCGTTATTGTTCCCCTATATCATTGTACCCCCAGTATTATTTAGTGGACATTTGTTTTCAAGTCCATTATGCAGCTGCATTGCCTTGTGTTAAGATGAATACGTCTCCACTTCATCCCCTTCATACTTCTCTCCTTACTTTCTTCCTATTGCCATTATTATACTTCACTGATTACTTATTTGATTTCATCCATCAGTATCGACGAAGATCTCATTGAAAGCAAAAATGCAATCTTCCAGTATATAAATAAACAGTGCTCAATGTGATCCGATATTAAAACAAGGTAAACATTATTTGTCTATTTAATATTTCAAACGGATCTCAAAGTGAATACTTAAATTTAAATAACATAAAAAATATTATTCTGAATGCGGAACCGTGTGCGACTCGGTGATTTATGAGGGATGGAGTGTGGATGGTTCCACCTCCACCTCCGGAAGAAGAGGTCGCCAGGGTCCATCCCCTCATCCACACGTGAACATGGATGAATGAAACGTAACGACCCGTCGGAGATGAATCTTCTGCTCGTGCGGTCATTCAGCCCAGGCGACATTTTCCGCCTTTTTTGCGACGAAAACAGAACAAAGAACTGTTCCGGGAACACGCCGCTAATGGATTATAAAGGATTGGCGAATGTGTTAGACTAAGGACATCTTTCTGTGAAAGCCTTACGATAGAAGGAAAAATTGTAATGGTGGGTGTGAACTCTAGACTCTGAACTATTAGTGGTATAATAAATTAAAGCATTTGATTTTTTGATACATATTACGTACATGTATAGCATGTTTTAACTTGTTTTGGTGAGATGATGATCGAGATGGAAGATTTTGTTGCTGCAAACCAATTTACGGATTGATACTACGAAGAAGAACTGGCTTTAGTAAGGAACTAGACGGGAGTGTAAAAGCAATAGACTCAACTCAAACGGTTTAATTCTAACTTTTATGATATTTACCCGAAGGTCGTCGAGTATATAGAAAAGGCAGTTGAGGTTACGTATCAGTGTCATATATAAAAACATTATCAGTGCTTTCAGCTCAGATTCAATATTCAGTAAAGCTCCATTAAAATGTGACAGTGAATAACTGAAGCGGTCAGGAAAACACGGCAAAGAGGATTAAAAATTAAATCAGTTTTGATTGAAATTTTAATCGCTTCCAATTTCGCCGCGGATTTTAATTCCGGTCATGTCGGGCGGGAGCAATAAGTGTCCGGTCGCGAAAAAAATCGATGGCCACCCTGTTATAACCAAAAACGTGATTCAGAATTCCGCAACAAGAGCAAATCACACGCGCGGGAGTACGTGGAGTAATTTTACGAGGGCGTTATAACTCAACTGACCACTCGATCTGCGTAAAAAATCGGAATAGAATAAAATGAACATATTTCATATCCACATATTTCCACCATAACGTTATTAACTGCCATTAACATTGCGCCGACCCAAGTCATATGTGCACCTCAGGGTCCGTCGATACAACAGGTGTGTACATTCAGGCAGCCTCTAAGAGCCTGAGTAGCTGAAGATAAGGTAGCTCACCAATATTTAACTATATACCATTTATTCTGGATGATATAAAACAAATAAAACTAATAAATTCATACATAAACACCGACTATAAGAAGTATATTATTAGGCGTTTCGCACTAGCAATTTAGTAATGATCTTAGCATATTTTAATGTTTGATGTACATTATATGGAGATTTTTATCAAGCAATGGATTTGGAACTGACACTAAGAACACACTAAGAAATAATTCCTCTTTGAAAGTGGAAGCATGGTGAACCCAGAAGTAAATGGCGCCCCGACCAGCCCTAACAAAACAATATTCCCGGTAAAGTTTCGGGCGAGGGCGCAGTCCCACATGGTGGGATGACGTCACCTGGGGGAGCTCTGCCCTGAGGGCGCAGACAGCAGGGGAGGCTCTGATACTCCGCTAAACCAGCTGGTGCTATCAGGTATTACACTTGCAAAATCTGAGAAGTGTTGAAAAAAGTAAATCTAAGCCGGATACGAGTACATACTCATATTATAATCCATGTCCGGTATATACTTTCTTCTAAATTTCAAGAAAACATAGTATTTATTAATTTTAAGCGTTCACTTTGAGACACAATTCAAATATCAAATAGATAAAAATGTACTTATTACCTTGTTTTCACATGAATCACATCTCAAGCCGTTTATTCACTTAAACCGTCAAAATTTATTACATCGGTTTGAAATCTCCCTACCTTTGTACTCGTATATGATAAATCTTTTGACCGCCTTTTTGATGATTAATTAATATTTTTTAGACTATTCGTATTTATTGCAATATACTCTTATATTCCAGTAAGCACGTGTCAGTTGTATAGTTTATTCACTGTTTTCCAATGACATCTAATATATTTTGTATTTTAATAAATGTTGTATTAATATAAATATTAAGTTTGAACATTAAATTCGACATTAGAATACTGCTGTCAAATGTGCGGTTGGGTTCAGCCGCCTTTTAGGACAAAATGGTCCAGGCCTCGGAAGCGTTGAACGAACTTCTTAATCGACATCACCCAAAATATGTTTCGGATACCAAAGCTTCCATCTCTGGAAGTCCCCAAACTGTAGTTTTCCGAGAATCATATACGAGTATATTCCCAGGTCGATCACAAGCTGATAATGATGATGACATATTTCATTGAAAATCCTTGTGTTTACATTACATTAAATACATAAGGGGAATGCTTCGGCAGGGAGAGACACTATTGTGCGACTGTGGAGACCTACAGACCGCCTCACACCTAAGATGCTGCTCCATGTGCCCAACAAGTTGCACATCCCAGGACCTAATGCTGGGCAACACTCGAGCTATTGATGTTGCCAGATATTGGGAAAAAATAATTTGACGTCGCTGACACGAAGAAGATACATATATAAAATATGCATCAATGAAAACAATGCTCTTAGAATTCATAAGAAGATAATAATCAAAAAGATTTATTTACTTAATGTTTTTATATTCACTGATGGTTGTTCTAAAGAGTCGGCTTTTGCATAATGTACATATAGTTAAAATAATATTGTGCAATTATATAAATAAAAACGGTCGGCTTGTTTATATTCTTTATTGTGTTCGAATCATCACATGACGCTGAATAAGGTTCATTGTGTCCCGCCGACAGAACAAACATCAAAGGAATTCTGAAGGCCCGGTAAATAGAATGAATTCTTCAGATTAATACAGGCTGATGCAAATATCATCCACGTCGCCATTTGGTAGATGAAGTTTTTTTTTATAACCATCTGTCATAATTCATCAAAATATGTCAACACAAAAAAATATAACACATCAAGTGTTTAAACAAAATGTAAAATATTGAAATAAAATTTAAAATGTAATAATACATAACGTATGTAAAGTGAACCCTCCTATAGTGTATACTTTTATCCAATAGTTATTTTTCTTATAGAGAATCGATTTTTTCTCTATTGTTTACAATGAAATATATTTCATGTAAGCAAATGTGTCAAATGTTATCTATAATTTAACACTCAAATGCAATATATTATACAACACTGATATCAGCATAATATAGCCTTTGCTGACTGGTACCGAAAACCTCGATATACAATCTTTCGTCTCTTATTTTTGTTCGCTTGTCGTAGATGTATGTGTCGCCATATTGGCATTTTGGACTAGTTACGTAGATCGCCACTTGTGGCGCTGTGCGACAGCACATCACGAGCGCGCTCAGTTGTGTGTCGACGGCCGAGAAGGTCGTCGGCGGAATGAGATACCGGGCCGGCCATAAGTCCGGCCGGAAGTTTGTAAAGTTATCGAAATATATTTGTCAATGTGCTTCAGAAAAAGTCTGTGTGTTATTAAATCTGCTCTTCACCCTGCCACCACGCGACTGAATAACTACCTTTTTAAGACAGGAGGATGTTAATACATATACTCGTACATAACTGTAATATGAGGCAAAAACATCGTTGAAAAGGTCATGGCTCCTATAGACGTCATCCGCTCTTAAAAGGCTAATAATACCAAAAGGTTCCAGCTTCGAGAAAGTCGGACAAATCATCAGATTTTTTAAAAATTCCAATTAACAAACCAGCCAAAGTATGACTCGGATACTGTAGCTGCCGTTACTTGAAGCCTTCTGAAGTCGTCGGGAACGTATTCCCAGGGACAAGGCATTGACTATTCTAGAACTGGCAAACGGAGCGTTGGTCGACTTCCTGCAAGATGGACTAACGACATCATAAGAATAACAGAAGTAGCCAGGATGAAGAAGGCGGAGGATCGAAGAGGATGGAGATTCATGCGGGATGTCCACGTTCAACAGTGGACAGTCAAAGGCTGATGGTCATATGTTCTCGATGTGGAACGGATTTGGAAAGAATAAATATGCCTTGAGTATTACAACTGCGTTACCATCAAATCCCTAGGTTTACGCCTTGGATACTATCAGGAACCGTGTATGTTGGAACCGGAAGTCTGCCATACACAGCTATGAAGCAAATATGAAGAAAAACTAACCCATGTTTAAGATTTTTGGTCTCCCTGTACTTTAAAATACCCTTCCACACAAAGGTGCAAGTGGGTTCCTAGTTACGAATGTTGGCATACACACAATAAAAAGAAACCCTTATTTCTTGAGCGCCCGTCCTCGCGCGCCAAACGAGCTCTCGTAAAACCCACTCGCCTGAGACATAAAGCATTTATTTGATACGTCCTTCGGAGCGTTGCCGCCCCTAACCCTGTAGCAGAGCAAAACCGGATAACACCGAAATAGTACGGAAAAACTAGAATGACCTTGAACAACGAGAAAAACATTTGTGATGCATAAAACATAGTTTTTTTTTTCGCGTATCCGTTCCATATCTGTAATATATGGTCACCAAATTGCCGCCACTCAGTTCTGTCTGAAGAATTTCTAGCTGAGAACATATATAATTAAGAACGACCTCTATTGGTGGTAGAAGAAATTTGTCTACATTTATAGTGAATTCCTGTGAAAATTAATGGTGTGTGAATGCCGGGCTGTAGCCTATGAATCTATGATGTTGGCGAATTGACACTACACGTGCATAGCCATATGTAAGAAGGTAAGCGTCATAGAATACACAGATAAGAAACACTTCGATAGAAGTATACACATTTTCCCACGCGGCGCAATCTTAGCGAAAAAGAATTGAAAATACTCTTGATTATTACGAGATGTGCAATAGACATGAACAATATATACCGACTTGTGGTTTAAAATGTATTTGCTGGATTGTAGTCCAAGGTAAGAAGAAGTCTTTTCAATACTCCAAAACCTGATGAAGCACTGAAGCATGTCCTGCGTCGCCAAGAGACACTGGGAGCTGCTTAAGGGCCTCACGTCCGCTAATACGAGGCGAAGAGTTTTACGACAGGGCCCTAAAGGCCTCGGGAACGGCCTTTATGGCTTAGTATCATTGGTGTAGTAATGTTTAATTGCTATAAAAAAAGCATGTCCAGTAAACGGTTCGCTGACCAGAAATTTCGTAAAATATAATACAAAGCAAGATACAATCATATTATTTTGATAGCGTAATTGTTGTCGCAATAAGAAATGTATTTTTAGTTGTAAAAAAATGACAGTATCGATACACAAATACGCCTATTTTCTGACCTCTTTAAAAAACTGTTTAACTAATCACCCAAAAGTATGCTTTCGATACAACAGCAGCTGTCTTTATAAGTCCTGGGGCTTCTGCCCTGGAAATTTTCGAAAATCATATATGTTCCCAGATGGACTTTCGGGTGCAGAGTTGTTTGGGGATGGGACATGGACAATACAAACTAACATTTTTAATGACTATATGTTCTAGATATAGAACGGATATGGTAAGAAAAATCTATTAAATAATATATATTTATTTATTTTTATAAGCAATTTTTGGCGAATTTCTCTTTGAAAGAATAACCAGCCTTTGAATACATCAAAGGTGAAATTGAATCATTTTATTCAAGTGTGCTTTGATTTACAAAATCACAAAGAGCCAAAAAACGAAAACTTCAATCCTTTGTGTAATATTCATAAACGAAAAACAAACCGCGCACTGCAAAAATAGGAACATTTTGAATAAAATTAAACTCGGGGTTTATTTTCGGAACACATTTGCATTCGGCTACCCCAAGCTCGAGCCAAAATGCTTGTAAAAGCTTCTAGGTCGCTTCCGGTGGAGGGCTGTGCGCCATCCACCGCTGCTGGGAGAAAGCTCCCCTGGCCTCTTCATGCATGCACGTCATTAAAGTGTCTACCAGACTAATGACTATCATAGTCCATAATTTAAAAGAGCTGAAAAGAGACCATCAACCTTCCTTGGAGGGTCGAAAAGCAAGAGATTACTTAATTGCAGCGTTCTTTCAGATATAAACGAGCTTTCTAAAGCTTTCCTGCACTTTTAATTTAGTTTTGTAAAGCTGTGTGCGATCCTGTTAATCTCTCGCAATCAAAGAGAATAATATGAATACTCGTTAGTTGACATGAAACATTTTACGTACATTTTTATAATACGATTAATATACAACAGGTATAAAGCAAGAAAAAATTATGGTTTAAATACTATAAAGCAACTGCTTTAGCTAAAAGATTTTGCTTTTGTTGTTCGTTATCATTTAAATACAACATTGAGGTATATATTTTATTCGCATAGTTAAAGCTGCAATGCACGATATTAAATATTTATATATTATTTATTAAACTAATGAAAGCATTTTTTTATATTGTATAAAAGATCTATGCCTTTTCATGTTTTAAAAAATATCCTATTAGACGTTGGTAATTATTGCAAAAAACTTCTTGCCAAAAATTGCTTTTAAATGAAAATTTTGGGGTTTGTATAACAACTCGATTTGATATTAGACAACTATCTAAGGCGGCGGTTTTTCCAGTGTAAAATCAAACCTAACCGAATATGTACTTGTATTTGAATTTTTAAAATGTTATATCATAGTATATTATGTTGATGATAAAATAATATGAACAATAATAAATATATTGATTCGAGGAGAAGACATACTCGTACTTAAGTATTCAATACATTTTTTTAGATCATGAACTGCGCCTCAATGTGCAACATTTAATCGAAAAGGATGAGAAACAGTGGAGAGCAAGACATAATTTTTCTGTCAACCAAACACTTTTATTGTGTACCTGCATTACAGGAAAAATAGTTAGATAATAAGATATAAATAATTATTATTATTTTCAGCCTCAATTAAACACCTAATATTTTTTTAGCAATGGTGCAGTAATACGTCGCTACTGTCGTATTATAATATAAGATGTTGACAAGTGAGCTTGTGTTATTATGTATAACGTTATGAGTTTATAAATTCCCATCACAAAAACATTTCTTTAGCTATACAACTCACTCTAAATGTAAATGCATGATCAATTTGTTTGCAAGAATGGGGTTCGAAAACCACATATAAAAGTGATATAACTTGATAAATGTATTTGTATACATATAAAGTAGTATTCCATGAATGATAACCTCAATCTTATTCCACAACTCTCAAGGGTGTTATACCAGCACGGAACTCAATGCCCCGAGGAATGGAGGGTGTTTGTTTGCTTTGCTCTCTAATCCCATTACGCATGATTGATCTAGCCACAACTCTAGACTGGACAAGTGGGACTCTTCACCTACAAGTTCCAATCAAATTAGGCAGGTACTTCTCACAACTGACAGCTTTCCTACTGAGTATTCTCTACAATTCGTGGCCGACGGGTAAAGCATAGTTACAATGCTAATATTTACTAAGAGCTTTAAATCTCACACAATTCGGACGTATTAAATTTTAAATGTATGCAGAAACTGATGCTTTAATTGTAAGCAAAACCGCGGTCTTCCAGCAAGTGCGTAAGCAGTGCTCAGTGTGAATCTTGTTAAAACAAGGTAGGAAGCATTTTTTATTAATTATTTGAAATGGATCTCATATTTGAAGTGAATGCTGAAAATATAAATAACAACGACTTAAGTTTTGTCGTGTAATAGACATTTTATGTGCTAGATAATGTTTTTTTTTAAAGCTCCAAGCAGTTGTAAAATAATACTACCGATATTTCTTCCCAGCTGCCTTTCTGCAGTTGGGCCTCTTCAGTATAACAAGGCATTTTTTTCAAAGCAGTGGATACACACAAGAGATTATAAAAGTAAATTATAAAAAATATTAAACGAAAGGATCTACGTTTTTATGTGTTCGTACTTGTTAGTCAATCTCATAAGCAATCAATGGTCATTCCTCTCTGTCGTCATTCTCCTGCGTGCGTTCTCACATAAAATACAATTCGTTTACGATTCCAATTTACGGTGTCCATCCACGAGCGTAAATTTACGGTTACGTTTTATTACGAAATTGATCTCCATAATGGTGTAACTGCGCTCCTCGCTCGGATCGCTTGTTTCAAAACGTAAAATACGAAAACAATCAGAGACTCTTTATGTACCTGTTCTCGTTATACAACAATAATAGATGCAAGTACATTTGCTTCAATTCCACAATCAAACTATCAACCTGATTGGAAGTTATTGATTGATTTTCATCACCCATTGTCGAATGATTCTTTAACCTGTAGGGCTCCTGATATATGTACAGTGTTACGTAACATCCAGTTATTATAATACGAATAAGATACTAAGTGGGAATTTAAGTTAAAATACTAGTTTATTATTTCCAAAAATACACTAGCACGTTTCAAGGATTTATAACTAAACACATAACAAATATTTTTTGATACAGGCAACACTGTGACGTACTAGTAGCTGTCAGATTGACATTTGTCATTTCATATCAACTTTTCTAAGCTTTGGATCAGAGAATTTTATTTTAAATAAAGTGGAAGTTTGTTATTAAAAATTGTTTGAAATATGTTTTAACTTTAAAAAATTGTGTTCAAGACTGATTAATTCTTTAAAATTTTTGGACTTATCCAAGTCGGTTGGACGGTCAATGCAAATATGCGACGTTCTTTCAGCTGCAATATGCGAACCTCGCCTAGTATATTTTTACATAATATATAATACATTGATAAAAAATTACAAAATTATCTAAAATCCAAGTGCATTCCACGTCTAACATGGGTTAACTTCAGCGATCGAACGAGAACCAGAGAACGTGCTTTGGCCATCGGTAGTATTTAATTTAAGCGTATATAAAATCGAATTTATTTTTAATGGAATTTTAAATATTTAATAAATTTATGAAAAATTAGAATTGCATTGTCAGCGCAAAAAATGTTTTTCCCCTCCGCTATTAATTAATAATTTTAGTCGTCAACCCTTCCCTAACTCCATTGCATACGAATATTGTACGCTTACACACACATGCACACTTTTGTGGGCGGTAATTTAATTCCTGAAAAAATCAAGTGATGATAACGGAATTGCTGCGAAGTGGGCGGAGCGGGACGTGCGGGCAGAGGGCGGGAAATTTAAAGGGCGGCTGTCAAGGCAAGGAAACTAAGGCAAAAAATGTGTTCGAGGGGAAATATTGTCAATAGTCTGGTAAGCGGTAACAGGAATCAACAATTTTATTATTTCATCCTGATGATGATAACTGCAATAATGGTTATCAGAAAGAAAATACATTGCATTATCGTTGAATTGGAGTAGAATAATAAAATTTTAGCTCGATTGTATGACGCGCAGATGGACCATGCCTGTCAGTCTAATTATTCGATCTGCTGCATCTGAAATGCATCTCTCAGGTAGTCAGTATCCAAAGGGATATATTGAGAGAACAATTGCTTATCTAATCAACCAAAATATGCATCGGATACTACAGCTGCAATCTCTGCAAGTACCCGGGCGTTAATAGAACCATATGTGTTCCCATGTAGGCCTACAGATGCAAATACATCTTAGGAGAATGTGTGGATAATGGCAACTGAGAGAACTGAGTAGCGGCAATTTGGGGTGACCGTAGATCCAGATATGGAACGAATATTGAAAGATGAAATGACTAATAATAATAGTGATTATTTTTCGCCACACAGTGAAAGTATGGTGAGTCACAGGTGAGGTTCGAGCATAAAATTAAATAATCTATAGTATTCGTACAGTATAATTGTAATATTCTTTTGATTTATGTATTTTTTTTTACTTCAATATATTTTTTAATTGTTCTATAGCATGGATGTTGTCTGTAAATGATCATTAGCCCACTGCTCGTACGCTTGTGAAATGAGTATAGTCCAGTTCCTCCACGTGTCCCTCTTCCAAGAGTTCCACCCTAACCTGCTGCAGTGCAGCATGACTCACCGGTGCACCAACTAGGGGAAGATCGTCTCACGCGTGCAGTGAAGTACATAATGTGCAAGAGCGTGTCTTGGGGAGTGGACAAGGGCCACAACACACAGTAGTAGTGCACTGAACATTATTATTAAAGCTTATACATAGTTGTACTTACAAAGTACATATTAAATATTCACCTTTCATAAAATAAATAGCTTATATATCTTATAGCGTTTGTCAGGAGTCCTCCAATTCTCGTCATCTTACACAACAATGTATTCAACATCGTAAGTGACTTTCAGCCAAGCACTATTAATTTGTTTTTGTGGGGGCAAAATGATTTTTAGAGCGTATATGGGAAAGACTGTGTATATTTTACATTTTTTCAGTTGAAGAAACTAACTTTTTATTATTACTTAAATATACATATACTATACATAAAATTCTTTTTTCAACGCGTCAATCCAAGCACAAAAATAACGGCAGAAGCGGGATGCGAACCGCGGACTTTGGAAACCAACTATGCCCAGGTATTCATACCGCTCGGCGAACTGCGCCATTGCTATGCCTAGACCGACTCGCGTTGAAACTAGTAATTATATCATTGTTATCATCGTACGATAGATGTCGCTATAGTATATATTCAAAGTATGTATATTATTATTAATATAACTTTTTATTATTTAAATTGTGATCCATGTGTTTAATTTTAGGGAGACAAATAAATATTGTACTTATAGTAGAGTTCATTTTGGTGATCAAATGTATGCTCAATATAGTATATTTAAGATTTTTTTAAGTCTCCTATTAAAGATTGAATACATTCAGTCACAACTATATGATGATAATAAAATGAAAAAGGACATACTTATTTAAAATGTTAATACATTCAGAGATGCATAGCAAGAACCAAAGTATGTTAAATTTATTATATTAATTAAATAGAAAAAAGAGAAACGTTAGACGTGAGATTCGAACCTTAGACCAATCCTGTACATCAAACGTACGTGGCGAAATCAATTGATACATTAAATTAAAAATGTATAATCCGTTTTTTTTAATTTTTTATTTACTTAATAAGTATTAATAAAGACAAATTGAATGTATTTTTAAAATTAAAAAAAATATTAAAGAAACCATTAAACTATTAAGAAATTATTAAAAATTATTTTATGTGAGTAGAAGAAGAATAATCTAACTGTTTGTAACTTTTATATATACTCGTACTTTATATTATTCAATGATTTATTATAATACAGTGGATTGACAACATTTCAGCGTTGAAGTAATAAAAAACGGTAATTTTAATCATTCAAATCAGAATTTAACACGTTGATGTGATCATAACGTGAACGTGTTTAAAGTATGGTATTATGCAGGGATCAGCTCTTGATGATCAATTAACGGTAGATTATTTCGCATGAGATAATCCGGAAATGGCCGCAAATAAGCGTGACCGTTAACGAACGCTAAAACACAAAAGTGTTTGGAATAGTTTTGAATTTTTGGCGCTGAAAATAGACCGGCGCCTGAATCCCTAGAAATGAATGATGTTACTGAAATTCTGTGAAATAATTATTCATGCATAGTTAGTTCTACATCGAATTCACTGAAACCGCATATAATTAATATGAAAATATGATTACTTTATGAGAAATAGATCATACATTCTATCAAAATACAATATTTCAAAAATCTTGACATTTTACTTACAACCTTACTTGAAAGCCTATGCAGCAGTATAATTGGTTTCTAAAGGAGATGCCTGCATGGAATACTACTGACGGTACGAATGTTTCGACTTTATAAAGAATATCAATTTGAGAGAGCGGACAAGGCAGCCTTCCATATAACAGTCGGTCATGAGGCGAAGGTGGACCTGGCTTGGACATATACTTCGGATAACGCAAGGTAGCATTACCTAGAGCTTCCTTTTCTTTAAGACTCCGAGTCACGCCGTCATAGAAGGCTGTCGGGAGCTATACATAGAATGTACTCGGCGGAGCTGCGGGAGGCATAGCAGACATGAGATGATAAATAAGGCTTACACACGAAAATCTACCATTTCCAGTCTTGTTTGGCGGCTGACTGAGCTTTGTGATGACGCATTGCCCGTATGCTCCAGTTTGAAATTAATTCGCAAACGTATGTGTATCACTTGTTGAAAATGTTATTTAATTTTGTAATACATACTAAAATATAAATATTAAGATTAAATAATGAGGTATAAAAACATTGCATTACTCACATACGTGCGTTTTACGTTTCATCAGATTTTCAGTAGCGATTTTCGGTTTACATTTCAGAGCGTACCGAATCAGAAAATAATACTTGCCAGTGAGAATAATTCATGTTGAGCCCAGACGTAGAGGGATTTAATTTCCTTTCGCTGGCAAGACCGACTGCAAGACGAGCTTTTCAAACTCCACGGCCGAGAGAAGGAATTATAAATGAATAAGACATCCTGAAAGGAATCCCCGGGGAAGCTGCGGCTACCGATATTCAGTGAGGGGAACGAGAAAATAAGGGATGTCGGGGTAATTACGACACATAATAAGAAAGTTTAATTTGGAATGATTGCTTAATTAAGTGGCTAATTAATCAATCAGTTGCTTTAGATTTAGACAGATTAGTACATATAAAATAATCAAGAGCAAAAATTAAGAATTCGGAATTAACATTAGAAATGTGGTAACTTGTTAACTAAGTATATACGACAGCTTAGTAGGCATTATTTTTATGTTCACATACAGAGAATACATACAGCAATATCATTGTAGAGTGTTGATCCGCAAATTCATTGATCAGCCCAGATTTTAGTATAAATAATTTATTCAGTTAAATACTCATATAATGCTACATTTTCTTGATCTCTTACCAAACGTATGATTGTATCAGTATTACGTAACCAATCCTATAACTTTATTTTTTTAAATAAATGTTTTTTTAGGTTGTCACTTCGAGTAGGTTTATTATTGATAGTTAAATAGTCCTTAACATGAAGCAATACGACCTTAAATACTAAGCCTCTAATAGGATTTGAACTTGGTAACTTCATCCGAAAACTCGTGTAAACCTAAAGTGACGTACTGTGTAAAACTTACCCAAATGTACTTATTTACGAGTATTTCAAACCATGAATTGGCATTTCCACTTACCTGCAACAAAAAAGAAAACAAAAATTAGAATATTAATTTCATTATCATGAAAAATACGAAAGAAAGAGAAATTTTGTTCTTCTCAATCAACTTATCTATAAGCGTAGAATCAAAATAATATTAACAACGTGTTTATTTTACAAATTAATAATAATAAAAATATTATTTATTAACAAATTAAAAACAGATATTCACAATAGAGTAACATGTTGCTGCAAGTACTTCACCTATATAAAAAAAATTGTACCATAATGAAATAGATTAATGTGTTGTTGCATATAGTTAAAAGTAGAGAGATACAATTAATGATAAGAGTCCATTGTAACTCAAATCGTTGCGTGAAACTGAAAGAAGATAATGTAGCTATAATAATGTCAGCTCCTCTGGCGACAGATTCAATATCTAAAAGTCCAGTCAGAGAAAGAAACCGTACCGTAGTAATAAATAATTCACTGTGTAAAATAAAAAAGGTGAATCAAATATTTAATTCGAAAAACGTCTTTCGTAAAAATATTCGAACCCAGTTAAATGTGAATAACGTTACATTATCTACATTGTACCTACATATTTTATGTGTGATATGAGATTTTTTATCAAGGTACAAAGAACCGAACATAATATAACCGAACGGCCCATATATTATGTGAGAAAAAAGAGACAATTTGCAATTTTCCAAGATAGATCACTTTTTTACGTCGGGCTCAAGTCAGTCAAATGTCGAATTTGCCCCAGTCTCCTCACACGTAGGAGGAAATACGTTTTAGCTCCCATTTACACGGAATACTGGCAAACCTCCATATATAACTTACATACATATTTGCGCTAAGTATTAGGGAAAACTCCTGAGCTTTAGATACCGAACGATCTTGTGTACACATAATTTTAGGAAAATTTCAGTAAAATTTGAGCGTAAGCAAATGGACTAAAAGATTTCCCGAAAGTAAAGAAAGTGGTAATATCGCGTATTTAAATATTAATTCAGAATGTATTATAAATATATCTAATAGTATTTTTAATCAGTACAATAAGTAAATTGAAAATATTTACGAGTTAATTAGTAACTTGATTTATATATTCATGTTTCAATATTTACAAGATTACTAGAATAAATTAAAATCTTTAATTAATATTATATTGAAATTCTTTTTTCTATATTCAGTCTATATCTAGACCAAATGGTCACCACAAATTGAAGCAACACTGTCAGCATCCACTTTCCATGACTTGTTCCAAGTCCATCTGGGAACATACTATATATTGTTTCCAACCACCTCCAAGACAGCTATAGTATCCGAGGCATATTTAAGTGTTTGTTAATCAGCATTTCTAGGGAGATCAGATGATATATGATAACCCGGCGCTTGCGAAGACTCAACCATTTGGTTTTAAAGGGCAGCCAACATCATAGACTACGTAAGTACGTTATCTATTTTTAAAGGAATTCACTAAGCATTGTTGTATTCACGAGACGACTTTCACCTACCACCAACTTTGATTAATAGGTTATAACTAGGAGGTAAATTTACGGGTGAGGAATCAAATTCAGATAAACCAAATATTTATAAAGCTGAAAATATTTTCACCATCGTCGGGGATCTAACCTACGACTTTTCGTATGGTAAACCACTTTACCTCTAAGCCAAACCC
Organism: Glossosoma conforme; assembly: GCA_022606575.1. Lineage (NCBI taxonomy): Eukaryota > Metazoa > Arthropoda > Insecta > Trichoptera > Glossosomatidae > Glossosoma > Glossosoma conforme. The sequence continues at coordinate 2,403,524 of JAGTXR010000030.1, forward strand.
GTAAGGTATAAAACGGGAAAACTTATATTGACCTTCATAATGTGTTGATAAACTCAATTAAATTGGCAGCACATACTTCAATATCAAGGTATGCATCAGAAACATAAACAATCTAACTTCAAAGGACGGAAAATAACTTTCCAGATTCTGCGTATCGGTCCACGCCAAGGTTTATAGACTGGCATTATCATGAATTGGAAAATTTGCATTTAACGGGAAGCCTTGCACAGAGAGAGCAATCAAAACTTATGCAATATACGTGCACTAACACGCGGTTACGAACAGACCACTTGGAGGGCCGGAAATTAATATATTGCGAGCATTCTAGAACAACGGCAAACTTATTTACCAATATAGCAAGCAATTAGAATAATATTCTACATTTCCTGCAGTTACACACAAGCAGAAAAATAATAACAAAATAATACAGATAATGAAATAACTTCTTGGGTTTTCACGGCCAGATTTAATATTGTGGCTTTTGGGTTTAGCCGTGTGTGGCGAATTATTATTTTCCAATATTTCGACCGCCATTGCAGGGGTCTTCTTCAGGGTGTGTATATATATAGTGACTCACTAAGTTTCGGAAATTTGATGGAAGACAATACGATACTTAAAAAACTCAATTACTGTAAAATTCATCAACTATGGGTCATGTCCCATCTTAGGAGGTCCAACGCTTAACAGATGTCTTCCAAGAATACTCAATCTGGTGAGACATTTAACGAATTCACACGCCTTATCTCTCCAACTACTAGCGTGATCATACGACAAAAGCAACACGATTGCCTATACGAATATACCTCTACTGAACCCATTTCTAACTGAATATAATCATGTTCATTTGCTTTATGGAAAAAGGATATCTACAACAACTATTCACCACTAACGATGAGGTGGAATCACTGAAACCAAATACAAAATTCCTCAGAAATTATCTCATTTAAATGGATATCAAATTTTGATATTTAAACTTTTTATAACATGAGTTTTTTTAAATATTTATCAAAATAATATGTTTATATAAAAATATAATATAGGAGTAGTAAAGTTAAAAAAAAACTGTGTACAAATGCTTGCGTGACCAAAAGGTCACAATAGTGCTTACACCTGAGGGTTTTTTATAGATTAATGTTTGATATTTTTTATTTTTTAAACTGTATACAATCGGTTTATAAGTTATTCAAAAAAACTAAAATATGAATTAATTAATAATTTCATATTGACATAATATACAGTCTCATCTCCAGAGGTCTTGGTAAACTCAGATTTTAAAGTAGGTCAACATTTCAACATCTTATTAAATTATGTTAAGAAAAAAATATATAGCGGAACTGACACACAACATAATAAAGAATAACATTATCCACCAAGAGGGTATTTTTTTTTTCTACATAAAAAATAGCCTAGAGTGTGCAAAAAAAACATACGTTTTTCTTGGTTATTTTTTTAATACTTTTCGGTGCGTTTGCATCAGACATGTGGTCTTAATTTGGATTTCTGCGAAACGGTAGCATTTGATGTTCATCCATGTTTTTTGCCATTCGACTCTTTGTTCGACCGAGTAAAATCTCACAGTGACGCATAGCAAAAACCATATCGTAACCTTTAGAGCATGGGTGGCTAACCATTTCAGCAGGCGGGCCAAATTTTGGAAATGAGATTTCCTATCGGGCCGCACAACAAAATTTCTTCTGTAGGGTCCGCCATCTAACGTTTTTTTTTCAACTAGTGCTTATTTCGTGAATGGTAACACTTAGCTCATGTCTGATTTGACAGATAATTAGTTTTATCCTTCCGCTGAACGAATATGGTTCTTTAATGTTACCCTAAAATCTGTATAAATACAGATAAATTTGTATGCGTATTGTTGCGGCGTGTTCGCTTTACCTACCATAGAAGAAATTGTCACGATAGTTGAATCAATGTACTGAGATACTTCCATAATATAGGACATGATACACACTATGCACGATGGAATGTTCTTTTGGTGGTTTTATGTACACTATTAAATCACCCTTGAGGTATATTTATACGAAAACGGTGCTACATACATTATCCTTAATATATATTTTTTTCATAATATGCTCCGCGGGCCATAAGCAGACACCCTGCGGGCCGCATGCGGCCTGCGGGCCGCGGTTTGGCCACCCTTGCTTTAGAGTATTAGAGTAGCTGTCTGAATTATTATGTTTCCGATGTTTTGATTATCCTCCGGAAAGGCCAAAGCTCTTATAGGTTTGGTGCACGCTGCCAACTTATGCATTATGCTATCCTGATACTTGAAAAGTAACTGATCTTAACGTTCAACAAAAATAACTGATGTTTATCGTCAAAAGATATTGTTTTTAAAATGTTTTAATTATAAATATTACTTTGCAGTAAGACAAAGTCCTACATTATGCTAGTACTAATTATGATTTCTAAATAAAAAAATATTCAATATTAATAAGATATGTTTACCTTATAGTTTGTTGGATATAACACCTTGAATAACAGAATAAATTATTACGAGTATGTTTTGATGTCTTGGGACTAGGCATATTTAACAGCAACTGACAGAACTAAGTGGCGACAATTTATGGCAGTCTTATGCTCCATATATAGAATAGAGGATGTATACATACTATAGAAATTGTAATGTGTATTATATTTCAACTAATTTAAACATTGAATGTTTGTATGTTCTTCATACATATAGTAAGTTTGTATTCTCTCGACCTTTCGTGTATTACTCAGATCTTAATTACATTTCCGATGTTTTGATTATGCACTGCAAATGTCAAAGCAACTCTGTAATGTTTGATGTTAGTCTACCAACTACTCGAGCATGTTTGGCTGATACTAACTCTGCATAATTCTATACCAAAGTGGATGTTACCGAACTTTCCAGAGCGCTCCTAATTGTTGTAACGAGAAATTGGTGTCGCAGAGAAAACGTTTAAGATTAATTATTTAAAAATAATATAGCACTTTTTAAATAATCAAATGCTCCAATTAGTGAAGCAAACACCTAATGATGACCTACTTAAAAATCACTTCATAATGATGAAGTAAACGAAATAATATATATAATTAATCAAACTTAACTTAATGCTAAGCTCACCAATACTTAAAAATTTCCAATAAATAAAGAAGAATAATAAGATCCTTTCATTTATAAATGTTTAGACACTAATAATAGATTTTTTATTATTTAAAATAATAGCATTATTCTAAACCCATTCCTTAATTCCCATAAGTTCATTCCATCGTGGGGATGGAATGAACGTTGAGGGTTCTTTCTTTCCCATTGCCACTCTACTTCATTCAATATTTACCTAGTTTCACCCATCGGTACGTACGTTTGTGCATGTGGATAACTGACGAAGCTCTCATTGAAAGCAAAACATTCCAGTATGTGAAACATTCTCAACATAACTCATATTAAAACAAAATATTAATTACATTTATGTACTTACCCATATAAATTCCATTTGAATACGATTAAATAGATGTTTCTATTTTATTTAATAATTTATAAAGATATATAACGACATAATTCATTTATTGCTTTATTTTATATTATATATAACAAGAGTATTACTTAAAGAAAAAAAACACGTGCGAACGTTGCGGTTTTTCTTCAGAAATTTCACGACTGAAAAAACTGTTGTCGCGATGTGAAGTGGGTAGCCAATATGACTAGTACAATGGACCGTAAATAGACCAACAGCTGACTAGCAAATGAGTAATGAACGATGATTCATGTAAGAGGGAAAGTATTATATATGCGAATGCTCGAGCTTTTGTAAGTTCAAACAAATTGCTGTGGATGTAAGTAGCATTTAAATAAACTTGTGAATTTCAGTACCAAACGGATGACTTTTAAAAAAACATAAATAAAGCATTGTTGCAAGCAGGTGACGTTTATGGATAGAGTTCACAGTGATTCTCTTAAAAAAATATATGCCAAGCTAGTCTAATAATCTTGGCAGATCAACACTATTATTTATTCTCTTGTACGAAAAATATAAAAACAAAATGCACTACATTTGAAAAACATGATGTTAATAAGTAACATTAAGATTGCATACTGCAAAAACAATATGACTGAATAAGACGATATCAAAGGCATGATATATTGTATTTACTCGCTTATACATACATCTTCGTGTTTAAAAGAAAAAACTTTGTTAGAAATATAATTAACATAACAGCAACAAAAAATGCTAACATCACAATAGAGTCTAATATACAGGTGTGTACAATATCTTTTTGATATGACACCGCGTTCACAGGTATACGACCGCATAACCATAGTCTGGCGCTTTTAATTCCGCGTAATTGGAGGAAATGACAGGCGAGTTGATTGTGAAAAAGAAATATAAAAAATAACGACGCCATTGCAGAAAAAACTCGTTTTCATAAGTTCGGTTTTCTAACAATGGATGTCGCACAAAAGTGAGGTTGGTGTATGTGTTTTCAAAATGCGAGGCGCAAGTTCGCAGGTGGGAGACCAACCTGCTGGTTGCGTGCTGAAGAGGGCACTCGGGCACAATAATGCGTGACACAGAAAAAAATATATACAAAAAAAGAAATTTACGAAACGTGTGACATGTTTTCTTGTAACTATCGAAATATTTTGGCTTACGTTTTTACTTTTTAAAAATGACAAATAGATAGAATCATTTTTCAAGAATGCACAAGAATACACAATAAAATATGTAATCGGAATTGCAAATAATATTCTGTACAAATTTTTCAACACTTGTGGTACGCCCATTAGATTAAAATTCTACCGAGTACATTCTATGCATAATTCCCTATGGCCTTTCAGGGCGGTAAAGTCTATAAGGCAGCCTTTCATCCTACAATTGGTTAAGAGCCAAAGGTGGACATGATTAAGATATTATCCGGATGCCGCAAGATAGCATATACTACAGTTACCATGTTTTTTAGGATAAATGTAATATTATTTGGCCGGCAAGGCAGCAGGAGCGAAACCCGAAGTTATTAATAAAATATAAAAAAGTCTGTAAAATCGATAAGTTATTAATAGTATCAGTAGATGGAAATCTGCCAAATATAGTATTGCACGAGATTGTTCGGAAGATTTATTTAAGAAGTTTTTTTTTGCAAGTCATTACAAGACCATCATTTTCGTCTATTTTTATAAAAAAAAAATACTGTGTCATGATTCAGATCTATCGCACAGAGATTCGCAGATTTTCTATTCTTCCCTTTTCTTCTTCCGTCGAAAATGTCAACGATTTTTAAATTTATTTATAAACATAACACATGCTCCAATAAAAATTAATACCATTTACAAAAATTCTACAAAAGTATTCGAAACACCACATGTACTAACAAGAATGCTATACTGATGATAGATACCCAACTATAGAATGATGTAAAAAGTAGTGAATTATTTATGCAAATTTTTAGATGAATTGTAAACAATAATTATGCAATGTGTAATATTTAACGCGTCATTGTGTCTTACGATAATTATTCAGCAATGATACGACAATTATGTTTAATCACATTTATGACACAATCGCTTCAACTCGTTTTTAGGGAGTGTTATTCCTTTTAGACATAATGAATATTGTATTGTCTAGGAAAAATATCCCAGCATATGACATCATTGTTTTTTATCACAGCCAACTTTATTATTAATCCGCATAATCATAATGTATTTTAATAGTTGATAAACCAAGCCTTGCTTGTGAAAGTAATGCATAATTCTACGACGTAGATTTTGATTGGCACCTTTTTAAATATCGAAAGCGAAAAGCAGCATTTTCGTGATAGTTTACTTTTTTACTGATAAAAAATGCTAAATTTCTATTTACGCAAGAAAAAAAATCATATGTGTATGGCGAAGATGTGTATTGACAGAATGTCAGTAACAAAACTGGTTTGAATTTTTTTTTTTTTGTATAGAAGATGCACGACGTTTTATAGTTTTTGAATACACAACAAGTCATTGGTTAATGGAAAACGGAAAAATTACTTCTCGTGAAATTGCTGTATAATATTAAATTTATCGTATTTGATCGTTCATGATCATTTGAAACGCATAAGTTAAGAACGTTTTCTTTCTTTACGTTAAAAATGAAATAAGTTTCTGAAAGTATCACAAATTAATATCATTTTAGCGAGCATGCCATCGTAAAAAAAAGTATGGAAATATTTGCACAGGCGAAATTTGAGACGTGGAAACAGCGAATAGTAAACAAGCGTCTCAAAAACACGCTAATGCATCAATATTGATTGACAAGGAGCATTTTGTCAAGATTTTAACATTTCAGGCTCGCTACATGATTGTTTCTCCACTTCAAATGTGGTCTTATCGTCGAAAGTGTTGAGATAGGTTAAATATCTGCTAACCACGAGCTGGTTAGTTGGTGTTTATCTCGAGGAGACCGCTGGAGCGGAACGGTGCAAAACAATATGGCGGCGGGTTGACTGGACTCCAGACCGAAAAGTTTAGCATCTAATAACGCTGAGTCACATCTGTTATATGATATGCATATGTTATATTTAGATTAGTAAACTTTTTATTCACCATTTCTCATTAATTTAAGCGTATGGACACCACGAATTTAAGGCAGGATCGACGCCCAAGTCAGGTCATAAGCCAGATGGTTTTAAAGGAGAGAAGTAACCACCAATTTTGAACATGTTTTTTTATGACGTTGTTGTTAAATTTTAACGTTCTCTAGCGCCTAAATTATTTATCCATAGAAAAAAGTTACAGCTATTTAATTTGTTTATTTTTAATACTTATTATTAAGTTATATATTTTTATTATCAAATTTGTTATTAATAAAATTACAAACTATAAAATATATTACAAAAATAATCATTGATAATTTTTCTATGGTTGATAAGTTTATTGTTTTCCCGTTAGATGGAATTAAGTTGTAAAAAACGCAATTTTCATCCCAAAAAGATTCATAAAATGCATTTATGTAGTGGGGAAAAATGTGTTTTTACTAATAATAGTAATAAAAATCCATTAAAATAACTGATAGTGACATTACATTACCGGATATTCCTAAGCCCTATATACTTGTATGTTTACTATAATATAATTGGTAATAATTACGATTTAATAATCAAAGTAAAATTGTAAGTTTATAATTTATTTATTGAATTTCAAAAACAAATAAATAAAAATAAAACAACCAAATTGTGATTCACGTGTAATAAGATCTGGGATCAGTCATAAGTTGTGGTGGCTATTTATGCTATCATTATCTATATACTAATCATACAAATTTGTTGTCATCGCATAGTTAATCATAGCTAATCGAGTCGGGAAGTCGTGCGATATCAAAGAAATGACTAAACCCGTTGTGAAATAGTGTCATTACAATGGTCACTCTAGGAATTGTAATGTACAATAATCAGAATTATGTGCAAAATACTCAACTCATGATCTATTTAATTATTGATTCGCAATCAATTCACTCTGAGTCAACATATAGATACATTCCATTTCTATGACATTCTATATTTTACTAATATATATACACCGAATTTGTTTAGTTAACTGTTTATGTAATAATCTTGCTATAAATTATATATCATATACTACTGCTTGTATCCTACTAAAATTGATCAAAATCGTATGATATTTCACGATTTTAAGGTAATGGAGTGATTATCCCGATGCACCCGAGCCCTGGACCAGTTGGTCCAACGAGGCGCAGCATCCTTACGACATTAGCCAGTTAAGGGAGAGATAGATGTGTATGATAAAGGAGTATTTACAGAAAGCAGATTGAATAAATTTTTCTTCGTCGTGTCAGCGACGTCAAAGCGTTGATTAACACTACCCGGAGAGGATACGAGATGTAAGACAGTGATCAGTTTGGGATAACCAAGCCGGTGAGTTACTGGATAGATAAGCCCCATTCGGGTGCAGAAATGTCTTTGAAAAATGTACGGCAACTGATAATTGAGTGGCAGCAATTTATGGTGAGTATATACTCCAAATATATATTTTCTGTATGTGGGAAGAAGAAATCTTAATGTTAATATTTCCTTTATCAATAAGTACTAATATAACTCTACGTGATCCATGTTAAAACAAGGAAACAAGTATTTATGAATATACTATTTTAAACGTAATGCATTTAATATATCAACGTTCCCAATCAGATTGTTATCGTATATAAAATGAAACTATTTAGAAAAAAACGTATGAAAAAATCAATGAAGAAATAATTTCAAAAGAAGTGACAAAGGATCAAGAAACAATGGTCATGTCTTAATGCTCATCTAGATTGGCTGTCTGTATATTGTTCTACATTAGAAGTCAATCCTCGTGGTTCTGACAGGAGAATGGACGGAAAAGCAGATAAGTAATTAATTTGGTAGAAAGCGACCGCATTTCGACACACGAGGAGATCAGTGAGGGCGATGGTCGAGGTCCAGACTTCGGCAAAAACAGCATCTTGCTCTGGAGGCGATGCAGCGCGAAGGTTAACTAATGAATCGAAAGCGACGAAGATTGATGAGAGAACTTGACCACTGTTCCACGCGATAAGAAATATGATGTACGAGTGTATATCCTAATTACATCATATGAAAATAATAATACAATTTTCATAAACTCATAGTGTCAAAATATATTGCTTTCTTCATACATCTGTTATATTCTTGCAACGTATAGTTCACGCATCATTTTCAAAAACTTTCGAATGGTCTATAATCGAAAATTTTATCTATCTACTTCGAGCACATGTAACAACACGGTGCTTTAGTCTATTCTAGTATTAAACAATATCTGCATCTGCTTATGTATAGTAGTTTTAACAACTTGTTAAGAATATATATATTGCATTTGTAATCTCATATATTTTTTATCTCTTCTCAGATCCATATCTGGGATGTATGATCACCACAAATAGCCACACATAGTTTGTCAGCTGAAATTGTACATGCCTTATCTATGACATATCTACACATGAAGGTTCACCTTGGAACATACATGCTTCCACAGCATCAAAAACGATCATCTAGGTCTTATGATAATGAAGAGAATGCTGCTGTAGTGCTGTAGTAACTTAGATACATTTAGTGTTTGCTTAAAATATTTTTTAAAAAGACGCACGATTAGCACGACGCTTCAGATCTAAGCTCGTTGAATAAGCAACGAGTGGCGGCCTTTTGTTTCGCATCAAATGTTGCTTAAAATTGATGATCTGAATCTCTTCAAGAATCAGATTAATAAATATTTGCAATCCCATTAATACATACATTTTGTTCGCACAACCATACCAAACCACTCAGTGGAGCGTCATAGAGACTCTGGAAGACCAAATCCCTTTACAAGTGCTTCTGTATTGCAGCAATTGTTATAATATTCTAATTTATATACGAGTATATGTATTCTCTGAATTTGCGATAGCTGCTTTTTAATGTATTTTTTTAAATCGTAATATTAACATGTCGGACCTGGTAGATGGACAAAAAACGCATATTGCATTATTGGGCTGCAGCAAAAGGGGGGCCATGGACCCGGAGGGCTAATGAACCGCAGCTGACGAAGATTGATGAAGGAACATGGCCCGGTGCTGACCACTCATCTCCGCGATAAGAAGCATGATGTATGGCGTGGCGAACACCGGCAGTACGAAATGTAATTGTTATTGGTTATTAAGCTCCTCGGGGCATGACTAGAATGTTGAGGGGCGAACTTAATCTTAATCCACCAAATCAGGGATCATCAAACTAAGACCCGCGGTCTAAATTTACCACAAGAAACATTTTTTTAAAAAGCATATGATAATCCCGAATTGCCGGTACAAAATCAAAAAAAATCATCCGATATACTATGTTAATTCTGTGTCCGGGAGCTGCACCGAGTGACGGCAAGAAAAAAAGGCCACTCTAGTTTATGCTGTCCTGCCGCATTTGAAGAACATGTCCCAGGCGGATCATTCTTTATTTATTGACCAACTGCAGAATAAATGCATTGTCCATTCACTCACTTCATCATCCCTTACCAAATCAAAACATCGTGCCCACAGCATTCTAGGAGTGTAATACGTATTTCGAGTTATTAGGTTAATTTTGACCGTAAATGCTGCAATAAATAATGCTTGTCTTGTATCAATATAATTTTAAAATGTATTTGATGATTAATTTATAATAGAAGATTTCATTCAACAAACTTTATTCTAATGAGTCTACAATATTGTTCTTTAGAGTTCAAACGCTGTTTTTAAAAAAAGAAGAAAATCAAATAAAGGAAGGCAGTCTTTTATGCAAAACATGCGACGCAGAAGGACAAATAAAAAAGTGCACGTGATAAATTATTGCGCTCAATTCCAAACCCCTACATCTCCACCCTTAAAGGCTTAGAGAATAAAAGTGTTGTTTCTTATATTTCTTATATTTTCACGTACAGGATAATATCCGTAAGGACTAGACAGTATTCAAGAAAATAAATCTATAACACCAGCCATTTTTAAGGATTTTTAAGTGCTTGGATAATTAATTTGACTACAGGCAGATTCAATATCATTTTCAAGACAACTTGCTATAAATGAGTGGTGTAAGCGCAATGACATTTGTCTAATATATATTTTATATTTTTTATGATAAGCATTTTATGGGCAAGACATCAGTTTCACACTTATCGTGAGTATTATAGGGATGAGTGAAAAAAATAAACTTATATTTAGAAAAAAAAATAGTGTAAGTAACGTTAAGCCATATGTAAAAAGCAGACGACATAATAAATGGTAATGATATATAAATTGATCCCAAACCCGTAAAATGTTAGTTCAAAGTCTGTTTAAATTTTGTCGTAGACAAAAAGAAAACGCCCAGTGAGTATCCATAAGAATGTATGATACGTGAAGGACGGGTTGTACTCTATGACGTTGTGTGAATTAACAATCTACGTGCAGCGATTATTCTTCCTTGAAAAAAAAAATATGTGTCCACATATGAGATTTCTCCTTTACCGTATGTCTGTATACTCCTGAATTTGTCATAAAATATGATGTATAAAACATAATATTTGTTTATAAAAAACATAATTTTGAATATGAGCAATATCGAGCCAACAGCTACGGTGTGAATGGCATCTGGCATAGGTTTGCTGGTGGTGGTTTCGCGGTGGCCATATTCTCCAATTAAGGAACGCAAATTGCAAAAGAAAAGAAAGTCTGCGGGTGTGGGAGGGATCGCGGGAGAGCATTCAGGAAGTCTAATGCGCTGGGGCAGGCACTTAATCCGTCTGGGAGGGCGGCGGGCGGACGGCGGGGGCGGCTCAATCGATAGGTGGGCGGAGCGGGTGGTGTCGCCATGGCAACCGGAAGCTGCCACCCATCCACCTACTCCCGCCCAAGGGGTGGGAGCAACAAGTCCGACGGCGAAAGAATGATGAATCGTCCGCATTTTTAACCTTTTCTTTACGGTGCTAAAATAAAAACGCGCGCTCTGGTGTTGGGTAGTCAGTACATAATCAAAAATCAGCGAAAAAATAAGAACATTCATAGTTAATCCGCTTAATTAATTATTATTGAAGTAAAAATATAATAATTAAGAATTATTGGCTGAAAACATTTTAAAAACCTGGCATAGGTCCACTCTGGTTGCAAGCTCAAGACCTACTGCCGCTAGTCGTAGTTGTTGCCGGAGTGGCTAACTTCCACTCTCTTCCCTCTTCCTTCCCAGTGAAGTATGAAAGAGTGAGATGCGAATATAGTGTCGCACTTCCCGCACATCGTCGAGACCCAAGGTCGAGGCACTCACAGCACGAACTTGTTTCCGAATGTCACAAAATACCTCCGATGTACCCGATAAATCATGATTATTATTAATATATATTTTTTTTAAATGCGTAAATACATTATGGAGAAATACCTAAGATATTAACCTTGTATTTATTATATTTATAAAGATATTGATGGTTATTAGAAGCAATGTGTAGAAGATACACGTCACAGGGAAGGAAAGGTTAAGTAAACACATATACACAGAAGAATACTTCCAAGCGAGAATGAAAAATACATCACTTCTGTGTTTTTATCACGCATGCTATTTTGACGGCTTAACACTATACATATATTATCTAGTGTTAATCTACCAACGTAATAGGACTGCAACGCAGTATAAACGGATAGTATTTTTTAAAATAAATTCACTGGGAATAGATATGTTAACAGCATAAGAATCATTTTTCGTATATGTATTACCAACATTGATTAATCGCCTTATTCCATGTCAGCTGTGCCTTTTGCAGCTAGAGTTGTGCTAACTTCTATGTATAGTTCCCGATGACCTAAGACGGCGCGAATTCAGGGGCTTAATGAGACTTGATTAATAGGTCATGTCACAAAATTTGATAAAGGCTATTAACTGACAATTCTTGATGCAACTGCTTAATTATTCTTGAAATATAAACTGAGGTTCCTTATACATTGAATTATCGCATAACGATTAAATTCGAGTGACAATTGGGAAAGAAGTCTTACGGTAGGTTCGTCTTCTTTATTTATTTATTTGTATACACTATTCTAAATGTAAGTAAAATAAAAACAATAGTAAAATTAGATATACATAATTTTAAATAGGTATATACTTGTAGATGTAACAAATAATATCCCTTCCAAAATACCATGTACTATAAGTTTTGAGGGTTCAATATAAAAAGTTTATTAGAGTTGCAGTGGTTGTTTGGTGAAATGCAAGTAGTAAGTGGTTGGGGTTTAAGTGTAGGGAGGCTTTCAAGACGTTGAGATAATATCAAATTACCGGGGAAAGAGGTCCAACAAAAATCTGAGCAAAAATCTTTATTTGGTCTGCTTCTGTTATACAAGAAAAAATAAGGAACATTAAGGATGGTCAAAAAATAATATTTGCTCGTTTTAAAAATGCTTTTCGGAGACGGTTTCAAAGCAAATACGACCGCTCTTCAAATTTTACGTATTTTATACAGACAAATATTATTTTTTTATTCAAATTATTAATGGTGAAAGACACAGAAGTAGCATTTTCGAATGTCGCTAGTCTTTCAATATTTTAATAGTAAAAATATATTATTTTCTCATCTCCTAGAGCTCCGCAACCTTTTCTCATCTACGGCACACTAAAGTACTTCTTTGGATTCTACGGCACACCAAAGTTCTTACCTTGAATTCACACCAAAAGCCAAAAATATATATTAATTTGATCAATTCCACTTTTTTTAAATTTCATTTAGAACTTAATAAAGCAAGTACCTCGTTGTATGTCTACATAAATAGGCGATAGGCGCTGGGAGCTTGAGGACCGTTGTAAAATTATTTATTTATAATATTGCCTTATTTGATCGCGGTACACCTGTATCGGCTTACGGCACACCAGTGTGCCGCGGCACACCAGTTTCGGAGCACTATCCTACACCATGAATGACGTCTATAGCCGTGTTGAGCTGTACAAGCGAGTTTTGAGCATCATATTACAGCTTCATTTTACAGTTTTATTATTAAAAATTAAAATAATACATTACCGATTTCACAAAATATTGAATTTAAATTTAAAAATATAGGTGTCAATTGATATATGTGACGTTTGGTTGATTAAATCTTAATAAATATACGTAATTGTTAATAAAGCATTACTACTACATACGCACGCATAACACTGACTGTGCTTTCTCATTCGACGCTGGGATACCAGGCGGTAGCAAATGTAATAGAAAGCATTAGGCATTTAGTTTATTTATTTTTATAACTCTGATAGTGAATTATTAAACTGATAATACAATATGTTATATTACCATATATATGTTTATTTAGAAAGATGTATATATACACAATATATTTTTAAATGTAAGCTCTAAATTGGTGCACAGATCCGTCACAGTAAATAATAACGTAAAATATTGACAGTAAAAGACCTCAAGAAAATGTGGATGTCAATTTTAACGAGGGGAGAATTAAAATAACATTCTGTATCATGAGCATCTGAAAAATTCTGAAAGGCATGGATCAGCAAACGTTGTAACAAGAAATTAAAAAATAAAATAAAAATGTCGAGCTTTGTAGGAAGATTTATTCGTGGAATTGTGATGCACACTCGAAGCATAAAGCTGCGTATATTCGATGACACATAGTAAACTTTTTCGGTGCATTATTGAATAGGATGAGTAAACCAATATACCATATTGATTCACCAACATTAGGCATATACGCTCCCTCTATTTGTTATTTTCGCTCCCGATTTAAGGCATATACTACAGATCAAATTTATTTATATATATATATTAAATATCAAAATTATTTGTGTATAAAAATTAACATAATATTTAATTGATTTTACGAGTCATTATCAAATGTAACAAACGCGTTTTTAAATAAAAATGGGTCTGCTGGAACTCGACTTCTGTTTATTATTTCCTTTTTTTTAATTTAGAAGTCAACAAATGCATATTGCTGAATTATTTTTGGTTGATATTTTAATGTTGACGTGCACCGCTAAATTATTCCAAGCAATGTTACAGGTTTGTTCATTTTATAGTGAATTTTCTAAATACGTAAAAATTGATTTTGAGTATCATAATAAATCATTTGTCATTCAATAATATCTACATATGCTATCAGGCTATATTTGCAAGTGTGTAGTTGACGATCCCTTCCACATCGTAGAACGCTCAGCCACTGAGAGCTTTTGCCAAATGAGCTTTGTGATTTCTGAAGTTTCAGCGTTACATAATGATCTTATTTATTATGAGAACATTTACAACAACATTCTTTTACATAATGAGCAGAGCAGTTTGCGCTTTTGACGCACTGCAGCTTGAGATTGTCATTTTTTTTTTTCATTAACAAATATAAGACCTTTCCGAATTTTGACCATACGGTACCGAAAATTGTCCTCAAACAGTTCATGAAGCTTTCATTGGATATGCCTTGCCCCTACACATCTCTGCACGCGAAGTTCTACCTGGGAACATATATAACTCCAGATAATCTCGAACATAGGAACTTGGGAACATGAAGAGACGGTTACTGTAGTATTCGATGCATATTTCGGTAGATTTGTTAATCAGAATATTTAAGTTGACTTTCTGAAATTATTCCTTATTTGTAAAAATAAAAATAACTAACGAAGATTCCGTGTTATGTCGTTAATAGAAAAAAAATTGATGTCTTTTTGATAAAAAATACTTATTTACGCGATAATGCTAAGTGCAATTTAATTTGACTATATTACAGAAAAATTCGACCGTAAACTGTGAAAATTTAGCTATGAATAAAGGAAGTTTGGGTCCAGATTTACTACCAAGTCTAGACTTACTTAGGGCTCCTCTTTCCTTTTCAACATTCAATGAGAAGGTCAAAACCAACCTGACCTTTCCGAGACGGATTCAATATGCAAATTGCAATAAAGGAAGGGACAATGCAATTTCGAAATACGCTTATAAAATGCAGAAATTTTTATTCAATCTCGAAAGACTGAACTTTATTGGAGTCGGATCGTAACTTTTAATTGGAAAAAAGGTTAACAGTCTGACCTTTTCAAAATCAATTTGAAAGTGCAAATGTCAATTTATGTAAATACATACAAGACAATATTAACAGATAGTATACAAGAAATCTTAATTGTCTACTCTCTTTTTTATTTCATATACGCCACTAGAAGAATCATATGGTCACACAAATTGGCACCATAAAGTTCTGTCAGCTGCCGTGTTTACGTCATTCCACTTCTACTTTCTGAAACTTCTCCGAGTTGTATAGGGTCCGCCATCTAACTTTTTTTTTTCAACTAGTGCTTATTTCGTGAATGGTAACACTTAGCTCATGTCTGATTTGACAGATAATTAGTTTTATCCTTCCGCTGAACGAATATGGTTGTGTATACGCTTGAACAACGCTGGGAAATATTGCGACATTACTTTGAAAATCATGGTAATGTTGCAGAATGTGTGCGAAAATTGCGTACGGATTTTGGAAGAAGAGAATCACCGTCAGCTCCGTATGTTCGTTATCTTGTGAAAAAGGTGAAAGAAACTGGCATCCTCATCGATAAACCAAAGCGTGAAAAGCCAAAAACAATGCGTACACCCGAGAATATTGCTGCTGTGGCAGAAAGTGTGCGTGAAGCGCCATCAATGGCGCGTCCATGCGGCGCGGCCATGTTGGACGAATTTTTGTTCACAAAAATTGAAGAGGAGGATACTGGCAACATTTGGTTTCAACAGGACGGCGCTACGTGCCACACAGCCGAAGCTACACTCGATGTTTTGCGCCCTGTTTTTAAAAAAAAAGTTATTTGGCGGACCCTTTATGATGAGACTTATATACACAGTTCCTGAAAACATACCCATAAGATCTCGGAAACATAAAGAAAAGACTATTGTAAATTATGCTCTCCTGCAGTATTCAGAGTTCATTTCAGCCAGGTATACCTTCGTCTCTTGACTTACTGTAAGATAGAAGGCAGCCATGTCCGTTCACGCACCTCGTCATTCTTTACAAACTCAAACCATAGCACCCTATTATTGTATGCACCCATTTACAGTGAGTTTTCTTAAGAATGAAATGTGCAAAAATTTCCAGTACAGTTTAATGACGTCGGCGGATCAACACTTAACATACAATGCTTACCCATCCTTAAAATTAATAAATACAGGTATATCGTAACATCCATGCGTGACTTATCTATTACTATCTGTCAAGCATTCACGTGTATATGTTACAAAAAATGATTAATTGATTAAAGAAAAGCAATTTTGCAATATATTTTTTTAGTAAATTATATACAGGTTTTTAAACTGCATTACATTGAACGAACCTACTGTGTAAATTGGAGATTCGAATATGCAGTCTTCAGTTGCAATAAATGCATCTATGTACAATGTAATTTCGCGACAAGAATGAGAATTTTATTCAATTTCAAAAGATTCTACAATAGCTATTTTAATATTCGATCGGAAATTGGCTTCCGAAGAAAAGGGTCGGCTGTCTGACCTTTTAAAATGCACTCTTAATGCATTTCGCGTTAAAGTTCAATTTAATATTCAAATATTGATATTCAAAAATGAAATAAGTTCCGTTCGAGCCTAAGAAATAAGTCCATTCCAAGATTTTTCAACAAAATTTATGCACATAATTTAACATTTATAAAATCATATTTTTTCGACAGATTACTAACAAATTATAATCTAAAGTGCAAAATTAAAATATTCTGATAAATAAACATTTCCTTTTTAATATTCATATTGTTATAATGAGAAGTGTTATTGTATGAGCATTGTCGATTTTACCCGGCGTCGGTCGACCCATAATATTGTTTTTTTTTCACCTTAAAATACGGTAAAATCGAGTTGTTAAATGATTTAACCAGATACTTCTAAGATGCGCAATTAACATGTTTACAAAATTTAATCGTTATTGGATTAGCAGCAAAAGCACCCACAAGTAATTTACATACATACAATCATACGTACATGCATTCATTTTCATTTATATACTCGTAGATTAGACTGCAGTGATATTTTATAAAACTTGTAAACAAAACATTTGTATTGACATCTCCCATTTTCAAAAAGGTGATAACAGGTCGCGAGCAACTGTCAAAACAAATAAAATGGCGTATTCGAACAGTGTGTATTATATTTAAAATTAAGATTATTAGATGTGCATGTCAGGCGAGCGAACAAAAATAAATAACAAAATATTGTTTTTCGTGGCTTTTCGGCATCAGCCTGAAAGAGCTATATTAATATATATTTTCAGTATTCGACTGCATAAAAAAATATTTATTTTGAAAAGGAAAGGAAAATGCTTGAAACAAGTAAAAATGCCGTATTTTATTAATGCAAAAAAAATACACAAGTAAAGCAAATAAAAATGTTAACGATATGGTGAAAGGTTTAAAAATAAAACTTAAACAATATCAAGGTACTATATATTTTTGTTTATAATCTGTTTTGTCGATCATTTTAAAATCTGCAAAAGAATTTCCCCTTCTGTTGGTTTTCTGCAGCATTAGTTTACATAAAATCTAGCATAACAAAATACCGCTTTAGAGCACTGACAGATTTATGATGGGGCTGTGGTTCAGACAGTTACCCACCCCATTATTTATACGAGGCATCTCTCATGGTGATGAATAGCAGACCCTCCTGTAGATAACAGGAAATAAGCTTGTTTTCTAGGATGCATCTAGGAGACACCAGATGCGTTGCAAAGACAAACAGCTCAGTATTATTTATGCATACGAGCGAAAAATAATGAGACAGATGTGCACTTTTCACGAGTAATTTAAATCTGAATAATTTATTACCCTGCATTCGCATTACAACGTGGTGTGTAGTCGTATCTTTAAGTACACAAGCAATCTTGCTTGATTTATATTACATATAATATTTTCCATTTGCGATACATACGAATTAACTATTTTCTTACAACTTTAAAATTCTTGTATTCATTATTGATAAATGATGATATATATAATCGTGTTGGAAACAACAGGATCAGAAAGATCCTGTCTGGCCAGAAGTGGGCGACGTCGATGGCGGTATTCCCGGCCATCATCAGGTCTTCCTGGGTGCAGCTACTCGGACACAGCGCACACTCCATAAGGTGTGACAGGGTCTGCTCCGCGCCGCAGTCACATTCAGTCGGTCCGCTGTAAAACTGCCAGGCTTTCATTTGAATCCTCGTTTTGCATACTCCGGTCCGAAGTCTGTTAAGGGACCTCCATATACTCCACCCCTGGACCTAGCTCCTGGATTCCAGGGGCTAGATCCTCTTTCGGGGCAATCCAAGTATTCCCCTCAGTTGCGCTTCTACACATGTTCAGCAGGGTGGCCTCAGGTATCCCCAGTTCTGTTGTCGGAAATTATGGTGAAATACTCGTACATAACATTATGCGCTTAAAACATTTTGCAAAACAATAGGCATGAATCAAACATTATTTTGCATGAAACATGGAACAATTTTACACAAAAAGAAGAGTTTCTCCAACTAATTACATTTTATTAAGACGTCTTGAAAGACCATGCGATTTCTTTCTGTAAAAAACCCTTTAAATGCGGTAAATTCAGCCCAAAGTGCAAATCACCTAACTTGGGAATTACATTATTTAAAAAAAATTAAATCAAATGTGGAAGACATGATATTTTTAATCAGCCGCGGAATTACTTCGTGCAATTAATGTTTGGTAAAGTCATGCTTTAGCAGGCAGGTATTATACAACATAAAGAGCATTTTATCGCGAGCATGATTGAGCACTTTAAATGTACAAGGGAACCGTCATGTAAAAACGACGAGTTGTTTTAATTTTTTACTGGCTTTTTAATGTTCGGCAAGCGCATTTTTTGCCGCTCGGATTAATTACAAATCCATCGTTAAATTATCCAATCTTCCAGGTAAAATAAAAAGTAAACGAAGCAAACACAACAAACTAGCAAAAGCAACATTCGGTCATCAACCCAGAGCCCATTACAACGATAGCATTCATTCTATTAACGTTTACAGGCATATTTACTGGAGGTTCGATGGTTTAACTTTAGGATTATGTTAGGGATAATAGGACAAAGCAGCCTTCCATAATACAGTCGCTTAAGAGAATAATTTGTATCTGGCTGGGACATATTTTGGATGCCGCAGTAGAGCAAAACTATATCTCTCTTTTCTTCAGGCCTCCTTACTCTCACCGTCCTGGTTGGCCTTCGTAAACTATACATAGAATGTACTACGCAGAGCTCTTTTAGTTTTACTGACTTGGTGACAGAAAGTATGTTTCGAAAAATCGATTCGTCTTAAATAAATGTATTAGCCATGGTATTGT
The DNA here is from genome assembly GCA_022606575.1 of Glossosoma conforme. Taxonomy (NCBI): domain Eukaryota; kingdom Metazoa; phylum Arthropoda; class Insecta; order Trichoptera; family Glossosomatidae; genus Glossosoma; species Glossosoma conforme. Next base: position 2,423,318 of record JAGTXR010000030.1, read on the forward strand.
TTAATACTAATTTCATATAACCGAACTTATTACCTATACATTAAAAAAAAATCAAATAAATTTATTTACTGGAATCAAGGCTTTCATAAATGTTTAAATATTTGAAGTCACTGAAAATAGGTACGATATATTTGGTATTTTTTAAATTAAAAATGTAATAAATATTATTTCGATTTTTTCGATTGATAATTCTTGGTGGAATTCCATAATAACAGATATAAATAAAATAATATTTAGAATATATCCCACAATATATTTGTAGACGAAATGTTTCGGCCACGTCGAGTGGCCATTTTCAAGACTTAAAATTGGCCACTCGACGTGGCCGAAACATGTCGTCTACAAATATATTGTGGGACAAATTCTTAATATTATTTTATTTATAAGTGGTAATAAATGTGAATTATTTAGGTAAATACTCAGGAACAAGCTATATTTTTTTGGTAACTTATCAAATATACAAATATGGTAAAAAAGATGTAAATGCTCGACAATAGTTGTGGTGCATTGTCTTCTATACGCGACATATCTCTCAAAATTATTTTTGAATGCAAAACGATAAAATAATATACATATGTGAATGAAAAAAGACATATTTCTAAAATATCCAGACAGGAAAATGGAATATTGATCGACTGTGTTCCAAAGTGAATGCTTAGTAGGAATAAAATAAACAAAGCAAAAATTGATTGAAGTTCAGACTAGAACCTAACAAAGGCAGTCAGGTTCGTTCACCCCTAGTCCATGACAATGTATGGAGCGAAGGTCTTCTAGCCAATGTTGGCTCGGTATCAACTCTGCAGATAATTAGTTAGATATCCATATTGAATATGCGGAGACCACTCCGATCACCTTTCACCTGGGGGACACTTACCTCAACCAGTTAGACCACTTAGGCCGCGTCAGTCTTACTGAACGTTCACTATTCTGTATCGGTTAAGATCATTATTTCCGCGTGACAGTCAATACAGATTGCAGTGTTGTTACATGCAATAATTATGCAAATATTGAAATGCTTTGTAAATAAATATGAATATTATTTATTTACAAGATACTAGTAATTATCGGTTATATTACTTAAGTAAACAAATACATAATTCTTATATGAATCAGTTTCATAATTTGTCGCTTTGACATTACTTCACATCCGGAATAAAAAAAGATATTTTTAAAAGATTCGGGATCATTACGTTATCATACTCATATCGTCTTTCTAGCTGGAGTATATCATCACCATTGTCTCCGAGTACACTATGTGTATAGTTCCTGACACACTTTCAAGACGGCGAGATCCCAGATGCCTGAAAAAATTAAACTATAATTTAGTCTCTCATGCGGTATCCGACGCACATTTCCCAACAAAGTCGACATTTGTCTCTTCCATACGTCGACATTTGTGTCTTCCACAATTGTCTTCACAAATTGCCATCGTAGTCTTCGCATCATCACAAGTCAACTCTGCCTCCTGAAGCTACAGTTTATGTATATAATAATATAATATAGCTTAGGTCCAATGTAGCAGTATAATTGGTTTTGAGAACAGATACTTGCGTACAATATTGCAAACATAATAGTTTGTCTTTGTGAGGAATAGTGAGGGTTCCATCATATAGTCTGACAAGAGACGAAAATGGACATTGATAAGAAAAGTTCTCCGGATACCGTAAAAGACTATAAACTACATGTGAGCTCAGGAAGGACGTCGAGAACTACACATTGGATGTACTCGGCATAGCTGTGACGAGGCAATGGATTATGACAACTTGTGACTGCAGTTTGTGTCAATAAATTGATGATTCGTCAACATATCTCAGTATGTTGAAATGCAGCAAATGTTCCACATATGCACCGAAGAAATGCGTAAAGCAATCAACCAACCGTCCCACTGCTTGTATAATCAGATACCCCCAACACCCAGACTGAAGTCGCGAAGCAGCTTTCTGAGATCCACACAACCTCTCACATCCGTCCCTGAAAATGAGAGACTCCAGCTCTGGCGACAAGTCGCACCAGAGGATTTCATTACTCCAAAGGAAGGCCTCCCAACTGGCAAGAACCTTGTCTGGCCGACCTGGAAATCCCAGAACAGATTAAGAACCGGAGTTGGTAGAACAAAGGACAACCTCAAACGGTGGGGTATTCTTCGGCTGGGAAAGCCACTATTGTGCGACTGTGGAGACCTACAGACCGCCTCACATCTAAGATCCTGCTCCATGTGCACAACAAGCTGCACACCTCAAGACCTAATGCTTGGCAACACGCGGGCTATCAATGTTGCCAGATACTGGGCAAAAATAATTTGACGTCGCTGGCACGAAGAAGAAGACATAAACGACAACTGATAAGCGTGCCATCTGCTTGTCGATTATCTTCAGCGATGATTCCTCGCAACCACACGATGTGTCCGATTTGATTGACTGGCATAACACTCGGCGTGCGCCTGTCGCTCGCAGCGGACAAAGACCTGCCTGTTGCTCGTTAATGAATTCGCCGGCAAATAAACCTTTCGCGCAGCGGGAGCGCGCCTGCAATCTTCACACAATGGACATGTCTGCGCGCCCGTCAGACCAGAAAATTGCCTCCAAACACTCTTTGGAGATCACCAATTGTGATGATTGTTTCATCTCCAAATATGGAAGTACGCATCCAGCTGTCGAGACACCGAGAGCAAGCGGAACAGTTCACTTCTCAACACAAATATTGATATTGCAATCATTGTTGGCAATGCATTGTGTCAAGTTAGCGCTTGTTATGCATCACAAAGCAACATTCAATATCTTTGATGGGTTCTTTTTTTACAGCTCAGTGGCCACAATTGTTCAGAAGGATCTTAAACTGGACTTAAATGTGCGCATCATCAAGAAGACTTCTTCGGTTTTGGAAATTTCCAGTTCTTTCTCGACATTTTTTTTACGTAAGCACATACAGGAGAATAACGACAGATGGTGATAGTAATTCTGAAGTCTCATCTGTGGAATTCTATGATGCTTACCATGATGCATGATGCATATGGCTAAGCGCTGCATTTGGAGTGTTGGTCCGCCAACAACATAGACTACAGCCCAAGATTCACGCATCATCTTTATTATTACAGGAATTTACTATGAATGGGTGTTCTTCACGGGACGAAGTTCGTCTACCACCAACTTTAATTAATACGCTACGACTGGCATTTTACGATATGAAGTAATCAGTGTAAAGATGTTCATTCAGAATACAAAGATTATATCGGTTGTGGGTGAGTGTGAGAGGAATTAAATATTTGTGTTTATAGGAGCAACGGCCATGGCATTAGTGGTAGAAAACACTAAGTAAACAGGATCGAAACTGTTTTATATGAATAAATGAAGCATTTAAGAGCTGACTAATACGTGTATAACAAGCTTATTTGAGTGTTACAAATACTAGACAGCATTAACCGTATTATTAAGGTTGCCTTTTCTGTTATGACTTATCTATTCAAATGCAAATATGGGCAATACGAAAGTCATTTTGGCAAAATATATTATCCGTGTACAAAAAAAATTTAGGGGATGCCTTCTTACAACCAGTTTGCTTACACATAAGAGTCAAATATTCGCGGTTTTTTATGAATATCGATGGGGGAGAATGGAGAGAGTTACTGAACAACTTCTCTCATGTAAGTCCGAACCGTCTATTTTCATTCTTTATATATTTTATATGAACGGCACCCTTAAATCTTAACTTACCTGCAACAAAACACGATACTTATTAAATACTAATATATATTTTATACATATAGAATGAATAATACAAAATGTTTATACGGCTGGATTTTTTCCCTCTTTAACACCTAAAACACATTACAAAGCAAAGTCAATAATTTCAAAGGTATTTTCGCAGTTTAAAAAAGAATAACCGTCTGCATTAACAAAAATCATGTCGAGTCATTGTGTAATTTAATCGGTCGTTAAAAAGTGCGGCATTATAAAGGTGAGTATAAAAAGCATTATGTACTTCATTATTTATCGGTTGTAAATACGCCAGTACATACAATGTAAACCCGCCTTCTGGAGCATTGTTCCGGGCATGTTGGATTTACATAAACACCATATCATCCAATTCAATGAATAGTTTTAAACTTAAAAGGCGCTGAATGGTTCAATGGAGGTTGGGATATGAACGTGAACCAAACAAGACGGTTTAAAACATACTGTGGAATGTGGAGGATGTTTGTAAGATGACTGACAGTTAGACTGATGATACGATAGCCTGAAAAGCCTAGCTAGACAAAAACGTTGTGGTTAACATTGTCAAAAAAAACGAGGAATTAGAATTATTAGAAGTATTTTGTTGACAAACTCATAACTAAACAAATATAGAGTACAAATAAATGTTTTAAATAAACAGTACAAAACAATTTGTCGACTATACAAGGCTTGTTGTCTCCATCCTTTTATACGGCTGCGAATCTTGGCATCTCAACACGAGCAAATGCCGCCGTATGTTTTAAAAACAAATGTTTAAAAAATACTAAAATTTAAAAAAAACGAGTAGAAGAACTAAAGGTTGCGCTGGTTTTGTAAGGAATGATGAGGTGAGGAAGAAACTAGGCGGCCTTACATACAATAGTCGGTTAAGAGACGTAGGTGGACCTAGGTGGCACACGTTCTTGGGATGCTGCAAGATAGCATAAAATATTGCAGCCTTTTCTTCAAGCCCCCGGCCTCGCGCTGTCGAGAAAGGCCGTTGTGATCTATACGTATAATGTATCCGACGGAATTGAAATAGGACCAAGGTAGCTAACAGAGTTATGTAACATGTTTGTGACGACCATAAGCTCCAGATAGAGAGCATATATGGAATGATGTGTCAGCTTCCTCGTAAATCCAATTTCAAGTGTGAATGTATTTAAGGATCTATGAGAAGTATGAAGAAAGCCTAAACAGAAAAAATGTGGATTTTATGCTAAAAATCTTCTTCGATTTACAACATTGAAATTATGAATATTAACCAAGAATAATGGAACGAAAAAATCAAAGAAATATTATGTGTGATTAACATTTTTGCCAGATACATAAATAAATAAAATTCAATTGGTTTATTACTCTCTTAGCATTGAATTATGTAAAAAAAATCTTTATTTAAACTGTCGATGAATGGGTCACTTCGTCTATAGAATATTTCTAAAGAATGGTCTTGAAAGACTCGCAACGAAGAGACAAAAGGCCAGGTGGGGCAGTCAAAGAGATGCCAAGAAGATTACTTCACAGGAGTTCATCAGACAACTCATAATAAAGAGGTGCGGACCCCCTGATTGAAGATAACATCTCAGAAGAGGATTATGTAGTAGACGGAATGGTTGAAGTAGTCCATTGGGAGCCATTGGATTATGGTCAGCGTCCCCTCAATTATTGGACCATTGATGGACGACTGACATGAACCACAATGAACAGTACATGTATGCATAATGAAGCTGTGTCGGTCACTAATGAATTACGACGAAATTAACAATAATTAAATAGCGTTTAATTTAGTAACTTTAGACAAGGTTGAAACTTCATAGAAGAATGACACACTACTGATTTACGACTATAAATCTTATATCGACTCATTTTTATTTACGACTACGAATCATTAGATCTCTCCACAAGCCAATCCATCCGTACAATGGGTTTTATAAGTAGCCTGCGTAAAATACTGGACTTTGTAAGAAATGGCGAAAGAGCGGAGAAGGCAGGCTTCCATCGTCATTCAAAAGACGAAGGTGGACATGGCTGGAGCATGTACTTCAGATGCAGCATGAGAGCATAAACTACAGCTGGCGTTTCTTCAAGCTTCTTTAAAAGCTTGCTTCATCCTGAAAGGCTATCAGGAACTATATACTGTACTCGACAGAGCTCTGGGAGGAGAACTGACGACAATATACTACAACATATTCCACTTAGGGTAGTCGATACGGTATGACGATTATAAGAGTATTATACGTGTATAAAATGAGTGAATTTTACTTCCATAGATACACTATAATTTCCGTATAATCAACTATCTATAAACACATAAATCGGCATTACTACACGATAAACGGCCCTCGAACAAAACCCTGCATCTCCTCATAAACATGTCCAGAACAGATTGCCTCTGCTGTCAGTACATACAAGCAGTCAATAAAGTAGTACATTGGTACTTCTACTACTGTACTACCTGGAGGTAGCACATAAAGCTCCATGTCTATTGAGTGTTCGCTATCCACTGTTGTTTACTGTTCAGTAACCGGCGTTCCGCAGTTGGCAGCGACATCTTGCTCGTTCTGAGGTTGATTTAGCTTAGATTTAGACCGTTGGATTGATTAAAATAAAGCTTTGAAATAGTAAAAAAAAAATTACTATCATTAACAAAAACGTAGTTAATATACAATATCGTTTATAAAACAGATTATATATATGTATATTTATAAGAAGTGGAATGGACCCAGAAAAAGAGTGAAAGACGTGGAGCTAAAAGATTTAGCATTCCACAAAGCACAAAGGAAAAGAATAATATGAAAACATAAGAATTATTTGAAGAAAAACATAATAGAAATTTGGCGAATCACGAGTTCAGGTAAGGTAATCCATTGGTTTTTTGTCTAACCTTTAAATATTAAAGATAGGTAAAATTTAATCAAATCATTTTTTTAACATATTCCGTGAATTAATCGTCTAGGGCTTTGATCGAATCTCCGTATTTATCACCTGACCTAATCTTATCCCTACGTTTAGTAATGGAATTCAAAAATGAAATTCAAATTACAAATCTGTTGGAGTTAATTAAAGTTAGGTTATGTTTTATTAAATGGGTTTCTTTTTTCTCGAAATTAATCCACAGAGTTGAAGATAGATGATGACATTTGATCATAGCTCAGTTGTTAAAATAAGAAAAATGACCAACTCACAACAATATTTTTCATTACTCACATGTACAATGTTTACTCTAGTAGATTTGTGTACTTTCGCTTGGTAGCAAGGAATAAAGCTCTTGAGACTGTTAAGTGTTCACTGCTCATTGTTTAGCATGGAAATGTTTGGCCTGCAATTGCTAAGTGCGCGTATAATATAATTTCACGACCCTCCATTTCGTCGCGAACATGTTCAAAGCTCGTTTTCTCGGCTTACGGTACCTGGTGGCAACTTGCGAAGCTCTATGGTCTATTGAGCTTTCACTGCAGTGTTTAGTGCCCGGCGTTCCGAGTGTGCGACCTCTCTCTTGTTTGGTCAGTAATTGATTCCGCTCGTTCAGCGGTTGAGCTTCGGGGTGTTGTAAACAGATCGATATTTTGTCCTCTTTTTGAATGGCCACTGTAAAAAGCAGAATAAAAGCTCGCAAGCTTGTGTTGAAGGGAGAGGAGAAAGATCCGATGGAATATTTTTCATATTATTACGTTTAGTATTATAAAATACATTATTTAATAAACATTACTTAATATAAATTGAATATAATTCCTAAACAAGTTACTTTCCGATTGAAAATATTTTTTTTAACATGCAGGAGAAAACCGACAGATAGTGATAGAGAAATTAAATCTTTGGTTTATACAACGTCACTTTTAAGTGTGCCTACTCGCTGCATGAGAAATGTTGATCTGCCAACGTTATTACACTACAGCCGGCATTTACACATCATCCATTTTGACGGAAAATCACTATGGATGGTGTTCACGAGTCAATTTTCGCCTACCACCAGTTTTGATTAATAGACTAAGACTGTCATTTTTCGGGGTGAAGGAATTCACCAACCTGGTTGTTTTAGTTTGGGAGTCGATTAAAAATAGTCCTATAAGATGAGAGTTCTAAATTATACAGTATATATGGGATCGTTAAATAAAGAAATACGGCCAAAATGTAGTAAAAATCTCTATAAAAGATTACGCTAATAAGTATTCTACAACGTCTTCTATCAACTATCACTGAATCCTATATTATTTGGAAACTATATAAAAATTAAGATTTATAGACATTTAAAACACCTATTTTAAACGATTTAATTTATCAGCTTTGCATGTCTCGAACGAGTAGCCAGATTTTAATAAATATTTTCATTTTATTGATTAACACAAACTAAACAAGCGACAATCATCAAATAAAAAGCATTAAAACAAATCACAGCATTAGGCCACACAGCGAACTGGTGAACTGGAATTATCATTTGGGGTCCAAATAGAAGATCGGTCGCAATCATTCAATTGTGAAACGCGGATCAAGGACCGGCGAAACAAGGGTCCCATATATGTTCAAAATGTTAACACACGTAAGAGAATACCGCAAGAAAGTTAAAATTAATCTCGCGTCACGTAGAGGTACATATACGAACATACACGGTTTCCGATAACCCCTAGGGCAGGAACCCGACGACATGATGAGGCAGCAGCTATTGTATCTTATGTAGATTTTAGTTGAATGGTTTATCAGATGTTTTAAAGATCAACCCAAAGTTCGAGGCCATATCGTTCTAAAAGGCGACTCAATCCAACCAAATAGGCGCGCTAATCGACTATTGAATATCCATCAAGTTTTGGTCCACGTCTAAGGGCTTACAATGTGGTATATCGTTGATCGAAAATGACCGAGTTGAAAAAAAACCCAAGACTGCTAGCATGATAGTAAAACGTTGTATCACTAAACCACGAATATAAGCATTCGTCTCCTTGTAGAACTAGACCTAGGTAGAGATATCTAGGTACCAGTCTCTATCTTATAATAAGGTTGTAGAAACCAGCCGTTCCCACGGTCGAATTTGGTTACGGTTCTTTATTTCCTCACAAGAATGACCGATGATTTATGGACTGACAAGACAACAGTCGACGTCCAGTCTCTCTTGATCAGAAATACGAGTACTTACTTTACTACGAGACAAAACGGAGCGCTTTACGTAAAGAGCTTCACGCATACTAATTACAAAAGTCGAATGCTCTGCGATCGATTGAAAAAGGTCTCTGTATAAAATATGTTTTTAAGCTTACGTGCGAGTTCCTAGTATTGAATATAAATTGATGAAAAAATATCTCTCAGAAAACTAATTCACATTCACTTAAATAGCGGCCATAAAATTATTATATTTTATATGGATTTTTTTAAATTTTTATTAGAATATTATTTTATTATTTCAATATTTTAATCTACTTTTATAGATCATTGACTGTATTACAATATTATTATTAATTAAATATACATATACAATACATAAAATTCTTTTTTCAACGCGTCAATTCAAGCACAAAAATAACGGCAGAAGCGGGATGCGAACCGCGGACCTTGGAAACCAACTATGCCCAGGTATTCATACCGCTCAGCCGACTTGGCTATTGCTATGCCTGGACCGACTCACGTTGGTACTTACTAAAATAAATAGACTGTCGGAAAGTAATAATATAAAGCTTGTGAATAAATGATGACTGATTGAAAAATAATAAATAAAAATATACATACTTTGAATATATACTATAGCGACATCTATCATACGATGATAACAATGACATAAATACTAGTTTCAACGTGAGTCGGTCCAGGCATAGCAATAGCCAAGTCGGCTGAGCGGTATGAATACCTGGGCATAGTTGGTTTCCAAGGTCCGCGGTTCGCATCCCGCTTCTGCCGTTATTTTGGTGCTTGAATTGACGCGTTGAAAAAAGAATTTTATGTATAGTATATGTATATTTAATTAATAATATTATATTTTAGGTTTTAACACTAACAAACACATGAGATGTGAGAGCATATTGATAACGAAATATAATATGTGTACACTCAAACCTCTTTTTGTGCGACTTTTTTTTGTGCGATTTTGAAGTAATGCGGTTTTTTAAAATATATTTTTGAAATCATATGAATGTATGTACATATGATCTCAAAAATATACAGTCCAACCCCTTATTTAACTACTCCTAATAACACGATGGATTGAAATATTCGCCGCCTATACCCCAACTTGCGCCGAGTGTTACAAGGCCGACTATTCATTTGACACGGGTTCGGCTGCACACACACAGCCGGGCGGCAGTCTGTGCGGTGCATACAGTCAAACGTTGGCAAGAAAAATCACGTAAATTTTGTGAAGAATTTGAAAAATTGGAGCCATCTACTGATTCATGTTCCGGGGGAAATATTTTTTTTGTGCGTTTTTGGGTATATTTTATATAGCAGTTTCAAGTTATGCGGTTTTTAAAATCCATGAAACGCATTTTCCCTTTTTCTACGTAAATCATAGCTTTTTTGTGTGATTTACCACGGAACGCATCTATCGCACAAAAAAAGGTTTAGGTGTATACCGAAAATTCACCAATCTAGTAAAATAAATGTGTAGAAATCAAATAATCGTATTAAAATATAAATGTATGTACAAGCAAGATTCTGATTAAAGTTTATAAGTAATTTGGCTGAAATTCGACTTTCCGAATTGGATCTGAAAATACGAAATCGAAAATTTTAAAGTAGATATTACATCTGGCAAAACTTTCATTTCTGCGATGAAATATATGCAGCGAAAACTAATACCGAGTCGGCTGGGAAGTTTTAGTTGAAAGCACGCGCTGGAAATACCAAGTCTTAAGTTTAGTCCTCCTTTAAAATCTTATGTATGCTGTAAGTCGAGATCCCTGCGACTGACAAAACTTTAATGTTGTTATCCGCATTTACATACTTTTTAATTCCATGTACACATAATGGGTACACTGAACTAAGATAAATGCATGAAAATGTATGTAGATTATGTGGAGACTGTCTAATGAGAGTAAGTATCATTACCTACCCTCTATATAAACATTGATTGACAAAGATTTTAAATCCGATGTTCTATATGTAAGCGCAAAGAGTCAAATTAGTTGACTCTATAACGTTCAACCGTGGCAGCTGAACACAGCATGTCGGAAAAAGTGTATTGTGTTTGTCTGAGAGTTGAGGATATTTCAAGTGTTTATTGATGTTTTTTAAGAGATACACATTCTATCAACGAGGAGAAACAGTGGTTGAAACAATAATTTGCGAGTTAACTGATGGCATTTAGGAAATAATTTACGAAATTTACTATACTTGGTCGACAGACATTAAGCATTAAGCAAGTATGAGACAAGTCTGTCAGTTGTGGATGAGGTCAGGATGTTATTATTATTTGGGTTCAGAGGAAATACTAAGTGAACAATCTTACGCTTACGTTGTGCTTCAAGAAAAAGAGATTACACGTAAAAACGCATGAAGAACAAAAAGTTTCCGGAGCTATTTCAGCATTTTTGTTTATTTTTCTATACAATCTGAATTGTTTTAATAAAACGATCAAAATACGCTTGTAATCATCCAAAATTAACAAAAACATTAAACATTACTTTCGAATGGCCACAGTCGTGCTGGGAAAGCATCATTTCTCTTGCATGCATATATATAAAATTTTAATTAAATATATGAATAAACAATTAATAAATATGTTGAGGTTTATTAACGTTTTGTATAACACATCAATTTGTATTTAGTGCAACGTGTATAAATAATTGTGTATGAAATGGGCACCGCATCCATCAGTTTATTTACATTACAAAAAGCCGCATTATCCCGTATGACATTTGATACCAACAAGGCAGGCTTTGTAATGTTTATTATATGTGCCCAAATGTCAGTTCAGTTCATCAAATTCGAGTGAAACCCACCGTTAATAATGCAGTTAATTATTAAACCGATAAGTTTAGACATAATCACTTTAGAAAAAGACAAGCATCAGAAAGTTCCGATTCTCAATCAACAGACGACGCCAACAAATTATTTCTCCAACCAAATTTGTAGAGCTCACGACTGAATTGGGCCTCCCTCGCATGGAATATATCAACATTCGAGGCGATGTTATTAAACGGTATATCCCTCTCACAAGAGGCATTGTCTCTGGCAGGTTAATATTACTCTTTAAGAACAATCTGCCCTCTCTACGCAAATCAACATAAGAACATATAATACTAGTATATGGTATTGCCCGAAAACCTACGTTTATGGAGCGATTTAGTTGTTATTTGTTCGCTGTGCAGGTTAAAGATAACACGAAACTGATGATGCAGAAATCATATTACGTTGGCTCTGTGCAGTCGGCCATTGATTTAATTCAACTCTTTGCTCTGATTGAATCAGTTCTTGGGTCATCCTCTTCCGTCCGCTTTGTCTTCGCCCACGGCAATCATCTGCGCGTCTGATAAAAACAGATTTATCGGCCCAGCCATGAAAATTGCCTCTGAATTAACCGTCATTACAGAGAGAAGATGGATGAGGCTGTTCAATTATTGCACTTCCTCCTTATCCTTGAGGAAGTTTGGGCGGGAGCGATGGTGCTTGATGAATTATTCAACACCTACTGATGCTCGTCTAATATTTTATATTTTAGACTGAATTCATAATGTAATCATGAAATAACATACAACTATAAAGCTTTTTGAGAGTTCGACAAAATTTGAGTAAAGTACCTTGGTATATTTTTATAAGATTTTAAGTTGCAACTTACATAATATAAATAAAAGCAAATAATAAAGATTACCACACCTTTAATTTATTATTGCGAAATTGTAAATATTTCTTTAGTTAATAATGGCAAATACTCTCGTATGTATGAGTATATATATATATATTGTTTAATAATTCAAAAATGTATTGTTTTTTTCACGTATTTCAAACATGCTCGCTATAATTGAATAAGATCATTTAACATGTTTTTTTTAATTTAAATTTCATATAATGTACGACTTTGTAGTTGTCAAAGCATGTTAAAGGTCTTTTAACAAATAATATTTAATTTTATTTATCAAAATGTCAAACCCATGTTAAGTATGAAGAAGGGTTGTTTGAGAATGTTGAGTTTAAAAAAAAAAAATTCAAACCTAACGCACGGTTCAAATCAGGTATCTTCAAAATTTAAGCAAATGGTTACATTAAAGTAAAACTCAAAGATGCTGCCAGATTTACTATGAACCCGACTAGCTGCTTCTTCCAGGGTCTAATGTTGATACTCCCAGGTATTAGATTCGTTGATACGAAGAAGATAAAAATCTAGAATAAGACAATGGTATATGCACGAAACCATTGATATGAATAATTATTAGCATGTACAAGAATATATGACCGGCCTTATTTAGATCATCCAGCGGGTATAGCTCAATGGTCAAAGCGTTTGCTTTGCAAGCCAAAGGTCGTGGGTTCGAACCACGACAGATATTAAAAAAAAGGATTTTTAATCGATTTCTGAGCACTAAAATACTCCGGTTGGTGTGAATTTGATCCCTCTCCCGTAAAATGCCAGTCATAGCCTATTAATTAAAATTGGTGTTAGACGAAAGTCGCCCGTGAAGACCACCCATTTATAGTAACTTCCTATAAATAATAAGGATGATGCGTGAATCTCGGACTGTAGTCTATGACGTTGCCGGATCAACACTCCACATGCAGCGTTTGGCCATATGCACTATGTTAAGCATTATAGAATTCCACAGATGAGTATCACAATTTTTCGGTATTCTCTTGTATGTGTTTACATAAAAAATAAAAAAGATCGCGGGCAGTAGTTTGGCGATCGCTGGTTTAAGCTTCAGATACGCGGTGTCAGTCAAACAACAATGACTGAAATTTTTTATGAAGAGGATGCTAACGAGTTCAGGTTCTAATGAAATTACTTAGATTGTGCGCTACTTAGAAGTCGGTGGGCCGGTTGCACAAACCGGTAGGTATAATGTTTTTAACTTACGTATTTATTATCAACGTACTCTGAAGATAATGATTTATATTAATCTTGATATCAACATATTTTTTCCTCAAGCTCAGGAGCAACAATGGATTTTTATTCGTTAAAAATAATACTTCACATACTAGTTACGAGCTTAACTAAAGTGGCTGAGAGCGTTGCAAATTTGTCAGATTTCGAGATGCAAATACAAGCGATAGCAAATTGTAATGGATAATGATATCAGCCACCTCCGCCGAGCGCTTTCCTGTATTCAGTAATTGCACAAATAGAGAAATAATTGCACCAATGCAACGTGTAGCAAGACGCAAAATTGCAGACATAGTCAGACTACCGGCACCGAGACTATGCAGCAATAATAGCACGGACGTTGAACAAGCAACGACCGGCTTGCATTAAGCGTTCTATTAAACATTGAACAAAGATAAGCAGAGAGCATACGAAGGGAATCGGAAGTAAATTTTATATCTGATTATAGTGGCAAAAATACAGTCGGAGTGGTGTTTTAAGAGGCAAATCTATTTACTTATTTATATATCGTAACATACGTGACTGGATATAAAGAGCATTAAAAAGACGGAGAAATTCTCTTTTGGACCATGCATATTACAGGTATGTACTTGACGGAGCTACGGATGCACAGATGACTTGAGAAAAGACAAAAAGGCAGCTGACTCACTCCTGTACTAGAAAATTGAGGCGACCGTATTCATCGGATTGTTGGACTAATCACCCAATCTCCCTGAAAATTCTGATTAAAAAATAATCCTGAATATGCTTCTATAAAGTCGTATATATATATAAGTACTCTAAGCAATCATACTTCAAGTTTACGGACTCCTGAAGGTTTTCAGGAACCATACGTTTGTTTCCAGATGGACTTTCAAGAACAGAAGTATCTTAGGACAAAGCATGGACAGTGGCAACTGACAGAATGGTGGCAACTTGTGATGTCTATATGCTACAGATACGAACGGATATGGGGAAAAATACTCATTCCAACCAAAAATCTCACCCGACTCTTAAATGTAAGATCCATGATTCTATTTCTCAGGGAAGTTCTCAGGATAATCAAGGAAGATAGGCACCTAGTAAGAACCATCTCAGAGAGGCGAGCCCGATGGATCGGTCACATCATGCGCCACAATGGTCTTCTTCACGACATTGTGGAGGGGATAGTTGAGGGTAGAAACTGTAGAGGGCGCCCTAGACGGGAGTATTTGCAGCAAGTGTTCGAGGACATGAGTTAGAGCTCTTATGCTGAGCTGAAGAGGGTTGCGGAGGACCGAGAGGAGTGGAGATCGAGATGCAAGATTTTGTTGCTGCAAACCAATCCACCGGATTGTTACTACGAAGAAGAAGATTCTATTTTATACTAAAAAATAGTATGGTTTAGTTGAGTGAGTATTTACTTAAATAATTCTTATTTATTGTTATTTTTATAATTTCCTGCTTTCGGTGATTTTAAGTATTATAAATTGTATATAATCCCATATTTCACTAAATATATTATAATTTATTTAATAAAATAGTCTGGGAATCGTGCTATAGAATATTATTGTCTTCGTAACACTCATTCAATATGTACTATAAAAAATATCGCGTATTGTGTTTGGGAGTTTGTGTTCGACGGTAATAATTAAAAGGGAAACAAAGTGGAATGTAACGGTAAACCGTGCAAGCCTGAGTTGCGACCGTCGTAGGGCAGATGGTCGTAAGAGCGGGGTACGGGCGGCCGCGGTAGCCGGCTTTTTGTTCGCCGCGATACAGTTAGCGACGGATGAGGTCCCAGGTTCGAATGCGCGACGGAGCGACGAGCATAAAGGGCCGCATCTCCTTCAGCTACTATGTGAACGTAGCAGCAGAAGAAGACCTTCGAAACGAACCGAATAAATTCGAAAGGTATGTGGACTGGATAGATGACAACACGAAATAAGTAATACATACTTGTATATACTCGTATGTTAAAGGGAGATAATAAAAATATTGCGAAATTTGATCAAATTGCTGAGGGCGATAGATCTTCGATTATCCCTGGGACGAATCACGGTTCAACCCAAGAGCCTCAATTCCTAACCTAACCTAACTTGCCTGTATCAATATTGGAAACCCGTGTGACGATATCTGTGATAGAGATGTAATCAATATATTTTTTCAGATAATATAAATTTATTCATTCTAACATCCTCCTCTCTCAAAGAGGGGCGTTATTACGTCGCGTGAGGGCAGGATGGGGAGCAGGTCAGCAGACAAAGACTTTCTTTTAGAGGCAATGCTTATATTTACGTTAAAAACATAACAAGTTTGTGACCACGCGGTATGACATGCCACGCGGCCGCAACGCGGACCTTACCTTACCAAAGGGTGGGGACCAACTGCCGTCAGTCGGCACTTCTGCGGCCCGTGTTCGGTCAACAGCGCCGCCGATGGCAAAACTATGTAACTAGTCCCAATGTTGCCATACATAAAGGTATGGCAAGCGACAAAAATACGAGACGAAAGATTGTCTATGGAAGTTTTCGGTACCAGTTAGCAAGGGCTACATCGTGCTGATGTCAATTAATTCCATGTCTTCTCCCTTAACTAGAGCATATTGTCGTCACTAGCTGCCACCATAAAGCTGTGAGCCATCATGGTCTTCGTTTCAACCCATGTCAGCTTTGCATCCCGTAACTCGAGTACATTCTATGTAGTTTCCAAAATTTAACAATATTAAAATAATATTACCTATTATTGGCGCAATGCACTTCACTGATGTATTGTCAGATTAAGTAAATCTTCGTTTTGGACTTACCTGTAATAAAAGAGAAAATTAACATTAATTACAATACATAACATTATAACATTTTATTTATTTAAAAAATTCAATTTTACAGAAAACATAGAAAGCGGCTCTAATGTTTTGAAATTACAAGGCGAAACAAATTGACTGAGTTTTTAACTTAAATACAATTATATGATACAAAAGTTTCACGGCACGCGTTGATATGCGTCAGAAAATGCACCATCAAGGAGAAAACATACAATGCATTTTTTACACATAAACGCATTGTTTTCTTTTAAAATACATACCTGTATATTTTAAATATCATGATATCGATCATCTTTCTAGGGAATTGAATATTTTTAAGCCACATGCCACCAATATTTATATTTATTAAATATTTGATTATATACAGCATTGGAAATATTAGAGCTCAATGAACATTAATTGACAAATGAGTAATCGTATAATTGCCGCTATAGGAATGCAATAAAGCACGTGATACAATCACAAATTTCTGTTTAATAGTTCCCGTTTTCGAGATTTTTTTTAAAGAAACCCTCCCAGCATGCACTCAATAACTAATATACGTTTAATCGCAATCATCTGAGCGGTATTGGAACGTATACGTGACAGACACACATATATCTTATACATTTAAAAAATGTGTTTTATGGAAACTGTTTATTCGCTTACTCCAATGACATACAGACAGAGGATAACAGTTACTCGGCGGTGTATTTTTTCCTTCGTGACAAAACCTCGTCCAGCTCATTACGCGCTCGTCGACTTCCATTGTCGTCCAACTGGTTTCGCAAACAGACCCTGGATGGGACATTCCACAAAGACGAGATGACAATAAATGGTCCTGTACACTTTATAGGACAATGGCAACAGTAAATATCCTCGCAATGTATAGATTGATAAGCGGCAGTTTATTCTCAAATACGAATTATTACTTCCATATTCAAAGCATATTGTCACCACTAATTAACGCCACACAGTCATATCATCTTATATTGTCCATAATATCTGCAATCAGATGAGTACCTGGGATCGCATATGATTATACAAGGAGTTTCGGGCGCCGAGATGACTTTGGATAAGGCAGAAAAACAGATGCTGATAGAACTGTGCTGATAGATTGCTGATAGATTATTAATTAGTGTCGATTTTGAGTAATGGGCCATAACTGTCATTTTAATGAGGTATTTAATTCACACACGGTATTTACATAGTTAATAAAATGAATAATAAATCCTATTTTAAGCTTCATTGAAGATAGAACCCGATACCTTTAAAATATTAAGCGCTTTAACTGAAAGACTTGTTTATCGCCATATGCTCAAATTATGCAGTTGTTACAAGTATGAAAAAAACATTGCAAAGGGGTGGTTATTAACGATAACACGATGAACACATGTCTGTTTGGTATACATTTGTTGATATATTTTAAGCAAAGGTACTGACGGTAAATATTCACCCAATGCGAGTAAGTATACGCTGTAGATAGATGCAATTTACAAATAATAACGGTATGTCCATACTGCCTGTCTCGTTGCTGTATATTGGATAATTTAGATCCAAGTCAGTGAACTGTCTACTCGTAGTATGGTATTATTTGCAGATATATTATCGATTTGTGCATTCTATCAACGATAAAAACAGTCAACATTTAGATATAAATAAAAATTACGTTTAGTATATATATTGGAATTAGCAATATCTACACAAAAAATTTGGTTGATGCGGCAAATTAATTTTTAAACGTTTCTAAATTAGGCGTTTCAAATGATCATGAACGCTTAAATTCCATAAATATAATCTCTCATCGATCTTACAAGTTGTTGTTAATCGTTGGTTTGCGAAAATTAATGCTTTTATTGTGTATTCATCAGCTTAAACAACCGGCATTCTAGAACGTAATGCATCTTCAACATCAAAATTGCCGGACAGAAAGTAACGACGTAACACGCACTGGATGTCTGGTGCACGGGACATTTGGTGTACAGGACAACTGGTGCACAGGATAAAGTAACCGAAACTAAGGATCTGTCCAGTGATCCATAGGTCTCGTTAACGAAATAACTTAGGTTGGGTAAGGTTAGGTTGGGTAAGGTTAGGTTGGCTTAGCGAGACATTAATGCACCAGATGAACCGTGCACACAATGTCTCATGGACCAGATATTAGTTACCGATGAATCGTTGAACGAATTGTCGGTGAAAGATATGTCGTGACACCGTTTTGGCGTTCTGTCACAGCATTTTTACTTTTTGGGTGATAAAATATGTCTAAAATGCTGCTTTTCTATTTATAATAATAAATTTAAATAAGTAATAACTAGGTACTAAAATATTACATTGCGACTATTCTTAGAATATTCGCTACACGGTATGATTTGAAGCAGCGATGGCAGATGCAAAGTGGGACGATAAAAAATCAGTAATCCTTAGATGGTACAATACTGGTACGTGCATTGATGCATTGCCATAATTACCAAGCATATGCTCTTCCACGAAAGAAGCAAAAACATTCCCGATCAAGAGCGACGATAGACGAGGACAGTGCCGCAATACCCCATAAGCATAAAAAGGCGAACGCTTAAGGCCTCTGAATATTGTGGGCCTCGAAAACTACATGAAAAATATATTTTTAAATATTTTGTTCTGAGAAAAATACAGCATCAATTAATCTTTATACCACATATTTTATATGCAGAGCGATTACGGCCCTATAATACATACAGCGCTTTGACAAAAAGATTATTTTTCAAATGCGACGCATTTCATTTTGCATTTATCCTTGGTTGAAATTCAAGTGCGTATATAGCAAAAAAAATCATATACATTATTAGTGCGCAAATAAATTTTACAAAACAATAGATTTTGTATGTAAAGAGGGGCTATTCTGACTCGTCGTGTTTATAGGAGTATATTATTAAGCGATTATTAAGTAAAATAATTATGTAAGTATATTGTTGCATCACCGAACTTAAGCAAAATTGCTATCGGGTTGTTATAAGCAGTACTTAGATAGGTGACATTGTTGAAGATGGTTTCCAGGGAGTCCGAAACATATAATCATTAAAATAAATGTGAATCAAAACAAAATATTATTAATTTGTTAATTTTTTAAATTAAATAATTTAAAATTATAATACATAGCTGACCTCAAAGTAACATAACTGATATTGATTGGGATGGACTTCCCTTTAATACTAAATGGTCCAGCTAGGTCACGAGAGCGAAAAGTATTTATTGATTTTTTGTAAAAAATATTGTTTTAAAATAATTAAAATATTTGGAAGCCATCCGTTTATATTCCCCGGTGCACGTCCTAATACAGAGATGTCTTGGGACAAGATATAGACAATATTACACTGAAGAAATATAGAAAAATAAGATGATTTTTTTGGCTTCGAAAAGACGTTTCGCCCATGGGCTCCAATGTACTTTATATCATCCGCCACTGGATACAAGTCTATGCATTACTTATACACACAAGACCGTTGCGATTTCGGTTCTTTCAGTGGAGCAGCAGACCAAGTGAGTGGGTCGTTTGTTTCCACGTGTTTGTTTGAGCTGAGCGTTGCGTGTTTCACGCAGTTGGCAGAGTGTTTATCTCGCTTATCAGCGTCACTTCCGTTCTATACTTTTTCTGCATTTCCTGCGCCTCGTGCGTGCTACTGTTTACCACCGCACGCGATTATGCAACACTGTGGTGCAACGGTTAAAAACAGCACAGATAAGCAAGCGTAACAGGCGCAAGCGAAATAACACACTAATAAATTAATTTGTTTATATAATGTTTTAATAATATTCCAAAAATTATTTACATTACGTTATTTATATTCTTCAAACATTACACTTGGAGATCGATTTCAAATATTGAATAGATATTTAATTTTATTTCTTTGTTACGTTGGAAACTGTTCAGCACAGCGATATCGCTTTCATTGAAAGCTTCTTCAGTTAGTTATTTACTTGAACGTTTATACAAGTGAAAAACTGAAGAAACTCTCATTGAAAGCGAATCCACGATCTTCAAGAATGTTAATAAACAGTGCCTAAACTCCCGGCTGGCACTTAGTCATTTCTCACAAAGTCAAACCTCGCACCCCCAGTATTCTATGCAACTAACTATTTAGAAAACAGATGATAAAAATAATGTGGAATGTAAAAGTCGTTTAGTGTCTATTACCGGTGAAGCTAACCGTTTGTTGTCAACAGCCATTACTCGCGCGACAATCGTAAAAGTTACTATGAATACATTTGAACATCGTAAAACTAAAATTACTGCGAATACATTGAGCTGACCTTTAGTACGTAAACATTTATACTTCCTGAGCGGTGAAAAGAAAATATTTGCACCTCCATTCAATATTGTATGTGTTTAAAAGACAAGAAACAACACTACGAGAGTGTTGGCGATATCTCATTAATGGATTCAATAGTTGGGCCGCCCCTTAGGGCCATGTAGTCTAGGTTGTTACTCATTAAATATAGCTTAAATATTTACAGGTAGTATTGCTAATTTCTTACCCCCGTGGCTGTGTTGTTATATAGGCGTCAAGAATTCTGCATTTGTGTGTTCTCAATGAAGCTTTGAGTGCAGAGATGTTTTGGGACGAGACAAACATAAGAGCAGCTGAAAGAACTTTGGACACAATTCATGGCTAAGATTACATCTAAAGAGCATAAAATGCCAGAAGAAAGATTAAAATAGTTAATAAAAAAAGTTTTAATAGCAGTAGACTTTTTGAGAATGGTTAAGCCCTACAAGCGAAACGTTGATGTGGCAACGTCATTATATTACAGACTGTCACTAAAGCATCACCCATTCGTAAATAAACTCACTAAATGGGTGGTGTTTACGCGACGACTTTCGTCTTCCGCCACTTTTGTTCCATTAACAAGCTATGGCTTACTTTTTTCGAGTAATATTTAACTTATTCGGCTAAATATGTATCAATGTCTTGTACGAGTATGTTGTCCAATATAAAGTCAGTTATTCAGGCACATAGCGCAGAAACTTTGATATGATGCGGTCTGGACTCTGGAGTTCTTCACATTCCACTACCCATTGGTACAGCGACATCTGAGCCTGTTTAGTGATCTCCATGTTCCACAGTTAAGTTTTATGACAGTAGGGAGGCCCTTGGGTTAAAAAAATTCTCCTCTACCATAGCTGCAGCCTCTCAAGTCATGAGGCTGTATGTAAGTGCGTCTGTCGATCTCAAAAAGCTTTTTCGTGACTTCGGCCTGGGAGACATTGGTTTTGAAGGCAGTGGATTGTTTGTTGATGATCTTAAGCATTTTCTCCCGTCATATGATATTTTGCTAAAAGTTATGTATTGCGATGCCAGCCAAAGGTTTTTTATTTACTCGTATTTTACACGGTGATCGAACGCGCGAGCTTTCACTTAAAAGTTGATTGCTTCTACCACCAGTAAATCTGTAAACACATCGGACTCGTGTGCTTCGCATCACTCGTCATCACGGCGTATGCCAGAACATTAATTTGTTTTTACGAGTATATTAGGTAATGAAAAAACATGTTTTCACGCAGGTACTGAAAAACGCAAAAGCACGTCGTTTATATAATAAACTGAGTACATTAAATCTGAAAAATACTACACAGTTCCCATGAATTTATTTACAAATATTTAATTTTAATTTGTTGATGATTTACATATTTTTAGTATTAAAAGTACAAAATATATACTTATAACAGATCGGAGCTTGGTTGTCGTGCATTAACCGTGCATGGATGTATTGTGAGACAAATTTGTCAGTTATGCGTGGGTGCATAAGAAATTAATTATTTGAGTTCTGAGGAGCGAAGACCATCGTAATAACAGCAGAAAAGTCTAAGTGAAGCAACCTTACGTCGTTGTTTCAAATATTGGAAGACAGACTTAACCATGTTATTATTTATAAGACGAAATGCTCTTTTTTGGTGAAGTCGATTGAATCGAAGATATTTTATCGCGACAAGAAAATATAGCATGATCCCTATCACTATTTAACTAAATAACTTTTATTTACTAGAATGCGGGATTGCGTACAAGTTCAAATACATAAATCACTGCAATTAGGTATAAGTTATTAGTAATTTGGGGCAAGCATCTTAAACATTATTGCATACATTAAATATCATTGTTTAGGTAAATACTCAGGGATCATTCTATATTTTATTGAGTGTAGTACTTAAAAGCTAAAATATCGTATACAATATAATCAACAGTTTTACTATTATCAAATCAAATCGCGATTAAAAAACCCTCGGCCATAATGACGTAAGAAAGTCCGGACTTTACTACGGGGGCTGTGTGATTCGTACGAAAATTTATTATGGAAAATTATTCACGTTCGGACAACCCCAAGTCGAGTGTTTTCCTCGATAAAAAATAATGATCGTCGGCTTATTACTAAATTACCTCCAATGCACGGCCTCCAAACTTCACTTTATATACGCCACCCCGACTTACTTAGCAGATAGGGTGCGACAAAATTCTCGTAAAATATAAAGAATATACTTGTGTAATAGAAATGTAATTAATAATATTACCATTCAATTTGAGATCCATTTCAAATATGAAGTAGGCGAATACCTTTTCATTTTTTTATAATATGGAACATATTTAGCACTGTATATACTTAAATACCGCGGTTTTTAAATAAAGGTTCTTCAGTTCTGCTTATTTTTTTATACGATATGAAACCTGCATTAATGGATAGAATTACGAAGTCATTTTTTTTACCATATCCGCTCCGTATGTGGAGCATTTGGACACCACAAATTGACGTTTCACAGTTCTGTAAACCCAGGTTATATATGCCTTGTTCGCGAACCCCTGTATACCCAGAGGTCCACATGGAAACATGGATGGTTTCCGGGAGCCTCCAGGGCAAGAGTCCGAGAACTTGCATAAACTGCGGCTGTAGTATCAAAGAAATATTTGGGTGTTAAATAATCAGTGTTTTTAAGGAGATCAGCCCGACGCTCTTGAGACCTGGAATTTTTTATTTTGTCCTAAAGGTGTGGCTTGACCCTACCGGGGTCATGTAAAAAACTTAGATTACTAATTGAGTCGATTTAAGAAAATCAAGCTTGGTTAGGATGCGAACCGACGGCGTCTGAGAGAGAAGCAAACGCTTTTAACTACTGGACTATGCCGCCCGGCAGTCAAAAGAATATGTTAATTAAAAACACACAAGTACAAACTGTATTTCGATTAAATAAAAAATGCGTAAATCGTGGTTTAAAAAAATCCGTTCATAAACTCAAACAGCGCTAGAGACCCCCCAAAACGAGTTGGCAAAACACTCGAGACGAATAATGAATGAAAATAAAATACATTTACTTAGAGAACTTGGCATGAGGTTTTTCAGTGGTGAGAGAGTGAAAAAAAACTAAATTACCTTCATATGTGAAAAATATTTATTTGTTACATTGGTAGGTTTCAGTGGCTATTTTCGGTGGAATAATAACTGCTTTTTGGGCAAAGGAGAGGGAAGTGAAAAACCGTGCTATCGGGGTATTCATAGTATGAGACCTTGAAGAGAAAACGGGTATAAATCATGCGTTAGCTCGGTACCGCGTTATTGTGTTAAAAATAGCGCGTAATGAAAGCGAGATCTTATTATAGAGAATGCTGTATTTTGTAAGCATCGTCGTTATACGAAGTCATCACTGAGACGTTTATTATAAAAGTTTTAAAAAATGTTAAATAACACATTCACATACATACAATATAAATTATTTAAATTAGATAAAAAAAGATGTATTAAATAAAAGTATAATTAGAAATTTATAGTATATGGAAAGTAAATTATTTATCTTTCCATACGCGTTCTCTTAGCTGGAGCGTATGGTCATCACAAACTGCCGGCATAAAGCTCATTCAGCCGCCATAGTCCACGCTTCATCACGTATCAGCTATACCTCCCAAAACAAGATGCTACAGCTCTCCCGTCTACATAAAATGAAAGCTCAATAAGACAGTATTTCAGGACGTCGATACTAAAGAAAAGGTTACTGTAGTTTATACTCTCCTACGGCATAAGTATGTAAATATCACAGACAGGTCTTAACCGAATACAATATGGAAGTCTGCCTAGTCCGCTCCACACCTCGTGTATTTCCTCACAAATTAAAAATTAAAACACCCCCAGCATTCTAGGTGTGCGAGGGTTTGATGGATGGCTACATTGACTTTTAGTGAGCCTTAAATTAATCAGTAAATATGAATATTATACGGAATAAAGTATATGTGTCAAAAATTGCATAGTGACAATGTTGAATTAAAAACATAAACATCACATAATTATATTATGCATTCTGTCAAGTGAATCGTTTGTTTGGACAAATAACGAGCTTTCACCGCACAGACATGCGAAAAAAACGTATTTTGTTGGCGATTCGGGTATCTGCGCTGTCAAAAGCTGCGTGGGCCGGTCAACGTCAGCTGGCGACCGGTCCCGCCCGCGTCACCAATGACGGTCACCTGCTCGTGACGCCGTATTGTGTCATCTAAATCAAGCCAAACGATTATCTTAGCGGGCTTAACGCCTCCCACGAACATAATCGCTTTCAGTTTCACAAGAAGACATCTTAAAAGCTCCACTAACCTGTATTTAAAAGCTCGCATTCAATAAATCGCCAAGCCGCGAAGAAAACATAACGCAAAATTTGTTCAATCGAAAATAGTGTGAGTGTTTATGTTTTAAGCACAAAGTTGTTATGATGCTTGATTTAAGTTGTTATGTATATCAGCGGATGGCAACCTATGACCCACGGTTCACTAAGTGACCTCTTTAAACCCACAAAAAGGCGCTGCGATCAATATACTTTAATTTAAATATGTAAACCGGTCATGGAACGACTTTCGGTATTACTCGCATTCTAATATTTACAATGTAATAAAATATTTAATATCATACAATATATTTCCAGATTGTTTGAGAGAGTTTCATATTCAGATGGAATATTTTGGAGTAATGATTTATTAACATATCTAAAAAAAATGAATTAGAGTTTTAGTCACAGTTTGTTGGGGTAATTTAGTAATAAAATGCAGTGTACACATTAAATGTTAATAAATAACTGCATTAAATAAATATGTGTATACTATTTCAGTTAAATTTTAATAAATATGGAAAAAGAATATACTATAATTTAAAGTATATGGCTATCTTTAGAATGATCTGACACGGGTCACTGACTCTTTATTTTCAGTTAGCCTGACATGAAGTGACAATGACGAATTGCTGCAGAAAAAAGGGTTCCAACGTTCCATCAAAGGAATTAATCGGGAAATATCTGAACGGAACGGAAGATTTATGTAACTGAAACAAGAAATCATTCAATATATTTTCTTTGGCACTTTTACGATTCGAAGGAAACATTTTTAGGCAGATTACTAAAAGTACATATACTTATTTTAATTATATAATCGTATTTTTATATTTGAATGAAAACACTACTACATTCTATTAATATTTTACAATATGTGACTTCTTAAACCCATTTCGAACGACAAAATAAAACATGCTTTCGCGGTTGACAAATAGACACGTAACACTCATCTTTTCTACACAAAACATCCAAATGACCCGGTTAAGCGTCATATTGTACACTTCGTGTCCCCAAAATCTATACTTAAATTCCACCAAATACTTTCTGTGTCTAGTCCAAGCATTTGGTTTGGACTACACAAGAAGAAACACAAGAAGAAGAGTATTTACTTTTCTTCTGCTTTATCTTGGACTACGTACTTTTATTATTCGGAGCTCGTTTATGTGAAATGGTGTCCAACTAATACGCCATTTTTTACGTGGTCTTCCTGAAAGCCAGACTCCCATATTGTGATCATAGCCTGTCATAAGCTATGATCACAACTTATATAACATGACATAAGCTATTAAAACGCTCTTTTCAGTACAGCTTCTTATACAAGCCTTTGTCATTTCAGAATGAATTACTTTGTCTCGGACTGTCAGTCCCGCTATGTTACGAAAGTCCCTTTCTCAGAGGTTCTTCTTTTTTAATGTGTGTCATAAATACACAAGACGTCGATGATATTATTTGGTTGTTCACTTTAGGATGATGCAAAGATAGAGAAAGCATGTTCAGATGGCTCTGTAATATGTCTCTACCTTCAGACTTCCGCTCCTCACGCGCGTGCGTTGGAAGTTTCATCAGTAGGTATTCCCGGATCGAAAACTACCTATTCCCGTTTGCGGACCGGGACTATTTATACCGAGAGACGAGCGAGCTTCCAAAAACAACAATCGACCACCAAAATAATGGACAGAACTCCGGCTGTTTACTTAAACGATGCAACGGGAAGGTCTGCATCATAATATAGAAGAAATATGAAAACAAATAAGCATCTTCTTCCCATATATAGATCATTTCTTCATCATAATCTTTATAATTCCATATCCGCTCCCTGCTGGAGGATCGCATAAGTCGACTGGCAGATTTAAAGATATTGATGAAAAGGCTGGTTTGATTTGTGCTCTCCTGCCGCATCTAAAGAACATGTCCCACCATTGTCTATTGACCGACTGTATGATAGAAGGCTATTGTGTACCTGTATGTTCACTCACCTCGACATTTCACATAAAGTCAAGTCATCGTAACATCAGTATTCTACGCGATAATATGTTATTAATAACCAATTACACGGCTGCAATGGATTTTGCTGAGATATCGAAACTCGCAGACTTATATAAGGATAATACAGGAGCATAAGTGACACCATAAATTGTGGCCAACCATTTTTGTCAGCCGCCATAGCGTCGTAGTCACCTTGCCCATCTCTATACGCAGACGTCCACCCGGAAACATATATAGTTCCCGACGGCCATCAGGACAGGTGTCCGGTGACTGGAAGAGATGGCAGCTGCAGTATGTGAAACAATTTTTGATGTTTGTTAGTGATACGGAGATCTACGTCATCATCTTTTTCAAGGGGATCGAATAATCTGAAACACTCGCGGCCTGGACCATTCCGAAACTCCTGAGCCCTGGACCGTTCCAAAGAAAAAAAATCCAACCAACGACATACAGTAAATCGGTGATCCATCCAACTAATTTAATCGTCGTTAAACTCGTAACAAATCACATCGAATACGTAAGCAAGTGAATCTCATATATAGTAAGATTCTTAAATTTATTAACTTATAAAACATTTATAAGTTTTCTAATATATTCGTAACTATTTTTTTTCGTGTGTCAAGACAATAAATAAACTCAAATTATTCTTGATATATTTGATAGAAATAAAAATCCGATTAAAGCGATATCCATCCACTGCTTTCCAAACATTTCCCAGATGTTTTCACGCGCACATTTCGCGGCACGTTTTTCTGCCGTATTTAGAAATGTTTTAATACAATTCTCGGAATGGAGAAAGGAAGAATAAATCTGACAAGAATATACGGAACGCTTTGAATATATAAAATAATAAGCCGTTGGGAGGAAATCGCATCTCTGAGCATAATGTTAGAAAAATATAAACGCGTGCGACACGAACGACAATGTGAACATCCGTGGGAGTTTTGATCAAGAGAGAAATGATACCGAAAGGTGACAAAAACGGATGGAAAGTTGTTTCTTTAAGGATAATTTGACAGCCATTTCTCTCTGATTATCAGCGTAATCGGATAAACATAATATTATAATCAAATATGTTAATTAATCGCAAATAAGAGCTGCTAATCAAAAGATAAGCACACCTGTTTAGTATATCGAAGCATGCTAATGAAAACTGAATAACATAGGTTATTTTACAAGTGAAAGTTGCTCAGTGGAAACGGATCTTAATGTTTACATTTTATCACCGTATCCGCTGCCTAACTGGAGCATATTTTTGTCATAAAATTCAGTCTGCTTGTTCCATGCTAGTTCTGCCTATCGACGCTCCGCCGATCACAGTATAGTAGAGTTCCTGAATGCTTTGTTGTAAGTAGAGACTCCGTGAACTGAAGAAAATATAATTTATGTTCTGTAAACATGTTCCAGCAATGTATTTTAACCGACTATAGGATGGAAAGCTTCCGTGTACGCTCCCTCACCTCAGAATTCTTAAAAAAAACCCATCGTACCCTGAGAGTGTTAATAATATATTGATTACTTCTTCCCACAAAGCATATGGTCACTACAAGTTACAGTCACTCAGTTCTTAGCTGCCACTACCCATGCCTTGTCTCCAAGACATCTCTGCACTCGGATTTTTTTAGGAAGAATAAATGATTAGTCCGATGCTCCCGAGGCCTGGACTATTCGGTTCTAAGAGGTAACTCAACCTTGTATTATGAATTACTAAACCCTGTATTCTTGAATCTACTTTTGTGTAAGTCATGGTCAAATGTAAATTTTTAAAAACTATTTCTATAGTTATAAAGTTCATAGTTAAATGCAAATTCAAACAAGTGAACAAAAGTTCAATTATATTCTACTGTGTACAATTTAAAAGTAACTCAAAAAGGATCTCTTATCTTTTTCATATATTTTAAAAGAAAATATAATATGATAAGCTATCGTGTGTCGAGTAAAGATAGAAAAAATATTAGTCGTATAAAATAAAATTATAATGATGAATAAAAGTTTTAAATAAATAACCAGTGTGACCGGCGATTGTTTTATTTTCGCAAGGTTCATAACAAGCCGAGATAATAAAGATTTAATATACTTTCTCTCCATTTTTGTGGTCACCATCCGAGAAAGTTACTTTTGCATTAATTGCCTCGTCGGCTTATCCCAATCAACCTTCGGATAGAACTGACATTTTACGCCATGGAGTTAACGACGTGCGTTTAAAATTAAAACACGCATAATCTTCAGTAGTATTTTAACTGTTGTTTTATATTGAGGCCAATTAAATCCATACATTGTAGTATTTTATGCGCTTGAAATCCCGTTATAATTACATTTTGATTTTCGAAACATAATTACTACTTATCTTTTTCTGTCATGATTAAAACCATTATAAGACTTGTAGCACCGGTACTCACGCCGTTTTGGAAGACCTTCAAGAACTATACATATAATGTTGAGATAAAAGTGACATGAGACAAGACGAGGACAATGGCGCCTGAGAGTTTTATGGCGGCAGTTTGTGACAACAATATGGTCCAGGAAGGGAGCGGACATGGTATGATATAATAATGTAATAAAAGATCTTCCAAAACGACGATGTAAATCCGTTTTGAAAAAAATGTAAATAATAGCAGTATGCGTATACGAGTATTACAAACACATAGGGCATATAAAAAGAAAAGTCTCCAAGACCCGTGCGTCGCAGCATGCAGAGCTACGCGAAATTTGCAACACTGTCGTGTTGGCTGGTCCTTCCTCTTACCCGCAGCACAAACGACACTTATCTATCTTATTTCACTTGCTATCGAGTAAGCTCACTGTCGGCGCAGCAGCCATTCGCGATGGGCGTCGCGATTGTTGCGATATGAAAATCTGCCATTATGTTATGTCAAAATTTATCGCCGATTAGAATGATTGTTTAATCGTGACTTAACTATGTTTATGAGTGTGTATGAAAATATATTGCAGGACTTTTTTAAATACGTCACTCGTGTCTTATATTTACTGCATTGCCTTGTAATGCAAAATGTTCATTACTACTAACTTATGATATTTGGTTGTATATATTGTTTTTTATTAATAAAATATTATATTTTGAAATCAATTTTAATTAAAAAAATAACAAATTTAAAAAAAATAGTTTTGATTCACATTTATTTTAAACGATTATATGTTTAGGGCTCCCTAGAGACCTTCTTTAATAATGAATGATTTAATATGTACTAACGAAGGAACTAATACTTATACATACCTATATAAGCCACTGCCAGTTTCGAATTTAATCATTATTGAAGATGGTATCCAGGGAGGCCGAAAGATGTAATCGTTTAAAATAAATGTGAATCAAAACTAAATATTTTTAATTTGTTAATTATTTAATTAAAATTAATTTAAAACTATAATTATGCAGTTCCACCAAGTATTGTCAGTTGATCTGAATGAACCTTAATGTTAATAAAATATTAATTATTTAGTATATCACATGCAACTTTCCGTTAACTTTCATATAATTTTCATTTCAAAACAGTGTAATTGTATCGCAATAGTTTCACGGTTATTACGATTTCACTTACTTATCTAATGTTTCACTTTTTCTCGGGTAACTGACTGTTATGAAATTATCTCAAATCTGATAAGCTCGAAAATAAACAAAGAGACGTAATTAGTCAACAATTATTTAGCAACCGCCTCTCCTTCCATCACAGCAATAGTTGCAAGATATCGCTTATCTTATTGTGATATAAATATGAAATATTTTTTACTATTTTTAAAAACGAATATAAAGCCATATTGATAACCTTTTTGGTCTCTTAGAGACTGTAGTAGGTTTTTTTTTGTAAAAGTTCAATGTCCTCAAGCGCCTTAGCCGTGTATCTAACTTCTAAACTTGCTAAAATTCAATCGTAGCAATTTTTTATTATTTTATTTTAGTGTTTGCTTGGAAAACCAAAGGTCGTGAGTTCGATCCCCGACGAAGATTAAAAAAATATATTTAATCAATTTCTGAGCTCTAAAATACCCCCGGTTGGTGTGAATTTGATCCCTCACCCGTTAAATTCCAGTCATAGCATATTAATCAAAATTGTTGGTAGACGAAAGTCGTTCCGTGAAGACCACTCATTCATCGTAAATTCCTGTAATAATAAGAATGATGCGTGGACCTCGGGCTGTATTCTATGACGTTGGCGGATCAACACTCCACATGCAGCGCTTAGTCATATGCACCATGGTAAGCGTCATAGAATTCCACAGATGAGACTTCAGCATCACTATCACTGTCTATGGTATTCTCCTATATGTGTTTATTTACAAAAAAAATGTAATTGAACATTTTTCTCTACAAATGCAATTTTTTTTTATAAAAAAACTTTATAAAAAAACAGAAAATATTAAATTGACAGAGTTAGAAATCCTTCATAAAACCATAAAGGTAGCAGATCTTCATGGCAGCAGTTCTTAATGACCATATGCTCCAGTTAAGGAAGCGGACTTGGTATGTTAGGGGTATGAGTTAGAAATTTTCAAAACATGATAACATTATAATAAGAAATAATCGTCGCTCACTCTAAATAAGAACTGAACATAGAAAATAATAGATGATTATTAGACGTGACTCAAGTGTCTGTGCCATATGCCCCGAGTAGTGTCGAGATCACGATGGCGAACGGAAGAAAGGCGATCCTTCCCACTTCCTGTCGAGCGCCGATGTGGAATACCCAATGGGTTGGCGGGCGGCCTATCTCTGTGTCATCGGCCGCTATCGACAAGACTCGACACTAATTCCCGACATCCGAGGACTACGCGAGAATGCCGGATGGAAATAACACGATTATGGCTTCTCAATCAATTCAATATACACACAATGTAAGTGTGATTGTTTGGAGTGTTTTATTGCTCATAAAAAAATATGGACAATATCAATTGTAATCCAAAGGAAAAAAAGATGTCATATCCGCTTCTTATATTGGAGCGTTAGTCCACCACAATTCCTGACAATTCCTTCTGTCAACTTCAAGATGTTTCGTCTTATTTCGTTAGAACATCATACCGATCTTTAGGTTGCAATATTTTAAAATAAAGCCGTTTTTACGGTCACCACAAATTGCCATCACATAGTTATGTCAGCTGCCAATATTCGTGTCATTCCCAAGTCATATTTACACCACCAAATCAACATACGAACACATATGGTTCCTGCCGGCCTCCAGAACCATGACCTGGGAATTTGAATTTGATATTTGAGTGGAATTAAAAGTTGACAGTTAAATTTATTATTAAAAGTCAGGACTTAAAGTAAACGACCACAATAGTGACCTTTTAGAATCCACGAATCGCTTGTGGTTTTTAAGGTCATTTTGTGGAACACCAATATCACCAGAGATCGAATTCTGCTGTGAGGAAATGCAAATAATATATTCAATAAAAAAACGTGCATTGCTGAGCATCTATGCTCCGTACAGCGCTAATTAAGTACAACTATTATATTAAGTACTATGTACATCATCGACAGAGAGTATAATGGTTTAATTGAACTTTAAGAGTAAACGATAAAACTATATTGCAGTTTATAATTAACAGTATAATATATCAGTGAAAACTTTCTAGCAAATTAATGTAGGTAATACGATCTTTTACGTTTACCGAGGCTTATGTAAAGTATCGCTACTTAAAAAGCAATAAACCAGGTTCTTTTTAATTGCTAAGCTTGTGCTTTAACCACTAAGCCTAGTGCTTGGCGGAAGTGTAACATCGTTAAGTATTAAGTCGAGATTGCAAATTTAACGGCTATATATATTAGATTATATTATAAATCAATAATAATATACAGGTCCACTAGATAATAATATAAAAATAAACTATACCATATTAATCCGACACTCATGAATGGAATATGTTTCATATTATTTTGTGTAAGCATCTCTAGTTTATACTATTTAAAATAATAAACAACATTGAAAGCAAAAGGCCGGATTTGAATGCTATATTGTGACACTGTTTATATATTTCTTATGTAAACACATGCAGGAGCCCATCAGCAGTGTTTTAAGCCTTCGGTGATGTTTTTGAGTGATTTTTTTATATTTTTCAAATCAGCACTCTATGTCATATACGCATATTAGTATTAAACAGCATTTCTAAAAAAAAAGTTTTTTTTACTTACTTATGCAAATATTTATGTTTTTGAAAACACTCACTGTAACATTTCCACCAACACTTAGTGTTCAATTTATGGTTTACTATATGTTTTTAGAAATGCAGAAAATTATTAACAAAAGAGGTAGCACGAATATATTCTTGATTTAAATTACAACCATTAACCTCTTGAATACTGTTTAAAGAGAAATAAAAATATTATGATGAATGTACGCCAGAAAAAAAACTAACCCATTAGTTGCATAGTCTAATACGAAACAAGACAAATGAGATGAACACCTGGTGGTAAAAGGCAGCTGTGATATAATTATATTTACGGACCGCTAACTACGTCTTATCTATGATATTAAATAATTAATACAATAACCGTGTTCAGCAAGTGTAAGACAAGTCTGTGTGTAGAGGAATTAAATAATTTAGTTCAAAGAGACTAAGTGAACCAACCATACATCTGTGTTCCGAGGATTGTAGGTTAAACGTAAGTGTGATATTATTTACTCAATACTATCAATACACAATTAAAAATGTCCAACAAGCCGACAATCAATTTTTGTCTTCAAAGGTCAAGATGAGACAGGGAGATGGCGATACAAAAAATACAATATAATCAAGATTGGCCGGCTTGTATAGGTCAGTGGTTAAAGCGTTTGCTTGGCAAGCCGAATTTCGTGGGAGATTTAAAAGAAGATTTTTAATCGATTTCTGAGCTCTAAAATACCCCCGGTTGGTGTGAATTTGATCCCTCACCCGTATAATGCCAGTCATAGCCTATTAATTAAAATTGGTGGTAAGACGAAAGTCGTCCCGTGAAGATCACCCATTCATAGTGAATTCCTGTAATAATAAGGATGATGCGTTAGGCTGTAGTCTATGACGTTGGCGGATCAACACTCCACATGCAACGCTTAACCATACCTGTATGTAACATGGTATGCGTCAAATAATACGCAGATGAGACTTCAGCATTACTATCACCATCTGTCGGTATTCTCCTGTTACATAAAAAAAGAAGAGATACAATAAGAATATTATAAAATAATTAAAAGGCACAGTGGTATCTACAGTTATTTAAATGCAGTTTCAGCTTTTGATTATCTATTTAATGTTTGAGCTTATTTGGTTAATCAAAAACTGGTATACATCCGGTACAAGCCATTCAACTGACTATCAATATC
Organism: Glossosoma conforme; assembly: GCA_022606575.1. Classification (NCBI taxonomy): domain Eukaryota; kingdom Metazoa; phylum Arthropoda; class Insecta; order Trichoptera; family Glossosomatidae; genus Glossosoma; species Glossosoma conforme. The sequence continues at coordinate 2,457,720 of JAGTXR010000030.1, forward strand.
TTGGCATTCAGTAGAAAATTTAATGACTCTCTTTTTATAAACAGTAGCGTGAAATTGTACAGTATTAAAGTACAAACATTTACGCACCCACCAGTTTTATTTATGTAATTTTCATCATAAAAACCATGCCTAATATTACACATCAAAATCACATTAAAAACACCCATGTCTGCCTGGAAAGCTTTGAAAGTCGTCCGATCAAATAACTAATAATTACTGTCGCCCCCATGAAGCGGATTATGTACTCGATAGAATGATTTTATGAATTTTACATCCGCTAATGTTTTATTGTACTTGTAAGTTAAATACATATAAATTGCATATGTGGGAGCAAGTAGTTTTTAGATTATGTGAGCTTAGCGGTGTCGACGACCTATCATTCAAAAACAATTCGTTAAGCGACTCATCGGTAACGACGTGGGGCGCACTAGATGTCTGGTGCACTGGATGTCTCGCTAATCTAACCTAACCTAACCTAAGGATTTGTCCACTGATCGTAGAATCCAAAGGTCCATATGTCTCGTTAACGAAATATCTTAGGTTAGGTTAGATTAGGGAGACATCGAGTGCAGCAGATGTCCCGTGCATCAAATGTCCCGTGCACAAGACGTCCATTGCGCCCCACGTCGTTACCGATGAATCGCTGAACGAATTGTATGTGAACGAAATGCGGCGAAACCGAGCTTAGCGTTTTATGATTCTAGACGGCCAACTATATTACGACATATAACTATACTAGTGCATTATTATGCTTCAGCAAGGAACCGGATATGCAACGATGAATGACGTACATACTTATAACCGTTGCTGATATTTTAAAGATGATCTGAAAAATCTCTAAAAATTTTCGGGATAATGTTTAACGGTCTTTTAAATAAAAAGCGAAAGATGTCATTCGAAATTGACTTGATAGATAATATTATAAAACGTCTGATAATAAATTATTTATCATCGTAAGCAGCGGTTGGGCCGGACATTTTGGAATTCGTGAGAGAATAATATTGGTGATGGATGTGACAAACACAAAAAATATAAATAGCTAAGCTCGCCCACTTATTTGTTTTTGCTGGCGTTTAGTGGAATAATTAACTGACGTGAGTGACAAAATCTTAAATTTTCTTCAAGTATTTATTTATTGATATAAATTATTAATTTAAAAAATAATATTCAATCACCCGCATCACACACAAATACAGAAGATTTATATGGTATTAATGAGTATGGAAGGTTTTTGAATACATTTATTATAAATTGTATTTTTAATAACATACTTTACAACTATAACATACAAACTGACAATACTTGGTGCGTAATTATAATTTTACATTGATTTTAATATAAAAAGTAACAATTTTGAAAAATATAGTTTTGATTCACATTTACTTATAATGATTACATGTTTCGGACTCCCTGGAGACCATCAATTTTTAATTTGTTAATTTTTTAATTTAAATTTATTTAAAATAACAACAGGCACATTGTCATAACATATTTTGACAGATGATAAAGCAAGGCTTGCTTTTGAAAAAGTTCGATTGAATTATAGGCAGTAGTTTTTGATTGGTTAACTAAATTTTACTTTTATGTGGAAAAAGAAAAAGAGAGTTTTTGACATATTTTATTTTATTACTGTAAAAAAGTAAAAATGGTGTTTTAGCACGAAAAATAATCGATATATACAGGTATATATGAAGATATATTACCATACTAGTTTTAAAAATTTAGATCTGCCATTTTTTTGTTGAAGATGCACCACGTATTATTATGTTGAATATGATGTAGATGTATCTAGACGGGAGTATTTACAGCAAGTATTCGAGGACATGAATTGTAGCGCTTATGTTGAGCTGAAAAGGGTTGCGGAGGACCGAGAGGAATGGAGATCGAGATGCAAGATTCTGTTGCTGCAAACCAATCCACCGGATTGATACTACGAAGAAGAAGAAGATGTAGATGTAAAAATAGGCATATATAGAATAATTTTATCATTACCGTTCTTATTTCGTTCAAGACGAAATTACTTTCGAACCAACCATAAATATACATATATTATATTGAGTACATATTACTTACCAACGCGTATAATCTTAATTTTGGATTGCAAGGGAATGAAACCACATCAATGCATAGACTGTGATATTTAATTTCAACCCTTCAACCCCATAGGAAACTAATTAAATTGTCCTGACCCTTGATTTAATCCGCTTGATTATGATCCTTAAGTTTATTGTACCAACTTCAAATTCAAAATGTTCATTTCGAAGATAAAATTAAATAGATTTCGAATAGATATAATATAATTTAGCCATAAAACTTTGAATGAAGAACATGTTTGACATGCAAGACTAAATTTACGAAAATTTTATAATGCAAGTAACTAAATGGTATTATATACAATTGATTGAGAATCTCTGGTTGAATTTCATAATAGTTTGATGCCTGAAATACTCGTACATTAGTAATGTTATGTTTATTTTTTTAACGAAACAGTTTCATCAAAGGATATTAAGTTCCTACATAAATAATTGGTCTACATATCTCAAATAAATCACAAAAATATACAATTATTGATATCAATTAAAATACTGAAGCGACACTAACGAGAGCGACAGAGTAATACACAAATAATCATTTTTACAGCTCTTTCAATTTTTATGAATACAATTGGCCTTCCCATAACGCACGCTTTATTTGATTTCGCAGCCATTTTTTAAATAACAGCGTTGTTAATAAAGGTAGAATCTACTTTTTAGTACTAAATGGTCTAAGCCTCGTGAGAATCTGGTTAATCATCCACTCATACGAAAGCGTTATATAAGGTTGAATGTAGTTTTATAAGGCATTGCAGTATCGTGCTGGGAATCTTGGTAGGACCCTCCTGTATTGCTGCTTGGTTCTGACGGTCCTTACTGTTGAACACCAAGGATATCGTCGGAGTATCGCGCGCAGTTAACTACGCCGACATAAATTAGACTTTTACATATTTATTTGCTGAGAACCACACGCCACCATTTTTTATGCTGCCTTGTCCGCTCTCTCACCTTCTCATTCATCAAAAAGTTAAACCATCACACCGTCCAGTATTTTACGCAGGCATTTACTTTCAAAACCCATCACACGGCTGAATTATCTTTTGGTGAGATACCATAATTCGGAGCGTAAATATAATGAGGACGACACAGGCGCTATAAAGACGACGGCAACCAATTAAAAAAAAATACACATTCTGTAACCTTGAATTGAAATTTTTGTCATTTTTTAACGTTATTCACAGAGATATTTTAACACGTAGAAAAATGCGTGTCATATATTTTTCGACGTGCCTAGAAAATTTACACCCAGCAGTTAAATGGAATCATTCAATTTGTGCGATTCGCTACGGTCTAATTTTAGATTGCCTCGCTTACATCTGTCATAATTTGCCACATTTCACGTCCGCTGGGAGATGCTGTCAGCGATCTGGGCGTGACCATCATCATTACCTGGGAAGACGTCCTTTATGTCAGGAAAATGGCGAATCAATAGACAATCAAAGCATCATCGCATTTGACTGAGGGCTTTACCCAGCAACTATCACCGAAGTTAATCAACCATGGGATCAGACCTAAACATGGATAGGTCATCGCCTGTTGCTAACCACAAGTCGCTGGTCATGTTGAGCCGTTCATTAGGATCAAATGTTGATGAATGATAGTAAAGTAGCCGTCTCTTCAAGTCCTCGGTCTTTTCTTTTTTTGAAGGTCTTCAGGAACAATATACCTGTATGTTGACAGGGGGACTCTCGGGTGCAAAGATATATCAAAACAGGGCGTGAACAATAGCAGTTAACATAACCCAATGGCGGCAGTTTGTGGCGACCATATGTTCCACATATGGAACGGATATAAAAGTAGAAAATGTCTTAGTGGTGAAGCGTTTGCCTACCATACCAAAGGTCATGGATTCAATCTCTGCCAAAGATTAAAATAAAAATGATTTTACATCGACTTTTCAACTATACAAATACCCCCGTTTGTTGTAAATTTGATCTCTCGCACGTAAAATGACAGGCATAGCCGATTAATTCGAATTAGTGATGAAAGACGATGGTGGCTCAACAATGCACACGCAGTACTTAAGCCATAAAGTCCACTGATAAGATGCATCCATTACCGCCTCTCGGTATTCACCTGTATGTGCTACATGTGTATATAAAATAAAACAATCCTCGATCAGTCCAATAAACAACAACAACAACCTCACGTCGCGTGGGCTATGCTGTCAGCTGTCTTAGCTTGACCACCATCATCATTACCTGGGAAGACGTCCTTCATGTCAGGACTTGGAGCGTGGATCCATCCATTGCGAGGCTGGATGATGCACTGGAACATGGTGAATCGATGGACAGTCAGATCATCGTCGAAAATTAAAACACTCCTCGATCACACCAATAGCACAACAACACTTTGTTTTGACACGCAGAAACAAATTCTTCAATAATAAATGCACATATTTTAGTCAAACTTTTAAGTATCCTCGTTTCACTTTTATTAGGCTTTTAAGTATTTTTTCGATGTCACTATTCATTCACCTAATATCATAGAAACATTAGTTATTAAAATGTATCAGACGGTGTAACAACTATTAGATAATTTGATAGACGGTTGATGTACCTTTATACTAAAGAAAATATAGGCATTTATCCTATCATTATAACTATAGTTTTGAAAATATATAGAGTATTTACTTTAATGATTAACACTCAATATAATGTGTAATATTATATTTGTTTGTATTACGTTTTTTCAGTAATGTCAAGTACTCGTATTTAAACAAGCCTGGATTGTAGTAAATATTATTTATTTAATTAAATAATCAGGAACCATGCATAATTTGGTTAATGTTCAAATAAATGTAATTAAATTATTTGTAAAAAATCATATTATATTCCAAATGATTGCACGCATTTCATTGCACTAGAGGAGGCAATGTCTTTTATATACATATTTATTTTGACTTCGGGTAGGTTCAATTAAATCAGCGGCGACTGGTTAAAATAAAAGTTTACGTTGACATTTTTTTCTTTGGTAGGTTTATCAATACTATCAATTTTTACTCGTGAAATGGTAAATCTAACAATAAATAATGACGCTCAGTACCACCATCCGTCATTTGTTTCGTAGTTTTGTTTGTATAAAACATGTATTGATTTTTAGGCTTGATACACAACACTAAAGTGTTACCAAAAATGTTATTATTAATTTATATTATATTTAAAATACGTATGAAAAAAAAAACCTTCTGAATGGTAATATCATAAAGATTTTGCAACGCCTTTCATTGATAACCTTGAAAACGTAGGGGTTGAAATATAACCTTACTTTTATAATAAAATACGATTATATTTTAGTAAGTTAAATATAGTTATTGTAATCACTTTACGAACGCATTATTTTCATTCCATATTCGAAACACATGTCACTACAAATTGCCGTCACTCAGTTCTGTCAGTTCTCATTGTCCATGCCTCGTCTCAAGACATCTCTGCGTCCGAAGGTCCACTTGGGAACATATATGGTTCCCGGGTAGGCCTATAGAGCAGGGACATTTTGAGACAGAACTGTAGTAGACAAAGCATATTTTAGTTGATTTATCGGATTTTTTAAACAACAGATCGGAAGATTAGCTCGACGCTCTCGAGACATGAATCACTTTGTCCTAAGGAGCGGATAAACTGTAAGACACAGGCGGTAACCCAATCATGTTTTGGTCCGCCTTCAATGATGCTGAACTTCATTGATCTAATAAGAGCTTAGAAAATCGTATAAAATAGGCTATTGTCGTTGGTTTTAAACATTATGTAGTTAAAATAATATTATGAGGACACTTTTTGCATATAATATAATTCATTATTACAATAAACATACGATTATCAAAAGGAAATGAAAAAGATAAATGTCATTTAATGTAAATAATGATAAGAAAAATAAGTGATAATAGACAATTATTATAAAATTATCACTGCAATATATAATGATAAAAAAATGTTTTTAGATACATAAAAAAACGTATATACGACCATTGATGGCTAGAAAAAGTACGGGTAACAAAATCGACATTTCTATACGAAAATTCATACGAAATTTAAATTAAAAAAAACATTTTTTTTTTTTTTAAAAAACAACTATAAAAATATTCAGCTTTAGATATTCTGTTGTGCAAACTAAAACACAATATAATTTTTTGATTATTAACAAAAATATATTTAAAATGCACGATTTCAAATTTAAAAATTTAGGTTTTGTTTCACACAGATTTATATATTTTGTGCATTATAGTATTTTTGACATAATCATTGTATTTATGTTAAATTTATAGATCGCAGACATCACACCCCATCAGACGTTTATTTTTTATACAAAGCTTTGAAAACGAACATGTTACGTTGAATTACGCACAAAAAAAGGCTTCTAAAGGTCTTTGAAAGACTTGCAAGCGTGCAGAAAATGTACTGACAGGAGTATTCAGGATGCCGGTCAGGAATATTGATATTTGGAGTGTGATAAGAAGCACTACTGTAGGCGATGGAGATTTTCGGTAATTCGCGACCGTCTCGGTGGACCGGCTTCGGGGACCGGTCGAATGTGACTGATGCTGTGTGCGTGTTTGGAGAGATGGCAACTCTTGGATGGTGTGCCGTGGAGAGGGACACAGGACCGAAACGAGAATATTGACAAATGACAGTTCCTTTGACATATATAAAATATTATTATTTTAAATGTAAGCGAAATCATCAATGATTTTTTAGATCAATTATTTCTTAATTGCAATGTGTGAGTTAAAGTTTTTTGATTAGTTTAAAGTTTAAAGATTTTATTTACATGTTTCAGCCTATAAATAAAAGATGTATTTAATTATTTTAATTAAAGATAATTGTGATATATTGTATATACTTTTTGACGTTTTATTGTGACTAACTAACCTTACTTAACAAATACATAATTTAACTTATAACCTGCCCTAAGCAAAACAATAATAAGAATTAGATAATTATTTTTTGTGGCGTGAATTTGACAACATGGCATGGCAACACGTCAGTCAATAAATCCGCAGCTAAACGACCCGTAGTACCACTAAATCTAAATGAAATAACACAATACTATATAATTAATATTCGTTTACATTCAGAATATCATACTTAGCTCTTAAAATGTGTAAATACATAATCAACTCTCAAGGATGCTACTTAGTTTGAATTATATCTACAGTAATTAACATGGAAGCAATTTGCTATGTATTTTTTCTTGCTCAATGATGATTACCAAAATATTCCAGCGGGCCGGATACTGGCAAAGAGTAAAAAAATATGCTTTGTGATATTTTTTATTTTACGGTAAAATAACTGGATTCAGTCCTGATTAGAAAGTGAATTGTATGTATGTGTGTGGGGGGCAGCATCCCTACGCATGCGCACTTCGCAGCCGGCACACAACCCCCAACCAACTACATCCGGTGTTTTCCAATGCGACCCGACAACGAACTAAAACAACAATAAACAACAAATAAATTAAAATAAAAAATAAATTAAATATATGTTCGAGGGATATCGTGGACGGCAGTCGAATAACACGCGAGCACTTCGTCGTTGAGAAAGAGCATTACATATTATATCCACTGAAAAAATAGCACCAGGAACCTCATCAGTAAAGTAAAAAGTATCACAAAGTAACGCCGAGTACATTGTCTTATTTTAATCTTTCTTCTAGGATGGCTCAAGTGTTACCACACCTGTAATGAGTTTGAGATTTGGATGAGCATAATGTTTTCGTATTATTTTTTTCATTTATATCTATTGCACATTTTTTACATTAATGTATGTATATTGAAGCGTCCTTTTTGCTCACCATACTTGGGCAAAAGTTAATCAGTAGCTTACGAAATGAAAAACACACATTCTAAGTATTTGTTCTATTACGTTTGTAGACCGCTATGACTAATTATTTATGTTTTTTTGTTTATTTTATAAGCTTTTTGTCAAAATATCATATGTAAATATGGTATCTAAATATATAACAGATTGGAGATTGCACAACCCATCCAATGCTGCTGCAATCAAATCACAATATAAGTTCTACATGTTCGGTGCGTCCCACCACATTATCAAGTTAAAAAAATATACAAAATAAACACAAATTTGCGTGCTTCCAAATCGCCATATTATTTTTTTCATCTCATTATTTGGATAATCTGGTGCGTGTGAGGCGGGCATTACTATACGTTATTATGGGAATTCAATATCGCGTCGTGTTGTACGTGCATTGGTGTAATTAACCTTGGGAATGGGAATTACTATGGGAAACTGTTAACGACGAAAAGTTATTATTACGTGTATGGTGTAATTATATAGAGATTATCTTCGTTTCAGATTCATATCGGTGCCTTGCCTGAACATGGCGTTTACTATGGGGAATGAATAAAACGATATTTTTATAACAGTAAATCACCTCCAGCTGCCTTCTTTTCAAGCCACCGAGTCCTTGACGTCTTGAAAGGCAGTCGAGAACTACACACAGAATGTATTTCACGGAGCTTCCGAGTGGTAGAAGACGACCATATGCTCCAGTTACAGGAGCGAAAATGGAAATGATTATTGAATTTTGCGGAAAGCGTACACTTCTATGTATGTTAGATTTTACCTAAATAGTTTGTTTCGGGTTTTTCAAATATTGGTCCATTCTATAGTGAACATTATGTGTTAAGCCGCCTCTTATGACCAAATGGACCAGACCTCAGGAGCGTCGAGCAAATTTTTCCATCTCTTTAAAAATTTCGATAATAAATCACCGAAAATATAGAAGTGGACGAGAACTATATATTGTAATAAACTTTTTTGAGAAACAAATCAAAAAGTAATAATGGGTTATATAATACGAGCGAATCAATTAATTAATCACTGAATTATAATATTACGTAGTACTACAAATATTATGTTATTTGTGATATAAAGAAATTATGGAAATATATATTTATTTTAAAAAAAAGTCTTACGCAAGGAGGCGAACTCAGATATACAATATAATTTGCAAAAAAAATATATATTAAAATTAAAAATTAAAGTATATTACATATAACAATATACTTTTCTTTACAATTAAACATAAATAAGATAATAATAAAAATAAAATTTTATTTAACGCATTTACTTAATAATATATTTATTTTAATTTAGTGCAATTCCTATTGCATAAATAAATGATTATCAAAATATAAAGGACACGAGGGGATAAATAAATTAAATAATTTGCAAGATTTTTAAACCACTTATTACAATTTTAAATACTATTATTAAACATTTTTACAAAACACATTTTTTTTAATCACTAGATAAACATCAAATAAAATAAATGTACATGGTACATTTTCAGGGAAAAAAAATGTTATAAAGTTGTTGATTTAATTATAGTTTTACTCGTTATATTAACACTTTTATCACGTGAAAAGTATTTACAAAATAATATTATATACTGTGTTGGGGTTGTCACAAACAATACAAAATAAAACGAAAACAAACCGTAACCGTCTGATATTGGACATGCACTGCGCATGCCCGGACAGGAAGCGAACGAATACGTTCCGCTTCGGTAATATTCGGAAAACTTCGGTTAATCAAAGAGAGACGGAGTCATATGAAACATATGCGGTTTCGTTCGCGATCGGGTAGCTTCGTGTTGATGAAAAAAGATAACCCCATAACAGTGATGAAAAACTATTTTATACAGGTGTGATAAATTGAGCATAACTTTTTAAAAACAAATATTATGTTAAGAGAGAGTCTATCTTCCATCTCCATATTCTTTTAACTTACGACTGCGATTCAATCTTCTCCATAATCTTAATAATCCTCCGGTTCTATTGTATTTATTCTTATTATATTACTTTATGTATTACAAATTAGAACCTATACATAAAATAGAAAGTAATATTTTTGATGATTAATTCATATCCTGAATAATCAATGTTGTTACAAAAAAATGGTTAAATTAACGAAATATCTGGGATGAGTGGAGGACCACGAAGGCTGACAAATCTTTGCGGTAGAATTTCGTGACGACTTAATGTCCTAGTTACGTGAGAGAACATGAAAATTGTGATTTTCAGGAAAATAAAAAGTTTTCGAAAGAGTTCTAAACTTTTTCTTCCCATACCAGTTTCATACCTGTAGCATATGGTCACCACAAATAGCAGCCACTCAGTTATGTCAGTTGTCATTTTCTATGACTCGTTCCAAGAAATTTCTGCATCCGAATGTCCACCTGGAAACTATATGGTTCCCAAAAACATTCCCAAAGACAAGAGTCCTCAAATTTACAAAAAATAAAAAAAACCTGAATAATTCATGAAAGGCTCCATTGAAATCAACAGAAATTGGTGGACAACGGCAATAATAATGAAAAACATTAAAAGTACTAATTAGGTTTAGCCTTTAGAACCAAATGGTTCAGGCCTTCGGGATAATCGCCCAATCTCCTAAAAACATACAAAATGTAATCAATCATACAAGAAAAATAGTACAGTTGCCTATTCAACGTATCCTGGACTCTTGTCTTATTGGAAGGTATTTAACTATACTTTTACATAAAATGTGGTCGACGGAGATTAAGAATGCAAAACTAACGACTACAGGAATATGGAGAGGACCATAGCAGCTGATATAACTTTATGTCGTTTATTTTTAGCATTTAAATACTCCAGATAAAAATAGGATATAGAAGAGTAAAAAAATTTAATTAATCACAAATTAATTAATTATTTAATTATATTATTAAAGCATAATAAAAAACATATTCGTTCAAAACAGTTAATACCATTTCAACTCATAGAATTATTAGTGTTTTAAAAAAATCTTACAATTCACTTGATAATATTTATCAATGTGAAAATCAAACATACGGATATAAACAAACAATACGCGTGCCAAAGGTTTTCCATCCTATCCATACAAATATATGATGGATCAACAAAACAAAGAATATTACGATCGTAAATTCATCATAATGCTTTAATTAATATGACATTCAATTTAATAAGTCATTCAATTAATATTTCATTAATTTGAATACTATTTTCGATCTAATTTAATCAAAAACAAAGATGCATCTCTCACCTACATTATTTACCGCATGGCTAATAATCGGAACCTTAAACAGAGACAGAACTATATACGAGTAAGAGTATCTGTTTCTCTTTTGCGTTCGGGTTTACGCTTCCGAATAAAAAAGCTTTCAATTTTAGTGAGGGACCGACGAATACACAAATCGGGATGCGGGCGAAAGATGCAATAGCGATTGTTATTCGATTAACCTGAATTTAAAAAAAAACTATTGTAGAAAGTAAAAAAAGATTAACATATAGTTTACTCGATATTTATAGTTCAAAAGAATTTGTATAGATGATAGTAAAAGTATGGCGCTTTTTAGAATACGCGTTTGGAATATTTATATGGCCTGAAATATTTCTTATAAAATCTATGTCAAAAAAATGGTCCGCTCTATTCATAGGAGAACATTATGTATTTTTGTATGGCGGGCAAGCGGATTGGATTTACACAATGAACTCAATACAATAGTGTTTAAACTTTAAATTTAATATTTTGAAACTGGGGAAATGGCACAAGCTGCAGATGCAACACGTATACAAAATATAATATATACATATTTAAAGTGAAACTTATACAGTCAAGTAAATTTGCTCAGACGTGACGAAAAGTGAAACACATCTCCTATCTTTAGTCGAGTACGACAAGAGCTGCGCATAAGTGCCGCATAATACACCTAATCTAACGGGGAAAAAATATGACTGTCATTGATCTTAACCTGGTCGCGGATAATCACATCAATTTATCATAAATATTTATTTATATATTTACCTTGTTTTCACATGGATCACCTAACAAAAGTTCTCTATCAGGAGACTGCAGTTTCCACAAACTCGTAGCCTTTCTCAATCCTTCTCTAGTTATTAGAGAAGGGTTGAGAAAAACTACGAGTTATCCATCCATTATATATCCGAGAGTATTATCCATGTGAAAACAAGGTAAATAAATAAATATTTATAATTTATTTTGGATCTCAAAGTGAATGCTCACAACATTGAAAATATCAATTTATCTATTAAAATATTAAAATATTAATTTGATATGACGAAAACGGAGATTTGATCATATCCCTAAGATTGATTCACAGAAGATGTTTAAATTACATTTCTGTACTTTAAAGTCGGTTGGGGTAGGTTAGGTTTGATCAAATCACTTATATTTTGAGGAAAATCACTTCACAGAGTTGTACTTTTAACTTCTTCCGTTAATTGATCATGTTAGACAACTTTACGATAGAGTAAAAAATGTATGCAATCGAAAGGCAAAATTAAAAAAAAAGTGTGATAAAAACATTGTGTCAATTACAAAATATATATTGGCACATTTAGACACCATATATCTTAAAATCAAATCAATTAATATTTTTGCCGTATGTCTGGAACCTTATATGGGCAGAGTGATTATTAATTCGTTTATCAAGATACGCATTTTAATGAGTTTGAGTTTAAAAAAGTTGTGGAACCACATCCCATGCGAACACCAAAACACAGAGAAACGCGCCGCCAGACAATCAATTGAAGTTTTAGAAGTTGTCACGATCCATATTCGTTCCGGCGACAGAAAAAAGTACAAAAAAAAAGTTTTTAAAAATGTCAAAATCGTATTCAATGTCATGTGGGAGTGGTCGTGGGCATCACGTGGCCGGGAATGTGAAGCAGATACTCTCAAACTGTCTCATGTCACACAGATCATGTTTTATATCATTACATATTAGGTTGTTCAGAAAGCACACCACAAAGGTTTTAGAAAGATTTTAAATGATCATGAACGGTCGAATTTTATCAATTTAATCTCTCAGCGACCTCACGTGTTTATATTCACCAGTTTGCATTAATTAAAGCATTCATTGTGGTATCATCAGCTTCAACTGGCCTTTAAGAACGTGGGTGGTGCATCGACAACATCAAAATTGTCGGATCGATATTTAGAACAGTTTTGGCACTAAGGATGTCTGATGAATCCGTCAATACATTTTTTCGAAGAAGACACAATATAGTAATTAATTCACACAAGCCTTCGAATAACAAACTCATGAGATTGCTGAGAGATTTAGTTTATCAGACCTCCTTTTGCATATAACTTGGAGCGCTAAAATTTTATGTTAAATTGTATATAATTTTACACATATACTTGAACTACGAAATATAAAATAATAAGAAAATCAATATATTTATTGAGATTGGTTGATATCTGTCAACCATTGGGCTATTTTTATGCACAATGGTCTTTGGTATGTATCCACTGTGTAAAAAAAAGAGTTACATATATTTGATATAATTATTTTATGACAATTATAATGATAATGAATGTTTTGAGATCGCTGACTAAAAAAAGGGCATAAAATTATTTAATGACTTGAGAAACGCCATTAATTTATAACCATTAAAACTATGAACCTTACCCCGAGTTTACGGCATAGTATTTTTAATAAAACCATAACAAATAATAAAAACATTTATGGGGGTCTCTGGTATAAATTAACACTTATTACTAGAAAATATATTTATATTGCTTCTGAATTTACAATGAGTTTGAGATGTTTTTTTTTTATTTCTCAGTTCTTAAATCATGATCAGTTCTCGGCGTGTATAAACAAAAGAAAACATGAAAACCGCGGTTTACCTGTTAAGTGTCAATTAGACAAAATATAATAACAAATACACAAAAAGTGATATAACATTAACTTACATTGTTAACCATTTAAAACAATTCATATAAATTTAACGATCATATCGTGTTAATAATGAACACATGTACTGCATGTGAATCAGCAAAAAATGATCAGTAAAAACGCGATACGATTATCATCCAATTACCAAGTCGAAATGTTCAACTCGCATAGCGAATTTTCGAGATCATTAGAGAAGTCCGTTATGAGCAAGAGAACTAGTAATGCGAATTTTGCGATCTCTGACCCATCTTATTGTGGCAGTACTAATGTTGCAAATACTGTAGGAACTACCGTTGTTCCTTCTGCCAAAAATGAATACCAGTTCAATGCAATTACAGATATACACGGAATAGAACATCCATGTTCTAGATGTTTTATGTGAGAAAAAATGCAACGAAATGTTACTCCATGCAATTTAAAACATACTAGTGTATAAACACTATAAACGCACGCGAGGAGCGAAGTGCATTCAATTTAAAGCATCAAATAATCAAACTTCGTACCATCTCAGAATCTACAATTCTGTAAAAATAAAACTGAAAAGTATTTTAATAAAATTGAAATGAATGCAATTACGTTGCAGCAAGGAATTTCCTCATTCTCCACTTATTCTTCTTCAATGCACACAACCCAGTGTTCATTTCAATAAATTATTCATCAGAAAAAAAAATTTAATCAGTCAATCGCTACTCGAAATACCATCAAAAAAGTCGTTCCATACAAAATATATCAAAACATGTATTTGTATCATATTTTTTCAAGTATTTTTTTCTTATATTTGAATAGTTATTTTTTTATTCTGGATTGAGACGAATCTAACAAATTAAAGATCATAAAAATCGCTTCAGCCGTTCTTGACTTATAATAGTGTAATTAACACAACTTTATTTTATCTATTAATCGATATTAGATTTGTTAATCCATTTCATTTAATTTGAATGCCTAGATTGAACGCATGGATGGACAAGAAAATAAATCAAGACACTGAAAAGGATGTGTTGTGTTGAAGAGGACCTGGTTGAACATCATATCAAGAGTCTGTGAAGAATCTAAGCTCTCTCATGTGTAAGTTTATATATATATATAAAACAAATATATTGGAGTGGTAGTAGCAGCCCCCTAAAATTACTGGAGGACTCTGCGAAATGCCTTAAGGTCACAGGTCCGATGAAAGGAAAATCCTGATCTATTTCCTTCTCGTGGTGGGGGGTGAGCGACATCAGTCGGCCAATATAGACAGGGACCGAATGTTGGCCGGAATAAGCTAACACCCAGCTAACCTCATCAGGTCAAGCTGGTTAGGGCACTCTATTGTCCTGGAGGTAGTAAATGCCCTCCTAAGGCGGATGAACCTTTATGGTCAACGGCATTAGGATGTGGAAATAAAGGGAAAATACCACATTAAAGGTCTTAAAGACATCCCATGTACCAACCAAAAAAAAAAAAAAAAATGATTGCATCTCAAGTAAAATTTTCCGGAGATAAAATAGTCCCCAATCGGATCTCCGGGTGGGGACTGCTCGAGACAAAACAACCAAGACAAAAAAGGAAAACCTTCAGCCAACAAGATATGCCACCTGGAATGTTCGAACATTGCTGCAGAACAGCAAACTAGATAACCTAAAATTAGAAATGCAGAAAATGAAACTGAACATTCTAGGGATAGCAGAAATGAGATGGCCAAATTGCGGAGACTTTTGGAGTGGAGAATATAGGATAATACACACAGGATGTATTGAAAACAAACCTGGCCAAGGCGGAGTAGGTATTGCACTGTACAAGGAATGGGGAAAGCGTGTGAAGGGATATGTGCAATATAATGGAAGAATTATTTTAGTCAAACTTGAAACAAAACCTGTTGATACTGTGCTACTCCAAGTATACATGCCCACCTCAAGCCACGATGACCAGGAAGTGGAAGACGTGTACACGATACTAGACAAACTACTGATAGATGTTAAGGCTGGAGAAAACCTGATTATATTAGGAGATTGGAACGCTGTATTGGGAGAAGGACGGGAGGGAACATGTGTTGGACCTTTCGGGCTAGGTACAAGAAATATGAGAGGCGACCGACTGACAGAATTCTGTGCCAAACATAAGCTTATAGTCGCAAACACCTGCTTTGAACACCATCCAAGGCAAAGATACACATGGAAGGCTCCAGGAGACCGACTCAGACTTCAGATCGACTATATAATTGTAAGAGAGCGATTTAAGAATCAAATTAAAGATTGCAGAAGCTACTCCAGCCCAGATATCGACAGTGACCATAATATAGTTATTGCTAAAAGTTCTCTGAAACTAAAAAAATAAAATATAAAAGTAACTATAAATGGAACACTAAAGCTTTAAAAAACAAAGATGTCAAAGAAGAATACACGAAAAAAACACAAGATTGCGCCACAAAAAATTTGACAAATGTTAATGAAATATGGGAGGAAATAAAAAAAAATTAAAGATGTAGCAGAAGAAGTCATTGGCAAAGATAAGCCTAAGGCAAGGAAAGAATGGATAACAGAGGAAATCGTTAACATGATAGAAAAAAAGGAGACTACTCAAAAATAACCCCAATGACAAGGCCCAGAGTGAATATAGAGCACTGAGAAACAGAATAAACAGAGAGTCACGAATCGCTAAGGAAGCATTCTTACAGAGAAAATGCAAAGAAATCAATGACAACATGAAAAAAGGAAATATTGAAACTGCATATGCGTCAGTAAAGGATTTCTTTGGCATGAAAATTGGAAAAGGCAAAGCGATAGAAGCAGAGAACGGGAAAATACTGTTTGAGGATACACAAATAGGGGAGAGATGGAAACAGTACCTGGAAACACTATACAACGGAAGTAATGATACCAGCTTTGAGAGTGTGATAGAAAACGAAACTGATGTGGACGCCGATGATTTGGGAGACCCAATTATCCGAGAGGAATTTGACTTCGCATTAAAAAAGCTCAAAGATGGAAAAACACCGGGGCTGATGACCTACCAGCTGAACTAATAAAGTCGGCAGGAACCGGAACTCTAGATGCTCTGTTCACAATGACTCAGATGATTTATAATACAGGAATAGCGCCAGAAGACTTCAAAAAGTGTCTAATTGTAACTCTGCCAAAGAAGCCCGGAACAACAAAATGTGAACAACACCGAACACTCAGTATTCTATCCCATGCATCCAAAATACTGACCAACATAATCCTACATAGAATTGAACCAAAAATAGAAAGTAGTCTCACTAGCGATCAATTTGGATTCAGAAAAAGAATGGGAACCAGAGAAGCAATCTTATCCCTGCGTATGATCTTAGAAAAGAGGATAAAAGTAGACCAAGATACATATATTGCCTTCGTGGACATTGAAAAAGCATTTGATAAAGTAGATTGGGAGAAGCTCTTCGATATTATGAAAGAAATTGGAGTCAAATACAAAGAACGAAGACTCATATTTTCACTTTACAAAGAAGAAGCTGCCATAATATCACTTGGAAATGTCCAAAAGGAAGCAAAAATACGTCAAGGGGTGAGACAAGGATGCTCTCTGTCGCCTGTACTCTTCAACGTATACATACAAAATGCAATTAATAACATCAGGGAAAAAATGGGCCATAGAGAGGGGGTTAAAATACATGGCCAAAAGATTGATATGATAAGGTTTGCTGACGACATTGCTCTGATTGCTGAAACTGAAGATGAACTCACTGAAGCGCTGACATCCATGGAAAACATATTTAATTCCAACTACAATATGAAGATAAACAGCACAAAAACCAAAGTCATGAGAGTAAGCCGCAATGAGCAGCAGAAAATTAACATATCAATGCTAGGAGTACCCCTAAAAGATGCAAAAGAATTTGTATACCTTGGAAGTACGATTACCTGGGATGCCAGAACAAAAAAGAGAAGTCAACAGTCGAATACATCAAGCAAGGCTAGCTTTCAATAAAAAAGCCAAAATTCTTGAGTCAAAGAATATTACTTTAGGGCTCCGCAAGCAACTTGCCAAAACACTTGTTTGGAGCATCTTAATGTACGGCTGTGAGACATGGTGCTTATCTGAAAGTGATAAAAAAAAGACTAGAGGCCTTTGAGATGTGGTCGTACAGAAGAATTCTCGGAATTTCCTGGAGAGACCACGTCACGAACAATGAGGTTCTCAGGATAATCAAGGAAGATAGGCACCTAATAAGAACCATCTCAGAGAGGCGAGCCCGATGGATTGGTCACATCATGCGCCACGATGGTCTTCTTCACGATATTGTGGAGGGGATGGTTGAGGGTAGAAACTGTAGAGGGCGCCCTAGACGGGAGTATTTACAGCAAGTATTCGAGGACATGAATTGTAGCGCTTATGCTGAGCTGAAAAGGGTTGCGGAGGACCGAGAGGAATGGAGATCGAGATGCAAGATTCTGTTGCTGCAAACCAATCCACCGGATTGATACTACGAAGAAGAAGTAGCAGCCAGAAAAAAATAACAATAATTTGAGAAAACTTTAGCAGTTGAGATATAATATACAGTAAGTTAAATAAAAAAGTAACGGCAAAGGATTATAAAAAACAATTTTAATTGATTCTAAGAAAGTTAACCACAACATACAATCAGCAAGGGTCCGATGTTACGACCAGGTAAAAAAGGGTTCATATTAGTTTTTTTATAGGGCAACGACCCTTGTGAGAACAGTTTATTTAAAGTGAAATCAATCATTACTAAATACAAAATCTAATGGATTATTAAAGGCGTAACCGCGGTGTTCCGGTGTTAGTAAGTTCTAAAACAAGGTAGAAATTATTTATTTACTGAATTTCTAGTCTATATGTTTCAATACAACAAATCTTGGCATCTGAGATGCTGGGATGTTGTGTATCTCGGGCAGGTGTGCGTGTTGCATCGCACCTGCCGAAGAAGATCGACCTTGTAGAGGTTATCGGGCCCGGCGTTAGCTGAAATTCCAAGCAAATTGTTAACCACTTTCCGCCGAGTGGAGAACGGTCAGCGCGCTCCAGGTAAGTGGACTCTCTCGGCTGATGGACGAGGAGCACATAATTGCACTTCGGTGGAACCGTCTAACGAGATCGAGAATCATTGCAGACTACACTACACAGTTATAAGAGATCCAATACACTGCTTTCAATAATTTCCAATTTATAAAATAATATTGAAAAAAACAAAAAGAAATGGCAAGAAATGAAAAGAATATTTCAATATACTCGTTGAGTGACTGATGCTGTATTTTTGGTTTGTATTAACATAAAAATGACAGAATTTGCAAAATAGACGCCCTAAGAAACCTCTGTCGATTTGGATAATCCGCTACTGTCCGCCAAGTTATATGGTTTTAAATTTCACACAACTATTTACTAATGACGACATAATAATGTCAACAAATGCAAACAGAGCAATGCATAAAATCAACATAAAAACCTGCGCGTAGATTTATTTCTGTTTACATTTTAATGATAACATAGTAATGTCATTTAAAGTGCACTTAATAACATAAAAACCCATGAAATGCATTAATGCATTACATCATCACTACAATACGTATTGCAATATTTTATTAAACTGAGTATGTACTGATATTGTGGCTTTTGGGTTTAGCCGTGTGTGGCGAATTTCTTTTGGCCAATATTTCGACCGCCATTGCAGAGGTCTTCTTCAGGATTGATGATTTAGTTGTGAGTTGGCGTCATATTTGACATCTGAATCGAAATATTGGTCAAAAGAAATTCGCCACACACGGCTAAATCCAAAAGCCACAATATCAAATCTGGCTGTGAAAACCTAAGACGTTATTTGAGTATGTACTGATACATGCTTAATGATTTACCTATTATAAAGATAATCAGTTTTTACGGTCGCCAATACCGTCACCTGTCTTAGCGTATCATGAAGATGGTGTTTTGTGATTAATATGCAATGCCTTATCTTATTAACTTAAATAATAGAGTACAATAAATTATGATGAATGAATGTACACTTCTGTACAAAATATGATGAATTATTTTATAATACATACCACACAGTCTAATAATCAGTCCTTAATGCGGCACTTACCTGAAACAAAATAAAATAAAATAGAAACATTGTTTTTTCATCCTAAATTTGTTTGCAAGATATCTCTACAAAGAGCCACCTATGAAGACATATGGTTCCGACCGTTGTTTATGACCTCCAAGAAGGGATTTGATGTGATGGCGAACGTTGTATACGAGACAATTTTTGGATGACTAAAAATTAGATTTTTTGGATGATTTGCTATCGCTCAAAGCCTGACCTAAACCCAATCAACGACACGTAGTAGGCAAAAATCCGTAACGAATTATGTTTTCGCCCACGATCTTGCTTAACTTTGGCGATCGCACGTGGACCGCACTTACAAGCCGCTATTGCCGTTGGTTAGTTAGCTCCAGCATTGTGTAATGATACTTGAGTTTTAAGAGCATTAAAAAATGTATTTAAAGGATACTCCACACGACCGTGACAGTTTGCGGTGAGCGGAACGCTGAAGAAGATTAATGTATTTGTTGCAGTTTTTTTGTATCGTAATTTGTGTGAAAAAAATGACAGCTGCTGTATATTTCATGTTCATTTAATTGTGGTATTTTTAAATGAACGTGCAAAATGGTGAAAATAACTTAAGCAACTCAAGATCATATTTTATAGAATAAAACTAATGCACGATTTTAGACGTATTTCTTCAGTTATGTGTTTGTGCTTAAGTGCTGAGTTTGAAAAACTAAATAGTTGACAGAAAAACTAAGTAATAATATGAATTATGAAAAAAAAAATACATATATTTTAAATCAAAAATGCTATTACATATAACATTTTATGGAGATGAATTTTTTTTTAATATAATTTTTAAGCCTATTTTTTACTAACTCTTAAGCAACAATACTTATAAAATACGAGTATTAGATGGTTCGGAAATTAATTCGTTCTTTCTAACTTATTTTACATTTTTTCAAAGCCAAAGTGATAAAATGAGGTCCACGGTAAAACAAAGTAGAAAGTATTTATCAATTTAACATTGAGGATTAGATTTCAGCCTAAGCTTAAGAATATCGAATTTTGGTTAGTCGCTAGTTATAAGCGATCAGTTTAAAAATTACAAATTTAACATTAAGAAGTTCCGAGGACTATCAACTTTATTTCACGGACTTAATAGTTTATATTGTCCGAGGTCGGAAAGCTCCCTTCCGCTGGAAGGCGCTCCTCACCTCGGCGGATGTCACGCCCCTGGAGAAGCCCTGGTCTTCCATACTAATCACCGTGTGGTGGAACTGCAGCTGCTGGCGAGCCGGTCAAAAACAGGAGTCGTCAAATATTTCCTGAATAGAGGCACATTGAATAAATCTCGTGTCCTACTAGTAATATTGACCGATGGTATCACATGATGGATTACATACTGACCGCGTTGAGCATCCAACCTCTGATCCAACGTGAACGACAAGCCAATCGAAAGCGCATCGGTTGAGAAAGGAACTGTGCTGTACTGTGGTTTTCCCATTTATAAGCTGCAGAAAAAGTCAGTGTTTCGGCGACCTCACTCGGAAGTGGTCGGAATTGAGTAGGTTCTTGTCAGGTGGGTTTTTTTTTAATTATTATTATTGTTAAAAAAACGCGGCTTAGTTTACTCGGGATCTGCCACAACTGTATGGCAACAATTTGCAGGGATCATATGCCAAAGCTAGAGATGGAATACACCACGAAAGAAATTGATGAGTTTGGGAATGGTTAAGTTAGAAAAGCCATTACGTAAAATCATTCGTTAGCTTTAAAATATTTTTAATCTTATTAATATTTTTTTAATTAATTCGCAAAAGAAATCCGTTTCTACATGTTGCCATACTATTACTTTGAAGGCTTCAGCATTTTTTTTAACGTGATACGTACAAATTATAAACATTGTCTATCCTTTGGGTAAAACTCAGGGATCGTGATTTACTTGGGTAAAAGCTTTTATTATTATTTATTTCTAACATTGTTTACTTACTTAAATACATTTTTTGTAAGATTTCAATGGGCGTATAAAAAAAACATTCATTCAATAAATAAACGTAAAAAAATAGAATTTTGAAATAACGTATGTGAAAAAAAGTTGGTAATTTCTGAATGCTCCAGGGAATTTACTGACCGTCCAAGCATGAAGAAATGCACTCCCTCTTATGGGTGCATAGGCCAGGTGTTGGTCAAAATAATGCCGTATTATTATAAAACAATCTAGCGCATATTAAAAGTGCAGCTCGCGACTATCCTTGATGGACACCAGGAAACTCCTGGACGCGTTCTTCCAAGTATTATAATTTACTAGTCATGAGGTGACATACGTGGTTTGAAATTTATCATGAATTATTATGCTGATTAAATAAATTATCACGTATTTTTGTTAAACAACTTATTTATAAGATGTATTTTTTTTTCAATTCATCATTTGATGTTACCGTATACGAGCATAGAAAGATTTTACGTTGAACCGCATGAGAAGCAGGGTACAGTCAACCCTCTTAAAACGCATGATTTTTTATTTGTTACGGAGAGTTTTCCTTCAGTATTTGAGGTGATTTTTCATATAACAGTCCCTTTCATGTTGTTATTTTGGATTGAACCGTCTCTTAGGACTGAATGGTCTAGGCCTCGAGACCATCTGGCTAATCATCCGATCTTATAAATGTGTTATAGGATTGACTGTATTATGAATAGTATAATAGTTTTTTATGATTAATTAAAAAGCATATTAATAAACAAATATACTTTGATAGTTATGTTAAATACTTAATATAATTTAATACGCTCAACTTGTTTTGTATTAAATCATGACGAATTGCTCAAGGCATATATATCATATCTTACTTTTGATATTTCCTGTAAGATTTAAATCGTGTTGCCGTTTAAATAAAGCAATTTTTAAAAGCACATAAAAGTTTTCCTCTTTATATACAATTTGTTGCAAGTATTATAGGCATTAGTATAAAATGAGCATTTTTTTTTAGTAAATTCAATTGAGGGATATTTTTACAACGTTCCTCACTCTTAAAGTGACAACTTCGCACCTGAGTTCCAAAATAAGTCCATTACACTCTCGATAAAACTTGAAACACTCTGCCTCAGGGGCGACGAATTTTATTTTTAAATCCCGACTATTTCAGATGCTCGTACCATTCTATTTGGTATGTTTAAATTCGTTTTGTTTCACGGCACTGACTGGGAAACGAATTTAGTCCCGAAATAGTCCCGTAGGTGGGCAGCACACTATTATATTATGTTTCAGGCTGAAAGGTTTCAGGGTTCCTCAAACAATAAAATCCTATCTCGGGATTGTACGCTTTTGGAATGTTTAACTTGTTCACTGATTTTTCCCGATCACTGAGTTTATTTTTACAGCTGAAACTCTAATCCGCGAATGGGTTTTATTTTTGGCAGATCTTTTTAAATTATGCTCATTTTCAACTCAACAGAGTACATGTTAAACACAAACTGGTGTTTCTTTTTGCTTAATTTTTTAAGTATGTTTGGTGCTTCGGTGGCATTATTTGAAACTACACTAAAATTTTTTTTTTAAAAACGCGGAGATTTATTTGATAACGTATGTTAACGTGTTATTGGTTTTGTAAGCAGATACTTGCGTAGAATACTGAAGGACAAAGACGACTAAAACGTATGCTTCGGATGCAGCAGAAGAGCATAACCTGCAGCGACCTTTTTTACCTCGGGCACGCAGCGTCCTAGAAGGCCGTCGGGAACTGTACATTTAATGCATTTGGCGGTGCTTCGAGAGGCAGAGCTCATACGGGATGAAACGAGGAACATAGCTGATGATATTTTTATTTCGTGACGACTATATGATCTAGTTAGGGAAGCAGAAATAGAAATGATTATCATTGTTAATGTAAAAGGCAAAAAAACTATAATGCAATATCAACTGTTATTTCGGTGAGGTAGCTTTTTACCGTACTTTTATTAATTACGTTCATAAATCAAGTTACATTCGGTCATATTTCTTCCATCGCATCTCGACGAGTTCCTCTCGAGTACCAATCTATTTTAAAGGCCATATCCTCAATTATTCATTATTTTATTAGACGCTAAAACAGGATGCCAGTAAAAATATCCAATAAACGCGCCATTAATAATATTCTAAACGAGCCAGAAGCGTCTGAGATTGAAACATAAATCTACAGTAGAAAGATATCAAGTCATAAATTTTATTATGCGTTAGTTTGTAGTGTGTTCTTTTAAATATCAGGATGCATTTAAAATGACGCTAAAATGGATGAATGTGTCAATGAAAATAAGAATTTAATAGTGCCTTAAGGAAAAACTTGCTTTTTTTACCCGCCTGAACTGACTTATCTCAGCAACTGAACCACCTGACGGCTTCGTACTGAAACTAAAACTAGCGGGAACATCAACCGAACCAATGATGCGAATATGTATTTGATGACTTTAATAGTTTCCGATATAAGCGATGAGTAATAAAAGCAAGTAATATCTACAGCATTATCATAGTAATCTTAAAAAATCTAATAATAATATCAGATATACCATATTTACAAACACTAACCACCTCACCAGTTTCCATTATAACATCACTGCAACATTACCTAGCATGAAAGAATTTCAAAAAAATTAAGGTTTTTATATGACAAATCTTCTTTGAAACTGCGTGTATAACACAAATCTGCTTTGAGTTAACCGGGAATGGAACCTTTGCATTGGTAAGAGTCAAATAATTTTATATTAAAAGTGATGTAGAGATATTGGGTGTGAGGCTTGGACAATTGTAATAACAGCAAAAACTGTTGAGAATCTGGACACTTTTAAGAGGAGAGGAATTGCGTAAAATCCTGGATGTTTTGAATGATGGAGAAACTTGGAGGAAGACAAATTGAAGAGCTGTACAACATCTACAAAACTACTAAGATTTTTGTATACATCGTATTAAATAAACTGAGAAACATTAAAACTAGTCAATCTCTGTTCTTTCAAGTGGCAATAAATCATAATGAAATATCTTGGCAAATTTGTCTGACGACTTGGACATCGTTGATAATTGCGACCGCGCGCGCCCATCAATCAATTGATCTCCTTATCGTTACTCTATTAACAATGCTCACATTTTTACGACCGTAAAAGTCAATAAAAAAATCAAATAAAACGTAAATATATCGATGTGGTACATTTTTACTCTACGGTCGTTATCTCATTACTGAGATTCGTGACCGTTATGTTTTTTCATGACTGTTGCGATGATAAATTAAAGAACAAGCGGCGATATTTATTGAAGAAGAAAGTGCTCTTTTACCGGAACAACGGACCAGAGTGATATAATATAAATTGCGAAATAAATGTGACATCTATAAGCTCCAGTTAAGAGAGCTGAAAGAGGAAAAGGATTTATTTCGAGATACTTACGTGTATATATTAACTGCACAGCGTGGGCAAATCATGGAAGTAAAAATTAGCATATTATCCGAAATTGAATCGAGCTGAAATTTGCACATAGACGTGATGCCATTAACAATGCATTCTTATTAAAAAATAATTTTCGAATATATCGACCGACCTTTATCAAGACACAATTATGACGCTATTCATATACGAGTATAGTACATCGTTGTTCGTAGCAAATCGTTTATTTTATTTCAATGTTATCATTGCCATAGTAACCGGTGAAATGTTATTTATTTATATTTTAAGCTGTTACTTACCTTCTGTAGAGGGCGCCCTAGACGGGATTATTTTCAGCAAGTGTTCGAAGACATGAGTTTCGGCTCTTATGCTGAGCTGAAGAGGACTGCAGAGGATCGAGAGGAGTGGAGATCGAGATGCAAGATCTTGTTGGTGCAAACCAATCCACCGGATTGATACTACGAAGAAGAAGACTTACCTACCGTTTATAGCTGGTAAGCTTGAAAACAAAATTACTTATTCTTAATGAATTTCGTAGGTTGATAGGTTCCGGAATATTTTTTTAAAAAATGGAACACTTTTTTATTCCAAATACTCAAATGTCATTTGTTCCGCTTCTGCTCTTTGTTAAATCTTTCATGTACAGGATTGGAAACAATGCCCGATGGTTCTTTGCAAGTAAAAGTGAAATGGCATGTCGGGCTTGCTAATGAGGTGTCAGCGGCAGGAGATTGCGGTGATAAGCTCATAAGTCTGCGAGAACAATCGAGGCCGCAATTACCGAGTTGTGGCGATGGAACCGTCCGGTGTCTGGACTATTGACTGTTGCCCGGAGGACGACGAAAAGGTCTGCGGTGACCTGATCAGCGATTATAAATCTTATTCAGAATAACTTTATTCTGATATTTTCCACATCTTCGTAGTATCAATCCGGTGGATTGGTTTGCAGCAACAGAATCTTGCATCTCGATCTATATTCCTCTCGGTCCTCCGCAACCCTTTTCAGCTCAGCATAAGCGCTACAATTCATGTCCTCGAATATTTGCTGCAAATACTCCCGTCTAGGGCGCCCTCTACAGTTTCTACCCTCAACCATCCCCTCCACAATATCGTGAAGAAGACCACCATGGCGCATGATGTGACCAATCCATCAGACTCGCCTCTCTGAGATGGTTCTTATTAGATGCCTTTCTTCCTTGATTATCCTGAGAAACTCATTGTTCGTGACGTGGTCTATCCAGGAAATTCCGAGAATTCTTTTACGACCACATCTCAAAGGCCTCTAGTCTTTTTTTATCACTTTCAGATAAGCACCATGTATCACAGCCGTACATCAAGATGCTCCAAACAAATGTTTTGGAAAGTTGCTTTCGGAGAAAAAGTTTTCCACATAATCCAAGCAAACTAAAATTTATCATACTCAGGAAATGTAACGATTGAATCAGTGTACTCAAGTTATTATTCGCCTATTTACATCAATTATTGTGTCTTCATAACCTTTCAGTTGGCCTTCAAGAACATGATGCATCTTCAATATCATAATTGCCGCATCGAAATTTTGTAATCCAGTTTTGGCACTGGCTTCTTGTCAACAGCTTTTCCATACACATGTGATAATGTTTTATAATAAAGAAAATATAGCAAGATCCCTGAATACTTACTTAAATAATTTATATTTTTATGTAATTTGTAATTTTTCACATATTTGCCCCAAGTAACTATACCCTGTATGTAGGTACTTTCAGCAATATAAAGTATTTAAATTTAATACATGCCTATATTTTTGTAATTGTACTTTACATACTATTAATAGTCGGGGAACATATAAAAAATTATTAAGTATAATTGTTTATTTTTAAATTCAACTTTACACGCAGTATAATCATAAAATATTTTAGCAGCTGTTAAAGCACAGCCTCTCTTTTGAAAAAAATAGATGGTACTTTTTCAGATATCTAAGGTTAAATACAGCATTTTCAGCATATTTTTCATTAAATATTAAAAAAAACTATATCATGAAATGTAGTTCAAGCAAGAAAAAAATATCCGATGTGTATGGAAAAAATGTATTGGGAGGAAATCGTATCAAAAATGGTTTGTAAATATTCGATTCGGCAATTTTGATGTTGAAGATGACTTCGTTTTGGAAGGCTTGTTGTAGACGACACAAATTAATTGATGCAAGCCGGCAAATAACAACTCGTGAGATCGAGAAGTGGTTAAATTTATCGAATTCGACCGTTCGTGAACATTTGAAACGATTAGGTGAAAAATGTTCAAAACATAATATTATATTTATAAGAAAATATGTATACAATCGAAATGTGAATGAATTACGAGTACATCACTTTTAAGGACGAAGATATATCGTTGAGTACCAGCAGGGTTGCTGGAGGATAGTCGTGCAGACGTCTTTTGATCTCATAGGTTTGTAAGGGTTAAGCGTCGGGAATGATGATGGTAGGTCACGCGTGTCCCAGGTTTAGTATCGTTGCTCCAGGATGTGGATGGCTTTCGTCTCGCCCAGCGCGTCTCCGAAGGAAGCTGCTCGTCGAATCGGGGCAACAGCAATTCGCTGAGGTCGAGGTGCGGTAACGGACGAAACGGAGCAGAACAGCGTTGTCAGATCACCGACCGGTGCTTTGACCTAAGAATTATGACACTGTTTCCGACTCCTGAATCAAATTAAATTTTAAAGAAAACTTAACTTACACCTTATTTTAAGCGCGGTTCTCGTTAACTCACTGAAGTTTATTGAATTCAGACACTTATTAGACGCAAAAGGTTCAGGCCGCGAAAACGTTCTTAAGTATTATAATAAACAAAGTGACAGTGTCAGACAAACATATGTCTCTCGAGTACCTACGAGGCACACAGTAATGTTTGCTATAAATTTTTATTTTTGTCAGTTATTTTTAAATAAATCTTCATCGGTTTATGAAATACATATTAAGAATATCAGAAGTGTATACAAACCAAACAAAAAATAAATTAAAAAGGAATTGAAATGAAGTTGTGGACATTCCATTTGCTAAGACCTGCCTTATATTTGAAACTTGACATTGAAAGCGGAGGAATTTGTTGTTTTCATTTTTGCTTTACGGCTTATTGAAATCTTTACGAGAGCAATATTTTTTTACTTTATGTGGGTCAATCGAAATCAGCGCTATTTAAAAATAACATTCACAACAGTCGTATACCAATCAGCATATTTAAAAAAATACCAATAGTGGAGGGACGATGACGAATAAATAGTTTTTTACTATTTCTCGGAAGACGACGACCTCATTAATTTCCACCAATATTTTTTCATGTATACCAGATTTTCCTAGTTTATGAAAACACGTTTTTTTCAATTCACAAACACATACGCAAACTTGGAATTTGGAACAAATTCGATTCTGTTTTTTTTTTTAAATCGTAAATTTTAAAAATAATGGGTCTACAGAGCATAGCTGAAATGTATACTACCGTATGCTAAGTGTGAGTATTACGAGCTCCCGTTTTCAAGGCCTTTATTCACGATGAATCTGTATCACACTGGAGGACAATAAAGTCTGCTTGATGATGCATTCATTCAAATTACTGTCAGTAAGCAATTGAGTAGTAGAGCGAAGGTTCCTTATGAACAATTAAGGCTACTGCAAAGAAGTGTTACAAAGAAAGGTTATATAAGTACAAAAGTGATGAAGAAATATATATTCTCTCACTGAAAATACTAGTAAAATTAAAACATTCTCTGAAATAACTTTTCATAGCTACAAACTCTGCACGAACACTGTGCAATAGGCACAATTTTTTTAGTGAATATCCGAGTTAGATTTATCAGTTTCTATAATAATTAAAAATAATCTAAGTTTACTTATTATAAAGGAGACATCAAAGTCTTTCAATGTGTTGTGTAGCAGAAAGAGTCCAGTATTTTTTAAGTATCTATAGTTTTCCTGTATGTGTTTTACAATTATTATCAACGAAAGTATTTCCTTTGAGTCTCTTCTTTTGTTGGTTATCAGCTTTCCGTATCATACCTCCTAATCTTCTTTTTTTTAACAATTTAATATGTAAAGACAAATGAAACCACATCAACAAAACATAATTAATGTTCTCAATAACTTTATACATAAGAAAAATTAAATAATATAAAAAACTAAATAACGTTATTTTGGATGTTATATAAATAGCACGTACTCAATATTTTCTTTAAACTAGTCACAAAGCAAGATATAAATTCATTACGATGCTTTCAAAAATAAAAGGTCAAAAATGATATTTTAGTATCTAAAAATAAAGTATTTCTGGAGTATTGTCTAGCTTTCAGGCTAATATATCTAAAAATATCAAAGGCGCCCTTAAATTATTTTTAGAAAAAAGACGCTGAAGTTATTTTTGGGAAATAAAATTACTACGGCTATATTCCACATTTATCACCTTGTATTATCTTTCCCCGTAAAAAAAATCTTTTTTTACGTCAGAAAGAAAGAAAAACTGTGAAAAAGCGATTGATCATTTTTTTCCCTTTGTATTGAGTTTTAGTAATGTCAATTTTTAGTTTAAATTATTAAATCAGGTGACACCTAAGCAGCGTGTTTGCTATACGGCTGCACAACTTGTCATTTCACCAAAAGCCAATGCAGCCGTTTAATTGATTTTGAAAACAGGTGTGATGTGAAGAAGCGGACAGGCAAGCTTTCATCATACAGTCTTGTAATATTCTAACATTAATTAAACAAAAAATATAGAGATCAATTATTATCTAGTATCAACTATATTATTGTGTTTATGAGTCTGTTTCTCTGACTCGTGACTCAAGTCATGAGAAATTAAGCTCTAACATTATTATTAGGTATTGAGCTTTTTATAGTTTTATGCAGCTAATAAATCGGTCTAAAAGTGAACACAATCCAATCAGAAGTGATCCGTTTGATCAGCTGCCAAGAAGCAAATTGCTCAATTCGACGTTTCCATTTTGAATTATTTATTGTAGCTGCATACAAGCGACTCCGCCCGCAAATCGCTACGAAAAATAACTGCATTCGTGAAGAGTGCACTACAAAGAAGAGTGACCACACTTTTGTAAATACTTTTTTAAATATTAAACTATTTATAAATCTTTTATTTTATATCTGATATAATGGAATTCCACCAAGAAATATCGATCGAAAAAATCGAAATAATTATTTAAAAACAATTTTACTAAAAATACAAATTTCTATGTCTTTATAATGCAATTAGTTTCACGCCTGCAACAATTTCGCGGGTGTTGTGTATTGGAAAAATTGTAAATGCCTACTATGCTTACATTATTTTAGTCGATGATTTCTAGTCTAGTTTCAGAATTTCATATATTTTCCTTTAAACAAATGGTCCAGGTCTCGGTAGCGTCACGCTATTCATCCATCATCCGTGTTTGTAAAAATATCAAACGTATTCATAAGAGCTAAACATCACGATAAAAGACAGCTCTAAAAAGGGACGAAGCGTCCATGCTCTTTTGTGTGCATGATGATTACGGCGATCAGAGGAAAAGATGATGCAAGATGCGGTTTTCCCAATCTTCTTGGCTACATAAAGGGATGCTAGTTTTGAACGATAATCAGTGTTACTGCGATGACGTCTATCAAAAGTGGTCGGGATTGAGGGTTCTTTTCAGATCTTCTCTTCTGGAGCGTGAAATAATTTTGCAAGAACTTTTCACAAACCAAACGTTGTCAGTTGTCGAGTATTTGAATTAATTGTTGTTAATTTAAGTGAATTTCATATTGGTATCAAACGAAAATCCAACGATCATAAATTGTGTTTGAAATCATTGCTACTCTCAATGTCAATACAGACTATCCTACGCCTAGTATTATGCAATTATCTAGGCAGGGAAGGATTGCATTGAGACAATTGGGATAGTGGGGTTCATCCGTTGCGGTCGTGAGATGATGCAGACTCCAGACGCCGAGTAATCAGCATATTTAAATATGCATAAATTGTCTGGTGAGACGAAACGGAATCTAATAGTATGGCATGTCGATAGGTCGATATTATAAATTTAAGGTTACGGTACATTTCAGGCGTCTATATCCATGGCCAAATAAGGAATCTCAGAGGATGATAAGAAGAAAAATGTAGACATGGGAATGGCCGACGGGAAGATGGCAGGAAACGAAGAAAAGTCATAGAGTGTCGATATAAGCAGACGATATTACCAAAATAATGAAAATGAAAATGAAGGCTCAAATTCGTAAATATTGTCAATTAATAAATCAAACGCTCACACAACAGTGAGAAAATTCAGATTAATTAAAAATAAGAATTCTAAATTTTTTGGTGTAATAGGACAAAATTCTATTATGAATAAGCTGGGTTCTTTTTACGAGAGTCTTACGAGAGAGGCTTACTCGTATATTCAATTTTATTTAAATTTGATACATTATTAGGGGAATACTCTAGTTTTAACTGTCCAGCGACAATAGCGCACATCGATATCGCTGTTTTTGTTAGATCACCGAAATTAAGCAAAATTGAGCACGGATCAACACTTGACAGGGTCACCGCATGTTGCTAACTCCTGTCAGATAGTCGGATTAAGCCGATATTTAGAACAAAATGGTCCAGACTGTTGGGTTAATTATCCGATTTACTTAAAAATCCATTTAACAAATCGCTCAAAAATACAGCTGACGTTTATTCCGGTCATCTGGCTTCTGTACTAGAGATAATCGTGAACTATATATGTTCCAGGCAGACCTTCAGTTGAACAGATGTCTTGTAACGAGGAATGGATATTGGCAACTGAATAGCTGAAATTTGTGGTGACGTTCCAGATATGGAACGGATATATGGTAAGATAACTGTTTCTACTCCTCCTATTTCAGGAGTCCCAGTTGCGTCTATCTGTAGACTAGTCTTGGATATCCCACAGCTTCCGCCGTTATAAATAGCTGGAATAAATAAACACCAGCGACTTCTTGGGGAGGGAACTGGTAAATGTGCAAGACTATCCATCAGCCGTTGCTCGGGTAAATATTTGCACGAGAAGCGGACGATTATGCAAATATCAGACTCCAGCGGCCATGTGAAGACCCAATATTCGCTGGAAGCTATTTTAACAATCTTAAATTAAATATGTTTACCAATGGTTTGACCTTGAATATCCGTATGGCGTATTTAACCAGCTATTAAAATAATTCTCCAGTGCAGAGATTTACTTAAATGGGAGAATAATGAATATTATTATTATTGATTCTGTGTGATTATTTCTATAGATAATTTAAGATAGCAAGTGTTGCGTGCGGATTGAAGCAATGAAAACGTACTGATTTGAGGCATCCTCTGGCGTGCAACAAGGCTACATACTTGCTACGTTTCTCTTCACTCTCGTTATCATCCGCAAGTTAATACCATCAGAGCGAGGAGTGGCTGTTAGCGACTCCTTTTTTTAATGTTTGTGACCTGAAGTACCCCGATGTTGATGTCATTATAAAACGCTCTTAAAAAACTCTTTGCAACATGAAATTAATGCAAAGAAGACAATTGCTACACAGCGGCGTGTCATGGTATAGATCGGACTGTTTTTGTGCTAATTAAAGATAAAATTAAGGTAGTTTGCTATGTCAAGGACATATCGTTTGACTAAAATGTTATTTTTATGATCAGATGAATAGATAATGGTTAGGAATACAAAGGATGCAAAAAAAACAAACAAAAAACAACTAAAATATCTACCTGAATCATATTTTCGTTGTGCGTGGAATATAGATTTTTTTCAGTATTTTACTTGGTTTAATTTCAGGAGTTGGAATACACTTACCTGAAACAAAAAAGAAAAAAAACGTTAGTGTGTATTCTTATGAATTATATGTCGTAGTAGGTGTTAACAAAAAATCTGTACGTCGATTGTATAAGGCGGTATTAGGATATTGTGGCTTTTGGGTTTAGCCGTGTGTGGCGAATTTCTTCTATCCAATATTTCGACCGCCATTGCAGGGGTCTTCTTCAGGGTTGATGACTTTGTTGTGAGTTGGTGTCAGGAGGTAGTTTAGCCTTCAGCCTAACGTACCTCCATGGTATTAGGAGTTTTTTTAAATGCCACAGTGATCATGCTTTAATAACAATTAAATTCAAAATTATCGATATTGTTTTATTTTCATAAGTTAAAAGTAAAATTTAAAAATATTTAATTTAGCCAATTAGAATGTGGAATGTGTTTAAATTCAACCAATCGACGCTCGCATCATAATGATTGGTGGTGATCTCCCCGCAGTGCTGACGCATGCAGCATCCGCTGGCGCCGGCGCCTCGCAGTCAGAACTGCAGCCAAGCCGGGACATGTGGCGCGATCATCGTCGTAAAGATCGACGCCCTTCGCCCACACCAGACGAACGAAAGGTCGACGAATCAAAACACACCAAGTTACTTATTTAAACAATTTTTCAACTTAAAACCTCAGTTTCGTACAGAAGCCATTCTCAAATGCGCCTTCTCGATGAAGCCGAAACATGTCATAAATAAAATTGTGGAATTTAAACTACTTATCTGTTTAGCTTTACAATATTGAAATAATGGAATCTCACATATCTTCAATAATTGATACGCACACTGATCTATAGAAAACACCATCTTGTGAGATATTTACTTGAAAAATTAATCAGCAGGATTTGAACACCGATCCTTCAACTTCTCACTTAAGCCGCAAAATCACTATATATTTTAGGCTGATATAGCAAGGTAGAACTTCCTCGTCTTTGGCGAATATCGCCCTCCCAATTATTTTTGACGCCCGAAATATCACTGGAGGCTATATATGGACTGTAAGTTGGGTGATGAATGACCTTTTATCTAAATTATTTGTTGAGTTACGGCCAGCAAAAAAATATCTGCGCCACTTGAGAATATTTTTGACGTTCATGCATTTCGGAACATACACTTTTTACACTTCAATTGACGATGAATTTCAATCGTAGCAACCTTCTTTTAATGCAAAAACTTACTGCATACTTATGCCCTATGTATTTTACTTTTTCACTAGCATAAAAGGTAAAGGTAAAAAAATGTTATTAAATGTAAAGATTGTTTGGTTTGTTTTATTTCAGGCGATCGCAGCGATTTAATAACATAATGTTATCGTCGTGGAAGTGTCTGCGCGCCGAGTCTGGCTGCTGCATATTAAGATGCGAGGAAATGTCCTGCCTTCTCTGACATATCGCAATCTTCCTTTGTGTTTTAAATTATCAAGGCTTTAAGAGGGACATCTAATATAATAATACCATGCATTAAAAGACACAGACGGATAAAAGGAAAACCTTGAATTGGGTTCAAATAAAGGTGACAACAAGGTTAACCGTTCACAAATCATTGATAAGGTATATCTTGTGCGACTATATAGTCCCCATTGTTCTTTAGGTCTATGCATCTTGGCATATCGCCAAAATCCAATGCAGCCGTTTAATATGATTGGAAAACAGATGCCTGCGTAGATTGCCGGGGGTATGATGGTTTGACTTTGTGAGGAATTACAAAGCGAGGAAGCAGACTACAGTCGGTCAACAGACTGGACCTGGTTGGGGCATATACTTTAGATGCCACAGGAGAGCATAAACTTCAGATGCCTTTTCTTTAAGTCTCCGGGCTCGGCAATCTTACA
The DNA here is from genome assembly GCA_022606575.1 of Glossosoma conforme. Taxonomy (NCBI): domain Eukaryota; kingdom Metazoa; phylum Arthropoda; class Insecta; order Trichoptera; family Glossosomatidae; genus Glossosoma; species Glossosoma conforme. Next base: position 2,492,569 of record JAGTXR010000030.1, read on the forward strand.
AGGTGGTCAGTAATAAATATAATGTACTCGAGGAGCACTGAGAGGTAGAACGGCCATGACCAAATATGCTCGGGAGCAGACATGGTATGATGATGATGTAATTATTTGTGTCTGTGTGATACGATAATTAATTAAATGAAAAGTAATGCTTTTTGAAATTAAGTTTGATTTTTTAATCGTCATATCATTTATGTGATTAACAGGTGTTCAACGTGATCCATATGTGAAAATTACAAATTTCAGAAATTTATCGTTTTATTATAAAACTGACGTTTTCTTGGGTTGTTCAGTATTCACAGCACTTATTTCAAAACTGATATATATTGTTACATTGATACGTTATTAGATAACACACTAAAATAATAATATACAAAGAGGCAATGATTTATCGGTACACGTAGTATAATACTATTATGATCTTTGAGGCACAATTCAAAACATACCAGACAGCTACAAATTGCATATTCAGTTATGTCTTCACCGAAACACGAGTTGTTCAATGGTCATGACCCCTTCTGCATTTATCTCCTCCGTATACAACAACCGGGCTCTAGTGCAGATTGTTTTATTTTGATCAACACGTAGGTGAGAAATAATAAGTGCCAGAGATCAGTGCCGGATCGCCACATGTTCGAAAGAGGCGAAAGTTAAGGGCCTCATTTTTTTCTTTAGACTATATATGCATTCAATATCTGAAACACATTGTCCCCACAATTTTCCGTCACTCTCTTCTATCAGTCTATGCCTTATCCCGAGATATCACTACAGTCGAAGGTCCTCCTGTGAATACATATGGTTCTTGAAGGACTCCATAGCAGAAGCAGTCTTAGAAAATATGACTAATATCGAAGGCATATTTTGAGTAAGATGGTTAGTTCGAAGGTCTTCCTGGAATATTTGATCCTAAGGGCGGTTCAACCCAAGCAACGACATGGCGCAAACGGTAACACATCCAAGTTCTGGTCCGCGTCTAATGTTGCTTAACTTCGGTGATCTAAAGAGAACCGCACTGACAATATTCTATGTAAACTACTCATATTTATCCAACGTTATTTTTATATCAATTTTGTAATCATAACTTTACAGTCACACATTATGCTTAATCAGTCACAACTTCGGATATCAAGGAACTCATTAAACATTTTTATGCAATTGCATGTAAGAGAACACAACCGGTTGAGACCAGTGCTCGTTTAGCCATGGTTGCTGGCAGGGTACTTTTAACTGAATCGCTTTAAATAAGTATGCCGCAAAAAATCGTATGACGATCAAAATTGATTGATTTGAATAAGGGGTTGTAATAGTCATCTGAACGTAGAAAAATATTTGAAAAGGGGCCTCGAAATTACTTAATACGTCACTATCAGGGATTATTTATTCGTTTGCAGTTACCATCTTGTTAGACATCGTAAAGTATACATGCTAGATGGATGTTGGAAGGTCAAATGTTATATAATATACGAAATATATGATACACTATGTACGAGAAAAAATATGTTTTATTATAGTTTTAAATGAGATTTTTTAAAACGATATATCCAATGTGACGTTGTGATTTATAAATGTAGAAAATTGAAGAAGATCTCATTGAAAGCGAAACCGCGGTCTTCTAGTACACGTATAAATAATACTCAACATGATCCATATTAAAATAATGTAAAATAATGTATTTATTTCATATTTGAAATTGATCTCCGATAATGATAACTAAAAATATAAATAACAGAAAAATATGAATTATCGAGATGGGTCAGTTTCCCATTTACTACAAAAGATAATATTTTTTGCTGTTGAAAGACTTCTATTTGAGAAATATTTATTTACAGCTATTTTCACACAACTTCAATAGTTTATAACCGCGAACTTCTTCCAAGCAATCGTCTGAGATCTTATCGAATATTAACAGCTGCCATCAATATCTGCATTACTTTAAAGATAACAAACCATATTTTATGTAAGAAAAATAAATAAACTCATGTTTATCAATTTCAAGACAAGAACAGAAGTGAAATTGAGTATTATTTACATTCAAATCAAAAACGTCTCAGAAGAGCATTAATTTCTCGAATAAGACAATGGTACAAGTATACACATTGAGAATACAACATAATTAGAATGAAAATATTTATCGATGTCTGTGTAGTTTTACATAATATTGGGTTGTTCAGACCGTTTTTTTCGAACTAAAGTCTTTTTTCACACCCAACTTTACACTTCAAGCCGCAGAATAATTACATATTATTGATCAGATATGGCACAGCTATTCGTTAGGTACCCTCCACTGCTTGAGTTCTTCTGCAGGATATCTATTAGCGACACTTCGAGCATTGATCTCTCCATGGCACGCTGTGTGACCTTTATTATATGGTTAGGACTTGCTGTTAGATTCCACGTCTCTGCACCATAAGTTAATACAGGGAGGATGCATTGGTTAAGCGCCTTAGTATTAAGACATTGCGGAATTCAAGAGGCAATGGTCAGGACATATCTGTCGAAGAAACGACGGTCGATGGGAGAGAAAAGTGTTGGAGCGGCGCCCAAGAAATAGCAAACGAAGCATTGGCCGACACCCTTCAAGATGGACTGACGACATAAAAAGAATAGCGGGAGTGACATGGATGCGGAAGGCAGAGGATCGAAGAGGATGGAGACTCATGCGGGAGGCTTACTTTCTGATAGCAAAGCTATCTTTATTAAAAGTAAGTTTGATTATATGCAGTACTTTTTGGTTGATATTCTGTCAAATACGTACAGTGAAAAGCAGCATTTTTAAGAAAGGTTAAAATACTGTTGAAGCAAGTTTTTTTTTTAGATGTATATGGATAAGATGTATTGAAATATTGTAAGGACACAAAAGTTATTAATTAATGTAAACCTGCAAATAACAACTCGTGAGATCTCTGAGAGATTAAATTTATAATTTGAAACGTCTAGTTTAAGAATATTATTTTTTTAAAAACTTTCCGAACAACATAATAGAATAATTTTGCGTGGTAAGAGTACGAACGCTGAAACGTGTTAAAAACTACTCTTGTTAATTTCTCAGGGAAATTGATTCGCCATAATGAATGCAAACAACTCTCATCGCAGAAATGAACTTGAGAAGTTGGGACCGTTTCAAGTACAAGCTACATATCAGCGTTTTCTTCTTCTCACTTACTGTCCACTTTAAGACTAAATCATTATATTTTTTATCGTATATTCCTAGGTGTTGCATATAATGATAAAATTGTAACCATCAAAAATACAATTAATGATTCAAATTTGCAGTAAATAATGCTTTTTATATGAATAATTAACATAAAGTTTTTTTTTTTTTATTAAATAATAGCTACTTACACATTCGTAGAACGCGGTTACTTTGTGGTTTGTCATATTAAAAGTTGAAATAATACACTTTGTAAGCCACTGAGTTATAATTTTTATTAGTCTACCGGTTTCGGGGATAACTCTTCTTCATCAGTACAAACTTAAAACTAACATAAATACATAACAATTAATCAATGATAGAGAAAGAGAAGTGAAGAGGAGAGTAGAAGAGCCAATCGAGTTATCTGTGCATTAACCAGTTGAATAGAGCAATTTTACAGGAAATATGTGAAAATATGAAATATCGGGCTATTCTATAAAATAAATTGATTATTAAGGATTTTTCTGTTATTATTGATGGCTTTTTTAATTTCTAGTGATTCAAAATTTTCAAGTACTTTATTTTGTATTCATACTATATATGTTAATATTGCAGGTAAAATGTTACATAGTTTATTCAGTATTTAAGAAAAGGAGAAGACGAGATACGTGAACGGTGATACTTAAAAACGTGGTAAGCATACGCAGGCGGTAGGTGACTGGTGTAATCCCACGGCCTGTTCTTCATTGTCTCGAACCAAAGTGAAAATAATTATTTGTTTAAATATTCCTCTCAGGCCTGGGGATGAATAGAACAATCAATCATAAGGGTTATCAGATTTTCTAGCGATGCTCGAACATGTGCATTTCGCAGTTTAGTTCAGCGATCGAAAATCAATTTTTCAGTCATACCGAATTCAAACATCAACAGGAATTCTACATACAAATTACTCTAACAAATCTGAAGGAAATACAATATACATCATCATCATCATCATCAACCTGTGTCCGTCCACTGTTGAACGTAGGCCTCTCGCATGAGTCTCCATCCTCTTCGATCCTCCGCCTTCCGCATCCAGAAAAAATAATAATAATAATCATAGAACTAGAAAAATACAATATACGTAGATATGTAAAAGATCGTTCAAACTATATAACATCAGTTTGATTTGTATGTGGTTATGATTAATGTCACTTAACTAAATATTTTTATTAACCCAAAACAATTCATTTATACCTGTACGTTCATGTTAACTTACCAACACTCGTTAGTTATCGTAACAGGGACGTATTATCCACGTGTAAACGAAACAAGGTGAATACCTGCCACAATTTAAATGTCCATTCATCCATGCTACTTTTTCTTAGATTTGTAATATTGTACTTTTAGTTGTTCAATATAATTGAGTTTCTTGATGGCTATAATTTGTTTTTGGTTATTGAACATAATTAATAACACTGTCATGTCGATTTGGGACAGATGCCCTGCCACTAATACGTCATTATTTGAGATTTAAACCAACACTTCTCATTTCAGATTATCTGTTGATTGCTAGTGAGTATTGATCAAATGCATAAAGCTCGTGTGAACATGGCATCACGGTTACACTGTAATCTTAGAAATATGAAAACTTCTACATTTAGAGGATCTCTCTAAGTAATAAAGGTTATCGCTGATACCTTATCGCTGGTTCTGTGTGTAAAACGCATAATTTGGTTGGCATATTCTTGGAATATGATTTCTCAGCGGAAATGCAGATGCATCGTACATAATGCAACAATCGTGCAGTCTTCGCAGTGAAGCTCGTTTTGTTGCTGAAAGGCTATAAAAAACAGGATGGAAAGGGAAACGAACGAGAAACGAATCATTTTTAAAGGCCTTTAAAATGGACAGTTAAATGGACAGTTGGTACAAACGTCTGTGTGTGAACGAAAAAAGGTTAACTTTCAATAAAAATTTATACCAACGAATAAGCACTGTTTAATTGGGAATGTATTTGCAATTAAGTTGGGGCTAATTCTAACAAGAGAAACTGACAAGTTGTCAGAAAAGTAATTTTGTTTTTCGAATGATCTACTATATTCCTTTTTTTTTAAATATGAATATAACGTTGTTTGATATTAAAAACTAATTATTTGATATATTATTTTCGACATACAGCATGTAGATTCATCAATATATTACGTATATATATATATATATATGGCCTCTGAAATGCATATTTTAAAAGGGTCATTTTTGCACGTAATCTTAGCTGACCGTCCTAAGGTCCATACAATCCGTATATAGGACACTACGTGAGTTTATGAACACTATATAAAAGCGAATACATGATATGACGATAATCAGAGCTTATGTATAATTCTATGATATAATTATTTCAGGGTCATATAAATGCCATTGTTACTAATTGGTTTAAAAACAACAAATTTGGGCATTCAACGTTTTCAAAAATATTTTGGTTATAATTGATTTTCGCGATTTTTTATGACCGGCAAAACATACCAATATATTTACATTAACTTCACACAGGAATTTCAACCTGCTGTCATATAAGTATTTCTGTCACATTTCAATTAAAAAATGTGTACCGCACATACCTGACAAATAAATTCAGTTTGTTCGCGACCAAAACTATCGTTATTTAAATAATTTATTCGCAGTATTTATACTAGAATAACAACGAATTTTAGAAATTTCAAGCAGTTCTAAAGGTTTTTTTAAAACGGTAAGTAGCTAATCGTTGTAATAATGTTTTTCATTAGAGATATATTTTAACAATTACTTGCTGTTTTATTGCTTTAATTAACCAATTCAACTAAAAAAAATTTTTTCAAGTTCTAGAAGCCAATACTTCCTACTTCATACAAAAACGCGGTAGACTAATTCACGCTCCCCTAATATGCTAATATATATTATTAATTGCTCCATAAGTTAGGGCTATTAACAGTACCGCATCAAGTAAATGTGGAACGCCGAGCGCATTTGAAAAATGAGGCCTTTTCATTAAAAAATAGATTTTACACTTTTTCAGTACATATTTTTCATTTAGATTTTACAAAATCATCAACACTGATGTATTTTTTGCCTAGACTAATGGAACTTCCTGAATGACTTTCCGAAATTGCGGCAAAAAGAAAGTATTTTTTTTACAAATCGGCATGCCGTTTACGTAATAAAATGAATTATTATAAAAGGCAATAAAACGAACCTTGTAAAAGAAATCATGTGTGAAAAACGTCACATCTTCGGCTTTCATCAAATGGTCACTAACTTACGTCACCCAGTCATCTGTTGAGCCTCATAAAACGATGCTTCTAGGGATCCGCTGCCTGAAATGTGATCTTAAGACGATTATTTTAATTTCAATAATTATTGCAAAATATAAGAGCATAGTGTATTTTGGGGCCCTCGAATTTGGGGCCTACAGCACATGGTTGTTTTTAATTTATAAGAATTCGCCACTGGTTACTAAGCTGACTGAATTAATGAAAACGCCTTATTTTGACTAGGGTCTCAGGTAGGCTGGGCAGGTGTTCGGGTCGCTCTAGTGTGCCTATGAAATATAACACTACAGGCTTTGACCCACATTGTGTCATGTTTATTACACCAAATATTAATTAGGCTCACCTGTAGAGGACACAATGGGCTCCGTAGCGTGAAGATATGAAGGAAACTAGTTAATTAAAGGTAAGAAGGAAAACTGTTTGATTAAATACCGGATCGTTTAAGGTGGGCAACACACATTCTAAACCATTTTAGAATTTCAGAAATGAAGAAATTATCGCCTAATAATATAATAAATATTTTTACTTTAATATAGTTTATGCTTGTAATACCCATATACTCGTACCAGAACATTTTTCCATTTTAGTTATCTAATTATTTATTTCTTTTCGTCAAACATACCTTCAAATGAAAAAATAAAAACTTTTGGGATTTCCGTATAATCAAGCGTTTTACTGAACAATGAACATAGAATATTTAGATAATCCCGCACGTGGTTTATGCTCTCTTTGATGACACACGTTCATGTGATCCTGGCAAACGGCAGACTATGAAATTCTCTGCTACAGTGAATTCAAAAAAAATAAGTTTTATTTCGTTTTGTCGTTTAGGGGAGTTGGTGCCATTATTTTAAAACATCTCCGTGAACTGTTGCTTAATCTTGACGGTATTGGTGCTGTTGAAATGAAAAAGACTGTCGTATTTATGATCCCCTCGCAAAGTCTGACCTGGCAAGTAATCAATTTAAAAAAAATGTATTTATAAAAAAAAAAAAAAAAAAAAAAAAGGTGTTACACTTTAATGATGATAGTTAGGTACTTGATTGTTATAAACAAGAAACAGTCGAAATGAATGGAATAAGTCAGTAATGTTTAAATGTCCTATATATATTCGCAACTATCAATTTCATATTTATAGTGCATCGCGTGCACGATTTAGATTTACATTTTATGGACAGAATTAGCTGTGCTTTTTGTTAATAATTAATAATTGGTTGTAAAAAGCGAAGTAAACGCTTTACTTTTTAAGTAATCGTATTATATTAAGTAATAAGTAAAATTTGTCAAAGTATTCAATTACAGGAAGTAAGTAAAACTAAATTCTGTTGCAGGTAGATATTGTGTTCAGGAAATTGTGTCGCTGTCTGTAGTACGCGAGCCAGACAGGCTAAATACCTTTATAATAGCGTATTGTACTGTCATACGTATGTGGTGTACAATAAATGGAAATTACACATTCGGTACAAAATGTCTTCTTCACGGTCTGGTAGGCGCAGCTTACGGGGACCGTAGGAGTTTCATAATAACACTTGGAGAGTATCTCATGTATGTAATCGTAGCTGGGAGAATTCTACTGCTGTCTGGAAGCAAATTTAATCCAACTTTTGCTAGAGTAGCGTAGTTATTAGCGGTTGAAATTAGTTCAACTTGTGCCAATGTTACAGTATTTCTATGTGAAATTTGGGAAAAATGGGTACATATTCCAAGAGTATGTACTGTAGATCTTCATAATATTACGTTGCATTATTATCGTCTTTCGCACGTAAATATTATAATAATTTTATGTATTATCCATTTTTTCGATTCTATTAAGTACCTTTGAAGTTTCGCGTAATACATTTAGTTCAAAAGACTCAGACTACCAGCACACCTCGATCCTTTCTTCGCATCCCTTTCCACTTTTGTTATCTTTGTGATGTGTATTTTCTTAAGTAAATAAATTTAGTTTCCAGGTCAGTTATTCCGCATTATCACGGGCATTAATTCCCTATAAATATAAAATTATTGTATGTTTGTTTTATTGCGTATTTAATTTATATTTCAATACTGTTTCAATACTCACCTATATTAAAATTAATTGATGTTTACCCATTTATGTCTTAGTGTAATCTTATATTCTTTAGTAACTTTAAACTTGTTTCTTTAAATTAATAAAAGTCCCAAAGGAATCTAATCAAGAATAAGAATATGTACACGATATACGCGCATTTATTATTAATCATGTCATGTTTACAAGCAATAATAGCAGTTGAAAAATGTATTTTTATTTAGCGAAAGGAAACGCTTTATCAAAATTGACTCACCTACAGGAAGGAAAGATGTGTCAGCGAACGCAAATGAAAAACATAAAATCAAGTTTTTAACAGATCGATACTCGACCCCAAGTTTAACATTCTAGCATTGTGAGGAATATATAAATACTAACTAAAAAAAGGGGATCATGAAAAAACATACATATTAATTAGGCAGTTTCTAAAGTATTTATTTCAATTTTTTTACCAAAAATATAATTACGTGTATTTTTTTACAGCTAATTTTGCACTTGAGCCGTATAATTATTATGAATTTTGACAGCTGTTACAGCAAGGCCTGCTTGTGATAAAGTCCGATTGACTGTAGTGATTGAGGTAGTTTTTGGTTAGTACCTTTTCAAATGACAACAGTGAAAAGCGGCACCATCGGCATATTTTACTTAATACTATCATAAACGTAAAAATTCTCTTCAATCACGAAAAAAATATCCTAATTTCGATTTATTATATGCAGTAGTTTTTGCTTGATACCTTAAATACGGAAAGTAAAACGTAGCATTTTCGGGATTACGTCGAATACTCTTCACACTTTTCGTAAAAATTATAACAACATATTTTGACAAAAAAAATCAACTAAAAAACATTTCAATCAAACATTTTAAATTGTGGAATTCAGCCAACAATTATCAATCGAAAATAATCGAACAAATATGTAATATATGCACAAGTATATAATGTATACTCACTCGAAATCCATTTTCCATATCTACCAAAGTAATAAATTAAATCATAGTTTAACATTACAGCCAGGAGGCTCCGTTCCAGGGTTTATTTTTTAATTATTATTTTGTTTTAGATTAAGTACTCAAAATATGTCAGGAAAATACCCACATATTTAACGAGCAGCTTTTTTTGACGGTTTTTTTACTACCGAGAAGGCAATAAATCTAAGCCGAAGCAAGCTGTGGACCGTGTGTTAGAACTGAGCGTTCAATCCCGGCCCGTGGACACATAGGGCCCTAGAAAGAAAATTCAATGCTTTTAGGTTGAGCCTTGAGTATTTGTTCCTTTGTCAGATATTTTGACCACCGTTGCAGGAGTCTTCATCAGAGTGTGATGTAACATCTGTCCATTACACTCTATGCTAATCCCTGATTCAATCCATCGCCTCATCGAGTCAAGAAATTGGTACTAGCGTCCTCCTCTCTCTCTCTCAAAAAGAGTTATTCCGTCGCGTGATGGCAAGATTAGGAGCAGATTGATAACACAGACTTTTTCAGAAGCACATTGATATATATTTACGATAAAACATTAAAAATTTAGGGCTCGACCTATTCACAGCATTAGGTCGAGCCACAATACAATATGCACATGCCGACGGGCGGGACACAACTGATCGCGCTCGTCGGTGCTGTCGCACTGGCGCCCCAAGCGGCGGTCTATATAACTAATGCCAATCTGGCGGACACATCCCTGTTTGACAAGCGAACAGAAATAAGAGACGAAAGATTGTACATCGGTTTTCGGTACCAGTCAGCAAGGGCTATATCATGCTGATGTCAATACATATATCATACTTATACGTATAGTCACACTGTCATAAATTAAGGTTAAATCATTTGAATTCAAACTAATTTATAAATACATTTATATTTTTAAATATGTCTGTACATCATAATTGGTTATTAAGTAATGAAAAATATAGAAAATACCTATTTTACTAGAGACATTTCAGATGTACGATAATCTGAAACTCAGGAAGGATAAAAAAAATCTGAAGAAGAAAATTACATTTCATTACCATTTTATATTTTTCAAAGTAACACGAATTCTTTCATTTCAGAGGAGCAGCAGATTGGAGGTTAAACTTAAGTTTCCCATAAATAATGGACCGCAATGCGACCCTTAAGATTGAAGATGTTGAACAAACATGTGTGAAGTGAAAAAAAATGAAGGAAAACATAATACCCCAGCTTCTTAGCCCGACGGTCCGTCTGATTATAAAAATTATCAGTTTTTAAGTCGGGTCATGTTCATTCGGTCATGCATCAAAACCAGCTGACACATGGCCCCTATAGCAGTACAAGTTTTCTGTTATTTTTTGTCGTTGTTCCACGTTTCATATAATCTGAACCCATTGTGGTAAAAAGGGCGATTGTCCATAGTAAAACCACACAATACAGAGAAAGCTGTTAGACTTTGACCATGATATTTTTATGCTCGATAAAGTAAATGCGGTTTTATGATTTAATAAATAAAACGAATTGTTGATTTTTAATGCGAGAATTTAAATAAATTTTACCACATGTCTTTAGGAATTGGTTATTACTGCTTATTTTATGTAACTTCAATTTTACGAGTATGTGTATACCGATATGTTGTAGATCGTGTAGGAAACAACAGGATCAGATCCTTTCTGCCCAGAAGTGGGCGGCGTCGATGGCGTTACTCCCGGCCATCATCAGGTCTTCTTGAGTGCAGCTATTCGGACACAGCGCACACTTCATAAGGTGTGACAGGGTCTGCTCCACGCCGCAGTGACATTTAGTCGGTCCGCTGTAGAACTGCCAGGCTTTCATTTGAACTTGTCTTGCATACTCATACCGGAGTATGCAAGACAATGTTGTAGAGATGTGTAAATAACATAGATTTGACGAAATCCCTAATGGAAATCAATACACGAAAGATGTTAAAGTTTCAACTATGTGGAGTGTTTTTCGTTAATAAAGTAAGTGATCTAACTTAACGTAATCTAAACAAATTTAACATAACTACAAACAAACTGATCATAACGGCAATACGGTTGAGGAGCTAGAGAACACTATATTTTGAACTTTCAATATTTTCGTCGTGAAGAATACTATGTGGGATGCTGTTTTTGGATTTACTTAGATCATGTTGCTATTTTATTATATTTATAATAAGCAATGTAACGATTTAAAGTTTTCTTAAGACTTAATGTATGGCCTTGTAATATTGAAAACTGTAACCATGCGACATTCCCTGGAAAAGGGGAAATTGGGGCAACCTTCGCGAATTTAGAGAATCGGTCCGGTCGTTGATCAGTAGCCCTGGCTGAGAACAGATTTCGTCGATAAATTTGTGCAGGGTTGCCTATAGTACAAGCAAACCCTAAAACTTATATCAATATAAAAATATATGGAGAAAATTTTATCCATCCTTTTTCCCAGTGATAAGGATGGTGACTATCAACATACATAGTCTTGTACATGATATCCCTCTATATAGAGTGCTAATTAATCTTCATTTTTATACAACTTTTTTTTATATCTTACATATTTTTTAATGTCCCTGGCTGGGATATGTAATTCGGATGCCGTGAAAAATACTACAACTGCCTTTTCTTCAAGCCCCAGGCTCGTGGAGTCAGAAACGAAGAATTTTCAAGAAGCAGAGCTGACATGGAATGAGGCGAGGACAATAGCGGCTAATAGTTTAATGGTGACAGGTTATGATTACCATATGCGGCAATAGGGGAGCGGACATGGAAATGATGATGATGATGTGAAGCTAATGGGGCTTTCTTATATAATGTGACCATGATCCTTTTCCTACCAAGTATATGCTGCATACTTAGTTTATAATTAGTTTTAAGAGCTATTTTTTTATCAAATCTAATTATAAATGGGTCATGTTTTTGCCAGCCCTAATGTACTGATTCGGTAGCGGCTTACTTTGATATAGAGTAAGTCTCTAATTATCAGCCTCCATTCGCTCTAGAATATCCAAAATACCACATAATTCACATTGACGTTTCAGTATTTATGATATGAAGCTTTATTCACCGCCACGTTATAACACATACAGCTCTAATGGTTCAGTAATTACTATAATTACAGTTATGCTACCATTTAATTTACTACGGGAGATCTGACATATTCGTGCTAATTCGGCGAAGGCGGTATTGCGTTGAGAAATAGTTGTTTTAAAGAGAAATTTATACTGTAAGAAAGTATGTTTTGTATTTTTCTCGTATATATTTTAAGGCTATTATTTTATGTGCAAATCAATGCTTTTTTATGCTGGAACTTAATATTATATATATGTATTTTTTTTTAATTTATTGGAAACTAAAATTAAAGAGAAATCTTCTAACATTAATTAACGCACTATTCAACACTAGTGTTAAGCCAACAATGATTTTGCGGAAACATTAGGTAAATTCTTAATTCCTAACTCACTAACATTAACATCTTAATAATTAAATATCCGTAATCTTAACTGGAGCATATGGACGTCACAAAAAGCCACTATATTTTATTGCCTCATCCCATGTCAGCTCTGCCTCCAGGATCTTCGCTGAGTACATTATATGCATAGTTTCCTAAGGCTTTCCAGGACGACGAAAGCTCGCAGACATGACGTAAAAGCAGCTAGGAAAAAAATATTTACAAAATATTTAATTAATTTTAATTAATGGATTCTGACTTTAGTATCAAGCAGCTAGCTTCACGTTTGTGTACTACAAAATAATTAGTCTACGTTCGTACTTTACATTGTGTTCTTATTTACAACTCTATCGCGCTTGTGCCACATCTCGTTATAATATGGATTATTATAATTTTAAAGGAAAGTGCTTATTTAATATCATTCAAAGATACACATAAAAGGCCAAGGCAAAAAATCACCAAGATAAATGAAAATAATTAAATAATTTAAACCATATTAAAAAAACGTAAAAATACTTTATTTATTTAATATTACCAAACGTAATTTCTTTGTCTGTATTACCTGAGTTATATGCATTTCAAGAACATACTCGTATATATTTTCCATAAGAAATATTGAAATTGAAAAACAAAACTTTTCTTAATGATGGAAATACAAAGACGTGATGTTAATAATATTTAATTGGTTTTGACTGAAAATCACATAATATAACAATGCGATGTGCTTTCGTATTTGTATAAAAATAACTGAAAGGTCTTGTTCCGGAAGCTCAGATGCCCGAGGGGCTTGTTAGGCAGTTAGCCTGTTATCCTGCTGGTTTAGGCTTAACCAAAGCTGGTAAAGGCTTAGCCTAAGCTGACGGATGAGAGCCGAGACATCTGAGGGTGGGAAGGATGGGGATCTACCGCAGATGCAGGTGATTTGAAAACCAAATGCGGAGCAAACAAACCAGACGGCTGCATAAGCAGGGAAAAAGAATGTTTCTACTTTGTCACTTGGAGAGATAACGCAATTTAGTTTTTCATACTTTATTTATTATTTGAAACTTCTTTAAGAGCGCGACAACAAATTGGCTTAGATAAGATAAAGAGTGAAACATTTCCCCTTTAACCGTTAACAGTGGAATAATGCAAAGACGTGTAAAAAACCAACAGTTTCTAGAGCCTAAGAGGTTTCATTTCTACCGTGCGATTTTGTCAATTAAACAGTATGGCCGAGTGGAAATTATACGAGCAGGATAATGTATGTTATGCTACTATATATGAATATGACTTGTTTAGCAGCGACTCTACGTTATGAACCAGTTTGTTTCGAATCGTTTTGTAGTGTGTTTAATAATTTCCACGCATAGTAATCAAAATTTTGTCAATAGTATACAATTTACTCTCCTATAACGTACACTTCTATATAAATTTTCCCTGATATATTTGTGGCGGTCTTTCAAATATAACGGCCTCTTCTATAATGTGCATTTGCCTCTCAAAAATAAATGGTCCAGGCCTCGGGAGCATCGGACTGATCAAACCGATCTTATAAAAACGTTACAGGACGGTTGACTGTAGTCACAGATTGATTATGCGAGTACATAACGTCTCTGTACTTTGCAGTATAACTAATAGATTTTTGCTAGCGATTATAGAAACGTACGTATGACCAAAAAAATATTTTAACATTTTAAAAATTTCAGTCATCAGACTATACTGAAACGTATCTCTTGCATGTGTCGTTTCACGGTAATAATGTACGTAGAGCAAGTCTAGAAATATTTTATTTTGCTCGCGTACAGGAATTTAGGAGACGGTCGAACTTGAGGGTGTTGCATCTACAACAATCTTGGAGCAGCCTTTGTGTCGACGCTTTCCATTTGAATACCTTAGGAATATTTTATGAATAGTTTATGCCTATCTGATGTTGGCATAGTCGACAATGACGCGTAGAAATTCAGTCTGCTTCAATTTGAATGTTTCAAATAACAAATAAAAAAAAATGGTGACCTTTTTGTTTTCAGAAATGGATTTTGTCTTGTAGAAGCAAAGAAGACAAAATAAGTGAGAATAAAAGTAGACTTTACAGCAATTTCATATAATTGATTAGCAAACAAATACAGTATAATGAAATAATTGTCTGAATTAAATATCGAGAATTATTTTCATTAATTTAAGGTTGTAATTAAACTTTAGCAGCAATGTAAAAGTGAACTATTTTATTTCGAAAGCCTAATAGTTGCAAGAACTTTTTATTTCAAACTATACCATTTAAAATATATTATTGTGAAATAAAAATAAAAAGTTGACCAAAACAGTACACGGGGTTAATTCCGAAGGGAGCTTTAAATTACATTAATGTCTCTTCCCATTTACTACCCGTATCCCTGTGCTTTTACCCCTTCAGGCCGCATTGCAATTTATATTTTTTTTTAAAGGAAATCATTTTTTAATCTCTCTCTAGGAAAGTAAATAAAAACGTTTATCATTGTCCAGAGTGTTTTGGAGTAATTGCTAATTATGATGCATGGGATGGTTTCCAGCATTGAGGGTGCGTCGATGTTGAAGCCAGGGGAGATGGTCAGAGATAACCCTACAGTCCTTCACGCCCTTTTGTTGGGGAGTTTGGTGATAACGCGGTTGTTTGCGAAGAGGGTTGTAATACTGGTACCTCTTGGTATTCAAGTTAGTAAGAATGCAAATGCGGACTCTGTTTTCAGAAAAGTTTGCAAATAACGCGTCATATACCGTATAATATAGCGAAACTCTTCATGCATGCATAAGTAGGTCATTAACTATGTGGTATCTAGTCTTAATTTGGGGCATATGGCAGGCGGTCTTATCGTAATTAACCTTTGGGAGCAGTCAGATTTTGAAAGAATACAGAGTAAATTGTACTAATATTGATATTGAATGTAGCTGGTAATTTAACCTACGGTGACTTTAGGCTACAAAATGTAGTAAACCTAAATTTTACCAATGTGAGAATTACCATTTTATTTATGAATAACTGAAAAAACTGCATTTTTTAGTTATTTTGTTCCCATGTCGGTTCCATATCTGGAACAAATAATCACCAGAATTTGCCGTCACTCAGTTGTCAGTTGCTATTGTGCATTCTTTATTCCAAGACAACTCTATAACCAAAGCTACACCTGGGAACATATAAAGATCCCGACAACTTTCAGGCCAGGATCCCGGAGACTTGATGTGACGGTATCAGCAATATCCGGGGCATATTTTAGATATTTTTTAATCCAAATTTTTTAATTATATTGGATTAGTCCGACGCACCGAGGCCTGGTCGGTCCCATGAGGCGGATTAACCCAACTAACGGCACATGGGAAGGAACAGGCCAATCCAAGTTTTGTTTTACGTCCAATGTTTGTTAGTATCAAATTTGTTTTATCTGACGCATTCGTTATTGTTACAATTAGCATGTTGCTGCTTCGAATAATGTAATTCATTTGAATTTATTAACTTTATACTTGTTATATTATACACACAATAATATTGTATAATGACAATATTTTACTTAGTGGGTTTTTCTGAACACTAGTGTTTAATTGTTATTATTTGATTTTTATAAACGATCTTTTGTAATACAATATATTATATTTATAAATGAAAATAAATTAAATTAAACTACGGTCATCGAACGAAAACCGTGCTACAACGTGCTATTGCCGTTGTTCAAAAATTTATAACCAACACAGATTATACTCACATGAAACCCAAGTAGACAGTCAGACGCATAATTTTGATTTCGTAGACATATTATTAAGCAATAAGGAAGCTGCTTGGTCCATAATTTACGAAAATCTTAGAAATGAAGAGCTTTAGTTGGCGATATATAACACTTAGCGCATCTCTCTCAGCCCGTCACCT
This sequence comes from Glossosoma conforme, assembly GCA_022606575.1. NCBI lineage: Eukaryota > Metazoa > Arthropoda > Insecta > Trichoptera > Glossosomatidae > Glossosoma > Glossosoma conforme. Next base: position 2,509,302 of record JAGTXR010000030.1, read on the forward strand.
TCATAATTTACACCTCGAGCAAGTCGCTCTCGTGTAAGTTCCAATTTAGAAGTCAAATTTATACGACAGTATATTCCAGAGTGTTCATTCTCATAGACAGTTATTATTAATTGCGCTGTTCTCCGGTTCAACCGGGGCATCATTCAAGAACAGGAAGTGGGAGGCTTCAGATAAGCTTTTCTGAGGTTCGCGGTCAACCTGCGGCCCGCGATGTCTTACTCGAGACAAAAATCCAAACACCAACAAAATCGAAGAAAAAAAACATTAAAATATTTTTAATATTGCTATTCTCTTATATAATGAACTTCTGGACAATGCGTGAAATCAAAGATGTGAACGCTATTGTCCCAAGACATGTCTGCATCCGAAGGTCCACCTGGGAACAAACATGGTTCCTGATGATCTGCAAGACAGAAGGCAGGGGAATTGAAGAAACAGTTGCAGTAGAATCCGAGGCATATTTTTGGTGATTTGTAAATCAGAATTTCCGATAAAATCGGATAATTAACAGACGCTTACGAAGCCACCATTTCGTCCTAAATCCAACCACTAAGTAAGCAACAGAGTATACAAATATTGGTCCACATCAAATTCTTAACATCGGTGATCTAACGAACAGTGCCTCCAATATGCTATTGTCATTGATAATTACTAGTTATAATTTCTTATCCCAAGACATCTCTGCACCCAAAGAACCACCTGGTATCGTATATATTCCAGACCTATCCAATGACATTCAGTAATTATATAGATCACGTCGGTATTTCAACGATAAACAACTTCTTCTTCTATATAAAGGACAAATCCGACCTATCCTTGAATACGGCAGTCACCTTTGGATTGGAGCCCCAAAATACCTTCTAAACTTAATTGACTCAGTTCAAAGAAGAGCAATTCGTTTGATAAACAATGACACCCTTACGTCTAATCTACAATCAATGGAACACAGACTTAAGGTTGGTTCTCTTAGTCTTTTCTACCGTTATTACCACGGTCGCTGCTCTTCGGAACTTAAGGAACTAATTCCTCCTGCACCCACTCACAACCGACAAACTCGTCTTACACTTGCCGAACATCCATACACGGTTAATATATGTCGACCAAGAACTGGCAGCTTCCAAAGTTCCTTCCTTAATGCCACCGGTAAGATATGGAATGCTCTTCCAGCGTCTGTGTTTCCTCCTTCCTACAATCTGGATCTCTTCAAGAAACAGATAAATATACACTTGCAGTCTCCCCAACCCACACACAAACACGAACACAACACACGTTTCCCGCATGCAGCGTCCAGCCTCCCTGGCTGAGCGTCATAGAGTGCACTGGTCTTGACCGGTTGTGCTCTCCTGCATGCGTTTACATAAAAAAAAAAAAGCAATACGCTGTTGTATCCAAGTATAATTGGTTTGCATTCAGTTTTGCTTAATTTCAATGATCTAACAAAAACCTACCATTCAATGTGTCATTGTCGTTGATCAACAAAGCTCGACAGGTGTACAAGTGTACAAAATGTTGGTTGCCCCTTACTGAAGCTCGTCGTCTAAAGATCGACGCTTCAATGTTTTACGACGAAAATAGACTGAGATAAATAATAATTATTGTGCAGCATCTCCCAACAAATCGTCACATCAAAGACTACACGAGGGTCTAACAACAGTTGTTTCAGACAGACAAGATAAATTTAACTCTAAGAGGATATCAATGTTTTTTTTATTTGTTCTAATTTTGCTCTAAGCGTGTATTTTACCCATTATATTATCATATATACTATAAGGTAGCTTAGTAGTACTGGTGGGTTCTATCCCTGACTGAGATTAAAATTAAAAAATATCATTAAAATAGATTTCTAGTAGGTGTAAATTCGATCTCAATACGTATAAAACAATCATAGGCATACATACACAGTGAGTCCCCATAAAATGGATGATGCATGAATGCAGTAGTCTTATATCGTTTGCATCAACACCCTACGAGTATATATCCTTTATTTCATATCCGCTACCCTAACTGGAGCATTTGGTCGTCAAAAACTGCTGCCACTGTCCTTGTCAGCTGTCACGTTACTCGCCTCATGTCAACTCTGACTATGGGACCATTATATGTATAGTGCCCGACGAAAACCCGGGGGGCCTGAAGAATATACAGCATTTATCTGATTTAAAACGAGGCTTTGAGGTTTTATAACGTTATATTAGCCAAATATTTCATTAAAATAATTAGACGTGCAGTGTATATTATATTATTCAGCGGAGTTCTAGGATTCCAAGATGAATTGAAACGTCGGTAAAAATATGATAAAGCTCAATGATGGTGATGTCCATAAGCTTCAAATGGAAGCACTATATAAAATATAATAGAAAACTCGTTAAAATAATAAATAAATCATTTATTCATATTTAATAATGCACTCCACAGCACTAGTATTTGAAAACTGCTTGCATTAGAATGCAGCGCATTTAGAATTCATGACTTTTAAGAGGTTTCATTGTTAGGGTCTGGAGGCATAACGAGTGAACGAGCTAGACAAGCAGATGGCTTATAACAAAAAATGTGACCAGCCACCCATCGTCAGTCGCCAAGGTCTGGAGAAGCCAAGATTGACGACGCAAGAAGAGTCAACAAAAAAAGCAAAATTCCGAAGATCAATCCAAAAAAACGAGGGTTGTAACAAAAAGGTGGCAAAATGTAATGTTTTCTAATGAATTCGCTGATTTTTTAATACAAAATACATGACAATAATTTATAATTTTTGTAAGTCTAACTTTAGCCTAAATTTTAATTCCACCCGCAACATCTGCGACTCGGATCAAAACAAAATGCCGACTCTACAGTGTCTATATTGTCTCCATTTTGGCAGTCACATTGCAGCTCTATAATACGTTTTGAAAACATATACCCATGTGAAATATTGAGGGAACGAAGGTTTAACTGTGTAAAGGAGAACGATGAGGTGAGCAAGCGGACAGGGCAGTTCTCCATACTACATACGGTTAAGAAATGAAAGAGGACCTAGCTGAGATATTAACATCGTATACCGTAGTAGAGATTAAACTATAGATGCTTTTTCTTCAGGCTCCCGGCCTGTAAGGTCGTCAGGAAATATACATAACTTTAACTCAACAAGGATAATGGTGGCTGAAATAAACATATGCTTCATATAGGAAACATGTATTAAAAAAATACATAAAAAAAATGTTTTATTATAAATCAATCGTTATAAAACGTTTAATTCAGATGTAATGAATGTAATCTACATTTTAATACATGCATAGTTAATTGAATGTCACTAAACTTATTTCTTGGTGAAATTCTAACTGGAAGATTGTAGTAGAATGCTTCTAATATTCGAAACGACGTGAATGTAGTCGTAAATAACACGATTTGTGGCAAATCTAGTTATCATTGACAGTTAAAATGATAGCGGCGCATACTAAATAGGACTGTAAACGACCAGCGGTAGAATTAATATGACACCGGCGATGTTTTACGATGACTTGGTAGTGAAATTATGTTTTCATGTCTTTTATGTACTACACATTATAATATACAGATGAATAATAACAATATATTTCACTTGTGTTTTGAAAACATGTTTTTTATTAACAGTTTTTTTATTAAATTAATAATTTAAATAATAAAAGCACGCTTCGGAGGATTTCGTTACACCAAAAGAGAGCTTCCTTACTGGCAAAAACATTGACAGCACAGGCTGATAACCGAAGTCGGAAGAACGCGAGACAACTTAATGAAAAGTGATGAAACATGGAAAATCACTGCTATGTGACTGCAGAGACCTTCAGACCGCATCATATCTAAGATCCTGCCCGATGTGACCGACTAGCTGCTCCTTCCAGGACCTTATATTGGGCAACAGACAGGCCATCGATTTTGACAGATATTGAACTGAATCAATTTAACGTCGCCGACACGAAAAAGTTGATGAATAAGCATTGTTTGACTTACTGCGATTTATGCTGTATTGATTTTCTATCTCGTTTTTCGTGGTGGTTTAAGAGGTCACTTACCTGAAACAAAAGCAAATAAAAAATATTTAAAAACTACAAAGAAAGATTCGTATTTTTAAAATTGATGTCTTATTTTGAATGTAATCTGTAAATCTGGATAGATACACGTTGACCAGGATAACGAGCGAAATTTAGCGTTCGCATCCAGCACATTGTAGGCACCCTTACACGTGTCCACAAGCGTGTCCATATAAACTACAAATACGCAGGTTTGGGAGACCGTGGAAAACATCCTTAAGCATGTTATAACGTTTCTGAGGAATACTTCCGTCGAGGACTTTCCACACACCCAGGATGCCTTCCAGCCACGGCAGATAAGTCTCCGCAAGTGTATCAATGCAGGAGAAAATTATTTTGAAGAATTTTAAGCATTTGTACAGGTCCGATCAACAGATTCAATTTACTCAGAAAATGCGCATTACATTTGTAATTGACTATATGTACCGATTGAAAATGTTCGCCATTTTTGAGAATAGTTAAGATGTAAAATGCTTACATTATTTTGTAAAAAAAGTTAAACAAAACTACAAATTTTTAATTAAAATTAAATTAAAATCATAAAACAGTACACATTTTGCCCTATTTACAATATTAGAAATAAATGTTTTTCATGTAGACATATATAAATTTAAGGTATCCACATTTATATGAATAGTCAGTGCGGGAAAGTAATTATCTTTTATGAGTTTCTGTAATTACTTTTGTGGTCATCATCAAAGCTGCACCCTTTTATCCAGATTAATGCGCTCCACCAGACTGCAGCCGCGCATTCAACATCGGAGTTTGAAATGCTGTGTTTGTGTTTCTTTTTTATATCATCTGTATCCATCGTCGATGTGGCTATATACAAGTATACTTATAAACTTTAACTACACAATGTACAAGCAGAAGCCTCTCAATGTTACAGAATCTATAATGCCTGAAAAATAATGTGGATTGAGAGTAAAATTTAAATTCTTTTTTATTGAAGTGTTGACAGAAAAAAAGCGACAACAGACCAACACATGTCATAATAGAAATATTTGAACTGTTCGGAATATTTGTATTCCATATCCACTACATAGCAAGATGTCCCAGCAAATTACTACCAAAAAGTTGTCAGCTGCCATAATCTTTGTCCCAGATCTCCGTGCCCGAAGCTCTGCCAACAACATTCAGGCTTCCGGGAACTTGCATAAAAATCAGCTACTATACGGATGCATTGCCTTTTATTTCATGATACATTTATGCAATTGATTTTTTTAGCTACGAACGCAAAATATTTCTTAAGAACGACCATAGACTGGTACTGCTTATCGGCTAAGAACTGCCGGTTTCCGAAATTAATTTATTAATGCCACCGGAAAGCTCTGGAACGCTCTTCAAGTATCCGTTTGTCCAACTTCGTACAATCCGGATATCTTAAAGAAAGAGATTAACATACATCATTCACTGTGATTCCAAACATATACAGTGGAACCCCGTTAAATCGTACTCGCTTTTTTCGTTTTACCAAATATATACAATCTAAATTTATTTAAAAAATCACATGAATAAACACCTCCAATCCCTTAAATACTTAAACGTACGCAACCACTAAAAGTCCTTCCTACAGGTATCCTCTTCAAATACTTTCCTGTGTAAATTAATTTATCTACTCTTTTAGTTAATTTACTTGCGAAATAAAAACTAGCTTACACAATTTACACATATTATGAGTATGTTCATAAAATTCTAACGGGATGGTTGTGAAACACTGAATTGTAGAACTCGTTGAGAGGAAGGTAGATATATTTTTGTGGGCCAGCTGATGCATAGGAACCAAAACTCAACACCGCGCATTTTATTTCCTTCCATCTCTTTGAACCCTTGAATCCCCAGTCGGGGATTAAAAGGCTTTTTATAATAATCGCTAAATACACGTACATCAAAAACATACATTTGTGCAGAATAAAAAATACCCACAGTCCAAGCTTTTCTAATAAGAGTATACAAAAAGATAATAATAAGAAACTTGTCAATATTTCTGGTAGACAATTTTTAAACTAGAAATATAAGAAATTTAAAAAATAATAATAGACTGTCGTCTTGACATATTCCTATTAACAATAACGAAAGTTTGTCAAACTGAACTATAGAAAAAAAAAATCTTAAAATATTCAATAATATCGTATAAAGCCTCATCAAAATATATATTTCTTAGGGTCTAGAAACAGTTAATTTTATACATTGCTCTACCTACGTTTGATGAAGAATTTATTATTTCAGGATTATGAAATATTTACTAGGATTACGATGGAAAAAAAGTCTGATATAAATACAATATTGATTTTATTTATCAATTAATATTGATCCATAATCTCAGAAATAAATTATGGCTTTATCAATGTGATGGTCACAACTTATCAATACAAATTCTACTATTATCAATATAGGTCATATTTTTCTAAATCAAATCCCATTCTCATTTATTTCTTCGTTCCACATTTACTCTAGTAACCCTGTTGGGGAAATGAAATGCTCCCCTTGTTGCTTTTTTTATTAAGCTAATGCTTTTTCCTATGAAACGTCGATCAGAAGTGATTGAAACGACATGGAGCGTTACGAGTATCTATCATTGAGCTCTTTTAGTACAGCAGCTTTTTATCAATATCCAAGTGGTGGCCAATCTTCTGTCTATTGACAATTTGAACAGAACCATCTGCACTCTTGAATGTCATTGCGTATTACTTTAGTTTACATCGAATAAGTTCGACTCTTGTTCGGAAAGAAATCTCGTTTTGAACGAATCTTTCAGCGATCTCACAAGCAGTTATTCGCCGGTTCGAAAAAATTGATGACTTTATTGTGTCTTCATCGCCTTAAAATAGTAGAAATTTCGAGTCGTACTGTCAATACATCTCCATACATATCAGATTTTTTTCTAGTTTAAATCGCATTTTTACGTTTCGATAGTAAAAAATTATAAAATGCCGAAAATGCTGCTTCACATTCACATGTGTGTTATCCAAAAACTACTGCATATAATCAATCGATCTTTTTTACATACAAAGATTGCTTAATCAGATATCGAAATATATAATAAGTATTTAGCTCAAGTGTGAAGTTGGATGTGAAAAATTAAATTGAGTCTTATGTTAGAAAAACACGAAATTACTTTATGAACTACTTTATAGATTGAATCTGCTTGGTTTCATTATTAATACGAATAACTTGGAAGTGATCGATACATTTCATTGTGCGCTTTTGCATTGAGTCATGCTCCACATTTGCAAGTCACACAGCTGAAAATATTGATTTTATATTTGATTTTCAAATACTGCGACGTTATAGCTGAAAAGAATACGTTTCAGTGATTTATAATGCGACCAAAAAGACAGCAATACAAGAAATGTTGTCATGCATAGATTTATATATTGTAATATATCGGCTCAAAAAAAATAGGCTAAAAATCAACCATTGTACTCGTTATACGCTAAATTTACGACGAATTCGCTTGGTGTGCCAGTAAAGTATTAATTATATTGATGGTAGACAATTGTCGCCTCGTGAACACCACACACTCACAGTGTATCCCAGTAAAAATGTATAGTGGTTGAATGCCGGCTGTTGTTGTAGTTTATGACATTGGCGGTTCAACACTTCACATAGAGCATTTTGACACACTTAAATATTGTAAGCGTTAAAAAATTAAAGATCAATGCATGTCTGTCAGCCGGTATTCTCATGTTTGTATAAAAAAAACATGGACCACTTGGTTCTATGATGCAACCCAAAATGTACTCCATATAAGGCACCGTTATATGAAAAACTGCCGCAAATGACATAGGAAAAAAATAATAGTGTAAAATTAAAAACGCTTTAACACTGAATGTATTTTAAAAGTCTTGAATGCTTCATTAAAATTGTAGTTAAATAAAATATGTTTTATAAGTACAAGCTTTCTAAATATAATATACCCCCCCCCCCTGAGCTCGGGGCTCATTTCTGACGTCCTTCAAAAGCGGCTGAAGTAATTAAAAAAACGACAAAAGATACAAGTACATGTATTCCAAATACAATCCCTCTTCAAGTATGAGTATACGTCCTTGCAGAAACTGCTGCAAATCTAACCAATTAAAACCCAGCAAGCATTGCCTGCGGGTATAACTTGGAAGCAGAGTGCTTGCTTACCATACTATAGATCACGGATTCGATCCCTAACGAACAATAAAATATATAAACGATGTGAGGGAGCGGACAAGGAAACATTCCATACTACATTTTGGTTAATTAACGAATATGTACCTGGCTAGACATGTACTTCGGATACCGCAAGAGAGCAGTAACTATATATTTTATTAAGACCCCGGGGCCCTCGTCGTTTTTGGAATGTCATCGGGAACTATGTATAGAATTTACTCGGCAGAGCTCCATGTGGCACTGACATGTGATGAGACGAAGATGATGGCGGCTAATAAAGATTTATGGCGGCAGTTAGTAATAATCATATGCTTCAGTTAAGTGAACAGAAATGGAATTTATGATGATGATGATGATGATTTCAAAGTCTACAAATATTTTGGATTCTTTTGAAATTGATTCCTCGCCTATAAAATTACGATTTTAGTACCTATTATCAATAAAAAATGGTAGTATTCTATTATAGTGACCTATTCATAGTGAGTCTCTGTAAAAATGGACAAAACATGAATTCTGCAGTCTAACACGTTAGCGGATCAACATTTTATTAAAATGGCAAGCGATATATAAATCATAAATTTCATTTTTCCATCACCGTCTGTCGGTATTCTCTTATATGTGTTTACATAAAAAAGAAACAAAACCGCTGCAGTCTAAAAATAATGCAGAGTCGTGCAAAATATACCGTTGGAAGAAGAGCTTCTTTGAAACGACACGCTCTTTGCCAGTGATTCTCAAACGGTCGATCGCGATATTTTCGTCTGCGGCGTAAACTTTGTACTTACAATAATTTTATAATAAAAATAAATTAAAGGACGAAGGTTTCAATGGTCTGAGTAGTTGACACAAAGTAATGTGCTCCATTGCTTGCAAAACGTTAAAAACTACTGATAATATATTTTTTTAAGTGGATACTATGTGGCTCAGCGAAGCCGGGTGGATCCTGCATGCGGTAAAAATGTATTATTTGTGTGCGCATTGAGGAGAAAAACAAATGAACTACCTGATCTTGGTCGACATACATTAACCATATATGTATAAAGCAATTGTGAGACAAGTCTGTTTGTTGTGAATAGGGCAGAAGGGATTAGTTCTTTGAACTCGGAATAGCAACTACCATGGTAATAATGATAGAAAAAAATGGTGAACCAACTTCCATGTTCAAAGGATTGGAGGTTAGGCGTAAGGTTGGTTAATATCGTCGAATCACAAAACACGTATCATGTTCTCATACATGATGCACTACATCCTGTTTGCCAGGATCACTAGAAAGCATCTTAAAAAGAGAAACTAAACTTTATGAGAAACTCTCCAAATTCAATGTGTCCAATAAACGTCTGTATAAGATAAAAATCCAAGGAGCTTTTTTTTGCCAATATATGCAAATATATGCACAGCAAAAAGAAAGACTTGGTGACTCCAAAGATGCTAAAACGTTAAAGAACTTTGTTTTATTTATGCTCCATAAAATAAAATAAAATTACGATAGATACAAGACTTAGCCGTGATAGATAGATATAAGACTTAGCCGTGGAGCAATTATCAAGTACAGAACTCCTTCTACAGATGAACTGTGATCGAAGAAATGGGCGTGCAGCTATGACAAATCACGTCTGAATGGAATGAGGAAGGTGCTCACTGTTTCTACGATACGGTCATAATCATAGGTTGGTTAAGGTGCACTCCTATACGACAAAACATCATCGTCATCGTAAATATGAACATAATCATTATAAAACAATAGTCAAGTGCAAGAGTAGTGCTACCTGCCTTTTTCAAAAGATACATGGGATAGCACCATGGGCATCCCATAATACAAATCTTTAATATGTATTAAATGTATTACTAACATTACTACTGCACTTCGTTTTCTTCATATATGACTTCATAAACTGCGCTGATTATTTGAGTTATATAACATACTCGTATGTGTAACTGCATTTTTTTTATTTTGACTCGTAAACTCTTTGAGTACGAACGAATCTAACTGCACGATTTAGCGTTGCGATCAAAGAAATGGGCGTGTATCTGTCACTACAATAGACATGACTACTTCGTGGGGAAGGTGTGTTTCGCTACTAAGAAATATTATCATAACATAACAACTATTATCAACATATTCATCACTGTCAAGTGATGTTGGAAAGTCGTGAATCGCAATCACCAAAATAATCATCAAAGTCAGAACTATTATATTTATTGACACACGATAATACTTGTGGCACAATGTAAGTGCGATTCTTATAAGATCACCAAAGAAAGAAATCTTTATAACTCGTATGTCGTATTTGAATGCATGTACAAATAAAATAAAACACATTGACTATAGCCAAGAAAATTTAGCATGATAACCAACTATTTAATTAAATACATTATAATTCCATTTTGTTGGCAGTGTTTAATTCAATTAATGAGCAGTAATTATTTAGTAAGCGATCAGAAATAAATACCTTACATGTAAGTAAAAAACAATCATTTGGTAGTAGAAAAATATCAATCGGTAGTAGAAAAATAATGAATTGGCAAGAAATAATTAATGAAGTAATCAATAATAGTTTAGGTTAGGTTAGTTTTCTGTTGTATTGTTTTATTATTCATTCATTTTACATATTTTTTTACCAATATTGAACATACTGACATGGTGGATACTGCCATTTATTTAGTCCACACCCGATAAATTTTATTTACTGCCAATTGATTCAACTTACTGCCAAAACCTTAAATTGGTTACTGAACAAAGAAATACAGGCCAATTATATTTACTAGAATACGGGCTAATATAAAAAATAAACTTTTATAAATTACTAAAAGTAGGTACATACAAACTATTAATTATTTGCGGCCATATGAATCATTAAAAATTCTAATAAATATATTTTTTTAATAAATACTCAGAGATCAAGCTATACACTCTGGAGTATATCCCGTAAAAAATCTTCACAAGAATAACATATCCTATTTTAAATCTGAACTGAAAACTGCATGCCTTAACAAAAACACATGTGACACTTTTTATATTCACTAAAAAACCAGCCCCTTTCTGTCATTTTTGTATGAAAAAAAACTATTCGTTATTTTTACAGCATTAGGATTGGCATTTGAATCATGAAACATTACAGGATATTTAAAATAATAATGTCTCTTAATCCTGTACATGTTTTCACACAAAAAACATGACTAATGATTCAGAGCAGTGTTGAAAAACTGTCCATAACTCATCCAGTTGTTAAAAAAACTAGTATGGTAATATAACTGTGCTACATTTTAGCATATTAAAATCCACAGAAGCAATTAGATAATAATTATTATTTGTTTGAAGCTCTGGTGCTGGTTACTATTATAAGTAGTCATCCGCATCATTTGTTTTCACGGTTGAAAAGCACCAGCTCAATCGTATAATCCACATAATCTCGGCAGATCTTATTTCTTCAATTAGTCAAACCGCCCCTCCACCCCACTTCCTTGTCATCTCTTTCTTCATCGAGGAGTAAGGAGAGGCTTCCGAGACGAAACAAGCGCAGTGAACCGAAACTGGGAGATTACAAGCCCACAAATATTGTCAAGACAACTTGTACCCGAAAATCAATCATTAGAATCATTCGTATTTACTGCCGCAATAATGATTTTTGACATTTTAATTGAGGTGAGTTTATGATTCGTGAAATCGCTTGCAGGAGAGCACAATCGGTCGAGACTAGTATGCTTTATGAGACCGAATCAGGACTACTCTCTCTATACTGTATCTCTATATACTCTATATACTGTTCTCGTATATTAATCTGTTTCATGAAGAGATCCAGATTGTGTGAAGGAATAATCACAGATACTAGAAGAGTATTCCAGATCTTACCAGTAGCATTTGGTAAGAAATTTTGGAAACTGACAGTTCTTGGTTTGACATACATATAATTTATAATATAAAATACTATAGATAGATATATTTTCAGATAGCCTTTATATTGATCACGTTGAGTTTATTCGCAATAAACATACTTGAAGACGACAGTATCGCCTTCAATGGAAGCTTCTTCAGTTATTCAATTGTATCTATATTAACAATTTATAATTTTTAAATCGATAGACGAAATCTACCAAAAAGGTGCCTCGTTCAAAATTTAACAAGTAATTTAAGTCTATATGATTGACTTAAAAAAATATATTTTTAAATTATTTATTTATTTTTATTATTGTCGTAATTACATTGTCATTGGTGTTATATGAGTATATTCATCGCAGGCTTTTGATGTAGGTGTGTCATACCTTGCTCAATTTAATATTTAAATTAAAAATATGTATACATAAGCGTCATATGTATTCACCACAGCATAATTAAGACATGAAAACAAAAATGTGCCGAGTCATTCGTTTGTAACAAAATAATTAATTAAAATGGAGCGTTGAATAAAGTAGTTCAGTAACGATGGAAGATTGTCTAGCTGACAGAACTGTTCCCCGTTCAAGTGGCAAATAATGGATCCCACATGTTCCCGAGTCGACACACGAAGGACGATAGACTGGTCTGGATATGAGTTGTTTTGATCTTTTAACGCATCGTTTTTAATGCGTGAAAAGCATCAAATGCATGAGAGAGATGAAATCGTTCAAGTTGATATAAAACGTGTGCCAAGATTTCTTAATGCAGCATTTGGGTATTGATAAGCCACAATATAATTAAATCCAGTCCTGCGTTTACGGGTCTTTCACTAAAGAACGATAGATTCTTTAATGAAATAAGTTGTGCGTGAGATATACTCTATTTAGTTCATTTCAATTGAAAAAAAATACTGGCATTATTTTTGGAATTCTTGACGCGCAATATCTGGGATTTGCAACAATACTCGATCAAAAAAGTGCTGACTATACAGCGCTTATGTCGTCTCAATTATCTTTACGGCTGCGAAGCTTGAAATCTCACCAAAAGGCAATGCTACCGTATTATAGGTTTTTAAAATGGATGGCTGCGTAGAATTCTCGGAGTGCGACGACGTAATTTTGTAAAAAATTACGTTGTGAGGGAGCAAGCAAAGCAGCCTTCCATACAAGTGACGGTCAACAGAAGAAATTAGACTTGGCTAATACTGTTCGATACCCGATGAAGATTAAAAAAAATAATTAATAAGCCCTATACATACAACCCTCGTTACCGTGAATTTGATCAATCACCAGTAAAATGTCAATCATAGGCTATCAATTAAAATTGTACACGGAAGTCGTACTGTGAAAACCACCCATTCATATTAAGACCCCATTAAGATAAATAAAAACGTTGACAGATCAACACTCCTTATGCAGCGCTTGGCTTTCTATAAAATGCCAAACGGCATACAGTAGATCTACAAATGAGAACCTCCACCATCGTCTGTCGGTATTCTCCTATAGGTGATTTTGATATTAAGACGTCCTATTTTTTGTATTTTAATATATTTCAAGCAAAGCTTCTTTGGCCATTCGGTAAAAAACCATTGTTGGTAAAACATGTCTGTTTATTTATTGTACGGGAATATAAATAGAAAAAACTAAAATGTTTAAAAGATTAAATGAAATCTATCATTTGTCTTACGGCCTGCGGAAGCTGAAGAAACAAACAAGAAAATGCGTGACTGACAAATGGCCAACATCAGGGATCTTAAAGCAGAGCCCGCGATGGTAAAGTAAATATTTCATAATAAAAAAATATGTACTTAATCAGTTAAAACCGAAATCTAGCAAACCAGTCATATATAGGATCAAACGTAATCAAATATAAGATACGATCAATTGATAATAATATATTCAAGAAAACATACCATGATCCCTGATTATTTAACTAAATTAATTATAATTGCTAAAATGATGGCTTATACCAAAGTTAAAATACTTAAAAGAACTGAAAGAAGGTAAAAGCTATATATTAGTTATTTGGGGCGAACATGTGAAACATTTCAAGTTCTAATATATATCAATTATTTTAGTAAAAACTCAGGGATTATATATATTTTCTTAGTTGTAATTAACTGATTCGAGAGAAAGAACCATAATTTTCGCCACAACTTTTGGCGAGAACGATGACTGGAACTGATTTTAAAACGGGGGGAAGAAAATGCAGCTCCAGTTTACGTGTGATGCGGCATCCGTAGTAAATGCCAAAGCCAGGTCCACCCTCGTCTTTTGACCGACTGTAGTATGGAATACTGTTTTCACCTCGTCATTCCTCACAAAGTCAAACTATCGTACATAGATATTCTACGCAGGCATCTGCTTTCGAAACCCATTATATGGATATAGAAATGATATGGAAAGAAAAAAATGTGTTGAAAAGGTTTGAGTTTTGATTATCCCTGTCAGAATATAACACTGAGATGGATGGGTAATGTTTAAGCTAATTCAATTCGCATACGTATTAACTTGTCTGAACAATCATTAACATTATTGCCCAGCACGTTGGTCTGGATAAGCACATTGCGTCATAAACTCCTCATCGGCATACAGCTCGATGGAAGATTTTGATAGTTTTTATTGGGCAAGAAAAAATATATGTCCTATTTAATAAGATAGTAAAATGATGACAAGTTAACTGCTGTAAACATAACTCATACTAAGTAGCATCCTTGACAGTGGATTAATAATATTTTGACGTCTTATGAGATGAGATATGAATTTATTATTCTAAATGAACCAGAAAATCAATTTTATTTAAGTAAAGTCATTATAGAACGATTCTTATCGCAGTTGCTTTGTTTTATAGGGACTGAATGTCACTGGCGTATTGTCAGTATTTCTCTGTTCACATCAAATTATTTTCTTACCTGAAAATTATTTTTGATGGAAAAACAGTAAAATATGCAATAAATGCTGCTTTTCACTTTCCATATTTGAAACGATACCAAACAATAACTACTCTTTAGAACAGCCCTGGCCAACCCAAGTTGCACCCCGGGCCGCATTGATGACCTAAAATTTTCCAAGGGCCGCACATACAGACATTATACAAAAATTATTACATTTTTTTATCACAACAAATTTCATACTTAATTCTTTTTTTGTAAGTATTATAAATAATTTGAATGCAGAGGTAATCTGAAAGTACAATCAGGTAAATGTGAAGAAAACAATACTATAGCCAGATGTGAAAAGAAATCACACATTGAACAAACAAAAAAACTTTTTATAGTAATCAACATGTTTAACAATTTTAACAATCAAAATTAGTCAAGACACGTAAATCAAACAATTTTAAATAAAACCAATTATCATGACCACTTCTTTCAGAGCGAGATTTGAGTTTCTTTTCGGTTGCTTAATTTTTCTAAATCTATTTCAATAGTTGAAGTTGCACACCTTAACTGGTTTTCCAAATTTACGTCTGTTATTGACGCCCTATTTTTATTTTTATTATATTTCATTTTGGAAAAAAAGCTTCGCAAATGTATGTAGATCCAAAGGCACTTATAATTTTTTGGGCAAAACATCTTATATTAGGAAATTTTGTTGCTGTAATGTACTTAGTATAAAATTCAATTTTTGGAATCGTAAGATATATATTTTTTAGTTCAAAATTGCATTGTAGGTCGATTAATTCCATTTGTAAGGTTTCTGAAACAGTGGAAGCGAGTAGTATTATAGAGCTGCAATACACTGAACAGACGACACACGTCGACAAGAATCGGAGAATAATGACGAATCTCAACCTGTCGAACCCCGTCAAAACCGAGTAGTTACAAAAATGACACACGCCTGCCCGTGGCGACGCTCCAAGCAGATTGAGGTTTCTCTTACGCTTAACGAGGAGAAGTTATGCGCTCCATCTCTTGTTCATCCAGAAAGCGATTTCTCGAGCGAGAAGTTATGCGCGGGAAATATAAATCAGCAGAATTTGAGCATTTGGCGTAATTATAAAAAAAAAATGGTTTTAATAACTTAAATGTGATTTTAAAGACATTCTGAAAAATATTTCTTCATACATGACCGCCGGCCGCACGTATGGGCGCCGCGGGCCGCGGGTTGGCCAGGGCTGCTTTAGAATGAAAGGAACTGTTTCACAATAATTAGCTCTGAAAATATAAAATGCTTGTGTAGCTTATTATATATCTGTTAGTAAAAACAAAGTTATTTCCTGAACGAATTAATTATTACGAATAATATTTTTAGTGGTATTTGCAAATTTTGAGAATTTAAAACACTGGTGACCAGAGTGTGATGTTTTATATTAAATTTGGTTTATGAACTGCAATGAGGTATTACAGTAATTTGTTTGTGATGACGCGATGTGACAATTAGAGTAATTTAAATTCTAATCTAAATGCATGCAGGAGAATACATTCGTATAATTATAATAACAAAGGATTTGTCCATCGAGGAATTCATCATCAGCAAAATAAGCAACTTGAATCTTGCTAAAAGAATATGCTGTGATTAATTAATGTTTCAATTAAAGAAAAGTGTAGTGATAGTGTTAGAAAATGCTGAAATGAATTATTGAATGTTAAAGTGAATTCATTTATATGACAAAGAAATCATCACAGGTGAATCAACAAACATTCTGTAACAGAACTTTCATTTTAGTTACATTTTAGAATTAAGAAAATAACTGATATACAAAGACTAAATTAAGTAACATTTATTGCTTCATTTAATTAACTTTATTAATGAAAGGTGTTGGTAATATTTTTATTTTACTTTTATTTTAAATACTTAGCTTTGGTTTTTTAAAACAAGTGATATCATTCACTCATTTGTTTTCAAATAAAAACAATAAGGCGAGTGATACTGGAATACATACATAGAAGTGTTTCGTGGGTGATGTTCAAGGGACGTCTTTCGTCAGCCACAAATCATAATTAATATACTATGACTGCAATTTTACGGGTGAGTTATCAATTTCACAACAACCGAGTCTTAATATTTCTTAAAAAAAAATTAAAAATATATATTTTTATTTTTGTCAGGGATCGAACCCACGACCGTCGGTATGGTAAGCAAACACTTTACGTCTAAGCCATACCCTCCAGCCAAAGTCGTTGTTGATTGTGGTCCATGAATTAACACGAAACGTGGAGAGGAAGCCGTAGACAATCAGGAATGTTACGCTGTCCAGTTTTTGATTAAAGTCGCTAAGCTCAAGTTTAGTCTCAGAATGACAAAGTGAGGTCGAGACTCGAGACCTAGCACAAAGTGTTGTTGGAGCACCTACGCAGACTCCAGCTAATTGGACGTTCGCAGCGGCCCTTCATTGGACACGTCCGCTCCAAGGACATGGACCTCCATCACAAGAACGAGACGACTTTTGATCATTCTTCATCAGCCCACATCAACGCACAACACACAGAGAATTTGACTCACATTTTGGAATCCGCGTGTGTGAAATAATGTTGGATGTACAATATGAGTATAGCACAAAGCAACTTTTTGAGATTGAGTAATAAATATATTAAGGTTTAGCCGCCTTTAAGAACGTCTCGTCCACGTCTCGACAGCGTAGGGCAATTGATGCAAGCTTCTTAAAATAATCCATTTAACAAATCACCCAAAATATGCCTCGGATACTACAGCAGCCGTGTCTTCAAGTCCTAGGACTCCGCACTGGATGTTGTCGGCAACCACATATGTTCTTAAGTGGAGCTTCAGGTGCAAAGATGTCTTGGACAAGGCATGGACAGTGGCAACTTGCAGAACTGAGTAGCGGTAATTTGTGGTGAACAGTTATGGAACATATGTGGGAATAAGGAATGTACTTATGTATTTTTAATACATCCAATACGATAACAATGTATGTAATGACTTTAGTACAGGTTAAACATTTTTTATACTTATATGTTGCAGGGAGATCATAAAAACGGAGATTGAAGATGATAAAATTAAAACTCAGTGGGATGATTCCCTTAAGAGAGCAAGTGATTTGATCAAACCTAATATATGTTTTGCTTTTCATTTTATAATTCACGATTGTTTTGTCATATTTTACTAACCATTTGCTATAATTTTATTGAAACACCTATTCTGTGAATACATTTTAATTATGCCAGTTTCTGGCGAGTTAAGTCCAGTCTAATCTTACTATCAAAGATGGAGATGTGATTGTTCGATGTTTTATTGGATGCAAATAAGAAGCAAAAAAAAAACATTTGCGTTTCTAGAGAATAGAGTAGAGAAAATAGAAATTTGAAATATGGACATTGAACATGACATGCATTATGGACTGTGTAATTTTGTAAGGATTGTGAAAGCATAATTTAATAAATTATCTCCAAATATATACCAAGTACAGAGCTGTACCATTGTTACTTACTGATTTACATATGGATAGACCTTTGCACCACAAAACATTTAAAAAAACATACTTTTCTGATGATAATAAATGCGTAAGATATCGAAAATGCAATTCAATTTTTCAGCATGCAGTGCGTAGGAGAATTTACTCGTATTTACTACCAAACTAAGCGTAATTCAAAATAAATTTGCCTTAACCATCCTTACATTCCCATTGTACACTAGATAACTGTGAAGATTTCATGATATTTCTGACTTATCGTCAGTATGTCAGAGATGAGTCCAACAATCAAAGAACTCATGAATGAGATGAACTTTTCTATCACAGATTAAAATAATATAATAATAGATCAAGTAGTAGCTGACTATATAGAAAAGAAGACCATTGGCAGTGCATATTATTTCGTTTTTTATTATCCTTATTGTTGTTTGCATTTATTTACATAGATAAAAATATTGTTACTTCGTTGTATTATATATTTTTTTTGTATTGTTATTATTGTAGTGCATAAAAATGAGATAAATCATTTAAATATAATTACGTAAGGCTCCAGGAAACATGGTTTTATTGAAGCAATTACCTTTCTGCAGTATATGTAATATAATAACATCATAATACTATGGGTCTCCAATAATTCTGATCCTCCGTTTTCTCTGATCAAACGTCTCCCGATATTCGGCTAGTGTTTCTAAAGAAAAGATACCGACTTTTTTGCCGATTTTAGAATCTCATTCCAACACTTTCTTTTGTAAGAACGTAGACGAAGAAAAAAAAATAACGGTATAATCACACCACTCATTGAAAGTGAGCACCTCAAGTAACTGTAATTTTTAGCCAATACGTGAATGCTAGGCTGTAGTCTAATGAAGTTGAACAATCAACACTCCGCATACATCGCTTAGCCATCATCAAAATAGCAAGCTTCATATAACCCACAGATGACATCTCTCGATTGCAGTCTAGTTGTATTCTACTTTACGTGCTTACGTATAAAAGGGCTAGTAAAACATTTGGGTTTAGCCGCCTTTAGGACCCAATGGTTCAGGCCTCGATCTCTTTCAGTATTCTAATTAATAAAAAATACAAATATGATTCGGTTAATATAGCTGCCTTACATTTAAGATCCGCCTCTCGCCATAGCAGCAGTCAGAAACTACGCATATTTTACACTCAGCAAAGCACTGGGTGCAAATATGACTTGGGAAGAAGTTTATTGACAAGAGTAAATATAGAAGAAAAAGTTGAAGAAGTAAAACATAAAAATAGGAATGGCGTCACCAAAAAAACAACGACAAAAAAACGCAAATATTTCAGTTGTGTAATCGCGGATAAACACGATTAATTAATTGAATATTCATTTCTATCAAGTCACCGTCGGCCATTTTTTCACATTGAAGTGATCCGACGTCCGAGCGCCATAGAATCCACACATCGTGATCGTCCATTCGCCACGGCACTCGGCACGTCGAGCTGATCTCACGGCGAAGGCCCGGCAGATACGCCCAATAATTATATCAATTCGCGAGGCGCTGTGCTCGATGGAGCTCCTCCTTATGGAAGATTGAGATCGCTGAAATAAATTAATTCGAATCGCCGCATAGAAGCTCTTAACCTCTTCACCGCTGACATTAGTATAATTACTATGCCCGCAGCGAAGTCGTTAAAATGAAATACGATATATTCACTTATATGCACTATACGTGATCACAAACTATATAGACCGTTTGGGAAACACGAAAGAATTCAGACGATAATGGAGAAATCTCGTTTGTGGATTCTAATACGCTTGCCATTTTTTTATGGCTAAGCGTTACAAGTGGACTGTACATTCGCCGACGTCATAGCTACAGCCCCGCAATCACGCATTCATCCACTTAACGGGGGACCATGAAGGGGTGGCGTTCACGGGACGAGTTTCGTTTACCGCCAATTATGATTAAAGGGCGAATGACTGACACGATAAATTTTATTTCGACGCACAAGTTGTTTGTTTGTTTGGAGCATCTTGATGTACGGCTGTGAGACATGGTGCTTATCTGAAAGTGAGATGTACGTTGTCACGAACAATGAGGTTTTCAGGATAATCAAGGAAGATAAGCACCTAATAAGAACCATCTCAGAGAGGCGAGCCCGATGGATCGGTCACATCATGCGCCACGATGGTCTTCTTCACGACATTGTGGAGGGGATGGTTTAAACTTTAAACTTTAAACTGTAGAGGGCGCCCTAGACGGCAGTATTTGCAGCAAGTGTTCGAGGACATGAGTTGTAGCTCTTATGCTGACCTGAAGAGGGTTGCGGAGGACCGAGAGGAATGGAGATCAAGATGCAAGATTCTGTTGCTGCAAACTTATCCACCGGATTGATACTGCGAAGAAGAAGCAATGTCTAAAGATTACATATTATATTGTAGTATTTACACGCTACACATTTGTGTATCACATAATAATTCATCATACTTCCTACTCATGATATTAATGATATATCGCTATTTACTATTTATAATATATGTAAGTTATACCTACTCGTGTCTCCGGAAGTCCACCACTAGAAAAGAGCCGTTTAATTACGATTTGAGTTTTAACAACACTAAAATGAACCGTTGGATACAAACAAATTAACCTAATTGAACTAGAACAATACAATATTACTCACAGTATAAACGTGACCACTCTGAATATACATAGAAGGGTGAAGTCAGCCCAAACAGAATGATCAAATATTTGAACCCAGTGCACCTAATCCCTAACGAATTAACTATTAAGTACTCACCATTCAATTAACGTGATGGTGTTTTTAATTAATTGACTGATGGTTTAAATGCCTGCCATATAAAATATTATCTCTATGGTGAAATATAGTCTATGTTAATTAGTAATTAGATCCATATCTATATTATAAAGCAGTAAAAACGTACATACGAGTATATTTGACTTTTTGTATGTTACAAATTCTGAAAACAAAATGATCGGTAACAGTCACCAACATCATACCATGTCCGCTCCCCTAACATATCTTCGTCATGAACGTAGCTCCGCCGAGTAAATTTTATGTATAGTTCCCGACGGCCTTCCAGTAAATCTTCACGCAAAATCAACCAAATCTTACGTTTTTTTTTCATAGAAAACAATTTCTCGCGTCTTTCGTGTTTTATTGGCGCCTTTTTTGCAGCCATATGCTCCAATTAGGCAGCGGTTATCGCGAATGGAATATATAATGCGTTCTCGGTAATCGCGAAGGACATGGCATCCGTGGGCGGTTCAGGTTTCCGACGGGCCTGAGAAGTTTACAAATGCCATCTACCTGCTCCAGGTTGTTCTGGTCCAAGGCAATTTGTTATCGGCATCAGTAATTGCTTTAACGTTATCAGATCGGATGCGGAACTCACCATATAAATAACATCATCAGAAATACTTGATGATGATGATCATGATGAAAATTCAGTTGATGATAAGATTAAAAATGAATTAATCTTATAAAATCGTTATTTTATATCGGAATAATCTATATATATATATATATATAAATGAATGTCTGTCTGTCTGTCTGTCTGTCCGTCCTTTATGCATTCCTATACCATTAATCTAAATGCGATAAAACTTTGTCGAATTATTGCTTAGACTAGCGGGAAGAAGATAGGATACTCAAAATTTGATTTGATTACAAAAAATAATTAAATATTTACGTAACAAATGTTTTCATACAAGACTATTGTAATACAGAACGGCCATTTTAAGACATTGTAACCATAGCAACGCCAGAAACAAAAATGACGCAAATCTGTCCTGTAGGTATTTTAAGTAGGAATTTTAAGAAGGTACTTACGTAAGGTTTTTTTTATTGGCATTGCAACGCATGCTGGGTACACGCTAGTATATTATAAGCAAATGCATTTAAATTATTTATTTATTTGACAGAACAAATGTTATAAATTTACAAAGTAGAAGTACAAACATTCAAATATTATAAAAAAATATAATGAATAACTACAAACGGAAAGTTTGCCTTGAAGGACAGTCGCAACATGAAAAAGATTAGAATTCTGAATTTATTAGGTCTTGTCATTTACTACAAAAAATATTAAAATTATCAACCGCGAAACCGCAACTACCAGATAATCCGAATGAGAGCAAAATGTCCGTCTAAACTCTAAAGCTGTACCTTTAATACAAAAATAAATCAATTACTGCATTATTAACGATATAATTCTAACAGTTGTTCAAATTATTAAAATAACAATTAATTATCAATAAAATTTGTCATGTTCAATTAATGCATTACATACTGAACACGGTCATAATCATTTTGTTTAATGAATGTTTTTTAAATATACGTGACGCAATTTGGAGAATATTATGGTAATTTAATCTGCGTTTAATTATATCAGCTGGCATATCATAAGCATGGTCCCGGCCGGCTCGCTATCCAGAAGATCCACCGAATGCATCATATAAATATGGGTCAATGCTCCAAAACAAAAACCTATAGACTTAAAGATTTGAAGAAAATAAGTTTTTAATTATGTCTTCATTTTTAACGTCTAGAACTGCCATCTAAATGTGATGAATTAAAGTTAACTTCTTGGAGTTTTCATTTTCTTACGAAAGTACACAATTTTTTATTTATTTGATAAGTGTAATAATGTATTGAAACCATATTTTTTATCCATACAATTTATTATGTGAGTTTTGACTTTGATATGGATTATATTTTTAGATATCAAAGCAATTACTTTATACACATTGCAAAAAATAAATACCTGCATAAATATTGTAAGTAAGGATGCCTGACAAAACATTTTTTTCATTTGCATGACGCGCTGTTTAATTAATTTGAATTGACAGTGGGCTAATATCGTGCCATTGAAAAGGCGACTATGCGAATTTATGAATGCATGTTCCACCACAATATATCATGTTAATATTTTCGGTATATTTCAACGTTATTTGACAGGTAAGTACAGTCCAACTGGGATCGTTCCAAAGGCTTCATATAAGGCTTTAATTTCGCGAACCTCAGTTTAGATTGCTATCGATTCGTGGTTTTAAAAATACGTAAATGTAACGTACAAGTGTTGTATGATTTCTAAGTTTTGTTACTTCATACTCCATTGAATGAAATATTATACTCGAGTATTCAAAGTAGACTTGGGATTTAATTTATTTAAGATAAATGACAAGTGTTTCTTCATGGTATCAAAAGGAAAAATCGATGGTGTAATATTCCATATGGTGTTGATTTAAGCATACTTAACTATTTAATAATATACTACGAGAATTGCTTTTGTATTATTTATTGATGACATGTTATATGTGCTCTCAATTTGTAGCAAAGACACACCGCTGCAACAAACAAATCAACTGACAGGCCCTTCATCTAGTTACGGCAGCTATCATGCAACTTTAACCCTTTTTTACTGAATTATGAAATAATGTAGGTATTTACATTTTTCTACGAATAAGTGTTTATAGGATATAGAGAAAAATTAAGAATAAACATTTTTTTTTCGAAAATAAGCATCTATTTTATAGTTTTATAAATCCTATTTATAAGTCCCGTCAGGGCACAACTGCAGCAAAACGCACGATCAATATTGGATTTTATTGGTATGGGACTTATAATATATATATATATAAGTCCCGTCAGTAAATAAAGGGTTAAGTTAGCGAGTATTATAAATATATTGCAATTTGTAGCGATTTTTTTCTACCGTCCCCTATTTTTTTCATTACCATCCATTTATATATTTTTTAATCTACCCACGACCTCACTATGCCATCTTAATGCCCCCCTGAGGTCTCAAACGTCCATAAGGGGGCGTTATGGACCACGTTGAGGACCTAAGCACTAAATAAACATTCTCGATAGTGTTCTAGAAAAAAAATATATTTCAAATTCATCCTTACATGTGTCACAATTTTATAAATAATACATTCAGTGCTCTTGTAGGTGCCTCACATGGTCATATCTGGTTGAGTGAAGTGGTGAACCAGAGAACTGACTGAAGAGAGTGAGGAAGATGAGGTCCAAGACGAGAGTAGAGATGTTTTAATGAGCAGCCAGCACTTGGCACTTGGCAGATGTCTATCGTCTTCATCTCGACGATCTCGGGCTGCTGAGTGCAGGGACCGCGATTCTTTGATACGAAATATTATAGTTTTACAAATTACAAAAGTTTCAAACCCTAGTTGCCCCTGTGGCGCCCCCTTCCAGACCTCAGAGCACGTTATCTGGGACTGTCAGTTCCTCTCGTTAGAAAGAGGAGTACTTTTCGATGCAGTTCGAGGGAATCGCCTCGGCCCTATCGGGTATGCAGACTTTGTGGCCACCAAAAAAAATTCCACGCATTTACAGTCTTTGCTCGTATTTTCGGTGAGAGAATCTATCTTCCATCTTCATCTCTTTACAACCCATGAATACGATTCTAATCTCTTTCACGGGTTCTTTCTTTTAGCACTTCTGTGCAGTGGCCACAATTGTTCAGAGGGGACTCCCACTGGACTTATCAGTTGCTAACTGATCATAATCTGAATGAGCGCGTCATCAAGGAGACTTAACTGCCCTGTGTGATGCGGGTGTGAGGCGGGTAAAGTCCAGTTTTACAATTAATTCCCTCCATAAATTTAATGAAAAAAATCATCGTGGACTCCCAACTAAGATATATATAACTTAACCTATGCATACATAAATATTTTTAATTTCTACGTTTTTAGAATCATCAACTGTTACAAAATATTTATATAAGCTATTAGTTATTTGAGGCAAACATGTGAAACATTAAAAATTGTAATAAATATCAATTATTTAGGTAATACTCAGGGATCAACCAATAGTTTCTCGATATACTGCTATACTCTTCGCACTTCAAACAAACATTAATATGTCACTAAATAATTACGTTCATAGACCTATTCTATATGATTTACGTATCTTTTTGATGACAACATTAAATATATATAAATACGAATATATATAAATATTTTTTTAAATCCATGGAGTAGTTAAGTCTTTCAGTGATTGCCAACCCTATCATTCGACGTCCAATTATTATCACCGATATCTGTCTTTGGTGTCTAACACAGCGAAGCATAACATGTGCTTGAAACATCTTTGCTGGAATATCAAGTTACTCATGCTAGAAAAGTCCAGTGCATAATTACATTTGACATTTATATATAAAGATTGTTATTTGTAACTGACAAGATTGAAGTTGGCATGATGATGTCCAACATCAATAGCGCAAAGGAAATAACGAAGACATAGTAATAAATGGCGGCCCTGCAAGTATTCGAATTACGAATTACGCGCCTTTTTGTCTGTCAATATTCAATATTGTAATGCCATACTTTGCAGTTGAATAATTGAATGAAATATATCTAAAAGAACAATAGACTTCGCTTATAGCAGCCTTGGCGTTCACAATGAACCGAATAAGTCGTCAAAGTTAACGGAGACTAGGTAAAAGTGTAATAGAAAAACGGAGTAAGTGTGAATCCTTTCTAAAACTGGTTTAATAATATCCCTCTGCTCATCGGGTTGAGCCGCCCCTTAGAAATATAAAGTTAATCCTCGGGAGCGTCAGACTTATCGTCCGATCTTCTTAAAATATCTTATTAACAATTTATCCCCATATGACTCAGATAATACAGCAGCCGTCAAGTATCCAGGCTACAGCCCTGAACAATATACTCATATGTTCTTCTTCATTCACCTTCGGGTGCACACACAAAGACATTGCGGATTACTTAATACACGTTTACACTTAGTGTAGTTACAAAAAAAACAATATTGGACACTCCACATACCTGTATACTCACAAACTTTAACGAATAAGCGATTTCACTTACTCTGCGTAACAAATGCAAAAAATAATGTACACTAAAGAAAATTTAGCACGATCCCTAACTAAATAAATTATATTTACTAGAATCCGAACTTATATAAAAATGAAAATACTTAAAATTACTGAAAGTATGAGGTATTAGTTATTTGGAGCAAACGTGTGAAACATAACAAATTATAAACTAGGAGTATTTAAATTATTTAAGTAAATTATCAGGGGCCATGGTATATTTTCACTTGAGTTATAAAGGGTCCGCCATCTAACTTTTTTTTTTCAGCTAGTGCTTATTTCGTGAATGGTAACACTTAGCTCATGTCTGATTTGACAGATAATTAGTTTTATCCTTCCGCTAAACGAATATGGTTGTGTGTACGCTTGAACAACGCTGGGAAATATTGCGACATTACTTTGAAAATCATGCTATTGTCCGCCATCTAAGGTTTTTTTTTCAGCTAGTGCTTATTTCGTGAATGGTAACACTTAGCTCATGTCTGATTTGACAAATAATTAGTTTTATCCTTCCGCTAAATGAATATGGTTGTGTGTACGCTTGAACAACGCTGGGAAATATTGCGACATTACTTTGAAAATCATGCTATTGTCCGCCATCTAACGTTTTTTTTTTCAGCTAGTGCTTATTTCGTGAATGGTAACACTAAGCTCATGTCTGATTTGACAGATAATTAGTTTTATCCTTCCACTGAACGAATATGGTTGTGTATACGCTTGAACAACGCTGGGAAATATTGCGACATTACTTTGAAAATCAGGCCATTTTTCTTCGAAAATGAGCAAGGAGTGGCCGTTACAGTCAATGGCGATCGTTATCGGGCCATTTTTGTTCACAAAAATTGAAGAGGAGGATATTGGCAACATTTGGTTTCAACAGGACGGCGCTACGTGCAGCCACACAGCCGAAGCTACACTCGATGTTTTGCGCTCCATTTTCAAAAAAAAAAGTTATTTGGCGGACCCTTTACTTAGCTGAAATATAATTTCGTGACAAAGAAACATACTTTTCAACACATTTTTTTTTTGACGAGACGAGGAGAACGATGACTGGAACTGATTGTACAGCGGATGTCACTCATAAAGTAATTGAGTTAACTGCAACACGCTGTGTTAACATCCTTTCTTGGATTTTTATCGGGTCCATTAAAACATCCCATAAAATATATTCCTACTATTTGCAGCCATAAAATTGTCTATATATCGTTTAATATGCATTTAAGACATCTGATATTTAGATGTCATTACAAACTTAATAAGTTTTGAAGACAAAAAATGTAAAACAAAATTATACACCATCATTATTAGCCTGTATCCGTCCACCTTAAAAATAATTATTTTATTGTAAGTATGCAAGTGTCATTTTAAGTTAAATAATTCGAGTAATATTTAAAAAAATTCAGATATATAGAAGATATTTTCAAAATATTTTATTTTCATTTATTAAATACACATTTTTTATTGTAGGACGACATTATTCGGCTACGTCAGGTAGCCATTGTCAAGACAATTGACTTGACAATGTCGTAACTTGACAATGGCTATCCGACGTGGCCGAAACATGTCGTCCTATAATAAAAAAAATTAGAATAATTTTTAAATGATAATTTATTTTTATTTTGAAAATATCTTTTGTATAACTGAATTTTTTGAAATATAACTACTCGTATTATTAAACTTAAAATGACACTTAAATACTTACAATAAAATATTTATTTTGAAGGTCAAGGTTAAGCACTGGGAAACATGTCGTTAATTTGAATATGAAAAAGTAGTTAAAATACTTGAAATTACTAAAAGTAGAAACAAGGTATTAGTGATTTGGCACAAACATGTGACACATTGCAAATTATTATAAATATCAATTATTATAATATAAAACTTAGGAATCGTGCTATATTATCTCGAGTATACAGAAAATTTAATTAATGTATATGTAATACAAAAGAGTTAATCGCAGTACAATTGAACAAATTTAATGACGATGGTAATTTTTTCTCCTTCACATTTAAATAAATATTTTTATAATTATTTCTTTGACGGTTGCTTAATTGGTGGTAGCAGGTTATTATCTGAAATTATGCAGATGGAAAGAGACGATTGGGGCACCGTCAGAGGAGAAAGTGGCCGAAGAAAGTGAGAGCCCTTTTTGGGCACGAAAGATATTGAGCCACCGTCAAAATAGGAAAATATATCCAACAATATGTCGAAGATTCTTCGAAAACATCGATAACCATCAGAAAGTCGATACACAGTCGATATGATGATACTACGAGCAATATAATTATGTCATAATAATTTAATATGGTTTTTTTTTCAATATATATATGTATATACAAGTATATACCGTAATCAACGAAACATTGTAACATAAATCATCATTATCATCATTTCATTAATTTATCCACTCTTCCTTAATGAAGCGTATGTCGTCACAAACTGCCGCGACAAAGCTCTGTCAGCCGCTATGATACTCGCTTCATTCCATGTCATTACAGCCTTCCGGAGCTTCGACGAATATAATTTATGTATAGCTCACGACGGCTTTCCAACGGAAGACTGAAGAAAAAGCTTACTGTAGTTTATGCAGTGCCGATTTTGGGGGGTGGCGAAGTGGGTCGGTGCCCCAGGGCGTCGATTAAGCTATGGGCGCCGAGGTCAACCAATCTTGTTTAGATTTTTTTAAATGTAAACAATATATGGCACCAGAAAAAAATTGCCCTAAGGCGCCGCATGGTTTAAAGCCGGTCCTGAGTTTATGCTTTCCTGCAGCATCCGAAGTATATTTTCTATGGAAGCCTGCCTTCGTCACTTAAACCATCTAGCCCTCAGTATTCTACAATGGCATCTAATTAAAACCCCAATAATTAAAATGAATCTACTTATAATAATAATAATCAGTTTTCAAAACCCACTATCTAGACTAGAGTCTAGACCAGTGGTTCCCAAAGTGGTCCACATGGACCCCCAGGGGTCCATGGGATCATCCAGGGGGTCCATGGAAAATTAAAATTGATTTGGGGGTCCATGAACATCGTTAGGGGGTCCACGGAGGGTTCAATATAAAATTATTAGAAATTTTGACACATCAGTATAAATTTGGAAGTTACAATAAATAGCAATATATAAATGAGATATGTGTGATGTAAATATTTTAAAGTGCATACAATTAATTTCTTAGGCTGAGACAAAAATAATTAAAATACGGGTCGAAGTCCAACCCTTATTTAAATGGAGGTCTACAAAGCGAATCGCATCTCACCGCCGGTTCCGTCTAATTTTGTTATCTGGCCTGGATCTCGTTACTCGCCGACACCGAAGAACACAAATAACTTAATTATTATTGCTTTATAGTTTTCGCTTCCAGAGAAAAGTTAAATGTTATTGAGCAATTAAATATAAGTAAAGTGCATTTTTTTTCAAATATTATTAAATTATAATCAGCAGCTTAATGTTCTGACACGAACTTGAAGTGCGATTTCTTCTGGAGCCTTAGAGGAGAACTAATACAATAGGGTACATCTCTCTTTTTAAATAACACCCTCATAAAAATGCAATAAAGTATTATGAGTATCTCTAATTACCACACTGCATTATGTGTTCACACGATTATCACGTATGTTTTTACGAGAAAGCTTGACTATTGTAAAACAATAAATAAATAAAAGTTGCCCTTTTTCTGAAATTCTATTTAGGACAGGAAACAGTAAAAATGTGCCTGTGTGCTGTTTTACACCAACCTGTATCTGATATAATTAACAAAATTTCTTTAAGCAACAACACAGTTCAAAGACGTATTGATGAAATGAGTTATGATATTGAATGTTTCTTGTGCAATTATTTGCAAACGACTCATTTCTCTCTACAGCTGGATGAGTCAACTTTACATGATAATGAAGCATTATTATTGGCATATACTCGTTTTATTATGGATCAAGAAATCCACGAAGAACTGCTATTTGCGAGAACTTTGCCAACTGACACTAAAGGCGAATCAATATTTCATGTTTTGAAGGATTACTTCAAAGAAAAAGAAATTCCTTTGTCAAATATTATGTCAGTTGCTACAGATGGAGCTCCTGCCATGGTTGGGCGTTATCGTGGCTTTATAAGCTATTTAAAACAAAATGTACCCGGGGTGTTAGCAATACACTGTGTCATTCATCGACAACATTTAGTTGCTAAAAATCTGAATATTAGATTGCACGAATCTCTTCAATTAGTCATTGATGCTGTAAACCGAATCCGAATCAATGCGTTGCATACGCGGCTATTTGCGCAGTTGTGTGACGAAAACGATGAGAACTTTCATCATTTACTCCTTCACACCAAAGTGCGCTGGCTGTCGAAAGGATTGTGCTTGACAAGATTTTTTGCTCTCTTTGACACTATTTTAGAGTTTCTGGATGATAAAGATAGAATTTTAAAAGAAAACTTAATGATGTGGAAAACGGACATTGCCTATTTAACAGATTTGTTTGCTAAATTTAATGCGGTTAACTTGCAATTACAAGGTGACAGTCTTAATTTGATTCAAACAAAGTCCATCATTTCAGCGTTTCTTGCCAGAATAAAGCTAAGGAAGCAAAATATTGGACGGGGCGAATTTTCCCAGTTCCCCAATCTGTCACAGATAAGCTGCCAGGAAGACAATGTTTCAACCTACGTTCAACATTTAAATGCCCTATAATCAGACTTTGAAACAAGGTTTGAGGATATTTTGACTATGGTAATACCGCAGTGGATAATAAATCCATATGGTGGTGACATTGAAGAAACGAATCTCATATTACAAGAGGAAATAATCGGAATATCAACTAACGAAGAACTCAAAGCACAGTTTAATAAAGGATATCAGCAATTCTGGGCTTCAAAAAGACATACCTGTCACTTATATCGCATTGTGGAATATTACGAGAAAGTTTTTACTTGCTTTTCCATCTTCATACCTAGTGGAAAGAGGTTTCAGTGCAGTTGCCAATCTCATAACAAAAAAAAGAAACAAACTGGATATCATCAAACGAGGAGATTTGAGATTAAATCTCACGAAATTGATGCCAAATGTTGAAAAACTATTATTAAATCATCAAGTTCATCCCTCCTATTAAATGCATTTATTTTTCGCCTAGTTGTAACAGATCGTAAATTATGATTGGGTTCGTTACAATTTTAATTTACAAAATTGTTACAAATATAATGGAGTAGTAAACTTCAATAGTCTGCCTCGGGAAATTAAAGCGATCACTGATATAAAAAGTGATCGAAAAGGTAAAAAGTTCTATAAACTATTAACAAACAGAACTGACGTCGTCACATAACAATGAGAACAAGGATATGTACCTGAAGTATTGTGGCTTTTAGGTTGAGCCGTGTGTGGTGAACTTCCTTCAACCAATATTTCGACTGCCATTGCAGGGGTCTTCTTCAGGATTAATAAATTTATTTAGTTTTGAGTTGGTTTATTTAGATTATATATTTTTAAAGGTAAAAAATGTATAATCTGAATAAACCAACTTAAAACTAAATAAATTATTAATCCTGAAGAAGACCCCTACTATGGTTGAAAAAGTTCACCACACACGGCTCAACCGAAAATAATATCAGGGAGGCCTAACTCATGCGGGAGGCCTACTCATGCGGGAGGCCTACGTTTAACAGTGGACGGACACAGGCTGATGATGATGATGATGATCAGGGGGTCCACGGATAACCGAAAATCGTGTCAAGGGGTCCACGAGTGAAATAAGTTTGGGAACCTATGGTCTAGACCTACAGTTTTTTTACGGGCGAGGAGAATTCTTCTGAATGGCAATAGATACAGGAACCACTGGTCTAATGATAATCACACATCATGAATAAAACAATTAACGAAAATAAAAGTTTAATAAAACCATTGTTCGGAAGTGATCCCCAAAAGAAATGACGTGAAAGGCCATAAAAAATGTTTAACTGACTTTTAAGTTTCGAATATAATTTGAATCTAGAACATTTGGATTTATTTCAAGAATTTAATTAAATTCACATGATGATAAAACCAACTTGTGACGCAATTTTAAATGTACTAGTAACTAACAAAATAATTACCCACTCGCTGTGTGAGTCCATAGGAGATATCTTTAATTAAACTTCTCATTACCGATCATTGTAAGAATAAATGTGAGGCAAGTGTTTTAATTAAAAGCGATGCTTATCATTTGTCGCACTTGGTGAAGCAACAACATACGTGACAAGTCTTTGCCAACCTTTTATTTATATTTATTATTCATATATAAGTTTACACCACGTCGGCTGTTAAAGTGGCGCATATATACACCATCAACAATAGCACATTGTTAGCGCAGTTCTCGTAAGATCAATATATTTTAGGAACATTGAACGCGGATCATATCTTGGATTGGTATCACCTGTTGCTTACCGCGTGTCTTTTGCTTTGTTGAGTCGGATGATTTGCAAAACGCTCAACGGGCCCGCATCTTCCGGCTAATCATCCGTTATCCTTAAAAAATCTGATTTAAAAATTACCCAAATTAGGCATTTCATAACACACTAACCATCTCTTCAAGTCTTCTAGAATCTAAAGTGCGTTAGGAACCAAACGAGTATATTTTTCCAGATGGACCTTCGGGTGAAGAGATGTATTGAGACAAGACATGGATAAGTGCAAATGACAGAACTGAATGGCGGCAATTGAAGGTTTCAGATAGAAAAAGAATGTGAAAAATATATATATCAACATCTAGAACTGTACAAATCATTGTGATCGAAAAAAATGCGCTCCCAGAATTTTACCAATACAATAATATAAAAATCATGATCCTCGAGGAAGATAAGAGATTTAGAATTGACAGCTGGAAAATAGTTTTGCTAAAACTTAACACAGAATTCTGAAGTTCCGTCGAATAAATAGTGTAGTCGATAGTCTTTAAGACAATTAAAAATTGAAAATGATTACGGTAATCGAACATACCAAATTTCATTGAAAATATTCCCGATTATCTGAATTTCGTAATGTATGAAACTGTATGGTAGGTAAATAATGTAAGTATATTTAAACATATTTATTAAGAAATAATAAATTTTAATATAATACATTTTTAAGCAATAGATTTTGTGATATTTTCCCTTTAAAGACAACATTAAACTTTACATCACAAACACGTCATTATACAAAATTCATTTAATATGCTCCACAGCAACAAAGAAGAAAAAATAGACATAATCTGTTTCAAAGTAACAAAGCAATCGAGTTTAGCTTTTATGATCTGCTATAAACGAAACACTTTCGATTTTAAAAGCCAAAAATATAAAGTCTTCATTCTTCAATAGATGTTTTGACGTTACTCTTCGTGCATAAAAAGCATTCATACCTGTAGAATATTTGCATAAAATTAACTTTATTATTTCCTATTGGAGATATTTGTATGGGCGGCTGGGCACGCGTTTAGGCGCCAACATTCCCAGCGGATCAGCCAAACGGGTTTACGATAAGACACAGTAGGTATTTGTGCAATTACTAGCCATTTACATTCGAGGTGAAAGAAAATATATTTGCGAATTTTGCGTAAATTTAAATATTTTATAAGCAGGTGCCTGATATATTATTATATAGAAAAGAAGATTTTTATAATAAAATATAATTTTAAATAAAATACGATTTTTAACGCCATTTTAACGTTAATTGAACGTTAATATAAAACAATATTCTCCCTTATTACATCTATAGCCTGACAAAAATAAGATATTTAATCGGTAACAACCACATTTAGTATGTGGTCGTTATCAATATCTGCTGTAAAGTTCTATCAACTGTCATAATCCATGTCTGCTGCTCCAATGTCTGCATCCCGAAGCTCTGATGGTTAGATTTGAGCCGCTAGATGAGACCAAACTAATGATCCTAGCTTTTTGGGCATCTGTTTAATTAGTTAATACATATCCTTGAACAAAACATAACTTACATGATAAATAAAAGAGTTCAAAACTTTACAAAATTATAAAATAAACGTATCGACACTACTTTCACAATCAATAAAAATAGTTAAAAATAATATTACTAAATTTATTTTATATAATGATTAGTGTAAACATAACTTTTTTATCATCTCTTTTAAAATAAAATGTCTTTTTACTGCAAAAAATCTGTAGGATCCTAAATGAAACTCTTTTAAAAGCTTTAAGCCTGGGTAATATTTAACGTTTGCCCATTTTTACAATCAGTATTACAAGCTTCTAAAAATTATGATAAATACTCAATATTTTTTGTTAATCATTCCAAGATACGGAATATCATAAATATCTATTTAACAGAAATGTAGAACAACAAACCTAACAATAAAGCTGTCCTTTCACTTGAACCAAATATGTACATGACAAAATGAAAATGAAATGTAAATGTCTATGATGGTTTATGATTGTAAATAAAAATATAATATTTACAATGAAAACAATAGCATCTTTTTGTAAACATCAATTTGTAGCAGTGCAATACTCACTGTTGAAGACGAGAAGCTTTCTTGTCGACCCGAGACGTTTCATCGGCGATTTCACCTCCAAGTCGGCCTCATCCATGATCACACTCATCACGACTATCACTTTTCACACAAAACTTAAAAATATACTGAATAAATGCACTTATTATTGAGTAAGAAATGTTACTAAGTTGACAGATGCACACTGATTAGGAAGCACATTTTTTGTTTTTAGATAGAAGACAGTAAAATTTTTGATTCAAGAATAAAGTTTACACTCGACAGCTATGTAGAGTGATGAAACTTTAAAAGCTTTCACTGTAGTTTTTAATATATTTGTAGAATATAATATAGGCGGGCGAATGTTGCATTATTGTTATTTACTTGTTTAGCACGAGTCTGGATTGTGTGGAGCCGGTTTGTAAGCGACCGGCGACACTACGTAAGAGACTGAGGATAAGTTTGCTAGTAGTCAGTGGCGAGTATTCGGTAGGCGAACGGCGCGACCTGCCAGTTTGTTTGGGTTTAAAAGTTCAGAACGGTGACGGGTGGAGCGCTGTGTTGCCAGATATATTTTTATGATAGTAAGAATATATATTTGCAACACATATATGTATCGATGCCATCGGGTAAATAAAAAGAAGCCACGGCACTAGAGGTGACACTATTTAATTAATGCAAGAATTAACTTTAAATTAATGGACAAGAAAACCGATCCGAGAGAATAACTCCCGATCAATCTTTAGTAACTGTTGGTGACACACTGCAAAATATCCGACGAACAGACATTTGGAAACAATTGAACGTAAATAAAAAAAAAGATACTCGAAAATCAAATTTTATTCGAAATTTTATCTTCTAGCAACGCGTTTTAAAATAATATTTACCTCTTTAGACTTCCGTCTCTTACGAAGTATGATGCTAGTTTCAAATGTAATTCGCATTATGGGCTGGTATCAATATTTTTACATTTATTATTATTTGTAAAATCGAAATTATATTTCGTTTTAGCAAACCGACCAAAAGTAATAACAACTGATTTCTGTGTATCCAGTTTTAAAACGCTTTTTATTTTATACAATCAAAACATCTCATAGGTGGTGGTACTGAGATTTACCATATCAAGTAAAAACACAATTTTTCTCTTCTTTGCCATTTTTTGCACAAGACATACCTACTTACGATTATTTTTTCTAACGTTAACGAATATTCGGGAGTTTTTTAGTTGTGAGATATATATTTTTAAATTATGAAATTAAAAATAAGCACTTGATTATTTGTTCGGTGTAAAGATAAGACTAAAACAATAAATAAAATATTTAAAAAATAAATCTCTTCGGGATCAAATACACCACTGCTGATACCCATGAACATATTCTGCATTTAGAACAAATTTATTTTGATCACAAAGATGTTTACTGATTGGCTGAAAGATACAAAATATATTTTAGTGACATCTATGTAAACATGTTTGAACTTCTAGAGCTTACTGCAATCTTCATTACCATAACATTGTGTAGTATGTATTTTTTTATGTTTATTATTCCAAGGTAAATTGAAATATCAATAATATTTATGATAAGATATCACACATAAAGATCTCTTCTACCTATTGTAAATTTTACTTTTTAAAAAAGAAATCTACACCTCAAAAAAAATACTTGCACCTTGAACACAAGAGGCAATTTCAAAATTCTTTCCTATGGTATACCTAGGAATATAATAAATGTCCATACTATGGACATTTACAACATACCTAACGATTGGATTAGGAGTGATTGGGACATGAAACAATATAATATTATAATACATATAAAATAAAGTATTACAAAAAAACGGAGCAAAAAACATTTGAGGTAAATCTTTTTTTATTTGTTGTATTCAAAACCTCTCAAAAATAGATTTTAGTTGTTTATTATTATTTATTTTTCTTATTGCTCATGTTGCTGTTAGTATAAATCATTTTATGATATCTCTTTTATATGTACTTCACTTGTGACCTTAATTACACCTATCGTCTTAATATTATCGAATGCTGATTTTAGACCTTATCACTCAAGAAAAAAAAACATAAGAGGCTCCAGCAACTCGAAGATAGCAAAAAATATGAGAAAAAAGATATTCTTAAAAAATTAGAATTTTTTTTTTATGGCAAAGCAGAAAATAAGAATGCTTATTATTTATGTTTACAAATATACATTTATCATAGAAATCGTGTTTTTATAAGAAAAAACAGCAAATTTTAGTTTTCAGAATTCCTTAAAGTATGATATTTTAAAAAAGAATCTAAATGCTAAATGCATCCACTGTTATATCACTCTAATTATATGCATTAAAATATAAATTGTATTTTAAAAATAAGTTTACAAACAGAAAAAAACAGAAACGCTGCAACAGAACAGTGCACATGAAACGTGGCTGGGTTCTTGTACAATGTAGTATTTTCTTGGATTGAAAGGCCTTCATCCAACTACAAATAAACAATTGATGAAGATGTAAATAAAACAGTTTTTTTTTTACATTAAAGTGATAGGTATTCTTTTTAATAAAACAGACAAAATAAATTTATGTTTTGACATAAAAGTAATAGGTATAATTATGTGTATAGTCTAATTGTACAATCGGCTCCAGCAGAGAAGACCCATGGCTGCAGAGGATGGAACGTTACTCCAAGAATACCATAGTCATCATTGGCTTCATGTGTTTGCAGTTGCTTCAACGGAACAATCAATGGGTTCTGCAGCAGGTCACTGGAAGAAAAAATGAATAAATGAAAAATACTGTAAAATGGTAGGTAAAAAATCAAGTATGGTACATTAGTCTTTTACGTCATTCTTTGTTCCAACATTCAAATAATAAACAAATGCAAATATAAACCTAAAATTTAAATAAATATAGAGAAAATAATACAAAACAATAAATAATAATTATTGAAATAAGTTTTCAAATCGATAGAAAGTAAATAAATTAAAACTATGTTCAATTTTTTAATAGTTTTACTTACTTGTAAACCATTCCATGTGAAATAATGAGTTTACGGTCATCTGAACCTGAAGCGAAGAGAGGATATCTCTTGTGAAAAGCAACTCCTCGAACAGCAGCGCTGTGCAGCCGTAATGTCTGATATGGCTTACTCGAAAGATCTAGATCAAACCTGAGAAATAAAACAATTTATAAATACCATTATATTTCAGAAAATCGTTAATAGACAATTTGAATTATTAAAACAATTTAATTATACAAAACTCAAATTAAAAATGTTATTGCCAATCCTTTCTGAACCTTTTTACTTCTATTTATCAGTGATAAAAGGTAAAATAGAAAGAAACTGTAACGCAGGACAATAACAACTATAATTTATACAATATTTTTTTTATCGATTCATGTGTTGTTAAAGATTAATTTTATTGCAAGCAACTTAGCAGAGTGAAGTGTTGATAGCCAAATTTTTTAAGAAGTATGTGAATAACCAAATTTCGTTGCGTAGTGAAACAATAATGGGTTGTTATTTATGATTATAAAATCAGAAAACGTATAATAATACATTTAGTTGTTTCTTACCACATCATTTTCTTGTCGTATGTAGCAACCAGCAGATTGTCTCCAGCAGGATGGATGGCTATGGAACTGATCCACTGAGCTGAAGTCTGCAGCTTTTTCACCAGCTCTTGCTTGACCAGATCGTAAACCCTCACGATCCGCTGAGTCTAAAATTATTCAAAGATAGATATTGAACTTTAATGTTTGTTGTACCTACTTAATATTTTTTTACACTTAAAATAATTATAAAGATTACTGCAAATTTACACTTTGATATTAAAATAAGAGCAAAATTATTCAATACTGATTGCAAAGAAAAAGGATTTTATATTCCATTGCTAGTAAAATATGAGCCTCAAAAGTGTTGAATACATTCAATGTAATGTCGTGAATAGTGAAGTATGAATAAAGGTAAACTATAATAAAGATTCATATTTTTTCTCGATAATGAAAAAAAAGCATACAAAAATTGTCTGTAAGTGAGATGAATTTCTAATATGCTAACAAAAATCGAAAAAAAACGTTTATTTCTAATAATAAATATTATTTCATAATGAATTCAGTAAGTATCAACTTTAATGTCAAATATTTATAAAAATTAAACTTACAGCCACGAACAGGTAAGGCCTGATGGGATGGAAGAGGGCACACTGGACGAGGCCCTTGGCCCTGGTGAAGGGCAATTGTGATCTTCTTCGTGACACCTGGTGGACCACCACCGATCTGTTGGCTCCGTCTGGCAACACCACGCACACATAGTCACCGCGACCATGCCACACCACCTAATAAAAAGATACAATTGAAATCATTACTGAATGCCATAAGCAACTAATTAACTGCATTCAAGAAATAAATTTATACAATGATTTAATTAATAAAAGTGATAAAATCGTCAAGAATGTGCAATAACATAAAAGTCACTGATACAATACAAAGACTTGTATAGTATCAGTGATACTATACAAGTACATATTTATTTATACAAAAATAGATATTTCACTAATAGAGTATGCCCAATACCAATATAAAAGTTAATAACTCATTTAATTAAATTAAATTTTCAGCAAAATTTAATTACAAAACCATGTACATACCTGTTTTACTTCCTTGAAATGGCTGACACTGATCCTTATTCCGATATTCCACTGTTCTGGAGTAACTGTTTCCCACTGCACAGCTGTTCGGATTCTTTCATCAGCTAAGAAACAAATACAATTCAAATTGAATTATTAAAAAATATTAAAAAAACAATTCCAGTATAACTGATCACAGTCTGCATCTTGACAAGCGACGATTAATAATTTCATCAACTTATTTACTTACGAATAAATTCTGAATTATCCGGAGCCTCGGCGAGAAGTTCATCTGTCCTTTCCGCGACCTTGTGATCTCCGATCTCTCGTCCCGGGACGAGCAGCAACATACGGGACCCGCAGGCCACGGCTATCAGAGACAATGCGGCCCCCGGGGCTGACTGGACGCTCTTGATGGGACCATTCTCAAGCTTTATGGTCTTTAAGCAGCGGCCGGTGCTGACCTCCCATACTGAAAAAAATTAAAATAAAATTTTGAAAGAAAACTGGACCACTTGTTGAAGGAATCAAAATTGTTGTCTTGGTTGTCGTGCTTTTTTTGTAAAACCCGTATCTACCCCTTCATAGATTGCCAATCTTTACGATTTTGGACCTTCACTGAACAATCTTTTCCAGCAGTATTTGAAATATTGTGTGCCCAACTCTTCGATTCTTGGCCTTTTCTTGGATTTCTGCATCCAGTTTCAGTGGTCGCCACTCCTTAACATTTCCTCACACCTGGCTAATTTTCTTCTATATACATATCCAGTTCGCCAATCTTCATGTCGACAACTCTTATCAAGAGTTATCAAACATTCATTCACTATGATTATTATCTCTTTATAAAAATAAAAAAAGCACATTCATATAAACAAAAATAAAAGTCCAAAAAGTTACCTTTAACAGAACCATCATCACTGCCAGAGAACAAATATTGTCCGGTAGGGTCGACATCGATGCAGCGGACCATGTCCGTGTGTCCTCGGTAGACGAGACTCTCCTGGGTCGGGAAGGGCTGAAGGTCTTGGGGACTGGGAAGCTTCGGTACCAGCTGCTCCGGATCTATCGTCAACTAAAAATAATATCAAAACCATTAATTTTTTTATACAAATTCAACTTACAATCGATGTAGCTACACCTACCAATTTGCTATCTCTAGAACTACCTTATTTTTTTAAGGTAAGGTGACTTCGACAGGATGGACTGGGGTGGCGTATCTCCACAGTTTTCATTTTGATATTTCACTATTAAGGGCTAAACAG
Organism: Glossosoma conforme; assembly: GCA_022606575.1. Classification (NCBI taxonomy): domain Eukaryota; kingdom Metazoa; phylum Arthropoda; class Insecta; order Trichoptera; family Glossosomatidae; genus Glossosoma; species Glossosoma conforme. Next base: position 2,549,926 of record JAGTXR010000030.1, read on the forward strand.
TGTTTACTTGTGAATACACACATATATAATACTCAATAAATGAAGCAGTATTTACCCGCATCTTGATGGCCCGTGGAGCAAGATACAGATCGAGACAGCGCAGGAAGCGTTCCCTGGTGTAGCGGGAGTACGCCGGAACCTCGCGCAACGAACTAAACTTCTGAGGCAGGAACGTGTACTTCCTCTTCCAAGGCATGCTCTCCATCTTCTTCCACAATTTCATCTGTAGATATTTTAAAAAATATTAGAAATTTAACTTAGTGAGCATTAAACGAAATGCAAAAAGAAAATGATTGCCAATGATAAATTAGAATTAATATAGTGATGACTAGGAGTAAAGATGATGAAGAATGTTAGTTACTTCTCTTTCGTCCAGTAAGTATTCTGGTGGAGGGTTGTAGCTTTCAGCATGGCCGGGCAGTGCTCGCTTGGGGGCCGGGATGTGACTACGGATGCGTCTCATTTCCTCAGCGCGGTCATCGCTGCTCCACAACATGTAGAATTTAACCTCCTGCAGACAAAAAGCAAAAAAACAAGTAAATATTAACATTCCACACATTTTCCCAGCCTGAAAAAAAGTGTACTTGTGATTTGTGCTAGAGTGCACAAATCAAGGTCTCATTTCTTTGAAAAAACGTTTCCAAAGTAAGTCCATTTTAAAAGAAAGTAAAACTACATTATCTTTTTAATAACCTACAGCTGTTAAATAGGGTATTATTAGTTGGGCAAAAATTAAAGAAAATAATGACTCAGAAATGAATGTCTCATGATATGGAATATACTAAAAAAAAAGGGGCAAATTTTATTTAAAAGGTCATATCACGGAACACAAAAACCATAATAGATCAAATTTAATATTAGTAAAAAGTATTTAATGCATGGCATACAAAACACAATTATATGTCTTTTTTTGTAGAACACAAGTGTTTCACTGAGCAGCAAAAACCACTACCTTAGAGATACAATTATGATAAATGAATAATAAAATATGCATTAATTGAGGTGTACTCCTATTTACAGTAGCTTATTTAATCTAGAATTTATGATATTTAGTTATCAAGTAACCATATAGCTGTAAAATCGTCCCATTAAAATACAATGTCAAATTTTTTTGATGACGAGTATGAATAGAATAAAAAGCGTTTGTTGATGTTATATTATTTGATTTTCACCTTCTTCTTGTCTCGGTCGATCCTGTCCTGCTCCCTGGTCTTGATCCAGCCGGCTCGGAGCGCCCTCACGAGCTTGCCAACCTGGCGCTGCTCTAGGGCCGAAGGCAGGAAGGACCTCTTATGCTCCGGGAAGGCTCTCACTGGTGTCTGGAGCACTTCACTCGAGAACCACTCAACCCATTCCTGAAATATAAAATAGCATAATAAACATTACATTCAACATTTTTTCCATTAAATCCATGCCTGAGAGGGATAAGGGTGAATGATTACAACATAAGAGAGAGAAAAAGGACGCTACCTCTTAAAAGAACCATTATAACTAAGAGAAATGATAATAAAATTAAGGTAAAGTACTTAGCTAATAATATATTTCAGTTACAATTTTGCATACAAACTTACAGGATAATCATTGTAGGTGACGTCTGGAGTCTTCCCTTGTCGTATTCTCGCCAGAATCTCCAGATCGGCCTTGCTGAGAATTATATCCTGACCTGTGCTTGGGTCTCGTACAGTTCTCCAAAAATCTGGGTCTTCACAACGTCTACAAATTTAAGCATATAAAATGAAACATTGTTAAACAATATATAATTATAAATATAATAATACTATATAATAGTTTATTCAAAAACATTGATTCTTCGTCTAAATTTATAATTCAAGTTAAGTATTGAGTGTCACTTTTGATGAAATTATGACTAAAGTAGCCACCTTTGTTGAGGTTTTTTTTTTCTAGGCTTACTTTGAAACGTATAGAATCATTTTATCACACTGATCACAGCCTTATTACATCCTCTATCGGACAAAAAAAGCACTGCACAGAACTTAATGCAAAACCTATGTTTTTTTAGCTTCAGTATTAATAAAATAACAAATGATCAATGTTGCCATAAAATATATATTATTTTACTACTGAGTTATCAAATATGATATTATTTACTTTAGGAAGTCTTCAATTTGATCTCTTTGTGGTGGTTTAAAGATCTCCTTCCCGTCCCAATCAAAACCAATATGTGGGTACTCCTTGTACCACTCCATTGGAATCTCTCCAACAGTGTTCCGACGATCTTCTTCATCGGACGAATCACAGCTCTCATACTCATCTGAAAGATAATAAACACATTTAAGATGTTGTTAATCTTCAGTATTTTGAAAACGTAACAACATAAAAGTATGTTATCATAATTAATCATTAACCACTTCACCGCAAATAGTATATATTATCTAACAGTCATGAACTTTAATAATGAATATTGATATTGCAGGTATTTTATCCTGCTCTACCTCCTTCTCGTGGTGGGGGGCGAGTGACATCAGTCGGCCAATATAGACAGGGGCCGAATGTTGGCTGGAAAGGGAAAAAAAGGGGAAACACCCAGCTAACCTCATCAGGTCAAGCTGGTTAGGGCACTCTTTGTCCTGGAGATAGTAAATGCTCTCCAAAGGCGGATGAACCTTTATGGTCAACGGCGTTAGGATGTGGAAATAAAGGGGAAAATATCACATTAAAGGTCTAAAAGACATCCCATGTATCAGCAAACAATGATTGCATCTCAAGTATGATCGAGATGCAAGGTTGCTGAAAACCAATCTACCGGATTGATACTACGAAGAAGGTATTTTATACTGTTGTAGTGTTCAAAATTAGCTGAATACATACTGAAAACATAATCTATTGGAAAATACAGTACAATCTATATTTTATGGTCTAAAAATTTATTTAAAAAACCAACAAAAATGCATAGACAAAGAGTAGAAATTAAAATGAATATTAAAACATACCTTTTTTAGTTTCATCTTGGACATCATCATCATCATCTGACTGCGTACTTTCAGTTACTGCAGCATTTTTCTGTGTCTTCTTGCTCCTCTTTCTAGCTTTCTTGTTACCACTTTTAACCGTATCATTATTACTATCTCCATTCTTCAATGGCAAATCCTTGACAATAGATTTTACATAACCTTTAACGTTTTTTCCATTTTCAGTCTGACTTTTCAATTTGAGTTCAATATTTTTGTTTGATTTCACATCTTTAGTTTTCTGATTTTGTTTAGCACCCTTTTTTTCTCCTTGTGCATTACTTTCTTTATTTGTTTTCTTTTCTGTGGAATTACTTGAAGCACCGATACCATCTTTGACAGGTTTATTTATTTTTTTGGAATTTTTTCCCTTCTTGATTTCTTTGATATTTTTTACTTCCGTATCAGAATTAGCATCAGAAGAAACTTGGTCAAAGCCAGACTCAGGATCGGAGTCACTTTCTCCTTTTTCCTTTTCACTGTCATCATCATCTTCATCACTTTCAAGATCGGCTTCACTATCCTAGAAAATGTAAAAAACATTCATTATCGTAACAAATATTGCTATATGCAGGTGTTCATCATCATCAGCCTGTGTCCGTAGGCCTCCCGCATGATTCTCCATCCTCTTCGATCTTCTGCCTTTCATATCCAGGCCACTCCTGCTATTCTTATTTCATCAGTCCATCTTGAGAGCCACTCTAACACTTTTCTTCCCATCAACCGTCATCTTTTCAACAAATATGTTCTCCATATTACCAAATGAGTGTGTCTATTCGTGGAGTAGCCCCCACTACTTGAGTTCTTCTTGGGATATCCTCGTTTCGGCAGGCGTTATCGGTTGTACAAAAATCCACAGGCAAACAATTATACAAACAAATAAATATAAAAAAAAAACCTACCTCTCCTGAACTAGATTGAAAAGATAATTCATCTTCATCATCATCATCCGAAGCGAAAATAGGTTTCTGAAATATAATTTGGTCGATTAACATTTTTTAATCATTTAAATAACATTACTTATCTACATAAAGATAAGTAAAACATGCATTAAGCTCTGAATCGACTTCATTAGTGGCGGGTTAAACACAGCCGACCTTATAAAGTTATGGAGAGAGTAACAGTTCACTCGAGTGTATTAAGCTCTATTAAATCATTTATGTTTAACTAACTAATCATTTCATATCAAGCTTGATACACTTCAGTAAAATGTTAGCTACCATCTAATATATTTACTATGAAAGTAATTTCTAGACATATATATTTGTATTTATATAGATTAAAAAAAAATATGTTGTGGCTAATACATACATCTAATTCTTCATCAGATGCCTCTACTTCATCTCCATCTGTATCAGTTGAATCTCCTTCTTCATCATTCACTAATCGAAGCATGTCTACAGACTCCTGTAAACATTATTACTCATAAGGCACCATATACATGTGGCAAAACAGTGGTTAGTTAACTACTTACAAATTGACCAACTACTAACAACAATATTTCATCAGTATACATGGTTTAATGTGTGAGTTATATGTTAAGAATTCATTATTTTGTCTGTCGTTACAATCTTAGTGATTTAACCTACAAAAATATTTTGGATTATTTACCTGTATGTCGTCTATACTCTTTGAATTGGCAGTATTTTGTGTTTTTAAGGTTCCGGCATCTTCGGTTTTAGATTTTTTTTCGTTTTTGCGTTTTTTTAGCCCCTCTTTTAAGGGAGGCATTGTGTTTGTGCAGATTATTAACTTTACGGAACTAAGAACTTCAACCGCACGTGGGAAAGTGTCAAAAACGCGTAGTCTATTTCTACCATAGAGTCAACATATTTATTTACACATCTTCTTTTTCTTCATAATCATGTTGACCACGCGAGCTTACAATTCTATAACATTTTTCTGGTTACAATTATTATTTGTCTGTTTATAAAAAAGTGATTTTGTAAAAAAATCTATATTTGAAACGATATTTTTTTTAACATGTTTGAAATTTCCATTATTTAAAAAAAATTTAAGAAAAAATGTTATAATTTTATAATGATTTCAATAAAAATATTTTTAAAACATAAGGTATCTAAATAATAAAATTATATTTTTAAATCATTACATTTTATTCGACTAAATAAATGAAAATACCTGTATCAGATTCACTTATTTGTTCGTTATCAATTATTATTATTTATATATTAATTCTTAACCCTCTCATCATGACTCGGTTTGAATACAAATTTTACTGTCAATTATAAAACTAGTATGAAGCATAAATTTACTAATCTGGTCTATTTTTATATTTCACATTGGTTCTTGTATCTTCTAGCTATCTGATGATGCATAAAAAACTATTCTAAGGCAGTAGCAAAACGATATATCATGTCAACCAATGTCAACGGTCGGGGAATCTTATGAAGACATATGCCGACAACCGATGCGAAAGAGTTAATTAAATTAAGCAAGGTAAACTAAGTATAATATAGTAATCATCGTATATGTAATCTATACTTTTACGAAAAAATTTTGTTAGGTGAATATTATTACAATAAATATAATAAAATAAGTAATCTTATCAAAATTATAAGGGAGGAGGCGGTTTTTTGGATATAAAGACATTTTTTTTTTAATTCAATGTATTATAAATAAATCACAGACTTGTAAGTAAACAGAAATATGATGAATGCCTGTCATTAAATGTGCATTAAAGTAAGAAGTTATCATCACACGAAATAATTGAAAATATGATTATAACAAATATCACTACGGTACAATAGTAGTAAAAATATATGTTATAAAACAGGCAGTCGTCTTAAAAAAATCTTCTTATTACAAACCTAATTGGGTGTTATGAAACATAAAACAATGAAACTTTAATTATGAAAAATTAAATATTTGTCAACTCGAGGTACATTTTAGCTTAAGGGAGATTCATATTTAAGGCATTGCTTAATTTAATTAGTATTTTCTATCATGTGTAATAAAATATATGCTTAAGTTTATGGCTACCAAATTAACTATTTTAACAAAAAAATATTTTTATTATTCTACCATACTTTACTATCAAAGCAACATGGATTTTTCAGTGAATGTAGCAGTGTGCTTAAATTATTCTATGCTCTCCAATATTAATCATTATTATTGAATAAAAAATATTACGCATTCAATTATGTGCATCACAGATTGTTCCAAATATCTTACTTTATGATCTATTTTAAATGTATTATTAAGATAAATGTTTCACTAAATCCTATTTTTATCGAACCAAGACAATTATGTCATCACATAAGTTTTCAAGATGAAAAAGAATAATATCTATAGAATATAATAGTGGTTTGATGGTAATATTCTGCAAGTTAACTGTTAAGTTGAGGCACTTTCTCAATCATTTATTAATCTTTGTAAGTCTGTTCTTTAATTAAAAAAAACTATTTTAAATAATGTCAATAGTTGAGGTCACAATAAAGAGATGCATTAGTGATAGTCATTTTAAATAAAATAAGAATGTCTCTTTCAAAAAAATCGCTTTAGGGATATTTCATCAATTTCATCTGAAGTTAGTTGCATTGAGGTCCCTAATGTCCAGATTTTAGTAATTAAAAAATAACTATTCTATGTTACATGAATCTTAAATATAATTTAAGCATTTGTGGAAGTGGCAAAATTTTAAGACCGTTTAAAAATTGTTCGGTGGTATTGACATTCTGTCGGAGCTGGTTTCTGATGATATATCTGCATGAGTGTTTCAGGGAAGGCACTCGGTGCACCAGCATTCCCGACAAGACCACAGGAGTCACCTCTCCAACTTCCATTAGACTTGACTCCAGCTGTTTGTTGAGTAGATCTATCGTCTTCCTGGATGGGTTGCACATTGGCAACACTTTCAGCACAACCTACAAATAAAATATTTTGTTATAGTATTCATTATAATTTATTATTTGAAAGCAGTGTTAAATGGCCAATGGTGAAAATATTATGAAGACATTTACCAACTGGTAAATTGCACTATCAATCGAAGAAGCATTTAAAATAACACGGGAGCAATCCAAGTAGAAAAATATCATCTACAAGATGTGCAAAATTGATGGTCACCACAAAGTAAACTATTAATATCATCTGATGTACTAGCAACGAAACCGAATTAATGAATGATTATATTTAAAAATATGTACTTTCTAGCAAAAAGTTACAGACAACCTACTCCCATAATCATGATTAAGAGGAAAATGACACAATTATTTGTTACCTGTGAGGCACATAACATTGAATTCTATTTACACCAGAATACAATATTTTCTCAGGTTTTAATTCCCTTTTAACCCAATTCAATATCTTCCACACTGGTCATTCGTCCCCCATGGACTATTATCAGAGAGAGAATCTATAGGAATAACTAAATAATACATATTTTATATCAAACCTCATGGCTGATTCTCGTGCCGATCATATTGTGCTCCAATAAGCATTCTATGATGTGATCGGGTTCAACCTTGATACTGTAGGTAAGGAGCAAGGGCAAGGTGTGTCCATTAGAAGTGATGGAAGCAATCAGAGCATCTGGGACATCATGGGCCTTCCCGCTGGGCACAGTAGAGTAATCCACGTTACATCCATGACTCACCAGGATTTGGATAACCTTTAAAGTAGGTAAATAATATTGTGAACATCATTTGTAGTGGTAATAAATATATTCAGTAGTAAAGAATTGCTCGTGAAATATGAAATATATCCAGAGATAATAAATAAAGTGAAAAGTAAATAATATTTATTTGATTTTTTATGATTGATATATCTTCAACATTCCAAAATAATACACCAAAAGAATTCGATTGATGAAGAACTTCTTGTAGAAATCATGAAAACTAGTTTAGTATAAAATATATATATGTTTTGATACATATTTAATGGGTAATATGTATTTTGTAATATGTAGAGTAGCAATATAGATAATACTAGACTAAATATATCATGAATCACTGGGAAGATAAAAGTTAAAGATGACTTTTAAAAGAGAGAAGGAAGAAGAAAAGTATGCTTAAAATATTTACGCTTAACAAGCAAGGAATATGTTGTACTAGTAAACAATATTGCATTTGAATGACCTGAGGATGACTGTTGTAGTGCTCGCAATAATGTAGATACACCAATGGCGGACATTCTTCTTGATACAGAGCGTTGACAGCTACTCCCTTGGAGAGAAACAGCAACAGCAGAGTCCCGCAGAGGCCCGCTGAGGACTTGTAGATGTACTCCGTCACATGCAGGATTGAGCACAGTGGAGGGTTCACTCTGTAGCGAGGTCGAAACCCAAAAATCTTCTCTAGAATAACATGAAATCTGTCGCAAGTGTTGAAAAACTCGGGACCCAAATTCGATTCCAGCAACTTAATAATAATATCCATCGAGAAATATAACGGCTTGCACGCGTAGTTCATCAACTTTCTTGTTATTCTGCTAGGATCGGTAACGGGAAGCAAAAGTTGAAACATTTTAGATTGTCCGTGCATCAAAGCTATGTATAGAGGAAGGGCTTCTTCGTGGTTCTCTAAATCAGGGTTAGCGTCATTTTCTAGAAGGTATTTAGCGACATCGAGACAGCCTTTTTGCGCTGCTATTATGAGACCCGTGTTGCCGTCGTACGCGCACTCGTTTACGTCGTTAACGAATTGGAATATTTCTGATACACACGCGAGAGAGCCTTTGTGGCAAGATAGTAAGAAAGGTGTTAAGCCGAAGGAGTTGCGCAAGCCGGGCTCAGCGCCGGCGTGGAGCAGCAGCGCGGCTAGAGCAGCGTGGCCGCCTCTCGCTGCTTCGTGAAGAGGACTGTCACCGTCGTAGTCCAATAAGTTTAATATAGCTCCCGCACGCATCAATGCTTCAGCAGCATCCAAACGGCCTTGTCCGCATACAATGTGCAGTGGTGAAACCATCTCATTACTCGCGTATTCCACTATGTTTTCAACGCGTTGCAACAATAAGTTTATAGTTTTCATAGAGCATTTATTTCTACATGCTAAATACAATGCGGTCTGTCCTTCGAATGTCTCCACGAGAGGTCTCGTGTCATCATGATTTAATATCATCTCCAGAGCTTCAGGGCAGTCATTGGCGGCCGCTTCGTGAATAGCTGTCCAGCCACGGTTATCAACAACGTTTATGTTCCTTCCGCTTTTCAGCAGCCTTTCTAAAGCTTCGAGATCGTTTTTTCTAGCTGCCAAGCTGAGAGAATTAACTGTGGTCGGATTCTGGGCGCTGAAGTCCATTTTTTGATCACAAAAAAAAAAATAATAAAAAAATTAAGACATTATTTTCTTTTCAAAATATTATTATTGTACTTTACATTGAAAATATTGACTTTCCAAAGAATCGGATGGATTTATTGTTACAACGACATTGTGAAATTTTAAATCAGATTTCTCTATAATTTGTTCACGCTGAATGTTATTTGCTATTTTAAGTTGTATTGTCAGAAAATATTATGTGATTGGTGAACTTGGCGAGAATACAATATTTTGAAAGAACGTCAGTGAATGTCAAATTAATATTTCCTCATGTGGAGTTTGTGCTGCCATATGTCAATTAGTTATTCCAATAGGATATTTGCTTAGAAACCTACATAGTAATATTACCGTGTTTTTGAAAATAAGACCCGGTCTTATATTTTATATTTTATGGCGAAACGCCACAAAATATTTTTTCAGTGATGTTTTGTATTTTTTGTGAGAAAATCGTAAAAAAGTTAAATCATTTATGTAAATAAAATAATTAGAACATATAATACAATCTTTTGATTTTAAAGGTTCACAATAAAATGACAACGATTAAAAACTATTCAAAACAACATTCATCTTTTTCTGAAACGTCTGCAATACATTGTAATTGTACATTAGTGAAGCCAGATTGAATTTCTTGATAAAGTTAATTTTCAATTTATACGAAAAATTATCTATAATCAATTCTTCTTCGTAGTATCAATCCGGTGGATTGGTTTGCAGCAACAGAATCTTGCATCTTGAGCTCCATTCCTCTCGGTCCTCCGCAACCCTTTTCAGCTTAGCATAAGCGCTACAGTTCATGTCCTCGAATACTTGCTGCAAATACTCCCGTCTAGGGCAATCAATTAATGATACTAAATAAAAACCTATTATAAAGCATTTACTTAGTTAGGTATATTAATTTAAAAAAGGAAGCATTCAAAATAAAAACAAAGCGATCGTAATAAAATCTAGTAATTAAATATCATCTGATAATTAATAGATTACATTAAATTGTTATAATCGTTTTATTTTTATTCATTGGATATAGAATATGCGAATAAGTGATAGTTTCTGTGTGACATTAATTATAATTATATTGTGACATTTTTTTGTATTTTTTTTAAACGATAATATTTTTGAATTAGCATAATTCCAAAATATGTAAACGAACGAAACTTGTGTGTTTTTAAGGGTTTTTGAACATCTCACATCCTTGGTTTACCGATTATGAATATCTTCGAAGCAGAGCCTCCAGCAAGGTAAATCCACACAGTAGAAATTTTATTATGAATAAATGGAAAATACGTTTTTTATTATGTTATCATGTTTATTATATTTTAGGGTACTTAGTATTAAAAAAATATATAAATAGATAAGTATTTCATACCTTCTTTTAATATGCGATTGTAGTTTCACTATCAATGAAGGCTTCCTTAGTTCCAATGTGTATAAGCGCACTGCTGAAGCACTTGAACCGATGAAGCCTTCTTGGTTTTTTTTATTTTTATGTAAGCACATACAGGAGAATACCGACAGATGGTGATAGATTTGAAACATTTGTCAGCTGCCGTCAGTTCATTCCATTTTCTAGGACATCTTTGAAACTGAAGGTCCACTTAGGAACATATATGGTTCCCGACACACTCCAGAGCAGAACTCCGAGTACTTGAAGAAGCTGTAGCTGTAATATCTGAGGCATATTTTTGGGTGATTCGTTAATCGTATTTTTAAGGAAATCGGATGATAAGCCCTACGTTACCAAGGCCTGAATCATTTTGTCCTAAGGGGCGGATCAATACATTATCTAATCTATACCACAAAAATATTAAATAAGATAAGGGCTCAATATGTACAAATCTAAGCAAGTTCAGCCACTTTCAGCGCTCCTAGCTTACTCGGTGCCCCAGGGCGTTTGCCTCACTGCACCACCCCCTAAAATTCTTAGTTTGATTTCATAAAGTTACATTTTTTAAGCCCCTGATTTAGGAGACATTAAGTGATTCTATGATATTAATTTGAGGTAAAATACTTATCCAGTTGGCATCTCTGTTTATCTGCGACATGTCCAGTTGCTCCATCTTCAGCCTCAAATCTGCTTAGCTTTGTTCAGGATACTTGTATTAATTGAATATTTGTACTTTTAAACGATTTTATTACATTATCTATTAAGTGTTCAAAGTTATCACTTTACTAAGTAAATCTTTTGACCATTTATTTTTTGAATAAAGGGTTAGATAATTATATGCTGTTTCGATTATTTATTTATGGGTTCAGTAAAATTATGTGTAATTAAATAAGTTATGATAAGTATTAAGTTTTTATTAAAAATTCCAACGATTTATTTATTTTTATTTTTATTAAATATTATTTACTATGTAATAAACATAATAAAACATATAATCATTGGGACTGGATCTACATAGTAGGTATATTATTTATTAACAAAAAGTTAAATAAATAAGTATTCAGATGTTTTATTTTATTTTATTTATAAATGCTAAATAATAAATTATTTAGGTTTATTTAGTATATATTCAGCAATAAGTTAATTACTTGTAAATAGATTAAAGACAGATCAATGGTTTTCTATTCTTTAATTAATACATTTATTAAATACAGACTAAAAATACAATAAATGTTCTCATTACAAAAAATAACATTATCATGACTTTCACATATGCAACGAAATAATAACAAATAAAAATACCTATTCGGGTAAATTTAAACAACGAATAAGTAAGAATATATTCAGACGTATCTATTACTTTTTATCTCCAAAATATAGAAATCAATATTCACTCATTTTATAATCATATTACATAAATAATTCTCCCGGCTTGACTCGCATAAGAATGTAAACTTATGGCAGGTACACTAAGAAGCTATAAATCTACTTCATTCAAATGTAGGCACTGATTTCGAGACGACACTTAAGGACTCAACGTAATTGTGTGTTCTTACAATGTTTGTAATGCAGGTATATCTCATATTTGTGTTTGAATTTCAAGCGGCACTGTTTACACTTGAACACAACGAAGGGTCTTCTGTCGGTAAGTCTTCTGAGGAAAAGTCTCGAAATAACATTTCCACGGAGTGACGGAGCTCTCCGAGTCTCTCGGGGGCTCACGTCCCGGCGAGCCAACATCTGCTGCAGCTTAGTGTACATCGAGGATCTCGCCTTTTTCTTAAACGGATTGTATGTTTTATTTGAAAGCTTCGGTTCAGATTGTTTTTCTTTTTTCTGAACTATTTGAGATATTATTTGGTCTATCTGTTTGGGCGCGTGAACCGGATGATTCACGCAGACTTTGGTGTCGTCTGGAGCTTCCCGGTGGGAGTCGGGGGAGACTCTACTCTTCGTTCCGCCCGTTGGCACTCGGAATGCACAGGTTTCATTTGCTGTGGCTCCGTCCATGGTGATGCTGGTCTCCGGCTGAACAATTTTCTTGGGCTGACTTTGCTTCCTTGACCTCCTGAGCTGGCGCTCGTCTTCGTCCAGCTCCCAGCCCGGGTCCGCCTGGGGGGCTGGCAGCTCGAACACGAAGTGCGGGGAAGCGCTGTTGGCGGCCAGCAGCGGCGAGCGCAGAGTCGCGCACGAGTGCAGCTTCGAGTGCTCGTTCAGAAGACTCAGAGTCTTCAAGGACGCCGAGCATATATTGCACGCGAATTTAGACTTCTCGTTTTCCTTATCGTTAGACTTTTTATTCTTTGGTACCCTTTTCTTCTTGGTAGAGCAGCGTTTAGCGGTGTCAGCGGGAGATGCGACAGGTGGTTCGGGAGCCGCAGGCTTGACCGTCAGAGCGCTCTCGCCGACCTCTTCAGCCGCGGTGCCGACATCCCCCGCTTCAGGAAAATCCTGAACGCCTCGCTCGCCGGCGGAGAAGGCGGAGAAGGCGCGCTTGTCCTGGAAGTCGTCCTGGTCGGAGCCGTCGGAGGCCTCCATGTAGTTGAAGAGGCGCGCGGCGCCCTGCTGCTTGGGGGCGCGCCAGGCCCTCACAGCGCCCAGCCCGCCCCGCCCCCGCCGCCCCGCCCCCTCCATCGCCCGAGGAGCTGTCAGCGGGAAAGAGCTTCATCAAAAAATTAATATCACTCTTCCTCCGGCGAGGAACAATGCGTGGTCGGGCCCTGGCTAAAATTTGCGTGCTCGGTTATGCGGATGCGGGATTAGTAATCGATTAGTGCCCTGATCTGTCAGTTAGTCAGACGGTCGATCGGCCGAGGAAGGTCGACAGCGAGGAGGACATGTTAGAGAGTTATAAGGATCAGAAGGCAAAGACACCGACACCGAGGAGTTCCCTTGCTAAGCATCGCATGCTGGACGAATAGATTGAAGTTTTTACCCAAAGCTCGGCATCGCGGGCGCCGCAGCAGCGCCGCTGTAGCCGGGGCGCAACATCGCACTCGGAACCTTAATATTGCGGTTTTCCACATGGCTGCAAAGCAGAAGTAACAATCTATAACACAGAGAAGAATGAAAGGAAAGTAATTCACGGTCGGAAGAATACTCACTGTTGGTCCTGCAGGTGCACGGCCAGCTGCGCCTGGTCCTCGGCCAGGAAGGAGCACTTGCCGCACGCCTTCTTGTTGTGCACCTTGGACACGTGCGTGGCCAGGCGCTCCGAGCGCGCCGCCTTGTAGTCGCACAGCGCGCACACGAAGGGCTTCAGGTGCGTGTTGAGGTGCCGCTTGAGGCACCAGTTGTCCACGCCGGACCACGGGCAGTAGCAGCACGTGTAGCGCTTCTCGCCCTTCTTCTTGCCCGCGCCCTTGGCCAGGTTGGCATCGTGCTCGGACTTGATCTGGTGCACGTGCTCGGCCTTCACGTGGGAGGGCCGCGCCGAGTACGACTGCTCCGCTTGCCCGGCGGCCGCCTGCCCGTGATCGTCCGGACTCACTTTCGGGTAATAGTTCCCCGGAGACGATTTCGGAATCTGTCTCCGGATCCTGTTTAGATCGTACGGATGGTCGCGGTGCATCCGCAAGAAGTGCTTTTTCACGTGATCGGCGCGGTTAAACTGTTTCTGACACACGTAACACTCGAAGGGCTTCTCGTCGCGGTGGATGTTCTCGTGGCGCGTGAAGAGGTCCCGGCGGTCCGTGGCGTAGGGGCACGCCGGGCAGCCGTAGCGCTTAGCGGCGCCCGGGGCCGCGGGGGCGCCGGCGGCGAGGCGGGCGCGCGCCCCGCGGCGGCCGGCGGCCCCTGCGTGGGCCCCGGCCCCTGTCCCGGCACCGGGCCCTGGTTCTGCACGAGCGGCGTCATGCCGTCCACCTTGGCCTTGAGCCGCTGGAGGTACTTGGTGACCTCCTCGAGCACGGGGTTGTTCTTGACGAGCGCGTCCGTGCCGCGGTCGTCGGGCAGGTTGTGTTCGCGCACGAGATGCAGGCGCACGCAGCGCGCCCAGGCGCTGCCGTACGCGCATTGCGGGCACTGGAACACGCGCGCGTTAGAGTGCGTGCCCAGCCAGTGCTCGGCCACTCGCGACAGGAAGCCCACGCACTCGCACTCGGCGCACTTGAAGAGCTTCTGCGCGGGGTTGTAACTGGCAATGCGCGAGGCCGTCCACTGCAGCGCCTCCTCGCTGGGCGTCCACTTGTCCTCGGCGGCCGGGTTGGTCTTGGGCTGGAAGTTGGCGTGCAGGATGCCCGGTGGCGGGAAGCCATTCTGCATGAGCGCGGCCAGACCGAAGGCCGTGATGGACTCCTCGGGCTTGAACAGCGGCCCGTCCTCGTGCTCGTGGCGGTCCGGGAACTCCAGCGCGCCCTCTTCTCCGTAAAGCTTCTTGGTGATCTCCTTGAACATGTCCTCGCAGTCCAGGGCCAGCGGCCCGGGCAGCGCCACCTCCATGTCAGCTGCGCGCGCCCATACTCCAGCGCTGCAACACGATAAAGCAGGGGAACTTGTTAAATGAGTAATGCGCAAAATGCTTTATTCCTAACTTATTATTAAGGATAAATAAATGTTACCTTTAATGTATACTTTATGACCGAGAGAGTTTCCTATAAAGCCTTAACGCGAGTACCATTATCCATAATATTTTTTCTTATCGACTTCAGTTCCATATTTTAAACATTACATATCTGATATCAGGTATAGATCCAGCACACTATATTTATAAATGCGTCAAATGCTCCCGCCTAAAACATAAGCCTTCTGAAATCCTTATTGAGCCGTCGCGTTGACACCGGCCGCCCACGCTCCTCCCGCCCCGCCTATCGATCCCCGCCCACCGCTGGACAGTCTCCGATGTCACTCGGCCAGAGCTGCTAACTCCATGACCGCTCATCTGGCGCTTACAAATCGATGCAATTCCACTGGGAGCCACATGTGTTGAGTGTCAATAAAATGATACTTTTCCAAGACGCACAGTCCAATCGTATATCTTCCGACATTCTTAATATGTATATGGCCATTGATTGTAAACTAGTTTCGCATTTTCTTCATTTACCAAAAAATACGGTGTTAAGTAATATAAGTTGTATTATTAATATTATGCATTATTAATTGGAGTCCATTATTATTGTCAGTTATACAAATTAAATTGACCAGCGAAAATAGCAGATTGTAAGCGCGGTTCTAGTACAATCACCGAAGTAAGCAAAATTGGACGCGGACCAAAATCGGATTGCCTGTTGCAAGCAACATTTAATTTGTTAAGCTGAGCCGTCATTTATTTACAAATGATCCAGACCTCGGGAGCGTAGGAATAATAGTTTGATCTTCTTTAAAAAAAAAACGATAACTAAATCACCCACAATATGACTCGGATACTACAGCAGCCGTCTCTTTAAGTTTCCTGGCTCTTGCGTGGAAGTCAGCGTAAACCATGTATATTTTCAGATGGACCTGCAGGTATGGAGATTTTTTGGGACAAGCCTTGGACTGTGGCAATCAACAGAATCGAGAAGGAAATCTGTTGTAACGATATGTTACTATGGAACGGCTATAAACAAATCATCTAAATATTCAGTTTGTTCAATTCCGTAAGGGTTTTATTAAATAATTAGTAATTTTTAGCGTAATTTTAGGTTGTGTGTAGTATAAAGTGGGTTAAATAGGCTTAGCTCTTCGATTGACTTGATAATCAACGTAAATTTATTGAAAAAAAAACATTGTTTCTTTAAGGAAACTATTAACACGTCGCCCACTTCTGGGCAGACAGGATCTGACCCTGTTGTTTCCGACACGATTATATATAGGAAACTATTACCATAGATGTGTAGATATATTTTTTAAGCGATTAATATCGTATACAATGGCAGCAATAATATAAATTAAATGTAAATATATATATTGTTCTAATCCATAATTTGATTTCTAATAAATATAAACTATTTGTAAATAAATAAATACTCACGGATGATGCTACATTTTCACGAGTATGCACATGCAACAAAATTCACCACGTTTAAAAACATTTTATTTCCTTTGGAAAAATTACTACTGACTAATAAGAATACAGGACTTACAATTATAAAAACAAAACGAATGAATTTAGAGAGAGCGTTTTATTTGAGATTTACAGATTCAACCGACCACCTCACCCTCAATATCTTCAACGCTCAGCCCCCCACGGACGCTACAAAACCACCACACCAAAAAAAAAAACCATCCCACCCACGCACACCCCCACACCGAATACCTCGGTGTTCCCTGCATGCTATCGATGTGTATCGTACGCATACCGACCAATACAGACGGACTTTGTGTGTACGTACACTGTGTGGATTCAAGCCACACGTTAAATAGGTATAATATTACGATGACGAGCACACACACATAAATAATGGGTTGGATGGACCTCCCCCTGCCTGAGTTTTTAATCAGGGCCGAACCCAGAATATTTTATGTAATTAGAAACATCATTTAATTAGTAGCATGAAAGAATACAATTTTGATAACCTTTTGATCGCGGAGCTTTTTGGGCAGATCTCTTTAACTTATTCCATTTATTTTCACTTTTAAAATAAACTAATTTAACTTACTAATAATAGAGATATTATAGTTATGTCAGCCGGTATGTTCCTTGCATCATTCATGTCAGCTCTGCCTCCCAACGCTCCGTCAAATATATCATGTGTATAGTTCTCGAAGGCCTTCCAGGACGGCGAACGTCCGAGGACTTGAAGAATTGGCCGCTGTAGATTGTGCTCTCATGCGGCATCCGAAATACATGTCCATTCAGGACATTAAACACAAAGTAAAACCATCGCACCACGAGTATTATATGAAGGCGAATGTTTTTAAAACCCAATTTAAGGCTTTTGGAGAGATGCCAAGATTCACAGCCGTAAAGGAGAATGAGGACTATACAGGCGCTGTATAGTAGGGACTTTGTTTTGAACGAGTAATGCTGCAAGTTCCGTTCCCAAGAAAGTTTTATTTTGAGCTTTATGCCAAGATATCTAAAACTCTTGACCCTCTCGTTGTAAACGGTATATCAGTATTCTAACGCTGCCTTATCCACGAGTATTATACAGTAATTAAAAATTTATTTCAAATTAAGTTAAAAACCGTTGGTTTTAAGGTTAAGACAAAAGTATTTACACTTGATGAACATATGATTTGTGATGAAGTTCTTTGTTCGTTTGGTCTAATTGCATCCTATGGGGTGTGCCACCTCATCTTTTGCTCCCACCCTGGACTGCCCCGGCTCCCGGCCACCCCTCGATACAAAGGGGTGCATTCCACGAGGGGTGAAAACTGAAGACTGCCCGAGCTATAATATTATACATACTCTTCCTATCGCACACATTCAATATTCTCTCGACAGGAATACCCAGCTCATCATATGAGCTACAACAGCCCAGCGCAAAGGAAATTCGAGTCAGAAATGCGATTTTTTCCAGTCAAAAATGCCAGCTATCCTTTATTTCTTATGAAATGATTGTTTCTCTGAATTCCGGGAATATTTTATTCGAATTGAATGAATGTAATATCAATTTATTCATTTAGCGCTGAAAGTACTCAGCTCAATCAGATGCAAATGTAGACATACTATTCGCAATAAAAATAACTGATACATATAATATGCAATGCTTATGTCATTTGAATATTTTACAAAGGTATACTCTCAGATTATTTAAATAAATTTAATTTGTTTAATAGAATTCGGACTAGTGTTGAAGTTAACATATTTGAAATCACTAACGTGCCTACTATTCGCAATAAAAATAACTGATACATATAATATGCAATGCTTATGTCATTTGAATATTTTACAAAGGTATACTCTCAGATTATTTAAATAAATTTAATTTGTTTAATAGAATTCGGACTAGTGTTGAAGTTAACATATTTGAAATCACTAACGTGCCTACTATTCGCAATAAAAATAACTGATACATATAATATGCAATGCTTATGTCATTTGAATATTTTACAAAGGTATACTCTCAGATTATTTAAATAAATTTAATTTGTTTAATAGAATTCGGACTAGTGTTGAAGTTAACATATTTGAAATCACTAACGTGCCTACTATTCGCAATAAAAATAACTGATACATATAATATGCAATGCTTATGTCATTTGAATATTTTACAAAGGTATACTCTCAGATTATTTAAATAAATTTAATTTGTTTAATATAATTCGGACTAGTGTTGAAGTTAACATATTTGAAATCACTAACGTACGAGTAGATACAAGGTAATCAATCGGGCAAACATGTGTAAAAGTATAAATCATAATAAATCTATATTGTTTAAGTATATACTCAGGGATCGTGCAATATTTCATCGAGTGTGATGAGTTTACTTTAGCATACTATATGTTGTATCGCATTAAAATATGCTACAACTGACGTGTTTGCATTAAAAATATTTACATATTAATTTAAAGTTGATCAAATAAAAAATATTCCAATTTGATACAGTCCTCGATAGTCACAAACGAATTATATAACCATTTTATAAATATTTAAAGTAAAATTAGTTTTATTATGCATGACATTTTATAAACAGATATGCATTTTTAACATATTGCACAATTTTTTTAAAATGTCACAAACTTCGCTTTCAAATATTGATGTCCGTAAATTATTGTATTTACATTCAGCTTATAACAATAGGGATGTTTTTTTATAGCGTTTGCGATGGTTTTTCATACAACAGTCCATTCTGTGGCGTACATTTTGGGTTGAACGTATCAGATTATAAGTATCTTATGACATGGCAAATGAATGGACGTATGAATGTATATTTAAAATAGAATAAGTATTTTCATTGCTTTACGAATACTATTTGTGAGTACATATATTATGAAAATATTTGTGTTAATTTTATTCATTCAGGGGGTCACAATGGAGTTCAATTAAAGAGGATTATCAGAATGTAAGATAAGCTGATAATAATCATTTGAACCCTTTATAATAGGGACCGGAATATGAATCAAATAATGAAAAGTAAATATGACATTTATTACGTCATTGCATTAAGCCGTGATTTTACGGGTATGTTAATACTGATTAATTAACGCGTTTTTGTGAACTAATCTTAGCAGATTTTCGCAATACGTCATTACATAACCACGTCATATTTGTGCAACGAATTAGTAGGAATTAATTATAAGTAAAACCATATTTAAACCAAGCGAAAAAATTATGATTTCATCAAAAATAGTTCGAATTCGCTTGGTTGCTAAAATGAAATTAGTTTGTTACATGGAATTTGTAGAAGTATGTAAATATATAATTGGCATTCGTTTGCTTGATCTATATTCTAAAGTCTTTATAAAATTAGAGATTAATAAAGATTTTCAGAGCGTATTCACAGATTTAGTAATTTTTAACCACTATGTATTTATAACCTTAAGTCGACTCGAATCTAGTTACATTAAATTTAAATTAGTTTAAACTACAGCATACTCGTATACTCGTAAATAATATACGAGTATATTCGCTCACGTATTCTAAATATAATATTTTGCTGAAATAGTTATTAAATTATTACACCATTTTAGTAGTAAGCAAATATTTGCTTGTTCCAGTCTTCTCGGGTTTCAAATGTGAAATGGAGATTTTGTTATCTGTTGTTGTTTGTTATTAAATTCGGCTGATTTGAATTAAAAAAAAATACAAAATAGTAAATACCTCAACACAATGCAAGCAATAAAAAATCAACTATCATTTTTAAGAAAAAATGTAAAACACTCCATTTTATTAGCAATAAGATAAAACATCACTAAGATTAGTGTGCAAATTTCGTTTTATTTTATTGTTTTTTTGGAATTTAAAAAAAACAGCTATACACTACTTGTGTAATAAATACACATTTACGAGTATGAGCGATTTAATAACAGTAAATAATACCTAAAATATGAATCCAGAACAGAATATATACGAGTATGTGCAAGTTACATATCACGAACATGGAGAGATTTTATAAATTTGGAAATTATGAACAAAGTAAGACTAAAACATTATAAAAACAAAGATTTCGCATTCTTGACTTACTTGTCTCTTTTTGCATTGAAAATGTCAATTCTTTCTAACAGGAATTGGGAGAAAAAAATATGCGGCTCCATAAGGACAATTAGATTATATTAAATATCAAATATGTAACCTGTTCCTATTGCCATTCTTCTATATTGTTTCGAATCTTGGCATCTCATCAAAACCTAATATAAACATAATTTTGAGAATAAGTGATAGCTTAAAATGTTAGTTTGAATTTATGAGGAATGATGAGATAAGGAGCAGACACTGCAACTTTCTACACTAAACCTAACTAGACTAAGGCAGACCTGGCTGCATAATGTTTTTCAGATGCAGTAATAGATTAGCATCTTCCTTTTCTTCATATCCTCGGGCTTTCGCTGTTATTGAAAGCCGTCGATAACTATATTTGTAAATATATAATGTATTTTGAGAAGCTCTTAGAGGGAGGCTGACTGTAACAAGGCGACGATCACGGTCAATGACTTTATGGCATAATATGTGACTTTAAGTCTAGATAAGAAGTGAATAAGTGGTACAAAAGGTAACTTATGTAAAGTGTATCTCTAGTGTTCGAAAAGTGTTGTTGTATTAGGTTTTTAAAAGCGAGCTACACAATATAATGTGGCTCTCAGTTGTGGGTCGGTCTCTCGAGTGGATGTTGGGTT
Source organism: Glossosoma conforme (assembly GCA_022606575.1). Lineage (NCBI taxonomy): Eukaryota > Metazoa > Arthropoda > Insecta > Trichoptera > Glossosomatidae > Glossosoma > Glossosoma conforme. The sequence continues at coordinate 2,571,246 of JAGTXR010000030.1, forward strand.
TCTTGCGCAGGTGCTCCCAAGCAGGGGCCGGGGCGGCAGGTGGGCGGGGGCGGCAGATGGGCAGGTGGGCGGTGGGAGGTGACGTCACGAACCGCCGATTATTACAACCGACCGTTGGCGATACGGCTCATTAAAAAGAGGATACAAAAGCGCGGGATCTTCTTCGACTGACGAAGAGAAAGAAAGTTATTTGTGTCTGTTACGGAACGAATGAAAGTTCTTTTTGTTTGTTACGATACGAAAGAATGTTCGCTTTGTTTGTTGCGTATTGAAGAAGTACACCGAAATTAAGTAAATACTGCGCATTTCTTTCGCCAAGAACCTATGAACCTTTGCAACGTAAGCGAAATATCTTGAACATCCTAGTAGCTAAACGTTTTGACCGAGGAGACGTTTAATTAAGTTTATTTATTGATTTTTAGATATTGAATAAACAATTGTAATATATATTTTCTTTCTTCCCATATTCGTTTTATATTTAAAGCCTCACTATAAATTGCCGCCACTCTTTTCAATTCAGTCATTATCCAAACCTTCCTAGGATCTTTACAGTCGAAGGGCCATCTGGGAACATATACGGTTCCCGACGACTTAATATATTATGTTGCCTATAGTTTTCGATTTGAATCCAATCGAATATATTTTCAGATGTATTTTAAAGATAATTTTGAATACACAACATTACAATAAAGCTGTAATATTACATAAAGCTCATGACGGCTTTAGACGTCATCCGCATTGAAAGGGCAATTATTTAAGTTAGAATGTACGATGAAGAAACCCCATCTTCGCCTTATTTAGTCATTATTTTACACCCACGCTTGTTGTATCTCAAATCACCTGTTATTTATAGTGAATATCAACAAATTATCTGAAAACAATGCAAAGCGCTCATTAGTTTAAAAGTTATATTGAACTTTTAAAATACCAATCATTGTTTTTTTTAATACCGGAAACACTGACGCGATGCACTACATTGATATCATTTCATATCATTACATGCTTTGGAATATTGTTGAGTGGTACATATTATTTTAAAAATAGTTTCTTGCCACACAACAATCAAAAATAATAACTCTTCTGCGTTCAAATCCGAATAAGAACATTAAGCTTGCAGAATTATTCGTCAAGGAAGAACCTCTTTTGTAGAAAAAGTAAATATGATTTGAAATAATATGTTATAGATTCATGCGTTGTGCTCTAAATTGGGAGCTTTACGATAACTATGATCAATAAAACATATTTTGTAATCATTTAGATTAAAATTAAGCCACATATGTTCCTTTACGTATTGAGACAGCATTTTGAAGATATGTTGTAGTACATTCGATGGTTGTGCTTTTGTGTTTCGAGGCTTTAGTAAATTGTTGGTCGAAGGCTGATGCGGAAGTATGGGCGGAGCTTTTGAAGCAGCCCTTGCAAGGCAGGTGCAGACTTGGAACAACTGGGTGCTTTCTTCACAGAAATTGATCACAAAAATAAAAGTGCATTTCATGTGAACTTGAATGCAATATGCTATGAAACATGCGCATGCGCGTCCTCGCAGTGATGAAAGAAGTGACATTGTATAATAAATATTTTAAGACCAAAATGCTTTAACACATCTAATTTTTTCAATGAATACAAGAAGCTCACGATAGTAGTTTTGTCCGTGCAATACTCTGAGAATTGAATATATTACTGTCGAAAGTATTTTTGTGTGAATTCAATAAATCATTTAGATTTTTAATATACACAGTAATGCAGGTAAGCCAGCTATACTCAACCTTCGGCCCGCCAAGCTTTTTTGTGCGGTCCTCAACACATTTACGTCGGGAACTGTACACAAAATACTAAGAGAAGCTTCAGGAGGCAAAGCTAAAAGGGTTAAAATTCTGATTTATAAGACAACTGGTAAATTAAAAAAATATTATTTAAATACATAACTTCAGGGGTAAGCGAGGTTATTATTCGCGTTGCACTTATTTTTATGCATTTCGGGGAATGCAGGGGGGAGGTTCAGGCGATCCCACGTGCAGCTCTGTGCAACAAGGATGGCTGCTGATGCACCAGAAAGAGCCCACAGAGATGTTATTATTGTACCATCGTCAATAGAGACTCCCGCTGACATGGAACTCTGCATGCTGCAATGAACCACGTAGTAATATAAAATGTGGAACTATACTTAACAAATAATCGCAAGAACACTATGACAGTTCGATAATTCTCCCAGTGCAAGCTTGTGAGGTCGTTAAGTTATTTTATCAATGCATCGTATTTAATTATTCTTAATTTTTTTTTTCATCCCAAATCCGTTTCATATTTGGAACATATCGTTACCACAAATTTTTACCACTCAGTTCTGTCAGTTGCCATTGTCCATGCCTCGATCCAGGACATATTTGCACCCGAAATTCCAATTGGGAACAGAAGTCCGGGAACTTGAAGAGATAAATGAAGTAACCAAAGCATATTTGTAGTAATTTTTGGGTATTTTGTGAAAATTGGATGATTAGCCTGATGCTCCCCAATTAATTTGTATATATATATTAGCATTTCTAATGTTTAATATGTTTTCCCCGATTGAATTATGTAATTTTTCAAAGATTGTAAGTATTTTAAAAGGAAAAAAATGTTTTGTACGTAAATAAAATTCGCATTTTCAATAACATTAAGATTATCTACTGACAATACTGCATAATTATAATTTTACATTAATTTTAATTTAAAAAATTATAAATAAAAAATATTAAGTTTTGATGCACATTTTTTTAAAATGATTGTATGGCAAAACATGTAATCAGTTGTTGAAGATGGTCTCCAGGGAGGCCGAAACATGTAATCAGTTAAAATAAATGTGAATCAAAACTAAATATTTTAATTTTTAAATTTTTTAATTAAAATTAATTGAAAATTATTAATAAAATTCATTCAGTCAAATAGCCAAGAAGCATGTTAATTTTTAAAGTATAATCACGATTGTTATACGTCAATTGAGATTTAAAAAAAAACAAAGCACAACGACTATCAAAATAAAATACAAAAGTAAACAGAGTAGGATTTTACAATGCTCACGTGTTGGCGCCAAAATCTTTTTCCGGCCGCATTCAAAAACAGTTCACAGACAATAACAACAAACTCAAACTTTTACTTTATTATTGTATACGTCATAGAGAAGCGGCGAACGTGACGTAAATCATAATTGTTTATTATCCGAAGAGCGTAGACTCTTGAATGACGTTTTAGTATTTCACGAATGCAAGCAAAAAGCGGCAAAAAGGAATAAAACGAGTCAATGGGTGCGTTCCTTACGAACGTGGGCGATGTACTGGAGCATGGACTAGGGACGGCGAGCCGGGCTATTTCAGAGAGTCACGTACTGCGGGATCTACACATTTAGGCGTATTATAAATGTTAAAAATTCTCTGCATGGAATATACCAATATTTTTATTTAGAACAATCAATATATTTGCTGAAAATGCAGTTATATGTTGACGATTGCCTTTGTTATCATTGGAGGTGTAGAGTTGTTTGCATGAGTCATGTAACGCCGGATCCACACATGTTGATATTTCAAATTTATTTATGTAAGCACATGCAGGATAATATCGATAGATAGTGATGACTAATTCTCATCTATAAAGTATATGGCGATTTACCATTTTACACGCTAAAGACTGCATATGCACAGATCCTCAATTTTTAACAGGAATTCACTTTGAATTCTTCAAATTTTAATTAATATGCTATGACTGAAATTTTACGGGCGAGGGACCAAATTCACACTAATTTTTGGTATTTATAAAGCTTAGAAATCGATTAAGAAAACTAATTATATTTCATTATCTTTTAATATAAAGTGGAACCTCGACATACGAATTTAATTCGTTCTGCAACCTTACACGTATTTAAAATTACTCGTTTCTCAAAGCAAATTTTAAAATTTAAATTAAATAAAAAAAACTTATAGAACATGTTTTGACAGCGAAAGCACAATGATAACTGATTCTCTGACCTTAGCCGGTAGATTCACGCGAGAAAGCGTGACGCGCGGTTCGTGTGCAACCGGCCGACCTGCTAAGCCGATTGTTTGTTACTCAAATTTTGCTCGTATTTTTAAAGCAAAAAATCGCTTGCTTGACGGCTTGTATCTAAAAAAACTTGTATGTTGGGATACTCGTATGTCAAGGTACCAGTGTATTTTAATATCCGTCCATTTTGATGGCCGTATGGTATGAAAACACTTTACCAATAAGACGCACTCGCCGGTTTGATGATATACTATATAATTAATGAATTAACGTGAATTACTAGATTTGATTACAATATGATTTAATATGGATGGATAATTCAATCAATCATAGAATATATTTGAAGCACATAGTGCCGGTTCTACACAACTAGTATGTAAATTTGAAATAATAAATGTATTAAAGTGTAATACTATAATATTTAGCAGGAATTCTTATTAAATATTGAGAAATCATCTTTGTTTCATTGGAAGGATATATTAATATTCGAGTGATGTAGCCCCCTGTTCTTCAAATTGGGAATAATAATAAAATAATAAAATATTTACATTTTTTTTTCATTTTTAGGAAAAAATTTTTTTTTTAACAAATAACAACTTGTTTCAGATTCAAGATTCAGATCTCGAAAAAAAAATATTTTACTTGAATCTGAATGTATGAACATGTATGCCCCAAACAACTTATATCCTGTACATACATTCAGTGACTTTAATTATTTTAACTTTTACATGGATTTCTATAAATATAATCTTTTAGGTAAAAACTCAAAGATCATGCTATGATTTTGAGTTTTTTCAGGAATTCTAATGAACAAAATTTAAAGTGTTTGCCGTTCATTACGATCTCATAAGATGTTCAATTCGTCGCGCATTCAGTAATATAATCTACATTTTTTAAAAATATTATAGCTGCAGATTAAAGTTGTAATATGAGTATGTATTTTTTTGTTGTTGTATATTTTTTCCTTTTTTACATCTGGAAATCGAATGATAACAACAGGGAGCTATCATATGAGTTCATGTAATGATTTTTAGGCTATTATGCGTTTTTTATAATCGGATTTCAAATGATAACAACATTTAAAGTGTTTGCCGTTCTTTACGAGTAGTTGTATAATTCGCCGAGCGGCGCTAGCGTCATCCGCTCCTGAGCCGCGCGCAGCTCATGGTTCTCTTTGTTGTGCTGCACCTCCCTAGCGCGCGATCGGTCGCTCGCTTCCTCAATAAAATCAAATACAAAAAACGCAAATTTAAATAAAATAATTATGCAGTAATGTAGATGATTTGATGGTTGATTTTTTACGTATTTTTTTGTTGCCGGTAGCTTACCGTTGTGTTGGCTTTTGGGGTCGGTTTGTCGGTGGGTCTGCGGGTGCTGTGGGCGGGAGCTCGGGAGACGTCACCCACTCGGCGGGCCGGGCTGAACTAGCGCGGCGGTGAGCTGACACCCCCGAGTGGGGCGGCCGCTCCCCGCACCCCACCCCGGCTGACGAACACAACCTAGAACACACGTCAAAATAACCGACATCGTCAAACTTCCTTTTCTGAATAGACTATGGAAAGAGGCCGTTACACTTGCTGAACATCCGTACCCGATTAATGTATGTCGACCAAGAACTGGCAGTTGCCAAAGTTCCATTCTAAATGCCACCGGTAAGCTTTGAAATGTCTGTATTTCCTCATTACTACAATCTGAATCTCTCCAATAACAGATAAATATACACTTGCAATCTCCCTAACCCACACACAAACACAAACACAACACACGTTTCCTGTATGCAGCGTCCAGCCACTCTGGCTGAACGTGCACTGGTCTCGATCAGTTGTGCTCTCTTGCAGTGATTACAGGAAAATGCAATACAGGACTTTTGTCGTCTACCCAGTTTGTGGTCTACCCAGCTAAAGACTGAGCACGGCGCTTTTAATGACATATTATATTCATTTAATTTAGTTTCAGACCCTAGTTGCCCATGTGATGGCTTCCACACGACAGAGCACATTCTCTGGGAATGTCAGTTCCTCTTGTAAGAAATAGGGGTCCTTTTTTATACAATTCGACAAAAGCGCCTTGGCCCTATCGGGCATGCAGACTTTGTGGGCATTAAAAAAATCCGCGCATTTGCCATTAACGTTAGTATTTTCGATGAGAGAATCTACATATCATCTCGTTTTAATCCGTGAGAGAGATTTTAATCTATTTCACGATCTTTTTAGCACTACTGTGCAGCGGTCACAATTGTTCAGCGTGACCAGCCACTAGACTCTCTAAATTTAGAAGCTATAAAATACCGTATAAAAGTACAATATTATTTTTTACTCGGTATTTTTGCATGCGTCATCGCAAACCAGGATGTTATCCTTGCGTTTCCTGACGCACTGCGAAGGTTGTGGCCATCTTGGTGTCCCTCTCTTGTGCGCCGTCCCACTCTGCCACCCTCCTCGCCACCCACCCGCCCCGCCCGAGCGGCGATCGATCGACCCACCGGCATCACAAATAATGAACAACGAACCAAACCATCTTCGAACAAAATATAACACTCCTTACCATCCACGACAATCTTCCTGGACATCATTCAATCCACTCTTTAAAAGCTCCAAGTGTTCCATAATCAACCTCCCAAAGAGATCCAATTTTTAATCGTTCATATTTTCCGAATGCAATACATTTAAGGGATGGCCAGCTAATGAAAATAAGATCATCTTTTGTGGATTTACTACCTATGAAGAACGAACACTAAATTATATCACACCAGAGTTTTTAATTATCAAATAAAATTATATTTACTTTTGGGCCGAGCCGGCCTTTTTCACCTATTGGTTAAGGCCTTCTAATATCTTATTAACATATCACCAAAAATATACCCAGAATACTAATGATGCCGTTTCATCAACTGCTCTGGAGGTTACCATATATCATATACGCTAGTAGGTTGGCCTTCGAGGGCATATATATCTTGGGACATGGAGTGGAGATTGGCAACTAATGAAGTTGAGTGATAAACCACTCATAATATGCCTCGGATAGTAGTACCTTTCTGCAGAGCTACCGTTTCATCAAGTCACATTTATGTTCCCAGATAAACCTTTGAATGCAGATATGTCTTGAGACAAGGCATGGATTTTGCAACTGACTAAAGTGTATCGCGGTAATTTAAGGTGATGGTTTGTTCTAGAAATTAAACAAAAAATTAGGAAAGTTTTTTTTTCTTTCTTATATTATTTTTTATATACTGATTATCCGAGTTCAACCGCCTTTTAAGAAAAAAAATTGACCTCGGGACCGTCGAGCTAATTACCCAATTTTGTTTTTAAACAATGTCACCAAATATCCCTCGGATACTACAGCTGCTTAATATTCAAGCTCGATTTCCTGGAAGGTTATCGGGAACTACGAGTATACAAAATATGTATGTACTTATCAAAAACTTCGTAATGCACAGTTGACGAGCTGGAGCCTGGTGATTGTGGTGGCGGGCAAAACTTAATGATGGAAATTTTTGGCGAACATATGATCCAGCTAGCGAGCTGATACGGAAGAAGAAGGAATGAAGATTATTACAATGCTTAGATTATTTTGATAACAATCCAATGTTTCTAAAATTTTATTATTTAATATTTATTATTTATTTTCTACCGAAACTAGTAAACAATAAACTATAAACCAAGTGGTTATAAAGAATGTTTAATTATTTAATTTTTTTATTATTTTTATTTGCGATATGACCACGAACGAAGCCCTTTTTTATTGATATAACATAAAAACATATTAAATAATTTAAAATGTGCAATTCTTTCATTTTAATTAATATATACATTTTATAATATTAACAAAAACCTTAACCAACCTTCAGCGGTATAATATTATTAATTCAATTGTCTACGAAATTAAGTAAATCTCCAACCCACATACAGTCTGATCATGTGCCTACTTGAGGCTTTGTTGTCGAAATACAACACATAAGACAATGTTATTACATTTTTTCCGAGAAATTCGCTCGATATTTTCATTCAACCTTTAAACAAAAAAAGCACGCTCCGAGGTTATTTTATGGTTTGTGTACATTGTCATTTAGTATTCAGAAACGAAAGTTCAATATTCATATTTACATGTTGCTCAGAGCTCTAACAATGGCCGTCGAATCAAAATTGTACTCCACGCAGAATAATATAAAACATGCCAGCAACGGCTGCCCTCTTTCTGTTTTTCAGTAACATTACAACGGTTTTTTTCAGACACGAAAAAATACTTACATTTTCATTTTATTTCGTTTTCGTAACAGCTCGGTAGGTAAGCGCAATTTATTATTCGGATGAAGAGAAAAAATATTTGCTGACTGGTTGACTGATACAAATAGGAAAGCGTGAACGCCGAAGAAGTTATTATGTATTATACTCGTATCTGGTCATTAAAATTTATCTTATTCCTGAAAGAAATGCGAAATAATAAAATGGCCATAAATGTTGCGGATCGACATTGTGAATTTTTTAGAACAATCTTTAAAAATACTTGTGAATTAAAATTTTAGATGGGCCTAAAATCTAATGATCAGCTTCCAATAATAATTGTTTTCCATGAAATATTGTGCAATTCGATAACTCAATATAACAGGTAAATTATAATTTTTGAAGTAATTTTAATTAAAAAATTAATAAATTAAAAATATTTAGTTTTGATTCACATTTTATTTTAAATGATTACATGTTTGGGCCTTCCTGGAGACCTTCAATAATGAAAAATAAAAACAGGCAGTGGCTTATATGGGTATGGACAATTAATTAGTTCCTACACACATATTTACAGGTTGTATATGTGTGCGGGTAAAACAATTGAAAAAAGACATTATAAAATTAATGGGTATGTGGTTTCTCTAATGTATTAGATCATTATAAAAAAACGACCATTTAACTTCAAGTTTAACTTATAATATACTTTACTTATTTCTAGTATGATAGGTGTCCTACTCTCATACACTCTCTTTCCTTTCTTCTCTACCTGTTTCATGTAATATGAGTACATATACTATAATTCAAAATGTTTTGACGTTATATTTTTTTCTCAATACCACAAGCATGTTTCGGCATGGTATTCCAGCTCCTCCTTTTCCTCCTTCATAAAAAACAGGTATATGAAGTAGATAAATACAATGTAATATATTTAATCCATTCATGTTTACATAAAGGGTCTGGTCGACGTAGATAAACGCTCTAGAATCCACCAAAATAGCCCAAATGTATGAATTGTGTTGTGGGGATGAACTGAACACTTGATTGTAAAACATCATGGCTATGCATTACTAGTTGATGGTTTTTGAATAGCATTAAAAGGATATCTTCCAAAGTGGAGTAATTTGTTAATTACCTCAGTTTAGGCGCTTCTTTGTTCCGAGTAGCGATTCCAGGAAGCAGCTTTAAATGTCAAGGTACGAGTATAACTGCCTGATATAGAACAGTATATAATTACTATTATAAATACTATCAACAATGTATACCCAGATTATATCTACTAGCGTTGTTTGGTGGATAGCAAAGTGGTTTAGTCAATAATCTTTATATTCACAATTACTATTTGCGACGTAACTTAATACGTCAATGCGACTTATATATATATATATATACGTATTGTTAATGAAGTAATTTGCTTCAAATTGCTTGATTAAGAATACTCTATTATTTTTTTATTTACCACCTTACACTCGTTGATTATTATATTCATATGTAAAAGTTTTTAAATTCTTAGATAAGTGTATCAAATAATAAATGATAATATTTTCCATTTATTTAATTGTATCTATTGGTTTTTGATAAATCTATACATATTTAATATATATCTTAGGCCAAATTTCCTAATTTCACAAAATTTTAGGTAACGTTACATTGAGGTATAATGAAAGGATAAATATAAGTTTTTTAAATTTTCAGTAATCATAATGCCGCGTTACGAAAAAAACACCCAAACTAGAAAAAGTTATAATAAGTTTTATTTCTCAAATAACTTTTTTTTTGTTTTTTTTAAATACGTGTTGCGAATGATTTTGCATTTGGTGAAACGTAACCTGTACAACAAATACCTGTTGGTCATGAGTGTTGATGCACCAATTATCTATAAAAGTTATGAATGGTGTTCACGTTTCGTCAACCACTATGTTTTCACTATGACTGATATTTTACAGGTAATGCAATACAACTTATCAAATTATTAAAAATCATGTTTATCTAAATCTTAATCGGAATTTGAACCCATAAACTCTGGCATGGTAAGAAAGTGATTAAAAAGTTAAAGCTTTCAGCTTAGTTTTAGCTACTGGCAACGTTGTTTTTCATTTCAACTGCGATTTTCAAACGAATTTCAAGCATAATTATATTCATAATTTTGTACATCGCAACTTTGATGTACACATTTTTGACCACACCCCTTCCCCCATTTATCAACTCCCCACCATATTTCTAGTAAAACACCTCCCGAAATATTAATTTACTTAGATCCTACCTACTTATCCCCACTCTTACACATTACAGTGTAATTACCCTCTAGGGAAAGGTTTTCGTTATTAGTGAATATTCAGTTACATATCAGTTCGTTTGTGTACATTGGAACTGATAAAACTTTCATAGATAGCGAAACTACAGTCTTCTATTAAGTGAAACAGTGCTCAATGTGATGCATATTGAAATAAGGTTTTAAAATTTTTATCTATTTAGTATTTAAATGGATCTCAAAGTGAATACTTATAATATAAATAACAGCAACAAACGAAATTTATCAGCACTTACTGAAAAATGATATGACGGAAAAATTAAGGTGAAAAATATGCTTACTGATATATATAAGCTTCACAGAGATATTTTTACGTGTGATTATTATAATATCGCTTATATTGGAAAACGATAAAACTATTTTCAATCTGCGAGTAAATTTCTCGTGACTCATAAAAGTATTATTGCTTTCCGATTTCTCTCTTTATACATGGGCCATTAAATTGAATGCTAATATTATGTCTGTATTCATTCACGAGAATTTCAATATGAACTATGATATAAAATTCATTGAACCATTATTTTTCATAAATTATTAAATAATTTGCTTTAACTCTTCTGCAGATTCTAGAAACAAGCTTTATTTAGCTTATTCAAGAAGTTACGCGTATTAAAAGCATATTTTGAATAAATTTAAATTATATTTTATTTAAAGTGAAATCAAAAAGTTTTTTTTTATATAGATATTTGAAGAAACTATCAAACTACTACGAAGTAAAAAGTAAGGGAAATATTCCTTATTTTTTTTTCAACAATAAATAAATTGATTTTTGATCAGTATACAAATCAAATATCCATTTGATATTGTGGCTTTTGGGTTTAGCCGTGTGTGGCGAGTTTATTTTGACCAATATTTCGACCGCCATTGCAGGGGTCTTCTTCAGGATTGATGATTTAGTTGTGAGTTGGTGTCAATCTGTCAAATTCGTCACACACGGCTTAACTCAAAAGCCACAGAATCAAATCTGGCCGTGAAAACCTAAGATGCTATTTAACTATCCGTTTGTTTTATTTATTCACGTTTATTTATTACGTGAGTACAAATATCAATAAAACATTATGTTAGATAGAGTTGGGTTAGGTAAGATTTAATTTCGAGACTCTTTGTGACTGCTTAGTCTGAAAATTAAGGAAATCGGAGGATTAGCTGATGCTCCCGAGGCCTAAACTATTTGATCTTTAGGCACGGATTACACCGTGAGTTTCAGATATCTTAGCGTATAGTTTACAGAGTGCGGTGGTCGGTACAAGGCGCTCACTTTTCACTTTGAAAACGTTCAGCCATCTCTTTAATTCCATGCGCAATATCTGGGATACCTATACCCGATTAAAATAAAACGCTCAATATTAGCGTTTCGACAAAAGTGAAAGCAGCTGTATAATGTGAGGAATGACAAGGTGAGATAGCGGCCATACATAGGAAATATTTTGTGTATTACCTCGTTAAATGGATTTGGACGATAATGATTTTGGCGTTCAGCAGACTGTCATTCTTTAAAAGTCTCCATGGCTGTACAAGATTAAGAATCACTGTTTTAAGCAAACAACATTTTTGGTAGTTTATTAGGTAAAATAATATTTGAAAATATTTTTCATATATTTCATCAAGGCCATGTCACTTAATAGTAGAACTGTTCGAGGCCTCGGTACCGAAGAGTAAACCTTTCAAGTTGAAAATAAGTGTGTGCGTTAAAATATTTACATAGCATTACTTTGTTTAGAATGTCCACAGTATGGCCGTCCAAACGAACAGCCTTTACGCTTTTACGATCGATATCAGATTCCGATGTGAAATTATTGGAACCAAACAATAATAAAGAGGAAAATTCTTCACCATTAATAAACTACTGTACCAACAAATCATAATAGAAGGCACGTTTAACTTTGTGCACGTTTAACGTTCTGAAAAATATACGTAAGTTATTTAACATTTTCTTCCTATTAACACTAGATTTAAGTTGTAATTGGAAGGCTTTTTATAAAGGATTGAGATGATTAGCCTGTTGCTCGTGAGGCTTGGAGCATCTGGTTCTAAGGGGCGACTCGACTCAACCGATGCCACGCAGTAAGCAACACCCGGCAACCAATCGAGCTTTTGGTACATGTGTAATGTTGTTTAACTAAAAGTGAGCTATTGTTGTTCGTTTTATTTGAAGTTGATAAAATTTTATAACCTTGTTAACGCGCATGACATCTAAATCGTTGGTTTTCGGAGCTTCTTATGTACATAGTTGTATTATATTGATTTTGTTTCGTCTTTTTTTGTGTCAGCGACGTCAAATTATTTCTGCCCAATATCTGGCAAGATTGATAGCCCGTGTGTTGCCCAGCATAAGGTCTTGGAATGTGCAGCTTGATGGGTACATGTGGCAGAATCCTAGGTGTGAGGCGGTCTGCAGTTCTCCACAGTCACACAACAGTGACTCTCCCTGCCAAAAACATTCCCCACCGTTCGAGGTTGTCCTTTGTTCTACTAAAACCGGTTCATAATCTGTTCAGGGATTTCCAGGTCCACCATTCAAGGTTCTCGCCATTTGGGAGGCCTTCCTTTGGAGTTATGAAATCTTCTAATGCGATTTATTGCCAGAGCTGGAGTCTCTTATTTTCAGGGCCTGAATTTTGATTAAAAATTGTAGATAACAACTGACATATTTTCACTAGAAATATATTGCAGTATTTTAAAATAATATTTATTAATACAAACCGATTAATAAATCCAAAAGTTTAAAAGTATTTAAATATATTCATACTGAAATTTGATTAATTCATATCATCCATTTTTATTTGTGCAGGTCGTTGACACTAATGTAAGTATAATTGATATTTTCATTGTTAAATGGTTGAATAATTTTATTGAGTGTATTACTTTTCATTTTATAATGTCGTTAAAATGGCGGAACGGTTTTTATCGTTTTGGGGATTGAATTACTCTCTCAATGGCAGTCGGCGTTAAAGTTCATCAATAATCGTGCAATGACCGGAAATTTCATCACTTGAAAACATTCAGTTGGGTGGTCATTGAAATGCTGAAATTCAAAAATCGATGGAAGGAGAAGGCTCATCTGCATAAATGGAATGTCGTGTTTTCTCGCATACATAAAGAGGCTTTCATGAGGACGAAAAATATATATAATAAATCTACCTACTTCGAGTCCATTGTGACAGTTCGTCGCTTCAGAGTATTTCATCTGCAATGGTTCATTCTCGAACATTATGTCTACCTACAAGTGTTTAGTGCTCCTGTGACAAGTAAAAATCTTCTACGAGTATTAGAGTGCTGTTGAGAATCTTTCGATGATGTTTTTCATGGAAATATTAAAATATTGCCATGTAAATCAACTTTCTAAATATTTTTTTAAATTATATGCGTAATAACTTTTTTTTTGGGTCCTTAGGCCCCTGGGCTGCTCGTCTTGTACCTGCGCTCCTTGGGAGCACTTACCAAGGCATTGTTTTCAGAGTACTTTATCGTTATACAAGTAACGAACTTTGGTGAGCAACACCAAACGTGGGTGTAAAAGTTAGTAGTTCAGACGTTAAAATTTGGACTTTTTGACTTCTTCGCCGAAGGTCGCCGCGTATACAGAAAATGCATGGCTCCGTAGATATGAGGTCGATATATCCAACCGGTCCAGGCTTCTGTTGGATTACGCTAAAGAGCCTTTGCCTACTTAAATCTAATATTGAGCAATGCCACAGAACGTGTTCAGCGTCCTGCAAGGGGCTACCACATGGGCAGTCTGGACCATCAACGAGGCTAAACTTGAAGAGTTTAGCCTTAAAATTGCCGTGCCCAGTCATGAATTGACTAGTCCAATGGTTTGGAATAAGCCACGGCATCGCCATTCTATCTTCTTCTTCGTGTCAGCGACGTCAATTTTTTTTTCTTATATCTGACAACATCGATAGCTCGTGTGTTGCCCAGCATTAGGTCCTGAGATGTGCAACTTGTTGGGCACATGGAGCAGCATCTTAGGTGTGAGGCGGTCTGCAGGTCTCCACAGTCGCACAGTAGTGTCTCTCCCTGCCGAAGCATTCCCCACCGCTCGAGGTTGTCCTTTGTTCTACCAACTCCGGTTCTTAATCTGTTCAGGGATTTCCAGGTCCGCCAGTCAAGGCTCTTGCCAGTTGGGAGGCCTTCCTTTGGAGTATTGAAATCCTCTGGTGCGATTTGTTGCCAGAGTTGGAGTCTCTTATTCAGGGCCGGATGTGAGAGGTTGTGTGGATTTCAGAAAGCCGCTTCGAGACTTCAATCTTGGTGTTGGGGGTATCTGATTATACAAGCAGTGGGAAGGTTGGTTGATTGCCTTACGCATTTCTTCGGCGCATATGACTTTGCGTCTTATGTTTGATGGTGCGATACCATTCTATCGAAGACGGAAGAAATGAAGGAATATGTGTGTCTACCCTTGAGCGAGGTCGACCATCTGCTCTTGCCATGCTGCGAGTGCCGCCAGCCTTACTTCTTTTTCGGTTTCTGCGTAATAACTGGGACACACAACTAAAGTTGATGCTGACTATGCAGCGTCTATATTGTTCTCATTGTTCTTTATGACTGCGAATCCTGGCACATAACCAAAACCAATGTAGCCGTATATTTGGTTTTAAGATTAGGAACATTGACTAGATACTACGATGTTTTGATGGTTTGACTTAAAAAGGTTAAGTTACGTTCTCTCAGAAGGTCAAGAGACGAAGATTGGATCATGTTCTTGGATGCTGCATGGCAGCATAAGTTATAGATCCTTTTCGTTCAGACTTTCGTGTTATCACTGTTCTTGATGTTTATTAGGAACTATGCATATAATGTACTCGGTGGAGCTCCAGCATGCAAAGTTGACATGGAATGAGGCGAGAACAACAGTGAAATCTTATGATTAATATTTTGAGTCTAGAGAAGATAATATATGCTCAGCTGATAGGAAATCAGTATAAAGACGATCTGCCTAAATATATATAAAAATAAATGACCGAATATATATTTTTAAATATATATATTTTTTGGCTTAAAGAGATTAATTGAAATATACCAAAATATTAAAGCCACTTTAAGGCCCGCGACTCTCAGAAATTATGTTAGTTGTCCACTGTAGGTTAAAAATATTTTTAAAAGCCATTCATCAATGATTTTCTGTGCGCATTTAGTATTGCAGCTTTCAGTAAAAAATCTATGAATAAGACAAAAACCTAGCCTTTAAAAATGCATATTTAAATTGTTTTATTTTTATGTGAAAAAGGCTTTGCTGAAAAACAAAGCAAAATTCGTGTGTAAATTATTCAGTGTTATCTTTATATTTGATTTATAATATATGTAAGAACATATAACGATATTGAAGGAATTAAAAGACAAATGTATTACTGAAAATAATAAATCGAAATTTAAAATGAGATAAAAAAATCGCGCGTTGTTTTCCTGAAACGTCGTAAAGCTTGCCTTAAATCAATATTATTAATTAAATTAAAGAATGATATTATTTCGCTATGAAAATAGTTAAGACATAAATGTGTTAAATTTATATTGTTAAATAAGTGAAAAATTGTGTGAAATGCGTTTTCAGTAGTTTTCAGCGAGGGCGGCGGTCATCGTCTGCGCACGCGCGACTAATGGCGGTTGCGCATGCGCCTCGTGCTCGCACACAGCGATGGGTGTAACTCGCTCTCAGTAATCAGCCCATCGCGCTCCCGGTCGGTCCACTGCACGAGAGGCCGAGGACACAGTATCAGTACCAGGCGACGCGTCGAGTACCGCCAGAACTATCGAACGATCTAAAGTGAAATCGCAAAAAAAAATACGTGAAAAAGTGTGGTTTTTTCCATATTGTTGTGACACTGTTTTAGATGATTGTTCACCGCGATTTGTCACATACATGAGGATAACTACGCTAACAGGTAACACAACTTTCGCTTCTAAATTAATTTCAATACAACTTTTACTGAAAATTTTCTATCAAGATGTGTTCTTATATACTGAACCATTAATTACATTTTTCATTCAAATTATCCTTTCTATCAATAATATATTTGATGTATTAC
The DNA here is from genome assembly GCA_022606575.1 of Glossosoma conforme. NCBI lineage: Eukaryota > Metazoa > Arthropoda > Insecta > Trichoptera > Glossosomatidae > Glossosoma > Glossosoma conforme. The sequence continues at coordinate 2,587,823 of JAGTXR010000030.1, forward strand.
AATAATCATTGTCTTTTATTTCGAAACTGATACATGCAATTACATTTTCAGGATATTCTTAACAATCCTATCATTCAGTTTCATTTCATCTTCATACATTTTAGATAAGTTCATCTTTGAAGGCATGTTTCAATTGGCGGGATGATATCTGAAAATGTAGGAGCCATTAGATTGTTACCCGAAAGAGGGACCTGCGTATTTCATTTGATTTTCAGTCCATTCAGATCGTTTCAGTCCCGGGATGCAGAAATACCTGAAATATACCTGGAAAATTTATTAAGAAATATAAGCTATTTTTCAGAACTCACACGTTTAATTTCACATAGTGTTATGGCCATTAAACACACTCGCACATTAACAATTTAATAAATTCACATACATTATGTTAAACAAATATGTTTTTAAGGTTTTCATTCAAGAATTTGATTTGGCGTCTTCTAATATTTTTGAAGCCCGCAAATTTTTCAATTTCTTAATTTTTTTTCATGTTTCGTAATTTATCGATATTATGTCTTGTCAATTAAAACGTAAGGTGTATAAAATTATATTGATCTTGTTTTTAGAAAGATATCGAATGCTTTTAAGTTCTATATGCAATTTTATTAAAATATATGATGTTGTGATCAATATATTATTGTACTGGAAGTGGCAAAAAAAGCTGATGGTTTTAAAACAAAACAACATCGTAAACCATCAGCTTTTTTGCCGCTCCCTGTATTTTAAACAACTAATAAATACAATAAAAGTTAAACTGTGTTTAAAGTTATGCTTTAGATATCAACGTAAAAAGCTCTTAGGATTTATTTAAATAACAATATTTTAAATATTAGTGAACCTTAAATTCATCAACGAATTGATAATTTTAATAAATAATTCCATGAAGTATTAAATGATTTCGTTAATTTTAAAGACTATTTCTTAAAGCAAAAATAAGCTTTGAATAACAAGTTATTTCAAAATTCAATTTCATTGTTTGAATTAATAAACAATTAATTTTTTAATTTTTTATATAGTCATATTTTTATAAAAGTAAATGATTATTTAAAATCATAAAATACATTATTCTAAATATTTTTTATGAAAATGCCAAAAAAATTAATATTTATGTTTAAAATACAGCCTAATTATATTATTCATTGACGTATCAACTTACAACAATATTTTTATTCCATCAAGATTCAAAATTTTCTCGACTCTTTTAATTTGTTGCATTATTTATTACTATATTTTTATTCCTACAGCTACTTCTATATGTCTCTCTGTACGATGTTAAGTAATTGTTTATTAAATTATTTAATTTCTTTGTAAGGAAGTATCCAAGACAAAGCTTTATGAAAAAATACCTGTAAGGTAAACGAAATTAGACAATACAAGTTACAAATATATTTTACCTTTCTCAAAAAAAAAACACGATTCCGATATCTTGCCTTCCTGCGCATTCATATTAATTGAACGTGTAATCACATCAGTTTCAATTGAATGGCTTTGTATTCGCATTCCTCGCGTACTTTTCGCAGAAAACATCCTTTCATCTCTCAACGAATATTTTCCGTCAATCTGGGCATAGCTCTGTTCCATAAAAATAAGCCACACAATAGCTCAACTATAATAGTTTTGAATATTCATTTACTTCTATCATTTAAACATATCATATCCGTTGTTAGATAAAATTAAATTAAAACGATGATAAAACACCGGCAGGTCCATGACTAAAAATTTTTCATTTTGTACGGAAATACGATCAAGACTGCACCAATAGAAGGGCTTGATCTCCAACGGATTCTATGTTGTTCAGCCTAGTCAACTAAACGCTACATCTGGAATCTGGTGAATATGTATTTGTATTAGTATTGAACATATGGCGTGTACTTATTAATCAGCTTCTTGAAAACATTCAGATTGTATAACTTCTTAGGTTTTCACGGCCAGATTTGATATTTTAGCCTTTGGGCTTAGCCCTGTGTGGCGAATTACTTCTTTCCAATATTTCGGCCGCCATTGCGGGGGTCTTCTTCAGAGTTGAGGACTTAGACTTGGTCATCAACCCTGAAAAAGACCCCTGCAATAGTGGTCGAAATATTTGAAAGAAGTAATTCGCCACACACGGTTAAACCCAAAGACACAATATCATTCAGATTGTATGAATAGATAAATACTGAAATACTCTAAAGAGGTGTTATCCCACTAGTAACTGTTTATATTTTTTTATTATAAATTATTACAACCTTGCAAATATCTACATGCGTTTTTAAAATATCGTTTATAAATATGTAAATAAATATATATTTTAAAAGATTATGATATTTATAGAGTTAAAAGTAAATAAATTTTAAATAGGGGCTTACTACGGATTCCGTTTCCTACTTCTATCAAATTACATGTAAAATAATTGTATTTACTTATTATTCAATTTTTGAGTGCTCCGGATAAAAGTTATAAAACTACTCAGCTCTGTAAGATTTACATTATTGTTAAACGTTATTTAAATTAACCCTCTAGTTTAATTGTCCACTATACTTATAAGTGTCAGAACTTTTTTATAATTGCATCAAGATATGTAATACATTCCATATGTAAATTTTATTTTTGATGACTTGTCGTCTTCTTGAATCATAACTGAACATGTAATCACATCACATTTGATTGGACGACTTTGTATTCGCATTCCTCGCATAAATTTTCCGGAAAACAGCCTTTCATCTCCTGCCGAATGTTTTCCTTTGGTCTGAGAATAACTCGACTGAAAGAATGCGCCACAATACCTCGAATGTGCGATGATGGTTAGCTGTTGTGTGCGGGACTCGATTCCATATTACAATTGTACCTAATTGTAAATCTCTGTAAATATTATTACAATCGTCAGTTTGGCTATTTGAGAACATAGGAAACCGGCTGTGCTCAATATTTTGCTGAAAAACATTTGAATATTATTTTTAGAAAATTAAAGAAATTTACCTCAAACAAAGAGAACATATGACTCTTATCAAATTCCTGGAACCGCTCTTAATTGTCAGTGTTGAAAATTATAGTTGCCTCTTTCCTCTTTCAAAAACCCACATAATGTCTTCTTATTTAGCCTCGCTATTTCCCATAATCTGGGGTCGACTCTCCTTGTGCACATTCGCCATGTCTGCCTTGCGTGGTTTTTAGATCCTTGTCTACAGTTGCAGTCCAGGTTGCCTGAGGTCTTCCAGGTCTTTTTTCTCAGCGTGAGCATGTTGAGGGCTTTCTTCACCACGTGGTTCTCATCTCTCCGTGTAACATTTCCATACCAGGAACTTATCCGTACCTATATAAGCCATTGCCTGTTTTTATTTTTTCATTATTGAAGATGGTCTTCCGGAAGGCCGAAACATGCAATCATTAAAATAAATTGTGAATCAAAGCTAAATATTTTTAATTTATTAATTTTTTACTCAATATAGTAGTCAAATGATCGTGAATATTATCACTAACTGTTTTTCTTCAATATCAGTTTATAAAATAATTTAAATATTATATTCAGTATTTTATGTAAGCCAAATAATTGAAATGGGCTTAAATATATGAGTATTATCGATGACCTTTTTTAAAACAATACTAGGTGCATAAAACTTTTTCCTGTAAAAAATATATTGTCTATATTTTTCCGATAAAGCATTATTTCAATTGTATATCTACATTGCGAGTATATAAAGCAAAAGGTGTCATAATCACACGGCTACGAATCACTTCATATTAATGACCTCATTAGATAAAAAAAGTATACATTTACTTCATATTGTGTGTTTCACTTTTTATTATGTAAAAGATAATTCATTATCTTGTTAACATAATAAAATAATGAGATATAATGCATAAATTAACTTTGCTGTCAAATTGTAATCTTTTAACATTGAAATTAAATAATATAGTTGACGTTTCATCACAGAAGTTTATACAAGTATCATTTTTTTGTAGCACAAAATTGGTATCGTATTTAGAAGTATATTAGTTTTATTTTAACGGTCGCACATCTTAAGTAAGACTTGAAAACTAGGCTGAAAAAATGCACACTCTTTACATGTACATTCATACAAAATAGAAGGTTTGTAAAATTTAAAAAAAAATTAAAAAAATAACATTGTCCTGAGATAAACACCGTAAGCTTATCTCTCGCATTCGCTGAAAATCTAATGCTAGCATAATTTGAACGGGAAAGTCGGACTAATCATCCTTATTATTTTTTTTTATTTAAATTATATGATATTCTTTTAAATTTTGATTTAAAAAATAATCAAAAATGCATTCACCTTTTCAAGTTCCTGAGCTCCTGCTTGCATGTCTTCGGAAACCTTTTATGTTCCCAGGTTGACCTTAGGGTGTAGATATATCTTCAGACAAGGCGTGGATAATGGAAGCTACCAAAAACTTGTGACAGTAATTTGTAGTGAGTATGTGCTCAATTTGTAGTAATATGGAACGGACATGGGAAAGTATGAAGAATTTGAAATGGCCTAAACTGTAGTAAAAATATGCGCAGTGATAATAAAATATATTTTTAAATACACTTTTTGATTTTATATGAAATATATATATAATATTGGCTTATATATGAGCTAAAATACTTAATTTCACTAGAAGTATCAATATATATCAACAATAAATAGATATATCAATTATTTTGGTAAATACTATAAAAGCACTTTTTGTTTTCTTTTGTATTTAATTCTTATTTCATATATTATTCAAACTGATTTCATTCTTTCGTTTATAATCTTAATTCTGTTACACAATCTAAAAATAATATTTCGTTTTGTTGCGAAAAAAAATTAGCGCTTTCTAAATTTTCAAATTCAAAATTAAACAATCGAGCCGTTCGAAAAAAACAGCTGCCGCCAGGTTGTATCAAGTGAAGCGCCGCCATTACACGCGGCAATATTCATCATGATAAAAGGTGTGTCGGGGAACCGTAAAACTTACATTCAACGCTGCTTCCATCCGCCATCGTCCAGGGACCATCGTTCGCTGAATTTCCCCACAAATGAAATCAGGTAAGCCAAAGATTTTCAATCTGCGGCCCGCGACGCCCTTTCAAGCGACCTACAATGACTCATACGTTACAATGTGAATCATAATGTAACACATACGAGTATAACTTATATGTGGTCCGTGAAGCTCAAAAGCTCGTTGTTTTAGATATTTAAGCGTACACTTCACTGAGAGAGATGGCCTGCAGAGAAAGCTTTTTGCTTTGCGACCGCTGCATCGTCTTTTATTCCATACGCAATATCTTGCACTCGATCAAAACAAAGCGTCACACAAAGTTTATAAAAACAGCGTATGTATTATCTTTTGGGTTGAGCCTCCACTTAAGACAAAATATTCCATGATCGAATAGGGATAATCGAATGACTAGCCCGATGCCTCGAGAGCATCGGGCTAATCAGTCGATTTCCTTAAAAAATCAGATAAAAAATCAACCGAAAATATGCCTCGGATACTTGCAGCCTACAAGCCCTTTTCAAGCACTCGGACTTCTACACTAGAGGTTGTCGGAAACCTTATATGTTGCAAAGTAGACCTTCAGGTGTAGATATGCCCTAGAACGGGAAATAGTGGCAGCTGACAAAAATAAAAAGCGGCAATTTGTGGTGACCATATGTTCAAGATATGGAACGGATATGAGAAGAAGTTACTATTATAAATTACTAATATTTTTAAATACGACTGCGAGTCCGGGAACATCACTAAAATCCTATGGAACTGTATAATGAGTATTTTTAAACATTTTTTTTGTACAGTACTGAGGATGGTTTGACATTGTGAGCAGTGACGAGGTACAGGGAGTAGACATGGAAAATTTTCAAGCCGAATTCACCCAAGAGTTGAAATTTCTGCTGGCTGGGACAAATTCTTTAGATGCCGCAGGAAAACATAAGCTAGCTACCTTTTATTCAGGGCCATCAGCTTCTACTTGTATTGTCCTGTACGTAAATACCTTTATCATACTAGGTTATTGCGAGACTTAAGCAGTGCAGTAGTATCAGCAAGAAGCAGCTGGTATTGTAATATTGAATTTTTTAATATGAGTATACAACATCTGGCTGATAAACGGCTGATAGTAGCGAATTCCCAAGCTATCATTTTCCACGCAAACTATTGTTACTCACGTTTTAGAATATTCTCAAGAGTCTAGAATTTTTTTTATTTCTTGGCAATTAATGCGGTCCTCAAGATTCGAAATGTTGGAGACCCGCGGGATAAACAATCCCGCGTCCAACGGGAGCCGCTCCAAAGCGGGAAGAAAAAGGAGAAAGATAAAGAAAGTAAATGAAATTCGTTCTTATAAATTACCCGCTGGGTCGTAATTCTCTTTCTCAAGTTTTCCGATGGCTCTCAACCGCTCGGATGCCTATTCCCACAAGACCCCTATTGACTTCTGTGGCTTCTCCCTTTTCTCTTTCTACCTGTTTGACTCATCTTCGTACCTGTATGTCTTCGGAAGAATAATTGTGCCGATTGGTAAACTATCTCGACTGTTGCGCGAGTTATCCCGAGTCAAAGCGCTTTTTTAAATTGATCTTAATAAGGTTCCAGTGGTTCATATAGTTCTGTATAGTCGATGTATTAGCGAGTATACAAAGAGGGCTTACATACTTCATGTGCGTTATCTACAACAATAAATGAGTGTATTACACGAACTATTTATAAATAAGTTATCTTAACAGCTGTCTAATAATAAAATGGTATAAATAGAATTTCTAATCAACGTTAGATTGCCGTACAAAAGTTATCTAAGTATACAGGTAAATGCAAACTTAAAATTATAAAAATAGATACACTGAACTTTTTTTTTTGTTATACATATTATATATTGTAGGTTTTTTTTACGATATTTTTAATTTTTGTTTTTAATTTTGTACTCGTATCATATGCGGCCTTTAGAGGATATTGTTTTTCATAATTAGACGAATTTCTACCAAACAGCCTAATTAGTTCAATTATTGCTTAACTTTGGAGATGTAACATGTGAACTAAATGCTTCCTTAAAGTTATATTTCAATATGCACAATCAAAATAACAGATTGGTAAGATAAAACATTAAGTTTGGTCTACTAAACAGTTTGAAAAGTAGAACATGATCTGATATTTTATACTAGAGTTGTTAATGTTCTAGAAACACTATAAATACCTACCATACAAATATATTAGTCAATGATTACGTCTGACAACAGCGTCTCGCATCTATCTTCACACTTGTGCGAGGAAGATGATTTTGTTTGAAAATTCATTTATTATTTTGATTAATTCTTACCTATAACTCTATCTCGCTCGTGTCGTGGCTTTTTATTTATTATTTGATAAGTCTAGTCAAATTATTAATGTGAGAATTCGTTATTTGGGCGATATCATAGTGGCATTTAATCGCAATAAAATGAATCAAATCTCCGGAATTGATGTGAATGGCTCTAGAATGTTTTGTATGTTTATTTGATAGAACGTCCTGGCAGCGATCCAAGAAGCGGATCTTGTTAACTGACAATATTTTGTTTACAGTTACGATATTCCAGGGTTGTCTCGAAACATAGGAATATATAGAAATAATATTTTAATTATATAAAAGCAAAATACACAATATGTAATAATTATAAATAACAACACATAGCGCGCATATTTTATTTGATTGATTTCCTCTTCGGAATTTTTTTGTTTTTTGTAATTAATTTTTAGAGGCAAAAAAAGGTCTTTATACAGTTGGCAAGAGCAAAATAAATCCTAATAAATATTAATTAAATATACATATACTATACATAAAATTCTTTTTTCAACGCGTCAATCAAAGCACAAAAATAACGGCAGAAGCGGGATGCGAACCGCGGACCTTGGAAACCAACCATGCCCAGGTATTCATACCGCTCGGCAAACTGCGCCATTGCTATGCCCAGACTGACTCGCGTTGAAACTAGTATTTATATCATTGTTATCATCGTACGATAGATGTCGCTATAGTATATATTCAAAGTATGTATATTTTTATTATTATTCAAACAGTCTTCATTTATTCACAAGCTTAATATTATTACTTTCCGGTATGAATACCTGGGCACATATAACCTAATAAATATATTTATCAGAAATAAGTAATCCAAGTAGGACGACACAACATCTTAAAATAAATCATCAGACTTTCCCACTGAAATAAGCAGCATTTGAATAATGAAACTGCATTTTCAACAAAACTTGTTTAATGCATATTGCAAGTATTAACTTACAAAGCAATGACTTCTCAATGAGGAATCTAACAGCAAGTTTTTTACTAAAAAATAAATCTAGTATAACGTGCCATAGAGAGATTGAATCTCGAAGTAACTTTAAAATATGGTGAAACTACTTAAATTAAAAAGAAAACTTAAATTAAAAATGATGTTTTTTAATTATATGATTTAAGGCGTTTTTGTCTGACTTGGATATTATCTGTCAAGATTGTGATAATTGTGTGACAATTTAAATGATTTAATTCGTATTGAGTCGAGAAATGACGATTTTCAAAATTGTATTAAATAATTACTATAATTTATTGCAGTTGTGACTATTAGCTTTTTATGGAAAATGTTTAAAAGAAAAATCCAATTTTAAAATTACTTAAATTATTGCAGGTACTTACAAAATTTTGAATGTTTGCAAAAAAATAAATAAAGCGCTAATCATAAATATTCTGGGAATGTTTGATGGTGACTCAAATATTGCCACTTCCGTTTACTTTATTTTGCGGTTTAGAGCTTCTACTATAAATTAAAATATCTAGCATGATAACAAATCATATTGTTAAACAACTTGATAATATTATTATGACAAGTGCTCATATAAGACATGTAATTGACGTATTGTGTGATGTATTTATTTATTTTGTTTATCAAAAATAAGCATATTTATTAATTTAACTAAAGAAATAAGGATGTTTTATCTTGTTTTAATATACTGAGTTAATACTAATAAAACAACTTAGACCCCAAATTTGTGCACACTTTAAAATTAATAAATTCTTTATTTGTAAGCAATCACTAGGCTAGATCGAGGTTTCGTGTATACTGTACAATTCATCAATTCCTTCTCAAACACCCGAAATGTATATTTAAAGATAAAAAGTAAATTCATATTTACTTAAATTATCGATACATTGCATAAAAAATACTCTTGAGATAAATAAACCTATACAAATATACGTAAAACTATAAAATAACATATAAAGTCTTAATATTTTTTTAATAAAATATAATTTCATACAAAATAACTTTTAATAATTATTGTATTATTTGGATTTCGATAATCAGAAGAACATATTTCATTCAAGTCGATGGTTGTAAAGTCTGTTTTAGTAAGGACATTAACAATATATTTGAAGCAATTAAATATACATATACCATACATAAAAATCCTTAAACGAGTCAAATCATTCAGAAAAAATATCGGCGGGAGCGGGATGCGGACCGCGGACCTTTGGAACCAACATTTTTGCCCAGGTAATTATACCGCTCGCTTAAACAATGTATTTAATCAACTGGGTAATTAACCTGACGCTCTAAGGATGTAAAAAAAACTTTTCACATTAAGACACAAATAATTTCATTAAAATTTTAATAGTGCACGAAATCAACTTGTCTAATTTCGCCTTCTGTACAAACGCAATCGCCAAAGTAGGGATAAAAGAGCTCTGAGTAATTTCCCGAGCTTGTTCCCAATCAGGCCGCGAACAATACCTATTAATTAAAAGTAATAACAATTTCAGGCCTGAAAGTTTGAGTTTGTCTTCAACGTAATTGTAATAATTAATAATTTGACTTTTCATTACGAGCCGAGCAGTCGAGCATGCGCTTTTCACATTTTCATGAACTGAAAATTTAAGATGTTTTTTTCAGTGTTTATCAAGTAATTGTAAAATTTAATACATTCTCTTTAATTCTTCAGATTTCAATGTGCAAAGTGAAGACTTTTCATTCATTATACCTTTTTTATAAATACTTTCGATTCGATATACTTTATATTTAGTAACTGTTGACTGCCCGTCGAGTGGATGAGGCGCTTAGGAACTAATGAGCTTAAAGTCTGCCACTGACTCACTTAACCCATTAACGCCCAAAAGGAAACTAAAAGTGGCAAATATTTTTTAATGTTATTTATTAAAAGGCATTGACCACCGTAACGTATTTCATTTTTTTTTTTTTTTAATATGTAAAACTTTTAAAATACAGAGGTGTACTCATCTGTGTTTAAGGGGCGGAATAAGGGTGATACTGATGTTGTGGCTTTTGGGTTGAGCCGTGTGTGGTGAACTTTTTTCAACCAATATTTCGACCGCCATTGCAGGGGTCTTCTTCAGGATTAATAATTTATTTAGTTTTGAGTTGGTTTATTCAGATTATATATTTCTTTTATGAGCGTTATTTCGTTCGAACCCGAAATCGTGGCTTGAACCCAAGGAAAATATGCACGCCTAGTAAGGGAAGCCATTGAAATCAAAAGACACCCCATCAACATCAACAGGGATGACGGCTTGATTCTCAAAACAGCATGGCTTCCACCTCTAGCACATACTCTAAAGCCTGTACAGACAAGCAAAGACGACCACAGTCCGACATGACGTTCGTCGATGTACAATTCGAGAACATACCTACCGTATTCTTTGAACATACCTACCGTTGTCTTAAAAAACATACCTACGATACTTCGGAATGAAACTTGAGTTGCCATGGAGATATTAGTCAATAACGCTCATAAAAGAAATATATAATCTGAATAAACCAACTCAAAACTAAATAAATTATTAATCCTGAAGAAGACCCCTGCAATGGCGGTCGAAATATTGGTTGAAAAAAGTTCACCACACACGGCTCAACCCAAAAGCCACAACATCAAATCTGGCCGTGAAAACCTAAGAAGTTATTTAAGGGTGGTACTGTCCAAGACAAGGCCACTCTCGCACATATTGTTGTCGTGGAAGGCTTGCAAGGACAGTCACCAGCGACCTAGATTAAAATCAATATTACCATAACTCTTATGTCGTTATTTTGTCTTTTGAACTAAAGACTTTTTTCTATTATCGACTCCAAAACATTGTCGTTAAGGATTTTTTGTAATTTTGGCTATAATGACAACTTTGGGCCAACATTTAAGTGAGTCACAGTTAGAACTACGGTTATAGAGACAATTATCAACAATTTTTCCTGTCAGATGCCCAATATACACCCTTTTATACAAAAAATAAATTTTAACCCAGCACACTGTAGTTAAAAAATATTATCATTCTAAATAGTTACGTTAAAGTCTTCTTCGTAGTATCATTCCGGTGGATTGGTTTGCAGCAACAGAATCTTGCATCTCGATCTCCATTCCTCTCGGTCCTCCGCAACCCTTTTCAGCTCAGCATAAGCGCTACAGTTCATGTCCTCGAATACTTGCTGCAAATACTCCCGCTTAGGGCGCCGTTCTGCAGTAATGTTCGAACATTCCAGGTGGCATATCTTGTTGGCTGAAGGTTTTTCTTATTTGTCTTGGTTGTTTTGTCTCGAGCAGTCCCCGCCCGGAGATCCGATTGGGGGACTATTTTATCTCCGGAAAATTTTACTTGAGATGCAATAATTTTTTGCTGATACGTGGGATGTCTTTAAGACCTTTAATGTGGTATTTTCCCCTTTATTTCCACATCCTAATGCCGTTGACCATAAAGGTTCATCCGCCTTAGGAGGCCATTTACTACCTCCAGGACAATAGAGTGCCCTAACCAGCTTGACCTGATGAGGTTAGCTGGGTGTTAGCTTATTCCGGCCAACATTCGGTCCAAAAAATCTGATCTTTCAAATTATCATCAACCACAATGCAAATTGTTTTTCTGCGTAAAATTTCGTACAAGAAAAATGATTCAGATGAGTTGCCATGGAGATATAAATAAAATTAAAAATGGCCGACATCGGCACGTCACGAGATCTTCCGCCAAAGATGTTGCGCGTCGATGCTGTTTAACGAGCGATCGCTAAAGATGCATATAAACCATAATGCACGTTTTGTAGAGAATTTGATGACGATTCTGATGGTGTTAGAGAATGTTTATAAGTTTTATTTTTAAGTGTGATTTATTGTTTAAAACAAGAGCGACGGTATAGACGTCTTCACGCACGGCGTCTATACCGCCACGTTAAAGTAAAGTCTTTGTATTCATAATAATAATAAAAAATTGAATTATCTTTTAAAATAAAAAATAAACTGTCGAACCTAAATATTTGTGCTTCAAATCGATATTTTGATGATAAACCAATGATATTTATCTACGCATTATTGACAATTTTTGTTTTGTAGTTCACTACATTCATGTACCTTTGAAATATACAATTACTTTCATAGTAATCACAGAAAAAATCAACAAATAATTCTTAGAATAGGTGTACGCAAGCGTGTACGGTGGGCGGTAATGGGTTAATACTACAAGCATTCCATATCTTACTAACCAATGCTCATTAACTAAGTGAGGAATATATTCGCATACTAATAAAACACTTTAGATACTTGTATGTGCGAAACATCTCCACATACCAATAATTTGCTACTAGATATGTTTTAACATCTTTATATCTTTCTAATATTATTCTACAATGGTATTTGTGGAACATCTCCACATTAGAGTTCAGTACTCAAATACTAATGAAACACTTAAGCAAGTGTGCAACATACGCACACATGTACACGTGCATGCGGTTAATTATTGTGTACACACCAATATAGCGATACAGAGTGTTTTTATCGTAAAGAGGTGTTCTTAACCAGTGGTTCAAAAAGTTATATTTTATCACTCAATTGCTACTAAGGCTACTTCTCAAAATGTAGTTCACTCATACAATCAAATTGCAGAAAAATAAAAAACAAATTATTTATACATTTACAACCTCTATACATTATTTTCGTGACAACTAGCCATATAGATTTAACTGGATATCAAAGGCTCGTATAATTTTTTTAAACACATACGAGTACAAAAGAATACCGAGAGCCGTTTATTGATGAATTTTACTATACATTCTATGACGCATTTTAAAATATGTCCTAAGCGCTGCGTGTGAAGTGTCGATCACCTAACGTCATAATACTACATCCAAGCATTCATGCATCGTTTATTTTTAAAAGAGCTGTGAATGCGAATGTTTTCACGAGACGACTTTCTTCCAACACCAATATTGAATTATATGCAATGACTGGCATTTCGTGGTTGAGGGATCAATATCACACCAAGCGGGATTATTTATAGAGCTGTTAAATTTATTAAAAACAATTTTTATTTCAAATTTTATCAGGAATCGAACAGTGTTCAACAACCTTATAATGGCTGCAGTATAAATGGTTATGAATCTCTGTTGTTACACACTTGTGCTTCAATGTAGTTTATAACTCTCAAGTCTCAACAACGTGAAGTATCTGGTGAATGCTCTACAGGAAGCTGTGAAAGATTAAAATAGAAGACAATTATCATAAATTTATTCTTGACAAGGAACGATTGTCTTATTTCAATCGCGCGTTTAACAAAAGTTTTCTAATGTCTTATTACTAGTCTAGTTTGTAAAACTGAAAAACAGTGGTTTCAACAAACAAACCAATTCTACAAGAGCGTTAAAAGTTGATTGCTTTCAAACAATCAATACTTGTTTTTTTTTAAACAGCACATACGATTAAAACTTTCATCACAATAACATTTTCTTCTTCTTCAAAAAAACAAACCGACATAATATACATCAGTCTAGGTACTTTCGTGAATAGTAGTGATCATGATTTCCACACTCCCTTTATTTCAAAAAATGATATTCTGATTAATATTTTTTTTCTTTTTAACCTTCAAACCTATCGGACTATTGATAATAGTCCTTATAATCCAAGTTCCTTCAATAAATACATTAATTTGACCATGAAAAGCATTGAACATGTTATTTATGTTATATTTATGCTGTCTAGTTAAAATGAACGATAACGATACGTACTCAAACTTAACATTAATGTATGAACGGCTTAGTAAAGAAACATAGTATGTCATTACCCAGTAACATTGTTCAAAATGTACTGAGGGGTAAAACTAAATAAATAATGATTTAAATGGTAAAGGAAATGTGAACAGGGGGATGAGTGAAGTTTTTAGAATTTAAGAAAAGGGTTTAGACCTGTGTAGGTTACCTTCAGCATTGACCAACATGATCTATATTAAAACTAGATAAAAAGTACTTGTCTATTTGATGTAATATTTTAATTGTAAACATAAGTTGTAGTATTTCGAACATTTATACACATTATTAAATATATTATGTTTAATTAATAATACAGAAAAATTCGAAAAAACGTATCTGTGTGACTTGCAATGTTGTTTTTCCATTCTCATCATATTATGAGGCCATGTGACTCTTTTCCAGTTCATCACGCACAATAATTCACTTCAATTAGGTCCAATTTTATTAGAAGAACCAGTATCGAATCAAGTGCCGGTAATATAAATACACGGCCCAGGGCGCCTTATTGCTTAGGGCGCAACGTTACTGCGACACAACGAGGCGTTCTATTAGTTACTTGTTGGATCTCACTAAGCCATTTCGTGGCTCATTAGTCGCGATTCGCGATAATTGTTAGCGTCCTTCACTTGAAGAAGCAGGGCCGCATCGGCAAGGGGCGTGCAAATATAAAAAAGTATTAATCTTAAGAGCGTCTTATATTGTTTGAGATTCTTCTCAAAGTAATTTTTCTCAAAAGATAAATTTAATGTTTTTTTCTCGGCCGTTTTTACATTAAAGACGCATGCTTATCAAATGTTTTAACAGCTGACATGGCAAGCCTTGCTCGGGAAAATTCAAAATTGATTCCAATAGGTATTTTTCATAGGTACCCTTTCAAAAATTGAAAGGAAAAGCAGCATTTTTGCTCCATTAAACTTTTTTTTTGTAAATATAAATATTTTTCAAGCAAATGTTATTAATTTTACGTTATTTTTTTACTGTCGATGTCTCGCACACATTCCAAAATTCAGCCAACGTGATATTCCTTCATGACAAAAAGGATTAAAGTAGAAAAAAAATACATTTTTTATTTAGTCAATTCAAAACAGTGCGTCATACGGATATATCCATAAGGATAAAAATGTTAAATTTCAATCATTTCTCTTATACACATATCCATTTTTTAATTTGTATTTTTTTTGATGTAACGTCATCATAGTAAGTAAGTGTACCGCCCTTGCATTCAGAAGAGCTGGAGACTCCTGAACTCTTAACCCTTTTAGCGTCGCGGCGCGTTGGGCAAACGTAGCCGAGTGCTGCCAAATTAGGACAGACAGGTGCTGCAGGGGTTGAAAGCCTTTACCTACACAGTACATCGGAATAAATAAACATTCTAAACAAAACTGAGAACTATGACGAACCTATGAACGGATGGATGGACGGTCTCACGATACTAGGAAAGTAATATGAAATTTTGTATTTGCTTAATTCATTTAAACAATAACGTATACAATAAAACATGCTTATTACAGTAAAGATAGTGCAATAGTATTTTGTGAAATTAGAACATTACCTACTATGTCCTAAATCAAGTAATGGTAAGCAATTGTTTTGGTTGGAAGAACTTGACACAATGGAAATTTAAAACCGGCACGAATTCAGTCATTTTGTTTTTGTCCTATCCTCGGTTTCAAAAAATGTAACATTCCATTCATAACATTGTTTTGATAAACAGTTTCGCAAGAATATTCTGTATTCAAACAAATTAAAATTGTCTGAATTTCATATGGGTTTTTATAAATTTCTAGAATTTATATTGGGTTGTAAAAAATCCATATTATTTAAATATAAACTAAATTATTCAGTTACAACAAAATTGTTAATTTAGAGTTAAATTTTTGATAGAGCTTAGAATTTCAAATTTCATTATTTTAGAATTATATCTATTAATACCAATAACTGCTGAAAATGTTAAGAAATACTATTTAATACAATACTAATTACTAAAAACTTCCTAACATTTCGAGTATGAACAATTATTTTATATCTACGAGTATATCTTGTTTTTCATTTTATGTGTGTAAATATTATCATTCCTCATTTTTATTTTTGATTTTTTCCACTACCATTGAATTCTTTTGAAACTAAACAAATTTCTTAAATCTAAATGAGACCACGAATATCACTTTTATATTATTTTAAGTTGTGCACATTATCTAATTATAAATATATATTTTTGATATGTTTTTATTCAGTCATACAATAAAATAGTAAATTCATCACAATTCTTTCATTACATTTATCCATATTCAAAAATATTTAGCCTGATCCTTAATTATTTAACTAATTACATTTTGCTTAGTAGTATCGAAGATTAGCAAAAAAAGTAAGTTCGAGCTGTTAGTTATTTGGGGCAAACATGTAAGACATTTAAAAAAATTTTTTTAAGAGAATACTACTACTCTTAAGTATACCGCCATTATGATTATTGTTTGCATAAATAATAATACAATAATGTAGTTGCATTTTTAATTTATTTTCTTTTGCTTGCATTCGAATATTTTTTCAATATAGAAAAATCATGAAGAGTACAGTATTTGTGCTCTCAAATAGTTTAGAGCGAATATACAAAAACACCCACCATTCTGTTCTAAGTGAAATATTCTCACTATTGGCTCAAGGTATTTGGGTAGTAATTATGATTTATGTCTGTAGATCGAAGAGCGATACGCGCCAAACTAATAACCCACGGGTATCCGTTAATTTAAATTTATTTGTATCGCCCGCGATGATGTTTTGCAATGAATGTTGTACTCACATGAGGTATTGAGTTTAATTGAGCAATCTAACTGTTGAACCGAATAGTTACAGAATATTAAGATTCACAATTTACTTTTCGAGTTGAAAAAAAGTTGTCATTTTTGTATTCCTTTATTCATTCCATATCTGAAACATACGAGTATGTTCACTCACAAACTATAAATTGTAACCACTCAGTTCTGTGTTCGTCCCTAGACAATCTGCACTTGAAAGTGTACTTGGGAACTTAAAGGGTTCCTGACAACCTCCGGGGCAAAAGCGGAGGCAATTATATTCTTTGTTCTGGAATATCGTTCTTCTCAAGTTATTGATGGATTCAGTTGTTGTGATAGTTGTTTAAGCATTTAAACAGTAAACAAATATAATATGCAATTAATGTACTCATAAATAACAGTAAATAAATCAGTGCACTAGAAAATATTATTTCAATAAAATATAACGTACGTTCATGGTGTAAAACAGTATTTTGATGATGTAATGTAATAAATGTTATATTAATAGAGCCTTATTTATTCGAACAGCCTTGTTTGGCGCTGACTACGGGGCTTCATTCCCTTCTCAATCCCTCGTATTTGTATCCAGCTCTGCACCACTGTGAACATAGCATTAGGGAAGCTTTTCGCTGCCAGAAATGTCAGTATCAATATCAGGGACTCTCATCCCACGAGCGTAATAAAGAAACGAGGTCCATTCGATATTTTCGTATGCTTAGTTTTATTTTATTAAATTGAAACCTTATCATTTGATTTTGTGTACAAAAATTGTGTACAATGTATAATAAATGTAAAAAAAATCTGCACTACCAAACTTGAAGAAACTTTTTTTGTAAACACGCATAGGAGTTGGAAGACTAGTAGACTTCTACTGGAATTCGCTGATTCAGCTAGGGAAAAATGGAAAAATTATGAATGTTGTGGATTGAATGTTATAGATTAATCATGTGATAGATTACAGATTAGATGTCAAGTTTGTTCATCTATGCACTATTCATCATTCTTACTGCCATTCTTTAATTTATATAATAACTTATTAAAATGATAATTTATGTGTTCAATATATTTATAATGATATTTAACCTTCTTTTATAATGGATAATATTACATACACAACTCTTAAGTCACTTATTAAGTGCGTAGAGAGGACGAAACCGCGCTCTTATTTCTGTGTAGTTACTTTTGATCTGTGTTATATAAAGCTGAAATACAGGTATTACTATTTCTTGAACGTTTAAATCGATAGTTAATTTCAATCTGAAAAGATAACATTCGTTTCGATCAAAAACATTCGATATATGAACCAGTATAATATTTATGTATTTACTTGCGCGGGTTTAATAGAATTGAGCCTCTTCTTAGGACCAATAGTTCAGGCCTTGGAAATGTCGTATTCAACTGATCTGCCTAAAAATGCTGACTAATATACACCAAAATTTGGCTCGGATACTGCAGCTGCTGTGTTTTCAAGTCGATGATGATGCAAACGATGCGAACGATACGATTCAAGGGCATCTGCGTGCAAAGATGTGAGCATCTGAGCACGGACAGCAACCGATAGAACTGTGCGACGGAAATTAATAATGTGATCATGTATTTTAGATATGATACGGATATGGAAAGTAATAAAAAAACGTTATGAATGTGTTGTTAAAATCCAATCATGAAGAGTTGAACAGCTCTGTTGTTAGCACTGAAGCACTATTATGGAACTTGTACAGGCGGCGGCTTGGAGCTTGTTAGCACCGCAGAGTGCTGGTCAGCCAACCCGCCCTAAAACTGAACTAGTAGGAGGTGAAGTCAAAATGTGGAGTCCGGACCAAGACTAGAAAATATGCTACGAGTACAAAACCTTTTCGAAGTTGGCTCATTTCCTCAGTTTTTTATAACTTTTCTTGAACAAGCAGAATTCTCATCAGTCTTTTTATATTCCTACATCAAATTAAAATTTACTGATGGAAACAATGTTTTTTAACGCTTTGAAAGTTAAAATGGGAAAATATATATATATTTTTTCATATCCGTTCCATATCTGGAACACACGGTCACATCAAATTGCCACCATTCAGCACTGCCAATGGCCTCTGCCACGTCTTAATCCTAGACATTTCTGCATCCGAATGTTCATCTGGGAATATATATGGTTTCCTATTATTATTCCATATTATATAATAATTCATCATAAAGAACAAGCATTATTTAAAATTCTGTAAATATAATTGTTTTTTCTTTTTAAAAAACTCCAGGGCTGGATCTTGAGTACATTTATATTTTTGTTCTGGTCATCAATTATTACTTATTTCAGAATTCAGTTTTAATTATTTTTTATGAGGAAAAAATGCAGAGAGTCTATTCCACAGGCGATGTTACGATGGCAACAAAAATACTGCAGGTTATAGCCGCCTTGTTTAATAAATTGTTGCTGTTACGATTTTCGCAGGTAGTGTTTGCCACAGGAAAACATGAATCACAATTGTTTTTATTCTTATCCAAGATTGCTACCGTTACCGATAATTTTATACGTAAAACTTAAAACTAAGATCAGTCGACTGATTTTTATTTTGAAATTTATCATCTCTAGAATCGAGAAATTTTAAAATAAAATACATAAAGATATCCTAGCGTCCTGTAGTTGTAGATGCCTGTGTGCTTTGTGCAACATAGACCATGTTGACACAGCTATTCTCTCCTCCCAGCCGCTGTACCAAAGCTTCAGCAATATGTAAAGGAATGAAGTTGGCGTAAAATGGGATGGGCGGCTGGAAAACTGCATTATGTCTGAAAAAGGAAAACATCCTGAAGCGCTGAAAGAATCCTAGAAATTGGGTCACTTTTGCAGCGTAAATTCGTGAAAACATTACAAGCGTAAATTTTATTTATGATGAATTATTTTTAAAAGCTTATGTCACACCTTGATATCGTTTAATATTACCTCTACATATCAATTAAGTACTGATATATAAGTATTCATATATATAAGTTGGAGATGGTCCTTCAGAATGAAAACAGTACTTTAGTTGTTTTATAGTCTCACATAATAGCTGGAAATAATTATAAATGTACTTAAATTTACAGAGGAAATATTAAAATGTTCTACTTATTAAATACCATAATTATAATAAGAAATTATTTTAATTTTAAATAAAACTTATTGCTTACACATTGTAATCGCATATTACGATTGTACTAAATTTTTAATGTTTCGAGAAATGACAAGTTATCAAGTATTTTATGACATGTGTTAACTTCTCGATGTTGTCAAATCGTGTTGTTTATCAATAAAATAGAGTAATAAATGAATTATTTATTTTTATTTAAGATAATTTTATTTTAAGCATTCACTTTGAGATTCATTTTCACGATGGCAATATATGTATTTTGGTTTACTTTTAGCCTTTTTTCTGAGACCATACGCAGGGATAGGATTGATCCTCTGTTTCCCAATCCTTTTCTGAATCCAAATTGATCGCTAGTGAGATTCTTTTCGATTTTTGGTTCAATTAATAACAGATCATTCTTTATGAAAAATTATATTGTTTTATTTAATAACTAAATATAGTGTATTGGGAAATTCCACCAAGAATTAACAATCGAAAAAAGGATAATTTACTAATCTCAAGAATTTTATATATTTTTTATAAATACAAAACTTATCTGGATCCCCGCGTGCGGTAGACACATACAGAAATAAATCATCTCTATGAAGTCGTCCTATCTAGTTTCGTAAGAGTTGTTAGTTTTTGGGCTTTTTTGCCCATCTCTCACAAAGCGTCAACTCGAATTTGGATATGTATGACAAAAGTTGGCTGACTCCGAATTCATAACCTTTCTATACTGTGTGCATCTCATGCATATATAAAATATAATCATTCAAATATTTGCATATACTTGTATAATACTTTGAAAATATTTTCCGCACGACTCTGCTTTTTTCTGACATTTTTATTTCAAGAAGTGCAAGATAAATTTTAAAAACCTGATTTGGTTATTACAAGCAAATTTATAGTCTAATGGTATATTCGATCTAGATTAGAAGCATATGGACATAACAAACTGCTGCCTAACACCTCTGACCTAGTCAGCTTGTTTTCCATCATCGTTCATTCCGAATGATACACCAAATTGATAAAATGTCGGGATATTTACTAAATTTCTTAAGAAAAATTAATTATTTTTAATTTTAAATCTAGCATTTTAATACGCTAAGCCCACATCGGAGTTGTAAAATAAATATTTTACGGTCGGTATTTAATTGTGTCAATTAATTAATTATTTTTAATAATGCAAATATGTACTCTCACAAAAATAACAAAAAAACATATATTAAAAATTGCGTTCTATTTTATCAACAAATTGATATAGTTTAAGTCTTTCTTGTACTTAATCCAGAACGATCAATATTTATTTTTTATACTAGCAATCCTCAAGCAATATCAATCGGACTAAGCTATTAGATTGACTTTCTGTCATTACATAACGTTATTTTAAACTTTGGAACAAGGATTATTATAAAAACACAATCTGTAATTACTTTTCACCTCTGTTTTGTTCAAAGTCGAATAAATACATAAAGTTTATACACTTATTTCGTTCGTTTCGAATGACAATGTCGGCCTTCACTTGTACGTACTAGTAATTTTGACAACATTGATATACTTGTATAAGTAGCACGGGCTTTATAACACTTTACAAAACACATCAATCTGCGAGATTTGATCTTGTGAAAGTCAATTGCAAAAGTATACGTCACAAAGTAACTGAAACAAAGGTATTTCTTCCTTATCGTGAGGCGGGTGACGCTCGTCAGACAGGTTACTTTTGCTCGCTTTAAAGGAAAACGCTGGTGCAGAAGTTCTGATAAGGCCCTCATCCAGTGCCCGGGTAGTCAGACTTACAGACACCGAGGCATGGAAGTCAAACCTTTTGAAGAAGCGTGGAAAATAACAGGTTTTTACTGTAGAATGTTAATGACTGAGGTGTGAGTAAACTTTATGTGTGTAATCTATTTGAATATATTGAGTCGATTGGGAGTTGGAATGACATAAAGTCTAAAAACGAGGTGCTTAGAGAAGGAAGCGATGAGATGCATAAAAGCTTAAATGATTTTTTTCTTTACATAGCCGTTCCTTAACTGAATCATATGTCTACCAGATATTAACGCCACTTAATTCTGTTTTTATTGTCCATACTTTGTCTAAAGACATATCTGTAGCCAAAGGTCCACCTAGGAATATAAATGCTCATGATGAATTCCAGACAGCAGTCCAGGGACTTGATGAGATGGTAGCCTGAGTATCCGAGGTATATTTTAAAGTGATTTTTGAATCAGAGAACGTTAACATTTTGATTTAAGGGGCGGCTCAAACGAACCAATGGCACTACAAACTAGTCATGTTGATCATCAAGATGTTCTTTTAAAATTTAAGATAATGGTTTTATATATTTTTTTAAATATACCTACTCGTATGCTAAATACAGTACATACATATGTGTTGAAGTAAGTACAGTGGAACCTCTCATAACGAGCACCTCTCATAACGAGTAATTCGCATAACGAGCAAAAAAAAAATGTGAAAAAATTGCTACCTTATCGAGCGACATTTCGCATAACGAGTAACGCAGAAAGGGGAAGTCACATAACGTATGAAGCACTTGTGAGCCGGGACTTCTGAGTCATTGCGTCAGTCTGTGTTTAGCACTCGTACCGTTAGCAAGTTAGTGTTGCATGTGAACACACGTTTTTCTTAACTTATTTGCAGACATTATTTGTATTTTTTTTTTAGAGTTTGGAGGTGTCACGTTTTCAAAAATATTTTATCCAGGTTGTTAGGATTTTTAACAATTTATAAGCATGTAATTTTTCGCAAATTTCAAAAATTATTCGCATGGAACGCATTATCGTGTTTTATATTTATTTATATGGGAAAATTAGTTTCGCTTAACGAGTGTTTCACATAACGAGCAAGATTCTGGAACGAATTATGCTCGTTATGAGAGGTTCCACTGTAATTAAGAAATGGATAAAATAACGTTTTTTTTCATGATATTGCAATGTTTACTTGAGACGTTTATTCATCTAACTATAGTACAATTAGGCATCAGCAAACTCTGCAGGATGTTTTTGAAATTTTAAATTAATATCAATTTTTCGCATTTGTTATGGGACGCATGAAATGCATTAAAATATCATTAAATAGTTTCCAGGTCGATTGTAGTGCGCGTGCCGTAGGTTTTCTAGCTCTATGTTCAAGGATATCTTTGTTTGGCTCTCGTAGCTCTATTGTCGAGCATTATTTTATTACACTTTATCATAGTGAAGTGACATGTGCGGCGCCACGGGTCACAACAGAACCGAGACCTTCGATACAATCGATACTGTCGATATATTTACCGACATTGCTACTTTAGTAATGCATCGTACTAGCGAGTATATACTCGTTACAAATTGTCGCTTAAAGTTTTGTTAGCAGCTTTTGCTCCGCACCGCGATGATGATGATAATATTTATACCATAACATTTTATACATATTTCAATACATATTTTTTTTGCATATAAACAAATATCTATAATCAAATTTGATGACCCACTCTTCAGGTCCAAATTATTCATGCCTCAAATCGTTAATACAGGAAAAAGAATAAATCAATAACATATAAAATTCAAATTTCATTTAAATGTTTTTTTGAAATTTAATTATCTGATGTTATTAATTTTTATTATTTTTCACAAGAGATTCAATATCGTTATACACAAAAAATTCACACGTACTTTCTACGTTTATAATATTTTATAATTCACTTATTGTTTGATTGACACCATCAAGTATGTAATTTGCATAAATTGAATGGGTAAATTAGACATACGAGTATATTCAGAATATACACGTGTAAAATAAAATCAACCCAACTTTTTTTTAACTATACGCAACGTTCATAATATTGGTAAAGTTTGTGTAAACATGGAAATTGGTGATTATTGAAAATCATGCTGAATTTTTATATTGCATTTTTTTTGTTCCAAACACATTGCTTTTTGCCAAATACTAACGTTTGTGTGTAAAAAAATTTTTTTTTATTGTTATTCATAAAACTAATTTTCTGTCGTCTTTTTAGAACATTCGCCCTATAATATATTACAGTTGTATCTGCAGAAAAATATTCGCGACGAAATCACTGCGGAATTAAAATGTCTTCAACATAATTTCTCGCGCCTTCTTGAAAATAAACGGAAGAAAATCGCTGACCATTTCTTCGCGCAGAGGTTTTTTTTTCTTTCCTTGTTCGGTACTGCGGATTTTCTGATATATGCACATAATAAAAGGTCGTTTCTTATGGCGCAGAGACGTGGAATCTGACAGCGTGCCTTGTCCGCAGAAAAGAGGTTGTCCAACGTCTCGGTAAAGTCACGTGTGTATTTAAAATATATAATATGAAATTAAAAAGTAACAAAGTAGAAGATGGCTAAGATGTAGAAGCTAAATAAATTGCTAAATGAATGACTGAGAGACGTTTGGCAAAGAGATGGTAGCCAATCAGTGAGGAAAGCAACTATTTGAATAGCGCCTAAAAGCTGGCTTACAGAGTATCTTGATACTTTCTAGTACCTTCCGATATAGTTGAGGTATTTTTCACTCGAATGCAATGTAAGCATTTTGAGTTATCATTAGACTAGAGAGCATTCATTAAGTAAACAAATAAACAGTGCAAATAAATAACTATTTTTAGTTTTTAAGCGACAACCCAATATCTTAAATTATTTGATTTTCTGATCCTTTTCTGCTTGACAGATCATACTACAGAGCAATGAATTATTTTCAATGATGCTGTCATTAAAATTGTGATCAGTTAGCTACGTAATTAGTGTATCCAATAAGCGCTAGTGGAAGTCCCCTCTTAGCAATTGTGTCCACTGCACAGAATTGATAAAAAATATTCGTAAATTAATTTGTATTGCAGTCAGGGGTTGAAAGAAGGTGAAGAAAATATACATTTTATCCTCAAAAAGAATATACGTAGATAATTAGTTAAGGCGTGGAAATTTTTTTAGTACCCATTAGGGACCTATGCCCGAATTGAATCTAAAAGCACGTTCTAACAAGAGGACCTGACAGTTATAGAGATTGACATCGGAGATCTTAAATGGGCGCCACATTGATACTCTTAGTTAACAAATTAAGCTTTGAATATAAATAATATGAGTGTAATCCGTACTTAAAAAGTGTCCAGTCAGAAGTTGGGTAGAGCAGTGATCAGGAGTTATTCATTAAGCACTAAGCTTAAAATGAATGTCCGGAATGTTTCGGAAAGTTCATTTACCTTTTGTGGAAGATGTCCAATGTTTTTGTCATGCGCCGAAAATATCAATGACGCAAGGCTTTTCGGGCTTAGAAGTAAAACTTATCTAAGTAAATGTTACAATGTTTCAGAACATAAATACAAGACTACTCAAGAAAACTTTCAGATTACCTTTTTTTATTGATAAGGTATACTTTTAGATTCCACTATAGAATCTACATATTTCCATCACCGTATGGCAGTGTTTTCTTGTATGTGTAGAATGAAAAAAGTATATGGACTGACGACAGTTGTAGGCCCGGGGGCGGGGAGCTGCGGCAGCGCCGCCCCAGGGGGGGATGCGACACTCTTATCCCATTTCTCTCGGCGCCTAGTTGAGAGGATAAAGTTACTGGCAGCTGGGGTAACCGACTTTCACCAAAAAAATATATCTTTCGCAGCGAAATTATGTTAAAATTTTATGAAGTCACGTGCAAAGCGCCACCAATCGAAACCAGTTGGCTCTATGAAGCTCAGTCAAACCATAATAGACGCTGCATGCAGGTAACGTGTGCCGTGTTTGTTTTTGTGTGTGGTCTGGGAAGATTGCAAGTGTATATCAATCTGTTTCTTAAAGAGATCCAGATTATATGAAGTAAGAATCATAGATATCGGAAGAAACTTTCAAGGCTTACTGGTGGCATTTACAAAGGAATTTTTGGGTACTGCCTGTTCATAGTCGACAAACATTAACCGTGTATGGATGTTTAGCAAGTGTAAGATGAGTCTGTTGATTGTGGGTAGGCTTTGTGGAAAAGTCATATATGAGTTTACGACAAACAAATATGTGTATTGAAGAGTTGAAGTTTATAATATCATATATCTTATATTAATTTTTTAATTTTTATTAGAATATTATTTTTTATTATTTCAATATTCCAATCTACTTTTATAGATCATTGACTATATTACAAATTATTATTACTTAAAATATACATATACTATACATAAAATTCTTTTTTCAACGCGTCAATCCAAGCACAAAAATAACGGCAGAAGCGGGATGCTAACCGCGGACCTTGGAAACCAACTATGCCCAGGTATTCATACCGCTCGGCGAACTGCGCCATTGCCCTGCCTAGACTGACGTGCGTTGAAACTAGTATTTATATCATTGTTATCATCGTACGGTAGATGTCGCTATAATATATATTCAAAGTATGTATATTTTTATTATTATTCTATCAGTCTTCATTTATTCACAAGCTTAATATTATTACTTTCGGCAGTCTATTTATTTTAGTAAGTACCACTCAACACTAGTTTCAACGCACGTCCGTCTAGGCAGGGCAATGGCGCAGTTCGCCGAGCGGTATGAATACCTGGGCATAGTTGGTTTCCAAGGTCCGCGGTTCGCATCCCGCTTCTGCCGTTATTTTTGTGCTTGGATTGACGCGTTGAAAAAAGAATTTTATGTATAGTATATGTATATTTTAAGTAATCATATATCTTATACTGCCTATCGTTTTATTTATTTTTGTAAACAGGCACAGGACAAAAATTCGACAATCGGTGTTCTCATTTGTGAATTATCAATTATAAAAATCTTATTTTGTACATTATACTCAATAAATGGGTGGTGTTCAATTTGTTCATGTGATGACTTTCGTTTAAAATCATTTTTGATTTATAGGCTGTGACTGATGTTATACGTTTGAGGGATCAATTTATCACCAACCGGGGGTATTTATAGAAATTATAAATTTATTTGATACATAAAAGAAGTATTTATTTTTATATACAAAAATATTTAAAAAAGGTTTTATTCACATTATTTTATTTTTATACGTATTTTGCCTCACAAAGGAGAGATTGTCAATCGTGGATTAAAATATCACACCATAAATGACATTGCTATTGTACTTAAATTGTAAATTAATATTCCATTTGTATGAACGGGTTAAATATATTTTTATGTGGGTGACTTTTTTAACCTAAAATGGATACAAGAACATAAACAATCTATTAAAAATATGAATTAACATGATAGTAAACATAAAGATGGGTTCTAAGTACTCTTACGATAAATATGTTGATAAACTTATTGAATAAAAAATTATGGTCAATCATTTTTTATTTAATTATATTATATAACTAAAAAGTATTTTTAATCGATTTATGAGCTCTAAAATAACCCCCGGTTGGTGTGAATTTGATCCATCACCCGTAAAATGTCACTCATAGCCTATTAATTAAAATTGGTGGTAGGCGAAATTTGTCCCGTGAAGACCACCCATTCATAGTAAATTCCTGTAACAATAAAGGATGATGCGTGAATCTCGGGCTGTAGTCTATGGCGTTGGCGGATCAACACTCCACATGCAGCGTTTAGCTATATACACCATGGTAAGCGTCATAGAATTCCACAGATGAGACTTCAAATTACTATCACCATCTGTCGGTATTCTCGTGTATGTGTTTACATAAAAAAAATATATATATTCGTAAAGAAAAATGGTAATGTCACCCCACCGTCGGCACACTTTAAACATTTTCAAAGGAAGAAGCTCTTTCGTTGGGCGTCGTATCGCGCGGCGGGAGCGAGGAAGAAAAGTAAAAAAATTAAAAAACAAATCCCGAAGTTTGAGAAGCTCCGCCGGCGGGTGTTGCCAAATAATATCACCACATTAAAATAGACGTTTTTTCCCGTGAAGCAGAGTTCAAAAGATAAACAAGAAAGAAGAAAAAAGTAGATCATTCATCATTGGTTCTCTAGTAGTGAAAGAGATGACTCAGCGCTCTTTCTCATTTGAAGGATACGATGTTTACACACTATGTTGTAACTTTTTTCTTATATATTAAAGTACGAGTATGTTGTAGTTGTACGCAAATTAAAAAAATAAATATATCACGGTAACATAAGAAGACTTTTACTATAATTTTTTAAATATGATTTGTAATCAAAAGAGTTAATAAGGTTCATCAGCATACAAGTAAATGACTGGTTGTAATGCCCGTGTAGAATTTACAAAAGTTCTTACCATATAGTTTATCGATGAGAAGTGACCTTGAGGGCACAATAAATATAATGATTATCGTAATAAATAATAATAATGCTAGTGAATAATTTTCAACGTGCACTTAGTAAATAGTTAAACGTACATTGTTGCAAAAGTTCGTAATTCAAATCCCAGAGTTTGCCGTTTATTTTTCTCTAAAATATTAATGAGAGAAATGTCATACAAGATAATGTTTGTTGTGAATTCGTATGGGGGTCAGTTGTTTATTTAAAATTTTTATAATATACGTTTGACGTGATTTATGTAAAAAACAGGTAAAATAAAATATTTTTACTACTAAAATAGATTATTGTCTATTACTTTAATTGTTTTTTTTTTGTATTGGCAAAAAAAACAATACTGAAACTGTAGTATTTCTTTCACAATTTCATTTGTTTTTATTTTCAAACTTTCCTTCTACTTTAAGTCGAAAGCTGTTACCAATAAAATTAATCATCGAATGCGTTTTGAAATTTCTCAAAAATATCAACTGAAAAATGTCATCTTAGTCTAATAGATATCGTTTGAAACAGTAAAGTTTTCTCTCAATATTGCCGGGATGAAAATAATATCTCTCATAAGAAACATGATATAATATTGATGTACGTGTTATTGTACCGGAAGGTAGACCCAATGACTTGGAACACATTGTTCTCACGTCTGAATGTTTCTGCTATCAACAAGCTTGCGATACGAATGGGTAGGCAATAAATCCATTCATTTTATTTGCTTAGTACCGAGAATTTTGAAATTAAAACAAAAAGAAGAATCTTTAATTTAGTTTTTTTTATCAGTAAAAACATACAGCACCTCAAAACTGTACAACTTTTAGGAACCCCGAAATAATATAATGCGTCTCACTTTCAACAATTATTTTTTTAAAAATCGCTTTTTTGTTCCTCTCCACCCTAAGTTAGCGGCCAAAAGCATACTTATGCATTATGTAAAGTAATTTATTTTTTCAACAATTTTGATAACGTTTTTTAACCTAGCCATTTCAAATGATCATCAACAATTGAATTTGATAAATAATGAGTTATTATTCGCCAGTTTTATCAATCAATGCCTTTATTATATCTTCATCAGTTTCAACTGGCGTTTCAGAAAGTGATGCCTCTTCAACATGAAAATTGCAGTATAGAAGTTTTGAAAACCTGTTTTGGTACTGGCGATCTGTATATCAATACGTTTTATCCATACATATCGTATCCATACATTTTTTTTCTTGCTTTAACAGCATTTACAGTACAGTAAAAAAAGTAAATAAATTTAAAATGGAAACCATACTTTTGTATATATAATATATTTTTAAATTTGGAGTAGAAAAAAAGGAAATCATTTGTCGTATATACTTATCATATCATATTCCATGGCTTTATTTTATTCATAACCATTAAAAAAGTATACACATAGCAATAAAATAAATTACTTATCTCGAAAAGGATACCTCTACTAGTGTAATGTTGTTTTATTTTTTATTACAGAATTTTCATTACCCGTGAATTCTGTGTGAGTTATTATCATCAATAAGTTAATTAAGGTGTGCTATAAAAGTTACCTGTATAATTCCACGCTAATTTACTTGTCGCCATACGCTGTAATTTATTAGCATATTATTGTTAAGGTACATGGCCGACAAGGTGAAGAGCACGACTGTTACGCTAGCTGTTACAAGTTTGAATCCAGAATCTAGAATCTAAAATTCAAAATTGTTGTTAAAAAATTATAATATTTAAATTGTTAATATACAAGTTATTTTAATGAATATGACGCAGGCAATTGGAGGTCGCTCGTGGGAACGCCTAATGGCGTTCAACATAACAGACATAACATAGAAATAAACGCGAATTGTGAAACGAAAAAAAGTTTTTTGTATTGTCAACCTGCTCCTGCATCCTGTCACATAGAAAGTCCGAGAGGATGATATCAGTTTATTATAATATTTAAAAATACGAGTATGTTTTCATCATCATCATCATCAGCCTGTGTCCGTCCACTGTTGAACGTAGGCCTCCCGCATGAGTCTCCATCCTCTTCGATCCTCCGCCTTCCGCATCCAGGTCACTCCCGCTATTCTTCTTATATCGTCAGTCCATCTTGTAGGGGGTCGGCCAATGCTTCGTTTGCCAGTTCTTGGGCGCCATTCCAATACTTTTCTTCCCCATCGACCGTCGTCTCTTCGACAGATATGACCTGCCCATTGCCACTTGAGTGTGCCTATTCGTTGGGTAGCATCCACTACTTGAGTTCTTCTGCGTATTTCCTCGTTTCGGATTCTATCTTTTAGCGACACTCCGAGCATAGATCTCTCCATAGCACGCTGGGTGACTTTTATTTTATTGGTAAGACTTGCTGTCAGATTCCACGTCTCTGCGCCATAAGTTAATACAGGGAGGACGCATTGGTTAAACGCCTTAGTTTTAAGGCATTGCGGAATTTTCGCTTTAAAAATGTACTTTAGTTTTCCAAATGCTGCCCATCCCAGTTGTATGCGCCTGTCGATTTCTTTTGAGAAGTTATTTCGCCCTAGTTGTATTACTTGTCCCAGATAGGTATAGTCGTTTACAACCTCTATTTCTGTTCCTCCAATGGAAATAGGATCAAAGGTCTGTGAAATATGACTATTAATCATGGCTTTGTTTTATCCATGTTCATTTTCAGACCAATTTTGTTCGACGCTTCATTGAGGTCGTAGAGCATGTCTTGGAGCTTGTTAGGTGATTCGGCTATTAGCACTATGTCATCTGCAAATCGGAGGTGAGAAATGTACTCTCCGTTAATATTTATTCCACATTTTGTCCAGGATAGCAGTTTAAAAATATCTTCTAGGGCGTTTGTGAAGAGTTTTGGGGATATAACATCTCCTTGTCTAACACCTTTGTTTATAGAAATATTGTTAGTGCTATCATGGAGCTGGACCATCATTGTTGCAGATTTGTAAAGAGATTTTATTATCTCTATATACCGATAGTCTATTTTGCAGCGTTGTAGTGAATCTAGCACTGCCCAAGTCTCGATTGAGTCAAATGCCTTTTCATAGTCTACAAAGGCGAGGCAGAGTGGCTGATTATATTCTTCGGTTTTCTGAATGATTTGTCTTAGCGTGTGGATATGATCAATTGTACTAAAGCCTTTCCTAAACCCAGCTTGCTCTCGAGGTTGAAATTCATCAAATCGACCCGTCAGCCTGTTTGTTAAAATTCTGGAGAATACTTTATACACATGGGAAAGAAGGGAAATGGGTCGGTAGTTTTTGAGCAGTGATTTATCCCCTTTTTGTGGAACAATATCACAATACTCGTACTCCATGTCGCCGGGGTTTCTCCATGTTCTATTACCTTGTTGAATAGTTTTTAAGCTCTTTCAACAGAGGGGTTCCTCCTACTTTCAGAAGCTCAGATGTAATTCCGTCTTCTCCAGGGGCTTTGTTGTTCTTAAGTTGTTTTAGGGCCGATTTAATTTCGAATATACTTATATCTGGGATGTCTTCAGACCAGTGCTTTGTGAGAGTAGCCCTCTTGTCGTCCGCAGATCTGTCATTAGGACCTGGCATCGTAGATGAATACAATAACCCGTAGAAATGTTCTATTTCCTTCAGTATATCATTAAGATTTGTTGTTATCTTCCCATCGTGTGTCTTTAATTTGGAAAGTTGGGCCTGTCCTATAGAGGTGTGTCTGCTAAAATTTTTTCAGCTTTTCAGCTTGAACTACAAAATCGATTCGCAGCACTGGAAGATAGTGATGACACCGACAACGTCAACAAACTTAACGAAAGAATCATTAATAGCATTAAAGAAACTGCCAAAAAAGTCATAAAGCAGTGCAAAAAGAAAAAAGGGTCAAAATTCTCAGACAAAACGATAGCTCTTATCGACGAACGTCGTAAAAGCAGAAGCATCCAAGATTACAATACCCTGAACAAAAAAGTGAAAAAATCCATGAGATTTGACATTCGTCGTTCAAACACCGAGTATATCATGGAGATTGTTGCACAAGGCCGAGGGTCAAATGCATTTAGCAGACACACCTCTACGAGTATGTATAATTTTTAAAATAAAAATATTTAAAATAAAATTTATGTATGTATGTTCGGATAAAATAATTATATACTAGTCACATAAACGTGTTGGTGATTCGTGCGCGTAATGTTTTAAACGCCAGTATTTTTTTCAGTTCTTGCGGTACTTCCTGAAGCGATGCGGATAATATTGAACCTGCCACGCGACGTACGCAAAAAATATAAAACAACCATTTACTTCAGCCTTATATTGCTGTGATAAATGGATTGTCTCGATATCTTGTTCCAGGGAGGTTCCTTTCACGCATTTCAATGATAAATTGTAGCAGACTGTCATTGGCAGTAAGTAGCGTTATGTAACTCGCTTAAATCTGTGGTCTGAACGTGATTACTGGACTATATTTTAATGGCGTTGGATGATCAAAACCTAAGTAGTTATTTAATTTTAATCTTTTATTTTGTCAGTAGTACATAATATAATAGTTAAGATATATTTTTCTAATATACAAACATATAATATTTTATAAGCTTACGTTTTTCCTGTTACACCTATTTGTAAAGAGGATTGCATACAACAAGGCGTTTCGATTTTAAATAAAACGTATACATTGTTCTGATAATTTTGATTAGCTTAACACACTAGTCTATTATATACAAGCAAAAGTTTAATCTGATCTATAAAACGGCATAGTAAAATAAATCACAGCGAGTAAAATATACACCTAAATTATGTATATATTCGGTCCTATTATGTAAATGTTTGTAATTTGAATGCAAGTATATATTTTCCGGGGGTTGCAAGTAGTGGGCCGGCACCAAGCCTGCATGAAACAAGCCTGATATTTTCACATATGCACTGCAAATATTGGCTTTTGCTTTAATTAGTATGCAAGCATATTAACTATCGGCTCGCTGATCCGAACATACCTGCTCTTTGATTATATTTCACATATTGTTGGTATTTTGACCAGTTTACGTCAAAGAACACAATGGGTTTTCGATATCAATTTGATATAAAATTATACATTTTATGTGTCAAAACTGTATTATAAAACAGGAAAAAAATTGTTTGTTTGTCAAAATACAAAATTTCATGAATATTGTGTTTTAGCGTGTCATTTTGAAAGTCTTTCCTAGGTATATCATGCGTTTTTCTTTGCTTACTCGTTGATACAAAAAAGACCAACGACTCTAGAAAATATTTAAGTAATTTATCAGGATTAACAAATTTTATAAACTAAATTAAATTTACGTGTATGATATTTCTGTTATCAATAAATTATAATTAAATAGGGGCGGACACGGGGATTCGAACAACGAACTTATGCAATCATATTTTTTTTATCCTACGCCAATCCTCAGCTCTTCTTTTTAAAAACAATTTCAATTACGATAATAATTATGATATTTAATTCACATGAATGATATTAATGCTACAGTATTTGCATTTGTTTTTCATTTTGAAAATAAAATAAAACACCGTTGAGCATTCTTGAACACAGTACAAGGCAATTCCCTTCGTATTATAAAACATAAAAAAACACCGTAAAAGGTAGATAACTTCTCTACATTATAATTCTCTTCGAGCACGCAACACAATAAAGTCTAAGCATTATACGACCGCACTGAAATAGGAAAATAACACAGATCGAATGCGAGTAAGCGATTGCCCTGTTCGCTAATAATACGACAACATTATAATTTCAATATCAAACTGCCGAATTATACTCGCCGACGTATCGCGATTGTATCAAAACGCTATTTCCTTCAATGTGACCGAGTATTATTTATGCCACAAAGGAGTTACTGCTTACTTGTTGCCCAAGTTTTTCCTTATCGCGCCTAAACAAATGCGATAATATATTACACCCGTTTTACATTGGTATAATGTTTTCGCATTTCTTTTCCGTGCAGCAGTTTGAATCTTCCTCATGTTTGTGTGTCTATAAAAACCAATGATGGGAGACGTTTATGTTAAAGCCAAGCTAATATTGACTTTTATTGAAACGGATAATATAATTCGAAACGTTTTTTTTATCATGCTTCATCGTCAGGAAAAATATTTGATAATATTTCATGACATTCACGTTGTTTGTTTTTTATTCAACTAAGATGTCTTATAATATTTAATGTTAGGCTTATTTAATTAATAAATGAAAATTCTACTTTTAACTGCATAATTGTAGTTGTAATTAATGAAATTAAAATTGTGTAGTTTTATTTTGATTATACAGCACCTGTCATGTCCCCATTCTTCTTTGCAGCAGCAAATTTTGGTTTCTTAACCATAGTCAATGCAGCCATTTAATAGATTTTGAATGCAGATGCTTGCGTAGAATACTGGTGTGACGGTACATACTCGTATATTTTGTGACAAGTCAGCCTTCCATAGTTCAGTCGGTCAAGAGACGAAGTTGGACTTGACTGGGACATTTCTTCGTATACCACAGAAGACCGCTTGGTGAAAACCCTCCCTGTCCCGTCCTGTTTTTGGAGACCCAGACGGGGACCCGTTACTGGACGCACACAAAAAGCTACTTGTTAGAGAGTGGCTGAAAGCCTTCACGTGATTCTAGGTGCATCAGTTAGATGTCAAATAGACCTCAGTCTAAGGCTGCGAAATTAGTATACTCCAGCGAGTCTCGAATTGCCTTCTTTGGTAACAAAATGATAAGGTTGGGAAATGGATTCTACAAAAAGCAGACATCAGTTAAGAATCATTACTTGCGTCTGTACTCTTGCAGACGGACGCGCAGAAGCGCTCAAAAGCAGCGTAATTTCGTTCGTTAGCAACGAAGTCCTGGTATCCGACCGGACCTGATGCCCATAAACTGCAGTGCCTTTTCGTAAAGGAAACAACCATACATAGAATTTCATGCATTGAAGAGAATCAGCAGGCTGGGAATAGAAGTAATCTGAAAAGGGTTACAGATTAATATTAGTTTGTTGGTGGTGATGATCATTGTAACGGTGATAATGCCTTACAGTAATTTGTCTAGTGTTGCTCATGTTACAAACCTAGATGATGATGAAGATCGTTGTTGTTCAGGTGGTGCAAGGAGGCAGTGACGGTGAGCATGGCTCGCGGGGCATGAGCAGGCTGGGCACGGGCGTGGGCGGGGAGCGGTGGGCGGGCGCGCGAGCCTGGTAGGCGGCCCTGAGCCGCTGCCGCCCTCGGCTCTCGGCTCCAGCTCTGCTCCAGCACCAGCTCTGCTCCACACCGCTAGTCCAGCACACTTCTCTCAGGCGCCATGGAGACAAGACTGGGGACAGGCGGAGGCCCAACGGCCGCTGCGTGAGCGCACATGGGACCAACCAAAGGTAAAACACCAAATCCTTGACATATCATTTTAATTCATTCACCTGCTATGCGTTTGGCCGCAGGAGAGAAAAACGGCCAAGCTACCGTTTTTTTTATTAATGTTTGAATACTGGATGAAAGATGAAAAATATAGTTAAATAACATAGTAGTATATTTTTTAAATACATGCATATTTCGGATCCTGTTTAAACAAGAATCACATTGAGCACTTTTTAATCTCTTGCTGGAAGACCATATTTTAGCATTTAATGAAAGTTTTATTGGTTCTCAACGTGTATAAGCATACCGATGTATAAAAAGTTTAAAAATGTATATACTCGTAGCATATGGAGCTGCGGTCTTTCAGAAAGTGATTAAAAAGTGCTGAGTGTGATCCACGTTAAAACAAGACACGAAATACTTTTTTTATTAAATATTGAAATGGATCTCAAAGTAAATGCTACAAATATAAATAACGTAAATTTTATATCTAACCATAGACTAGTGTATTTTATCAACATTTTTTCTGTATGCATAAGGTTTATTTTTACAGATTTTATGAATTCTAAGCGATGAATGAAAAACCGGGTGTATTTAATGGCGGAATTTAATCTCACAAATTGGTCTTTAGCCTCCATCAGTTGTCTCAATTAACGTTGAATTTTTTTAATGAAAAAAATACGCTCGTCAGCACAACGGTTAGGACGAAATACGTTATTGTGTCTTATTTCATTTTTTAAATTAAAATTTGCTTTTTAGCTGCAAAGTTCATTATCCTTTGCATTAAAAGGCTTTGAGAAAACTCAAATAACCCAAAAATATTAACTTGACCCAAAAAAAGACGTAAATTTTTTTTTCTTCATCAGATATATGTATTTTACTCCTATATTAATTTATAATTAAACTCTTGTAATAAGTAACACGTAATGAATTGCATTTTCAAGAAATGTTAGTTAAAAATATATAAATTCGTACTGATTTTTAAATATGGAATATTAAAAAAAAAAACATTATTTGGCGCTTTGAATATGCATTCAGATGGGATAATTTTTACATTTATCACAACTGAAGTCAAAGTTTGTCATTGTTTATTCATCCTTCCATACTTACCTAACTTCTTTATATAAATGCATATATCTTAACATGCATATGATCCGGATTATAATGATATATTTTTATTTTTCATTTTTTATTTCTTTTATTTAATCAAACATAATAGGATACATTTAAGATTTTATTGACAGTATTACATTCATTTTTTTTTTTTTTTGGAAATTCGCTTTCCACGCCACTTAAAGGTAGATCTTGTGTGTGGCGTGGGACTCATCTTTGATTTAAGTGATGCATAATTTATATTATTATTTTTTCACATTTTTTACATAAAAACATATTTTTTTTAGAATATAAAATAATATCATTAAAATTTATAAATTTTTTATAGTCGAAGTGACAATTTCAGCATCATTTACATATATATTTCGATTCTTTAATAGCCTCGACCCTTCTAAGTCTCAATTTCCACCAGACACCTTTTAATGAACTTAATATAATCAATACCTTTTTAACAATATAAATATTTTATACAATTTATATAAATTCTATACTTATTATGCTTGGATCATATACATACAACTACTACTTAGTACCTAGCTTGAATCATATACAGAGAGGTTTACATTAGTATCATTTTATTAATAGTAACATTATAATGTAATAAAAATAATATATATATATATATATATATATATATATATATATATATATATATATATATATATATATATCATTTATTTCTCATTTTTGTACAATTACGTCAGATCTGATTTTTATAATTTTGAAGAACCGTTTTACCTTTTTATTCATTATTTTCATGTCACTGATCGCTTTTATTTCCGGAGGAAAATTGTTGAAATTCACTATTCCGTTGTATTTGTAACCATTCTTTGCATGTTGTGTGTTAAATTTTGGTATTAGTAGATTATGTATATACCTAGCAGAGTGATGAGTGTTCCAGTTTTCAATTCTCCTTTCTTTTATTGCCTGTAGAACAGTGTATTTTTGGTATAATTAATCTACCGTTGGCACTTTAAATTCATTGAATAGGCTTTCTGTTGGGTAAGTGGGAGGTTTTTTTAATATGACTTTGATGATAAGTTTTTGTACAGTTTTAATGGGGTTGGTGATATTTAGGTATGTTCCTCCCCAGCCAACAATGCCATATTGCAGTTGAGATTGGACAATGGAGTAGTAAACCATTTTTAAATCTGCTCTAGATAGGATGTTTCTAAGTCTAATGAATATGTAGATGCATTTGCGTATACGTTTCACTAGTTCGGCTGTGTGCATGTTCCATTTTAAGTTACTGTCAATTAATATACCCAGGTATTTTATTTTATCTGTGGATTTGATCATTAGCAGGTTTTATCGCAGTTAGTATTATTACATCCAGGGCAATGTTTAAATAATTTAGTAATAGGTGTTTTTATTTTATTTTTGTTTATGGAGAATGGGATAAGATATGTCTTTTCTGCATTTAATGTAAGTAGATTAACGTCAAACCACCTTTTGAGACAGTTAATATTATCATTTGCTAATTTTATTGCTTCCCTCCAGTTATTACTCTCAATTATTATTACTGTGTCGTCAGCATATGATATTATTTTACCGTTTATATTCAGTTTGAATATATCATTAACATAGATAATAAATAGTAGTGGTCCCAATACCGTTCCTTGCGGTATTCCAAATTCACTTGTTTCTTTTTGACTCGGTATTTTATTAATTTTAACTACTTGAGGTCGTTGATATAGATAACTTTTTATCCATTCCAATGCGCTATCACTAATTCCAATGTGTTTTAATTTTGAAATTAGTTTTGGGTGGAATATGCTGTCGAATGCCTTTTTTAAGTCTTTGAATATACCTAGACATTTATTTGATTTATCTATATATATAATTATAATATAAACCATGATAATAAGTTACTAACAATGACAGTGGCTTAGGTTGTTTTCCTGATCTACATTTACAATTTAAGCTGTTTGTATTTCTGTTTGTTTTCTTGAATAACATTTACAATTTAAAATGGTACGACTGTATTCTTTTGAAGGTATATCCACCATTTGTCCCTATTTTTAATAGGTCTTCCGGGAAAACTCAGTGTCGTGATTATACCAAATGTCACTGATTCCACTATTTCCTTTTTCCATTCTCTCTCAGGATACATCGATTTTACTTGTTCTCATTAAACCATTATACTTTAAGTTTTAATTCTAACATTATTGTGGTGCATATTTTATAATATCTATTATATTTATTACCTTAGAGTAATTTATTCAAAATATTATTTGAATTTGTACATAATATGTGATTCATATCGTAATTATGGTTTATTGTTTACCATCATATTAATATTGCATTTTCAGCTAAAAGTTACTACAACTATGTAAAATCATTTTATGGTTACGCTTTAAAAAGTAATTTGTAATTTATAATGTAATTGGTTTTTAAATTTCTCTATTTAGTTTAAATTTTCGTCTACATTATAATTTAATTGTATTCAACGTTTATGTCTAAGTACATCTAAATGATAGTCAACCTCTTTCCTTCGGGCCACATATTCGTATAGTTACGCGGGCCGCAGCATTTTACTGGCGTAACCTAAAAAAACACGTATCTCCTATTATAATATATATTTGAGATTTTAAAAATTAAAAAGTAAGCTAAGTAATAATAACACATTTTCCTTTTCAACATACTGTTCGTCAAAAATTACAGAAGTAAAAAAAGTTAAACTCAAAAGTAATGTGTATCCAAGCAAGTGTTAAGGTTAAGTTAAAAGTTGCACATATAAACATTTGACGTGCCGCAGGTTGAGTATACTCATAGTTAATTTAATTTTATTATGCTTTTGTTTCATCTTATTTCCGTAAATAGATAAATAAAATGTATTATAAATAAAACATTAACTTCGTATAAAAGCAAATCAGACATTGTATAATGTTATGTCTAACTAAAGTATTTTAAAAGCATAAATTATATATTCAAAAGATTTCAAATATTTTTGCGGTAAAATTTTGAAAATCGAAACATTTCGTTCGGCGTTCGTCTATTTCTAAACTCGACATTATTTTTTTCCCGCGCGGTATATTTTAGTATTTCTATTTGTACGCCGCGCCCGTTCAGACGTATAATTGAATCAGTACATACATGCCAATTTGCGATTTAATGTAATTCATATATTATTTCACACTCAGATGAGGAATCTCAACGAGGAATAATATTGGGGAATAATACACGCTCCGGGATGGGGTATAACAGCTATCAGCTCATTCCGCCAGAATTAATGCGATCTCTAGAACTTCAAAGCAAACACGGATTACCGGATATCTTAGCACTGTATTACGTTAATAACTGCGCTTCTAGCTCAACAGGATTTTTTGCTTATAATATATATCGCGGATTACAGTTATACTGAGATATTTCTTTCGAAAGTAAGCTGTGTGTTTATTCGGCTTGTTCCAAGTTCTGTTTGTGTTCTTCAAATCTTACGTTGAAGCAGTCCGTTTTGAAGACACTGATTTATTATATCATATTTTTCATTTGACTGCTTTTATTAGCTGTTTAAAATTGTAAATACTGCTTGATAGTTTTTTAAAAAGTTTAATATCAGTAAATGCGAGTAGACAACAAATATCTCTAAACCTTTGTAAAAATTCTGAACCTCTGCGTAAACGGTTAACTGTTTCAAATTGACTCATTAATTTCAAGTAATTTCTTAAATGTTTTTTTTTATATATTATAAATTTGTAATTGGTAGTTCTTTAATTATATACGTTTATATATATTATTAAATAATAAATAAAAATACGAAACATGAGAGTAGTTATTTGAAATTTATTGGGAAACATTCTGGAATTTTTAATACGTAAAAGATGGTATTTTTTATTTTAAATCTTTCGATAGTAACAAAAAGCAAAGTTTTCTCGGTCACAGCATTACATGAAGAGCCTCATGTAAGTGCTTGCAGGGTTCCGTAAATAACTCTGTAATTGCTGACTTGCTGTTCATCTTTTCAACATCAATACGTTCGCCCTTATTGAGAAACCCACAAATTTTCACGACTCGCTCGCTTATAAAAGAAAATTACATTATTTTGTACGAGTACACGCAGAATTAGAACACTGAAAAATACTGTTATTTATATTTGACTTCAAAAAAACATTAAAGTGATCACATATCATATTTACAAAATCAGTTTTACATAATACTCTTATCACTTTATATCAAGGATAGTTTATAATTTTTAAAAATATGTGTTCTCTAACGCCTAAGTTATTTATGTAACCACAACACTTTCAATGCGTAAACCACAGTGAACTTCAATTTTTTACTAGTTTCTTTAAAGAAATGCTTAATAAAATTAAAATTTGACATTGTCCAGCGAAGATATCTTCGAACAACTTATGGACAGTGACAACTGAGATAACTAAGTGTTGGAAATTCAATGACCATATGTTCTACATATGGTCATTGAATTTTGGAAGAAAAACAACTTTTATAAATATGTAAGTATTTGACTTGTATGGTGTCAGCATTAAACGGATAAAGGCTAATAATGTTGATTATTTTGAAGAATAAAATTACGCTTTATGAACAATCGTTTAAGCGTGAATTAAATTATTGGTTTTAATGTTTTTACTGTCTTTAATTTTCTTGCTTATATCTTATCTGTTAATGTATTTCTATATTTATTTTCCTTTAATCTATTTATAATAAATCGCATATTAATGGTATTAGTTCATTGTTTTTCCCCAGCGTTAAAACAATATGAATGATGAGATGTGCGGATGCGTACTTTTTCTAAGATGGCAATTTAATAACTTGGTGAAACTGCATAATTATAATTTTAGAATTAATTTTAATTACAAAATTAAAAATTAATTTATAAATTTTTTAATTAAAATTAATTCTAAAATTATAATGGCAATTTAATGTTAGGTATAACAGTGTTAGGTATTTACGTGTAATAATTAAATAATAAAACAACGAAGAAAAAATAGGATGCCATGTAAAATGTACATTAATCAATTATGTACCTTTACAGATGTAATTATTGACATATTTTGAAACATAAATATCCCTTTAATTCCGTAAGACATTTATTTTTTAGAGTTTCTTTTAATCACAAATGGCAGCGATTCGCTTTTTAACAAAAATATGCCCCAGACCCTCAGAATCAAATCATCCAAAATCTTTAAAAATCTAATAAATGACACAAATAATACCTCTGATACTACGGCAGCCATCTCTGTAAGTCCTTATTCTCTTACTCGGCAGAAAATGGGGAGCTATTTTTGAGTTTTGAACTAACAAACTCGTCGTGAACTAAGCGTATTTTAATGATACAGGTACACTTCTCTTTTTCTAAATTGTGAGAAATTCGTATGGAATGCTCACCACATTAATAATTTAATGGGCGATTCGCAGTACTCTCTTTTTAAAATGAAAGGAGACAATAAATTTTGCGTAATGTTGAAATTCGCTTTATCTATAAAGTACATTTTGTAAATAAACTGACTGGTCTTGAGCTTAGTGGGGAGCTTTGCCACTATTTAATATTTATGATTATTTATGTAACGTAAAGATATGCTGCATAATTATAACATAAGATTTCGGTTTTATGAATTCATGTCTCTTTAAATTACAAGTAATAAAAATACTTTGTTTTTAAAACGATTCATCGTTATCATCCTGTATCCATCAAATGTTTTTCATTTTCTTATTTCAAAAACAACAAGGAAATAAGATAGTAAAGATTGAGTTCATTAACATTTTAATCAAGTTCACATCTTTCAGATGTCTATCGATTTTTTTAAATATATATAAACGTAGAGTACAACCGGTCAAGACCTGTGAGCTCACCCGGGACGCTCGAAAATTGAGGCGATGTGTATATTGATCTGTTTATTAAAGATATCCAGATTTTATAAAAGAAGTAATACAGCTACTGGATGAGAATTCCAGAGTTGATTGGTAGCATTTACAAATTAATTTTGGATTATTTTACTTATTAAACTAGTTATTGGTTGACAAACATTATCCGTGTATGGATGTTCAGCAAGTATATAACGATTATGTCGGTTAGCGGTAATCTTGATTGAATTGACTTCTATTTGTATTTGCCATGTGCTCTATTTTACGAGTGAATAAGGCGTAGATAAAAACATTGTGATATTTAGTTAATAAATTAAGTGGCCTCAGGTTAAGTGGGAAGCTTTTATATTAATTTATTTTATGACCATCGCGATTATAAGGCCATAAAACATTACATTGCTCCATATGAAACTCTTTAGGGAAAAGCTCGAGCTGAGTGCTTCAGCACTTAACGTACCTGCCTTACAAACAATGTAGAGTATTTTACATGAAAATTTTATATTGTATTCCATGCACACATGAAAAGTAAACATGAAAGTATTACCGGCGATGAATTAATAATGTTGTAGGAGAAGCGATTTAAGCTTCATGCATGTTATTTCCATGATGTGCATAATATTGCAGCTGTTTTTTGCTGTAAAATTATATTAAATCGTTCGTTTATGAGCAAAAATCATATGAGTGTACTAATTAATTAGTGTTTTAAGTAAGTTATACATGAATACTTTTGTTTTATCTTTTTTTTCTCAATGCTAACTGTAATAAAGGTAGTGTAAATGAATTTTAAAGATTGCTCGATGATATAAGTCTAGAAGCAATGTTTTAGATGAACCTTTAAGTATCAGTTATATTTTTATTGAGCATTAGACTACTCTTATTGAGTTCTAGATGTACTAAAAGTACTCTTTATCTGTGCTTAACAACTATAAGAGATGTCTAAAAAGGAAAAGTAAATTATAAACGTGAGGGTATCGATATTTTTACAACTACTAACGCTCCTGGCAAAGTTCATGAAAACCTCCTATGAAATTGTTGTTTCGATTCGATCGCAATTGCAGCAGTTATCCTGCTTCGTATAACAATTCCATTTTCTGAAATATCAAATAGTAGTAATTCGCCACATACGCCTCAACCTAACAGCCACAATTCCGTAACTGGCAGCGAAAAACCTACGAAATAATTTCATAACTCTCTTAATTAAGGAAGCCAAAATACATAAAAAGTGCTATTCTTCTAGTAATACATAAATGAAAAGTAAAAATTGTATCTAATTTATCAATTTAGAGGATAACTGGATTTAAAGCCTTCGAAAAGCATCACAGTAAGTTTCAAATTATTTTATTATTTACTAGAATCTCAATAAATTAAATTAATCCCATTAAAGTATATTATAACATTTCATCATATTTATATAATTTTTGGAAAAAAATATCTACAAGCTTTTGCATTTGGCTATTCTGTAACAAGTATCTTATGAACTGAAGTGGAATAGACTTAACAAGATGCACTTTGAAATTTTCCTTTAGAGGAGCTTTTCACAAAATATTTATACTTTGATATTTTAAAGTAGACGCATACTTTTATTTCTTGTGGCATCTGCTGCAAATTTTCCATACTCCCGTGTCATATCAACTCCAAGCTTTTAGCCAACGATTCTTGCAACATCAAAAACCGATAAAAAATAACTCGAGAGCTTTCTGCGTAAAACACGCCTAAACAAAGCTCTTATTAATCTTTAAAGTGAGGATATACACTTTCAATAACACTATTTTATGAATATTATATTTCTGATTTAAATTATTTTTCATTAAACTGATAATGTAAAAAAACCTTGTTGTTTTTAAACAAATAAGATGTATTTTTTCTAGAAAAACTCGTTCATCTAGTTAGCCTCTGTTATAGTTTCAAACCAAAATCATAGAATTCACAGTCAATGATATTTTGCACTATACTGATATGGTGATAGATGAAAAAAAATATATTATATTTTTATTTTTTAGTTATATACCATTTTTATACCATAATCTCATGACGTACTCGTCATGAAAATGTTAAATCATAAAAAATATAAACAAGTACGTTAGGTATTGTATTTGAAAATTCGATTTTTAATATTTTCATGAATGAATGTCCATTATAGTAATAAATTATTATATGTACTTGTAAATATTATTGTACTTATATATATGGTATGATATTATATTATATTTTGAAAACAAATTTATATAAAGTTTAATTTGGTTAATATATGTTTATTTTAAACATTGATTTCCTTATTGTATTTAAAAAGATAAGGAATTTACTTTACTATCTACTGCATAATTTTTTTGAGGATGAAGACGACGTTATACAATGTTATAAAACGGGAAAAGGTTCAGCAATTCATGCTCGAATAAAAAGGGATAACACGAGTTTCTTTAGTTGTGCGTAAGGGATGTAAGGGAGTATATGGGGCGTACAGTTGTGGTTTTTAAAAGTACACACCCTTTTACGAAAGCACATACGTTTGATTTTTTTCCCTTTTTCTTGCGACATTGATTAAAGGCTTATCGAAAAGCAAAAAATATTATGTAATTAATGTTTTATTTATTTAATATTTTTGTAACTGTCA
Organism: Glossosoma conforme; assembly: GCA_022606575.1. Classification (NCBI taxonomy): domain Eukaryota; kingdom Metazoa; phylum Arthropoda; class Insecta; order Trichoptera; family Glossosomatidae; genus Glossosoma; species Glossosoma conforme. The sequence goes on from JAGTXR010000030.1 coordinate 2,632,816, forward strand.
AATTAAAAGTTTTTTTGTTTTTAATATCTATTTTAACAACATTAAGGTTATCAACTGACAATACTTGGTAAAACTGCATAATTATAATTTTGAAATTAATTATAATTAAAAAAAAAACAAAATTATAATATCTTAATTAATTTAAAAAAAAATAACCACCATAACATTACGTTAGCGTCTATGGCCATCGGCTCTTTGATCTATCTCTGCATCCCGAAGTTCCACCAGGTACATTCTTCGACACCTATTTTAATATGAATTAATCTACTTTGGTTCTTGTTACAACAATACAATTTGGGTTAAAATTTTAACCAAACTCAAACATTGAAAGATTATTCAAATAAAACAACTGTACCAACTTAACGATATCATTATTTACAACAACATCTTGACAAGCGTACGTGACTCACGTAACAATATGTTATTGTTTATTGCTTACTCAATAAATGTCGTTTTGTATAAGTCCATATATTTTTTTTTATAAGTTTATTTTAATTTTAAAATCTTTTCTCATTAGCATCTGCCACCTGAACTGGGAATACTGAGATTTATTCTTTATGCATCTCTTCATCTATTTCTGGACGCGCTTCTTGTTGACCATCAGTAAAATATTAAGGAACCCAAAATAAAACGTCAAATATCTCGAGAAACCATGCAATATGAGAACAAGATGCATCATCTTTCTATATGAAACATTGAGAAATATCTACTACATTGGGTGTAATATCATGTGCAATTTCATCATAAAATTTTCTTGCTAACGTTGTAAGTTGTAAGATTATGTTTCGTATTTCTTTCGACAAGATGTCACTAAAAAAATATATTTGTGATATTATTGTTTTTAAAGTAATTTTTCCATACGTAGTTACACTTCAGTACATGTATGGTCACCAATGAATTACATAACGAAATCCTGGGTGATGAAATATAATAAACTAGGATATCTAAAAGATATTTGTCAGTATAATAATTATAGTTTATAAAATAATTATAATTAACAAATAGGGCGGCTCGACCCTATCAGTGACATGGGGTGTACATGAACAGTCACCATCAAAATATGCCTTGCGTTTAATGTTGCTTAGTATCAGTTAACATCCCCTTTACTTAAGGAAGAACGACTTCACGTCGCCCGGATAATTATCGGGTCGCAAGATGGAGGCATGAGGATCAGATGAACAACACACAGACTTTTTCCGAAGCACATTGACATATATTTAATTACAAGATAAAAATTAACCAACTTTGGTATTCAACGATGTACCTATGTTGAAGGGCGAGCCAAACTGACGGCGCGCTTTGAAACACCGCAACGCCCTTCTATCACCTTTCGGCCCTTTGACGAATTATCTTCTGTCAAAACAACCAAAATGGCGAAACATGCATGTCCAACCAGCGAACAAAAATAAGAGACGAAATATTGTATATCGATGTTTTGATGGCTTAACTCAACATAAATTGATAATAATAGAGTATGTTTGAGTTTGAGATTGATAATATGAGTATTGCTTAAAATTTAAGTTTGACCTACATGCATAACTAAAATCATTATTTATTACTTTATTATCATTGTTTTGTACAATATAACACTATATGATACAGATTTTTATATGCTTAGAATATATATATTTTAAATTCAAATGTAATACAACGGCAGCGAAGATCTGAAGGTTTTCCATTTTCCAGTAAACCCGCCCATCTATTTATAAATTGTGAAACTGAAAAGTTTTGTTTCATTCCAAGTGCCCTCTACTCGCAGTGACTTTAAGAACTTTGTGGAAGAAGATAATATACACGTGAGAGAGTTGGAGGGATGGATGACTAATTTATGAGATCATACTCGTACATACATACATTCACTAAAACTTTCTCAATATGGAAAGGAAAATTCATACGTATTTACGAAGTATTATATAATAAATAAATAGTAACCTGTACTTCTAAAAGAAATTCAGATTGTATGAAGGAGAAAAAATGGATGCTGGAAAAGCATTCAACACCGGTAGCATTTTGAAAGGGATTTTAGGCAACTGACAAATCTTTGTCGTAAGGCATTAACCGTGTATAAATGTTCAGCAAGTGTGTTTGATGGTTGTGGGTGGATGCAGGAGAAATGATTTATTTGAGTTCATAACAGCAACGGCCGTGGTTAAAACGGTATAGATCCCTTAGTGAACCAATCTTACGTCTGTGTTCAAAGGTTTGGAGGCTTAACATAAGTGTACCATTATTTATAAAACAAATCGGACTTTTCTTTCTTCTAGATAGTTTGAGGTAGTTTTTTTTTTTCACAAATGATGGTTTCATTGTATTTTTTGACACCTGAACTGCATAATCATTACCAATGTGTGCCTGTGAAAAAAAAAGTTCGATGATTTTATTCTCTACTTATATGATAAAAATGATGTTTAAGGATTAAAAAATAAATTATATGTGTGTCCAAATACGTATTGATAGAACGCCAGTGCCAAATCTAGTTTGCAAAATATCTAGCTCGACATTTTGATCTTGTAATTGTACTACGTTTGGATGACCAGGAAAGCTGATAAACAACTTGCGAGATCGCTCAAACATTAAATTTATCAAATTAAACTGTCCATGATCATTTGAATTACCTGAGCTTAAAACATTTGTTATTTTTTTATAAAATTACATTCCGAAAAACCAAGTATTAGAACTCAAAGATTTCGTGTGTTAGTCATATTACTGGCATTATGAAAATACATTTTGGTTATAACAAACAATTATATTTATTTTCGTTTGCAATTTTATGTAATTGTCAAAACAATTCAGTATATCAAACAATATTTATATGGAATAATAATATTATTGAAATATTATACTATAGATGTTACTATCTGGGTAAGCTCATTTCAATATGGCAGGGGTTATCAAATAATTTAACTTATAATTTATAACGTAATAGTTTTGAACTCGCTATCCTAAAAATGACGACAGTAAGAAATTGTATGCGCGGTTCTCGTTCGATCACCGAAGTTAAGCAACATTGGACGTGGACCAATACTTGCGTGGGTTACCACATGTTACTTTTCGCGTGTCGTTGTTTTTTGATCCGCCTCTTAGAAACCAATTATCCAGACCATGTGAGCTTGGAGCTAATCATCCGATACCTTAAAAATCACGCCTCAGATAATACAAGATTTCGCCTCATCTGCCCAGTTTCCTGATTTTGAGATAATTGGGAACCATATGTGTTCCCAGGTGAACCTTTGGATCAGACATCTTCTTGGGTCTTGTCATGAGTGATGGTAAATGAGATAGTGGCCGCAATTTATGGTGGCCATATAGTATAAATACAGATGTTATATGGGAAATAAAATATCTTCTAGTTTTCGTTATTTTTTCTTATTAGTAATGTACGAGTATAAAGCATAAGGAAAAATATTATCCTTTTTTGGATTTGCAACTCTTAAATGAATACGGCTTATCTTCTGTATGATACATATAATATATGTACACTTAGTCTTCAGCTGTGTATATGTACATTGTACATATTATACGAGCAGATATCAATAATTCACTGGGTACCTGAATCATTTATTAGAAATCATATTTCGCCTGCGTGACTCGAGTTCATTAAAACATTTTTGATTATGGCAATAACCCTTTCTAGGTTAAAGGCATAATTATGTGTCTGGCATGAAATACATAATATACTTTATGTGAACATAACAAACAACATATTTTGTGTAAAGGAGGCCGCGTACGACTTAATAATCTATTTTTATGTATTTGCTGAAATTCCTTGAAAATACGACATTACAGTAAACTTCGTTATTAATATAAGAATGTTTTTTATCATTGTTTTCTATAAATATGAAGCAGTAAAATTTCAGGTTATTTGTACACGTAAGTGTATTCTGGCCGCATATACTTTGTATGCATGCTTTCATAGCTGGATCATATGGTAACCACAAACTTTGTCACATAGTACTGTCAACTACTATTGTCTATAAATTGTTCCATATCATCACACCTGGATGTCTACCTAGGAATACACTTGTACATGAAACCTGAGGTCCTCCAAGGCAAGAGCCCGCGGATTTGTAAAGCTTTATACGAGTAATATTTTTTTATCAATATTTTTAAGGAGTGCATATGATAAACGAGATGCTACAGAGACCTAGACAATTTAATCTCAAGAAACGCCTCAACAAAACCTACGATATGCAGTAAACAAAAGGCGGTGACCAATCCAATAACGGTACGCGTCATCGTTGCTTAATTTCTGTGCACGAGAGTTAATATCCTTTTTGAAAACATAAAAAAGTATACAATGTTGTGTATACTATGGAATAATCTATGTTATAAAACAAAACAACTATACTCGTATGTACTCATACTACAATATCCGTTAGTAGTAACAAGATTATTCTAAAGAGTCTTACCAATATTTTGTATTCTTTTTCTCTTCAAATACAACACCTTATATTCAGATAATCTGAAGCATTATGTGAGGATATTAAGAACATAATATTTAAAAGTCATTTGTTAAAAAGGATTGACATAGAAAAAGCAAAACCTCCCACAAAATCATCTAATGTTCCCTACCACAGGCGGATCTATAAATAGGTATTCCGTTAAAAACCGAAAGATATTCTCCTTTTTATTTTTAAAACAACTATTTTAATTATAATTTATTTAAATATTAGTGTTTTTTTTTTACTTTTATATTATGATACTTTGATAAGTGTCGGCTATAGCCATGGCAAATGTTAAAATAATAGGGATATAAAGTTTTCCAAAAATTAAGATATTTAAACAGCAAGCATAATTTCATGTATAAACTTACAATATCCTTTTTTCTTCTCATATCCGTTCCATATCTAGGACATATGGTCAATACAAATTACCGCCACACAAGACATCTTTTCGTCTAAAGATTGACTGTAAATATATATGGTTTCCAACAACCTGCAGGGTAAGAGCCTTTTTTTACAATATTTTTTTAAGAAAAACCTGATTATTAGTTTGTTGCTACTGAGGTCTAGACCATTTGGACCTAAGGGCTGCTTTAAATACTTTTTTATAGACAAAAATAATTCCATAATCAATACCCATTCACAATTTGTCTGTTAATAAACAAATATTAGAAGAAGCATAAAGACCAGGGCAGTAGTTTAATAACGATGTTGCGTCAACACTCCACATGCAACACTTAGAAATCCCCAAAATGGCGAGTGTCATAGAATCTAAAATTCAATTTTTCCACACTCATGATAATGTCGTTGCTGAAAACTTGATTAGGAGAACATAAGTGATACTCAGGTTTCGTCGGTCGTGTGGTTAGTAGAAGTGGAGAGACGTAGCTAGTGACTCAATATTAACCCGCAGTTCCGCCACTGCTCCACCCCAACTCTGCTCCACCTCGTCGCTTATTAAGCTAATGGCTTCCCTCCCTTCGACTGTGCGTTTATTTTTCAGGATAAATGGCGAATAAAAGCCTCGCCGAATTTCAGCCGCGGGCGGATATCATCGTCCCGAAAAAACCGGTTTAAAAAACTCCCAGAAGCGCAATTGTAATGTTATTAAATGACACGGCGACTGGTTCTGCGGAGATGTTCGCCTGAAAATATATTTCAGCTTAATTCGCGAAATGTTTTATGCTACATTTTTCCATCACGCATTCGATCTGAAAAAGCCATCATTGAAATAATGTAAATTAAATATATAATAAATAATAAGCATTCAATTACATAGTATATTCAACGACTGATACACCTTTAAATTAATAGCTAACATAACATAATATGATATTTATCTTATCAATTCATCGGAGAGAAATAATTGACTGACGTGGGAATACGAGCCACAGAGATTGTACACAATGTTCAGTTATTTTGTTTAATGTGATGACCATCTATCTATTTGTGCCGCCTCCTTGAATCAAAAAATTAAGCGTCGAATGGTTAATACGTATTATTTATAGATGCGCATGTTATAAACGGCATGTATATTCAATTTTGAAAGTAGTATTTATAGCCAATCAATTTATAAGGGTGGGTACCTTATTGGTCTTGAGTCAACTATAAACCGTATGGTAACAATCATTAGTTAGTCCAACATGGATATTACCATCAATCAATAATTGTTTGCGGCTGAATTTTTTAGTTAAAAATTCTGAAGTTAAAATAGTAATATATTTACATTAATCTTCATACTTTATTAACCATTGACGTATATTTGTAAATAAGTTTTTAATGAAGAAAGTATTAAAGATTTGTATTTTTTAAATAATTATTCATCATATAATGTGTTTTTAGAAGTCTTAATCGAGAGTAATGATAAGTCACATTATATATCATGCTCAGTAGACATCAATCAAATTATTTAATATATTTATTCATATTGATAAAAAAAAAATATTAACTCTACTAACGACTATTTAACTCCCTTATGTTTAAAAATAATTCAATTGAAATTTAGAATTCAAATCAAAAGTGAATAAAATGTATGTTTTTTAAGATCACACTCAGTTTTTATTTCGTATAAAACAAAAATGAAGTGTCATTGATCGCAATGCAAATGATGACCCAATTATCTGTATAAAAAAGAACGGGATTTATAAATAAAAGTATCACAAAGGCGATAATGCTGTGGACAGAATCGTGACGTTGTATCGACCGCATCCGCAATATGATAACAAAATAATACTAATTAACTATAATGCAGATAACATTGCTTTGGAACAATCAACCTTAGCCAATCGCGACGTTTTTCAAGCCACTGGCAATGTGAGGACAATAAACTTCAATAAAATCAACAATTGTTGCGACTTAAGTTTATGGTTATTGTTTAAATTTAATTTAATTTACAAAGAGCTTTTAAGTTTATAAAAACAAGATATAAAGCTTATATATTTATTTATGAAGTACTTTTTACCTTTTAACTTTATGGATAAAACCTATTTTGATATATACTGACTAAATGATAAAATTATACAAGAATGTTGAAAATAAATTATTTCGATAGTATTATAGTTTGTATAATCAGTCAAAAACATAGTTAAAGTAATGATACTTCTCAAAGTCGTGATTAATAATGTATTGAATGACGTAAGAACTCTTTTATATTATGTTCATTCAAATTATAGATTTCAACTGATAATTTTCAATCGAGAAAATAAAAAATATTTATAACAGAATACGGTACCGTGTTTTTTTCAAACAAGACCTTGCATTGGCGGTCGAAATATTGGAACAAGATAATTCACCACACACGGCTAAACCCAAAAGCCACAATCTCAAATCTGGCCGTGAAAACCTAAAAGTATGACAAAGTTGACATTGAATATTAAGCCACGGTCTTCGGATCTGGAATTAACGTTGATTAAAGTTATTGAAGTTAAAAAATGTTTTGTATATCTATTTGATAAAAAAGCAATATTAATTTTTATATTTCAATATCCGCCTCCCGTCTTTTACATTATACATTAAATTAAAATACGGTCACTAAAATTAAAGTCAGTATTATAAAATGTACAAAAAATATTAAAATCAATATAATATATAATGATTTTATAAATAATTTATGTACATAAAATGCTATGCCAAAAAAATATTTATGTTGACCAATTAAAATGTTTTAAGTAGACCGCGCGAGGTGATATAAATTGTTGTTAAGGCTTCCACCTGGGAGTTTTTGCCGCGGGCTGAAACTTTCAGGAGGTTCAAGCAAGAGTCCGGGCGGCCTGCGCCTGCGCTCTGAAAGCTCTACTGCTTCCGGTACAAGCTCGGCCGCAGCAGCCTTCTTCCCGCCAGCCTTCCCTCCAACCTCACCGCATCCTCGTGCCACGGACGCCATTTAAAGACCTTTCAGGAGCACGCCGGATGTGGGGATGACAATACAGGGCACAACTCCTGTCTATTGGGTAACAGAAGAAATATATATTTTTGTAAATGTATCGATACCAAACTGAAAAGTCGCGACATCAATGTATGAAAAGAATTTTCACGATCTTAACTTAAAAAATACGACATTGGTTAGTAAAATGCCTTTGAGGCTATTGTGCGGTAAAAAAGAGCTACTTTTACAAGATCAATCCCGACCACTTTCAAGTGAGGTCGCCGTAACACTGAAAACTTCAATGTCAACGCTTATAAAGGTAAAACTACAGAGAATCGCAGTTCTTTTCTCGACCGTAGCGCTGTTGGGTCGTGATCGTCGTACCGTCCCTCCTTTATTACGACGTTGGATGCTAACACTTCACGAAGGGCAGTATAAGTATATATGAGCTTCCTATTCTCTAAAGTTTCTGGTTAATAAGTACACAATTATGCCTTGAATAGGTACCCTCGATTTGTCTTTAGATATTTTGTGTTCTATCCATAAAATTGGCTGAACATCATTATATAGTACTTGTACTCCGTGCTTTTGTTCTTGTGCGTTGTACTTGTTAGTCCGGTGGAGCTCTGGACTAACAAGTACAACATATTGAAAGCGCAGTTCTTGTTATATCACCGAAGTAAGGCAATATTAGATGCGGATCAAAATACGGCTGGGTTATCGTTTGTTTATCGGATCATTAAATTTCCTTTAAAATATCGTGACAATACAAATAACCAAAGGCACGGATAAGTCCTGCATTCGGAAATGATGCATGCTTTTTGTTAACTAGATTATTATTATTATTAATATTATTATTTATCTTGTTTTATGTTATATGAATCACGTTAATCACCATTTGTTTAAAAGTACGTTTACACAAGTGAAAAACTGATGAAATCCTAATTGAAAGAGAAACCGTAGTCAAAATAAAAAAATGTATACTAGTGTCCTTGTGATATTTGTTTTTTATCGATTTTTTTTATCGATAATTCTTGATTGAATTTCATGATATCAAAAAAAACGGCTACCCAACGTACCCAAAACACGTCGTAATAAATAAATGTGGACAAATTTCTAAATAATATATTTTATTGCCATTTTTATATTTGTTTGGTTCTTGGATGTTTGCGTATGGATAAGGAAGATTGCATGTATTTATTGATCTTATTTTGTTTAAATCCAGATTGTAAGTTAGAAAAAAAATTCAACAAAATTTAGTTAGTTCTATCTTTTAAGAAGTCAATTACTGGTTGTGGAACCCCATCCTTGTCGGCTTACATCGTTCAGCTAACGGCTATCAACGTTTATCCGTTGTCATCTGCAGGAAGTGACATTCTAGCTTGCAGTATTTCTTAGTGCAGTCCATCTGCGACAGGAAGTCCATCTGGAAGATGCTTCGTACCTTATAATTGCAACGTTTAATTTTTATCTCAGATATATAGAACTATGACCCTCTCTTATTGAAACTAAAATATTAAAAAAGATTTTCGTTTGTATTAATAAGATATAATGTTAAGTTAAAACGTTAAAAGTAAGTGGGTCTTATTAATAATTAATTTTAAAAATTAAATCAGTTATTCGTTCAATAATATTAGTGTAGACTTTTTTGAGATGTTAGCGTAAGATGTTTTTAAAATAAAAAAAAAGGTAAAAGATTGCGAGATACTCGTACCTGGACATACGTGTTGTAGGCAAAGGATCCAGTATTAAAAAAAACACAAAAGTAGATACTATTTTAATTTCGTGTGATGTTCATGTTATGTTCTTAAGTGGACCTCCAGGAACAGAGATGCCGTCAGAGAAAAAAACAATAAATGCATTTGACATAGTACCACGTAAGGAACGGATATGGGAAGAAAAAAAATGTGCTCCAGTTATGGTATGAATATGTAATGATGATGGTAACTTTTATAATCTATATTGATTAGGTACTAAGCGTATAGTTTGTCTTGTTTATTTTTTTGAGATGTAACCTTGTTGGTTTGTTTATTTGTTTGGTGTGTAACCTTGTTCCGTTGGACTGCGCTAGTGATGTCTCAGTGACCCGGTTTAGATTAGAGTGAACGAAGGACGCGGACGTGAAGAAGGGGAGACGCGAAGACATCGCGACGCCTGGTGCGGTGCATTCAGAATAAATTGTGTAGAATGGGTAAAAGTTTGTAAGAAGCTTAAAATTTTACTGTCTTATAGAGTATTTTTATATATGAGATACTGAGCTCAGAAAAAGGCTTTTTTCTTATGATCACTTCATCCCAGATTAAGACTCATATTATAGTTATGTTCTACTATTATTATGTTAAATATTAGCTAAATATATTATCTATTGGGTACGAGTCCAAAACTATATGTATAACTGACATATTTGTTTACTGGAAAATATATTACAAAATATAAGTATAATTTTATACTCAAAATTTCTATACTCTAAATCTTTTTCGGAAATTCTAAAGATCAATTTTCTATGTAGACTTAACGTTAAAGATTTATAGCGTTATTTGAGTATACCAAATGATTGGTTACGATTTATATAAAATCCAACGATAACCACATTTTACGATTAATATAGTTACAATACTTGATAGTAGTTAAGTTTAAATGTGTCGATAAAATAAAACCATGGAATCAAATAAAAATCTTATTTAATTTATACAGTTGGAAAAAATTTATCTTTGAGATCGCTATATGTCGAAATTTACCTTAAATCAAGTTAATGTTTATATACAATATATAGTATATGATATATTAAGAAAATTTATGGTTATCAAACTTATTATTAATCACGCATAAAAATAGTATTTTGGCTGTCTTATTTTTAAATTTCAATGCAACGCAACACATTGCAAGAGCTTCGTTTCTTATTTCCTTTGAATCTTCAGCTGTTCTTTCGGTACTGAATGAAGCCTCATTAATATTCCATACATCCTCGCGTTTGTTAGGCGACTGAGTGGCTCCATCTCCATCCAAGAGATGTAATAGGAAAGCTCTTAAGACATCGATAAAGATATTTTTGTAATTTTATTCCTTGTATGATACTTTTTATAAGCTATCCACGTGTATATATAACATTAAATGGTTTGAGATATTGTTGGTTTCTTTTAAAAGCTTTTTCCAATTTACACAATTCTTATGTGTGATGTTCATTTGATAATGCTAATGTATAATATGATAATGCCCGAGATTAAATAATTTACACATACATTTTCGGGATGGTAACCCTGATTTATTAAGTATATTTGCAATCTACCAAGTTTTAGCTGCCTTAGGAACAAATGACGCATATTTTTTCACATCACATTATCACATGCGCCAACGACGATAGTACACTGAAAGTGCTAATTAGTGAAGATGAGCAACATTGAATGCAGCCAAAATCTTGGAAACCTCAGAGCCCGTTGCATACCGTGTGTCATTGGATGGGTTCAATTAACCCATTAGATCAAATTTTCAAGAATTTATAATAATCATTAGGAAATTTTAATTAGCAAATTACCCAAAATATTTTTCGGTTATTACATCCGTTATCTGTTTTCGTCCTTGAGATCCCGCTCTGGAAGTCGTCAAGAACTATATATTTTCCTTAATAACCTTCATGTGTGGGAAAAGGCGTATTCAATGATAGTTATCAGTACTAAGAAGTGGTAATTTTTGGTGACCATATGATCCAGATATGGAACGGATATACGACGAAAAAGTCATACATGCGTAATGAAAAGCAAGTCTTACACTTTAATAATAATCGCATTTTGTCGCACCAAAAAAATATACATAAATATTAAGTTGCCAACACGAAAGTCAGATATCGTTTGATTTATTCGCGTTACATTCGTTTTCGAACGCGCATTGTTTTTTTTTTGTTAAAATTTGCCATTACAAATTGTTTACGAAATGACAAATGTAAGGCAATAAAGATCAGCCATTGTTTTATACAAAAACCGAAAGCCCCAAAGCAAATACCGCACACTGTACGCAGACGAAATATAAAATAATAAGCGCGGCAAAAAAAACAACGTTTTCATCGAATCCGAGGAACATCTGATACAAAAGTGAATGAAATATTGCGCCACACTTAAAAAAACGGGTTGAAAGGAAAAATAACCAATACAGTAGCTATACCAGTGGTCCGCAAATATTCAATTGAATTTAAGTTGTAGCCTGACAAAAGTAAATTAAAATATATATGAACGAGTATATTATAACCACTTTTAGCAGATCACGATTAGAGAAGTTTTAATCTTTCGTGGAATCTATGATGCTCAACCATAATAAATAGACGATGAATTTAGAAAGATATGTAATTATGTAGGCGTTCAAAAAATTTCATGCTTTCATTTATCTGCTTCTTAAAGATATTCTGATCGTATGTTGGTAGTAACATATATTTTTGGAGAACTCTTTACAATTTTTCTGTGTCGAAAGAAGAAGTTCTACGGAGTTAAATATCAACTGTATAAGAATAGACAGAAACAATTCAATTACAAAAACATTGGTGAATAGGTGCAGGTAGGATTAATTGAGGAAATTTGATAAATGATGTATTCATTGTTGTACCGATAAAATGAGGATTATTTAACTGACTGATGAGACATAAGAGTAACATTATTTATCTTTTAAAAAACGTTATAATATTCATATAATACTACATCTGTCTTCTCTTCGAGTCCTTGAATGTAATGAGGCTTGGATAATGGCAGCTCTAGAATATTCTCCCAGTATCAGTGTTTTCTTTTTCATAAAATTTGTAATTCTTAAAAAAAAAAACAAAAAGACACTTGCAATCTTCTCACCACGCACGAAAACATAACACATGTGTCCCGTATGGCAGTGTCATAAGTTTCAACCACTGTTTTCAACTCGTTTTCATAAAAAAAACTGCCAGAATTGTGAGCACAAGAAATTTTTGGCACCAAAGCAGTATAATGAGCAAATATTAATATTAAAATAGTATTTTTTTTAAATAAATGTTACTTGCTGAGTTTCTTATCTGTAGGTGTGTATCTCGGTCACTCAAGGAATTTAAAAAAATACAATTGCAGCGAGGTTTGATAATATAATATATCAAAAAGCTGGCCATTACCAGAAGAGCTTTGCGCGTACGAACATAAAGATATTATTTAATTTGGTGACCCTTCGGAATAAAAAGGTTTGCGTCCGGTAAGAGTGTTCCACGGCCGGGATTGCCCGGGGTAGTGAGGGCGGGCTGTGGGGGGACACGTCGCTCCCGGAATGGAAAAATAACTGCGGGAAAAATGACGAAAAAAGCTAATCGCCCAGCGCCATAAAGCTCCAAGTCGGGCCAACGGAAAATTACCCACGGATTGAGTGAAAATCTTCAGCGAACGCGGGAACGACAAAGAGGTCGCCCCATTGTGAAAATGGAGGCCAGAAAATCACAGAACGGCTGAAAACTCTGAGAATATTATATTTCGTTGTGCGATATGTGTACTCTTATAATATGTATTGGGTATAAACCAATATTTATATTCATTTTAAATTACAGTTTATATAATATTAATATTATACTTAATTATCCTTTAAAATTTTATGGACTTTTCATAATATAAATGTGCGCTCTATTACCTAGAGCATAAGGTCATGAATAATAGCCATCACAAAGTTCTGTCAACTGCCAAGTTCTTGTCTCATCCCATGTCAGCTCTGCCTTCTGAAGCTCCACCAGGTACATTTTGAAAATGGTTATATAAGCTTTATAGGACGGCCAGAGAGAGTCCTAGGTCTAATGAAAAGACAGCTTTATGTTCTACAGCAGCATCCAAAGTAATAGTCCCATTTAGAAACATGTTCATCTTTTGATGGATCGCAGTATGAAAGGCTGCCTTGTCCACTTCCTCACCTTGTAATTCTTTGTATAGTCAAACTATCGTTTAATCATTTACGTAGGTATCTGTTTTTAAAAGCCTTCTGAATTGGTTTTCGCTGAAATGACAAGATTCGCAGCTACAAAAAAAATGGGGACCATACAGGCGGCACTTTGTTTTGATCGAGTTTAGCTACATATCCCAGATTATATTATACATTATACGGCTGCATTGACTTTTGATGAGAAAATTCGTAGCTGTAAAGAAGAATGGGTGCAATTGTTGTATTTTTTTTAATACTTCTTCTGTAGCGCGTTTTTACATGAAAAATGTTTCCAAGTTATGGTTCCCAAAATGTGGGTTGTGAATCCTGCAGACATGTAGACAGTGTGAGACAGCATAAATAATATCTGTGGGTTTACATTTTTATTAGTGGGCTGGCGATCCCACGCGCGCCGCCCTGTTGTTCCTGGCAAACGTGACGGCGCGGACGGACTTTCTGAAGAGTTATGGAAATTATAACAACTCGCCCTGAAAGACGAGGAAACAAATGCGGTATTTTTTTTTCATTCGAAAAATGTGTGCTTGTGGCGAATTTTGATTGTTCACGTAAGCACGCATATTTTAGATATTTTTTCTGGCGGTGAAATATGGAATGTATCAACAATGTACAGTTGCATTAATAAAAAATCAAAGCATACATAAGTACACTCTACCTCTGTTACTGAAAAGACAGTGAATTTTTAAGGATGATGCGCTTTTTTATTATTTTTCTTTTTTACATTTTTTAAAAGTAAATATGTGTGTGTTGTTAATTTTTTTGAGAAATTTCACTTGTCTATCAATCCTTCATAGAAGCTTTTTTTATGCAATCGCATACAGAACTACTTTACGACTTTTAGTTAAGACTGTTAGACGCAGCATGCAAAAAACGTGTGTTGTGTTCATCTTCCCCTATTAAGTCGATAAAAATAGTACATTAAATATATTAAATTATTTATATGAACAGTAATAATCTAATTATTTTTTTTTATTTTTTATTTTTATTAGAATATTATTTTATTATTTCAATATTCTAATCTACTTTTATAGATCATTGACTATATTACAATATTATTATTACTTAAATATACATATACTAAACATAAAATTCTTTTTTCAACGCGTCAATCCAAGCACAAAAATAACGGCAGAAGCGGGATGCGAACCGCGGACCTTTGGAAACCAACCATTATGCCCAGGTATTCATACCGCTCGGCGAATCGCGCCATTGCTATGCCTAGACTGACTGCGATGAAACTAGTATTTATATCATTGTTATTATCGTACGACAGATGTCGCCATAGTATATATTCAAAGTATGTATATTTTTATTATTATTCTATCAGTATGCATTTATTCACAAGCTTAAGGTCCGCGGTTCGCATCCCGCTTCTGCCGTTATTTTTGTGCTTGGATTGACGCGTTGAAAAAAGAATTTTATGTTTAGTATATGTATATTTAAGTAATAATAATATTGTAATATAGTCAATGATCTATAAAAGTAGATTAGAATATTGAAATAATAAAATAATATTCTAATAAAAATTAAAAAAAATAATAATTAATAATGTCTCCTTGAGACAATATCAAGAAGGTAAAAATTATCCATCAGTAACACAGGTAAATGATTGGTTATAAAGTCCGAGTCGGAACTATAAGTAGTCGTTTCTCATCCATTCAGTCTATAGTTTGGTTCGAGACCCGAGTGGTACTTACTAAAATAAATAGACTGCCGGAAAGTAATAATATTAAGCTTGTGAATAAATGCATACTGATAGAATAATAATAAAAATATACATATTTTGAATATATACTATGGCGACATCTGTCGTACGATAATAACAATGATATAAATACTAGTTTCATCGCAGTCAGTCTAGGCATAGCAATGGCGCGATTTGCCGAGCGGTATGAATACCTGGGCATAATGGTTGGTTTCCAAAGGTCCGCGGTTCGCATCCCGCTTCTACCGTTATTTTTGTGCTTGGATTGACGCGTTGAAAAAAGAATTTTATGTTTAGTATATGTATATTTAAGTAATAGTAATAATCTTTTAATTAAAAAACATTCTTTTATTCGAACGCTGTTGAGGGGTGCATAAAACATTATTAATATGAAAAGGTAAGCGTATAATATACTTCAGACTGAAGTTAAGCTTGCGGTAATAATTAATTATACTTTTCCCTGAGTTAAGCCCCACTGACTAACTCCGTCGCACTTCTCTGCCGGAACTGGGTTCAAACCATCAACCTTCGTGTTATTAATGACACACTTTATCCCTTGGCCAAGAGAGATGGCAGTCACTTAACCAGTGCAAATTTAATAAAATATTCATGATATGAAGCTTTAAAGGTTTAAGTTTAATATTTAATGTATAACACATTCAAATTACAATGAAATAGCACTCATAATTTTAATGAAACTTTTATGACGCTTGTTTAATTCATTCATTTAATGGCGTTTAGTCTATATAGTACTATTAAATCATTTATTATGAATTGCTTAATCAAAAAATCAATATTTTTCAGTAAAATATATAGCAGTATTTGAAAAACTAACATGTAATATTTAATAAATAAAAAATATAAGTAATACGGATACTTCAGGAGAGCATATACTATAGCAGCCTTCTCTTCAGGCACCCGGGTGCTCGCCGTCGTAGAAAACCGTGGGCAACTATTTATAGAGGCGAAGACTATAGTGGTTGACAGTTTATGGCTGTAGTTTATGACGACCATATGCTTCAGTTAGTGAAGCGGATATGGAAATGTTGATAAAAACAACTTTTTAGTTAATCTTACATGTATTTTTAGTTATTAAAATTTTAAACCAATCATTCAATCTGTATAGTATTAATGAATCTGTATTACAGTGCCTTCGTTGTCCTTAGTGTCGAACTTCAAATATAATTACCATGTATTTTGCATATTAGTCTTTTGCTAGCCTAACTCCATCGACGCGCACGTAATCATATGTCGTAACCAAGCAGTAATAAAGTTCGCCATCTACTTGAGTTTCCACATTTCCTTGACGACCACTTCATGCCGCCATCTTGTGCCGCTTACTTCCGGTGAGTTTGGAATAATTATCCGACTTCCTGGCAACCTGAAATGCACTCAACAATCATTTTAATCATACTTGAGGACTATTCCACCCGCATTTGGGAGAAATGTACATTTAACCAGATATACATTAAACCAAATATACATTATTTCAATATGAAATGATGTATCAAAGTAGTTTTACATTCCTACCACACACAAAGCATAACTTTTGTAAGCAAAAAACTTTTGTATCAACATATTTTATCATAACCGAATGCGGAATATAAAATAATACCATTATTAAAGTTGTGGATAAAGTTGTAAATATTGTCTGGATATAAAAACATTCTGAAAATTTTGAAATGAAATCAAATGACTTAATTAAACTTAATTAAAACTAGAGAAGGATTGAGAAAGACTACGAGTTAGTCGAAACTGCAGTCTCCTAATAGAGAACTTTTGTTACGTGATCCATGTGAAAACAAGGTAAATAAATAAATAAATATTTATGACTTAATTGCAATTATTTTTACTGTAATAAGCCGTTTTTACTGAAATCCTTTGTACACGATTCGTTTCTAACCTGTAGCACCGTTATCTAAAAGCTTCTGCGGCAATCACTAATTCTTTCATTAGCTCCATTAAGCAAATTCTTAAATATAAAATCGAGTCTGGATTTACGTCTTAGTCAAGCTTTATCAAACATCATGGCTTTTTTCCTTGAGAAAATCTTATGATTTTCTCTAGCTGAATTGAACGTACAGGATTTTCTAGTATTCCGTTTATACAAAATAAGTGTCTTGAGCTATATAGAGCTTGACTAATGCTACCATATATATCCAAGTGCTGCGTTCTGTATTTTTTTTGTACTATTTTCTATAATCATAATAGAGTACTCTAGTCCTCTTTAATGTTTTTTTGCGTGGACATGCTCACTTGCGTGACGACCATAAATACTTCAGGAGCGCTTCTTCGTACCAAATATGTAATCATTTACAAATTAAAAGTCACGTAAATGACCGAACTTCTTAAGAAAAATGATTATGCCCCCCCCCCCACCCCCAAACATTGTCTGACAACTGTGGACCTGTCTGGGTTATATTATCTTGCTTATCGTGACATGTGCTTCATTTGAAAACTTGATCATATAAACCCGAGATGTCTCCGTCTACCTGTCACTGAAAGGTTAAGAATAAATATTAATCGAGTTGCTTAAAATAGCTTAGTTGTTTCGTGAGTAGTTTTACTACACTTTATACTACTCCTCAATCATCGCTTCTTCTCTTTTTTTTATGGATTCATTAATTTATTTCATACTGAATTTTTGTTTGTAACAAATTTTGTAATTGATTTAATATTTTACAGCGGGTATGGCTTAAAGTTAAAACGTTTGCTTACCATATCAATATAACTAAATACTCCCGATAGTAGCGCATTTGATCCCTCAGTCTAGTTTATTATTTGAAATTGTTTACCGAGAAAAGTATTCCTTCATCACCTATTTATAATGAGACCCCTTAATAATTGTGTTGTAACGTTGCGTTGATGTCTGGCTGTGGTATAACGACTTTTTTTTTAAGGTTTTTAAATAATAATATTTTATATACTTTATTGATAAAATGCTGCTTACCTCTGTCGTTTACAGAGCGGAACGATGAAGGGCGAGGATTCCGTAAAATGCGGAAAATTCTTACCCACCGGTATTGCGGCTTGTGGGAATATATTCACGAACATGCTAATATCCGTACACATTGCGCATATATCTGCACAGACGTGAATATATTCAGGATATTTCTTATGAATACTTGTGTGAAAAGACAAGACGAGTTCACCTTTACGTTCCTGAAACCGTTTTAACTACAAACTGTCGTTCTATCAGCTCAACAATAGTTATCAGCTTGATAAAGACTCAGAGGAAGTCTTTAAGAGCTAACAATGATTAATACAATATTGCAATAGATAAATACTTTTCGCTCCGTCTTAACATTTATATTACAACAAATATAAGTAAATAAAAGAATTTTTAATGTTTTTAATTTAAGAATATAAAATTGTCGATTTAATACTAAAAAAAACTAAAATTGACGGAATTGTAATTATGAATTTTCAATCTACATTTTTAATTATTCTTGAAAGTAATACATCTTCAAAAAAAATATTTTTACGACATATTTGAATTAATTCGCATACCGAGTGCCAAAAACTTTGTTAGAACGATACAATAATGGAGACAAAAGTGGACTCGGCATAAACATTTTCTTCGAATGTTAGCAGATAGCTAAAACTTAACTTCCCCTTTTTCAAGCCCCGGACTCACTGTTTTAAAAGGCTGTTGGAATTTATACTTATAATTTAAATATACGATTAGACGAGGAGGCAGCTAACAAAGCTTTGAACCATGTGCTTCAGATAGGAAGCAGAAATAGAATGATGATGCTTCAATAATAATGTTTAGTAGTTTAGTGAATATCTATTTTT
The DNA here is from genome assembly GCA_022606575.1 of Glossosoma conforme. Taxonomy (NCBI): domain Eukaryota; kingdom Metazoa; phylum Arthropoda; class Insecta; order Trichoptera; family Glossosomatidae; genus Glossosoma; species Glossosoma conforme. Next base: position 2,652,044 of record JAGTXR010000030.1, read on the forward strand.
TATGAAAATATTCTAAGTTTATGTATTTATCCTGACTAAGGGTTAAATCAACCTGCTCGTATGTAGTTTCTTCAAAAAACATTTTTCTTTTCGTTTTTCTTCGTTATCCTTGAACCTATTTTACGATTTAACATTTTTTGTTGACATACACGTGTGTGCTTTCATCGTCTCTCGCAAGGTTAAGCTGAACGAAGGGTTAGTCGATAAGTTTTCTATGTTGATGCCTAAATTAACTATCATATTGTCCTTGACAACGTTTCATGTAATAAGCTCGTGTATGCGTATATTAATACCAACACACCAAAGTATATAAACAAGCACACAATATAAACACATAAATTAATGCTTTGTTGATATATATTTGTTATGACTTTGTATTCGTTTAAAAAAGGCAATTTTGATTACGTTTCATCTTAACACGTGGAAAGCACTTAGATGGTGACCGCTTAAGTACACCGTATGTCGCTGATTGCGTTGAGTTTTTTTTTTAGAACAAAATTGTCTAGGGTTTGGGAGCGTTGAAGTTATCATTCTATAATCTTTAAAAAAAAATGATAAAAAAAATCCTAAATATACCTCAAATATCACAGTTGCTCTGTCATCAAACGCAAAAATTTTCACCTTGAAGTTTGAGATCCATTTATCCAAATGGCGGAAATATACTTTTGATGTAGAGCCTATAACATAAACATATGGGGGGAAAAAGTTGATGGTTAAAAACGTATACTTCAACGTTCAGTTAAAAAAAGTATTTTATAAACATTTTTGAAATGTTTTCCAACAGGTATTTTGCCTATATTGCAAATATTCGTACATACCGCACATGTACGTTGGGTTCGGAAGGTAAAGTTGCTAAAATTTTTGAACCGCGCAACGTTCATGCAATACGATGCAAAATCTGGGAGCACGTGCCGCCGGGAACAGCTGGCGTCCACAACAAGGCAGGGGCTGGAGGGAGCTGTGGGGGCCCACGAGGGGGTCCATGAAGGGGCCCGGGCGGCGGTGCTCCGCCCCTGTGACCCAAAAACCCCGGGTCGATCGCCCGCCTACCCCGAACAATCCGCCCACCTAACGCTAGCCTTACATCCGACTACTTCTATCGCAATACTACTAAATAACATTTGTTAGTATCACATATTCTAATACTTTGTAAACCATTGAAAAATTATATTTTAAAACCATAACCAAATATTGTGACACAAAGAGGACACAATTTTGAGTACAAGGTCTCTCATTCCTTCTAGACTTGGCTTTTGAGCTTAGCCGTGTGTGCCGAAATTCTTCTGACCAATATTTTGACCGCATTGCAGAGGTCTTCTTTAGGGTTAACGATTTTGAGACCCTGAAGATGACCCCTGCAATCGCTGTCGAAATACTGGCCAAAAGACAAAAATAACTTTTGAATTCGGCGCTGATTTAGTATGATATGCTCTCGTATGATCTGTTAACTGACATTGAGATTATTGATGTTGACCGTATGCTCCAAATTGTTAACTGATATAGTTGCAAGAGATTGATGTAAGCGCACCCTAACGCCCACTCGTGGCGCATCGGGAAACTATAATTGATTTCAGAGCGGCTGTGTTTTTCAGCCTGTAATTGATTCTGGATTTTCTGCTTCAGTTAAAAAGGATGAAATTTATCGGATAATATTATATTTTTGTTTGTTTGTATACGAATTGTGTGGGTTATAGAGCTTTATTTCTGTTGTAAAATTAAAAAAAAATATCCTCTTCTATTTCCGCTTCCTAACTAAAGCAAATAGTCAAATTTCCATCAGAAAATCAGCCATCATCTGCAATCTTTAATTATCAATGATTATTTTATGTTCAGATTTGAAAAAAACACTGCTATTGGAATTTAAAGTATTCTACTCTACAGTCGGTCAAGAGACGAAGGTGGACTTGGCTTTGAACATGCGCATGCCACAAGAGAACATAAACTAGAACCTTTTCTTCAAGCGTTTGGGCTCGCGTCTTTTTGAAAGGCCGTTGTGAACTATAAAGATAATGTTTCGGTGGATTCCATGACGTGAATATATTGACTGAATGATTAATATAATGGACAGTAAACTAAACAAGATTTATATATGAAAGAAATGTAATAGGCATTGTCAAGATGTTGTTTAATTTAAATTTGGGCGTGTATCAACTGAATTCAGTCGTTTTGTTTATTTCGGTGTATTTACAAAGATGGCGTTAGTAAAAAAATCGCGCGAAAATCGACATTCAAAAAACAATAAAAGAGCCGATTCTCGTGCGACGCCGAAAATAAATTGTCTCGGATTTTTTCAAACGCAAAAACAAATAAGTTGGACTTTTTACTTTCCAAATATGTTTTGCCTGTCTCTCAAAAAGCTATTCACATAAACAAAACTGTTCGCCGTGATGCCTTTATTTGCTCTACGCAAGCAATAAAAGTAAAGTTTTCTCTTTATGTTTATTGTCTAGGCTCCGCGCCGCCGTGAGACGCACATAATACACTATATATTGCCTGGTGGAGAGCTGCATAAACTATAGCTGCCTTTTATTCAAGCACCCGAGCTCTCGTTCTCTTCGATGACAGACGACTACATATATTACAATAAAATCAGGGGCTACGCGGTCTACAGACAATTATCAATAATTTTCCGCATTTTACTCTTCACTAAAGACAATTATATCATATTCAAGTAGGCTGTTCGATACAGATATTTCAAAATAATAATGTATATTACTGACTAAAAAATGACGAATATTATAATATGTTATAATTAAATATTTCATTGACAATATTCTTAAAAAAAGTTCGACGTAAGCCTGCCTACCTCGATTTATTTTTTTAGATTTATCATTTACAAGTTACATGAAGTCAGGGTAATCACCCTAGTTCTTTGTACTTCTTTGTAGTTCTTAGTAGAATTTCTTAGTAGACTCGTAGTAGAGTAGTTCTGAGTAGATTTTCTTAGTAGTTCTTAGTACCTAACGAGAACATGTTCCACAACTTATTTTAAAGAAAACCTTTAACATGTTTATCATAGATATTATATAGAATGTGAAATTTTGGTTATATATTTGACTTGGGACAAATTAAAAGGTCTATTATATGATAGATTTTTTATGGCCGTTGTGACCATGTGCTTTGTTGTGCGGATATCGAATAAACATACAGACTATTGTCAGATGGAATCACCTTGCTAAGAGTAAAAATATACTTGTAATCTCAGCAGCATTTCGGACATTAAAATACTGCTTCTTATCATAGAATTTCACCTACAATTAACCGCAAAAGAAAGTTTATTTTAATTTTAAACACTGTAAAATTTTTAATATTTCACAGTCCTGGAAAAGATATTTGAAGATTCTTTAAGCTAATGCGTAGATTACGTTGTTATATGGAGCTGGAAGTATATCCGTATTATGTATTTAAAACATAAAAAAAATAAACGTACACTTAAGCACTGGAGTAAGATCTCGTGTTTCCCGCCTAAAATATCGAGAAGATTCATAAAATGGCGCGGAAAATAATGGCGGACGCTTACCTCGAGCGCTTTTGAGCGTTTTTCCATCAATTTCCGGTGGCGGAGGATCGCGAGAGCCTCCACCGTGACTCCATTACCGACCAACGCGAGGGCACGACCCGGAACGCTAAAGAACCTTAGGTATAACACTAATTTTGCTGCTATTTTTCTTTCCCACCATCCATATTGATGACTTTGATATTTTCGTACCGTTAAGCGGTCAGTTATTATTACTATTTTTTTTCCATATTCGTATCATAGCCACTCAATTCTCTAAGCTGTCACTATCCATGCCTTGTCCACTGATATCTCTACAACCGAAGGTCAATCTGGGAATATACTCGTACACGGCTCCCGACGACCTCCAAGGTAGAAGGAGGATTTAGAAGGAGGATCAAGGACTTGAAGATACGGGAGCTGTATTATCCAACGCATATTTTGAGAGATTTGTAAATCTATCTTTTAAGGAGGTCGAAGATTAGCTGAAATTTTGACCATTTAGTTATAAAGAGCGGTTTAACCCTACCAACGATACATGATTAGCAACAGGGGATGACTAAATCAAATTTAAGAATAAACAAAAATAATTTAATAAATTAGTAAGTCATATTAAATCCAAAAACGTAAGAATATAGGTGAACATTTTCAAATTATCTTACAGTAAATTACATCATACCGGAGAATTAATTTGAATTTCTCTTAAGCAAAAAAATCAAAATATTAAAATATTGGGCATGGAATTCGAACTCTCGACAGTTGGCATCCAAATGTTTTATAGCCTTACCCATTATCGCTTCCAGTGTCAATTTAAGATGTTGAGCTATAATATAGCCATCGATTATGTTTAATTTAAAATCGATGTTTGCATTATTTAAAACCATTGGCTATTTCTGTAGAGGTTCATGTCTTAATATGCACAAAATATTAAAATAAACTTTCTACCTATAAAAGTGTGGTAAGCCTGGTAACCCTGATTCACATTTATTCGTAACCTTTCTGACCCTTGTGCGCCTTTCTATTCTCAAAAATGTTTCGAATGCATAACAAAGGCAAGTATTTATTCCCTTCTCAGTTTCTCATAGCTTTTCTAGTTCCATGTATTTTGTATGAACGAAGCTTATACATAACTTTCTACGAGTACCTTGTGTCAGTTAGGTATCAGAATTTTCTTCTTTCAGGAGTTTTGCTGACGTTTTTACCGGTTCCACGATATTCATGAAATTTCTTTAAAAAATTCATTTCATATATTCCTTTGTGTATTACATATCGGAATATTTGAGTTGACTTACAAATTTCACTCACATAGTTGAGTATTCTTTCATTTTAATTCAGAGGAAACCAAACTTTAAGAGGAGCTAGATTGATTACAAAATATATTAACGGGCTGGATGAAAAATAGTTTCACTAAAATGTTATTTTTAAAATTATATTTAAAATATTATATGGTTTGATAAAATATTTATAGGGCAAAATTATTTTTAAAAACATGTACGAAGATAGTAACTGCGTCTCATTTGCTGAACTGAAAAGAGTTGCAGAGAGTATAGCACTATGACAATTATCATCACTATGATTCCTTATTCACTTACTATTTGCAACAAATGATCATGATAAATTGTCACCACAAAGTTTTCAGTAACCATGCTTTAAAAATAACATTTCAGTGAAACTATTTTTCATCCGGCCCGTTAATATATTTTGTAATCAATCTAGCTCCTCTCTAAGTTTGGTTACCTCTGAATTAAAATGAAAGAATACTCAACTATGTGAGTGAAATTTGTAAGTCAACTCAAATATTCCGATATGTAATACACAAAGGAATATATGAAATGAAATTTTTAAAGAAATTTCATGAATATCGTGGAACCGGTAAAAACGTCAGCAAAACTCCTGAAAGAAGAAAATTCTCATATGGTTAATGATTTTTTTTTTTCAAACAAAAAGCTTCTTGGGTCATAAACTATAGCACATTTTAAAATAATAATCATTGACTTTATGTCGATATTACGATGCTGCTCCATGTGCCCAACAAGTTGCACATCTCAGGACCTAATGCTGGGCAACACACGAGCTATCGATGTTGCCAGATATTGGGAAAAAATAATTTGACGTCGCTGACACAAAGAAGAAGACTTTATATAAAATTCTAAAAATAAAGATCGAACATATAATAATCTAATAAGTTCATTTATTTAAAATCAAAATAAGCTTATTTATAAACTACATTTTTTTTAAAATATCTCTAATATATATTTTATGAAAAAACATCTCAGACATGCAAGTTACATGTATGTATTAATATAATACCAATATTTTACAGGGTATATATATTAAGTGCAAATAATAAATATTATCCTGTTAATTAAAAGTCTATCTACTACCGAATTCATTATCGATTCAAGGCTTTTCATTAATGAGTAGTAATTAATTTTTGATAGACTCCCGACTTAATTAACAACCATAAAGGATATGATAATTAACGCCAAACTGCAAAAAACGCTTTTGAGGTTATATTGGAAAATTACTAAACTTTAAATTAAATTTCAATTATAATATTGTTATGTACAGCGTTATTATTCAATGTATGTAGCTGAGATTATAACATAATTAAAAAAGTTCTTAATTAAAATAGTGTTGCTATTAGGAGACTTATTTTACACCCTTAAAAAGATTGTCATGAAATATTTGAAATAATAATGGAAAAAGTAGAAAGAAATATGATGCTTTAAGTGTGAAATCATATGAATTCAATATTAAAAATTAAATTTTATTTTAGTATTATTCTAAATTTTATTTATGAAAATTATAATAAAAAGTAAATGTTCATTAAGAAAATTTAATAAAATGATTTTTGTTTAGTTATAGATTTAACAAATATAGTTTATTTTAAAGGCGGTTTTATCCAACAATACAATTTTCGAATGACAATTACTACTTATAAAATTGTAAATACGAGTATAACAAGTATACTAATTAGTTAATATGAGGATTATAAAAATTACAATGAATTGAACAATGGAAAAATACAATGGAAAAAAGATGTATGGTTTCTAGTAGAGTTCTTGTGTATTTATCATTTTATTTGATAAATATTGAAGTTTTTCTTCAAATGCTTTTATTCCAATTCGTCACTTCATTAAATATTTGTTGAAGAAAATCTCTGGAAACTCTTTTATTTAGAAAATCGATTAAGAATGATCAATAAAAACGATCAAATATCTAAGATACTTGAATGAGCGAGAGCATTATGTTTATTTTTATATTTCCCTACTGAATACGCTTTAAATTCGTTTCTTAATTGAGAAAACAATCAAATCACACAAATGGGTAATGCGATTAATTATAAATAATGTGCACACTCAATTTGTTTTGCATAATAGGATGTTCAGTGGTGCATAATTGGTAATCTAATAATTTCCGATGCAATTATGCAACGTTCAACGCCCGTCCCGGTTCATACAAACTTGCATAGCAACTGTTGCATCCTCCTGCAGCATATGTGCAAAGGCTGATTGCATCCGTCACATCTCTAATCATCGTTACCAACAAACAATGGCTGTACATACTCGTATTAACGAAATAACATTATTCTTCCTTTGACACGTCGGCTCTATAGTTTGAGAGTTCATCGAAAAATCTGATATGATGAGTTGTGAAAGTGACTAGTGTTCTTTGCTTGTAAAGCTACATTGTTTTATTGTAATTCATATTTCATTCATATTAATATCTTTGATCTATGGAACTCACTTCGTATTGAATTAGGATTTTCAAATTACGACATTTCAAATAGTGATGAAATGTTATGTTGCAAATAATGCTTAATAAAAGCTTCAGTTTATACGCTCCTATGTCAAATATTCGTAACTTAAATCCTTTTTTATGTAATCGTATGCGAAAGCACAAGCGGTCAAGACCAGTGAATGCACTCTATGACGTTTAGTTAAGATGTCTGGACGCAGCATGCGGAAAGAGTGTGTGTTGTGTTTGTGTTTGGTTTGGAGAGATCGAATGTGTATATTTATCCATTTGTATGGATGTAAACTGTCTATGGATGTAAGACAAGTGCAAATTGAGTTTATCGGTTGTGGCTGGGTGAAGAAGGAAATAAAGTTCAAAGGAACAGCCAATCTACGTCTGTGTTCCAAACCTTGTGAAACGTTAGTGTGCCATTATTTATGAGTATATAATGTGTACAATTAATTTATGGTAGAGTTGCGTTATACTAATATATTTTTGATACCAAGTTTGATAGCAATTCAACCTTAAACAACGTTGGTGATGATTTTTTCTCTCTGATTTTTTATATGCTCGTACCTCTATAAACCTGTGCAAGAGCTAGCAAGTAATTACGTAGTTCACTGGTTCGGGTGTAATTTGTTGAGGATTCTTCTTAAAATAGCTGTAGACGAGCTATAAATACGCCCGTCACGGTTATAGAATATTTATTAATGAAACGTTTAACTCCCGATTCGATTGAAACTATTTTTAATATCAAAATTTCAAAGCACGGCTTAAGAAAGTAAATATTATTTTTATATTGGAGAAGGTTTCATAAAAGGGTGTTCTTTGTGAAACTTAGGATATCTTCCTTTAAGACATTTTAATCGAAGAAAAAATTAAAAAAGTGTTATTTTTTATTTAGACAAGAAAATAAAAATAAAACACAAACGTTTTTTATATAAAAGCATACATTAGAATACCAACGGGTGCTTACTACTCAACGATGGTCTCTAGGAAACTCTCAGTACTCAGGTATTTCAATCACTGATAAATATTTTATTATTAGAAAAAGATATTCAATTTTTTAAACATGGCTCAAACCAAAATCTATGATTTTATACTATGGTTACACCACGAAAAACTTATCAATTCAATTTATTTTATTGATATACTCGTTGTATAAAAATAATTATTAGCTTATATTTTTTTTTAATGACTTTTTTATTTCACATTTATTTAATTTGTCTGAAAGATCTTCAGTTTTTATTATTATTATTAACCTTTTATTATTGAATTATTGTTTTGATTTTTGGTTTTTATATTTACAGTTTAAGTAAATGAGAAGTAAGAGTTCTATAAATATGGAGAATTATATATTAAAATGGATTATATATATTTATGCCTGAAAATATTAACCTTAAGTACCTTTAACCAAAAAAAACACAGTTTCAATCTTATGTCACAACTTTTTTGCGAAGACTATCATTTCTCAGAATAATAAAGGATGAGTGGGCGGGCGCCATGTTTTATGTATCATTTTTCTATGTAAGTGTTCAAATTAATACGAAATTTATTTATTCCTTTGATTATACATTAACCTTTCTTTTTCTGCCTTCTTGCGAAACTTCAGAGATTAATTCAACGCGCGAGCTTTAATGCAAAAATAATGACCCGAGTCTTTGACAAATGCCCAACTGCTCGGATGGTTGTCTCCCGGGAGGCTGTCCCACGCGATATTTGATCTCAGACCCAACCAAGGGTATGAGAGAAGGGTTATAAGAGTATATCACACTGCTGGGATGGTCGAGGTATTCAAAAGCTGGAATACCACGCAAGCAATTGCGTGTTCCAATAATCCTGGATAATCTTAAAATAACCATGATTTTCTAAATCAAATAAGAAGTGTAAATGGAGTATATGTAGATACTCGCGATTAGTGTATAACGTGATAACTGAATGTTATAAAAAATATATCAAGCAAAATATGCTAAAGTCGTTTGGTTGGTCTCATTTTAAGCAAAGCGCTGTAATTTGTGGATGAATGGTGAATCTTAATTTCTTTTCAAATTCGCTTCTTTATAGTCGCAAATTTTCACCACACAGTTCTGCTTACTGCCTTTATTATTGTATCGTCTGAGGATATGTCAACACCCGTAGCTCCACTATGTGCATATTATGGTTATTTAACGACGGCCTCTAAGACTATATGTATATAATTCAGTGTAATATCCGAGGCTACTATGTATCAAACATTAATAAGAAGTACGAATGCTTACCACGACGCTTTTGATGCCTGGATCATTTGATCCTAAGGTACGTCTAAAATCAAACAGTAACATTCGGTAATTTCGGGTTATCACTTTCCTATCGATTTGAATCTAATATTGCTCAAAACCTCCTCGCCCTGTCAGACGTCATGAGCCTTACACTTTTTTTTCTCCTTCATATTACAAGTACATTCAACTGAAAAATATAGCCCAGGTCTATACGAACCCCTGAAAGACTTCAGTGAGTGCAGGGGTTTAAGCGGATATGCAGCTTTCTAGATGCAAACACAAACTTTGACTTTGTTAACGCGAAATAGTTAAATAATCTAAATATATTTTTTTTAATATGAAATTATATGTTTTGAAAAAATACGCGCATTTATCCGCCCCCGCATGAAAGACTTCCATTAGCTCCCGCAGGCGGCCAATCGCAGGCGGATTGCGTCACTGTGCTCTCTAGTTTTGGCGTGGGCGGCAAAGGCACATTCTGATGGTCTAATACTCTCCACGCCGATGCGAAAAAAAAATGGAAAAAGACCGGGTGACCTACGAATGAGAGGGCTGACGCTGAACGACACTTCCTGATCAAAGTTGCATTTGTAATCAAAATCGTTTCAGAATTCGCAAGAAAATATGAAATTAAATTAATGATAATTACATCATTAGATACAAAATATTTTAATTCCGGGGTCTTTTGACGCTTTATCTACTAGTAATTTTACGCTCGCCGAAATTTTGCAGTTAGATAAGGAGAATTATTAATATTTTTTTTATATGTAACAAAACACACAGTTTTTCAGCTCTTGAGCGCCATTCTAACACAATCTTCCCCATTAAAGGTCATCTTTTCGACTAATTTTTCCTGTCCATTGCGGCTAAAGACGTTTCTATTCCTTCAGTTGCATCCTATACTTGAGTTCTCATTCCGATATTCTCCTTTCGGACACTATCTTCAAGAGTCACTCCAACCATGAATCTTTCTTCATTTTATGAAACGTGCTGTGAAATTCCACATCTTTGTGACAAATGTTAATACTAGAAGAATGCATTGATAAAAGTTTTTATACATATAAATGTACTCATGCTTTCCAAATACTACGCATCCTAATTGTATATGCCTTTTAAGATTGACATACTATATATAGTTTATTATATTGTCGGTACAATTTATGGAAATATCAATTACTTAATATATCCGACTAGATTTAGCCTTAGAACTTTGCTAATATAATAAGCAAGTGCGTACATTTTTTCATTATGCACCCACCATTCAAAAAAAATATCCAGGTGATCAATAAATAGGTGGACAGCCTAATAACAATACGTCTATTCATCGACGTCGGAACGAACTTTAACATAGATCGCTAATGAAAACTCGCTATTCAATACAGCACAATCACCATGTCAAATGAAAAAAAACAATGCAAAAGCATTAAAAAATAAACCATTTGTGTGGTTTTTTATCGGTCAAATGATGAATGGTCGAGGTGATGAATAATTTGGCTTCGAGAGCCTTCGATTATGACCCTCGTTAGAGAACTAACGACAATGTGAATCCATTAACAGGACTTGTGCCCGTTTCGAACATTGTAATTGATATAAAATAGTCGTTCGCCCTTACGGTGGTAATTAGCAAGAGTTTTAGCTTATAAACGTATGCAAAGTGTTAAAGACCCTTAAATTTTAAAGCTTATAATAGTAAATCGGTTTTCATAGAGTATTAATAGCAATTTCAAAGTTCATTGTACAATATATGTACATATTATATTTAATAGTTTTATAACGTATTACTACAGTTTAATTTTGCAAACAATACGAGTATATGTTAAAATTAAACATGTATTTACTTTTCTCTCTAATAGGTCATGTCAATAATATTTTACATTTATTATAACTAAACTTCTTAACTAATTACGAATTACTCGATTTTATTTTCCCTTTCATGTTATATTAAATTTAAAGAAAAGCATTATTATCACATATTTTTCTTATTTAAAGAAGATTTTCTTAGAAGAATATCTTTGCCATATGGTGGTTTCTACGTACCCCACATACTCAATACAATACTAAATATTCAATATAGTCCTTTCGATTTTTTAATAAATGAAATTTTATTATTAAAGAAGTTAGTTTTATTTTTCATATGGCATAATACGTTTTGTTCCACATTTGACTGTAGAGCATGTTACTTTTTACGCTAAGAACACGTGTTGTAACAAATATTACATATTATTAATACATACAATTTCAAAATAAAGTAAATTTTAAAGGGAAGACTTCCAAGTATGTGGCTAAAAAACTTATATTTATATTGTAATATTGATACAAGTTGAGTAACAAAAATAAAAAGATAAACCTTGCGTTAGAGCTAGAGCTGTCCTTTTATGAGAAAGAAAAAAAAAGTTGTTTATTTCTTGCGAATTATATAATATTATCTGCGTTGTTTTTTCATATCCTTTCCCAAACATCCTTTCAGGATTACAGTGAATGATAAACGTGAATGTTTTCACGTAAATTACACATTTTCTTTGCGGTTGCTTCTCTATTGAAGGAGGAGTCTCGATCCCTTTATATTCGCTATCTCTTCTTTAATAATTCAGCTGAATTTCAGGCAAAGTCGCGGAAAGAATATATTTTCCGAATTGAATTGGCCTCTCGCTCATTGAGGTTTTTTGTGTCAACTTGATAAGAACGCTCTCAAGAATAATTAAAGTGATCCGTTTCACAGAGCAAAGTGATCCATTGAAGCGTGAATTTTTTTAGTAAAAAGAACTCAGTATATGTACATTACATTAAGCCCCAAGTACGAAATCCCAACAGCAAAGAACTGTTAGTGATAACGTCCTCCTTACTTCAAAACCTTCATAATTGCATTATACTTCCAGCATTCCCATAATAAACAAGTAAGTAGCAATATTTTAACATTTAAAAAAAATTTACTCAAAATAAAACATTTATACTATTTTACCTATTTTTGTTTAACCCCCTTTAAAAATTAAAATAACAGCTTTTAGTCAAAAAATCGGGGCATATTTTTTAATGTTTGTGATGGCAAAAATAATTGTATGGAGCATTTTGAAGTTGAAAGCTTCTGTTTTAGTTGAAAGTCCAGGTTGCCAAGTCCTTTGTTGAGCTTTGATTTATTGGTTTAACCCCAGTTGGTCATAACCTGGCGGCGAGTGGTAATCTGCGCTAAAAAGCTCCGGGTATCTTGAAAGTTCAGTTCACAGCTCATCCCGCTTTCTTTTCAGAGCTTTTGTGCCTCTCGTTTTATCTATTGTGTATTTCTTAACCAAAGTGCTCTTTCTTATGTGTTTTTAAAGAAGTAAAGTTAGGCGAGAAACAAGAATATTAAGCTTTGAATGAGATGTTTTAAAGTGTTGTACAACACGGAAGACGTGGCTTACTGCAGGCTTTCTTATAGGATAATATTTACTATAAGCAGCTGATGTGGGATAAAAAGCGCAATATAATTTTACGTCGAATATGGTTATGTTTCTTATGAAATATGGTTTAAACAGAGTCATACCATATATATTTGCTTTATCTTACCCATATCGATATCTGAAGCATATGGTCACCACAATTTTTCGCTACTCAGTTTAGTCAGCTTCCACTATCCATGCTTTATCCTAAGAAATCTCTGCATTTAGAGATCTGGAGACTTACACTTGACACAATAGTAGCATTACTTTAATTATTCTTATTTATCCGCTGCATAGTTTGAGCATATGGTCGTTACAAACTTACGCTTTAAACTTCAGTAAGTTATTGTTAATTTATAATCATTTAAATATTTTTCACTTCGTTTCAAGTCAGCTACGCATCTTGGAGCACCTGGTACATTATAATGCCATTCCTTATATCTTTCAATGACATAAAAAAGAATACGGTAAATTACCTTTTACTACGGATTACTTATATAGACGTCACGAGCATAAATTGCACAATTTTTTTAACCTTGTATTAGAGATATATTATACTGGTATTATGATAATAAACTTAATAGTTTACTAAGTTTATAATACATATTATTGGAATAAATAACTGTAAAAGACACCTAATATATTTTTTAACAAAAAGTTTTTTTTTTTAAATTATTTTATAGTTTGATAATTGAGAAAAATCATAAAAGGTTCTGTGTTTTCAAGGTGTTCTGTGTTTATATATATTTTTTCGATTATGTTCTCATTTCCTATTAAAAAATATGAGCATGGATTGAATTATATTATCAATGCTTCTTTATATTGATGATTTTAATGCTGTAAATAAACTATTGAAAAAAAACTCATTTTACAGATACGTTGTTTATCTGTAAAATTCTTAGAGTAATTCAACAGCCATAACCATATTTTTAATGTCACCAAAGAATTTTTCCTTCTCAGGCCCTTTACAAATAGGGTTTGCAATACAAGGAATATTATTAACACCGGTATGTTGATATTGTATATAGAATACTGATAATGCAAATATGAAAACCTTTATCACAAAAAAAAATAACTCTTATAAAAATATTTCAGAGATTAGTTTTTACATTGGATTAGTTTAATATGAAATTAATAGTTTAATTATATTTACACCATACTGCAGTGTAATTATAGTATATTGAATTTGTGATAGGTTTATATGACTATGTGTATAACATTGAAAGTAAATGGACGTACCCAAGTGTATAAAACTAGATAAAAAAATTATGTTTAGTCGTTAGATCTAGAGAATTATTGCCCTTGACAAAGCTGGAATAGCATATTAAAAGGGAATCAAGGTGAGCTGGAAGTTCGTTCAGAAGCGTTATTACAATTGAACTAAATATAACACAACAATGTATGGCTATGAACACGCATGTACACCTATCTGGAACTTTACTCAAGTTTTACACCGAAATACCGGTATTTTGGTATCGTGTAACATAACTAAATATCGTGATCTATGTTTCGGTGATACCTGCCAATCCCTATCTACAACACACGGCCACCGTCGCAGTGTATTTTATTCATAACGACCCACCCGAAAATGTTTATGAATAAAGAAGGAAAATATTTTCTTCTACTTTTGTACAACATTCTCGTGTGCTAAGCCGCATGCTTCAGTAGACCTTCCTTACTCGAGGTCTGCGCTATACAAATACGAGGCCACCCTGTCAGCTACCCAACCTACTGCCCCTTATATTTGCCCCGGAAAAATAAAAATATCTGGAAAGAGTATAGGCTTTATGCTTTATCTTCTGTAAATTTCTCCTCCACTTCGGCAAGATCATTTTTTCACTACGCTGAAAACATTAAATGATGTAAACTAGATTTTCAACAAAGATTATACGGAATTTATGTGCCTTATAATGTTACGGGTGAAAGTTGTATTCTTTTATTTAATATATTTTTTGAGATTCTTGTATCGCATGTTTCTTGGTTTTATGAGCTCTTTGCTTAAGTTACAACACCTTACAAAAAATAAACTTATATTTTGTGTACGGTTAATTAACAGAAAAATTCAGCCTGATAATCTGCTTAAGCAACTAATTAATAAACGCACTATGCAATCCTAAGCCTTACATAAATATATATTTTTATTAAAATTAGGTATTAGTTATTTTGCACATTTAGAGTATATTAAAAAAAATGTGTTTTTTTTTACATTTTTTATTCGTCGAGTAAACATGTACGTAAAATGTCCCTTTTTCAAATTCGTGTTGATTTTTTCAAATGCGCGGAAAAAATGTCGGCATTATTTGTAATTAATTTTATTATAAATCATAAAAAATAGTAAGCAAAGTACTACGCTCAAAAATTGAATAAATGCATGTTGATGCATTCAAAATAGTTTCAATTTTTACTCGACATAATGAATGTTGTGTATTAAATATTATATATAAGCGCTTAAACATTTACTATGTATTAAAAGTGTACTCGTATGAATAAAAAGATCTAGTTATTTTTTCAACTAGACCCGCATAGATTGTTTAAGTAAACAGAGCTCGGGCTATCGTCATTAAAAATAGCTAAGAGTAAGAGTAAACATTTCAGTACACGTGTTTGGGTATTCGGACAGCGAGGAAGTAGAAACCCGACTATTCGGAGTAAACAAACAGTTCCGGGATGAGTTGGACCGATCTTCTGGCGATGTTCTGTTTAAAACTTTTTTTTTTTTTTTTTGTGGCCTTAGGCCCCCGGGCCGGTCGCCTTGTACCTGCGCTCCTTGGGAGCACTTACCAAGGCATTGTTTTCAGAGTACATTCTCGTTATACAAGTAACTGGTTTTGGTGAGCAACACCACACATGGGTGTAAAAGTTAGTAGTTGAGACGTTAAAATTTGCAATTTTAGACTTCTTCGCCGAAGGTCGCCGCGAATACAGAAAATGCATGGTAGTTGGGCTCCGTAGATATGAGATCGATATATCCAACCGGTCCAGACTTCTGTTGGATTACGCTAAGGAGCCTTTGCCTCGCTAAATCTAATATTGGACAATGCCACAGAACGTGTTCGGCGTCCTGCAAGGGAGCTGCCGCATGGGCAGTCTGGACTATCAACGAGGCTAAACTTGAAGAGTTTAGCCTTAAAATTGCCGTGCCCAGTCATGAATTGACTAGTCCAGTGGTTTGGAATAAGCCACGGCATCTCCATTCTATCGAGGACAGAAGGAAAGAAGGAATATGTGTGTCTACCCTTGAGCGAGGTCGACCATCTGCTCTGCCATGCTGCGAGCGCCGCCAGTCTTACTTCTTTTTCGGTTTCTTTCGTGATCTTACCCTGCGGAGGATTGAGACAAGTGCCCCCGACCTCCGCAGAGAAGCCGCGTCTAAGCAACGACATAGCGGCGCTCACCTGCACTTACAGATCCAACGGCAGCACTCCCGCAAGGATAATCAATGACTCGGTGGCAGAGGATCGATAGGCTTTAGTAAGTGAGAGAAGTGGGGTTCTTTGACCGCTCAAGAGAATGCGTCTAATGAAGAGTAGTCGAGTGCGCTCAACCCAGCACCGCGCCGCATATGTCACCGTGCTGAGAAAGATCGCGTCATACACTGTTTTTAGGGCTCGAAATTTGAGTCCCCATGAATTCCCCGTAAGGCGAGAAATACAGAAGAAAGCCTTCCGCGCCTTATCTACAACATGGCGAGCGTGAGAGGCGAAACTTCTGGACCATAATCTCACATTACACCGGAGAACAATGAAGTCCAACCGGTAAACTCACATTGTGATAATATAAATTATTAGTTAGCAACTGTCTGATTAACAGGTGGTTTTCTTTGTAAAACTGAGGCCATTACAGGTGCGTTTTTTCAAATCAGTTGAGTATTACCTTCATCACCTATTATTCAGAAGACTTTTCTACAACTATTTGCTTTATATTCTGTAAGTACTGCCACTTGGAACTCTACATTTCAGTATTCGTCTTTCGGAGGATCCACAAAAACCTTCTCTCCTTCCATCTAAGTCATCAACCACATCTTCACAATCTTACACACATGTTTGCTGGACACAGAATATTTAGAAAGTTTTCAAGCTGTCAAGTCTCTCTTTTGATGACACCCATCTATGTAATTCGAACAAAAAGCAGACTGTAAATAATTATCTGATGAAGTGCATCATCCAGGAGAACAAGGGACGTATTTTGTATCATGGCTTGGGAGTTCACTCACGCTGTTAACGATGCGTATATATAAGAAAATGATTCATAAAAAAAACCTTTATCCTCATACGAGTGCACGCAACTCACTCATACGAATTTTTATGCACTTGATTTGAAATCCTATGCAATTTGTGTTTTACTACAAATTAATTGAAAAAATAAATACTCAATGTTATGGTATTCGTTGTGGATTCGTACGTGTTCGAATATATGGAATATTTAAATAATATGTACGAAAAAATTATATTCCATTTTATTATGATCAGTAATTCCTTTAAAATAATTACTTTATACGAGTACATCATCAGTGTTTTTTTCCTAGTATCTCCTTTAAAATAATTGACTTATTTTAATAACAAACATCTGAGTCATCAATTATACAATAAATATTGAGGATAAGTGCATCAAAATACATCCATACATTCACCAAGCACGAGACGCGATATTAAAACATCAAGTTTTTTTTCATTTGAAAAAAAAGGCAGCGTTTATTCTTCGTGAATATATTCACTTCCACAAAGGGCGAATAATCCCGGTTGTTACGCCCCCTGAATCACTCGGCCGGCCATTTTCAAAGATCATTTACTTGATTTTCTTTGCCGTTTTCGCCGATTGTTGCCGCGGGACTTGATTGCTCTCCCGCTCCTCGCGAGAATTATTGTTAAGAAGGAGAAGTCGGGCGCAGTAGGTAGGAAGAGAAACATCAGATGATTTCAATCCAGAATTATAATTTAATTCCGCGGCGGCAACTCCGGCCGAGATCTCATTATTCTTTTGCGCGAAAATTACTTTCGATTAACTCGAAATTGCTGAATCACTTCAATAAATTAATGGCTGCGTTGAATCAAAGGCAAATAATTGTATAATGACTGTACAATTTACCGCACAGGAATCACTTGCTTATATAAAATTATTAAGTAAATTTTAATTTGTTTTAATATGAATCAAGATTAGTGCCTTTTTTCAGTTATTTCACATCAATACTGAAAAGTAAATATGAAATAAATGTACAGTAAGAAACCACGGCAAAAAAATATCAAACAAATTGAAATAAAAAAAGGATCATTTTATTTATAAGTCTATGAGTGCTAATTTAAAAATTCACTTCTTCTTCGTAGTATCAATCCGGTGGATTGGTTTGTAGCAACAAAATCTTGCATCTCGATCTCCACTCCTCTCGATCCTCTGCAGTCCTCTTCAGCTCAGCATAATAGCTACAACTCATGTCTTCGAACACTTGCTGCAAATACTCCCGTCTAGGCGCCCTCTACAGTTTCTTCCCTCAACCATCCCTTCCACAATGTCGTGAAGAAGACCATCGTGGCGCATGATGTGACCGATCCATCGGGCTCGCCTCTCTGAGATCGTTCTTACTAGGTGCCTATCCTCCTTGATTATGCTGGGAGCCTCATTGTTCGTGACGTTGAAAAAATTCACTATGCTTTAATAATAAAACGCATATCTTCATTCAAGCTCTGTTAGTAAATTTAGTAAATAAATAAAGGGATTTACTCGAATTTAACTACATAACAAAATATGATAAAAAATATATAAAAAACCAATATCTTTCCTCTTGCGTAACAGTCATCTCAGGTGTCTTGAATTATTTATTTTTATACACCATTTCTATATATTTGTCAAAACAAATATAAGAAAGACAATGACACTAGTATACCCATCAAATCAAAAAAAGGCTCTTTATACGGAAAACAGACAATGCCTGTTGTTTTTTTGGATAGACTGACGCGTGTATTTGTTTAATATGTTGTTGAAATGTCATAATCAATGGAGAAGTTTTGCTGATTTTAAGACACATAAAAATAGAAAAAATGACTTAATTTGACATTAAGGCTATGGATATTTAATAAATTTTTGAGTGTGTATCGCATGGAAATGCTATACACACTCCCACGACACCAGACGATGCAAAAAAAACTGGAATAACATTGACTGAAAATTTAGTGATCCTGTACACGCCGCTATAGAGAAGATATGCAAACACCACTTATTGCTGTTTTTCCTTTCCCATTTATGGAAGTTTTTATTTTCTTATGACTAACTTGTACGCAATAAATCCTGTGAGTTTCAACTATATCGAATAAAATATACAGAAGTACATTAATTACGTACATATATATATACGTTTAATTAACAGCCAACTTCTAAGCTACTTAGAGAAGAATGATCTTCTGTGCGATCGGCAATATGGCTTCCGCCGTAGTCGATCGTGCGGCGATCTCTTGGCATATGTCACACATGTTTGGGGGAAATCCGTCGAATTCTATGGAGAAACGCAAGCTGTTGCCCTGGATATCTCCAAGGCGTTCGATAGAATCTGGCATCGCGGTCTGGTGAATAAATTACCGTCTTATGGACTAACTCCCTCCCTGTGCTCCTGGATTGAAAACTTCTTGAGTGATCGAAGCATCATCACTGTCGTAGATGGCTTTTCTTCTTCCTGCCATAAAATCAACTCAGGAGTTCCACAGGGCTCTGTGCTGTCGCCCACTCTTTTCCCTCTGCATGTGAATGATTTGCTTCAATGCGCAAACATTCACTGTTATGCCGACGACAGCACTGTCCATGAGAGTATAATCTTCCATAAACCTCCGAAACATTCGGAACTATCTGCTGCTAGGAAATCTCTGGTGGAGAAGATGAACATGTCTCTTGAAAGGGTTTCACGATGGGGCGACCTCAACCTCGTCAGTTTCAACATTTCAAAACCCAATCATGTACTTTCTCCACCAAGAAGACTGCTATGGATCCTGTATCTTTCAACGGTTGTTCTCTTCCGAAAGCAAGCTCCATCAACATGCTTGGATTATCAATATCGAATAATGTCAAATATTACGAGTCAATTAAGTGTAAAGCCGGTCTCGCTTCCAAAAAACTAGGTGTATTATATAGATCACGTTGGTATTTCAACGATAAACAACTTCTTCTTCTATATATATTATATATAATAATATAATATAAAGGACAAATCCGACCTATCCTTGAATACGGCAGTCACCTTTGGATTGGAGCCCCAAAATACCTTCTAAACTTAATTGACTCAGTTCAAAGAAGAGCAATTCGTTTGATAAACAATGACACCCTTACGTCTAATCTACAATCAATGGAACACAGACGTAAGGTTGGTTCTCTTAGTCTTTTCTACCGTTATTACCACGGTCGCTGCTCTTCGGAACATAAAGAACTAATTCCTCCTGCACCCACCCACAGCCGACAAACTCGTCTTACACTTGCCGAACATCCATACACGGTTAACATATGTCGACCAAGAACTGGCAGCTTCCAAAGTTCCTTCCTTAATGCCACCGGTAAGCTATGGAATGCTCTTCCAGCGTCTGTGTTTCCTCCTTCCTACAATCTGGATCTCTTCAAGAAACAGATAAATATACACTTGCAATCTCCCCAGCCCACACACAAACACGAACACAACACACGTTTCCCGCATGCAGCGTCCAGCCTCCCTGGCTGAGCGTCATAGAGTGCACTGGTCTTGACCGGTTGTGCTCTCCTGCATGCGTTTACATAAAAAAATATATAATTTTTATACATTAAAATATAATTTAAAACAATAATTCAGGATGGAAGACTTCGAATATCGATAGGTTACTGTATGAGTATATATGTATAATAAATAAACTAATATAATAACAACTATAAGTCCACGCGATAATTTAAAATACAATACCGGATTCATTATTTGTTATTTGGACATTTGGAGTGGTTTTAAATGCCGCAGATTTGCTACCGATAATCTGAATACAATAAATCCAGATTAAAATTGTTTGTCTTTCGCTCGAAACGTCGTAAGCTGAGATTAAAATTTCACAAATTGCGTCGTCAACTTTGGCTATAAATCTCAACTTAACAAAACGGCAGTCTTCTAATATTAGATCATTTAAATGCGATCGTTAAACCAGTAGAAGCCATTTCGTGACTGTTGGTCGTGTGACGTCAGGAGTCTTCGATATATATTGTAATTACAAAAATGGATTGTCATAAATTAAGACGATGAAATAATACATCTAATTGATGTTTTAAGATACAACTATTTTAATTCATTGTCGAGATGTTATTGCAATTGGTATTAGTAATGCTTCTATCAGCTGATACTTGATAGAAAACAATCGATCATCATCATCATCATCATCATCATCATCATCATCACTGTGTCTGCTCCCCTACCTGGAGCATACGTTCTTCACAAACTTCCTCCACAAATCTCTATCAACCACGATGATTCTCGCCTCATCCCATGTCAGCTCTGCCTTTCGCAGCTCCGCCGAGTACATTCTATGTATATTTTCCCGATGGCTTTTCAGGATGACGCAAGCCCGGGTTTTGAAAAAAAGCTGCTTTTTTATCCTTAATATTTTACATAGGCATCAGTTCTCGGAACCAATTATTCAGCTACATTGGCTCTTGATGAGATGCCAAGACTCACAGTCGCTGTATAGACGGCACTTTTTTGATCGAGTAATGCTGTGAGTTCTAGATATTGCGCATAGAATAAAAATACGTTTCAGGGTTCTCAATGCGAGAAGCGAGCTCTTTTCAGGTCACCGAGATATCTTAAACTCTCAACCTTTTCAATGGAAGAAAATAATCAGTGTACATCTTGTTGTTATTGTGGATTTTGGGTTTAGTCGTGTTTGGCGAAAATCTTACACAAATATTTTGACTATTTTGAATATTTTCAAGGAAAATTGTTACGGAGGATCACAAAATTGTCAACCCTGAAGAAGACCCCTGCAATAGAGGTCGAAATATTGTTGCAAAAAAATTTGCCACACAGCTAAACCCAAAAAGTCACAATTTCAAATCAGGCCATGAAAACCAACGAAGTTGTATATCTTGTTATTTTTAGTGAGGCCTCGTGCCCGGAGCCCATAAAGTGCATGGTGTGGATGAGGATGGAGTGTTGGCGAGCAGTGTTTTATGTTCACCAGATGGCACTTGTCAGTTGCAGATGTGCTCGGTGAGTGAACTCCCGGGCGTGCGGCTGCGCGGGCTGGGCGCGGCGCGCGGGCCCTTCCGGCGCTGCCTGTGCTGGTGCTGCTGCTGCAGCTGCGCCTCCTGGTAAGCCATCACGTACAATATACAAATACTACACACAGTAACCAATCACAACCATCACATATCTACGTAGAAAACCAGAAGCAACCAAGACCTTACCTATCTTAGCTTCCCCGAACACAAAACCGTAACCGATCACGACTATCCCCTCCCTACGTACAAGACCTTAAGCAAACACGATTTAACGTAACTTAACCTAACCTTACCTAACTTTCTCGAACACAAGACAGTAACTAATCACGATTTTCACCTCCCCACAGACGAGGCCTTAGGCAATCACGACCTTAACTAACTTAACCTACCCTAAGCTAGCTTCCCTAGACACAAGTTTGTAACCAATCACAACTATCACCTCCCCCACACACAAGACTTTAAGTAATCACAACTTACCGAACTTAGCTTCCACAACACATAATGAGTATCACTTCCGCATACACAAGACCTTAAGCAACCATGATCTAACCTAATCTAACCTAACCTATCCTATATAAGGTAAGAAATAACAACCATCGTCATACGCGGCCTCCACGGACACGAAAAAACAGATATTGATCATAGCAATTACTTCCCAAATCACAATACCGTAAGAAATCACGACTATCACTAATGCTTCGCAAAAATTTGCTGCCAAATTTAGATACCTTTTAGGTTGACCAATGTGTGGCAAGCATCTGTTTTTCTTCGATATGTCGTTCATCGTTGGAGGAATTGAAGTCAACTCTGAAGGTGATCCCTTCAACTCTTGTCAAGGTTTCAAAGAGAAGAATAAATTCAAACCAAAGCCGTGATTCCAAATGACGGTTCTTAGTGTGTCTTGCTTTTTAGGGTATACTAGTATAAAAATGTTGGTAATGATTTGTTGATTTTTTCGTTTGATAATTTTGTTCCAATAATAAACTTTCAATGCTATAAATCAGCGGTCGGGCAACCGAGGTAAATTACCCCAAATGGGGTAAAAATGTTTTTTTTTTTGGTAATAAGGAAATTTTTCTAGTTTACTATTTCATAAACGTGTTAGCATTTTTACAAACTTAATCAATTGAGGTGTGTGCGTGAAAAGTAAGAGACGCGCGTTGTGAGTGTGCGTGCTTGCGTATCTTAATTTTTTCGTAAATTAATTCAATAAATAATGTTTATTTAAATATACATTGATTGTCTTCTTTTCAAAATGGAGGGAAGGGGTAATATCGACTTACGCAAAAATATTTTGGGGTAATGGTTAAAAAAGTTCCCCGACCGCTGCTATAAATTAATGAAAAATTTCAGTATTTATTTTCCAATTTATATTTGACAACATTATTCAAGTTGAAAAGCCCATTCCGAAGGTGATAATATTTACACATATTTTTTGTTAGGGAGAAGTGTGTATGTTTCAGGATATATTTATTAAACATATATTATATAAAGTTGACACGTTTATGTGATAGAGATTAATCTTATCCCAATAATCATTAAGTATTTATTTTGTTATGTACTAAATTCTTCACATTCTTTTTAATAACTGACGATTATTTATATTTCCTTAAATATAAAACTTTGAGAAATAAAAGTTCAAAGAATAAAATAAATGTGTTTTTTAAGCTTCTTCCACGGCAATCGATTATTAATCAATATAACAATCTGTGAAACATACATTTTACCGATGCCAAGTCATTATAATAAATATTAGATATGCTTTACTGAAATTCATGTACTGTAAATTACAATTTTGATACCGAGACTAACTTCTGCGATGTTATTGAAAGCTTTGAATAAGTTTTCAATCGAATTCACCATATCAAATCTCATAAAACGCATTTGTTGGTTTTGCCTAATAGCATTAATCATTTTCTCTTCATGCACATTCCTGTTTTTATGTTTAAAAAAGTCTGGAATTCTAGGTTGCCTTTTGATTTTCCTTCTCTTGTTGATTTCTAATTTTCTTTTAATTTTCTTTCATGTGCGGGCCCAGGGCCAAGTGGTAAGTCTTTTTTCTTTCTTTGATTTTTTTCTTTTTTACCTTTGAAATTTTTCTTGGATTCCTCTTGTGCCTGAAACCATAACTGCAATAAGTCATTTGGCGATTATTTATATTTTTCTTTCATCTTACTCACTATCTAGTTGGAAGATATGGTTGATGTAAATTGGCGCCATGATTGAGTCGCTCTTAAGGGCACATATTATTAATCTTATTCAATGACATCCATTCCCTGGCTGTAAAACGTGGTCGCTACTACACAATTGTCGCCATAAAGTTTTGACAACTGACATGCCCTTACTCATGCCTCGTGATATCTGCACCCAAAACACAGCCTAGTTCAGTCTTTACATAACTCCATGACGAATACTAAGGGCTTTAAAAAAATAAAAGACACTAAAAGCCTAAGATTCGAGGCATATTTGGGCGTTTTTTATATAAGCTTTTTCGAGGAGATCACTTTTTCAGCCTGACGCTTCGAGACCTAAACTATTTGGTCATAGCCCAAACCGACTCCTTAAAGTAGTGGCAATGTATTTGTTAATGCAATACATTTATTTTGGAATGCTCAATCACTGACAGTGTTATTTTAATCATACTACTGGTATGAAATTTTCAAAATTTTAATTACTATGCTTATCTCAAGCTTCGCCTTTCACATCCTTACTTTATTTTAGAAAAATATCCAAAAATGATTATCAAAACTTTAAACTGTTTTTTTCGTGGTTGTTGCTATACAAATACCATACAATAAATGTGTATATTTTTTCTAGAGTAACAAGAGTATCAAATATTAAACGTATCAACACTCAACAATTGTAAATAATATGACGAATATATTATTTTCAGTATCTTCCATGAGTCTTTCACATATTATTGCAAATTTTACTGTCTACTATACGTGAACGCTTTTTATAAATAAAAATAAAAGTAAAAGTGAACCAACCTAATTTTAAAACCACCACAGACCCCACATATGGGAACAAAGAACAAAAAATTAAACGAGTACTACCAAGAATAGCTGTATAACAGGAGTTCAAAACATTGTACAAATATTATCAGGGTAATACTAAAATAACTGGAAACGGATATTTACGTTTTTTAAATAGCAACGATGTTTTAAAAAACCTTTTTGACAGATGTTTTTTAAATTAAATGTAATATGTGCGCGTAAGCTTACACATCTTTTATTTAATAAGCGATTTGTTTATGGATTCTGTAATAAAGTTTTTTACTTTTTATATAAAGTAACATTACTTTCAGCAAGTTTTTAAATGCACCTGCTTGTTTAAGTCTACTTTTTCAATAAACCTAAGGTTAATTATATACCGTCTCTTAGGACGATGCTCCAAGTTTCTAAAGTATCGTATGTAGTATATATATTATGCTAATAGGATTGATCAATTTTCGTAATGTTTTACTTTATTACCACAAGAAGATTTCTGAGGCTGGGAAAAGATTCTCATAGAACAGGTACAGTCTACTTGAATGCGAGAAGATTTAGTTGCTAAATAATCACCACGAAGAAACGAAAAAACACACTTTCCACGCACATATTTACAAATAGCAAAACAATTTTTCTAAAGAACCATTAATTTAGATTGTTATATAGATTTAGGTTAGATATAATAAAATTTGCCTTATCCTGACCGACATCAAAAACACGAACACCATTTTAATCACGTTATATTCTAACAATTTCAGATTACTATGCTTAAAGCTCATTAATCAAACAATATACAAACATAGGATTAAGTTATTTTTCGTACTTGTAGATCGCTCTTGTAATTATTAAACTTTAAAAAACACCCTCATATATTGTTTTTATTAAATTTATCCATTTTGTAAGACTTATTTAAGATTTAATAAAAGTCTTGTAAGTTTCATTAGCATACTTATAAATGGAAGGGGAATATTTTTGGCATTAATAATTTTGTAATTGATATTGCGAATTAAACAAATTATTCATCACGCACATAATTTTAAGTAACTTATCTACGTACATAGATACCCTTCAATCCGCCACTGAGTTTGTTAGTTGTCTTGTCCCAAAGAAAACCTGTACACGAAGATCCATATGGGAACATATATGTTTCCCGACAACCTAAGAAGCCCAAAAAAATTGATCCTAAGTAGTAGCTCAACTCAAGATAAATAGCCAACATTCTTGTTATATCTTACGAATAAGTACTAATTTTGAATACGAAAAAAATTCATAATCTCACAGTTCGCGAGATTGCGATCGCTGCTCTGAAAGATTATCCTTTAACCCTTCCAGTCTATAGTCCGAGGCTAGTTTCTGATGCTCGGTGTTGAACTTTTAATTTGAACGTGACCTGAATGTGGCCCACTGACCCTTGCAGCGCCCCAACACCGGACCGAGGGCCACTGAGGTACTGGGGACTATTTATTTTTAACCGTCTCTTTGAACTAACACCTTCCCAATGAAAGGATCACAGGCGCCGGTTTCAACACCGACCTAAAGCATATTAATTTCACTTCGATGAATACCATAACTATAATTCTCGAAATATAATATGTAGAACGAGTGATATACTACAATTTTAGTGTGCTGTGATTGTCTCTTTAGTATATATTTGACCAATCGAGTAATTTTGATCAGTTTTAAATAACATTCTCCTTATCAAATGTTATTTGACCTTTTTTTAACATGGATCTGAAACACGGTCGCAATAAATTGCCGCTAAATATTTATTTCAGTTGCCATTGTCTATACATGCCTTGTCCCAAGACATCCGAAGATCCGCCATCTAAATTAAATAGTCAGAATTTAAATGAATTATGGTCAGAATTTAAATCAACTTTTGGTTAAGATATAAAATAAATTAATATTTTTAATTTTAGACAGGTTTAATCGGATATTACTTAGGTAAGATTAGGTTGGATTATATTATGTAACTTTACAGAACGTTTTAAGTAATTCAAACTAATAATAATATAATTATTTTATATTCTGACCAAAAGAACTATTTAATCTGACCGGAAAAATACGAGCCGAAAAATAAACGGCGTACGCTGCGAGTATTATAATATTCAAATATTCTAAAAATCCACAAAAAACGATTCAATGGGATTATTTTTTTCATTTATTGTTACAATTCTGGACTACAAATCTAGTTTAAAAAATACTATTAGATTCTTAAATAAAGTGTGAGGGGAGTTTTGTTTTTTATTGTTTTTAATTCAAAAGTGAGGCGTGTTCGTGAAACCACGTTAAGCGCGGGTAAACACTACCAGTACACGTTTTCCGCCATGAAACACCGGATGTACGAGTAGGTACCTACTTACTGAGACTTTTTCCGCGTTCTCGCAGTGTGTATACCCAACGCGCATAAAATTTACATTTTCGATTGGAATAATACAGTTTGCTTTAATAGCCAATCCTTGGACAAGCTGGACACACTGAACAAACATTTTCTAAATTTTAAGACTCTTTTTTTATGTTAATGCATTTATAAAACATATTTTTCGTTTATTTAATCCTTGCTTGATAAATATCATAAATAAACCAAAGCGGATGTTATAGTATATAAACTATACAATTGTATTATATAATATGATAACGGTTAATATACTTGCCGTCAAGTATGGTTTAAATGTAAAGCGTTTGCTTACCAAACCAAAGATCATAAGTTCGATCACCGATAAAGATTGTAAAAAAAAAAAGCTCTATAAATAAACTTCATTGGTATCCATACATTTCTAGTGATTGTTAAAATTAAAATATTAACCAAAATTAGTGGTAGACAAAAGTCGTCCTGTGAACACCATCAGAAGGAGTCTTTTCATTTTTAATTTTTCTTTTTTTACCCTCATCTTTATTTACCATGATCAGTATTATACAACATTGCCTGTTATGTCCCCAATCAAAATTAGTGGTAGATGAAAGTAAATACCAGGCTGTAGTTTTGAATAAGTAGTAACTTTTGAAGGTTAACATTCCACATACAGCGTTTAGCCGTCTTTTAACGTCTGTGTGTATTATCTTGTATGTGTTTATATAAGAACGGTAATATTAATTAACTTTAAAATATTGATACAGTAACAAATATGTACCAGAGAAATGGCTCATAAACATTGAATTTTACTTGAAAAGGAATTATCAGCGAAGATACTAAAATCAACGATTTTAGAACGCCCATCGCATTTATCGTTTACTTTACGATATTTTTTCAGGCCCTTGAGTACACGGGCGAGCACCTGGGCCATCCCCGCACAGCCTAATATATATAATACAACGGAAGATATTACTTTCTGCTTGTTTCAATTACGCGGGAATAATAAGCACGCAAATAACAATCATACGTCTTGATTTCTTTAAATTTACCGCGTTTTTCATCTCCTGACTGATTTATGAATGAATTTTAAAAAAAGCATTCCAGCCACCCACGAGCTTTCAAATTAAAAATTATCTGCGTGCATCTTTTTTATGCTTCAAAATAACATTTTTTAATATCTACGGATTCAATCACATGATTTTATCAGCAAAACAATCTGAGTGGATCCGGCAACATTCAACGATTGCCAACTGCATTAATGATAGTTCAATTATCAATTTAGAAAAATCAGCTTAAGGAATAGTATAATATAATACTGAGAATCAAAAATTGAATATTCATTGAAAAATCTATATTATCTTATTTAAAGAGGACGTTTTTCGCCAACTCACACTTTAATATATAATTCAAATTTACCAAGTTATCGAATACGGCAGCTACCTTTAGTTTGTTAAACGGCAACTTTAATTTGTTGTCTCTTTTACCCGAGAATTTGACCCAGCCAGGTTTACTAGGATCATAAAAAAATTCCTCGCAAAAAATTTAAACTAATATACTCGTAATATTTTCTGTTCAGCTATAGTTTATGCAAGGTACCGAAAGACCGACCAAAAAAAACATTTAAATTTCTCGTAGAAGACTAAATGAATATAATATACTGATGGTAATAATAAAAAATTAATAACGAAAGAAAATTGGTTACCTACAGCGAAATCATAAGCTCTTCGACATATTTTTTTTATTATAAAACTGAAACGTCTCGGCCCTGAAGTGACCACATACATGTTTACTGAATGATACAAATAGCAGATCTGAAATCTGCTCACCATGTGTTTTATTCAGTATTAAGCTTTTCATAACGCACTGAAATAACGCTCGTTCATTTCAGCAGAGTACTTGCTCCTGAAAATTTACAACGCATTTAAATATACAATCATATTAGATATTAAATGTATAACGTATTACAAAAGTGATGCTTAAAGAGACTATTTAAAATTGCTTTCACTTACTCGTATATTATGTAATATATTGTATTTCAAAAAATATTAATTTAAAGCTCCGCAAGCAACTTGCAGAAAAAAATTGTTTGTAGCATCTTGATTTACGGCTGTGAGACGTGGTGCTTATCTGAAAGTGATAAAAAAAGACTAGAGGCCTTTGTCTCGGAGAATTCTCAGAATTTCCTGGAGAGACCACGTCACGAACAATAAGGTTCTCAGCATAATCAAGGAAAATAGGCACCTACTAAAAACCATATCAAAGGGACAAGCCCGCTGAATCGGTCACATCATGCGCCACGATGGTCGTGTTCGCGACATTGTGGAAGGGATCGTTGAGGGTATAAACTGTACAGGGCACCCTAGACGGGAGTATTTGTAGCGAGTGTTCGAGGACGTGAGTGTAGCTCTTATGCTGAGCTGAAGAGGATTGCAGAGGATCAAGTGGACTGGAGATCGAGATGCAAGATTTTGTTGCTGAAAACCAATCCACCGGATTGATACTACGAAGAAGAAGTAAATTATAAATACCCGTTGAAGTATATACTATGTGCCCTATTTGATTCTAATCCAATAATGACAAACACAATTTTTCACTAGATTATTTTAAAACTAAATCAAATAAACATTGTAAGTATTTTCCGGTTATTTAACTCGTACGTAGTATATGATAATAAATACAGTGTCTTACTTGAAAAAAGTGCAATAAATGTTTGGCTTTTTTTGCAACAACTTTTCCGTGCATAAGGGAAGTGAAGCATATTGCTGAACTTATTAATATTATAACATCTGACGTTCTATTAACTTCCAGATCATTCCATGTTAAGATACCTCAATTCAAATATGTTCAAGGCATTGTAGTTAGTAGTTTGTATGAAGTAAACTCTCATGAAACAAATCGTTTCCTCCAAGGAATTTCAAGCTCGATGTAATCAATCATCGTGACTTCTTCTCTGGGAGCTCTTAACATTTTATTTACAAACATTATCGGGCGATGGGACTATTTCTAAGATTATTCATATTGTATCACCCCTGACCCACTTTCTACTAGAACTTTAATGCGATTTTAAATACAGTTAAATGTAGTTCAAATACCGGTTTATCGTGTTCCGTTCGTGAAGCTCATAATACTTTTAAGACAAAGTATATATACTTATTTGCCTAGTTTCAGATCATCTTAGCATACTGAATCTCTTAAAAATTTAAATAACTAATTTACTTAATTAAGTGTATTGCATTTAAAAGTCCTACGATACTGTCGATTAGCTGCAACTTACATTCTCCTACAGCAACTTAAAACTGTCCTAGCCAACTTTACAACGATAGAATTCTGATTGCTATGTTCCCATACACCGTCGATGATTATATACTAGACAGCAAACCAAACTGTATGCTATTTTTTGTCACCTTATCGTTAGCGTCAATGGAATTCCATTCAGTTAACGTAGTAATTAATAGGTTAACCGAAATTAAGTAATTTTAAGTTATTCACTTGTACAATTATAGATAGTTCTTTGAAGGTTTCCCTTAAATCGGTATTTTTACTATATATTTTTTAAGTAATAAAGTCGGGAATAAAAAAAATATAAAAAAAAATAACAATATAATAAAAAAAGTGTTGTTAAAAGTGTAAATTGTAAAACTGAAATTCAAACGTCAAACGCTATCATCACACAACTTGAACTAACTATTAATTAATAGTTACTTGATTCAACTCTCAATATTATTTAAACTAGTAAGAGGATCAACTACTAAGAAATATGTGATTTTTGCTATATATTATATAAGCTAGTATGCACTACCCTTTTTCATCATACATTAGGTTGAATATTTGATTTGCACTAGAGAAACGAAGACTAGAAAAACACATTTAAGACGTTTATTCGTCGCCGTGTTTGATGTACAATACAAGAACGCGACCGCACACCTGTGACATTATTTACGTGGCGAAAATCCAACATTTCGCTTCGTATAATAATCCGTGAAAGTAACGAAGCAAAAACGGTTGAAATTCGCTTATTGTCTTGAAGGGTCTTTGTAATGTTATTATCCCACTTCCGATCGACTTCCCTCTAACATTGGGCCGGATAAATTATTGCCGAATCTGCCCGCCAGATATGGCATCCTCTCCCGTTATTAAGGGTTTCGCCCTTATTCGATATATCATACATTATGAACATTAATATATTACGTATAATATATTATGCAGATTAACATTATTACCTAGGTAATGTTTTAAAATATGCATATAACCTTAGATTGCGTGGTCATTATTAATAAATTTGTATTTATTACTACATATACGTCACTTTGAAATTATTTTTTAAACATTATATTTAATAAATCGTCTATCAGACACTTATATCTCAAATTATTTCAAGTTTAATTGATACTTATGTATCAGAAGTAATGTGATTTGATTTGGTTGGACGCCCAATATATATCGCCCGACGATAACTTAAAATGTCTTAACCACAGCAAGGGCATCAGACTGGACAATTATAAAAGTCTAATTTTACTCACTGGAAATGTAAAAAAACTGACTGAAAATGATTGTTATAGATATCATAGATGCCTCAAGGCTCTGTCTTAGGTCCTCTTCTATTTCTTGTTTTCTTCAATGATATTGTTAATTGTATTACCCACTCCTCGTGCTTATTATTCGCTGATGATCTTAAAATCTTCTCTTCCATTTCCTCCATCGACGATATGCACAATCTGCAATCTGATCTTAATAGTGTATCAAACTGGGTTGCCATAAATAAGCTCACGTTTAGTATCAACAAATGTAACGTTATCTCTTTCTGCCGTTCTAAAAATTCTATTCTGTCCAAATACTACTTATCTGGAACATTGCTCGACAGAGTAGCAGTTGTCAAGGATCTAGGTATAACCTACGATTCATTATTCACTTTCCATACTCACATAATCAATTTAACTTCACGCGCCAATAAACTTCTCAGATTTATCACCCGCCAGGCTAGTCAATTTCATAACCCTCTAATTTTTCGTACTTTCTATTCTTCACTCGTTCTATCTGTTCTGGAATATGGGACCTTAGTTTGGAATCCCAATAAATCCAAATACATTTTCATACTCGAAAAAATTCATAAAAAAATTCTCCGACGTCTTTATTTTTATATTTACGGTAACTATCCATTCAATTCATTTAATTCCGAACATTACCCAACTCTTCTTCTTCTTTAGGGATGCTTTCTTTCCATTCGCTAGAGTCCCGGAGGAAAATTGCTGCACTCAAACATTCATTCCTTCTTCTTCGCGGTTCAATTCACAACCCTGGGATTCTTGAATGTTTTAACTTCTATGTTCCAGATAGGTACACCCGTGCTCGTAGCCATCCATTGTTTTTGATCCCAGTCGATGCTTGTGGAGCTTCAAGCACTCAATTTGGTACAAAGGCAATGTCGCTCCTAAATGGCCTACCAGCACACCTCGATCCTTTTCTTACATCCTTTTCCTCTTTTGTCGATGGTATTGTTCTACTTGATCTCTGTGATCTTTGACACGTGTCATCTTCTTATTCTTTTTTGTTATTTTTATTTTTTATTATTTTCTCTATTTATTGTATATTTATGTATACTCTATGTTTCTAAATATTTGTAAAAAAAATGGTATTTCGATTCTGTATATAAATAAATAAATCATTTTACAGTTATAATTTTATTTTTAATATTCTCTAAAGTAAAAAAAACTTATTTCACAGTGGTCTTAAGTTTTAAATATGACTTTTTCTTTATAATTCAGAATGTGCGATTTTTTGTTTCTCTTTTTCGGTTAGTATTAAATTTGATACGGTATTGAATTTTTCATTAAAAAATTTGGCAAAATAAAATTCCATTATAATTTTTGCTAAATGAACTGTATATGTGTATAAAATGTGAATGAATGTGTATAAAAATATTCAAAATATAAATACGCTCACAAATCAATGAAAAATATATATTTTTAATGACATTTTCTTTCACGTTATTTAATTCAATAATTTCAGTTGTGTTACTCGCTACTTGAATGATTTAATCTAAAACGTCTGCAGTGAAATATAAAACTAACATTTCCGTTTTCCTTTTGTTGTACATTAAATAATCACACTAATTACGATTTTGTAGAGTATACGTTTTTTTTAAATGCAAATTCCTTTGATATTTTGACTTTCCCTCGCGTCATTTCGGCTGAAAATTCTTGTATTTATTAGTTTCCGGACTCACAATTTGAGGTTAATGTACAGGTGCTAACCTGTTGTTTACCTACATCTCACGCGATTCAAAAATTAGCCATAATTTAAGACGTTTGTGCAAATTCTTAACAAGCAAGTATTTTAACATATTTTTTTAAATGAGTAAACGCTTTACATCTTTGTAGAGTATGTATCTTCGGAAATATTTTCAAAATAATACTATAATTATACCATAATTTACATATTTCTTGAACTATTAATGTATTATATTTAAGTTACTAACATAGATAAACTATCTAGAGGAAATGCCCAGTCAAAAATAAATAATGAGTTATAATTTTTAATAATGTATTATATATTTTTAAATATCTTCTCATTATTATAATAATATAGATTCTTATCAATTAAATGTTTTAATGTAAGCCTACGTTATTTCACAATGAAGTTAGCAAAACTAGATGGTAATTTTAGATTTTTATAATATGATGTTTCCTTCTTCTAATCCACATAAATAAATAATTAAATGATTAAAACTTTCGTCACTTTTGCCCCTCGATGTTAGTTAACTCAATACACGTGTTCAAACAGTCATTGTCCTTAAGATTTGTATTTACATTATGAATTTATCTACTTCCATATTTATTCGGGATGTTATATTTTTATTTATATTGGTAGCATCCACTTTGAGCATATTAAAACAAACAAAAATGTTTGTTATTTTTTTATTACGTCACCAAAATATTTTATGTTTGTGTAAACATATTTATTTGTGCTCCTTATATATGGATTGAAATCTGTAATCATATGACTATGAATATATTTATTCAATTATAAATAAATACAAATTATTTATAAAAAAATCTTCTTGCTTACAATTACAGTAAACATATAAATTGAACGAAATCCTTACACTTTGTTTTAGAAACAATTAAAACTATTTTTAAGACACATCAGTCATTTTGGAACAATAAGATGCCTGATTACATATTACTTCCGCATTGCTATACTCTAATAAGTAAATTGCATATTAATGATTATTCAGGATTACTAAGGGCTTAAGAAAGATATCTGTAAGAAAATATGCCCATCAATAATTTTTACTGCAATTTTTATTCTCTTGTATTGTAGTTACCAACAACCAAAGCATGTTGAAAATGCGGTTATAGTTCGATTAAATGCATTAAGCAACATTGATCATGTACTGTACTTTTATGGTTTTTTCACAGCTGATTGACAGCCTTTTTTCCTCCACGTGCAGTTGGTTGGGTTGAGTTTCTCTCTGAGAGAAAATGGTTCATCTAATTTGCTTTGAAAATATACCAAGGATACTAACAGATGCCAACTCTCCACATTAACGGACCCTGTCCGTTACTTTGCGGCGCTATTGGTGTAGAGAAGACTTGTAATAAGACAAGGATTTGGTATTTGATACAACTTTGTGGTACAATGTATAAGCATATCAGCTGCATAGCTACAAATATAGTTTAAAGCTATGTAGGAGATACAGAAAAAATAAATATTACAGTTAAGTGATAGATGTTACACTTAATCGGTACACTAATCCGGTAAACTAACAAGTTACATTGCTCCTACTCACGGAACCTTCTAAATCTCTTCGTGTGATCAGACGAAATGGATCGGTTAATGATTTAATCGCTCAGAGTGGATAATCAAGGGACAAATAAATAAACTTTGCCCGCACAACCGGCCATTAGGAGCCGGAAGGCCGAGAATGGCGATTGTCCCGGACACTAGATGGCCGGAGCTGAGACCAATGTTGCCCACCTTGCAGCCTAATTATCCACACGTTTTATATTTTCAACAAAATAATCTTTAAGATATTTTTTTTAGAAAGGGTAATAACGAAAATATTTGGCTATAACTTTTGTAGCTTCTGTGCTTTTTTTGCGTTATGCAACTATTTATTGTCGTATCTAATAAAGTTAATATCCGGCATGACACGCAAAAAACGCAAATCACGTAAAACGTCACCCACCAAAAAAAATAGTTTACGTAAAAATAATGGTACACTCATTTCTACTCTCCAATTCTTTAAACACCGACACATTTAGAATAGTTTTTTTTACCACTATAACCGCGGTCGCTACTCTTCTGAGTACCACTTGTAACTGATGGATTCACCTCACTGCTGTATACATTAATTTAATATTGCATATAAAATATATATTACATTTAACACATAACACATACATGATTCCTCCTTTAAGCAAAACAATAAACACTTTTTCACACAATTTTCGCAAATCTTTTACAAACCTCACGTTTAATTTCTGCATACATAAATATATGCATATGATAAATATAATTTAAGCATTGGGTTGACAACATCTTTGAAAGCTGAAATTGTCACGGTGAGCAATCTCCACCTACCGCATACAAATGTTTGCTGAAACTGCCCGAGTCTCAATGGGCGCTGAATTAATATTCCATTGGGATAACAAGTATTGTTAAGGACAGGTGGAGATGTTTCAGGATGTTCTGAGGCCAATTTTCCGACTAACAGATCAATGAATACACACCTACAAATGCACCATTCACATAATCAAAGAGACATATTGTGAAATATATTTTCAATGCATGTTTTTAATGTACGGGCACTCTTATTAAAAAAATACATACAAATTTCGATAATCATATTAATCACTTATTTAGTAATATATATTATCCATTTACAACTCCAAGTCGGCCATTTCTCGAACTAATTTGGATATAAGCAATTACCAGATTATTTTGTACTGTTTACCACGCAACTTGAATCCAAACTCGTTATCTATTCAGTTTTCCTTACATTTTGTCATATATATCCATATAATGAAACTCCGATGGTCTATGTGAATATACAACGATTTCCAAGTTATGACTTGGAAGGTCGTGACCACATTCACACTTCAGAACTTCAGAATTGATTGAATGTTCTAAGACTTAGTCGTTTTTTGCATCATACAAATTACGTTACCTAAGTGATCTCCCCAAAACCTACAAACTTGTCGAGAAACTTATGAAAAATTAGATCAATTTATACTTTCAGCCTCCCCATCTCTTAAACAAACACCGTTCATTATTCATGTATGCAGAGTCCAGCTGTCTTGGTTGGTCTTCATAAAAATTAAGATATGTTTATTACCCTTACAAAGTGCTCACCTGTGCAAAATAAGTGATTTCATTTTGCTTTTAATTAAAAAAACTAAGCGTATAAATAATCAATCCTCATTATACCGGCGAGATAAAAGACCTCCATATCCGTTTCATATTTGCAACAAATGTTCATCAAAAGTTTCCATCACTCAGTTCATCGATTGTCCATGCCTTGTCACCTGAAAACGTACTCATATATTGCTTGCAACGACCTACAAAACAAGAGGACTTGAATAGACGGCAGCTATATCTGACACATTTAGGATTATTTAATAATCAAAAAATTCAATAAAATCGGACGATTACCCTGACGTTCCCGATTTCTAGACCATTTAGTCATAAAAGGCGGTTGAACTCATAATGCGGATTCTGAAAATAACTCTTTTATTAAAAACTATTGCAGGCGGTATGGTATTTTTTATATAAAAACTAGCTGACCCGGTGAACTTTGTTTCACCCGAAAGGCAATAAATGAGCAGATTTTGGATTTTATTAAGTTGAATTTTTCGGTACATATGATATCATATATTTGGTCCATTCCAATTTTTTTACAAATATTTAGAAACATATATTTAGAATAGTATACATAAATATACAATAAATAGAGAAAATAATAAAAAATAAAAATAACACAATAGAATAAGAAGATGCCTTTCCATTTGCTTTTTGTTATAACATTTTTAACAAATAAAAGATTAGACTGATATTTCCACTAATATTTATTTTGTTTTTGTCTTTTTTTCCTGCCTTTTGTTTTTCTTTTTTGTTTCAAAATATTCCGTACCTTACGTAGGTACCTACTTACAATACCTACTGTTGCGTCATTTTTAGTTATGTTGCTGACTATGGCAACACCGTCTTATCTGACAGCTGTCAAGTTACAATAGTCTTGTATGAAAACATGTTTACGTAAATGTTCAATATTTTTTCTTAATCAAATCAATTTTGAGTATACCATGGACGTTTTTGGGTTCTAAGCTACCTTTCCACCAATTTTCAGCCATGTCGGTTTGGCCGTTCTTGAGTTATAAAAACAAATATAACCCGACTTTCTTTTATATATATAGATATACGTTATAGAAAGATTGACTGTATAAACTTATTCATTGTTAACATTCCAAAGCTACGTGAAATAAGCATCTCAAACTGTGAAATGAACATCGTTAGCAGCTCTGAATGTTCCCCTTACTCATAATTAATACTTGATCCTCGAGCTGTGAATGCAGTTGGATCTCGAAGCTCCATGACCTGTAACGATAAAGGCTTTTGAACTGTAAATGTGGCTTAAGCCCCTTTCGAGGCCGTCCCAGATCGGATGGATTTGGCTTTAGTTGGACTCAGTGGATCGACCGCAATCGTTATTCAATGACCGGGCACTTGGAGGGCTGAAGGCGGCGAGTCGTGAAATGGAATCATCTGAAGCAGCGTTTCCCAATTAAATTTAGCCGCAGAACCTCTTATATTAATACATTATATGGGTATGGTGTGGCAGAAAAGTTAAAGCGTGTGACTATGGTGCAAGTGGTCAAGGGTCTAATCTACGGTGACCCGTAAAATAAAAAATATAAATAATAATCAATATACGATTATATATAATATACTGCACTTTTGCCTTGAGATCAAAAGCGCAGTAATAAAATGCTTTTACGGGCTGTAAAAAAAACTAATCGCTACATTTGTAGACCATGCGTGAATGCTTGGCTGTAGTCTTATTACAATAGTGGATCATCACCATAGAATCCATAAATGAGGTCTTTTAATATTGTAATTTCCGAGTACGCTTTCTGTACTTATTTTCGAATAAAATATACATATATATTATATGTGTTATGAAAGTACAAGATAGTCATGAAGCAGCTTTAGTAGCTAAGTAGTAGTAAATGTAACATGTGTACTAAAGCTGCGTTATGAGTATCTTCCATTTGCTAACAATCTAATAAGAACTAAAAGCTATTTTCTACTTTTATTACGAGGTGATAATGTAAATTCTGAGAACCGTAGCGTAATAGTTAACCCAGTAAAGCACTGAAAAGGTTGTATAAATGCACCCGTTTAGTGGAAAATTTATCCTCTTAGCTGTGAAAATGCATGTTATATTCATGCATTATACTTAAATAGAAAAGTCTCGTGCAATGGTGCACATTCGAAGAATTTTCCACACTGCATTTTTATAAGCTTTTACCTTACTTACGTCGTTAGACTCCATCAAAAACTCCAAAGCGTTGGACAGATTTTAAAACATCGTCTCTCTAACACATTTAGATTATATATTATTGTTTAGTTGTAGTTAGCAAAGAAAAAAAGCATTACAAAAATCATTATCTATTCTGTTTATTCAATACATACTTTTGGAAATTTATTTAAGAAAATTTTATATTATGGAACCCTTTATTCAATTTAGCGGACCCTACTTTTATAGCCACTGGTCTAGGGTTAAGTGATTGCCATTATTTAGCCCATTATTTTTATATTTATCTGTTCCGAGGATCAGTACCGATACATTTAATATGATATCATTTTATTATACTCGGGGGATAAACAGCATCGTTTCGATGTTTGATTTTTATATCAGACGTCGTAATCTTTCACAGTGATAAATGTTTTCGTTGTCAGAGTTTTTCTAAGCTGAAATGAAGGCAAGTATTACAATTAATTTTGGGAATACGTAAAATTGAATAAACAAACATAAACACTGTAAATGAATTGGATTTTTAGGAAAAGGACGTCAACAATGTCTTCAATACGTCATTCTGTTGTTTTTCTGACATATTTTTATAACATGAAAAGATTATGATCATTTTAGGTTTATCCGGAGGATTATTTTCCGGCAAATGGAAAGATTATGTTAAAAATGTCACAGGACAACCACTGGTTCAGATAGAGAAATCCGCTCTGTTGAATGCAGCAAATTAACAACCACCGTAATAAATATCTATATTAATTGTATATTCTCTCAATCCTATCTTATAATATCGCAATAAATAAAGCAGAAGTTCATTAATCTTTGATTATAGCAAGTTTCTTCCTCTTCGCAAGATTTGTGCTCTCAAAGTCTGTTTCTGAGCTGTACATTTCCTTTTGCCTGATTAATGGTATAAATTACTTAATTTGTATGACACTTTATTCGTGCCGCTAATGTTTTCCAAAGAAAGCGATAAGATAAAAGCGGAGGAGTGTACTGGTAGGTAGCAACTAACAAGGCGGGGCGAACATTCAAATAATTAACCCTTTTCAATACAAATTCAAAGAAAATAATTGCGCAAGATTTCTACAATATAATTAGTAATAACCCTTGAAAACTGAATTTAATCTGAACAATCATTCCGCATTTCAAAAACAATAGATTTAAGTGTTTTTTTTTCAAAGAATTTAATAATATCTAGTTTATTTTTGCATATCCAATCCATAAGAAATTGCTGACACACAGTTCTTTCTGCTGTTACCTTCATATAATAAGAGATCATATAATAAGCTTGACGCTTCCGAGACTGGGGCGGGAAAACCCAAGCTAGCTATAGGTTTATTCATTGGCAACCATTTTAACTTGGAATCAGTTCCTTTTAAAAACCATAGACGTGTTTTTTTAAACCTTTTTGCGCTGAAATTACTTGTTTTTGATATTTTAAAAATAGTTGTAAAAGATTTAAGTTACCAAGGTTATTGCGACATTATTCTGTTTTATACCAGTAAGATAACTACTGACAGAGAACCAATATTTAAGAATGATGACCAAGAGCTAGGTAAAGTTGATTGCCAGATGGTGAATCTGTGACATTGAATGAATAATGTGTTAAGATCGTATGCACAGCACGGAAAACTGAGACATGTGCAAGAAATTTATATGATGGTCCTATGAGTAGCATTAGGTGGACATGGGCCAATGATGATTATGATAATGGCAGAGCGGATATGACAAAAAGGAATGGAAGAAAATTAACGTCGGCTGAAAGGGTTAAGTTCCCCGGCCCGATTTCCGCCTCCGGTCCTGGCGCTTCCTCGGCGATATTAAGTGACATAATTATGTGTCCAAGTTTAAACGACAAAACACTTGGAAGTAATAAAACAAAACGGGTGGTGAAATATTAAAGTGCCTGCCGAGGGGGGGAGGGCGAGGCTACACTCCTTCCCATCCCTCTGCGGATGATTGTTTTACCCGCCCACCTCCTTCTCTGCGGCCGGCCGGACGTTTAGCCTCCACCGATGTTCTCTGAAAGTTTCCACCATGTACTTTATGGTACATTATTGTGACACCTAGGTACAAGATATTATGTATTTTATTTGTTTTACACAATTGTTTTATTTGTTCGGAAACTCTCTTTCAATTAATCATATTATTTCATTCAATCTGTCATACTCAATTCACCTCCGTCATGTCACGTTTCATTATATTTCATTTTACAGTTCATAGTTACCAGAAAACTCTGCTTACAATAGTTCCTCTAAAAAGACATTATTAAATTCAACTAAAAAGACTTAATTAATTACGAAATAATTTATTATATAATAACAACAGATGATATTAACATTATTTATCTTCAAAATAAAATAAAAATATTCAATCTAAATTGAAAGTTATAACAAAAGATTTTGTAACTAAAGTAATAATTCTTCATTCTAAAAAATTTATTTAATTTAAATAAACTCTAAAGAATTAAATTAATTTTACAAAAATAAAAATATTACAAACTGAGACTAGAAAACGCAGCATTGTTGTGCAATGATATTTTTTTTAATTATGTAATATATCATACATAATCATATATTTTACATCCGTTCCGAATATGGCCACCACATACCACTACCGGATAACTCTGGTAGTTAACAGTTCTATCAACTCGCCAGCTCAGCACTCTTAAGTCTTATCAAATTCGTTAATAAATTATATGGTACTAAAAAATGAGAGTACAAGACATCTATTACCTTTTGATGTCCGTAACAAACGATCTCCGACTGAAGCATATATCCACCGAAATACAGCGATCAACTAATAAACTAATCATCGCTCAAAATATCAGTCTGCTGTGGTGTGGATATGATCGATATATTTTATGATGTCAGGGCGCTCAACCTGACTTACCTCCTATATTACATTGCCCCAGAAACCCTTACTCAGGTACACGTGTATCTCACCAGGTAATAATTTAAATTGCTAAATTCCCAATAGTGATTGAGTTACCTGGCCACTCTCTCAAACATGTTATTTCACACGATAATGATTTAATGGGTGGCGCCCACCGTAAATGTGATCATGAAACCTGTGGGATGTGCATGTAAATTTGTAAAGTTTAATAATACGATTATTATCTAATACAATATATAGAGGAAAATAATACTTAAATGCAGAAAAAAAAACACAAAAAGAGGTAATATAATATTATAAGCTAAATTAAATTTGCGCATTTATTTCAAGTCAAATGATTAATAGACATATTAGACAATTGTTACAGAAAAAAAAATAGTGGGGGCACCATTTTTTTTTGACGTCTTACTCTGTAAATCTTCTCATTAAACACATTTAAAAATCTTTATTTTGGTACAATTTATTTCTGAGAAAATTGGTTCGAGTCTTTGATTTCACCGGTTTAGATCCTCACTATTTCTTTGCTGGTCGATTATAATGTCTGGATCGAAAGCAGTTTTCATCGATAATAATTTTCAGATGCAAGTAAAGTTATACTACATCGATAGATGGCGCAAGACATCATTTGTATTCTTAATTAAACATGTAGTTAATTACTCTTTTTAAACATACGTTATTAAAATCAAAAATACGATTATTGTGGCATAATATGCGTCGAGTTCGGGTTATTTCAGTATGATAATGTCAGCATCCGATTAAAATATATATTTATTTTTGTATTGTAAAAATAACTTTTGTTTACAAAAGATTATCTTTAATACGGGATTATTTTTTGGATCTGAGCTTGTCCAATTAAAACTCAAATAAACTAT
The DNA here is from genome assembly GCA_022606575.1 of Glossosoma conforme. NCBI lineage: Eukaryota > Metazoa > Arthropoda > Insecta > Trichoptera > Glossosomatidae > Glossosoma > Glossosoma conforme. Next base: position 2,694,805 of record JAGTXR010000030.1, read on the forward strand.
GTATATTTCCTGTTTTTTTCTGCCATTTTTGACCTTAATGTAGAAAATATGGCTACTGCAAACAAAAAAAGGAAATTACTAGGATATGGAGAGATGTAAAAGCTACTAGAATCATGGCATCTCACCAGAAACCAATGCAACCATATAATGTGTTTAAAAAGCAGATGCCTGCGGAGAATACTGAGGATACAATAGTTTGACTTTGTGAGGCGTGACGAGGTGAGGGTAGACAAGACAGCCTCCCTATACTACAGTAGACCGGTGCTCCGCAACCGGTGTGCCGCAACACACTGGTGTGCCGTAAGCCGATACAGGTGTGCCGCGATCAAATAAGGCAATATTATAAATAAATATTTTTACAACGGTCCTCAAGCTCCCAGTGGCTATCGCCTATTTATGTAAACATACAACGACGTACTTGCTTTATTTAGTACTAAATGAAATTTAAAAAAAGTGAAATTGATCAAATTAATAGCTATTTTTGGCTTTTGGTGTGCCGCGGTATTCAAGGTGAGAACTTTGGTGTGCCGTAGAATCCAAAGAGGTACTTTGGTGTGCCGTAGATGAGAAAAAGTTGCGGAGCTCTGCAGTAGACCAAGAGGCCAAAATGACCTGATTTCGACATATACTAAGGATACTGCAGGAGAGCTTTAAGTAGGCGGGGCTGAGGAGAGCAGATCTGACGTAGGGTGAGGCGCAGACTATGGCTGCTGTCAGAGCTTTGTGACGGCATTTCGTGACAGATATATCCTCCAGTTATGGGAGCTGACATTGTGATGGATTTTGGTGGTCGAAAGTCACAAATAAGAAGTGAATGTGTCATATATATTGGGATGCTCTAGTATTAGAGGTTGCTAAAATTTAATAGTGGGTCGACAGAAAATTTTTAATCACTATCGCAAGGCTTCTGTAACCACATTTTGATAACCCATTTATGTCTTTCGAAGGCGTCGATGGCGCTGTTGTGTAAATCCAATTTTAAGTGAACAAATCCTCTGATTTCGCACTCGGGGACTCTCGACAATTACTGGTTGGCGGATCTGCCCAATCACAGCAAGATAAATCAATTCCGTGCCGTTGCGGAGCACACTGCCAATATTGACACAACATTACACAAGCGTTAGCGTCACCGATTATAATGACGTAATTTATGGTGACACGTGTGCTTTTATGAGGACGCTGTTTATGACCCACCGAGGTTTCATTTTGACCAACAATTCATATTAAATTACACGTAATTGTAAATAAAATCAATCTCGGGCTGGAACCGAATGGTTGAAGCAGACGATTGGCATCAAATAGTCTAGAAATTGCAATACTAACAAATCTGTAAAAATTATTAAAAATCTAAATAACAAACAACCAAATATGGCACCAATACTATAATAATGCCAATACTACTACAATTGACGTCTATTCTGGTCTGTCGTTAACCATACATGTTTTGGGGTGCAAAGATGTCTTGATGTCATAGACAATGACAGCTGACTGAACAATGTCGCGTCAATTTGTGGTGATCCTAGGCTTGAGATATGTAACTTACGAGTATATGTAAACTCTCAAATGATAAGCCACTGAATAGGTGATGTAGTTAGTGAAAAACGATAAGCTCTTTTAGAGAAAAATTGATCCACCACTAAAAGAAACATTTGAAAATTTACTATGATTTCGCATTCTAAACTTTGCTGTCAGATTTGACGGCTTGAGTGCTAGACATTCTATGACGTTTTAATAATAATTGATATTAAATAATATCAATTGATTTCAAATAAATAATATTAATTAATATTAACTGTTATTTTTATAGTAGTATCCTCTCGATTATTGAGAAAAAATACTGTAAAGCGAAAAATGATTTATTAAAAATAGTAGAGTTATATAATTTGAAAATTAAGAGCTTTTTTACAGCGCTTAAATAATTAATAGTCGACTTTATTTGGAATTATGTATTTTGTGGACATGTATATGGCACATAAATCATTATATTATATGGCAAAATCAGCGTCCATGTATTAAATATTTGTTTTATTATAGTGGCTGAAAACGTTTATTCGGGTAAGACAGAATAGTTGAATTTATCCAAAGTGATTACGCTATATTATACCATAATACAAGAAGAGGGTAGCACACAATATCTCAGTGAAAATAATTGATTATTATTCTTTGATATTGTCCGTCGGTCTCACAATCAAAAGCAAATCTTCCCTTTAAGCCCGCCATTGAAACGACTCAAGCGACGCATAAATTAATTCATTTAAGTCGGTGAAATATTAACGCTGCCATCTCTAAACTGAAAACGGAATGAAAATGTAAATCCACATCTCGAGTAGACTACAGCACAGTTCATGGGTAGAAGAAAATACCACAAGCTACACGGTGACCCTTAATGACATATTGTATACAATTTATTTACTTACATCTGTTACTAATAATCTATTACAGTTATATTCAATACGGCAAACTTAACAGGTTTGCAAGTGCTTAATTCTAAATCAAACTATAATACGCTACGTACGAATTCAAACTCAAAATAAGATTTTGAGTATTGCCATTAATGAAGTAACACAATTGAATAATTACTTATACTATTATGTGTACTATAAAAATTCACCTATTTTGTCAAGAAATAAATTAATTGTAAAAAAAATGTTTATATCATTAGGATCAGTATTTATTTTAATCGCTGACAAAATTGATTTAACTATAGTTATAATCTTTATATTTTTCATTTCATATCGATTATTCCAAGCTCAAGGATATAGAAAACCTTTTATTACAATAAATCTACTTAATGAATATGTTTTTGTTTTATCTCTTCTGTGTTCAAAGCATAATAAGTGCGTTACCTATAGGGACTTTTTGGATTTGGATCGTTTCAACTATCAACGCTATACTATAGGGTCCGCCATCTAACTTTTTTTTTAACTAGTGCTTATTTCGTGAATGGCAACACTTAGCTCATGTCTGATTGGACAAATAATTAGTTTTATCTTTCCGCTGAACGAATATGGTTGTGTATACACTTGAACAACGCTGGAAAATATTGCGACATTACTTTGAAAATCTTGGTAATGTTGCAGAATGTGTGCGAAAATTGCGTACGGATTTTGGAAGAAGAGAATCACCGTCAGCTCCGTATGTTCGTTATCTTGTGAAAAAATTTAAAAATAACTGGCATCCTCATCAATAAACCAAAGCGCGAAAAGCCAAAAACAGTGCGTACACCCGAGAATATTGCTGCTGTGGCAGAAAGTGTGCGTGAAGCGCCATCAATGGCGCTTCCATGCGGCGCGGCCATGTTGAACAAATTTTTGTTTACAAAAATTGAAGAGGAGGATATTGGCAACATTTGGTTTCAACAGGACGGCGCTACGTGCCACACAGCCGAAGCTACACTCGATGTTTTGCGCCCTGTTTTAAAAAATATATATATGTTTGGCGGACCCTTTACTATATCTCCTCTCGTCCTTGATTATTTAATTCAACGTAAAATATAATAACTTTTATTATTTTAGTATTACTATAATTCAGTTCCAAAAGAAAGGTATAACTGTGCCACATACAATGGAAAAATGCATTTTTATTTAAATGTTCGTCAAAAAATAAATAAAAAAGGTTTTGACTACTTTTAATTATATGTGTTTGAAAAATGGAATTATAATTACGAGTTTTTGAGTAATTTCCTAAATTAAGACAGCCTTGAGTTTATTTGAACTTCAATAACCAGAGCAAATCTAGTTACAACCCGATTGAACTTCAGGTCATCTTCATTTGGAGAGTAATTTAATCGATTATCTATTTTTGCTTGTTCGTCGACTCAATAAGATATATTTGTGGGCTTATTTTAGCTAACCAATAAAGTTTACTAGAGGTTTGCTCTTAAACATTTCATGGCCTAAACCGAGATAAAATTATTACACTTTCGAAGTTTTTTTAGTGATATTTCGAAATATCATCTACACTCTATAGTCACGATTATCTACCAGCAGTGACAAATGGATGATATGTAAAACCTGTTATTGCTAGTTCAATTAAATAAATAACGACATATAAATATTTTTTTTTTAAATATATTCGTAAATTCATTATATCGTTATCAATACTTTAATAATACGGTAGCTTTATCATTGCTTCTATGTGTTAAAATAATTCTATTCAATTCACAAAATTTCCTATTCCTCACCTTCTATTCGAAAAAAAAATATGATTTGTTTTATCCTAGCTTTTCGATAAGACTAAGACTTGAAACCTTACAAATATCATATAACTGGATGAAAATGCAATGGTATTTTATAATAATATAATGTTCTTTTTGTTATTAATAAAGTTTTTTTGTAAATACGTTTTTAAGGCTTACATATTGAAATATTTGTTTCTATTGCCCTGTACAAATATTATAAAAAAAAATGTTTATATATATTTTTTTATTGTTTTAAAAATACTAAATTTAAAAGCGAAAACTTATGCAAATTATATGAACTTTTGTGAGAAATAAGAAAAAAAATATTTTGTCTAATAATTTTTTTTATCGAAAAATATAAACGTGCGAGATTTACCACGAGCAAGCTGTCAGCTTCCCCTAAATATTGATCTTCAGTCAAAAAAAATCTATTTCTAACAATCGCATCAAATTGAAATTATCGTATGGAGTATTCATTTTAAAAATATTTTTTAGGTATTTTTTAAATACCCCACCCTGTACAATCGCGTTCATATACATAATATATATTTAAATGCAAATACCTCGACACAGACGTACATGTATAATGCATTTGAGTGTAGAGAGGGCACAAAGATACGCCTGAAGTGAGCTGGGTAACGCCACTCGGGCATATAACACTAGGCAGGTGTATGTATATAATATACAATAATACCTGTCTATTAACATGCATTCGTGGCGTAAAGGGTCACAGAATCTTGGGGAAGTATTATTTGAATGTGCCCATCGTTGAAAAGGAGTCGCTTTTACGCTAATGTAAGAGCTTAGTGGATCCCTTAACCTAAAAAAGAACCTTAATGGTTGGTCGGGATTTAGGAATAAGGTCATTTGTATTACAGGTTACCGAATATGCAAGTAAAATGTATCGATATTTTTATAATGTTTTTCATTATTTTTCGGGATGCATTGTGGTAATGAGTGATTTTAACCTTTTTACATCAAGTCACGTGGTGAGCCTTATATGGATCTATGAGCATCATATTACAGTTACATTGTACTTTTGTAATATTTAAAATTAGTTATATGTATATAATAAGGGATATATTATCTTTCCTATTTGAGTATTATAATATATATAAACTTAAATATTTATTTACTGAATAAAATTATTTACTCTATTAAATACTTCAAATCCATCAAAAAGGTGAGTAGGTGATTTTTTTTTAAATTAGACCCTTTATTGCTTTCAAATATCTGATAACTAAAAAACGCTAGGAAACTTATTCGTCGATTTCTAGACCATGTGAACGTCACAAATAGTTCTCTTAATCACCATTAACCATGTATTGTCCAAGGACATCTCCGCATCTGGAGGTCTACCTAGGAACATATATTTTTTCCGACGGACTCCAGGGCACTAGCTCGGGGACCGAATATAACATTATCTATGTAATATCCGAGGCATATTTTGGATGATTTTTTAATCAAATTATTTAAGAAAAATGATCAAAAGTCTCCGAAGCTACAATTTTTTCTTGACTATCCATAAACAGTCAAAATTATTCAGGATCCTTTTCCAAGTCATTGTTTTCAGGACATTTGCTCTTTGTTTAGATTTAGAGCTTTTTGTGAGCTGAATACAGGGTGGATGTAAAAGTTTGAAGATTGATGTTCACACAAGTGAAATGTTAAAGTAATGCAATCAGACTTACGGCAACAATCATCATCATCATCATCATCAGCCTGTGTCCGTCCACTGTTGAACGTAGGCCTCCCGCATGAGTCTCCATCCTCTTCGATCCTCCGCCTTCCGCATCCAGGTCACTCCCGCTATTCTTCTTATATCGTCAGTCCATCTTGTAGGGGGTCGGCCAATGCTTCGTTTGCCAGTTCTTGGGCGCCATTCCAATACTTTTCTTCCCCATCGACCGTCGTCTCTTCGACAGATATGACCTGCCCATTGCCACTTGAGTGTGCCTATTCGTTGGGTAGCATCCACTACTTGAGTTCTTCTGCGTATTTCCTCGTTTCGGATTCTATCTTTTAGCGACACTCCGAGCATGGATCTCTCCATAGCACGCTGGGTGACTTTTATTTTATGGGTAAGACTTGCTGTCAGATTCCACGTCTCTGCGCCATAAGTTAATACAGGGAGGACGCATTGGTTAAACGCCTTAGTTTTAAGGCATTGCGGAATTTTCGCTTTAAAAATGTACTTTAGTTTTCCAAATGCTGCCCATCCCAGTTGTATGCGCCTGTCGATTTCTTTTGAGAAGTTATTTCGCCCTAGTTGTATTACTTGTCCCAGATAGGTATAGTCGTTTACAACCTCTATTTCTGTTCCTCCAATGGAAATAGGATCAACTGTTCCTCCAATGGAAAAACGGCAACAATATTATTTAGAAATCGCTTGCGGTAGAACTATTATAACTGGATGCCTTGCGAGCAATAACTCACTTTCATTGATCACCTCATCTTTTCCCGATATTTCCCCGATTGCTTTCCCAGGTAGGCCTCTACACGTTTACTCCCATTTAGTTCTCCCATTCACCACCAACACGAGGAGCGTGCCTCGACTTCTTATTGAAGATATGATGTCTTATAAATCTGTGAGTCGTGGAACAATTTTATGAAATAATACTAGCACAATTTATAGACTATAACATACCACCAAAGAGGCGTAATTTTCTAATAATAATACGTATAAGACATGAAAAGTTAACCACGTATTTTATTGATTTTATGAATTTTCATTCACTTTTGAATCAGCCTTAATGAATAGATATATTGAAAATGATTTAATTCATTAAAAACATGAGAAAACACTTTCACCATTTGTTCTTAGGTAAAAATTATATAAAGCCTGGTTAAATTAATTCTTTTAGAATACTTGATTTATGCACACAAGCTTAATTAGAAATACAGCATCAACGAATTGTTTATGATTATATTAAAACGGTCATTAAAAGTGTCTAAAGTGAAGTCTAAAAATCTTTAAGATAAATTTTATATTATAATGGCTTCGATTTGAATAAAATAAAGAATTCTATATCACTCAATCTGACGATAAATTGCGAAAAGGTAAATTGTCATTAATTTATCTAAAATATTGTTTGTTTTTATTATCAACATCTTTTTAAAGAAAAAGTAATACTAGAAAAAGATGTATATCTGAAAATTTACCTTCTTTTAATAAGAAATAAATATTAATGTAATAATAATGTTTACAATTTTTTTTTTTACAAAAATATTTAAGTAGCATTCGCAAAAAGTTCCTTCCATACATTTGATAATTTCATTATTTTTCTCTAATTAATCGTGGAGAGAAACGTCATAAAATACGATTTTACTACAAAATCTTAAAATACAAAAGCCAAAATACCATGGTATTTGCTGTTTATTTTGTAAATGTATCAATAATCAGTTGGTCAAGAGGCAAGGGTGGACCTGGCTGGGACATATACATCGGATATCGTAGGAAACCATTAACTACGGCACCCTTTTCTCCAACCCCGGCTCGCGCCGTCTAAGAATGCCTTGGGTGGCTGACAGCGCTTTGTTGCGGCAGCTCGTGATGACATGTACTCCGGGAGTATATGTTAGGGGAGCGAACATCGTGTTGATGATGATGATGATGATCAATTGTTAGCTATCAAGTATCTGCATCCCCGATCTTGAACTGTCTGTTAGAAGCACTCTGCTCTCTCGATGGATTCTGTCTGCATCCGCTGGTGTTCAGTGGTCCCAGCGATGGCGAGCCAGCGCCCATCGCATCGTTGAACGTCTGCCAAGTCTTCCACGCTCCTAATAGTAAATCACTCGCCAGGGCAAACGAGGCATGTATACCAGCAGATACACGTATCTTCCACAAGCATTTGCAAGCCACGCTGCTGAAAACCATCTGGAACTGTTCACACTTGAGGCCAGGTACTTACCGCACGTTCAGAACATACGGCATACCTTTACTTGAGAAATTACAGTACGATCCTTTGCTGAAAATTTCTCTCACTACAATATTGTAAGGACATTCAGTAATTTTAGAAACGGCAGCCATTTAAGTTTAGAAGAGTAGCAGCCATTTATGTTTAGAAGAGTAGCAGCCATTTATGTTTAGAATAGTAGCAGATATAGTAACAGCAGTATAAAATAGTAAATGTACCAATTTAACGTCTGTGATCCAAGAATAGAAAATTTCTATTATTAGAATACTTACATATTACAAAATTAAGTTAATCTTTGTTTAAAATTGTTGAAACAAAATTTTAAGTGCATCGGAAAAGGAAATTATCATCTCTTCAAAATACTTCTTGAAATAAAATAAATGGCAATATGTCTCGGAAGACTGATAATTTTGGCTTACACAGTATCCGCGTTGCTTATTAAGATCTTAGTCGTAGCTGATCTGGTTAAATGTCACGATGAATAACTTTGGCTGAGATTCAAACCGATATAGCTTTGGGACACGCACACCTGGCGACCCTTCGAAAACTTCGTTCTACGTCTATCCAACCCGGTTGAGCGTCATAGAGTGCGTGGAGGACCAATAGCCTCTACTAGAGCTTTTCTAGGTAAAATATTTAATTTTATCTAAGATCAACGCGATAAGAATATTGATGGAGCATACATTTTGGACAATTCAAATTTTGAAAGATACAAGATCGGTTGTAGTGTTCCAGGTGGGGGATTTTGTAATAATCGGCGTATATAAAAAATATTACCATAACATTATTTTTAACACATCTCCCTAACATTTGGGAGTAACCTGGTGCATAAGACAAGGCGAAGACTATTACGGCTGAAATAACTTTGTCGACAATTCGTGATAACCATATGCTTTAAGCAGTGGGCGATAGAAAAAAATGAATTTCTTTCTAACGTCATCGTGTCTTTTGTTTAAATATCATCGAAATTCTTTTGTCTCGTGAATCTCGAAAAACACCAAAATATGACTTTGAGTGTATTTTATAATGTTAAACTAGAACGTTTGAAACAAAGTGAAAAAAATGTCTTTCGGATAAGGAGAATGATCTAAAAGAGGGTCAAAGATTGTATTTTGAATAAATGAAAGGAGATTTTGTTCAGTTGTCCCGCTCTTTGTTTTAAAGTCCAGATTTTTTTACAAGACGTAAAATGGTTGAATTTTTTATTTGTAAATTAAAAACCTAGCAACACTGTTCGAAGTGTACACATATATGTTTTTAATGAAACTAATGATTGCCGGAGGTAACACAATTACTATAACATCATTAAAAATCTGGAGAAAACGTCATGAATTCCTATCATTGTGTTAATTTTTCAGAATATATCTCAATGTAAATGTTATTCGAACATAAACAAAGTGGCTTTATTAAGTATGTAATTTGAATAGACAAACACAATAAAAAATAATTAATAATTCATGCTTATTTGTAATCTTATTTGTAGTTTTATTGTATTTTCTATTTACGCGTGGATTATAAAAAATAGATTATCATAATCGCTCGCTTACCACAGCGCGGTTGAAATTTAAATATAGATAATCCGATATTGTATATGATAAGTACAACACACTAGTATGGTTTGAGTCGGAATACTCCTAGTGTGATACATTTCAATAAAAAATACAGGAAATACCAATATGAATAATTTTATTGCTCGGTTTATAGAGGTAGATAAAAATATACATTTGTATGTTTTTATCACTTTTTTCGTCAGAAAAATATATCACATATATATCGTATTACTATTTCAATATAAAAACTGCGTATAGATGAAAGACTCAGAGAGAATAATCGGAACTACTAGTTTACTATATTACTGAATCCACTATAAAACAGTAGATTTTCCTATTACCATAAAATTCAAAATTGTTGGCAAATTACTAGTAATTCGTCGCTTCCTTTATTGGAATCACTCGATTACGAGTTTGTTCTTTGTTTCCTTTTGAATTTTAAATCTTACAACTATTTTAATAAATATTAAAACTTTCAATCATGAATTTTCAGGAATATTTGAATGGTGTTAGGAAAAATTATTTAAATGTAAATGCATTCAATCCATCCAAAAACTATTATATAAATTATTATTATAAATTATTTTCTGTTTTTTAGTTAATGATATTTTGTCATTTTATCGATATAAATTGCTTAAAGTCTCTGTCTCATCAAAATAATTAGCATGAAATCAATTTTATAAATATATATTAAAAGAGAAAGTGTAAGTTAAAAAAACGAAATAGATTTAACTTATTTTTATTATTTTTAACATATTGAACTAACTATAAGAACTAAAGCAAGATATTCTCAATAAAATATAGCCTGATCCCTGAGTATTGGACTGTCATTAGAGTCAAGATATTTTATTATTATCGAGTATTGTATTATTATTGATACGAATCATTTATAGATGGTTCTTGTTGTAAGCTGTGTGTATATTTATTAAATTGCCATCAATTATTTTATAAACAAGTATATATTTTTTACCGACAAAGCATTAAGCATTTTACTTTATTTTGCACAGCAATTTCCGTTCCCAGAACAATAAATCTACCGTGTAATGTCCAGGCCGACACTCGAACCAGTTTCCTCGTCGATACGCCAAAAATAATATTTAATATATCTCCTTCCAGTGCGGCGATTGCAAAAGTTTTCCCCTCCCCTGCGAGATTATAACCCTTCGTCAAATAAAATAAGACCAAGAAAATAATAACGAACATAACGAACATCGCACCGATACAGTAAAGCTTCTATTATGAATCAAATTCTCTTTGGCGCCTCCTTATCTGCCTTTCCTCCTTCTTCCTTATTCTTTATCGCGGGGATCGTTAACCTTTTTTGTTCTACGGACGCCATTGTCTATATGACGAAAGCAACGAATTCCATCACAATATTGCTCCTTTTTTAAGCCTAAAGATTACGTTATAAGAAAAACATAATCTATGTTTATTTCGTTCGTTGGGTTGAGTCGCTCTTTAGGATCAAACAGTACAGGCCTCCGGAGCGTAGAGCTAATCATTCGATCTTCTTAAATTTTCTGAAAACAAATCACCCAATATATGGTAGCTGCCGCTCATAAAATAATTAATTTTATTTAAGAAATTAATTTAATTACGCTTAGGAAAATACTTCTTAGCGAAAGCTCCGGAAATCAAACCAAATACTCTCCTCAGTATTCCACTGTAGATATTGAATTTAAGAATAGCAGTTAACCTCGTTAATAATGAACCACTTAAGTATAACGTTCAATATTTGGAATAAATACTTAAGGTTAGTTCAATTCAAATCAAGTATTTTCTATCACCCTTATTACTACGGCCGCTCTTTTACGAAAAACAAATACATAATTTATTTTTTGATTAAATTTAAACTCGTCATAACATAACAAACAGACTCGTCGCACACTAGTTGAACATCTATATACGGTTAAAACATGTCGTCCGAGAGAAAGTAATTTGCGATATTATTTTCTCAATACACCTGTAAGCATTGGAATGTTCTTCCAGTATATGTGTCACCTCCTTTATATAATCTAGATTCCTTTCAAGAAATATACAATATACACTATCAACCTTTACATAAAACATAAAACATATTTTACGCATGCAGCGTCCAACCACCATGGTTGATCATAGAGTTATAGACCCCATAGAATATTTAACGAGTGTTATTATTAAAATGCATATTTATTTAAATATTATTTGTAATATGTGATTTAAATTTTCATTCCGATGGAAAAAAATGTTTTTCTTGGAATCACTGAAAACAAACCCCCTGAAGGCGTTAAGAGGGCTAAGAAGTCGCTGTAACACTTCTGGACTCCTTATTGAAGACGTGACCTCACCTTATTGAATAACTTGGAGCCGCTGTTGAAACTTTCTTATCACTTTATTTTTTACCGAAGAAATAATAATTGTGTCAATGTTTGAAATTCAGGGGTCATGAATAGATAAAACAAAAAAAGAGATATCTTTTGTAAATGAACCAATTTAAATTTATTTCGATTAATATTTTTTTCCTTGTGTTGTTTTATTGCATATTTATTGAGTATCTCAATTTAAAGAGAATGATATGTTTTTTTTTTAAAGTTAATTAGACAACACCAATGTCTTAGGTGATAACGAAAATCAAGTTAAAAAGAAAAAAAATCTTCTGATCAAATCTTCAAAAAGCTGACAGCAACTTATGGTGCATATTTGTGACAGCGACATAATCGTATTTCAGTAAGAAAGTGGATATGAAAACGTTGGATTGATTTAGTATTTATGCGAATCGATGCTGTAAACACTGTAGCAACGAGTATAAAATCATATAATAAACTAATTGTTAGCTGAACTTGTTTTGTTGAAATATTTATAATATAATATTATTAAGTAAATATTTTACAACCGAGCACAAGAGGTCGAGTAACATTGTGAAGATATTGTGAAACGCCGCAAAAAAGAATCCGCTTTATAGCTGAAAAGTTTAGTAAACAATCGTTGGCGAGCAAACTTTCAGGCATCTCTGAAGGCATAAAGTCAACGGAAAATTTATTTTTAGCAGAATAGTGTACAAAAAATCCGCTATCTTCCAGCACAGTGTTCCATCTTACATACTTGCGTACTTCTCTGGAACTCAAACGGTACAAGAATTTGTATCGGAATGCTTTAATTAAATCGAGAGAAGCATTTCATTTGAATTAATTAAATGAAAACTTTTATTTTTCTTAAATAATGCTCCTTTCAGTTAAGCGTCTAAAACATCGTTTTTATGTATTTGTACTCTTTTGTTGAGTAAATAATTAAACATTTGACTATTAGACTGAACTCGTTTTAAATTTTTTAGCTAGTTGTTAAAAAATTGTTTATTATATAGTTATTTTTATATAAACACATACAGGTAAACAAACAAAATGTCAGTATATATCACATACTATATGTATGAGTAGTCCCGCAAACTTCATTAGACGACGATTTGGCATTTCCACATGGTTTATTTTTATTCGAGAATTCATTTCCATACAAATGATGTTTATAGAGCTTATAAATTCATAACAAAAATGATTATTTTAAGTTTCTTTGGAGATTATACATATTGAACCAGACTAACCAGCTAACAAGCTAAATAACCATATACTTTATGTTACATTATGTCCAAAAAAATGATAGAACATAACCAGTATAAAAAATATATTAGATACTTTAATTATATCTTTAACTTACGGCCATTTTTATTCGTTTGACATTTTAACGGTGCATAAATATCCTGCAAAGTTTTTTTACGCAAAAAAAAATGCCTTTCGAAAGGAAAGACGCGCCTTTCCTGAGAAGACACATGTGGGCATTGCTCCCAATGCGATAAAACCGGGCGCCCCGGTGATTGATAGTCGTTCCCGTAAATTGAAATGTAAACTGAGGGACTATAGTATGCGATCGGCAGGTAAACAGAGACGCCACCGGAAGTGATTTATCTCTGAGCTATATCCGTTCCCGATTGAGGACATATGGCCACCGTAACGTTTGAATTTTCAGCCAGATGCTCTCTTAGTACCAATTCAGCCTCATTTCATTATCAATACATTATTTACACATTACTCAAACCATTTATAAAGCTAGCCCGATGATCTACGGTACTCCTATCAGCATCAAACGAAAAACAACCTTTATTTTTTGTCTAGCCTCTCTTGATAAAAAAAAACAAAAATGGCAATTTTTAAGAAAACAGAAGCAATATAAATAAAATACATAAAAATTAATTAACATTTACAAAACTCATCATAAGAACTCATACAGCAAATTAACAAAATATCAATTTAAAAAACCAGCTGTCGTAATATAACTTATATTATGCAGTCAGTATTCAATGATTTCCGGGCGAGAAATAGGGATCGTTATTATACGTTTAGCTCACGGCGGGTTTGCCAGTGCTAAGCCCCCAAATAAAACAACTTACGGTACCTTTTTAAGTGTTAATTTCAATTTTGAAATTGAGTGTTCCAACGCTAAACATAAATACATACAAGGTATTGAATTAATGTATTATTTTATATTACTTAATATTGAATCTCATTTATTTATCCAGAAAATAATTAATATTTATTTTTAATCCCAGTAATAGTGGACTGCAATTGTCTGATTGAAATTAGCATTTTACGAGTATATTGATTATTTCAGGCCTCAGAAGTATTTAAATTTTGATTTTACGTCATCTGTAGTCAAAGCTGAATAATCAATCTCGGGCTGGAACCGAATCGTTGAAGCAGACGAATGCCATCGAATAGTCTAGAAATTGCAATACTAAAAAATTTGTAAAAAATATTAAAAATCTAAATAACGTCGTCATAGAGTGCACTGGTCTTAACCAGCTGTGCTCTTCCGCATGCGATTACATAAAAAAATGCTAATATTTTGCGTATGTTTCACCACACGATAGCTTATATTTCTTTATAGATAAAAAAAATAGGCAATTAAAAGCCATATATTATTTTAAAGCAGACCTCACTTTAGGTTTAGTGAGAAACTGATAAGGAGAACGGCATATCTTAGAGCATATTTAAAGATATAATTAGACATCCCTTTCTTCATACGAGTATTATAATATATGTGTAGTGTATCATCGACCTCTTCAATCATTTAAGTTTTGCAATGATGTAAGTTTCTACTTTCAGTCACTTTATTCTCCTGAATCGTTCATGAATAAAATCACTAAGCTCATTTATGTTTCAGTTACTGCTGAAAAAGTTATCAATGTCACTGAAGTGACTTCAGTAAATCTTCCTGAAGCCACATGAAATTAACTCAACGCTCTTAGGAAAGTCCAGCACATGTAGCTACATAAACATTAGTCTTGAAAAACTGAAAAATCCAAGTCCGAAAACTGTGATAGAGCGCGTTTCGGCGCTACTGTAATGCTACTACGTCTGATACTGTGAAGTCAGTATTAAGTCGATATTACTCAGTCGTGCGGACCGGTCAAGTCGACTTAAAACCGAAATCGTATTGAAGTACGTAGATTACGGTATTAAATTCAATGTGAAGTCGTTTTATAAAAATAAATAAAACACACAGTGATCTCAATTTAACGTATTAATATTATTGTGTTAATTGTTACAATATGTGTTTCTGAATTTTATTTAACTGTGTATTAATTCATACTAAAAGTCTATCCGTATGAAAAATAAATAGTTGTTAAAATTAAAAAAAAAGCTTTTATATTTATGTTCGTCAATTTTAATGTAAATTAAACCATAAATAACATTATTTTTATTTACGTTAAGTGTAAAGGAGAAAATGTTGTTTTTGTTTAGTTATGTTGTGTAATGTATTATTTAATCGACATATACGAGTCTGTAAACTACTACATTGATAATGTTCATTACTATAGTGGCAATTTAATTCAATTATATTTTTATATGAAAACGAAATAGTTCTTTCGCGTGTATGTTTAATTAAACTGATGTCATGTTTATGTCTTTAAAAAAGCTACTAATAATTACATTGCTAATGGTTCACCGAATTTGTCAGGAAATTTATTTTATTAATTTTAAAACCTATTAAAACGACAAAATAATTACTTTTCAAAAACATTCTAAAAAACGTGTTCATAATTACGTTGGAATTCGTTTAATTAATTAAAATCGTGAAATAATTTCAGAATATTATTCTTTGTATTTACCGTTAATTAATAAGGGTTCTCAACACAACATTTGTGTACATTTCTTATATAATGAAGAAACTGAAAGTTTTTTTTTAAGAAATTTTGTACTTGAAATTATAAAATATATTATCTTCGTAAAATAATTTGTAACATTTATTTTGTTTTAAATTGTAGTGTATGTTGTTCTATCAAAAACGCTTACATTTGTGAGTACATGACTGTCATTGGCCAAAGCCAATTTTTGCGCAGTAATTCTGTGACGTGATTGCTTTTTTGCGGATATAATTATTGACATTTTAAATTTTATCACAATAAGTCGGGGTCAGTTTATTTTTTTACTTGATTTAAAAATAATGTTTTTCTGTTTACTAAACATTACAAAATAATAATTTAATCATGTGCATTTATTGCTTTGTGTAAATAACTAATTGCATTATGCAAGTTTTATACGTAAATATATAAAACAATGCGAATTATTTTTCTATTGCAATAATAAATTATGTTTAATATTTGTATTGATTAGGTTTGCATTAAAAAATACATATAATCAATTATCATGATGTATAAAATTAGTTCAGAAAATGCATTCCATATACTAATTTACAAAACCATACACTGTGGATTGTAGGCGATTTATGATTGCAAACATACTAAAATTTATCTAAAAGTATGACGATAATATGATATCCTTAAAAGGGCCTTAAAACTTAATTAGAAACTTTATAATAAAAAAAAAACAATCCAATCTGTTATAATAAATTATATTTAAAACTTTGATAGTTCATTCTTGTAAATATTAAAATGTAAAAAGTGTTTAATGTGATAAAAATACCTTCGCTAATCAGTTACTTTATTAGCCATTTTCACTGAATGATGTTTGTATTATAAGATTACATGTTTTTTGTAAATTTATGCAACCCTTTTCTGCATATGTAGATCAATTGTTAATTTCTTAGATTTAAGCTTAACCTTTCTAGATTAAGCGTGAGTAACATCAGTATTAAGTAACCTGCGGTTTTATTCAAACCTGGTCAAGTGACTCACGTATAAAAGGTGAATGTTTATATTTCGCGATAAACAAACGTGTTTTTCATTCATGCGTCGAGAATGTCGATTTAAAACAAGCAAAACGTCTTTTATAATCGTTTGTCTGAAATGAAAGGTGAATCATCGCGGTGATTATAATAAATTATAATATCCTCATCGATTGGAATGGACTGAGTGATACGGCGTATGTCTCGGATGATAGACTGGTGCATGAGATCCTGATGATGAAGTTACCGTTGGCCTAGGATGGAAAGCCAGTAAGCTACGGCGGCTCTTCCTAAGATGGTGGAGCGGTGGCGTAATGCCGTACGCAAATTACGTGAAAGGTATTTTCTAATCTATTTATTCAACCAATCCTTTATCTACAAGTCGTCTACTCTGTTTATGTCTGTATACTACATTATCAATAGATATGCTATAACGATCAACGACTATAGCACGTTGTAAACGCGCCACTCGTTTAGTCAACGAAGTTGTCAAAAGTCAACAAACGACCTAACCTTTTGGATGGCTCAAAGTCTATTATTAAGCATTTAGCATTTGTTGAGTTACGTAAAATCGATCTTCGATCTTTGATCTTCTTAAAAAGTTCGAATACTTCATATTTTCAAGTCCCCAGAATCTCGTCATGGAGGTTGTAGAGATCGTTATACAATTATATTCCCAGGTGAACCTATGGCGACAAATATGTCTTCCTCTGTGGACAAAGCATACACAATATGAACTGATTTTTCATTGTATCTGCAATTTGTGACGAAAATCAGCACAAGCTATATAGAGCTGATGTGGATTGGACTGTCCACATTTTTTTTCACAAAGTATTAAAAATGAATGAGACTAGTATGCTACAAGGTAAGACAAGTGAGGTACATTTGAGTTTCGATAATTAGCATTTTCAGAGAGGACGAACGATCAAGAGACGGCTTAATCAGAGCAACGACACGCGGTGAGCATAAAACAGTCACTCATCCAAGTAAACGCCCGCTTCCAATATTGCTTATCTTAGGTGATCGAACGAGGACCGCAATCGTATGATAATCTGTTATTTTCGTTGGCTAAGTCACAATTGGCTCGTTTTATTTAAAATAATACAGTACTGTAAAAAAACGAATAATTTATTTTCCATATTTTATGTTATCTAATCAATTTTACTACTTTCTTGCTCTCAAATTCTTCATTTCACGTTTTTATTAATCTCACAAAATCATCTTAAATATTATTCTACTATCTTCTTTCGTATCTCCTTTTCTAAATCATAACTATTATATTCAAGTTTCACTTATCTTTAAATTTCTTCTAATGACTATTTAATTTGCTTAATTTACATTACTTGCTTAATAAGAGTGTATTTGAGGGAATTATAAAAATGCAATAACTTCTACGAGCATCAATTGGCATCATTGAGAAAGAAGAGCATTTATTCTACACAAAGAAAATTATGTAGCTCATCATTATATGTTAGATTTTCTGTTTTGTGAAGGATTTATACGTGCCTAAGTCACGTGGTACCAGCTCTACCGGGTTCTTTGATCCAGTGACTAACATATTAACCACAGGTTAAACAACTAACCTTATATCCGTTATTATCACACCGCACATGACTGACCTACCTAACCGGTGCGTGACCATTTACGCTGGTTAAGACAATTACTGCAATATCTGCTACTTTCCTACCGGTAATCATTTTATTGGAAGCTTAAGGTAATAGACATCGACACGATACATTAAATTATTAAATACAACTTTACAAAATGACACAAAAATACGTATATAATTGATAAATGTGGGACCACTATGTGAAAGAAAATTGAAAACCGCCACATTCTACTTACTATGACTTATTTCCTTTAACATTCAACGATTGCAAACTGCAAAATGAGAGTTTCTTAATTATTTTAATAGTTTAAATCTCTGAAATATTAAATACTGTTATTCAATAAAATGGTACTTTGTCTAAAAATCTGCGCATCTTGTTTAATGCACGTACTCTTTACTTCGACCTGAAACTACTTACTAAGTCCAAATTTGCCCAGTCCTCAAATACGGGAACCACTTTTGGTTCAAAACCTCAAATTACCTATTGAATTCGATAAATTCAAGGATAAACAGCTTTTACAGTTTCCTATTTAGCACCACAGGCAAGATTTGGAATGATCTTATAAGTTTCCTCCCTCGCACAATCTGAATATATTTAAGAAGAAGAAGAAGGGTCTTAAAAAAAAATATAGTTTAGATTTAAAGTTTTATATTCTATGACGCTTACTATGCTGCATATGGCTAAGCGCTGTATGTAGAGTGTTGATCCGCCAACGTCACAGTCCCGAGATTCACGCATCATACTTATTATTACAGGAATTTACTATGAATGGGTGGTCTTGACGGGACGACTTTCGTCGACCACCAATTTTGATTAATAGGCTATCATTGGAGATTAAACCCACGACCTTTGGCTTGCAAAGCAAACGCTTCTACCATTGAGCTATACCCGCCAGCAAGTTTATTTACTTTAAATATCCACTACCCCTTCTCACATGCAGCGTACAGTTAACCGGGTTGAGTCCCAATGAATCCGTAGCAGGCCAAAATTTTATAGTGGTGCTCTCTTATATGATTTATACAATTTAAGCAATTGCGAGTTCTCAGATGGTGACCCATCCCAGCTCGCTACACTCTCAGTGTTGCTTACCTATACCGTTCCGTGAACGGACGGGAATCAGTTTTTCAACATTGTGTTTCTTTGGACAATCGTAATGGTAGAACAAAAAAATGGTCATTTGGATTTACCAAAAAAGTGAATATATGAAGATATTTATCACGTTCTTAATATAAAAAAATAATATGTCAATTAACTATCAGCCGTAAATACAAATGTCATCATCATCTTCATCATGTCTACTCTCTTTATTGGAGCTTATTTTTTTTTTTATGTAAACGCATGCAGGAGAGCACAACCGGTCAAGACCAGTGCACTCTATGACGCTCAGCCAGGGAGGCTGGACGCCGCATGCGGGAAACGTGTGTTGTGTTCGTATTTGTGTGTGGGTTGGGGAGATTGCAAGTGTATATTTATCTGTTTCTTGAAGAGATCCAGATTGTAGGAAGGAGGAAACACAGACGCTGGAAGAGCATTCCATAGCTTACCGGTGGCATTAAGGAAGGAACTTTGGAAGCTGCCAGTTCTTGGTCGACATATATTAACCGTGTATGAATATTCGGCAAGTGTAAGACGAGTTTGTCGGCTGTGAGTGGGTGCAGAAGGAATTAGTTCTTTAAGTTCCGAAGAGCAGCGACCGTGGTAATAACGGTAGAAAAGAAAATGGTATGGTCTTCACGTACTACTCGTACCTACTGCCTTTAATGAAAGCCTATATTTGTTTACTGTTTGTGAATGCAGTGCTTAAATATTATGTTGTATAAAATATTAAAATGTATATAAAAATGTCTTTCTCATGTGGTATAGAAGGTAAAATGGCCTCTTGACATTCAGTTCATCAATCTCTTCTTCACTTACGAGCAAAGTTTCAGTGAATCATTTTAGATTGTTTGATTGACACTGAAACGAACGATTATCAAAACAGCTCTTTCCACTGGACCACCAATCACCACACTGATCAATTAAGTTGCACAACACGAGATGGGTACTATTATACCAATTAAAATTTTAAATGAATCCACGGCACTATAGATTACTCTTATTTATTGGAAAATTAAAGATAAAATCGGAATTTCCTTAAAGCAAAAACTATTCCACAGATAAAAAGAATGATCCAATAGAATTATTTTTGGTTTTGATCATTGTTAAAGTTGATGTCACAGTGAAAAGTATCCGTTTAGAGATACAACGGAACGCAACTGAAAAAAAACAAAGATATTCAAAGAATAAAATAATTCAAATTTTGTTCGAAATTCGAATCTTCAATACATTCCTAAAATTAATTTACCTTTTAACGCCCCTCGTCTCTTACAAAGTATAATGCTAGTTCCATACGGTCTTTACATTTGGAGCTGGTATCAGTACATAAGATGCATAAACCATTTCTCTACATAATAATCGATGTGTTGATATGATTTATCTTCTTAAACAAGGTCAAACGTGTTGAGGCGTCACTTTTGATGCGTTCAATGTTTGTAAAATATCTGAAATATGATCGAGCTTGATAGTTTATTAATGCTTGAAGGTTTGGCTTAATCAGGTCAAATTCAGTTTGCGTTTTAATATCCAAGTAGCAAAATTTCACGTTTTTACTTAATTCTCGGTTTCTAAAAGCTTATAATTCCGTTACCAATATCTAGGACTCGCGCTTTTACTCGATCAAAGTTTCGACTATACCAGCGCCTGTATCGTCACCATATTTCTATACGGCTGTGAATCTTGGCATCTCACAAAGAGCCAATGCTGCTTCGAGAGCAGATGCCTACGTAGAATACCGAGATTATGATGGTTTGATTTTTTGAGGAATGACGAGGTAAAAGACAGCGGATAAAGCAACAATGTAGAAAAAAATACTAGGAAAAATAATGTACTGTAGAAACAAAATTGAAAATATTCAGTGCTCCGGTTTAGAATCTGTGGGACTTATTGTTAAGACAGCTTAGTAAATAAAATCAATGTTGACATTTCATAGCACCAATTAAAACAATGGTATTAATTATAACAGTCTTGGAAAAAACAAAAAGTATTTATCGTTTCCTTCTCCGTATCCGCATCCTAGATGGATCATATGATTACCACAAATCGTAGACATACACTTTTATCAACTACCTCGATCTTTGTCTCATCCCGAGTCATCCCATACACTGAAAGTATTATATTTTTATGCCCAAAAAGAAAACTGCAGTAGTATCAAATACATTTTTGAGAATTAATAGCTGATATTACTGTTATATTACAATTAATATGCTTTGTAACACTATTAACCTTTCCTTCCCTGTGATTTGTATCTTCTACACATTGCTTCTAATAACCATCAATATCTCTATAAATATAATAAATAAAAGGTTAAGATTTTAGGCATTCCTCTATAATATATTTACGCATTGATTTAAAAAAATAAATAAATAATAATCACAATTTATCGGGTATGTGAGTGCCTCGACCTTGGGTCTCGACGATGTGCGGGAGGCGCGACACTATATTCCCATATCACTCTTTCATACTTCCCTGTGAAGGAAGAGAGGATAGAGTGGGAATGAGCCACTCCGGCAACAACTACGACTAGCGGCAGTAGCTCTCGAGCTTGAAACCAGAGTGGACCAATGCCCGTTCCGTGAGCAGATGGTTTTTTATTGTTTTCAGCCAATAAATCTCAATCATTATAATTTTTGACTTCATTTATAATTAATTAAGGGGATTAACTATCAATTTTCTTATTCTTCCGATTTAAAATTACTGATTTTTGATTGTGTACTGACTAACCAACACCGGAGCCCGCGTTTTATTATAGCACTGTAAAGGAAAGGTTAATAAATGCATACCCTCTTACTTATGTTGAATTATTTATGTCAATAATTTATATTTTTTGTTTTAGCTTGGCGGTGCGGAATGGCGAAGACAATGGCCCTATCAAGAAAGAGCCCGGCCCCTCAGACGTGCTGCTATGTGACGGGGAGCCCCCGTGAGTTAATTTAAATTATTTTTTCATAATATTAAAACAATATAGGTCAGAATATGCAAAATTTTAACATCCGATGTTAGAATACCTGAAATAGAACGTAAGAATTCATTCAAATTCGACTCAATTAACCATGCACTTGACTTAGAAACTTTATGCATAATTCAATGATAAAGTTTATCTTAATATTAGTAGTATTATAGTCTGCGAAACATGAGTTTAATTTTTTGAAGATTTTCAGTTTTTTAGTATTTTTGTTTATCATAATATTATAAATCAACATTATTATTATACAAGTCATTGCAATTATCAAAATCGTCTTTACCAAAACGTAATTCATAATAATCATTATTTATTTATGCGACCACAAAATCAATGTTTTGTACCCCATTTTTCAACGAAAGTGTCTGTTTTGATAAAACCGTTATACGGCAGAATTTGGTTTTTGGTTAGATGCCAAGATTCTCAGCCATAAGGAAGTATGGGGATAATAATTTTGTTTGACATGCCTACAGTTGTACATATATTTTTATTCTTATCATATCAGTTCCAAATCTGGAACCTATGACTCACACAAATTGCCGCCACTTAGCTCTCTCAGTTATCACTGTCCATGAATTGTCCCATGAAATATTAACATCGTGAGCTCCACTAGAGAAAATTGTTTCCAAAAGAACTCAAGCCTGGAGACTTAAGTAGTACGAGCCTTTAGTAGTATTTTTGATGATTTTTTAATTAGATGAAATGGAAATCAAAAATTAGATGATTAGCCCGTCGCTTCCGAGGCCTACACTTTTTGGTCCAATATATTATTATCCCACCTAAATACAACATAATCAGTACTGCTTACTTTGTTTTAACATACAAAAGTTTATAGGTCGAAACTTTTAATGGCCACTACGTTATACCAGTATGTAAGTTGGAGCACGACGTAGTACAGTTATACTGAAACTGCTCTACTTTTATGGGAAAACTTATCCAAGGCAAGGTATTATAAAATTTTTGCTTCTCGTTTACCATCAAAGCTGATAGCTTTCGATTATTCCATAGAGACATCCGAGGACGAGATGAGCGAAACGGCGACAGCTTTTCGGTTTTTCCATCGAAAGTTTTTCTATAACTTGGCGCCAGAGATCGTTACTTGTTCCGGCTGCTTGGCCAAAGATGTGACGAATTTATAAAACACTTAACTATCAAGCTCTGAAGTGGGGTTCAAATCCCGCAAAGATATAATAATTATTGTATAGAGAACACAGCTTTAGGAGGATACTAAATGCAGCAACAAGCTCATTCGAAATCATACGCAAACACAAATTTATATTATTTCATTCGGAAGACAGTCTAATGAAGACTAAAAGGTCACGTGGTTAATCCAATGCTCCTGAATACTAAGACCATTTAATTTGACACATTACAGATTTTCGAAAATAATAAATATAGTTAACTTAAATAAAAGAGAAAAAAAAATTAAAAAGCAATAATTTAAAAAAAATACTGTTCTCCAATATCACGGTTATCAAGGAAACCAATGCTATTGACAAGATAAATATTGAGGTAGGCTAGTAGTCCATTTAGAAGCCCCATTACAGTTGTACTGAATTGTGTTGTCGAAACTCTACAGGTAGCACTGGAATGGAAAAGAATAGGTGACCACGAGTAAAGGGTATCCAAAACGTAAGATTTAAAGCATTCAAGAATTCCAGAGTTGTGAATTGCACCACGAAAGAGAAGGAATACATGTTTAAGTACAGCTATTTTCCGACTCTTAGACGAATGGAAATAATACATCAATTATTTTAAAGTGCGTTACTTAAGAATTACTTAGACTAGGCGTATTAAAAACCCATGTTGAACTTTTTATAAAAAAAGTAGCGAGCGATAAAAAAATCAAATATGAGATATCGTCATCACTCTCTGGCGGTATGATGTTTTTCTAAGGTCGTTACACAGACCTCGGTTATACGATCTTCACTCATGGCGTTACAAGAATAGACAGTTTTATAACTTTTGCCTTTTATTTAATGCGCACGTTGATGGAATCGTTCTCGACTCCTTGCACTTGCGCGGTTTGTCCTACTTTCGGCCAACGATTGATGGACCATTTTTATTATTTCGCGTAAGCACATACAAGAAAACGCCACCAGACGGTGATGAAGAGATCTCACATATTGAATCACATTTTTATCGATGATATATATTTTATACCTGATTGCAGAGAATGCACCGTATAGTAAATGAGTTACCTTCTGTCGATGTGTTTAGTTTTTAGAGCTTCCATTTGTTTAAGAACCAAATACACTATATTTTTTTAAATACGCAATTCATAAATTATTATCATATTTATATTTTCTAATGGGTGTACTCTTTTAACAATTAATGTTCATATTGTCATATAAATATTATTTGTGGATATAATTGATGTCATTCATTGAGAATATTGTAATATTTTTAATGTATAAACTATTGAATTGTGTATTAACAAGCTTTCATATTTTCATAACTAGTGTTGTTGATTTGACTTATATACATTATTATGTAAAAGCCAATTTAGCGTGTAAATTAATAAACAAGATATTACAAATGTTAAAAAATAACGCAATGTTTTGGCAGAATTTTAAAGGAGATCGGATAATCAATCCGTTGCTCTCGAATACTGAATCATTTGATCCTATAGGGCAGCCAACCCAACCAACATCGCGGTAAGCAAAAGGCGGTAACCTTTCCATGTTTAGGACCTCTTCCAACATTGCTATACTTCGGTGATGTCACGAGAAACGCGATTATAATGAGCTATTGTCTAGTTCAGGGGTCGTCAACCTTTTTATGCCTAGCGCCCACTTTTGCCTATTTTTCATGGTAAAATTTCCCTACCGCCCACCAACCTCAGTATATTTCAATTCAGTATATGGGTGGAAAAAATTCTAGAAGGAATGTAGGAGATTTGACCAACGCCCACCGCCCACCACGGAAGCCCGTATCGCCCACTATTGGGCGGTACGGACCAGGTTGACGACCCGTGGTCTAGTTGGTCGATATTTTAACCTGAACTGCTTGTAAAACAGTCTTTACTCTTGTCACACACCCTCGCCGTTTTATGGGTGTATTTTTACGGCCTGACAAAGAATCACTTTGGCATAAGGAGTTTAAGTCATTTCATGTTGAAGCTCACCTGTCGTTATAAAATAACTTCAATGTAAAACTTTCCTTTGTTCTTTCGTGTTACATCTATGCTGTAAAACACAAATGTGAATTTAGGTCAAAATACGTCGACATTGTTGGTCTTATTCCTCATAGTTTATAGTATTGTATTTTATTTGTCTTATGATTATCATACAAACTAAAAAATTCTGTCAATTTTAGGTAGGTTGGGGATATAAAATATTATAACAAAATGTCAACGACGAACAGGATGTCTGATAACATCCAATTTTTGACAAATTATCTTTCGGGAAAAATAATTGGGAACAGTTTCTTGAAAAATTCTTATTTGCAGGGTGGAATGAAAAAAATAAAAGGTAAGAGCTCCAATGTATTTGAATGACTTGATCCGAAAAGTCTCAGAAAATTTGATTAAAGCTCTAAATATTAGATCGTCATTAAAAACACTTCAAGATTTGTAGCTAGACGTCTTGACGATAACTTATGATATGACAGTAAATCTTAACTACGATTAAAAATCATATATAATATGCCTGGAATACTACAGCTTTTGTCTCATTGATTGCCCTGGAGGTCTGTGAAACCATACGCAGTGTCTTGGGACAAGGTATAACAATTAGTACTGAAAAAACTGAGTATCCTTAAAGAAATCCGATTACTAAATCTCGCTAAATTTGTATCTGATACTACATTTCCGTCTCTTCAAGTCCCCAGGCTTCTGCATTGGGGGTCGTAGGGTACCATACATAATATAACCTTTGCTTTGTATTTACATTCACTTCTTAACAAATACAATTGTATAAATAAAATACACAGTGCGATATTTGCTTACGGGAGACTGAAAGTATTTTTTAAGGCCAACAATAAAACGAAATATTGCGTAAATGTTTTTTTTATGCATTTTGTATATTATATATATATTTTGTATAAAATGTAAGCAAATGATTACAATACAAATTGATTGATCGAGATTTTAAGAACAATGATTATCACCTTAAGTTACAATTAACAAATTCATATAGTTTAAAATATACATATACTATACATAAAATTCTTTTTTCAACGCGTCAATCCAAGCACAAAAATAACGGCAGAAGCGGGATGCGAACCGCGGACCTTGGAAACCAACTATGCCCAGGTATTCATACCGCTCGGCGAACTGCGCCATTGCCCTGCCTAGACTGACGTGCGTTGAAACTAGTATTTATATCATTGTTATCATCGTACGATAGATGTCGCTATAGTATATATTCAAAGTATGTATATTTTTATTATTATTCCATCAGTCTTCATTTATTCACAAGCTTAATATTATTACTTTCCGGCAGTCTATTTATTTTAGTAAGTGACCACTCGGGTCTCGAACCAAACTATAGACTGAATGGATGAGAAACGACTACTTATAGTTCCGACTCGGACTTTATAACCAATCATTTACCTGTGTTACTGATGGATAATTTTTACCTTCTTGATATTGTCTCAAGGAGACATTATTATATTAATTTTTTAATTTTTATTAGAATATTATTTTATTATTTCAATATTCTAATCTACTTTTATAGATCATTGACTATATTACAAATTATTATTACTTAAAATATACATATACTAAACATAAAATTCTTTTTTCAACGCGTCAATCCAAGCACAAAAATAACGGCAGAAGCGGGATGCGAACCACGGACCTTGGAAACCAACTATGCCCAGGTATTCATACCGCTCGGCGAACTGCGCCATTGCCCCGCCTAGACTGACGTGCGTTGAAACTAGTATTTATATCATTGTTATCATCGTACGATAGATGTCGCTATAGTATATATTCAAAGTATGTATATTTTTATTATTATTCCATCAGTCTTCATTTATTCACAAGCTTAATATTATTACTTTCCGGCAGTCTATTTATTTTAGTAAGTACCACTCGGGTCTCGAACCAAACTATAGACTGAATGGATGAGAAACGACTACTTATAGTTCCGACTCGGACTTTATAACCAATCATTTACCTGTGTTACTGATGGATAATTTTACCTTCTTGATATTGTCTCAAGGAGACATTATTATATTAATTTTTAATTTTTATTAGAATATTATTTTATTATTTCAATATTCTGTATACTATACATAAAATTCTTTTTCAACGCGTCAATCCAAGCACAAAAATAACGGCAGAAGCGGGATGCGAACCGCGGACCTTGGAAACCAACTATGAAAAGAATTTTATGTATAGTATATGTATATTTTAAGTAATAATAATTTGTAATATAGTCAATGATCTATAAAAGTAGATTAGAATATTGAAATAATAAAATAATATTCTAATAAAAATTAAAAAATTAATATAAATTCATATAGCTTATATAATATTTTTTTGAAGATATTCTCATAAATAACTTAACATGGAACAAGTCAATATAAATTTATACACTATTAAATATGACTACAAAACGAGTAGTATTGAAGATATGAATGGAAACACGCGCTTTTTTATTTTTATACACAATGTTTCATGATACTACGTTAGCTCGAATAGGTTATTTTTGTATTGTGGCGTATTACTTCAATTATCCTTAAACAATTAATATTTATTAACCTAAAAAACAATGACAGTTGTCTGAAAATCTAAAATTAAAATATTTTGTATCGCACATTTTATAATTTGGAGAACAAGACCTTTAAAAGGACTGAAAATCCAAAAAAGTGGCAAATACGTAGTATGTTTCTTATAAACCTTCACATATCTAAACTCTACTGAATACGTTTGGTGTAAAATTATGACAAATATTTAAGGAGACAACTAGTTCTAATACATTTAACTAAATTATACTAAATGATTCTAAAAAACTGAAAATTAATATGTTTGTGTATCCATCTCCAACAGGGACTTCTTAAAAATGATTAACAAGTAATTTTAATTTAGCTGGAATTTCTATGTCAACTTTATAATTTTCAACTTTTAGTTTGAATCTATCTCAAGCTAAGCTGGGTAACAACACATGTATGTTCTCGTGCGATAAAAACGAATATGATTCACAGGATTTGTATATCAATATTTATACTGGTTAAATTATTAATTCGACTAGACTACATTCACATAAATATAAAAATAAACATGTAATAATCTTAAAAAGCTTTCGACAGTCCGATTTCCCAATCAATCAAATGGAAATCCCTGTCGATGCTGAATCACCTCCATGAACCAAATGACCTGAGCTTTTTAGAGCTTGCATTTACCGATCGCTTCATAAGCCCGGTTAAAAATATCTTCATTTCGTGTTCTTCTCTTCACTTATTTATTGTAGTTTTTTCTCTCTCTCCCGGCCATTCCAACATTTCCAACTCTTTGCCATAAAATGTATTTTTCATCGAGTGGTAAAATTAATTTCGCCCGACTTAGGATTCCACTAAAGTATTTTATTTACGGCGCTCGATTAATCAGGGGAAATATGTTTTTCTCTTTGCCGTATATTTACACAGTGATGTTGAACATTTACGTAATATTTCAAAATAGTATCGCACACCTGGGAAATCAAAAAGAAATTTGCTATGCCTGAATATAAAAACAATGCAGATTTACAGATATTTTGAGATTCGTCTATTTAAATTAACTGATATGCAATATTGAATAAAAAATCACAATAATATTCAACAAGAGTCATTACCTAGTGCGCGTTGCTTCGTGTCAGGTGACATAATACTTTTTGTATGTAAATCATAAATGTGCATAAAAAATCTCAAATGGTGGTTAAATAATGGTAGGCCAAAGGGAATATCATCATTTTTATCATTAGTCGTTGTCCATGGTTGAATATGGTCTCCTGTATTCATTTCCATCCTTTTTGAGCCTCTACTCTCCTTCTCCTGCTGATTTTCAGGTGTCTTCAATCCATATTTCATGTAGCAAGTAGAAGTGAAAAGAGAGTGCCTAACAAAATAATTTTTACCAAGTCCTAATATAGACGATGCGTTGGCAGACCTAAGCTCAGATGGTGGAAAGGGGTACAGATTTATGCAACAGAGGTTATTGGCATCAAGAGCTGGAGTAACACATCCAGGATCCGAGGGAATGGTTACGATTGCATGAAAAAGTCAAGGCTTACAATGGACTGTATTATAAATGATGAAAATGACATGTCACTTACATTCAATAAATGTACTGTATTCATTTTGAAGACCTATGCTTTTTTTGTCACTGTTGATCACATAATATGTATAAAAAATAAACATAAAATCCAACTCAACACACAAGTTTTAGCAACAATTACGTCCGATTTGATGTGCTGTAGTTGTTCTTTTTAGTTAATGCCAATCGATGAACCTGTATAAAATATGTGTTTTCTTTTGTTTTCAGGCCAAGCTTGGAAGAAATTCAAAGTTGGGGCATGTCCTTTGATAAACTCATGCGGAGTTCAGGTAAACATTTATTTTATAACAAAACCATCAAACTTGATACTTAAATTACTTTTTTTATTGCTATTTACCCGCTTGGTCCCTTAAAAGCATTGCATAGATAATTTGGATTTACTGTTTGATTCATGCGTTGATTATAATGATACGCATCATATATTTTTCAGATTATTTATATTGTACATGAGTATATTATCTCTATTTATTCTCGTGCATTTGTAAAATAAAAACTTTCGTAGGCAACATACATGTAAAAAATTGAGTATCGTTGACTAGATAATACTTAGATCATTAAAGTTTTCCCGCCGAGTTTTCACGTGAAGAAATATACAAAGTGCGGTGTCTTACATCGCCAACTTGAAGGTTCTCATTAAAAGTTATGCATTTCATGGGATCACGTGACAGGCTCAACAAAGTTGGCGTCTAACTTGACTGCCTTCCACTCGAATACTGCATTATATAAGCATTTTCTTGATGTCTACTCCAGCGAAAAATCTAGAATATAATCTGGTCATTACAACATCTTATCATTCTACTTAAGATGATTTTTCATGCGGTTTTATTACATGACTATGGAATAAAGTTTTCTTTAAACATATTTTTTAAAAGTACTTTTAAAACTAAGCATATTTTTTTGGAATTATTGTATATTTTGCATGAAAAAGTATTCGTGAAAAATAAATTTAAATAACCAATAGGAAATAAGCATGATAGTAAAATTTTATATAAGTATTATTTCAAATACGAGTGCAGTCCTTTAAACGCCCAGTGGTTTCTTTACGGGACCGCAGATTTGCGTCGTTCAATGCCCTACGGTTCCATACAGAAGTGCTTATGGTTCATTTCACAATCGGATTACATTAATTTGTAATAATAGTATTAAAGTAAGTTCATGGAAGGATCTATTGTGCGACAAAACATTACAAACATTGGCCTGCTAGGGCATTGAACGACGCAAATTTGCGGTCCCGTATGGGACCACTGGGCGTTTAAAGACTAATATGTACGGATTTTTTTAAATTTTTATTAGAATACTATTTGATTATTTCAATATTCTAATCTACTTTTATAGATCATTTACTATATTATAATATTATTAATAATTAAATATACATATACTATACATAAAATTCTTTTTTCAACGCGTCAATCCAAACACAAAAATAACGGCAGAAGCGGGATGCGAACCGCGGACCTTGGAAACCAACTATGCCCAGGTATTCATACCACTCAGCCGACTGGGCTATTACTGTGCCTGGACCGACTCACGTTGAAACTAGTATTCATGTCATTGTTATCATCGTATGATAGATGTCGCTATAGTATATATTCAAAGTATGTATATTTTTATTTTTTATTATTCAATCAGTCTTCATTTATTCACAAGCTTAAGGCTGAGTGGTATGAATACCTGGGCATAGTTGGTTTCCAAGGTCCGCGGTTCGCATCCCGCTTCTGCCGTTATTTTTGTGTTTGGATTGACGCGTTGAAAAAAGAATTTTATGTATAGTATATGTATATTTAATTATTACTAATATGTACGTATACTTACTTCGAAGAAACACTAATGCCCACCGTATAAATATTGTCCTGACAGTAGTTTCAACTTAATGTACACCAGTATTATTTTAAATGGTGGAAGTGTTAGAGTATCAGTGTTATCATATAAATTTAATTGAATGATAAATTATTATAAAACTCATGGTACACTAAATCCAGGACATATTAAATCAAATGAATAAGATACATGAATAAAATGAAATTCGTCAAAAATGCTCAAATGTCCCGGAGCAATGAAGAGGTAGTACATACTAAGGTACTCTAGAAGTACTGGGGTGCAGTGTACAGTGGGTGCTCAGACCAACCAAAGAAAACTTCCGCCAAAGCGGATTGAGTCTCTCACCCTCCCCCTCTCCCGCCCAACCCTTCGCTGTTATTTAATACCACTCTTCACCTGCTCGCCGGAATACACCTAGGAACTTTTCTTGACTCGCAAATTTACGGGAAAAGTTTGCTTAGTTATTAATATTTTAAAATCAACATTATCTAGTTTATTTAACAGCGTACTAAAATAATATGTCTTTTAATTTATAATACTTGTATTTGGAATGAAAAATAAACATATTTTTTAACAAAAAAATCGCTCAAGTATTTTATTATTTTAAGATCATATTTACCTTACGTCTGAAGTTATTGATTCCCGCTTATATTCAAGAATGCATTAGTTGCTATGATAGATTGTAAAAGGCGGATATATCTTTTCTTAGACCCCTTAGGCCGGTCACCTTGTACGTGCGATTCTTGGGCGCACTTACCCAAGTCATTGCTTTCAGAGTACTTTCTCGTTATATTAA
Organism: Glossosoma conforme; assembly: GCA_022606575.1. Taxonomy (NCBI): domain Eukaryota; kingdom Metazoa; phylum Arthropoda; class Insecta; order Trichoptera; family Glossosomatidae; genus Glossosoma; species Glossosoma conforme. Next base: position 2,727,155 of record JAGTXR010000030.1, read on the forward strand.
GTAACGTGATTGGTGAGCAACACCAAATATAAAAAAGTATTTAAAAAGGTAGTAAAAAAGTATTCTTAGTAATGGATTTTAATTGACTGGACGATGGTGATGAATGAATTGACAATGGCTTGGTTTGTTTGTAGCGGGGCGCAAGGTGTTCCGCGACTTCCTCCGTTGTGAGTATTCGGAGGAGAACATCCTGTTCTGGCTGGCGTGCGAGGAGCTGAAGAGGGAGAGCAACCCTGATGCCGTGGAGGAGAAGGCTCGCTTCATCTACGAGGACTACATCTCCATACTTTCGCCCAAAGAGGTAACGAATCATCATTTGCCAATCATTCGAATGTTCGAGAAGGTTCTCTGTTGTGTTTTCTGCGGAGATATGATTCATCCTGAACCGTTAAATTCTACATTTTGGTAATAAATCGAAGATGATAATTGTTTATGTCTATATTATTTTACCTGAGAACTTTTAGTTGGCATTATACAGATTGGTGTTGCCAGATACTGGGTGGAATAATTTAAAAAAAAAAATTCTTGCATTTCCGTTCTATATGGCCACCACGAATTGCCGCTTCTCAGTTATGTCAGTTGCTATCGTCCTTTCCTCCTCCCAAGACATCTCTTAACTTGAAGATCTACCTGGGAACATGTATGATTCCCATTCCCAAGTTTCTTTAGGCGATAATAATTCAATACACATGGACATCATTCTATTATAACTATTCGTCCTTGGTTATTTATATAATATAAACTATTATATTGTATTAAAGCTATATGGGCTACATTTATATTTGATATTAACTAAAAAAAAGCCTTTGCAAAACGTTCATCTGGAGAAATGTTTTGTTTAAAATATTGCATTCATCCTGCAAACGTGATCATTTAATTAAAGTCGAAACCTTCCACTTTCAGGTATCATTGGATTCTCGAGTTCGCGAGGTGGTGAACCGCAACATGGTGGAACCCACTCCTCACACTTTTGATGAAGCCCAGCTGCAGATCTACACGCTGATGCATCGCGACTCTTATCCCAGGTAAAAACAATAAGTCAAAGTAAACATCAAACTTGGTCGATTACCGAATTTCTCATTTTCAATGTTTTATAGTGCAATGTACTCGTACATACTATTTGCTGGCCGGGAAGGACAGCGACGGAGTTTAATTAAAAAACTATATTCATGTCGAGATAGCATTGCTTTACATGGTCATCATTATCGTCAGCCTGTATCCGTCCATTGTTGAACGTAGGCCTCCCGCATTAGTCTCCATCCTCTTCGATCCTCCGCCTTTCGCATCCAAGCCACTTCCGCTATTCTTCTTATGTCGTCAGTCCATCTTGCAGGGGATCGGCCGACACTTCGTTTGCCAGTTCTTGGGCACCACTCCAACACTTTTCTTCACCATCGACCGTCTTTTCTTCGACAGATATGTCCTGCCCATTGCCACTTGAGTGTGCCTATTCATTGGGCAGCCTGTACTCCTTGAGTTATTCTTCGGATATCCCGGTTTCGATTTTTATCTTTTAGATACACTCCAAACATGGACAGCTTGGTGACATTTATTTTTTGGGTAGGACTTGCTGTTAGATTTCACGTCTCTGCGCCATAAGTTATTACAGGGAAGATGCATAGGTTAAGCGTTTTTTAAGACATTATGGAATTTTCACTTTAAAAATGTACTTAAGTTTTCCAAATATTGCCCATCCCAGTTGTATATGCCTGTCGTTTTTTTTTTGAGAATTATTATATCATTTTCCAGGTTTGTGAACTCAACACTGTACAAGACACTGGCGCAAGTGGCCGGCGGGAGCGTCCCGGGGACTGAAGAGAGTGCAGCCGCCTCGCCAGCCTCTCCCAAGGAGCCTCCCGCCCTGCAGGAGCCCCAACACGGGGACTCCGCCCCGACAGCTAGCCTCACCACATAGTAGTCCCAACCAGCGAGACATTATCCAAAGGCGGCAAACAGGCGACTACAGAATAACAGTGTTACAGTGCGAATACACAGTGGCAATCCCGAGTGAACAAAGCAAAATACCAAAAAAACAAATTGTTACCAAAGACAATGCTCAGCGATGAACAACGTTGCATGCGGCTCTCGATATTTTTACGGTCTTGACAAACGACAAATAAACTTTTAAATCGAGACGTCTATTCTAAAATTATTACTACTTTAATACAATCATTTTTTTAAATAGAATAATCGTTATACGAATAACATTTTTGTACTTCACAACAACACTGAAAACGTTTTCCTTTTTATTTTTAGTTTAGCTGTATTTCTTACGTTGTAGTGAAAGGGCGGGTCATAATCGCAACACCCCGCGATGGCTGTAGAATAAATCAAATTATTATTATGTAAAATAAAGTGAAACGCGTGCATCGACGAGAATAAATTTTATTAAATTTTAACATGTAAAATGATGCTAGTCATGAATTTTGATTTTTATCTAAGTATATATATCGAACCGTACGTTAATGTAAAATTGAAATGAAAGATCATTCACGGGTATGTGATAAATGGTCGCAGATCTCATTCAATGTTTATCTGAGCACAATACCCTGTGCTCTGGCAATGGCAATGGACCAAACAGAACAATTTATTTATTCCTACTATAAATAGGTACCTACATATTATACGCATAATACATACCGGGTGAAATACTTTATAAAAGTAATTTTATCATTGGATGTCGATTAAATAATATTTGTACTGAAAATGAACAGTTCATAAAATCTAGCTAACTGTAGTTATTTTATATTCAAGAGAAACAAGTACATCGTGTGTTGACATTATACAAAAGTAATGAATTGTGATTTACAACAATTTTGTCTACCGCATGTTGAAATATTGTATAATTTATTTGTGTGTAATATAATAAATGCTGTAAGGAAACCCCTCATCTCATAATAATTTTTTCAAGCCATAGACCACTATTATAAGATCGGGCGTTGATATCTCTTTAGTCAGGTTTCCAGTAGATGGGACCCTTCACTCTCTTGTTTATAAAATAATTAACAAAAAATGATTTATTAGCTTAAAATGCAATCCCTAGAATGTTTGTAATAATGAAATTTTCAAATGTTAGTTTTAGACGTACTTAGTCGGTAATAATATTATTATAGGAAATGAAATAAATACATAGTCGTGTATATTCCTCCGATTCTCTGTTGTGATTTTCGTTGTTGATAAATAGAATATTACAATATATTATATTGAAAATTTATTTACATCTTGATATATTTAATAGCGTAAGTTGTTGTGAAAATGTCGATGTTATATTTATAATAAAAATACGACGCACAATGGAAAGCATTTTTAATAGCATGATGTATATCGTTTATACAGAGTTACTCACAAATTATAAGATTTTTTATAGTTTCGGTAGTAGAAGTATTAATGACGCTATTCCGCCCAAACTAACAAGATTCTCACAGAAGGAATTATATTTATTATTGGAACGCTCACTGAAAAACGTTCCCTCCTTTTATCGCACTCGCCCCTTCATACTTTGAATTATAATTTTAACTCTTCTTTTAGTCTCTGGCATCAATAATAGAGGGCACCGAAAACTAAAACTCATCGCCATAAAAAGTGAGTTGAATAGTATATTATAAATACCTACGTATGAAAATCAATAATAGGTATTTAACGAGAAGTGGTGAAATTATCATCGAAATTATTCTGTGATGCCAACCTTCTGTGAGAGCTTGGGGCAAGTGAGATTAATAAATGTCGTTTAATAATTTAATTGTCGTACGTAGAGATGGCAGACTTAGTCAATGGCCCTAACTTAATAATAAATGTACGCCTTTAATTTTAAGATTCTCGAAAGCTTACGACCACCTTTATTCTTGTAACGTCGCATACTTTTATTTCTATTATTATTCGCTTGGTGTTCCGAGGACAATTCTTCAAAAGACTCGTCCCGTTAGGTAGTGTTGGATGTCATGAATGGTCATTTATTTAGTTTGATCGTGTTCAGTTAGTCGCTAAGCTGGAGACGAGAATGTAGCCGAGATCCCTTAATATTTACCTTTCCGCTAGAAATAGACAGAGTTGGGTAGACAATCGTTAATTTGTTAATTGTTATAATAATAAATTGACGACTTGACGATTTACGAACTTAAAATTTAGATTAACTTTGCCCACCTCTGGAAATAGATCAGTGTGTTTAATTCATATTGTAATTAACGTTCAAAATAAAATCAAGAACATCAATGATTTTTTTGATACCTAAGTACACATTTTTTATAATAAAATTTAATGCAGTAAAAATAAAAATATAATACCTTTTGGCAAATTAAAAAATATATAAGAATCAGTGCATAAATATTACCGGTAGATTTTTATGATATAAAAAATAACAGCCGTTTATTATTTTGTGATAATATAATTTTTGTAATGACCGATAATTGATTTATATACTGACCAAAATTGTTTTAAATACTGAGTATTTAATTTATTGCCAAATGCAATATTTACCTCGACAGCAAAACACAGCACCGGCTGCCATAGTTTGGCTAATTGGTTTCGCCAATATCAACAATTAAATATGTAAAAAATGAGCGTGTTTTAAAAACGGTGGATGTCTAAAGAACTTATTACATTTTTCAAAACATCAATTTATTTTTGCAAATCCTTTTTTTTAGATGAACGATGCTAAGGATTTTTCTTTTCAAATTTGACGTTTCTAAATTTCGAGATCCAAATTGCTCAAGGTAAAATAGTAGCTCGGTGTTTCACGGCATTAAAAAATGAGACATTGCGATAATTATATTTATCCTCAATTTATTTTCATATTTCAAAGGATAAAAAGTATTTATTGATCATGAGCATTCGGTTATAGATTTAAAATTGTATTCCATTATTTTTTCCAATGTTTGGAAAATAATGTTTAAAAATTATGACAGATTCTAATGATTCTATGTCTATTACATAAACATGAAATGAAAAGTCCAAAAAATATTAATTATTAAACTGAATGAATAAATATTTAAAAACAAATACATTTTATTAAATTTATGAATCTGTAATAAGTGAAATAATATTTTTAAAATTAATAATTCCTTTATGATTGTAAAATGCTGATAAAACAATATTTTCCATTGATTTTCTTTCTGAATCTGAAAATCTATGACATTGTAAAAAGTATTACTAAAATGATAGATAAAATTAATTTAAAAATAATGATTTCAGTAATTATACCGAAAAAAGTTATATTTTCACTTTTACAGTACAATAAATTGTACTGAAAAAAGTTCTTTTTATTAATTTTATCTTGAGGATGGAAATTCTGCAATCTGTTCATAATTTTAAATGAAAATAAAATAATGATGAAAAGACCAAATGGATTTCATTATTGAATAATATCTGATTTGGGTATTTCAAATGAGTATTTCAATTTCAAATTTAACTAATTATTTAACTAAAAGTTACAGGTAAAGAAATGGAGTGAATAATAACAAGTATGTTGATTTATATTGGATAATAATAGAGAGAAGTATGGGATATGTTTGTTGTCTATGAAATTATACATTAAAATATACTACATAAATCTATTTATAAACATTTAAAGCGAATATTAATTTTGAAAAATAATAAGTCGGCTAAATGTGTAATATTCTGATTGCATTGTATATTCAGTATTTGAACTAGTCTTTAGCATAAGGCACGAATAAATAATTACCTTAATAAATAATGATAACTAGTCAAACTAAGCAATTATGGGAGTAGACACTTTGGCATTAAAGCCATATCAGTCCCAGTGAAATAGGTAATATTTTATTTAAACCATATTTTTCACAATTATAACATTTCCCATTGATATTTTTTACATCCCTTCATTCATTATCATCCCCTAATTAGTATCGATGTGTAATATGATATTATATTATAACAAATTATTTTTTACGAATTTTGCTGGAACTGAAATGGTTGACATAAAACTTGGATAAATTATACGCAATTTAAATATATATTAAATCTAGTATATTATGTAATAATTGTGACCTCAGATTGGGAATCCACAATTTTATAGCATTATTATGATCTAGAATTGCATAATATTAACTTGTAACTCTGGCAAATTACAATTAGTTATGGTGACTGTAAATCATTAAACAAAATGAGAGATACGAAAATTGTAGATGCTTCAAATAACAAGATGTTAATCAGATAATAAGATGTTATTCACAGATCAAATACTGCAGATTGTGGATTCTCAAGTTAGTAAATCCCAAAAGTTCGTAGTATTAATTAATATAGTAAAATTTTAAAATTCAGTGTTCTCTCCCCACTAAATAATCTGTGCCTCTAGGTACTTCCCAAAATGAAGCATTCTGTTTTCAATGTATTGTTGTTGGACTTACATATATTTATATTACATTTAATCTTTCAAAAGCCAATATTATTATACCAATATTATCACAATATTGAATATGAACTTTTTCCGATAATAAAGGGGACTGAAAATATGAAACAAAACAAGTGTTGATCTCAATTTGAAGTTAATTGATTTAGAAAAATATTTTTCTTATAAGGTTATACTCAACAATAACACAAAAAATATGATACAAGGTTTATTAACACTATAACTATGATATATATAATAAACCATAATACTAAATAGAAGCTTAATGGAAACAATACATTATTAAATTATCGTATTCTCAGGCCTCCTCCAAGAAAGTCTACAAATTTATTAAAGTATAAATAAAATTAATAATATATTATGGAATAAATTTGAAATAGATTAAAAAGAATGTGGTCAGTTTAATGGGAAGCATACAGTGTACCTAAAAACACCATGTAAATTATAAAACAAAAGCTTATTCTAAAAAACTGATATGATTTTGTATAATATTACCTACATAATATATATATATATATATATATATTACTGTATGAATTATTATTATTTGTTACTCGTAATTATATTTAATCGACTGATTATTCAACACAATCATTCTCTTGTAAGATACGCTTAGTTTAAGCGAACACCAGTTCAATAGACAGGTTTAATTTTGTTGTCATCCTTACCTTAGAGATCTAACTGGTGGTAATTATCCTCGGCTGCGTCTTCAAGAAGAATTCTCAAGTGTTTCAGCATTTTTATTATTCACCAAAATGTCTATTCGTAATCTAGTCTATGTAGCATTTTATTTTTTGAATACACCAATAAAGTTTCTTCTCTAAGGTACCGGAATACATGATAATATTACAGTGTAGTATTTACTGTTAAATTGATGGCATGTATAATATTTGTATTTCATAATATTATGCTTAGCAGAGCACAACCGAGTACGAATTCAATTTTAAGTGTTTGCACAAATCAATCGATTGAAGTAGGAACTCACGGCTCAGTCAATAAATTGTAGTTGGGCTTCATCACTTATAATAATTCAACAAAGATTATGTGTCAAATAAACATTACAGGAAAAGCGTCAACATATTATGTGGTTCATCATTTTTTTACAAAGCTGTTAATCAATTGCATCCGTCAGACTACAATAATTAAGTGATGTTTTAAAATCAAATAACCCAGTCACACCAAACAGTCTTAACTCTTGCCTTGCGTCAACCATCTCCAGGGTCGTCTCTGTGACGCGTTCGACATAACTTTTCATCGTCACTCAAATTAAACTAAGAAATTGGTTTATATTTCAATCAAGGCTGAAAAGTAAGCATTAGTTCTATAAAACAGATAAACTGTGCAATTCTCGTACATACAATAAACTTTTGATAAAAACATTTATCGCTGTAATTGAATTTATTCACTGACTTAAATAAATTCTAATAAAAGAGTTTATTTTAAAAACCATTTACCTGTTTAAACTTCTCATTCCAATCACTGATACCTATAACAAACACAAATAATATTATTACATGAAGTGCGTTTTCAGATATAGTTTAAGAAATAATTGTGAATGATTTTTTTTTTATCAGTTTTTTATTTATATAAATTTATAGAGTAATTTTAAAATTATACAAACTAGAACAATAATTCTACATTCAATGTACTAAAAAACAAGAAATTCTTGAAGATAATTTTTATTTCCTTGGCTATATTACATAATAATTATAATAATATAATATTCCAATGCTGATATTGATACTAGAATGGAAACAAACAAAATAATATACAATGCAGAAAGAGTTTTAATGTTACAAATTAAATTTAAAATAATTGTGTTCTGTAAACTTTAAATTGAACAAAATAATATTTGAATGAAGGCAGGTTACCAGCATGAACATGAACATGACATTTAGTACATAAAATTATTATTTATAGCATTTTAAAAAAACGTATGCAATATTAGCCGTTATCTTTTATTGTCGTTATATATATTATAAATTTAATCCTCATGTACATCTCACGTATTACCTTTGTATTAACTTCGGATTCATTTCTAACAAGAAAGTCGCTATGTTAAAATAAATATAATGTTTAATTATAATTATGATATTTACCAAATGTCTTTTATTGTAGCCTCCCGTCCCTAATGTTATAATTTAAACGATCGTTAAAAATGTGTAAAAAAAACATAAAGCTACCCGGGCTACAGGTATGTTAGAAATAACATAAAAACTACATATTGAGACATGACAACATACAATTTTAACGAAATAATCAATGAGTAAAAAATCAGTGAAATATTATCAATAAAGATTGCATCGATCCACCTTATGGATCAAAAAGTTCAGGTCTCGGGAGTTAATCATTTAATGTTCTTGAAAATGATGATTATCAGATGCTCATAGATCCTACAGCTGTTTTCTTTTCAAGCACCAGGGCTCTCATCGCGCAGACCAAACTGCGTATGGTATATTCCCAAAAGAGACATGCCTTGGGATGCTATGAGAAATACGGCAGCTTACAGAGGCTATGTGGGAGATATGCGAGAAGACCGAACAGCATGACTGACAGGACATTCATGTATTAAGAAATAATAACAAAAAAACAATTAGAATATCAATTATTAATTCATAATTCTTTTGAAGAAATTATAAATCCGATTACCAAAAGAAATTTACAAGTACAGACAAAGAATAAAGCACAGATTTTTTCTCAGTCTCAATAAATAGTTATCCAAACCACCAAATATTTCCTGCCAAAGTTCCTGCTCTGCGGCTGCCAGCAGCAGAGAAGTCAAATATATGGAAGTGAAAATACAAGTATTTTTTTTTGAACCGCATACATATTTATTCCATAATTTAAATTCTGGTCCAGGAGTGCACTAACAGGTTAATTGCTTGCTAACTTTATAACTGACGCCATATATCCATGAAGACTAGGCCGTTGAGGCACAAAATTGAGAAACATACCATAGTTCTAGTTCACATAAAAGGTAGAAATCCTTTAAAACGTCATATAATTTATAATAATTGTCATATAAAATACAATATAATTGTCATATAAAATAAATTCCTCAAAGAGTATTTCATACAAAAGAATTAAAAAAACTAATCAAACAGGTGGATTGTGATAAGCTTTAGTGGAAATCAAAAGAGAACACATCACACATGTACAGTTTGCGATTTCATTTCTAAAATATTATTGTAACGGCAGTTCACATCGATGTTTCTTGTGGCATAATGTTACCGACACCGACCAACTCATTACAATGCAGTACTGTTGTGTCGTATGCTGAATGCAGCATTACATGAATTTGCCATCAATATAGCAATACACTAAGTGACATTACGAATTTCAACGTTGTAGAATTGACTTAACTGTAGAAAATGCAAAATTAACTATTAAGAAATTGACAGTTCGAGAGAATGGCTGAGGGCAGCTAGATTTTGAAATTAAATTATATTATTTTAATCAGTCATTAAAGCGCCAGGTCCAGCCGTGGCAGGCAGGCCGCTGATCAGGGTTATCCATCCAGTGAGTCTACAATTATCCGGGAAGAACAAAAAAAGATGGAACCTTCGCTATAAGCATCTTTTTCATCTTCAATGTCCATCAATAATAGTTTTGCCTTGCGACCAAAAGGGCAGTTGTTATATTATTACAAGACGGTAGTCAATCAGTTGGAAGGGGCAGCAGTGGGGTTGGCTAGAGCGATGTTGCGGCGAGCAGCAGCCGTGGAGCAATGGCCGACCTGAGTGGCGAACCTCAGGGTGCTGAAGGACTCGTGGGCGCAGTCCTCGTAGGGAGCGGCCGCGGCCAGCAAGAGCGCTTTAGCCGCCCCGCCCAGCTGAGGCTCCAGGAGTCGAGTCAGCTTCGAGTTGCGGAATGGGACGTGTTCTTGTTTTTGCTGCAGAGCCAAAATCACCTGAAATTTAATAAAAAATAATAAGAAAGTATTCTTATTTGCAGTAAAGACTTTTATCATAACCTATCTCGTGTTGGATGGTAATTATTGAAATGTATAAGTTAAATAACAAATAAATTGAGGTATAGAGGAAGCAAATTATTTTAAATACAACCGTTTCAAATAACTGAACAGAAAAATATATGAAATATGTGTTTAAAAATCTCTATTTGTATATATTGAAATAGGTATGACTTTTGGTAGAATAAAAAAAATGATTTGACAAGTATAAAGGTTTCAGGCTACAAATGGCAACTCATAAAAAAATAGTTAATGCATTTAGTTTTGCAACACCTGCCACGGATGTCTCCATAGAAAACAGAACAAAATGGTAGTGTTTTTTTTAGTGAAAATAAATCAATAATTTAGCAATCGAGAACGTTCTTTGGTTAATTTATTGTTCCGATCGAATGAAATTTGCGTTGTTATCTGGAAATCCACATGTTTAGGCTTGCGTCACAAAATTGACCATTGTAGATATAATCAGGTAATATCGCAAATTTCAAGCGTATTGAACAATTAATTAAACAATGATCTTTCTCAACAACATACTAAAGAAAAAAAAATGACAATTCTATTAGCGCAATAGAGTATAGTATAGACCAGGGCTGGCGAACCTATGGCACGCGTGCCACAGGTGGCACGCGAGGCGATTTTGCGTGGCACGCGAATGAGGAGAAAAAATAAAAGTGTATTAGGAAAAAATTAAAAAAGTTATAGAAATAGTATTAAAAAAATATTGAAATAGCGACGTGTATTTTCTTCCTTCATAAATAATTTCAGAAACGAAGGATATGACGACATTCATGCATAAATAAATCATATTGTTCAATGCTTCCCGCGCGGTGCTAGTTCCTTGAGGTGTATTTTTTTTTTGTAATGAACTTCGCTCCCGGCACGAGCCATTCCGAAATGTCCACGAAGGGTCACGACATACGTCACACTGCGCGCTCTCGATGCGCATTAGATCGTCAACTCTCGTGTGGTTTAGGTGTGTAATTGCTACTCTTGTGGATGAATATGATTTATCAACACCTTAAATTCGACGATTTGATGTGTCAGTGACAGAATAACTCTTTACCTGATCGGACAGTTTTGTTATCAATTTGTGCTATAAAAACAATCTAATTAATACATAAACAAACTGTTTATTGGCACCCACAAAGATAGCTGTACCATATAAGAAACAAAAACTTGGTGAAGCTAGCAGTAAAAATTCTGGCAGATAATTTCAAAATTGGTGGACTGAAATGTACGGTGTAATTGAAAGAAGTGACAAAGCAATATGTGTTATATGTTCTGTGTCAGTGGTATCTAGAACATCATATGTAAAAAGGCACTATGAAACAATTCATAAGGAACTTCTTGGCAAAAGCAGAGATGAACAAAAATAATATATTTTAAGAGCAATCAAAAACAAAATTCTACAATCCAGTGCTTTAAATAAGTTTGTTAATAGTTATTCCAATTATGTTGCTGCTAGCTTTGAAATAGCCAAAAGAATTGCCAAAAATGGAAAACCATTCAGCGATGGAGACTACATCAAGAATGCATTTTTAAAATGCGCACCATTTCTTTTTGAGGATTTTGGAAATAAAGAAAAAATATTCGAACGAATAAAAGAATTGCCTATCGCTCGAAATACAATAAAAGACAGAATCTTGAAGATGGGTAAAAATGTAACATATCAACAAAAAACAGATATAAAATTATGTGATTGGATTTCTATTTGTCTTGATGAAAGCACTGATGTCACTCTCTCGGCTCGATTAGCTATTTTTGTTCGATATTTTGTTGGCAATAAAATAATGGAAGAATTAATAAGTTTTGTATTTTTACCAGAAACTACTAAAGGCACAGATGTTTGCAAAGCAGTTGTAGAGGCTCTTTCTAAAGCAGAAATAAATTTGTCGAAAATCGTTTCAGTAAGTACAGATGGTGCACCCAGTATGATTGGCCAAACAGCAGGATTCGTCAATTTATTTACAAAGTTTGTTGGCCATCCACTATTAGAATTTCATAGTATAATACACCAGGAAGCGCTGTGTGCAGAGGGTGGTCTTATATCTTTTGAAGATGTGATGACACTTGTGACTAAGATAGTCAATTATATTGCTACGCATCCTTTATGCAAAAGAAAATTTTAATCATTATTAAATTACGTCAATTCGATGTATAATGGATTAACGATGTATAATAACGTTCGTTGGCTTAGTCGCGGCAAAGTACTTCAGCGTTTCGTCGAGTGCTTTGATGAAATTTATAGATTTGTAAGTAACCAGAAAATAATTCAGTATGAAGAATTATCAGATGTGGAGTGGATTTCGAGATTGATGTTCTTTACTGATTTTTGCTCCCATTTGAATGATCTAAATATAAAATTACAAGGCCGTGGCAAAATAATTACTGTTATGTTTGATAATATAAAAGCATTTGAAGCTAAGTTACAAATATTTAAGCGTGATATAATGAACAGAAATTTTAAGTACTTTCCCAACCTAAAAAAATACATGATGGATCTGGAAATCCATGAAAAGCCAGACGTAGGAAAATTAATAGAATCATTTGAAAATGCTTTAGACGCAACAATAGAAAATTTTTCAAGAAGGTTTGTTCAGTTTCGACAACTTGAAGAAACTACAAAATTTATTACCCATCCAGACATATAAGTATCAACAATTAAACTTAACAATGTTTGAATACATGGAATTAGATGATTTTGAAATGGAATTGGTAGATTTTCAGTCGAGTTCGATATGGACACAAAAATTTAAAAACTCAAGAATTGTTTTGGAAGAAATTGAGCGAGATCGATTCGTTGGACCAGTCCAGAGGAATGCCGAAAATGTAGTAGTGAAGTACTTATAACTTGGCAATCCATCCCGGAAACTTTTTCTTGTCTTAAAAAAATAGCAATGGGCATATTAACAATTTTTTCGTCGACGTATTCCTGTGAATCATTATTTTCTTCGATGAACTTTATTAAATCAGACATAAGAAGTAGCCTTACAGACGAAAGTACTACTGCTTGTATTTTATTAAAAGCTTCCAGCTATGAACCCGATATAAAATATTTGGCATCTAGCATCCAACAACAAAAATCTCACTAATAAGTTTTGAGGTTCACAATTTTTTTCAAGTCTATTTTTTTTTTATTTATTTTCTTAGTTCGCCATTAATAAGTACTTAATTATTTTCCTCAACGTATTAATTTTTGGTTTTATTAAAAATCTGAAGTTACACAAACTTTTGATGCATGTTTATTTCCATGGCATGTGGCACGCGACACATTATTTCATTGAAATTTTTTTATTTTGGCACTCAGTCTCAAAAAGGTTCGCCACCCCTGGTATAGACCATAAAGAGAGCGGAAAATATATTAACCAATATTTACTTGCCCTATAAAGGGTTAATAAAAGTCTTTGGTGTAACTTTTAAAAAAGCATTAGGCACACAATAATGCAGTCTAAATTGAATAAAAGGTCAAAAGATATGCAATATGGATATTTTTAAGCTTTTAACCCTTGATTTACAATGTTATGTATTTACTACGATATTTTTTTTCTACTTTTTCAGATGCTTACAATACGAAAAAAAAAATATTTCAACTTAGTTAGTAAGTCAGTTAAAGCAATATTTAGGAATATTTATATTTTTCAGGTCTTTAAATGACATTTTCATACGGTGTAATAAATACACATCATCGGAGCTCATGGATGTTTTTAGCACAGTAAGAGGAGGGTGAGTACCTGTCCGAGCTCGCTGAGACTCTTGTTGATGCTCTTGGTTTCCTTGAGGCGCTGAGTGACCTTGGCGCTCTCGCTGCCGGCCAAGTCCACCAGGCAAATGCGCGCGGCCATGGTCTGCCCCTTGGCCGCCAGCGTGCCCACTAGGCGCACGCGCGCCACGCTGTGGGAGCGCGAGGAGCGCTCATTGCCCACCGTGGCGGCCGTCTGCCGGTGCTTCTGCGCCTGCCAGGCCAACTTCAGCAGCTCGTGAGCAGACATGACCTCCTGTATTTGTGGAAAAAATATGTGACTTCAAGTTGTATATATACATAAGTGATTTAATAGCTAGAGTGGATGCAGAAGGCGGAGGATCGAAGGGGGTAGAGACTCGACAAACTGACATAGGCTGATGATGATGAAGTGTCTTAAAAAAATACACACTCTATATAATGCATGCTGTAATTAAAAAAATTGAATTTAATGTGTCCACAATTATCAAAAGTATACTTTTTTCATCGGATTGAGCCACCCCTTAGGACAAAATAATATATAATATATAATATATAATATATAATATATAATATATAATATATAATATATAATATATAATATATAATATATAATATATAATATATAATATATAATATATAATATATAATATATAATATATAATATATAATATATAATATATAATATATAATATATAATATATAATATATAATATATATTATATAATATATATAATACAATATATACAATGTAATATATATATAATAATATATATAAAATATAATATATATTTAATAAATATAATATATAAAATATATAAATATATAATATTTAATATATAATATTTAATATATAATAATATATATATATATATAATAAATATAATATATAAAATATATAAATTTATAATATATAATATTTAATATATATATATATAATAAATATAATATATAAAATATATAAATATATAATATTTAATATATAATATTTAATATATAATAATATATATATATATATATATAATAAATATTATAAATATAAATAATTCATAAAGAAAAAAAAAACCGTATCCGAATAATTTATGGTCAGTCATCATATCCTGTCGCATAAAGGACAATTGAGTACTTTCACATTTTTTTATGATCTGAATATGAAAACCAGTGTCAATCAAAGGGAGTTAATATTAAAAAAATACAACGTATTTTTTTTTTCTCCCAAAACATAAAAGCTACAGAAAAACTGCTTGACTATCCCTGGACGATCCCCAAAAAATTTGGTCGTAAAAATAAAATAAAAATGGGAATAGATATCTTCTCGGAAAATATTTTTTTCCTCGTATGCATTAGCACACGCATAGGTGTATTATTCCAGAAATCCGTTGATTTATTTCTCACTTATCGGTCTGTAAAACCGTTAAGTGGATAATTTGCCGGCGGTCATAGCTCAATGGTCAAAGCGTTTGCTTTGCAAGCCAAAGGTCGTGAGTTCGATCCCCGGCAGAGATTAAACAAAAAGGATTTTTAATTGATTTATGAGCTCTAAAATAACCCCCGTTTGGTGTGAATTTGATCCATCACCCGTAAAATGTGAGTCATAGCCTATTAATTAAAATTGGTGGTAGATGAAAGTCGTCCCGTGAAGACCACCCATTCATAGTAAATTCCTGTAATAATAAAGGATGATGCGTGAATCTCGGGCTGTAGTCTATGACGTTGGCAGATCAACACTCCACATGCAGCATTTAGCCATATACACCATGGTAAGCGTCATAGAATTACACAGATGAGACTTCAGAATTACTATCACCATCTGTCGGTATTCTCCTGTATGTGTTTACATAAAAAAAAAAAAATTACAATAATATATAATTGACCTGCTCAGTTAGGTTTGTGACGTAGACATCGGAGCCTTTGGAGTCCGCCATGCGGATGTCCAGCTCCCGCGGGTCCCGGGACGGCTGCAGCAAGTCGAACAGCTGCTCATTGTAGATCTCCAAGAACGAGGCATGCACCGAGTACTTCCACCTAAACATAAATTATAATGTTACTTCACATGTTGAATGCCCACCATTGCTATAAATCATTTTATCTTTAATAACATTAAGGTTATCAACTGACAATACTTGGTGAAATTGCATAATTATAATTTTAAATTCACTTTAATTAAAAAATTAATTAACTAAAATTATTTATTTTTGATTCACAATTTATTAAAATGATTACATGTTTCGGCCTCCCTGGAGATAGATTATTGAAGATGGTCTCCAGGGAGGCCGAAACATGTTCATTTAAATCAATTGTGAATCAAAACTAAATATTTTTAATTTATTAATTTTTTAATTCAAATTAATTTAAAATTATAATTTTATCTTACTTCATAATTTTTAAAAATCAACAAATTACATAATATATTTTATTTGAATATATTTCGAAACCAAAACTATAAGGTTTGTATATTATGTAATGTATTCAGCTAATTTTAAATAATGCATTCAAATTAATTTAAATTTAGTCATTATTTTGGCGCTAGAGAAAATTAAAGTTTTGCAAAATTTTGAAAACTACATATAAGGTCAGTATAAGAGGACATATTATCATACAATGACCTCACCCTGATCTACTGAGTTGCTCAATGTTCTCAAACAGCATTGTGCAAGTCCGGGGAATCACTCCGGGCTGATCATTGGAACCCTCCATCGTGTAGGTCTTACCTAGAAAATACAATAAATCATAATTAAACACATAAATAATAAATATACATACATCCTTAACACATTGTTTGCGGGGGATTTTTTTATTAATCCACCCCGTAAAGCGGGCAATTTTGTCAGATTCGCGCGCCAAATTACGTTTCACATAAAACAGCTATAGCTTCTAAACTATTGATCATATTTAAATAAACAATTGAGTACTTTACCTTAAATGAAATTTTCTATTATTATGCGGTCACAAATGTTTATATTTTTGGATAAAAAATTATAATATTCAAGGTTAAATATAAAACATTGGAAAAAACTGCACTTTTGTCGTATTGTCGATTTAGTCATTTTATGCAGGTTCAACATAATATATATTTTGTAAAATACAAAACAATAAACACTAATATTGTTTCAAAGTATGATATCGTTGGAAACAGTTCCCTTTATGTAATGGTACAGCACAGAATTTACACATATACCGGGTTTCGCTACGCACTTTGTGGACCGTCCTTACGGACTTGTCCCATAAGAATAATTAGTCCCAAAAATTTCTTCATGTCTTGTATTGTAATGTCTTTCCGTTTGAGAGATTTCTTATATATTTTAAATTTGTGCATATTTTGATAATAATATCTGTTTGATTCTTGTACAAGGAATGTAAAAAAATCCTCTCCTATGAATAAATTTGTTGCTTCCGTTACACTATTCGGAGCATTCCTGAACGAACAGTATCGCTATAACACTGAAGAAATGTAAAGACAAAAACGAAATGTTTATCTTACAGCTTTCAAGTGAATGTTTTATGACCACAGTCGGCCACCCGACCCTAATTCCACGAATTGCCGGGTTTAGGTACCTTATTGGTTTAGGTACCTTATATGAGATATTACACGTCTTTAAGGAGCTGGCGCCTAATTTTTAGTTCACAGAGTAACCAAGAATCGCACGTTTCTCGTAATATGTTGTTACTCTAAGTGTCAACGCGTTTAGGCGTCTCCCGCGCTCTATCAACAGTATACAAATACAAAAAACGCTTTTAAGCGTCTCCCGCTCTCTACCAACAGTATGGAAAAGACGCCTTTAAGCGTCTCCCGCAAACAATGTGTTAATGTACTCCTGCATATTATTAATTATACCAAAGTCAATACAAGGATGATCCCAGAGAATTTACTATAATTGATAATTAATAGAATTTTTAATGTTTCACATCCAAATAAGTAAAAGCTTGTACCTACTTATAGTGATTTGAAGTATTTCAACTTTTATGTAAGCCCACATTCCAATGAATACAATTTATTTAGTAAAATCGTCAGGGACTATGCATCTTATATTGCTTGGGTATAATCAATTAATTACATTTATTACAATTCAAATCATTAAGATTTATTTGCAATTTATAAATTAATAAAAATTATGTCTTGAAATTAATAATCAGTTAAATGAATCAGTTATCAGTGTGCTCTCTATTAATTTCAATGGGGAAATTTGCTTTGAGATACAAGTAATTTGAAATACAAGCAAGGTTAAAATGAAATATGAGCAAAGTTGCGGAACGAATTAAAGTGATATGTCGAGGTTCCACTGTATATATTTTTTACTGGAAAAAAGCCAACTAAACTACTCAGAGCATGTTCTTATAGAATATTTAGTACCAACTAGCAAGTACCATCCAGCATAACCGCGCATAAGAAATTGATATATATATATTTACCTGATCCAGTTTGTCCATAAGCAAAGATGCACACATTGTAGCCATCTAAGGCGCTCTGAATTAAACAGGAAACTTCTTCCCAAACATCCTCTTGAGTGCTTGTGGGGCCAAAAACCCTGTCAAACTATAAAAAAAACATCAAATCAGTAGTCTGAATACCATTTATCACATTAATATCTTATGTTTTTTAGTTGAAAATTGTATTTTTTATCCCATATTGACATTTAGACAAAAAAATAATCAATAAGAACAATTATCATGTCGGAGGAATAATTTGCACAGTTGGAAATATCTGGTCATAATGGATACCTTGAAATCATGTTTAGTCATCCTCTTGAGAGCCCCTGGCTCCATGCGCTCCAGCTCCAATGTGCAGGCGTCAGGGAAGCTCATGGCCGCCACAGGCCGTCCCGCTGCTAAAGCTGGGCGTACTCGATACACCACCCGGATGTTGCCTTAAAACAATCATTACACCATCAAATATAACCTAGCAGCGACCACTGACATCAATCACTCTCGAATGACATCAAGGGGATTGTAAGCAAGTATACGCTGTCTACACACTTCAGAGTTGGAGTCATCGAGGCTGGTCTCGGTCCATATATGAGGAAGTATGGACCGAGACCATCGTCAAGCGCTGGATGCATATTCATTGCTCAGCGTTAGTTTTTTGTGATTTTTCTGTTTTATGTCGTATTTTATGAAATATATGCGGCAGAATCAACTTATATGTCGGGTAGGTGCGAGAGTTTGGGTGATTAAGATTATCCTAGCAGTAACTTCTGGTGCCGGTGATAACAGGTACGGAGTGTTAGATGTTTCATTATCGGACAATAATACAAAGTATTATTTGTGAATCAAAATTGACATAATTAAAATATGATTTTAACCTTTTGCCCGCGGCACCAAATTTAGCAGACATGCCCTGTACGCGACTGCTTTTTCAGCGATTTTGTTGTCGCGTTTTCAATTATAAATATAGGTTGTGATATTTTTTCAACTAATCAATATGTTAATTGGCACCCAAAGTAATTTGTTCAATAATAAAATACAATATATTTCTTGTATTTTCGGTTTGAATTAACAATAATCATTCTTCATACAATTATATAGGTTTGAAACTTCCATAACCTCTATGTGTGTCATACGCGCTGAGGGCATGTTCGTTAGAACACACATAGCGGTCATACACAGATTAAATGTAGAAAATTTTAACTCTCGGCACTCGGTATTCTGGTGGAATTGTGCTGATCATGAGTGTGCTTGTACTAAATATGTCAATACTCATGTTGATGTTATGAGTACATACAAGCATTAATTCTTTCATGGGGCCTTGCGCCATTTAATTTTTTTGTAATTAAGACAATCAATCTTATGTGTTTGTGTTCATTTCTTTATAAATGCATTAGAAATACATTTTCAATGTTTATAAATAATAAAATGAATTGAAATGAAATAACTGTCAGACATTGTTTAAAAACAATATTTTTTTACAATATGTAATCGCACGCAGGAGAGCACAGCCGGTCAAGACCAGTGCACTCTATGATGCTCAGCCAGGGAGGCTCGACGCTGTATGCGGGAAGCGTGTGTTGTGTTCGTGTGTGGGTTAGAGAGATTACAAATGTATATTTATCTGTTTCTTGAAGAGATCCAGATTGTAGGAAGGAGGAAACACAGATGCTAGAAGAGCATTACCGGTGGCATTAACCCTCCAGAGATGAAAGTTTTTTTTGATTAAAACTAAAGTTTTAAGCTATATTTTATCAGCATGTAGTCTTCATCTAGCAAAAAAAAATACACGATGATGCTTTCATGTAGAAAAGCTATGTGACCGTATGGTCACGCTAGTCCTTACTGTTGACAACTTATTTTGTATGAAACATTATTCTTTATTTGGTTTTGTATGGATTCTAACCTTGGACATTGGGGGTTAAAATACAGCTACACCGAAAATATTTAAAAATATTTATAATATTACCATCTTAGATCAACATATTGTTATACCAAATGAATTAGTAAAAATTACGTAAATCAATGTATTTAATTTAAAAAAAAATGTATTTACTCTTTTGAAGTATGCATTTGGTAGAAAAAAAATTCAGCCCGAAATAAAATAACTCACACGGGTACTTGGTAAGTTTCTAGTGCCGCGGCTGCAGTATAACCGTGGTGGAGACACTTCTTGAGGAAGGAACTTTGGAAACTGCCAGTTCTTGGTCAACACACATTAACAGTGTATGGATGTTCGACAAGTGTAAGACGAGTTTGTCGGTGGTGGGTGCAGGAGGAATTAGTTCTTTAAATCTTGAAGAGCAGCGACCGTGGTAATAACGGCAGAAAAGACTAAGTGAACCCATCTTACGTCAGTCTTACATTGATTGCAGGTTAGATATAAGAGTGTCATTGTTTATCAAACGAATTGCTCTTCTTTGAATTGAGTCAATAAATTTTAGAAGGTATTTTGGGGCTCCAACCCAAAGGTTTCTACTGTATTCAAGGATAGGGCGGATTTGTCATTTATATAGAAGAAGAACTTGTTTATCGTTACGTGATCTATATAATACACCTAGTTTTTTGGAAGCCAGATTAAAGCATTCTATGTCTATTTAATAGTGTTAATAGATTAGTTCACGTGAATAAAAGACCCTAGAAAATCAGTTGTATTGCACAAATATTAAGATTCGCACATTAACCCTGATACGCAAAAACATGATCAGTCTATCTATACTGAAAATGAGAACTACGTAATATTATCTTTTTAAATGATCAAGTAGGATATTCTTAGCAACATTGAGCATAGAACATACTTAGATGATAACTGTCAGGCCTAGCCTCTAGAATGTCAGGCTAATTATCTGATCTCCTTAAAAGTACTTATTTACAAAAATGCTTGAATATGCCTCAGGTATTACAGCCATTGTTGTGAGCTATGTATGTACCTAAGTGGAACGCTGGGTGCAGAGATAGCAGTAAGGTAAGAGCAGCTAACAGGACCGTTGACGACAAGAATAAAGAGAAGACATTACCTTTCATGTCCTGTAGTTTATTGTGTAAGCTGCGCCTTTCCCAGTGAAGCTTTTGTACTGACTCTTTAAGCGCCTGGATATCCTCGGATTGTATTGTGATAATCTAAAAAAAACATATTCTTAATCTTCGATAATTAATTGATGATTCATTTTTCCGTGTCTGCTTCCTCAACTGGAGCACACGGACATCACGAGCCGCTGCCAGAAAGTTTTGACTGCCGCCTTCGTCCTCGCCTCATCCCATGACAACTCCGCCTCCCGTAGCTCCGCAGAGTACATTCTGTATATAGTTCCCAAAGGCCTTCCAGGACGCCAGAGACCAGAGGCTTGAGGAAAACGCAGCTGTAGTCAATAATAATAAAAATAAACTTCAATTAATTAATGATACGACAGGAATAACGGTTTTTTGTAAGAAAGGTGTATTTTTAATTAAACCATGAGTCTATTTAAAAGTCATGTATGTATGATATAATATAAACGATAAAAGTAATATTTTTGATTTTACACAAGCTTGTAGAAAAGATTAAGCATCAGTCAAAAGCATAACGATTAAAAAAAATATATTAAAGGATTATATGAAACTCTTTTAAGCATTCTTTCTAGTATCTCGTAAACAAGTATCATGGCAACAATGATGTATAACTTGTCTTATTCAAGCCTCTTTAACCACTTATGTCGTCTATGGACACCATAAGCTTTACACAGACATGTGAGCATCATTTTATAGCTATATTAAACCAGTTGCAAAGTTCAAAAGTATCTAAATATATTACTGAATATTTCATCTATTAGATTCATAATGAAAATTAAAGGTAATAACTGTAATATTAAGTCACTGCAAAAAGAGGTTGATAGAATTCAATAGAAAGTTGTTCCAACACTTCTCCGCAGTAAAAATTTAAACATTTTCTTATGTATTTTTTTTATTGCTCATCCCATCAAGAATATCAATAGATAATAATACAAAATACTCACAGATTCTTGTTTGCGATTTACAATCTCACAGCTGCTGACTTTCTCAGCCATCTCCTCATAAAGCTTGCTCAGCCCTTCCAACTCTGCCGTGACGCCCGTCAACTTCAATTGCATTTGTTCCTTATCTCTCACGGCATCCCGGATCTTCATCTCCAGCACACTCTTGTCGGTGGTCAACTGCATGATATCATTCCTGTCAATCTCGGCCTTTTTCTTGTACTCCTCAATAGTCGCATTATACGATTCCCACTCCGCTCTCAATTCTAACAGTTCTTCAGTCGTGTGATCATGATTCCTCCTCAACTCCAAAAACTCTTCTTTCATTGGTTTGTGTTTCTCCAAAAGATTATTAAACCTCGTCTTGTAATCGTATACGGACACTTTATTAATAGTAGGCTTGGCGGATGCTGCCTGTTGACTCGACAAAGCATTTCTTGGTTGCTTTGCAACAGGCGCTGGAGGATTATTCGTATTAGGACGCTTAGTCCCTGTTGAGCATTTTACTGATGGCTTATTCTCCTTGTTAATATTCGCAGACAACGAATGAGAACCCTGAGCTACGTCATGTTTAAGCAACGAAGGATGAACCGTGCCATTCCGATCTGATATTGGACGTCTCTCCGGTGCTGTCTGCAATTCAGAAAACGATTTGCTTCTTCTGAGATTCGTCTGCGGCTTCCTAAGTACAGGTAAACTCTCCTTGCTGAGTTGCACTCTATTAGTCCCTCTTCCTATCAAATTGCTCGTGGCCGGCTGCCAAGCTGCTTTGACTTTTAAAGGGAACTTGCTTGTTATATCCATTATTGGAGATTTAACCCAAATAAAAACCGCTCGTTTGATTTTCAACTATCCATAAGGGACTTCACTTCACTGCTAAAGCAATATTTTAAGTCAGATAATACTTTATTGATCAACAAAATGCTGTATCAAGTCACAACTGCAACAATAATCAGCTTAACGGTTTTAACGACACTTTGGATTTCAAAACATAGAATGACGTTAGGTGTTACCAAGTAAGAAATAACAAAATTGTAAGGAAGTTAAAATATGGTAGGGATATATAATTTAATTAATAAATTTAAATGTTATATAATGTAACGATATATATAATTGTAAATTATAAATAAAATATTCTCAAATATCATAATTAAATGATTATAAAATTTATAATAATATTTTTATTGGTAATCAGATGTTTATAACTATTGTCAATTATAATTAAATAATAACTATAATTATTTAATATATGTATACGTTCTTTCGAATATTTTTGTATAAAGCTGACACAAAGTTGTGCCACGAAATATCGATCAAAGTTTGGACCACGAACCGTCGACTTGAAGGATGGACGACAGTTCGTCACGCGAAACTATACACGGAATTGATCCGCATAATTTCGTACCAATTAAGTTATTAATTTAATTTCTTTTATTATTATTGTGAACTGTTTAATTATGTTATGATCTATAGTTCTTAATTATCCTCCCTAAATCAAATTCAATTTCATTGTAACTTGTGTATTGCAAAAATTGTGTACGTCCTTTTTATATTGTACAGTGAGGCCCCGCTTAACGCTGTCTCGTTTAGCGCTGTTTCAGTTTAGAGCTCTTTTATTTTAACCCGAGGCTATTCCCCGAAATTGTGCATAAATACTGGAAAAAATGGTGGAATTAGCAAAACAAACCGGTTTAGATGAAGTAAATGTGGAAGACGTCGAAGAAATAGTTCAAGAAACAGCAGCTAGTCTTTCTAATGATGAGCACAAGGAATTAACTGAGCAAGAAGAAAACAAAAATATTGATATTAGTGATTTCGAAGAAGAGCAAAAAGAACTTTCGATGGCGTTTGTAAAAAAGAGTTTGACCACTATAACTGAAATTATGGACCAATTTGTTGAAAATAATCCTAATTTTGACAGGAGTTATCAACAACTTCTAACAGAACGCAAAAGGAAAACGCAAACTACATTATAGATGCTTTCTTGACAAAAAGGCAAAAAATTGTAAACACAGAATAGAGTGAATGATCTGACTTAGAATTTTATTTGTTTTTATAAGTATATTCGTTTATATTGTTCTTATTTTTGTAAGAAATAAATGTTTGGTTTTATTTTTATTAAAAAAAACATAACTATTAAATTTAATACCTAACCCCATTATTTATATGTTAAGATAGCCTCGTTTAGACCTGTTTCGCATTACGATCTATTTTGATGGAACGTAACACCTGCGTTATATATATATATACATATAAATAAATTTTAATATAAAAACACATAAAAATTATAGCATTAGCCTTTGACTGTATATCTAAAGTTAGGAATTTACGTGCGATTATCAAAAAAATGTTTAATGCGGCTTCACCCTTTCACATCGGTTGTCGGCATATGCCGTCATAAGATTCCCCGACCGTTGACACCTCATTCTTAGAATAGTTTTTTATGCATCATCTGATAGCTAAAGGATACAAGAAACAATGTGATATATGAAAATAGACCAGATAAGTACATTTATGCTTCAAATACTAGTTTGAAGCAAAAAAATCAGACAAAAACCAGACTAATAAAAAAAATGTGTTACGTCTCACGCAAACAATGTGTTACTAGTATCTAGAAAGTCCATATTTAACAAACGTTCATTATGTAACTCCATACATGTGGTGGCATTCACACATGTGGTTTACAGAAAAATCGCTCCTGTGACGAAACCTGACGATATTTATTTACATGCTTTACAGATTCCTGTCAATAATACATGTAGGTTAATAAAGGGAATGACTCCACTTCCAATTTCCTACCGTACATGTCACAATGAGTATTGAAAGTAGCAAAACGATATATCACATCAAACAATGTCAACAGTCGGGGAATCTTTGACGGCATATGCCGATAACCGATGCGAAAGGGTTAAGAAAAAATCGTCGCACTTGTTCGATTAAAAAAGTAATTAAAAAAAAAAAACTTGACATTTAGCTCATTATTTTTTATTTTGTTGATTGATTTTTCCGTTAAAGACGTCATTTAAGCTGTAAAAATTTCAATTTCAAACCCAAAAGAATACTACTTGTCATTTACAACATAGTATAAATTTAAAGATATGACGATTTTGATACACTAAACTATAAAGTGAAGTGTTACTAAAAGATTGTTTCCTTAAATTTTCCTGTTACATTTCGATATTTTCGACTTATTTGTTGCTATTGTTAGAGGGAAAAAAGGTTTTTTTCTAAAAATCAAATGTGTCTGTTTTTCCTCTTATATTACAGACAACTGTGATTAAAAATAAAAAATACATTTTATACTTAAGTCAATTCTAACAAAAAATAATATTTATTTAAAATGAAGTGCAATAATAATCAAAAAAACTGTACTATATTTAATATATAATTACATAGGTATGTAAATATTATTTACAAAATCAGACTAGATGTGTAATTAACAAATCAATCCTAGTTAAATTATCTTGTCGATGAAACAGACGTCTGTATTCGGATACCATGCATGTCTTTGATCTCCTTATTTAGAGCTGTAGTCACAAGTTGGTGCTGCTTCACTATTGATAAGCCCTTGAAGTCAGGAGCCTCAACCGTCACCTATAAAATAAAGTAAGCTTTATTATTATATACAAAATGACAAATAAAAACTGAATATAATATTGCAAGAATGAAAATGACCTAGTATAGATCTAGATGGAACACCAATATTAGTTTAGTTTAATTCCATAATATAATATTTCCAGTTATATGGAAAGTCATAAGGTGTGTAGATATAGTAAACACTTGTGACATAATAAATAAAAATAAAAGTATACTTCAAACATAGCGCCGCATCCCCCAGAGACATCATTAACTTCAATAAATGTGGCATGAGGAAACCTTACACGTAAGGATGTCGCAATAGCATCCTCACCCACCACAACCTGTGTTCCAGCAGCTTTGTTTCCTGTTTCCCATCGCCTCAATGTCTTGAACTGAATAGTAAAAACAATAATCATTAATATCTTTCATATAAGCTTATTCTGCCTATTTAGGAAAGAAAAGTAATGGACCAATGGTATACACAGCAAATCGAAAACCGCCTGTACCATTATATTAAGCTAAGAAAAGATTGCCAACCTATAACGACATTGGATATATAATAATAAAGTGATAAAAATATTTTCATATATAGGTTTTTGATTGAAATGTGCATGAAAAATTTAATGACATAAGCTTTATAACCTAATTGCTTTGTAGGAGAAATCAAGGCGTCCCTAATGCCCCATGTTAACCCCTGAATATAAACATAGCTTATACATAGTTTTAGTGATTTTAAGTTTCATGACTTTTATATAAAATGTATTATATTAAATATTTAAGGAAACAGTCAAGGATCAGTATTTACTGAATATGTTTATTGTTTTATTCTTAATTCAGTTAATGCACAAATAAAAATTTAAGTTAAAATAAAGTCATTTACATTTAAAAAACATAAATACAAAATAATTATATTGTCATATTCATATCAGTAATATCGTTATTTCAATACGGAATCTTATCATACATGTACACGAACAATATTATAATAATAAATACACTTATCTGGCACCCAGAGTAATCTGAAGTATGAATATAGTTACATGCATAAAACAATAGGGAGTAGTGATTTCTGTCTGTGATGACGGATCATTGTTGGTTGATAGCTTACGTATGAAAATTGGTTTCTGTCGATTGAAGTGAATATTTTCTTCAACATTTTGTATATTTTTTAAGAGAGATTTCTATAAATTAAGAAAAATTGCACTATACATCGCCGGCTGTCCCGTAACATAAATTTAAGAGGTTAGTAAATTTGACTTTTTTGTTTTTCTTAGCATAGAGAAGTACAAAATACTTGTCAATACTAGTATGTTGTAATAGGTATTTGCATGATAGACAATAATTATTTTATATACTATTTCATGTCCATAGGTCCATAATTATTGAATTTAACGAGTAAAATATATTCCTTTGTAAATAATAGCCTTATAATATTTGGTGAAGCTCTAGCTTAGTTTCGAAAACTATTTAATAATTAAATCGTAGAGCTCTTAAAAAGAATTCCTTATTATCAGATAAATTATTAAAATCCCATTTTTACATTTCTCAAAACGATATTGACGAAGAAATCGATTACAAATACCTACTTAATCACATTTAGAATAGCGCTCATATGTCCAACACCCTATACTGTTATCACAGTAAATTTACGACCAAAAAACGGTCCCAATTCTCAATTTATCGCCATTATAAATTTAACGAACAAGAATAAAACGTTGCCGGGAACGAAACATTCCAGTGTTTTTTTAACTTTTGACCAATGCAAAATATTATTTACTTATAACCTTGTTAATTTTACATTAGAATAATAATTTTATTTTAATCATCACCTTGAAACTCGTATAATTATTTTGTTTATAAGGATATTTAATAGGGTATCAAAAATACATACCTATATCTTAAATGAATACGAATTATTTTTAACGCCCTATACGAGTATATTTAATTTCTTAACAAACTATGTAAATATGAAGTACACACATAATATAACTTGATACTGTGCTTTCAATTGTTAGTAATAGTAAAATTACGAATGATGAATGCAATTCTATTTTTTGTATTACTGATCAGACTAGTATATACTTATTCGTATAAAATAATAAAAAATGATAGGTATTATACATTGATAAGGATTGACTCATTTTTGAATCATACATATCTAGTTTTACAATAAATCTTATGTATGGATTAAATATTTACAAATACTTTCATAACATAATCATACGTGTTTTTTACTATTTTGGTAGATGTTAAAATTTATATGTAATATAAATTAATTTTGACAGTTAAACGTTTTTACGTAATGTTGCGTCAGCTGATTTCATATATGTACAAAATACTTGCAGTATATGTATTGTTATTGCGTTACGAATATAGTATATTATAATTTTATCTACTAACCTATCCAAAATAAATACAAAAGAACTCTATTTATATCTACAATGAACTCGAAGCTCATCTGTAAATTCCCAAAGAAAAAACTATTACATATATACAAATACGCACGTGTATTTGTAAGTTCGCCGGCCCGTCCACAAGTTTCGACTCTCGGAACCAACATTGCATCAGACAAAATCCATTTTCTGATGTACATATTCAAAAACATGAGAAAGATGATGAAAAGTAACTGAAATATACTACGCATCACATAAATATGAATATCAGTGTTTATTTTCTTATCAATTTACATATCTGATTAAAAGAAATATATTTATGTATTTTCATTTACGAATATCAAATGAAGAAGGTCACAATATTTATTATTATCTCGCTATAAATATTATTATCGACTATTCTTCGGCCTTCGGATAATAAGTAGATCGGTAACGATGTTATATAAATGAATACTTTTTGAAATGATTACTCAAAAATAACGGTTATCCGTAATTATGTCTCAATCTTTTACTAGGAATAAGGAAGTAGTCATTAAATTAATAGTTTAGAAGCGTCTGTGAAACTAATATTCGACAACGCTATTGCGTATTTTAAATTTATTATTATTCGGAATCCCGTGTGTTGGTGTGGCGCGTGATGACGGAAGCGCATGTTTGTTTACTCGCTGTGTTTGTACACACAGCTCATGCGCATGCGCACAGACACCAAAACAATACCCCGCCCGGCCGCCGATCCCCATTCATTCCTTCAGTACCGATCACTACGTCGACGCGGTCAGAGCTCTGCCGAGTAATCAAAAGTTGCCCAGAAAAACCGTTGTGATGCCCAGCAAGCGAGAGCTGTGCGTGGTGGCCGCCAAAACAGACCTGCAGAGAGACTTTCTCGCAAGAGATGTCGAAGAGCTCGTGTCGGAGATCAAAGAGAACCTGCGGCTCAAGGCCAGGCCCCACCGAACGAGAGCGCAGCGACCGTCCCCGTACCGGGTCGAGCGCCCCGCTGAGCGGCCGGAGCCCCCCGCGCCTGAGAGCGACCCCTACGAGATGCTGCAGCGGTTGCTCGAGTCCAACTCGCTGGTGGCCGAGGCCGTGCGGCGCCTGCAGGAGGGACTCGGGCCCAAGCAGCGCTTCCTGTACGACGACGAGGATGAGGTGGCCCTGCTGTCCTGCCCTGTGGGCTTCTAGCTCCCGGGATCCCGGGCGAGCCAGCTCTCGAAGGTTTTGTGAAAGTGTTTGTTGTGAAATGGTTTTGCGGTCAGGCGCTCGCTAGTGTTAGTGCGCGCCGTCCGTGTGAGCGCGCTGGTGTTGGCGGCGTGTCGCAAGAGCCAACGAGAGCAAAATGGCGACGTTATATTTCTATAAATACCTGCGCAGTTAAATCGATAAATAAATTTAAACGTTACGGGAAACGTGTCGACGCCCGGATCGTCCGGCGTCGACGAAACGAACTCTTAGTCAAATATTTTCATTCTCGTGTAAGAAGAATATAGTGATACTGATGACGGACGGTTCTATCAGAAAAATAAACATATTTATACGGTTAAAAAATCTACGCTTATGATTGTGTATAATTGAATTTTTTTATCTCTTTTGTTTGTCGCGTTAGTAAATTATTGACTCGTATAGTTTTTTAATTATCATTTTTTTTGGATCGAGGTGACCGACTTTCGTGCGGCGGTCGCTTTTGTTTACAGCTATTTATTTTGACCCGTCAGCGTTCCGGCGGGTCCGAGGTAAACGAGGCGAACCGCCGCTAGTGGAAAATTTCGATCACCAGACAGGCGGCCGAGGCCCGAGCCTCTCTGTTTTTGTTATTGTTATGATTCAAATGTTCCTAAAGGCCGACAGTCAGCGCTCTGGTCTGCTGGCGTCTGACGTGGCCGGCGCTGACTCACCTCGGATAAAACAAGAGGACGATTTCGTTTTTTATGTTCGTTTATAAACTTTAATTACTTTTTTACGTCCATTACTTGTAAGCTAAGTTTAGTAATGTAAGTCGGGCCTGATGCAGGCTTATACGATGTTGGAGGTGCATGTTTTAATGCGCGCCCGACCGATTCCTAGCAATGTATTATGTATTAATTAAATCTTATATTGTGATTATAATCAAAAACTAAAGTGATATAATATAAATTAATTGAAAAGAAAATATGTTGTTTTTATTCCGACGATTCGGCATCCGATGCCGGATGTGACCCGCATTGTAAGGAGGGTTCGTGGGAGCAGACAGTACTGGCGCACGAGTATGATCGACAGTCGGTGTATTTATATGAACTCGGTCCCATTTACGCAACTGAATATTTTTATAATAATGTCAACATTTTTAGACTGCCGCGTCGCTTGCAAGCTGCCCCTGAAGTTCAGCTATTTTCTGGCCGCCAGGTTTCCTGCTTTAAATGCAAACGATGCGGCTATTATTTCTGTTTATATAAATAAACAATAAGCTTCATACATAACAACTCCAGTCATACACATATAGCTGACACACGACACATACTAATACCGTTGAGTTTACCAAATGTTATTTACCATACAAGTTTATTTGAACAAAAATATAAAAACAAACAATTCGCATACACTATTAAATATATATTCCAAAAAATATACAAATTAAAAGTCTTAAGTAAATATTTTTAATAAGAATATCAATTATACATTTTATGAGAATTCCGTAGAAATGACCTCACCCCACACATTTACAGTTAAATCAATAATATAATATTATTCAAATCACGCCATACAAATGTGAGGATTTTGGTGCACGCTAAAAGAATTCAAAAATTGCTAATATTTTTTTAAAACATCAAAAAAAAATTAACTTACTCGCATTTCATACGTAATATTATTAAATTAATTTATTTGTTTTTTTTTAAATACTGCATACTACCTATAATGTGCTTAAAACTGATCAAACATAAACATGTACATAGTACAATAAAAGATCATAATTCAAGTAAAAAGGTTTGTGTTTGTTCTCAAGGCCCGCAAGATTAATACATACTTCATAAATATATAAAATATTATTAAAATACATTTCACTATTCATTGCATTTGCCAGCGTGCCTACCAATTTTTTACAATGCTTAAGTAGGTACCTATCTATGTCAATATCGAAATGGGCCCGCCATATTTGTATCTCCTTGATGTGTTATTAAACTAACACGCCTATAATAATTGTTACATAAACATATGGCTGATAACGATATACATTTACGACACGAAGGTTACGGCAAATCATAAAATTGCTGTATTTTTAAGTTCTGACGTGTGTAACATTTCACGAGGTCATTTCTTTTCAATACAATAATACTGCAAGCCGCGTATGTATTTTCTAATTACCGTGTATAAATATGTCGCAGACGATAATACAAACTGTCGCTCGTATGGTAAACATTCATTAATCTTTATTAGGAAAGTGTGGCCGGCAAACGTGGACCATTCAATATCTTACTTGCCTTCTGTTTATGATAATATTTAAAATGCGTAAAAGTAAAGAGATGACGCACGAGGTAAGAAACTAGAGATTGCGCAACGACATCACATGTATGGTAGGATCAGATTTCAATAAGTTTGTAGTCGACAACGTGGTGTGGACTTTCGCAAAATGTTACGACCACATCACCCAGTCTAGCCGTTGGCGTATCGGTAACATAACTATAAAACAAAACCATTCGCGATGCAAATTAATTCAAATTCTTTTTTTTTTTTTTTCGAAAACCAAACTATTATATAAATCCAGCTGAAATTTAAAAAATAAAGTCTTTTGTACACTTAGAACTATAATTTTTGCTAAAACCTTGAAAAGTAATGCTATTATAGAAACCAAATGTTTTTCCTCTTCTCTGAAGTTGTAAATATTGAATTTCTTTCCAGAAAAAAACAAACTATGTACTTCTATAATAGTTATCTATCTTTTATGTTTATATTATAAAGGATATTTCCTGCATTCAATTTATGCACATGAAATATAACTCAATTTCAGATGTAAATATTTTTTCTGTACAGAATACCAGTGCTAATAAAATAACGTGATATCAGTAGGCACTTATTTACACAATTTAATGTAGAAGACGAGGAAAAATATACACATTTAATTGCAGTTCATTTCCCAGATACAATAACAAACGATGTTTGTAAACAAACTGAATATAAATTAACGTACATGCTTATTTTATTTTTGATGTTTCGCGGTTTGTAAAGTACATATAGGTAGTTATTGTTGGTATATTCTGGGAATTCTAAACGCGTCATTTTCTACAAAAATCTTTCATACACGAGAAAATAATGTTCATACATACATTAGTGTACTGTTTTATTAACTTTGTAACATCATAAATAATTACATTAAGGAGGTGTAATATATACATATAAAGACATAAAACAATTAGATAAGCATCACAAACAGTAAAAATATATAGAAAATTTGAGTCGTTATTTAGAAATAAAATGATATTCTTACATTCATCAGACTTGTAATAAATAAGTATGACTCAGGTAACAAATTTACCCAATTAACTAAAATAAATGTATCATTCATAATAATAACACTGAGAATGTCAGATCAGTCACTCATAAAATATTTATTGTGAATATAAGATAATACATGTAAACATACTTGTAAGTTATTTTTCGATTTTTTCGATCGATATTTCTTGGTGGAATTCCATTATATCAGATATAAAATAAAAGATTCTTTAGAATTTATTCCACATATATTTTTTAATTTTTTTTGACTACATGTTTCAGCCAGGTCGGATGGCCATTTTCAAGTCAATTAGTTAAATGATTTCCTAAAACCACATATACCCATCACATAATTTATATACACCTTTTCGCTCACTCTTTTGCTTTATATAGAGCCAATAAAATTTTTACTAATTGACTTGAAAATGGCCATCCGACCTGGCTGAAACATGCCAAAAAAAAATATATGTGGAATAAATTCTAAAGAATCTTTTATTTTATATCTGATACTTGTAAGTCGTTAAAAGAAAATAATACAGACGGACCCCGACTTTCGTACATTCGACTTTCGTACAATTCGCTATTTCGTACATTTTTGAATAATAATATATTTATTTTTTTTTGCGAAAATTCAAAAATATATTGTTTTTGTGCAGTTGTTTCCCTGTCGCACTATGTAATGAATATGAACCAGGTCCGTACTGTGAAAAATGTTACGTTCTGTTCGCACATATGCATTAACATACGAGCGCGAGCGAGTCCGAACGTGCGTTTGTATGTAATAATTTGTCCACACGCCCGTCTGACCTCGATACGTTTAGTCGTGCGTATCGAGGTCAGACCAGCGTACGTACTGGTACATTGTTATGCGAGTTTTGTTTTAAATATATCCTACCCGTTTTAACATGAGTGAGAAACGAAGAAACTGCGAAGTAGATATTGCTAAAAAAATCAAGAACCCATAAACTTCATACAATAGAAACGAAGATGGATATAATAAAACGGTCCGAAAATGGAGAGTCTTATGCTTCAATCGGCCGTTCGTATGATATAAGAAGGTCTACGATATGTTCGATATTAAAGAATAAGGATAAAATTAAAGAATATTAAAAAAAAAAATGAAAATATAACATCAAAAATTATTTCCACAAGGCACGGCATAGTGATGGATGAAATGGAGAAATCTTTGTGTTATGGGATAAGTAATGAAAATCAAGTAAACATCCCTATGAATACTTCAATGATTCAAGCTAAGGCACTTGGTGTGCATAAATATTGGAAGGCTAGACTAAACAAAGATTCTAACACGGTGTTTCATGCAAGTAACGGCTGGTTTTCAAAATTTAAAACAAGGTATTCTTTACACAATATTAAATTCACTGGAGAATCAGCTGATGCGGATGAAGATGCTGCAAAAGACTTTATTTCGTCACTGTCCAAAATTATTGAAGATGGAGAATAAACCTCTAGTCAAATATTCAATGCAGATGAGACTGGTTTATTTTGGAAGAAGATGCCCAATCGTACATTCTTATCAAAGAACGAATCAGTTGCTTTGGTTCATAAACCGCAGTAAAAACCAATTGAAATTGCTTCTTAGTGGAAATTTAGCTGGTGATTTAAAATTGAAGCCAATGTTAGTTTATCAAGCAGAAAATCCTAGAGCATTGAAAGGGAAAGATAAAAAATTGCTTCCAGTCATTTGGAAATCCAATAAAAAAGCCTGGGTTACTGCTTTAATATTTAAGGATTGGTTCACTCTACATTTCGCACCAGCGGTAAAACATTACTGTGAAGTAAATAATTTACCATTTAAAGCATTATTAATCTTAGATAATGCTCCAGGACACCCAAAATTTCTACAAAATTTATACCAAGAAATCAATGTTGTGTTTCTTCCCCCCAATACTACGTGTCTCATACAACCCATGGACCAAACGGACCAAAAGCTACGTTAAAACGATATTATATGCGGTCGATAATGAATCAGGCCACCAAGGCAACTGACATGGAAGGTGGGCCCACATTCAAACATTTCTGGAAGAATTATAACATATGGAACGCAATAAACAATGTTGGAGATGCATGGGCTGAAATAAAAGAGTCAACAATGAAAGGTTCATGGAAGCAACTATGCCCACAAATGATGAGTGATTTCATAAATTTTGATGAAACTCCGGATAGTTCACCTAATGAACGAACTAAACCTAGATGTTTACAGTGAAGATGTTAATGAGATGATTGAATCTCAAGAGAACGAAAATAGCATACAAATTGAAAGTGAGGAAGAAGAACCAGAAAAAATCATCAAGACCTTAACAATAAAAAACATGAACGAAGCTTTTATGCATCTCGTGACATTTTTGAATATTATGGAAAAATGTGATCCCAATGGAGAAAGCATATCTCAAGAACGTAGGGCGATCCATAATAGTACTGCATGTTACAGAACTCTCTATGAAGAAAAGAAAAAAAGTAGTAAAATACAGTTAACCCTTGACAAGTTTATTAAGAGAATATAATGTTTATTTAATATGTACTTAGTTTGTAACTTTTGATAAATAAACATTTTAAAGTACAATTTTTGGAGTTTTTTTTGTACATCCCTCTACTTACTAGCGCTCAAGAACTGGCAAACGAAGCATTGGCCGACCCCCTACAAGATGGACTGACGATATAAGAAGAATAGCGGGAGTGAGTTGGATGCGGAAGGCGGAGGATTGAAGAGGATGAAGACTCATGCGGGAGGCCTACGTTCAACAGTGGACGGACACAGGCTGATGATGATGATCCCTCTACTTTCGGACATTTAACTTTCGTACACATTTTCAGGAACCGATCATGTACGAAAGTCGAGGTCCGCCTGTACTTACCGATTAAAGTAGACTTCTCATTATTGTATTGGAAATCTTTTTTCTTTTTTTTATGCAAACACATACAGGAGAATACCAACAGATGGTGATTGCGGTGCTGAAGTCTCATCTGTGGATTCTATAACGCTTATCGTGTTACATATGGTTAAGCCCTGCATGTAGTGTTGTTCCGCCAACGTCATAGACTACAAGCCCGAGATTCACGCATCATCCTAATTATTACAGGAATTTACTATGAATGGGTCGTCTTCACGGGATGACTTTCGTCTGCCACAAATTTTAATTAATAGGCTATGACTGGCATTTTACGGGTGAGGGATCAAATTCACACCAAGCGGGGTATTTTAGAGCTCAAAAATCGATTAAATATCTTCTTTTTTTATCTCCGTCGGGGATCGAACCCACGACCTTCGGCTTGCCAAGCAAACACTTTGACCATTGAGCTGTGCCTGCCAGCAATTACGCAAACACATAAATTAATATCATTATATGTGTAAGTAAGGTAGTAATTAATTTAATTTCACAAAGAACGAAAAATGTTTGAAAAGATATATGAAACAAAATGTTTATTTTAATTTTATTATTTTATATTATAATTATACATTTTCTCCAATAATAATAATATAATGATAGATTGACACAATATTATAAATTACAAGATAATTATTTTTTAAAGTTATTATTTGCACATGCTTATTACTCATTTCAGATGGGTATAAAATATTATTTACTTCCTTACCAACGTACATAAAAGTACGGTTATACACGTTGAAGCTGATGAAGCCTTCATTGATGACGAAATTTGCAAAAAACGAGTCTTGCAGCAAGTGATTAAACAGAACTCAGTGTGATCAATGGTAAAATAGAGTATGAAATATTGAACCAACATGACCTACTCCTAGGACCTAGGTCACATTCTCGAGGACCATTTATGATCCATATTTTAAGTGAAACTTGTGGACATCTTACAAACATTAATTAAACGGTAATAATTATAAAAAATGTGCAAGTACATGCATATAATTTTATCAAAGAAGGAGCACATATAGCCTTGGTAAGCGTTTAATCAAACATTACAAATTTTACAGTCGAAATAAATATACTCTTATCTTCCTTATTTTTATTTGTCTGTATATATTTCGAAGAACTAACAAATTAACAGGTAAAAAAATTGTACCTGCGTTTCTGATTGTTTTGTTCCGAGCAAGAACGAACGTTGAAAATGGCAAATGCAAAATATCTCGGTCAAAAATAATAGGAATTTTAAACAGAATGTACGTTCGTACATTTCGGTATAACAATAAGCCAGCCTAATTATATATTTGTGTAGTTCCAGGGCCACACTAATGCGATCACGTAAGATGCCAAAACTAAACCGATTTATTTTTTCTCGCTTACATTATGTTGTTTGTTTCAAAGGAGAATTTAAACAAAACGTTGCAAATAAAATATAAACGAAAATTATTTGTGTTTTCAAACGACTGCATCGTTCCTAATAAATAAAATAGCCAAGCATTTAATTATATGTTAAATTCTAATTTAAAGTTTGATGCTTATAATAATTATTAAAAGCAGGTCATTTCACTTCTATGAAATATATTTTTATCTGTGTTATATAAAAGGAATTCAAATTACTCGTACATAACATTATTATTGTACATAAGAAGCTCTCATAATAGCACTCTCCATAACGATTAATTCCCTTAACTAGCTAAAAATGGATTTTCCAATGAGCGGAATTTTCAATAACAAGTAACACGAATAGGGGACTTCTATTTTAATCTTACTCATTTGTGCACCAGGATTTCTATCTGCAACAGTACATACATAGGCTTTGTTTTGTACTCGTTCTATTATAGCATGTTATCTTACTTGAGATCTTAAACATCTGTTAAGACATTATTTAGCTTTTTCTGTCGTTCGAAGTTGATTGATAAGTATCACCGTAATAAGACGATGGCTTTGCGTGTTATAACAATAAATACAATATTTACAACAAAAAACTAGTATCGATCGAAACACAAAGCAATACCAAAAGTTGGGCATTCGTACTCATATGACATGCGGTAGCGCCTTACGGAAAAAATATACCAAAATACAATTATTTTCGAAGAAGGAAAGAAAAATCGATACAAACGAATAAAAAATGTTTCCCTTATCCCTTTTACACAGGGCAATTAAAGTGC
The DNA here is from genome assembly GCA_022606575.1 of Glossosoma conforme. Classification (NCBI taxonomy): domain Eukaryota; kingdom Metazoa; phylum Arthropoda; class Insecta; order Trichoptera; family Glossosomatidae; genus Glossosoma; species Glossosoma conforme. The sequence continues at coordinate 2,765,104 of JAGTXR010000030.1, forward strand.
CATACTTATCAAGCTAAAATATTCAAAGTATAAAATTCAATTCACTTTTAATTCGATTATTTAAAAATAAAAAACGGATGCTTATAAATGATTCACTTCGAATTCCAATTCGATTTATTTCGAAGAAAAAGAGAAAAAAATCGTCATAATCGAATAAAATATTTTTGTCTCACTCATTTTACACAGGGCAATAAATGTGTCATGGGGAAATAAAAATAAATCTTCCTAAATTGAATGATGTATACATATGTTTTGAAATTATAATAATGGTGACACATTTACGTAAAAAAATTGAATTGTGTGCAAAAATCAACATGTTCTGTATGTTTTTGTTGTTGTTGTAAAAAACATGTGTCATATTTCTAAAAAAAACCTTTATCTGTTGAAATAACATTCCAGTTTTGTTTGTTTCGTGAAAGAAGTAAAAAAATGTGATAATATAATAAAAACATTTTTTCAGTACAAAAATGTTCTATTTTTATTTATTTTGGAAAAGTGCATGACGAGTGTTTCACATTACTAGTAAGATTCTACTGTATAGAGATTTTACTGTATATATACTATGTTCATTATAATATAACACAATAATATACGGAAAACATTAATCTTGAACAGGGACCGATGTAAGCAACAACATCCTCTCAGGGTTTTCGCGTATGTACATAACATTTATTACGATGATGATGACAAAACTCGTAATAATAAGGAAATGTGTGAAGATAAAATTATCTCTTGGCGTAATGTCAATAAAGTAATAGTCATACTTAAGTTATCACATTGCAAAATGGTGAAGTTCTACCAATAGATATTACCCAGGTTTGCAGGTACCCAAAAATATACAATAAATTATCATATCAAATCAATATTTTCAGATCTATCTAAGTAAGATATAGATATCGATAGGAAAATTGATATATTTTTAAAAGTTGTTGACATAAAAAAATACTTGTTTAAATAAAATTTAAATATCAATTCACTCTTTATTATTTCTCTATTACTATTTGTCAGTACTATTATATTTATTTATTTAAACATAAAAATGGTTGCGTGGTAGACAGCAAATTACACACAAGGTTAGACATGCGAAGAGACAAACAATTAAAGACATAAGAGTCTATTTCATGCGGTCTCGTTAATCGCGCGCGTTGTTCCAACGATAACCTTGATGTAGTTTAATAGCAAGGGACCACCAGAACTAAGCAGCAGTTCAGGAAGGTTCTCCCAAGAAATGATAAAGACTCTCAGGGAGAAAACGTCTCCTGTTCTCATGGATGATGCACTCCATCAGAAAATATTTATTACTAATGCTTTCAATAACGCCTACTTAATATAAGATTGATTTTCCTATTTTTTTGTATGTGCTGTAAATTGGAAACGGATATACAGAGAAATAATAACTGGAGAAAACTCTAAACTCATTAGGATGTGTATTCGCTTTTGAAATGAATCGTAATAGCACGCAGGTGTCTACAAGTGTAATATTATGCGTATATTAAGTTGTGGATGCGATACGTTATTGTTATTCGAGGCTAGTTAGTAGCTCTGAAGTCACGCTCCGGCGTCCATGTGTCTGATGTCTGGGGCTGTTTCTGGGAGGGGGGACTTACACCATACACGTCCACAGTCTGCACAAGTGTTGTCCGCCAGCTTGAACTCGTACTTACCTCCCGGGCAGACTCCGCTTGGTGCAGATCACAAGAATGCTTGTAACGGAATGAGCGGTTGCCGAGCGTCGGCCTGTACCTACTCACAATTTCGCAGAAAATAAAACGTTACTCACTTCGTGCATTGCAAACAATGAAATACCCGTGAATCAACCACGGATCTTGAATGATCTCTAAGGTCTGCCTCTTCCTTGTACTATCGCCCACAAGAAAATGCAGGCCTAAAATATCCCCGTTTTGTACAGTTATCTTACTAAATACATACATATAATCGGCGATAAATACGAGTACATTTACAAGTATTATGATATTCCGGGAAATAAGCGGTTTTTTATAACTCTCGTAACGTATAGAATAATAATCATTAAAGCAATGTTATGAAATTACTGATAATATTATTTTAATATACTTCTATTACTACTTAGAATTGTTACATATTTATTTTAGATACTGATTTGATCTGATAATATTGTATTTTTATTTAACAAATAGATCGCAGACCTAAGTCAGTGGAATTTGGGACCCTTGGACTGTTAATAACTTCAACTTCTTTTTACATGAATGTCGAATCTTGCATAAAATAATGGTAATAAAATATTATTTCGATTTTTTCGATCGATATTTCTTGGTGGAATTCCATAATATCAGATATAAAATAAAAGATTCTTTAGAATTTATTCCACATATATTTTTTTGACTGATGAATGATTTCCTACTGATTTGACATTATTTGAATGATTTCCTAAAACCACATATACCCATCACACAATTTACATACACCTTTTCACTCACTATTTTGCTTTATATAGAGCCAACAAAAATTTAACTAATTGACTTGAAAATGGCCATCCGACCTGGCTGAAACATGTCGTCAAAAAAATATGTGGAATAAATTCTACAGAATCTTTTATTTTATATCTGGTAATAAAATATTATCATGATATCGCCATTGCAGGGGTCTTCTTCAGGGTTGATGACTTTGTTGTCAACCCTGAAGAAGACACCTGCAATGGCGGTCGAAATATTGGATAGAAGAAATTCGCCACACACGGCTAAACCCAAAAGCCACAGTATCAAATCTGGCCGTGAAAACCTAAAAAGTTATTTAAATATTATCATGGTTATAAAATAATTGCGTTAATTAAAAAAAAAATATTTTGAATTATTTTTAAGTACAATAAATAATACTCACGTACACCATACAATATAAATGTATGCGTTATCAAACAATAATGTCAAACTTAATTTAAAAAATACTTAATTTAAGATATCAATCGGCAATACATACAGGTACATACTCGTCCACATAATTTTACTCATGAAGATGTATACAGTGTAACCTTGCTTAGCGAACAACGCACATAATGAACAAAATAAATTATAAAACCAAGATCAGGCTAACGAATTTCAATTCTATACCCTAAATTCTAATCCTTTAAAGTTGCTTTGTTGCACTAAGCAAATTCGTTTGTCGCACCAAATTTGTAGTAGTAAGTATAAAATTGGCATTCGTTTATCCTGGTCTAGAAGTGGCTTAAATTCATTATTTGTAAATTTGTATTTTGGTATATTTTCCCATTTATACCTACATGATATACATTTCACACGGATCCGGAACCGTTAGCAAAATATCAATTATAAATGCCGACTACACGGATCCGTGTTTACCATAAATATCATTATTCCATGTATATTTTATATTGAATTGGTTAAAATATAATATAAACAAGTAAGTAGTTTAAATTAAATTTATTACAAGTATATAATTAAGGAAAAAAGTACAACATATTATAAAAATAAAATAATTAATACAAAACTTGTAGAAAAACAAAGACAAATAGTAGATAACAAACAATTGTTAAAAATAATATTAGCAATTAGTACAAAACGATAATTTTGGGAATATTTTATTTATTTTTGCAAAACGAAATATGTACTCCGAGAAAAAAGGTTATTTTTTGAACAAATTTACATGGAATTCTATGCAGTTATACATCAAAGATTATAGAGTTATATGGAAAATAAAATTGAAACAGAAAAAAAAATGTAATAATTTTAATGGTTTTCGAAAAAACATTCAACACAATAACCAGGGTTTCTTTCACACATATTGCACTGAAGTATAGTGCCTCTGCGAATTTTTTTATTCCTTCTACATTTCCCACATTCTTTTTTTACAATCTCAGTGTATTCTTTACCATCTTTTTGTCTTGTTTTTGTCTGGCTTATTTTAACAAGTTTGTGGCTAGATGATACCGATGATGTAATCGATTTCTTTTTCTCCGGGAGCAAAGTTTGTAATATTTTCAGTCTATAATCATACAAACTTAATTTTGTTCCACTGAACTTATTATATAGGTGATGGCTATTTACCAAACTCATTTGTAAGACGTGAATGAAAACTTTTTTATACCATCTGAGATTTTTTAAATTGCACGGATGGTATGATAGCATCTGATCTTGCAAGTCTGCTCCAGACATGAATTTATTACAATTAATAATACACTTCGGCTTAAGTACAGTTTGCTGTCTTTTATTTGTGACCGGTTGGAGTTCATCGTCAAACTCTGTTGAAATGTATAAAATCTCACGTTTATCCTTCCATTTTCCTATGTGTACACCGTTGAGAAAAAGGGATTCGTTTCCCCCTTTTTTTAGGTTGACAGTGGCTATGTCAGATGGAGTACCAGTCCTCGACTTATTTAGTGTACCCGTGCAGTATGTGTTTTTATTTAAAAGTTCCATTGCCAGATTATAAGAATTGTAAACATTGTCCATGTAGACCGCATGTCCCTGGTCCAGCCTCTCTTCCAATAATTGTAATAGTACTTTAGTAGTGTGTCCCTTTCCTCCAGTCTCATCTCTTGAGCCACCATAAATTTGAAATTTTATAACTGTACCATCAGGTTCAGCGAGGATGTAGAACTTAATTCTGTATTTATGGCGTTTTCCCTTTATATATTGGCGAATAACCAATCTTTCACGCCAAAGAACCATTGACTCGTCCAAAGATAATTCTTTCCCTGGCGAATATATAGTTGACATTTTATTGTTAAAATGATCCATAATAGATCTCACTTTATGCAAAGGATCGGTTTCAATTTCATTGGAACTAAAATGAAGGCATCTAAGAATTAGCAAGAACCTATTTCTTGACATGTAGGATGCAAAAGAAGGTAAGTTAAATAGCCAATGTTTTTTCCAATAATCCTCGATTCTATGCATTTGAATTGTTCCTGTATGTAAAAGCAGACCAAGGAATGTTTTAAATTCCTCCGTAGTGAGGTCTCTCCATCTTGTTATTCTGCTAGATTCTTTTACTCCCGGTTGACACATCACCTTTATCGCAAACTCGTTTATTTCCTTGACTATAAATTCTATGAAAGGATCATCGACAATTAGAGTAAAGTAATCAATTGGATTCGATGTTTTAGGCATTTCCAATAGAGCATTACGTCCTGTAAAAGGTATAGTTTTTAAGCAGGAGCTGTCTGTAGACCACGAGCTATCTTGCGTCGAAGTTGGGCGAACTAGTAGTGGAGTAACTATTGATGAGGGTTGTTGAGGTGTTTGTAGCTGTACAGCTTCGGGAATGAGATTATTATCGTAAGAAATCCTTACCTCTTCATCGCTATCACTGCTCGAATCAGATGGTGAAAATTTTTTGTCGCTGTCAGATGCACTAAAATCATCGTCGCTACTTATTACTAAAATAACAGCCAACACATCGGAATCGGTGGATAAATCCTTAGACACTAAGTTTTCTCTCTTTTTCTTGGTATTTGCTTCATTTTTGCGTTCTGACTTTCGTTTTGATGGACCAGCTTCAATATTCATGGTTGAAAATATATACCTTAATTGAGTAGCGAAAAAACACAAAAATAAAAACGTTTTTCAAAAACCGCCACTAAATATGTACGTTAAAAATGAATATTCTATTACAGGAAACAAGTGCAAAACCAACTCTTGCCAGCACTGCCCGCAATAGACTGACGCGCTTGTACGTTGCTGTGCGTGATCACGGATCCGTGTAATGGCTGCCATGCGCTAGACACATAATACACGGGTCCGTGTAGTAGGCATGCGAAGTATTAACCTTTTCGCTGCCATTTACGCGGATCGGCGTACAAACAATCCGTGCCACAACTGCCATTTACGCCGTACCGCGTAAATCGCCAGTATGAATGTTTCGAGGATGATATTTCTAAGTTCTAACGGTAAATGGGGCCAAATATTATTTTGTAAAATATTATGAACTGTTTTTTAATAACATCTCTTGTAAAAGATGATAATTTATATTGTTTTTATTAAGCAAAGCAGCATTCAAAAAAGGTCTACCGGATTGTCCCGGTATCGTAACGTCGTGTGTGTGGATAGCACGTGGTGCTTATTACGTTGCTGTGGTGTGGTTCTAAAAGTTTTTTTTTATATTCGATGGAAACATGGACTTGTGTTTTCATTCCGGAATTGAGAATTGATTTAATTCTAACGGATTCGGCAAATCACCATACTATTGCATGTCAAGGCTAAAATGAAGTACTAAAATATTTGCTCAAACACTAAACTTAGACCAAAAACAAGAAAAGCGACGAAATACATGTGTGTCGCATGTAACATACTGTTATGTGTTTGGCCTTGCTCAACAATATTCCACGAGAAAAAAGAATATTAACATTTTTTTTAGTCTAGTTCTCAAATGCGGGAAACGTAGTAATACGTTTTTTACTCTCTGGTGGTGGACGTCGGGTAACGTAATAACACGTGTTGCGTAATAATGGATTTTGTTGCTAAATCATATATCTTACTTCAAACTACACATTTCACTCACAAATTTGTAATTATTATCCTTAAGTTTTAACTTGTACGACGAAGGGGTGAATGGAAGAAATGTTTTGTTCATATTTCTACAAAATATTTGTGTTTATATAAAGTGTTACTAAAGGCTGATTTTTGTGTGTTTGTTTACCATCGTTTTATTATTGCTGCACAATAAGATAAACTACTTTTTAAATTTCACTAAATTATCGCGGATATTTCAAAAGTTATAGACTTTTAAAAAATGTTTAAAAAACTCGCGCACGATCCCAAAAATCGCCCGCGCCAAGCTGCAATCAGCATGAAACAATAAACAATAAACAAAGCCCTCAATGGCAATGGGAATGCCGTAAACACTAATTTAATTGACGACTTAAAAAATACTGAAATGGCTTGGCGTGTCATAGTTGACAGAGTATATTGTTTGGGCGGCTATTGGGTTAACGAGTGTCGTTTCGCGTAAGTGGTGACCAGAACATCGAGAATTAACTTCATGTAATAAGTCTGCTGTTATGTGAGCATATAATCAGCTCACCGCAGTCAAATATCTAGAAACATAGAGCTTTTAGCAAATCACACAACTCATTGAACAATAGACAGGACATTTTTTTGTATCCATCGAGTCTTTGAAATATTACGGGACGACATACGCTCGCTAAGAGAAATTATATATTTATTAGAAATATTTAAAAAGTATCATGTGACAGTATTATATAATATCCTGCGTGTGTAAACATAAAAAGTTGATTAACACTTGTTATCATTGCCTTACAACAAATATACTTTCTGCATGCATCGCCAATCCGCCAGAGAATCCACCAAAAGATCGAAACAGTCTAGCGCAGCGGTCGGGGAACTTTTTTTAACCATTACCCCAAATTATTTTTGCGTAAGTCGATATTACCCCAAAATATTTTTGCGTAAGTCAATATTACTCAAAAATATTTTTGCGTATGTTGATATTACCCATTCCCCTCATTTTGAAAAGAAGACAATCAATGCATATTTAAATAAACATTATTTATTGATATGAATTTTTTAATTTTTATTAGAATATTATTTTATTATTTCAATATTCTAATCTACTTTTATAGATCATTGACTATATTACAATATTATTATTAATTAAATATACATATACTATACATAAAATTCTTTTATATAATATTTATATAAATACTAGTTTCAACGCAAGTCAGTCTAGGCATAGCAATGGCGCAGTTCGCTGAACGGTATGAATACCTGGGCATAGTTGGTTTCCAAGGTCCGCGGTTCGCATCCCGCTTCTGCCGTTATTTTTGTGCTTGGATTGACGCGTTGAAAAAAGAATTTTATGTACAGTAAATGTATATTTAAGTAATTATTTATTGAATTAATTTACACGGAAAATAATAAAAAAGTTACATGAAAATAGTAAGTTTTATGAAATAGCAAACTAGAAAAATTTCCTTATTACCCCAAAAACCATATTTTTACCCCATTTGGGGTAATTTACCCCGGTTCCCCGAGCGCTGGTTTAGTGTTCTCCCATTTACGTTTTTATAAAAACATACTAATCAAAAGAAGTTGGCGGTTTGGTGTGAGGTTGCCATAAATAAATATAAAACAATAATCATGAATTGAATGAACTGACAACAGCCGCCTCATATTTAATCTTATGTTTACAGCGATTTTTATCGACTTGAATAAAAATATTTTACTCTGATTGGTTTGTTTAGATAAAATTTCCAGTCGAATGACAGTCCCGTGACCAGTCGCATTGTTTGCTCAGCTGACCTCGACGAGTGCATCCCAGTAACTTCTCTTCACTAAAAATTCGTCTCTGGTCTACGAAAACCGTCCACAATCAACATGTCAGCAGCTACCGAAAAAAGCAATAACAGGTCAGTATTAAATATCAAATATTGAAAGAACTAATATTAAATTATAAAAACACACTTGTTAGTACTTATTTTCGTCTTTGAGTACACTGAATGTAAATAATTCATTTTTGGTATGGTTTAATTTGCTCTATTCATCATGTTTACCGTTTGAAAACAGTTGCGTGTAAAATTGTTTTAATACTGTGTTTCATCACATTTAAAAACCCGTCTTATTGACACCTGACACATTTAAAAATGTATTATTTATCATATTTTGTGCACCGATTTCAAAACAAGCCGATACATACATTTTGATGTTTAAAAAAACATAAATTATTCCATTCGTAGAGATCAAAAACCTAGGTTATCAAATTTTACACGCAAGCGGATACAAAGTCCGCTTTGATGACTAGCCAAATTTCGCGACATTGTGTATGATTTCCAAAACATTGTTTTTGTTATTCAATTCAGCCATGAGTTAACTGAATTTTGAAAATGTTGTTAATGCATAAGTTTTTATTTTGCGATTTTACTATTTGATTAGTCGTTTTTAACACTATTTTTTGACAATCAAGGTTATGTTAATGTTATCTACCGTATGATTGCACGTTTTTAAATGATTTTCGCGTGCTTATATGAATGCATCCACATTATATACGAGTACAATTATTAAATCAAACGGCGAATTGTATTGAAAAAATGTTGCTTGGCCAATCGAGTTGCTAGAAAAGGTATAAATTACCTACATGGCACACATGTACCCGATATGTATGTAAATAATTCGCAAACAGGAGGTCCTTAACCCAGCGATTTTTCCACTAGGCACTAACATTGTATTACAATAAATTATTTCGCATACTCACCGCTGACACAGACTTATAAAAAATAAACAAATAAATTCATAATAACTCCATAAAGTTCAAACATATCATGGAAGCAATAAACATTGTTTTTTTTTCACACCTTTATGTGTTTCGAATATGTATCAAATTCATTAGCTTTTTTCCAATGCCATTAATGAAATAAATAAATAAAAAACAGATATTTATTTATCCGCTCCAAACTCTAACTATATGGTATCACAAACTTCAACCAAACATTCTGTCCCCAACTACATTTATTATCTTGTTTCAATTAATCTCCTCCTATGACTGCTTGCCGGTTCTTTCTAGATTAAGGATTTTATGCTCCAACTGCACCCATATATTATATATATCATAAAATCATTTATGTAACAAAAAAACTATATGGAATCATTGACATAACGGACATAGTAGGCTTACATTTTATTTCTGAATAATATAACAAAGATAAATGAAGGTGTCATGTACATGTTTTTAGCTATATTGATAGTCTTGTATCTAGTGTGATGTATTTGATAAATATTTTATTTATTAATAAATTCTATCTTTCTCGTATCACAAATGCAGTGTGTGGTCCATGGGTCCTGGGACTCTCGAGGTTCCCCTAGAACTCTTCGCCCTAAACCGTCGGAGACTTGCTGCTAAGCTTCCTTCAAACCAGTTGGTGCTGCTGCAAGGTGGCTCCGCACTCCATCTGTATGACACCGACGTGGAGTATGTTTTTCGACAGGTAATGCTGACTTCCAATACTTTCCTGTATTAATTTGCTGCAGCTTAAGGCATAAATCACCGAAAGACTGTACAACTTGACCATAAAGATTATATACAGGTATATACGTTGGGTATGTAGCCAAAAAAAGTAACCTGGAGAATACATTGATAGCAAAGTTGTTGACAGTCTAACCAACCTAACACTAAATCATAAGGGTATATTTGTCCTATTTTAACACGGCGATCAACATGACCCAAATCAGGAAGGATAAATATTAATGGTGCATAAAATACAAGTGCATCCACGAAACTCGGTGCAAATATTCATGGCGGTTGGTTTTTATAATAATTATCTTCTTCTTCTTGTAAGAATTATAAGTATTTTTTTCTCAGCCATTATGGACACGTGGACTTGTGTTGGTGGTTATAGAATATTTTTGTAGTTGAAATATATGTAGAATATTGCGAAATTATAATTTTTAAGCAACAATTTTTCTTATCTATTTCATTTCATTAAGAGGTAATGTTATAGATTATTCACGTGATAAAGAAATCTGACTATTTTAATTGAAACCTAAATATAATATTTGAGTCACAAAATGATTCAATCAGAAGACAATAATAATTATACATCAATTATTATTAAATGATTAATTATTAACGTCCACTTTACATAAGGAAGAACGACTTCACGTCGCCGGGATCGTTATTAGGACACTTGGAAAACACATGAGGAGCAGATGAACAACACACAGACGTTTTTTTTACAAGCACATCGAAATATATTCAAGTTAAAAATTTACAAACTTTGGTATTCGTCTTAGACCACGGACAATTAACGATCTACCTCCGTTGAAAGCCGAGCCGAACTGAGACGGAATATAATATATGAATAAGAGACGAAAGTTTGTATATTGAGGTTTTCGGCACCAGCCTGCAATGGATATATCCAGTTGATTACAATATTGTATAGTATTCGTTGACATAATATATGTACATCATACATAATAATTATGTACTCGCTAGTCACCTCAAGGATAACTCGCTGGTTTTTAATTACGCGCCGACACAATAGCCTAATTTTTTGTGCACCTTTCTAAATTTCGATGTCATCAAAGATCCATCCAATTAAATCTCGCCTTGAACGGAATCGAAATAGACAGGCACACCATACAAGACCATGCGCACTTAATAGAGACTAGTTGAACAGTGAGAGCTTGTAAACAATGATCCTCGGCGCAAAACTGGGTCACTGACTTAAATAATCTTTGAGTATGGTTCTAGTCAGGTACGAATGCGAATAGATCACAGTAAGCAGTTTTATCTAGTTCTATTATCTACTCACATGTTGATAAAATGAACAGAATTGATACTTGTTTATCGGGTACTGTTAATACTTTGTCAATTCAGCATATAGATAAAGTTATGTCAACCCTTATTATTTTGCCTCATTTATGATGAAGCTTGTTCATGTGATGCTGCAAACAGAAAACAATAAACGATAAACATTATTTGATAAAGTGGATAATCCATTACAATAGGAGATGACTTGTGTATTTTCGTTTAGGAGTCTGTGCCCTTTTTTGGAAAACCTCTCTGAATTGTTATAAATTCTTCTGTATCAGGCGTATACTTCTATATTTTCTCCCAAGTCACAAATCGCTACCATAAAGTTATGTCAGTCCTCGTGATCTTCGCTGCATGTCAGTTCTGCCTCCGGGAAGGGTCTGCAATAAATTGCAGCTGTAGTTTAGGTTGCGGTAGCCCGAAAACGTGTCCCATCCAGATCCACCTTCGTCTACCACTGTATCCACTCCAACATATCGTCATTCGTTATCTCAAACCATCTTCTCCTTGTATTCTACGCAGTCACCTGTTCTCAAAATCCATTACAAGGCTGCTATAGTTTTTGGTAAAATGCCAAGCTATTCCTTAGTTCTGATTATCATTTACTATTGAATTACATCATGTGTATCGAAGAGATTACGCACGTAATTAACGAGGCTTAACTGGAATAGATAATGTAGCTTTTTTATTCCATTTGAACCTTGTTTGTAATTTGCAGGGTACCCACGTAACTTTTCTATAGATATTTACTACAAAAAATAATCATCAAATATATTTGCTGTATATTATTGATGGTCAGGATAATATAAGCGAAGAAAATCATATTTACTTCACAGTTTCACCATTTTTTTTTTGTAAATACAATAACTTCAACTTTGAAAGATTTTTTTCATTTAATCTTTCAGGTCGTTAAGAGTTTTCCGTAATAGAGCAGAAGCTAGTGATGAAAAAAAAATATATTTTGATGTGAATGATATTCTGCATATTATTTTTAGTTTAGATGCGTAAAATAAATTCTGTGAATGTAGCGGACATCAAGATAAAAAATAATGGCTTCCGATAGCGTCTGTCAACACTTCAGACACAAAAAACAGCATGATGATAATAAAAGCTGACGTGGGGCGATCGCTTGACGCAAATAACAAGCAACTCTCGTCAATTATTGAATGATAAACACGATAAGTGAATAAGCGTTTGTAGTCAGTTGCTGCAAAAAAGTGATCTTCCTAATCCCTGAACGTGTACAGTTGTTTACATATTATTGTTATCATAGGTAGTAATAAACAGTTATCTATTGCTTTGTTTACAATAATATTGTTTTGATTATTAGCACGTGGCTTGTAGACTCTGCGTTTATTTGCTTATTATGTAAATTTATCTGTTTTTGTAAAGAACCTGTTTTGTACCGATCCTATCAGTTATCTTTAATAATATTTACTATAAAAATATAGACATTTGTAGGTAGTTAGTCATGTGCATATTCTCCAGAATTTTAACAAACAGGCTGACGGGTCGATTTGATGAATTTCAACCTCGAGAGCAAGCTGGGTTTAGGAAAGGCTTTAGTACAATTGATCATATCCACACGCTAAGACAAATCATTCAGAAAACCAAAGAATATAATCAGCCACTCTGCCTCGCCTTTGTAGACTATGAAAAGGCATTTGACTCAATCGAGACTTGGGCAGTGCTAGATTCACTACAACGCTGCAAAATAGACTATCGGTATATAGAGATAATAAAATCTCTTTACAAATCTGCAACAATGATGGTCCAGCTCCATGATAGCACTAACAATATTTCTATAAACAAAGGTGTTAGTATCTCCAAACTCTTCACAAACGCCCTAGAAGATATTTTAAACTGCTATCCTGGACAAAAAAATGTGGAATAAATATTAACGGAGAGTACATTCGATTTGCAGATGACATAGTGCTAATAGCCGAATCACCTAACAAGCTCCAAGACATGCTCTACGACCTCAATGAAGCGTCGAACAAAATTGGTCTGAAAATGAACATGGATAAAACAAAAGCCATGATTAATAGTCATACTACAGACCTTTGATCCTATTTCCATTGGAGGAACAGAAATAGAGGTTGTAAACGACTATACCTATCTGGGACAAGTAATACAACTAGGGCGAAATAACTTCTCAAAAGAAATCGACAGGCGCATACAACTGGGATGGGCAGCATTTGGAAAACTAAAGTACATTTTTAAAGCGAAAATTCCGCAATGCCTTAAAACTAAGGCGTTTAACCAATGCGTCCTCCTGTATTAACTTATGGCGCAGAGACGTGGAATCTGACAGCAAGTCTTACCCATAAAATAAAAGTCACCCAGCGTGCTATGGAGAGATCCATGCTCGGAGTGTCGCTAAAAGATAGAATCCGAAGTAGTGGATGCTACCCAACGAATAGGCACACTCAAGTGGCAATGGGCAGGTCATATCAGACGACGGTCGATAAGAGTGGCCGACCCCTACAAGATGGACTGACGATATAAGAAGAATAGCGGGAGTGACCTGGATGCGGAAGGCGGAGGATCGAAGAGGATGGAGACTCATGCGGGAGGCCTACGTTCAACAGTGGACGGACACAGGCTGATGATGATGATGATGAGTCATGTGCAGATAATAATATAAAATAAACATACAGGTAGGTATTTAAAATACATGACTTCATTCGCCGCGATAATTATAATTACCTACCTATATAAATATAATAATACCTATTGAAAATTCGAAATATGTATTGTGATAAAAAAAAATACAAATAACAAAATATTACTCATGTTTTATTACAATATGACGGCGATGAAGAGATAATTTAGATCCCAGACACCGGTATGAGTAATGTAAATTTTGTAATGTGAAAATAATGTACATCTGAATAAATAGATACAAGAGCGCTCAAGCAAAATAGACAGTCTTTATATAGAACCTATTTTTATTTTATCCGACGTTCAATTGAACGTCATCACATTCACAGACGAGACAATACAGTATAAATAGTACATGTTTTGCATCCACAATAATTATTTGTGCATATGTACTTATGTAGATATTTTAACAATATTTGTCTACCGTATTATATGTTATTTTATGAGTACATTTTATAACGTAGCTAATAGTCCCATTTTACTATAATGATATAAGACAAACCATATCATTTTAAAATTAATTACATAACCGGTGCTGAAAGAATTCCAATTCATAATAACGTATGAAACTTGTTTATTAGTTATGCAACAATTTGTTAATATTTATTTTTTGTTAACAAATAAGTCGAAAGATTGTAAATGTTTATTCGGCCGAAGGTAAAGCATTTGATAGCGATTCAGGAATGATAAGCAATAACAAAGATAGTCGGCTGCGAAAGAGTCGAATGTTTATGTTTCTAAATAAAAACATCTGCGTGGAATGAAATGTAAAAAGCTGGTGGTGTTGGAGGTCAGTGCGGCTGATAGTGTTTGTTTTCGCGATTAAAAAAATGTTGTGACGGAAAGATGCGTAATTTATCACGAGCAACGCGGTTTCAACGTGGTGGCTGTTTAGGTATTTAGTGAGCACATGCGGCCGACGAGCTCGGATGGGAGACGGTCTTCCGGTCCCGAACTAAATTTAAGTCAACAAAAATACACCAAGCCAAAAACATTTGGGGAGGTCGCCAAAGGCCTGGTTAATCAACGGGTGAGACACTCGACGGCGGGCTACAAAAGTATATCTCGACATCTTTCTGTGCTCATTTTTCTTGAGAACAAAGATTACCAAAGCAGATATTTAAACCTACACACCTTCTGTAATTAAAGCCGTGCACACACATAGTTAAAATGATAAAATATTCATTTTACAGATGAGTTCCTAATGTTAAGTTTGCATTTATTATAAGTATTGTCCGCTCTTGAACAAAAAAGGTTTCCCTAAGATCGTTGTGCATGCATTTATGGAAATAGTCTCAATATGACTGTATGATTTTGGAAATTAATAATACTATTTATATATAATATAGTATTAACAAAAAGGGAAATTAATCCGTTTTGAGTGCAGCAACAAAACAAAATCGTGCTATTGGAAATACTTTTACAATTTGATCCAGAACATAGCACTCAAATGCATCATTTTCGAAAGTTCGAATGCACAATTGAGAAGATGCTAGTGTTACAAATTCATTACTACATTTAGTAAATATGCTTGAGAATATGATATCTCCTAAACGATGTACTTATTTCTCATGGGCACAAAGATCACTGATAGGTTCAGAAGAACTATTGTATTTAACGCTTTTTTGCTGATAGCGGTTAATGCCAAACCTAATAGCGTTTGTTGTGTATAACCTGGATTACAAAATACTTGAGAGTGAGTTCTAACTTTTTACCTTTTAACAGACCCACGTGTAGAAAATAATACATATAATTTATAATTTGTCGAGTACAATGACCAATGAAAGCAGATTAATACTAAACGGTTGGATATGTTGGCGTAACACTGAACTTACTGTACACAAATATGAGGTGTTCTCGAATCACTTCTTTTAGACTTTGAAATCAAATTATATATTTTTTAAATACAACATAACGTTAACTTAACAAACATGTACGTTGTAGGTATATATTTAAAACAAAGCCTTAGAAGGATACAGAACACTTTTGGATCGTGTATGCGGTTTAGATGTACGAGTACATGTTTATACATATCTAACATAACTGTGTGCATTGGAATGCCTGCATAAATGGTCGTCTAAAGATTACTGTCTATAATAACTTTAGTTAACAGCGATAATACCACCAATGAATTAGTGACATCAATTCAGTAATTTAATATAAATCAAAACGGTAAACTCTTCGTTGAATGCACCTTCAAGAAAACTGTTTTTGTTTCTAGAATTCAACCAAGAATTGTCAAGCTTGTCATTGATATACTCGAACGTCTTTGTTTGTGCAATTCAATACGTTTAATGTTTGGTTAATGTAAGAGATTTGATGGTAAACGCACATATCAAAAGACGTTGTGTGGGATATATGGCTTTGACCCACTCTTTAAAAAATAATATTTATGTGTGCCTACACAAAATGCAACCATTCAACCATTGATCATAGAATATATACACAATTTGTATCTACCGAATTTTGTAGCCATGGACGCAACATACTCGCACGCATTGTTAACTGAGAACAATACTCTTGGTGAAACTGAATAATTGATTAAGTACAAAAAGTATTATTAAAAATATGAAGTTATATTTCTGAATTGTTATTTTTTGACTTGGAGTTGTTTCGTTCTCTGTAAGATTATTATTACCATAATTTCCATGCCCGCTCACTTAACTGTTACTGGACCAATGGTCATTACGAACTGCCGTCATAAAACTCTGTCAATCTCCATGATCCTCACCTCATCCTATATCAGCTCTGCCTCTAGAAGCTCTGCCGAGTACATTCTACGTATACTTCCCGAAGCCTTTAAAGACGGCGAAAATCAAAGAATATCTTCTATTTATTTTTTATATAATTTATTCAGAAATATGCTACAGAATCATTCCCAGATCACTCGTATTTTATGATAACACGATCAATCTAACTGTATCACAGAGACTATAATCGTCATGTTAAATCACAACTAAAACTAAAAAAAAAATGTACTATCGGAAATTAAAGGATATCCGTTTTTTACCACAACAAAGATAACGATGCAAAAACAAACAGCGTATTTGTAAAAACCTTTTTTCCACGTCTAATATACCTAATATGATTTAAAATTTCGAAAACCATTTTACAATGTAAGATTAAAAACTGGGAAATATTTTTTTTGGGTAATCTTCCCCTGTGCCTCGATTTTAGATTTTATATTTTGGAAAAATTAGACCTTATCTAGTGCCTAAATAAATCGTTTATCTAACGAAAAGACGGTGGTTCGCACATAGTGTGAATACGCTCAGTAGTCGTCAGTTGAATTACAGGAAGTTGAAATATGTACTCGCAATTTCCTAGTACATACATGAAGTTTATTGAAGTATCCGTTTAATCACCCGGTATCTTTAAAGTATGTATATTGCGACAACAGCTGCTTTTATATTTTTATTACACGTGTACTCGAGATGATACTGGTATAAAAAAAAATGGTTTCTTGCTTTTCTGTTTTAAGGAGTCCTTCTTTACGTGGGCAAGTGGAGTTCGTGAAGAGGGATGCTTCTTGTCGGTGGAAGGAGGATCAGGGACGGCCGCCCTATTCGTGCCGCGGCTGCCTGACCACTACTCTGTGTGGATGGGGCCACTGCTCTCGCTGGAGGACTTCAAGAACATCTACCAGGTCGAGGAAGTCTTCTACGTCGACCAGGTAATACACAACAAACACTTTCATACAATACTAGTGTGATCTATAAGAAAAAATGACGAGTTGCAATGAATGCCTTAACACAAAATCTGCCAACGCTGGCTTCTAGATCTGCCAAGGCAACTTCTAGCTGCCGACTATGCTTACTCTTGGTTTGTTTGGCGTCCGCAACGAATCCTTCACTCTTCGCTACTGCCACGTGTCACGTTCTGTGATCGTTTTTATGTGCGGTAATGACACTACACCTATAGGAATTTATTGACAATTGTGTAAACTGTCTCTTACCTAACCTTGTGACTCCAGCGCCTTTAAAACATTTCATTATAAACCACCCTCGTATATGAACAATGTCCAAGTTATCCAAGTTATTTCTGCCACAATCTAAACCGTATCCACTAATTATCATCAAACTCATTAGACTCTTGTTGAACACCCTCATTTACACAGATGCGTTTTTTCATATTTATTTATGAACGAAATTGATAATAACTAATGCAGCTTACACCACCGTCAGACCCGTGGAACCCTTTCCGATCATCCCTACATGGCAAATGTACACGTATAATCAAAATAATAAAATATAGAACAATTTGTTTTATGTATTATTTCCTTAATACCAAACTTTCTCTGAAATGTTCAGCTGAAAAAATGATAGACATTACCTGTAAGTTGACTAAACTGATGCACACCTTTTATAACTTAGGTACTGCAAACTCTATGTTGTGGTTTTGTAATTTTAATATTACGGCATACCATTTTTTTTTATTATTATTAATTATATATATAAATCACGAACTATCAATTTAATCTAAAAATTAAAAGTAATTATTTAAATATACAATTTTTAAAATATTTGTTCCCCTTAGTGTTTTTAAATACGTAATGAGTGGTTTCACATAATTAAATAAATTAGAAATACCCATGATATGTATTTATGTCATTTAACCGTTATCTTACCACATTTGCCACTATTTATCAAACAACATACAGTTTATTTATAAACAAATTAAATTTTCCACGAATTCATTTTTCTGGCATTTGAAAACGGTCATTTTTCATTGAACGAATTCTCATTGTAAACATACATAATGGATTCCTTTAGTACTCATTCACATATATTTTATTCATGTATATACGGATTGTTAATATATTTTTGTCTTCTATTGGAACTTGAAAACAATAATGTCGACACCAAAAAAATAATGTTTATGTTATGCACTGTTTAAAAAAAATATCTATAAACATGTTTAACGATTGCTTGTCACTTCATGATCAAATATGTACGTGCATAAATTTAACATTCTAAATATTAAATAATATTATTTATTTATTGCATAATTCAAGTATATTTGTACTGTATATATGTGCATAGTTATGTAAGTCCACGTGATTAGTGATTACGTGACACATTATGTATAATATATAAAAGGTGATTGAAAACCATTTATATATTTCAATTAAATCTATAATATAGCTTTTAATAATACCATTTGATTAAATTCAAAACCGATAAATTCCTATTTTACTGCTTTCGAGTTTGGTCGGATTTTTTAACGTTTAACGTTTTCTAGCGCTAACCGTCTATCTGAAAACAAAAAAAGACTTGGCTGTAGCAAATTTATTATTACTATTTTTTAACGTTTTTTTCTCTCTGAACGCGTAATAAAGTAAAATGTGATACAAAAGGAAAAAATATATCATTTGTCATTAGAAAAATGTAGAATTTTGTATTTACAAATAATTGATAAATTTACTTAAATTTATGCATTCAACTTTGTCGTTAGGTTTAGGTGTTAAAGAACGGTAAATTAAAAATATTTGCACATTCTTAACTCGACAACGCAGTATGTATACATATAAAGTTTTTTTAATGAGAAATTACCGTTTTAAAATCGTTAATATTTTATATTATTTACAAAAATAAGAAATAATTAAAAGAGTAAACGAATTGTCTATTTACACGTATTTTTTACCATTTAAAATGTATTTTAATTTCATTTTTAGCATCTAAATGCACCTGAAAAACGAAATGACAAACCAAAAAGGCTGATATTCGCGTATTAAAGGTTGCATACGTACTGTAATCTTTTTGCAGAGATTCTTTATAAGGCATTTGATATTTCGGAAGTGCCGAAATTTCTCTAACCTTAGCCAACATTATGACATCGAAAGAGGGTGAAGCGCCAGCGGACTGATCAATAAAATCCAGTCGGTGACTCCCCGCGCCCCCCTAGGGCCCTCAAGGCCACACTGTGGGTCGATGATGCCACTTCTACCCCCTAAAACTTCGTAGCCTGGTTATTTCCACGTCTAGGCATGTCAAAGTGTGGGAATCTTATGGTGGTTCCGCATTAAATGATTTTAAATGATTCCATTATTATTGTGTTATTTATAAATTGTTATTTTATCCTGTTTTAGAAATGAATTAAATATTGTTATTTGTAATGTTTCTAAAAGAAAATAAATTGAAATTGAATTGAATTTTTTTTTAAAAACTATGAAAAAATCAAATATCATCATAATATTTGATATAATTCAATACAACTGTTCCTCATCCGAACCTGCTGAAACTTTAAAGGTTTCGATGCATTTAAACGAAACGAACAAACGAAAGACCACAACCAAAATGTTACTTTAATGTAAAATTATTTTAATCTGTCAAACTTGCTGAGTTTACACCAAATTCTTAAGAAATTTTCAGTGAAGGTTGAAAGAGCAACGATAGTACATGAACGTTTTTACTTTTACACTGATGACGGCCTTAAAGTATTTGCTTGATATATATTATACCTAAGAAAATTTGGCACGATATCTGAGTATTTAACTGAATAAATAGTATCCAGGCTTATATAAGAACGAAAACACTGAAAATAGTTACAAAATATTAGTAATTGGGGACAAACATATGAAACATTAAAAATTGTAATGATTAGAATTCATTTTAGTAAATACTCGAGTATCATACTATATTATCTTGAGTTTAGTTATATTTTTGCGTGAAACCAGTGTTGTTATATTATTTTCAATGGGCAAAAGTCTTGTTTTCAGACAATATTAAAGTTATGTTCAGTTGCGACTTCCGTGTCTGCCCGCCGAAGCATTTCGATTGCAAAATTGGAACTTTGACAAAAAGTTGGTTAGCACCTAATTAACAAACTACTTTAAAGATCTTTAGTTTTTTTGGCAAATGTATATTTTAGATAACGAAATTTCTTAGATATAGAATTCAGCTTCGATACAAAATGTAGGTATCTAATTTGGTTCAAAATCAAACGAAATGTTTTATTAGTCTCTAGTCAAAATAATGTATTTTTTGTAATCGATTATTTATTTATGGAATCATAAGGCTGTAATTGTGAAAATAAGTTTGAATAATGGTTTTAGTTACCAATTGTATGTATTTGTAGAAATAAACTTTAATTTTATTATGTAAGGTTCATAATTCGTTTATTTATATCAGAGTATATTTTTATGTTTTTTATTATAAAAAAAGGTTTATAAAGTTTGAAAATATCTACAATTAAGAAGTATATTTGTGGATGTAGGAAGTTGATAAACAGCAGGATGTGGTTATCTGAAATATCGTTCAAATATTGTATAAATTTAAATATTATTAATTGTTTAACCATCGACCTTTGCAACCAAACTATATTTGTGTGGTTTTATTTATCGTTAGAAATATTTAAAAAAATATATACATTTATATATTACTTTAACTGCCTGAACAGACCCTACTTTTGAGAAGCAATGGTGCAGACAGAAAATATACATATATCTATACCTACTACCAAAACTAATAATATTGTTATAGTGTGTAACTACTCCCACAATACTAACCTAGTGATTACTAGGTAATTCAAATGAAACAAACTTATGAATTTATATTCCATTTATTAGGTCACCTCATGCAATAATTTTATCTTTAATTATATATGTACTATCTAGGTACTAAACACTAACATCGTGGAATATTAATTGTACCTACATGTCTGAATATAATCTAACAATAAAATGTGTAGTTATTAAGTATTATTAGAACATAAACTGTGAAATTTGTAAAATCGATAACCTTGAATTTCCTTAGGTTCCGACTTTCGACACACTCGACCTATCCTATCTAATCTACTAAATTCCTACCATCTAATATTACCCGGAATCTATGTTAGAAAATATCCTGTAATATCAAGTCACGTAATATTTAATTTATGTAAAACGTAATTGGGCAAGAACCTTCAATGCTTTTTATATTTTTTGATGACGCTTTTTGATATTCTTTTTATATTTACACTTATCTTATTTTTATGTTGCTTGGCATAACCTCATTACTCACATAACGAGAGAGTGCTCTTTAATAAATCCCTTGACAATTGCCCTTTTTTATAAGGAGCGCGAGTTCAAGGCTACTTAGGTAAAGCATAAATTGTAAAAAAATCTTCGATAGTAAACTGAAGTAAAAATATTATGTTGATATATAATTAATATATGCTAAAATTATTAAATATTATTGAATTCTCAAGACAACTAAATATGTAATAGAAAGGATCACAATTATAACTAAACCTAGTTTTTTGTTTGTTTTATTTAATTATTTAATTGTAACATTCTTTTCAGAACCACTATTGACGTTTTTTA